>BSBM01000459.1:2947500-7747500 GCA_027924585.1 Larix kaempferi | reverse complement strand
ACCTTCGTTACAATACATATTCTTCATCACTTGAAGAATCATCTCTTTCTTCTTCTCTGGTTCTTTTCCTTGCTGGTTCATCATCTTCTGCGGTGTGAGTATGGTGTCTTTTCTTGTTGGTCTTCTTATTGTGGGAGACACTTCTGTTTCTGGGACAATCTCTGGAGTAATGTCCCTTCTCATCACATGCATAACATCTAATGTTGGATAGATATTTTTTGTATCTTCTGAAGTTATCCCTCTGACTTTGGTGGTGGTGTTTCTCCCTCTTACAATGATGGTGCTCCCTTCTTCTCTTCTTGAGATACAAGTCGAGCTTCTTCTTGTGATCATTCCTCCCATAACCTACTAAATGTCATTAAATTCTTCCTAGAACAAATCCCTTGAATAAGAGAGTCCCATGATCTAGGGATACCATTCAAGGTGGTCATCACAATTTCTCCATCTTCTACATTTTCTCCCACAACTTCAAGTTGCTCCTTGATCTGAGAGACCCTTGTAAAATAAGACTGCATGGTATATGTATTTTGTATATTCACATTCTTCAACTGGTTTCTCAAGGTTATCTTCCGGTTTATATTATTCCCTTCAAACAACTTGGTCAAGGCATCAAACATCTCTTTAGGTGTCTTCAAAGATCACACATGTGGGATGAGATGATCCTTAATAGAATCTGCAATGATCCTCTTGTCCTTAACTAATTTCTTCTTGCGTAATGGTTTATCCTCATCTCCCTTTGGTATTGGAACCTCTTCATTCACATATGTGTCCAATTCATTCTCTTCAAGGACAAGTGTAATCCTATACTTCCATGCTCAGAATTTATCATCCATTCAAGCTTATCCTCAAGCTTGGTGTGGTGAGACATCTTTAATGAGAACTTAAAATGGAAATAAAAAAGTTTTTAGTTCTTACCACTTTAAGTTGTTGAAAGTGGTTATGGAGCTGGCCTAAGGTTTGTCAGAGAAACCCTAATTTTTCAAACTTGGAATTTGGAACTTCTGATTGGACAGATAGATGCCTTTGACTGAGGTGAGTATGTTGGTATACTTGGTTTCTGAAGATTCCAAAATTTCACCCTTGAAAATTGACTTGCAAAATTTTGATCTGCAGTTTCTGGTTTTCTGCAATTTCTAGTCCAAAGTCAAACTAGGGTTTGACTTTCTGGGAGTTTCACCCACTCAAAATTTTTGATCTTGGTCCCAAAATTTCGATCTTGGAGAGGCGCACGTTCCTATGCCAATTGCACTCCAAAATTCCAAATTTGTGAGAAGCCCTAATTTTTCACTTCCGGCAGCAGTGACGGGCTAGAAAATGAAAATTCTCAAAATCAACTTCTGCTTAGACAGAAAGATGCGCCCTCCTTAGGTGAGTTATCCTAGCCTCTTTTAGTTGATGATCTGTGGATATAATTCCAAAAATTAAGAATCCCTAGCTTCTGCAGCTGCACAATGTCTTCTTTTCAGGTTAGCTCTGATACCATGTTAGATTTTCTACTTTTAATCAATATTATCTAAGATCTTAATTGAAAGAATAACATGCATAGCATAACACAATAGACATAAAGAATTTCCCCAAGGAAATTATTTGTGTCTATTGTGTTATGCTGTGCATGTTATTCTTTCAGTTAAGATCCTAGATAATATTGATGAAAAGTAGAAAATCTAACATCCAAAGTGACCTGACAAGCCTCCACTATGCTTCTCTGTTATCATTTTTTCTCTCATAGAACATTTAGGAATGCACAATTTACTGTTCTTAAACAACAATCCTTCTTGTAGCATGTATTCCAACCACTGACTTCTATTGTGGGCAACTGGATTCTCACAGGATTAATAGATATCCTTGAAATACACATCCTCCTTATACATATTAATCAAATTTAAAAATCCCAAAGTACTGACCTTAATTTCTTGTAAGATTAAATTTACCCTGATTAAGGAATCATAGACCTTATTAGATTTTCCACTTGTATGCTTAATCACAAAATTAAAATTCTGCAAAACTTCCACCCACGTAGCATGTTTCTGATTCAATTTAGGTTGACTATTTATAAATTGTAAAGCATGATTAACTGAATATAAGATAAACTCTTTGGGCATCAAGTAATGCCTCCAATTCTTAAGAGCATGCACAAAAACATACAATTATTTGTCATATGAGGAACATTTTTGTTTTGCTTCATTTAACTTCTCACTGAAATATGCTACTGGCCTCTGTTCTTGACTTAGAACAGCTCCTATTGTTGTCCCACTAGCATTTGTCTCCACTTGAAAAACTTTGTCAAAGCTTGGTAAAGCCAAAATAGGCTTCTCAGTGATCTTCTTTTTCAACGGATTGAAACCTTCATCAGCTGCTTCTGTCCACTTGGAAGGTTGTCTACTTTCCCTGAAGGTGTCTATTATGGGTGCACAAATTTGACTGAAATTCCTGATGAATTTTCTATAAAAAATTGCAAGGCCATGAAAAATTATGGCCTCAAAAGTAATCTTCGGGATTAGCCAACTGAGAATTGCTTGTATCTTTTTTGGATCCATCTTTAACCCTTCTTCTAAGACTACAAAACCCAAATAAATCAACTCTTTCTTCATGAAACTACAATTTTTCAAATTTATCAGTATTTTCTCCTTCTATAGGGTATCCAACACCAACTTGAGATGTCTTAGATATTCTTCCTTACTATAACTGGAGATCAGAATATCATATAGGTACACTATCACAAAACTTCCATTGTATTCCTTCAAAACCTCATTCATTAATCTCAAGAAAGTACTAGGTGCATTAGAAATCCCAAAGGGCATTACTAACCATTCAGACAACCCATTATTGGTCTTGAATGCAGTTTTCCATCCATCCCCTTCTCTACTTCTTATCTTATGATAACCACTCTTCAAGTCTATCTTTGAAAAATACTTGGACCCACTCAAACAATCCATCAAATCATCAATGCGGGGTAAGGGAAATCTGTACATGATAGTGATCTTATTGATTGCTCAGGAATCAGTACACATACGTCATGCACCATCTTTCTTTGGGATAAGCACTGTAGGCACTACACAAGGACTCAAACTTTCTTTCACCGGACCTTTATCTAGTAACTCTTGTACCTGCTGTTTAATCTCTTCATTCTCTTGAGGATTCAATCTATAGGATTCCTTATTAGGTAAGCTTGCACCAGGTATTAAGTCAATATGATGACTAATAATTCTCACAAGAGGTAAAGCATTAGGTAGCTCATCCACAATAATATCAACAAAATCATCAAGCAATACCCTAACTTCAGTAGGAAAATCATCTAAATGTGTGGTAGTCAAAATTACCTTTGGTTTTCCAATAAGGGAAAAATGTAGCTCCTCATCCTTCTTGACTTCTTGTAACAGCTCTTTCACAGTCATCATCAAAATTCTAGGTCCTATATTTTCTTGAACTGTATTATCCTTCAAAGGTAGCAGAACATGTTCCTTTCCATCCTTTTCCAGAGAATAAGTGTTCCTCCTTTCATCATGAACAGCCTTTCTGTCATATTTCCATGGCCTTCCTAAGAGTATATGGCACACATCCATAGTCATTATATCACATAATACCACATCCTTTTAAGTATCAATTTGTAAATCCACCTTACATTGCTCATTCACCAAGAGTTGGTGCCCTTTCTACAACTAGGACACTTTATAAGGAGTGGGATGTTTCATCCTCTTCAATCCCAACTTCTCTACCATCTCAATGGAGACCAAATTTTTTGTACTGCCACTATCAATAATCACCTTGCAAAACTTCCCTTGTGACTTTCATTTAGTCCTGAATAGAGTCTTCCTTTGTGTTGGTTCATGTACTTATTTTTCCGTTTTTACCAAAACTCTCTTCATCATAAGAGACTCTCCTTCCTTGGGAGGATTTTCTACCTCTGCTCTCTCATTGGACTCCTCTCGAGCCTCAACAATGTTTGCATTCCTCCGAGATTTTGGTTTGCTCCTAGGAAATTCCCATGACATGTGTCCAATCTCACCACATGCATAGCATTTTATTTCTCTGCCTTTGCCTCTTCCTCTAGCACCAAATCTGCCTCCCATGAATCCTCCTCTTTGGGGTGTTTGGTTGTTGGAACCTTCTACTTCATTCCTGGAAGTCTGAAACCTTTCTCCTCTGTTTGAAGATCCTTTCCCTCTTGTTGTACTCCTTCCTCTATTCTTCTGGTTCTGTTTTCTTAGTAGCTTCTCTTCTACCCTAGAGGCTGCCTGATAAGCATCTTGAACAGTCATGAAATTCAATAAGCTGATCTCATCTTGTATTTCGTATCTTAGTCCATTTAAATACCTGGCCACTCTTTATATGTCTCCTTGTATCTGTCCAGCTCTAATACTCATCCTAAAGAACTCTTATGTGTATTCTTTAACAACCATACCTTTTGTATAATATTGTGCATCTGCCTAATGAGAGTTAACTGATAATCCTTAGGCATAAATTAAGTTTTAATTTTACCCAACATTTTATCCCAATTTTTTATTTTAGACTTACCATTTCTTTCCCTATGGATCTGTAGTTCATCCCACCAATGGTTGCATATCCTTTTAGTCTGGTTGTTGCATATTTCACCTTCTTTTTGTCTTCAATTTCTTCAAAGTCAAAATACTTTTCTAAAGCATTGATCCAGTCCATGAGCTCTTCAACATTCATATTAACTTCATACATGGGGACTTCCACTTTAGGCCTGCTACTATCCTTTACCATCATCCTCAAAACCTTCACTTCTTTAGCAACCTCCTCTGGTTCCTCTTTAGAAGATTCTTCTTCATCACTGACATCTACAATCCATGGGTTTCTTCTCTCCATATCTTCCATCCTAGATTGGAGTTGTCTCAATTCTCTTTGTGTATCTGCATCTGCATCTGCAGCTGGTCTTCCTCAACCACCTCCAACTGGAACTCCACGTGCTCAGCCTCGTCTTGGTGGCATCTTCTCCTTGCTATGAACCTGGCTCTGATACCAATTGATGTAAGATAGGATCAGAAAACCCAATCCAATCCGTTATCCCTGGAATAGTTAGGTTCCAAGTATAGCAAAACCTCCAACTTAACTGAAACATCCAAGTCTTTCTTCTGCAGCGGTCTTTGAAGGGCGGATTCCAAACAGGCGGTAAACTGGATTTTTTTAAGAAATTGCGGAATTGTGGGTCTCACCTGATTGCGGAGTGTCGAACAAAATTCCTTCTGCAACTCCCCTACACAATTTACCTCCCGCAATTATCTTCTTGCAAATCGTCTCTATGCAATCGTTTTTCCGCAGTAGCCTCCTTTCCGCAGTTGCGGTGTGCCTTTCTTCTGCAATTTGCGGGTGCGTTTTTTCAAATCCTTTCGCAATTTCCCTCCACAAAGTGGCTTCCGCAATAGGATTTGGACAATCGAAACCCTCCGAACCATTGATCGCATGTGGCTTTTCTCTCATCCGTTGATCTACGATCAAGTGCGGAATCGTTCACTTAGGAATTGCGGAGCTCTATCTTCTATGCAACTTCACTTATCGATATGTTTTCCCCGCTGTTGATCTCTTCCATGCAAGTTCGGTCTCGATCTCCACCACACGATCTCGGATTTCCCACAACTTAACAAACTTGTACTTTGGATTTGCGGAAACTGTCTTGGATCGGCGATCTCCCTCCTTGGATCTTATCTTTACCGTCCAGTCTCGCCTTCAACAGTTATCATCGAGCAGGAATTCTTTTGTCTGCTTTATTCCCTCTGGTTAATCTAGGGTATGATATCGTTCAATTGATCAGTGAAACAATCAATTCCTCATGCCTTGTATTCGAATGAACATGCCCAACCTTCTGCTTCTGGAGATCTCTGTTAACCACGCTCAATTCGCTCATACACAGGAAATTTACACACAGTTCTGGTTATTGAAAGAAGACAAAGAATTTGCAATTAAACGCAGAGTCTAGGTGCTATGCTCTTCATTTCATCAACAACCCTTTGCTTAATTACATTCAGTGATTAAATAAGGACTCCATAAACCTCTCAGATCCGAATAAGCAGGATCGGGACTCCTAAAGAAAGCAATTAAAAAACAAACCCTATCCTCAAGCAACCTCTTGCAAGATCCAAGGACAACAGTGGCAATTTTCCATTATTACATCCAAACTAATCCTATCTCAAAACTAATTATAATTAAATGAACAACTAAACCTAGACTTCTAGAATCTATTACAAAGAACAGAAAAGTAGCAATGTATGCTTCATCAGAAAATGTACAACATTGAGTCGATGCTCTTGCATCAGAATTCCAAAAATATCACCTAATTATTTGGAAAATAGTCATGGTGCCTTTGGAATATGGAAGTTTGGTAATAAGGGACACTAATATAATGAATAAATAGATGGGAGAAAAAATATTATGGAATCTCTCTATTGGGGAAGATGCCTAGTGGAAAACAATACTTCATAGGAAATATACACAAACATCAAGAATAAGAATTTTGGATCAAGACTTTAGTAATGGTCCTTGTACATCGATATGGAACTTGTAAAGCCTCTTTATGCATATTAAAAGACAATATAACTTGACTACTTATAAATGGGGGGAAAATCCATATCTGGGAAGATTGAGTTATGGAATAGCCATTGTTAAGCTCTAATATATGCTTAAGCCAATTACAAATATGGATGAAAAATAAAAATATATGTACTCTAGTTGACATTTCATATTGGGACACATTGGGAAACTGGAAAGGATGGAAGATTCCAAATCTCCCTAAGAACCTAACTTATCAATGGAAGTTTCTAGTACATTCTCTTAAAGGGGTAGTTCCTACCGATACCTCTTCTTTAGACATCTAGGTATGGGGACATAAATGTCGAAATTACACTATTAAAGAAGGATAGTATTCACAAAATGAATATCACCGTGCATTCCCAATAAACTCTCTTTGGAAATCAATTTGGAAAAGTGATGCTCTACCTAAATTCAAACTGTTATGTCGGATACTAAATCATGAAAGTATTTTAATTGTTAATAATCTACAAAGAAGAGGCTTGTAGAACCCTTCTCAATGTCAACTATGTAAGCATGAGGAAGAAAAACATTTATTTCTGAAGTGTGAGTTTGCACTGTAAGTTTGGAGATTGGTTTTTGCAGGTCTAAACATTAACTTAGCTATTCCTACAACTTGGAAGGAAGCCTTCTTGTCCTAGTGTACGAATTATCCGAGAAATTTGATTAATAAACCTTTGATGAAACAAGTTTGGAAATCTCTCCCATACTTCATCTGTTGGAAAATCTGGTTAGCAAGAAACAAGCTTATCTTCAAATATAAGGAACTTAAGGCCTGCATTGTAGAAGCTCAAGCATGGGTGGTGATGAATGAATCTATCAAAGAAAAAGGAATATCCAAGCAGTCAATCAATAAAGTGGAAATAGAGGGAAAATATGGTTAAACAATTTATTATCAAATTGTGCTACAACTGTAAGCAACTGAATAACAAAATCCGAAGTAAAAGAAAATCCAAATTGGATTATGAGAATTAGTAAACAAGAATAAATTGAAAGACTGGGTAAAAACTTAATCTCACCAAAAAAATTTTCGATGGAGCCTCAAAGAACAATCTAGGACTGCCACGTACGAGGGGGGGTGCTTTTTGACCCCGAAGGAAAATTAGAAAGCACCTAATCTTGGGGATTAAGAATCTCAATGAGCAATCAAATGGAGGCATCGACACTATGACAAGGACCGAAGCAAGACAAAAGAAGAAATATTATTCATTTGATTGTTGTGGGAGAGTCAATAGTAATGATTCGATATTTAGATTTTAAAATGAATCCATAAGACTTGATCGTCAGGCGATTGTTCCATCGAATGCATTGGTTGATATCTAACCTTACGAAAGTAAGATTTTATCATATCTTACACAATCTAAATAAAAATGCAAATCTCCAAGCTAAAAGGGCATGTAACCTAACTTAAGGCATCTTGGACAAAAACTGGGGGCAGAGAACTCTCTCCATCATCCCCTAAGTGATAATTTTAATCTAAACATACATGATCCTTCCTATCTAGGTTTAATGAGGCGATATCAAGCCTTATGGTAAATTGAATGAAGTAAAATAATAATATATGTTCACGAGTTTTAAATTAATTATTAAAAAATAATATTTCTAGTAAATTGAATGAAGCAAAATAATAATTATAATTTTAAAATAAATAAATAAATTAGTAATGATTACAACACTAAAAAGACTCTGCATAATTAATATTTGATCTCAAAAATAATATTTTAGTTTTTGTATGTGTTCGTGGTGTCTTGTTTGAGATCCTCAACCCGGAAAACCATATAAACATGCATTGAGAAGAATGAATCAGAACCCACCAAATATTCAATTCCAGATAATGCGGTCAATGGACATTGGATGTGGCCTTCGCATTGTACAAAATTGTTTATATTAAAGTTAGAAAATTATATGCAATTAGTTTTAAGCGTGGAGAAAAAAAATAGTTCAATGAAAAGAGATAAGGTGCCAATTGATACCTATATGTATTCCCTCTATAATGTGTAATGGGGCATAATATTCTTTCTTACCTTATTCAAGAAAAAAACTAGAAAAAAAACATTCACAAAGTTTTACAATAATGCCTTAGATTTGAAATATCAATGAGTGTTTATCTTGTATCTTCACTGTGCCAAATTTGAGGACTCTCAAACATTCAAATCCTCCAATTAGTACCCCACCCTTCTTGATTGAGAATTAGGGGTAGAAATTGAAATATTGAGAGGAATGAGTTTTTATTTCTTGCCTTTACCTATGAGTTTTACTTTAGTTGATGGAGTGCATTGGGAAACATCACCATTGGTGTTGCCATAAAAAATATTGCAGATGAGGGAGTCACATGAGTTAGGAATATAACTTATTACCAAACCCAACCACAAAGGATGATCCCAAACCTATGTTTCTAAACTAAATACATCTTTCCTTAAGTTTTGTTCATTGACCAAAACTAAGTTTACCTTCTCAAACTCCATTCGGATGAAAACTATTCATCTTTCCTGCACAATGGATTTCCCTTGCTCCATCATACAATCCACATGCCCTTCCTTCGAAATATTCATCTTGAGGATTTCTGGCATGCAATCATTGAAGGATCTTGGAAAAGACAACATTTTAGACTATCTTGAGATAATTCTCCTAGAAAACCTACCTTCAAAGAATCTATCACAAGGATCAAGAGACCCACTTGTGTATTTGTAATTATGCCTTTAGAATAGACCACCATCATGCCTTGAATCTCCCTTAAACCAGGAACTAACTCCTTGTCACCCCAAAAAACAAATTGATCCACATTCACTTGTGGACCGGAATTAAGAATTGGAGGAATGGCCTGTTGTATCTCACTACCAAAAGATAAGATGAAAAACTTGGATTCTTTGTTGAGATGCCTTTTATTTTTATGCTTGAATTCCAATTCTTGTCTAGGGAAATCATGCATGATGTGCCTAGTTTTGCGGCAAATGCGAAAGTGCAATTTTTCGTAGTTAATATCCTAAATCCACATCAATTTTTTGCATTAATGGGTGATTTTGTATTGAGAAAGTCACCAATTCCATTTGATGATTTTTCGATGTAGCATGTTGCAAGGTGCCAATTGTGTCTATTATTGTTTTGAAAACTCGTATTTCCAATAATTTAATGACAACATAATGCGTCGAAACCCTAATAAATGAAGGTTCCTCCTTATTGTAGCAAAGTTGAAATGGTCATTGAATGATTGCATCAAGAGGAGAGAGGTGCTTTACAGCCCAATTTAGGCGCGATGTTGTCACGTAACATAGCTTTATGTTACTGGAAAAAAAAAGTAATTAAAAAATTTCATGTCGGCTCATAAAATAAAAAATTAAAGCCAAATGAAAAGTAATTACAAAAATCCATGTCGGCTCATAAAATAAAATAAAAAATAAAACCCACATAGATCCTTCTTAACCCGAATCTATCGAGCACTGGGAGGGATCAAATTTATGGAGGTGTAAAAAATTTAAGTTAAAAAAATTACACCTCAAGAAATTGGATGCCTCTCGGTGCTTGATAAATCTTGGTTTAAGATGGATATATGTTGGTATTTGAACGATTCTACTATCTCAATACGCCCCTGTGCAATGGTTTTGAACTACATCGTTATCTATTGAGCTTTCAAACATACAAGAAAAAACTTATCATTCAAAGGCATTTAATTATATGAACACGATGTTTTTTTTAAGACTAGAGCCAAATATTTATATTATCAAAAGTACAGTTACATTTTTTAAGGAGACTAGTCTACCAATAAGAATGCCTTACTAGTCCCCTCTCCAAAATTCTAGCATTGGCATCCAATTTAAATTGATATACTTGCAATCCATGTATCTTGAGAACCAAAAACAAAAAAAAAATTCCATGATTGTTAAAGCTTAGAGAATTGAAACTGAAACGTTTCACTATGCCTGTAGAGGTTCTGAGACTGTAACTATTAGAATATATGCTCGATAGGCCAAGAATTTTAAACAAAAGGGAGGATTTCATCTGTGAAATTAAGAGACCATCTATGCTTAAGCTTACACCATTTAGTAATGAAACAGAGCTAAGAGCTAATCATCATCCGGGATAATGATAATCAATGTTACCTTCGATTTGGCTTCATCAATGGTCTTTGGAGCTTTGCTGGTGTTTTTTGTCTATGGATACCTACAGTAGATAAGCACTACGTTGGAGGGAGCCGCTTTGCGTTGAAATACCTTTCCTGTCATCTCACGAGCAAGAGCATTGAGCTTGGCATCAAATTCTTTTTGATTTTTTAGCATCTGATGAACCCCTGTTTCTAGGCTTCCCACTCTATATGAGAGACTCATGCCATCGTTTTTATCCTCAAACACTCGTTGGGTGTTCTCCATTATGGCATAACCCAACAACGCCTTGGTTTTTCATAACAACATTAGGTTTTTGGAGTAGTGAGTTTCCTTGGTTCGTATGTTACTGGGGTTAACCTCTAGCGATCGTAGCTCCTCTTCTAACATCTTGACTGGAGAAACCTCCAATCTTCTAAAAATTGTGTCCTCCATCCTATGTATGCTCCTTTGTTGCAGCCTTGACTATGCCATGGAATTTTGCTTTGGCTTGTCTCTCCTCCTTGAGAATTCAAGGCATATGAGTTTGCTTAGGCCCATTGACTGTTTTGCAGGTGGGGTGTTTGATTCTATCCATTCTGCTCATACCGAAGAAGTTCTTCCACTGAAATTAGATGCAAAGGTGAATCCCTACGAAGGGTTTGACAGAACAATAGCTATGATGAATTTTCTTTTGATCTCTTCTACTCCTCTATTTGGGTTTCTTGTCGAAGGTAATAAATATGAATCTTGCCATGATTGATTTCCAAGAATGGGTTCTAAACCTGAATGAATCATAGGAGGTGGAGATCCCAACTCTCACGATCGAGGACGAAGCCATCCAAGGTAAGGCCTAACAAAAGGACATCCACCTTAATGCAAAATGAATGTTTTGAACCGTAGCCTTGAAAACATGATGACGAGTATCTACAGGAGGAGTATGCCACCTCATGTTGGAAGTCCTTCAATTATATAAACATGTTCACAAACATGCCATTAATTAATTAATTTATTATTATTTTTTCTAACATAGTAAGGAATAACAACATATCGACAAATATACCTTTAAGATGCTAATGGATTTGACAACGAGAACCAACCATCTCCAGTGTACCTATAAACTAATCCCATTGCAAATATCTCCATGATTGTTTGACCACTAAAGTGTCTTCTTTTCAACGCTTTCCTTAGCTTGAATATATAAAATTAATTTTGTCAAGACTCTTTTTATCAATGTTGGTTAGACTTAAGCTATTATGTAGGAAGCTACAAAGTAGTGAAACTAGAGAAGTAAATTTACATGAAAAACAGGAAGCATTTCTTTTTTAGAATGAATAATCGAGAATAAAGAGAATATTTTACGGCCACAACCATTACAAAACCACTAAAAACTTTATCAGTAATTTGAAACTTTACAGCGTAATAGCAAGATTGAAGTACAAATATGATTATATGGAAGCTATACATAGCTTAAAAATTAGTACAATCAAAATATCAAAGTATACATATAATAATACTCATGTTAATGTTGGGGGACTGCTACTGGGGCTTCGGACCATAAAGTGATCTCCCTTCAATTGAACTTCCGGGTGCAGCACAATCCTTACCCTTTTAAATTCAACAGCTCCTGGCTAGAAGATGGGGATTTTGTCAATCTTGTCCATTCGTTCTGGTTATCCCACTCGGTTGGTAATCAACACTCTCATCTATCCGCTATCTCTCATAAACTGGATGGTTTACGGAGGGAGGTTATAAGTTGGGAGCATTTAAAGAAAGAGGAAGACAAGAAGGATCTTGTTTCTGTTGAGGCAAAAAAAATTGATTTAGAAGGTGTGGTTGATGATAATCTCTTCTCGGGGGAACAGAGGGCGAAGTTACAGGGCCTATACAGTAGGCAGAACTTCTTACTGCAGCAGCAGGAGAGCATGTGGAGATTGAACAGTCGAGCCCTTTGGCTGGCTAAGGGGGATTGTAACACGCGCTTTTTTCCAGAATTATGCAAATCAGCGCAGAAATTAGAATACCATCTGGGAGATAAAAGGAGAGTCTGCCTTTTATCACTCTGACCATGAAGCTATTCAACGTGAGGCCGAAAGTTACTTATGCGGTTCATATCGGGGTCAGGATCAGAATCTTGAAGCACAATTAAAAGTGGTTAAATTATTTTCGAGGTTCTTCAACGAGGCAAAGGGTCACAAGTTGGGTATGGAGGTCACGTTGACTGAGATAAAGGATACTTTGGGGTCCTTTGTCTGGGAGAAAAGCCTCGGGTCGGACGGTTGGCCCGTTGAGTTTTTTACCCATTTCTTCGACTTAATGGGGCCTGAAATTATTTTAGCTATGGAAGAATCTCGGTTAAAAGCCACCATTCCCAGGAAACTTAACACTACTTTTCTGACCTTGATCCCTAAGAAGGACCGTCCGGAGAGTTTCGGGGACTTCCACCTATTTCGCTCTGCAATACGCTGTATAAGTTGATTTCTAAGGTTATTGCTCGGCGTATCAAACCAGTCCTTGCTCAGTTTATCTCGCTCGAGCAGTTTGGGTTCCTTTTCAACCTGTAGATTTTGGACACAGTTGACGTGGCGCAGGAGTGCTTGCACTCGGTCAAAGTTAAAAATATTCAATCCTTTATTCCGAAATTGGACCTTCTTAAGGCTTATGACCGTCTGGATTGGTCTTTTTTACGCTTTATTCTTATTCAGATTGGTGTGCCCTTAGTTGTGGTCCAATGGATAATGGCCTGTGTCTTCTCCACTTCCTTTCAGGTCTTGATTAATGGTGCACCTTCTAATGCTATCCCTTGCAGCCGTGGTATTCGTCAAGGCTGCCCGTTGTCCCTCTTGTTAGTTAACCTTTCTATTGAAGGACTGAGCAAGCTTATTCTGGAGGCCAAGACTGGCAGGAAAATCCGTGGCATTAAGGTTACTTGGGCCATGACTCTTACCCACTTTGCTTTTTGTAGACGATGTGATGATCTTTGGGGAGGCTTCATTGGAAGAATGGATGCATTATAAAGTTTTATGGCCATCAGCTTGGGAAAGTCTTCCTTCCTTTACAATTGTTCTAAGGTTGAGATTATTGATACTATGAAGTCAGTTTTGCCTTACAAGTTTGAACTTATTGACACCAGGTTCACTTACCTGGGTTACTTCCTCAAAGCTAATTGCTATAAGACAGATGATTGGAGATGGATGTTGCAAAAAGTGGAACGAAGGATATCTAGTTGGGCGTTTCGTTGGTTATCCATCGGGGGCAGACTTATACTTTCCCAGACGGTTATCCAAAGCATACCTGTGTCTTGGTTCGGCCTCCTTAAGGTCCCTTGTTCGATCTTGAATTGCATTCGCCGTATGCTCTTTCAATTTATTTGGTCTGGAAAAACGTCTGTGAAGAAGTGGCATCTGACTTCTTGGCAGAGTCTTACTTGGCCTAAAACCCATGGGGGGTGAGGTTTACTCAATTTGGAGTGCTTCAACGTGGCTATGAGAACCAAAATCCTGTGGCGAGCTTTGATGGATGGTGGTTTTTCGATCCAGGTCATACGGTCTAAGTATCTGAAGACTTTTACTACTATCCAGTGGTTGAGAAAACCAATCATCACTCACACACAGGCTTCAGTCGTATGGTGCAGTTTGATTTCTACTTTCTGTTATATTGTTCCGTGGGTTAAATGGAAAATCGGCAATGGTAAGGATCCATTTATTGGCATCGATCCATTTTTCGGTGATGCCAATGCTTTTTCGTTGTCGAGGGCTCTTATTGATGAACTTCACAAGAGGAAGGTGGTGGTTCTGTCCCAAGTTTTCCAAGATTCGGTGGAGCCACTTGGTTCGAGGTGGTTGAATGCTTGTGACCTCCATATTCCTTCCCTCGTGCTGGGCTCTGTTGTGGGATGCTTACACGGACTGTCTCTCCTTTGCTGGGATCTGGCCCACTGATCATCCTGACACTCTTTACTGGGACAGGCCAGCTTCAAGGGGCTCTTTGATAGTGAAATGTGTTTATAATCTGGTGTTACAGGAAATGGGGGGTAGACAGGGTTCCCTCTAGTGGTTCTCGAAGATTTGGGGATGACAGATCCCTCTTAAACTTAAGTGCTTTTTGTGGTTATGCCTCCATGATAAAATCCTCACATGGAAAAACATTCTGAAATGTGGCTTCCATGGTCCTGGGATCTACCTTCTGTGTAGGAGTGAGTCTGAGGATACCGATCATCTCTTTGTTCATTGTGTTTTCACTAAGGAGGTCTGGAAGGAATGCCCTAGCAGAATTCATCCGCCCGCGGTCTGGGAGGGTGACACCTTGGATGATTTCCTTCACTCCTGGGTTCGTCTCAGCGGTTCCTTTAAGGTGCTACCTATGTTTTTTATTGATTATATTTGGAGGACCCGAAATGAAGCAATTTTTTATGCCAAGAACCCCTCGATAGGCGCCACCTTCAATCGTCTTCTGCAGCGATGGAAGGAAGTGCCGGTGATTTTATTTACCCGGTGCTGGATGGTGACATATTATGCGGTTATTTTGATGGATCTTCTAGACTTGGTATGTGTGCAGCCGGTGTCATTTTTAACCTGTGGCAGAACACCATCATTCGTATTTGCGTTGCTGTTGGCTCGGGAGACTATTTGAAATTCGAGCTGCTTGCTCTCCGCAAGTTCCGTGATTCGGAAGTTCCGTGATTTTATTTACCCGGTGCTGGATGGTGACATATTATGCGGTTATTTTGATGGATCTTCTAGACTTGGTATGTGTGCAGCCGGTGTCATTTTTAACCTGTGGCAGAACACCATCATTCGTATTTGCGTTGCTGTTGGCTCGGGAGACTATTTGAAATTCGAGCTGCTTGCTCTCCGCTATCTTGTTTGGTTTGTTGTTATGCGGGGTTATCTTTCCCTCTCCATCTTCGGCGACTCCCTGGTGATTACAAACTGGTTCAATGATCGTCACTCCAGCACCGTGCCTCTGTTGGATTCTTTGCTGAAAGACGTGGCGCGTCTCCCGAACTCCTTCATGCATATCAGTGTTAATCATATTTATGGTGAAGCCAACATGGCAGTAGATCGCCTCTCTAAGGAGGCTATTGGGCCTATGGACGGTTTTCTTCACTTTGAAGAACTCCTGGATGATGTGATTGTTGATAAAGGCTCTCGTCGTGCTTTTTGAAGCCTGGTTGTGTATTTATCTGGCTTGGATTATAATGTGGTTTGTGGATGGTATATGGCTGTAGACCTTCTTTTCTCAGGACTTCCGATTTTTTGTAATCTGGGTTGGCAGTTTTTTTTTTATTTTTTTTTTTTGGCTCTCGAACATATTCTGAATACTCTGGTTGTAACTTTGATTTTATCCTTAAAATACCAAGTTACTATTTTTCCTTTTCAAAAAAAATACTCATGTTAATGAATCTAATAGGAAGCATTTATTGAGTTAATTCAAAAGATTAAAGGTGAACAATCAAAACTCATTTAAAACATTAAAGGAAAAAAGTCACAATTAAACTATAACATAAACTTTTAACGAGGATGAGGTGATCTCTTAATGTTTAAATATATTTCCATTTGAAATTTGAAAGTGTACTAAATATGTTTTAAGCATTTAATTAACTACATTGTATTCATATGTGTTAATTAACTACATTGTATACTGAAGCATTTAATTTACTACATTGTATTCATACTGAAGCATTTAATTTATTATATTGTATTCATACTATGTTTAATATTTTGTGAATTTCAAAGTTCATGAAAAATTTTGGTCACATTAATTTTTTTTTCCTAAAAAAAAAAGCTTAATTTTATTTTAGCAGAGGTGAACAAAATTACATTCTGAATATGCAAATCAAGTATGCATGCGGATACAAGTATAGACCTGTAATAGTGCTTAAGACGTAAGATCTTCTTTACATCAAACATGTGTGATAATATAATCAACCAAAAAAAAGTAGTTCATAGTATATGTGTTTGTCTACCAGCTCCCCTACCCTTGTGAGTTCATTCCAAAAAATCAGTTAAAACCCTTCCATCTTCGATGCCATAAGTGTAACAAAAAATAACAGAGTAGTGTCATATTGCCAGCATGTTCAAAATTTGAAGTCGAAGGAACCGTATAATGGTTCCTCATCATGAGAAAACCGCTTCATCAACAAAAGGTCGGTGATACATTAAATTTTATTTATAACCAGTATGGATCCATCATAACTTTGGATCTATCTTACATTAATAGGTATCAAATCCCTATAGGTGATTGAGGAAGGGTTTGCACCTCGAGCGATTTGATCCCTCTTAGCCCATAATAGATCCTAAGTTAAGATGGATCTATGTATTTAACTATAATAAATTCCAATTAATTCTTTCAATTTTAATTAATAGGAACACACACACACACATCTTTGGTTTTCAAATTTAGGTTAGGGATTACATTGTAAAATTTGTGTTTACTTAATATTTTATTATTTTATTAAAGTGCCACGTGTCAACTCTACACTAAACACAGAATTACACGTATGCCTCATACCGCGCTGTAGAAAGCGCCTCTGAGTGCAATCATTACATTTTAAATATTATTGAAACTATTTTATTTTATAATTAATTTATTCACTTTAAAATATTATACCTATTTCTTTGTCTCTTTATGCGATATCATTAATTGTATTCTTCATCTCATATAAGGTTACTAGTAGTGATCAAATTTTTCATCTCACGTCGCTTTCAAAGAGTTTTGTCCCCTCACAGAAGTGTAAGTAAAAATTGTCCTTAAAAAATTGAAATCTTAATCATTACCATGCAAATTAAGAAGGGAAGAGTAGATGTCAATCTTTTAAAAGAAGGGTAATATTTTAAATAACCTGGGATAATGATCCATTAGTTGGATACACATTAAGGATTCTAGTACTACAAATTTGAACCGTTTATATTTTTTATATTTTATTATGGTTCAATTTTATGAAACTTCTCATGGCAAATTTGCATGCACCATATAATAAATAATAAAAATGTGAATGCATTATAAATTATTATTTATTAACTAGGGGCGACTATTTTCTATAATGGCATTATAACAACTTTTAAGCAAGTATGAGAAATCAATTTAAAAAACCAAATGTGGGTTGGGTTACTTTGTGCATTAATTCCATCAATTCCCGGATCTTTGAATCATGAGTCAATAACATCTATTTAAAGCTCAACATCTCCACCATCTCCTCCAAGAAATTTTTTATGCTAATGCTTATTGTGCTAGACTGGTTGTTTAGTTATTTTTTGTTGACTTTCCTCATGCATTGCATGCTTTCATTTGATGATTCTTGTAAATATTTCTCTATGGTATGCCATAGTAGACCAATTGTCTTTCTTTCTCTCTAAATATTCAATGGTTGTGCTACTTACATGTAGTCCAAAGAAAGAATCCTGGGAAGATATATTCCAAGCTTTATCAGGGAAGTGAAGTGCCACTTCCACCATTGTTCCAAATACCTGAGCATGATCCCATATTGACCATGTATGAAATTTGTTAGGCCACTTTTTGATAGGTTTGCATTACCATTTTGTTCTATATCCTGGTTTCTTCCATCTCGATTTGGGGAATATGTTAAGTAATTTTATTTTTTTGAAAAATTGACTTTATTTAAAATTCATCATTCCACTGTAATCAATTAAATATATTATTACTTTTATTTGAAATTTTAGGGTTTAAGTCTCATGGAGTTCCTGCCGCAATCCATCACTAAAACCCTCCAGTCACATTAAATTAAATTACTTTCTTTCTAGCATATACACATTTACATTGCAATATGTATTAATACATTTAAATAGTAATTGTGTTTTCTACAAACAATTCGGTAATTTTATTGGTTAATGGAATTTTTCAAATCAAAAAATATTTAGCTATAAAATCTATTTTTAGTTATAATTTATTATTATTATTCTAAAATTGCATGTTATCATGAAATTGATGAATTGTAAACTATGTATGTTTATTATTAGAGCATATATTTTGTGTCAATCTTATTAGTTGCGAACTAAATTAGCATATGTTCATTTTAACTATAGACATCCTAAAACATATGAATTTATCACATATTAATACAAATTTATGTTAATTTATTGTAATATAAAAAATAGGTTGATATCACATTTTCATTAAAAGCATAGAGGATTCCAAACTTGGAAACTAACATGGCATGTTGACTAGTTGACTAAATATCTTCATCATTGTATTGGTTATTATGAACGGATGAGCATTTCTTTGATGTTAACCTTTGCCTCATGAAGGCAACGATTTTTGACCTCTTAATATTATATTGTGACCTCTTTTATATTATTTTACTATCTCACATGCTGAGATATGTATTATTAAAAAGAACATAGTTTAAGAAATTAAGTTTGCCATGTAAGAAATTGAGTATTATTTCATGCATATGTTAGTAAACATTGAAACCATAGAAACAATGTCTCACAATTTTAAAACTAATGAATATATGAGAAGAATATCAAGCATTCTAATTATAGCTTGGAATGTTATTTATGAGGTATGGAAACAAATGAAATCTAGAAATCTTCTTCCATTGGGAAATAGATTCATGTTTTTAATGATGTAATTTCAAATACTTTTGAAGAATATCAAATGAATGGAAGAAAAAATGTTTTTTTTTTTTGCATTGAAAAGTGTTCATTTACGCATAATGTACAAAAATAATAATTTGGTGGATTAACAATTTTGAAAAGTCGATTGGATGTATCTCAGGTGGTTGGGAGTGCTGATTGATAACCGCCCCACCTGGGTTCAAATCCTTGTAAGTGACATATGATGCTCTTGTTGTTGAGCCCCTAATATTTTGTCTATGTTTAGCCTCCCCACAGAGAGCGGCCTCTTGAAATATTATATATATATATATATATATATATATATATATATATATATATATATATATAGTTAGTTAGTTAGTTAGTTTCTTGAAATATAGAGACATGAATGAAATATTATATATATATATATATATATATATATATATATATATATAAAGTTAGTTAGTTACTTAGTTAGTTAGTGTTTAATTGTTAGTGGTAGGCAAAGACTATTGTTTTGTTTTTCTTTTCATTATTTTCATGCAAGTACATGTAATATTTCAAAATATCTAAAGTGCAATTAAAGTTTTAGTTTTTTATTTTTATTTTTTATTAAGTTAATTTTTTAATTTTTATAGGAAAATTTTCCAATCGTGATCGGTTCCATAGTTTCCTAACTCATGCATGGAAACTTCCTAATCACCCATTTCTTTTAGATATTTGAGTTTTTCTTTTCAATAATTTTGCATCTTTCTCAAATGATTAGTAAATGTTTTGGAAACAAAAAAAATGGTTGAGAGTCCAATGGATAGAGAAATTCCCCCATGCTCAAAAAATAAAAATCTCATTGTTAATATATTATTGAGAAACTAAAAAAATAAAAAAATAAACTCATGTTATTTTCTTCTAAAAATCATAAATGCATATATTTTAGGTTGCATTCAAAAATTATAAAGAAAGACTATTTCTTATTGAGTGAATGGATAAAAAATACATGATGGTGGATCCAACTCTTTATCCTAGCTTTTGAATTAATATTGTTTCGGCTTATCCAAATTTTGTAAACACTTGGAATCTAATAGTTTAACTTTCCTTTAATGATAATTTTATCTCGTGCAAAGACTATTTCATGCGAGTACATGTAATATTTCAAAATGTCTAGAGTGCAACTAAAGTTTTAGTTTTTTTAATTTTTATTTAATTTAACTTCTAAAGGAATTTTTTCTAAACATGATTGGTCCCATACCATGAAAATGAAGATTAAATCAATTGAAAAAAATAAAAAATAGTTTCCTAACTCATGCATGGAAACTTCCTAATCATCCATTTCTTTTAGATCTTGAGTTTTTTGGTTTTTTTCTAAGATTATGCATCTTTCTTAAATTATTAGTGAATATTTTGGAAATGAAAAAAAATGCTTGAGAGTCCAATGGACAGAGAAAGTCCCTCCAATTCAAAAAAGAAAAATCTCATTAATTACTAAAATTGTTAATATATTATTGGGAAACTAAAAAGGAAAAAAAACTCACGTTATTTTCTTCTAAAAATAATAAATGCATATATTTAAGGTTGTATTCATAAATTATAAAGCAAGACTATTTCTCATTGAGTGCTAAAAAAATATGATAGTGGATCCAATTCTTTATCCTAGCTTTGGAGAAGCAACAATTCATCATCTCTATAGTAAGAAGTTAACAATGAAACAAGTAAATGTATCATATTAGCTTTTGAATTAATATTGCTTTGGTTTATCCAAATTTTGTAAACACTTGGAATCTAATAATTTATCTTTTTTTTTATGATAATTTTCTCTCGTAAATAAGTTTGGACGGTGGAGAACAGGTTGAGCCGAGCATTGAAAAATAGAGAATACATGGACTGGTGGGATAGGTAAATCCAATAATGCAATAGGGTACTAAAAAATGAAGAGAGGAATGAAATAACACTTTTTGTCTTATGGTTTTTTTAAGTGTTTTCTTCATCATAATAATATGCTAGTCCCTTTTAATTTGACTTTACTTATTACTTATGTGTTGGGCATATTTTCTTCAAAGGAATATGTTGCTCTTTAGATATGTAATGTAAAGCATAATTCCTTTGTATTAAAGGCTTGGTTCTTCGAGGATTTATTATCCCATGTTTTATTAGTTTAGTTTAACATGTATAATTATTATTAATTAAAATATATTAATTGTGTTTTTTTTTTTTTTATTAATTTATAAATAAAAGTCATTTTATAGATCAAGGTTAAATTCATTCTAACTTATATTTTAAATGTAAGAAAAATATATAATAAAATTTAAATTAATTTATAAAATCTTTTAACCTTTTAATGATACAACACCAAATTTTTGTTGGTTTTTCCTCACTTTTTTTTCAAAGGCAGGGACTTTGTTGTTTGCAACCCTTATTGTAAACATTTGGAAGGAGCATATATTTTATTTTCACATTTTTTTATGAAAGGTTTACTTAATTCACACTTGTGAATAGTGTTAGACTATTGAAAAACATGCATTAACGTATACCAATATATAACTAACATGTAAATCAGAATCAAGTAATCTAATATCATATCTACACAAGTATAAAATAAATTATAACATAAGTAAGAGAGGAAACATAAGAGAAAATAGTAGACCATATTTATGTGGTTAAACTTCAAATGGGGAAACATCCACAGGAATACTTGATCTTCTTTATTCTTCAAGAAACTCCAACTCTTACAATCTCGAGCACCCACACATCACACTCCATATTCACTACATGTCACAATCACACACAATAATGTGCATTTCATGTTTTATCAACATACCCTAAAACTGTCTCCTTCACCTCTATTATATCGCTATCTAGGTATGGAAGATTTACATCCCATAACACATCTGGGATAAATAGTTTTCCACTTCTCTTATAGAAAGAGTGGTAATAAGATAATGGACTTCATGATGCATGTGGGATAACTCCTTTTTATAATTTTAGAGAGTTATGAAGTATTTTACTCCTTTTTTCAATAACATCACGTTATCCATCATTACATATTCCCCCCTTAACGATGACTAGGGAGAAATAATACAAATGGAGGAAGATGTCATTACATTAACATCTCCCTTGATGAAAACTTTCATAATTCTCAAATATGTGAATATGAACACACTCGCCTTATGGATTTGATGAAGATAGCAGCTGCTTCTCACTGATCATGAAATTGCATCTGAACCAAGCTAATGATGAAAGAACTCTACTGAAGATTACATTGCGAATACAAGTTCCTCATAGGGTCTATACATCATAAAATGTTTTCAGTAGATAGTCATCACAACCAAGCTAACAGATATAAGGATTATGCAATAGACCTGATAGTGAATGCAAGACCTCAGATGGCCTATAAATCAGAAATATGTCGCGCGGGCTTGATCAACGTGACTTTACAAGAAGAATATGGCCTTCATTACATTAAATTAACTGGAAGGAGGTGACATTATATGGTATTTTATTATATTACATTCCTTCTTAATTACAACTGCAAGCACCCTAAACAAAGTGAAAAAATAGTTTCAAACTTTGTTGATAAGTTGTAGAGAGGAACAATGTAGAATGACTAGAGATATCAACATCAATATGCTTAAGATAGGAAGGAATGACAGAAATAAGATGTCCTACGATGCTTCACAAATACCCTTGTGGAGAAAGTGAAGTAAACATAAAGCTAATATGCACAAAGAACTTCCAAGAGTAAAGCATATAATCATCATGATAAGCTCAAAATGGAAAGGAA
The DNA here is from genome assembly GCA_027924585.1 of Larix kaempferi. NCBI lineage: Eukaryota > Viridiplantae > Streptophyta > Pinopsida > Pinales > Pinaceae > Larix > Larix kaempferi. Next base: position 7,724,542 of record BSBM01000459.1, on the reverse strand, counting down.
AATATATGACATGATACATGAACGATAGAGAAACATGAAAGATTATAAAGTTTTTACACAAACAAGGGTTAGCAACAACATATAAATATTGAGCAAAATATGGATATAAAAAAGTTGATATAACTTATAGATTAAACAATATTGCCGCCAAGCAACTAAGTCTTGTGCATCAGTTGTTTTCTTGTTGTCACCTTGAAAAGATGCTAGCGATACATGTCCCTAAAAATGTTAAATATCTTCCACACAAGAAAGTTAGTGATAAGTAAAACAAGAACAAGAGACAATCTCTGCAAACATGATGATTATAGTGAAGAAACTATAAACTAATGCATAAAGGACAAGAGGCTAATGGCAAGCAAGAGCATATAAGTATTATGGATGCAAGAAATTGATATCATTTATATATTGGGAAATATTTTCATCTAGCAACTAAGTCTTTGGCATCGATTAGTTTCATGTTGTCACCATAACCAAATGCTAAGGATACATGCTCTTAAAAATGTCAAACAACTTCCATACAAGAAAGTTAGAAACAAGTAAACCAAAAACAAGAAACAACATCTGCAAACATGATAATTATAGTAAAGAAACTATAAACTAATGCATAAACAACAACAAATTAATGGAAAAATAAACAAGATTTGAACTTACTCCTATTTATAAAAATTGCTTTAACAAAAATATATTTACAAAAGCATAAATACTTGTAGAATGATGATAAACATTATTCATAAAAGATAAACCAATAAATATTAATATAATATTTATCAAAATATTTATGAGACAACTATTAAGATACAAAATTGTATTACGCAGAGTTTCATAGAATAAACTTTATGAAACTATCAATATTATCCAATAAAAACATTTCATATTTAAAAAAAAAATCAAATTAAAAAAAAATATTAACAACATTTCAAATTTAAAAGATTTAAGATTAAAATATTTCAATTTAATAATAAATGTTTCAAATTAAGATAGGTCAAACTAAAAGAGTTTTGAACTTACCACCTATAAATCAGAAACGTTTAGTTTAAAAAAAAATGAAATTAAAAAAAAAAAAACATTAAAACGTTTCAAATTATAAATTAAAATCATTTTAAATTAAAATAACAAAACACAAATTTAAATAAATAAAATAAAAATGTTTGAAATCTATAAAATATATAATAATAATAAATTGTACTACTAACCTATGCTTAACCCATGCCTAAAAACTTAAACACAACCAGAATGAAACCCTTGCCACACTACGTAAGTGGAAATCCTAGCTAATAAGCAGGTTGTAGACTAAAACGTAGGCATAAGGAGTAGACACAAGCAAATAAGGCGCCCAGGGGTCGCATGCCATACGAGTGACGTGCGAAGCATAAAAATCGCAGGCAAAGAGCACAAAGAAAAACGATGAATAGAGAAAAAACCCATATATTGTTGATGTTTGTAGCTACGTGAGGTATCCTCACTAGCTAATTATTATGTTGCTCTTAAGTCAAGTCGGCTCGACAAGAAAAAATAAATAAATTGTAATTTATTATTAAGAAAGACAAGCTGGCCCAAATAAAAAGGTAAGTTGACCCTAATTGAAAAAGTTAGCAAAATCAAGTGTAAATAGAGGGTGACGTCCTCTTCATTTGGAACAACCAGGGAATTCACTCAAGTTTGCTACTCAAGTGTGCAAGAGGGAGAGAATAAGACGGCATGGTTGTAGAAGACTGTTATTTTGGGGGATCTTTATTTGGCATCATCTTTTATGTGATCTATCTTGTTCAAGATCACTTCTATATCTGGTTGTACTTGTATTTTGTATTGAATCTTTAAATAACAAATGTTGGTTGGTTTTTTCCCGAGTTTGGGTTTTCCCAGGGTAAACTATTGTGTCTCTTGTGTTTTTGTGCATGGTTATCCTTTCAGTGATCCTTATGTATAGTTAAAGTTGAAAGAGATGAAAATTATAATCCTATATTATCATTACAAGTCTAACAGGTTATGGGCCCACACCATGCTCCAACGGCGCAATTGCTGAAAACTAGGGAATCTTGGTTTGGACTCTTCTCTCCATAGATTGTCTTGAAAATAGCACTTTGGAAACTCGCCCTAGGAGGGCACACGTTTCTATGGAGGCAAATTCTAGTTTGCAGATTTTTCAAGTTTGACCCAATTTCTGTCGGGATCAAGAAATTAGGAGTTTCTACTTTAAGCCCTTCTTATCACTGATTGGGCTCGAAATTAGCATTCTCCAACTTGCCCTAGGAGGGAGAACCTATCTTTGGAAGCATATTTCAGATCCGAGAATTTTTCAGTTTTGACCTAAATTCTACAGAAACTGCAGAAATTAGTGTTTCAATTTGCAAGTTGTCATGTCCATGGATCCAAAAGAAAAGGAGGGCTACTCAACTCATCCTAGGAGGGTGCATCCACCTATGGAATCAAATTTTCCAAATTCCAAATTTCATTTTTGACCTAACCCCTACTAGGGTTTCTATAGCCGGTTTCAGTTTCAGTTTTTGACCTATTTCTGAACCAAGGTCAAGATGCTTGTTGGACTCAGAGTATAAGATAGATTGGAGGGAGTTTCAACTTTCAAACTTTCTATCTTGGAAGAGTAGGATGCTCATGATCCTAAATGAACATGATCTTAAGGATCATATACTGAGAGATATTCTAGAGCCAAAGGGAGCCCGAGAGAGAATAAGACACAAGAAGAATGAAGCCATAGCCATGAGGATTTTGATGGACTGAGTGAAAGATCATCTTGTACCGCTTATTGCAATCCAGGAAACTGCTAAGAATATGTATGATTCCTTGAAGAAACTTTATGAGAATGAGAACCCTAGCAGAATTCTATCCCTAAAGGATCAACTTCGTCAAGTGAAGTTCACCAAGGATGATACAATCTCTTCTTATTTCTTGAAGATTTCTCAAATCAAAGATCAACTGGCAGTTCTTAATGAAAATGTCCCTAAAAAAGAACTTGTGTTTGACATCTATGAGTGGACTTTCTCCGGAATGGAAGCCATTTTTTAAAGGAATATGTGGTTGTGGTCAGTTACCTAGTTCTGATCAATTTCGATCATAATGTATTCAAGAGGAAACAAGGGAGCATGCCTCTACTTCAAAGGAAAGGGAAGAAGATCTAGTTCTTGCAGCCAGAATTTGGAAGAAGAAAGGAAAGTGGAACAAAGGAATGAAAGTCATTAAGTCAATCCAAAATCCAAAGATCAAGAAGGATAAATCAAACCTCAAATGTTTCAATTGTGGCAAGCCAAGTCACTTTGTTGTAGAATGCTAGAAGAAAAGAAAAGGCAATCATGGTGCCTCTACAGGTAAAGAGAAGCATGCACCAGAAAAGAAGAAAAAAGAAGAAGAAATCTAGAAATATTAATTGCGTGTCAGTGCTCTCTTAGGTTCTATTTCGGACCGTGATGTTGATGAACATTCTCCTCAAAAGAGGTCAAGGAATACAGAAGATGGTCTTGAGGAAATTGCAAGAGATCGTCGAAATGAGTACTTCCTCTAGTACACTCTATGACTGCACCAATGATTGCAGTATCCAGATGATGTGATTGTCAATGGTGATGTATGAAGATCCAAGTTGCAGAAAGAAGATGAAGATCTAAGGACTCCTGTGACTTCTGCAAGGAGGTAGAGATCAAGAGGGAGCCAACAAAACAAGAAAATATAAGTATTTATATTTTCATTTGAGTTATTCTTTAAATCTATTGAATGTTTAGTTTAAAGGATAATGTTCACAACGATTATGTGTAGATATGTGATACATTTTTATTTTATGCATGACCAATACCAATGAGCAATAGGTCATGTAGTGCATATATATGTTGGGTAAGTAACCTATAGTGTTGCACAACAATCCATGAGCCCTTGTTGGAACTAGTCTAGGATGAAACCTCCTTTCTAACATACTCGGAGCAGTGCATGCTCTTGGTAGTATGTTCTGGTGGAGATGGAAGGAATACAAATATTCACCACGTGTTTGGGATATGTATGGATGTTGTGTTGAATAATTGGCTAAGATGCTTACATAATTGTCTAAACTATTGCATTGAATAACATTCATGATTATGCAATGTTGGTGACTAATTGACTAAACTTTACTTGTAGGAAAGATCACGTGTTATGACTTACAAGAGACTTGTTCTGAATAACAAGTAATAGCCGTTAAGTAAGAGGACAAGTGATGGATGTGAATATCTCATTGATACTTAGTATCTGAGAGGGAGAAGAATGCTCAGATACATAGGGAGCGGGGCGCTTGAAGACTGATTCTCCCTAAGACTAGGAGAATGATGTGTCCCTCCTTGAGAGGGAGATGGAGTTGATTCTCCTAAGTTCTATGTGAACTCCTTGCCTTGAGAGGAATGTGGTTCTGTGTGAACCAAGGTGAGTTATGTGTGAACTCCTAAGTTCTGTGTTAACTCCTTGTCCTGTGTGGACTATGGATCAAGTATGGACCTAGTACATTTAGTCATATAACCTACATGTCCAAAGGATCTCATATTGAGATTGATGGTTGGAAGCAGGAGGCTTCAACGAATTTTGGTCTCTCTTTACTACAAATATTCATCCTTCCGATGATCAAAAGGAATTTTAGTTAGAGCAGTGGCCCAGGATTTAGTATGTGCAGGTGGCACACATTGGTCGTGATGTTATTTCCCACCAAGACATAGAGATTCATTGACATATACATAGGGAGTTAGCCTCTGAGTTGAAGATAAAATACATTGACTTGATACATTATTACTTGGGATTAGAAGTGTGGCAGAGACATGATGAGATATTCTTGAGTCAAGGGAAGTATACTATTGATGTTCTGAGAAAATTTGGGATGATGGACTGTAAGTCCATGGAAACACCTATGGTGACGAATCTGAAGAAGTTACATGATTCTGCCATATCTTCAAATTTAGTGGATTCGACCATGTTCTGCTAGTTGATTGGTGCCTTGTTGTACCTGGTTAATACCAGGTTAGATATTTGTTATGCAATAAACACATTGAGTCAACACATGGTTGATCTGATACAAGTGCATTGGATAGCAGCTAATAATGTGATAAGATATCTTTGCAGGACAGTTGGTTATGGATTGAGATATACCTCAGATGATAGAGTAAAGCTAGTAGGCTTCACCGATTCAGATTGGGATGGTAGTGCAGTTGACAGAAAGAACACCTCTGGGTGTTGTTTTAGCCTGGGATCAGCTATGGTTTCTTGGTTCAGTAAGAAGAAATATTCTGCGACACTCAGTACAACAAAGGAAGAGTACACCACAACTAGTGTAACTAGTAAGTGTTGATGTATATGTAACTTCAGAATGTATTTCATCTATGTATTTCATATATATTTATTGTACCCTTATAAGAGATGTGTTATTCCTCTATAAGGAAGTGTCGTCATGTGGATTGACAAGTGTCGCAAGTGTGTGTACTTGCCGATGGGTTATTAGACCACCATTTGTGGGGTCGGCCCTAAAATATATATTATATTGTGGATGTATCTAGATAGACAAGTCGGCCCCATAAGGTCACTGGGAAAACAGGTTAAGTATAAATAGAGATCGAGAGATCTCTATTTGTATCATTCGGAAAGAAACACTTCTCTCACTCAGAAAGTGGCGCACTAGTGAGGAGGAGGATCATCTGCTCTAGGAGACTATCTCAAGTTTATTTTGGTTGTACTTTGGTTGAGCCATTGCTCTCTCTATCTCTGAGGAAGTTGTGGGGTTTTTCACCTTAGGGTTTTCCCCGTGGAAACTCTGTGTCTCTTGTCTCTCATGCTTTTGATTCTTGTGATGCTTGTCGTGCTTATTGTGATTGTTATGCATTAATATACTGTATATGTTATTCTCTCAGTAAAGATCAAAGAGTATTGTGAATTAATGCTCAAAATTTAACATGGTATCAGAGCTAACCTGAGAAGAAGACATTTTGCAGTGACGGAAAATTGAGTTTCTTGTTTATTGGGTTTCTCTCCACAGTTTTTGTAAAAGAAGTATAGTAGATTGACTCTACTCATCAAGGAGAATCTGTCTGTCCAATCAGAATTCAATTCTGAGCTTTTTCAGATTTGGCCCTAAAAATTAGGGTTTCCACAAAAATAGGAATGTCTGAAATCTGAAGACATAGCTGGAAGCACCTTGCAAAAATCGAAGTTTAGAGCTTTGGATCGAGATTTTTGGCTAGGTAGATCTCCGGGAAACTCAAACCCTAATTCAAGGCTCTCCCTAGTGAACCCGGGAGGACAAAAAGGAAAATCTGAAGGGTAAAGCTTTGCTGATCTCAAATTCTGAATACACCAAGCTGATCAGCTCATCAAGGTGCATCTTTCTATCCTTTCAGAAAGTTGAAATTCACATTTTGAATTTTTAGGGTTTTCCAACAAACCCTAATCCGGGACCAGATCCAGTTTTCAGCATTTCAAGTGGTAAGACCTAAATCTTTTCTATTTCCATTTGAAGTACTCTGTAAGATGTCTCACCACACCAATCTTGAGGATAAGCTTGAAGGGGCTGATAAATTCCGAGCTTGGAAGTATAGGATTGGGTTAATCCTGGAAGAGAATGAGTTGGACTCATATATAAAAGAAGACATCCCTATCCCAGAGGATGAAGAGGCTAAGGTATTGCATAAGAAGAACTTGGTCAAGGCAAAGAGAATCATTGCTGATTCTATCAAAGACCATCTCATACCCCATGTGTCTTCTCTAAAGACACCCAAGGCTATGTTTGACTCTTTGACCAAGCTATTTGAAATCGAGAACATAAATCGAAAGATGATCCTGCGGAATCAATTGAAAGGGGTCAAGATGTCGAATGGAGAAACCATTCAATCCTATTTCTCCAAGGTCTCTCAGATCAAGGAACAACTTGAAGCTGTAGATGAAATGGTGGAGAATGGTGAAATTGTTATGACTACTTTGAATGGCCTACCTAGGTCATGGGGCTCTTTTATCCATGGGATCTGTGCCAGAAAGAAGTTAATCTCCTTCAGTAGGTTATGGGAGGAATGTTCTCAAAAGAAGCAAGGCTTGTGGCAAGAGAAGAGAAGATGGGAAATGAAGATCAAGCTCTCACAGCTCACATCAAGCTCTCACAGCTCACACTAAGAAGAGCAAGTTCAAGAGGGAGCCATCCCATCACAAGAAGAAATCTTCTCATCATTTTCACAAATACAAGAAAGATCTAAGGTGTTTCACTTGTAATGAGAAGGGTCACTTTGCTTCAGAATGTCCCAAGAACAAAAGGGACAACCACAACAACTCCAGCAAGAAGAAGAAGGGTAACAAAAGAAGGTACCATGCTCATGTTGCCGAAGATGATGAACCTCCAAAGAAGAAGGCTAGGGCAGAAAGTGATGATAGTAATGATGACTCATCAAGTGAAGAAGAGTATGTTCTAATCTCTGCTCTCACAGGTACTATCTCCCATGGTTGTAATGATTGGTTAATTGACAGTGGGGCTTCCAAACACATGTCTGGGTTTAAAGAATCCTTTGTAAATCTGTCCGAACATGAATCACCCCATAAAGTGAAACTTGGGGATGATTATCAATATCCCATCAAAGGAAGTGGTGAAGCCTCCTACAACCTAGATTCTGGAAAATCTTTGAAGATGAAAGAAGTCCTTTATGTACCTGGGCTCAAGAAGAACTTACTCTCCATCTCTGCATTGGATACAAAAGGTATGAGGGTTGCATTTGTGGATGGCCAAGTCCTAATGTGGCCAAAGGGAAAGACCATAGATGATGCAGTTGTGATTGGAGAGCAAGAGGGAGGTTTGTATAAATTAAAAGGACAACTTGAACATGTCATGCTGCATGAATCCATGGAGCCAAGTGAACTTTGGCATAGAAGACTTGCTCATATGCACTATAGGGCACTTCCAATTGCAAGCAAGGCTGTAGAGGGTCTTCCTGAAATCAAGACCAAACATGAAGGTGTTTGCAAAGGATGTGCAAAAGGTAAGAATATTAAGAAGGCTTTCCCAAGCAGTGAAAGCAAGGAAAAAAATATCCTGGAAATCATCCACTCAGATGTATGTGGTCCTATGTCATCCAGTTCTCTAAGTGGGTATGTTTACTATGTCTCAATTATTGATGACTTCTCCAGGAAGACTTGGGTATACTTCTTGAAAAAAAAAGATGAGGTGTTTGATAAGTTCAAGGAATTCAAAACCTTGATGGAGAATCAAACTAACAAAAAGATCAAAACATTCAGATCCGACAATGGTGGAGAATTCACCTCAGGTGACTTCAAGAAGCTTTGCAGTGATTCAGGGATTAAGAGGGAGTTGACTGCTCCTTATAATCCTCAACATAATGGAGTTGCAGAAAGGAAGAATAGAACAATCATGGAAGCAGCAAGGGCAATGCTGCATGACCAAGATCTACCTATGCATCTATGGGCAGAAGCAGCTAGAACAGCTGTATATGAGCAGAACAGAACACCCCACAAGATATTGGACAACAAGACACCAGAAGAGGTCTTTTCTGGTAAGAAACCTGAAGTTAGCCATCTCAGAATATTTGGTTGTCCAGTATACACTCATGTCCCAAAGAAAAAGAGGACCAAACTAGATCCTTCAGAAAAGAAGGGTATCTTTGTGGATTACAGTGAAAGCTCGAAGGCTTACATAATATACTTTCAAGGCTTCAAGAAGATTGATGTCAGCAAGGATGAATATAAGTTCAAGGACAGATAATCCAGGAAGTAAAGATCAAGAGGGAGCACACTCCAGCAGCTCCTGCAAGGATGTAGATTTTCAGAGGGAGTTGACCATCTTCCTACATTCCACAACAGAAAGGTGTAGAAGAAGCTACTTCAGCAGCTCCTACCAGGAAGCAAAGACTCAGAGGGAGTCCACCCAACAAACAAACAAAGATAAGTATTTCAATTATCATTTCTTGCCTATTTTGTTTATTTAAATAATATTATGCTTATGTTCCTAGACTTAGGAGATGTATTGTGCATATTAGAATGATTGCATTAATGAACAATATACTACTAATATGCATGTGATGGGTAAGTGGCCTATGGCACTATACAACATTCCAGTGCTACTTATCTAGAATGAAACCTCTTTGCTGACATGTTGGGAGTAGTGCAAACTCTTAACAATGTTTTGGTAGAGACTGGAAGGCATCTAGAAAGTTGTGGAACATGGATAAATGTTGTATTGAAGCATTGGCTAAGATAACTGCATGACTGCATGACATATTTCTTTATGTGTAAAGAATTTGTTCTAAAAATTATGAGATGTTTCTAATCATGCAATTTAACTTGTTTTGTAGGAAAGACCGTATATCTTCACCTACAAAAGGACTACAACATTTGCTCCAGCAACAAAGATATCTATTGAAGATATTGAAGTTCCTAGGATCTGGGATGAAGAAATGGAATGCCATGATCCGTCGATCATGAAGAAGATGTTTGGGATGTAGTCCCAAGACCTGACAGGGAGTCACATGTGTGCAGATTGAAGAAAGTCTTGTATGGCTTGAAGCAAGCTCCCAGAACTTGGTATGGTAGGATGGACAGTTTCCTATCTAGCTTGGGCTTTACCAAGAGTAAAGCATATTCCAGCCTCTACTACAAGGTTGAGGAAGGGAATCCTGTGATTCTACTCCTATATGTGGATGACTTATTTGTAACAGGAGATGACAGATTGATTGCAGATACTAAGAGGAAGCTTGCTGCTGAGTTCGATATGAAAGATTTGGGAATGATGCATTATTTCCTAGGTATGGAGGTGTGGCAGAATTCAGGTGGGATCTTCCTTGGTCAAGGGAAGTACACAGTAGATATTCTGAAGAGATTTGGGATGATGGATTGCAAGACCATGGCCACACCCATGGCATCGAATCTAAAGCTTCTATGTGATGCTTCATCTGAGCCGGTTTATGTCTCTATGTATCGTCAGATGATTGGATCCTTGATGTACCTGACGAACATGAGACCAAATATTTGCTTTGTAGTGAACACATTGAGCCAGTTCCTGACGGATCCAAGGAGTGTTCATCTGGTTGCTGTAAAGCATGTTCTGAGGTACCTGAAGGGTACAGTGGATTATGGGCTCAAGTATGAAGCGAATCAAAAGTTTCACCTGCAAGGTTATGTTGATTCGGATTGGGCAGGCAGTGCTGCAGATAGGAAGAGCACATATGGGTGCTGCTTCAATATGGGATCAGGTGTGATCTCTTGGTTCAGCAGGAAACAGTCCTGCGTAGCACTGAGTACAGCTGAGGCAGAGTATGTTGCAGCCTATTCAACCAGTTGTGAGGCAGTATGGCTACGGAAGCTACTGTCTGAGTTATTTGATCTCCCATTGGATGCTGCTGATATATTCTGCGATAACCAGAGTTGTGTGAAGCTGTCTGACAACCCAGTGTTTCATGACAGGTCGAAACACATAGAGATCAAATATCACTATATCAAGGATATGGTGAAGAGAGGAGCCGTGAAGTTCCTGTATGTTGCGACGGATGAGCAAATTGCAGATGTGCTGACGAAGCCACTAGCCAGGGTGAAGTTTGAGTCCTTGAGGGAGAGGCTTGGTGTTCTTCAGATCGACGACACTTCGAGGAAGAAGTGATGGTCACATTTGTTGAAGCCATTCCAAGCATGTTGGAAGGAGGATCCTTCACATGGCTGTGGATGTAAGAGCTGGATGATGAGCATCAGGACGATGCTCTAGTTACTGCTCTATATACGCATCGTGTTGATGTTGGATATGATCAGTTGGATCATTTATATGTATGTATGCATCATGTTGGATGCTGGATATGATCGGTTGGATCATTTGTATATGCATCATGTTGGATGCTTGGACCATGTATCTGTATCAGGTGGATACACTATATGATCAGGTGGATCATGTATGATGATATGTATCAGGTAGATACTTGGTGTGCATCATGTGGATGCATTGTATGATCAGGTTGATCATGATGATGAGCTTCAGGATGTTGCTCCAGATGATATGTACCAGGATGGTACAAGTGATGATGATCAGTATGATCATGGGCATCATGATGATGCCTTGTGCGATGATGATCCATTGGATCATGAGTATCAGGTTGATACTTGGAGGTCAGAGATGATATGTGACAGGTTGTGCAAATAGCATGTAATCAGTCCTGGGAGATCTTGCCGGTCGTGCTGCGGCACATAAATGTTCCTGGGGTACTCTTTCCAGTATTGCTATGTAGTATGTAATCAGTCCTCAGATATCCCATAGGTTGAGCTGTGTGCTCATAATCAGTCCTGGGATGAGGTATTACTACGGAGACATGTAATCAGTCCTACAGATCCGAGAGGTTGAGCTGTGTGCTCGTAATTAGTCCTGGGATGCTCTTTAGAGATCTTGTCGGTCGTGCTGCGGCACATAAATGTTCCTGGGATGCTCTTTAAAGGTTTTGTCTATCCACATGTAATTAGTCCTGGAGATCCGAGAGGTTGAGCTATATGCTCGTAATAAGTCCTGGGATGCTCTTTAGAGATCTTGTCGGTCGTGCTGCGGCACATAAATGTTCCTGGGATGATCTTTAAAGGTATTGTGGAGGAGATCAGTCCTGGGAGATCTTGCCGGTTGTGCTTAGGCACATAAATGTTCCTGGGATACTCTTTCCGGTATTGCATCCGCACATAAAATTAGTCCTGAGAGACCACCTCTATCAGACCGTTCGCACAGATGATGAAAACCTGCAGGTGGTGGGCCTACATCCAGTATGAAAAAGGACTAGATCTATAGAACTTCCTATGACGAGTAGAGTCAGAGAATGGTTGAGATAGCAGCAGCAGTGATGATGATGATGACGATGATTCTGAGAAGAAGACTTGTCTAGCAGAACTGTGTCGAGAAATACCTTCCTAGTTAAGAGGGAGTGTTGATGTATATGTAACTTCGGAATGTATTTCATATATATTTATTGTACCCTTATAAGAGATGTGTTATTCCTCTATAAGGAAGTGTCGTCATGTGGATTGACAAGTGTTGCAAGTGTGTGTACTTGCTGATGGGTTATTAGACCACCATGTGTGGGGTCGGCCCTAAAATATATATTATATTGTGGATGTATCTAGATAGACAAGTCGGCCCCATAAGGTCACTGGGAAAACAAGTTAAGTATAAATAGAGATCGGGAGATCTCTATTTGTATCATTCGGAAAGAAACACTTCTCTCACTCAGAAAGTGGCGCACTAGTGAGGAGGAGGATCATCTGCTCTAGGAGACTATCTCAAGTGTATTTTGGTTGTACTTTGGTTGAGCCATTGCTCTCTCTATCTTTGAGGAAGTTGTGGGGTTTTTCACCTTAGGGTTTTCCCCACGGAAACTCTGTGTCTCTTGTCTCTCATGCTTTTGATTCTTGTGATGCTTGTCATGCTTATTGTGATTGTTATGCATTAATATACTGTATATGTTATTCTCTCAGTAAAGATCCAAGAGTATTGTGAATTAATGCTCAAAATTTAACAATAAGGAAGCAATATGGCTTCAAAAGCTGCTGCAGATTTATATGGTCATGAGCTTGATGAGACAATGGTATTCTGTGATAACCAGAGTTATGTGAAGCTCTCAGATAACCTTGTGTTTCATGACAAAACCAAACATATTGAGATCAGATATCACTACATCAGATACATAGTTCGGAAGGAGCATTTAATCTCTAGTATATATCCATAGATGAGCAGATTGAAAATATCCTTACCAAGCCTTTGTCCATAATGAATTTTTCATGCTTCCATGAAAATATTGGGGTGGTGGAGATTCCCTTCCTCGGGAAGGGATATTGATGACTAGTATGGATGTTAATGAGGCACAAACCGATACTTGTGCCTGACTCCTTTGTGGAGTGTGTCCCTGTGTGGGATGGTTCCTGTGTGGAGAGGAATCCTTTATGGAGTGTATCCCTCTATGGGATGTTATCCTAGTATGTGGAGAGTGCTCCTATGTGAAGCTTGGGCCTAAAGGGGTGGACTAGCTGCAGTGATCACTATATTCCAGTTTCAATGACTGGTAAATTGGAAGAAGAGTCTTCCTAGGGATGTGGAGCCTCCCTTCAATTTGAGATCGATAAAGTGCTTGGAGGAAGTGTCTTCCTAAGGAGTGGAACCTCCTTTCAGTTTTAGATTGATAAAGCATGAGGACGTGTTCCTATGTGGTCTAGCATGACCAGGTTGATTAGATGGTTCAGATATCATCTTTGGAAAGATGATGTGGTTCGAGTGGTGAACAAGGTTCCAGTGGGAACATTTGTTCTGGTCAGAAGGACTTGATCAGAAGAGATCTTTCTTATGATGACGAGATGTACAAGACAAGTCGTGATGACCAGATGATATCGAGATGTGTTCTAGCATGATGACACCTCCCTAGCTAAGAGGGAGTGTTGATGCTTGTAGCTATACGAGGTATCCTCACTAGCCAATTATTATGTTGCTCCTAAGTCAAGTTGGACCTAGTGAAGATAGCAAGTCGGCTCAATAAGAAAAAATCAATAAATTTTAATTTATTATTAAGAAAGACAAGTCAACCCAAATAAAACAGGCAAGTCTTCCCCAGTTGAAAAAGTAAGCAAAATCAAGTTAAAATAGAGGGTGACGCCCTCTTCATTTGGCACAACCAAGCAATTCGCTCAAGTTTGCTACTCAAGTGCGCAAGAGGGAGAGAAGAAGACTGCAGGGTTGTAGAAGACTACTATTTTTAGGGATCTTTATTTGGCATCATCTTTTATGTGATCTATCTTGTTCATATCACTTCTATATCTGGTTGTACTTGTATTTTGTACTTAATATCTAAATAACAAAGGTTGGATGGGTTTTTCCCGAGTTTAAGTTTTCTCAGGGTAAACTATTATGTCTCTTGTGTTTTTGTGCATGATTATTCTTTCTATGATCCTTATGTGTAGTTAAAGTTGAAAGAGATGAAAATTATACTGCTATATTATCATTAAAAATCTAACAGATACGAGGTCAAATGCGGGCCTAAAGACTACTAAAATGACCCAACAAGTAGATAAGCCCTAAAAAAATCGACTTTGAAAACAAATTGCAGAGAAACAAAGAAAAACATAGTTGTATGGATTCATACGAGTGTGGATACGCAAAGGAAGCGACCGGTGAGGTAGATCAACAAAAATCACACCCAACAAAAAGAAAATTCACTGCAAATGGGCTCATGGATCAAAATTTATTAGGCTCAAAAAAAAATTTAGGCCTACTAAAAAAACAGGATTGGGAAAGTACCAAACCTAAATGAAAAAAATTAAATGCCCTAGGCTAGGCTCACTCTAGGATAGGCAAAATTAATTCAATAATGAGCAAACAGAGACCAAATTCGACGAACCAATAGTCGATCTTGACTAAAAACACTACTCGAGACACAATGTTGAGGTCAAATTTTCCAAAAACATGCACATAAATGTGAAAAATTCACAGATATGGTATAAACCCTAAGGGGTTGGCCAAATTTGATTGCAGATCCACAAAAGAAAGAGGGCCAAATAATAAATATTGAAGAAACTTGATGCTCGCAAAGAAATTTGTAAAAAAATTTACTGAAGGAGGTAGAGGTTAGTAACCTACTCTAATACCATGTTAGACTATTGAGAAACATGCATTAACACATAGCAATATTACCCACTTGAAAACATCTCTTATCATATTTGATTATAGATCCATTTAATTGCCTTTGATATAAAGAATTAACATTATTGGGTTCTCATCCCATAGTAAATATTACCTCAAACAACTAATTATGTATATCATAAGTCCAATATAACATTTGTCTCCATATGTTGACGCAATATAATATTTTACAAAACTAAAAATAAAGTAGTAATAATAATAATGCTTCAATATAATTATATTTTCATCTTATTGGCAATTTTCTTTATTATATGTAGTTAATGAATTTGCATTTGCACAAAGAATAATTAAGTTCATTTACAACAATATGTAACATAGAATACTTAGGTGTATCTATAGTCATATATCACAACATTAATAAATTAAATCCAAAAATAATGATCTAAGCAGAAGTGAAAAACTTAAAAATTCAAAAAAGAGAATCACTATAATAAAACAAGTAAAATAGCTGCAAAGCAGCTAGTCCCTGTTCTAAGATTATGTTTATAGACAAGGTGGAAAACTATTTAGTAGTTAATATTTATATAAAAAAATATGAAGTTTTTTAATAAGATATAGATGTTTTTAAATATTGTGAAATGTTTTTAATTAAATTTTACATAAAAAATTTATTTTATGCAAATTAAAAAATTGTTTTAAAGAAAAGTTGAAAATTTTTTACCTTTTGTTTTTGTTACAAAGATTTTAATTATGTTATTTTGATTAAAATAAATGTAACACCGTTTTATTTTCAAATGATTGTTTCTTAAAAAGAGTTTAATTAAAAATTATTGTATAGTAGATTAAAAATAAGATAATAAATATTATCTTTGAAAATGTGAAGTGGCTAAATTTTTGAGAAGTTTTATTTATATTATAACCAAATGCAAATCATAAAATGTTATAAAGTACTTTATATACATATGTAGATGTTAAAAATCAAGTTAATATTTAAAAATATAAATAATGTATTCTTATTTTATATAAATATATTTAATTGAATTGTAGTATTGAAATTCAAAATAACAATAATAATAATAATTTTGGATGCTTAGTTATAAGAGAAATTTAATTTTATTAAAGTTAATGTAATTTTTTCAAAAATAAATAAACAATTGTTTATGTTAAAATTTTGATAAATTTTAAATAACTAAATAAAAATATTTGTATAAAAATAAAAAGTTAAATTTAATTAGTAATTAATTATTTTTGAAAAATTTTAATAATCATTATTTGAAAATAAATAGTAAATTAACTATCCCTATCCCCAAGTTATTTAAAGGAGAGTGTCTGCCACTTTAAGAAAAATATTGAAAGTATACATGTTTTAGTATTTTTACTTTGAACTATCAAAATAAATCACCGGGTGGAAAATATTCCTAGCAGTAGGAATTTGCCCTAAATGTGCATTATCACGAGACTTATTGACGGATAGTTGCCGTGAAATGGGCAATTATCGCGAGACTTAGTGACGGAAAGCCGATCTATTAAATGTTTGGGAAGCCAGTATATTAAATGTTATTGGTTACCGAGCCTATACCATAAATATTATAGCCTAATCACAATATGAAATCAGTGTATTAAGTGGATGCCATAAATGTTATAGGTTAGGTTATTGTTATTCAAGCGAGTCAGATAGTACAATGATTGAAAATATTAAAGTTCAAGATATCCATACTAGATCTTGATCTCAAAAATATTCATTCTTGAAGTTACTATATATAAAGATAAGCAGACGTGAGGTTATGTGTTACATGTGCAAGTGGTAAATTTAGAATTTCTTTAAATTTTGATTTTTTTGATTTTATTTTTTATTTAACAAAAATCACATCTAAAATAGGCTAATTTGTCAAATCAAATCTTAAAACCAATAAAAAAATATAAATTTTGTAATAAGCCAATCAAAAAATATAAATAATATAATATTAAAAATATAAATTATAATTTTATTTGTTTAAAAAATCAATTTAATAATTAAAATTTATAAAACACTAAGTAACTATATATTAATTTGATTTCATTCGAGCATATTTTCAGGTCTCACAATTCTCATGCTGATCAACTTTCAAAAGATGTTTTTGCTGGACCTGAAGGAATATTATTTTGGGAAGAATGGATGGACGCCTGTCTGCTTGACAGGGGTAACTTATTTTTCTTTTAGGTTGTTTCATCTTTGGGTTGATGAACATCATTTTGTGAAATCTTTTTGATGGGCAATTTTAATTTTGTATAGCAGTTGAACTAAAGCTCATTTTGAGAACAAGATCCTGTCTTGATATCTTGTATCTTCGATATTCAAAATATCTTTGTACAATTTGATTCAACTGAATAGCAATAGTACGATTTTTTCTGATTGAAAAAAAAAAAAAAAAAAACAAAACAAAACAAAACTATATACTAATTTATTTTAAAAATTAAAAATTTAAAGTGAATTTGATTTCTAAGTGAAAGCTATAATCCCTACCTTAGCAGGGACTAAAAACTAGTATAGATATATTTTAACTTCAAATGCAAACATTTTTTCAAAATACAAAATTTAAATATTTAGTTAAAAACAATATCATGTTAATAATAACTTAACTTTTTAATAAATATAAACTTTTATTTTCATACTCATTAAATCTTATACCATGAAAATTATTTATTTTAAGGATACTAACAAAAATATTTAATTAATAGTTTTTTAACTTTATGATGTAGCGTTATTAACCTAAAACTCATTGGTCTTGATGCTTTGATGCTATTTATGTATGACTGTTTTTGTTTTTATGCACTTTATTTTGCGGGTATTATACTTACATCTCGGTTAGCTACATGTGCAGATACATCCTAGAGCCTGGATCCAACTACTTGTTGGACATCTATGCTCACACTATCCTTATTTGCGGCAGATATGACAGTCGATATGACTGTATTTTGGCATATTATTATATGGTTATGTTTGTATATTTGATACACTCGGTTTTTTGACAGCTGTTGCTGTAGACTTTTTTGATACACTTATATGGTATGGACATATTGCTTTATTCTACGTTATTTGGATCCGTTTCTCCTTCCGGAGGGATCCCTGACTATTATTGTGGACATATGGTGCTATATTTCTGGAGTTTCTGTTGTTGATGCTGACTCATCTGGCATATGTTTGGCATGTCCATATTACTGGGCTTGAGAGCAGACTTGTATGATTCTGACAGCTGGTGTTATTTACTATTTCGTATATTAATAGTAAGTTAAATATTTCTGTGAAAAAAAAAACCTAAAACTCAACCAAAACCTTTTATATACAAATAGACCCATTTGCCATAAGAAAAGTTCAATATGACGATTTAACAACATTGGTATCTTATATGGAGAGGCGTAAACTAAGGTTTATGTATAATTAGCACAATTAACATTTAAAGATAAACGTAAGCTTGTATATAAGAATTACAATTTGATATGTTGCACATATAACAAGGGTTGTGAATAACAAAGTCATTGCTTTAGAAAAAAAATTGAAATGAAAATAATAAAAAATTAAGATATATTAAACAACAACAGATATGTCAATTTTCCTAGTGTTAATAGAAATTATAAGATAGTTCAGCTTCACTGGAAGTGGTGTCTCTTCATCATTGACTTCACTAAGTGTTTCCATAGCACATTTCCCCACTCTATTGTCATTCCAGCTGCTATGACCAGCATATCTCCAATTCTATAGAGAGTACCAATTAATATAAGGTCATATTCACAAGATTACGAATATAACAAAGTAATATATGTTTGTTCTTTTGAATTTTCTTTTTGTTCTGCACTCCACATCTATAGAGAGATTTCAGCCTTTAAAGTTTGAAGTCTACAAGTAATACTTCGATTGTTGTCCATACTTGAGAGAGACGAACCTCCAATGAAGCTCTAGCTGCCGGAGATACACCATGTTTTCCAATAATTGAAGCCAAAACTCCTTTCGCAAGGACCTAGTACTTTATCATTGCTCTGCCCTTCTATGGAATAGAAGAGTCTTCAGAGAAAGAAATTTGTCATTTACAACATGATTTATCAGACATTCCCAATCAATAGAAAAATTTTAAAATTCACATAATCATGTTGCTCTTATTTATTTCTAATTTTGTAAGGATAAATTCAGTAGAATGTCGTTCTTTTCCACATTAGAATACCATTCTTAGTAAATATGTTGGTAACTATGTTGGCCTAAAATAGTGACTTATCTATGGTGATTCAAACCAATTATATGCTCCAAGAAAAACTAGCAAAATGATAAACATCAATGACCAAAACCAGTTATACTAAGCTACTCTTACTTACTGCAAGCCCTGTGGGAGAAATCATGAAGAGAATGGAAGATCCATGGGGGAATTTATGATCCTTGAATTCCTTTTAGAATTCTTCGTTGACATCGGCTTTGGCCTTGCCATATATTCTTGCAGCCTCTCATGCTTCCTTGCAGCCCTCGGAGACCTTTTCAAAGTATTGAACTCTAGTTAACGGGAGAATCATGGTTACCAGGGAAAATTTTAAGGATCTATAATTTTCTCAAAGTGTAGAAACCTTGGCGAATCTTACTAACTCTTAAACTTGGACCATAAAATGTTTGACGATTTATTTGTAAAAATATTCAAATTTATGAGGGCTTTAAATAGTTTTTAGACAATTTTGGCAATTTTTAGAGTTAAAAAATTTTATCCCATGGAAATTGGGCAAATCAGCTTTGAAAAAAAGGCAAAGTGATGAATCATTTTTTGGAAAAAATGTCAAAAAATAGCCCATGGGCTAAATTTCACCCGTAAAATTTTCCTTGATGGTTACCCTCATGAATTTTGTGTATTCGCCTACACAGGTATTCGAAATGCCACTATTAATCTCTGGTAATTGTTACAGAGTTTTAGAAAGTTTTAGTTTGTTAATAGAGTCTAAAGGGGAAATCTAAAATTGCTTACAGGTAAAATGCCCATGAAGAAATATGAACTATCATTCAATTCCTCAATCGTCTTCCCTCTTCACTTGCTTGCGAGGTGGAGAATGATGGCACAGTTGATGTAAACTCCAATTGTCGTAAACATGATGAGCTTGCCTTCGATTGGCAGTTGTTGAACATCTGCATTCTCGAAATCTAATCATTCAAAAATCCAGTTCTTTACCAAAAGGTTATTTTCTAGAAGGATATTTTATTCAAAAGCTATTTATTGTCTCCTCAGAGTAGAAAGTATTTAGTTTCCCCCGGGGGTCGAACCATTGGTGGAAAAGCGATGCCCTCAAGCTCCACGCTAGTGAGCACAGTGGCGAAACAGTGGTCCATATCGGGAAAATACTGTGAAATGAATGAATTCATTAGAAGTTTGCTCATGGAAGGATTCATTAACCAGGTGAAGTGCCTCTTCGTTTGACCTGCACAACCCTAATCAAATTGAACTTGTCTATATTATATTATTGCGTGGTGACTGTGTGCTAAGTGGGAGTTGAAAAGTATATATGTAACAACCATAACAACCTTGGATCTTACCTTTGTAGAAACGCCCATCTAGCCATGATTTCGAGACCCCTTAATGCATTCATATCCTTGGAGCCGAGCCCTGGAAAAACTCAACCTGCTTTGTACATTTCCGAATAAGAGAATGGAATGGTGAAGAGAGAAAGGATATCAATCCTTTCCTGGCTTTTAGCTTGTGGAAAAAGGGAAAAATCGATTTATATTAGAATAATTTCCCTTAGATGGAGGCAACCTATTAGTAGGGAATAAGCAAAAAAATGGAATGAAAAAAAAAAAAAAAAAAAGCAGAAAAGCTTCAAGGAAAATTTCAAGGATTCATAATTTTTTTTAAGTGTAGAAAAATTGGCAAATATTACTAATTTGTAAATTTCCAACCATAAAATGTTGGGCGATATTTTTCTAAAAATATTCAAATTTCTAAGGGTTTTATACAATTTCTAGAAAAGTTTGGCCATTTTTAGAGTAAATTTTTTTATCCCATGGAATTTGGGTGAATGAACTTAGAAAAAAATTGAAATTGGTGAATCTTTTTTTGGAAAAAAAAAGTCAAAATTTAGTCCATGGGCTAAATTTCACCCCTAAAAATTTCCCTTGAATTTTTTTTCCTTACATTGAGGGACTTTTCCATGCATTCATGTTAGGAAACCTTTTTTTTTGGTCGATTTTTTAAATCTTAAATTTCATGGTATGGCACCAATCAAATTTGAAAGAAATTCATATAGAAATTAAAATAAAAAATAAAAATAAATAAATCAAAACTTTAGTTGTTTTGATTTAAACATGTTGAGATACTAAATGTACTCCCAGGAAAACATTGTATTTTTTCAATAAAATGTTTTAATATCCATTTAAAAAAATGAATTTTTATAAAATAGTTTATTTAGATAATTTGATTAAAAAAATATTAGTGATTTTAAAAATAATTATTTAAAATATAAAATAAATAGCATGACCCTTGAGGAACACTGTAATTGCACCGAGAGGTGCTCTACAACTCACTATGAGGGAGATCTTGTAACGTGTATGTGTAGCGTTACATGTGTGATGTAGGGTTACATCTAATAGTAAAAAGTGATAATACGAAGGAGATCTTGTAAAGTGTATGATGTAGGGTTACATCTAATAGTAAAAAGTGATAATATGAGGGAGATCTTGTAACGTGTATGATGTAGCGTTACATGTGTGATGTAGCGTTACATCTAATAGTAAAAAGTGATCATGTGATAAACTAATCCCCTCGTGTAACAAATTAATTTTGAGAGTAATAAATATATTTGGTCAGCCATTTAGAATAACACGGTTGAAATCAATGGCTATATAAACAAAAAAACAACATAAAAAGTAATTTACAACAATATTGAAGTAATTAAAGTAAAAAGTAATAATGTAACGTTTGTAATATTAAAGTAAAAAGTAGTAAGCTATATAATACACCAAAAGTTAGGCGAATTAATAGTGATATTCACTATTACTTTTTTAATTCGCCTAACTTCTGCTGTTTTTAATTGAAATCCATAAGTTTCAAATGAATATTAGTTTTACGTGAATATTAGCTTTACATTTTTTAATTGAAATCCATAAATTTCAAATGATTATTTTTTAAGAAATAAGATCCATGTGATGATCACTATAATATTCACTATTACCTTTTTTAATTCGCCTAACTTCTATTGTTTTTAATTGAAATCTATAAGTTTCAAATGAATATTAGCTTTACTTGAATATTAGCTTTACATTTTTTTATTCGCTTGTTTTTAATTGAAATCCATAAGTTTCAAATGAATATTAATTTTACCTGAATATTAGCTTTACATTTTTTAATTGAAATCCATAAGTTTCAAATGATTATTTTTTTAAGAAATAATATTCACGTGATGATCGCTATATAAATATTCACTATTATTCCCAAAAAAAAAAATATTCACTATTACTTTTTTAATTCGTATAAGTTTCAAATGAATATTAGTTTTACATGAATATTAGCTTTACATTTTTTAATTCGCCTAACTTCTGTTGTTTTTAATTGAAATCCATAAGTTTAAATGAATATTAGTTTTACATTTTTTAATTGAAATCCCTAAGTTTCTAATGATTATTTTTTTAAGAAATAATATTCACGTGTATTTTTAATTGAAATCCATAAGTTTCAAATGAATATTAGTTTTATGTGAATATTAGCTTTACATTTTTTAATTGAAATCCATAAGCTTCAAATGATTTTTTTTTTAAGAAATAATATTCACGTGATAATTGCTATATTACTTTTTTAATTCGCTTAACTTTTGTTGTTTTTAATTGAAATCCATAAGTTTCAAATGATTTTTAAAAAAAAATAGATATAGAATACATGACATTTTATTTAAATAATATAACAAATTGGAAAGAATTTTAATTATTAATTGAACCTTTAGTTTTAGTTTTCGATAAGTTGAATCTTATTATTATTTTTTAAATATTTTAAAGTACATTTTTTAATTTTATATATATGTGAGTGAGAAATATAGACTTACAAAATATATATAAATATATAAGAGTGAGAAATATAGATTTAATATATATATATATATATATATATATATATATATATATATATAAGGGTGAGAAATATAGACTTACACATTTCAATCATAATCATTAGGTATCTACTTGAATTAGATACAGCAATTTGAATTAATCATTAGGTATCTACTTTCTCTATTTTTTAATTAGAGACGTAGTCATATGCATTAACCTAACAATTTTAACCAAATTATATAAATAATAATTAAATTTAAAATGTAAATTTTACTTAAAAACCAAGAATTAACATTTTAACCATTCAAATTCAACAACTCTTAAGTTGTTATAATTTTTTTTTATTTCAAACACTATTTATATTTACAATGAAAGTTAATTATTTTCCATGGTCGGCATTTTAAATCACAAACCATGGAAATCTCAAATCTTTAATTATTTTATTATTTAAACTACATGAAATTATATTTAAAATTAAATTAACATTTAATTTAAATTAAAATATATATTAATATTTACATATAATGGGGAGGCAGGTGCGGGGGGGATTATTTTTGATCCCGGAGGAAAAATAGTTGCAGACTTTTCTTGGGGATTAGGAACGAAAACAAATAATGAAGCAGAGTGGTTGGCGATCTACTATTCTCTCGAGTATGCATCCTCCATAAACATAGCAAAGCTCCAGGTGATCGGAGATTCCAGACATGTAATTCAGAGCATGAAAAGCAAGAACTTGAAAGGAGCAATGAGACAAAATCTAAAGAGAAGGATTGAAACTCTTCCTCTTCCTTCCGATATTCTCTTCTTCCATGTCCTCAGAAACCTCAATGACTCAGCATACAAGCTTGCCAACATTGGAGTCAATTTGGAAAAAGGTCAATTGTTACAAAATAATGTATTGGGTTATAAATTCATTCCCTAAGAGCCACGTCACCAGATTAGTTGATTTGGCAAGGGACTCGAACCATATCATTGAATTAAGTGATATAACAAGGAGGTCTCGTTTCAATTTAATGGAATGGAGGTTCCCCTCCCGAGGTAGGTGTCCGGACTACCATACACGCGCCCCTCAGCATGTGCCAAGGACTAAGCCATGTGGCTTCCCACCGGCGTCCAGAGCTCTCACGCCCCAACACTTAATGAAGCAGAGGGAACATAGGCGGTCTCTCAGCGACATGGAGCAACACATTCCACTCTCGCTTGGCTCAGATTTGCAGCAGCTAAACCTCACAGTTTCGGAATCGGATACCTGGCAGTTTGAAGAAGGTTCTCGTGACAGCAGGTGCAGCACGATGGAAGGGATACGGCAAGCTATAGCTACTCTCAGCCGGCTCACATCTGAAGTTAAAGTATACCTTAACAGGACCTATTCTGCTGTATGTTCCATTGCAGAGCAGAACAAAGAACAGACCACGGAATTCAAATATGTGCATTCACGCCTCTCTTGTGTTGAGTCCCGTCTTGATGATATCGAAAGAAACACTATTGAAATGCTGGGGAAGGTAGATAGTATTAAGGAGGACCTCTCTGTTTTCATTAGCCATACTCAGCTCAGCAGGGTTCAAGAGGCGCCGTCAGTAAATCAGGACATGCATGAAGCTGCTTCTTTCGTGCACCTGAATTACAGATAGAAGAACTCTTCAGAAATGATGGATTTTGCTCACTGTGCAGGTTTTCAAAGAACAAATACTTTCAATGTTTTTTTGTATTTTGTTATGCAAACAGTTTGTTAAGGTTTATACCAGTAGAATGAACAGGAATCATAGGGAAATTAGGAGCAAGGATTTTAAGAGAAAAAATCATTGTAAAATCTGTATTTTTCCTCTTCTCAAAGCAGACTTATGGCCCAAATTTTGTAATGAATGGCTGTGCACAGCCTTTTATATATACAGTTAAATTCCCCTGTTTCTGTTAAAAAAAAATATTTACATATAAGTATATAAATTATTTATTATATATAATAAAAACTACATGTGGTATAGTGGTAAGGGTGTTGGGATAATGGGTGTGAAGTTCAAGGTTCAATCCTCCCAGATCACCTACTTTTTTTTTTAAATATAGAATTTCGTAAATAAATTGAATTTTATTATCATGTAAAGTGAGTTTTATACTTGCATAGATTTCAGTGTATTGAGTCTTTTTATTGCATATTTTTCAGTGTAAACGTTAATCTGTGAATGCATTGATTTCAGTGTATGGATGCATACATTTCAGTGTATGGAGTTTTTTATTGCATATTTTTCAGTGTAGATGTTATTTTGTGGACGCATAGATTTCAGTGTATGGACGCATTGATTTCGGTGACAACAAAAGAACAAAAAGAAAACTTGAAACAAAAAGCAGAAGAACAAAATTAATTTCGAAAAAGGAAGTTGGACGAAATGAGAGCAGGAGAACTAGAAGAACGAAGAAAACGAAACGCAGATTGACAAAAAGAATATCGAAAAAGAAAGTTAGACGATTTGACAGCGGAAGAACGAGAGGAACAAAGAAAATGAAACGTTGATCGACAAAGAGTGTATCGAGAAAGAAAGTTGAAGCAGTTGGAAGAACAAAGAAATCAAGTTGCAGAACAACAAATAGATCAAAATGTACGAAATGACGGCAAAAGAAGGAGAAAAACGAACAAAACAAAACGCAAATCAACAAAAAGAGAATCGGAAAAAAAAAATTTAGGCGAATTGACAGCTGAAGAATGGGAAGAACAAAGAAAATGAAACATTGATTGACAAAGAGCATATCGAGAGAGAAAGTTGAAGCAATTGGAAGAACAAAAAAATCAGTTTGCAGAACAACAAATAAATCAAAATGTACGAAATGACGGAAGAAGAAGGAGAAAAACAAACAAAACAAAACGCAGATCAACAAAAAGAGAATCGAAAAAAAAAAGTTAGGCGAATTGTCTCTATTTTCCAGTTTAACAATTTATTCATTCCTTAATACTTATTACTTACATTATGATAATCCTCGTAAATGTATCTGTGTTTTCAACATAACTTGTTCCTTAAAATGCTGATCAAACTCCAGTTTTGTGTCACCGCCCACCACTAAAACCAGCCTAGATCCAAATCCTAGGCTCTATCAAGTGCCGAGAGGGATCAAATATCATAAGGTGCAAACCTCACCTTTAGTGCAATACCTGAGAAGAGGTTTGCACCTCGGGAGACTTGATCCCTCTCAGCACTTGATAGAGCCTAGGATTTGGATCTAGGCTGGTCTGACATAAGCCCACTAATATAAACATCATAATGCAACATAATCATTAGGGAACATAACACATTTGACATAAGACTTTATGAATGTTGCAGTGCGACACAACCATCAAGGAACACATAAATTAAAATAGAAGTTGACCAATATGAAAATCATAATGCATCATAACCATCAAGAAACACATAAATTAAAATATAAGTTGGCCAATATGAAAATCAAACATGATTACCATAGTCAACCATGGTTCCATGGTCAACAATATTAGCAAATTCAACCATAATCAAAGTCACCCATAGTAAAAAATCATAAGTAATCCATGGTCCAACATCGCAACCTTTTTTCAACCATGTAGAAACATAGTTAACCAAAGCAACCATAAAGAACCACAATCAAACATGTTCAACCATCTTTAAACATAATCAACCATAGTCAAACATGGACAACCATGGTAAAATATGTTAAAACAAGGACAAGCATGGCCAAACATGGCCAAACCATGTTCAACCGAAGTCAACCATAATCTAACATACTTATACACGGTCAAACATGGTTAAACATATTTATCCATAGTCAACACAAACAAACACGGTTAATCATAAGCAAACATGGTCAACTAAGTTTAACTGATGTACACCATGTTAAACATGATCAATCATGGTCAAACTTGTTGAATCGGAATCAAACATTCTCAACTATAATCAATCATAGCCAGCTAAATGTCAACTATAGTTAACCATTATTAACCATTATCAACCATAGTAAACCATAGTTAACTACAAGTATCCATGGTCAACCAAATCACCCATAGTCAACCAAATCAACCATGGTCAAATATAACCAACCAAATTCAAACATATTTAAGAAAAAGTGGACCAAATTCAAACATGGTCAACTATGGTCAAACATAGTTAATCGTGGTTGGCCTAAGTCTATCATGGTCAACCATGGTTGTCTAAAGTTAACGATTATTACACGTAATCAACCTACATGTCCAACAAAAGTCAACCATAGCCAGTCATAATCAAACATGGTCAACCTTGGTCAACAATAATCAACCATGGTTCCATGGTCATCCATATTACCAAAGTCAACCAGAGCAACCATAGTCAAACATCACAAATTATGGTCAAACATGGTCAACCATATTAAAAAATTGTCAACCATTATTAAACATGGTTAACCATAGTCAGGAAAAGTCAAACATTAAAAAAATAGTTATGTTAACACTATCATTTATACTTATAAAGTTTTTTTTGTACTAGGGGAATCGACAACTAGGATGGGGTTGGTACTTGCATGACACAAAGTCCAGGGATCCAATCCCGTTTGCTACCACTATATCCCTAGGTGCAACATTGAGCCTGCCACAATCAGGAGCACGCATTATCTGGGGTTTGAACCAGCGACCTATTACAAGGCTTACACGGGCTTTTCCGGCTAGTCTACACCCCGACGGGCATTTATACTTATCAAGTTATTTCTGTTGATTTTATTTTTTTTCTTATTCATATTATTATTGATAATTGTACCCTCCTCAAATGAAAATCGTTAACTAGCACAACCATATTAATTAATAATATGGTTGATATATGCCGATTGACAACATTCATTTTCCATCTTTATTGATGACACCAATCGGTGTATACAAACCATATTATTAATTAATATGGTTGTGTTAGTTTTATATAACATAAAATTACACCAAAAATATATGTAATAACTATCAAGCTTTTATTTAGGTTGATTGGAAATTGGATAACCATTGAAGTCATGTGGTAGTAATCACCATCTTAAGCTTTTTCCATGGTTACAAGAATTTAATAGACATGCCTACATGAGACCAATCACATTCTTTAACAGTTACAAGAGTTACAAGAAGGTTGATTGGAAATTGGAGAACCATTGAAGTCATGTGGTAGTAATCACCATCTTAATCTTTTTCCATGGTTACAAGAATTTAATAGACACGCCTACATGAGACCAATCAAATTCTTTAATAGTTACAAGAATTGGATGGATTGCAATTCATAAAATAGTGGTTCAATATCTTTTTGAAAGCAACACTTAGCCTTCTTGTACTTGGAAAATAAATGAGAACATGATATTTGTCCAAAGGAAAACACCCTAAATTTCTTCACCAAGTTCTTACAACCAAATTTCATTTACCCATAACACTTCACATCTCTAGTACATATATTCGATATATCACTTCTAATTTTTTTTAAATTTTAAATTATCTTTTTAAAACTTTCTATTGTTTATGTTTGAATAATAGGTTTTATCAACAAAATGATAGATATCCTAAGGTGCATGTGCTATTAGAGATCATACTTACATTAACAATAGCAATGATATATAAATCCGTTTATTATACATGCCGGCATACAGTGTATATAGCATTTGATTTATGTTAACTTCGTATTAGTTTGGACATTTACTGTATTTATTTTCCAATTCTCTTAAGTCTTACATTACGTATCGATTTTTTTTATTTTTTTCAAAATAAAATCCATTTATGTGCCATTAAATTGGATGAGAGGATTGGGGTCTTATTACAGAGTCGACAACGACCTTTTTTCAATTAGAAAAATTGCTATACTTTATTGACAAGTATAGGAAAGGTAGAATCGATATACAAACATCCGCACGGGAAATATCACACTAACCATCCCCGGGACAAGAGAAGAGAGGCCCCCATCTGGGCCAAAGATAACCAAAACCACAAAGCCAAGCTGCCCCTAGCTACATAGCGAAAAAACCTGCCCTTCCATATGGACTTAGACCAATAAACAAGAAAATATACAGAAAGTCTATGGTTCCCCAACCAAAGTACACAAAATAAAGAGCACTAAAACATCAGCATAAAAGAAGAAAAATAAAAGGATCAAAATATGAAGAAGCTGCCAGCTTCCCGAATAATATCGCCATCCCAAAACTCAAAAAATAGAGTACCCTCCAACGAATGAAGAGCCTGCTTCGAGAGGGCATCCGCAGGGCCATTCACAGAACGGGAAATATGCAAGTACTGGATGCCCTGAAAAAGATGATGCAGAGATCTAATCTTGAGCAGCCATGGAGAAAGAGTGATGGAATTGATACTCCCCAAATGATTAAAGAGTGATGGAATTGATACTCCCCAAATGATTAATCCAATTGATTACCACTTGTGAATCACCCACAATCTGCCGTAGTTCCAAATCCTGCACACTTGCAAAAAAAAGGATCATCCAGAGTGCACAACGACCTTGTCACGGTATTGGACAAACTCTTTTAATGCCCTCATATTATTTGGCATTGTCATAGAGGTTTACTGACATAGAATTCAGAGCTATGTAGTCACATAGAATAATAGATGACGCATATTAATCCGAGATAGTCACTGAAAAAGCACTAAAATAGAATTAAATGCCCTGACATAGAATAATAGATTATGCATGTTCAATGACCTCTTTTTTATTAAATGCACTCAAATCTTTTTTATTCAATGCACTCAAATTTTTTAGAGTATTCAAAGTCTATCTTAGGAAGCTTTCTTAATTTTCAAATGCTTTGATTTCCTCTTAACTTTTGAAGCGGAACATTTAATTACCATTTATGACTACAACAACAACTAGGGGGTGGTGGTGACAGTGAGGTGGTGTCCATTCATGACTCTGCATTGACAATTAGATGGTGGGATGCACCGCTTCACCGCCACCTCCTCGCCTTTCCTTTTCATCGTATAAATGCAACTAGAATGATTTATATTATGGTCCATAGGCATGATATCGCAATCAAAATTACACTGTTATAGTGAATTCTTGATACCAAACCACTACGTACCATTCCATGCCATACCCATATAACTACAAGTTGACCCAGAAGACGACAGACGAGGTGAGGTAGTTATCATAGAGCTTGGGATTATATCCACCCTAACGAATAAAGGTAAACAAGTTCGCCTGCTCAAATTTACATGCTAAGTTGAAGTTCTGAACAAAGCATTTTGAGTTTTGAAATATAGAAGTTATGAACAAAAGCAAATCTATATAAAATAGTTGAAATTGTTAAACTCTTCAAGATAAATTTAGCTTGGAATGTCAAGAATTGGATAAATCTTCTACAAACTAGTTTAATTTAAAAATAAATAAATAAAGAAATCTATTTTAACTTACGGAACAAGATAATTCCTGTGTAGAGTAGTGTCCTAGCCTTATATGCCACCGAACTATGATATTCATTCATTTGAAGAGACCATCGAATGTCCTTTTTCCTCTTTACCATTCCTTCCTACCACAAAATTTTTATTTTCTTGATTGATTCAATCCACCTTCTTACTACACACGTGATTTTTCCTTGCATCTTTCCTTTCTTAGTCCAGTGATAAGTAGAATGGGCAGTCGGTATTCCTTTATTTTTAGTCTCAAGTAGAAATGAAAGCAAGACATTCTTACCTATAACATCACCAATAATAGAGCAAGAAGAAACAATAAGTGACCTAGGATGATATCCAATAGTTGTTTATAGAGCTTGTTTAGTTGTTTATACGGTTCTGACTTTTGGTACATCTATAGTTGACCTTATGTCAAACCGATGCTCCACCCACCTACTTTTTCCATTATTATTTTCCTTCATTTTAACCAGTGCTATGCTAGCTTAATTACCTTAACAACATTTCTTGTCACTAGAAGGTAGGCACTATTGTTTGTGATATTTCTAGTTAATAAAGTTGTTCCCCATTTCACCCTTTTGGTAGGATCAACTCCAGATACTCACCCATTTCCGCTTCCACAATGTTCTTCTGTAATCGATGTCTTCAGATGGAATGACCCACTCTTTTCTTTATTGATCTATTTGGAGTTTCGCGACAAGGACATGCTCCATGGAAGCACTTGGAAGAGCGTTGATGCTTTTTATTTGAGATGGCATCTATGGCCCACTGCTCCATTTAATCCCTGATTCATTGCTTAAGTCGGGAAAAATAAA
Organism: Larix kaempferi; assembly: GCA_027924585.1. Classification (NCBI taxonomy): domain Eukaryota; kingdom Viridiplantae; phylum Streptophyta; class Pinopsida; order Pinales; family Pinaceae; genus Larix; species Larix kaempferi. The sequence goes on along the minus strand of BSBM01000459.1, from coordinate 7,693,727 downwards.
AACATGGTAAGATTCAGGGCTTTCAATAAAGAAGGAATTGGCATGCCCACTTGTATGGATCTATCTTCGTTACTACTATGGGTCGGTGTTAATCTAGAAATTCATAATCCTCATCTTGCTCACAAAGTTTAGAATCCCAACCACATGATATGGGAGCATGGCTACTAGCTCGGCTCAGCTGACTTGATGGGTGGGACTAGAAGTTAGAACAGAGTGGTAGATAAAAATGCTACCCATGTTATCGTTGCTTCCTTTGTGTATGGCGGTACTGTTTTATGGAATTCTGGCATCCTTAAGGCACATTTGTAGAGAATCCTTAGGAATTTTCTTTTATCTACTAATGTTGGACCAAGAACTACATATGCATCTAGAATTAGATATTTATCTACACCAAAACTCAAACGTTTTATCGACAACAGAGAAGGAACCACAAACCATCAGAGAAGAGACAAGGGGCAAAGCCTCACGTCACCAATTGTTTATCATGCTAAATCTATTTTCTCGTGTGTTAATGTAATTCCCCCATGCTTTGAGTTTATTATTATTTTGACTAAGCTTGAAAAAGGTGAATTTGATGACTAAGTGAAAAATGCATTATTATTATGTTTGAATTTGTGCCTCATAAGAAGGCAGAGGGTAAAATACACTTAAAAACATTTTTAATAAAGATGTGGTACAATTGGAAAAACTATGTTGGAACTTGGTAAACCATGACCTCATAGGTGGGGAACATAGGCCTGCTGCTCAAGAGAAGAAGATGGCAAATGTCATGAAACTATTTTGAGGAACCACCCCACTAATATCTAGGAGGGGATCCAAGGCCAACCAATTCCCAAGAGGCAAAATTGGGCCTTATGTAAGACCTAGGAAAAATATTATTTGTATTCATATGTGTGAGGGCAAGACGTTGCCTGGTGTGCATGGGAACTTGTTGCGTGAGAACCTTTGATGTGTTAAGCATTTGTCCCAAGTGTGAGCTTTGTTGTGAGAGTAAGAGTTGGTTCCTATTGATTGAGACAAGAGTTCTCTGTCAGTAAATGGTTCTATTATAGTTGAGAGCAGGAATGTTAGCCCCTATGTGTCATGGTTTATGCTAGGGGGTGATTTCTGAGAAAGTATTTTGGTTGCTCAGTGGTCTATGGTTGGGTGGAACGTGGTTGTTCTAATTGTAGTTTATCCTGCAAGCATGGTAGATTTAGATATGTATCTAGTGGTTTGATTTTCATTTATTCTCTTTTTCACTGTATTTATTCTGATTCAAATGCTCATTAAATAAGTTGCTCATATATTTATGTTTATGCTTAGTTAGTTTATGTATCTAAATGTAGCTCTAAACCCTAAACTATTGCCTAGTTTATGTTTAAAAGTTCAGTTGATGCTTAGTAATGTATATATCATAGATATGGCTCTGAAACCATAAATATTACCTAGTATTTGTTTTTTTTGAAAATCACAAAGAATATCTAATGGTTTTAGTCTAGAGTTATTGTTTATCTCTAGTTAAAGAGTTAAGTATAGATAATCTCGTATATATATGGACTTAACTTGTTAATAGTTCATAATTGTACTTAGTATTCCCTTTTGCTTAAAGGTTCTAGTTATCGATAGTCTAAATATACATAGACTAGCGCTTATTAACTCTGATATAGATATGGAATTCTTCTTCTTATGTTGTTATTATTTGCATTCACATATTATGTTTAATTCACACACCGTTATTGACAAAAGCATACCTCATACACAATAACTACTCATTATCAAGTGCATAGGAGTACTAATGAATATTAATATACCAACTATCGCTCTACATACTTAAACAAATATACGCAAGAGTAAAATATTTATTCAAGCAAATATCAAGTAAAATAGCCAAGTAAAAATAATAGCATGATAACAAGCGAACCATAAACCAATAGTCCGGTTCAGGAGTCAAAATCCTTGTGGTAATGTGAACGATAACTAATAACTAGGTGAAAGCCTTGGGAAAACCCCATTAAATATTGTTGTAAATAATGTTAACATACAATATTGTTAGTGCACAAGTCCATGCATATGTCTCAACCTTCAAAATATAAACCATCAAAACTTAACAACAAAAAGTCGACCGACTATTTCGAGGGTCAAACCCTACGGCCGATATCATGCATTAAGTTAAACCAATACAAAGAGAACCTATTTAACATATAGTCGGAGGAACAACCGACCCGATCGACACTATGCAAGTTGAAGAACCAGGCTTGGCCCCCACATTTCAACAGAAATCATAAATATAAAAATGGTAACCAGAATAAGGGTTAAACCCTATATAAACAAATTGATAACTGTAACTGCATGAAAAAATTAGCAGTAACATGGGGGAGCTAAAGGGAAACCCCAACACCATAACATTTCTAAGCTAATTATAACCTAAAAAGGAATCAAATGTGGAGGTGCATGCATGGAGGCCAAGGATGTCTAATGAAGATCTCACCAAGGTTTCCATGAAGATGAACTAGTTCCTAGTGTGGAGACCGCAATCACAACTGACTTAATGACGATTGATACATTGGGATCCACAAAGATATGTAAATTCATGCCAGTATAATTGCAACGAGACAACGGGCCTGACGAAGGGATGGACATGGATTCCATGCCATCAATACAATGTTACCCCCTTCTTATTCCAAAATCATAGTAGGGGTATGAGCTCGCAGGGCCAAACATATAGCACCTAGGTAATCATATACATGGTCTATGTGAAACGTTAACTAAACCATGAGCCAAGGTCATGTTAGATAACCTTTGTGCTAGTACTAAATGAGAGGTCATGCCAAGGTATAAGGGGTTAAGAAAATAAATAAAAGATAGATAATTTAAGAGTATGATAACTAGCAGGGACATGGTTAAACTAGTAGTTAACATGCTAAGTATATAGTAAAAGAGTCAAGGGTTATAGAGGTGATTGATACTAGAGAAGCTCATCATTCGAAGTCACAGGGGAGATTCTTGAAGCCACATAAAACATATAACTATAACGACAAAACCAAGCTAATAACATGTCTGCAATCTCAAGGTAGGAAAACGACGATAGACTAGGGAAAAAAAACATAATGACGATAACAACCCCAGTACTACATTATATAATAAAAAAAATAGTAATTTTGAGGGTTGTTACATATGGTATTCGAGCTGACTCGTTACAACACTTAGGCCTACATGGGCACTTCAACAAAATTCTGCACAACAATTAAACTAACAAACTAAAACTTTTATTGGTCACAAGAAGATACAAATACTTTCTTATTACATCAATTTAGAAAACATAATTCTAAACATGGAGGGAGAGCAAATTCAGCCAGAAGAAACTAATCAACATACACCAAAGGCTAACATATTCATAGACCTCAATGCCAACAACATATAGAGCACATCCATAGAGGTGTTAGAGACCATGGGAAATTTGATTGTAGAGATAAGGATTTATAAGACCGATAATGAGAAGTTGTTGAAATCACATGAGGAGCAACAAGAGATAAACAAAGTATTGCTACAAAATCTATCTAGAATAAAGAGTAAAAAAGAATAGACTTATCCTAAACTGAAATTAAACAAAAAATTGATCTACAACCTAGTAACAATGAGACAATTGATTTTGATAATTCTTCCAATAAGAGAGACACATAAAATGATGATAGAGTAGATACAGTAAGGTCAAAACCTAAGAAAAAGAGAAAATACCATGAATATATAGTAGGTGAATTCAAGAAAATTAAACCTCCTACATTTGATGGAGAATCCAAATCAAGAGCTAAGGCAGAAGCCTGGATTCTGGGCATGAGCAAGTATTTTCAATTATACAATTACCAACAATATGAAAGTGAGAATGTCCACCTAAAAATTAAATGGAAAAGCCGGCATATGGTGGCAAGGTCTAAAAATAGTAAAAGGGGTTAAAGAGAAACAAATGGACTAGAAAACCTTCAAGAAATTATTTTAACATAAATACTTATCAGAGTGGTACTATGAGTGCAAAACAAAAGAATTCTTTGAATTAAATATTGGAACCATGTCAATGTAGGAAATGATAAACAAGTTCTTAGAATTGCTTTGATATGTTCCATATATCAAGGAGGAAAAGGCAAAGATACGACAATTCTTAGCTTTTCTACCACAGGATTATAAGGATGGGATAGAACTTGATGATCACAAAAGCCATGAGGAAGGCAAGGTTGTGTTATGAACAATATAAACAACAAAATGAAACTACTAGAATATGGAAGGACACGTGACAAGACAAGTACAACCAAAGGTGGAGAGGTTTCAAACCACCACCTTTTATAAACATGAACAAGGGACTTAATGGAAATAGATTCAACAGAAATCCCAATCAGCCAGCATCAAATGGTCCAAAACCAACAAATTTTGATAATAAGAGGACTAGTGATATAGTCAGAGAATCGATAAATTTTTGGGGGTGTGGTGAACCACACATGTTTCGGAACTGTCCAAATCAGAACAAAAATGCCAAAACAGTTTGCAATTTGTAGGAATCAACAATAGTGGGTGACATATGTAGAAGTGTGCACATAATCAGTGCTTCCCTTAACAACCCACAAGCCGATAATTGATATTCTATGGTGGAAGTTGAAGGTAGAACCAGAGGGAGATTTCTAGGCATAACCAGCTTGCATTCTCGATAGGAGAGAGATGTTTCTCTAGAACTGAGTTATTGCTCAAATAAAAGTGCGGTGGGAGCACTATAGCCATGAGGAGGCTACATGGGAGATGGAGGATGCCATGAGGGAGGCATATCCATTTCTATTTTAGATATGTGATGAGATATGGCTTTGAACACCAAGGACGGTGTTAAGTTAGTGCCCAACAAATGTTCAAAATTCCACAACATTGCAGCAAACAAGAAAATAACCATAAACGCTACACTACAACAAAGCATAGGAGTAAGACCTAGAATACACCACGAAACAATGCAAAGGGTGGGGAAGCTCCTAGAGGATTTGAGATTCTATAGCAAGTAGACACAGACCGAGACCAGAGGTGAGGACCCTAGTGGCTCACTAAACAAATGACGAACATCGCAGAAGGTTTTTTTAGGGCAAGCCCGAGCTAAGTTAATTGCCAGTTACGAATGCATTTGGGAACCATTAAGGAATGCATGCCAAGTCAAACATGGAGGCAAAGGACGCCCAGTCACCACAAACTATGCCAACCTCATCACTTGAGTAACGAATAAGAAGATCCCACCAGGGTTTCCATGACAACGGACTAGTTCCCAACATGGAGACTGCAATCACAATAGACTTAATGTCGACTGATACAATCATATCCATGAAGATACAACAATTCAAGCCGGTGTAATTGCAACGTGACAACGGGCCCCACTAAGGGATGGACGTGGACGCCATCGCTACCATACCATCCATAAAATGTTATCACCTTCTTATTCCAAAGTCATAATATGGGTATGAGCTTGCGGGGCCAAAAATATATCGCCTAGGGAATCACATACATGGTCTATGTAAAATGTTAACTAACATGAGACAAGGTCATGGTAGATCACCTTTGTGCTAGCATGGGAGATCTTGATGTGTGCTAGATTGGGAGGTCATATCAAGGTATAAGGGGTTAAGCAAATAAATAAAATATAGATAATTTAAGAGTATGATAAGAAGCCAGGACAAGGTTAAATTGGTAGTTAACATTCAACGTATATAGTAAAAGAGGTAAGGGTTATGAAGGTGATAGATACCATAGAAGCTCATAATTTAGAGTCACGGGGGAGACCCTTTAAGCCTTATAAAACATTTAACTATAACGACAACACCAAGCTAATAACACGTCTGGAGTCACAAGGTAGCAAAGTGACCAAAGACCATGGCATTGACAAGATAATGACGACAACAGTCCCAATACTGCATTATAAACAAAAACTAGTGATTTCAAGGGATGTTATAGCTAATATTGCACTAATAGTTGTTTCGCATAGGCACATTCCCAACGTCGAATGAAGGGTGAACATGGATGTTGTGGTGGTTCTTGATATTATAGATGCTTTAAGCGTCTTAAATATCTAAGCACACACTCATCAATGGATTGGACGTGGAGCTTGCAAACGATTTATGGAGACTTTTATATATGACCATTTGTATTCAAATGGAGTTTTGTGATTAAAATTTTTTTTATGATAAAATGCAATTTTGATTTAATTTTATTAAAAAAATTGAGAAAAATTGCTTAGTCGGAGATTTGGTAAAGACAAATTGAAAAAAAACAATTTGTTGAGTCTATGTCCTACTCCAATTTTTATTTTTTTTGTTGGTAAGTGGTAGTATTCCCTGATTAGCAGGGTTCGCCATTGCCTGAGAGACCACGAACCAGGGGTATCTAAGCCGTCAAAATCACCCGAGGATCTCACCCGGCCTGGACCGTACCAATCCTTAGCATGGTTGGATTTTAGTATTCGCGGAGTTTCGAACCGGCGACCTTTCCGCTTAGGAGTGTCTTAACCATCACCCGCCACCGACTCTTCTACATCTCACGAATTCTATATCCCACTCCAATTATTAACCCTTTCGGTTTTCAATTATTTCTTGAAAATAAAATTTTGAATATTTATTTCTTAGTTTATGGATTGTCAGACCATCTTTTGGTGACTTAGACAACTTCAAGGTCATTCCCAACTTCACTTCCATGTTTAAGAATAACAATGTCCATAATCAATGGAAGCATCATGAAACTAAGACCAGTACTTCAAAACATTACTCTTTGGAAAGAGGTATGTTACACTATTTGGTGTTAGGTAAAATACTTGGTCATTTGAAGGTTTGAAATAACTAATCTAATCCACAATCTTAATTATTTTTAAATTTCACTATTCATTTAACCATTTAACATTCCAATTTACATAAGAATGGAGAGCGGTTAAATGAATATCCTCTTTCTACATCAGCATGGAGAATCAACTATATTTCTATTCTAAAAATCAAAAAACAAATTAACTGATATCTACCTAGCCAACTCTGCTTAAGTTGAAACTTCTCCCAAGTTGGATAAGAAATCATCTCAATGAAGGTTTCTTGATATTGTTGTGTCCATGAATGATGACTTCATACTGTAATATAATTATTTGATACTATAATATAATCAAGGAATCATCTCAATGAAGGTTTTTTGATATTGTTGTGTCCATGAATGATGACTTGATACTGTAATATAATTATTTAATACTATAATATAATTATAATTATTTGAGGAAGAATGTGATAAAAAATGACATTGATTTTTCCATCTCTTTATACGGCATACCTATCTTTGAAAAGGTCACAGTTTTAAATTTTATGGGATTTTTATTTAATGACCAGAGTTTTCTTGTTGATTTCGAGCATTCGTAAATGCATTATCTCCATACAATTTTAATTCACAATAATATGAATTATACATTATAGATGTTATGGTTTAAATTTGACGATGGTAACTATTAATTTTTTTTACTATTTCACAACTGATATGATAACATTGTACTTTTGGCAATACTATTTTAACAACTATTTTGACTATTTCAACTATTATAACATGTATTTGTTACAAAGTAGCTTTGTTAAAATAGAGTTTGGTCCATGAATGCAGGGGAGAACACTTTGAGTTTCCATAAAAGGAACAAGCTATGTCCTTTAACAAAGTTTGTCCCTTTTGCCTAATTAATCCACATAATTGTGGAATTATATTAGTTATATATAAAATCTTTAACCCACATAATTGTGGAATTAGAATGGATATATAAAATCTTTAATCTGTTAATTGTCGAATTAGAATGTCAAAGAATTAAAACCAGCATAGTTCTAGGTTTAAGATGGATCTATGTTATTGTTTACTTCATTTTATGCAACGATCTTTATAACTACTCATTTATATTGACATGAAATAATCAATTTTAAAAGTTATTTTATTGTTTCTTTTAAGCATTTTGTGAATGCTCAATTCCTATAGTTAATCATTTAGATTAGGATTTATTTTAGGTATGCAATGAAATCTAAATTTTTATGACTATTTTCGTAGATTGGGATGAAAAATAAATAATTATAAAATTAGGATAAAAAACAAATAATTGCCTAAGAGTAGGAAGGTGTTCTACATCCCAGTATGGAGTAGATGTTGTCAAATATGTAACATACATGACCCTAAATATTTTTTTACACAAAAGTAAAAAAGAATAAAACCAATAGATCTATGTTAAACCCAAATCTGTCAAACATCCAAAAAGATGAAATTTCTTGAGATGTAAATTTTTTATACATAATAAAAAAAATAAAAATACACCTCAAAAATATATTCCCTATAAATACTTATAATTACAATGTATCTATATAGATACTTGATAATTACAATGTATCTATACTAGTTTTAAATTTGCTATTCCTTAATATCTCTCCATTCATCACTTATTCTTGTTAGATTTGAGTCATTCAATGAAAAGATTCATTTAATGTTTTAATTATCTTACAGTTCTCTTTCTAATATGTTTCAGCTACATAACTTATGACCAACATCAATGTATGCAACAAATTTAGTCATGTTTCTATAGTTGGATTCACTCTCTTTATTTTTAAAATGCATTAATTATAAAATTGTAATAGAAATTTAATATTAATATGATATTTACCAATTCTTAAATAAAATAATCTAAATATATATTTTTATAATTCTTATTAAGAATACAAATATAAAAGACTTTTTTTTTTTATTTGGACGTTCTCATTCACCTATAGTTAGCACTTTGAACTTTTCTCTTGCATCTACTATAATCATGATATAAAGTGCATTACCTTTTCTGAAACATATACAACCATCCAAGACACGTCTTATGTACATGAAAGTGAAAGAAAAAACATATTTGTAATGGGGTTAGATTTATTGTTTCTCTTGAGCATCCCATACCACTTAAAAAGTCTAGTACTTGTTGCTTGACACCACTGTGGCCTTGCTAGTTGGGCATGACCAACGACTGATTGTCTCACATGGTCTATGTCTTACAGGCGCATCTTGACCAAACCCATTCCAGGCATACAACATACTTGCAGAATATGAATGTGCTCATTTCACCATAGGCAATGCTACGCCATCACCATCTAATCACATGAAACCTTGTTACACCTTCCCCCATGCGAGCACAGTTGATCAATTGACTACCCAACATACAATGATGCAACCATGCATATAGCCCAATACTTGATGATGCCCAAATTTCATGTCCCTCCCAACACGAGGCATGCACATACCTTCAGTACCCACCTCAATGCTCTTGTCCTAGCATGGGTGATCCACCATCCAGCACATTTCCAATCAAGTTGCCCTTCGTCAAGCCCTAAACTCCATGGCCTTGTCCATTGCTCACCCTGACTCAACAAGTCATTCTTGTTAAATGTACAACATCACAAGTCATTCTCCAAGCTAATCTTGTGCAACCAGGATTGGGCCTCATGTGTTGAGGTAGGGAGCCTAAGTTGGACTCAGGAACTTGGAGTAGATTCTTGAGTTGGACTCAAGAATGACTAAGCCTTCAGTTGTAAATGGTTATTCCTCATGTGTTGAGGTGAATTATTTGATGTATCAAAGTGATGATGTTGTAAAGTCTTGTTGGACAAGGTTCAGGACTCGTGTGTCAATTCAGATTCTCATGTGGACCTCCAGTTATAGTAGGTACCCATGGGGTGGACCTCCAGTTATAGTAGGTACCCATGGGGTAGACCTCCAGTTATAGAGGTAGATGCTTTGCATGTTGAAGCATTAATGTTGTGTGATGTATTACTAACCATTGTCATCGATTGCTATTAAGTCTCATTTAAAGACTAGCCACCTCTAGAGTGAACTACTTTAGCATATGATCATTCAGTCCAAGAGTAATATAATATGATCACAACATCTAACAAATATTCTGAGTATAATCTGATATGATAGATAATTAAAGTTAACACATATTGATCATGTAGATAAGACAAGAGATAAAGATAAGATGTGATAAGATATGAGAGAATTCAAATTGCTCATGAGTTGACTAAGTGAACTCGAATTGTTAAGCATCAGTTAAAGCCACAATGTCTGCCTCAGTTAATTAAAGAACTCATAGTGGTCACTACAAGTAAATCAATCAACATGATTTCAGTTAAAGAGAGTTAACTAAGTGATAACAAAGAAGATCTAGTCAACTAAGTGTTATTGCATGACGACACTTATGTTAAACTAAAAGACGATACTTATGTTAAACAGAGTTAACTAAGTGATAACAAAGAAGATCAAGTTAACTAAGTGTTATTGCATGACGACACTTATGTTAAACTAAAAGATGACACTTGTGTTAAACTAAAAGAGGACACTTGAGTTGTGACACTTGCATGACGACACTTAAGTTAGCCACCTAACTAAGTGGGAAAGCTTTCAGTTAAGGGGCAAGTTCATCCTAAGAGTTAGTTCAATGAGTTAATGCATTACATGAGAAGTGGGGTGCACTTATTCATGCAAGACTGATGCATCCAGATGGAGGGTGAGTTCATCCCGAAGTCAGAAGCTAAAAATAGAAACCGATGCATGAGAAGAATATATAAATATGTTATACAAGATTGATGAAACTAATATGAAGTGAAATCTCTTCTCCATTGAAGGCAAGGTGCTTCTCTTTGTGCAGGACATTATTCGGAGTCTCTCTTCTTCATCTTTCTCTTGCTCTGTAATGTACAACGGTGCTTGATGTAAAATACATTATCTGCTATCTATCATAATTATACTCTGAAGATTTGTTGGGGTTTTTCATCCTCATTGTTTTGAGGGTTTTCCCCAAGGTACATCTTGTGTTATGGTTGAATGTTTCATGTGATTGAATGGTTCATTGATTCAAGTATTCAGTATTTCTGCACTTAAAATTTTAAAGTTCAAAGCTCATCATATTTTCTCAAAGCTTAACAATTCTTAGTCCTCCTAGCCCAAACGTTGGTACACCATCCTAACCATTTTGTGTTTGCCACACATGAGTTGGACACCAAGGGTAACAAATATCGGTTGGCCATGTAAACTTGCCAAACCTACACAGCGCATCCTCTACTATGTGTAATGTTTTGCGCACAAAAGTCTTCTTCGAAGCCTAGAGTCACAACATTCTTCCCCACTTAAAGATGTTGATGTCCTCATCAACCTGACTTCATTGGAACATCCAATGAAACATGTATTGGTAGTGAAGAGGCACTTCAACAAGTCCCACATTCAAGCGTAGCTCTGATACCATCTATAACGAGGTTAGATTAACTGTTTCGCTTGAGCATCCCATACATGGGGAACTTTAGGGGAGAAATTAAGCCCATGGGCTATTTTTCAATGTTTTTTCCAAAAATAAGATTCGCTAATTTCCATTTTTTTCTAAAATGATTCGCCCAAATTCCACAGGATATTTTTTTACTCTAAATATAGCCAATATTGTCCAAAAACTATATGAAACTCCTATAAATTTAAATATTTTTACAAAAATATTGTGAAACATTTTATGTTTGGAAAATTAAGAATTAGTAAAATTTGCCAAGGTTTCTACACTTTAATAAAATTATGGACCCTTAAAAAAATTCATAATCCCATACCACTCAAGAAGTCTAGTTGTCGATAAGAAATGATTCCATAGGCGATAGAGGATGAGATTGAGGAGGTGGAAAATATGTGTGGGTTGTATTGGAGGTGGTGAAGCCCATCGACAAGTTTGTTGTATTGGAGGTGGTGAATCCCATCGTCGAGTTTGTCGCGTTGGAGGAGAGGATACAAGACCCAGGCACGATGAGCGTGAGGCGGAATTTGTATGAAATAGGTTGTGTCCATGTTCTAGATCATGAAGGGGATTTTGCCTCGGGTTTTGTTGGAAAGGGAGGAGAAAAAAAAAGGGGATGGAGTGCCAGTGCACTTCAGGAAAAAGCATCATGCAAACTTGAGACTTATGCATAAAAATATTAATTTCAATGCTAATCATTTAGGCATTCCCTTTCTTCCAAGATCAACTAATGTGAGTGGTCATGCTGTGGGGTGACGCCAGCTGGTCTGGATGGTTCACAAGAGGGAAGATAGGTTCCTTAGTTTACAGTTTCGATTTATGTGAATGGTTTTCTTTGTGAATTGATGTTTACAGTGCAAATAATATGGTTACCATTTGGTGTTAGATGAAAATAATAGGTATGGGACTCTGTCATGTGTTTTGTAGCTGGTTAAAACTAGTAAATACCATTTTTTCCCCACTGGGGAGGGGTAATTTTGGACCCTCGAAGGAATATGGTTGATGCTATGGATGTATGGGATCTTAAATTGTTGGGAGGGGGATTTGTTTTGAAAAAAGCATGATGTAATTTTCCTGTTGTTAATTAATATATAGTCTTCTTACTTACAAAAAAAAGTCCAGTTATCAATTGTCATCACCATGACCTTGCTAGTTGGGCATGACCAACAACTGCTTGTATCACGTGGACTATGCCTCACCGACACGTCTTGATCGAACCCAAGCTAGGTGTACATTATACTTGTGGAATATGAAGGTGTTTGTTTCACCATAAGCAATGCTACACCATCGCCACCTAACCACAAGCAACCTTGTTATGACTTCCCCTGAGCTAGCACAATCAAACAACCAACCACCCAATGTACGATGATGCTACGATGATACCTGAAGGTCATATCCCTCCTGACACGAGGCATACACATACCTTTGGTCCCCATCTCAATGTTGTTGTCCTCGAATGCGTGACACACCATCTAGCACATTATCAATCATGTCGTCCTCCACCGAGCCCTAGGATCCAAGGCCTTGTCGGTCTCTCACTCTTACTCAATAAGAAATCCTTTGTCCTCCAAGACTATGCGCTAGTACACCATCCTAACCATCTTGTTTCTACCACACACAAGTTGGTCAGCAAGGCTACCGAATATTGGTTAGTCATGTAGACTTGCCAAGTCTACCTAACATATCCTCTACCACATACAAGGGTTCATGCACCTAAGTCTTCATAAAATCCCAAGATTGTAACAATATCCAACAAATATTCAAATACAAACAAAATGAGCTATTAAGCTATAATTGTTAGGTCATGGTTGAATGTGGTAGGTGTAAAAAAAAAAAATCTCTTCATTAATAAATAAATTTGGAATTTTCTAGTAATTGAGGGGATGCCAATTTCTAAGATGTGATTCTATTATACGATGCATGGAGCTTGATAACTATCATATCTATAAGTATTTTCCATCTACCAACCTTTTTTAAAATTAAGTCTACTGCAATGTACTTGTTTTATAAAAGTTCAAAATGTGTTTTCTTGTAGTGCTAATTGAAGTTTGTTTAAAGAAAAAAAAATGGAATTCCTTTTACGTTAATAATGTTTTAACATCAATTTTTAAAATAAAATATTAAAATTAATTTTATTTTATATTAAATTTTAAAATAGATTTATAAATTTTTTTAAAAAATTAACTTAATAACATATCATTTTATTAATCAAAATTTTAATTCTCTCATATATATATTATTTTCATTACCACTTCTTTTTTTAATATATTATTATTAGAATAGCCATTGAATTTGTGTTCAAAGAATAAAGATTTCACAAAGAAAATCAAAGAATCCAAAGTATACTTACTACTCTACCTTAAATTTAAAAGATAAACACATTTTGTAACCATTTTTTATAATCAATTTCTTTTTTTTTATAAATGATTTTTGTTCTTTTATAACTAAATGTTTTAATCTATACATTTAAATTAATATAGTACTTGATTATTGAATAACTAAAAAGTGGATATTCGCACTTTCTTCCACATTAAAGACCAATAGATGAAAAAGTAGTTATGCTTTACGTCACCAAAGACTATTGGACTCTCTTCCTACAACATTGTCATAATAGTTGTTAGAGGTCATTTTCATTGCCATCTCATCTGCATTTAAAGTTACAAGGTAATGTTAAAAATAAGTTACAAGGTAATGTGGCATAGCACCAAAGACTATTGGACACTCTTCATACAACATTGCCATAATAGTTCTTAGAGGTCATTGTTATTGTAATGTCATTTACATTTAAAGGTACAAGGTAATGTGGTAATTATAGATATTATTTTTTTAATTTGATAATTAAATATTTTTAAAGATTTATGTTTATTAATAATAATATTAATATAGATCTATTTTAATTTTGGTTTTACTAAAAGAAGAGAGGGATTAAATCTTTTAAAGTGCGAACCCTTTTTACAATGTTCAAATTTAGTAAAGGTTGTATTTCAAGAAATTTGATTCATCTCTACCCTTGATAGATGGATCTATGCATGTATGTGTTTATATATATATATATATATATATATATATATATATATATATATATTCATTGAAACATGTCATGGGGAAACCCTCACGTGCTTCCCCTCATTTTGAGGATGGTACCCAAGATAAACCATCCTCCCTCATTATGGGGCCTTTCCCCGAGACCTTTTACTCACAACTTACAACACTCAACCACTTGAGCTAGCCCACCGGGCTTTATATATATATATGGAATTTCAAAAAGGATAAAGACATGGAAAATTTGGACCGTATTCTTTGTTCAAGGAATTATAAACTTGTACCAAGGCATTATACACCTTCAAGTATGGTTTATTGTATAAATTATTTCAAGGAGTTTTGTTTTAAAAGTACACTTTCTAGCGTACATTACAATCAAAAGAAAAACTTAAGAGAAATCTTCATTACAAAATCCACCAATCCATTGGATGTGCAATCCATAGAAGGATGACCACTTTTATTTTAAGATTGTATTTACTTTTTAAGATATAGATAAGTAAAGTGTTTTGTTTTGAATTGTCCATCCATTGCTAAGTAATAAAATGCATGTGTATTCATTTATATTTACATATAAATTAAGATAAATAAATAAGAAATATCCGTTCATAAATTTGTCTACATAAATTTAATTGTTAACCAATCAAATATGATAAGTTAACAAAAAAATATTTAATTCCAACTAACACACAGAGTGGCAAGTTTTAAATAACGATATATAAATAGGTGATAATTCATTGGGTGGAGGTGGATTTGTGTGATGTATTTATTAAAGTATGATTTTGATTATATAGAGAGAGGAGAAGACATGAAATTTCTTGAATTTGAAATGAATGGAATTTTAAATTGAAATTTGATATACATTTATATAAATGTATTTTGCAATTTAGTTAATTTAAAAAGAGCCTCTCAACCCAATAATTACATTTTAATAATTTAAAAATAAAAATTATATTTTATACCTTATCCAAGATTAATAATCAACAAATTGGATTATATAACTTTCCAAAATAATGAGTCACAATTATCATTTCACCGAGCCAACCATACCTGGCCATGGTGGATATTGTAAAAACTTAAAAAAAAAAGAGAAATAGCTGCAAAGCAACAAGTCCTTGCCATAAAATTATGTTTATAGTTGAGATATGGTTCATGTACAATATTGAGAGAGTAAAAATACAAGCACATGTAATCATCATAAAAATATAAAACCTAAAAGGAGGCAAGAACTCTCAAACTTCTTACCTAACATACCAAGCTAATGAAAATATCAAATATAAGGAGATGTAGTGTAGACATGGTCACTCACCTCACATAGCTACATTACTAGATAGAGTCATGGGCTTTCTTATACCCATGTATCCCAAGAATATGGAGAATACTATTTTCCAATAAAAATATTATACAAATCAAAATCTAAAAGGAATCGTAGGAAACTATTGAGGGCACTATCTAATTTCATGTTCATTAAGTTATCCTAATTGATCTGATTGGGAGCTAGTGCAAGCTTCAAAGTCATTATACTTCAATTTTTGGTATTTCTAATTTTGAGAAAAGAATGAATTAGGACTCTTTTGTTTTGGGTATTAGGGAATATTATTAATGATACGTCATGTTAATATGATTTATTGAACTTGTATTTTTACTAAAGCATTTCAAAGAATGTAGAAAGTAAGACATGTTGAATGTAAAGCATTATTTAGTTAAATATATTATTATTATACAAATCAAATTCTAAAAATATAACCGTATATTTAAAACATTTGGGTATATATATTTGGTATATAAAATCTATATAAATTATATATACAGCAAATGATTAAAATAAAAATAATATTCAAAAACATGAAAGCTTATAAATCTTACAAGTTGTCTTAAAATGTATGAAATTTTTCTTTATAAAACTTAAAGTTTATTAAACCGATATTCTTTTGTAATTCAATATATTTATTTTAATTTATTATAAATTTTTAATATAAAAATTAAGTTTAGCAAAAAAAAAAAATATTTTTAAAAAAAATTATAAAACACTTAAAATAATGCATAATTTTTAATTAAAATATAAAAACTTCTCATCACATGATAGCTAAATTTGAAATAAAAATATGAAAAATTCTCATCAAATGAAACATAAGAAAAGTTTATAAAGGCAATTTATTATTTTATTCTATTAACTGGGTTGCATTGTCATTATTTTATATTGAATTTCATAGATTTAAGAGGTGTAGCCATAGAGGGTGCCAAGAGGAGAAACTCAGACATATTCAATCTGCTATTCTTATGTAGAAATGAAATGTTGAAAAGTTGAAGAGAATTATTTTATATGAAATTTAATGGTTTTAAGAGATGTAAAGATAGAGTGTTAAGAAGAGAAATTTGGCCATGTTCAATTTACTGTTCAATCTTATGCAGAAATAAAATGTTGAAGAGTTGAAAGTATAGTGAACATGATTAATTTGTTTGTGATTGTGGAGAAGGTAATTCTCTTGAATGACTTCCCTTTCCCTTTGCATCAATTTTCAAAGGTGAGAAAACACAAGGAACAATATTCTGATTCATTCATAAGAATCAAGAATAACTTTTACCAATTGCTTCCATAAAATTATTACATATATTATTAAAAATTATTTAAGAATTGAAATCTCAATTAACCAAACTTCCAAATACAATTTCAAAAATCTCAATATATATCTAATATGCCCTGCTTTCCTAAAAAGCCAATCATTAAATATTCAATCTTAAATCTTACTAAAACTTGATATTAACATGAAAAAACCTCTCACCTTGATTGTAGCTATTATAAACACATTTAACTGTATATTCATCTTCATCTGTGTATATCCCAAATATATCCAAAGACATTTATTAAATGTTTACACTTCATTAAATTTAAAATATAAATGTTTATACATTCATTAACTTTTGAAAATAGAGGACTTCGTTCATTTGTTATATTTGAAAATAAAGGATTTCGTCCGTTTGTTATAATTGAGAATAAATAATTCATGGTTAACTTTAAGAACACAAAGTTGCCAAGCTATCAGTGGACAACAATGTGATGTGATAATTTTAAAAATAATAATTAAAAGGACAAGATTGAATGGAATATCTTACTTTCTTTTTTTTGCAAATTTAATGATATGTTTTGATTTTCGAACAAATAATTCATGGTTACCTTTAAGAACACAAAGTTTCCAAGCTATCAGTGGACAACAATGTGATGTGATAATTTTAAAAATAATAATTAAAAAGACAAGATTGAATGGGATATCTTACTTTTTTTTTAACAAATTTAATGACCTATTTTGATTTTTAAACTTTTCATATGCTTTTATAACCTTTTTAATGAAAAAAACTACACTTAATATGAAACATTACAGCACATTTCAAAACTTAACCATAACCATTGATTGGCATAAGAATCCATGTTAACCATATAAATTTTCCCACCAATCTGATAATGATTACAAATCAATACACAAACACAACCCTACTATCTATACACAAACACAGCCATACAATGCATTCCGAAAATGATTACCATGATATCTAAGAAATTAAGTTCAGTACAATGGCTTTTCCATGGCTAATAATATATGTTAATCATATTGTTGCTTTTCCATGGCTAAGAATATATGTTAATCATATTGTTTGAGAAGATGTGATTGGTTGTTTACTAGAAAACCTTAAAGGCCTAAAGAGAAACACGATAACATAGCTTGTTAGTTTTAATGTTATTTTTTGCACCAACCAAATATGCAATCATGGTATTTATAGCAGCTGTAACTTTCTCTCTGGACAACAATAAGAGTTTGGAAAGAGCACTTTCAAACAAATATATGCAGCAACTGAATAAAAGTTTGCCAAACAAATACAACAATATACGTGTCATATTGCTTAGATCAAAAGTCTGACAAATAAATTCGGTGCCTTCCTGTGACTGACTCTGACAAATAAATTCGGTGCCTTCCTGTGACTGACTGTGGTTGTGCTAGTTATTGATAAGAACTTTTGCATAGTTGAATAGAATCAATTACACAATTCTTTGATATGATGGAATATTATAGAGAGGGAACATCCTCTCATGATTATGTAAAATATATGACAACAATTATACAATTCTCTGATATGGTTCTCTTTACTGTAGAAGCTCAAACAGATGGCACACATATGATTATTTCCCATTCGACTTAGAGATATTCTTTAAGAGTTTCCTGAATGTAACGGTAAGTTGTTTCTAATTGTATCAGCAGACACCAAGAGAGCGAAAGCGGAGTTGATGTCAGGGAAATTTTTCTAGGGAGAGCTGTCGGGTTCTCCAAATTTGGCTACCCCAACAAAATGAAGATCCCAACACATTATAGTCTTTATATAAGATAGCATGGGGTACATGATTATATCGACACTCTTCTCGCTTACATATCTTGTAAATGTATTCA
Source organism: Larix kaempferi (assembly GCA_027924585.1). Classification (NCBI taxonomy): domain Eukaryota; kingdom Viridiplantae; phylum Streptophyta; class Pinopsida; order Pinales; family Pinaceae; genus Larix; species Larix kaempferi. Next base: position 7,674,953 of record BSBM01000459.1, on the reverse strand, counting down.
ACGAGTATTCTACTACCACTCTTTCCATAATGCTCACGAATTCCTAGTGGCACAATGAATCCTTTGGCTTAATCCTACATCATAGGTAACAAACACATAGGGATTTTGTTTGTCTTTAATGTTAAAATTTAAATGATGGACAAGAAGAGTTAATACATTTTAGGGGTCTCATTCATAGGAAACACTTAAGAGGAAGAACCCACTCATGGATGTCGAAGGAGAATGGATTCCTATTCACCTTCCTCTTCCTACTATGAAATCCACTTGGTAATATCTTCACTCCCATCGTCTCATTGTCCTAATAAAAGAAATGTATATTTCCATGGTATTTTATTAACCCTCATTCATTGTTTATAGGCCTGCACATGGAAACACCCTCGTGGATAATGCATTATGTAACTCACCTGGGTTATCACGGTTTAAACGCTGACTAGTGTAGTTAAAGAACTATATATTACAAGGTTTTTTAAGGGGAGTACAGTAGATCTAAGTAGATCTGACTTTCATTTCGTGTTTTCTTTCGTCATCCCTTTCAGGGTGGTTGCTCACTGCTTTTATCAGGTTTAGGCCATTGATTAATTTTATTACAGCGCTTTATGGTAATGACGGGGTCTATGGATTAATCCCAGGTGTGAAAAGATGCCTAGACTTCAGTTGGAGGCCTGGTTAGAATGCCTCTATTGTTAGAATAGTAAGCAATAGTTTTGGCAGTAGCGGTAGCTATCATGAACCAAGATATCTCTGCTTGATGTAAATGGTTTATGGATTGATGGAAAAAGGGGATACAAACTTAGATTTTGTCCATTCTCTTTGTAATTGCTTTAATGGACTTTACAATGGAGATGGAAATGGGGATGGTGGAGATGATGCTAGTTAATGATAAGAAATTTTGCATACTTGAATAGAAGCAATTACACAATTCTTTGATATGATGGAATATTACAGAGAGGGAACATCGTCTCACGATTATGTGAAATATATGACAACAATTTATGTGAAATATATGACAACAATTATACAATTCTCTGATATGGTCCTCTTCACTAAAGAAGCTCAAACAAATGGCACACATATTATTATCTCCCATTCGAATCACAGAGAAATTCTTTAAGAGTTTCTTGAATGTAATGGTAAGTTGTGTCTAATTGTATCAGCAGACACCAAGAGAACAGAACAGGAGTTGATGTCAGGGAATTTTTTCTAGGGAGATTTGTCGGGTTCTCCAAATTCGGCTACCCCAACGAAATGAATATCCCAACACATCATAGTCTTTATAAAAGATAGCATGAATGCTGTGAAACAACAGTTTGGGGATAGAGATACCCTCAGTGGCTCGCAGGAATCCCATGACCGAAGAAACATGGAGAAAATCTACCACTTCAACTGCTAAGAAAATACCCAGTACAATCACATTTCGATTTCAAACTCCGGGGCCTTGCTTCAAGCCTTTCCCGTGCTTATACGATCTATACAGACATAAAGAAATTCTGAATGTATAAATATTGAATGTAAACAAACTTCTGAGAAGAATCTTTGAATTCAATCAATTCCAGCTCAAATATGATGGGTATGATCCGAGACTTGAATAATATGGAGAAGAAACCATGAAGAAATCTAGCACATAAGCTCCTAAAGCCTTCAAGTCACCAACTACAATCTGTATCCGGTACAGCGTTTGGTGCAATGCAAACACAGAAATAAAGCACTACTACGCTGTCAGAGAGAGGAAAACATGGAGCAACAAGTACTCTTGGTTAGAATTGGGAAATAATAATTTATTGACAAAATAGTGGGTTTCGACATGGGAACCACATACCCCAGAACTGAAAAATTCTAATGCAGGTAGATATGTTCTAACCTAGAAATGTTGCAATGGGTAGTGATCAAAAGGCAAAGCTCTAAGATTTGAAATTTCGATGTTTAAAAGCCAAAGCTTGATTTTGAATACTTGAAAAACACAATGAAATGAAATAAACAATCTTTTCAACACTCATTCCAAAGTGACTTTGGGATTCAACGTGTCCATTGTAAAAAGAAATTTTCCAACACATGTCCACCACCATTTGCAATCCAATGACCATGAGCCCCCATGCTTCCTCGACCTTAAACTATATTCCATGAATGCTGGCAGTTCATGAATCTCCCAGTTTCCATGTGTCGTTGAAGGAACCACGTGTTTGCGTAAATCTAGGTATCACATCCAGAGTCATGCTACAAATTAAATGTCATAACTACATAGAAACCCGACTTCGTACCTGAATAATAACGGAGAGGAAACCATAACAATAGATAAGTCATGCAACATGCAAGCACATTATACACGGATTTGGCGAACAAAATATTCATATGCTCCAACCAGAGAGTTGCAAAAAAAGTAGGGGATTTCTCTCCGTGATGTTGGATGCATGCATGAAAATAGTGTTGTACAGTCAGAATCATCTTCTTTGTGAAAAGTAAAGATGTATTTGTGAGGTTGTTGGAGCACAAAAACTCTTAGTCATTAGAAGGAAGATAAAGGAGAAGGGCCCAAACGTTGAAAACTATCTGGTCAACATTTACTTAAGTCCACACAGGAAGAATTTGAGAATATAAAGGGAGACCAATACAAACATGACCACGTGTTTGTTGTTAGGGACAAAACCAAGCAGGTTGCGAATCCATGATTTGGGGATTTGGATGGAGCTTCATTAAGAGAAACCCTCCAAATTGTTATAGCAGAGGTAGGATTTTCTCTTCTTCTAATTGTTTTCACAGTTATTTCATTCCTAGTAGTTTTGGAACCTATTGGTTTGGCTCCTAACATCCAATTTATTTTTCAATTTTTTTCTCACAACTTATTTCATGGTCTGTGCATGATAGGCTTAATTTTATTCTTGAGTTTCCTGGAAAATTCAGATAATTTGTCCACTCTTGCTACAGTTATCTCTGCAAAGGAAAATATAAATAGCAATTCACGGTTTTGCATAATTGTAACAATTTACGGTTTTGCCTGATGGTAATAATTCACAGTTTTGCATAATCGTTGTCTTCAAGGAACGATATCATACCTTTTTACCAAACAAATCTAATATTGAAATTGTTGTGCATGATTATATATTGTTGGTAAAAATATCTAAAATTGAAAATGTTGTGTATGATTATATTGTTGGAAGGACTTATGGGACACATTACTCTAGCTATCTCTGCAAATGAAAATATAAATAACACATCAGAGTTTTGTATAATGCCTCTCTTGAAGGAATCGTCTCATACCTTTATTGATCATCTTGTTGCAAGGATTTCTGTTGTATATGATAATGCTGCTGCATTTTTTGCTCATCCTGTTTTGTTTCCACTTACTTAAATCCACTCACATGGCACTGTAGAAGATAGTAACAGAGAAATACTCCTTTAGATATATTTGTTTTAGTTGTTCCAAGTATGCACTAGAGGAGCGAAGGTGGGAATCAAGGAACCTTGCATGGCCAATGGAAGCATTCTTGTATATGTTGGCAAACACGTGTATATCAGGTTTGTAAGTGAATTCTTGTGGTATTCCTCTAACAGGCACACTTCTTGAATTAGCTTGCATGTTAATGTAGTGGTTTAGGTTCAGCTCTAATTTCAGCAGGTAATCATTGAAATGATCAAATCTCTTCACAACAGACTGCTCTAAGTAGCCTGTCCAAGTGCAACGAATTGAATTAGGACTTGCTTTGGCACCTGGACTATAGCAACGATAAATGATGTTGTGTGACCCGAAGAAAAGCCTACATGTTACAACCAATACACACATTTTCGCATTCATAGGAAACCTAGTAGACAACATCCACAAACTAAAATGGATTAAGGACCATCAAACTTAATTTAGGTCTTCTCACCGGCAGCTTTGAAGATTGAGCTAGCATAAAATATAACAGCATTGATTCCACAAAATTGTTGTAATAACATTAGTCCAACTCTAACCTAGCATAGATAAAAAAACAACAACAATAATTAATATCAACATAAAGGGATGAATACCTGACAAGTTTGGGAATTCATTCACTTACAATAACAGCACGCGCATATTTTCTTTGGATCAAGTCAAGTATTCTGGTTTTGGGTAGCCTCTCCAATTCGTTAATGCATTCCTATGAGTGGCAAAATAACATTTCAACATTTTATTGTAAGGAATTGTCAACAAAAACTACCTATGGATTTTATACACAATACTATCAAATGACTTACGCATATCTGGGCTTGTAATGCTACTTCAAAATCTTTTTCACGGCCAACCTTTGCCTGGGAAAACCAAGGTGTAGCTCTATATTAGCCCCACTGTAGATCACTAAGTAAATATAAGTTTTATAAATCTATCACTCTGATCTCTATATCGTGGAGGTAAGAAGAAAAAACAGAATGTAAGGGCATGATCTAGATATCATGGAGGCGGTAAGAAGAAAAGCATAATGTGAGGGCGTGAACAAGATCTGATATCTACATCATCAAGCTCATGCTCATGAATCATGATGAATATGTCAATGTGAGGGCGTGAACAAGATCTAATATCTACATCATCAAGCTCATTGTCATGATGAATATGTCAATTTTTTAAAGGCATGAATGTCAACTTTTTAAGGGCATGATCTAGATCTGATATCAACATCATTACAATAATGAAGCAGATGTCAGATTTTTCGAATGAACCGAGCATAAAATCGAGAGCCAAGGGGAGGGAGGCCAGAAGTGGTTCGGCCCCACTTTGGCCACCCGGGATGCCACGTGGACGCCACCCGTCGAGAGCCGGAGGTATGCAGGTGGCTGCTCCACGTCGTCCCGGGTAGCTAGTGCTTTAATGCGCTTTATGGCACCTCAGGAAGCGTGCCAACTGTTCCTTTCCCTGCAGTCGCTCCCAATGCCCGTTCATTCTTGCTCGGGACTGGAAGGTGAGCGTTCGGCCACCCCGGAACCTGTCCGCCATGGCTCTGCTGCTGCTCCGATGCCGCCTCCTGCTGCTGTTAGATGAGGTCGTTGCTTGGATTCTTTGTCAAGGTGTTCTGGTCTGCATACGTTTGTTGTTCGCGCAGAGGTCGTTGCTGTTTGATCATAGATGTTTGTTGTTGTTAACTGGCTCGAAGCTCATGGTGGAGTGGCCCGCCTCCATGGTCGTCGTCGTGCATTGGATAACTGGTGTGGTGTTGTGCTTGTGTTCGTGGTCTGTGGCGTGGGTTCCCCGGTGGGAATCTCCTGTTCCTGCTTGTTTGCGGGCTACTCCTGGTTCATCCTCGGCTCTTGGTGTTCATGTTCCTGCTTCGTCCTCGGCTCCTAGTTCATCCGTCTCCTGGTACCTGCTCTGCTCCTGGTTCGTGCTCGGCAGTGGCCACCTGTTCAGAAAACGTGGTAGGATTTCGATCCTACCGGCTTCTCTTGCATTGTGTTTTTCAACACAACCACTCTCTCGGTGTGATTTGCTTGCCTTCTCTGTCTGTGTTCGATTTGTTTAGGTTCGGTTGCATCTATGTTCTTGGTTGAATTGATTTTGATGAGTGCTCCGCTCCTGGTTCGTGCTCCGCAATGGCGGCCTGTTCAAACGACGTCGTAGGTTATTGTTTTTTGGTTTTTAATGGAGCACTATTATGGTTTTTTGTTTTTAATGGAGCATTTTTACGGTTGAATTCGTTTACGAATGGAACACTGTTATGGTATTTGATTTTTAATGGAGCACTGTTATGGTATTTAGTTTTTAATGGAGCATTGTAATGGTTTTTGGTTTTTAATGGAGCACTGTTATGGTATTTGGTTTTTAATGGAGCACTGTAATGGTTTTTGGTTTTTAATGGAGCACTGTTAAGGTATTTGGTTTTTAATGTAGCACTGTTAGGGTATTTGGTTTTTAATGGAGCACCTTAATGGTTTTTGGTTTTTAATGGATCACTGTTAGGGTTTTTGGTTTTTAATGGAGCACCATAATGGTTTTTGGTTTTTAATGGAGCACTGTTAGGGTTTTTGGTTTTTAATGGAGCACTGTTGTTGTTTTTGGTTTTTAATGGAGCACTGTTAGGGTTTTTGGTTTTTAATGGAGCACGGTTAGGGTATTTGGTTTTTAATGGAACACTGTTATGGTTTTTGGTTTTTAATGGAGCACTGTTAGGGTATTTGGTTTTTAATGGAGCACTGTAATGGTTTTTCGTTTTTAATGGAGCACTGTTAGGGTTTTTGGTTTTTAATGGAGCACTGTTAGGGTATTTGGTTTTTAATGGAGCACTGTTAGGGTATTTGGTTTTTAATGGAGCACTGTAATGGTTTTTGGTTTTTAATGGAGCACTGTTAGGGTATTTGGTTTTTAATGGAGCACTGTAATGGTATTTTGTTTTTAATGGAGCACTGTTAGGGTATTTGGTTTTTAATGGAGCATTGTAATGGTTTTTGGTTTTTAATGGAGCACTGTTAGGGTATTTGGTTTTTAATGGAGCACTGTAATGGTTTTTGGTTTTTAATGGAGCACTGTTAGGGTATTTGGTTTTTAATGGAGCACTGTAATGGTATTTGGTTTTTAATGGAGCACTGTTAGGGTATTTGGTTTTTAATGGAGCACTGTAATGGTTTTTGGTTTTTAATGGAGCACTGTTAGGGTATTTGGTTTTTAATGGAGCACTGTAATGGTATTTGGTTTTTAATGGAGCACTGTTATGGTATTTGGTTTTTAATGGAGCACTGTAATGGTATTTGGTTTTTAGTGGAGCACTGTTATGGTTTTTGGTTTTTAATGGAGCACTGTAATTGTATTTGGTTTTTAGTGGAGAACTGTTGTAGTTTTTGGTTTTTAATGGAGCATTGTTATGGTCGAAATTGATTATTAATGGCACACTGTTAGGTTCGAAATTTATTATTAATGATTGTACGAATTAGCAATGAATGGTTGTTAATTTGTTAATGGAGTTGATTATAGGATTAGGGTTTGAAGGTTGCGGGAAATTCTGACATAAAAAAAAAACACCATAACAGTGCTCCATTAAACCCTTCAATGATTATATTGCTTTCAGTGATTGCTTGAATTTTGAAGGAATGGTTGTTAATTTCTTATTGGAGTTGATTATAGGATTGATGCATGCTTGAGATGAATAATTTGGGCATGCCAATTAGATGAATAATTTGGACTGTGAATTGAAGGCATGAAACCTTTTAACAAATTAGGGTTTGCTATGGTTCATTGATTGTTTCAGTGATTGTATGAATTTGCAATTAGGGTTTGGAGGCATGAAACCTTTTAAGAAATTAACAACCATTGATGCTAATTAGGGTTTGCTATGGATCAATGACTGTTTCAGTGATTGTGTGAATTCGCAATGAATGGTTGTTAATTTGTTAATGGAGTTCATTATAGGATTAGGGTTTGATATGGTTTCAATGTTTCATCGGTTGATAACTTAGTATATTTTAAAATTGAGAGAAGGTTTCATGGTTATGGAAAATTCAGATATGGTTTAATGGTATGAAGGTTACGGGAAATTCTAACATAAAAAAACACCATAACAGTGCTCCATTAAACCCTTCAGTGATTATATTGCTTTCAGTGATTGCTTGAATTCTTAAGGAATGGTTGTTAATTTCTTATTGGAGTTGATTAGGGTTGTTAATGAGAGTATGAGAGAATATAAAAGAGTATTTGAATGTTGGACATGCATATGTGTTTGTCCCATCTACAGTTAGCCCTCATTTTGTATTTTTCTAGAATTTTGGTTCTCATTTAAATATTTGTCATTACTCTTCCGGCAGTAATGCAATATGCAACATGGAATTAGTGATACCACCTGCTTTCATTCTTGCTGTGTGCTCTAACCTAAGTAATCTTTAACTGTGTGCTCGGTGATTGTTTGCAATGCTTACTATCAATCCAGTTCAAGTCGATTTGCATTCAAGTCAGTATTGCATTCAGAAAAAACTTGCATTCAATTTAAATGTTCAATCAGGTTGGTCTACCATCCAATTTAGTTTAACATTCAAATTAGTTTGCCAACCAAGAAATATAGCAATCAGTTTTAGTAAGGAATGTAGTCCAGTAAATAGACAGAGACATGAAGAAAACAGTACTTGACATAAAGGGCATATTCTTGTTCAACATAGTAGCAATTCGAGATTTATACATATGGTTGGTCCATGGTGGGTTGGGACTTTATACATTTACGGTGGTTATGCCTAACATATATCCACTGTCAGATTGGAATCAAACAAAAACTTAGGAAACCACCCAAAATTCCTCCTGCAACAAAATCTAGCTTAATCTAGCTATCACATGTGTATGCCAAAGAAAACACATCTTCCATCTGTCAAACGAAAACTTCGGAACCACCCAAAATTCCCCCCAGCAACAAAATCTTCCTTTCATATGTGTATGCCAAACACAAAACATCTATCATTCGCCAAACAAAAAACCCTATGTGTGAGGAGGTTGACTGCCTTCATTACCCAAACTAGTTGGCTTAGATATTGATGCATGACCTGGTTGTGTTGAGCTGCAAACATTTGGTGCAGGCCAGGTTGCTCCTTGTAACCAAGGAGGAATTGAGTAACCATAGTTATGACTTGAGCCTAATTTCCCTGGGTTCATTGGAGTTTGGAAGGCATACACAGTATTTCCCCCTGCCTGGTGGTATTGGGGTATCTGTATGTTAATAAGGTCTTGGAATAATCTTCTGTTCTATGAAAACTGATCCAATGGGTTGTTAACCACCTCTATCCTCTCCAGACCATTTGGATTCCTCTGATTTTCCTTTCTTTGCTCCCTTTCCTCCCTTGCCAATTGTTTCCGTCGCTCTCTTTCCTCCCTTTGTTTCACTCTTACAAGCCTTTCCTTCCTTCGATTTTCTGCTGCAACAATCTTTGCTTCCTTCTTCTCCTTTGCCAGGGCCTTCTTCTTCTCTTTTAAATCCTGCATCTCCTTTTTCTTGTGCTCGGCCTCAATCAGTAGGGTGATGTAGTCCTCTGATGTTAGTAGTTGTGAGCTCCTGCTTAATCTAAGATGCTCAGCAGTGGGATTAGATAGTTGAGTTGCAACTTTCTCCACTGGCAACTTAAGGAACTGGCCAAGTAGTGGCTCATTTGGTGGGAGTTCCTCATCATCATTTTCTTGGTCCATTGTATCTTCATTTTGTTCAATCTCATCTCCAACACCCCCAAGTGGCACATAATAATGTACAGCTTCATTGTTAAGGACTGCTGGCATCGAAGGCAGGTTAAGGATTTCATCGTTGGTGGGGGTGACAATGTGTCTGTTCATATTTGTCATTGCCTCTGCTAACCACTCGGGTTGTTCTGGCTGGCTTGGAAATGTCAACTCCTTGCTTTTGTTTACCATTGCTTGGTCACCTCCATTCACACTCAAATCGGCAACGTTGTTATGAACAATCCCTGGGCCATCTAATTCTGTTTCTGTCCTTCCAACAGCTTCTATATTCTCCCCAACAGGTTCGGTCCCATACTGACTTTCACTTACGTGTTCATTGTCGTCATCCAGTGGTTGGCAATGACCTTGAGAGAGTGATATGATGTTATCTGCATCATCTGCATCCTCTCTCCCCTGAACATCAAAAGCCTGACTACATCCCATGTCATGTTGAAGAGCATCAGAATTGAAAGGCCATATTCTTGTCCGCCTAAAACCAGCCCTGATATTTGATGCTGTGAGTGCCCTGGCAAAAGTTTTGCTTGCAAGTTCTGCTAATTCGAACCTCTTCACCTCTACCCCCCGGTTCTTTGCCATCCAGGACGCTCTCTCAGACCTGAAGTAACACTTGAAAGGCCCAAACACACTCACATCTAGAGGTTGCAGCCTGTGGGTGGTATGTGCAGGGAGTGTCAACATATCAATGCCTAGCCTGTTTGCCTCCTCAATGGTTTGTATAGCAACGTGGCTGCCATGGCCATCAAAAATCAAAAGGTGTCTGTTTTCAGGTGAAACACCGCCAGGGACAGAGGAAGCAAAGTGGCAAATCCAACTTAAGAACAGTTCTTTTGTCATCCAAGCATTGGGGTGTGTAGCCATGCATGCGCCAGGTTAACAGTTTTTAATGTAATTTTTGAGTTGATTCTTTCCCTTGAACAGATAAAAACCAGGAATTGATGCTCTAACTGCATTGACACAACAAAGAATAGTTATCCACTCCCTACTTTTTGGCAGAATTTTGGGCACATTCCTGCTCCCTCTCTTGGCAATTACCCGCATGCCACAATTCCTCCCTGCCTGCAATCCAGTCTCGTCACAGTTCCATATATGGTCTCCTCTGTATGAGTGTTTCTCATATGCATCAGAGAGTGTCTGATAGAACTTGGTCACAACTGTAGGGCGCAGATTGAAAGCCCTATCCCTGTCAAGCCCCTCTGTTGTGCGTAAAACAAGTTCTGGATGCCTTTGTTTAAATCCTCTCCACCATGATTTCCCTGGAAATCCATCTTTGAAGGGGTTTGGCCTCCCTTGACAGATTTGTGAAACAATGGATTTGAGTTGAACCAACTCCAGACCATGGCCTAGTTGAGCCATCTCTTCACACCAAACCACAACTTCTTCTTCCTCTTCTGCACTCAACACTGTAAGAGGTCCTTTTCGCTTGGTATGGGTCAGGCCATTTATCCAATAATGGATTGATGTTGGTGGAATCCCATGTTTTTTAGCAGCTGCTCTGATAGAAAAACCATTGAACTCTATATCATCTATGGTAGCCTTCATGTCTTCTTGTGTCCATCCTCTGATGGCACTAATCTTCTTACTAGCAGTTGCACCTTGAACTGTGGTTGATTGTGGAATAACACCTCCAGGATCTGCATCATTTGCCTCTTCAACTGTGGTTGATGGTGGAATAACACCTCCAGGATCTGCATCATTTGCCTCTTCAACTGTGGTTGATGGTGGAATAACGCCACTACGCTCTGCATCATTTTCCTCTTCATCATCTCTGTGTGCATTGTTATTATCAGCATCATGTGCTATGTCCTCATCGGACGAGGTGCATCGTAGCTGGGCACCCCTGCTGAGTCTCCTACTTGACCTCCTTGCACGAGTAGTGTTGACTCTTGCCATGACTGCAATCACCCACAGAATTAGAACAAACAGGGGCAAGGACAGGGCTAGGGACAATGCTCCATTAAAAACCAAAAACCATAACAGTGCTCCCACCCACGGTATTAGAACTAGCTGTGTATCTTCACAGGGATCTGGAATATTACAATAGCTGTGTTGAAACAAAGTGTTAAAACGACCCTAGGATCTGGAGTATTCAAAAGGATCTCTTGATGTGATTTACATGTTTAATGCAGGTTCTTGCATAAAACTAGATATAGTCTGGCTACTTGAAAACATTATTGAAAGACAAGTTTATCTTGAATGCAATACCTGAACTCCGAATGCTGTCTTGAATTAACTCTGCAACTGTGTTTTGCTTGAATGCAATGCCTGGGAAAATTTGATGCTTGGAAATAGAGATGAGTTTAACAAGGTCTGGGAATTTCGAATAGCAGAAAAAATGAAGTTTGTTTGAAGGTTGTAGTGTCTTTGTAGCATTTTGGTGTTTGATTTGATTGGCAAGTTTGAGAAGGCATGGATAGCAACTGGCTGGAGTTGGATGAGTGGCTCAAGATTGAGTTGGCCTCGATCCAATGGCCATCAATGGGGCTTTGTCGATCCATGTGCTCTTCGAAATGCCTATGGACATGCTTATGTTTGGTTTTATGGTTGATTTGATGATTTTAATGGAGTTGGCAACATTAATTGCATTGATTGGGCTACTTTGTTGAACAACAATGCATCTGGAGTTGACACTCATTCTCCATTTATTATGCAGGTGACATTTGATAAATGTGCAGGTGGGATGCCTTGGTGGTTAAGTGATTCTCGATGCTGGTCTGGGTGTACCCTGAAGCTTGTTCGATGGGGTCCATGTGATGGGCATTCCGTCCTTGTAGATTGGGCTGCCTGGGGAGTGATGAGGTCCAATTAGATGTTTGTGTCAGTGCATATTGGGATTTGGAAGGGACATGATGGATTTGATTTTGGTTTTGTCAAGACTGCTCAGTTGTCAACCTTTTGTCCTATAGTTGACAGCTGTGGGCCTACTGTACAGAATGACACTTAATGAACTTAAATAGGAAACTTTTTATATATTTATATAATTACATGTGTTTGACAGTTGGCATTTTCTTGGTCACTTTTTGGGTTGTAACAGTCACCAGTTCTATCACCACTACCGGTTCCCATTCAACTATAGAACTCTCTCCCCTAGATTGAGTTTTTAATGCGGTTGGAAGCAAGCATAAAATCATGTCAGATTTTTTCAATGAAGCGAGCATAAAATCGAGAGCTTAGATTAGGTTTTTAATGCAGTCGGAAGCAATTTTTAATGCAAGTAGAGACGTGTCTATTTTAAGTTTTATTTTATTTTATTAATATTATTTTTAAAATAAACGTCACCTTCCATCAAGAGTATTTTGTCCCATCAAACCTCTCAGCCAATCAAAAAGAATTAATTTTTAATTTTTAAAATTTAAATAATATTTTTATTTTCAAAAAAATATAATTAATAATTTTTTTTCTAAAACTTAGAAAATAACTTTTTAAAAAAGAAAAAATATTAAAAGCCAACTCAGTTTGGGCAATCAACCCATCACTATAATCCCTGCCCCTGCAATGGCAGGGATTAATAAACAAACAAAAACTTAATATTAAGTCTCACCACAATACTTTAATTATTGCTATATTTTATATTTCAAATAAACATCCACATAACTTCACATCCAACTCTTTACATCCCAACAACAACAGTAAATCCACTACTAGTGAATGAATAACATTCTCCTCAAATTTATGGCTTTTCTTAGTCGTGAAGCTTTCATGAAAAGCACACAGCATGGACAAGCGTGCCCCAGTCAAACTACATTGCCGCGCATTTGAAGATGAGTTGTAGACAATTTGCTTCAACTTATCATGCTGGAAATTTTGTTGGTTTCCGTGTTTGTAAAACCAATTGTGCTGCCACTTTTTCGTTGACGCTGACCAATGCTGTTTCCCTCACACTTTCCTCTCAATAAATCCATGGTTACATAGTTTCTCAGAAGTGACAGGTTAAGTTATTTGTGTTAAGATATCAGTTTATTACAAAAATAGGTGTTTATATCTTAGAATTTTGGGTGGGTTAGTATCTATGCTTTTCCTAGATTGCATGAGGATGAGACAAGTGTATTGTCCATATTGATTTTATGGCAATAGTTCCAAATTCAAAATAAACAATTATAAAAAATATATATAAAAAAATAACTGATAAATGATGCATGAATAATAAGAGAACAAGTAACAAATAACTTATTTCTAACATTTAACATGGCCTATCGAACATGTTAATTGACCATATTAATATGTAACTTTTACTTGTTAAATACTATTAATTCTAATATTTTTATTTTATTATTAAGCTAAATAAATACTAAAAGCTAAAAGCTAACAAAGAAGTCTTGTGTTGTTTCGTTTCTTGAATCTATTAAAGGGAGGAGAAATTTTATTATGTCTGCATCAAATTTATAAAATAAAAACTTAAAACTTAAACCCGGATCTATCAATCAAGAGATATCAAATTTATTGAGTGGATAAACCATTGGCGCGCTGGCACTGATAAGGGAGGGTCGAGATTCGATCTAGGGTGGGGACGGTCACAGCGGACCGCTTCAACCACACTGCTTAATGTGGCAATCCTTGTTAGGCAAAGGCAAAATATAGATATTTATCATCCATTCCTCCATAAATATTAGTTAAGTCATGGAGGAATGGATGATAAATATCTATACAAGTGTTTATGTTCAACCATGATTTTATGATTTTGATTTTGATTTTGTTACTTGGTATTCATAGCATCTCCAGCATTGATCTTTCTAACCTTCTAACTCCTCAAAACTATAGCCAACTAGAAGCCCTCCTATTTAAGCTTTTTGACCATATGAATAATATTTTAAAACAAATCAAGTAATCTATATCTTGTCTGTTCTTTTAAGGTGCGATAGACAAAATTTGATCTCAGTGTATGTTAAAGACCATCATCTTGATCATCGTCATATTTTGCATAATTTATATTTAGTTAATTTTTTTGTGATATTTTGTTAAGGATTCATATTTAGTTAAGAATTTATATAGATATTATAATTATGATGAAGATTGTTATCGTCTATTAACATTAATATTGATTTATTAAACTCAAAGAAAAAAAGATAACAAATTAATTGGTTGTTTTAAAACATGTATTTTTTTGACAATTTGAAATTTGATTTTAAAATGTAAATAGCAAGGTTGATATAATTGCACCGAAGAGGTGCATTCTACAGCCCAGTAGGGGGAGATGTGTAACTCCTTCCATGCTCATCCTAGAATTGACACGTGTCCATTTTAAAAAATAATAAAATATTATAAAAAATAGCATGTCAGGTGTTTAAAACATTAACATTGGCATATATATAAAACTACACAAATTAGATAAATTAAAATGCTTCCTAACATTTGCACTCTAAAATGGGCTTGCACTTGGAGAGGTTTGATCCCTCTCGGCGCTTGGTAGATCCCCTTTAAGATGGATATATGCTAGTAAATTAATATAAATCTATTTTAAGTTCATATCTACCAAGGGTCAAGAGGGATCAAATTGTTTAAGATATATACTTTTCCTCAAATTTTGCATTTTAAAAAAAGATCACATAGCAAGAAGTACCCAAATTTCATTATTTTTTTTAATTATAATTAATTGGAATATATCTCTTTGGTTTTGAAGATTACGTTAAGATCACTTTTGAGCATGGAATGACACTTCTTCCTCATTCAGTTGTAGAAATTGCCTTGCCTCATCCTCCTTCATATCATGCAATGAGTGTAAAATTAATCATTACTAAATGATGCTCTATCACAACCGAGTAAATTAGTAAGCTCATGGGAGCCAAATTGTTCATGTGGACAACTCAATTATTCAATTAATGAATGAAAATTGGTTAATAATACTTGTTCAATTAATGAATGAAAATTGGTTAACAATACGTATAGAGGATGGTTCATTTTTGTCAGTTTGATGTATCTCATATATAAATCATTGAAACTATGCATCGTCACATATATCTCATATATAAATTATTAAATCGCATCATTCAAATGCAGTGAGTACATTAAACCAAATTGCAATTTAACGAAATATTATTTTTATATGGTTGAATTTCCATAATGATAATTCAAAATTTTCAAATTCTTTAATATTTAAACTACTTCATTAATCATTAATAAATAATTTCATTTAAAACATTCATAATAACTAAATTAGTTATTAAAAAATAATATTTATAATAAAATTGAATTCCATAACAGAACATAAAATAAAATAAATAAATTCGTAAGGATTACAACACTTTAAAAAACTACACATTTTAGTATTTAATCTCAAAAAGGATATCATGGTTGTTGCATGTGTTCGTAATGTCTCTGTTTGACATCCTCAACATGGACAACCATATAAGACGTGTGTTAAGTAGATTGAACGGGAACCCACTAAATATTCAATTATTTACACCGTAGGCATTTCACCAACGAGAAGCATAACCATCCACGTCGACTAGATTCCTCGCTCATAGAGTGAATGGAATGCTGCTACGTGGATGACGAGGATGGTGCCTTTTCCCAGACCTGCGCCCACCTGCCAGCTCTATCATATATCTACTAGGGTATTTCTGTATGACTTGCAAGATTCTGCATGCCATTCTCATACTATTCAGACCTGAGTAGTCAATTTTGAGGGACGCTTTTATGTTTCACCACCTAAAAATCGTAAATTTGCTCTCTTCCCATGCTATAATCTGCCATTACTCTTGCATGTTTTCTCGCCAATATTCAGTCCTGCAATATTATTCTCAACTGGTCGTGACATGATAACAACATGTGTAATGTTTCTATCTGAAGATATGCAGAAGGGGGCCTACGGTCCTGACAATTCAACAGACCTAGCCATCGATAACCTCAATTGTTGCTTTTTCTCCCAATAGGCGACTGCATTTAGGCTTGAATCCTAAACATTGTGGGCATTTGCTTATCAAAACTGTGACTACGTGGATTTTTTAGTATAATGAAGAGTCCTGGACTCCTGCGCATTGATGCGTGATAGTCTCTATCCCATGATCCATAGTGCAAACCCTAATCTCTCTCAGATGGATTGGAACCATACATTATGTGTATTCTCTTTGTGAACTGTGAAGTGTTGTGTGTGAGCAATCTGCAAGACTACAATCAATGAGCTCGAGTCATCTTAGACTATGTGGACCATGCTTGAGTGCCATGGATGCGCCCTTTGTGCCTCACTTTGCTTCTGCATGAACGTACTATGCTAAAGAATGCTACGCTGAAGACTGTGTGATAGCTACGTGAACCTGCATGGAGTTTTGTTTGAAGCAAGCTAGGATTGCTAAGACTTCTGGCCAATGCTTCTACCAATGCACCAATGTATGCACAAACTCCACCGATGCGCCCATGGCTTCACCAATGCACAGAAGTTAACCCTGTGCAAAAGTTAAAATACTTCGTGGCCCTGGGGATGCGGGAAAAACGTGGATCAAGCTAGAGGGAGGTTGGGTTCGATGAAAAAAAAAGATAAATGCATCTGCTCCAACCCATGCTTCCTAGATATAGAGATAACTCTAGTATACAAAATACCCACCTGCCAAAATTCATGCGTAATGATAAAAACCACAATAATAAACCTTCAGATGGTTGAAACGTAAATCAAACTGGTTTAAGGCAGTTGAACTAAGGCCAAGAATTGAAATCTAAGAGGGGAAAATTTTAAATTGTACCTAAGATCAGGCGAAGGGAATTGATCCGGATTTATGTGAGAACGAAATGAAAGAGCATATATATATTCACATACACAGATATATGGCAAGAAACACAACGATACAGTAAACTCAGATTCTATTAAATGACTGAAATAGAACAAACTGTAAAATGAAAGCAGCTAGAATGGTGGTAGCTATATCTCTGAGAAGAGATGTGGCAGCTACACTCATTCATGACAAGCTGAATACAAGAAGAAGCTGAAAGAGCCTATTTATCATAAGCATGAGGGTAAGAACCCTAAACATCCAAAAACCTAACCCTAGAAGATGAACCGTCATAAAGTGTGCGGCCCCAAGGTGGTTAGTTGAACAGTCAACTTCCCGAGCTCATAACTTTTGCATACGATCTCCGTTTGGGGCACTCGATAGCCCGTTGGAAAGGTCTATCCAAGCTATACAACTTTCGACTAGAGCCATGCATGTTGTCGGCAACCATTTGGCCCTAGAATCTCCAAAAAACATCGTTTAGAGCCTCAAAACGGCCCTAGAAGTTCGAGACCCAAAAAACTGTAGAAAAATTACAAGAAAACTGCCAGAATGAAAAATTGTTTTGAGCGAGTGGAATAGGTGGGTGGCCACCTATATCCATCTGGAGCAGGCATCGACATCACCCACTTCGGTTGCATCCATGGCCACCCCGAGTTCTGAGAAACTTGGATCTCCTCTAGTTCAACCAAGTCAACCCATTCCTCCAAGCCTTCCAGCATCCACCATTATTTGTCATACATTCCTTTGTCTCAATATCTCCACTCAAACAAATTGGTGGGTCTATAGTTTCTTTAAATCCTGGACACAAAGCCTTCAATACAGCAATTCTCTCCAGCTTCCCTCGTTACTGCACATTATTAATGACCAGAGTTGGAAGGATAGTTAGATCCCCACAAGTCAAGGAGTGCCCACAAGTCAAATGGCCCGCACTTAGCATTCTCATGAGCAGAAATGGGAGACCAAGCTCACGTGCGGGAGACTGAGCACCGTTTAGAAGGGGGAGAAACCCTGCGGAGGTTAATGGGAGGGGCATGCATGCAGCCCAGGCCTCCTTGTGGCTTCCTTGAGGCGGATGGACTGGAAAGCGGTAAAGATGGCATGGACTGAGGGAGGCCAAGTGTAGAGCCAGCAGGAGTTGATAGGTGGAGCAAGCGGTGGCAGGTAGGGGTCGTTGAAGAGTGGCTTCATGCACGTGGAAGAGCAGCGTGGGATGGCTGGAGGTGGGAGCTAGCAACACAGAAGAGGAGGAGGAGCCAAATGGTTTTAATAGTGAAATCATTTCATTTTTTTTCTCTTTCAGTATTTTAAAATAATTTATTTTATATACGTAATATTGTAAACTGTAATATTGAAAACTGACTGAATGAGCAAGTCTATGGAGATGCGTGACCAAAAGGGGGATTAAGCACTAAACAACTATAAAAAATTAAAGAGAACCCATCTGCATAATACTCTTTTTCCTCCAGAGTTGCATAGAGATAGACTACCCAAGGAATGTCTAATAAGTTTGTTAAGACAAGAATGGGAAAGGATTCACTATTAAAATATTAATATATAAAATGGGAAGCATTGAATATCAAACAACCATTGATTGTAGTTGGGAAAATGCCTTTTTGTTGGAAATGAAAGTATAAACCAAGCATGGATCTTGGAAGAAGGGGATACGAAGGGCAGTTTCATAAGACAACCACTAGCAGTTTGTACTCCCATGACTATTGGAGTAAGAGAAAAGTAACCCATGGAAGTGTACCTTTGTATCTTTCATTGATTGGTTTTAATATATTTATGAAAGTTGTTTTACATGACAAGGGTTTTATTAAGTTCAAATTTATTTATTTGTGTACTTTATGTGGAAGGAAAACATATACATAATTGTTGTTATTTAACGCTATTAGCTAAATATAAGTTAAATAACTTAGAATAAATTAATTAATTTTCGTTAAATATTTTTATGAGAAAAATGTAAAGCTTGTTCAAATCTCAAATCCCTAATCAGTGTTGGCGGTATAATGAATGACTTTCGTAGTATTTTAAAATGATTGAGTATGGTAGGGTTTTGATTATGGTGATTTATTAAATATCGAATAAAGATTTTGGATTGTGCTAAAAATAATATTTTATAATTAAGGTTGAATTAAATGTGGAAGGATGTTGAATTAAGTTGGGTTATATATAGCTTGGAATATGGAAGTTGATCGGTATTAAATTTTTGAAGTAGTTAATTTTGAAATTTAAATATTAAACATCTCAAGTTGATAGATTGAAATTTAGTATTAAGATAAATAAATAAATTAGGTTAATATTGAATGCTAAATGTTAAATTAAAGTAAATACTTAACCATTAGATAACATTCATGGTTAGCTCAATTAAAATTCTACACTAATTAGTTTATTCCTTGTTCTGAGAAGACCCTTCGCTGAAACTTCAACTTATAGTCGAAAAGACGAGATGATTACGGAATCAAAAAAACAAGACACCGTTGAGATAAGCGTGATAAGTTGAACACTAGAACACTAAATTTACTACATGAAAAATCACCAGAATACGTTGGACACCTTCTACACAAATACCGTGCAACCTCACGAGATTGGAGTGATTGATGGATGATATGGTAGCGATTTCTGCACAAAACTCTGCCTGTCGCTGCCCGTACTGGTTCACCAGACATTTCACGGCCACAGGTGTACCATCCTTCGTAATTCCTTCAAAAACTTCTATGAATCCTCTGTTTCCAATCTCTTTGTTGAATCTGTCTGTGGCGATCTCCATGGTCTCGTAAGTGAATATTGGAGGAAGACCGGTTAGATTCTTCAGATATTCTTCGTCAAATTCATTGGCACCTTCAACCTATTTCAGGACAGATCGTTCTTTTCGCAGTCTATGCCATTTTAAGACCCATTTCCCGTTCATAAAAGAGAAAAATAAAACACCATGGAGTCGTAGGAGAAGGAATATATGTCGGAATTCCTTTGGTTGTGAACATCATGGCCAAGATGCTCAACACAATAGGCATGCCCAACACCAGCGGTATGAAGCGGAGTCCAGGGAAGAAAGGACCACTGACACCCTAATACAACTCTCACCTGATACACATTGTCTACAGGAATCAACGCTCTCTTTGAATTTTAGTGATTTATGAATTAATTGTTTTGTTAAAATCATTCCAATTGGAAGTGGAAAAATGCAGAGTGATTGAAATAACTATTTGCAGGCTAGTCGAAGAATCAGTGCATACCTGGCACACGTATAGCATCGGTGTTATTGCTCACCGTAAGTTGATACGTTACACAGTGCATGCCTGCCTAAGTGTGTCATTGAAGCCGCCTTTTTGACATTTTCAAAGTGATAGACTTCTGTGTCCCGCATTTTCAAAGGAAACAATCAATTTCAAATGGAAATTGGTTATAAATTGGAAGTGGAATTAGAGTAGTTGATCCATTCAAACAAACACTATTTAAAAAGGCATTTCTGATCATTTCTCAAAATGTTAATGATATTTTAAAATGTATTAAAATCTTTATAAACAAAGATATAATAAATTCTAACCAAATGAAAATTATGGCTCGCAATAAATTGCTATCAAACTATGGCGTGTCACAATTTTTTAATCAAATTTGAATCTTATATTTACAAAACAGACTAGATATAAAAGTATATCGATGTGTGATTAGATATGATTAATTATGTGCAGTGTTTTAAAAATGGATGTCAAAATAGATCTTGGATTCTGAAATCCTCATGTTAATAGGGGGAAACTGTCGTCCATATCCTCAATCCCTGAGAAGATAGCAAGGTCAACCAGGTGTTAATAGAGAGACGGATTTAGGGTTTCACTGAGAAGAGGAAGAGCCTAATGTTGATCAGGATGGAAGATAGATTGAATAGGGAGAAGGCGGGGATCCAAAATGGAAATCTGCAATGTGGACATGACTCAGTGTTTTCAGAGGCTGATGATAAGATAACTTTTATTCTTGAAAAAGACAATATAACACTGATTTAATTGTTGGTCCAACAAAGGTCATGCTCATTCTTACAATTATTTATGAAAGCGAGGAATTAAAATGGTGATTAAGTATTAATGTATTCTATTTTCCTTGGGAATAGGTTTGAATAGGCAGAGTATATGGAACTCTTTTGCTCGTCATTGAATCACAACCCAAAAAATTAGCTTCCATAATTGGTGTCTTAGCATATTTAATTTTTTAAATGGTATCTAATATAATATTTGATGGGGATATTCCGATATCATAAAGGAATATTTCACGTTATACTCTATCTGCAACAAATTTTTGTGGCCTTCTACTCAAAATAAAGCAGCAAACAGTATTACACCAAGTTCATCTAATTCTACTAGTTAGGATGTGTTATTTTTCTTTCTTTTGCATCTTCTAGCTGGCATATACTGTTTATGGTTGCAAATGTATGTTTGCAGCACTTCAAATTCTGCCATTTGCCCCTTCTCTTCTACTCATTGCTCACCTTATCAATGTTACCTTTGCTCAGTTAGACAATCAAACGATGCAAACCGTTGCTTCATGCATTGTTATGAATTCCATATTGGAGGGGATGCTTTATCTTTGATTGTCAGTTTCATCCAAATGTATTCTACTCTTCCCTATTGTAAAAATTCAGTTGTTCATCTTTTGGGTTGATTGATGTCTTGAACCTTGTGATCTTGGTTAGGACACTTATTGATGACTTTACAGAGACTAATAATGGATCTTACAAGTTGTGATGAGATCAGTAAAGGTGCCTAGGCACTAGAAAGACCAAATAAGCCACTGAACTATGGTATCTTATCCCTAAGTGTAGGGTTGTGAAACTTTTTTAGAGCAAGTTAGTACATGTAATAAAAGCTAGAGGATCACTCATTCAGGTGAATGGAGATTTCAGAATCTCTTGGGTTGATTTTGTCTTTGCAATGAGTTTAATGGTCGATTAAATTTCTTGTCCTTTTCCTGAATCTTGTGATTTTGGTTAGGGAAACTTATTGATGATTTCACAGAGCCTAATGATGGATCTTGTGGGTTATGTGGAGATTAGTAGATGTTCCAAGGCATTGGAAATCCAAATAAGCCACTGAACTATGGCATCTTATCCCTAAGTGTAGAGTTGTGCAACTTATTTAGAGCAAGTAGGTACATGTAGTCAAAGCTAGAGGATCATTCATTCAAGAGAATGAAGACATCATAATCTCTTTGGTTTATTTGTTCTCTGCGATGAGTTTGATGGTTGGAAGACGAAGCTTATGATACCCTTTATTGAGTTGAGTTTTGTTATTTTTTCCAAGAAATTGCATTTTATTATCAACTTTTAAAATGAACTGAAATGAAATTTATATTAATGTCCTCGAAAGATCAAAATAGGTCAAAGGGACACAAATTTTCAAAATACAGGAAGCATTATTGGCCAAATAAAAGGTGGAGAGTGCAAGAAGCATACCCTAAAAAAAGACAAAAATGAGTACAAAATAGCAACATGAAATGACATAAAACATACAAGTGGGTTAAACCAAAAAGGTAAACCCTAAAGGTGAAGAACAACCAGCAAAGAGTAATAGTCCTAAGAATAATGATGATGAGTAAATGAGAAGCTTGCTTAAGTTTTCTAAAGTGAGATCTATAGAGCACAAAGTGCTATAGAAATGTTCAAATGTTGTACTTTTTGTTTTCCTGATATTAAACTTCACATGTAAATTGTTTGTTGTTTAACAGTTATGCACAATTATACAAAGAAGGTTGTTATTCACACCATTTGGTGCATATTATTTAACTCCCATTGTCGGATCAGGTAACAAGTTCATCTTTGGAAGTTCTCGATTCAGATGGAGGGAAAGTAAAGGTGCAATTTGTCCCTGCATCCCAAAGAGTTCGTGATTACTATGCAGCATCATTTAGAGAAACTTCAGTTCAAGTTGGACCTTTGTTCAATCTGTATTTTGAAGTTTCAGTTCCTGCTCTTGGATATGTTGTCTATTTCATAAAAGCTACAAAAAGTGAACCACAGTCAGCTTCAACTTGACAATCAAAATGCACATAATTCTTTTCCTAGTACATCACCCTTAGGGTCCATGTCGTGTGTGCAAGTGAAATCACTACCATAAATTAAACAAAATACATCACTTAGAAAACAACAAGACCAGATGCATATCAACAAACTCCAACGCAATACTTAATAAGTAACCACAAGCATGAGTAGGGAATGTCGGAATTCATGCACTAAACTCGTAATATATTACTAATCCAGCAGGTAAAATCTTTCATTTATTTAATATATTTCTGTTGTCGATCGATTCTTTCTGTCAGAACACCCGGACGCAACCTATTTATGTTTAGTATACTGCAAAACAAGCATTTTCATATATTCATTTCCTTTTGTTTACCAATTTATTCTCCCTGCTGACTTAGGTAGATCATTTTCACCGCAACTATTCATGTTCATCATCCATGGTCATGATGCATGGTCACATTTCTCTGATGCTTGTTCAATATATTTTTTAGCTCCCATGAGTAACTGAGTACTCCAACTGTCCATCTCTTTTACACACTTCACTAAACCAGAGGGTAAGTTAAGTAACATCACCATCAGCCTAAGTTAACTAACTGCACATGAGATTCTCATCTCATGTGAAGAAAATAATGTTAGTGTGCAACAGAACACACACATATATTTAATATTCACGAGTTGGATTTAATATTGGAGACATATCACATTCTTGCCAAAAATATGCGACATATATCAAGCATGCTTGACGCATGCTCATTTTTCAACTCACCAAAAAGATGCAGCAGTTATCAAATTCTCCACTTTCATATACTTAATATTGGTAGAGATGCATTTTAGTTCTAGAAGCATAACACACAATTTTGCTGTAAGCTTTAACATAACACACAGAAATTCAACTTTAAACTGCTTAACATAACACACACTTTATACATGTCTTCCAAGCAAATTGTTGTGCCACTGCATTTCTCTCCAATACAATCTGAATTAATAGACATTGAATAAATAAGAGTGCAAGCCACAACCCATAAGATTGAATACCAAATCTTCTGTCATTTCCTTCGAGCAGGACACATGTAGCACCAAATCTATCCCCAGCTAGCCCAAAAAGCCAAACATGGTTAAGGGCAGTTTCCTGCAAAAGAGAACAAATTGCAAGCATTCTAAGTGAACCTAAGTGTCAGTTTGCAGTGAACCAAAACGAAGACATTTTGCGAGATTTATAGGTAGCTATCTAGGGATATAACTACAACTAGCTACTCCAAACCCATAAGAGGCCGCGGAATTTGAGCTGAGGATATGCTATTAATGCCTCTTTGTAGTAAATGAAAATAAATCCTAATGATCAATTATTTAAGCTTTACGAGTTCCTAATTCTCGTTTGTGCCGATCATGATCAGCACAAACTCGCCAAAACGCAATGACGTGTCGGCACTCTGGAAACTTTGTGCCGATACACTGATTTAGGTTGTCCAATACAACCTAAATTAATTCCAATTGAATAAATAAGAGTGATTAGCAGTGCAAGCAAAAAATAGTTAGAACAACAACAAAAGTTTAGGCAATTCAGCAATGTAAACACTTAAGTGTAGGCCAAATTGTATTTGGCATTCAATCTTCTCAACTTGCTTTTTCTATGTTATATAAAGAAGATTCTAGCATAGACATTTATATAACACTAATAGAACCTGCCAAGGGCCATGTGCCTTTCCTTGCATGCCATACCTATGCCGAACAACATCAACTTTCAATTGTTGTTTAACCACTTCTTCGTTGCTCAATCTTCAATATTATATCCCTTATACACATGTCAAGTTCCTCACTATTCACCCTTTATGTTTTCACATCGGGTATGATTAAAAAATCCAACAAGAAGAAGGGCAAGCAGATTGAGCCTAACGTAGAAACAACTCCAATTATACCAATTGAAACAATGTTTGAAGACACCAAACCCATCACAAGGGCCACTCCAGAATTCAAATGGGGTGACCTGTACACAGCTATCAGAGATGGAAAAATACTAGACACAAACCTCGAGGAATCAATGGTTTATCAAAACATCAAGAGGCTTGCCCTTCACAAGGCAGCAACCCAGCCAAAATTATTTCCTTGCTCGGAGGTGATTGGGTGGATTCTGCCCCATGTATATACAACCACCAGGATGATTTCAAATGCCAATGGAGAAGGACTCGCCTCCTTTCAACTAGGACAACTTCCAGCCGCATACAGGCTGCCTTCCTCCAAATTTATGCTTATTGATGATTGGGTAAGGCATGCCAATATATATAATTTTGAATGTGCAAAGAAGATGATGGTACCAGACAAGCAACTAAGACCCAAAGGTAGTGGGGAATATGACAACCAACACTTAAGGACCCCCTATCGAATCATAGTCCTAATGTTGAACAGAATCTTCGGCCTACCAAACGGAAACAGTTATAAAATCAGTTGGGTTCCATTGATCTACCTCGTTACCACACATGGTACAATATTCAATTGGGCAGATATAATATCAGATAGTATGGCGTCCAACATTGCTACAGCTCAAACTGTCCTTTCACAACAGAAAGCAGAATTTTTCATGTCTTCTTACCTCATTGATTGTATAGTAGTCAAGAATCCTTTCCCTAAGTTGGGATGTACTTGGCAACGGACTGAGACTCCCCTTCATGTAGCATACCAAATAACTTGTGCTCATCGATATTAAGGGTATTACAAACTACTATGCGAAGAACTAATCATGCCCCTTTATTGGTTGCTCTTCAATAAAGAACCAAATTGTTTGTCAAACAATGCAGCAACCGTGTCCAGTTAGATGCAGCAACCGTATCCGGTTGGATGTTAATAGTCGAATCCGACTCTCATTGAATGATAAATGATAATTATATATTGATAGATGATTAATAATTTACAATGAGGCTCGCCTTTATAGGCTTGAGCGTGTATAGTGAAGGGTTACACCCTTTCACTTAATAATTAATGACTATAATTAACATACATATAATATTCATAGTAGACAATGCCTTGGTTGTAATAGGTGAGTACGACGACTACTACTTCTCATTAGAAGAAACATACATAAGGATGTATGGGGGCACTAAACCTCCTTATCTACTACCCAAGTATGCTACAGATTTCATTGTGCATAAAGAAGCCATAAGACAATTCTTCATCAATGGAATTGGTGACTTTCTCCATCTAAAAAAAAAGCATCTTACCCACCTCTACCGTTCAATATTGGTGCATACAAGTTCCAAAAAATTAGAGTTGTTGAAGCCTTCGTTTCCGACTTGGAAGCTTTTCACTTCGGGACTATACTTTTTTGTAAGAAACGACAACAAAGGTAAAGTGGCTAAACATTGTGCTTCTTGCAAAATCACTTTTGAATACTCAGATCATTTCCTGGCAGATGAGGAAATATATAAAAGGGTCAACAATGCGAAAGAGCCGCACAAAAAAAATAAAGGGAAACCATGCACCTACTTGTATCAAAATCACAACCCAGGAAAAGGAAGCAGAAATACATATACAAAGGGAAGAATTAGCAGAGCAACAAAAGAAAGAGGAAGCAGAAATACATAGCCAAAGTGAACAGGCCAAAAGGGTACAAGAAAAACAAGATAAAGAGGAAGCAGAAAGATTAGCAATTGAATAGCATCAAAGAGAGGAAATGGAAAAATTGCAAAACGAAGAAGCCCGTCGTGCAAGAGAAACTAAAGAAAATGAAGCTCTGGAAGAACAGATCAACAAAGAAGCGCAAGAAAAGATCCAACCAGCTATGCACGAGGAGACAACAAGTCCACAAGTCAATAGTCGAGAACCCATGGACTATTATGTCGTTTACCCCATCCAAAGAACATACAGTGGCCCGATTGGACACGATTTTTTTTTATTCAAAGAGAAAGACCATAACACGACGGTTAGAAAAAAGAATGAAAATGATCGCTCAACCAGATATTGTCACCGTCACAAAAAACACACTTGTAGAAGGCACCCAAAAGGACCCCAAATTCACAGCCTCTGTGAATGTCGCAGTTGCACAAGCAAGTGCTGGCAATGTCAACAAGATGCTTACCACTATTGAGCGAAACAAAGAAAAAAATGTTGAAACTCAAGGCCACCTTGGTAAAGGAACATGGAGAGACCATTGAGTTAAACACAAAATTACAGGCCACATTATTTGAGAAAGACAATTTACTAGCTACATACAACAACCTTAACACAAAAAAGGAAGCATTGACTATTCAGTTAATGATAATGGAAGGGGAGACAAATGATTTTCAAGCAAAGCTTACAGACTTTGAAACACGTGAATTGGTGGCAAATGACAAGGCCAATGAATTGAAGACTCAAGTAGATAAGTTGTTGAGAGATAAGGAATCACTCATGGAACCGTTCTGGGCACAAGCATGCAAGCTTCAAGAGCAAGTCTCAAGCTTGATTACTACTGGCAACAATCTTAACAAATAGTTAACTTGGAGAGAAAATAACCCATCATTTCCTCCTCACCTCCCTCAAAAAACATTAGCGACCCTGAAGCTAGATATTGCACTCCTTGAATTTTGCAAGAAAGCCACTAATCGACTAAATGTCGAGATTGATAAAACTCTTGAAAAATGCACAAACTTCTATGAGGAATTCCATCAGGTTCACTATAAATGTCAGCTCCCTATGGCAGCTAATATTGATGAGCTCCCCCCCAAGGTTCAACAAATGGCATAACTCCAGCAAGTGTTGCAATCAAACCTAGACTACATCAAGAAAATTGATGCTCTAACATAAGAAGACATTGACTTCTATGTGAGGCAAACATCTCCACATCTCATTTTCCTTGAGGATACCTGCAAGGCTGCACCAACAGAAGTTGCAAATATAGAAACATAATTGTCTTATCATGAAGTGTCTCTAAAACTATTAAAGCCTGACGAATATAATATCATAATTGAAGAAGCTACTGCATGGGCATACTATATTTCCAATTTACAAGCGTCCAACTAATTTTAATTGTAAATATCATTTGTATCTTCTCATATGTACAACACTCAAATGAAAACTTTGCCTACTATTCTCATTTTCTCAATTTCACTAGATAACAAACTCTTCCAAGGCTATTCAATGGTGAACCAACCCTTTTTGTTGTTCATCTATTCTTCTTTGTCAATGAAAACAAATTTCCCTTCTTAAGAAACTATTGCATAAATGTTTATATGCAATGTGTACTTTTCAATGGATATTATTTGGATTCCTTTTATCTAAAAAACCTAAATGCTTGTTCATATTTTTGTAACAGTGCTATATTTTACTATTTTTTTAGTTCAATGCTCTTCAGTTTCCTTGTTGGCAATGGATTTTCAAGCTAAGCTCATAATGGATTATCCCAATCAGTAGTGATATAAATATTAATCTCAACTTATTTGTAAACTCTGTGCTCTCTTTTACATTCATAAAAACAAAGCAACCTCTCCTCATCTACCTCCACGTTGAATAAATACAACCTTTATATTGAGAGCTACGACCACTCCTATTGTGTTGTAAGTCTGCATTTTATTATGCTTTGTTGTGAACTATCTATATTGTTAGAAGACGTGTGAATCCTTGATGCAATGAGAGTCATTGATAACCAATTACTTTCCTTGGTTTATTAGTGATTTTCAGAAGATTAATTCATATAGTGACAGGTCTGTTCACCTTTACATGGTTGAGAAGCATGTAAAATTTTTATTGTGGACTTGAAATCCTCAATGAGAAGAAAGAAACATATCTGGGTTTCCCATTGTATCTTCCATTCTTGAAGCAAGCATAACGAAGATTCACCACTCCTATTGTGTTGTAAGTCTACATTTTTATTGTGCTTTGTTGTGAACTATCTATATTTTCAGAAGACGTGTGAATCCTTGATGCGGTGAGAGTCATTGATAACCAGTTACTTTCCTTGGTTTACTAGTAATTTTCAGAAGATTAGTTCATGTAGTGACAGGTTTGTTCGCCTTTACATGGTTGAGAAGGATGTAAAGTTTTTATTGTGGACATTAAATCCTCAATGAGAAGAAATAAACATATTTGAGTTTCCCACTGTTTATTCCATTCTTGAAGCAAGCATAACGAAAATTCATTTACAACTTAGATTGTGGCACTATTAAGAGTTAGTCCATGAAAGAGTTCTATACCTATACTTGTATATGGAGATTCCTAAATTTATTGCTATAGCACATGGCATGAAAGCAAACTTTTGTTTACAAGTAGTTTGTGCAGTTTAGGAGCTATTATAATCATTATTTTCATTGATATTATTGCAGAAATATTTTTTCAAATTGCTTATATATTCCAGATATAGTAGTAATATATAGTGTTGAGATTACTACTACATAGGTTGTGAGAAAAGCAATTGTAGTTGGCTCACTGTGTTGATGAACTTAACATTAATTTTTGTTATGGGTTGAGTGCCTATGTCTTCGTAATCTGAGATTGTTACAAACTTTGCTCTTTTCCTACCTTCGTTGCTTGTGCCTATGTTTTTGTTCCTTCTAACTTTCCTCTTTTCCTACCAGCGTTCATTTTTGCCCCTCAAGGGGCAAATGCTAGTAGATAAAACGGTAAATCAGGAACATTGGATGCGGCTTTCCCACTTTGTTTAATTGGTGCTTTGGCTTGTGGGTCATTGGTGCTTTGGCTTGTGGGTCATCGCCACCAGGGATTCCAAGGGTTTGAAAATATTTATTATTAATATTTATTTGATAAAGATGATAAAATTTATTATAATTTAATTAATAAGTTATTATATTTATTTAAAAAATATACATCTAATTAAAAAAGCTTTTATTATAAATAATTCATATATTTAAAAATAATAATTAATATTTTAATTATATAAACATATTTTTAATAAATTATTTAATTATTATTATTAAACATTTCAAAAAGCATGCTACTAATTTATTTATTATTTTTAATTTACAGAGTGAGGAATAACTACACAAACAAATATATTTCTAAAATGCTAATAGATTTAAGAACCTATAAGAGAATCAACCATTTTCATTATACCTACTAACCAAACCCATTGCAAATATTTTATTGATTGTTTGATCACTAAAGTGCCTTCTTTTCAGTGCTTTCATGGCTTGAAGATTTCAAATTGTTTTCGGTCAATGTTTGTTAGATTTAAACTCTTGGTCAGATTTAAACTATTATGTGTAGGAAAATACATGAAGATAGATCCATTTAGCTAAAAGGCGGTTGGGGAATTAAAAATCTTGAATGGTTAAAAATGCCTTAAGCTTAAAATGCCCATGGAGAGTACTTTGGGGAAATGGCTTTTGGAACTAGATAATCTCAAAGAAATACTTAAAGAATGATATTTATAAATGGATCAAATTCAACAAGAAAACTACCAAAAACTCTTCAAATTTTTGGTCTGGTTTTGCAAACTCTTTCCACTGGATAAATAACAAACTCTCTTGGTTTGTTGGATCTAGGGAAAATGTTCGTGTTGGCATTGATTCTATTGTTGGTTGTGATGAATACTTTCACATTTCCTCTGACACGGTGGAATACTTACAGGAAATTGGTTATACAACGCTTGCCTAGATTAAAAAACCTAAACGGATGGTTGTAGAACGATCTTACTGGTTTTCTACTACCGATCTAGGCATTGCAGGGGATAGACAAATTGAATGGGACACATATTTATCCAAGCTATTGGTTGCGGGTATCAGGATTTAGGGTTCAGAAGACAAGATTGTATGGACTGGAAATATTAAAGATGGACAGGTGACAGCTAAAGATGCATATATATACATTGCTAATCATGATAATTATATTGTTCTCGAACTGGTGGTTTGATATATTGTAGAAATGGAAAATTCCACAAAAAATAAAATGTTTTATTTGGTTGATCCTTGAAGACGATGTTCTCACTTGGGACAATCTCTTGAAGCGGGGATGGTTGGGACCAAGTAGATGTTCTTTATGCAAATGTGAGGAAGAAACAATTAAACATCTTTTTATAACTTGTTCGTTCACAAAAAAACCTCTGGAATACTATTTGCAATAATTTGAATATTAGTATGGGTTGGGATGAAACTTATTTGTACAGGAATTTTTATGTTTGGCACAAATTCAGAAAAGAACATTATTAGGTTGCTTCGAGCAATCATATGTTGGATTATTTGGAACTTAAGAAATGATTCTATCTTTGAAGACATACATTTTTCTATATGGACTGGGATGGAAAAAACACTAAGATTGTACAGGGAATTGTGTCATGAAGACATAAAGACCACAAAATCCAGGATCATTGAACCACTTTCCTGTATTATTGATGCCCACGTATTTTTTGATGGCACTGCTAGGGAAGGAGGATGTGTTGCGGTGCCTATCTTATTCTAAATCATTTTCATACTTTCAAATTGAAGTTGCATTGTGGGAAGGGAACCATCACTAAGGCGGAACTTCTTGCCTTATGGTGTCTTATTTGTTTCACAGATCTCCTTGTTATTGATTCTCTCAATATTTTTGGGGACTCTCTAACTATGGTTAATTGGGAAAAAAACTCTATGGGTTTGCAATCTATTGCACTTACTCACTAGTGCCACGAAATATTAATGAAATCTTCAGCAGGTTCCATTGCTGGTCCATTCGACATGTTTTCAGAGAACTTAATGGAGTTGCAGATTCTCTTTCAAAGGATGCTATGCTCCAAGAAGAAGGCATTTTATTTTGGGAGGAATATATTGAAGACAACCTGGAAAATGATGGACATTATCCTTTTTTTATGTTTAATTTCTCATGACTATGCCAGATAGTCTAGTTGGCATGTTGTATCCGGGTTTAGTTTTTTGATCCTGGGTATATTGTTTTTCTTTGATAAGATTTGTTGGTCTTTGGCCTTAATAGGTTTTGATAGGCCTTTTATGGACAATATTGGATATTATTGTATACTGTTATTTGAAAGAATAACCAAAGTATGTTTTTTCTTCTTGAAAAAAAGATCCATTTAGTATAAATATGATCAGAATATGATCAGAAGTAATAAAAAATAAATATATATAAATTCATGTTATTTAATTTTTAATTTTTATTTCAAGTTAAACGTAGACCATTATTATACTCGCCTCCTTAATAGTTTTTTTTCATTTTTTTAGTTAAATTAATTTTTATTTTTACTTAATGTTTTCCAAAATATTTATATTAAATCAAAATTTATGAAAATTAATAATTGTTTTTTGCAAAATTTTAAATTAAATATTTTGTTTTTTTCTCATTTTTTTATTGAGCCTAGATTATGATATAACTATGATTTAGCAAATATTATCTCCTTTGAGCCATATTTATGAGATAATTAAAATAATTTAAAATTTTTTAAAAAAACTACAAAACACCAAGTGTCTACCTATTTATAACTTTAATAATGTTTGATTGTATTTTATTTCTTTCAATCTTAGTCAATTGTCGTCTTATTCGGATGCTTGTTCCTTGATTGTATAAATCTACCTATGTACTTGGCATTTCTCGTCATGTCAATTGGACATTATGATACTTGCAGTCTGCACGCAATCGCACATGACAATGGGGGAGCTCATGGGCTTATGGACAGGGATCAAATTTGAAGGGTAGGGTCGCATTTCACTTTGAAGGGCTATGAGATATCGAACCCTTCAGTGCTGACATGCAAAAATAAATCATTCTTTTCATTTGAAAATGTTATAGTACATCAAAATTTCATTATTGCTCACACTCTCTTGTTCATCTACTAACTCATCTCAACAGACTTTGGGGCTTCAATTGCTGTTATTCCCTTGAAAAAATCGTCTCCATCATTTCCCCGGACTCTGGTATTGCTCCTAGCTCTGCTACTGCAGTTCAAATGGACTCCCCTCTGAGCCATCTCATAGGTTGTTGTAATACCAATACTGATGCAGAGTCACAGACAACACCAGTCTTAAGTGCTCTATTTTCTCAGAACTGCTCAACACAGTTGTACACACTGTTTCTTGCCTTACTGGACAATCCAAGAATGCCTCACAAGATCTGGGAAGGGGATGGTAACTAACATAGATATAGACTGTGCAATACAACATCATAACAAGGATCAAGAGAAGATTTTACACATAATGTTAGCAGATCAGAAAGTCAACAAGAATACACAACCTGTTGACCATCAAACACAATCTCTTTATTTATTAGCTCCTTCTCAAAACACAACAGAAACCACGTAACAGTAGCGAAGGCAAGTCCCTCACAGGAAATACAAACCAGCGCTACACTTGCTTATCTATAATCCCTAAATTGGGATAAAGCCCAAAACCATGGTTGTCACCCAATGATCAATGCCCCAGGCATACTAAGGCTCCTCAGAGCATATTCTCTTTCTCCCTATTACACAGAGACAAGCGGAACTCTTTATACACAAATATCACCATTAGTTATCACCCTAAATTCCTTGACAGCAAAACTCTTTATACACAAATATCACCATTAGTTATCATCCTAAATTCCTTGACAGAAATGCATTAAACCCCTAAATTTCATGCTAGAGGAATGACAACACGAACATCAATTTTGCCACATTTTTGGGTTTTGGAGACCCATAACACTGTGCCTCGGCTTCATGGCCTCATTATTATTTATCTTCATGCCACTTGGCATCAAAAATCTGATCCTTGTTCTTCACAAAGAACACACCCAATAGCTCGAGAAAATCTCTCAATAGATGTTGGTAAAGGAGCATGTAATTTAAACTTGATGGGTGACATTTCTATTGCCCCTGCATCATCTCGACCCTTATTATTTACTGGTTCAGAATTGGACTATTGTAGTTCCTTCTCAATATTCATGCATAACACTGGTCCAAGTATTGATTGTGCTATCTAAATCCCATTTGAGGCTTACAAAAGTATTACTTCGGTAAGATAACTAGATCCATATTTAATAAACATGTGACATTATATGAAAAGAGACAGAACAAGTTCCTAACATGAATTGAAACTTCAATATCTTTCGTAGACAGAGTTGCATTAATCAGAGCATTGCAGATTCACCATTTAGGCTTCAACTACTGTAACCTCCCACACACAAGAGTATGCTATTATACACTTCAATAAAATAAAACTGTTTTAGGTCCAAAATACAAGAATCCATGACAGCACTAGCCTATACTACGCAGAGAATTTCAATCCATTCACAAGACAAAATTTCACTATTGATGGGACATTGTGGAAATAAATTCATGTATTGGTGAAAATTGATCATAGCACCCCAATTTTGGCTCAGAAGCATTTTTGAAATACAGAATTGCTGAGAAAGTAACAGAAACTCTAGCAGCAGGTGCCAGGGTTACATCAGACTGGTTTGATTCATCTCCTGTAATCAGATAATAAGTATTATAATTATTATAAAAGGCACAATGGATTGAAGTATCCCATCGTTTCTTGGAAGTTCAATCATCTGTGCATTCAAGAAAGAGCCACTGAATTCAAAATGGGCATTGTATGCATGTATGATTATCAGTCTTGCAAAAAAAACTACAACGACGCTGCTTATATTATTCACTCCTCCAAAGAATGAACAGTGTAGTAATCAAACAAGGATTGTGATGAGATTCAACTAATCATCAACGAATATTCCCAGCATGTCATTTACAGGCCATAAGAGTGCCAACATCAAGCACCAATAGTGATACAATAAATGAGAAGCCATCTTATAAAAACAAATCTGAATATGATAACAAATCTGAATATAATAACAAATCTGAATATGATAACAAATCTGAATAAAAATGCATCATGGGCGTGCCTTAAATATGAAAGAGGTCAGACACAGATTTTTCATTAAAAATAAAAATATATGCTAAATAAGCCAAGGTAGCATGGACATGAACAGATAGGGACCTTTATCAATTGGATGAAATGGACAAAATCAGTTGAAAACTAATAATATTTTTGAAAAATATAAATCAGTATTTCAAAATTACTCTATCCATATCAAACCACTATCTTAAGATGGTTATATGTTTGCAAAGACTGTTATAACTGTGATACAAGTCCTACTAAACATATGGTAACTTGATGGAGCCACATTGAAAATAGTTTCTGCTACATAGTAATAACATTCTTATATCGAACTACAAAAAAATAGACATTACAGTATTGATTAAAATATTGTATCATCATCAACTTACTCAACCTAATGGAAGAGGTCGCCGCAACTTCATTTTTGTCCAAGTTTCATAAACTGCATTCCAATCTACCTCATGCAACTCCTGAGGTGCTGATAGAGATAAAAACATTAAAGTATCTAAGGTTTCTAAACAAAGTCTAGATCTATCATCATTTTTTATACGGTTCAACTTAGAGAATCCTCTTTCACAACTAGCAGTACTTGCTGGAAGAATAAGAACAATCTGCCATAATTTCATCAAATTTGGAAAAGAATCCCACCACTCTGGTTCACCTTTGCATTGCTCCCATGTTCCAAACAAGTTTTTCTTTGGATAGGCTCGATGTAGAGTGACAACAAAACTTTCCATTTCACCTTCACATTTTTCAATATCAATTATTGGTGAGTTTCCAACATCAAATTTTTCACATAGACGTAACAACCATCGTTTTGTTTCAGAATCTCTTTCATCTTCTTCTTCAAAGTAACAACGGGGACTAAAAAACTTTGCTGCATTGAACACAGGTAAATCTGTAAACCTATCATTGAGACAATCAATCAGCTTTTGGATAAATGCTTTTCCTAAGTGAATACAATCTTCCATAGTACCAGACCCAAGTGAATTTGGTATTGGTTCAAATCTTAATGAATGGACATGTGAAACACCTGTATTATCAATAAACTCCAAATTTCCATTTTCAGATTTCTTCAAGAAAGATGCAACATGTTGAGAACCAACCCCAAATATGTTTCGCAAGAATCTCCTCCGAAGAAGATCAATGAGCACATCTAATTGCATGCCAATGGATGTTATATCAATATGTTCCTCTTGAAATAGTTGGCTCAATTTATTTAGTTCAGTAAGAACATCAGCAAGCAAATGGATGCAAAATTGAACTTGAAATAGTGTTCCCATTTCATACATCTTTGCATCATCATTTTTCCATTCGTGTA
The DNA here is from genome assembly GCA_027924585.1 of Larix kaempferi. NCBI lineage: Eukaryota > Viridiplantae > Streptophyta > Pinopsida > Pinales > Pinaceae > Larix > Larix kaempferi. The sequence continues at coordinate 7,638,994 of BSBM01000459.1, read as the reverse complement.
ACAATGCTGGCATGACTTTAACAAGCCTGTTCATAACCTGCCCCCTAGAAAGCCATCGGATGTGATGAATTTGAAGTATTTGCAGCTTGTCAATTTGAAATAGGTCCAACAAACTCTTAAATTCTCCATGCCTCTTTGCAGATTTTCCTAGCCATGAATATACTTTATTGGCTAGTTTATCAATATACTTAAATTCAGGAAAATAGTTTGTAGCATCTGTTATAGCTAAGGCCTCGCGATGTGCTATACAGTGAATACATAACAAATGAGGCACCTCCCGGAGCAACTTAGCTGCCAAACCTTCATGGATACCTCTCATAGATGAGGCTCCATCTGACCCAAAACCCACCATTTGATGTTTTGATAGCTTCATCTCAGATAATAGCCCTGAAAGTGATTCATACATGGATTGTGCAGTGCTATCTTTGATTTTCAAAAGTCGAATAAATTTTGTCATGCATGACCCTCTCCCTCCATCCATTAGATAGGTAATATATACAATCAAGTGTTGCTGCATTGTTTTATCTGTGCTTTCATCAACCAAAATGGAATAAAAAGGGCTAGAACAAATTTCTGCCTTCAACTTTTCCCAATAAACCTCTTTTGCTGCAAGTAAAAACTCTTTACCAGAAGTGATATTAATATATGAAGAATATTCATTGGTTAATGGCATATTAGGAGTTCTCTTATACCTGTGCAGGTCACATAAGTCTTTGTACATTTCTAAAGGTAAATCCCTTATAGCCACAAAATACATAGTTTCCATAGCACTAACTATTCTAGATTTTTCAACATTCAGCATTAGTTCAACATGCTTTGAGATGGGTAAACAGGGTTGGCTTGATTCATATTCCAATAGATGAATTGAACGTTTATGAGCCTCTGATGATGCATGAACATTTAATGCACTTAATTGGATTGTGTTGCTACCTTCCTTTGCAAATGGTGTATCTCCTTTGAATTTAACACACCATAAACATTTGATGCGCTCTTCACCATTTGGACCTATTATCGGATAAGCCCATTTGTGCATTAACTTCCATCCATGTTTGAATGATCTTTTGGTAGCTACTCCTTTTCCTTTCTTTTCTTGACGGCCTTCTTCTTCAATATTCTTATCAATTTCAAAATCAACATCTTCTTCAACATTTGCATCATGTCGACTCAAGTTAAACGCATTATCAAGTGTTGTTTGTCTCCCATGCTTTTTATGTCGACCAATTCTAGACATTGTTTCTCAATAAATTATGTACCAGAAAATTCATTCATGAGCCCCAAAGAACCCCATCAAAATATTGTAAGTTTTGAATGTAGCTGAGAAATATAAGTCTTTGAATATGTATGATTTCTCTACAAGTCTATAACCTGAAACCATTTTCAACAAAAAAATACTAAAATAAATATCAAATGGATTTTTATTTTGCATAACTAGCCAAACATATGAAACACTAAAAATGGAAAACATGTAAGGAAAAATATTATTGCATCTGTCACAAACACATCCAAACTCCAGAATAACATCTGTATCTTGAATCTGACTGGTGTTTCCAATCATTTGGATAGGATTTGTGTTTCCTTTGGCTGCCTCTCAATACAGGCTGAGATTGAATCTGGTAGATCCAAACTCCAATGCATTATATTTTAGCAAATAACAAATCCTGGTGCATGCTCACAATGTTGCAGGTTACTGTTTCCTTTGATGAGACCACTACATTGGACGATGTAGATAAGCTACTTAAAGTTTTTGCTGGAAATAAACCTGTAAGTATAACTTGCATCAGTCTTCTTGCCCGGATATTAGAATTCACCTTGCTGAACAGTTCTCTCAATTACGTAGGTAAACTTCACAGCAAACTCCCTTGCCCCGGAAGTCCAATATGCAATTCCAAAAGCTTTTATCCGGGAGAGTGCTTATTTGACACATCCAATTTTCAACATGTAAGAACTAGTACTGAATTTGACTAGATGCTATATTCGGTATTTTTTAGGTTTTATAAACAGGTAGACTAGTCCATTTTAAACATGTTGAATTACGTGGATGTTTGTAGGTACCACACAGAGCATGAGCTGCTACGCTACCTTCATAGGTTACAAGCAAAAGATCTTTCTTTGTGCCACAGTATGATTCCCTTAGGATCCTGCACTATGAAATTGAATGCAACTGTGGAGATGATGCCTGTTACGTGGCCAAGTTTTTCTTAACATTCACCCTTTTGCACCTCAAGATCAAGCTGCTGGTTATCAGGTAAGGGAGTCATTTTCTTTGGTGAGATATACATGAATTTTTTTTTAATATAATAAGAAATACTTCTTCAGAAAGGCTTAAGCTTGCATATTCTGTTGCAGGAAATGTTCAAAGATTTGGGAGAGCTTCTTTGTGCCATAACTGGGTTTGACTCATTCTCTATGATTAATAAAGTTACATTAGTTTTGATTAATAATAATGTGTAAAAAATATTTAAATAATAAAAACCAATTTCATTTTTCATGGAAACACATTAAAATATTAAATATATGATTATTTGTAATAAAATTGAAATTTAAAAATAAAAATGTCATACAGACTAAAGACTTTCGAGAGTTCAGAAAAAATGTATATGGAAAATGCTAAATACTAACCTCACCTCAAATATGTTCAAAATAAAAATAAAAATGTAAGAACGAATCTTACATCTAGTAAGCCTTGAGTGCCCATAGTTTATAAAATATCTTTACTATACTTTGAAGTAAGTATAACGAGAAATTAAAAAAATGAGATCGGAAATTTCAATTTGCATAACATTGTTGAGTGATGCATCAATAGGAAAGATAACAAGATCCTTGCGAATATTTTGCATTTGAGTATCTCAATTCACTGATGGCCGGAACAGATTTCGAGCCTATTGCAGCTCTGTTGAATAAAACAAATATAGTTTTAACTGCTGTAACCTGCAGCTTTATGGAGCCATAAGATAGGGTTTTGGGTGAAAAATGTGAATACGACGTAACAGCAAATATAGCACAAATTTAGATTGATACCTTTTTTCTGGAAAATGTTGTTCGGTGATCAACCTCAAACTGGTAATCGGTACTCATGGCACATTGAGGTTGATGATACAATGGAAATAAGATGAGTTCCATCTCACTACGAAGCAAAAGATCTTTCTTTGGTGAGATATACATGAATTTTTTTTTAATATAATAAGAAATACTTCTTCAGAAAGGCTTAAGCTTGCATATTCTGTTGCAGGAAATGTTCAAAGATTTGGGAGAGCTTCTTTGTGCCATAACTGGGTTTGACTCATTCTCTCTGCAACCAAATGCTGGCGTAGCAGGGGAGTATGCTGGACTGATTTGTCCTTACACCAGAAACACAAATCCTATCCAAATGATCCTTACACGATCCCAAATTCACAAAGAGAAGGGGCTTAGGGGCAATTCCATTTCCCACATCCCCAATCTGGGAGCATTGCAATTACTATATCCAAGCACGAGCACTAACATTAGCCCAAGAAGGACAACCCACAAGAGCAAATATGTCAAGCTAAGGAGACTTGAACCTGGTGGGGTATTCGTTACCAAAAGAGAAAATGAATTCATTCTGTAATTCATCCATACAGGCAAAAGGCTATAGAGGATTTCAGATTGGTTTCTAAAATATAAAAGAGAGACCCTAACACTGGCCCTAGCTGTTTTTTGGTTCCAGTAAGAAATAATTCCCCACATATTGAAATTCAGACGAAACAAATATAATACAAATACTGGAAATCGAAGCATATTTTTTTGTGGGTAAAGCAAAAAGGACTAGTTTCAGACGATTTAAACTTGCCTGGAAAAGGATATCTTCTGATTGATGTACTGGCAAGAGATCGACAAGCTGAAACGTTCCCAGCGTGTTATGGGTCGCGTGTTCGAACCCTGCGACTCTCTCTGGATTATGTAGAACTTGGGTTCTTGTCCTTCTGTTGTTCCTCGGCTGGGACGATGGTCACTTATCCTGGGATTGGCGAAGCCTTCATTTGCAAAAACACGGAGTGACGGATCATGCGAGTCTGCGACTGAGCCTAAAATCCAAGCAATATGAATTATCATAAAGCCATTTACAAATGCTACTTTCTGTAAAATCTAGCTACCATAGGTGTAATTACAGTACACAATGATTTTTTCCCTAAATAAAACACTACTTAGTTGTAATTACAGTAAACAAGGTCAGTTTTAAGGCAAGTCGGCTTCAAAACAAGCTTTTCTGGAAACGTTACAAAGAAGAGTAGTAAGTAGATGAAATTTAACAGTTTTTTTAGCTCCAAACCTTCACTTAGTTCCAAATAATTGAAACTTCATAAACTATATGGGGGAAATTTCAATTTTACAACCATTTTCATCAATTGGAAGCACAAAAATTGGAATGTTCGCCAACAAAAAATGGATAATCAGCTAACTGCACATTTTTACCTGCAAACTTCACGGAGGTGACGAATGCATAATCCAATCTATGCCTCAAAGCATGGCACTTAGTGGCCATGGCGTCTGCATGCTAAAAAAGTTCAAAGTAGAATCCAACCCGTAGAGCTACACTAGTTTTAGGGGACTCGGACACGAGGATAGCCCGCTAGTTTCACGGTAGAATTTATCAATGCCCATGCCATGAATGATCACAGTCACGGAGGCTCTGTGAAGCGAAAGTGAAACCCTTTTCCAAGTTCCAAGTTCCAAGTTTCCAAGGTAAATTGGTAATCGCACGGTCGCACAGGCACCTGCCAAACGCCAGCAACAAGAAGTAAACACGTTACACGTATCTACCCACTACCCAGTAACATTAATTGCTTTGCTTTCACAATTCATAATCCATAAGTCAGCTTCAGCTACTCCACTGGCACGAACGTCCGGCACCGACTACCAGGCAGGCAGGCACCATAACTCGTCAAAGTCTCAAATTTCAATTTTCCAGTTCCAGCTGGGACGGGGTCACGGCCCACGGGAAACGGATGTGGCACTGCCGACGTCCAAATCACTAAAAACCCCTGGACGGGCAGAATTTGCAGTTGCCCTTCTATTGCAGATTTTCACAACTCAGCCCAATTTCATTCTTGACGGGCTCCGCATGGAGTTGAGTTTTATTTGCAGGGTAAAATTTGAGGCATACTTCTATGACGGGTAAAAGTGCCTTTGACGGGCACTAAAGCCTTCAAATTTGAAGCCTGCTTATGGATGGTTTTATTTTTTGTGAAGATATGTCATATAAATTTGGCACAAGTTGCAAATGATTCTTTGTTGGTAATCAATTGGGCGCACAAAAAAGGTACTCTGAAGACCTTTCACCTATAAGCTTGGCTGGAACATAATACAGGTTTATTGGAGGATTTCCCAAGCTTATCTATTATCCATATATACCATGAATTCAATGATCAGACGGATGCTTTATCTAGACACAGTATTCTCGTTCTAGAGGGATTCATGTTCTTTGAATTATGGGAATCAAGCCACCTTTCCATGGTGGATAGGCTAGAGATTTATAAGGCATGAATTACCTATGATATTATGCATCATAACCTTGAAAATTTGGGTATATTGGATTTATATACTAGTAATATGTTGTTCCTTTTTTGTCTTGTCTTACTGTACAGATGCAGGACGTCTTTTGTGTTGAACTAGGTTTATTCCACAGTTGTTAATATGTTGTTGTGTGAATAGTCCATTTTGAGTACTTTGGGTGGTCACCAGATGTTGTTCACGGTTCCTTGATGCTCTATTTGGTAGTGTTTTGTATTGGTTGGTCATGTGTTGCATCGGGATTTGTTTTGTTGATGAGTGCAAGTGTGTTTTTCATACTTTATAATTTAAGTATAGTTTTTTTCTTATAAAAAGAAGAAAAAGAATCATGTGAGGAGGTATAGTTTACTCACATGAATTCATTGTAAAGTTGGAATTGACGCAATTTTTTTGCCGACTTCAACTTGCTCGCCAATGTGAAGTAGAACCTATAAACGGATGTTGTTCCCAGTTCCTTGATGCTTTGTTTGGTAGTGTTTTGCATTGGTTGGTCATGTTTGCACTGGGATTTTGTTTTGTTGATGAGTGCAAGTGTGTTTTTCATACTTGATAATTTAAGTATAGCTTTTTTCTTATGAAAAAAATAAAAAAAATTAGGATAGTTTACTCACATGCATTCATTGTAAAGTTGGAATTGATGTAATTTTTTTGTCGACTTCGACTTGCTCACCAATGTGAAGCGGAATTGGTCACTGGATGTTGTTCCTGATTCCTTGATGCTCTATTTGGTAGTGTTTTCTATTGGTTGGTCATATTTGCACTGGATTTTGTTTTGTTGATAAATGCAAGTGTGTTTTTCATGCTTTACAATTTAAGTATAGCTTTTTTCTTATGAAAAAAGAAGAAGAAAAAAATCCACATGAGGAGGAATAGTTTACTCACATGCATTCATTGTAAATTTGGAATTGATGTAATTTTTTTGCCGACTTCAACTTGCTCGCCAATGTGAAGCAGAACCTGTAAACGTTTAATTCGTGATAATGTTTTTCTATTCACTTTTACAATGTTTTTTTTCAGAGATAAAAATCATATTTTTGATATTCAAAGTGAATCAAAAAGTACATATTGGTGCTTCCTGGCATGCCACAGATAAAACATTCTGCTCAAAAAAATATACCAAAGTCTTTGCAGATAAGTCTAGAGTAGCTTATAACTTAAGCATTATACAACAAAAAAAAGAAAGCTAAGTGTAGAAACCATCCAAAATACAGTCATCCAAAACAACAGCTTAGATAACATCTTCAAGTATTTCAAAAGTTCCATCCTGCTGAAGACGAGAATCAAGAAATTCTTCCCAGTAGAGAATCCCCGGAATGCCAGTAAGTGCTTGCTTGGACAGGAGGTCAACTGTTGAATTTTGTTCTCTGCGGATATGTGTGAAATCAATCTTGTAGAAAAGCTTGATGAGGGTCCTTAGTGTAGCACACCAATGCAAAAGGGAGATAACATTTATGTTATATTGATTCTGTGCCCATAATATAGTAACCAAGGAATCACCAAGACAGTGTAGCTGGTCAATTCCAAAGCCGGCTGCCAATTTGCAAAGTAACTAGAGGGCCAGAATTTCGACTTTCATATTTGATCCTTTTCCACCGTGTAATTTGAAAGTGAATTTATGAGAAATATTAAGAAACATAACCACTCTAACTGCACAGAATCCATCATTGGCCGCTCTATCGCAGAATCCAATGGCGCCATAGAAAGGATTTAGGATCCTCTGAATTCTGGGATTTTTTCCAATAATCACTTTAGCATTTCTTTCTTGTATCATTTTGAAGTTTGTTATACCATTTAGTTTATTAATAGAAAATGGAATAGTAAGTTTAATAATTTAGATAATGGAATAGTAAGTTTAATATTTTGGTGGTATGGTTAAAGTTTTTATCTATTAGGAATCTATAATTGAGCAAAATTTTAGAATCATCATTCCATCGTATACAAAGTTAGTCTCCTCATCAATGCCTAAAACATATAATTGTAATTTTGAGTAATATGAGTAATATAGGATGAAAAAAAAAATGTAAGTGTAAATTTGGGTAATATTTGATCCAAAAAATCTGGCAGTGTAATTTTGAGTAATATATGAAAAAAAATGTGTTAGTGTAATTTTGAGTAATACATGTCTTGGTAATAAGGTGTGTTAGGTATTGAAGGTGTATTTTAATTTCCTTCCATGGATTTTAGGATTTTAAAAGATAAGGTTTAATTTATTTTTTCACACCGAAAAAAAACTGCATCTTGTTATTCCTCAGAATCAAAGTTACAATAAGCTTTACATCTTCTAACATAGAAATATCTATGTCCTACATAACCCCAACCAGGTCAAACAGTATAGTGGAAGACAAACCATCTTCATATCATCCATACAACAATCAATGATACTTCAGTTACATAAACTGCCTACAAAAAACAAACGATCCAATCATGAATGAAACTAGATCCAAAAACATAGTTCACTTGAACAAAAAGATCAAAACTTTTGACAAGGCTACAAACTGATAAGGACATCAAAAAACACTATAAAAACTCGAATCCAACACTATTCCATCTTTGGACTCCTCATAGAATAATTGGCCATCCATATCCTCAATTGATTTTTTGGAGAGTCCATCCACCACAACATTAAACTCACAATAAATATGTCGGATAGGAATTTGAGAAAATGTTTGAATCAACTTCATCACATGGTCCATCTAGTGTTCCAATTGCAGAGACAAAAGAGAAGATTCGCCATTGGCCCAATCTATAATAGCTTTTAAATCACCAACAATCTGAATGGAAAAAATGCCATGCCTTCTGGAAAACCAAAGAAGACCCCAAAGGGAAAGGAGTTATGCCTTTGTATTTGTTCCATATACAGCACCCATCTAGAGTTTTATCTCATGATTTCATTTAATCTGTACCAGCATTCCCGCACCACATATTATTCCATTTTTCTCTGCCCCATCAAAAAAACCTATGGACTGATTATCATAAAAAAGGGTCTAGCAATCACTCTAGAAGCCTTAACACTTTTGTCCTTACAGAATTTAGAATATGAAGCAGCAATTTTAGAACACACAAGCACATCAGAAGGTTTAATATCCTCGAAAATGAGCCTGTTCTGAGCTTTCCAAATCTCCTAAATAGTAAAATGAGGTAACTCCTTGAACTTTGCATGCTTCTGAAACCAATTGAACATGTTGTATTCGAACGTGGCAGTCCCCCAAGAGTCCCAAAATCAAAACATCCTACTGAGTTTTGACCAGACTGTCTTAAAGAACAAACAGTCGTAAAAAAAAATGAGTGACAGATTCTACACCCCTCTTGCATAAAATACGCAGAACCGACCCTATGAATCCCCTTTTTTGAAGATTATCCCACGATAAAATCTTATTATGAAAACATAGCCATACAAAACAATTAATTTTTAAGGGAATTTTCCAACGCCACGGATCCTTAGTCCACCATTTGGGGTTGCCACATAAACCATCCTTCATAATGGCATTGTAAGCCAATTTTGCACTTACAGACCCACAATTTTTATTTTTTTTCCATACCAAATTATCGTCTTGATTGGACAGGGCAACCAACACAATAGAGGGTAATCACAAACTTGTCCCATTCTTCAGCATATTTACCATCTAGATTTAAATCACCTATCAAAAGCCAATAAGAGCCAACATACCCCTGATCTCTTCTAACTTGTGAAAGAACCATAATATTATTCTTGTGCAATGTTGAAATTAAACCATCAGTTAGTTTATAATCATCATTAGACCCAATAAAATTATCAATTCCAAGAAAAATCTATTTACCTCGGCCCACATTCTAGCGCAGAGCATGATTAATAATTGGATATGACTTCAGGAATCCCCTCCAAACAATTAAGGCATTGTAATAGGTCTTCATAGGTTTTTGAATCCATTGTATTAATGAATATACCTTCAAATATTTAACCCTGACAATCATACCCCATTATCCTTTATCAAAAAAAACATCGCCACATACTCTTAGCACAAAGTGCTGTATTGAACCAGCCTATATTTTTTATACCTCATCCGCCCATATTTTTGGGCCTAGCAATGCTCTCCCAAGAAGTAAGATGAAATTTTGAAATATCCAGTCTATCTGCCGACAAGAATTGAAATTATTTTCTTCTCATACTAGATATAACTGCATTCGGGATGACGATGGGAGATAACCAATATACCAGAATACCCTGAAGAACTCCACTAGTAAGAATCATCCTACCACCTACAGAAAGCCATCTAAATGACCAAGAGCTGATACATCTTTACATTTTTTGAATCAACCACCCCCAGTCTTCTTTCTGATAGCAATTAGGCTTCAAGAAGTATCTAAGATACTTAATACCATTGTCCAGTGCAAACAATTGATAAGGAAAGAAAGTAGCTATTTGGGCTCTAATACCCCGATCATCACAATTGAAAATAAATTTGACTTTTGAGGACTAATATCCATACCTGAAGTATCATAGAAAGTGGAGATAATAGTATGATAATGTTGTCATTCATCAGCAGAACCATAACCAAAAATAAGAACATTGTCCACAAACAATAAATGCAAGATAAAGAGAGAACTGGAGATTTTAATGCCTTTAATCATGTTATGTTCCTTTGCTTCATTAATAAGTTTACTGAGGTCTTCAATGAACAAAAGGAACAATAAAGGCGATAGTGGACATCCTTGTCTAATCCATCTGCTTCTGCTGAAGAAAAGAGTAGCAGAGCCATTGACCAGAATTGCAAATCTAGTAGAGGTAATACAAGCAATTATCAAGTTGGTGACCTTAGGAGAAAGACCTATCTGAATTAGGATAAACATTAAGAAGGTCCAATCAAGTCTATCATACGCCTTGAAGTCCATTTTTAGAATAAAAGCATTCGTATTTCTTTGCTTGACAGAATGTAAACATTCATGAGTAATCCCCACAACATCCAAAATATGTTTGTTCAACAGAAAACCAAACTGCTCTTCTGGCATGCAATGACCCAAAACAAGTTTGATTCTATCAGATATAACCTTAGTAATAACTTTATAGATGAGATTGCATAGGGACATGGGCCTGTAATAATTAAAAGGCTATAGCTTGTCTCGCTTCAGAATAAGAGTAATATAGGTAACATTCATACTACTCGACACCTGCCCAGATTTTCTAGATTCATCCACTGCATCAGTAAGTTCCTTTCCTAGCAGACCAAAGAAATCTAAAATAACTCCACCGTCCACCCATTAGGGCTTGCACTTTTGTCCTTTGCAAATTTAGACAACACGATTTTAACGTCTTTCAAATTCATAAGCGCACCCACATGATTGACCCTCCTCGCTAGTAAAAAATCTAGGAAAGTTCATGATAACCCTAAGTTGTTGCTCAATATTGGATTGATTGCTTTGGCAATAAATATTTTTAAAATTTATCACAACAACACCTTTTAAAGATCTGATATCATCAATAGTTTCATCATTTACATCATTGAGATCCCAAATAGCATTTGTCAATCTTCTTTTGTTAGCATACCTGTGAAATTTGTTTGTGTTATTATCGCCCACCTAAAGCCACACAACATGACTTTTTTGCCTCCAAGTTTCCTCCACCCACTTCATAATCTTGGAATTTTGAGTCTCCAACATAAATAAACACTCCTTATGATTAGCTGAAAAGAAACCCTCATCCACAAGACCAAACAGATACTCTAAATCCAATTCAATCTGAGCTAAGTCTTTTCGTTTTCTGCCTTTTTTTCTTTTTTCCATTTTATGGCATCTTCTTTTAATAATGATAATTTCTTCGCAAGTCTGAGCATAGGAGGTAATTGAACTGATTGGGATAAAAACTTTCATTTTTCTCGAATCAAGTCACAGAAGGCCTGCTCCTCCAACCAGCAAGGGTTAAATTTGCAAGGATAATGGACAATTTTTTTATCTCAATCTAGTTGCAACACAATTTCTTTATGACCATATACCCAGTAGAGTAAGACTAGAAGTGAAAATGACCCATAGAATCACATAAATGTTTAGACATCAAAAATCTATCAAGACGTTTCACAATACCAGCTAATCCCGATTGACCATTCGACCAAGTAGGAACCAACATATTTGGGGTAATGTCCACAAGATTTGCATTCTCAAATAGCAAACAAAAAAACTAGACAGAGGATCATTTAAATTCCCTGCTCCCCAAATCTCAGTTGAAGACATGGTAAGATTGAGATCCCTAGTAAGAAACAAGGAATGATCAGATAGAATCCCATCTTGTTCAACACGTTCCCAAAAATCCCTCCCATGATTTTAGATCCCGTAAATGAGATGGGTTTAATAAATGAATTTTGGATGATAGAAAATGAATAGTGGGTATTCTTTATTGTTTAAGTAGTAATCAAATTATTATGTCATAGGTTTATTCAATGAACTCTCACATAAATTAGGTTTCTTGATTTGTATGAAGAATTGCAAACATGAAAGAACAAAGACTCAAAAGACTCATATAATGGAGTTGATTCCCTTTTATGTAATTGATGAGGTCATTCTTCTATTGTTACACTTTATAATTAACTAATTGTTAAACAACGTAACTTTATTTATATTTTATCTCCCCCTTAAGGCTTACAATACAATTAAAGAAAATAAGTTAAAAAAAATGTTCTCCATATGCTTCATAGAATTTCTCTTGTGCTCATCCCTTTTGATGTCTCAATTTCTCTAGAGATGTAGATAATCATAGCATTGGCTAGTCCTCTTTTGTATATCCATTTGGAATATGATGGTGAGAGCCTCGTTCTTCTCATAATAGCAATCATGTGATTCAAGTCCTCACTCCTGATATCCATCACATTTGTTTGACATAATATATTAGGGCACACAAATATTCTACCAACATAGCTTAGGTAGTCTCCAAGGACAATGTTAGTATCTGACAAAAACTCATCATAATTTGTAAAAATTGCTTGCAAAATAAAGGATTGGATCTTCAAATACCCTTTATTATTATTATTATTATAAACAAGGTCGAGAATGCTAATCCAATCTAAAATCACAACATTTGTTGCCCTGGAATTTTCTGCAAAGTCCCAAAGAATTCCCATGGAATTTTCTCCGCCTGATCTCTATCCATTTATTATGACATTAATTGACCTGATTATTTCATTACCCACATCAATATAAGCTTCTTTGGATTCCTTTTCTATTAAGGTTTGTCAATGAGTTTGTTTAAATACTTGAAGCCATTTAGAGACATGAATATTTTTATGTTCTGAGAATGAAACTCACAAAACAAGTGTACTAGATTCATTTTCTTCCATATTTTGCCACATCATTTCTCTTTTATGGATCTCCCTTTAACATATTAACACAACTTCATTATATGTCACTTCATGTCTCCATTGTCCGGAACTTTTGAATACTCAACAATTACATGTTTGTCGAAAATTCATTAACTTTAATGTAATGCTTCATTTGTTTTCTCATATCTGTTTGGGGGATAGATCTTTTAATGTCAAACCATTGTCTAGTAAGTGGATTTCTACCATGTTGTTCAATTTCCCAAAATCAATATGCCCCCTCTTCTTCTTTGAATATGAAAATGTTTCTCTTTAGCGATTCTCTACAGAACAACAACTGCTCCCTATTGCTAACCGATGGCTCTAATACACTGGTCTTCCCTACACATGACAAGGCCTTCATTCATTCATCAAAATATGGTTTCCCTCACATGATAATGCCCCCTTCACACAATATCGAGTGCGGCTTGTCCACTTATCAAGAAGCAGTTGCACTCACACGACAACGCCTTTGTCCATTCATTAACAGGTGGTTTTCCTCACACAACTGCACCCCCTTCACTTTGCACAATGTCGAAATGACTCTCTCTTATATTGTAACTTTGATACCAAATTAGGTTTCTTGATTTGCATGAAGACTTGCAAGCATGAAACAAACAGACCCTATGAATGATATGTTTTTATTACTATGAAGTAAATTGATACAATGGGGTTAATACACTCTTATGTCATCGATGGGGTAGTTCTTCTATCATTACACCATTACACTTTGTTAACTAATTGTCAAATAACATAATTGTATTAACTAAGTCTTATATTATAAGGTCTATATAGCCTATAATTCTTTAACTTTGTGCAAGTATAAATAAAGTTTAAAGGAGTGAAGTGAAAGTTTGAAAAGTGAGATGAAAAGGTATTTTCATTGTAGGTTTTTCTGAGATGTGCATGTTAAAGGTTATTGGTAAACGGCATTGATTCATGGAGGTTGCAAGTTTATATTTGAGGTTGCAATACTTTGGCTTTAATTTACATATAAGATCTTCTTAGAAGTTTCAAATGAGTTAGATTTGCTATGGATATTTATGCATAGGCCTCTTGACCCAATTATGTTGTAGAGTGAAGATCAAAATTGAACACAACCCTTGGATTACGAACACTGCCTTTTGTTGTAGACTTTGTTTTGACCATGGACATGATTCAACCTTGTAGTCGAAGGAAAAGTCTAGTACTCAAACTACTAAAGGGAAAAAACAAAAACCTTCCTAGTGGAAAGACTCGATGATGCACCACCAAAGGGTGGAACCTAGTAAGACCTTAAAAAAATGGCATGCACATGTAGCTTTGACAAATGCATTTATTTCTCTCTATCAGGTGCATGAAAAGCATTAATTTGGTCGTGACTCTGAAGGTAATTAATTCCCTCCCTTTAACCTCCTTGTATAAGGAATCTAATGGAAAACTGAAGATGATACATTAATCAAACTCTTTAATACACAAACCTAATCGCTATGGCTAAATTAAATGAGACAACAATTAGAACAAGTCTAAACATTTGACGATTTAGCTCATCCAACGATTTTTTGACTAGAATCCGATTATTATTTTTTAAATATGAATTCTATGTTGTTCAAATCATGCTTCTAGATGTATAAATGGATTCAGTACCCTCAAATACCTCAAAGCACCTAGTTAAGCAAATTTAAATACTACTCTTTAAGATCTTAAATATTTTTACCAAATTCCGTTGAAATCATATCAAAAAATACTATAAGAACGGGCAAAATCATATAATATTTAAACTACGCTCAAGCATTATTATCAATAACATCTCAACAATCTAATCTCTCCATTCACACCCTATCTACAACTTTATTAATTGAGAATGTTGTTAAAATATTTTAAGCATTCTCTTATGTGTAAATCTATTGGTAATGGAGAGAGGTTGAACATTGCATCATGTTTTATTGAGTTATTTCTTTTTATAATTAAAAATTACTTTGTATCAAAGTTTCTTAAAGGTGCTAGTTCCTCTCATGGTGTAAATCTTTAGGGGAAATAAGGCCACCTTCTCATTACTAGCTCTGCACTAATGGAATACATGAGTGATTGCGATCCTTCCACTATTGGATCATTGGACCACGATTTCAACTTCTCTAATAATTGCATGTGTCTTTTATTATGTTTTGGTTGTGTTTTTGTTTTATATTAATAGTTTCTTATGATGTTGATAATAATGATGATGGTAAAAAAAAGTTGATGTAATAATGATGATTTTTGTTGTTTTATATTAATAGTTTGTTTAAAGAATTATGTATAACAACAATGATGATGATAAAAAGAAAACAAATATGTATAATAATGATGATTGAATGTTTTTTTATTGTTTATTGAAATTAATTATTTATTTAATAAGAATTAATCGACTTAATATTATATTTTTATAGAAAACAAATATGTATAATAATGATGATTGAATGTCTGTTATTGTTTATTGAAATTAATAGAAATTTATTATTTGTTTAATAAGAATTAATTGACTTAATATTTTTATAAAAAGTTTTCTAAATTTCTATAGTTTTGATTCATTAATAAAATATTTATAAAACATAAAAAATTCTAATAATTTGAAATTTTAATTTTGATTAATTAATAAAATATTTATAAAACATAAAAATAATGTGGTTTATGTATAATTTTGAAGGTTGTATGCTTAGATATCAATTTATTTTGAGAAGTTGTTAAGTATAAGTTTGGAGGGACTCTTAACTTTTTGGTGGATCAAAGTAACGAAGGATTTTGGAACTCTTTGGTGGATCAAAGTATCGAAGGATATTGGAAGTTAGTTTTAGTTATAGTTTTTGGTAACTACTATATATGAAGATTATGTGGCACGTCAAAAGATTATAAAATTTCTTTTATTCATATTTGAATATAAAAAAGTAGAGTTTTTATTAATATGATATTCACACTTTTAATTAAAAATCTTGATTATCTAATTCAATTTTGAAAAGTCTCATGTTAATAATGATTACCTAATTTAAATTTCAACTTCATTATACAATCTCCCCTGAAACTTGATCCAAAACATCATTACAATTACAAATTTCATGAAAAACCTAATTCTAACCCAATCCACTCCTAGAGTTTGGTAACTTGCCCTAACAAAAGGAGACAAATGTGATTATTCATGTTTGACAATGCCACACACCCCATATTCAAATATATACAGAGCGGTCAATCAAGAACATTGGATGCGGCCTCTCCCACTAAACAACAAAATTGAGAATGAACGTGAAGACATGTAATGATGGCATTAGTTTGTTTAATTAATATTTAATTAGCCATCAACATCTACCCTAAGGTCTAATGTCCGGACAATTGTGCTTGGTTTTGTGGGGTCATCCTCAAAATGGATTATTACATTTGCTTTTTCAGAAACAGAAGGCGATAATATATTTTTGTCTTCGATTTTCCAAATGATGGATGTTTATGAAAGAGTATCTCACATCCTTCCTTCGGCTAGGCAGTGTTTTTGCCCCGATTGCAATAAATGGTTTATTTGTTTATTTCATGAAGAACAAGCTAAAATAGCTAGTAGTCACATGACATGACATAGGGTAGTACTCATAAAATATGAAATATTTGATATAAAATATCTACATTATTTCTTAAAAAAAACCAGTTTATGGTAAGAAATTATATTTGATAAAATTCATTGAAAATATTTGATATAAAATATCTACATTATCTCTCTTTGTTCAACTTGACTTTGGCTATCATTGTAGTTTTACTTCTAAATTTAAAATCATTATAGTTAATGTTGTTAACATATTTCTCTCTTCCTTTAAAATAGAGATAATTTAATACATTATAATTTACCTCAATTCAAAATAAGTTTAAGTTTAAAAGTTAAACAACATTACCCATGCATTGATGTCGCAATTTTTAGTTCACTTTGTGTATTATATTTTTCATAACAAAAGAAAAAACTGGAAAAAAATGGATGGCGGAAAATATATTCTTAACCTGCAGGACATGAAGTTTTTTCAGATAAATAACTTGTTAAACTATTGCTAAATCTTAAGCATCCACCTTATTGAACTGATACTAAATCTGAAGTTTCCACCGTTCATTATTCTTCCAGTACAGAACTTTAGCCAAAAATATAACTTATAAATACTTAAAAATCTCACAAGGAAAAGCCTTTGAAAAACTTTGGGAAGATATTGAACAACACAAAGCAAGAACAGTGTCCAGAGTGGCACGGTTCGAATTCAAAGTCGTTAACTCAACGATTTCGATAGACAATATGAAGATTAGTCCTTTTTTGTGATTGGGAAATATCCCATCTAATAAAAATAGGGGAGGATGATGGTATCCAAGATGGACAAGCCATCCTGAACCCCTTTCATCCTTGGCTTTCCATCTTCATTCCTTGACATGAATTTTTAGATTGGGATAAGTTTTCCATCTGTCGTGATTTAGAAATTCCATCAAAGTTACAAACTCCATGATGCAATGACATATCAGTGCCATGACTAGAAACCAAATGCCATTGAGCCATTCGCATGCGTTTTCCTTTCAGTCAACAGAAACTACTCAACAAAACCAACAACCACAAGGAGGCTGCAACTATTTGTATGCAAAATCATTTACCCTAACAAATACTCTTTGTATGCATAATCGTTTGCACATCTAACTCAACTAGTCTTATTCAATTTGGTCTCTTCTCTGGTTCTGAATTGTTTCAGTAAGTATGCGCTAACGCGCATGCATTTTTCCCGATATAATATTTTTCTCACTAGTCGAATACTCTGAATCCAAACCTGTCGTATTGCTCTGGGCTTCCTCGCTCTCCTATGTAAATCTCGCAATTCTTCCTCGTTCCATAATAGAAAAGATCAAATCCAAACTTGTAGGATTGCTCTCGGATTCCATTGATTCACTTGTGGCTCAACGGGTTGTTGTTTGAAATGGCTCCTTGCTTCTGTATTGAGCAACTATCACTTTCGATATACCACTTACTTGTTGTAACGGTCACCCATAAGTGTTCTGCCATGTAAAACAAATTATTTTCCCAAATTCTGTAAAAACACATGATCTCTCAATTCAATTTCAAATAAAACCCGCCTCTTTATCTAGTTCAAATTTCAAGACCACCTCTTTATGGAATTCAAATTTCAAGTCCTATGGCTTAATGCAATCCATGGGTGCATCGCATGGCATATGGATGGTTAACTATGGAATGATTTCCTCCAAGGACCATCGCGTTAACAGATGGGAAGCATTGGCTTGTACATGATTGGGAGAAGGACAACTTTTGAAGTGATGTTTATGGATTCTTCCAGGTGAGATTTCAGGCGGTTTTTCCCAAAGCCTGGAGCGGGAAAATGGGGCATTTTAGTTAGCCCATATCCCACTCCCACTTGTATAGGGGAGGGATTCCAATACATGAACACCCCCCTATGTTGCGACCCTCACACCACTTGGAGACCTCGACATGTGTACGTTCCTGGGTGAGATGGCAGTGCCACCTGTCATGGTGGGTGGGCACTTTAATGCGCCCTTTTCGGGCACTTTAATGCGCCCTTTTTCGCGCGCTTTTCCACCATCGTTTGACCCCTCTCCTGCAATGTGTTCACTGTCCCGTGTTATTTTCCTTGGGGTTGGTGTGTGGTCGCTCGGCTACCCCAGAACTTGTTCGGCCATCCTTTTGCTCTGGTCCATAGTTGCTTTAGTTGTGCGTCCGTTTCGGTTGGAAGGTAGTTTCGCCTAGTTCGTGGGGTGTTTACTAGTGTCCTTGCGATGGTTTATGGCTTCTCGTTTCATGGAGTGTTTCCCCATGCCTGCGGCGCTCTGGTGGTTGGTGATTCCGTCTGCATTACACCATGTGGGAGATTTAAGTCAGTTTAGTGGTGGATATGGAAGTTTCATGCTCCAATGGGTTTTCATGAGGCCAATATCGCTTCTCGCGGGTTCTCTGTGAATTTCTTGGGTTTCATGAGGTAAATGTCGCTTCTCCCCGATTTCTCTCTGTGAATTTCTTATGGTTTATGGTTTTCCGCTTGTTTGACCCCATGGTCGATTTTGCAGGTTAAGTTTGGCGAGGTCTTGGGGATGCAGACTCTGTCTCCGATGCAACTGATTTATGGCAAGGTGCTCAGGTTGCAGGGGCATTTGGGCATGGCGGTGGCTTCGTGGTTGGCTCCGCGGTAGGAAAATTTTACCTACCATCTATAACTGTGACTATGTTTTTCAACACGTTTAATCTGCTAGGAATTGTAGGGACCTTTTTTGGTATTCTTATGTGGGTTATGGTGCATTTCTAATGTTGTTTTCTATACCTGTCACTGTGTTTCTTAGCACATTCAATCTGCTGGGAATTGTAGTCCATTTCTTGTAATTCCTATGTGAGTTTTGGTGCATTTCTTAGAACTGTCTTATGAGGGTTTTGGTGCATTTCTCATAACGGTTGAATGAGGGTTAAATAATTGATAATAGTATTCATAGTTTATCCTTATAATTGAATGTTTTACATGTTTTGCATGAGACAAGCAAATGCCTATAATAACTAATAACCCATAACTAGTATATTAAACCGTATGGTAAACCCTTGATTACAATGCCACAAACAGTAGGGAACACTATGACCTAGGATTGTATCCCAAATGGCCATGTTACAAACAACAGAGCCAGTCATTACAAAATACACATCGCAATGAGGCCACAATAAAAATTATGACACCCCTATGCTTGATGTCCTCCAAGATCTTCAATGCCCAATCTTGTTGAGTTGCCTGTTTGAGCCAAGTTGGTTGGCGTACCTAATAATGGTTGATTAGGATGTGGTTGATTGCTTACATATGATATCCAATTTGCGTCTTATAGCCATGGAGGAATTAAGTAGCCACAGTTCACACTTGTGCTACTAACCCCTACATTAAATGGAGCCCCTCGATAATCATACATACGATTGACACATGCACTGGTAGGAATATGTAAAGTGGGCATGCCCACTTGTTGATAGTGAGGGACTTGGATGTTTAGGAGGTCTTGAAAAAATGGTGTATTATCTGCAATATGGTCCAATGTGTTTGGCATCATCTTGCTTTCCTCGACTATGCTTGCATCAATGTCAACCCTTTCTGCCATCCCTTGTTCTTTTTGAAGCAATTGTTAAGGTTTTCTCGATTCCTTTTCTTGCCTTGCCAACTATTTTTGATGGTCCTTTTCTTGTCTTACTTTCTCTATTTCAAGCCTTTCCTGTGCTCGAAGTTCTGCTGCAACAATCCTTGTTGCCTTCTTTTCTTTGGCCAAATCCTTCTTTTTCTGTTTTAAATCCTGCATTTCAAGTTTCTTTTGTTCAGACTCAACTAATAGTCTTATATAGTCTTCTGAGGTGAGTAACTGTGAACTTCGGCCTAGGTGAAGATTGTTTGTTGTTCCTTGCCTTCCTTTTGTTGACACTCTCTCTCTTGGTAGCTTAGCAACCGACCAAGTAATTACCCCTTCGTCGACGCTTGCTGCTCCTTTCTTAGCACTTGCCTTTCAATATTTGGGACATCTAATTGAACCCTACTGTCCTCTTTAGTTGGAACCTCATTTTGTACAGTATCTTCTTCCAGTGATCCATTGTCCACAAAATAATGAACAATTTCATTGTTCAATTCTGTTGGTTGTGAAGGCATGTTCATGCTTTCTGCATTGGTTCTTGAGACATTATGTTTGTCCATATTCATCATGGCTTCTGCCAGCCATGATGGTGGGGTTACTTGGATTGGCAAAGTCAATTGTCCATTGTTGCTTCCTGGTGCATGATCACCTACAACTATATTCATATCAACGTTGTCATTTTCAACTACATTCTCATTGACATTTGCATGATCAATAGAGTCATTAAGAATATCACATGCAGAATTTGCAGGTGTTTTAGTTGGTCTAACAACCTCCATGTTACTGTCAATTGGTTCATTGTTATACTGTATTTCACTTACATGTTCATCATCATCACCATAGAAGGGTCCTCCTTGAGAGAGGGATATCATATTATCAACAACAACAACATCTTCCTCTACTTCCACATCTTCTTGGCCATCAACATGTGCTTGGACATCCCATTCTTCTTGACCATCCACATCAAATGCCTGGCTACAACTAGTATCATGCATAAGAGCATCAGAATTCAGTGGCCATATTCCAGTCCTCCTAAACCCAGCCTTGATATTTGAAGGTGTGAGAGCCCTTTTAAAGGCTTTACTTGCAAGCTCAACTAGCTCAAACCCTTTTACCTCCACCCATGGATTCTTTTCCATCCATGAAGCTCACTCACCCTTGAAATAGTTCTTGAAAGGCCCAAACACATTGACATCTAGGGGTTGCAATTTGTGAGTGGTATGAGAAGGCAGTGTCAACAGGTCGATGCCCAAATTGTTAGCCTCCTCAATTGTTTGCATAGCAATGTGGCTTCCATGTCCATCTAAAACCAATAGGTGTCTATTTACAGTTGAGATGTCGCCTGGTATAAATGCAACAAAGTGAGTAAGCCAATTCAAAAAGAGTTCTTTAGTCATCCATGCATGGGGATGTGCAGCCATGCATGCTTCGGGTTCACAATTTTGTATATAGATTTTGAGTTGAGTTTTACCTTTAAATAGATAAAATCTGGGGATTGAAGCACCAATTGCATTGGAACAACATAGAATAGTGATCCACTCCCTGCTCCTAGGCAAAATATTTGGCACATTTCGGCTCCCTCTCTTGGCAATTACCCGCATGCCGTAATTCCTTCTTGCTTGTAAACCTATTTCATCACAATTCCATATATGGTCTGGAGCATAAGAATGTTTCCCGTATGCGCTAGAAAGAGTGTCATAGAACTTAGATAGCATTGCAGGGCATAGATTTAAAGCCTTGTCTCTATCTAGGCCCTTGGTTATATGTAACACAAGGTCTGGATGACTTTTTTTAAACCCAAACCACCATGACTTACGAGGAAACCCATCTTTAAAGGGGTTTGGCCTCCCCTGACAAATTTGAGCTACTGTGGATTTTAGTTGTATCAACTCTAGCCCATGTCCCATTTGGGCCTTCTCCTTACACCACTGAACCACCTTGGCCTCCTCCTCTTCACTCATAACTGTAAGAGGCCCTTTGTGCTTTGTATGTGTGAGCCCATTTATCCAATAATGTATTGATGAGGCAGCAACCCCATGTTTTTTTGCAGCTGCGCGAATGGAATATCCATTAAACTCTATATCATCAATTGCAGCTAACATGTCTTGTTTTGTTCAGCCTCTTATTGCACCGATCTTCTTGGTTGAACTTGCACCTTGAACTGTGGTTGACGGTGGCTCTGTGGTTGACGATGGGACAACATCATCATTGAATACCGCATGGCCATTCTCAACAACATTGCTGGGAGCATTGTTTGCATTCAAATGATCCACCCTCTCCTCATCTGATAAGGAGCATCGGCACCCCTGCTCACTCGCCTCCTTGTTCTCCTTGTACGAGCAACAATACTAACCCTTGGCATGGCTGCAACTACCTACAGTTATGAGGCAAGTTTAGTTAACAAAAATGTCTTATTACAGAGAAATTTGGATTCCAATCTTACACGTTGAAGAAAGGCTGATGTTCTTAGTAATTGTATATATCTAATAGTTATAGAATATAAATACAAATATAAAACTGGAAGTTGATTATGCTAGAAGTTGATTATATACTAGAAGCTGATTATACTAGAAAACTGGAAGCTGAAACTTGGAAAATATAAATAGAAAAATTGAAGTTGATTATAATAGAAATAGAAATAAAAAGAATATTATGCTGAAACCTGATTATACTGTGCACACACTCTCTGATGGTATGTCTCCATGGTAGTTTGAATGTCTAAAATGCAAATTCAGTAAGGGTTTGAGGTTCTTTTATAGCTATTTGTTGTTGAATTTGATTGGTAACAATGATGGACATGGATTGCAATCTCTCAAATTTGAATGTGTGTTCTGGATTGATTTGGATGTGATCCAATGGTTGGGAATTTGTTATGGTTGATCCTTGTGCTTTCATATGTTTAATGGGTGAATTTAATGGGTAGTTGTCATTTATTGAACTCAGTGGGTTGAATTGTTGAACTACCATGCAGTTATGGCTGACATTCATTACCCCTTTTGTTGCACAGGTATGAATGTGCCATGGGATTTTACTTCCAGTATATTCTATGATGGCTCCAATAGAGATCCGTGGGGGTTGATTTGATGGGTACCTTGTACTAGTGGATTAGACTATAAAGGATATTTTGTAGTTTATTTGCTTTGTATGTTCAAGTAGATCTGTAGGTAGTTGGGACAAGATGTTTTGTACTATTTTTAACATAAAGACTATTTATGGAGTTTTTGGACATAATTTAAAGTATTTATGCACTTAATATTAAGTTTTTATGTTAAAAATTTGAGTGTATTTATGTCATGTTTTGGTGGTTGCCTTCAACAATAGACACCTCTCCTCTACTTATTATCAATAACACATTGTACAAAAATGTTAATATTCATTATCATTAATGAAACCTCTAGTACAAAGACCACATGTCAAGTTATGATTTTTTTTGAATTTTTAAAATTTAAATTAATATTTTGTTTAAACAATTTCACATCCCATGAGAGGCAATTTATCACTTTATAGCTTTTAGCCAATCATAAAAGAGAAATATCAAATTTTAAAATTTCTACAAAATAATTTATATTTTCAAAATATTAAGTTTAATATATAAATATTACAAAACTTTGAAAAACATTATAATTCTTTTGGTATTAATGTACAAATCAAAATTATTTATGACTTACTGATCACTATAATCCCTTCCTTGGCAAATTGGCAAAGACTAATAAAGTGTAATATAATCAAGAAGTAAATGGTGGAGAGCACAATAAAGAACTCTTACTACTTTTTTTTCCACTCAAAAAATCTTATATTTTTCATTCAAAAAAAATCTCACAATACATTCCTTGGGTGCATAGAGCACTTTGAGCATTTCAAAACATTACCATTCAATGATTTCTAGATGACCCATTTAGAGTATTTTCCATTTTGCTTACTTGGTCAAATAAGTATAACTTTACATGGACCTATTTACTATTTCGCCTTATTAATAGTAAGTTATATTTTTCTTTGGAAAACAAATATAACTTTACATCAGTTCAAAAGTTAAAAAAAAAAAAAAAACAAGTCCATGATTTGGAAAATTTCTTTTATTTTAATCATTTTTTTTTCTCATATACTTTTCAATAAAAACATTTTTTTCTAGTTATTATTAATACAACTATATAAATATATCTGTCCAGTAAACGCCTTGACCTGAGTACGCACTCAGAACTTCTCTCTTACATCTCACATATAAAGTACATTTCCATTTTATGACACGTGTACGGCCTTTTAAGACACGTGTCCTGCACACGAAAGTGAAAGAACATATCCACCAAATATTCAAATACAAACAAAGTGGTTAGTTGGGTCATAATTGTTGGTTCCCGGCTGAACGTGAAAGGTTTGAAATAAGAGTCAAGTCTAAAGACTTATGAATAAAGACATTTGAGAATTTTTGGAAGTCATAATTAAATCGGAAATTATTGGAAGTAATCTTCGAAGAACATGTGATTGCATTATATGACACGGGCCTCTCGATTATTGCGAGAGTAAAAGTCTTTTTCATCGGCGAACTTAGTGTTTCTTTTATTAATTTATGTTAATTTTCAAAATAAAAGTTTAAGAATATTCTTTATGAGTAAAGATGTGTTTTTTTAATCGAAAAAAATTTAAATATCCAAATTATAGTGAAAAATTAAATTTCCATCAATAAAAATCATAATTATTTAATTTAAAAAATTCTTTATACTTTAAATTCAATAATCTACATCCCAACGTGTCAAATCCAACTATTTATATCCCAACAACACTAAATTCAACATTCTCCTCAAATTTATGGCTTTTCTTAGTCTGGAAGCTTTCATAAAAAGGCACACAGTATTGACAAACGCGTCCAAGTTAAACTAGACTTGCAGCGTGTTTGAACTGTTTGCTTCAGCTGATCATGCTGGAAAGTTTGTTGAATTTTCTTGGTTTCCGTGTTTGGAAAACGAACTATGCTGCCCTTTTATTTCGTTGACGCAGACCATTGCCTTTTCCGTGCCAGTTTCCTCGGAATAACTCCATCGTTACAGAGTTTCTCAGAAGTGACAAGAACACTGGTTACTCTTCTCAACCAATACATATACTGCACAATATAGTGGGTTTTGCTGCTAAGTATATCGGCTCAGAGATTTCGATGGAGTTAGCTGCCTTCCCGGATTATTTCTCAACTCTTTAAGGTAAATTTCATCGCCTACTCATATTTCCGTCACGAGAATTTCCGTTAATGTAGATCATGAAAACAAGGGCAAATTCTTTTCACTTGATTTTTCCAATTAACCAGACATAGAAACGTTGTATTGTTAGAATGGATAATAAATAATGGAGGGTTTATTTTGACTACTGCACAATGACAGTAAATGAACCATGAAATGAATTCCGTCAAAATATCAGCTTATTGGTAGCTTTTACGTTTTACATACTGCTTTGAATCGTTTTATTTTGTTATTCAATCTTTAAAAGTGCTAAATTCCAGGAAATAAGTTTTGTGTTCTTCGGTTCTCAGTTTATTAAATTGGGGTGAAATTTTAATTTGTCTGCAAGTAATTTAGCAAATTACTCTGAAATATAAACCCTGCTAGACTCCGATACAATTTTTTTTGGTTGCAGATATTGATTTACCATGCCATAATTCTTTTATCTTGGGGTTACTTCGAATTTATCAGTACATTAAGCTTATGCTCTGTTAATCTTACTCTAAAATATAAACCCTGTTAGACTCCGATACAATTTTTTTTGGTTGCAGATATTGATTTCCTATGCCATAATTCTTTTATCTTGGGGTTACTTCGAATTTATCAGTACATTAAGCTTATGCTCTGTTAATCGCTAAGATCGGCACTAATTCAAGCACGTTTTAGAAGTTGAAGGGATTTTATATACAAAGTTTAAAACACTGTATGAACACAATGCTCTTTGCCAGACTACTGCAGATGTGACATAGATATCAAAAGCATGTTCTGTTTAACTCAAACTTCAATTTGTTCGGATATATGAAAGGCAGACATAGGGTTTAGTTATAGGGTTTTGTTTTCCTAATTATATTAATGGGGACTCTTCTTCTGTTATTTTGTTTTTTTATAATTATGTTAAATGGGGATTCCTTTTCTACTGGTTTTCTCTGGTGAAGAACATCAGAATTACTTAAATCTTATTTTGTTCTTTTTTAAATTATGTTAGATGGGGATTCCTTTTCTGCTGGTTTGCTCTGGTGAACAACATCAGAATTACTTAATCTCTGATATGCTTTTCATTGCCCAGTAGATTCTCCTTAAATTCAGGTATTCATTCTTTGCTGAAACCTTAATCTTCAGGTTTTGAATTCATCTTTAGTTGATCTTCATCTTGTTACGCATTTCCTTCTAACTTTTGCCTCTTTCTGTATGAAATAACTGACCATCCATAATTTTCTTCTACTTTCTTTGATTACTCCATTTCGTCCAGGGTAGGAATTTGAGAAAAATCCCACCCATCAAAAATGACGTTTCGATATTAAATATAGACTTTGACTGTTTTCTTCGTTTTTCTGACGGTTAATATGAAATATAGACCGTATTTAACAGGCAAAATAGCCTAGCCATGATTCCAACCATCCACATTAATTTCCAAACTTTAATTTTTTCTGGACAGGAAAAATGGTCATTTAAATCACTCAACAAATTCCAGCCATGATTCCAACCATCCACATTAATTTCCGAACTTCAATATTTTCTGGGCAGGAAAAATGGTCATTTAGATCAACCATGATTCCAACCATCCACATTAATTTCCGAATTTTAATTTTTTTGAGCAGGAAAAATGGTCATTTAGATCAGTCAACATTAATTTCCGAACTTCAATATTTTCTGGGCAGGAAAAATGGTCATTTAGATCAACCATGATTCCAACCATCCACATTAATTTCCGAATTTTAATTTTTTTTGGCAGGAAAAATGGTCATTTAGATCAGTCAAGATTCATTTCCGAACTTCAGGTTTTTCTGGGCAGAAATGAATGGTAATTTCGATCATTTGGTGACTGGCGGTCTCTCCCAATTTCTCAAAAACTTAAAATCGAACTACCATTTTCTAGTTTTCTTTTAACTAAAGATACTTAACCCAAATTATCCAAAGAACTGAATTGTTGCTAATCATGCTCAAGCGAGGTTCCCACTAGCTAGAGGATGGACCAGTTTTTATAATATCGAGGGTCCACAGTGCAAGCTAGCTGCTGGACTGAGTTATAGTTAGCTATCTAAAGATAGTTTCCTCCGTCACCCCTAACTTGTAGCATAGATCCATTTAATAAATATAACTGATCGGAATTTAAAAATAAGAATATATAATTAAAGTGTTTAATCTATGGACAGTCCTCTTCAGTATAAATCTGATCGGACTAGAAAAGTTAAAGTGTTTAATCTATGGACAGGCCTATTCAATATAAATCTGATCGGACTAGAAAAGTAGAAATATATATAAGTTTTTTTGTTTAAATTATTTTAAATTCAAACATGCACCATGCTCTTCCCTTTCCAATTGTACTAAGTAATATTTTGAGTAAAGGACACCTTAATTTGGTACAATTATTTTAAAAAGCCTCTACTGTGAACTTTTGAACTTTTAAAAGAATGAATCAAATAAAATAACTTACCTGGAGTGAGTTTTCCTCAAAGTTTACGTGAGGAATAGTTTACCGAGGTGAGTTTCCTCAACTTTTAAAAGAATGAATCAAATAAAATAACTCAAGTGAAGTGAGTTTTCCTCAACGTTTACGTGAGGAATAGTTTACTGAGGTGAATTTCCTCGGAATAGTTTACTGAGGTGAGTTTCTTCGGAATTGTAATTTAAAGTTGTACTAATTCATGTATTAATTCATTGGAAATGATGTAATTTCTTAGGCAACTACGACCTGGAAATTTAGTTTAGTTCATGTGATGGTTTTTTTTTTTTTAGATTTTTAATAATTATCATCATCAAGTTAATAGTTATGTAGTGAAAAATAGCAGGTTCACTGTGAAAGCAAATTTTGGTGATACTTAATAAAAGTTTAAGATTTTTTTCAAAACTATGACAAGATAGGAATGAAGGTTATTTAGTTACAATATGATAGGAATGAGGTTATTTAGTTACAAGATTTTATTAGAGAATGCTTTATTATAGTTACGTGAAAATTAAAATTAAGTTATTTAATTCTTCTCAAAACTATGACAGGGTTATTTAGTTACAAGATTATGGTTAGGTTTAAAATTACGTGAAGATAAAAATTAAGTTATTTAAGGTTTCATAATATGAGGATGAGGAGTATTTTAATATGTCTATTATTTTAATTTAGTTTTATATCTAAATATATAGACTAAAAATATAGAGTGAACCCAAATTTGTTATATAGCAAATAATTTTTTAACTTTTGAAAATTTGAAAAGTAAAATAAAAGAATTTTTATTTGTACATATGAAAGGTTATTAGTAAACAACTTTGATTCATGGAGGGTGCAATGCTAATGGAGGGTGCATGTTAATTTACATATAAGATCTTTTTTAACACTTTCAAATAAGTTAGATTCCCTCTTTTCCTTTGGAATACTAAGTTTACTAGATTCTATCAAGCCATTGATAATGATGCTTCGATGGTTTCATTATCTTATCTCTAAAAATTAGAAATTAGTATTCATGACCAAATTATGTTGCATAAGGAAAATTAAAATTAGACACAACTCTTGAATTACTAACACTACCTTTCATTGTAGACTTTGTTATGACCATGAACATGTGGTAGCCTTATGGTCCAAGGGAAAGTCTACTTGGAATACCAAGGGGAAAAACCAAAACTCTTCCTAAGATCCTAACAAAATGGTATGCACTTGTAATTCTAACAATTGCATTGTCTTTGGTAGGGTATGTCAATATACAATCACTATTTTTAGGGAAAATTTTAAGGGCAAAATTTAGCCCATGAGCTAATTTTTGATGTTTTTTTACCAAAAAAAAATATTCACCAATTTCCATATATCTTTTTCAAAATTGTTTCACCTAAATTCCACATGATCTACACGCTTTGAAGACAACTAATTGTCACCTTGATTTCATTGTAGAAGTAATCTAATGAAAAAAGAGATAATAGATGAATCAAACTCTTTTGATTAAGAGATAGGCCAGATTCCTATAACTCCATTAAAGAAGGAACATCAATCTCAACTTACGGATAAGGATAGGTTGGATTGAAATCAAACAAAAACCCTGCCTATTTGGTTGTTCTCATGGATTTCAATTGCTTCCTATACCATTAACCAACTATTTAATAATAATTTAACCAAAATGACAAAAAGTATATATTTCACCTTCATTTTACTATTTGTCATTTTTCAACCACATTTAATAAAACTAAAACATAAGTTAACCTTCCATCATCATCTCTAAACTTTTATTGAGTGGAGAGGCCCTTTCTAAATTACTAACCTAAAGTTCAAAATAAAAAGATATATTTTCCAATGAATTAATACTTAAAAAATTAATGAAACTTGGATAATTCTTGCTATAAGTAGAACATTTTCAATATCCAAGTATGAAGTTCTACATATTTTCAATCACATATTGTATATTATCTAATTTACTAATTGGTATCTAGCTTTATTAATTACTTGCTATGGATATTAATATAGAATTTATCTATCTTCACCTCTTTGCAAATTACATTTTTTTTAATCTATTTGCAATTTACATGTTTTTTAATGGTGATGACATTCATTTTTTATGATTTTATCTATTATAGTTTTATCACCAACATAGATCCATCTTAACTCAGAATCCATCATGGACATGGATCCCTCAACTTGCAAACATTTCCTTATGGTTTTTTCTCAAAAAGGGTTTTCACTTTGAGAGATTGATTAACATAGGATAATTATCTCCTATATTAAAACACCTTTTAACATAATCTTGAACAAGTTGTCTAATACTGCTTTCAAATAATTTCTAGCAATTACATCATAATACAACCATCACTCCTATCTATTATTTATCAATTACATCATAATACAACCATCACTCCTATCTATTATCTATTTAGAAGTGCATAGAACCTTAAAAATATATTGTTATTATTATTATTTCACCATTAATCTCTTTACACTTCCTATCTTGAAAGAATTTAAGCTCTTTGTTCCTTTTTTTTCCATGGAAAAAAACACATATATTTCTCAATAGTGAAGAACACATACATTCTTCATGTGCTTATGAGCACTGTATATCAGATTTGTAAATCTGGTCTGTTTTTATACAAAAACTTGCATAAACTAGTAGATTTGTAAAGCTGGTAGACATTTTCATTTGACTAACATCAACATATATTACAAAGCCATTTTTTTTCCCCCAACTTGAGATCATGACCCAAAAAAGCTTTGACTGATTACAAAAACCAAAATTTTAACTGCGATCAAAAGAGAGGTGGAGTGACCATTTTAGTCTCAGCTGTGGCAGATCTGGTCCAAGTGATAATAGTTGTTCCATCATTTAGAGTGAGGCCCTCTTTAGACAACCAATCTGCATTCTCATTGAGTTCCCTAAATATATGGCAGGTGCTAAAAGTATTGTAAGCTCCAACCAATCTTTTAAGAGAAGAGCCCAGACCCTGAAGATTGATATTCCTAATTTGTTGTTTTCCATTTAAAAAATCAACCCACATTGCTGAATCCCCCCTTACTTCCAGTTCTTCAATACCTTCTTCCAAAGCTATACCAAGAATAGACCCCAAAGCTAAGCCTTCAACTTTATTATTAGTTCCATAACCTCCATTTACTTTGAATTCAATACTATCTGTTGGAGAGAGAGTAATGGAACCTCCCAGTCCACATATTCCATTTAAGCATGCTCCATCAAAGAAAGCTAAGCTACCATTTATAACTGGGAGTTCAGGTTTGAGAATTCTTGGTTTTTTAAAAGATTCATTCTCATTAAAGCTAGGGTGGAGAGCAAGTACTTGCGCAGTTACCTGGAAAGTTGGAATAAATCTTTCCTAAAAAATATTGCTATTACTAGCCTTCCAAATGCTCCAAATTGTTAAGAAATGGATGCACTTGAGTTTCTTCAGATCAACATTTTTGAACCAAGGCAAAATGTTTTGTTCTATAGATATTCCAGTCCATTGAGGCCCCACGTTGAGGCCAAGACACAGGTTTGTCCATACAATCTGTGAGTAAATACATGACAGTAAAAGGTGCTCCACTGTGTCTTCATCCTTCCTGCACAATAAACATATACGCGGTCCACTAAAATTTCTCTTTTGTAGGTTATTTCAGGTCAGGACCTTGTTCATCAAAGTAAGCCACATGAAAATTTTGCATTTTTACAATACTAATACCTTCTAGATTACCCCACCACCACATGTTGTAGGTAAGAATGATCCAAAAGAATGAATATACCACTTTAACTGAATAGGTTCCTCCTACCTTATTCTCTAACCAAATAAAAGCATCTATCTCATCATTAATCTTGATAAAACCTTTATTAATACCATTATTGTTATTTCACCATTAATCTCTTTACACTTCCTATCTCAAAAGATTTTCATTTCATTATTGTTCAAATTGGTCCCAATCTCTAACTATACGAATCGTTGCGGCTTTATCAACTAAAATCTTTGTTAACATATTCTAGCGAGTGACTTATGCTCAAGTCAAACAGTTAGCATCGTGTCTTATTACCTTATTTCCATTTATAATTAAAAATATCTATTAAAGTCCAATGGTTGGACTTTGGTATCAAAGTTTCTCAAAAGTGAATAGTTACGAGGTTAATTACTTTTTTTCAAGAAGAACGAAACCAACACTTGATAGACTAATAGTTACGAGGCTAATTACTTTATTTCCATTTATAAATAAAAATAGCTATTAAAGTCCATTGGTTGGACTTTGGTATCAAAGTTTCTCACAAGTGAATACTTTTTTTTTTGGGTTGGATTTTGGTATCAAAGTTTTTCAGAAGTGAATATTTTTTTTTTTCGGTTGGATTTTGGTTTTTTTTCAACTAGAAAAAAAATTTCTTGCTATTCATAAGAGTGAATCAAAGAAATTTATAGTTCGTCATATCCAAGGATAGAGCATAATCATTCAGTTGATCATGAAGATAAACAAATTAAAAAACCTACCACTATTCCGGATCAACAAAAATATTTCTGATGGAGCCAATTATCCTAAATACCACAAAAACCTGATACCACATATAGTGTGGCCACAATCCATAGCTGTTCATTTCTTTTAGAGTGCCCAGAAATCTTAAAAAAGAAAATAAGAAGATAAGAAAAAGACACCAGAAATTAGTAGAGTCGCAAAAGGGAGGTTTCAGGTGGCCTCAACGCATGAAAGTGAGTAATCCGGAGGATGCCATCGTTCAGAAGTAGACCTTTATTGGACAAACCATCAGCCCTGGCATTGAAAGCTCTGGAAACATGCATGATATTGGGAGTATTCACCTGCTCCAAGAGACTACGAATCCTCCTCTTCCACTGAAGAAGGGAGGCCACCTTGAGATCATTTTTTTCCTTCGCCCATCCAATGATGATAGAAGAATCCCCATAAATCTGGACATTGAACAAGTGGAGAGAAACGATAAAGTGTAGGAGATACCAAAGTGCCAAGAGCTCAGCATGAGTATTGTTGCCCAATCCACAACCAAAGGACAGCTCACAAGTGAATACTTACGAGGCTGAGCATTTGATCCAATTGATTTTTTTTAAGCTGAAAAAATGTGTACTTTTATTATTGTAAATAATTAAAAAATATTTCTCCTTTTACATCCTTTACATCAGAGTCATTAGTAAAAACCAATAGCACTAAGTCAACAAAAACTGGCTTCAAAAAAGGACATAGACAGTCATAACCGACGATAAGAACAAAATACATAAACCGTCGCCAAAAAACAAAAACAGTATAGATCAATCATCAAAAAAAGAAAAGGATCCCTTTGACTCCAGATTTTCCTCAATCCACTCTTCCTAGATGAAGATTCCTTCCTTTGCATTGATGGCTTTCTTTGACAGGGCATCTGCAACATCATTGAGTTCCCGGTAGATATGGTCTATAGTCCAATTGTAGAAAGTATTCAGAAGAGATTCAATTCTGCTACACCAATACTGAATGGAGATTGCTCTAATCTTGAAAATATTTTTTATCCAATTGATAACCATAAGGGAATCACCAAAGATTTGCATAGAATCTATTCCAAAGTAAGGTGCAACTTTTAATAAGCACCATAAGGCAATGATCTTTGCTTTCTAATTTGTTTCCATGCCACAATTAAAATTAATCTTGAAATAGTGATATTTGCTTAATATAAAAAAAACTCCAATTGTACATTTTCCTTCAACAACAGCCCCGTCAAAGAACCCTGTGGCTATATTTGAGTCAGCAATTGGTGTCAGAGTATGAACTTCGGATCTAAACTTTTTGTAAGACTTTAACATCCCTATGGTTTGGTGAACGATCATCAAATAATGCTTCCTTTTATCCTGAAAAATAATGCCATTTCTCACTTTCCATATCATCCAACAAACAAATGCTGGAAGTGATTTAAATTCTCTTTGTTCCTTGTACCACTTGAAAAGAAATGCATCAAGGCTTCCATTACCCCAAATGCCATTTATCTTTAATAACAAGCAGATCGATGACCATACCTGTTTAGTGTAATGATAGTCAATAAACAGGTAATTAGCATTTTCTTCGTTATTTAAACATAAATGACAAAAACTCGGACTAGACCATCCTTTTCGGATTAAGTTGTTCCATATTAAAATCTTGTCCTTGATAGCCATCCATAGAAAGCATTTGACCTTTTGTGGTATGTTGACCCAATCAATTATTTCTAATAAGTTCACCTTGTCATTATTAGCTTGGCGCCAATGGAAGACATGATCGCGACCCTTCCAACATAGACTAATGAGTCCACGATTCCAACTTATGTAATAATGGTATTTAGATTTTATTATATTTTGGTGATATCTTGTTTGAATGTGGGTATGATCCTTGCTATTCTCTATTGAGATTTTGATTATCAAATTAAAAATAAAATTTAAAAAATTATTTAGTTTGTTTTAACATTATATTATATTCTATTGAGATTTTGATTATCAAATTAAAAATAAATTAGTTTGTTTTAACATTATATTTTATGTTTTATAAGATTGGTGGGAAGTTTTCTTAAATATTTATATTTTTTTTATTAGTTAATTAGATTTTTTTGTCTCACAAAAAAATCATAACAATTTCTAAAACATCAATTTTTTTTTAACAATTTCAAAGTTGATTTTACGGTGTAAACGTTAAAGTTGATATGATATATTTTTCTTTGTTGAAAATCTTGGTTATTGAGTGTAATGTTGAGAAGTTGATGTTATCTTTATAGTAGCTTTAATCTTTAATGTGTACCATGTGGGTGTTTATTGATGATCAATTTTCTGATTAAAAGCTTCTATCAAATGTTATATTATGATGTATGGTCACGAGATCAAGTGAACAACGTGGTCCAGTTTATGAAAATGAAAATGATTGCGGATTTTTTTTCGGTGAAAAAAATGTTGGGAAGTTGATGCTATCAATGAGTGATATGATATATTTTTCTTCATTGAAAATCTTGGTTATTACGTAATGTTGGGAAGTTGATGCTCTCAATGTCACTAGAAATTGGATGTAATGAATGTGAAATTGGTCATTACTGAATGATGCTCAAGGGAGCCGAGTGGACTAGTGAAATAGTCATTAGTGAAGGAGCCAAGTGGATTAGTGAATTAGTCATTAGCAAGGGAACCAAGTGGAATTAGTCATTAAATAGTATGAGTGATACTCTTGGAAGCCAAGTTGGTAAGTGGACTGGTGAATTGGCTAATTAGTAAATGATGTTTATGGGTGTTAAATTGGTCGATAGTGAATGACACACTTATAGGATCCAAGTGGTTTATGAGTGCAAAATTAATCATTAGTTAATTTGATGTTCATGGGAATGGTTCATTGTGAATGTTTATGAAAACTAAATTGGTTTTTAATGAATGACCTTCATGGGAGATTGGAGATCGTTCATAGTTGATTGACTTATGTAAACTGGTGAATTTATAATTAGTCATTAGTAAATGACTTCATTGTTAAATGATATTCATGGGAGTTAAACCAATAATTAAGGAATGGTGTTTTTGGTAAAATGAAACTCATAAAAACTAATAGAGTAAGCTAAACTCTAGATCGTTTGCACCAAGAATCCGGTGATTTTTCCGGCGAAAATCCGGCTGAAATTGCTTAAATGACAGTTTTGGGTTGCTAGAATTGCATAATCGAGGTGCCCCAGGGATAATCGAGGTCGCTGAATCCATTCCTGCAACCAAAATTGCAATTCAAGCAACCCAAATTGCAGTTTCAGCAATTTCCCCTTCGCCGGATTCCGGTGAAAATCGTCGGTAAAGGTGCATTCGGTCTAGAGTTTAGCCCATTCCAAAACTAATTAAACTATTCAAACTTATAAAAAAATTTAAAAAAGTTAATAAGATTTATGAAAGATGTAAAATAAAAAAGTATTTGTTAGTGATTACAATACATGAGAGAGCTTGTTGTCATCATCGTCGTTGTTGTTAAGGAAACATTTTAATGACCCAAGACCACCACATGTCATTTTTGGGAGTGAAACTCTACCTTGAACATCGCATGTCATTTTAGGTAGTGTGTTTTTTCTTGAATAAAGACGATGAGTCAACTTATATTCATTGATAATAACCACTAATGCACTATCGATTCACAATTGAGTTAAGGTTTTTCCAACTTAAGAAAGAAATACATGAAGAAGAAATAGAACACACCATTTGACTAAAAGAACTACACATACACATAGTTAATCTTTAACTAAAAAAAGTTAGTGTAATTGTAAGTTAATCTTTAACCTCAAAAGGATATTGTAGTTATTACTTGTATATTAGTGACATCTCTCTATTAAGATTGTATGATTCACATCAATACTAAGTATTAAATATTTGCCCTATACTCCAAGAAATCCATGTCATATACCTAAACTTATATAAATGAACTAAATAGGTAAACATTTTGCACTCTAAGAAATCTTGTTAGGAATTTTGAGTTGTAAGTTTTGCGCAGTGAACTTTATATATTTGCAAAATTTAATCATTAAACAATTTTCATTAAACCTATCCAAAACACAT
This sequence comes from Larix kaempferi, assembly GCA_027924585.1. Taxonomy (NCBI): domain Eukaryota; kingdom Viridiplantae; phylum Streptophyta; class Pinopsida; order Pinales; family Pinaceae; genus Larix; species Larix kaempferi. Next base: position 7,602,837 of record BSBM01000459.1, on the reverse strand, counting down.
TGAAGAGATAAATTTGGCAAATTAAAATCTTACACATTTACAAAATTTCAACTAAAAAACATATAGCTTTATTTTTTACACAGGGTTTTCAAAATTGTTATACTAAAATGGCAACCATTCAATTTAGAAATAATAACATAATAATAATTGATTTATAAAATTACAACCAATTTAAAGTCCACTCCTAGTATTTGGTAACTTGCACTAACAAAAGGCAAATAATTGTCATTATGCATGTTTGACAATCTCTCATACGCCAGTTCCCAACCATGTAAGTGTGTCATGCATATGCTAGTTGAGAAGAATGAACCCACCATATATCCAAATACATACAAACCGGTCAATCGAGAACATTGGATGCGGCCTCTCCCACGACACAAATTGAGATTGAACGTGAAGACATACAATAATGTAATAATGTCAGCAGCATGTTTAATTGATATTTCAATTAGCCATCAAAATCGACCCTAAAGTCTAATGTCCATACAAGTGTGCTTTGTCTTGTGGGGTCATCCTTCGACAAGAGTTTGAATATGGAAGTGGACTATTATAGTTACATTTTGAGCAACATAAAGGTATAGTTACTTTTTGAGCAACATAAAGGCATAGACTTCTTCTGGTTTTAGTGTTTTAAACGAAAAGAGTATCTCACATCCTTCCACTATGGAGTGTTTTTAAAAAATAATGAAGATAATATGTGTATGTTTTTTATATATAAGTTTAGTATTGTTGTCTTTTTGTTATTGATTAGTATTGTTAAGTCTTTAAATATACCGCCTTGTCCATGACTCTAGCATTTTTTTACCTTCTTTAAAAGGTTTCAAAATAATGTCTTAGATTAGAAATATCAATCAAATGTATGTATCTTAAATCTTTGCTCTTGTGAATTTGAGGAGATCACCATTAAATATTTAAATTCTTTGCTTAGTAACCATGTCACTTGGGAGTTAGGTGCAGAAAGTGCAATATCAAGATCAATGAAATTTATTTTCTTATCCATATTTATGATTTTTACTTTAGTTATGGAGTGTAATGGGAGATGTCACCATTGGTGTTGCCACCAAAACTATCATAGATGAGGGAGTCGCATAAGCAAGGGAAACAACCTAATTCCAAACCTAACAACAAAGGATGATTTTGAACATATATCCATTGACTAAATGTCTCTCTCCTTAAATTTCGTGCATTGACCGAAACCAAGTCTACCTTCTCAATCTTGATTGGGGAAACACCTTTCATCTTGCATGCGAATCTATCCTAGGGATCAAGAGACCCACCGAAGTCTTTGTCTGCACACTAGGCACCGTCTTATCCTCGATCTTTGCTAAACTAGGAACTAACTCCTCACCAAAAAGAACATGATCCCCATTTACTCGAGGAGTTGAATTATATCTCACTATAAAATTCAAAGATGAAAAACTTGAATCCTTTCTCAAGATGCCTACTCCTTTTCGATGCTTGAATGCCAACTCTTGTCTAGGGCAATCACGAATGACATGCCTAGTTTTATGGCAAAAACAAAAGTATAATTTTTTGTGGTTGATCTCCTAGATCCATGCCAACTTTTCACATTCGACAGTGATCTTGTATGGGGTGGGCCACAAATTCCATCTAAAGAGTTTTTGATATTGCATGTTGGAAGGTGCTAATTACATCCCCTATTGCTTTGAAAATCTCTTATTTCGAATAATTTAAGGACAACCTAAGGAATTAAACCTACATAAATTAAAGGTCTTTCCTTGCCTTAGCAGATATGAAATGTTCAATGCATGGTATATAATGAGTCTAACATCTCCATACCTCCATGTGCTTGATTGTGAACCACATCTTTCTCCTTGAACTTTCAAATATAGAAGAAAAACCCCATCATTCAACAACAAAACTAGCATTTAGTTATTGTTTTTTAAGGCAACAAAACCTATCATGACTTAGTTGTCAACTTGTAGTGAGGACAACCATCACTAGATGCTATCCTCAAATGCAGGTTGACTATCACCATTATTCAAGGAAAACCATACCACCAGAAATGATCCACTAGCATCATGATTGATAAGAATCCAATTTAGACTTCCCTCCAATCAACCATAAAACCCCACCTTTGACTTCCACCCTCAACCCAAAGATTACACATCTACATCTTACTCAAAATAAAAATTAACATTAAATTATATAAACACATTCACAAACACCCCCATTATTTTAACCTTTTATTTATTTTTTATTTTTTGAGGCTAAGAGATTTGGGATAATCAGCCATCTCCACTATCTCCACTCTGTATACCAACCATACCCGTTGCAAATATTTCCTTGATTGTTTGACCACTAAAGTGCTTTTTTTCAGTGCTTTCCCTTGCTTGAAGATTCTGGTAAAGGTGCATAGCATCGGCGATCGTGTCCAAAAAAGAATACTATTGCTCATAGAGTCGGTGTACATTGTCGCGAGAATGAAAAGTTAGCTGAGATCCGTCTGCGTTATCATGGCGCTAGACGAATTGTTGTAGGTTTCGCTGGCAATTGCCTATTGTTGTAGGTTTCGCTGGCAATTGCCTTCTCTCTTACACCTTTTCTCTAAACAAATCTATCGTTACAGAGTTTGAGGATTAAGGGAGCATATATACTCTTTCCAGGATAAATGTCTTCAGAAATGTCTGTACTGCAAATCGTCATGGTCTAATTTGCCAGCTCAAAGGTCTCGATGGAGTTCGCTCACACTGCCGCCCCGGATTTTTTCTTCACTGTTTGAGGTAACTTTCATTGCCTATTCAAATTAATTTTGTCAGGGTTGTTTTCTGTCGATGTCGGTCAGGCTAAGGCTATCGTGCCGGAAGCGCAGAGTACTGAAACTAGCCGAGTAAATTTTCATGGAATTTATCTTTCCAGGTAACTTGAACGGTTAGCTTTGCATTTTTAGAATGAATAATCCAGAATTAAAAGCATATTTTAGGGCCACTATAAAATGGCGGAGAGCTTTATCAATAATTTGAAACTGTGCACTAAATCTTACTGGTTTAATTGTAGTTATTAGATTGGTTTAATTGTAGTTATTACATTTTAAGTACTGTTGAAACGGTTTTATTTTATCAAGATAGACGCGAACGTGTAGTAAAGAATTTTTGTCTCCCTGCCTTTCGTCAATTTGTCTGCAGTTAATTTATCTAATTACTTCAAAATATTATACCTGTCAAAATTACTCTTAGTGACCGACATTGGCTTTTTTTTAAACACAACTTCGATCCATTTATTGTCTCTTTACAATGCGCTTGGTCAGGTGTTTTAAGTCATTAAATCCAGTAACAGATATGATTTACTATGGTCATGCGTTTTAAGCCATCAAATCCGGTTGCAGATATGGTTTAACTATGCTACAAGTTCTTTATCTTATAGCGTTACTGTTATTTTTAGTTTATACTCTATTAATCATCTAAACTTATAGAATTCCTCAAACACATTACATAATTTAAAGGAACATTTTATATATACAATGCCCAACAATTAGGTATATCCTTCTATGAATTTCCAGATTACTTAAGATATGACAGGTAGGTACTATTAAGGCAGAGCAAAACATGACCTAGAAACAGTCAGGCAGATACTTTCAATCCAGTTAGGAACTGGGAAAGGCAGACATAGGGCTTCCTCGTAAGTTTCCAATCATCTGGACTTTTTATTTTTTCTACTGTTAAATGTGTTCTGTTTCCCCATTTTCTCCGCTGAAGAGTTCGGAAAACCAGCCCTGATGCCATTAGTGGGTTTTCATTCTCTGAATAGTGATATTTTTTCATTCTTTATCATTTTCCGGCGGAGAACAACTTCTATGTTTGTTCCTGGAGGTACGGCGAGCAGAATTTGCACTGCCAAATGCTCTTTTGGCTCTTAATTTGATTATGACTCGTAATCTGCCAGGAAAATGATAAAGACACGTCAAGAGTAAAAAGAGAAGAAATGCATATAACAAATCTCACAAAAAAAGTCATAAAGACACATCACGAATAAAGGAAATGCATATAACAAAAAATAATCATCCCCCAACGGGTGAGGTTATAGGCTCTTTATCACATCTTGTGAGATCAGTGAGCATCAATGTTGTACTTTTCCTATCAACTCTTTTTTCTCAACTATTTGTCCAAATATGTAGGGTTTAGTCACTGAAACTTGTCTACATGTAAATAATATTGATTTCAAAGGTGTATAATTTATTTTAATTTAAATATTAATGCTTATTAAAAATCAAAGTTGGCCCATAAAGTGATAAAGACATATCAGGAATAAAGAAAATGTATATAACAAAAAAGAATCATTTCCCAACATGGGAGCTTATAGGCTATTTATCACATCTTGTGAGATCACTGAGCATCAATGTTGTAATTTTCCTACCAACTCTTTTTCTTTTTTCTCAGCTATTTGTCCAACTATGTAGGGTTTAGTGACTAGTCAATGAACCTTGTCTAGATGTAAATAATATTGATTTAGAAGGTGCATAATTTATTTTAATTTATATATTAATGCTTATTAAAGATTAAAGTTGGCCCATGCCAATATGAAGAGATTACATAGAAGAGACAAATGTTTATAATTTGAAATAAAGAAAAAATAAATTGAAAGCATTTATGGGAACAATGAAGAAGCTAAAATAAAGGGAGGTCCATTGCCCTAGACGTGTTTAGAGAAGTGTTTCTAACATTGAAGGCCAAAAAATGTGTGGTGGGCATAAGGCCATGGGAGTCATTGGGTCCATGATGCCTTGTTGGTCTATCATGTGAGCTTGGAAGTTGGCCACGAGGCCTCTTCCAACTAGTGTTAGAGCTTTGGAAGTAAGATGTAATATACCTAGTGCATGTTGGTTTAGGGCACTAGCCTTTGGTAAGTTGCATTGAAGGTTGAGTGTTTGTCGAGGGAAGAGGGCGAAGCATCTATGATCCTCATAAGCCATGAGTGTCTAGGGAGAACCTAGTGAATCTTTGAAGAGTCAAAAGAATTGTCCTTGATCTTGTAACAAAGAGAGCATTTGAATACAAAATGGTTATCAATCTCAAGCTCTAAGGAGTAGATATCGCAAATACAGTGCTCCCAAGGAATATGGTCATCTGTCTTAATGCGATGTTGGTGGGTACAAACTCTAAGATGGGTGAGAAGAACCCTCATGCTACAAGGTAATTTGAAATTGGTGTACCTTAGGGGCTGGATGACCCCATCACTACACTAGAGATATAAGTTTAAGTAATAATGAAGTTTGGAAGCAAGTTGTAATTCTCTAGGCACAGAGCATGTGGTTTGGAGGTAGGCCTTGTAAATCTAAGAAGGAATACCTTGTTTATATTTCCCTTTGAAAGATTAGGAGCATCTACTAACTAGCTATGAGGAGGTGGTTTACCAATATCAAGGTCAATGAGGTGAAGAAATGAAGAACCTTTTGATGAGGTTAAGTAATGAAGAGGCTTTCGCATGCCAACATGAATTGATGCAACATTTTGCTTGCTTCATAGAGATCTTGAGAACAAGAGATGGATACCTAAGAAGACCACTTTGTGAAATTCCTATCCCTCTGAGCTTATGTATCATCGTCACCACATGAAAGCTAATTGGAGCAATGAGTGGGTTTGTGCCCAATTTTTCCAAAATGATAGCACTAGGCATTGATCTATTGGCAGTGATATGTTTGGATAACATAGTGACCAACACTCTCTCTAACTTGTTTTAGTTTACTTTCCAAAGGTATGGTACCCAAACCTCATATCCAAACAAGAGGGTAGGTGTGATTAATGAGTGAAAGAGTCATATCTTTGATCGAATGGCATGAAACTGAAGCTAGAAACGTTGCTTTTCAAGGATGGTAGAGTCACATATCCCTTGCTCAATATAGCCCCTATTGTTGGATTCAAGCTAAAGCGTGTTCTAGAGAAGGGGACCTCCAAATATACATATTAAGATACTAGCTCAATCCTCTCACCTTTGTAAATAAGAGTCACATTGCTTGCCTCCATTTTAGGGATGTTAAAGGAAATGACTTTTGTTTTCCCCATTGAACATGATGCAAACAAGTGTCACAAAATAAATTCAAGATGCCAAGTTGTTTGTGAAGGCCCCTGGCTGAGTGGGACAAGATGATAATGCCCGATGCAAATAGGAGAATAGCAATATAGACTCCGAAGAGTAAGCAACCATCTATGATACCCAATGAATTTGATATGATTTCCTTTAGCTTGTCAATGTAGAGTCCAAAAGGTTTTAGGAGAAAGTGGGTAACCTTGTTTAATTCCTATTGCACTATGGACCTCCTTTCTTTAACAAGTTATTGTCTACACCTTGCCAACAAATGGTCTTGTGAAGTGTCATCACAAGCGAGATCACCAAGGGTGGAAGGCCCAAAGCTTTAAGCTTGGAAACTAATAGGGGTCAAGGGATTGTGTCAAATGCCTTATAGAAGTCCACAAAGCTATAATATAATTTACGTGTCAAAGTAAATATATGATCATTAGTATGATGGTTCCTCATGAATCATGCTTGTCCTTGGGCCCTCAATCTCTTTGTCTTTACTCTTATGGTGATGTGAATGTCTAAGGCCATGGCAAAGATCTTAGCAAAGGTATGGCTGACCATAATAGTTCGGTAGTTACTAGGACCATTATGATCTCCATACGATGGCATGGATGGTATGGGAGGTCCAAGAAGGTGGATAGCCATGGGTCACCATGTAGTTAAATAGGTTAGCAATATAAATTGCTAAGACTTGAAGGCTATGTTTGAAAATTTAAATTTTGTGTTTCTCCAATCCTAGCCTTTATTGGATTGAAGCTTGTGGATGGCACATGGGATTAGGTAGTTATAAAAGAAATGACAACACACAGGTTTTGGGTTCACTCAAATGCTTTGTTGGTTTGGAGCATTGTATAGGCTAGAGGCATAGTCAAACTAAGTATAGAGATTGATTATTGCACACACATATTTCTTAACAAGGAAGGCTCTCCAATTGAGTTTGGGGGTGAACCATAGTTGGTTGAGTATAGTTATATGCATGTTCATGAGATAGGTCCTCTTTTTTACATCCTAAGAATGCTCCTATATATTTTCTATATTTGCTTTGATTTGGAGGGTCTCTGCATCATAATATGTTTGGCTAAGATATGTATGTTTTACAATTTGAATCATACCAAGCATTACAAGGGCAATGAGCATTCCTAGTGTGTCGAGAAGTGAAGATGGAATGGGGAAAGGTGTTAAGCATGAAAAACAAAATCAGTGGATGAAGTTAAAGGTGCACTTGATTGGATAATGAGTACCATAAATTGAGAGGAGCCTTGTTTAGAGGAAGTTAATGTATTGTTCATCAAGCTAATTTTCGAAATGGATGATGTTAAATTTGCAGGGTCAATTGAGGTTAGGATTAGAGGGGGCACAACCAAGTGGAACTTGAAAATATAAGACACTATGGTTAGTGGGGCAAAGGTGTAAGACACTTGAATATCTTGTATCTTTTTTTATTATGTTCTCGTTAACGAGAACATACTCAACAATAGAAGACCACCAATAAAAGGAAAGCATGCACAACATGCAAAAAGGATCTACTATTGTTTAGTATGGAAAAAACATGAGAGTCTCCCAAGCTAACCGAGGATTTACCAGATAGTTGTTTAGCATAAGTTTGGTGTAAAGCATCCTTTTGATAGTCCATTGCCAAGTCATCAACACATCTGAGTAGAGGTGATGCCCTATGGTTGCATTCAAGTCTTCTACTATAATAATGTCTTCAATAACCAAGAACTTTGAAATTTTAGGTTGCAGTTTTGTGAAAGGAGAGACATCAATGCATGCAAATGACATAATAAGGTCATGACATTGGAGGAAAGTAGCATGCAACGAAGAAAAGTTTCCTAAAGAGGGTTTCATGCTAAAAATATCCATAAGAACTTAGCATGAACATTAGAACCTTCAAGTTGAATAAAGAGAGTTATGCAATTTTTGTGAGACATGTGATGCCACTAGAACCTTTTGAGCCAAGGCAGAGTTTTAGTCTATGCACTAATAGCTAGGAGTATCCTAGAAACAAAAGGAGTGGCTTCCTGTTAATTTGATATGTTTTGGTAAAGAAAATCAAGTCAAAGTTGCTCCTTCACATTGTTGGAAGAGCCCAATGAGCCACCACAATTGTAGACTGATTAAGAGTGTAGTCCTAAAACTCAAGGACTAACGTCATAAGGTAGGCAATGGTGGGCGGATGCCATGGTTTGGACCAACCTGGGTGTGGGGCAAGGGTGGGGGACATCACACATCCAAACTTTCCTACTTTGCACGACAACCTATTTTCCTTGCTTCCTTGCTTTAACCATTTTGGCCATGTTCTCCTTGAGGTCATTATATTGTATTATGATAAGGTTTCATCCATGTAAATATTTTCAGAGAGTGTGAGTTGATTTTTCTTGGGCCATAAGATCTAGAGCTTTTCTTGAGGTTTATTAATCTCGACAATGAGTGAGTTGTTGTGGGTAACCCACAATCTCTCTAGTTGGATTTTGTTTTGTTTTAAGGTGTTGTGCATAAATACCTTTGTAGGCTTGAGTGGGTTGTCTTGTTTCTTTAGGCCTTTGATCCTCAAATTAAATGCTTTTAGTGGCCTTTGTCTCTATTCCTAGAATTTGGCTTAGATCATTGAGTCTATAGTAGGTGGTTGTTTTTTAGTTTTGGTTGTCTTTATTAATCTAAGGCCATGTGGTATCCATTGACTTAATTTTGGATGCAAGCTCTTTCTAGTTCTCTATGCTATCTGGAATATTCGTGCTATGAGTTTCGATAGCATAATGACTATCTTTTGTGGATTGGAGATCAACAATAATCATCTCTAGATTTGCAATGTTATTTATTTATGATTTAATGGTTTTCCATTGCTTTGATATTTTTCTAATAAGTCTATACTGTGTGTTGACACGATTTCAATTGCCATCCTCTATTTGTTCACTATTCAAGATGCAATGCTATTTCTTTATGATTTAACTGTTTTCCCCTTTTGTGATATTTTTTCTAATAGGTCTATAATGTGTGTTGGCATCCTCTATTTGTTCACTATTCAAGATGAAATGCTATTTCTTTATGATTTAATATTTTTCCCATGCGTTGATATTTTTTCTGATAGGTCTATAATTTGTGTTCATCGGGCTTCAATTGCCATCCTCTATTTGTTCAGTATTCAAGACAAGTTTGAGAGGAGGTTTCGTTAACATCAAAACTAGAATTCATTGATGATGACTTTGTTTATTTTTATGTGGAGTACCAAACAACAAAGATGATACAAGAACTTTGTTAGAAGAGTGGCGGTGGTGAAAGTGTTGAGAGCTTGTAACTATTAATACCAGTGCCTCAACATTCCATATTCCTTCAAACACCGAGTATTAGGCAATTCTAATTTGTGTTAAATTTTAGGTGATTCTAATTTGTGTTAAATTTTAATAAAACACTCAACTAAGACTATGTTGATTATACAAGTTATATGCTATAGGGACATATATTCACATACTTAAGCCATGGTCTCACTTTAAGAAAACATTGAAAATAAATGGATACAATTTTTAAAGTTTAAGTGGGAAAATTTATGTAAACATGCTCAAAGCAACAAGGGTGTGGAAAAAAAGAAGAATGATATAAGTGAAGAATATAATCCAATGTTTAATTTTAAATACTGATACACCTTATGCATGTCTTTGATATGACTTTAAGGGTGCATATATGTGGTTAAATGTATCATATGAGAGAAATTTTGAGGTCAAAATTGGGCCTCAAAACAAAGAAAATGTACTATAAAAATCAACCAATCACGTTCTAGTTGATGACATCATCCTCCATGGTTGAGGTGGCATTGCATGAGCTAAGAATGTTTATTTGTCAAATTTTTTATGGTGGATGAAAACCCATAGTTAACCAAGGTAGTGATATAAGTACTTTTAAGTCATAAAATAAAGTACTCATAATGAAAGTCATTTAACATTTTATCATAAAATAATATTATTGTCATTTTCAAGTAAAGTACTCATAATGAATGTCTTTTCACACTTTCTCATAAAATAATATTATTGTCGTTTTCAAGTAAAGTACTCATAATTTATAAAAGTACTCATAGTTCATAAAGAAGGTCCTTTGACAATTTTTTTATAAAATAATATATTGTTATTTTCATGTTTTTAATTTTAAATTATATATTCACTCCATTCTATTTAATATCATAATGCCAAACTAATTTATAAGCGCGCGCGCACACACACACACACACACATATATTATGATTTTGATATTAATTTATCAATATAAATTTAATGAATAAATAATAATAATAATAATGCAATATGGATTATAATAATATTATTAACATTTTACATGTAAATAAATTTTCAATTAAATCACATTATATTAAATTGATGAGAAAAATACTAAATATAAAAAATTAACACAAATTAAAAAAATAACTTTTAAAAATGTTTTTTATTATTTAATTTTATTTGCAAGTTCAAGACAAATAAATGCTAAAGGACAATAAAGTTTTGGGAATTTACAATGAATATTAGTCACATCAATGTAGAGTTTATTTTATTAATTTTATTTCTAGTGAATTTTGAAAAGTAACTCATCCACGGTTATTTATATTGTGCATAGAAAATAGTGTAGGAAGTGACTTGTTATATATACATACCCCATAAAACCCGCAACTCATAATATTTTAATATATCAAATACTTTTTTAATACATCTCTTAGGAGGCCATTTTTTGACCTCAAAATCTCTCTAATACAAGGAGTGATAATATGTATATATAGAAGATAATATAGTCATTATGGATGAACGTAGGAGTTGGATATATGAATGCATTGGAGTAAGGTTCTCCTATTCTTTAAGGAGTTATTGTTAACTCATCTCCATTGTTACTTTGAGAGTTGTGCCCCACATTCACATCTTTTGCACATTGTGTGTACTCTAATATATTATGATATCTAAGTATTTGGTAGATAACAACCTTCATCCTTAAATGCTGAGACTAACATGAACGTAGAAGATGTTGTCATTGTGGTTATCCCTATGTAGTAATCCAACTCCATATAATGATTACTTCCTTCTTGGGTTTAGGGTGGTAGGTAAATGTTGATATTATAACAAGTCATGGGAAGGTCCCTACCGTTTAGTGTAGGCATCGAAAGTACCTCTATTTCAAGGAGAAGCTCAATCTATTTGAGTAATGTTGGAACCTTAGCTAAGTTGTATGCAACCACATTCCCCTTCCTAGCAAGATAATTCACTTAGTGAACTAGCATTGGAGGAGAATGCATCACATTGGGCCAATCCTCATTTGGGGGAGTGATTGAGTTAGGCAAGTGTGAATCTCCTCCTAAGTTGTTGTATCAACGCAACCCTACAAAGTTACAAAGCAAGTTCCCTACCATTTAGTGCGAGCATCGAAAGAACCTCTATTTTAAGGAGAAGCTAAATTTATTTGAGTATTGTTGGAACCCTAGCTAAGTTGTACGAAACCACCTCTTCCCTTTCCTAGTGAGATAATTCACTTAGTGAACACGCATTGGAGGAGAATGCATCACATTGGGCCAATCCTCATTTGGGATAATGATTATGAGCTAGGCAAGGGTGAGTCTCCTCCTAAGTTGTTGCATCAACGCAACCTTACAAAGTTACAAAGCAATGTCAAAGAGCAGGTTGCTATGCTAAGGAAAAGATGCACAAGGGAGGTTACTTCAGCTTCTAAATGTTCAAACTCCAACACGTGTAAGGAAAATGTTGTTTGGTATCACTCCTTGATCTTTAATGAGGGAATTCTCTTTAAGTTTGAAATGATAAACTTTGTGTTGCACTCTAACTTTTCTAGCAAACATTCTAAAGATGCTTATAAGTAGGTAGAGCAACTTGAGTAGGGGTCTAGATTGAAGAGCAAAAAGGTTAATTATGCTGAATGAGAACGTTTCTGCATCTCTTGTAGAATCCTAACCACATAATTGGAAGGAATCCTCTCTTCAAGTAAAGGTTTGAAGATGCATTAGCACATCAAAGACTCCTCGCATTGATGTGCACAAGTAAAGAGAGAAAAATAGGATGCATGCAAGATAAGCTAACGAGACTAAGCATTTCAGCCTACCCATGATAAGTTAATAAGGCTATGGCCTATTGCTAGCTCCACAAGCTAGCCTACCCATGATAAGTTAATAAGGCTATGGCCAATAGCTAGCTCCACAAGCTAGCACACTTGTGGGAAATATGGTGAAGCTCCTTCTAGCTTAAGAGTAATAGGAGAAACAATTCAATTTCTCTTCCAACCTAGGCTAATAGGATAAACATGTTAACTTACATAACAATCGCAATTTTTATTGTTCATAATTTTAGATATGGTGGGAAACATGATTGGCTACTTTCAACCTGGACATTTTTAAATTTATTAAATTAATCCAATTACATACGCACTTCCATGTAAGGCATGTGTAATGCATAAACAAATCAAGAAGAATGTACCCACCGAATATCCAATTAAGACACGGTGGTCAATCACGAACATTGGATGTGGTCCATGCTACTATGACAAAACGGAGATTGAACGTGCGGACATTCATTAATGTCTTTTACTTAGATTACTTTTTGTTAATCTTTAAATTAGCCAGCGTAATCCACTCTAAATTCCAATGTCAAGACATTGGGTATTTGCTGAGTTGTGCTTTGTATTGTGGATCCACCTATGAAGGGTTTGAATCCATAACAGGCACTCAATTGGATTATTAGACTTAATTTTCGAGAGGCCGAATGCTTGCTAGATTTTTTGTGTGTTTTATTTTATTGAATGTTTATGAGTCGATTTGGGTGAACTGTATATTTTATTATTGATGATGACCATGATGGTCTTTAATGTTCACTGTTCACTGTGACCAATTTGGTTTTGAGTGAATTTGAATTAAATGTGACTAAATTATTTTGTTGTGTAAGCAAAAATCGATATCATAGCTCATATTTGAAATTTATTATGTAATTTTAAAATTTTATCTCTTCTTTTAAATTTTGAAGAATTGAAGTCCGGAGTGAATCTGAGCGACTAAAAATAACAGCAACACTTTTCTTCCCCATTTTGGAGAATACCATCTAACCAAAACACCATTGACAAATGCTTCCGAAACGTACTTTGTCTGACAAATGCTTACCAGACGTCTCTGTTTAAGTGCTTTCCGAGTCTGGAGAGGCCCACGGCAAACGCGTCCAATTACGACTCCCATCCTTCCAAAAGTCGGTGTACATTGCCGCGTGAATGGAATGTTAGTTGCAAACTTGTCTGTCTGAGTTTCCCATTAGGCCGGTGGACAAATTGTTACAGGTTTAGCTGATCATTGCCTTCATCCTTTTTTCCCCAATAAATCCCTCAGTACAGAGTTGAGGAGTACCGGGAGCATATATGGTCTTTGCGGGTTAAATGCCTAAATAAATGTCTGTACTGGATAATCTACATGGTGCCTTCTGCTAAATTTACCAGCTAGGAGGTCTCGATGGAGTTCGCTGCCTTAGATTTTTTCGCCGATCTTTCAGGTAATTATCTTGGCCTAAAAATTAAATTTATCTCGGGTATTTTCTGTTACTGCCTGTTGGAAAAAAAGCTGTTGTGCCGGAATCGCAAAATAATAATTAAAAATTTCACAAATTGAATTCGATTAACAGTTAACCGGAACAGTAAGCTGTCCAGTTAACCAGAACAGTAAGCATCGCATTTTTGGAATGAATAATAGAGAATGAAGAACATATTTTAAGGCCACTGCAAAATGATAAAGAACTTTATCTTTAATTTGCCGCTGTGCACTGAATGCCGTTAATGTATATGTTCTTTGTAGTTTTTAGATTTTAAATACTGTTTTGAACCGTTTTATTTTTTTATTATTAAAACTAAATAAGTGCCAACATTGATAGAAAAAATTGTCTACCTGCCTTTCTTCAATTTGTCTGCAATTAATTTATCTAATTACTTCAAAATATTAAACCTGTGAAGGCCACTCATAGTCACAGCCATTAATTTTTCCTAAACGGATCTTAGATCCATTTCTTAGTCTCTCTGCGATGCGATCAATATTGTGTGTGAAGCCATTGTGATTTTCGCTGAAATCCGGTTGCAGATATTGATTTATTATGCTACTAATTCTTATCTTATATAAAGTTACAAGTATTTTTCGGTTGTGCTCAACTAATCGCCTAGATCCTAACGCAGTACGGAACTTAAAGGGGATTTCTTTATAAGACACTGTACAGAGCACAATATACTATCCCTAACAACTATAATCTTCTATTACTTGCCAGACTACTGAACAGTGAAGATATGACAGACACTGATATGGTAGAGCAAAATATGTTTTAGAAACAGTAAACAAATACTTCCAATCTAAGAAAGGGAGACATAGGGCCTGGCCCATAAGTTTTCCGTCATCTGGTATTCTCATTTTTTCTGCTTTTTCCTTTCCTGGTGGAAGAACATCAGAAAACCCTAGCTCTGATTGCAATAGTGGCTTTTCATTATAGAGTGAATTCTCTTTAAGATTTAAGGTATTCCCTTTTTTGGTATTCTCTCAAACGCAGTAGAGAACTTAAAGGGGATTTCTGTATAAGACACTGTACAGAGCAAAGTATACTATGCCTAACAACTATAATCTTCTATTACTTGCCAGATTACTGAAGATATGACAGACACTAATATGGTAGAGCAAAACATGTTTTAGAAACAGTAAACAGATACTTTCAATCTAAAAAAGGGAGACATAGGGGCTGGCCCATAAGTTTTCCGTCATCTGGTATTCTCATTTTTTCTGCTTTTTCCTTTCCTGGTGGAAGAACATCAGAAAACCCTAGCTCTGATTGCAATGGTGGCTTTTCATTATAGAGTGAATTCTCTTTAAGATTACGGTATTCCCTTCTTTGGATTTCTCTCAAACGCAGTAGAGAACTTAAAGGGGATTTCTGTATAAGACACTGTACAGAGCAAAGTATACTATGCCTAACAACTATAATCTTCTATTACTTGCCAGATTACTGAAGACATGACAGACACTAAAATGGTAGAGCAAAACATGTTTTAGAAACAGTAAACAGATACTTTCAATCTAAAAAAGGGAGACATAGGGGCTGGCCCATAAGTGTTCCGTCATCTGGTATTCTCATTTTTTCTGCTTTTTCCTTTCCTGGTTTTCTCAGGGGAAGAACCTCACAAAACCCTAGCTCTGATTGCAATGGTGGCTTTTCATTGTAGAGTGAATTCTCTTTAAGATTACGGTATTGCCTTCTTTGCCAAATCTTCGACTTTGACATCACCCCTCTACTTTACTCTTCCTTCGTAAAAAACATTTTCCATCGCTTTCCTGTGATATATGACATATGACATATGCATTTCTTTTATTTCCGATCTCGTTTTCTATTTTTCCAAGTTCTTTGTGAAATCACTGTGCATCCAGGATTTTCATCTGCACTTCTTATCAGTATTCTCCATTTGAACTCCCTTCAAAACTCGTTGGTGTTTTTGAGAAAAGGGCTTAAAACGATGTGTTAGAAGACCTGTAGTAAATAACTTCAAATGAAGTACCTTGCAAGAAGTTAGTTCCTTTCTTTAACCTTGAAGGAACAACTTCTGATATGCATCCTGAAGTTTCAAATAAATCATTCCCGAGTTCATTCAAAAGGGTGTAATTTATTTGCCAATGGGAAGCAGCCATTACGACACGCTGGAAAATGTTGAGTGGACATAATAAACGTTTACTCTGTCAAGTTCCTTGCTACTTTCCATATGCTGTTATATATCATATATTTCTTTACTTTCCATATGCTGTTATGGAACATATATTTCATTAAGTTTGTGGCACAAAACTGTGAATATGTGAAATGAATCTAGTTTGATTAATTATCAGATTATTTAGTTATAAGACACAATAATCATAGAATTGAATTTATTTAGAATTAATTAGGGATGCAATATGTTCTGTAATGCTCAAACACGCTTTGCCCGCTTATTAAATACCCCTACATTTTTCACCATGACGGAGAGATCCACAATCCTTGATAATGTGTCATGATTTTTTTAAAGTATTTCCATGAAAAGACATGACCTTATGATGCACTAAAGGCCATCGATCCGCAAATATTTTTGTGGCGGGGACAGTTGAACGGCGGCTTCGGCGATCCATAAGCACCGAGCGGCAGGACATTAAATGCCGCTCAGTGCTTAATATTCGCCCAGTTGAACCATCTACAATGCATAAAGCTTGGTCCTAAGATCACCGACATGGCAACTTATAATAGGGCTAGGAAAGTTAACAATGTTTTTTCCTACCACCAAAGGGTGGTTTATGGGAGATTTCTCGAGTCCTATCTCTGATCTTAACTCGATATTTTTCGATATATTTTGGAAAAAAAAAACTCTATTGGATTAGAGAGTCGTTTTAGGCTTTAGATAAAAAAAATTAAATGTAGATAAGGAAATTTAAATATTGTACAAGAAAAATAAAAATGAATTGTGATGTTTTAAGTGTAATATAAGTTATATGTTTAAGATAATACTAACATATATTCATTTTAAATTTTAATTACTAAACATCAAAAGTATCAAATCTCTTAAAGTTGTCTCATATATATTTGGTGTGTATATATATTTATATATATTTTCATTTGTGGAGGTTTTTATTTATTGATGTTATATATGTGCAACATGATTCTAAATGTATCTAATTATTCCTCAGCATTAAAAGTATCAAATCTCTTAAGGTTGTCTTTTAAAGGATTTGATCCCTTTTGGTGCTTGGTGTGTATATATATATATATATATATATTTTGTTTTTCATTTTTGGAGGTTTTTAATTTTTAATTTTTTAATGTTATACACGTACAACATGATTCTAAATGTATCTAATTATTATATGTGTAATGCCTATACCTACTTACTCTATATGCAATGTTCCGCACCTACAAATTCTTTTACTTACAAACAACGAAGAACATTTCAATGAGATTCAAGCATTATTATAATTACTTTTCTGTACCTACAAATTAATAATTACTTTATTTTTAGTTTTGTAAATTAATATATTGGGCCAACATATTGAGATCCCGGTAGTCTAAAAGTTTGATGATTTAGAACCAAAATATTTAATTTTGGTGACAACTGTCGAACTCTAGAATTTTGGGTACCTTTGGAGTTTTAGATGGTGTTGAATCAGTTTCTACCATTAAAATAGCCATTAAAACAGAGTTAATTATCTCACAATCTATTAAATATGAATTTATTTAATAAATTTAATAATTTTAACTATTTTTGAAAATTTTGATATATATATATATTAAATTTTATTTGTGAAGTAATTAATAAATTGAAATTAAAAGAATTAAAAATAATAAATTATTTATAAACATATTATAATATAATAAAAAATACATGATTTTTAAAATATTATAAAATTAAATTGAATTTTATTAAAATTCAATAACTTAAAATTAAACGTCTTTTTTAAAATTTAAAATTTAAAAATATTATATTTAAATTGCCTTTGCTCGTCTTTTCTCTTTTTAGTCAAAGTTTGTATCTTTTCTTTTTTAGTCAAAGTTTGTATCTTTTCTCTTTTTAGTCAAAGTTTGTAAAACCATCTATTTAAAATATTTAATTTTAAAAAAATTACATTTAAATTCTCAAGTCTCTTATTTATGTAGCTTCTAAGAGTTATTCATGTTTTAGCTACTAGTTATTCATCACTACACTTGTCTTATCCTCATGCAATTTAGGAAAAGCATAGATGCTACTCCACCAAATTCTAAGATATAAACACCTATCACTATAATTTTTTTTTAATTTTTAAATAATTATATTTGAGTTCTCATTTTTTCTTCCCTCTTTTTCCTTTACATATTATATCAACTTTTTTAAAATTACATTTAGATTCCTAATGTCTCCTCTCTTTTAGACACAGTTTGTAAAACCATCTATTTAAAATTTTAACTTCTTAAATCATTTCGTGTTTCTTTCCCTCCTCACTTACTCCTTTCAACTTTCTTTCCCTTCTCTCCGCCCAATATCTCCTTTATCATTTTTATTGCCTTAAATAAGTTTATTCGATTTCTTTTCTTATTTAATATTTAATAATTATTACCCAGATGTAAGTGGACGGATGGTGGCATGCATTCGCTACTCATCTTTAATGATCATCCTCTCCTTGTCATCGTGGAGGACGTTTAACCACGTCAATATAAATTGGACTCCTGCTCGAGCGTGAATGGAGATGGCAAGTACTTGGGTCATAGAGTGGAAGCAAGATGTCTGGTTTGGTTTTCATGGTAATAGATGTTATGAATTAAATGCCAAAATTGATATGTAGATGTTAATGAATCCATCGTAGTGCAATAATGTTTGGACCCTCCTTCATCTGTGGAGGAGATGTCAATGCATCCAAACCAAGGATATACGCCATGTCCCAACCCGACCTTGCCATTTCTCTATCCCTTGCGCATGGAAATAATGAAGGTGGGACTGATAATGATCAACATCTTGCTTGTAGACCAACGTACATTCATGGGTCCAATCATTATTTAAGTCAATGTGAGATTCTCAATGGACATCCAAGCAACCCAGTTCTGAGAATTAAGGAGATTTGTCAATTGGAAGATATTGAAGGTTGGAAGGTGAAACAAAGTCAGGAAGGCATTCTGCATCTGACCTGAGTCCCCTCTCTTTGTGCTTTGGTCATAATGGCCCCGTGGGAGCGCGCTCGAAGCTAGTGTGGAAGTGGCATGCATGCGCATTAGGAAATTGGGAGACGTGACGAAGTCCAAACTTTTAATCTAGATGTCTCGATGCACATTGAGCAGGTGTTGAATCTCTGAAAGCTCTCAACTTGGAGGAGCAGGGGTAGAGCACCAAGATTGTTAGTCCTTATTGGGTAGTTGAAATGGCTTTGGCTAAGGTTTTCCTGGACAAGGAATTGCAAAAAGAGGAAGTGTATCACCCGATAAGTGGTATATGTGACAATACAGAGGAAATCCATAAGCGTCTAGACAATGTTGCCAAGGCTGCGGGGTGCTGTTCAGAATTGGCCAAGACAACGAGAATCTAGGCTCGAGGATTGTTGCTCACGTCTCTCGAGGATTGTTGTGGATGACACTTTACTGATGGGTCATTCCTCAGTTCAGGAAGCCAGACAAATTAAACAGGCTCTAAATGTCTTTTTACTAGCATCGGGTCTTACGATCAATATGGATAAGTCCCTGGTTTTCTTTTTTAACACTCCTCCCATTTGTCAGAGAAACATTTTAAGGATTTTGGGCTTCAAAAAGAGCTCCCTTCCAACCAAATATCTTGGTGCGCCCTTATCAAAGGGTGTGCTTAAAAAAGCCTCGTGGGAAGAGCTCTTTAACAGAATCAAGGAGAGACCGTCGAACTGGACTCTTCGATCTCTAAATCTCCCAGGTCGACTGGTGTTAGTTAAATCAGTGCTGCAAGCTATGCCCCTTTACATGTTCTCTGTTCTGGCGGCCCCTAAGTTGATGATGAAGGAAATCAGGAATATCCAACGAACTTTCTTGTGGGGAGGCACCACAGATCATAGGAAGTGGCCGCTGGTGGATTGGAAAACTCTGTGTCGACCTAAGCTGGAGGGGGGTTTAGGTCTTCGTGATCCTGAGGATCTAAGTACTGTTTGCGGCACCAAGATTTGGTGGCGGTGGCTTACTCACTCAACCGAACAATGGGCTAGCCTTTGGGGAAAAAAGTACTCCAGGAACCCAAATCGGCAGGATTGGATTCGGGAGGAGGGACTGGAACAAGGCTCACATATTTGGAACATGGCTTGGGTGAGCAGTGCAGTGATAAGGAAACACTCTTTCTGGGAAATTCGAGATGGAAATTCTGCGAATTTCTGGTTGGATGCCTGGCAACAAGAACCACCCATATCTACCCTGGCTAATCTTCCTGAAGATGCCTTGGATGGATGATTTCACTGGATGATGGTGAACAGATATTGGCAGGATGTCTCTGATGATCGAGGTTTTCGTATTTGGCAGCCACTGGAATGGTGGACTGACTCCTATGGGGAAGATATAGTTAGGCAGATCCATGGGATTATTAGCCACATACAGATAAAAGCTCAGGAGGGGAGGGATATTTTTCGCTGGGGTTACAGTCCTAAAGGAATGTTCTCGATGAAAGAAGCTTACAAACTTCAGAACAGTTTTGGTTTTGAGGTGGAAGATAATACGTGGAAAGACCTATGGGAGGCCAAATTATGGCCTAAGATAACTCTCTTCCTGTGGTTGCTGATAAGAGGTAGGATCTTAACCTGGGATAATATTGTGAAGCGGGGATTTGAGGGTCCATCCATATGCATCCTCTGTGGTCAACATTGTGAAACCATAGCGCATCTTTTAGATTAGTGCCATTTTACCTCGGCTCTATGGAATGAAGGAGCTAGGATTTTCCAAAGATCGGAGAGGGTAAGGACCATACCACAACAAACAGTGAGACAGTGGAGAGGGGAGCCTTACCATGGGAGAATTCCGAATCGTATTTGGCAACTTTTTCTTGGTCTTCTCCTTTGGGAGGTGTGGAAGGAACGCAATAAACGCCTCTTCCAAGAAAAACAAAGCCCGTGGAAAATAGTTTGGGGGCATATCTAGCAGGGGATTACATAAACTTTAAAATTAACCTTGTGGATGGAACAAGACTTGAGCATCCCGAATAATGAATTACAAATTCTCCATACTTGGGGCATCATGGTGA
The DNA here is from genome assembly GCA_027924585.1 of Larix kaempferi. Taxonomy (NCBI): domain Eukaryota; kingdom Viridiplantae; phylum Streptophyta; class Pinopsida; order Pinales; family Pinaceae; genus Larix; species Larix kaempferi. The sequence continues at coordinate 7,582,086 of BSBM01000459.1, read as the reverse complement.
TTCCTCAGTTCATCGGGAGAAACAGTATCGACAACAGGAAACAAAATAGTTTGACTGTGTGGTCGCTGCCACAACAGGGGTGGTTAAAGTTGAACTTTGACGGAGCTTCCAAGGGAAACCCTGGCTTGGTTGTGTTTGGTGGAGCAGTGTGGAATGATTAGGGAAGGGTTCTGTTCAGCTACTATGGTCACCTTGGACGTGAAACAAACAATGTTGCAGAGTGTGAAGCACTGTTGCAAGGATTGAGCAACATGGCGCGTCGTGGCATTAACAGTATTATCGTGGAGGGTGACTCAAATATGCTGATACAGATTGCCACCAAACTGCTTAATGGTACCCAGGTTGTCAAACTGGCAACTTCGTGGCGACTTGCGTGGCGTATTACCTGTCTACGCAACCTTATAAACTCTTTTAACGTCATTGTCTTCCAGCATGTCAGAAGGAGTGCCAACTGTTTGGCGGATGCGCTTGCAAACCAAGGTGCCATTAATTGCAATGAGCGATGGGATGGGGATGCATTAGACTTACCTGCTAATACATGTCGTCTTAATTGCCTTAAGATCGTCGAGTGTGATCGTGATAAAACGCTGTCACAAGATGACGATAAAACCTGTCCTCCGATCGATATTAACGGAAATGATGGTACTTGTATTTGAATGTTCAGATAGATGGTGTTATGGTAAGGCGCCTGCAAGGACAGTTGTATGGTGTTCCAGGGCTCTCATCTTTGGTGAGGAGTTTAAGTTCCGGGATTCGAAGTGTGAGACTGACATGGGAAATCGGTTTCGCACGATCTGGAGGGACAATTAGGATCAATGGAGGCTGGTGGTGACGAAGGATCAGGACATGCAACATCATTACAGAGTTTGGGACATGATGAGGAAGGGCATGAAGGCAGGGGGCGGCTCTCCTTTAAATTCAGAAGGAAGGAATGGTTACAGTCACAGAGTTTGTCGCCTGTTCCAAGTTTGTGTAGGGTAGAGCTATTATAATTCCTCTTTAAAGGTGCTGAGTGAGTGCAATAGGGTGAGAACTATGTCGTCGAGAGGTAGGCATATGAGGAGAGGTAGGCGTTTGCATGGGGACTAAAGTAATGTGGGAGGGGGTGCTCCAATGCAGACTGGCCTTAGTCGTGAACAGTGGCACGCTGCTATAACGGCGGTATTTTTTCGACGTTTCTTCCCGCCGGGTGTGCAGCAGGAGATAGAGGAAATTGAAACGGACCTTTGGAGCCTTGTGGGGGAGGCGGATTTGCCTGAGGAAGCAGTGGCTATGGCCAACCGGATCCATGATCCGGGAAACACGATGTGGGGAGGATGGCCCTGTATAATCGGGTTGTCGTTACCATGTGGGTGACAAAGACTCTGATTGCTCAGTTCTTGGAAACTAGGGGAGATGATCTGTCTGGCTCCCCGCGCCTTAAAAAATTGGAGGACCTGTGTCAGGATATTGTTGAGAATTGTAAATGGATTCATATGAAGCTAGATGCTCTGGCTGGTGATGTGGGTATCTCTTTTCTGGCTCGGTTCAAGAAAGTGGAGAATCCACGTGAGATTATCATTGAAGATAAGGAGATGGTGGCGACTCCCCCGGTGGTTATCATTGAAGATGAGGCTGGTCCGTCCGGTTAATTGCTTATGTCTGGTGCTTTTGGTGCCGCTACTATGCGGATTTATGGTTTTCGACAGGGTGAAGGTTGGATTCCTTTTTGTTTTTCTGTAATTATGGCCTCTGCTATGGTTTCTTTGCTATGAGTCTTATGGGTTCACTTGATGTAATTGTCGGGCTCGACCTGCGTTCCCCCCATTTTGTTGCATCATGGCCTTGGAGACTCTTCTATGATCCGTGCAGCTTCGGCGTCGGGTCTGGGGTCTTGGGTTTTTCTGTGTTTTTATGGTGGCTTTGCTAGCACCGAGATGAATGCTTTGGATCTCTCTGTTGTTTTGTGGTGGCTCTGTCAGCACCAGGGGGGTTGTTATGGTTTTATTTGGTGGCTCTGTTAGCACTAAAAGGGATGTAATAGTTTTGTTTGGTACTCAGTGATGGCTCTGTCTGCACCAGGTTGATTGTAATGATGCAATTTGTAATTCTGCCACTTTATTAATAAAATGAAAATCCATTTTTTGCTTACAAAAAAATTTCACTCATTTTCATTGAAAACCCTTTTTGTTACTTTACATTTTATCTTATTCTCTTGCTTCATTTATTAGGTAAAATGTTTTTATTTTATATTGCATTCTACATTTTATCTTATTCTCTTACTTTATCTGTTTGTTAAAATGTTTTTATTTTATAAAAATGCTCACTCCTTTTCTTAGATTCTCACAATCTTACGGTGATTAAAAAATACAATCTGAATCTTGACATTTTCCATACATTAATAAATAATACAATTTATTAAAAAATTACTATTTAAAATTTGACTTTTCCCACTGATTCCTGTTTTTTTAACATAATTTTTTCATTTTCATATGTAATATATTTTATATTATTCTTTCACTTTATAATTCTCTATTTTCACTTGAAACACTTTTTTACTATACATTTTATCTTATTCTCTTTATTTTTTAAGTAAAATATTTCTGTTTTTGTTTTTTGTTTTTTATTTTATTCTATTAGTAAATTAGTGTTTTTAACATAATTCTCTCATGCTCATGTTCATATGCAATATTTTTTTTTACATTTTATATTATTTTTTCACTTTATAATTTCTTTTTTTTATTTGAAATATATTTATTATTTTACATTTTATTTAGATAAAATGTTTTTATTTTATATTGCATTTTATATTTAATCTCTTAATTGTTTTTTTATAATTTTTAAAAATATTTTTCTAATGTTTTTATTGTATTATATAAGTGATTTTTTTTTAATGTTTTTATGTTGTATTGGATTATATAGGTGATTTTTTCTTTTATGTTTTTCTTTTATGTTGTATTGTATTATAGATGTGAAATGTTCACTCATTATTACTCTAAATTTTTATAATTTTAATGATAAAAAATACAATTTGAATTTTATAATAATTAACAAAATAATTACTTTATATTGTAGTGTATTATAGATGTGAAATTATTACTTATTATTACTCTAAATTTTTATAATTCTAATGATAAAAAATACAATTTGAATTTTGAATTTTGAATTTTATAATAATTAACAAAACAATTAACAATGGCTTAGTTAGACACTTTACATGATAAAAATAAATATTGAATAACACATTATTAATATTTTATATTATGATATGAAACACTATTAATATTTTATTGTAAACCATAAAGTGTTTTATTAACATTTAAAATGTTAATTAAATTAATATATGTAATTAAAAAATTTGAACAAGATCTCTTTAAACATATAAGTAATCAAATAATCAAATATAAAATAAATCAAAATGTTTTATTAACATTTTGAATGTTAATTAAACTAATATATTTAATTAATTTTTTTTAATAAAATCTCTTTAAACATATAAGTAACCCAATACCCTTACATAAAATAAAATAAATCAAGTTATCTCAAGTATTGTGCTTTTTCTATTTGGGTCCAACAAAAAAATCTTTAGCAAATAAAAGTAACCAAACACCCTTACATAAAATAAATCAAGTTATCTCAAGTACTGTGCTTTTTCAATATGGGGCCAACAAAAAAGTCTTTAGCAAATAACTTATATTAAAATTTCTCGATTTTTAAGTTATATTAAAAATAACTTAAAAATCTCTGGCATCATTTGTTAAAAACAAATAAAGGAAACAAATAAAGGAAGGTTAGTATAAAATTATTAGAGACTTTTAAGTACAGCAACATAGTTACAAGTTATATTTTTTTAGGTTTATCATTTTGGGTGTTTCATTTTATTATTAAAAATAACATTTAAAGTGAAGTCACGGGACTTTGGTATCGAAGTCTTCATCTCCCTTTTATAATTATTAAAACAACTTTTAGAGTGAAGTGATGGAGTTTGGTATCAAAGTTTGATGTATAAAAAAAAACTTTCAAACGCGAAGTGACGGGACTTTTGTTACCTGACTTTAGAAAAGCAAGGAGAATAACATGGACGCAAGTGAATTGAGGGGGGCAAAGCATTTCAATCTATATATGATTGAGTACGAAGGTTGACATGTCATTACGTGCTCCGCACTCATAATTTCAGGAATCTATGCCGTGTCTGCAATCGGCATGTGAGCACCCACATGAATAGTGATTCACCCATAAAGGTTAAATACTCTTTCATGTTTAGGGCCGAGTGCTACCATTAATTGTGATATCCACTTATGTAGAATATATTCCATGACATAAAGTTTTCGAATAAATTTGATTGACGATCCATCACAAAATATAACATTTTCATATCATATCGACTAAAAAAAATCACTAAATTAAAAATTTCAAAAACCACTTTCATACCCTTTAATAAAAAAATGCTTTAAATATAGAATCACAAACCCTTTAATAAAAAATGCTTACAATATAGAATCACATTCCAACGTGAGTTAATTATCGTAATAAACTAGACCGACTAATTTAGTGTCACATCACACCCGATCTACCTGAGATTCATCTCTAAACTCAATATTCCTAGTGATCTTGGTAGTCTAAATCCCTCAAAATATCGTAAAACGCTATCAAAGCACATGCTTCCTCATCTTTACAGTCGTGCATTACTAATTGTTTATAGAAGTTTGCCATTTTAAGACACTCGTAACCTTCTAACAAATGCCCCACTGGATGTCATAATTGATGAGTCTACCTGATATCCAAATACAAACAAAGCTGTCAATTTGGAAGAATGGAATTCGTAATGGATGAGTCTACCCGATATTCAAATATAAACAAAGCTGTCAATTTAGAAGAATGAATGTGGGGAAATTAATTTCCATAGGCGGCCAAATCGATTGTAATGGCCAGAAGTTAGGCAGCGAGCCTTGACGTGAAGAGTTTGAAAAAGATAGTACGCACTCAATCGCACGGACATTGATTATGGCATTAAAAAAATATACAAATTGTTTCTCCCTGTGCAAGAGTTTACGAGTTTTAGGTACTATGTGAGGAGCTAAAATGCTTACGAAATCCATGACAAGTAAAGTAGCTTTTAAGTGCTGTAGAAGGCTTGGCTTGGATTTTTTTTCAAAGGCGCACAGCATTTCAGACACGACTCCGATTCTTCATAGAACTCTTCTGTAGTGCTGCTTGTGTCAAAAGGTCGTCGCGGACACGTCTGCCTGAACCGTGGTGGATGAAGTTTTGGTGTTTTACCCTTTTCTGAACATCAACTGTGGTTTCGTTTTTTCCCAGTGTTGGGTGTTTTACCCTTTTCTGAAAATCGACTCTGGTTTCGCTTTTTCCTCGTCGCTGACTGTTGCCTTCTCCTTTACACCACCTCTTTGAATAAAGTCACGAGTTCTGGAAGTACCGGGAATAGATGTATGCCTTTTCTAGGATAAAAGCCATGAGAAATATTTGTACTGCACAGCTTACATGTATTTTTCCAGCTAAATTTACAACCTCGAAGGTCTCGATGGAGTTCGCTGTCCCGGATTTTTTCACGTCTCCTCGAGGTAAAATTCATCGGCACTTCAATTTTGTGTTGTCCCGTCTCCGGTTCAAAATCTTTACTCGAAGATACTTTGTTTTAACTTAAAAGTTCAGAGGAATCACTTACTAAGATGCAATGTGAAGCTGCAAATAAGTCATATACTAGTTGATTGGAATTGTTGTAATTTCTCTGACATGGGAAATGGCCCTTATTACAAATTGTTGGTTGGCTAATTTGAAGTGGCCCTTATAAACGTTTGGTCTATATTAGAGATCGCTTGCCACTTCCCATAGGGTTTTGTTTAACCTACACTTTACTTTAAACCTGTGCTACTGTGGAAGTAGGTTTGAATAAATATAGTGAAGATATTTGGCACAATTCGCAAGCAAAGGCTGCTTAATTCTTCAGAGAACCTCTCGTCTGGTACCTTACATACTCAAAAGAACTCTAGAATTTAGTTAGATCAGGTTTGAATTAAAATTAAGATATTTGCTAGATAGAATGCAGTTGGATAAATCAGTCAGAACATTTTTGAGGTTACTATAATTTATCCGCCAATGGCAAACAGCCATAAGCAAAATACATAGCATTTCGTTCCGGTGAAGGCAATTGATATGTTATGTTCAGCTGTCAAACTGAAGGTTGAGTACTTATGCTTTGGGTTGAAGTTGAAACTTCTGAGGATCTGGTATATAAGAAGGAGAAAAGCGGACTTTGGTACAGTTCGTGTGATGCTTAGAAAGCTAGGTTGTAATATCATGGGCATTGTTGATTATCAATGGAAATGTATAAGATTGGCCATTTATCCCATGGCAAACTAAGTTAACCATGGATTACCATATTGGCTTATCCAAGACTTCTTGAATTGTTTTGTGGATAAGAATTTAATTTTTTTGTGAATGTTTAAAGTTCAACTACTTAACCACATTTATCTTCTTGACTAGTTAAGTGCAACTTTGGCTCATTATTAATGTCTTGTGAAGACTATCACTAGAAGAAGAATTTGTAACATTTACAGTAGCATGGTAATGAAGGTATTGGGCAAGTTGGGTATACTACTATACACTTTGATTTGTTAGTATAGAATCCCATATATTAGGAATGTAGATACGACTCATATGTGGGCCTCATACATCAATTTGGTGCTTGGTTAGGCCTTGACCTTAAGGTCCAATAGATCAAAGTTAGTCTCAATGGATAGTAACCACCATCATCACCATCATATATATATATATATAGCTAAAGAAAAAATTGTATAATTCCATGAAGACACCAAAGTTAGTGTAAACATTACATTTTAGCACAATAATGGTGCCTTGGCTCTCAACATGCCTTATAATCCTTAAAAGTCAATCCTAAATGACCAACCTTTTTTATCCCCTTAATTGTGAGATTTTGGACCATGCAAGGTTGATTCATACTTACAAGGACACATCAGACCAAGTCAAGCTAGATGACTAGGATATTTACACATACAACATGACCCAAGAACCATGGATGGAAGTAGTAATGAAGTCTACTAACTCAACTTCTATGATGAAGAAACCTTGGGCACAAGGATGGATGAAAGCTTCTTCCCGGAGGAGGGTTTCCGAGATTTTGAGATGCTAGATGACTAGGATATTTACACATACAACATGACCCAAGAACCATGGATGAAAGTAGTAATGAAGTCTACTAACTCAACTTCTATGATGAAGAAACCTCGGGCACAGGGATGGATGAAAGCTTCTTCCTTGAGGAGGGTTTCCGAGATTTTGAGATCCAATGGTGTAGATGTATGAGATGGGGACAAAACCCTTTGAATTGTCTTATTAGACCACGATCCAACTAAAACTCTGCATGTTCCACTGCTTGATTTCTAAGAGAAACGACGAAGATTGAAGTGCTTTTTCGATAATGAAACAACCACTAGTAGTTGGGTAGGAGGAATCCCCAGAACTAGAGGGAGCTATGGCTTGCTTGAAATATGGAAGAGCCTATAAGATGCTTGTTGTAGTCATTTGTAGAAGAAAAACGCATTGAACAAAATTAGATTTGCATATGAATTTCACCCACAACAAACGTGAGCCCCGTTAATGCACAACCTAGCAACCCCAAGATTGGCAAGCGAATCGGCTGCTAAACCGACACAACTATGGATTCCCAACCCATCGTGTCACTACTAGAAGGGAATCCTCTTTTGGGTTTCTGATGCAGTCCCTCAACTGCATAGACTTCCAAGGCCTGCAAGAAATGATCAGATAATAGGCTAGACAAGCAAATGAACTAAAATCACATACAAACTCTGCTCCAACGTAGGGAATATATTAGAGAATAAAAACGATCATAGAACTACAATATCCTTAGTCAACTGAAGACATTCAGGCTAGAGATTACACAATCTTTAGTAGGCTCATAATCCTTTATTCCAATCACCAACAACTGAGTTACGGAAGGCACACTGAATAACATCAGTGTCTTGCAGTCCCCTGCTTCACCTTAGCAACAACAGCTACGAAAATCCATCCAAAAAGTAAAACCACCGCCCTGATCCATCGGCTCAACCTAGTATTTAGAGTTTTGGGTTCCCGCCGAAATTTCTCTTTCCAGACTCAACATATCCCTGCTTTCTGGATATGTCCGATCGGCATTGGGGGTCCCATTGTCGTTCAGTTGAACTCGTTTGGAACTATCCGTTAGCACCTGATGCATGGATGCTCCACATCATCCTCCCTTTCTTTTAAATCCTTTGATTCTCCTGGTTCATGGGCACCGGGCATGCCCTCTCCACTGTACTTAAGCAGGTCTGTTTTAGTGATCCAAGAATTGAATGAATCTGACATTCCTTCCCACTTCACCAAATATAATTTGTAAACATTGGAGCGCGTAACTAATAGTTTGGTGTCTAACACCCGTTCCACCTTCTCCCTTTTTTTCTTTGGCAAATGTTTGGTCCAATCATCCTCCAACATTAGCGGATCATTGACTGACTGGTCTCCATTTGAATCAGCAAGGAGTGAATGAAGGTCAACAATATTAAAAATAGGACTGATATCCAATTCTTCCTGCAGTTCAATCAGACAAGCATTGTTATTTATCTTTCTCCTGATTCTACATGGACCAAATTTCCTAGGCTTTAACTTGTTGTAAGTACCTTTGGGGTACCTCTCTTTGCACAAATGTATCATAACCATTTCTCCCTCCTGGAAAACCTTTATTCTCCTATGCAGATCAGCATGCTCTTTGTATTGTTCGTTCATTGACTGCAACTTGTTGATGGATTCCTTGAATATTTTCTATAAAATATGAAGCTTCTGGACTGTTATATGGGTTTGCAGGTAGGTCAATTAAATCTACTATCCCTTTAGGATTGGCACCATAGACAATTTGAAACGCAGACTTACTTGTGGATCGATTAGTGCTAGAATTATATGCAAATTCTGCTTGAGGTATGGCTAGGTCCCATTGGTGAGGGTTGTCCCCTGCTAAACACCATAGTAAATTCCCCAAGCTTGTATTCACTACCTCCGCCTGATCATTGGTTTGGGGGTGGTGAGGCTGAACTGAATTGTAATCTGCTATCCAATTTTCTCCATAAGACTCTCCAAAAGACTCTCCAAAAGTGGCTTAAAAACTTGTTGTCCCTGTCATTGGTTATGGTCTTTGGAATACCATGTAACCGTACAATTTCCTTAAAGAACAAATGTGCTATTTGACTCGCTTCGTTGGTCTTTTTACAGGGTATGAAGTGGGCCATTTTGGAAAACCTGTCCACTACTACACACACTGAGTCGATGCCCCTCTGGGTTCTAGGCAATCCCAAGACAAAATTGATAGATATGTTTGTCCATGGTTCCTTTGGGACAGGTAGAAGCATGTAGAGGCCTATATTTTGCTGTCCCCCCTTTGCTGTTTGACAAATCCTACAAACAGAAACAAATCTATTTACGTCCCTACTCATGCTAGGCCAAAATAATTTTTCACTTAATAGTTCAAGAGTTTTATCCCTTCCATAGTGTCTTGCAAGCCCACTTGAATGCATCTCTCTTACTAGTTTTTCTCGTCTTGAACTGAGGGGAATGCACAATTGAGGTCCTTTGAACAAAAAACCATCAACTAATAGGAAGTCTGCAAAGGAATGCAAATTAGTAGGATCATGCCCACCTAGAGTTACAACAATGTTGTTAAAGTATGGGTCTCTAGAATATTCAGTCTTCATTTCCTCAAAACCAATGAGTGCATTACTCATTACTACCAACAAATGCTGCCTCCTACTTAGAGCATTCGCCACCACATCGGTTTTACCACTTATATGTTGCACAACAAAGGTATAACCCTGCAGAAATGAGGCCCATTTGGCATGTTTGTGGGACAGTTTGCCCTGGGAATTGATGTATTTCAAAGCCTAATTATCTGTCACCAAAATGAAATCCCTATGCAGAAGGTAATGCCTCCAGTATTTCAAGGCTTGCACCGCTGCGTAGAATTCTTTATCGTAAGTATTGTACCTCTGCTTAGCTTCATTCAGCTTCTCACTGAAAAAGGCTACAGGTCGTCCTTCTTGGCTTAACACCCCTCCAATGGCCACTCCTGAGGCATCACATTCCACTGTAGAAAGTTTCTCAAAACCTGGTAGTGTTAGAATAGGGGCTTCAATAACTCTCTTTTTGAGTTGTTCAAAACTTACTGCAGTGGCCTTGGTCCATGTAAAGACTGTCCCTCTTGTGCAATCAGTCAAGGGGGCACTTATACCACTGAAATTTTGAATGAACCTTTTGTAGAAGTTAACTAATCCATGGAAACTCTTTACTTCTATGATACTTTGAGGGATAGGCCATTCAAGGATGGCCTTTACCTTCTCGGGATCCATGCTCAACATCGCCCAGAAACACAAGTTTATCCTTGCAGAACTCACTTTTTTCATGGTTGATAAACAACCTTTCAGCCTGAAGTATGTCAAGGACCAATTTTATATGTTCTAGGTGCTCCTCCATAGTTTTACTAAAGATTAATATATCATCAAAATAAACTATGATAAATTTCCCAATGTGAGGTCTAAATACCTGGTTCATAGTTCGCATGAAGGTAGCTGGGGCATTGGATAGACTGAATGACATCACCATCCACTCTAATAACCTGTCCTTAGTCTTCAAAGCGGTTTTCCACTCATCCCCCTCTCGAATTCTGATTTGATGGTAACTGTTATCACACCATAGTAGCAAGGCTACTATTTTTGCTTAGCAGATATCTGCACTTTTTAGAGCTTGGCTATGATGAGCTTATCTTTTGGGATCACTCATGATCAGATCAGTGTATTTTATCAGACTTATGTTAGACCCTGTGCCAAGGCTGACCCTTGAGAATTCAGATTTGATGACCGATGTGACCCTTTATTCCATACAGTTTCAGTTCAGTGCCTAGAGATGTTATTGCAGCAATGTTTCAGATGGTTTATGATGATTATTATTATGATGTGATATGACCTATGGATTTCTAATCATTGATTATGGACTATTATCTTGTTGCTTTAGTCATCTTCACAGCATTAGCTTGGTATATGATTCATGATGTGGCAAACTCTTTAAAATGAAATGAACTATCTTAATGTTGTTATAAATGGTAAAATGGACATACTACATGCACATTTAGGTTTCTTGACAAAACTCATTGGTTGTATTACCCTCTTATGAGCATAGATATGGTCTTCCTTGACATTCTTGTTTGCTAGCCTAGGCACCACATTCATTTGACTCCATCCATCCATGACCTTCCCTATTTGGCTTTCACCTTTGACTTGTCTTTCTTGACTCTTTGATACTGACGACTTCCCTATTACTACCTCTGTGTTGGATCACATGCATGTTTGTTTAGTGTCTCGACTCTGAGTTGGTGAGAGAACTTGCCTTTGGTGAGTTGGATTGTAGGCCTAAATCATTTTGGTCGGTTGTCTCGATGTTTGGCACTGGCATGAAGTCCGCCTAGTCACTTGAGATGTTGTTGGCTAAAACTGAAAGCTCATGTAATACTAATGGAAATTTACGTAAATTCGCCCATGGAAACTATAAACTCTAGAATGTGTTTCTTAACACACGTGAGTAAAGGGCAAGAGCAATGAAACGCTATAAATACTCCTTGAAGAGTATAAGAAAGGTCCAAGAAGCAATGGTTCTTAAACTCTATATCTAAACGATTGCTGACCTTATGTATATATAAACATGCCCTAGATGCAAGCTGCAATTAGTTGTGCTTCTTAGCGCACCTGAGATCCAAAGGGTTATGTAGGCCAAAAAGGCCATGAAATGAAATTGAATGATCCTAATGAACCTGGATCAGCTTGATGCCTAAGTTGAATAAGCACTCTCTAAACAACTTATCCATTTGTGAGGCACAGCCCTTCCCCGTGTTATTTGTCCAGCACAGAGTGTAGCTTCTCCCTCTCCCAGTCCAAAGTGTCTTTTAGTTGAGTTTCGGCAAGTCATCCCTTTTGCCCAGCCTTGATTCTTAGCCTTCACCCTAAGCTAGCAGTTAGACCATGTCCAATGGTGAGTCTGTCATTTAAGCTATTGTGCAAGTAAATATAAATAACAAAGGAATATGCAAACATGATAATGCCACTGAATGATGTTTATACTTTAAGTTAAGCTGTGAGTATGATTAGAGGAACATGTCTTAGTCTATTGATAGGATTTATCGTTGGTTGTATATTGGCATAGTCAAACTTAGTTTGACTATGGTCATTCTTGGGATCCGTGATGATGTGGGCCATGTATGCTTATTGATGATGATTGATGGTCCCACATACTCTTGTTGATGATACTATATGATGGACATATGATTCAGATGATGATTGATGCAGTTCAACAGGTATTATTATTACTTCAGATCATCAGATTATGCAATGTCCATATATGGTGGACCCTACAGTTGGCCCATCAGGGTAACCCATGGTGTATGAGTACACATTTTTAGTAGTTTTGGGTCTTCCGGATCCAATGAGACACTTATCATTCAGTTCCGGGCACTTTTGACAGTGATGGATGCAATTTTTCACTTGTTGACCAGATTTGGGGTTGTTTTCCTAGCCTGTCTAGCAGGGGCCATGAGAGGCCAGTTCACCTAGGGCGTTGTATGAGGAGGGCGTGGTCTAGCCACTTGATGTTACCATTTTACCCCCCTTCTGGAGAGCCTGGTGGGCTCAGTTTGACAGCGCAGGTGCCCTAGGTGGCAGTTTCAGCAGCTTCACAGTTATCGAGGCAAGTTAAAAATGGAATAAAAGGGTCACCTAGGAATTCAATTTGGGCAATTGAGGCAAGGTTTTGGCACTTGGTCTTCACAGAGGTCTTCCAGGGTGAACCCCCCATCTTCCAGCTAGATATCATCAGACAGTGGGGTCCACAGAGGTCACAGGAGGCCTTTTATTACATGTCTCTCACAGATTTTGAGGACAGGATTTGATCATTTGTATTATTTGGACATATTGTTTTATATTATTGTGCCATGGGGATGAGCTAGTAAGGATTGATGCCTCCTAGCCCCACCATGAGCTTTAGGAGTCATGTCCATGTCATATGAGGTGGGCCCATGTACTTTTGCCCCCTCTAGAGGATGACGTCACCCTCAGTTTGTCTCTCCTAGCTATGACGTCACCTTTATGTTGAGTGATCCATGTGATATTATGTTATGGCTCATCTTAGCCATTGATTATGTTGTGAGATCTTTTAATCTCAACCACTCATTACATAAAGTGGTTTTGAGATCTAGGATTTTGGTCTTTGTTATCCTATATAAGGAGGAGACCCCTTCATTGTAAAATTCATCTAGAGATTTTTGGCTCTTGGCTATTGGAATAAAAATACTTTCTTGGGCATCTTGGATCTTGGAGTTGGAATGCTTGTGGTGATTGTAAATGCTTCTTCTTCTGCACTGATAGATATTGGTGGCCATCTTGATTTTATCTTCAACTAACATTGTTTTGTAGGTAAAGAAGACGTTTTGGAGAGGTGCGAATTGGTGGGGAGGCCTACCCTTCAAGTTTCAAGAGGACGTTTTGGTTGACAGGGAGTTGTTTTGTCTTTGTACCAACAATTCATGTTTATCATCTCTTTGTTTGCATCTCTTTCCATTCTTGGTTGATTGATTGATCTTTGTGTTCTTGATTGACAAGAATAGGGAAATCGATTTGGTTGAAGGAGGCAAAATATTGGCAAGAAGGGCTCATCCAAGTTTGGCATTTGATCTTTGTGGGAAGTAATCCTCGTCACAAGCCTCTTCCATCTTCATCTTCCAGGTATGTTCCAAGAGGTATGACATTCTTCTATCTTATCCATCTATTCACTTAGATCTAAAAACCCTCATTTTTGACTTTTTCTTAGATCTACTTGGATCTATCTTGTCTTTGGGAAAAATATTGAAAACCCACCTCTATAGCATCCACGACAATTCGGATCTATAGTTTGGTGGCAATTGGGCTTCATCTGACACATTTTTTGAGGCACTTAGCCTTCCTTGCGTGAGGTCGCACTCCTTGGTTGGGTGAGTTTTGCTAGTTCCAAGACTTGGGTAGGTGAGATCCCACTTGATTTGCACTTCTCTCCCTTGATAACCTACCCCTAGTGCTTCATCTCTTTGATTTTTGCCTTGTGGGCCCCATTCCTCATTTTGAGGGTTGTGCCCCACTTGGGTCATTGGGTGATGCACTTTCAACCTTAGATCTATGGAGATCTAGCCTACTTTGGGGCATGCCACTTAAAACCCACCTTGATAATTGCCTTGACTATCCCGATCTACAATTTGGCATACTTTGGACTCCATTTACCCCTTCATCTTAAGGCACTAGTCTCCTTGGGTCAATTCGCACTCCTTGGGGATTGTGTCATGTGTTAGATCCCATATGTGGGTGTTGCCTAGTTCAACTTGGATCCATAGATCCACATCTTCAAACACCCCTTAGTGCCATTTCACCCCTAACTTCACCTTGTGGGTCCCATTTGGGTCATTTCCATACTTTAAGGAAGTGGGCCCCACTTGTGTATTTCATGGTACTAGATCTATCCCTTTGATCTCCCTAGGTGGCCTAACTCATTCATTGGTTGAAACACTTGTCACTTCTTAAGCCTCTTCAACCACATCATAACTCTTGGGTCCACCTAAGCTTGCATTGGTTTCCGTAACTCAACTTTCACATCCCCCTAAGAACCATTGCTTTGGCTAATCTTCTATCGATTGGCTATAGGGTCTCCCCCTTGATCTTGTCTTGTCTAGATCTAAAGCGAAGAGTGCCTCGGTTGTCGTGACTCCCAGCTTGCATTGGGAACCATGGCATCTCTTGGGTCACCTCTTTAGTTGTCCACCTCCTCTACCATCCCATATGGGATACCATTAGGGACAACTACAAGTTGTGTGATAACAGTAACCACTTCGGAGGTCAATCTTGGAGAAGATCTTAGAACCAAACAAGCAATCTAGCAAATCATCCATTCTGGGCAATGGATAACGATACTTCACTGTGATTCTGTTAGTGGCTCTAGAATCCTTGCACAACTTCCATGTCTTTTCCCCCCTTCTTGGGAGACATCAGAGCGGGCGTAGCACAAGGACTCATGCTTTCCATTTGAGGAAATTTGAGGTCTAAAATGGGCCTTATAAGAAAAGGAGCCATCATATAAGAAAACGAGCCAACCATAATTTCTTGATGAGTTGGAATTCAAGAACCAATAGAATTTCAATAAAATGAGTCAACCATAATGGTTTACTTGAGATATTTGTCATACAAAAAACTACTTTTTTGTTCGTATTTTCAACATATCTCCCTGTGTTTTTACTCAAATTTCGAGCAGGAGCACTCGTTGGATGCAGAATTAAATTCCGCATCCAACGAGTACCCACACTACATACTTTTGATGGACCTCGCTACCCCAAAAACAAGAAATACTTGAAAAAACGTGATGATGATGCCATCATCACGTTTTTTCAGGGATTTCTTGTTTTTAGGGTCATCATAAAGTTTTTTCAGGTATTTCTTGTTTTTAGGGCCATCATAATGTTTTTTCAGGTATTTCTTATTTTTGCGGCAACGGGGTCCGTCAAAAGTATGCAGTGTGGGTACTTGTTAGATACGGCAACGGGGTCCATCAAAAGTATGCAGTGTGGGTACTTGTTGGATGCGGAATTTAATTCCGCATCCAATGAGTTCTCCCGCTCGAAATTTGAGTAAAGATTAAAAACATAGGGAGATATGTTGAAAATGCGAACAAAAAAAGTAGTTTTTTTATTTCTTCCTCCAAAATTAATGAATATTATTTTATTATTTTAACTATTATTTTATTATTTTCCTTAGGAGGCCCATTTTAGACCTCAAATTTCCTCTAATGCCTTACAAAACCTTTTTCCACTAATTTTGTTATCTGCCTCTTCATTTCCTCATGTTTTAGAGGAGTCAATCTGTATGCAGCTTGATTAGGAAGCTTGGCACCTGGAATCAAGTTAATTTGATGGGTAATGCCCCTTGTAGGTGGTAGGCCAGGTGGTAGGTCTGTGGGTGTTAAATTGGGGTACTGCTGAAGTAATTTCTGCACCTCTAAAGGGACGGTTTGCTGCTTCAGTTGCTCCTTTACTTGGGGGTACAATAGATAGCAAACTCCTCCATTAGACTCCCAGGAGAACTTCTTCCACCCCATGGTATTCAAGGATAGAGCGGTTAATTTTGCAGATTCTTCTTCCTTGAAGGGATTCAAAATATGGCGCCTGCCCTTGTGTCTAAGCACATAGGTGTTTTCCTGCCATGGTGAACTATGTCCTGATCATATTGCCAAGGTCTTCCTAAAAGCAGATGGCATGCATCCATGGGAACCATGTCACACCATACTTTATCTTCATAGGGCCAATTTTGAAATTGACAAGACAGGTCTGATTCACCAGCACGCTATGATCCTTTTTCAACCATGAGATACTATAGGGATGTGATTTAGGAGTGCAAGTCAGCTGTAATTTCTACACCATTTCCGTGCTTACTAGATTATCGGTAGATCCCCCATCTATAATCACCTTGCACAGGTTGTCTTTACACCGACATTTTGTATGGAACACACTATTCCTTTTCCAATCAGCTTCAATTGTTGATTTGTCTCCCGAGATCAAAGTTTTTCTCAGCATCAAGTTCTCTCCTTTCTCTGCCTCGACTTCTTCTGGCATGAGTTCTTCCCCTTCTCCTTCTTGGACCATCATCACTCTTTTTGGATTTTGTGGAAAGTCAATCGAGTTATGTGGTCCGCTACATATGAAACACTTCAAATGCCTCCAACCCCTTGGAAATGTTCATCCTCGTCCCCTTCGTCCGAAGGTCCTCTACCTTGGAATTCTAGCCCTATGTCACTCCCAGGTTCAACCTCGCTTGAAGAGTTAGTAGAACTACCTCTACCCCTCGTCAGATTGCTGCTCCCTCGCTTCTTTGCTGCCTTACTCCGCCGGTTCTGTTTCTCCTCAGCTTCAAGGCCAACTGATAAGCCTCATCCACTGTATTCACTTTGAGTAGGGCCATCTCATCCTGAAGTTGAAACCTAAGGGCATTGATGTATCTAGCCGCTGCGTGTTCATCATCCTCTTGTAGCCCAGTCCTAAAAAATTCCTCGGTGAAAGTAGGAATGGACAAATCCTTTTGTCTTAAATTTTGATACTCTTGGAAAAGTTTTTGCTAGTAATCAGAAGGCATAAATTTAGTCTTCAATAGTCTCAGCATTTTCAGCCACATTCGAATCTTCACCTTCCCTTGTCTCTACCTAACACTCTGGAGGTTCTCCCACCATAGGCCAGCATGGGATTTCATCTTTGATGCGGCAATTTTGACCCTTCGTGGATCAGCCTCCCCACGTCCTTCCATATCAAAATACTTTTCCAGTTCTTGAATCCAAACCATAAATGATTCTGGGTTCAATTTGTTGCTCGTCGTAAGCATAAATCTTTCTAAAGTTGTTTCCCAAGTGGGAAAGGTGTGGCCTTGGGGGAAAGCAACGAGTCAGGTGCTATCACTTGATCCCAACTCCTCCGTTTAGGTTAACTCCTAACGAAGCCGAGGGGGGTAGACCCTACAAAGAGTTACTAAGGCTCTTGTGTTTTAAATGTTTTTGGATGGTATGATGCGGATGGGTGTTGTTTAGAAGTTTTCCTTTTGATTCACAATAATAATTTATATAATCAAAGATACAATTTGCAAAAGGGAGAATTTAAGATGCACAACAAGTGATATTAAATTAAGATAACCACAACATAAATTAAAGCATGTAAACAATATATGATCCAGATAAGCAAATAAAATGAAACAGATTGAAGCACCAGTGCCTTATGGAGTCAATATGCTGAGGTTGCTTGATACAAGAGTTTGTGTGCTTGAGAACCGTTTTGCAAGTGCTCTTTGTAAATTTTATAATGATCTTGATTATTATGGCTAAGGAAAATCTCCAAGATATACGCGAGGTATAAGAGATATGTCCGGAAAATACTCTAAGTGGCTCAGTACGGAAACACGTTGGCTGCCCAAGCCCTGAAAGCGTGTTCAACACTACACCAAACAAGGATGTAGTCTAACGGTGCCCCCAAGGTCAAGGTACATTATCCAGCGTCCCAGGCAGAATTTGCCCACTTTCGAGTATTGCGATCAACGTCAGATTTTTGTTGGTTATGGGGGTGTAAATTTTATTATGGTTAAAATTGGATTAAATGTGAAAAATTAAATAGTCTATACTGTTTCTGTGTATCCTAGGGTAGGGTAGAGCATACGCAGTATAGAAATGATAAATTCCAATTTTAGGGGAAATGTGTTTGAAACAAGAGAACCTTTGTAGAAACTCTCCGACAGAGAGCACTCTTGATCTGCCTTATGGCGAGATTCAAGAGATTTATGATGCACAAAAATAAATAACAGAAATGAAATCTAAACTACCTAAGAGTCTCTTTCAGGTCAAAGACCGTTCTCGGGAAAGCAAGGGGTTAGTCAAATCAAAGCAAAAGCAACTCTCCGACAGAGAGCACTCTTGATCCATTGTTGAGTGAGATTCAAGAGATTTATCATTTTCAATAGTTATCAATTTATATCAAACAAAAAAATGAACTACTTAAGCAAGGATAAACAACTAGCAATGATTGGAATTTGAAACTATTCTAACAAAATGAAATTAAGCTAGGTACTGAAAGTAAAACTAAACTAAAGATGCAAAAGACACAAAACACTACAAACTTCCCCCAAATAGGGGAAGTAGAATGTGGGAGCCGTAATCCCACTAGCTTTTTATTTAGGAGTTACAATGCTTAGGGCTTTTTTAAATCCCTTGAAAACTTTAAGGAATGGAAGCTTGAATGCCTCTCAACAAAAAGATGTCTTCTTATTTTGTTTTTTCTTGTTTGATTGGCCTTCGTTTTTTAGATTCCAAATCTTTGGGTTATCTCCTTTAGTTGATCTCCTCCGACAACCTGAAACTAAGAGCTTCGAACAAGCACTAGTTAAGGTTAATCAAAATCCAACAAAAAGTAAATCTAAGATCTAAGTAAACTAAAATGTAAATGATCTAGCAAACTTTGAAATTAAGATCTAGATGCAAGAATTTAAATTGAACTAGATGCAAAACTTAAAACTTATGAAAAATAATCTAAGATCTATAAATAATAAAAGAAAAACAAAAAGTAGACTAGAAACTTTGAAGCTAAAGAAACTAACAAATGCAACTAACAAATGCAAGTGACTACATGCAACTAACTACAAAAAGAAAAAGAAAGAGAAAGAAGGGGTGAGGAAGCGAAGACAAGGATGAAGAGCGAAAAGAGAGCTGCAAAGAAATGGAAGAAGAAGGCTGGAAAAGAGAGCAAAGACAGTCAAAGGAGTGGCTGCAAAAGTAGGCAAGAAATGAGCTAAAAAACAGTGGTAAGGGGCAGTGGAAAAGAGAAGTAAAGGGTGTAAACAGTGAGCATGAAAGGGCTGCAAACAAAAGAGAGGGTGAGGCTGCCAATTGAAGGCAAAAGAGAAAGCAAAAACAGAGATAGAATGGGCAGCAAACAGTAAAGGAAGAGGCTGCAAACAGTGATGAAATCAGGGTTTTGAAAGGCTGGAAAAGAGAGAAAAATCAGAGATCTTAAGAGACAAAATCAGCGAGGAATGAGAGGCAAAAAGTGACCAAAAGAGAGAGCAGAAAATAGGTGAAAGAGGGCAGTGAAACAGAGAATGGGCAACCAACAAAAAGGAAGATAGGGCAGCCAAGAGAGAAGAGGAGAAAAAGGCAAAGAAGAGAGCGAAGCCAAACAAGGCAAAGAAAGAGAAGGGCAAGAAGATAGAGATGGACTTGTAAACTACGGATTCTTGTTAAAATTGTAACCAGTAACCAAGATTTAGAGTTTGTTTTAAAAATTTGATGGATGAGAAGAGAGCTCCTTGTAGCTCAGTTTTTGATTTGGAAATTGATCAACTTGTAGGTCCTGCAAAACAAATGATGTTATAAAAAGAGATCTTGATTTGTGAAGCAAGGATAGATGCAGCTGAGCTCACACCTTTCTCCACCTTTGATGAACCTTGAAAAGGCCACAAAACTCAAAACACAAGTGCTATCAAGTACTAAAATGCTAAATAAAACAACATCAAATCAATACTGGTATAACTTGCTACTTCCTATTCATTTAGATGTTGAGAAACCTTGCATAGATAACCAAATTAAAGACGATAAATGGCTAACCTTGCGTGCTAGATTGATAGCCCTCCTAAGCTAGCAATGATAAAAATTACACTTGCATAAAGAGAGAAGGGTTTAGAGAAAATATTACCTCAATACAAGATGAATTCACAACACCAAGAGACAATGCATGGACCTCCAAAGTCTCTGCTTTTATTTCCAATTAAACAATTACAATTTGGGCAGAGTTCTCTTGCAAATTCTCCATCCTTAACATGGAGCAAGAGTCTCTTATTTATACAAAAAGAGAAGGCCAAAGACCTAACTCGAAATGCATGAGGAGAGGATCGAAAGAGGAGGGCGAGAGCTTGAATCGTGGAGACTTGGTGCACGAGTGATTAGCTTGGTGTATTGAACTGAGCGTTGGTTGTTGGTAATTGGATGAGGTGGCTGCCACCTCATGAGAGGGGCGCCCCTCTCCATTGTAAACCACGCCCCCCTCCATTGTAAACCACGCCCCCCTCCTTGGAGTAATCGCCCATCCCGTTGAGAATCTGCCCACGTGAACCATGCTCACGTCATCTCATTAAGATGATTCGCTATCCAAACTTCAATTTAGCATGTGCCTTTAATCTCTTAAGTGAGTTGTACACCCCAAGAAAATATTAGCCACCCTTTTCCAATGTTTATTTCATCATATTTTTAATTTTTTTAATTTTTTGACCATGGTGCATTTTCACATTTTTTAACAATTAAATGCCAGAATGATGCATTTTTAGCCAAAACTGCTCCCAGAGGCGACGTAATCGCCTGGAAACTGAAGAAAGGGGGCACTAGGGTAAAGAGGATGCTCTGAGCGTCAAAACGAGCCTCCCCACGCCAAATTCCGCCTCCAGATGAGGATTTTATCACATTTTGAAATTTTCCATTTAAACCATTAAAAAATGGTCTAAATTACGGAAAAATTGATTTTTCTCGGAATGAAACGAAACTCCTAGGGGACCTAGTGGTGCATGTTCATTGGACTCAATCGAGATGGCTAACATGTAAAAAATCCTAGACACAAGACTCTAATAACCACCTTAGGTTTTGACCACCATGGTAAATACTCCAGCTTTGGAGGTGTGAGTGAAAAACTCGGGGATTATACTTCACTAAAGAGTAAAGCATAATTCCCAAGGAAAAAACACTCTAGAGTATCACCCTGATAGTTAAACCTAAGGATAACCGAGTCTTTTATAAAAGGACCCCGTCTAGACCAACTTTTTACAATTTCCCCATTGGGGTATGAACATGCATTTATTACAAATGGGGCAAAATTGCCCTGAAAATGACTTCTGAACTTCTAAACATTGACGATGAACATTGAACATGTTCATGAAACTGGCGACTCGCAAGAAATTCAGCTATTGTATAAAATAGCTGGTAACACAATTCACCCTTGAAATCGGGAACTTCCACTTTAACTTTAGTCTCTTGTTTGGATATGGCTTCGATAAGCCTCTCCATGGGGTCTACTGCTCCACCCCAACCTCGGGGAAATTTTGGCTCCTCCTTGGATTCTTCCTGAGGCAAACTAGCCTTGATGGCCTCTAATCTTTAGAGCAACCCCTCATCTATGGGTTCCCTTCGTCTGACATTTCTCTTGCCTCTTCTCCCCTAGTTCAGATGGACTCCCCTTTGGGCCATCGTGGATGCTCCGATACCAAAACTGATGCAGTCCCTCAGCTGCACAAACTTCCAAGACCTACAAGAAATGCCCAGATAACAAGCTAGACAAGGAAATGAACTAAAATCATAAACAAACTTTGCTCCAACGCAGGGAATATATTAGCGAATAAAAACGGATTATGGAACTACAATATCCTTAGTCAACTGAAGACATTCAGGCTAGAGATTACACAGTCTCTAGTAGACTCACGGGCCTTTATTCCAATCACCAACAACTGAAGGCACGTTGAATAACATCATTGGCTCGCAGTCCCTCGTTTCACCTTAACAACAATATCTACGAAAATCCATCCAAAAAATAAAACTACTGCCCCGATCCGTTGGCTCAACCTAGTATTTAGAGTTTTGGGTTCTCGCCGGAATTTCTTTGGCTAGACTCAACATATCCCTGCAATCTCGGATTTGTCTGATCGGCACTGGGAGTCCCATTGTCGTTCAGTTGAACTCGTTTGGAACTATCCGTTAGCACTTGACGCATGGATGCTCTCCATTGGATGCTTTTTTTTGGATGCTCCTTATCAGTTTCCCAGGCCCAATAGTAAACGAGCCCAGACTAACCAAGGGAGAGACCCTAGCCAAACTTTTTCTAAGGTTGCTTAGGATAACTCAATCAACCCGAAATACTGACCTAGCTATGTTTTTATCAGATAAGAGTGCCTAATTAAGATATTCAAGATAAATTAGACACAATTCAGTATTCAATAATTACATGCTATGAACAAGTAAATATAAAGATATAATGAAACATATTACTTGTAGAAAATAAATAGACAATATGAGCAACTTGAAGTAGTTAAACCCAAAACCAAGGCTTATAGTCAATTAGGATTATTTAGTCGCTATAGCCCTTCTAACCACCTGCAGACTCCAACGATGATGCTTGGCCCAATCTTTTAGAGCACTAACCAAGAAGGCTCGATCGTACCCCTAGCCACACCACCCGACCCCTTAGATGTGTGAAGAGTAATCTTCCTGAATGTTGTGTTCGGTGCACTATAGCGACTAAACGACCAAGAGGTTGGTTCTAGGATTCCTATGGGATCCCCGTTATACGCAAGGTATGTGGGGTCCAAGTCCGTGCTCGGTGCTGTCTAATGCAGTACTACTCGACTAGGGGTACTATATCCGAGTTAGAGGGGATGTTCGACATCTTGCACCTAACGAGGATGCAAGAAGATTTGTCCCAACATTGGTCATTGTATTAGTAGGGCCCCATTAGACCTTAGTTTTACCTTCCTAACGAAAGCTCCTGAATATTTTTATAGATGTCCTAACACATCTTCTACCCAAACAAAGCCCAATTGTCGATTTGAACCATATGAGCACCACTTGCACTATTTTAGTTATGAATTTCACAATGTATCATTAAACATTCACCGTTCATAGCATTGACATGAAAATTCTAGCAGTGAAAGAGAGCATTTAGAATAGATAGTCTCAATATTATAACAATGCTTCTCAAATATCCAATGAGAGTATACTCAATAGTAACGAAACCAATGATAATCACCCCACTTAGATGCCCAATATTCTTTCTTAGGATATCCACTTCAATATAATCAAAATAACCCCAAAAGATTTTAGCAAATTCTCAAATGTCATTTACCATATATATATATCAATCATGGACCTACTAGAGAATATCAAGTCAATGATTATAGGCTCGAACAACTTCACCAAGTTGGTATGATTCGTAATCCATAAACAAGAGCATTAAAGTGTAAGTTACTAGGAATGTGTGAGTAAGAATAACAATTTGTAGTATCCTTGTAGCAATAACACTAATATCTTGATATAACTTTCTTAATGGATTAAAAATCATGAACCAAGTTAGAGTATTAAGCCAACCACATAGAATATTCCAAAGTTATCAAATTGAATCACAAGATAAGCATAAGATCCAACCAAGTTGAATTACTTCAACAACTTGGAATCCTTTGTAAGCAAAGTGTCAATGTGAGCTAAAGTAAACAACTTCAATCCCTAACAATGATCAAGAGTAAAATGTCAATCAAGGACTATTAACAAAGTTCTCATAGCATCAAATAATTAAATCCTTTGTTATCATACCATCCATTAATATCATGATTTAGGCTAGCTAATACATCTTAGTGTATCCAATAAGTTATTACTTAAGAGATCTAAGACAATAGATATCAATTGTTGGATCCTGGCATAATTGAATACCAAATATGTAAGAACCACAGTCATATACAGCAGTAAGGAACTTTGATTAACTTTGACAATGATTCAAGTGTCTTATGTCAATAATGCAGCCCTGAATATACTTATAGTGCAATAGTATGAGAATGGATTTGACAGTTTACTTGTGAACTTAAAACATTGTCAATTTCAAGGTCAGAATTTGCCTTTAAAATGCTTCTTAAGGAGATACTAACAGCAGTAGTAAGGCACAATTACACTCAAATTTGAGCTACAGCAGTGACCACTTATGCAATAATAGAGAACAGTAAACAAGGCATAAAAGATGCCAACCAAATTAGATTCTGTTCTCAAGTGTAAGGTAAGGACAGCAGTACCATATTCTTGTTTATATAAGCCAAGCATCAACCATAAATCTCAGATCTGGATGATATTATTTATGCCCTGAATTAGCAAGATTTGAACATGAAATTAATGTCTAAATGAGGAAATGAGGGCAGTTCTTTGATAGGCCGAATTTACCATTAGCAAGATCCTTTAGTTACTTAGCAAGGTGTTGAGGATGGCTTATCAAAGTATTTTTGGAGATTGCACACAAAAGTAAAATGCACTTGGAAAGTAGTGAAGTGCCCAACAAGTCTTTGCATGTAAGGTATCTCCCAAGTTGTCTTAAAATAATCAGCGATTTGAAATATTGACAATCCAAGAGATAGAAAAGCGAAGAAGGTTAAATGTCTTAGTTTGGAATAGGCTTTCAAACAAATCCCAAAATGATAGATGCTCTAGTTTTAAAATGACCATATGAGCAAAGCCGAATTGGTAAGAACTTAGAAGCTTATAGAGCCTAAGTCAAGCAACGATTTTGTTGAGTAAATTAATAACAAATATTAGTGTTATTTATTGTAATTTGTCCCAATGATAGTGAACATGCAAGGACATTATGCATGCACAAGATTGGAACCTCTTAGGATAGATTTCAACACTAAAATCAAAATCAAACCAGCATACTAAGTGTTAGATATTCAATGAGAATTGCACTTAAGAAATTTTAAAGACACCTGGATTTAGAAAACAAGGAGCTTCTTTCAAAAGAGCTGGTTTTAAAGAGGTAAATAACATTCGAATATGGTCTAGTGATATTCAAATTTAATTTTTCCATAACCTTTTTGGTCATAATATTTGATGAGGCTCTAGAATCCAACATACAGTTATGTAGAAGAAGACCATTTATCATCAATGATACGTAAAAGGGCGGGTGATCTTCTTTACTTGAGTCCACAATATGTAGGATAACTGGGGGGTCTTTCTCGACAGTTTTCTTAAAAGGAGGTGCTTTTACTTTAGGCTGTCCATCATTAACCTCTTTGGGAGGATCTATAACATTCATTAACTTTTCCCTTTGACAATGGATCTTAAGGGCTTCAGTGGCAGGTATTAAGACTTTAACAGACTCACCATTTACCCAAATCAATATCAACATCAACAGTTTTAGGATTATGTGGAGTTATTACCTTTGGTATATACTATTGCTTGGCTTTTGGGGCTCCAGCATAATCCTTCTTCTTATAGGTGAGCCCTTTGAATTTAGGCATTTCTTTAATATGCTCCGGAGTAGGCATTTCACCATAAACTTTGGTCAATTTATCCTTTTCTTGACTATAATCTCTAGCTTGATTCCATGATTCTTTAGAGAGGGGGTGAACATTTCCTACTATATTGATAAACTCACGCTCGCTTGTAAAATCATCATTACTGCTGCTTGTTCCATGAATTTCTTGCTCTAAGGCTCGACAAGCTATGTAACATGTAGATTCTTCATGTAATGCATCACAAGGTCTACAATATGGAGGAACTTCCTCAACCATATTGGTTGTTTCTAACTGATGAGGTATTCTGTCATCCTGAGGGGGTTCTTCTTCTGCCACTTATTCTTTGGAGGAAAGGTCTTTTGATTTGAATGTGATCTTTCTACGGCAACCACTCTGTTGGCTTCCATTGTCTCCATACGTTCACTCATCTCCTTCATCTTCTTTTCATAAGACTCTTGCATTTGGCGCATGGGTGCCTTTTCCTTGGGTTCATGATGTTTATTAGAAATGATAGCCGTTGTGAACCTAGGGATGTTAGATTTGCTTGATGACTGCATATTAAGATCAATTTTTACAGCCAAGTCTTGGGAAACTTTCAGAGTGTCCGGTTCTTTATCCATTAGCATGAATCTGATTTCACCACTTAACGCTTCCATATAGTAAACTAAAATAGATTTGTCAGTGGGCTTGAAGTCGGCATGAAAACTGGCAACCAAATCTGTGAATTTCTTGTTGAATTCCTCCATTGTTTCATTTTCATTTCTTCGGATAGAGCGGAGGGCATTCAATAGGTGGTGTAGCTCTTTCTTTTCTCCCCACCTTTCAATGGAACCTTTAGTCAAAGCTTGGTAAGAGTCATAAGTATTGTGAGGCAATCCTATGAACCATTCAAATGCATCATCTTCTAGTGATAAGGCAAAAAGCCTCATGTAGACATCCTCATGTTGTTGGGTAGGGGTTCGACACTAAACCAGGTTCCTAGCAAACTTTTGAAGGTGGACTGAGGCCAAGATGTCATTATTTCCTTGAAATGTAGGTAACTTCAATTTCTTTATTAGGTAGCTCATGTGGATATCCTGCAATCCGAGTGAAGCTAAGGGGTTTGAATTTTTTTTCCATCGGAGACAAGTCTTTATTCAAACTACAATTGCTAAACAAAAACTGGATGTCTAAGAGGGACTCAGATCCTACGAGAAGCTAGTTTAGCTTGCCTCCTTCGATAAACTCTTTCAGGTTCAGGAATGAAAATGACTAAACCGTTAGAGGTTCTTCTTGTAGAATACTGAGTTGTGTTATTTGATAGTGGAGTCGCCAGGTGGATCGAGTGAATCTTAGATTATTCGACAAGACACACCAAAAGCTAAAAATAAAAAAGAAACGAAAAAGTCATATCCAGGGATAGAAAGATTTATCTCCGACAACGATGCCAAAAATGTTGCCACCGGATCGCGCACCTGGTTAACTAAACAAAAATCTCACTACTGCTCAGTGCGCCCTTGAGGGCAAGTCTCCAGTCAAGTACTGTCACTTGATCTTGACTCCTCTGTTTAGGCTAACCCCTAACGAAGCCAAGGGGGGTAGTCCGTATGGAATGTTTCTAAGGTTGTTAAGTTTTAGAAGGTTAATTAGATGGGGTGTTTTTAGGAGTTTGAATGTGAATTATTGTCCAAGTCATGCAAAAATAATTTATGACCAACAACATAAAATTAAATCATGACATAATGAAAGCTTAAAATATAAAACAATAAAATGGATCAGTGCCTTGGAGTCAAATGCCAACGGAGTGCTGCTATTGGGTGTGAAATGTTTTTCAATGTTTTCCTGTTCAATTTTAAAATTATGACTGATGAATTTGATTTAGGGAAAAGGGGAACTCGAGATATACCGTGAGGTACAAGGAGTATGTCCGGAAATCAAACAAGGGTGGCTCCTCACGAAGACATGTGGGCTGGATGGAGTGTCGAGGGGATGTTCAACACTACACCAATAAGGATGTAGCCTAATGGGGCCCTAAGGTCACGTTCCCGTGGTTCCCGCCTCTTCTGAGAAATTTTCCCACACAAGTTTAATATCTAACACCGGAGTTTTGCTATGTTGAGGGTGGTTAATTTTATTAATGTGAATTTATTAATTAAATGTGAAAAATGATGTTGCGACTTGTTTCTGATTTCCCAACGACCAGGCAAATGCCCGCAGAGGGAAAGAGCATACTTTGAGTTAACAACAAAATATTTGTTCCAATTGACAATGTAAGTGACTGAAATTAAAATGTTGTAAATGCAATGTTAAGGAAATAAACTTGCAAAAGGGAAAGAGATACTAATCACCGAGACTATGTGTCACTTTCTGATCATCCACCACTAATAGGAAAAGCCTTTAGGCGATGGCGAGAGCATACTTCGTGGCAACGAGTTTGGCTTTATTTGCTACTTGCAAAAATTTAGAAAAGCAAAAATTTTAAACTACTCAATTAAAGTAGACAGTCTGTAAAAATGTGATTGTGTGCTTGTGTTATGAAATAAAACAAATGTTAGAAAAACTCACTTCCACAAAAAAAAAAATTGCGAATTCCCCCAGGTGGGATGGGGTGTGGGCGTTGTGTATCCCACCTGTTCTCTTTATTAAAATATTTACAATGCTTTTAAAGAAGTACCACTTGGTCCTTTTAGACTTGGATCCAAGGGTTTACAAAGCTAGAAATAGAAACTATGAATAAAGAGGGTCTCCGGAGGCTTAAAACGACCAAATTTGTCGAAAATTCGCCAGAGTTTCTTCCTCTTTTTCCTTCAACCTGCTAAAAACCAGCAAACTAAAGTATAAAAATTAGTGGATTAGTCAAATAAAATACAAAATAAAATCTACAATTTTATACTTGGAAAAATTTCAGTGAAAATTGCTACTACAAGTATAAAAATTATCGATTTAGATCTATGATTTTAGCTTTGAAATAAGACTTTTCTAGATCTCTTTGATAAGCAAGAGATTTAAAAAATCAATCTTTTAGATCTGCTCTGCTTGCTTTAAAATAGAAAGGGAAAGAAGAGTTGTTTGTTTCAAGAAGATGGAAGGAGCCAAAACCAAGCCTTTAACTTGAGGGAATGGAGGACCAAGGATGCCTGCAACACAGAGTATATCAAGAAAAATTATATAACCAGCTGCTGAGTTTAGAATAGGAGTCAAACTAGATCAACTTCCTTGCTCAACATTCTATCCTGCACAGTCTCAACTTTCAAGAACACTTACACACAAAAGTGATTAAATCCAGTATATCAATTAACAGAGACAAGAAGGGCAATAGCATAAACCGACTACATGTGCTGCTTCTAAATCTCTCAATAATCAAATATAAGTAAGCAAGTCAAAGCCTATGAATGCTTACTCTACAGGTTCAAAGGCCTTTTCAAGCTAGATCAATCCACAGTTATAATGTAAGAACATAAGTGAAACTACA
The DNA here is from genome assembly GCA_027924585.1 of Larix kaempferi. NCBI lineage: Eukaryota > Viridiplantae > Streptophyta > Pinopsida > Pinales > Pinaceae > Larix > Larix kaempferi. The sequence continues at coordinate 7,552,983 of BSBM01000459.1, read as the reverse complement.
CTAGATATACCTCAACCAAGATGCATTCATGAAAATGGACCAACAACAGACATGTAGACCTCCAAATCCTTTTGAATATATTACTAAGAAAAATTACAAGCATTACATGAGTAGAGTTTCTATGCTTTCCCATGTTAAACAATGGAGCAAGCCTCGCTTAAATAGAGTTTGAGAGAGAGAAGGGCGCATCACATGAAGATGGAGAGCTCAACTCCATGATTCAAGCCTTTGATTGAGGGCTGATTTGAGATGAGTGGGATGCCACATAAGAGAGGGGTGCATCCCTCTCTTGTAAACTCCTCCAACCACAAGAAATTCGCCACATGAGAGAGAAGTTGCCCATGTGGAGGAGGGTGCATCCTCCTCTTGTAGATAACTTGCCCTCACCATATCCTTGATTAGATCCACCTACAAATGATTGAGATATTCATGGGATGTGATTGCCAACTCAATTGGGCCTTCAAAGGGACCAAATTCCCTTGATTTAGGAATTGGATTTCTCTCATATCTTTATTTTTTTGAATTAAATAATTATTTTTTAATATTTTTGAGAGAATCTTTATTTAAGTGAAAAATAATCACTTAGAACTTAGGAAAAGTGGGTTTAGGGGTAATATAATATGAGTGCTCTAGGTTAGAAAACGATCACCCCCATGGTGAATTTCACCTCCTAACCCACTTTCCATGAGATTCTTAACTTATTTAATTAAAACATTAAAAAATTGCCCGTTTACGGGAAACTTTTTTATTTTTGAAAAACAAAATAAAACCTAGGGGGACCTAGTGCATGTCCATATGACTCATTATTGATGGCTAGCATGTAAAAATACATAGACACTTAGAATTTAATAACCTCCCAAGGTTTGACCACCAAGGTAAATACTCCAGCTTTGGAGGTGTGAGTGAAAAACTCATGAATTTTACGCCACTGAAGTGCAATGCATAATTCCTAAGGAAAAAAAACTCTAGAGTATCCTCTGGATAGATAAACCTAAGGTAAGCCAACCCTGTTACAAAAGGACCATGCTTAGAACAACTTATTACAATTCCCCCATGGGGTATGGAGATGCAAATTTTACAAATGGGCCAAAATTGGCCTGCTGAACTTCTGAACTCTGGAAATGAACAATGAATGTTGTCCAAGTCTTCTGAGGTTCACAAGAAATCCAACTAAGTGCAACTTAGTGGACAACAGGGCCTACTGCTGGAAAACAAGGGTACACACCCCAAGAGGGATATTGACCCTACATATCAAGTTTGACTAGGTTGACATTAACCATAGCTAATAATACAATATGAGAATAAAAAATATGGCATTAGCCATAACTACAAGTAATAATAGTACATGAGTCGTGTCCATATGTACAAATTACACTAATAATGCCAATACTAGCCATAAAGAAATGCATAGCATTTTGTTCCAGTGAAGACAATTGATATGCTTCCTTTAGTTGTCAACTTTAAGGTTGATTACTTATGCTAGGCTGTGAAGTCGAAAGCATTAATGGATTTGGTAGATAAAAACTAGAAAAATAGACTTTGGAACAACTTTTGTGATATTTAAAAAGAGAGGTTGTAATATCGTGGCATTTTCAATTGACAATGAGACCCACCATCAAACCTCAATTTGTTGTGGTCGAGGTAATATTTTTGAAAATGAGTAAAGGTTGCAACCCTTGTGAGGCTGATCGACCTTGAGGGTCATTCTTGATTGGGTTTAAGAACAAACATAAATATTCCCTACTCCATCTTGATCATTGAAAAAGGGCTAGTGGTGTGCTAGGAGAGAAAAAGCATCCTAAAGAGTTTAATTGGTGTTAGGGTTGTACATGTCATAGTTTAAGAAATAAAATAAATAACCCGCACTCCACAATTGTGATCGATGAAGGTCAATTGTGTGTTGGAAGGAGAAAGAAAGCGTCGCATGTTGAGATATTGTAACTTCTAAGAATATTATATTTGTACTTTATTATTTCGGAGATGTTTTATTCCTTCGTGGAGACCCTATTGTATATTCGGAGATGTTTTATTCCTCCGTGGAGAATGTGGTAACTTGGGTTATTAGACTTCCCTAGCGGGGTCGGCCCTGTATGAGTCATGTGGGTTAAAGGGTTATTAGACCACCCTAGTGGGGTCGGCCCTGTCACATTATGTTAAGTGGTTAAGTTGGGGCCGACCTAGTTAGTATAAAAGTCAAGTTGGAGTTGTGTATAAATAGAGGAGGTGTGTTCCTCATTTAACACACATTCACTCACTTGTGATTAGCGCATAGGTGAGAGAGAGATCTGCTATGGAGGAGAAGGAGCTCATGTTTGGGGATTACATCTTTTTATTTGCTGGTCATCTATATTGAGGAAGCTTTGCTGGGTTTTCTAACCCATGAGGGTTTCCTAGGATAAATCTATGTCTCTTGTGTTTATGTTGTGCTTTTTGTTCTTTCAGTGATCCTGTATATGCTATTGTTGTGAAATGGAATGTAATACTGATATTATCTGTCTTAGCATATTGAATCTTAACATCGCAAAGAGCCAGATTTTCCTAGGGGTTGTGCATGGTTGGTTTTTAAGAAATAAAATAAATACCCCTGTTACTTTAGAATTGATATCGATGAATGTTGATTGCGCTATAAGAGGAGACATGACCAAAAGTAGGTCAATGGGACAACCCTTTACATATGTAGTGATACATAATGGGAGTGTGAAAACCACTACTATAGAAGAAAAAATCAATGCTATTGTCTATGACTTGGGTGCAAGTGCAACTATCACAATACCAAAAAAGAAATACAGTGCTCTTAGGCCAAGTAAAAGAGTTGAGTAAAAGGGAAAGTACCTTAGCACTCCAAGTTCCTATCTTTGGACCAAGGAGAGAGGGGTTGCTCCTTTGAAGTCGAGTGGTTTGATCATTTGCATATGTCCTTGTTGACTAATAATAGTGCATAAATCCTACTTTTCTAGTGGCTTTATGTACAGACACAAATTGTAACCATTTGTTGTTATAAATGGTTAAGGCATTAATTTAATGTGTGATTGTCATAATAAACTGAATACACTTAATAATTACACATAGAGAAAGATAACTCAAGTGCACAAGATGTGTATGGGTACAATAAGTACCCCTTAAGATAATATCGACAAATGATATATATTTTTGCTCAACTTATTCATGTATAAATGAGGGTTAGCCTCTTTTATTTATACATGAGCAAGTTGAGTGAAACTATATCAATTATTGATATTATCTTAAGGGGTACTTATTGTACCCATACACATCATATATATATATACACACACACAACGTCACATGGATGCAGAGCTATGTTGTAGGAAACACATTGAGGCTTGTCGTACCGATTGCGTTTCGGTATGGAAACGTGTATGGTACATGTTATCACATATATAGTAGCCGGGCTACCATACATTATTTTTTTGATTCTAGTACACTATTCAGCCAGTTCCCTTACATTGAGATGCTGAGATGAGCATCTATATTGGATCACTATCAGATTTTGGACAGCAGTTGTATTCCCCATGCCATGACTGAGTCTCAGGACACTCAGAGAGATGACTGATATAGCCATTATACCATTTGTTCAGAGCAGTCAGTAGTGCCCAGAGCTACAGCAACAGTTTCAGAGGACAAATGATGGTTCAGGTGATGAGCATTCAGGTATATGACTTAGCAGGTATATCATTGTGTTATGGTTATATTGCTTTTATACTTATTCTTATAGCATGTCTTAGCACGTGGTGTCATGATCTGGCGGTCATATAGATATGTGGACCTGGTTGATCTTATTATATATATTATATTGTCCCTACTCAGACTTAGAAGTTCACTATTCATACTCATTGGTTTTACCCTCCTTAGGGAGAATAGATGTGATCATTCCACCATATCTTGGCTTGCTAGTGTTGGCTCCATTATTCATTGTCTTCATCCATCCATTGCCTACCTTTTAGTTTATCACCCTGACTTACTACTTGACTAGTGACATGGAGGATCTTTTCCCCACTGTAGCCTCTGTATTGGGTGAGCTTCCCTGTTTATTGTGTCTCGGCTCTGAGTTGGTGACAAAACTTACCTATGGTGAGTTGGAGTTCCTTGTGAATTCCCCCTAGTCACTAAAGTTGTGTTGGTTAAACCTGAAACTTTTAGTGCTGCCATGAATACAAAATCTGGAAAAATGAAATGCTATATCTTGTATGAAAAGCCCGTTCATGCAATGTGTTTCTAAACACACATGAATGAAAGGCACGCCAAATGAAAATGGCCATGAAAATAAAACGTTATATCTTTTGGAAATGTAAATACCTAGGTAAACAAGCTGTCTGTGACACACCTAGAAGTGCTCAGGTAAACAAGTGCCTTAAAAACACACCTACAGCAGAAAGCCTAAAATAAATGTAAATCTATGCAATGTGTTTATAAACACACATAGATCAAAGGCTATGGAAACTTCAGGCCCAAAAAGCAATGGAACTTAAATGCTATATCTAAATTATTGCTGGCTTCATTTGTATTATGGATTGTGCGCATTTGTTAAAGGTGAATAAACCCTCTTTGAACAACTTATCCATTTGTGAGACACCGCCATTCCCTGTGTTGTTGCTCATTCAGTATATACTATGGTGTGTATTCCCTTTCCCTTTGCCAAAGTGTCACAAAGTTAAGTCAGTCAAGTCATCCCTTAGCCTAGCCAGTTATTTTAGCTTTCACCCTTCACTAGCAAATTGATCACAGCTATGAAGTGAGTATGATCCTGAAAGTCTAGTCTGAGTTAAATAATAATTAATGACATTATATATTTGGATTTAGATCGCCAGTAATGATTACTTTGTGTTATAATTGTTATTTGAATAAGTTGTAGAGCATGCATTAACCTTTGACACTTTGCAGCAGCTTCTGATGATGGTCTGAGTTATATTTGGTCATGTTGACTTGGTCAAACTTAGTTTGACCAAGGTCAACCATAGGACATGAGATGGTTGGACCTTGTGATGATATGGATAGATGATATATGGTCTATGTACATGTACATGATGATTCTATGCAGCAGATATAGGGTTATGATGATGATTCATGGTTTACAGCATTATTTGATCATTTACAAATTATTATTATTTCACTTGTTCCGATATATTGGATATGTTTTATGATCATTCAGAGACTCATATGGTGTATGAGTACACATCTTGGATGGATTTGGACCTTCTGAGTCCAATGAGATAGTCTGTTTTCAGTTCCGGGCACTTACAGTGATGATTGAGCCTTAGTAGGCTAACCCAGTGCAGTTTTGGTCTGTCGGAGACCCTGTCAGAGCAGAGAAGATTTTTATCTGGTTGACCTAGGGAGCTATGCTTGGAGGGGGTGGTCCAGCCACTTGTTTTTACCATATTACCCCCCTCCCGGACACACTGGTGCCCTCACCTTGACAGCACAGGCACTCCAGGAGGCAGTTTGGGGTAGTTTCACTCTTCCCAAGGCATTTCAGGATTGGTAGAAATGGCTATTGAGGAATTCGATTTGGGCTACTGAGGCAATGTCTTGGCATGGGATGATCAGTGATGATGGATTGATGTCTTCCACACCTCCTCCGGCAGTTTCAGCTTCATCGGGACCCACATCCATCACTTATGGCACTTTCTGATGATTTCTGAGGCCTTTTGAGGCCTACGATTTGTACATAGAGGCACGATTTGGTATATTGATGACTATTTTATTATTATTGTGCTATGGGGATTGACCAAGGGTGGCTAAAATTACCCCTTGGACCCACCATAAGCTCCTTATTATATTTTGTCATCATGATATGGTGGGATTCCCCTCTCCTAGGGTGATTTTGTCCACTTATGTTATATTTTATTTGTGATCCATGTATTTTATTGTTGAGCTCATCTCAACCATTGATTAGACATTTGTATCTTTTAATCTTAGCCACTCATTCAAAAAGTGATTAGTATTTTGATGCCTCTCCTTCCTATTTAAAGGAGAGAGCTTCTCATTGTAAGGGGTCTTTGGCTCTTGGATTATTGGTTTAGAAAAACTTTCTTGTGGAAATTCTTGTGGTCTCCTTTGCATCTGGTGTTCTTAGATGGTGATTGGAAAGTCTATTGCATCCTAGCATTTGGGAATTTGTGGTAAGATCTATCTTTTTTGGAAATCATTGTCTTGTCTACAGGAGGGCGACTTCAACAAGGGCGATTTTGCAAGGCTTCTTCAAATCGACTTTCTTGGCATTTGCTTGTATTAGGGGGTTATCATTAGTATCATTGTGATCTATGCTATCTTTCTGGTACTTTTCTTGTGGCATTAGTCTCATCTCTTGATTGCATCAAATCTGATATTGTTGACGTTTGTTGTGCAAGAGAGAGGGCGCATTGGCTTCTTGGGCTAAAACGACTTCATAGAAAACTAGCTCAAAGCTTCTCAAATTGATCGGATTTGCATAGATCATCATCATCAAGGCATCTACAAGGTTACCCAGGTAAGATCCACAGGTTTGTTTCTCTTATCTTGATCCAATCCATTGACATAATACATAAATTGATAAAACCCTAATTAATCAAAACCCCCATTGTTACATTTTCTCAGATCTACTAAGATCTAGTGGGTTGTTGGGTGTGATATTGAAAACCCACCTCTATAGTATCCACAGCATCCCGTATTTATAGTTTGGTGAGGATTGGCCTCCATTTGACCCCCTTCCCAAGCCAACTTAGCCTCTCGAAGTGAGGTCGTACTCCTTGGGGAGGGTGAGTTACCCTAGATCTAGTTGATGGGTAGTTGAGATTTTGCTTGATTCAGAATCTACACATCCTAAAACCTACCCCTACACTGTCACTTTTCTGATTTCTACCTTGTGGGCCCTATTCCACATTTTAAGGGATGTAATCCCCATTTTGGACCACTTGGTATCTTCAAACTCAGATCTAGCAAGATCTAGCCATTGGATTGCCTTGAAACTGTAGATCCACACTCTCACTTGATCAACCTACTTGGATCTAAAGTTTGAATGCCATTGGACTTGACTTGATCCATAAATCCCACTTTTAACCAATGTTCCCCCAAGTTTCCGGGACGCGGGAGCGCGGGAACGTGGAAACGCACGTTGGGGACGTGTGGAGACCACCCCCAAATTTTAGGGAAATTCGGGGGGAGCGGGGGGGCGTCTAGGTCATAAAAATTATATAAAAATATAAAATATAAAAAAAATTAAAAATGATAAATGATAAATAAGTTAATAACAAATATCATAAATCTTAACTTTCATCTAACTTTGATCCAACTTTCAAATTAATAATACAAGCACGTTACACAAGGTGACAATTCATCATGATCATTTTCAATTTGTCATTTGATTCTTGATATTCATGATTCATAATTATAGTTCAGTCATTCTAATTGAAAAATAAATTAATAAAATTGAATCAATGATACATTGATATTGCATGCAAATAGTAAATATAAATATCAAATACTAGATACTAAGTCTGAAATAGACATTGAAACAGTAAACCATTAATAGTACTAAGAAAATGACTAAATTAAGTTTGCTCAAAGAGTCAAAAATATAAAAGAGTCAAAGACTCAGTCATCACTGATCAATATCTAGAGTCAAAAGTTCAAAACTAACAAGTAACAACAAACACTGAAAACTAAAAGTCTAAAGTAGCTGAAAGAAAGCAACATAAAATGAGCATCAAGGAGTCAACTCCATGGATTGGTCCTCTGCATCCATCTGCTGCATGAAAGCATCGGGACCAACAATGGGAATGTCATCATCTGGGTCTGAGTCACTCTCAGGAGTGACTAATGGCACACCAACCAAACCATTCTGCATCTCATCTGGCCCATCCTCCTCGTCTATCTGTGCATCATTCTCTGGATCCACATCCCATCGTACAGCTGGTCCCATCCGATACTCTGGTGTCTTCCTGTGTGCAAGACGCAGGGCACTATGCACTGCAACTAGCTTCTCCGCTCTCCTAGAGGTAAGTCTATTCCTCTTGATAGAGTGAATGAAGCTATAGGTGGACCAATTCCTCTCAGCTGCGGAGGAACTAGCAATCTGAGACAACAAGCGAACAGCAAGATGTTTGATCTCTGGAGCTCCATCCCCATGCATTTCCCACCAACCAATGGGGTCATCTTGGGCTAAGCCGCTACGGTCTGCCTTGGCATCAGACTTGTTGAAGGGACCTTTGAGACCTGCAAACTGAATCCACTGTTTCCTAAGTGTTTGCCCCTCCTCTTCACTGTACATCTTTGTAATGGCAGCTCGAAAACCCCTCTTGATCTCTGAATCCTGATAGGGAGAAATTCTACCAGGCCTAGAAATGTACCATTTTGGGTTTAGTGCATATGCTGCCATGTGCAAAGGTGTGTTCATTCGATCCCACCTACGCTGAATAATGGGTCGAAGTTGGTTAGTGTAGAACTCCAAGGAGGGCTCTTTCTGACGGATGGCTTCCCTTACCTTACCCAACATGCTGTCAAAAGTCTCATAGATTTCTCCAAGACTAGGAGAATCAGTGTCAGTGTAGCGAATGACCTCAACTATAGGGCGCAAGAATGAGACCAAATAGCTGCAATCTACCCACCAATCATTATCCAATATCTGAAGCCTGATCCTCTTCCCCTCCTCTGTCTTCGACTCTGTCCACCTGTTCCAATCTGGAGTCACAACCATGGCTTGCAATGCTGGCTGTATCTCCAACATCCTCTCCAATAAGAGAAAATAACTAGCATATCTAGTATCTGTGGGCTTGAGGAATTCCTTCCTCGAGTGAGCCCTATACATGGCTAAGGAGGTGTGGTGGTTGCAGATAAACATTTGCACATCCCTTGCAGCTATTACCAAGGTGTTTACCCAATCAATTTTTCCAATGTCTTTCAGGGCATTGTTGAGAGCATGGACACAACAAGGGGTCCAAAATATATGCCTATACCTGCTCTGAACTAGTAAACCAGCTGATCTGCACACTGCTGCTGCATCTGTCACAACCTGCACAACATTCTCAGGACCAACCTCCTCTATAGCATCCCGAAGAAGCTCAAATTGGAAAGCTGCATCTTTGCGCTTTCCAGAACAGTCAACAGCTCTAAGAAAGAATGGCCCATCTGTGCATGTAATTATGATGTTAATAAGTGGACGTTTGGTAATGTCTGTCCACCCATCCATAACAATAGAGCAACCTGACCTCACCCATACCTCTTTCATTTGTTCTTTCTGCACAGTAATATTGGACACCTGCCTCTCTAAGATCGTTGTCCTCACCTTGTGCTCACCTGGGGGCACATATGAGGGTCCCGATGCTGCAATTAAACGGACCATCTCCCTATAATAAGGAGAACGAGTAACATTGAAAGGAATGCCATTGGCAAAAAGGAATTTTCCAATGCCATCATCTGTATCATCACGGCTAAGTTTGCCATACATCCCTGTAATGGTCGGTGCTATAGAACAAGAACGGACCTTTTTTGATGAAGATGTCTCAGTAGAAGATGGTGGAGGCATACAAGTGGATGAGTTACCTTTCCTTTTGGAACTTGCTTTTGCATCGTGATGTTCTTTTAGTTTTGACCCGACATTTTGGCTAGAGAATGTGCCCTTAGCATCTGCTGCCATTTGCAATCTCATAAGCTCTGTTCTTTGCAACATGGTTAGCTTCGAACACACGGAAACCCCTTTGCCACCAATGCCCAAAAGGTGTTGTCTAACACGACTATAACTCCCAACCCAAGGATGGCCACACACATTGCATGCCCAATGACGTGACCCACCACTTTTCTTGTCTTTTTGGTTGGTTGAGGGAACATTTACTTTGCTTGCATATAGCAAAAGCGGTTTTTTGGGATCAAATGTCCCCTTTGCATATTGAGCCAATGACCTGTGTGGGGTGAGATTGGAATTGCCTTCTCCTTCACTTTGACTTAACCTGGTTGATGAGGGAGTTCCACTCCCACTTCCAGTCTCTGTCCCAACTCCAACACTTCCACCCTCAGTCTCACTCTCAGTGTTGTCACTACTGTTGCAATTGCTAGAGTTGCTCATATTGCTGCTGTTTTAAAAAACATTGAATTTCATCATCATTGCTGTTAAACAGATTTTCATTTAAAAACTAAAATTCGTAATTGTAATTTCAAATTTGTAAGTAACATGTTACATTTTCAAAATTTAAAATTTTAATTTTAAATATTAAAAAAAAAAACAGAACTGCTCCAGCTTAAAGAAATTACAACACTGTAATAAAAAAAAATTAAAATTAAACACTAACAGTCAACAGACTAACAGTATTTTAACTGTTAGTCTGTAGACTGTTAGTGTTTAATTTTAATTTTTTTTAAACACTAAAATTAAACACTAAAATTAAAAATTAAAATTTAACAAATAAAAATAAAAAAAACTTACCTTTCGGCTTTCCTGTATTCAACAGTCTGCAGGTTCCTCTGCTCGACGTGGCCCGTGGGTTCCCGGTTCACACTTCACTCACAACGGCCTCCGCTCACAACGGCCTCTGCAACGGCCTCTCCTCGGCCACGAAAATGACCTCTGCAACGGCCTCTCCTCGGCCACGAAAATGACCTCTGCAACGGCCACGGCAACGGCCTCTCCTCGGCCACGGCAACGGCCTCTGCAACGGCCTCTCCTCGGCCACGGCAACGGCCTCTGCAACGGCGTCTCCTCGGCCACGTCCTCTCCTCGGCCTCTACAACGGCCTCTCCTCTCCTCGGCGCTCGCAAACTGTCGGCTGTCCACTACTTCAACGGAAACCTCCCTCCCAACACGGCTCAAGCCCACAAGAAATGGGAACACAACCCACACACAGTCGAAAAAACGAGTCCTCCGGCGGCAAATGTGAAGTGAGCTCACTCGCGGAATGAATGTCGCGGAATGAAGAGGTGGACGTCGACCGGAATAGAAAGGTAAGTTGAAATTAGGTTTTAATTTTTATGTTTTTTTTTTGTTTTTTCAAATTTCGTTTTTTTTATTAATTGTAATTTGGAAAATCGCGGGGGGGCGTCTAGGAGCCCCCCATGCTCGGGAAGGGGTGTCTACGCGTCCCCCATAAGTTGAGCGCTGTTCGAAAGGTAGGAACGCGTCCCCATGTGCGTTTCGGAGGGTTTCTGAATTTTGGGGGCGATGCGAAACGTTTCGGAGGGAGTCCCCAAGCCCCCGAAGCGTGGGGAGCGAGGGGGGCGAGCCCCCGACCTTGGGGGGCGAGTTTCCGTGGAACACTGCTTTTAACCCTCCTTGGGCAAAGTCGCACTTCCTTGGGAGAGTGAGTTGGTCCACTTCTAGGACATGGGTACATGAGATTTTGATGGATTTGGAATGAGCATAATTCAAAACCTAGGTCTAGTTGGTCACTTCATCAAATCTTGCCTTGGGGATAACATTCATTGTTTTAAGGGATTGTGGTCCACTTAGGTCAAACCTTGAATCTTTAGATCTAGACTTACTTCTCCATCAAACCTTTAATTGCCCACTTGTCTCATGCAATAGGAGTCATCAACCACAAGTTAACTTCACTTTGACTCCATTATCCCAATTCCCAAGGCACTGGTCTCTCTCCAAGTCAATTCGACTTTCCTAGATTGTTGGATTAACTTGTGGTTTGACCCTTGCGTGGTGGACTAAACCCTTCGATGTCATCATACTTCATGATCAAACTTGTCACTTGTACTAGTTAGCCCCAATTCAACCCCTAAACTACCCTGCATTGGACACGGTCCCCAAGGTAGTGGATTTTCTCACATTGACTAGTACTATAATCTCGGATCTTATCTTTAAATATTATAAGTCACTCTCACATCAACAATGAACCAAAGCTATACTCATTGAACCCCTCACTTGTCTTGTGACTTCATCCTTAGGTCTAGGATAAACCATACACCTTACTTCACTTAGAATTAACTTGATTTGGTGTCTTGGTTTTGATCTCTCCTGTCGGGAGTAGATCGGGTCTCCCCCTTTGTTGTCTGGGCTAGATAACATAAAGCGAAGGTTGCCTCGACTGGTGTGACAACCATCTATTGGAGGTCGAGGTGATTGTGGTTGCACCTTTTGAGTTGCCCTTCCCTATTGCCATCCACTAATGGATACATCCATAGGGGTAACTACAGTTTAGGTGATAACAGTACAGTTTGGAAACACATTTAAGGTGGTACAAACCCATCCCACGTGTTGTAAATGTGTTTCGTACTACCAAAAATGAATTTCTAGGTCGTAACCGCATCATATGGTTGTGTTTCCACTTGATTTTTTTGCTTGATTTCTTATGCGTTTGATTGTTGGGGCCTAGATTACCCAATTTTTGTCTATTTTGACTTAGTAGGACTTGGTTTTTGACTAGGTTTGACAAAAAATGATAGCAATTAGTGGTAATGATAAATTCTTAAAGTAAAAGTTGACATTTATGCTTTTACCATTACCATTAATTGTTTCGGGATGTTTGAGATCGGTTCCAACCTGATCGGACTTCATATGGAGAAAGTAGAATTTCATATCCCATTCAAAATTTAGTAGACATAATAGTTTTTTAGGATTTGAAAATTGGCATGATTGTAGTATTTTCATTGGATTCTATCATATGTATCAAGGTATGGGATTGGCATTCAATCAAGAGCACCAAGCCCTTTATGTACCTTGATGTTAGCGATGTTGATTGTTGAACTACTTTGTCATGGCCTTAGCAAAAATGTACCCTTCACTCAAGCCAAAATCATTGATTAGGCATGTTAGTATTTTTCACCATATTTTAGGACTTGGATTAGGTAGTTTCATCAAAATTGGATGGTGTTGGCTTATGTGCTATGAGGATTGAGGTAGAGGCAAAGGTTAGACGAGGAGGCAACAAGTGATACTAATGATGAGGATTCCAATATAAGCGATAGTGGAACATTGCTTGTCATTTAAATGTTCTTGCTCAATTATTCATAATACTTTCTTTCAAATTTTCAATATATTGTGCTACTTATAGAATAACACACACACACACACACACACAGATATATATATATCGTGTTTCCCCGTTTCCAAAATTTTGAGGGGTCACGTTTTCAACATGTTCCAATTTCATAAACTTGTACTCGTATCCCTTTATCGTACAACTTAGATGTGGAGCATAACACTCACCAAGTGTGGTCACGTGCTGACCATATAGGGTGTATGAAAGTAACCCATTAGGGCAACAAGGGTGCTTGTTAATGGTTTGTGACACAATCCAAGATTAGTCATTAAGGAAATTCAAGAATTGATTCATCTCAATGAGTTATATAAGCTTACTATTTACACCCCAGGCCCCATTTGGTAGGATTGGTTGTGGTGATATGGTAAATCAATTTAGGTTATACAAGTCTAGATGGTTGTGCCATCTCCTTTGTACACCCTATTTCTTCTAGGACACTCCAATAGATGATGGAAAAGAAGCTAGCTAGGTGAATCGTTTTCAAACAATATGCTATTTTGGGCTCTCCTCTAGGTTGACGGTCTTTGCATGGCTACTAATCTACCAGGGTTTTCCTTCCAAGGAATAGGTGCCTCAGACGCATTTCACAGATGATTCTTGCCCCATTGTGGAGAGTTTGAAAGTTCAAGCTAGTTGCTGTAACTTCTGGAGTTGCACATGTGCTCAAGAATGTTGGGATCCTGTCTGGGACACTGAGACTTTTTGGAATACTGCATTATCAAGTGATGTTGACATCATTAACATAGTTATGTCTTGTAGGTCTACCATACTATATATATGGCGGTCTTCTCGATTGCATATCATTAATTCCTTGTATTGGTCTTGCTTATTAATTATTACTATTTTCCTTCTAGGCAAAATGGGCTTCTCCCTTTTCTTATGAATGCCTACGTTTTCTTGTGACTACCACAAGGTGCATCAGAGGTTTACTTAGAAGTGCTTCTATCATTGTAAATCTGTTTTCATCTCTCTTTCTTTTCTTCTTCTTTCTTTTAAATATTAACTTTCTAGTCTTCTCAAGGGTATAACTGTCCTCACACATGGTGATGCCCCCTGGATTTGAAGGGTATGCCTGGCTACATGCCTATATTGTATTGGCTATGCAGATTACATGTTTGAGCATAATCAAAAGGAGGACAACCTTGGTTGGGTACCCCTGCTCCCCAGATACATGCACCTGTGCTACTCTGGTAATAACAGACTGGAATGCTCTGTTTTCTATTCAGTTGCAAGGTTATTTCTTTCCTTATCCGTTTAATGTCCTGGCTTGATAATGGATTTTGTTGTCATGCGTGAAAATTCTTCTGTCAGTTTTTTCCCTCTTCTTGATAGTTGTGTATTAAACATTGCATTGGATACAAAATCAAGAATTGAAGAAAGTTACAAGCTAAGGGCCTATTCCTTTTTTTGCACGTGTCTTCTCATCAGCAATTATCTTTTGTTTAGGGCTTGCTTTCTGCTATTCTAACTTCTATGAATCTTATTTCTGTATCTTAGTATTAGCAGAGGCTCAAGTAGTTCCTCTTATTACAAGCTTGATTATTCACCTTTTTAGTATACCGACCTTTCAGCTTTGTGCAGTCGTGCTAGCTTGTGATTTGTGCAGAATTCATTTTCTAAATATGGAGCTTGCAAACAGTTTAAATCTATGTAGTGTTTTTTATCACATTGACTTCAACATTATTTTGTTAACAATAAATGGTGGTCTGATATTGAGCTTGAAATTGACTGTATAATTTCTTCTGACTGACTTATCTCATTGTGATCATCAAGGTCAAGAGGAGCCAACTTGTCGCATCTTTAAGCATTGAGTCACTCATGTGGCAAGTGTAGAAACAAGCAACCCAATATCTCTGCAACATAGCTGTAGAGATGCAAAGATGAGTACTCTTTTCATCGCTATTTTTGTATCTGTGCTATTTTCCCTTGCTTTTAGTAAAGTTAAGAGCAGAAAACTGCGTGGGGTTCCTGTCAAAGTTGGAGATACTGGTTACGCCATACGCAACAGTAAATTTCCTACTCTGTTAGAAGTGCCTTTTGAAGGAGCTTCAACTCTTGCGGCCCTCTTTCAGCAGTCATGTAAACAGTATGAATATTTTCCATTGTTTGGAACCCGGAAATTTCTTGGCAGACAAAAAGATGTCAGTGAAGATGGAAAACCTTGTGAAAAGTTACATCTGGGAAACTATGAATGGATAACCTATGGTTTAGCATTTAAGCGTGCAAGCAACTTTGCATCGGGATTGATTGAACTAGGCCATAAAAGAGGACAGCGAGCCGCAATTTTCGCTGAAACTAGAGCAGAGTGGCTAATTGCTCTCCAGGTGAGAATTTAATCATTCACCTTTCTTAATTTTCTTATGCTGTATCAGAGTAACTTTGATTTTCAAGGTATTAGACTATAGGGAAGTTTTTGTAGTTGCCTTGTTTTCAAGAATACAACACTGAAAGAATATGTATATGCTAAGGGGTCTTGGATGAGAATCAGGTGTTACCTGGGTTGACGCAACCTGTGTCTAAGAGGCAAATTCAAATTGGGGCCTTGATCACTTTGAAACAAATCTCTGGTTTCATCTTTAAGAAACACGTATGACAATGAATATTTTTATCATTTTTGAAGCATCAAGCAAAGGGCAGGGATCACTCTTTTCTGATACGTTTTTGAGCAAGAGTCTCTTTATAAGGCCTGGAAGAAAGAGATGAAAATTCTGCCTTACCCATTTATAAAAATTAAAAAAATGTAAACTATTGAAATATGCTATTCAGTTGGTTACTTCCATTGACAATTCATAATTTCGAATATATATGTTGATCTGAAACAGGGTTGCTTCCGATGCAATATCACGGTGGTTAGTCTCTATCCCTCATTGGAAGGTGAAGCCCTTGCTCACTCATTAAATGAGGTTTGTATTATGATAGCCATTTCCTTTTTTCTTTCTGCCACTAATAGTTATGGTTATGCTTAGCTCTTGGTTCTATGTAATGGTCTCAAAATCTTTTCCTTGTAATGAAATACCCAAAATTTTGCATATGTCAAAATATGGCAATATCTCTTTAGGTCTAAAACAGTTACAATTGAAGTGTGTTTTTTTCTTTTCTTTTCTCCAATAAATATTGCAGTGCAGGCATAATTATCGCAAATAATCATAGTGAAAATCAGTCAATTATTTGAACAAATAGTTTATCCAGTTCTATTTCTATTTGCTATTGCAAAAATAATGCATCTTAATGTTTTGGACTGGAAGACTGTTTTTGAAGTTTGTTATCGACGTATGTAGAGAAACTTTTTTGTTTGTTTGTTTGAAAAATACTTCTTATATTCACATAAACTTATTTACAATAAAAAAAGCTAGCAGTGTAAGGGTATATACAATGCCAATCCTAACCGCTTCCTGAAGCTTATTAGAGCAGAAATAAAATCAGAATATACAATATAATCAAACTCTTTGGCATCCTTGATTAAGCTGGCGCCCGTGGCTAGTAATTGATGGCGTACCTCATCTTTCCAAAGCTCAATTAAAGCTGAAACAGAACTACTTCCTTGATCAAAAACATACTTACACTTGAGTTTCCATAGTACGAACAAAGCAGCTATCTGCAAGCAATGCCACAAACCAGAGAGTGAATCCCGTACCAGCGAATAGCCATCTCCAAATGGAGCTGCTCTCCAATAAAGTTTGTTTAAGAACAACTTGGGGTGCTGCTCTTCTACAAATCTCCAACAGTCTATGGCAAATCTACAGTTGCAAAAAATGTACTTAACTATCTCTGGTCTTTGGCATGCAAGGCATAGACCATTCGAGAGGCCTAGACTTAGCCAATCGGGCCGTGGATGGAAGCCCCTAATAGATTACCAACCAAGCAAACACGCGTAGCTTATAGGAAAGCCACATCGACCAAACATTGTGTAACTGATGAATCCACCGCATCTCTGGATTTGACAAAACCCATCTCGCGTTGAGTACCGATGAAAGGTAATGACGTTCATGAATAGCTGCATACATAAGACGAGAATCATACTACAACAATGAGATACCAGTGCTCCGCTGCTAATCTCTCTAGAAAGGCCTTGGCATACTAGTGTTCATTTTGAACAATTCTGACACTGGGAGATAGGCATTTAGCTTCATGATTGCAGGGTGATCCAAGGCCAACAACCCAAACTCCCAAGCAAGCGATCTCCACGGCTTCCATGAGCAAGCCTCATAATTCACAAGATCGCATCAAGATACCCTTTCGACTCAGTTGTCTCACCTGGAACTGCAACAACTCTGCAATGCAAACCCCTTGGTCTCGCTAACTCCAAATCGGTCGAGAGGCAATGTTCCACCCAGCTCTACTGCCCTCCCACTGCCACCGAACCAAACGAACCACCAACCTCCATGCCGACCAAATACTCTTAAAGATAATGGATCCCCCAACACAAAACGGAGAGGGCAAGGAGATGATGTCACATAAGTCAAAGATGCCCCGTATCCTGTCCTGGTGCTGAGTTGTCAGAATCCGGTGTCGAAAGAGAACTCGCCATAGTTCTATACCCTCAAGACATCGAACCACCCACTTGGTTGCCAAAATACTGCCCCATGTGGCCACATCAATCAATCCTAACCCACCCTAATCCTTGGGGATAATGCAGATATCCCAAGCAACTAGGGGCAAACCTCCAACCCCCCCATACTTTAACCAAAGATAAGCACGCAAAATTTGCTCCAGTCCTCTGAACTGAGCTCTGCTGGGAAACCAATAGGACACGTAATACACATGAGAGGCCAGGAGAATACGACCATCTACTATCAGCTTCCCTACGAAGGGAAGATCCTTGTCATTCCATACATGTAGCTTGCTCTGAATTCTTTGTAGGCACCGGTCCCACATAGACACTGGGCATAGGCTTGTCCCAAACGAAATACCAAGGTATCTAACAATCACCCTAGGTTGAATAAAGGACCAAGCCTCGGGAATCCAAGCTAGGGGTGAGTTAACTCCAATCAACCAAAAATATGTTTTGTGAGGATTGACGACGACATTGGAAGCCTGGAAAAAGGTGTCAAGACAAGATAGGGCCTTGTCCACTGAGGCTTGCTTGATAGTAACAGAGAGAAGGGACTCATCGTCAGAATGGTTATCGACCATTTGTGAATCATTTGGAAGAAAATCCTTCTAATAACAATACATGCAACCTTCAACAAGTACCCCAAAGCATTTGCTGTCAACACGTATAAGTATGGAGCCAAAGGGCATCCCTGCTTGATAGCGATGTAGAGTGATTCGGGGGGACAAAGCCTTTTTGATAGCAACAAAGGCAAAGGCATTGGAGAACAGAGTGTTCACAATGCCAACACATTGGGTGCCAAACCCCAAACACATCAACATCTCTGCAATGAACGACCAATCCACTCGATCATAAGCTTTGTCAAAATCAATCTTGAGCATCATGTACCGCTTCCTTGTCTTGCGTGCCCACTCCATAGCCTCCCAAGCTAATACTACCGTATCTAGAATGAATCTCCCCTACACAAAACCTGTCTGCTCCTGACGCACCATGATATTGGCCACTGCTCTTACCCTCAGCGCCAAAACCTTAGCCATAATCTTATATGCTACCGAGAGGAGAGTGATGGGATGCCAATCGCCCCGAGTGATAGAATCACGTGCCCCATCCTTAGGGATTAGCTTAATCATCCCCAAATAAAGTGTCTCTGAGAGGAAGCTCGAAGAGAAAACTCTAGTTGCTAGACAATAGAAATCCTCCCCAATATAGTCCCACATGGACTTATAAAACTCACAAGGTAGACCATCCAACCCTGGAGATTTGCCATTTTTCATAGACATGAGAGCTGCATGTAGCTCTTCTCACGTCAAACTTTGCTCTAATCTTTCTCTATTGCCAGTTGAGACCTTGCAGGGGACCACTCTGCAACAAGCATCACGAGCGGCCAAGACACCATCAGACAAGGAATAAAGTAAAAAAATATGTCTTGGAAACAGTCACTGAACATACCTAGAATCTCAGTCACATCCTCAGCAAGGGAGCCATCCGCTCTATGGAGCCATAACACCTTATGTGTTGTAGCCTTCCTTTTCAGGAAGTCAAAATAAAAATTTGACCCCTTGTCTCCCTCCTGAATCCACTATAACCGAGAGTGGACCCTAGCTCCTCGAGCAATGTACTCCTCCCCTCTTCTGACAGTTAACTCGAACTTGGTTGTCTCCTGTAGGGTGACATTATGGATGTATCTTCTTCTAATTTCTGACATGCCTTTCGCAACTCCCTTCTCCTTTGATGAGCCAACATCTTGCCCGGCCTCATGAATTTGATAGTGCACCGCACTGTCGCTAAGCAAAATATGCCACACAGTTGACGAGACACACCACAATTAGCCTCCAAAGCCTTACTTTATTCACACAATCTTGTTCTCAACATAGTATTAGAATAAGCTCTATGCCTCAACCAACAACATAAAAGAGAGGGGCGGTTGCTTTTATAGGAAAAAAGAAGAGAATGCGCCCTCATGAGGTGTATTGTGCATGTAGGATGGAGTGCGCATTCTATAGGGGTAGAGTAGAGTTAACCAAGGTCCAATGCACCACCTCTAGGAGACCTCAAGTCATCTCTAGAGTGGACTGAGATTAAGCATGCTCTCATGCGCCACCTTTGGAGCAAACTAGGACTAAGTAGGTCCTCATGCGCCACCTCTGGAGCAAACTAGGACTGAGTAGGTCCTCATACGCCACCTTTGGAGCAAACTTGGACAGAGTAGGCCTTCATGCGCCACGTCTAGAGCAAACTAGGACTGAGTAGGCCTTCATGCGCCACCTTTGGAGTGAAATGTGGAGAGATGAGGAGTCAACTGCACCTAACTAGATAGGTAGGCAACGCTTCGGTAGTGAACTGGAGCTCAAAGAAGAGAGTGCTCTAATTTGTGGAAAAGGTCTCGAAATGCTCTAATTTATGGAAAAATGCTCAAAAAGGTGTGCATGTCTCCTCATGCGTATCCAAAAGGGTCTAAAAGGTGCATTAGAGTGTTTAACACCCCCCTTGACCACATTTTACAACTTTATTATATTTTTACTCCCTCAAGGGATTTAAAAGGATATTTTTGACAAGGAAAACATGGTGACAAACTCTAATTTTGATATTAGACCCTAAGGACTTAGAAACCAACCTGAGGCATCTATATTATGACATACTTTGGCTTTGGAAGTGTTAGTGAAAAAACCTAGAGGAACTCATAAAGTTCTTCTAAGTAAAAAAAACACTCCAAAGTTGCCATAATACAAATGACTCGCTTGGGTTAGCCCTTTTACACATATAATGGATGCCAAAATTTTTACAATCATCTTCCTTTGACCATGACAAAGGAAGTTTACAATACAAGCGGGTAGAAACTTTTCTGATCCAAATGAGGAACTGAAGGTGGTAACATGCCTCAAGCCTCCCACTTGTGTAGGGGGACGCATCATCTATGAGGGACATGACGTCACCTATAGATAATCAACCAAGTGTTAGACAATATAATGTATGACTTAGGAAAAATAACTAGTGTTACACGGGGACGCGTTCCCTAGGGTTGGGGGCGCGCCCCCCTCGCTCCCTGCGCCCCGGGGACTTGGGGGCTCGTAGCGAAACGTTTCCCCTCGTCCCCAATTTGGAGAAATTTCAGGAAACGCATGGGGGAGCTCGTCCCCTATTTTGAATCGCGCACCGGTGAAGTGGGGGGCGCTTAGGCGCTCCTTCCTTACTAGAGTTGTTCAGTAGTAATGGTAATGGTAATATTAAATTCTTAAAGTAAAAGTGGTATTTTCCTTATCTTTCATTTTCTATCCTTTTACTTAAATTTTTAACATTACCATTACTTGTTTCAGGATGTTTGAGAGTGGTTCCAACCTTATCGGAGTTCATATGCAAAAAGTAGAATTTTAGATCCCATTCATAATTCAACAGACTTAACAGTTTTCAGGATTTCAGGGTTGCAACGTTTCCACTGGATTCTATCATGTATGAGGTTAAGGGATTGGCATTTAATCAAGCGCATCAACCTCTCTATGTACCTTGATGTTGGTGGTGTTGATTGTTGAACTTCTCTATCATGACCTTAATCAAAATGTTCCCTTTAGTCAAGCAAAAATCACTTATTAAGCATGGGAAATTTTTTCTAATTCTACTTTATTTTAATGCTTGATTTAGGAAGTTTCATCAAAATTGTAGGGCGGTGAGTAATGTCCCTCGAGGATCAACTTCGAAATTCAAGGTAGAGGCAAGGGCTAAGAGCCTAGAGGAGGGGGGCACAGGGTGTTATTGATGAATAGGATCCCATTATAGGATTAATAGTTCACTCCTACATAATTGTATGTTGGACTTGAAAGCCTCAAATAATGTGATTTCCTCTAGAATCATGAAGAAATAGGATCCTCAAGTCACAGTTCCCCATTACAACATCTATGCCATGGATTCACACAATGTTGAAGTGTATTGAATCATTGAAGAATTAGACTGTATTTACAGGGAGCAGCTTAAATTGTATTTACATGCGATGAATTGTTGTTGCTGGTATTTAAAACCTCTATATTTTTTGTAATTTTTATGACCTTAACGCCCCCCCCGTCCCCCCCGAATTTCCCTAAAATTTGGGGGTGGTCTCCACACGTCCCCAATGTGCGTTTCCCCGCTCCCACGCTCCCGCGTCCCGGAAACTTGGGGGAACATTGAAAATAACCTCTAATATACAAAATCATAACATTAAAAGGTTTCCAAGTGCACTTTTCTAATTAATTCACTCACATTTGATTAATTATCCCATTAACCTTAGAATTACCATAGTTGACCATAATTAATCCAGATTTGATGCTACACCCCTAAGACCAAGTGCATTTCCTAAGTTTTTAAGTAGGGTGAGGGTGATTAAATGAATGTGATGCTAGGGAAGGATGTTCACGAATTAACTATCATAGAGATGTGGTTGAGTGCTAGGTCTACCCCTTAGCTTTCAAGAGTTAGGGGTTAATGATTTATCTACCACATTTGTGCCTTAGAAGGGAGATCTTTTTCTTGCGTTACCCTTTCCTTGTGCCTCTTTTTTGTGATCCCTTGTCATTTTTATTGTTTTTAATTTTTTTATAAGTCCCCTTGCTTTAGATTTGTCTTTGATAACTTGGGACATAGGGATCCTTACTTTTATGCAAGGGGGCATTGCTCACATATACAACTTTTATCATTTAGCTACATTTCCCTTAGAGCACTTTGACTCTTTTAACTTTGGCTTAGGCATACATAATGGGAATAGGATATAGACCTTTGAACATAACATATGATAAGTTAATTGCAAAATGGGGGCATGATGAAAATGGGTGAAATGGCTACTGAAATGCCATGGCATGAAAAATGACTAGGTAAAATGTTGTGACTGACATGAAATGAGTGTCACACTTACTTAAATCCCTAGGTATGCAGCTGACTCACAAGGTCATACACTCAACCTAAGGAAAAATTATAACCACACAACAATGCATCCTTAGCTTATTAAACAACCATCTAGGATACATGAGCCATTATAAAGTAACACCATCGACCCCTTATGGTCATGTCTACATGTAAGAAAGATTTTACCATGAGTCAACTAGATAGTGTATGTCATAACATTGGTGTCAAATGTATGTCCCCATCGATCTCTGGCACATATCATGGTCATCTGAGCAGGCTGGAAGTGTCTCTAGCAAATGTCCATGGGAAAACCATAGATCTCCTTTGTGGAACTGCTGGATGTGATGGAAGACCACATAGGCAGTGATCATCAAATCACCCCTACATGTCAATGGGTAACAAGTTGGACTACCAAAATTATCTTATTTTATCTTAAAAATAATCAGTGCATCACTGTTCCCACTGTTACTGTATTTCTTGCTATGGAAGATCACATAGGCAGTGATCATCAAATCACTCCTACATGTTAATGGGTAACAAGTTGGACTACTCAAATTATCTTATTTTATCTATAAAATAATCAGTGCATCACTGTTCTCACTGTTACTGTATTTCTTGCTATTAACATCATAATTTTTCTTGGTTCGTTGTTGCCTATAACTGGCATTCTAACTACTCGAGTCTTGTGTCAAGCCAGACAGAAGTGTCAACGGTCATATGTGACCCCAGGCAGCTGCAAAAACTTACTGATATAAGCGGACAATTGGAGACTGTAAAGCGTGTTGTTTACATGGAAGTCACAGGGTTTACACATGATTCTGTTTTATCAAGAACTAGTAGCGGATTTACGTTCTTACCCTTCTCTGATGTTGAGATGCGTGGGCGGCAGAATCACGCTGATCCAAATTTACCAGTACCAGCTGACATTGCAGTTATTATGTATACAAGTGGCAGCACAGGATTGCCTAAGGTCGGCAAGTACAGGTTCTGACCTCATAGTTGTAATATGTATTGTTTCTGTTATGAAGATTTATTTCTTTCGCACATTCTGTCATCTGCCTCTCTCCCTTTGTCTAGACATTATTTGTTTACACAGTAATCTAAAGAGTTGAAATGAGTCAAGGAATTAAGCCATGCAATATCTGGTTTCAGAATTGTAAATGCATCTCACTTTAAACTATGTATTTTTATCATGTTTTCAACTCATTCAATTTTATTTATTGTATCTCTGAGCTTTTCACTATATATGGCTGGGACTGACTTTTAATCTGAAGAGAAAATAAATGAGAAGAAAGATTCATATTTGTTTTACTATCCTATTCCATGCAGGGGGTCATGATGACTCATGGAAATGTTGTAGCAACAGTTGCTGCAGTAACAACAATTTTACCGGATCTTACTCAGGAAGATAGATATTTGGCATATTTACCATTAGCACATATCCTTGAATTAGCAGCTGAGGTATGAAAAATCAGTGTTCCAGATCTCCAGACTGGATGAGTTATATATTCAACAATATTTTTGACAGTGGGAGTTGCACTTAGTCAAACCAGCTGAATAAAAGTATATATTTTCACCCATGTCATTGTTAAATATTGGCTTGCAGTGTACAATGATTTCTGCAGGTTGTGCAATTGGTTATGGTTCACCTTCAACGTTACTTGATAAATCAAACATGATCAAAAGAGGAACCAAAGGGGATGCTACAATGCTAGGCCCTACGCTTATGGCTACAGTACCAGCAATATTAGATCGTCTTCGAGATGGTGTAAGGGAAAAGGTTGGTGTATTTTCCTTCTGTTTTCAATAATTTGCTTTGAATCTTTTTCTTAGTATTGATGTTTAAGAACTTTTTGTAAATTTTCCTAAAACGATTACAGGTCCAATCAAAGAGCAAAATATCAAAGAAACTCTTTGAAATTTCATATAGACGTAGATTGGCAGCTATTGAAGGAAGCTGGCATGGTGCATGGGGTGTAGAGAAGTTTCTCTGGGATGAAGTAGTATTTAGAAAGATACGTGCAATTCTTGGAGGGCATGTTCGTGGTTTACTTTCTGGTGGAGCTCCTCTATCAAGTGAAACTCAGCGGTTCGTTAACATATGCCTCGGGTATAATTTCTCGTCCCTTGTTCATTTTATAGTGCAACTAAAAGTTCTGCCTTGAAAGAGACAAACAAATTTGGTTCAGCTTCCCTCTTGTCTTGAACAAGTCAAAGAAAAGAAGAGATCAAGAATTTAGAGGCAGTTACAGTTAATTGAGAGATATAATGGTAATAAACATGTTTCTAGGTGCACTGATAGTACTAACCTCATAATGACAAATTGGATTACATTACAATTAGTCAATTGGTATGTTTGCTTTCATTCCACCTAAGTGCAGTCTAGAGTCCAGTATGGATGAGATGAGTAAAGTAACGACTGTAATGCTAATAGACCAAAATGAAGGAAAAGTTGAGATCTGTAATGTAAAAATTAAATATTAAAAAAGTAGATTCATCTTAACCCAGATCTTTTAGGCACTGAGGGATTTGAGCCTCGGTTTCTTGTTTCTTGTTGATCCCTCTTGGTGTTTAATAAATCCAGGGTTAATATGGATCTTTTATTTTTCCTTTGAAAGCTTCCTCAGGAAACCCTCCAAGGGATTCCACACATTCCATGAATGGCACCCGGGGTAAATGTGGCCAGTGGACAACATGTACTCCTAACCTAGAGGGACCTGGGTGGACCTTGTGACCTTCTTGGCCATTATGGCTTCGACATGGCAAGTCAAACCACTTAGCTAACCCTTGGGGCTTGGGTTAGGATGGATCTATGTTGGTTATTTCCTGGTTCATAATAAAGGACATCACTATTATAAAGCTTTGTGGATTTAGGGGCTCGCTGTTCAAATGCTCTTATTACTCCAAACATTTCCATACATTGGCCTTTATATGAACTTCATACATAATCATAGGGAAGGATATTCTACAGCTTAGATAAGTTGTATTCACAAGAGTAATTCCATCTTAAATTCCTTGATGGGCTGCTTCTTCCTGCGGTAAGAGCTCATAAACTATTGCTGATCTTTCATGTTGAGTCAGTTATCAACCAAGTTCAAACTTAAGGTATTTGGCCATCTTAAAAACCTCTAATCTTCAAGCAGAAATAAATGGTATCTGCAGTATCATTTAGAATTGCTGTAGATGACTCCCCAAAAGCCATCTTTATGACAGTAAAGAAGGAAAAGAACCAAGCTTTCAAGAAAGGGGTTGTTGAAGCCTGATAGTATGGGACCAAGTTGGAAACTTTATTTCTGCTGGCACAGTTTCTGAGAAAGAGCAGAGATAAGTTTATTTTGTACTTTCTGGGTTTGCGGATCTGAAGTAATAATTTTCTGTATTGAGAAAGAAAGTTCAGTTTTGCTCCAGTTTAATAAGAAGAAGATCTCTCGGAATTTTCCCATCTTTTCAGTTCTGGAACATACCTACTTGTTTTTTACAGTCTTCCTGGAGTGCATTTTCAGTGACTTACTTGACTCAGTATTTATCTTTTAATCAGAATTTGTCATTACATTAAAATTTAAATCTCAGTTTGTCAAGTGTTTGATAGAAAGTGTCAAAGAGAATATTTACCTTTCTATCATTAAAAGTTTACATGCTAGACACTAGAATAAAGTCATATGGACATGTGCTAGGTCCCCTAGGTGTTTTTTTTAAGTTTTGGAAAAATAAAGTTTTCCCGCAAAATCAAGCCATTTTTAATGGTTTAATTCGAAAAATTAAAAATGTAATAAAAAAGTGGTTTATGGGCAAAATTTGGCAATGGGATGCTCGTTTTCTAAGCCAGAGCACCCATTTAACCCATAAACCCACTTTTCCTAAGTGTTGAGTGAATATTTATCACTCAATTTAATATTTGCTCGAAAAAGGCCAAAAAGACATATTTAATTGTGGCCAAAAACTACAAAATAAAGACATAGGACATTTTCCTAAATTAGTGGAAACATGTCCGGAGTTGGTCCGAAGTTGAACTAAGTTAACTGGAAATCAATTGCTAGTTATCCTGAGCTCTGAATGGGATGATTCCAATCACATCCACCAAGTTTCAATGATCTGGCAATCAAGGAATGCGCCCCTCTTTAGCTTCAACGACTTTCTTATGTGGCAGCCATTGGTTTGAGGTGATATCAACGAGGATGGGATGCACCTACCTCTTGAGAGGTGGTGCGATCCCTATTGGGTGGCCTTCCAATCAAACTCCAATCAAAGCCTATCACATCCAGTAAAGTCCCTCATCAATGTGATGCGCCCTTCCTTTAATAATGCACCCTCTATGCATGCAAATTGCTATAAAGAGAGCCCTCTTATCATTCTTTTGGATTAGAAGGTCGAACCTCTGCTTGCACTCATTGTAATATTTTTATTTGAGAGTTAATAAAAGGCTTTGGAGACTTATTGTGGTGTTGTCTTCGGTTGGATGGTTATGCTTTGGTAACATGAGGCCTTTTTCCTGTGTTCCCCTTGACTAGCTTGCATCTTCGGGACTTTAATCACACATGCTAGTTTGTGAGGTAACAAAACCATTGGAATATAATGGTAGTCCCATCCAAATTTCCTTGGCCTCTGATCATGCAGTTTTGATACCAATTATAATATACATAGAGAGAAAAGTGGGAAGGTTGAACTAACTTTTGAGTGATCTAGGGAGGACAGTGACTTGCTAAGGAAACAAAAGAATGCTTGCATTCTCCAAATCTCTGTATGTACAACAATACGAGGTTATGTTTCATATTATCTAATATATAAAAACATATCTTGGTTGTGTACTGATATTGTCTTATTTGTGAATTGTTTTTAATTTTTCTACATTTTGTTATTCTTTCTGATATTTATATATATTGAAAAATTACACACATGTTCCCTGTTTCTTGAAGTTTTGAGAGTATCATTTTCACAACTTGTATTTCAAAAACGCATACCTGTTACCTCATACTAAGTGTCATAGCTTGAAGTGTATTGCCTTTTTCAATTTTGCTCAAGGGCTTATTAGAGGTTATCAACAATACATTTTTTTATTTTATTAGCTCCCCAAGTTAAGTTTAAAGGCAACAGAGTTTTATATTATATTCTGATTTGAATTAGAAAGAAACAATGATTGATGTTCAGTCTCTATAATGTGTTTGACTACATAGATGTGGCATAGATAATAATAGTGCTGTATTGTTGGGTCATTTTCATTTGATTTGTACTTAGGAACATTGTTTGTTTTTTCTATCACTATTATAAACATAGTATACACGATTAATCTCCAAATATTTGAGCAAATATATCCACATTTTCATGTCACATGGTTGAGAATTTTTCTGAATGGTAGCATGTACCGTTGTGGGGAGATTGGAACTCAAGGAACTTTTACTAATTTACTTCTAATCCAGGGCACCAATTTTGCAAGGATATGGTCTTACAGAAACATGTGCTGGAGCAACATTTTCGGAGTGGGATGATTCAACAGTTGGTCGTGTTGGTCCTCCACTTCCTAATTGTTATGTTAAGGTATGATGTCATGGAGGGAGTAACAAATAACAACACTTGAAAAACTTGTAAGACAAATTTTTGTTAGAATTGAAATCATTCACTAGTCCATGTGCTCACACGCACATATACATATATGATGCTAAATTGATTTGGTCATTTGAGGGAAAGAATGCCTTTTGGTACTATAGTTGAATGAATGTTCCATTTTGAAATTTTCTAATAAGTAATGCATTCTTTTTAAGTGCATTTAAGATAAGTGAAGTGTTTTCCTCTATCTATCTATTGATATGTTTATTTGTAAGCACACATACAAATGTGTATATGTCTATGCACAAGTGTATAGCCATATGCATGAACACATGCAAATATGCAAATAGGCACACAAAAATAAGGTTGTACAATCATATATATTTGCAACCACTATACAATTATACATATTTGATGCTAGGAGAATTATGATATCCATACATATGTATACTTAAGTGGGATTAGCACAACCTTAACAACTCTAACAAGCTTAACTTAAGTACATAGTCACTAGTCTTTTGCTCAACAAACACTTAAGAAATCAAATAGAAACTTAGACAAATTTACAAACTTTCATACATGCTGGTGCAATAAATTGGGCAACAACTGAACTCCAAATTTTCATTAATAGGATAAAGTCATACTTTGAGATATGGACAACATGAAGCTTCAAAACACAACTGATAATCTGCAACCAACGCTTTGTGACCAGCCACCATTCCATTTACAATCTTAGGGAAGAGTATAAATAATCTATAAAGGGATTGCAAAATGTTTTGTTCCTTTCTTATTTATTTATAATTTTCTGAAAAATACTTCTTATATCCACAGAAACATATTTACATGCAAATATGCAAAGCATGTGTTATTTCACAGATTAGCACCCTTTGGATTAAGTCATTTGAGGCAGTGCTAAGATCAACAACTTTTCAAGAGATGCACCCACTGTCACCTCAGTGCACTCTTCTCTCTCTTTAAGCCTGCTCCTTAGCCCATGGGAGGCTTCCCAAAAATGGTAAAAATAGACTTGTAAGATGTGCCAGGAGAACAATCCTATCTCTACCAGACCTTCCCACTGTATTAGTAGACCAATGCCTTATTGGAGTCAACAAGATATGCAATAAATACCAAATGCCTGGGAAGATTTAGGAGCAATAAATCTTGGTTGCTAATTAAGTAACAAGATAAATCAATTTTCTGCAGTAAATACTAAAGACCAGCAACAATAAAATGGAAGAAAGCCCAACATTGTCGTTGAAATACCTTGAAAAATACCTCGCGACGATCAAAAGCCCGAGGAGACTCTATCCCCCTAGGGTGCACTTCTCTTGACAGATGATTGCTGCATTTTGGGACTGATCTCACCTTTAAGTCTGCAATTTTCTGCAGTAAGGGCTGAAGTTGAACAACTTGATTTGGTGCTTCAAAGCCCCCCTAGGTCAAGCCCGAATGACTTGGAGATGAGCTGGGAGACTTGTCCAACTCCTAGGGTTTGAAATTCATGTCAAAAATAAAATGGACCTGCAAAATGATTGAACCAGGTCTCCAATATCTTTTAGAGAGTGGTGTCACCCTCCCTAGGATAGACGTCACCCCAAAATAAAGCTTTTTTTAGCTGCAAAAGACACTTATATGGAAATTTTTAAACTTTTTTATGTAATTTTCAATGGTATAATTAATTCAAAAATAATAACAGTAGTAACTAATTTAGGATTGAACAAATAAACTAATTTCAACGGCAAAAAATAAATATTTTAGGATTTTTCAAAAAATATTTGATTTTTTGGGCTTTTTCTTTTTTTTCCAATATATAGTACAAGGAATTCTGTAAAAGAGATTTGGGTGACGATGAGGGAATAAGACCTAGATCTTGTGCCTCTCGGGCCCAAGAAATTGAGGTTAATGTTTCTCCTAAGAATTGGCAATTCAATATTTGTATGAACTAGGGCACAACTAAGAACCCTAGGTTGTGTTAGCTTTGACCTAATTAGGGCAAAGAAAGATGCCGAGGCCCGACACAAGAGAGACCCTTAAAGAGGGATGTCTCACTTACAAGACTATACAATTATGCATAAAAACCCTAGGTTACTGTTAACTTGGAGGCCTCCAACAATGCAAGACAAGAGATTAAGAGATCTTACCACAATTGAGGAAGAAAAGAGAAGAGAGTAGCCTCCCAAGAGTCCTTTCACTTTAGACAAGCCTTGAAAGATAGTGGATAAGTCTCAAACATCAAAATTATCCCTTGAAAAATCCTAGAAGAATCAAGAAAGGAGGTGTGCACCACTAGATTTGCTCATGTACCCAAGAAGAAAGAGAAATAATGTCTTATTTGATCCCATGATCTTGATTACAAATGAGGAGTTGCCTTATTTATACTTGAAAAGGATAACTTAAACTTCCTTAAGCTGACCCACCTAATTTGTCTTTAAAATGTCTTTTAATGATTTTCTAGGGTTTTTCACGCACAATCCAAGGATTAATCCTCATAAAACATAAAGTAATGATAAAATGAGATGAAGTGCTTCAACTTGATGATGGGTTGTGTTACCAACTAAGTTGTACTTAGTTGGACATTCAAGTGAGCAGGCAATGTTGAACATGTTGCATGTTCATTTTCAGTGATTTTGAAGTCCATAAGGCCAGTGATTTTCAGTGATTTTGAAGTCCATAAGTCCAAGTCCATGCCCTGCGGGGTTTGTAATAAAATGTGCTAGCATGGTATTTATGTAAAGGACTTGGCTTCATAGGACTTGTCGATCAAGTCGGGTATTCCAAGGAGTTTTTTCACTTATTAATTATGTCTTGCATTTGTGCATAACATAATTTTTGCGTTTTTCTCCTGCTCCTCCAAAGCTGGAATGCCTGGTGAGGTGGATAGGCCTTAGGGGGTTATTAAAGTCCATGGGTCAATGTATATGAACATGCTAGACATTAGTTTTGAGTCATATGGACATGTGCTAGGTCCCCCTAGGTTTTTTTAATTCCAAGAAAAAAAAATTCCCATAACTTAGGCCTTTTTTTTAATATTTTAATTAAAAAAATAAAAAATCATGTAAAAGTGTGGTCTAGGGGTCTTTTTGGCCATGGGGGTGCTCATTTTCTAGCCTAGAGCACCCACTTTACCCCTAAATCCACTTTCCTAAGTGTTTGGCCACTTTATTTTTCACTTATGCCCAAAAAACCAAAAAAATAAAAAAAAATAAAAGTGAAAATGAGAAAAATTAAACTCCAAAATTTATGGGATTTGGAGTAATTTTTGGTTCAGCTATGTAAGTGGGGTTGTAAGAATGAATTTTAGAAAGATTTTGGGCAGCTAGAAAGGTGGGATTAATTCCCCACTTGAGGGGGGCACATTTCCCCATGAGGGGGTGCATTTCCCAAGAGAGGGATCCCACGCATCAAGGAAAACACAGCTATTGTTTAGGCAGCTTTGGGGCTGCGTTTTGACAGCCAAATAGGAGGAGATGGCAGCCCCTATGGTTAGGAGGTGAAATTCACCATGGGGGTGTTCGTTTTCTAACCTAGAGCACCCATATTAACCCTAAACCTACTTTCCTAAGTATTTGAATGATTATTTATCACTTGTATAAAATTCTCTCAAAAAAACATAAAAGAGAATAAAAAATAAAAATAAAAAGAATATGAAAGAAAAATCAAATTCCTAAATCAAAGGAATCTTGTCTGAAACATGTGCGGAGTCGGACTAAGTTATTGGGCATCAGTTTGGAGTTAATTGGAAGCCAAATCTGAGTGATTCCAATCAAATTTACTTCCATTTGTGTTGTCAGTAGTTAGGGAGGGCGCACTTCTCTTCAAGAGGCCTCATTCTCCACATGGGCAGCTCATGATTGGTTTCTGATGAGTCCAAAGATGAGGGGGTGCATCTCTCTTGAGGTGGCACCTCCCTCTGGAGTTTAAAATCTACCTAAACTCATCATCATCCCTCAATCGAAGGAACAAAGTCACTCTTCATCCTCAGATGCACACTTAGTGGTCTCTAGTCTCTCATGCGCCCCTGTGGCATGGAAAATCTATATAAGCAAGGTATTCTCACTCATTCTAGATTGATGGTGGAACCTCTGCGCCTGTAACATTGTTGTGCCATCTGATGAATGCTACTTTGTTGAGGTGATATTCCAAAGTCCTCAAAAGAAGATCAAGCTTGGGGCTTGAAGTCTTCCGTCCATCCCTTCAAACTCAATCTCACTCTCTCTCTATATGCTGAATAAGTAGATGTAGTTTGTAAATTTTTATGCTTCAGATCTATTTTGTTTTAGCATGTTAAGTAGCTAGATCTTAAAAGTGCTTCAAAAATTTCATTTTTACATTAGATCTAAGCTAGCTAAATTGCTACTTACATTTAGAAAATTTTCCAATATGTTTTCAAGTACCAATTTTTATTTTTTATTTATTTTATCTTTTATCTTTTATTTGTTTGTATCATCATTTTTTAACTTCATTTACTTGCTGGTTTTGCAGATTTGACGAAAGAATAGAGAGATACTCTAGCAAAATTTCATTGAAATTGAACCATTCAAGGCTCCAGAGACCTCCTTTCTTCGCCTTATCAAATTCTAGTGTTGTAAACCCTTGGATCCAAGTTTATAAAGACCAAGTGGTACTTATTTTGAAAAAGTTTGTAAAGAA
This sequence comes from Larix kaempferi, assembly GCA_027924585.1. Classification (NCBI taxonomy): domain Eukaryota; kingdom Viridiplantae; phylum Streptophyta; class Pinopsida; order Pinales; family Pinaceae; genus Larix; species Larix kaempferi. The sequence goes on along the minus strand of BSBM01000459.1, from coordinate 7,520,397 downwards.
TAAAAGCAAGTGGTCTACACAATGCCCACAAACCCCCCCACTCCCCCCCCAGGGGTCACCCGTATCAATCTTGTGTGTTTGAATTTTTTTTAGCTTAGTTTTATTTTGCTAGTTTGTTAGAATAGATCACTTGCTTTACTTTTATTTCTTTTCAGGCTTATTGTAAAAGAATACTAACCCACTGTGCTCTCCCGAAGTACTGACAGGGAAAAGAGACTCACAGTGTAATAATTAGAAACATTTTTTTATTTTTCGTTTTTTTTTTCTTCTTACAATCTTGTACTTCACAATTAACCAACTTAGAGATTAAAACCAACTGTGTATTTCCGAAGTACCAAAAGGGAAAAGAGATTCTCAGTCGTTAATAAATTTACCTTTTACATTTTTTTTGTACAATCTTAACATAATTGGGTTGTGTATTCCCAAAGTAAATTGAAAGGGCTTTGGCCTCGGTAGGGGAAAAGAGATTGTCAGCCTTCTAATAAAAACTTCAATCTAAATGTTAAAAGGAACTAAGACTTAGCCACCTCGTATACTCTGGATCTCTGCGGGTCTTCTGACCAGTTGATCACATCAGAAAGGGAGCTAAGTGACTAGATTAATAGGGAAATCCACAAGAAGTTTGATTCAGATAACTCGGGAGGTCGCATTGAACATATCATAGAGTCAAGGGGTTGCTTTAAGCAGGTTATGCCTCGCCCCATTGGACACTTGATAATGTTGCAATAAGCGCCCAGTTCGAAGATCTAAACTTCCTTTGGGCCAAACCAAAAACTAACCCACTCCCTAATCCACGCATCTAATAATCATAAATAAAACTGACCAACGAGACAACTGCAACACTTTCACAACACAACAGCACTCCAATATTTTTGTGACTCCATTTGGCACTGGTATAATCTACAACAATCGTATTTTTTTTAATCGAGTGAATCAATGTGTTAGATGGGTTAATTTGCTTGATGTCGTCGATTTAATTCATGTTTGCAATCTCTTGTTCAATAATATGATTCTAAACTCCTTGATAATTTAACTTCATCTTAATAACTAAATCCCCTTTAACAGCCTTAGTTATTGTAATAGGGACTACCTCCCTTGGCTTCGCTAGGAGTTGGCCTAGACGGAGGAGTTGATTGTTGAGTGACAGTATCTCAACTCGAAGCTTGCCCCCAAGGACGCACCTAGTGGCTTGAAGATTTCTGCCACGCTAGCGTTTTCCCGAGGTGCATATTTGGCGGCAATAGTTCAAATTATGTATGCATTTCTTTATCTCTTGGTATATTGGAGCACTTTAAGCTATGCACACCTCTCTCTTCGATGTCTTTTTTGCTTGATGGATGAATTAATGATGTTCTAGGGTTTGATTTTCAACATGCTAACTGGATGCTAGACTAGTTGTAATAACTCATGCTCAAGGGTGACCTAAGACACACTATCTTGCTTATTCTTGATTAATGTTGGTAAGTTTATCTCCTTACCCTAGTTTAACGATGTTCTTGAAGTGCTTTGGATCGAGTAGGGTTTGTTTGCTAGCATTTTATCAACTTGCTTGAGGATACCTTCCTACCAAGGAGCTCTCCATTGTTTGTTGGGCCTTGGACTTCTCTATTTGCCCTAATTAGGGTTTTGTTACTGTTATCACCTAACTTGTAGCTGCCCCTAGAGATGAATCCAAGATGGACGGCAGAAGGGATAGGCAACCAAAGAGGTGCAACCAAGATAGCCTTGACCCCCAATGGATGGTTGTCACGCCAATCGAGGCAATATTCACTTTATGTTATCTAGCCCAAGACAACAAAGGGGGAGACCCAGATCTACTCTTGATAGGAGAGATCAAAGCAAAACACCAGATCAGATCAGGAATGGATGAAGTACGTAAGGTGTATGGTGAATCCTAGATCTATGGATGAAGTCACAAGATGAGTAATGAGTTGGATCAAGGGGTTTAGACAATATAGCTTTGGTCCATTATGTATGTGAGAGTGACTTATGATATTAAATATATGATCCAAGATTAAGGTACTAGTCAATTATGAGAAAATCCACTGCCTTGGGAACTGTGTCCAATGCAGGGTAGTTAGGGGCAAAATTGGGGCTAACCAGTACCAAAGGTGAGCTTGAAGGATGGATATGACAGTATCAAGGTACTCAAGCAACCAAAACAGAGATCAAACCATAAGCAAAATCAACAGTCCAAGAAAGTCGAATTGGCTTGGAGAAAGATCAGTGCCTTGGGAAGTGGGCCAAATGGAGTCGGATGCCCACCAAATTGTAGATTAGGAATGTTGAGGTGTTGAGGTAGGTGGATCTTGAAAATTAGGATCATCCAATGGCTAGATCTCAGTAGATCTGAGATTCAAATGTATCACAAAGTGATCCAAGTGGGGCTCAACCCTCAAAATGAGGAATGGGGCCCACAAGGTAAAAATCACTGAAGTGACACACTAGGGGTAGGTTATCAATTATGGAGATGAAGGATCAAGTGGGATCTCACCTACCCAGGTGCTAGATCCTTGCAAACTCACCCCTCCTAGGAAGTGCGACCTCCCTTGGAGAAGCTTCTTTGCCTTGGGAAAGGGTCAAATGAGGGCCAATCCTCACCAAACTATAGATCCGGATCGCCGTGGATGCTATAGACGTGGGTTTTAAATTTTATACCCAAAAGCCAAGTGGATCTTGCTAGATCTGAGAAATTGTAAAATGAGGGTTTGAAATATAAGGGTTTTATTAATGAAGTAGTTGTGCCAATGGATTGGAACCAAGACAAGAAGAACAAACCTGTGGATCTTACCTGGATAACCTTGTAGATGCCTTAATGATGATGATTTATGCAAACCCGATCAATTTGAAGCGATTTGAGGTAGTTTTCTATGAAGTCGATTTGCCCAAGGAAGCCAATGTGCTCTCTCTCCTGCACAATAAACGTCAACAAGATCAGATTTACTGCGAACAAGAGATAAGACTAATGCCACAAGAGAAATAACATAAATATAGCATAGATCACAATGATACTAATGATAACCCCTTGATACAAGCGAATGCCAAGTGAAGCGAGTTGAAGAAGCCTTGCAAAAACGCCCAAGTGAAGTCGCCCTCCTGTAGACAAGACAAAAGTTTCCAAAAGAGATAGATCTTACCACAAATACCCAAATGCTAGGATGCAATAGACTTTCCAATCACCATCTAAGAACACCAGATGCAAAGGAGACCACAAGAATTTCCACAGAAAAGTTTTTCTATATCAAGATTCCAAGAGCCAAATACCCCTTTACAATGAGAAGCTCTCTCCTTTAAATAGAATGGAGAGAGGCCACAATCTAACCACTTTTTAAATGAGTGGCTAAGATTAAAAGATCAAAAGATCTAATCAATGGTTGAGATGAGCCCAACAATACAATACATGGATCAATAATAAAATATAACAATAAGTGGACAAATTCACCCTAGGAGAGGGGATCCCACCAAATCATAATGATAAAACATAAGAAATAGCACATGGTGGATCCAAGGGGTAATTTCTAACACCCTTGGTCAATCCCCATGGCACAATATCCAAAAATAATCATGATAGACACCAAATCGTGCCTCTCTGGGAATGTCGTGAGCCTTAGGAGGCTCCAGAAATCATCAAAAAATGCCATAAGTGATGGATGTGGGTCCCGATGAAGCTAAAACTGCTAGAGAAGGTGTGGAAGACATCCCACTCATCATCACTGATCATCCCATGCCATAACCTTGCCTCAGTAGCCCAAATCGAATTCCTCTGTAGCCATTTTCACCATTTCTGGACTGCCTCGAGAAGTGTGAAATTGCCCAAACTATCTCCTGGAATGCCCAGCTCCAAAAAGTAAGGACACCAGCCTGTCTGGGAGGGGGGTAATATGGTAATAACAAGTGGCTAGACCACCCCCTCCATCAATAGTGCTCTAGGTGAACCAAATAAATCTCATCACTGCTTTGATAGGGCCTCCGACAAACCAAAACTACACTAGGATAGCCAACTGAGGCTAAAAATCACTTTAATTGCCCGGAACTAAAAACAAACTATCTCATTGGACTCATAAGGTCCAAATCCATCTAAGGTGTGTACTCATACACCATATAGTCCTCTGCATGGTCCAAAATAAATGCTCATCATATCAGACAGACCAAATAATAATAATCTGTAAAAGTGCTAAAAAACACAAATCATCATCATAAGCCTAAAACCACTGCATAAGCCCACCATGGTGACCTGTACCAGACCATATATCATCTATCTGTAATATCTGAGGTCTGCCACCTCATGTCCTGTGGTTGACTTTTGGTCAAACTGGGTTTGACCAAGTCAACATGACCAAAATATGACTCAAACTTTCATCAAGCTGCTGCAAAGTGTCAAAGGTTAAAACATGCTTTACAATCCATTCACATAGCAATTATAACAAATAGCAATCATTATTGGCGATCTAAATCCAAATATAATATGTCATTAATTATTATTTATTACTCAGACAAGACTTTCAAGGTCATACTCACTTCATAGTTGTGATCAATTTGCTAGTGAAGGGTGAAGGCTAAGAAATAAGTCGCTAGGTCAAAGGATGACTTACTGACTTAACACTGTGACACTTTGGAAATGGAAAAGGGAATACACACCATAGCATATAGTGGACAAGCAACAACACAGGGAATGGCGGTGTCTCAGAAATGGATAAGTTGTTCAAAGAGTGTTTATTCACCTTACACATATGTGCACAATCCATAATACAAATGAGGCTAGCAATCTTTTTGATATAGAGTTTAAGTTCCATTGCTTTTTGGGCCTAGAGTTTCCATAGCCTTTGATCTATGTTTGTTTATGAACACATTGCATAGATTTACATTTAATTTAGGCTTCTTGCTGCAGGTGTGTTTTTAAGGCACTTGTTTAAATGAGCACTTCTAGGTGTGTCATAGACAGCTTGTTTACCTAAGTATTTACATTTCACAAAAGATATAACATTTGATATTTCATAGCCATTTTCATTTGGCTTGCCTTTCATTCATGTGTGTTAAGAAACACATTGCATGAATGGGTTTTTCATACAAGATACAACATTTCATTTCCATACTTTGTATTCATGGCAGCACTAAAAGTTTCAGGTTTAGCCAACAACACCTTTAGTGACTAAGGGGACTAAGCCAACTCACCAAGGTAAGTTTTGTCACCAACTCAGAGCCGAGACACAATAAACAGGGAAGCTCATCCAATATAGAGGCTATAGTGGGGGAAGGTCCTCCATGCCATTGGTCAAGTAGTAAGTCAAGGTAATGAACAAACTGGGTAAGTCATGGATGGATGAAGACAGTGAATAATGAAACCAACACTAGCAAGCCAAAGTATGGCAGGAATGATCACCTCTATTCTCCTTAGGGAGGGTAAAACCAATGAGTATAGGCCAAGAACTTCTAAGTCTGAGTAGGGACAAATATGATATGTATGTATAAGTACAACCAGGTCCACATATCTATATGATCGCCAGATCATGATACTAAATGCTAAGACATGCTAAGAAAATGGAAATAAAAGCAATATAACCACAACACCATAATATACCTGCTGAGTCATATACCTGAAAGATCATCATCTGAACCATCATCTGTCCTCTGAAACTGCTGCTGTAACTCTGGGCACTATTGACTGCTTTGTACAAATGGCTAAATAGCTACATCGGTCATCTCTCTGAGTGTCCTGAAACTCAGTCATGGCATGGGGAATAAAACTGCTATCCAAAATCTGATAGTGATCCATAATAGATGCTCATCTCAGCATCTCAATGCAAGGGAACTGGCTGAATAGTGTACTGGAATCAGAAAAATAATGTATGGTAGACCAGCTACTATATATGTGATAACAGTTAACTATTCCTTAAGGTTGCTAACTTAGCCCTAGTTGCAAGTATTGAATACTATCTCAAGTGGAGGGATGTTAGCCTCAATCTCTCATAGCCCTAGGGTTTGAGATAAGAATCTAATGCCCTATCTATCAATCCTCTTTTTAATCAATTGTACATGTTTTATTTATGCAAAAAATACAAAAACATATTTTACTATTGGAAAAACCCCTAAAAATCTAAATAAATTCGAAAAATCCCAAAATAGCCATGATTTGGTATTTTTGGTCTTGTTATCACAGAGATAGTAGCTGCCACTAAAGGGATTCTATCCAGGACGGTATAGGTGAGTAGCTAAACCGGTGACACTTGCAAGGGCCTCGTTCACCACTTGATTAAGGATTGTCACACTAAACAGGCTCTTGTCACTTTAGATCAAGCCAAGGAAAGATCAAGGGGGAGACCCTAGCCAGCCTATGAGGGCTAGTGAACCTACTCAAGGCACTCCAAGAGGTATGAAATTGAAGTAAGAGAGATGGATCTAGATGTAGGAAAGATATGTGGTTTGTAGGAGTTAAGAGTTGGTTGAGGAGGCTTAGGCAAAGAGTGAATGCTCAACCTATGAGAAAATGTACCACAATGAAATTATGCAAGTAGATCTAAATAGATCTAGTGCCAATATGAGATACCCAAATGAGATCCACTTAGGGTTTAGGCAAATAAATGAGATGTGGACCCAACTGAAGAATTTAGGGGATGAAATGACACTAGAATGGTTGCTTGACGATAGATTTGGAGTTTTGAGGTTAGACAAGCAACACCCAACCGATAGATCTAGTGAAATGACGAAAAACCCAAGGAGGGCGAATTGCCTAGGAGTGACCAGTGCTAGATCTGTGGGTTAATGGAGTCAGATTTGGCCCAAACTTGGTCTCTAGGGGTTTTCAAGGATTTTGAACTTGGGTTTTAGTCCTTATGCCCAAATAATCGTTGGATCTACCAAATCTAGAAAATGAGGGTTTGAAACCTTGAAAATTAAATGACAATTGGGATAGAAGCATGAAAATCCAACAAACCTTGTAGACATTACCTTGAATTGCTTGTGGCCGCCAAGTACATTGATGATCGTAACAATTGGTTACAATTCCAAGCGAGATCCAGATGATTCCAAGCCAAAACGTGTGGGTTCAAGGAGGAAGTGTGCCCTCTTCACCTGCAAATTCAAACAACGAATGTTAGATTTAATCTATAGATAAAAAGAAACCATGCAAGACATCTAAAAGAAAATAACTCAATGGAACAATTCACAATTGGTTACTCCCTGAAACATGAAATTTGCCCAAGCGAATTGATGGAGAAACCCTCACAATCAACCTCTTGAGCAAATTGCACCCTTGCAGACAATCAATTCGGCCTCCACAAAAAAAGTGTTGAAATCATACAAGATCCACTAAGATGTCCAAAAGAGAGGCATTCCAATCATGTACAAGAACATTCATCAAAGCATCGAAGATAGATCTGCAAAAATAGTGTTTTTATTCCAATATTCCAGAGCCAGAAGTCACCATTTACAAATGGTGAGAGATCATATAAATAGGCTCTCACAATCCAAAACCCTAAACCCCAAAAGTATGAAGGGCTAGGATCAAAAGATGATACAACAAGATCAACGGCTAACAAGTGTCGGATACAACATACATGAGATCACTCTAAATGAGGGGGACACACTCCCTCAATGATGCCCTAGGGGGTACGTATGACATGATGACACTAGGACATCAATATAACATCATGTTGGGGGGACTAGGAGGCATAAAACATCTTCACTAGCCAACCCCATATATAATACATATAAGATATAACATAAAGTGACTAGAGTCACTAGGATGTGTGCCCCCAATAACATAAGATGGCGTGCCCACATGATGACTAGGAGGACGTGTGGACTCCACAAGTGACAAAGACCATGTCAAAAGGTGTAGGAAGCATCAATAACAAGTCTCGGGTCAATCTCATGCCATTTCCTTGCCTCAATGAGCCAAATCGATTTCCTTGCTAGCTATTCTTCCATTAATTCTCTGTCGGAACATCACCTCGAAAAGATAAAAATGCATGTAACTCACTGCCAAGTGCTGCTGGCACTGTTATCACACAATTTGTAGTTGCCCCTATTAGATGGTCCTATTGAGGATGGTAGAGGAGCTAGGCAACTAAAGCGGTGACCTAAGAGGGCCTCGATCTCGAGATAGATTGGTTGTCATGCCAATCGAGGCACTCTTCACTTTATGCTATCCAAGCCCTAGATAACAAAGGGGGAGACCACGATCTACTCCCGATAGGAGAGATCTAATCCAATCACCAGATCAGACTAAGAACTAGAATACGTAAGGTGAAGGATGAACAATCCTAGATCTAAGGGATAAAGTCACTGCGAAGGCTTAAGAGAGATAAGATTTTGACCAAAGATGCTTTACTCACAATGACTTAGAAATCAAGAACGGATCTAGGATATAAGTGTTAGGATAAATGATCAAATCTAACTTCCTTGGGAAATGTGAATTTGATCTTTGGAAAATGGACCAAGGTGATAGATCTGGATGAATTAGGGCTTTCTAGCACAACTTGATGATAGATCTGACAATGTCTTAGCTTACAAGCAAAATTCGAACCTTAAACAACTCAGAAAATTGGCAAGATGGAGTCCCTTAGGGGCGACGCCCTAGGAGACCCACTTAGGGCTAGGCCTAAAGATAAAAACCCAGAATTGTTTCGCCAACATTCCAAATTATTTAAGCTAGAGAAGTTTTAGAAGTTACGGTAGTTAGGGATTTAATGCAGCAGTAATTTAGACCAATGGATAAATTAATAAAACTAAAGAAATTTAGATGCAATCACTTACTTGATGCTCGTAAATGAATGCCTTATGGTGAAGACTAGTCCCAACAAGATCAAATGAAGAGTTTGAATACCCACGTCCATAAAATGTCCAGAGAACCAAGTGCGTCCCATCTAACCTGCACAGCCGAGGAGAAATCAATCAGTGATGCAAATAGATGAGTAATAAAACAACAAGAGATAGATAGAATGATGAGTAAATGGTCATAGACAAATTTACTCCTTGTTAAAACCCCCGATCCGAGAGAGAAAAGCAAGGCGAGCTCCCTCTGCAAGTGTGCCCCTCCAAATCTGCCTCTCTGCTGCAAATCAAATATGGATCCATGGAAAATACGAAAGGTACAACAAAGATCTAACAGTGCAAGAAAAAAGTAGCTTTCAGTCACCACATCTCACAATCAACCATAGACATAAGAGCTTGATCACAAAAGATTTCTTTCTTCTCAATAATCCAGAGCCAAAAGTCCCCTTTACAATGAAGGGGTTCTCTCTCTTGAATAAAATTGAGAGAGACCTGTCGCCGCCTGGTTTCACACCTGGGAAAACGTGGCAGAAGTCTTCAAGCCGCTGGTGTGGCCTTGGGGGCAAGCCAGAGTCAAGTGCTGTCACCTGAAACTCGACTCCTCCGTCTAGGCTTACTCCTAGTGAAGCCAAGGTGGGTGGACCCCAAAAAGTTTAAAAAAAAAACTAAGGTGTTTAATCTAGGAAAGACAAAACAACTAATCTAGGAGTTATAAATTTTTGTAAATACAAGAGAAATGCAACATATATTAAGAAATATCATTCATTGTTCATCATCATTGTCATTCGAAAATATAAAACATCCATCACCATGAAAATGTAAATATTAAGACCAGTGCTGATAAAATGGAGTCAGAAATAAAGTGCTTGCAACTGAAATGACAATGTTGTGCGATTGTTTTTGGTTAATTTTATTATTACTGTGGTAATGGATCTTTTTATTAAGACTGGGGGATTCCCGATATACCTGTTATCACATATATAGTAGCCGGGCTACCATACATTATTTTTCTCATGCCAGTACACTATTCAGCCAGTTCCCTTGCATTTGAGATGCCGAGATGAGCATTTATATTGGATCACTATCAGATTGTGGACAGCAGTTATATTCCCCATGCCATGACTGAGTTTCAGGACACTCAGAGAGATGCCCGATATAGCCATTATGCCATTGGTACAGAGCAGACAGTAGTGCCCAGAGTTACAGCAGCAGTCTCAGACGACAGATGATGGTACAGGTTGATGAGCTTTCAGGTATATGACTCAGCAGGTATATCATGGTATTATGGTTAGATTGCTTTTATACTTATTCTTATAGCATATCTTAGCACTTAGTGTCATGATCTGGCGATCATATAGATACATGGACCTGGTTGACCTATTATTTATATTATATTGTCCCTACTCAAACTTAGAAGTTCACTATTCATACTCATTGGTACATACCCTCCTTAGGGAGAATAGAGGTGATCATTACACCATACTATGGCTTGCTAGTGTTGGCTCCATCATTTCATTGTCTTCATCCATCCGTGGCCTACCTTTTAGATTATTACCCTGATTTGCTACTTGACTAGTGACATGGAGGACCTTTCCCCACTGTAGCCTCTGTATTGGATGAGCTTCCCTATTTATTGTGTCTCGGCTCTGAGTTGGTGACAAAACTTACCTATGGTGAGTTGGAGTTCCTTGAGAATTCCCCCTAGTCACTAAAGTTGTGTTGGCTAAACCTGAAACTTTTAGTGCTGCCATCAATACAAAATCTGGAAAAATCAAATGCTATATCTTGTATGAAAGAAATGCCAAATGAAAATGGCCATGAAAAATAAAATGTTATATCTTTTGAAAAATAAATACCTAGGTAAACAAGTTGTCCATGACACACCTAGAAGTGCTCAGGTAAACAAGTGCCTTAAAAACACACCTGCAGCAGAAAGCCTAAAAATAAATGTAAATCTATGCAATGTGTTTGTAAACACACATAGATCAAGGCTATGGAAACCTCAGGCCCAAAAAGCAATGGAACTTAAATGTTATATCTAAACAATTGCTGGCCTTGTTTGTATTATGGATTGTGCGCATCTGTGAAGGTGAATAAACCCTCTTTAAACAACTCATCCATTTGTGAGACACCGCCATTCCCTGTGTTATTGCTCATTCAGTATATACTATGGTGTACATTCCCTTTCCCTTGCCGAAGTGTCACAAAGTCAAGTCAGTCAAGTCATCCCTTAGCCTAGCCAGTTATTTCAGCCTTCACCCTTCACTAGCAAATTGATCACAACTATGAAGTGAGTATGGTCCTGAAAGTCTAGTCTGAGTAATAATAATAATGAACGACACTATATATTTGGATTTAGATCGCCAGTCATGATTACTCTGTGTTTTAGTAGCTATTTGAATAAATTGTAAAGCATGTATTTACCTTGACACCTTGCAGCAGCTATGGATGATAGTCTGAGTTGTATTTGGTCTTGGTTAGACCCAGTTTGACCATGGAGGACCATGAGACATGAGATGTTGGACCTTATGATGATATGGATAGATGATATATGGTCTATGTACACATACAGGATGATTCTATGCAGCAGCTACAGGGTTATGATGATGACTCTTGGGATACAGCAGTGTTGGGTCATTTACAGATCATTATTATTGGCCTTGTTCCGGTACATTGGATATTTATTTTGATCATGCAGAGATTCATATGGTGTATGAGTACACATCTTGGATGGATTTGGACCTTCTGAGTCCAATGGGACAGTTTGTTTTCAGTTCCGGGCACTTACAGTGATGATTTAGCCTCAGTAGGCTGTCCTAGTGCAGTTTTGGTCTATTGGAGGCCCTGTCGGAGCAGAGATGACTTTTATCCGGTTGACCTAGGGCGCTGATGATGGAGGGGGTGGTCCAGCCACTTGTTTTTACCATATTACCCCCCTCCCGGACACATTGGTACCCTCACCTTGACAGCGCCATCACTCCAGGAGGCAGTTTGGGCAGTTTCACGTTTCCCGAGGCATTTCAGGATTGGTAGAAATGGCTATTGAGGAAATCGATTTGGGCTACTGAGGCAAAGTTATGGCATGGGATGATCAGTGATGATAGATCGGGACCTTCCACACCTCCTCCAGCAGTTTCAGCTTCATCGGGGCCCGCATCCATCACTTATGGCACTTTCTGTGGATTTTTGGGGTCTTTTGAGGACCACGACTTCACCTTGGAGGCACGATTTGGTACTTTCATGATTATTTATTGGTTATTGTGCCATGGGGATTGACCAAGGAGGGATAAAATTACCCCTTGGACCCACCATGAGCCTCTTATGATATTTTGTCATCATGATTTGGTGGGATTCCCCTCTCCTAGGGCGACTTTGTCCACTTATGTTATATTTTATGTGTGATCCAAGTATTATGTTGTTGAGCTCATCTCAACCATTGATTAGACATTTGTATCTTTTAATCTTAGCCACTCATTCAAAAAGTGGTTAGGGTTTTGGTGCTTCTCCTTCCTATTTAAAGGAGAGAGCCTCTCATTGTAAAGGGTCTTTGGCTCTTGGATTATTGGTATAGAAAAATATTCTTGTGGAAATTCTTGTGGTCTCCTTTGCATCTGGTGTTCTTAGATGGTGATTGGAAAGTCTATTGCAACCTAGCATTTGGAAATTGTGGTAAGATCTATCTTTGTTTGGAAATCATTGTTTGTCTATAGGAGGGCGACTTCAACAAGGGCGATTTTTCAAGGCTTCTTCAAATCGACTTTCTTGGCATTCGCTTGTATCAGGGGGTTATCATTAGTATCATTGTGATCTATGCTATCTTTCTGTTACTTCTTTTGTGGCATTAGTCTTATCTCTTGATGCATCAAATCTGATATTGTTGACGTTTGTTGTGCAGGAGAGAGGGCGCATTGGCTTCTTGGACTAAATCGATTTGCATAGAGACTACCTCAAAGCTTCCAAATTGATCGGGATTGCATAGATCATCATCATCAAGGCATCTACAAGGTTATCCAGGTAAGATCCACAGGTTTGTTTCTCTTTCCTTTATCCAATCCATTGACATAATGCATAAATTGTTAAAACCCTAAATACTTCAAAACCCCCATTTTACATTTTGTCAGATCTACTTAGATCTAGTGGGTTGTTGGGCATGATATTGAAAACCCACCTCTATAGCATCCACGGCATCCCGGATCTATAGTTTGGTGTGGATTGGCTTCCGTTTGACCCCTCTCCCAAGCCAACTTAGCTTCTCCCAAGGAAGGCGCACTTCACCATTTGAGCAAGTTGACCTAGATCCAGTTGATGGGTGTTTGAGATTTCACTTGATTTGACATCTACACATCAAATAACATACACCCAGGTTGTCCCTTTCTTGAATTTCACCTTGTGGGTCCCATTCCACATTTTAAGGGATTTTATCCCCATTTTGGACCACTTGGAACACTTAAACTCAGATCTACAAAGATCTAACCGGTGGATTGCCACGAAATTATAGATCCATACCCCTACTTGACTGATCTACCCGGATCTAAAGTTTGGATGCCATCCGACATGATTTGACCCACCTAAACCCAAATTGAAGCCTCCTTAGGGAAAGTCGCACCACCTTGGAGAAGTGAGTTCACTCACTTCGAGGAACTGGGTACTTGAGATTTTTGCAGATCCGGAATCAGAATAATTCAAAACCTAGGTCTAGACTGTCACTTTGTCAAATCTTGCCTTGGGGACTGCATTCCTTGTTTTAAGGGATTGTGGTCCACTTGGGTCAAACCTAGATCTAGACATATTTAACCATCAAGGCCTATACTGTCCACTTATCTCATGTTGTAGGAGTCCTAAACCATAAAGTCAACCCTACTTTGACTCCACTTCCCAATTCCCAAGGCACTGGTTTATCTCCAAGGCAACCCACTCTCCTAGATTGTTGGATTGACTTGTGGTTTGACTTTTGCATGGTGAACTATACCTTTGAAGACATCATGGACCATGGTCAAGATTGTCTCATGTACTAGTTAGCCCCAGTCTGACCCCTAAACAACCCTGCATTGGACACGGTTCCCAAGGCAGTGGATCTTTTGACATTGACCTAGTACACTAGCCCTAGATCTCACTTTAAACATTATAAGTCACTCACACATCAACTATGAACCAAAGCTATACCTATTGAACCCCTCACTTGGCTTGTGACTTCATCCTTAGGTCTAGGATAAACCATACACCTAACTTCAACTAGAAATACCCTGATTTGGTGTCTTGGTTTTGATCTCTCCTGTCGGGAGTAGATCGGGTCTCCCCCTTTGTTGTCTGGGCTAGATAACATAAAGCGAAGGTTGCCTCGACTGGCGTGACAACCATACATATTGGAGGTCGAGGTGATCGTGGTTGCACCTTTTGAGTTGCCCTTCCCTATTGCCATCCATGACTGGATCTATCCATAGGGGTAACTACATCTTAGGTGATAACAATACCAAAAGGCATTGGGAATCTGTTCGGAATTCAACCAGGTGGCTTCTCACTTAGACATGTGGGCTGGATTGGAGTCTCGGGGAGATGTTCAACACTATACCAAACAAGGGTATAGTCTAACGGTTTCCAAGAGGTCGCTACCTAGGGGTTCTCGCGTCCTTTGAGAAATTTGCTCACCAAAGAAGAATAATCGATTGTGCCGTATTTTCACAAGTAGGTGGTTTATTGGGGTGTGTTAGAACCTATTACTAGTCACTTATCCCTTTCTGATGTGTGTCAGCATGTTCAGACTATGCTGCAGTGACCACAAAGCATACGGGGAAAAGCCTTGGAAATTTTAAGTATTTTAGAACCAAAATTTTACTTTTTTAGAGCCCCAAAAGTCTCTTTTCGGGCTAGTACTCGGGCAAGCCCTTATCTTGAATCTTTACTTCAGGAAAGCAAGGGGGTGTTTTGGATTGTAAAAAAAAGTGAAAATTGTAAAAAATGGAAAAAGCTAGGTCCGGAGTGAACTCGTGGCCCGCCAATGGAACGGACCAACGAGGTTAATTTTAAGCCCTAATTGATTTTATTTAGTTGCCGAAAAAGAAAGAAAACTAAACTAAAAATCACGCCACGAAAATGAGTCGACATGATTCCCCCCTGGTGGGATGGGGTGTGGGTGTGGGTTAACCCACTTGCTCTCGTTTAATATTCTTTTTACAATGCGAAAGAAGTGCCCCAGTCTTTTCAAAATGACTCGATGGCTTACAATAATAGAAGGAAAAAGTGACCGGTTTTGAAAAATAAGCTTCTAGGTGCTCTGGGTGGCCTGAATCTTCAAAATTTTGCCAACATTTCCTCCTACCTGTTCATCAATTGCTGCAAACCAGCAAGCAAACATTAGTAAAAGATGCCCAAAAACACTTTAAGAGTGTATTTGGGACACCTGCTAAAAACCCAAAAAAATCTAAGTAAAAAATGCGGAAAAATAACTAAGTGAGACAAGTTGTAAGGCTTGTCTCCTTAGGATCTTTGTAGACTTAAGGAGCTGCAAATTTTAGCTCCTATTACAGCCAAATGAACCTTTAGAATCAGATCTAAACACTACTTTTCAAACTTTTTTAAAATTTAACAATTTTTTGAGAAGTTAAGAAAAGTAAAATGACACAGATCATATTTCTTATAACTGTTTCAGATCTACTTATGATATTGCAAAAGGAGAGAGAGATCTGAGATATGCAAACCAAAGTAACCAAGAGAAGTTTAGAATTTTTTATGTTGATGAGAAGAAGAAGGAACGCCTTGAACTTGGGCTATGGGGTCCTCAACTGTGGGGATCAATGGGACTAGTTCTCCTTGAATCAATTCTGAAGACCAATGGATGCAAGCAAGCTCCACCAACTCTTCAGATTGGCAACCTGTAGACACAAAAAACAACTCACACAAGCAAGATCAAATACAACTAGTGTAGACTAAAATAGAGAGTTAGATTCAAGCATTTAAACAAAAATAACATTGAAATCTGACTTTTCTATGACAACCAACAGTAAAAATAATGAATTAGATTACACTATTTTTACCTTACTAAGATAAACATCTCCTTCAAAAGCTAGTGATTGATCAACAAGCAAGCATGAATAAAAATGTAAAGACACCGATTACCTCATATGTTAAGCTAGAACATGGTCATCCACACATAGATTTGCCTCCAAAGCCTTTATTCATTAATCAAATGCAAAATATTACAATAAGTAGGAGCAGAGGTTCCACCTTCTCATGAGAAAACAATGAGAGTGAACTTGCTTTTATAGAAAAAACCACGAGGAAGGGGAGGGCGAATTTGTGGAGTGAGTGGTGGAGAGATAGGGGTTGCAAACTCCACCTATTTGGCTGCCCAAAACAGTAGTAAATCAGCTACATATCAGCCCATGTGACAGCCCATGAAATGGGCTGCCACTTCCCCAATTCGTGGGCATCTCCACTAAGCAAATGCGCCTAGCCTTCAAGAGAATGCACCTAGCTATAAGAAGGGAGTCATGCCCATGTATTGGGCTGCCCATTCGTCATAAAACTCAGCTCAAATCTCTCCACAAACAATGCTGATCTGATTCTGACATTAAATCCCCAAAATTATGGATTTAATTTTTTACGAGTCTTTTGATTTTTTTTTATTTTTTCTCCATATTTTCACTTTTTTTTGTGGATTTTTTGAGAAAAGTGAAAAATAAATGCCTGAACCACTATAGAAAGTGGGTTTTGGGGTTGTTGTCCGCCAAACTGCACACCAGCAGCAGAAATCTTTCGAAAGCTGTCTCCCTCACTGGAAAGTGGGGAGAGGTGTGGCCATGGGGGCAAGCAATGAGCCAGGTACTGTCACCGGAATCCCAGCTCCTCCGTTTAGGCTAACTCCTAACGAAGCCAAGCGGGGTAGTCCCTACAAAGAGTTTCACTAAGGCTCTTGTGTTTTTTAAGTTTTTAAGTGTGAATGATGCGGATGGGTGTTGTTTAGGAGTTATTATGTGATGAGACCAAATAATGCTTTGAATAAAACCAAGATAACGCAATCCACGTTGCAAGAGAGGATAAGAGATACACTGAATTAGATATAAAACACTCTTTATACGAAAATTAACACAAGTACTCCGGATTGATAATAAGCAAATAAAATATGTGATTAAGGACCAGTGCCTTATGGAGTCAAAAATGTGTGAGTGCTTGATACAAGTGTTAGAGAGAAAAGTTCGTGAGATCGTTTTGTAGTTTATCTTGGTAAATTAAAGATTTTAGTGGTCTTGATTATTAGGCTAAAACCAAGGATATCAAAAGAGTGTCCGGAAAGACATTCTAAGCGGCTCCTTTAAGAGACATGTCGGACCTGTCTGGATCACAGCGAGGCGCGCAATGCTAACCAACTACTGTGTCACAGATTGGGCAACTCGGCGCCTCCCCTGAGAACTGCTTTGAATACTTTTTGAACAACGCCAGTTCGGTGGTTATGGGGGTGAAAGTTTTAATTAATTATCACTTATGAGCTTATCAAGTTTAAAAGATATGACAACACAAGATAATGATGCAATCCACGTTGCTAAATAAGATAACAAGATTAACAGTATGTTTCAAGACTTATAATCAGATAAAAGCACTCACAATATGAAATACGCACAAGGACAAATGGTCCTGATTGAGAAATAAACTTTGAAGTAATCGCTCAAACCCTGTTCCACGAGGTTTTGTGGCCTTGGAGAATGTTTTTGACAGACAGGATAGGAGAAAGAGTAATGTGGACCAGATGAAACCAGGTGAGTATATTGAGATTAACATCGGAACGGAAAAAGAACCAAAAATACTGAAAATTGGAAAAGGTATCTCTGATGAAGAAAGAAATGCCCTTATAAACTTGTTAAGAGAAGTTAGGGACATATTTGCCTTCACATATGATGAGCTCAAAGCATATAGGGAAGATGTCTTTCAACACACCATTCCCTTAAAACCGGAATGTCAAAAGGGTAAACCTTTCCGGCAAAAGCTGAGACAAATAAATCCTAAACTAGCTTCTATTGTAAAACAAGAATTAGAAAAGATGTTGGCAGCAGGCATTATAGCACCTACTCAACATACTTCATGGTGCTCCAACTAGGTGGTAGTCAAAAAGGAGAATGGCAGCTTAAGAATATGTATAGATTTCAGAAATCTAAACATAGCATGTCAAAAAGACAATTACCCCCTTCCAAATATGGAGACTCTCCTCCAACGGGTCACTGGATCAAGCATGATGTCAATATTGAATGGCTTTTCAGGTTACAATCAGGTAGTCATCAAGGAAGAAGATAGACACAAAACTGCTTTTACAACCCCTTGGGGTACTTTCGAGTATCTAAGAATGCCTTTTGGCCTTACAAATGCTGGGGCCACTTTCCAAAGGGCCATGGATTACGCCTTTAAGGAATTGGTGGGAAAAATCATTGAAATCTACCAAGATGACTTGACTGTATTTTCAAAAGAAAGATCTAGCCATATTGGTCACCTTAGGAAAGTATTTGAAAGATGCAGAGAGTATGGGATTTCTTTAAATCCGGTAAAATCAGTCTTTGGCATTGAAGAAGGTAAACTTTTGGGTCACATTGTTAACAAAGACGGGGTCAAGGTTGACCCCGAAAGAGTAGAAGCTATCCAGAAAATTCCCCTTCCTAGAAATGTTAAAGGTCTCCAATCTTTCAATGGCCATATCAACTTCATAAGAAGATTCATCCCAAATTTAGCCGAGCTAATGAAACCCATGCAACGGTTGTTAAAAAAGGATGCTAAATTTGTCTGGGATGATGAAGGGAGGGAAGCCTTTGCAACCATCAAAGATGCTATTTCTAGATCACCTGTGTTAATCAGCCCTGACTACACCAAAGAATTCATGATATTCTCTTTCGCCTCAGAGGACACAATTGCCGGGGTGTTGCTCCAGAAAAACTTCGAATAGTTCGAGCAACCAATTGCATTCATGAGTAGAGCCCTCCAAAATTCGGAATTGAAATATACTATCATGGAGAAGCAAGCCTACGCCTTGGTAAAATCTCTAAAGCACTTCAAGACATACATTAGTTATTCAAGAGTTATAGGATATGTCCCCCATGCTGCGGTAAAAGACATCCTATCCCAGCAGGATTGCTTAGGAACAAGAGGCACATGGGTATCTAAAATCTAGGAGTATGATCTAGAGATTCAGCCCATTAAACTAATAAAGGGGCAGGGCCTAGCTAAGATGCTAACTCAGAAAAATGAAGAAGCCATTGAAATGAGTTGTGCAAACCTTTCATCTGATCCTCGCATGACACCAGCTTTGTAGGAACTTGACAATCATTGGTACTTAGACATCATATACTTTCTGCTGCACTTAGATGTCCCAGATCATCTAAAGGGTCATAAGAGAAGAGCTCTTAGATTAAAAACCGCTAGGTATTGCCTCACTCAGGAGGGTTTGGGTTGGAGAAACCCTGACGGTGTAATACTTAGATGTGTACATGAGCAGGATTCCAAAAAGATCCTAACTGAGTTCCATTCAGGATTCTGTGGGGGCCATTATGCAGCGAATACAACTGCTCATAAAATTCTGAGAGCAGGTTACTATTGGCCGACTATTTTTGCTGATGTTTATAAACATGTCAAGTATTGCCAGGAATGTCAACTTTTCACGGGAAAGCCTAAATTGGCTGCTTTATCTCTCACACCAGTAGTTGTCATTGCCCCCTTTCAGCAGTGGGGTCTTGACTTTATTGGGAAGTTCAAAGATAACTCTAGCAATGGATTTTGCTGGATCCTTACTGCAACTGATTACTTCACTAAGTGGGTAGAAGCTATACCCACCAAAACAGCCACAGAAAAGGTTATCATGGATTTCATTGAGGACAGGATCATCACCCGATTTGGCACTCCCTTGAAAATAACAACTGACAATGCTAAGGCTTTCAACTCGGCATAAATGAATGATTTTTGTTTTAAGTATGGCATTGTTCCATCACACTCCATTGATTACTATCCTCAGGGTAATGGACTTGTAGAGTCCTCAAACAAAAATTTGATGACCATCCTTAAGAAAACTGTGGGAGATAACAAAAGATCTTGGGATAGCAAAATCAAGTATGCCTTGTGGGCAGATACGATCACCAAGAAGAATTCCACTGGGAAATCTCCTTTTGAACTTGTTTATGGCATCACGGTGGCGTTACCTTTCAACATGTAGATACCCATTTATAAAATGTTGACTGATTATGGTACCGAAAAACTGGAATTAGATTATAGGGCAAATCAAATCATTGAGCTTGATGAGAGCAGAAGGACATCATTGGACAAAATGCTAAGACATCAGGAAAGCATGAAGACCACTTTTGACAAGTTAGCTAAACCTAGAGATTTCCAAGTGGGAGACATTGTTCTCTTGTGGGACAAAAGAGGAGAAAAGCCAGGGAAGCATGGAAAATTTGACAGCCTTTGGAAAGGTCCTTTTATCATACGTTGTCAGGCCAGAACACATTCTTTCTTTCTGAATACCATGGATGGAGAGATGATACCATTAGCCAGAAATGGGCAACAGCTGAAACCCTTTTATCGGAACAATATTCAAGATGACCAAGGGGTCAACTCAGGAGATTCCTAAACCTTATCCTTGATTAAATTTTTATGCATTTTTTATGTACCATATTGATGTATCATAGTTTTCATATGATTAGCTTTTTGTATCATACTTCATATATATGCCAAAAAAGAAAAGATTTCATTTTCATGTACCTTTTATTTATTGAAAAAAGCAAAAATATTATGTTGGTATTTCATTTTGGCATTATTTATCATGAAAATGTTGGACTAAGACACTTCCGTTTCTGTGCAGGAGACTGATGTTCTGGGATTCTCGAACACTTTCTTTGATTCATAAATCGAGCAAGTGCCCGTCTCGTAGTTGGAGCCAGATGTTACCAACTTATTTGTAACATAGTTGGATTATCTAAAGAGCCGCCATTTGACAAACATGATAAATGTTTGACTCCAGTGTATCAAATGATCCAGCATTTGTGACTAGCCAGTTTTGTTTTTCAGTCGACATGACCATGGCCCCATGGGGGTTTGTAATAAAGTGTGCTAGTAGGATTTGAGTGTCTCGGTTCCCCATGACTTGATTAAGCAACTAAGGTATTCTAGGGAGTTTTTTCCCTTGTCAATTATACTTTGCCTGTAGCCGAGTTATAATCGATGAGGTTTTCTCCCACTTCCTCCAAAGCTGGAATGCCCGATTTTGAAAATTTTAGCCATGGGGGGTTATTAGAGTCCAACTGATGTGTATAAACCTACTAGACACTATTGAATAAGAGTCGGTCATGTCCTAGGTCCCTAGAACCCTCAGAAAAAATTTCGAAAATTTTTTTACCGGGTCCGTCGAAATTTTGGTTTTTAATTATTTTTTAAATTTAATAAATTTCCCTATAGTTTAAATAGAGAAATATTAATTTGTAATATGTCAGTCGTCCGGGATCCGAATTTCATGATTGAAGGCTCTAACCTTAAGCCAAAAATCATTCATGATCCTCGGTCCATTTTATCCTAAGTTTCGGATGTCAGCTAGGCCTCATAATTAATAATTTCTCAAAAAACCCAGTTATGGAGAAATTATTAATTAAAATAATAAAATTTATTATTTTGGAGATAATCCAAATCTCTCCAAAATAATCCAAAAAGATTAAAATAAAAGGCTAGTTGACATGGCACCTGGCATTAAAGATGATTCCAATCAACTTCACTGAGCTTCAGTCAACCGTACAGTCAGCACATGTCAAGTCTCTTCAAGTGAATTCGCCCTCCATGCATGCAAAGTCGAATTGGTGATGTGGAGTTAGGAATTAAATGAGTTTTGGTTGGTATGGAGTTGCATTGAATGGAGTGGGGGCGCCTTGCCTAGGTGGAGGCCACCTCCCACTCCCAACCACCATGATTGCAATCAAATCTAAGTAAAACTCCAAGCACCTACCTCAATCTCATGCTAGCTCCAAGTTTGCTCACGTCATACCTCTTTGGGAACTCGAGTTTACCACATGGCATGGTGTTATTCGTTGGAGATGTTACCAATATGGAGATGAGGGGCGCCTTGCCTAGGTGGAGGCCACCTCCTCATCTCATTAACTGAACTTGACTTTGTAATTGGATACAACTCCAAGATCTTGCAATTTGATTGGTTGAAGACTGGATGTGATTGGATCTCGATTGGTGTTAGGTGGCATTTGGCTCTCTTATGGCCAATTCGACTTAGGGTTAGGTAGTTAGTTTAGCTATTTAAGAGATGGCATTTTGGCCATTCTCTCATGGTCTTTTATGCAAAGAAACTCTAAGCAATTGTATTTGGATTTATATTTAATAAAGTTGTGACTTTGGAGGTCAATTTCGTGGGGGCTCTTGGTGGCCATGCTTCATCACTTTTCTGAGGTGATATTGTGTCACTTTTTCATATGCTTAGGATTCTTTAGTTTGGATTTATATGCTTAGAAGGCTAACAATCTAGCACATGCATGTATATCTTCTCTATTCACTTGATCATATGTAATTTGCAGGTATTTCTCAAGGTTTTGTGGGCTTTTGCAGGTTCTCCTTCACTCCATCTTTTTTGGCCAAAGATCTCTCTACTTGTTAAGCACTAGCAAAAGAGGAGTCTCTTGCTTCACCATCAACCACTTTCAAAAGCAAACTTCTTGGTTCTAAGCTTATATCTTCAAGCCCATTTTCACTAGATTAGCCTTCTCATCTATTGGTTTTGTCCATCCTCATCCTCTACGAACCACTCCCCGTCTTCTTGCCTTAGTTTTCCTCTTCCTTTCATTTGGCTCTTTCTCATCCTAGCTCCCATCACTCCTTCATTTCCCTCGTTTCTCCCTCATTGTCTCCTCTCGTCCAAGCCCTTTCGGTCCTCATTTTTCTCCTAGATCCATTCGTCCACCTCTCCAAAGAGCCCTAAAACATATACAAAAAGCAACAAAAGCGATCTAATTAGAATAGTGTTAGCTTCTTTCATGTTGCAAAGTATTTTGCTAGAGTTAGATCTTAAGTTTCTTTTATTTTCATTGCATTGAAAAGATAGTTTTAAAGGGCATCCTAGATCTCAATCTACCACACTAGTATAGCTTGCATCGTTTGTCTTAGTTTCCATTTTAAAGATAGAAAATTTTTTCCATAAAAATTTCTTAAATTTTTTATTTCTTAGATCTCTTTCCCATCATATTTTAAGAGTTTGGTGTTTGCTGGTCCGTTTCCCCATACAAATATTTTCGAACATAAATCTCATATTTTTTATGTTTTAGGCTTTGATTTTCAAGTTTAGACTTGGTAGGTTCCAAGCTCGGTTGATTTTTGACATGTAATGGGTGCCTATTGAGTATTTTTCCAGCTAGTGTAGGTTCTTTGAAAGAGTAGACGAAATTTGTGAAGCATATTCGAAGAAGAGCAAGCACATGCAAGGAGAAGATCCAAACCAAGCAAGAAACCAAAACACAATCTCCTTTTTGTACTAGCCTTCAAAGGCTTCCAGGTTTTATTTGCAATTATTTGTTTATCTTAAAGTTCCTCAGAAAGGACCTTTCAAGGGTTAAAATCCCAAAGGCAGTTGTAAAAGATTAATAAAATTTCAAGTGGAGGGGGCCTCCACTTTTTTGGCTTTCTTCCCCATTTGGGGAAGAGTGTTGTGATTGGTTAGATTAGATCTTTTACTTTTTGTTTTAGAGTAGTCTGTTATTTCCATCTTTTTCTCTCTTCCAAGTTTTGACCGGAAGTAGTATCCTTGGGATCCCATCCCAGGGGCAGGACCACATAATTTGTGGTTACTCTTCCTTCCCCGTCAGTTTCCTTGGTAGAGCTTTCAGCTAGCTGGAAGTTCTCAAGTGCAGGCGGTTCTTAGAGGTTGACCTTGTTTGGAGGTTGATCCCACCAGTAGTGTAAATTTGTTTGGTAGAACACTAAATCTTTTATTTTATTTTGCAAGTAGTATGCTAGTTGTGTTTTGCATCATTTGAGCTATCATATGTTTTATTTCTACAAGGTTTCATTTTTCACAACTGCTTTACTTTTTCTTAAAATAAACAAAGTCTCTTGAACTTCGCCAAATCCAAGTCAAGAGCACTCTTTGTCGGAGAGCATATAGATTTGCACTTTCCCCCTGCATTAGGGATTTTAGAATAGAAAGTTTCTTGACCCGTGGTCTTAAGACTAAGTCAAGAGCGCTCTCTGTCGGAGGGTTGAACAAGTGCTCTTAATAAATTAAAATATTTCAATCCACATTCCCCCTAATTAATTTACTTTGGTTGTGTGTCCAACACCCGTATGCTCTGCCAACCGGAAACGGTTGGACTAGTACTCAGAAAGGTGAAGGACTTGATAAGCTCATAAGTGATAATTAATTAAAACTTTCATCCCCATAACCATCGAACCGGCGTTGTTCAAAAATTATTCAAAGCAGTTCTCAGGGGAGGCATCGGGTTGCCCAATCTGTGACACAATGGCTGGTTAGCATTGCGCGCCTCGTTGTGATCCAGACAGGTCCGACATGTCTCTTAAAGGAGCCACTTAGAATGTCTTTCCGGACACTCTTTTGATATCCTTAGTTTTAGCCTAATAATCAAGACCACTAAAATCTTTAATTTACCAAGATAAGCTGCAAAATGATCTCACGAACTTTTCTCTCGAACACTTGTATCAAGCACTCAAACATTTTTGACTCCATAAGGCACTGGTCCTCAATCACATATTTTATTTGCTTATTATCAATCTGGAGTACTTGTGTTAATTTTCGTATAAAGAGTGTTTTATATCTGATTCAGTGTATCTCTTATCCTCTCTTGCAACGTGGATTGCGTTATCTTGGTTTTATTCAAAGCATTATTTGGTCTCATCACATAATAACTCCTAAACAACACCCATCCGCATCATTCACACTTAAAAACTTAAAAAACACAAGAGCCTTAGTGAAATTCTTTGTAGGGACTACCCCCCTTGGCTTCGTTAGGAGTTAGCCTAAACGGAGGAGTTGGGATTCAGGTGACAGTACCTGGCTCATTGCTTGCCCCCAAGGCCACACCTCTCCCCACTTTCCAGTGAGGGAGACAGCTTTCGAAAGATTTCCGTTGCTGGTGTGCAGTTTGGTGGACAACAGGGGTAAGGTGGGTGCTCTGAGTTAGAAAACGAGCACCCCCAAGGCAAAAAAGTCCCCTAGACCACACTTTTATGCCGATTACAAAAAATTTAGTTAAACCATTAAAAAATGGCTCAATTACGGAAAAACTTTTCTCGTCGAAACATAAAAAAAAACCTAGGGGGACTTAGCACATGTCCATACGACTCCAAAATAATGTCTAGCATGTTCATATACATTGACCCATGGACTTTAATAAACCCCTAAGGCCCGTTAACCTTACTAGGCATTCCGGCTTTTTTGGAGGAGCAGGAGAAAAACTCAAATTATGTTATGCAAAGTTGCAAGACATAATTAATGAGTGAAAAAACTCCTTGGAATACCCGACTTAGTCAAAAAGTCCTAGGGAACCAAGTCATTTACAAAAGTATTATGCTAGTACATTTTATTACAAACCTCGCAGGGCATGGACATGTGAAGAATTTTTTTAAAAAGGGGCCCTTATAAAGGCCTGATGGCTAAGTTGCAGGAAACTTGGTACTAGGCCCCGTATCACTGCCGTACCAGGCAGGAAACTCGGAAATGCGTTTGGTACTCCTTGGAAACGCGTTTCCGACCGTGCCATCACGTTTCATGTGGAGGAAGCATGGGTGGTACAGCTGGAAACGCGTTTCCATGCCGTATCCGCATCCATATGGCGCGTTTCCTCCTTGAATCCTTGCGTTTCCATCCAAAAAAAGAACCCGTTAGCTTAATCAATGTGTTAAGTTGTTTCTTAATGGCTTAATGATGGTTTAGGAAACCTCTAGAAGCCTCTAAAAGTCATTTTTTAATAAACGGAGGATTTTACTTCCCTCATCTCACACGGTGATTTCAGCAAGCGAGGGTTACTTGAGAAAGCCGATTTGAAGACAGTCAGCTACAACACTGTGCAAATTGACTTATCTTATATTTTAGTTCTATGTTGACTATTCACATTTTGATATATGTAGCATTGTAGCCTCATACATAAAGGCTGATTTTGAAATTTTGAATATATTGTATTGCCGAGGTTGTTTTGGGATATTACTACTTGGCAACTTGCATCGTGTAATCATCTATGACAATTATTAATGATGTAGAAATGGACTTGTGAGTTAAATGTGATGTTAGATGTTCGGAATTATGATTTATCACTTGTCATTTACGTTTCACATTTAATTTTTAATGTCCTTGCTAATTTGCATATATATATATATATATATATATATATATATATATATATATCGTGTTTCCTCATTTCCTAAATTTTTGGGGGGTGCGTTTCCAGTGCGTTTCCGTTTCCCTGTATCATACAACTTAGCCTGATGGACATCAAATCACTGAAAATGAACATGTAACATGTTCAACTTTGCTTGCTCACTTGATAGTCCAACTAAGTACAACTTAGCTGGTAACAAGACCAAAACCCTAACCACTTTTTAAATGAGTGGTTAAGATCAAAAGATAATACAATGAGATCAACAGCTAATATGAGCCGGATACAATATACATGGATCACTCAAAAGGAGGGGGACGTGTTCCCTCAGTGATGCCCTAGGGGGACGTATGACATAACATGTGACTAGGAACAACAACATAACATCATGTTGGGGTGGCTAGGAGGTAATAACATCTTCAGTAGACCAAGCCCCATATATAATAAGTACAAGATACATCATAAAGTGACTAAAGTCACTAGGACATGTGTCCCCAATAACAATACATGATGTTGGATGACTAGGAGGACGTGTGGACACCACTGAAGATGAAGACTGTGCCGAAAGGTGTAGAATGCATCACAAAAAGTCTCGGATCAAACCCCATGCCATTTCCTTGCCTCACTAATCCAAATCGATTTCTTTGCTAGCCATTTCTTCCATTTTTAACTGTTGGAACATCACCTGGAAAACATAAAATGCCTGTAACTCACTGCCAAGTGCTTTGGGCACCCATCTGACTGCACCAATATGTCCGGGTATATGGGAATATGGTAAAAACAAGTGGTTGCACCCCATATCTCCTCTGTAGCGCCCTAGGAGAAACAAAATGGTCTCTGCAAGTGTTGTACAGGCCATTTTTTAATGTCAATCTGCTGCAAAGAGATGAATTGACCACAACATCAACTGAAAGTGCCCGAAACGGAATTGAGTGTCCCATTGGACTCAGAAGGTCCAAATCAAGTAGGAATGAGTACTCATACACTATGTGACCATCGGGATAATCATCTATAAGCTCATCCATGCCCAGATAATAAAAATAATGGTTTGTAACTATTGATAATAATAACAATCTCACAAACCATCACATGAAATAATTGTTTGTTGCATGAAACGATCTAATGGGCACCAAAGGACCATAAATAATCAATCTCGAACATCATCGACCCAACTCATCCCAGAACCTGCTGTTGACTTGGTCAAACTAGGTTGACCAGGTCAAAACTGATCAAAATGATGACCCAGGCTAGAAATAACTGATGTTGCAAGTACAAATGGATAAGATATGGTCCCTTAATTATAAATTTATATTGATAGCGAGGCTAAAATATAAAGTGGCATTTAACTGTCGATTATACATAAAAATCGTCAATAATAAGTCTAGATCAAAGTAACCAGTTACTTGAAAGAACCTCAAGTGTATACTTATTTATGGACGTGATCATTTTGCTAGAAACGGGTGAACGTGACTGAAACAAGGCTAGGCTAAAAGTATGACTTATCAACCTCAACACTATGACCTCTTGGATAAAGGAATAAAGGAAAACCACCCACACATATGCTGGATAGAGAGACACAAAGGGGATGGCGGTGTCTCACAAATGGGTAGAGTGATGAGACTACTTCCAGTAGACTCTGTTGCTGCCTGGTTCCACACCTGGGAAAACATAGCAGAAGTCTTCAAATTGCTAGTGTGGCCTTGGGGGCAAGTCAGAGTCAAGTGCTGTCACCTAAGACTCGACTCCTCCGTCTAGGATTTCCTAGTGAAGCCAAGGGGGGTGGATCCTAAAAGTGAAGACAAACTATGGTGTCTAATCTATGAAAAATAAAGTATTTAATCTAGGAGTTAGATTATTTTTTGTAAACCAAGACAATGCAATATATATATGTGTAAAGCAAAAATTCATTCATTAACATTTCATTTGCAAACATCCATCATTTTCATTGTCATTTAAAACATTCATCAACAACTTGAAATATAACAAGATAAACCAGTGCCAATAAATGGAGTAAAAAAATATGCTTGAACTAAAAGGAAAATGTTGTGCGATTTGTTCTTGGTTTATTTTATTATTATTGTGGTAATGATGTTTTTATTAGGGCTGGTGGATTCCCGATATACGCAAAGGTACAGGGAACATGTCCGGAATTTTGCTGTTTGGTTTCTCACTCAGACTTGGGCTGGATCGGAGTCTCAAGGAGGTGTTCAGATGCTATACCAACGAGGGCATGCCTAATGGTTTCCAAGAGGTCACTACCCAGTGTTGTCCCAAGCCCTTTGAAAAATTTGCCCACAACAGAAGAATGTTCGCTTTGTGCCGGATTTTCACAAGTAGGTTTGTTTATTCGGGTGTGTTAAAACCTATTACTAGTCATCTTCCCCTTTCTGATGCATACCAACGTGTTCAGACTGAGCTGCAAGTTGGCCACAGAGCATACGAGAGAAGACCTTGGAAATTTTTAAGTTTTTTAGGAACCAAAATTTTATCTTTTTAGAGCCCCAAGAGTCTCTTTTCAGGCCAGTACTTGGGCAAGCCCTTATCCTGAAACCCTACTTCGGGAAAGCAAGGGGGTGTTTTTGAAATTGTAAAAAAAATGAGAAAATCTAAGTCCTGAGTGAACTTGTGGCCCACCAATGGAATGGACCAATGAGGTAAATTTTAATCCTAGTTAATTTTATTTAATGCCGAAATGAAAGAAATAAAACTAATCTAACAATCACGCCATGAAAATTGAGACGACACAGACCACCCCTGGAGGGATGGGATGTGGATGCTGGTTAGCCTACTTGCTCTTGTTTAGTAATCTTTTCAATGAATAGAGAAGTGCCCCAGTCTCTTTAGAATGACTTGGTGGCTTACAATATTGAAGAGAAAAATAACTGGTTTTATAAAAATTTAAGTTTTGGTACTCCGGATCCTAGTTGCCGAAGTGTCCCCCCCCCCCCACGGTTCAGGCTCCAAATTCGCGCTCCGAGTGAAAGTGCTACCGAAGCGTTTTTGGAAGTTCGCTTCTGAATTTCGAAAGCTCGCTTCGGGCAAGAGAAAAACGCTTCCTACCACTGTGCGAAGCTTTCTTGCTCCCAAGCGCTTCGAGCTTTGCCCTCCACGCTTCGACCTCGCTTCCTGAGCGCTTCCGTGGACAGCAGGAAGCTTCCTTTTTGTTTTTGTTTTTTTGCTCTTTGGGTGGGGCCTAGGGCATTTTTAGGGTTAGAGAGGGAAGATAAGGCATGAATTATGGAATTTAGATGGCATGATAAGCCATGTTTATAATGGAATCATGAATTATGGAATTTAGATGGCATTTCATATATTGGAAGTAGCACAAATATATATGTTTCATAAATTTTGCATCTAGTTTGGTATTCTACATGTTTTTTTTTAATATATATAAATAAACGCTTCCGAGACGCTTCGCTTCCGACCATTTTTTGAAAAATGCGCACCCGCGCTCCCGCTCTTGCTTCGCTCCCACGCTTCAGCAACCTTGCTCCAGATGGCCTGGATCTTCGATTTTTGGCCAGCACTTCCTCTTGTTTGATCGTCGTCTGCTGCAAACCAGCAAGCAAACTTTAGTATAAGATGCACAAAAACACTTTAAGAGTGTCTTTGGAACACCTCCTAAAAAACCCAAAAAAATTCTAAGTGTAAAACTAGTTAAAAATGTAAAAAATTAACCAAGTAAGACAAGCAATGAGGCTTGTTTACTTGGGATCTTT
Organism: Larix kaempferi; assembly: GCA_027924585.1. Classification (NCBI taxonomy): domain Eukaryota; kingdom Viridiplantae; phylum Streptophyta; class Pinopsida; order Pinales; family Pinaceae; genus Larix; species Larix kaempferi. Next base: position 7,490,567 of record BSBM01000459.1, on the reverse strand, counting down.
GCAAGCTATAAGAGCTGCAAATCCTATGCTCTTGGACAGCCAAATAAAACTTTTAAAATCAGACCTGACACTACTTCTCAAAACTTTTCAAGATTTAACAATTTTTTGCAAATTTGGAAAAGTAAAATGCTAGATGAAGGAAAGTCTAATCTGTCAAAGATATGAGCTTTGTAAACAAACTAGACTAGACTTCCTTGAAATAATTTCTGATCTATTTAGAATATGAACATCAGTATATAAATCAGAAATATTTTCACAAGTAACCGGTAACCAAGAAAACTAGTTAAATAAGAGAGAGAGAGAGAGATGGAGCAAATTTTTTGTTGAAATCCGAAGCTTTGGAGATGGTCTTTGTGATGTTCCAAGGGACTGCATATGTAAACAAATATTAGAAAGGAGGAAACAAACAAGATCCACCTGCTTCCAGTTAAGATAACCTGCACATCACACACTTTGCAAACAAAGATCAAGTGTAGATACACATCTGTAAAAGAAATCAATGCTGAACACTCATAAACAAATGAAACATACAGACATGATTACTTTTGCAAACATATAACAATAGACTAAACAATAAACAAATTGCATTAGTCTATCTCATAAATCAATACTAATCTTTCCAATGAGTATAGTTAATACAATAGAATATCAAAGTTTATGCACAAGTTACCTCCATTATACAAGCTCAAGATGGTTCATCCACTCACACAATGCACACCACAAATTTGACTTCCAAAGTCTTCTTTATTCACGCTTAAAACAAAAGAGTATTACAATGATAAGTCTCTTGCTCCAATTCCCACTAGAGCACAATGGAGAAGAGCTCTCCAATTTATAGAATGAGCATGAGAGGAGGGCGCCCAAGTGAAGGAGAGTGGGGGGAATGGATGGCACAATTCGTGGAGGAGATAGGGTTGCCCATCCCTACGAAATTGCTGCCATAGTGCAGCCCTAAATGTGCCAATATGGCAGCGCTAAACCAGATGCACAATCAGCATGAAACGTGGGCCTCCCCATTGGGAAATGCGCCCCCCTCTTGGGGAATGCGCCTCCCTCATTTGGGGAAGTCAAGCCCACCATTTGGGCTGCCCATAAGTCATAATTTTCAGCCCATATTGCTCCTCAAACAATGTTGATTCGATCCAGTCATTAAAACTCCCCAAAAAACATTTAATTTTTTAAAGTCATTTTCACTTTTGTTTATTTTTCTATGACTTTTTTCACTTTTTTGGGTTTTTTTAGCATAAGTGAAAAATTAAAGACCCAAACATTATACAAAGTGGGTTCTAAGGTAATGTGGGTGCTATGAGTTGGAAAACGAGCACCCCCAAGGAAAAAAAGACCCCTAGATGACATTTTTATGCCATTTACAAAAATTTTAATTGAACCATTAAAAAATGGCCCAATTTATGGAAAAAATAAACTTCACCGAAAATTAAAAAACAACCTAGGGGGACTTAGCACATGTCTATATGACTCAAAAACAATGTCTAGCATGTTCATATACATTGACCCATGGACTTTAATAATCCCCTAAGGCTCGTTAACCTCACCAGGCGTTCCAGCTTTGGAGGAGTAGGAGAAAAACCCAAAAATTATGTTATGCACTAATGCAAGACATAATTAATAGGTGAAGAAACTCCTTGAAATACCTGACTTAGTCAAAAAGTTCTAGGGAACCAAGTCCTTTACAAAACACCATGCTAGTACATTTATTACAAACCCCGCAGGGCCATGGACGTGGTAAAAAAAGTAAAAAGGGGCCCTCAAAAAGGCCTGATGGACATCAAATCACGAAAAATAAACACTGATATGTTCAACTTTGCCCTCTCGCTTGATAATCCAACCAAGTGCAACTTAGTTGGCAACATCTAGCTCCAAATGCGGGACGCGTACTCGATCTAATTCTCTCAATCAAAAAGAGTATGCGAGAATCCAAGAATCTCTGGTTTCTGCATGAAAATTAGAATGCATTAGTCCCACGTATTTTTGCCAAACGAAACATAAGCTGCAACATTATTCAAAAACAAAACTAAAAGTAAATGAAACTAATATACATCAATAATATACGAAAACATAATGTACAAAAATGCAAGGCAAAGGTTTAGAAATGGCCCTGCTATCAATCTGCCCCCATGGGCATCAGAAGATCTTCCTTGAAGAACAACTTGAGATGTTGTCCATTGACTAGTAGAGTCAATCTTTTTCCATCCATAGTGCAAAGGAAAAAAGAATTAATCCCTGCTGGTTCAAATATAACATATGGTCCCAACCATAAGCTATCAAACTTTCCATGCTTTCCTGGCTTATCCCTTCGCTTATCCCATAAAAGAACCCAATCCCCTGGCCGGAAATCTCTAGGCTTAGCAGATCTGTCAAAAGTCCTTTTAACCCTGTCCTGATTTCTGATACTCTGGTCTAAGGCCTTTCTTCTGGTCTCATCTGATTTCATAATCTGCTCAATTATGTTCTGCATACCATCATCATTTGGATCATAATCATGCAACATCTGATACACTGGCAACTGAATATGAATGGGAACATAAGCTTCTAAATCATAAACCAACTGGAAAGGGGTTTTCCCGGTAGCACGTTTCTGTGTTATTTTGTCAGCCCATATAGCAAATTTTACCTTAGAATCCCAAGACTTCTTATTAAGGTCTTGTTGGTTGATTCAACCAATCCATTTCCTTGGGGATAGTAGTTGGATGAGTGGGAAAGGATTATACCATACTTGAAGCAAAATGAAGAGAAAGCCATGGAACTAAAGCTTGGACCATTATCAGTTGTTATCTTGGATGGCACCCCAAATCTAGTTATGATATGATTTTCAAGAAAGTCCATAACTACTTTATCTGTTGCATACTTAGTGGGGATTGCTTCCACCCATTTAGTAAAGTAATCTGTGGCAGTGAGGATCCAGGTATGACCATTGCTTGAATTTTCCTTAAACTAACCGATAAAATCAAGACCCCATTGTTGGAAAGGGGCTTGAACAACTACTGGCTCAAGAGGTAAGGTTGCCAATTTCTATTTCCCAGTGAACAACTGACATTGGGGACAAGATCTAACAAACTTATGCACATCAGTAAACAAAGTGGGCCAATAGTAACCTGATCTAAGAATCTTGTGGGCTGTAGTATCCGCTGCGTAATGCCCACCACAAAATCCTGTATGAAACTCAACCAGAAGTTTTTTGGAATCTGGTTCATCAACACATCTAAGAACTAAGCCATCAAGATTTCTCCAACCCAATCCAGTTTGAGTTATACAATACTTAGTGGCTTTAAGTCTTAGTGACCTTCTTTTGTGACCAACAAGATATTCAGGACAAACAAAATTGTTAAGAAGGTAGATAATGTCGAAATACCATTGTGTTTGACTTAATCTTTGAAGCTCTTCAGATATGACAGGTGCTGACTCATTATTTTGACAAATCATTCTTACAGCTTTCTCATTGCTTTCTGTCATCATGCGTGCAAGACCTTGACCTTTGATTAACTTGGTAGGTTTGATCTCCAAGTCATACTCTTGTATTTTGGATACCCACTTACCCCTTATACCAAGGCAATCCTGTTGAGCTAATATATCTTTAACAGCAGTATGAGGAACATAACCCACAACCTTGGAATACCCAATATATATTCTGAAATGTTTCAAAGACTTAACAAGGGCATAAGCTTGCTTCTCCATTATAGTATACTTAAGTTCTAAATTTTGTAAAGCTTTACTGAAGAAGGCTATGGGTTGTTCTTGGCCTTGGTCAGTTTTTTGAAGTAAAACTCCAGCGATATTATGTTCAGAAGCAAAGGAAAAGACTTGGAATTCCTTGGAATAATCAGGGCTTATCAACACAGGGGATCTAGATATGTCATCCTTGATACTTGAGAAAGCTTCTTTCCCTTGTTTGGTCCTGTTATCACACAACTTGTAGTTGTCCCTAAAGGTATCCCATCCGAGATGGTAGAGGAGATGGACAACCAAAGAGGTGACCCAAGAGATGCCACGATTCCCAATGCAAGCTGGGAGTCACGTCAACCGAGGCACTCTTCACTTTAGATCAAGATGAATCAAGACCTGGGGGGAGACCCTATAACCAATCAAAGATGATTGGACCCAAACAAAGGTTCCTAGGGATACGTAAAAGACAAGTTACGGAAACCAATGCAAGGTTAGGTGGACCTAGAAGTTTAGATGTGGTTGAAAGAGGCTTAGGGAATGACTTATGTTTCAACCAATGAATGATTTAGGCCACATGATGAGATAAGATGACAAGATCTAGTACCATGAAATACACAGGTGGGGCCCACTTCCTTGGGATATGGAAATGGCTCAAATGGGACCCACAAGGTGAAGTTAGGGGTGCAAATGGTACTAAGGGGTATGTAATGAGTAGATCTATGGATTGAAAATAGAGATACCCACATATGGGATCTAGGAGATGACACAACTCCCAAGGAGTGCGAATTGCCCTAGGTGGACTAGTGCCTTGATGGATGGGCTAATGGAGTCAAAAGAGATGTGGAAATGTAGATCGGGACACCTAGGATGCAAATCAAGTGGGCTATTCAATATGTGATGGTTGGATCATAGTAGATCTAATATTTCACTATGTGACCCAAGTGGACAACAATCCCCCAAAATGAGAAATGATATCCCCAAGGCAGAACTTCACAAAGTGAGATACTAGGTAGGGGTTTCAAGGTATGCTCTTTTCAAATCAAGCGGGATCACAACCACCCATGTCCTAGAAGTGGGCAAACTCAAACACCCAAGGAGTGCGACTTTGCCCAAGGAGGGCTAAATGCATGGAATAGTGTGTCAAAACAAGTCCAAAGGCCACCAAAGTTTAGAACCAAGTAGTTTAGGCAAGTATGAGTGTGGATCTTGAAAATCAAGGGGATCCAATGGCTAGATCTCCATAGATCTGAGATTTAAAATGCATCACCAAATTGACCCAAGTGGGGCACAACCCTCAAAATGAGGAATGGGGCCCACAAGGAAAAAATCAACAAGGTGAAGCACTAGAGGTAGGTTATCAAGTGAGGAGAGTGTGAATCAAGTGGGATCTCACCTACCCATGTGTTAGATCTAACCCAACTAGCTTCTCTCAAGGGGTGCGATTTGCCTCAAGAGGGCTATTTTGCCTTGAAAAGTGTATCAAATGGAATCCAATCACCACCAAACTATAGATCCGAATTGCCGTGGATGCTATAGAGGTGGGTTTTCAATATCTTTTCAAAAGCTAGGTTAGATCCAAGTAGATCTAAGAAAAACAAAAAATGAGGGTTTTGATTTTAATGTAATTTTGACCAATGGGATGGATAGCAAGCGAAATCAATACGTACCTTGTAGATCTTACCTCAAAAGCTTGCGGCCTCTTAGCATATGGAGAATTCTTGCCCTAGTTACAATTCCAAGCTTGATCCAAGTGTCTTCAACCAATAGCATTCAAACCCTAGGAGGAAATATGTCTCATGAAAACCTGCAAATCAAACTACATCAAGTTAGATTTGATCTACAAATCCATAAGATCTAAGCATGTCATATCAAGAAAGCAATCAATGGACAAAGCACAATTGAAAAACTCCCTCTCTATGAAGACGTCTTGCTCATGGGGGATGTGAGCAACCCCTACAATCTTCCCACAAAGCAAAATCGTTGAACTAGCTTGAGCAATTTGGCCTCCCTCTCTTGAAGTCGATTTCACTTGAAAAGCAAACAATGTCTAGAAGCAAGATATCCAAGAACACATGCAAGAGAAACCCAATCAAAGCCAAGAAGTAGATCTCCAAAATATTCTTTTCATTCCAAGTTTTCCAGAGCCCAAAGGTCCTCCTTACAATGAGAAGCTCTCTCCTTTAAATAGGAGGGAGATAGTCCACAATCTAACCACTTTTTGAATGAGTGGCCAAGATTAAAAGATCAAAAAATCTAATCAATGGTTGAGATGAGCTCAACAATACAATACATGGATCAATAATAAAATATAACAATAAGTGGACAAACTCACACTAGAAGAGGGGATCCCACCAAATCATGATGACAAAATAATAGATCTAGCTTATGGTGGGTCCAAGGGGTAATTTTAGACACCCTTGGTCAATCCCCATAGCACAATATCAATAAAATAATCATCAAAGTACCAAATCGTGCCTCTATGGACAAATCGTGAGCCTTGGGAGGCTCCAAAAATCATCAAAAAATGCCATAAGTGATGGATGTGGGTCCCGATGAAGCTGAAACTGCTGGAGAAGGTGTGGAAGACATCCCACTCACCATCACTGATCATCCCATGCCATAACATTGCCTCAGTAGCCCAAATCGAATTCCTTTGTAGCCATTTTTACCATTTCTGAATTGCCTTGGGAAACGTGAAACTGCCCAAACTGCCTCCTGGAGTGCCTGTGCTGTCAAGGTGAGCTCACCAATGAGTATGGGAGGGGGGTAATATGGTAATAACAAGTGGCTGGACCACCCCCTCCATGCACAATGCCCTAGGTGAACCAAGTAAATCTCATCACTGCTCTAACAAGGCCTCCGACAGACCAAAACTGCACTAGGATAGCCAACTGAGGCTCAATCATCACTATAACTGCCCGGAACTGAAAACAAACTGTCTCATTGGACTCAGAAGGTCCAAATCCATCTAATATGTGTACTCATACACCATATAAACCTCTGCATGGTCCAAAATAAATACTCATCATATCCGACAGACCAAATAATAATAATCTGTAAAAGTGTTGAAAAGCACAAATCATCATCATAAGCCTGAAACCACTGCATAAGCCCACCATGGTGACCTATACCAGACCATATATCATCTATCTGTAACATTTGATGTCTGTCACCTCATGTCCTGTGGTTGACTTTTGGTCAAACTGAGGTTTGACCAAGTCAACATGAACAAAATATAACTCAAACTGTCATCAAGCTGCTGCAAGGTGTCCAAGGTTAAGACATGCTTTACAATCCATTCAATTAGCAATTACAACAAGAAGTAATCATTACTGGCGATCTAAGTCCAAATATAATAAGTCATAATTATTATTTATTACTCAGACTAGACTTTCAAGGTCATACTCACTTCATAGTTGTGATCAATTTGCTAGTGAAGGGTGAAGACTAAGAAACAATTGGCTATGTCAAAGGATGACTTACTGACTTAACACTGTGACACTTTGGAAATGGAAAAGGGAATACACACCATAGCATATAGTGGACAAGCAACAACACAAGGAATGGTGGTGTCTCACAAATGGATAAGTTGTTCAAAGAGTGTTTATTCACCTTACACTGATGCGCAAAATCCATAATACAAATGAGGCCAGCAATCTTTTTGATATAGAGTTTAAGTTCCATTGCTTTATGGGCCTAGAGTTTCCATATCGTTTGATCTATGTGTGTTTATAAACACATTGCATAGATTTACATTTAACTTAGGCTTTTTTGTTGTAGGTGTGTTTTTAAGGCACTTGTTTACCTGAGCACTTCTAGGTGTGTCACAGACAGCTTGTTTACCTAGGTATTTACATTTCACAATAGATATAGCATTTGATATTTTCATAGCCATTTTCATTTGGCTTTCTTTTCATACAAGATATAACATTTCATTTCCATATTTTGTATTCATGGCAGCACTAAAAGTTTCAGGTTTAGCCAACATCTTTAGTGACTAGGGGGAATTCACAAGGAACACCAACTCACCATAGGCAAGTTTTGTCACCAACTCAAAGCCGAGACATAATAAACAGGGAAGCTTATCCAATATAGAGGCTACAGTGGGGGAAGGTCCTCCATGCCACTAGTCAAGTAGTAAGTCAAGGTAATGAACAAATTGGGTAAGTCATGGATGGATGAAGACAATGAATAATGAAACCAACACTAGCAATCCAAAGTATGGCAAGAATGATCACCTTTATTCTCCTTAAGGAGGGTAAAACTAATGAGTATAGGCCAAGAACTTCTAAGTCTGAGTAAGGACAAATATGATATATATATATAAGTATAACCAGCTCCACATATCTATATGATCGCCAGATCATGATACTAAGTGCTAAGACATGCTAAGAAAATGGAAATAAAAGCAATATAACCATAACACCATAATATACTTGCTGAGTCATATACCTGAATGCTCACCATCTGAACCGTCATCTGTCCTCTGAAACTGCTACTGTAACTCTGGGCACTACTGACTGCTCTGTACAAATGGCTAAATAGCTACATCGGTCATCTCTTTGAGTGTCCTGAGACTCAATCATGGCATGGGGAATACAATTGTTGTCCAAAATCTGATAGTGATCCATAATAGATGCTCATCTCAGCATCTCAATGTAAGGGAACTGGTTGAATAGTGTACTGGAATCGAAAAAGTAATGTATGGTAGCCCGGCTACTATATGTGTGATAACAGGTCCATTCAAATTTAGCATCTTTCTTAAGTAAGAGTTGCAAAGACTTCATTAGTTCAACTAAATTTGGAATAAATCTTCTGATGAAATTAATTTGGCCATTAAAGGATTGGAGAGCTTTGACATTGGTAGGGATAGGAACCTTCTTAATGGCCTCAACTCTTTCAGGATCGACCTTCACACCATCCTTAGTGATAATATGCCCCAATAGTTTGCCCTCATCAACATAAAGCATAGATTTAGCTAGATTTAATGATATGCCATATTTTCTGCATCTTTCAAAGATCTTTCGAAGATGACCAACATGATCTGATCTTTCAAAAGATATTCAAGTTTTAGGGTTTTTTCTTTTTTGTATTTTTTCAAATATATAATACAAGGAATCCTGTAAAAGAGAGTTTTGGTGAAGATGAGGAAATTAGACCTAAGTCTTATTATTTCTGGGCATCGAGAAATCGGGGTTAACGTTTCTCCCAAGAATTGGTGATTCAATATTTGAATGAACTAAGGCAAAGCTAAGAAACCCTAGGTTGTGTTAGCTTTGACCTAGTTAGGGAAAAAATGATGTCAATGTCCAAACAAGAGAGACCCTTCAAGAGGGATGTCCCACTTACAAAACTATACTATTATGCATAAAAACCCTAGGTCACCGTTACCTTGGATGCCTCCAACAGTACAAGACAATAGAATCAGAGACCTTACACCAATTGAGGAGAAAATGAGAAGAGATTAACATCTCAAGAATCCTTCCACCTTAGACAAGCCTTGAAATTAAAGAAACCTCATGCATCCACTTTATCCTTGAAAAACCCTAGAATTCACGAGAAAGAAGGTGCACACCACTTGAAAGCTCATGTACACAAGAAGAAAAAGGAATAATTTGTCTTATTTTATCCCATGATCTTGATTACAAATGAGAGGAGGATGTCTTATTTATATGAGAAAAGACATGCCTTTTCAAAAAAAAAAACTCTTCCCTCCTTTAGAACGACCTACCTAATTTGTCTTAAAAATGACTTGTAATTATTTTTAGGGTTAGTCGCCCACAATCCAAGGACTAAACCTCATAAAACATAAAAATAATGATAAAGTAAGATGAAATGCTTCAACTTGATGATGAGTTGAGCTTGGCAGGAGGACGTCATGCCCCATTTAACCCCAATGTTTGTCTTTTGCCCTCAATGCTCTCCTTCTTCCGTTGGTACTGCCTCTTCAAGCTTGCTTGCATGGTGGATGATTGCTCTTCAAGGCCAAAATGACCAAAAGGGAGGGATGATACAACACAATAAGGTCTAGGGGGGTACAATGAGGTGTGCTAAGGCAGGTATGACAACTCTTACAAGCGCAATCACCTTCCACAAATCATAAAACAAAAGTGTGGCTAGGAGCCCCAAGCCAAGTGTCCTAAGGGATTCACCCCAAGGTACACCGGAACACCCACCCAGGGCATAAATTCCCAACATGATGAAAGACTTCCACCCATAAAGGGTTAGTCAGCAAAGCCACAAGACCAGCACTCCTTGAAATGAGAACCAAGAGGACCTTCCATGACAAGATCAAGGGTCATGAGCCTCACTAGACCAACACTTTTACATAAACAAGCCCCAACCTGGCCTTTTACAATAGCAAAAATCCTCCCCTCTTTGGCACATCTGGTAGGGTGCGCTACAGAGAATCTGGGGCGTAACAAGCTACAAGACCATCCTTCGGCATGTCTATTTTTTAGTAGGTCTATATTTCGCAAGTGGCTTGTAGCCAAAGAATCGGGTGGCATTTGGTGTCTTTTGATGGTTTAGTGGACTTTCATTCAGTTCGGTGCAGTTTAGTGTACTGGAATTCTGGAACTGCTAACTCTGCTGAATTTTGGATGGGATGTGAAATTCTTTATATTTCCCTTTTAAAAAAAAATGAGAACTTTTACTTTAGGAATTTTATATCATCATTCCAGGTTAGCTTTTGTTACTGTGTCAAGCAAGTTGTCTTTTACCCCAAATAGTGCTATGATCTGTAGGAAACAAAGTAGGTTAACTCGGCAGTGAAGCAGGTTTAGAGTCTTAGGTTTTAGGTTTTGAGTTGAATTTTTTAACAAAAATTGAATTTTACAGTCCCATGCACGTTGTCCAGTCCCACAGTGACTCGGCCAAGTCAGTAAGGTCTTGGTTGAGTTGGCCAGTTTTGTACCAAACCAGCCACCCAAACCAGTTTAAGGAGCAAGTCGAAGCGGTCAAGGGTCAATTTTGTTAATCAAGGATGTCCATACTCTTTTTTTGTAAGCCTCGTACCCACGGAGTTTCAAACCAATAACCTTACGCAAGGAGTGCCTTAACAGTACACCCATTCACCGTCTATTCTATGCTCCATGGGCAAGGATGTCCATATTCTTGATCCCACAACCTAATCTGATTTTATTTCAGCTTTAGTTGCTTTATGGAGGAGGTCGTCATGTCCATTTTATATACCCTTCCACATTTTGCAGTGCTATTTGTAAATATGAGATGTACTTTTCCAAAAAAAATTGACAATTTAAAAAAGCTGGTTCCTGACAGGACACATCATTGATCTCAAAGGATCCTATAATACCCACTACATTAGTCGCAGTTTCCAGAAGGTGCCTAACTATAACTTTCCATGTGTCTTTTCAGTCACCCCTCTTACCACTCATTTTACTGCCAAAACTTCTCCCAGTGTGCAAATATCTGTCAGATCAAGGCCTCAGTTTTTCTTGCCCCCACTAAAGACCACCTGCTTCCCCTAATGAAGGACCATTTCCAATCTTTTGTAGCATTCTGTAGACTAAAAGAGACAAGGAATAAAAGACATGGCCAACTGCTAGAATACTGTCAAAGATAATTGAACTTCCTGCTGGCAAAATGTCACAATGGTTCCATATTTCTAACTTCCCTTCGAATCTAGCTCAACAGTTATTCTGGCAATTTTGAGGAAAACTTGATCCTTTGTGGGACTCATGTCAACCTTGGATTGTATGGGAAGTTGCCAAAGAATGGTCCTTAGCAGTAGGAACTTGTAAAGTATTAATGAATATTGTATGCTCTAATATGATTTCTGCACATTCATTTGCTGAACTTTGTATGTATCTTCAGATCTGTAAATGACAATTATTTTAGTAAATGAATGATAAACTATGGTTGATGCCCTAGGAAGTAATCAATGGCCTTATGGAGCCTTCCTTTTACCATTGCACTGAATTTTCTTCTGCAAATCTGACTTCAAGCATTAGCACTTAGGCTTCTTGGGGCTCTTTTCTCAACTTTGAGGCATTCTGAAAATCCCACCTCAAGCATGAAAACTACGGTTTCCTAGACTCTTTAGTCTTTTCTGTACCTTCAGGACTTGTCTACTATTTTGACGTTGTGGTTCAAGCATCACTTCTATAGATAAAAGCGATGTTCTTTTGACCTCCTTTCAACTCCCATAAATAATTTTATCTTTCATACTGGAAAACTTGTCATTGAGAAGGCTTATAAGGGGCGGAATCATAGTTGTGGTCATGAAGGAGTCAAACATGTAATCAACATTTGAACCTATTATTAATTTTATTCTTTTCCACGATTACAGAATGGAAAGTTCCAGGACCATTAAATTTTGAAGTATCGCTTTCATTGTAAAATCTGAGGCAGACTATTTTGATTAAGCTCATCAGCTCTTAATATGCCTTAGCTTATTTCCCTTTCTTCTAATCTCGAAACAAATGTTGTGTACATCTAGCATATATTTCCCCTGCTTCTCTTCTATGAGTCAGCATTCTTTTCTTACACATTTGGAAGCATCTTAAAAAACAAAGCCCTCTGCTGTTTGAGTATAGTTTCGTTATTTGTTTACTGACAAGACCCAAAATGTTTTCAGTGTTCTAGTTGGACCAACTCTATTTTCACTTTTTTGATTCTCTATATAATTCAAAAAATTTGCTTGGTTCTGCAGCTAATGGATTGGGAGGAAGGTGGCTATTTGACAACTGATTCACCAATGCCTCAAGGAGAGATTGTTATTGGTGGGGCCAATGTAACTCTGGGATATTTCAAGAGAAAGACTGAAACTAATGAATATTACAAGGTGAGTTGACTGCTATAGTCCATGATGTTTATATTGACTGTAGGTTGTAGATGGAATTGAGATTTGATGTTATTTTCTGTGATGGATTTTGTTGGGAAAGATGGACGAGAGAGGAACACGATGGTTTTATTCTGGCGATATAGGGAAATTCCATCCCGATGGCTGTCTTGAGATTGTTGACCGTAAGAAGAACATAATAAAGCTTCAACGTGGAGAACAGGTTGCCTTAGGAAAGGTAGTTACTAAATTTGTGAAGCATGTTTATTTATTTTTATCATTGTTTTATTAAGATGATCTAAACTTGCATCTTTCACTTAATGCAGGTTGAAGCAGTTTTGATAGGGAGCCAATATGTAGAACAGATAATGTTGCATGGAGATCATCTCCATAGCTACTGCGTGGCACTGGTGGTTCCATCCCAAAAAGTTCTCGAAAGATGGGCCCAAAGAGAGATGCTTATTTACAATGATTTTGAGGATCTGTGCCAAAAAAAGGAAGCAATCAAAGAAATTCACATGTCACTTTTAAAGGTACTTTGTGAGCCATGATTTATGTTTGCAACTTTTATTTAGTTTTAGGGAGTACTTGACCATGACAATTAGGATTTAGATACGTCAACTCTTTGGAACTTCCTTCTAGTGGATTCTCACTTCCTGATACACATCACACCTAGTTTAGAAAATTATTTTGAACTTTGCACATCCACCATCAACATGTTGAAATCAACTTTCTTACCAGAATGATTATTGACATCTTTAAATGCTCATTGGTGTAAAAGCTAGTGACATAAACCTGACAAGTGAGCTATTTATGCATATTTCAAACAAGGGAATGGAAAGGAATTATAGAAGACATATGGTAATCAATTAAATATTACTTTTGTTAGACCAGGGTCAACGGAATAAAAGATCTGACACTTGGCTAAGGTGGTGTCAGTCAATTTGGAAATTGCTATCTTCTTTCAAGCACAAAGTATTTGGGGTGGGTTATGGTCCAGATTCCACCACAGTTTGGCTGTCAAGACCAGGCTTCAAATGGTTGGTGTGACAACTGCTGCATGCACACTTTGTGGTAGGGATCAAAAGGTTGGGCATGTCTTTTGGAGATGCCTGTCTGCTAAGTCTTTTTGGGCAACAGTTTCAGGCTGAAATTCACTTTTTTGTCATTGCCTCATTTTCTTGGAAAGGCCCTCTCCTTTTTGACTGGGCAACAATGGATGAATGAAGAAGTTAAGAGGTAGCATTAGGCTTTAAGGAAGTTGAAACACTTTGGCTTCCATGCAAAGGAATATTTAAAGCTAAATAAAGCTTTGGCAAATCCAAGAAAAAGATGAATTGTTGAGTATGAGGACAAGGAAGAAAATCGATGGCTTTCAGGGCTTGTTTGGCAGTCAAGGAACCACTAAGTCTCTACCTTTTATATGTGTTGGAAAATTCTAGTTATTCATGTGTTTGATTTCCTGCGAAGCATTTACCAATCATGAATTAGGGGGCAAAGTATGAACAATGGAATTAATTTTGTTTGAAACAGCTCTTAACACAATCATGTCAACGGGATCACACTGAAGCGAATATTAATTCGTTCACACAATAAATATTACCAGAACACCTGGAATATTAGATAAGCCATTAATGGGCCAAAATATATATTGATAATTGAATAGATAAAAGATATGAGATAATAGGTTACAATGATGGAGCTGCCTTAAATATGGCTTGGGCATTTAATGTTGAGGAGACGCCTCCTTTCATAACCTAACTTTAGTTAACCTAGCTATTAATTATTTAATTATTATCTTATTTATGTTCGTTACATTGACACTCTCTTAGAAAGGCTTTGTCCTCAAAGCCTTATAGTGTTGTCGCATTGTTCCTTGTGACGTCGTAGCTGACGAAATATGTCAATACGAACTATTAAGTGTAGAGCATAACTTCCGATATGTTGACGAATCGATCCATCCCAAATTGATTTGTTGTGGACTATTGGGATTCCATATTGATCTGTCGTCGGGAGCTTTGATCGTATTAATACCATTATGTTTCGACAGTTCCCACTTTTTACAATATCGATTTTTATGGTTGGGGTGTCGATAGGGAATTTTTACAATGTCCTTTTCTTTTACGAGTGTCGTCTTTTGAGCATTGATCTGAGCTGGAAGTTGTGTTTCCGTCCCTTGAGGTTTTAAGGTTTCATTATGTATCTTTTCCAACTTGTTTTCTAATTGCATGTTATCATTTTGAAACTTCTTGATCAATTCTACTTGCAATTTTCTGTCAACTTCAGACTTCTTAAGTTGTTCCTTAAGATATTTGTTATGACTTTTGATGCAACTATTTTCTTCCTGTTTGTCTAGAAGTTTCCCTTCAATGTCTTCCGTAGATTGTTCTATCTTTCGGCTATTTTTCAATTTCTTAATTTTTGTGACTAGTATCTTGTTATGATTTCGTAGTCTGAAAATTTCTTCAGCATTGTTGGATAATGCTTTATTATTCTTTGCGATCTCTGATTTGTGTGTCTTTTTAGAGTCGTTATTTTGTGTTTGAAGAACTTGTATCTGTTGTCAATTCTGGTCGACCTTTGATTCTTGATCTCCTAAATTACGTCGTATCTGCTTCAAGTCTTCATCCTTGTTGTTAAGGATCTTGTTCAAGCGTATTATTTCTGCTTCGCAATTATTTATTTCCTTCTTTATATCTTGATTTTCTAACCTCTGATTGAATTTATTTTCGGCTTTCAATTCATCAATTTGCACATACAATTTTTTTATACGACTTTCCTGGTCGGAGATTTTTTTTCATTGTACCTTTCTTGAATCGCTTGTAATTTAATTCTTGTTTCTGAATTGTTATTTATGTCGCGCAATTCTTCATTGTCTTTTCGATAATGTTTCACCTTTGTTTCTAATTTTTTTATTTGTAGCCGCAAACTAGATTCCATGGTCTCTGATTTCTTTGACACTGGATGGTCTTCTTTAACTTGACTTCTTCGGCGATATATAGTTTCCGATTTTTTCCGGTGGTAGAGGGTCTTGACTTCTTTCACAAGTCTTCTTCTGACTTGCCTTCTTCAATGATAGATAGTCTTCTTTACTTATTTTTCGATTTTGTCTTCTTCGATTCTTCGATAATAATAATTATTATTAAAATAAAATAATTATTATCTTCTTGACCTTGATATTTTCCCCTCTTTTTGTTTCCAAAAATAATTATTATTTAAATTCAATAATTATTATTATTTATAAAGAAGCTGGGATCCTTCTTTTTGAACTAATGATAATAATAATAATTATTAGGATTTAATAATATATTATTATTCACACATATATAGTTCAAATGGTTTAGGGAAATAATATTATAATAATAATGTTATTATAATATATATTTTGAATTTGGTTGAATTAGGTTTTGGTTTTTTTGGAAAAAAGGTGTATGTTATATATTATATATTATTATTATATAATATTTTTTTTTTTCTAACCTTTTGTTTTGTTGTAGGGTTGACGTGGAGTTGGGGAGGCGGCTTGGAGGAGCCACGCTAAGTGGGGAGGAGGGGACTCAGCAGGGGTAGGGCGAGGGAGCTGCCGGATGTGGGATGTGGGAGGTGTTGGGGGTTGGCAATGGCGTGAGTGTTGAGAGCAGGAGGGAGAAACAGACGACGGTGCAGCGAGAAGGAGGTGGGTGCAAGGGAGATCGACGCGGGGGAAGGCGTGAGAGAAGGTGGGAGGACGAGATGGAAGGAAGGGCACAAAGGGCAGCGTGAGGTAGTGGGGAGAAATGCGAAGGGCAAGGAAGGAGGGGCGGAGCTGGGAGGTGCCCGCAAAAAGGAGGAGGTAGGAGGGTACAGCGAGACGGATGGTGCGGGATGCGCGGAAGCGGGAGGGCGCGGGCGGCGTGGACTAGAAGCAAACGCAGGCTTGAGCCAGAGCAGGATTGGGAGCACGAGCAGGAGCAGCACGTGGCGATTGGAGCGATGTAGGGGAGGAGGTGTCAAGTAATGAACGCATAAATGGAGTAGGCGGGTGTGGTGATAGCTGGGAGTGTGGGTTACTGGCGTCGGAGTGAGTAAAGAAATGCGAGTGTGATAGAGGTGCGGTGAGGGTAGGGTCGCTGGAACTTGTTGGGGGCAATGCTGGACAGCGTGGAGCTTGGCTAATTAAGTGCAGAGATGATGGAGGGAAAGTGACAACGTGGGAAAACGAAGGAGGGAAGGCGTGAGAGGTGAACGCTGAAATAAATTGTTCAACGACCAGGTTTACGGTCAAATACGAAGTGCCCAGAGAAACTCTTAAATAAATGTCCAGGAGCCAAGGTTAAGAGAAACTCTTGTAAGTGTGGCCAGAAGCCGGAATCAGCGCACAATGCCCAAGAAGGGCTCTGATACCAAATGAAGCGAATATTAATACGTTCACACAATGAATATTACCAGAACACCTGGAATATTAGATAAGCCATTATTGGGCCAAAATATATATTGATAATTGAATAGATAAAAGATATGAGATAATAGGTTACAATGATGGCCCTGCCTTAAATATGGCTTGGGGATTTGATGTTGAGGAGACGCCTCCTTTCATAACCTAACTTTAGTTAACCTAACTATTAATTATTTAATTATTATCTTATTTATGTTCGTTACACACACATGTTGGCCAAGCCTTGCATAGTTGATAATGGCATTGAACTTTTAGTTACAGAGTTTTCCACTATGCCTTGAAGGACTATTTGGTTTTGTTTTGGGACAACATTTTAAACAGCCCTCACGATATAGTGCCTGTTTGTGATCCCAAGGATGCATTTTTATCTTGACTAGAGATCATTTTTGTGCCTCCACAATGATTTGGGTAGCGATATGTAAGATACTTTGGGGTTTCAAGCGAAGTAAACTACTCCCCCTTCTTTATTTCATTGAGAGAGACGCCCTTATTTTGCCTGCATTAATGACCTTTCTCTTGTATGAATATGGCAAATTTCAGTTTTTCCCATAGATTTGGTCATCAATAAGCACCCAATAGCATAGCAATAAATGTTGTATACGCAAAGATATACACCATCAGATTAATATACTTTAGATTTAATGGTATATATCCCGGCATATAAAACAATGTATTAAATGTTGTATAAACTAGGATATATACTGTCAGATCTAAAGTATCCTCAGGTCCAACGGTACATATCCCAACATATACATTTATTACTCTGTTGTTGCTTGTGCTGCTCTCAAGACTCACTATCGATGATGTCTTACCAACCTCTCATCTTGTCTTGACAGTTGTGACATGTTTATAAATAATAATAGTAATTTAATTTAAGGTCACAGCCTAGTGAAGGGGACCTCCGAGCAGAAAATACGTGTTCTTCACAGTTAGACCCATTATGATTCATATTACTGGATAATAAATAATGTCTTTGAATGATCCAGATAGGTCATTGAGAGTTTATCATAATTGGAAAAGGTTGGATTCAATCTTCAGTGCATTTTATATGGCTATACATGAGAATCCGTGAAAAAAAAATGCCTCAAGGAGATTGTCCCAACTCCAGCCAATGATGACAAGTTTTAAATAACACATAACTAAATGAATGTCGCCTTCCTTTTGAAAACACATAAATAAATGAATGTTGCCTATTGTGCTTGTTCTAAATTCTAATATACCATCTTAGTACAGAGAAAACCAATGATACGGAAAAGTATGGATTGTTTTGGAAGTTTTAGTGTCTCGTGACTATCATTTTTCCAAAAAGATTTTCCTAAATCATGACATCGTGAATCACCAAGTTCTCTCTATGAGTTTTTAATGCTCAACGAACTCCATGAATATCAGTTGCTTTTGAGATTAGTTTATTCATCAATTTTTCTATCCCAGAAATTAGTTTTCCTACTATTCCAGAATCAATAGCAATGAACGCTCTTAATTTGCTATTTTTTTAAATAGGAAAATTTTCTGTTTTATTTTGCTGTTCCTTGAATTTACAAGCAATTCATCACTTCATCTCGTCAATGTTTCTGCAATAGAATGCAAAATCCATTTCCATAATGCCTTCCTAAGAGGACTTATATTTCATGCAAGTGCAGTGGTTTGTAACAGTTTGCATATGATTGTCCATTGATGTTTGGTTTTTCAGAGATCCTAAGGGACTTATACATGGTTGGCATAAATATGCTACGGTAGCAAAAGATTAAAAATGATATGAAAATTCTTTTGCTGGTGGCATATTATAGCAATTAGAAATTGTAGAAGGATCTTTTTATATATTGGACATTTTCTTGATTACAGGTTGCAAAAGATGCAAATCTCAACAACTTCGAAATTCCAAAAAAGATAAATTTACTCTCACAACCATGGACGCCTGAAAGCAACCTTGTCACAACAGCTCTCAAGTTGAAACGAGAGGTTTTAAGGACGACCTTTGAAGAGGAACTAAATGAGTTGTACCAGTGCAGCTAGATGTTTCTGGAGTGTTCTGATTGTAAGATTAAAGGGATTGAATTATTTTATTTCCTGCTGTAACTTTTAGAATAACATTGATTTTATTTTTTACAGTATTTAATCATTTTAAATATATGTAAGATTTATATATCTTATAAACTTAAAGGGTGCTTCGATGCTTCCTTTACTACTAGAGGCGTGACTTAGCTTAATATTTTTATTTGATACAAAATATGTTTTATTATACATACAGGTAATAAAGTGGCATATGAGAAACGATAACAATATAATAAAAGGGAAAGTAAGAAATAAAATGTGCTTGTGCCATGCCTTGATTGCGATGTAATTGCGCTTAAATGACCATGGAGAATGTTTGTGATGTGTCGTACCTAATATTGAACATATCACAGCTCGAAAAGTTTGTTTGGATTCAGCACAGAAATGCCTTTGCTATTTTATCAAGCCTCCTAATTTTAAGTTAAAATAGAGATATCAAATTCATATAACTACTTGGGAGTCATATGCAAAATCAAAATTCTATTACAGTTTTCCAGCTATTCAAAACATTTGCAATGGGCATAATAAACTACTTATATATTCAAAGGAGATATGAACTACTCAACTATTGAAATGATTTTGATCCTGGATCTTCAAGGGTTAAAATTTGGCATTTATTAAAGGCGCAACATACCATTTAGATGAGGATCTGAATTTGATTAATTGCATCAAACTAGCATGTTTATTGATCTAGTTTTTTTTAGAGGCTATGCACAGGTACCCCTGTTCCTAAAAATAATGCAGAGATGAGTTTGAGGCCAAGTTCGTGCAATTAAAGCATCAAAATCCCACGTGTTATAGAGTGAGTTCTGTATTTTCATCTTACAGATCATATAACTTATCTAAATTTTAGCATTGTACATAACCTAAAAATACAGGAACCCCCAAACGTCCAATGATCTAACGAGTCTCTAATCAAGTTTACCATGAAACCTTAATGCATTGATAATAATAAAATATGGGGTGGTTTCTTCCAAGCTTCTTAATGAAGTAGAATTGGTTTCTTTTATGGTTTTAGCATGAGAATAATAATATTATTAGTTTGAGATTCCACACTAGGTACATACAAGTTCTTTGTTAATGCAGCATTGATTTCTTTTATGGTTTTTTCCGTGTGCTTGAATCTATTCTTAGTTTGAGATTGCACATCGATGTGTAGATTTGCATGTTGACAAATCCAAAGGATTCCTTCTCCATATTTGTGGATGACATGTTAAATTTCTAGAAGCAGATGCAATATTAAACACACAGCAAAAACTTGGATCATTCTCACATACTCTTCTCCATTAATCTCAGAATATTAAAAGATTATATTCGTAGCCAAGTGGACCCAAAACATAAATTGTTTTCTAACTAACTTGGCAAATATAGAAAAGACTTAACTGATTCTTACTTGGTCAAACACTACTGTCAAACTGACTCATAAATGCAAAACACTACTTTCTAGCTAACTGGAACAGGGAAGATTACACACTTCAACACTATCCCTTAATTTCAACGGTTACAATCTTTAGCAGTGGCAATACCCAAGTGTTGTCTCTTAAATTCAAAGATGATTCTTCCCAATGGTTTGGTGAAGATATATGCCTGTTGATCCCTTGATCCACAAAACTGTAGAGTAATGTCACCATTGTTGACAAGCTACTATATGAAGTGGTACCGAATGTCAATGTGTTTGCTTTTCTTGTGGAATACATGATTTTTGGATATTTTTTAATAGTGCAATAGCTGAACTGTTATCACAAAAATTAGGATTTGGCTCATTTTCAACATGTGCAAGATCGTACAAAAGTCTTCTTAGCCATACTGCATGGCATGTTGTTGTAGTTGTTGCACATACTCTGCTTCTGCAGATGAAATGGTAATAATCAGGTTGTTTCTTGGATGCACATGATATCAAGCATGTGCCCAAAAGAAAATCATATCCTGAAGTGCTTGTCCTATCATCAATGTTGCCTGCAAAGTCATTGTTTGTGTATCCAATAAGGTGGTTGTCTTCAAACATTGTGTACCACAAACCATAATTAGTTGTACCTGCAACATATCTCAGAATTATTTTCCCAACTTTCAAATGAGTCTTTGGGGGGCTCCATAAATATGGAAATGAAACCAACTGCATACACTAAATTTGGTCTGGTTGCAGTAAGCTACATTAGCCTACCTACATGCCTGTTATACAAAGTTGAATTTATTGTTGGTCATTCATCCTGCTTGCTCTATTTTGTATCTTTGGCTATGGGTGTATATGTTGGTTTGCATTTGTCCATTATGAACCTCTTCAAGGTTTCTCTAGCATACCTTATGCTAAGATATAAAAATTCCTTGAGCAGATTGCTCAACTTCTATGCCCATAAAATACTTCATAAGAACAAGGTCAGTCATCTCAAATTCATTTTTCATGATTGATTTGAATTATTCTAATTGCAAATTTCTAGTATAAAGCATTTCATTAACATATAGACAAACAATTAGAATTTTACCTTGTTGGTGTGTTTTTGTGTAGAGAGTGGGCTCATTACTGCCTCTATTGAATCCATTGTTGAGAAAGTAAGAGTCAATTATGTTGTACCATGCTCTTGGGGCTTACTTCAGACCATATAATTCATTCTTCAGCTTGTACACTTTGTACTCTTGGAGAGAAAGTAAGTCAATTATGTTGTACCATGCTCTTGGGGCTTGCTTCGGACCATATAATTCATTCTTCAGCTTGTACACTTTGTACTCTTGGCCTTCTACTTCAAATCCCGGTGATTGATCCACGTACACCTCTTCATCCAATATTCTATTTAGGAAGGTTGACTTCACATCCATTTGGTACATCGGTCACGTTTGTTGGGCTGCAACGCCTAACACAGCTCTAATGGTATCTAACCTTGCTATTGAAGCAAAAGTTTCACCATAATCAACTCATGGTTTTTGTGCAAATCCTTTGGAAACTAGCCTTGCCTTGTGTTTCTCCACCTTTCCTTTCTGATTGAGTTTTGTCTTGTAAACCCACTTGACACCAATGTTGGTTTTGTCTATTGGAATATTAACAAGATTCCATGTCGTGCTCCTTTCAATGGTCTCAATTTCATCATTCATGCCTTGCACCTAATGTCCTTCCTTCATTGCTTCTTCGAAATAAGTGGGCTGACAAGATAATAATGCAAAGCGAGTTTGTTGATTCACTTCATCCTCATGCTCATAAATTTCTCTTATACTCCTTGTTCTCTGGTTTATTTCAGTGAATATGGAATCACTGTTTGAAGAAGAACTAATTGTTGGTTGTTCTTCTCGTCTCTGTACTTGCAATCTTGGCAACCTGAGAACCTGTTGTCCTGTATTTTCCAGCTATTCATCTATTTGAAGAGATGGACTTTGACTATCCACTTCTTCATTTTCTTCTTCATTTCAAGATTTGTCTTCCAAAAATTTGACATCTCTGTTGACCACAAACTTCTTGTTGATTGGATTATATTGTCTGTAGGCTTTGGCTTGTTCACTATATCCAATGAAAATACATTTTTCACTCATGTTGTTTAGCTTTTTTCTTAGTTCCTTTGGAACATGTGCATATGCTATGCAACCAAAAATTTTGAAGTTAAGAGACACTTGTTTTTGTGTCACCCCATGCTTCTTGTGGTGCTTTGTTTTTCACACTTATTGTTGGATACAATGTTGCCAAAGCGTGGGAGCGAAGCGGAAGCGGGAGCGTGGAAGTGCATTTTTCAAAAAATGGTCGGAAGCGAAACATCTCGGAAGCGTTTATATATATATATATATTAAAAAAAACATGTAGAATACCAAACTAGATGCAAAATTTATGAAACATGTATGTTTGTGCTACTTCCAATATATGAAATGCCATCTAAATTCCATAATTCATGATTCCATTATAAACATACAAAGTTACGAATTGAAAATTGAAATACATTTTACAAATACAAATACAAACCATCTAGATTCTATCAATTATAAACATACAACCTTTAGAAGTTAGAACTTAGAACCATATAATAGTGAAGTACATCATTAACTTATGGAAGTACATCATTAAGTAGTAAAGTACCAAATAGGGAAGTACATCATTAAGTACCAAAATTCAAATAGTTTTGTTTACAAAAATTGGCTATCTGCATGTGCCATGAAGCATAACTAAACTGAGCTATGATTTAAAATTTAAATCCTATCTAGTAAATTGTAAAATGCAAAAATAATCTATTTCTCCTAGTTCCTCCTACCACCACCACGATTGCCTCGTGAGGGTATGCGTGGTGGTAGTGAAGATGAAGCATGTGCATCTGACTGTGACTGTGAAGGTCCTTCTAAAGCTGGAGTGCTAGTGAAGGGGCCACGTCCATGGGACCTCGCACTGTGACTGGATGGATGTGGCATCTCAGCACGCTCATCCTCATCCAAAAGAGCATTCTCCAACTCCTCCAAAACCAATGCTCCATCCTACAAGTTGTCCTCCTCTGGATTGTAGTCCCACATCTTATTTGATTTTTCTATAGTTGGATCCGCACAGTAATGCGACAAAAATCGCAAGTTGTAATGCACATAGACCAAGGTCTTTGCTCGTTGTACATTCAACTTGTTTCTTTTGACATTGTGGATGAAACTGTATGTGCTCCAACACCTCTCTGCTGAAGAAGTGTTCACCACCTATGAAAGCACCCGCATTGCCATAGATTGTAGTTGTGGGCAACTAGTGCCATGCATGTCCCACCACGCCAGAGAAGGCAAATTCCCTCGATCTCTAATTGCATGGTTGCTCCCAAAGGCACCAATGCAACTAATGTATTGGCTCAACTGTAGTCGAATGCTATCACACTCCTCAACATCTGGGTACAGTTTTTCCAATGCTTGCATATAACTAGCTTGAACCTCTGGATCTTGGTGTGGTTTTCTCTTTGCCTCACCACCTGGTGCTGGGGTTGAAAGCCACGATATATGATAGTACTTTGGTGTAAGCACATATGTTAAGGCATGTAGTGGAATATTCAGCTTCTCCCACCATTTTTCGACCTCTATACAAATCAAATCATACAAATTCTCATCTTTAGGCTTAACAATGTCCTTGATTTGTCCTAGCATGGTGTCCATTTGCTCATACACCTCCCCAATGACCGGTCTATCAAAATCTGCAAACCGAAGCATGTTATAAATCGGCTTGGTGAACTGTAAAACATACTTGACCCGTGACCAGAAGTAGCTATCAAGAACAGTTTCCTTTGTTGCATCCATGCCATCTCTATGAGTGCTAATTTCATCCCACTCATCACTCATCACCATAGCACCCAAAGCCTATCTTACCCTCAATAGGCACCTGAAGGTGAGGAAATAGCTACCAAATCTAGTCTTTGCAAGCTTAAGTAATTGCAACTTAGAGTCAGTGCCATAAAAGGCATTGACCCTTGTATGCCCGATGATAAATTTAATGAGTCTCTTCCCTCACGTGTACAAATCATTTATCCATGTGCATTCTTTGTGCTTGATAATATCATGCATTAAAAGGTTCATTGTGTGCACCAAACAACCGGACCAAAAGATGTGAGTATATTTCCGCTCAATGATTTTTCCTGCTCCTTTACAATTCGCTACATTATCAGTGATTACTTGAATCACAATAGTAGGACCAACCTCATCAATACTTTTCAGTAAGATGTCTGCTATGTTCTGAGAAGAGGCCATGATTGATGAGGAGTCTTGCGCTCCAAGAAACACTGCACCACTAGACGAAACACCAAGGATATTTATCAAATGTTGGTTTCTAACATTTGTCCAACCATCAGATACAATGGATACCCCAGTATCTGCCCACCCATCTGTAAACCGTGTAAGAGCTCTTTTGATTTTTGTTTTTTCCTTGTCAAGTAACACGGTTCTAGCTTTTTCATACCCAGGGGACCTGTATCCAGCAGGTGCTTTGTTAATGGCTTTAACCATGGAATTCCAATAAGGGGAGGGGAGAACATTGAATGGCACACCACATGCATAAAGAAACCTCACCACTTTTGCATCCACATCCTTCCTGCTACCAATATCAAGGAAATCTTCTATGGTTCTCTTACTTCCACTACCAATTGAGGACCTTCCGCCAGGTGAAGTAGGAGATGAAAATGGGCTCCCAAAGCTAGAAGAAGCATCAGAGTGAACCTTTTGTTTTTTAGCATTCGTTCTTTGTGCATCTTCCTCTATCTTAATGTAGTTTTCTCTCTCTACTTGTGTTATCCTGGGGCAAATTGTAATACCAAGGGACCCTTTGTTATCATCACTGTCTAACACCCCACAAAGATGCCTCCTCACATGGGTGTATGAACCGCTATAAGGTTTATTTGGAAGACAACCATGTGGGCACATCCACTTAGAGGTTCCACCACCTCTTCCCTCAATTTTTGTGACAAACCTCCACAAGGGGGTTAATGAAGCTTTACCACTATCAGCTTCAAGATCACCCTCTTCACCACCCTCCTCTCTTTAATTCATTGGGTCACTATGAGAATGACCATTATCTTCTTCTTCATTCACATGCCTATTCCCAACCAACACCATGAGAACCAAAAACGGAAGCAAACACCACAAGAACAACATTTTCTTCAAGTTTTAGATGGACAACCTGCAATAGAATGAGGAAGAAGAGGGAAATGGGAAAATGTAGGAGAAGAAACAAATACAATAATAAACAATAAACAAACAAGACATTTTGTGAACAATATTGAACAAAAATACACATTGGGCATACCTATTTTGATCTCCTTTGATTTGCAAGAAGATGGAACCCTTTGTTGTCTCCTCCAAGCTCTCTCAAATCCTCTTCAAGCTCTCCAACTTTGCTCCAAGCCTCCAACACCAAGCCAACACCAAGACTCCAAGAGCTCCTTCCCTCTCCACTCCAACTCCAAAATGAAACAATGAGGAAGAAAGAGGGGGATAATTTGCCTTATCTCCCCTCTCTAACCCTCAAAAAGCCCTAGGGCCCACCCACAAAGCCAAAAAGAAAGAAAAAATAAACAAAAATAAAAAACTTACTTTTCGGCCTCCTTCCGTGGGTTCGACGGACTCCTGCCCGAAGCGCTCGGGGTTCCACCTCAGGTCACTGCTGAAGCGATGCTCGAAGCGCTCGCAGTTCGAGCCCGAAGCGTTTTTCTCGGAGGACCGAGCGTGCCGAAGCGAAAATGCTTCGGACAGAGGCAGGAATCAGGATTTTTATGCCCAGTTCACGATTCGGTTTTTTCAAAGCACGGTTCGGAGGTCGCTTCGGGCACAAACTCGCTCGGAGCGCGAATTTTCCCATGGAACCGGGGGGGGACGCTTTGGCAACCAGGGTTGGATATATGTTTAGTATGTATGTTGAACATGCAATGGCTTCAGCCCAAAAATCATTGGACAAATTCTTGGCTTTGATCATACTTCTTGCTATGTTCATGATGGTTTGATTCTTTCTTTCAGCCACTCCATTTTGTTCTGGAGTATATCTTATTGTAAACTGTCTCTTGATTCGCTACTGTCTACAAAAATATGCAAACTCTTTTTAATCATATTCACCACCACCATTTGACCTTAAGCACTTTGATGTATTTGCCACTTTGTTTTTCAACCAAAGCCTAGAATTTAGAAAGTTTCAAATTTGTTCTTGAGGAAATATACCCAGATTCTCCTACTGAAATCATCAATAAACGTTAGGAAATACTAACTTCCACCACTTGACTAGGTTTGCATGGGACCACAGAGGTCAATGAGAACTAGCTCAAGGTATTCTTTTGCTCTGTAGGAAGCTATTGGAAAGTTATCCCTTTGATGCTTTGCAAGGATACAACTTTCACAAGGACTGGTTTCTTCATTCAACATGGACAATCCCTTAACCATTCATTGTTTTTGTAAGTGATTAAGACTCCTAAAAAACAAATGACCATATCTACAATGCCACAACCAGGTCTCGTCTATGCTAGAGAAAGTTATGTGCATATGAATGTGATTGGTTTACACTTCTTAAATTCAAGTGGAACATTTTGTTTGCTATGAGTCTTCTACTAGGTGACTTGTCTAAAATTGTACATGTAGTACCCTTAAATCTAACATCATGACCATTTTGACTCAATTGTCCTACACTTATCATATTTTGCTTGAAATGTGGTACATAGAAAACATTATGAATGGATTTCTTCTCATTTTGTTTGGTTAAAACAGAAACAATACCTTTGCCTTAGGATTGTACTTGAGAATCATCACCCATACTTATTTTTGATGTGGCAGAAGTATCTATGTTAGTAAACAAATTTTCATTACATGTCATGTGATTGTTGCAAACACTATCCAACAACCAGATATCCTTGTTGTTGATGGTTTCTTTAGTGATCTTGCATGAAAGGAACATTGATTTGGATGTTCTTTCCTCAGTATTGCTTACATGTGCTCTGCCTTTATTCAGGTCTTCTTCCTACATTCGCTCTCATAGTGGCCAAACTTTAGTAAAAACATTGGATTCATGACTTGTCTTTCCATTTTTTGCCTCTTACCCTTTGGTTCTGAGGTTGTTTCTAGTCTTCTTCTTGATCTCGGGTTGATCTCTCATGTTTGAGAAATATTTATGCCTTCCTGCCTCTGCTTCTAGTTGCTCGACCTTGTCCTTTGCCTTGGCTAATGGAGGCCTGGGTCTAAAATGCCTTCAAATGTGAGGAATTTTCATTCATGTGGATCCTTGATTCATGGGATAAAAGGGATCCCATCAACTCACTACTGAAAGCTAACTCAGATCTTTCATTTTTTCAATTGCTGCAACCATGGATTCAAACTTTTTGGTTAGGGTTCTAAGAATCGTCTTGATTACCTTTTGATCAGTCATATCTTTGTCATACCTCTTCAACTGGTTTACTGTGACGGTTATGCGGTTCATGTATTGACCTATCGATTCTGACCCCTTCATTTCTAAGCTTTCAAAGTCTCTTCTTAGGGTTTGCAATTTCATTGTCTTCACTTTTGTGATGCCTTGGTAGTTACTCTGCAAGATATCCCATGTGACTTTAGAGTTCATCGCAAGAGAAATATAGGGGAAGATGGTTCCGTCCACGCCACTTTGAATGAGATGGAATGCCTTTGATTCCTTGGTTCCATTCTCTTTTAGCATATTCCTATGTTTCTTTATTAGGGCCAGTTTGGATGCCTCATCTGTCAGCTCTTTGTACCCACAAGGTGCTTGTTCCCAAACATCATGGACCTTCAATAAGGTCATCTTGATTGACCATATTTCATAGTTTTTCTCGATGAGAGGGGGAATCTAGGCAAAGCCTTGGCTGCTCATAGCCAATGTTGCATATATCGACACGGGGAAAATATCGACAAGGGTCTAGAATATAACTTCTTGGTGGTATTGGCAAAAAATATTAGAAAATCTCGGAAAGTGTCGCAAGACCTCAAAAAAAATACAATAATCCTCATTTTTTTCAATTTTTAAATATCTAAAGCAACAACAAATAGACCTTGTTTTAGCCTCCTTATTCAAAAGGAAATATGTCTTGTCGAAGCCCTCGCTTCATTAGATGTGGTTTCCAACATGTGAAATCGACAAAAAATTGGCATGAAGAGGCACAATTTTTTTGTACTTTCCATCAGCAGGCCGACATATTCGAATATTTCGGAATATATCAGAATATATAGGAAATGTTGCGATGAAGGGGGAAAATCTCGGCAATATATCTGATATTTTCGATATATTGTCGATATGTGCAACACTGTTATAGTAGCCATTTTCTCCACAAACAATTCTCAAGCTTTTAATCTAGCTGTGTCCTTGACACCGTGGCGCCTTATCGGCTTCTGTGTTTCAGTCTCGCACCGTCGGAATTTTCAAACTTAATAATTTATAAAGATTCCGATGAAATCTTTGTTTTCGATGTTCGATGCTCCTCTTGGGTTTCGTCGTCTGATGCTTTATCGGGGTTTTAACCTTTTGATGGTCTATGCTCTTCGGGATCCAATGTTCGATGCTCTATCAGTTTCTTTGTTTAATGCTCTATCGAGATCTCGTCTGATGCTCTATCAGGGATCTCGTTCGATGCTTTGTCGGGATCACATTCGATGCTCCTTCTGGGATCAATTTCGATGCTATGTCGAGGATCAAGTCCAATGCTCCTCTCAAGATCACTTTCGATGCTCTATCAGAGATCAGGTCTAATGCTCCATTGAAGATCAGGTTCGATGCTCCTTTCGGGATCACTTCCAATGCTCTATCGGGGATCAGGTTTAATGCTCCTCTCGGAATCACTTTCGATGCTCAATCAGAGATCTCATCCAATGCTCTGTCGAAGATTTCTAGAAGCGGAGGAAATATTGAACAAGCACCAAAAATTGTGGAGCATTATCACATACTCTTCTCCATTAATCTCATAATATAAAAAAATATTACATTTGTAGCTAAGTGGATACAAAAGAGAAATTGATTTCTAACTAACTTGTCGAATATAGAAAAGACTTTAACCGATTCTTACTTGTTCAAGCACTATTGTCAAACTGACTCGTAAATGCAAAACACTATTTCTAGTTAATTGGAACATAGGAGATTACACACTTCAACATGGCATTCCTAGTAAACCCTTCGACATAGACTAGTGTGACTAACGCAAGGAAATTTGAACCAGGCACCTACTATGATGGAACTAGGTAAATACCCAACAACATTGGTGACAACTAGTGGAGCTAACCCCTTGGGTTATTACCAATTACATCATCTCTATACTAGGAATTTCCATTAGTACATGGAATGGTTGAAGTTGTCTAGACTCCAAATTGCATTCTTGTTTTTTAGAAGTAAACTTGTTTCTCAACCGTGTACCTCATTTTAAAGGCAACATTTTTTCTATCATTGTACAATGTTCTTTATAAGATAAGAAAACAATAAGGTGGACCAAGATTTGGCCTTGGAGAAGAATGGGATGTCCAAATTGAATTCAAGTTTTTTTTAAGCAGAGTTGTTCCCCAACTATATCCTTGATTTTAAGGGTAGCATTGTTTCTATGCTTGTACAATCTTTATAATAGAAAATAAAATAGCATGGTGGACAAAGATTTGTCCCCGAAGAAGAAAAACTTATTTTTATTTGTGTGCTTCTCTAATATGGATGTTCTTTTATTTTGAATTTCATTTTTATGTTGAATATTTTTGCGTTGTAGATTCTTCTCCATTTGTTGCAAGTTGCTCTCAAGGTTTAACAATTGGTATCAGAGTGCTAGTTAGCCTCAAGGGGACACCTTTGTCGACAAGATGAGAAAACTTGATTCATGGAATCTTGGGTTGTCGAGGCTTTGATAGAAGAGTTAAACAAATTTGATTATCATGTTTAAGGAGCTCAAACCAAACACTATTGTTCTGCTACAACAGTGATTTTGTGGTAGCTAACTTCAATGAGATGTTGGGAATCTATATGTGGTAGAAGAAATGGTGTCTAGACATTCGAAGATTGAGAAATTTAATGTTCACAACTTCAACTTGTGGAACTTGAAGATGGGATGTCTGCTTATTGAAAGAGAGAAAAAGGATGTCGGCATAAAGGACATGAAGCTTGATACTATGAAGTAGGAGGATTGGGACAAGATGAATGATAAGGAGATTTCCTTGATTTGTCTTGATTTCGTGTTGACGAATCTGTTGAGAGAAGCTATAGTAAAGAAGCTTTGGGATAAGCTCGACTTGTTGCACGAGGTTAAATCCCTCATGAATTTGATATTCTTGTGAAAGAAGTGGTATGCTCTAATGATGAAGGATGGTGATAGGGTTATAGATCACCTTAAGGCCTACAATGCCTTGCTTAATCAACAGAGTCATTGGTGACAAAGTAAATGGCAATGAGTGATGCATAGCCTTTCTCTTTAGTCTTTTGGATTCTTGGGAGAATCTGATACTGACCATTAGCGGAGCAATAAGGTAGAGAAACTCAAGTTGGATGAGATAGAGTATCAATGGATGCAAAAGGAGATAAGGAGAAGAACTTCTGAAATAAACATTTATTTAGAAGCTTTGGTGACTAGAGGTCACTCCAAGGGGAAAAATGATGAGAAATATATTAAAAGGAAATCTAGATTTAGAAGAAAATATATCAATAAAGGTAGGAAGTGGCAAGAGTTGATTTGTTGGAGCTGCCATCGACAAGGGTATAAGAAGGGCAAATGAAATGTTGAATGTTCAAAGGAGAAAGAAGCAAAGGAGAGTATTCGATCATTGGGACTTCTAGTTGGGAGGGTAAGCATGTATCTCACATCTACATCTTTGTTAACCAATACCCATGCAGAGGTACGGTTAATTGATTCAAGGGATTCCTTCCATAAAACTCCTCATGAGGAGTGGTACATATATTATAAAGAATTGCATGGAGGCAAAATATTTCTTTGGGATCATTTCAATTATGAAATTGTCAGATTTGGCAGTGTAAAATTCAAAGATGGATCATGAAGCAGATACCCAATGTGCCATATGTGATGGGAATGGAAAGGAACTTACATTCAGGGAGCCAAATTGTTGATGCAATCTTCTCTAGAGGAGGTTGTAGATTAGTTTGAGGTGTTATGGTTTTGGCCAATGGTGTTCAAATTGGAAATTTGTATAAATTGGATGTGACTACTCAAGTCAGGGGTAGTTGTAATGCAACATCAATGGAAAATACAAATCAGTAACAACATTGAAGACATCAAGCAAGATGTTGTGGTATCCTCGAATAGGACATCTTGGTGAAAATAACCCTTGAGAGTTATGCACTAATGAGATTGTCTATGGGATAGATGATCTAAAGGACTCTTTTGAGTTTTTTTTATTGTGTTCTTGGAAAGCATAAGAAGGTTTAGTTTTCTTTAAGTAACATTAAAGCTTAAGTGGTGCCTGAGTTGGTGCATTCTAATATTTGTGGGCCTATGGATGTAGTCTATAAAAAACATAACATATATAAATAAATATTATATAATAATAATAATATACTAATATACCACTAAGGATCATGATTCATAACCTTTCACTTTGTGGCTCATCAATGTGTATTTGTACTAATGTGTATTTATACTATGTTGAATATTGTAACTTCTAAGAATATTATATTTGCATATGATTTTTTCCGGAGATGTTCCATACCTCCGATGTGATTATACTATGAATCCGGAGATGTTTATTTCTCCGAATTGGTTGTGGTAACTAGGGTTATTAGACCCACCATGTGGGGGTCGGCCCAGTCAGTTATAATAGGGTATTTAACCTAATGGTTAAATACGAGCCTACATGTACTTGTGTAAAATACATGTCAGTGTAGTGTATAAATAGAGGAGGTATGTTCCTCATTTGATATATACACACACTTGAGAGAGGCACACTTGTGGAGGAGACGTCTGCTATGGTGGAGAAGGAGATCATGTCTTTGGTTTGCATCTTTGTATATTGCTGGTCATCTATATTGAGGAAGCTTTACTGGGTTTTCTACCCCATGAGGGTTTCCCAGGATAAATCTGTGTCTCTTGTGTTTATGCTATGCTTGTTGTTTCTTCAGTGATCCTGTATATGCTATTATTGTGAAATGGAATGTAATGCTGCTATTTTCTGTCTTAGCTTATTAAATTTTAACACTATCATGTAGGTCCATTGTAAATCATCTATCATATTACATATTCAATACATTATTTTAATATGTATGTATTCTTTTATGTTATCTAATTTATTTTGGATATTCAATTTAGGAACCAAGTTGTTCATTTCATATTTAGTAAATGAATTTTTTTCATTTCATTTTTTATCAAAGCCAAATTTTGATCTCAAGTTTAGGCCATGCTTTCTAGACCCTGTATGATCTTGCATATGGTTACATCTTTATCAAATCCAGTTTAATCTATCTTTTGGTCACTCACATCTATTTAGAGTTTTTTTAACACAAATTGGTTATTGGCTATTTATAATTCAAATATTTTTTGTGAATATCACACCACTACAATACTAAGCAAAAGAAACATAAACGAAATTCAAGACAAAATCAGTTAGTTGCTCTTGAAGGTGTAAATACATTAGAAAAAAGGAGTAGTCTATTTATTCTACGTTTTGGACTTTACGATGGTTTTTGGTCGAAATCAGGTAAATTTTTTAAGTAAAATACAAATTTGGAAGTGTTTAAATTACATTTTTGAATTCATAAATAGGTTCAGCACCCTCGAATACCCCTATGGCACCCAAATTATGCAATTTTCATAGTTAATATATGTGATTCTAAGATTTTTTAAAGATTTCCAACCTGACTCCGAACAAAATAAGATGGAAAATATGCTCGGAAAAGGTTGAAAACGTAGAATATTTAGACTACAGCCATACAAAAATTCAAATATGTTGGAGACTTTTGACATTGACATAGAAGTTAACCTAGTCTATTTTCATTAGGTTTGACCTACACACAGTCAATGATATATACATGCTATGACTAAAGACAATAAATAATCAATAGCATACATCTTATAAACCAAATTCGCCATTTTTTATAGATGTGTCCTTACACTAGAGATACCAATTGTGAACTACTAATCAAATTCAAGTGTGTTGGGAATTTTAGCCATAACATAGAATTGCACTTGGTCTATTTGCATTAGGTTTGACCTACCCATAGTCATTCATCCAACGTGATATCATTGAAGACAAGGAAATAATAGGTAGTATTCATCTATAAACCAACGTTGTTATTTTTTACCTACTTATAGTCACTCATCCAAACGTGGTATCATTGAAGACAAGGAAATAATAGGTAGTATTCATCTATAAACCAATGTTGTTATTTATGATCTTCATGTCCTTACCCAATAGATATTGACTATGGACTACTAGTTAAATTGTTGCGAGAACATGTTATCAAGTGCCATTCCACCACTGTGGGGACTCTAATCGACATGTGATCTTACTAACTATGTATGTATCATGTGAGGAGCCACCCTTCCTAAACAGGTGTCTCTGTCATCTCTTGTTCCCCTCATCCCTCATTCATTATCCTAATGGCTCATTCCACTCATTCATAAAGGGTTATCAAGGTAATTAGAGGCGAATACTCTAACACTATTTCTACCTACATTACGACCCTTCATTAATCAAAGGATTTAATTAAGGAAATAAAAGGTTATAAAGTTATTTAATTCATTAATCAAAGGATTTAATTGAGAAAATAAAAGGTTATAAAGTTATTTAATTTTTTTTAAAGATATGTTATTGTATTCCAAATCCATTCTATTCGAAAAGAAGCTCTAATAGGTAATTAGTTAAAGGATTTTATAAATAAAATTAAATAAAATAATTATAAGGAACTATAAAAAGACAATTAAATTTCAAAAAATTAAAAGAAATTTGTTAAAAATATATATAAAAGGATATAAGTAAAAATTAATTATATTAAAGGTGAAAATATTGAAAAATATCTCATAACATTTAATGGGTCTCTCATTCTCCATGTATCCACTTATTATGAATAATGCGTGAGTTTCATGATCATGGTATTTCTAGAAGGAAATTTTAAGAAGAACATGTTGAAACTTAATATTAATATTAAGAAAAATGAAGATTTCTCAGCACTTCAAAAAATTGTTTTAATGTTATTTAAAAGTAAAAGAGACAGTTAGGAAAGATATTATTGTTTATAATTTTTATTTTAAATATAATAATTATCTTAGCATTGAATGGACTAACTAGTTATTGATTCCCAAGTTAAATGTAATCGAAAAGATAACTTTTGGAACAAGAAAAATATAAAATAAATTATTTATAATTGAAAATTGGTAATTACACTTTTATATCGCAATTCAACATTACATTTGAGTGGAAATATGACAATAACATAATTATGGGTTCACTGTGGATGGAAACACTGGGGACTTCAATCTTAAATACAAAGAAGAAGTTTTTAATATTCTCTGATAAGAAGATAACATTGCAACTTGCAAGATGTTACAATGAAGTCAATTTCAGCAGCACCCTCATAAGAAGACCTTAAAGATTTCGCAAAAGTGGTCCTTCGGGATAATTAGAAGTCAATGCAAAAGAGTTTGTAGGTTGTCGATGATAAAAACAAAGAAATAGGTTGTCGATGATAAAGACAAAGAAATCTCCCAACTTAAGAATCATATTCAAATTTTGATAGCACAAATTAAGAAGTTTAAAGTGAAAAAAGGGTCACAATAACAAATGTTGAAGCAACACCAGTTAGGAATCACTTATCAATAAAGAAACAATGACTAACTCCATTGAAATAGAGAAGTCGTCAATTATAGAAATCCAAACCTTGGAGAAAGGAACCAATACAAATCTAATTGAATTCAAAAATCAAAAGTATGCTTATCAAAAGATAGAGGTTCCAAATCTAATTGAAATCTTATCAACCAATAAATCGCTAGAAGTATCAAAAGATAGAGGTTCCAAAAACAAGACATAAGATGGAGGGATGACTTATTGTCATCCTAATTTTAAAATTCATCTTATTATTCAACAAACTAACCAAAGACGAAGCTAATATGAGAAACTAAGTAAAGATATATTATATTGAAGAGAAGACCGGGTGTGGAATCTTATCATTTCCCAAATCACACAAGTCATTGCCACACATAAAATTGAATTAGAGTAGTTTGACCCTTTCACAATACCATAATATGCTAATGCTTTGTAATGCATATTGTCTTGTGTCATCAACCTTCATAGATTCAATAACATAAAAATATTACATGCGAGAACAAAGACATTAAACTTTTCCATAAATATTTTGGGTACAAAGCATCTTTAAACAAGTAGAAAATATAATAAACATAAAATATATAAATAAATATTAAATAATAATATACTAATACACCCCTAAATTAATTCCAATACATTTCATCATAACTTTTCTATTATTTGTGGGCCTATGGATGTGGCCTCCATTAAAGGGCCTCACTATTTTTTCATTTGCATTAACGATTTTTCCTAGAAGGCATGGGTTTACTTCATCATGAAGAAAAGTGATGCACTTGAAGCTTTTAAGATATGTGTTGTCTTGGTTAAAAGAAAAAGTGAAAAAAAGGTAAAGGCTTTGAGAAGTGTTAATGATGGTCAGTATTGATCCAACGAATTTGAGTTCTATTGCAAATATCATGGTTTTGCAAAGTAGAAGACCATTCTACATACTTTGAGCAAAATGGTGTTGATGAGAGGCTATATCAAACTTTGATAAAGAAAGCATAGTGGGTTAGAAGGCATGGGTTTACTTCATGAGGAAGAAAAGTGATGCACTTGAAGCTTTTAATATCTATGTTGCCTCGGTTAAAAGGCAAAGTGAAAAAGAGGTAAAATCTTTGAGAAGTGTTAATGATGGTGAGTATTGTTCCAAGGAATTTGAGTTCTATTGCAAATATCATGGCTTTGCAACGCAGAAGACCATTCCACATACTTTGAGCAAAATGGTGTTGATGAGAGGCTATATCAAACCTTGATAGAGAAAGCATAGTGGACATTGGTTTGACCAAAAGATTTTGGGTTGAAGTTGTTTCTATGGAAAACTATTTAACCAATAGATCACCTAGTTTAGTTTTAGGTAACGGGACGTTGAAAGAGGTTTGGAGGGGAGAGAAGCCCTTTGTTTTCAATCAAGAGGTTTTTGGGTGTGAGGATTGCATGCATGTACTTGAGGTGAACAAGGAAAAGATTGACAAGAAACTAGTGAAGTGTATCTTTATTGGATATTCAAAAACAATCAAGGGATACAAGTTGTGGATTCCATCTAAGCATTGACATACCCACAATGGGAATGTGATCCCCAAGGAGGGTAATTTTGTGAAGATCTCTCGATCATGTTCATCTTTTCTAGATCAATATGAAGAATTTCTACCAGTAGAAAAGGAACATGTAGTGATTCCAAATTTCCAATATGGAGCTAAGGATCTATGAGTTCTAAACATGTAGAGTGAAGCAATGCATATAGATTATTAAGCAAAACATAGATTAAACAATGGCACACACACAATACAGAGATTTACCATGGAAACCCTAAACTTGGAAAACCAAAAAAACTTAGAGCCTCACCTCTCATTTTCTCATTGTGTATCTTATCATTCACAATTCAATATTTAGGTATTCTGCAGCACCAAAACCCTAACTTGTTAACCTTGATTAGATTGTATCTTAATCCCTTAACTGGGATTAAATTACACATTTTCTGAAAATTACACATTTTTAGGACCGAAGGGATCCTAGGGTAAGCATCCCACATGCAAAGAATATAACACATACCCAAAATTTTGCCACCCGTTTGATTTGCAAAACAGTGGACCACATATTGATAGGGTCACAAGTTTTGGGCAACAATGCCCATAGATTCTATACACCAAGAGAACTTCTAAGTACTAATGGACTTCACCAATGAATTTACAACATTCTTCAAGTGTCACCCTTTTCCAACATCATCTTCTTGTGTTGAACTATATCTCTCATAAAATGGTACTGCACATCAATATGCTTCATTTGAGAATGATAAGAAGTGTTCTTTGTCAAAAATATTGCAATCTAACCTTACACATTTTTGT
This sequence comes from Larix kaempferi, assembly GCA_027924585.1. NCBI lineage: Eukaryota > Viridiplantae > Streptophyta > Pinopsida > Pinales > Pinaceae > Larix > Larix kaempferi. The sequence goes on along the minus strand of BSBM01000459.1, from coordinate 7,453,069 downwards.
ACAGACCCAATACCTCAGCACAATATTTGAAAGAATACAACCTCTCTACTTGCATGGGTGGCTGCCATGTATTCAATGTATGTAGTTGAGAGTGGAACTATAACGTGTCTCTTTCTCATCCAATTGATAGCTCCTCCAAATAGGTTAAACACATAACCATTGTATATCTTCTATGATCAAGATCTACAGCCTAGTCTGCATCAACAAAGCATTGTACATCTATCACCATGTCTAGTCCAGGTATTCCTTAGTAGCAAATTGCAAAATCTATAGTTCCATGCAAATACGTGAATACTCTCTTTACAGTTGTCTAATGCTCATTTCTTTGTTTTGACATACATCTGCTCAAAACTCCCACAACATGGGAAATGTCAGGTCTAGTACATACCATTGCATACATCAAATAACAACAACACTAGCATAGGGAACTCATGACATGTCTTATTCTTTCTGTGTCTTGGGAAATTGATCTACAAATAAATTCACGCCTACATGAATAGGGACCTTGATTGGTTTACATTCTTGAATACTAAACTTCTGCAATATCGTCTCAACATATTTTCTCTGATTTAACCAAAGTTTCTTTTTTGCACGATCTCTTTTAATCTCCATCCCCATGTGGAAGTTAGAAGCACTGCGATCCTTCATGTCAAATTTGGAGGATACTTTGCGATTTCACCTCCTTGATGAAATTCATGTTGTTTCCAATCAACAAAATTTCATCGACATACAACACTATATTAATGAAGTGGTCACGAACCCTCTTGGAATATACATAATGATCAACTTTGCTTCTCACAAAACCCAATCCATGGAATTATATGTTGAACTTTTGGTACCACATCCTAGGTGATTGCTTTAGACCATAAAGGGACTTCTTTAGCTTGCAAACCAACTATTTTCTTCCCTTCACTATAAAACCTTCTAGTTGTTTCATGTAGATTTATTCTTCAAGATTCCCATGGAAAAATTGTGTCTTCACATTCATTTGCTCTACTTCAAAATCAAAAGTAGTGGTAGTAGACAAAAGAAATCTAATAGAAGTTAATTTAGCAACAAGAGAAAAAAAATAAACCAAAATCAATTCCCTACCAAGGAATATCCATTTGCTACTTCTCCACTTTATCTTCTCCATTTGGATTCTTCTTAAACAATCATTTGCTACCAACGATTTTTCTACCAACTAGCAATTCAACTAGATCCCAAGATTCATTTTTATTCAACGCATCCATTTCTTCAACCATGGCCTTCTTCCAAAGTTTACTATCCTCTGAATCCACTACTTCCTTAACAGCTCTAGGATCATCATGAATAATAGATAAAGAAAAACAAGAATGAAAAATCACATGGGGAATACCTTTTTAGTTTCTTTCTTTCCTGAGACGATCTCCTAAAAACTGGATTCTACGGTTCTCCTTCTTCTTATTCATCTTCTTCTGTTGAGTTAGACTTTTCATCCTCCAACTGGAACTCGAACTCTATTTTCTCTGGTTCCTTTTCCCTTGGTACGACTTCCTATTTTGGGACATACTTAACCTCTCTAAAAACAACATCCTAGCTATAAACAATCTTCTAAGTAAATGGGTTCTAAAGTTTAAACCCTTTAACAACATCTTTTTAACCAATAAACATACATTTTTCAACTTTAATATCCATTTTATTGTTTTCGTACTTTGGAACATGTACATAAGCATCACACCTAAAAACTTTTAGATGTTTAAGAGAGCATTTCTTAGCAGTCCATACCTCATGCAGAGTTTTGTCAACTAATGTTGATGTGGGTAATCGATTTACTAAGTAACATGTAATACCCACTATCTCTACCTAGAATTATTGTTCTATCCAGACACCACTGAGCATGCTCCTTTCCTTTTCCATCAACGTCCTATTCATTCTTTCTACAACTCCATTATGTTGAGGCGTGTATGGAGTAGTGTTTTGCTTTGCTATTCCACATTTTTTACAAAATTCCTCAAATTCTTGATTCATATTTCATACCGATGCAATTGCAAATGAGTGGAGATCTATGTTGTAGGAGAGCTTTTCATCTCAACGTCTCAAACCCTCAAGCAGGTCCATCTTTAGGAGAACTAAAAAGATCAAATTTTCTCTCCTGTTTTTTAGATAATATATGAATCTGAATCAGAGATGAACCTCAATCTGTTATGTTGGCTTGAATTATGTATTGAGAAGTTCTTGAGGATCTCTTAAAGATTTAAGAGCAACGTCTTCTTCCTTTGATATATTTCTTTTTGGAGGCCTAGCATTTTTTACAACGATGGGACACTTCTGACGGATATCTTCAAAATATTTACAGGTAAGTTTTTAATTGAGGTTTTCATGTTGCATGTGATGTCTTCAATGGAGACACAACAAACTTAAGCCCCTTTTCCAACAGTTCAGTCATGGCTTCATTCAGATCTAAACCTACAAGATTGACCCAAAGATCCATGCAGAGACTTTTAGAAAGTGTTAAGTGCAGATTATATGCTATTTTATACAGCTCGTCAAACTCACATCTTGTGCGTTTGATTTCTTCTCTAATCAACGTGAGACTTGGATCATCAAATGCGTGGGGGTGTCTATCTCTTAGATGGTGGTTCAGAACAATGAAGCTAGGAATTATTTGATTATCACATCTCTTTAAGAACGCCAAGTCAACGGATCGATGAGCGATAAGAGCCGAATTTTGTGAAACATCTCCCTTTCATGGAAGGTAGCGATTTCTTAATTCATTTTTCACATAGATACAATTGCAATTGAGTGGAAATCTGTGTTGTAGGAGAGTGTTTCATCTCAATGTTTCAAACCTTCAAGCAGGTCCATCTTCAGGAGAACAAAAAATCTTAGTAATTTCCTCTCCTCGTTTTTAAGATATTAATATGAATGCGCATTAGAGATGAACCTCAATCTGTTATATCGCCTTGAGTTATGTATTGAGAATTTCTTAAGGAGGCTAAATTTTTTTTATGTGATGTATGACAGGCAGCTTCGTTTAGTTTCGAACCATCGTCCCTATTTCTAAAGCCTCCCCAATTTTTATTTTGTAGTAATGCGAGATTTTAGCCAACAGTTTTGAATCCTCTAAGTGAATATGAAGTGAATAGAGTTGAATCCTCTAAGCCAATTCATTTTTTTTTAGAATTCTCCTCCATCATTATATGTCCTCAAAAACTTCAATTTTCTTCTCTATCTAATTTTATACAAAAGCATTAAATTCTTTAAATCTATCAAATACCTTAAATTTGTTTCTTAAATTTGTTTTATAGGAAATAAATCCATTTGTTCATTGAGAAATCATCTATAAATAAAACAAGACTCATATTTACCTAATGATAGAATAGGCACAAGTCCAAACACATCACTATATATTAACTCTAAAATAATCTTTGTTCTTGTAACACAAGATGCAAATCTTACCCAATTTTATTTTCCATTTATGCAATGTTCACAGAAATTGAAATCTAGTGTGCAATCACACATACCTTCAACCATACATTTACCATGTAATGCTTGAAGTCCCTTCTCTCCAATATATCCTAGTCTTTGATGTCATAGCATTGTCTTTTCTCCAAAGACAGTAGGGGTTATGTCTTCTTTATTCCTACCCTCGTGAACAACAGAACTATTACACCCATCGGTAATATTGCTTCCCAATAGCTTATATAGAGTTCCATTTTAGACTCACCTCATCAAGACCATTGATCCTCAAACCATTTTGCATGTTTATTTTGCAAACACAATATGTACATGGCATCATTCATCTTACTGATGGATATCAACATTCTAGCCCACTCTGGAATGTGCAAAACCCGAGGGAGAGTTCTAATCCTTCCATCCTTGAGAAACAACTTAACTCTTCCATGTCCTATGATTCTAGCTATTAAGTCATCTCCTCAAAAAACATCCCCTCCATTACACTTCTCATATCCATAGAACCACTCCCTATGAGGAATCATATGAAAAGACACACCTAAGACAATCAACCATATATCATGATCTGCATGGGTACTTGTAGAGGCCAGGTACACATCCCCTCATTATGAGGAGGTCTTCGTGTTTGTGTAAGGGGCATCATCAGATCCCTTTACTTTATCAACATTTTAAGATATGCAATCCTTCATATAATTCTCAATGTTTCCACATTTCCAACATTTTCTCAAAGATTTCCCTGGATATTTAGATCTACCTTTAGCTTTAGATCTCCCCCCTAAAGATTCATTTTTATTTGTCTTAAGGACGACCTCTCATGAACAAGGCATTCATGTGCTCTAACTATCCATGGTTTCCACCTAATTTCCTCTAATAACAGAGAGGCCACTATATCCTCAAACTTTAATTTAGTTTGAGTAATGCTACCAATTGCAATAATTAGGTTATCCCACGAGCCTAGCAAATAACATAAAAAATTATGCATTTATCTTCTTCCTCCATCTTAATATCAAGAGAGAAAATAAAATGTATAAGAGTATTAAAGGAATTTATATGATATGACATTGAGTCGCTATCATGCATCCTAAGATGATATAGCTTCTTTCGAAGAAACAACTTGTTCACCATGGACTTTAACTGATACAAACTCCCTAACTTATCCCACAACTTGTTTGCACTATATTCTCTAGAGACGTTCAACAACATTGAATTTTATAGGCAAAGTCAAGTCATACGTGTTTCCTTTCTTTCCATCTTTGTCTAGCCTTCTTTCATCATAGCAATAGGTTGTGTACATGGATCCACGATGACTCACTATTCTCAATCTACAATAAGATATTCCATCTTGAGCTTTTATAGGTCAAATATATGACTGTTAAATTTCTCCATCTTGATTCTAGAACTACCTACCATTCTCTTTCAACACACAAATCACCACCACAAAGCTCCCATTGAACCCAGATGTATCATGGACCCAAAATAAACGTGCTTTATCAAATGATTTGAACCCTTAGCAACAAAGGCATCCCTCTGACTCCAATAATCGAGCTATGATCCCACGTGTAAGTTTTAAACCTATGAAGTGAAACAATGCATACATATTCTTAAGCAAAATAGAGATTAAAGTGGCACACATACAATACACAAAGATTTACCCTGGAAACCCTTAACCGAGAAAACCAACAAAACTTAAAGACACGCACATTAGAGCAAATTTAGGTTCTAAATGGGCCTCATAAGAATACGAGCCACCTCATAAGAAAATGAACAATCTCATAAGAAAAGAGCCATTGAATTCAAGAACCAATAGAATTTCAAGAAAAGTGTCAACCATAATGGTTGACATGGCATATTTTACATTAAAAACTATTTTTTTAATTTGCATTTTCTACATATCTCCTTGTCGTTTTACTCAAATTTCGAGTGGGAGCACTCGTTGGATGCAAAATTAAACTTCGCTTCCAACGAGTACTCACATTGCATACTTTGGGGAATTTAATTATGCATCCAACGAGTGCTCCCGCTCGAAATTTGAGTAAAACGACAGGATATATGTTGAAAATACAAAGAAAAAGGTAGTTTTTTTCTCTTTTCCTCCAACATTCATAAATATTATTTTATTATTTTAAGTATTATTTTATTATTTTCCATAGGAGGCCCATTTTAGACCTCAAATTTTCTCTAATGTCTCACTTTCTCATCATATATCATATCATTCACAATACAATATTTAAGTATTCTACATCATTTAAAACCCTATTCTGCTAACCTAGATTAGATTATACCTTAGTTACTTAATCGGAATTAAATTAAGGAATTGTATGGTGATGCACCGCACATACAAAGAATATAACACATACCCAAAAAGATCAAGTTGAATAGTGATCAAAGGGGTTGGATGAAAAAATTCTAGAGGTTCAAGAGGTGAAAAACAATTGATGAAAAACTACCATGAGGACTGAATGAAAATGTGCATCTTGAACACATCCAACTTGATCAAAAGCAAAATTTGAGTAGTAGTCATTGTCAATGAAAGATCCCTAAAAAGGATCACTATGGGCCAATTGATGGTATAATCTTCCATGAGTGATAAGCCAAGAAATGTCAAAGAATCTCTTACTAGTGATGAGGCCCTTCATTGGATGCAAGTCATGGAGGAAGAAATGAAGGCCTTGGAACATAGCCAAACTTGGCATTTGCAGGAGTTCCATGAAGGAAGGAAGGAAATTGGATGCCAATGTGTGTTCAAAAAGAAGTATGATGCAAATGGTTATGGGGAGTGGTATAAGACTGATTTGGTAGAAAAGGGTCCTCTCAAGTAGAGAGTGTTGATTATGAGGATACATTCTCTTTAGTGGTCAAGATGGCCTCTATTAGGTCGTTGTTGGGATTAGCTACTGCTTTTGATTTGGAGGTGAAGCAAATACACACAAAAGCAACATTTTTTCATGGAGATCCTAAAGAATAAATCTCCATGAATCAAGCAAAAGGATTTGTGGTAGAATAGAGGACATGATGAACTGGTTGAAAATATCATTGCATGACTTGAAGCAATCCCCAAGAAAATGGTCAGGACAGCTTGAAAAATATGTTGTCGAACAAGGGTTAAATTGTAAGAAGTGAAGAAAATCATTATGTTTACTTGAAGAAAGAAGGTAATAACTTCATTAATAACTTCAAGAAGTGAAGCAAACCACTAAGAAGGTAATAATATCACATGTGTTGATATTATTTGACTAGTGTTTGTAAATACCTAGTCAAGTAGACTAAGTCCCAATTGTCATGTGAGTTTGACATGGAGGAATTAAATGAGTTGCATTATTATTTGAGAATTGAGGTGAAGAGAAACCACCAAAAAAATAACTTGTATATCAACCAAAAAAAGTATGTGGAAAACATAGTTGACCTCTTTAGGATGGTTAAATAATGTAAATTGTTTTGCACTCCATCTCAAGTGGGAGTATGTTTGTTGACTAACACAAGTCCTAAGAGAAAGGAGGAAAATGAGATGGAAAAAATATGATATGCTAGTGTGGTTGGTAGCCTTATGTGTGCAATGGCATGTACAAGACTAGAGATTGCACCCACAATGGAACTTGTAAGCAGATACATGACAAATCTAGGGAGATATCATTAGGCCTCTATTAAGAGAATCTTTGGGTAGCTACAGGAAAACATGGTTATGTTATTAGCTATTAGGCAAATCAAATCAAGAAGCTTCATATGCATGGGTTTGTTGATACAAACTAGGAAGGTGATACAAACAATGTAAATCCCACTACTAGATATATATTTACGTTGTTTGAAGGAGTTGTGACTTGGATAAGAGGCAACAAATGGTTGCCCATTCTAGTACTACTACTACATGGTACATGCAACTTCAAAGGCTTTCAAGGATTATGTTTGGTTGTAGCAGTTACGCAAAAATGTTGGACTTTAATATAGGCCTATGCCTATTTGTTGTGACAACTAGAGTGTAAATGCTTTGGTGAAAAATCCCAAGTTTCATCCATAGCCAAAACATATCAAGGTAATATTACACTACATCAAAGAAGTGGTGGAGTCAAATGAGGTATCTATATTCAAGGTTAGGACTCATGATAATGCGAATGATTCTTTAATTGATGCAATGGATGGAATAAAATTTGCTTGGTGTTGCAGCAAGGTGGGGATTCAATCTTGTTTGATGTAATTGCCAAGTGGAAAATTGTTAAGATATTGCTAGTTACATCATCTAATGATAATTAGTAGTTTTTGTTTGTAGATGGAATGTATGAAGCAATGTCTAGGTTGCATTCTTCTTTTTCATAAATGGAGTTGTTTCCGAATTGCATTCTAGATTTTAGGGGTAGCATTGTTTCTATGTTTATACATTTTTTATAAAAATAAAAGAAAACAACAAGGTGAGCAATGATTTGTCTCCAAAGATGAAAATTTTATTTGTTGTTACGTGTGTCTCTATGGTTCTATTATTTTGAATTTCAATTTTCTGTTGAATACCTCAGTGTTGTAGATTCTTCTATGCTTATTGCAAGTTGCTCTTGAGGTTTAATGGTGGGATCTTCAAGTTACCTAGCTAGAATTACACCTTTGGCCTGGAAAAAATGGTTTTGGTTCTAGTTTTTTTCATAACCATACTATTGATTTTCATTTCTAAGATATATGGGAAGTTCCCCACCTTAGAAATCCCTTGTTTGGTTACATGGGATTACCACCTTGATTCAGGATGAAAGTAACCAAATATGGATTTAGGAAAAAATAACATCAATGCATCTAGACATAAAGTAGCTCCCCCAATTTAAGATTAATGTTAGTTGCCTCCAATTATTCAGGGTTTCTCTTTTGTACATTACATTTACATGTTGGTTTGTATTGTAACTTAATTTTATTTGGATAAAAATACCCTGTAATAGGTTTGGCTCATTTTCCACATGCGTTCTAATGTATGTGCCCCCCTAGTTATGTTGTAATCAACATTCTTACATTGAATTCATAGGAATTTATAAATATAGCAATTTTTTTAAGCTAGTACCCACGAAGTTTCGAACCAATGACCTAACATAAGGAGTACCTTAATAGTACACCCATTAACTGTCTATTCTACTTCATGTGGGCATAGCAATGGATTAACATTGCCCATCACAAATTAATCCATTCCCCATGTAAAATATTCATCCATTTTAGCACATAAATGGTTATCTCTGACTATACATGAATTATTCATAGCATGTACACGAGAAATTATAATAGCTTGAACTATATAGTGATTTCTCATAATAATAATTGCATTTCCTTCATTATTATATTAGATAAAAAAGATAGAATTATGCTCTTTGCATTACAATTATGATTGTAACAGCCTTCAACTCTACATACAAATATTTACCAACTAGCCCAGAGTGCACTCTTGAGTTCAATGTTGATTCCAGAATTGTATTCTCCTCAATTAAACATGTAACATTTTATGATAAAGCCACAAAGATTAATTTTCAACAATTAAACCATAGCAACTAGATTACTCCATGGGAGTGTTATAGGATTGCATTTGGAAAAACAACTCCATGGGAGTGTTTTCCTCCCAATCATTAGCACTAGCTCATGTAGGTGCCATCGTCGTGCTAGGCAATGAAACAACAAGGATGAATTTACTAGCTATGGCTCTGTTTTCCTCACTCAACCCCTTAACTAAACAAATCAATTGGAGAAAAAACATTTCGACACATTTCTTTTACAGTAGCCATCCAACTCACCATCGTCTCTTTACCCCTCAACCCTATTCAGCACAAAGAATGGGATATCCTTCATTGCTAAACAATTTCTTAGGCTATCCTACTCCCCTCTGGTGCTGTAACACAGATTGGCTAGAAAATCTCAATTGCTAGAAACAAGGGAATCTCAGCCATAACATTTTGCAATAACTCAGCCATGGACTCTACATTCATTCATTGTAGTCAAACTATGGTAATGGCTAATCTTTCATGGCAACATCCCTACTTTAGCACCAGCATTCCATCATACCCCTTCCCTCTTCAACCATGGGAGAATGGATGAACTTATAACCAAGGTTACACTCCCAAAAGCTTGCATGAACTCCCCACTTGCATGAGCAATATGTTCCGACCCATAAACTTAGGAAATAAAAACAATTTGGTCACATAGGACAAAAGAATAATAACGCATGGGATGGTGACACTTGCCAACCAATGAATTAAAATAGTATTTATTTGAACACCCCTATTTCCCTTCTCATTATAACATTGTCCCCATGGTGGCTCTTAGAAATATTTAACCCAAATATACCTGATAATTATTTTATTATATTAAATATTAATTCCAATAACCAAATGGTAAACTTACCATATAATTTACACACTATGCTCATATACGCATAGGGGATATTACATGTTCTCTATCTCTCTCCTTAGTAGAGATAGAAACTAAAGACATTTTATAAATCAATCATTGAAAAATATTTTGTGGAGTGAATTTTAGTGCATACGGGGAATTGAGTTTCCCAAATGTATCATACGTAAGGAATGAATTCAAACTTTTAGACTTTACCATGTTATGTCAATAAATCATCTTGTTTACGGGGTCATATAATGTCTAAAACATCAACCAATAAATCATCTTGAATATAAGTGGTAGGGACTCATGCATGGGGCATGTGAATTGGGTACTCATATGCATGACACATACACCAATGCCTAGGACATCTTTGTGGCCACTGCCTTTGCCAACGATTAGGCTTGCAGACCCATTATTCTTTGGGATCTTAACTAAGCCACTTAATGTGCCTCACTATAAGGCCTTCCAATCCCAAGTTTCTTCCTTGATGTGTAGCCTCTATATATATAAGAGCTACATGATGGCAACACTTAGGTTCTTTGTGGTTCTTGATTTATATATCAACCCCAATCAATTTGCAACTTAATTCTTCCAATAATCCCTCAATATACCATCAGCCATTCCATAGAGACAACATGCCAAATGGTGGCAAGTTGCCCCTCCCCAATTGTTGTTTCATGCAAGCCTTGGAGCACACCTAAGTCACAAGGTGGAATGCATCAATTTCAAGGTGTTAACTGAGAGTGTGCTTGACTAAGACAGAGAAGATTCCTAGTTTGTAATTGTGTTCAACCTCCAACCTATATCTTCAACTTCTCCATCAAACTTCAAGTGCACCTTATTCCAAAATATGATGCCACACCTCAACAACACTTTATCCACCTGTCACATTCATGTTTCCAAAGGGAGAACACTTAGCCACTGCATTACATTATGCTCAACTGAGTCATTGTGCGGGATAGGCACTCAAATCGTTAATACCAAGATAAAAAATTTCCTATGTTTTTGAAAGTGACTAAGGGATAAGGTGACTAAGTCTACTAGGCAGAGAAAAAGCCCTTACATTGTCCCCCACTTTCAAATTTATTGTTGTCTTGAAAACATCTCCACAAACCTCTTGCTCATGTTAACTAGTTTTCTACTCAAACTTACCATCCATATTTCTCAAGCTTTATTTGGATTCTTAATGATGGATAGAGTGTCTACTCAAAATGCCGGATTGTTTCTAAACTCCAACACAGTGTAATTTCCATAAATTATCAATACAAATGTGACTCAATGTAAAAATCTACACGTTCAAATTCTTCCAACTACTTAGCACTACCATATCCACCTACATCATGCCTTCAACTCGACCAGCACATGCCTCAATTCACATTTGCACCCTTGTTTTTGAACAAGTTGGGTAGTAAATCAACTCCATGCCCAAAACACATAAAGGTGCACAATCATGTGGTCCAAATCCAAATGCTCCTACTCCTTGTTCTGTAAAAGCACTTCTTAAGATGTGTTTTTTTTAGCAGGCCCAAATGCCTCTTGCGCTTCTATCTGACCTTCACACGAAATTGGGCACCCATAAGTTCCTTAGGCTCAACGACCATGTCTACTTGGCAGTGAGTTGTATTCTAAGTATATTTAGTGAGAAAAGGTTGGCAAGTGAACAACTATGCCACTACCCACCAACCATAATGTTGAAAACCATTCCCTCCTAAAAGACTTCAACTCATCCTCTAGAACTTCTCAAGTTCAATGAGCCATCTTCAAAACCCCCATACCTACTACTTAAATGCATCAAGAGAGGTACGTTTGCACCAATTTTATCTTCACCTTCAACCAAAAGTCTATCAACTTCTGAGCCGCCTTGATAGTCTATGTGCCCGAGCTTCCTATCTCTTGACTATCTCATAAAATGAAAGGGCTGCATCCTCCTCTTCCTCTTGGCTGCCTTACCAAGTTCACAACCTGTTGGTCAAACATGCCACTGGTGTGTCTTTCCATTGTACTTAATTTTTTTCCTGAGTCTAGCCCCCCTTGCTTCTTCACGCAAGTGTCCATCCATTTAGATAACGTAGAGATCCAAAAGTTCACCGTAGCCTCCAACTTGGTAAATCGTTCTCCCATCATTTTGGGCATGTCGTCCTTCTCCAAAGCACATCCAATACCTTCATCCATGGTACAACACCAGTATAGATCCATCTTAAACCTGTATATATCAAGCACCAAGAGGGATCCAATTTCTCGAGGAGTATTTCTTTTTTAAAATTTAAACTCAAGAAATTTGATCTCTCTTGATTGATAGATCAGGATTTAAGTTTTTATTTTATAAACGAACATCTATTTTTTAATTATTTTTCATTATATTTTATTTTATGAACCAACATGGATTTTTTTAAATATTTTCCATAATTTTTTATTTTATGAGCCGACATGAATTTTTTTAATTATTTCGTTACATCACAAACGTTACATCACACACGTTACAACATCTCCCCCATACCGGGCTGTAGAGCACCTCGTTTCACTCGGTGCAATCATCATTGTTCTTTATACTATAATATGATTGGACAGGGCACAACTATTCTATATGTATATTTTCTGTGAAACCCAAATTGATTTCCATAATGGACTTTAACGCTCGCTATTTGTATTTGTACATCTATGCCATCCTCGTGCTAACTATTATTTTCCTCCTGAGATTCTAGCTTCTTGTGTTTTTCTTTTTGAACTAAAAATGATGGCTCTTTAAGCACGTCATCAGATTCGCTATACTGCAATCCACTATTTACCATTTGCCATTTGGTTTTCAATCTTCTATCTCAAAAAATAATAATGTCTCTCCTAGATTGTCATTAGCTGGGCTTCCATTTCAACCTTGCTCTGTCACCAAATAGATGTGAGACGTTGCCTCTATTTTTATCTTAACACCAGATAGAGATGGGATGTTGCCTCTATTTTTTTAATTTTATCTTAACGCCAAGAAGATGTGGGGCGTAGCCTCTTTTTTTATCTTAACAGATAGATGTGGGGTGTCGCCTCTATAGTTCGCTTGCATATTTTACTAATGCATACTAAGACTTTGACACTAGTTGTCTATTGTGCTATGTTCACAAATGCAGAACGTGGAAATCTATAGACAAACATATAACAGTTATAATAATCTCATACTTCTTTAGATTAGAGTGATTGTACAAGGGACAACGTGCAAATGCTTTTAAAGCATCATCAGACAAACATATATAGCAGTCATAATAATATCACACTTCGCACAATGCACTCTCTATCCTAAAAACAATTTCAGTTGGAGTCATTACCCTAATTGATACTCCTATTGGACTCATGTACATCAGTTACAAGATTTGTCAGTTATAACTGCAAAGAATGTCCGTTCAGTTTTCCATAATGAATGAATTGGCTAAGCTTCTTTGCAAGCTTCTCGATGTCATCACTAACTGGTAATGCAACTCCCTATTGCAGGGTGTTGTATTCTGAAGTTCAGGATGGTGTTCTGCAATGCTTCTTTGTGGGTTTGGCATCTCCACAATGTCTACTTCTGAGCATTTGAGTTGCACAATGCAAGGCTATAGGCTTACTGCTTTCAGAAAGATAGGTTGCAGTTCAGCGTATTCTGCAACATAAGTTAGAAAATCTTCTCAATTCTGATGTTCATGTTGCCTACGCAATTTCTCTACAGAACTACAAGTTTTTGTTGTGGATGCCACCTTGCAGGAATTTGTCTGCCATCTTCATTGATCGACACCAAATAGATGTGGGATGTTCTTGCCTATTTTTTCACTTGCATATTTTACTAATGCAAACTAAGACTTTGCCACGAGTGTATTTATGCTAGGTCCACAACTGTAGGTGAAAATCTACAGACACACACTTTTATGGAATCGTGGGACATACATATACAGCTATAATAATATCATACTTCTTTGGATTATAGTTATTCTACAAGCACAATGCACTCGATATCCTAAATACAATTTAAGATATACAGGTGGAAATCTACAGACAGACACTTAAGGAATCATTGGACAAACATATAGCACCTATAATAATATCATACTTATTTGGATTCTCGTGATCGTACAAGACACAATGCATCCGATATCTAAATACAATTTAAGTTTCATTCAGTGCCCTAAATTAATCCCCTTATTGGATAACCACATACATCAATTACAAGATCTGTCAGTTACAACTACAAATAATATCAATTCACCATCTATAATGAATGAATTCGTTAAGCTTCTCAAGGTCATTGCTGACTGATAATGCAACTCCGTATTGAAGGATGGAGTATTCTATAATTTGGTATGTTGTATTCTGTGATGCTTCTTTGTGGCTTTTGGTTATGCAACTCCCTATTGTGCAGTGTTGTATTCTGCATTTCCAGCTGTTGTGTTCTGTGAGACCACTTCGTGGGTTTTGCCATCTCCACAATATCTGCTCATGAGAATTGAATTCCATAATGCTACGTTATAGGCTTACTGCTTTCATCAAGATAGATTGCAGTTCTCCCATACTCTGCAACCTAAGATTGCAAATCTTCTAAATCCTGCAATATTGGATAATGGGGCCAATGCAATTCCTCTACAAAAGTACAAGTTCTTCTTGTCGATGATACCTTGCAGGTATTTGCCTGTCATCTTCATTGCTCGACACCAAATATATGTAAGATGTTGTTGCCTCTGTTTTTACTTGCATATTTTACTAATGCATACTACGACTTTGACACGACTGTATCTATGATTGTATTGTGCTATATTCACAAACGCAGGTGGAAATCTACAGAGAAACATTTTTAAAGAATCATTGAACAAACGTACAGCAGTTATAATAATATCATATTTCATTAGATCATACTGATTGTACAGAGGGCACAATGCACTCAATATCCTAAATACAATTTAAGTTTTGGTCATAACCAAAAATTAATCCCCCTAGTGGATACTCATGTACATCATTTACAAGATATGTCAGTTACAACTGCAAAGAATATCAATATCCATAATGGATGAATTAGTTAAGCTTTTCAAGGTCATTGCTCACCGCTAATCCAACTTCGTACTGAAGGGTGTTGTATTCTGCAATTCAGGATGCTGTATTCTGTGATGCCTATCTGTGGCTTCAGGTTATGCAACTCCCTATTGCAGAGTGCTGTATTCTGCAATTCAGGGTGTTGTATTCTGCAATGCCTCTTTGAAGTTTGTGGGTCTGCCATCTACACAATCTCTGCTTGTGAGCATTTGAATTGCACAATGCTAGGTTATTGGGTTGCTGATTCCAGAAATATAGGTTGCAGTTCTCCCATATTCTGCAACTTAAGATTGCAAATCTTCTAAATTCTGCAATATTGGGTTGCTGATTTCAGAAATATAGGTTGCAGTTCTCCCATATTCTGCAACTTAAGATTGCAAATCTTCTAAATTCTGCAATATTGGGTTATGGGGATGTTCATGTTGCCTGCGCAATTTCTCTATGGAACTACACGTTCTTGTTGTGGAAGCTACATTGCAGTAATTTGCTTGTCATCTTCATTGCTCCACACCAAATAGATGTGGCATGTTGTTGCGTCTATTTTTCACTTCCATATTTTACTAATGCATGATAAGACTGACACTAGTGTATCCAGTGTGCTGTTTGTTCACAAATGCAGGTGGAAATCTACAGAAACACTTTTAAAGAATCACTGGACAAACACACAGTAGTTGTAATAATATCATACTTCTTTAGACTATAGCGTCTGTACAAGGCATAATGCACTCGATATCCTAAATACAATTTAAGATTCTGTCACTACCCAAAATTAATCCCCTATTGGATACTCATGTACATCAGTGACAAGATCTGTCACTTACAACTGCAAAGGATATCAATTCACCTTCTATAATGAATAAATAGGTTAAGCTTCTTTGCAAGCTTCTCAAGGCCATCGCGGACTGGTAATACAATTCGCTGTATTCTGCAATTTAGGATGTCGTATTCTGTGATGCCTCTTTGTCGCTTCTGGTTATGCAACTCCCTATTGCAGGTCGTTGTATTCTGCAATTCAGGGTGCTGTGCTTGTGAGCATCTGAATTGCACAATGCAAGGCTATAGGCTTACTGCTTTCAGAAAGATAGGTTTTGCAGTTCTCCCATCTTCTGCAATTTTAGTATGCAAATTTTCTAACTTCTGCAATATTATGTTATGGGTATGTTCCTGTTGCTTATGCAATTTATCTACGCAAGTACAAATCCTTGATGCAGGTACTACCTTGCAGGTATTTACTTGTCATCTTCATACTCATTCCACATAGCAAACTTTGAACATTTATTATGACCTGAGCCAATGCAAAAGTAGAACATTTACATAATACAGAAAGCCATGTGAGCATCAAATTTTTTTACTGGGAAACAAAAGGCTGCATTGTAACAAGAGAACTGTAACCTGAATACGGAATCAACAACTAGCCAATTACCATTAATATGCAAAAACAGCCAACAACTCAAGACACGCTTTCAAGAATTTGATCAGTCGATGCCTGAGAAATTTCCTTTGAAGTGCCTTAATACAGAAAGCTATGTGTGCATCAAGTTTTATTGCTGGGAAACAAAAGGCTGCATTGTAACAAGAGAACTGTAACCTGAATACAAAATCAAACTGGGATTATATCTCTTTCCTTGATCAAAATAGTTTAGAAAAGACTGGAACTACTTTAAGGATAATTTTGCACTGACCACGTTGTTCTTGAAACTTTCTAACTGCTAAACAAAGCATGGGCCCTGGGGTATACCTTCATAATCGATGCTGAAGTTATAACAAATCACTTACCAAATGATACAGAAAGCACCATACAATCTGAAATTCATTCAATGCCCTGCATAACGTCTCTACAACATAGAGCCAACCAAGACATGTCATTTGATCATTTAGAAGCTACCTCAGAAAACATGAGACACAATGCATATAGACAAGATAAAAGTGTTGAGCAGTGGAATTTTTTATACCCAAGGAAACGTAGGGATCCAAAAAATTTTAAGGTTTGAACTACTTGGAAGTTTCTTGGGTAATTGTTATATCTTCTGATCATCCTGGAACCTTCGTGCTCACAGCCCCTTGAGTCATTTTCTATTCCTCTTCAGAAGTGTAAATAAAACAGTTTTGCACAATGCTACAGAACCCCCTGTAATTACATCATAACATACAAATCAATACACAAAATTTATAGGAAATGAAATTGAATCATACCGTTCAAACAATAAAACAACGTTTTAATCGACAATGATCAGTGGAGTATTGAGCAGTTGAACTTAATGCCATGGTTCATCTCCTACAAGAATCATGTCTCCTTCATTATCCCTCTGTTTTGGCTGGCACTATCGTAGATATCCAAGGTTAAACACAACTGGTCCAAGATGCTCATGCAGACCAAACTTCCATGTGATCAAAACCAAAATCTGATAAGAAAAAAGCTCTCTTATTTTCCATCGGAGATCAAAAATAAGATTGCGGTCATGACCCATGATAAAAGAGTTGGAGAGGCTATGCCATATCATTACATTCACCTAATGAGTTATTTATGGGAGGAAATTGTTCTGCATTCATGCTTTTCTAAACCCTAAAGAGCAATGCATTCATGTTTTTCCAGACTGTAAAGAATAGATTCTTCCAAAGGATCTAGCTAACATTGTCGACCGTAGTGTAAAAGAAGACTACCCCTGGCCATCAAAACAATAGCGAGATTTGGCGTTGCATAATCAAAATATAGCAGATGTCATAAGCCACCATACATGAAATTGAATCATGCTGTTCAAACAATCAAACCATTTTTCAATCACAATGATCACTGCATTTTGTATGGATCATCTCCTACAAGCATCATATCTCATGCATTATCAATGTACACAACCCACCAGCCCATACTAGGATTCTGAAGTTCTCCATCTAAGGGAGTATTGCATAATTTGCTGCTCATTGAGATGGGAAGGTAAACTATTTACTCTTGCCATATACCCTGCTATTGTTATGATGGCCAAAGACAGTCTGCAACATTCACCTACCATACAGTGGGGCAAGATCATAAGGAGGACTCTGGTCTGGAAGGCCAGAAAAGGTTGAAAAGCATGAATGCAGAACAATTTCATCTAATAAACAACTCATAGAGTGGATATGATTATGTAGCCTAGCCTGTGCACTTCTTCTATGTTGCGTCGTAACTGCAGCCTTATTTTCGCTTCCCAATGGCAAGCCGCAAGTCATCGACACCATGAAAAATGAATAGAGATATATTATCTGTTTCTTTTCGTAAATCTGATCAGTCTTGAAAGAGGAATTTCAGCTAGCCAATCTTGATAGGCCGATCTTGGAAGGGTGAAGAACCTTGTTCCAAGCATCCTGGAAGGAAAACTTATGCGTCTGAGATTTGATGCCTTATTTTTTAAGTTCCCCATGGAGACAAGCCAGATTCCAGTAAGCCAAAACACATCAACCTAGCTTTTGTTTGCGTGAAATGCTAAAAAGATAAAGCACCTGAGTCTGGTATATTTCCTACTAGATCTCAGAGAGCCTATTTTCTCAGGCGATTCCTATCGGTATGCTGATATGCTGCTTGCTGAAAAACACAAAGGCTGAAACAATTAGCTAATGAAATTAATCTGTAATTTTACTAGTAGTGAACATTGAATAGGGTTTGCAACAATGATCCAACCATTTGATTACTGTAGTTATCTACTTTCAGAAGATTCCATGCCCGAAGACTCACACACGCACATAAACAAACACAACAAGAAAGAAAAACTCCAACCAGAAGCAATTGATGACAGAACAAAGAGCTTTGCTTCACTTACCTCAACAACCAATTTTGAATGGATGAAAGTTCCACTTATTATTGCAGCCGCGTCTCTTGCAAAGAGGGGGTGGATCATCGCACATCACGGATATATAATTTTCACAGAGCCTGCCTGCCCGGCCCATCCATCAACATAACATTTTCATTCTATAGACATGGAATTTTCCTCTGTAAGGTCAGTACCGAGCCTTCCGCGTGCCATGTTTCTCCAGGCGCGGCCGCCATTACATTAAAGGCAAAAACAACATGAAAGCACAGAAGAGAAGCGAGATGCCAGAAGGAGGAGACGGCTCGATGTATCCACCAGAACCCTATGAACCCTAATCACCATCGAATGGAATTGAGATATATTTATAAAAAGGAAAAGGTTCTTAAACTTCTAGTGAGATGTATATTGAGAACTGAAAATGTGATCAAAAAATGAAAGTGCATGTAATAACCTAGTTAAGTCAAATCAAATCGTGAGGTTGTTTTTTATTTGGTTAGGAGATTATCTGAGTTATATGTATTCTTCATTCACGCTTGACAACTATGGTATGAAGGGTTTTGCCAAATAAAATACTTTAAATCATCAAAAAGAGCCATTCGCTTGAACACTTTCAAGGCTTTTGCCAAATAAAATAAAATATTTACTTTAAAAGTTTTATGATTTCAAATACAAAATTTAGATTTTTTTTTCCTAGTTACAATTCTTAAACTTTGAAATTTTTGGTGCTCTAGAAGTTTTTGATGGTGTTCAATCTATTTTTACCATTAAAATAGCAATTAAAACACAGTTACATTCAAATTTTGCAACAAAAAAAAACAAATTGTGGTGTCAAATCCTCCAATTTTTACACAACTCCAAAATAAAATATTTCAAATCATAAAAAAAAGCTAGCTTACTGCTTAAGCCAACTTAATGGAAATGTCAAGTTAATAGGAAAAGAAAATGTAACATAAAGAAAGAAAAGTTTATAAAAATAAATAATAATAATCTAATGTATGAGATACTTTTTACAAAATCTAAAAATGTGGGATGAGTGTTTTTTTTATTAAAAAAAAATCATATTTGTTATTTTTATAATAGAATCAAGATATATGTTTACCTAACTAGTCACCAATAAGTGAATGAAAGTGGTTTTGGTCCATAAAAACATTCTCAACTCCTTCACAATGTTATAGGCCTACAACACTAAGTTATACAATCGATACCTCTAAGTACAAAGGCAATAGAAAGGACCTTCAACACCAAAGGACATATAGGGATGAAACTTGGCATAACAACATACAACAAAAAGACCTTAGTAAAGCCTCTGCAGAGAACAAACTATGACAAAGTGTAAGAACCCCTTCTCAATCCTCAGAGCAACCGAAGAAGACCAAAATAAAGACTTGTAGCCTCAAAGGACATACAGGAAAGAATATATGGCATAACGACACAAAGCTAGAAGCCCTGAAGAGAGTCTTTGCAAGTAATAAGACGATCACGAACTTCTTCAAAGAGAAGGAGCCCCTCCTCAAGCTCCAGAACTTCCTTAGAAAGCATGTCAGCCTCCCAGTTATACTCTCTAAAAATGTGATTGAAAAGGAAGTCCTAAAAACCTGCCTACAGAAGCCTAACACTCTTCTGCCATCCAACAAGATTAAGAATTGAGAGAAGCCTTTCCAGCAATCCAATCAATGATGACCCTAGAATCACCAACCATCTGCAACCTACCTATGTGCTTGAGAGAGGAAAATTTAAAAAGAGTCCAAAGAGCTAGCATATCTTCCCTAGTGTTTGTACCAACACCCCCACACATCTTAATCCTGGAGAGGATAGACCTATTTAGTTTCAGTGCCACAACAATACCACACTTACCTTCAAATCCCTGGCAAGCACCATCAAAGAGACCAATAGGAGTATCTTCCATGAAACCTGGTTCTTTTAACAATCTCATAGAGGGAGCCTTACTCCCTATTTACCTCTCACGAAGGAACCCCGGGATCTTATGGGTGACCAAACTCACATAAGGCTTGGCTCCCTCAAACAACACATTATTTATGTGGAGCCAAATACCCCAGCAGAAGTAGCTAGGAAGCTCCAAATTCATCCCACTAGATTCACTTTCAATCCATCTTTCCAAACTCTTAACTAAAGACATAGTGATCCAAGAACCCTTAAACTTAGGAACATTTTTAAGAGCAATCCACACTTGCTTAACAAAGGAACAATGTACAAATAAATGGTTAATACATTCTTCAACAGCTAAACATAATACACGGATATTAGGACCTACGCCTCCTTGTTTCATGAAATTGTTCCAAATGAGCACTTTAGCTACTAAAGCAAGCCATAAGAACGATTTGATTTTGAGGGGAGAACTCCACAGTCCTACCATCTGGCCTTGGACTCTTTACCTTTGCAAAATAGTATAGTACCTTTTTAACATCCTCTAAAGACATCGGGCCACCAACCTTCCTACTATCTTCAACAATAAAAAAGAGGGGTAATTTCAAATTACCCCTAACTATTGGGCAATGTGATTTTCACCAGATGCCTAGAACAAGGCTTGAAAATGTGCCAAAGCCTCATTTTCTAGCTCCTCGTGTTACAAAAACCTGCCCCTTTGAACCTTTGACCTCCCAAATGGAATTGACCACCTTTCTTTGCTCTGCAAATTTAACACATTATACAACCTCACGAGAACTCTAAATAGTTTTTGTTTTTTATAGGTTACACTTAATGGCTATTTTTACCCCCAAATTCAAAAATGGTGTTGCTACTGGTAGCACACCAATTTTTTCCGGGATAAAATTACAAAATTTTGAAAACCCATCAACTGATTTTTTTTAATCACATAAAAAACACCAATTTTTAAAAATTAACAAAATTAACATTTTTTGTTTTAAAATTATTTATTAATATTTGAAAAAAAATATGATACTGTTAAAAAATTTAAAAAAAAATCATATACAAAATTAATAAATTAAAAAAACTTTTAAAAGACAATAATTAAAATAGTTAAAACAAAATTAATAATTAAAAGAAATTAAAAATTATATATATATAAACTAAAAATATTAAAATAAACTTTTATTAAAAAAAAATATTTTAAAAATGAATTAAAAAAACTAAATTTTTTTTTTAAAAAATCATATTAAAAATTTTAAAATTAAAAAAAATTAAAAATTAAACAAACATTACAATTTAAAAAAAAAATACAAAATAAGAAGTAATAAAAAATAAACAAAAAACAACCCTAAATCCCTCACCCCCTCCCTATAAACAATATGGGTTTTGAAGGTAATAGTTGTCTTTTTAACCTTAAAACAAAAAAGAGTGTTATTGGTAGCATCACTTTTCAATTTGAAGGTTGATTTTGGTGTTTTTGACACACAAAATATGAATTTTTACGACTAGAGTTCTCAAAAATGAATTTTTAGGGCTAGAGTTCTCATTGTCAATATAAAGTTCTCATCAAGTTGTATAATGTGTTATTTATGGGAAAAAATTGTATTGCAGTCCCCTTGGGCAAGCCAAATAACCCTACTTTTTAGGGTCCATGGTTCTGCTTCAATAGATAAAAGTTTATGCTTCCTGGCTTCCAAAGACCCGAGACATCTAGTCTTCTGCTTCTAAGAACAGACCTAAAGAATTTGCTTCTAAGGACAGACCTAAAGAATTCATGTAGTAGATACCTTTTATTTGCTCCTCAATTTCCACAAATTCCGCTTGAATCTCCTTTTTATTCTGTCGACCCACTTTGAAACCACTAGGGGAGGGATGCCAGTGATTGGACACCCCACGTGGCTCCCTCCCCCACGCCACGCTGGCACCTCGACACGTGGCGTGACCAGGCCCAGCTGGCAGCGCCATGCGTCGTGGTTGTTGGTGTCATTAAAGTGGCCTTTATGGTGGGCTTTTTGCCCTTTCGTCGACGCTTTTCCCGCACTTGGTCTTTCATCCAGTCTATTCTTGCTCGGGCCCTATCCGTGGCCACTCCGCCACCCCCGTCCTTGTTCTCGCTCCGGTTCTTGAACACTTCGTCTCTGGTTTTGCTACTGTGTTGTTGTGCTTCTGTGATGTGGCGGATGGGTGGTGCGTTTCTCCCCGACCGATGGCGTTCGTTGCTGTGGTTTGAACTGTCCGCTGGTTCTCCCGACATTGATGAGGTTATGATGCCCACGGCGCACAATATGCCCATGGACTCGTCTGCAACGGACCTCGTTGGAGGGTTTCGTCAGTTCGGTGGTGGTGTTGTTGGGTTCCTGTTCGGTTGGTTTCGCTGGTCCCTTCCTCTTCACGGCGGTGGCTGGTCCCTTCCTGCTCGCGGCGTTGGCGAAGGTTGTTCCTGCTCGCACTTCTTCGGTGGCGCTGCCGCTGCCGCCGGTAGGTTTCGTCGGTTCGGTGGTGGTGTTGTTGGGTTCCTGCTTGGGTGGTTTTGCTGGTCCCTTCCTCTTCACGGCGGTGGTTGGTCCCTTCTTGCTCGCGGCGTTGGCGAAGACTGTTCCTGCTCGCACTTCTTCGGTGGCGCTGGCGCTGGTAGGTTTCCTACCAGCCACTCCTGCATTAGTGTTTTTCAACACTCTCAACCTTCTGGTGATTTCGTGGACCATCTGGGTTTTTATGTGGCATTAGGGGTTTAATTTGTTTATGCTACAGCAGGGTTTAGGAATGGTTTATGATGCAGTAGGGTTTATGAATGGTTTATCGTGCTCCTGTTAATTTGTTAATGAATGGTTTACGAATGCAGTAGGGTTTATGAATGTTCTAGTGTTTCGATTTCGACTGAATTATTGAAGGTTCTATGGTTTACGTTGCAATCATAGTTTCGAGTGAATTATTGAAGGTTCTATGGTTAATGTTGAAGCTGCGTTTAAATTTTTTTTAGGGTGTATGAATTAAGGTTGTGTTGCAGCAGCCTTTAAATTTTTTTTAGGGTTTATGTTGCAATCATAGTTTGGGCAGAATTATTGCAGGTTCTATGGTTTGTGTTGCAGCAGGTTCTATGGTCTGTGTTGTAGCAGGGTTTATAAATTTTTTTGGGTTTATGTATTTAGTTTGTTGTTTGTTTACGTTGCAATCAGCGTTTGGGCCGAATTATTGAAGGTTCTATAGTTTAGGTTGCAGCAGGGTTTATAAATTTGTTGGGGTTTATGAATTTGGTATGTTGAATGGTTTATGTTGCAATAATTGTTTGGCTTGAATTATTGAAGGTTTTATGCTTTATGTTGCAGCAGGGTTTGTAAATTTTTTAGGGTTTATGAATTTAATTTGTTGTTTGTTATGTTGCAATCATAGTTTGGGCTGAATTATTGAGGGTTCTATGGTTTATGTTGCAGCCGGGTTTGTAATTTTTTCAGGGTTTATGAATTTAGTTTGTTGTTGGTTAATGTTGCAATCATAGTTTCGGACGAATTATTGAAGGCTCTATGGTTAATGTTGCAGCAGTGTTTATAATTTTATTGGGGTTTATGAATTTCGTTTGTTGTTGGTTTATGTTGCAATCATAGTTTGGGCTGAATTATTGAAGGTTCTATGGTTTATGCTGCCTTATGTTGCAGCAGGGTTTGTAAATTTTTGGGGGTTTATGATTTTAGTTTGTTGTTGGTTTATGTTGCAATCATGGTTTGGGCTGAATTATTGAAGGTTCTATGGTTTATGTTGTAGCAATGTCCCTAAATTTTATCTGGTTTATGAATTTAGTTTGTTGTTGGTTTTTGTCACAGTAGGATGGTAATAGTTAAAAGGCAAAACTACATCATACAGGGGATGGATGCCAATTGACAACAGTGACTTTTCCATTGTCTCATCTTATTGGAAGAATACCCATAATTCAGTTGTTGATATCAGCAAGTTTGCCAAATTGGCGATTGTTGATGCAATTTATAAGTGATCTGCTCCATCTTATGATCTGCTATTGTTGATGCGGTTTACAAGTTGTCTGCTATTGTTAAATTACAAGTGTATGATGCAGTTTTTAATTTTAACTATTAACATGAAGTGATCTGCTGCATCTTATCAGTCCATTGCTTGCATTATGGGCCAATAACTTACATTATGGGCAAAATAGAAGAAGTTAAATTAGTTGTTGCATTATGGGCAAAATAGAAGAAGGTAAATTAGTTGTTGCATTATGGGCATTTATATAGACATAGTTTTATTAAACAATTTGTTGGCTTGATTACTGTTGTATGTTATTCTAGCCTTCAAAAGGATATTGAATTTGTTTATAGGAATGTACATACACTGGATCTAATTTAGGCCTGTTATGTTGATTAGTATGATACTGTATTAAGGTGTAATAAGTCATGCATGAGAGCCCTCCATGGAACATTCCTTATAGAAGCATTATTAATAATAGGAGAGAAATATGGACATGTTCCCAATCAATTAGCATCGCATGGATGGGTATCACACCCATGTAATGGTTCAACCCCATTCCTAACTGCTACTTTAAGAAATATAGGGGTCAAGAGTTGTAAACCATAAAACCAACTGCAACATAAACCATAGAACCTTCAATAATTCAGCCCAAACTATGAAACTTCAATAAACCATAGAGCCTGCTGCAACATAAACCATAGCCCACGATATCATCAAGGATGAAGCTATTATAGTGGTCTTGGGATTCTTCTATCTCCCTTTGAATTTTGGGCATATGGTTGTAATTCAGCCCAAACGACTGCAACATAAACCATAGACCCTACTGCAGCATAAACCATAGAACCTTCAATAATTTAGCCCAAACTACTGCAACATAAACCATAGACCCTACTGCAGTATAAACCATAGAACCTTCAATAATTCAACCCATACTACTGCAACATAAGCCGTAGACCCTACTGCAGCATAAACCCTAGAACCTTCAATAATTCAACCCATACTACTGCAACATAAGCCGTAGACCCTACTGCAGCATAAACCCTAGAACCTTCAATAATTCAGCCCATACTACTGCAACATAAGCCGTAGACCCTACTGCAGCATAAACCCTAGAACCTTCAATAATTCAGCCCATACTACTGCAACATAAGCCGTAGACCCTACTGCAGCATAAACCCTAGAACCTTCAATAATTCAGCCCATACTACTGCAACATAAGCCGTAGACCCTACTACAGCATAAACCCTAGAACCTTCAATAATTCATCCCAAACTATGATTGCAACATAAACCGACAACAAACTAAATTCATAATCCCTAAAAAATGTTAATGAAATGTTTAATCGAAGAACATTACAGCTTGTTGTTGAAATGATGAAATTGTATATTAAACCTTATGATAAACCCCTGATTACAATGCCACAAATATCAGGGAACGATATGACCTAGGATTGTACCCAAAATGGTCTAGGATTGTATACAAAATGGCCATGTTGCAGTAGTTAGACCCAGTGATTACAAAATCCACAATGCAATGTGGTCACAACAAAAACTTTGGCACCCCTATATGGCACTCCTATGCTTGATGTCGTCCAAGATCTTCACTGCCCAATATTGTTGAGTTTCCTGCTTGAGCCAGGTTGGTTGGCATACCTAACAATGGTTGATTAGGTTGTGGCTGGTTGCCTCCATATGATATCCAATTTGCTTCTTGTAGCCATGGAGGAATTGAGTAGCCATAGTGCACACTTGTGCTACTAGCCCCTGCATTAAGTTGAGCCCCCCGATAATCATACATATGTCTGACACCTGCACTGGTAAGAGGGAATAAAGTGGGCATGTGAACTTGTTGATAGCGGGGGACTTGGATGTTTAGGAGGTCTTGGAAACATGGAGTATTATCTGCAAGATGTTCCAATGTGTTTGGCATCATCCTACTCCCCTCCACTATGTTTGCATCAATGGCAGAACTTTCTGCCACCCCTTGTTCTTTTTTAAGCAATTGTTGAGGCTTTCTCAATTCCTTTTCCTGCCTTGCCATTTGTTTTTGATGAGCCTTTTCTTGTCTTTCTTTCTCTCTTTCAAGCCTTTCCTGTGCTCGAAGTTCTGCTGCAGCAATCCTTGCAGCCTTCTTTTCTTTAGCTAAGTCCCTCTTTTTCTGCTTTAAATCCTGGATTTCAAGTTTCATATGCTCAGACTCAACCAATAGTTTTATATAATCCTCTGAGGTGAGTAACTGTGAACTTCGGCATAAACGAAGATTGTCTGCTGTTGCTTGCCTTTTTTTTGCTGACACTCTCTCTACTGGTAGCTTTAGGAACCGACCAAGCAACTGGCCTCGGAACTCAGAGCTTCCTGCAATTCTTATTTAAATTCAAGAATTCCAACGTAATCTGGAAATTGAAGAATAAATTTACCCTGCCGGACTGTAAGCTTTCTGTCTGTAAATGAAATTAACAATTTCTATGTCGATTCGAGTTATAATCTGGAAACAAATGAATGAAATTCACCCAATCTTACTGAATGAATTTATGCATACGCTGTCAATTTAAGAAACAAAACAGCGCACAAGCAGATTTCAACCACGCAAATAAGCAGTCCTTTACCAGAGAAGGAAATTTATGAGATCTCTGGTCCAATTGGCTCAAATACACAATAATACACATAAAATTCCTCTTTATTTATTCAGACTAGCTACTCAGAGCTTGAAATACACATAGTGATTGATCTCACAGAGTACAAATGCCATAGTTTTGATCTCCTATTTGCTCAAGGAACCACCTGTTCCGAGCCCATCCTCTCTCGATCCCTTCAAGCTGTTCAAGTTATTCGAGCCTCCAAGCTATTCGAGACTCCCTTACAAGGTATTCTAACAGTGTTTAAATACAAATAGATTTTTGTTTCAGATCCATGAGTACAGGATCGAAAGCCTAACAACCTATGACTCACCTAACTAATTCCTAAAACTTCAGCTAGAAAATCTAAACTGCTAAACAAACTTATCCGTTAAATTGGAGGAATCCAAGTCCTCTTATTGAACTTAACTCCTAATTATATTAAAAACAGAAAATTACAAATGAGACCTCAGTCTCTTTAGAAAGTTCTTCTTGACTTATTAAAGTCACTTGTGTCTTCACCATTAAGCTTATGCTCCTGCATCACTGACTGGTAATGCAATTCCCTATTGAAGGGTGCTGTATTCTGCAATTTAGGATGTCATATTCTGTGATGCCTCTTTGTGGCTTCTGGTTATGCAACTCCGTATTGCAGTTTGTTGTATTCTGCAATTCAGGGTGCTGTGCTTGTGAGCATCTGAATTGCACAATGCAAGGTTATAGACTTACTGCTTTCAAAAAGATAGGTTTTGCAGTTCTCCCATCTTCCGCAACTTTAGAATGCAGATTTTCTAACTTCTGCAATATTATGTTATGGGTATGTTCCTGTTGCTTATGCAATTTATCTATGCAGCTACAAATTCTTGATGAGGATACTACCTTGCAGGTATTTACTTGTCATCTTCATACTCAAAGCAAACTTTGAACATTTCTTATGATCAGAGCCAATGCAAAAGTAAAACAATTCCATAATACAGAAAGCCATGTGTCCATCAAGTTTTATTGCTGGGAAACAAACGGCTGCATTGTAACAAGAGAACTGTAACCTGAATAAAGAATCAACAACTAGCCAATTACAAATTAATATGCAAAAACACCCAACAACTTAAGACACGCTTTCATGACAAGAATTTGATCAGTTAATGCCCGAGAAATTTCCTTTGAAGGGGCTTAATATAAAAAGTAATGTGTGCATCAAGTTTTATTGCTGGGAAACAAAAGGCTGCATTGTAACAAGAGAACTGTAACCTGAATACAGAATCAACAACTAGCAAATTACCAATTAATATGCAAAAACAGCCAACAACTCATGACAAGAATTTGATCAGTTAATACCTAAGAAATTTCTTTAAAGTGCTTTTGACACTAATAATAAATATATAGGTTCAGAACAGACTTTAAAAGAAATTGTAAAGGACACAAGTCAACACTAGCAGTCTCTGTTTTCAGCACATGCTCTTTACCTTGCATCTAAGAGCGTAAATTATCCAAAGGCTTAAAGCATCAAAATTGCATAAAACTGCAGCCAACTATTTCTCTCAGTTTGATTAGAGATGAAAAACATTCCTAGTTATAAATGTTTCTTTGTAGGAGGAGATACAAAAATCAAACTGGGATTATATCCCTTTCCTTGATCAAAACAGTTTAGAAAAGACTGGAACTACTTTTTAAGGATAAGTTTGCACTGACCACCCTGTTCTTAAAATGTTCTAACTGCAAAACAAAGCATCGGGGTTACCTTCATAATTGACGCTGAAATTAGAACAAATCACTTACAGAATGATACAGAAAGCACCATAGAATCTGAAATGAATTCAACGCCCTGCATAACGTCCCTACAACGTAGAGTCAACCAAGACATGTCATTTGATCATTTAGAAGCTACCTTAGTAAACACGAGGCACACCGCATTTTCTCAGTTTGATTAGAGATGGAAAACATTCCTAATTATAAATGTTTCTTTGTAGGAGGAGATACAAAAATCAAACTGGTATTATATCCCTTTCCTCGATCAAAACAGTTTAGAAAAGACTGGAACTACTTTTTAAGGATAATTTTGCACTGACCACCTTGTTCTTGAAACTTTCTAAATGCAAAACAAAGCATCGGGATTACCTTATTAATTGACGCTGAAGTTAGAACAAATCACTCAGAGAATGATACAGAAAGCACCATAGAATCTGAAATGAATTCAACGCCCTGCATAAGGTCTCTACAACATAGAGCCAACCAAGACATGTCATTTGATCATTTAGAAGCTACCTTAGTAAACTTGAGGCACAATGCATATGGACTAGTTAGAAGTGTTGAGCAGTGGAACTTTTTATACCCAAGGGTCGTAGGGATCCATAAATTTTGATGATTTGAACTACTTGGATGTTTCTTGGGTAGAGTCATTTTGCGCAATGCTATAGAACCCCTTGTAATTACATCATAACATACAAATAAATACACCAAAATTTATAGGACATGAAATTGAATCATACCCGCTCAAACAATCAAACAACGTTTTCATCAACAATGACCCATGGAGTATTGAGTAGTTGAACTTAATGCCATGGTTCATCTCCTACAAGAATCATGCCTCCTTCATTATCCCCTGGTTTGGCTGGCAGTATCGCAGAAATCCAAGGTTAAACACAGCTTGTCCGAGATGCTCAAGCAACCAAACTTCCATGTGATTGAAATCAAAATCTAACAAGAAAAATGCTCTCTTTGTCAGAGAACAAAAATAAGATTGCAGTCATGACCCATGATAAAAGAGTTGGAGAGGCTGTGCCATTTCATTACATTCACCTAATGAGTTATTTATAGGAGGAAATTGTTCTGCATTCATGCTTTTCTAGGCCGTACATAGCAATGCATTCATGATTTTCCAGACTGTACATAACAGATTCCTCCAAAGGATCTAGCTAACATTGTCCACCGCAGTGTAAGAGAGGACTACCCCTGGCCATCAAAACAATAGCGAGATTTGACATTGTATAATCAGATGTCATAAGCCACCATACATGAAATTGAATTGTGTTGTTCAAACAATCAAACGATTTTTCAATCAACAATGATCAGTGGAATATCTGTATGGATCATCTCCTACAAGCATCATATCTCCTGCATTATCAATGTACACAACCCACCAACCCCAGCTAGGATTTTGAAGTTCTTCAGTATTGCTCCCTGAGATGGGAGGATAAACTATTTACTCGTGTCATATACCCTGCTATTGTTATGATGGCCAAAGCAGTTTTCACCTACCATACAGTGGAGCATGATCATATGGAGGACTCTGGTCTGGACGGCCAGAAAAGGTTGAAAAGCATGATGCAAAACAATTCATCTAATAAACAACTCATCGAGTGGATATGATTATGTAGCATAGCCTGTGCACTTCTTCTATGTTGCGTCATAACTGCAGCCTTATTTTAGCTTTCAAATGGCAAGCCACAAGTCATCGACACCATGAAAGATGGATAGAGATATATCATCAATTTCTTTTCGTAAATCTGATTAGTCTTCAAAGAGGAATTTCAACTAGCCAATCTCGATAGGCCGATCTTGGAAGGTTGAAGAACCTTGTTCCAGGCAGCATGGAAGGATAACTTATGCAGCTGAGATTTGGTGCCTTATTTTTTAAGTTCCCCATGAAGACAAGCCAGGTTCCAGTAAGCCAAAACAGATCAACCTGGCTTTTATTTGCGTGAAATGCTAAAAAGATTAGGCACCTGAGTCCGGTATATTTCCTTCTAGATCTCAAGAAAGCTTATTTTCTACAGGCGATTCCTTTCGGCTGTTTGCTGCAAAAACAAAGACTGAAACAATTAGCTAATGAAATTGCTCTGAAATTTTACTAGTAGTAAACATTCAATAGTGTTTACAACGATGATCCAACCATTCGATTACTGTAGTTTTCTACTTTCAGAAGATTCCATACCCGAACAGACACACGCACATAAACAAACAGGACAAGAAAGAAAAGCTCCGACCAGAAGCCATTGATGGCAGAGCAAAGAGCATTGATCAACTTACCTTACCAAGCAATCCCGAATGGATGAAGTTCCACTTATCGTGACGGCCGCGCCCCTTGCACAGAGGGGATGGATATATAACTTCAACAGAGCCTGCCTGGCCGGCTCATCCATCAACATAACATTTTCATTCTATAAACATGGGATTTTCCTCTGTAAGGTAAGTAACGCGCCGTCCGCGTGCCATGTTTCTACAGGCACTGCCGCCATTACATTAAGGCCAAACAAACATGAAAGCACAGACGAGAAGCGAGATGCCAAAAGGAGGAAACCACTAGATGTAACCACCAAAACCCTATGAACCCTAGTCACCTCGAACCCTATGAACCCTAATCACCATCAAATGAGATAGGGAATCGTTCACGGTAGTGAGATATTTATAAAAAGGAAAAGGTTCTTACACTTTGCCTCTATAATGAGATAGGGAATCGTTCACAGTACAGAGATATTTATAAAAAGGAAAAGGTTCTTACACTTTGCCTGTATATCGAGAATTGAAAATTAGTGATAAAAATACTTACACTTTGCCTGTATATCGAGAATTGAAAATTAGTGATAAAAATACTTACACTTTGCCTATATATTGAGAATTGAAAATTAGTGATAAAAATACTTATCATGTTTTATTGGTTTATCTATAGGTGTTTATATTTTAGGATTTGGGATGGATTAGCATTTATGTTTTTTATGGATTGCACGAGGTTGAGACAAGTGTATTGTTCACATTAGTTTTATGGTGATTGATCCAAATTCGAAATAAACAATTATAAAAATATATATATAACATGTAGCTGAGGCATAGACACAGAGTTCACAAGTTCGTTGTTTTGATTTGGTTAAGAGCTTATCCTAGTCTTCATTACAACTATGCTACTAAGAGTTTTGCCAAATAAAATAAAATAAAATAAATAATCTATGAAATTATTGCAAAAAAAACCTAGCTTATATCTTAAGTGTGCTTAATGGAAATGCCATGTGATTGGGAAAAGGAAAAGCAAGACTACGAAATAAAAGTTTATAAAAATAAATAATAATAATCAATTTGTAAGGTCACCAAGTCAGACACCAAATTGGAGTGTGAGACCGCTTATTTGTTTGTCCCATATAAAGTTGCCTCGATTTTAAATTTTAGACAAACTAAGCATATATATGTGTGTGTGTGTGTGTGTGTGTGTGTGTGAGCACAACAAAGAGTATATATATATATATATAAGCACAACAATATAGATCAATTTTAACTCTAAACCTTTTTTTTTGTAACTACTCACTCATGTTGTGGGCCCCATATGTACAAATTTTCCATACATGGCATTGCCAATGTCACCCCTCGTGATATTTGAACGTAGTCAGATGGGAACTAAGCCCCCGGGTCTTACCATACATGCTACCCCACAAGAGGCAACTTGATATATCTTAAGCACCAAGAGATTTGCATGTCAATTGTTTTTCAATCCCTCTCGAGAAGTTAATACATAAGTTATTTCCATCTCCCTTATCCTACACCTTCTCTGACCTTAGGCCAACAAATTCTACAATATAAGTTGGCTTGGTTTAGCAAAGTGCAAAGTTGTTCAACTGAATATGGCATTTGTTATTGTTACTAGATCTTTCCCCTCATGGTAGATGGAGATGAAAAAAACTTTAACATGAGAGTGAGGGTAGGGGAGTTAAACTTAAGTTTTTCCATTAATATCCCTACCCCTAAGTCCTATTATTAGGCATTAAAATATGATAATAGAAACTAAACAATTTCAATTATAGTTGTCATTGCTAACAAAGTTAAAGTTAAGGAACCTCATAGATTTAGACTTTTTCTTTCCATCACATTTATTTTTTAGGTTTCTCTATGTTAGGGTTAACCTTGACTCTAAAATGAATCAAAGGTGGTTTAGGTCTAGCACATGGTTTTGGGCACATGGTTTCTTGTAGCCCATGGTATTGGCCCAAGGGATTGTGTGCAAAGGCTTGAGGAGGCTCCATTGTAAAGTGGCTTGGAGGTGAGCGGGTGAGCTCACTTGGCCCCGTTGGCCATTTTGGCCATGTAATGAAGAACTTCATTGTTGTTGGTTTCTCCCGCATGGGGTAATAGTTATTATATTTTAATGCTCGTTAATTCTAACAACCGGTATTAGAGCTCGGGTGAGGTTGTGTGAAGGTAGCCAACTGCTACATCTTGTGGGAGGCCTATGAAATTCCAGTGGAGCGGTAGGGGCCAGGGGTCCCCTAGCCTGAAGGTTTGTGGGGATTCGCGTAGTTGTGCTCATTGAGAAGGCTGGTGTAAGTGTGCAGAGTGCAAGGTCAGAGATCCCTCGAAAGGTATGGTTTGGAGTACCCACAATGGAAAGATCCCAAGCCACAGTTCAATCGAGGAGGTAGATGACCATAGGAGCATGTTGTCTGGAAATGAAGATAAGGCTACAGCCCGTGTTGAACCTGCCTATGACAGAAGATTACAAATCTAAGCAGATCTAAGATGATTGTAGATCTGAGCACAGAAGTGGGCCACCACTTTGAGAAAATCCTGCTCGAGATGCGTAAAGGATATCTCTGCCTCTAAAGCTATCGAGCCATCAAGCTTGAACCCATGTGATGGGTGAGTCCGAGAATGGTAGAAAGAAGGTCGTGGGATTGTAGAACCCACACGAGGAGAGATAAGGGCATTGTTTGTGGATGCAATAGCAAGGATTGAAGAGAGGCCGCAAAAGACCATTCGCTGCTTGATCTCGTGGAGAGCCATGGAGGAGATCTCCAGAATCTCAAATCGCATCACATTTATAGCAGATCTAGTGCTCAAATAGATTTGCACCAGCATGAAGTGGTTGCATAAAGACCTGGCCATGGAGTAATTTATTAACCTATTGTGTTTGGTCTTCTACTCTTGGATCTGTGAAAATCTATGTTTGAATATTTGCTCTTGGTGGATGAGTGGGCCTCTGTATGGTTGTGTGCAAGAATCCAAGGCAAAGCGGTAGTGTGTTTGATGGCTAAGTGGAGAAGCCTACAGATCGACCATATTGGATGAGGTGAGAGCTATCCAAGATGTGGAAGAAGGGCCAAGTTAGAGGAAGCATGAGGTTGCACAAAAGGAGCCAGACAATGTTTTGTTGAATGTGATATGTTGGATAGAAAGGGTGCAACCATTAATTGTTGTGGTTGTCGTCTCAGAAAAGAGGAGTGGTGTGACTTTGAGGGAGTTATGTAAGTGCTGCAAGAGGAGCCTCCAGCTACTGCTCACTGGTTTCAAAAATCAGGGATCTGCATGAGAGCTTGTGGTGCCATTGTGAAGGTTTTCTGCCTTAGTTAAGACTGAGCCTCGAACCAGAGGGTCGAAAAGGAAGAGATCCCGTGAAGATCTGTGTAGATCTGATTTATGAAGAGTACCCAACTGCTACATAGGAGATAGGCAAAGCGGTCAGGAGAGGAGCTTCCTGCTGTTAAAAAGAGAGTGATTCCCAAGTAAAATAGAGCCATCCGATGGTCAGAATAAGAATGTTGAGAGCATGGTGGACAACGAGTAATGGCAAGGCAGTAGAAGATAAGCATGTAAAAGCGATTGCAAGGCAGTAGAAGATAAGCATGGAAAAGAGATAAGCATGGAAAAGCTAGAGAATGTAGCAAATACCTGGTTAGGCATGCCTGGTATCTCATAGGTAAAGTCTAGGTAGACCTAGGGGAGGGAGGCCAGTAGTGGCGCGGGTCCCAATGCGCCACCTGGATGCCACCTGTCCGACCTCTTTCTTTCCCAGGTGGCTTTGCCAGCTCGTCCCAGGTTGTTGGGGCTTTAATGCACTTTATTGTGCCTCGTTGATCGTGCCATGTCTTCCTTTCCCCGTGGCCACTCCACCAGCTCGTGCATTCTTGCTCGAGGCTGGTCTGTGAGTGTTTGCCCACCCCAGTTGTTGTCCGCCATGGAACTGAAGCTGCTCCTAGTCTGCTGCCTGTTGTTGTTCGACCCGTTTGCTGCGTGGAAACCTTGTCGTCCGTTGGCTATCCTCCATCGCTTGTATGGCAAGTTGAACGTGTTGTTCTCCTGTCCGGTGGAGCCGTTGTGGTTATGCTTGTTGGGTGGTCTGTTTAGCGTCGTGGCATGAGGAAGCTATCCGAAGCTTACCTATTGTTCATGGACCGTGGCTCCATTTGTTCCGCTGCATGCTCCTTTTCCTGCCTGTTTGCAGGCTGCTCGTGGTGTTCGTGCTCGTGGCTCGTGCTCAGCTCCCTGTTTCTGCTCAGCTCCTGAATCGTGCTCAGCTCATGGTTCATGGGCTGCTCGTGGTGTTCATGCTCCTGGCTCGTGCTCGGCTCCCTGTTTTTGCTCGGCTCCTGGTTCGTGCTCGGCTCCTGGTTCGTTGGTTGCTCGTGGTGTTCATGTTCCTAGCTTGTGCTTGGCTCCCTGTTTCTGCTCGGCTCCTGGTTCATGCTCCACTGCTGGTTCGTGGTCGTCGGTGGCGGCCTCTTCAAAAAAATTGGTAGGATATTCATCCTACCGGCTCTTGTTGAATGTGTTTTTTAACACAAGCACTCTCTCGTTGTGATTTGCGTGCCTTCTCTATTTATCTTCAGTCTGGTTGGGTCTGTGTCCTCGGTTCAAAGGTTTTTGGTCGACTGGTTTTTGTTTGTTGGTCGATTGGTCGACTATGTTCTCGGTCTCTGCATCCATGGTGACGAATCATGATATGGGCAATGTGACCTTGTTTGGAAAATGGAAATTGCATTTTGGTTGAATGGTTTTGGGTTTTTGGTTGAACAGACGAGGATGAATTATGATAGTAATATAAAGTGTTTTTTTACTGCATCCATGAAGATAAATTATATCATTTGCTAGGGTTTAATGACAACTTGTTTGGTAATGGCAGCTAGGGTTTAATGGCAGCTTGTTTGGTAATGGCAACTAGGGTTTAATATGATGAATTCTGTCACATACCCCAAATTTGTAAAAATTATGTAATTGTTTTATTATATTCCTGAGACATTATGTTAAATTTAATGCTAAGTAGGAATTGATGACTCAGCAGAGTCACTAGAAATGGAATCTAATTCAGAATATTTTATTATTAATAAATAAATTGTGGAGACAACAGCATGGGAGAGCTGTTAAAAAGAGGTTACTGGTCAAACTGGTGGATGGAACTAGATGGAAAGGCAAAAGACAAGTGGCAGCATCCTCAAACACTTCCTAAGTTGCAAGTGGCAACTTCCCTATATTTGGGGTCATGATTCCCCAAGAAAGTGGAATCAGAGCAGGTGGCTCATTAATGACAGTTAACCAAACAAAGACCTAGGCAATCTTTTAAAAAGAACTCAATGAACAGAGCTGGGGGCTCGAATTTTCCAGAGAGAATACATTCAGGTGAATGTTATTCAGGAAATTGATTGAGGAAGAGGGGAATACAGTAAGGAAGTTGTTTGAGAGGAAGGCTGCAGTAACTTGGTTCCATTATAGCTGTTTGGGCTGAGAGAATTTACTTTGCTGCACCTAGTTCCAGTCAGGGAGACCAGAGCAAGCTCGGGGGTCCTGAGAAGTTGCTGTCTGAGCACTCTCCAGGAGTTGGTAGGGAGGAACTACCTCCCATTGTTGTTGTTGTCCACAGCTTAACCAGGTTCTGGCACTTGCTTCTTTATGTTTACTAAGTATGAATGGATGTATTATGTGATGATTTTATATGTCTGAGGAGTAATTAGTTTAGTAAAGTTAGCATCTCTGAATATCAGTAGTAGAATTGTTAAGAGTTACTGTGTTTTCAGCATCCCTTAATATCATTATTACATTACTGATAAGGTATCTTTAATGCATTCCATACAATAGTAATACTTTAAGCAATAGTTTATCATTGTAATTATAAACCTAGTTTAATTTTTTATGGTTGAATAGATAAGTAAGGGTTACGTATAAAATATTTATGCTCTGTGTATACAAAATTAAATAAACAGTCATAGGAAACAATAATAAAATTTTAACAATAAAAACTACAGTATTTATATCATGATAAATAACATTGCAGAAGAATTGTAGCCACGGTTAGGTTATCTATATCAATGCACAAACCCTATTTATAAATTTAAGAAGTTACTTTATAACAAATAAATTTAGGTACGTAACCCTAACAGTAAATTTTATCAAAGGAACTTATTAATAGACAATAACCTAATTATTTATTTCAAAACAAAGAACACAGTAGAACTGTATTTAGCTTAAGCATCGAGTTTAGCCACTACGGATAATATCATCCATTTAGCTCTTAAATACCACAGAGTTATTTTTTAAATAAAAGATTAAGCACTGAACTCAAAACCTCAACTGTAAAATTTGGGTCAACCCTATCGATCCAGGTTGTGCAAACAAATTATAACACTAAGAGTTAAAACAATGATTTCAGTTATGGCCGCGTCACAATTTCCTTAAAATTTTACTTATTCCTGTACATAGCATAGAACTAAAATTGCATGCGAAAAACCAGCCCAAAGGTACAGGAAAACGATATCATAAGTCATAATACAAAACCCTGGGTGAAAACCCTGAACATTTTTTTTAGAATACAGTAAGAACACGAAATCCAGAGGCCGTAACCTCATCTACAGGCTGGTTACAGTTATTGCTATATATATATATATATATACACACAGTATTTCTTCTACAAACAAAAGACAATTAATTACAATTGACTGAAGCCATAACATCCCATTCACATCACAGGGTTAAACCTGTCAAGGAACTTGTGGTAACAAGCAGTTACAAGACCAAACAGAACGGAGATAGTCACAGAGTTGTTCTTTCAAAGTCCCAACCCTAATCGCCCTAACCAACCAGCAAGGAGGAAAATGCCATGGTGAAAACCAAGCTTACCTGGTAAAGCCAATCGTCGAAGCTTGTGCCATCCACGCCTTTGAGAAGGGCCAGGACCTGCAACGACAGAGTGGTGTCAGTTAAACACTAAATTTATTAAACCATTTCTTTTAACTAGCAGAGCGTAGGAGTAAACAAACTTACCAGTGATTTTGAAAGGAGCTCAGTCATTATAACAGCCTGCTAAACCACGAGCAGCACGAGCAGAATAAGTATAAACCCCATCTTTGTCACCAAAAGAACGAGCTGGAAGAGCAAAGGGGTACCTTCCACGATGGAAGCCGTGACAGAACTAAGTCAAGAGATGCAGACACGCCATGACAAGGTTAATATTGGTAGAAAAAGGATAAACCCTAGGTCTATAACAAACTTACAGCTGCCAACAGCAAAATATAATGACCCCCAAACGTTACAATGGACAAGCACGAAGGCTGGGAGCAGCATAGAAACTGCTAGCACATAGTGTATCAGCAGAGACTGGACCAGGAGGGTTCGCAGAGCGACCAAGCCCGAAGGCAAGGGAGAAATGACAAAGTAGGGTTTAGTCAACGTTTAAGTATCACAAATGCGTGGCCCTGGAGCAACCACGTAGCTGTTTAATAATTTGCATGCAGTGGGTCGATGTGCTATAGTCTAACAACGAGAGTTTCCATTATTTGTTTTCCAAACAAACTCATAGTTTGAATATCCATTATGAACACGATACCATATTATCACCTACCATATTTACAAAATCAAAGAGTTAGAACAATGACTTTGAACCTTGCATAATATCTAATGTAACCTTGTCTTACATTCCAATTACCCTATGCATTATAATAGCGTTCAAAATCAAGTCTTAAAGTGTTTAAAATATAGAGGATTTGATCTTTAACTATAAAAATCCTAAGGATGTAGGTATCAAGTAAGTTTTATGTTGTTCATAAAACCTATCACGACATTGCCAATCACCCTAATCTCATGTGACAAGACATAGATCATTCCTTTAAGTCTATGAGATAATGTAACGATATTGGGTTTAGCTGTTTACAATTATGCTACCATAATGCTAATTGCGATAGCTTTACACGGATGGTATAGGACTTGTCATTCCTTCTTTAGGTGACTTCAACTGTAGGATTCAAGTTACATAACTCGCAATTTTGGATTAAGGTTACTCTAGTCCATTTCACTTGTTGTTACAATATAATAACAATCACTTAATTGTTTCAGTTTTCTTGTGATAACAAGTAGACTCTTGTTATCCTTAAGGCTCAATGAGTTTAATCAAGATAGCTTATAGTTTTTAGTCCATTGTCAATCATAGAAATAAGAGTAGTTTATCAATCCATACAAACCCTAAGATGTTAAGAGGAGACATGTAACTGACAGAATATCTTGCAAATGCCAGAAATAAGCAAATTACATATTGACCACTCCAGATCCTTTACAATTGCAGTTGCAAATCAAAATATATTCTAACTTTAAAACTCGACATGATACGATAACAATGGGTGAGTAAAAACTGGTCTGAGTATGGTCACCTAGTTGTATTTTACAGTGCTAGTTATGAAGTATAATTGCATTACAGTAATATCATCAAAGAACAAATACTCCATAGAGTTAGTTAATTCATTTGTTCTCAAGAAACATAGCTATCATATTCTCTAGTAATTTCTAATTCTATAACAGTAAGATCTTGAGGAGGTCATAAGAAGAATACTACCTTTAGACACTTGATAACCTGGCTAGCATGCTTAGACTTTTTACTGAATGATTTGGTACAGCTAATTGATTTATAATACTTTAAAGATTTAAATGTAGCGACCCGCACATTACCTGTATATCTGTAAGAGAAAGAAAAATTGTTGCATTAGCTCGGAAGCTAAGTAACCCCAGTCTGTTATGGCAACTCCCCCTTGTGGTTGAAAAACAGAAAACAATCAGCAACAGTAAAGAAACTCATATCAAAATTTAAGTATAACAAAAGATCATACAGACACAATTATGATCACTTAAGCTAATCAAATAGTTAAATGAATGCATTTATTAATATTACATGCTATTTTAAAATTTTTAAAATTTTCGGAAATTTTGGGTTTTGACAAATTCCACTGCGTCCATGAATTTTGATGAATTTTGAGGTAATGGCAGCTAGGGTTTAATGGCACCTTGTTTGGTAATGGCAGCCAGGGTTTAATGTGATGAATTCCACTGCATCCATGAATTTTGAGGTAATGGCAGCTAGGGTTTAATTGCAGCTAGGGTTTAATGGCAACTTGTTTGGTAATGGCAGCTAGGGTTTAATGTGATGAATTCCACTGCGTCCATGAATTTTGATGAATTTTGAGGTAATGGCAGCTAGGGTTTAATGGCAGCTTGTTTGGTAATGGCAGCTAGGGTTTAATTTGATGAATTCCACTGCGTCCATGAATTTTGAGGTAATGGCAGCTAGGGTTTAATGTGATGAATTTCAATGCAGTTTGTAGTTATGGT
This sequence comes from Larix kaempferi, assembly GCA_027924585.1. Lineage (NCBI taxonomy): Eukaryota > Viridiplantae > Streptophyta > Pinopsida > Pinales > Pinaceae > Larix > Larix kaempferi. The sequence goes on along the minus strand of BSBM01000459.1, from coordinate 7,412,647 downwards.
TTGAATTCCTTTATTAATGGAGCATTGTTATGGTTACATGGCAATGGTTTACCAGGGTTTCATGGTTATGGTTTTTGGCTTTACGGTTTCATGGTTATGACTTCGGGGTATGCAGTTTACCAAGGTTTCATGGTTTCGGCTTTAGGATAGCCTTTATTTCACCCAAATAGTAACTCAGTATATTTAATAATTGAGTTATGGTTTCATGGTTATGGCAAATTCAGTTATGGTTTCATGGTTTGGAGGTTATGGAAAATGCTGATATGTGCAAATTCAGTTCATTAATTGCTTCCATTATGTGATTATATTGCTTTCAGTGATTGTGTAAATTCTTAATGAATGATTGTTAAATTCCTAATGAATGATTGTTAAATTCTTAATGAAGTTGATTATAGGAATGATGCATACTTGAGATGCAAGATGAATATGTGAAATTAGTGTCATGGCAATTAGATATTAATTTGGCAATCTGAAATTACGAGGCATTCTAAAATTAAATTGGCATTAAATTATGTGAAATTGGAGGCATTCTGAAATAATTTGTGCATGCCGATTAGATGAATATGTGAAATCAGAGGCATTCTGAAATCAGTGGCATGGCAATTAGATACTAATTTGGACTGTCAATTAGAGGCATTCTGAGTTCATGCCAATTAGAGGCATACCAATTAGATGAAATTAGAGGCATGCCATTTAGATGATTAATTTGGACTGTGAAGTAGAGGCATTTTGAGTCCATGGGATTTGGGCATGGCAATTACATGAATATGTGAAAATTGGATTAGGCCTATGTTCTATTTTAAAAAACTCATAGTTAAATATTGGAATATTATATATTGAGGATGGTTTTACTATGGTGTGCTGAGTGCACTCTACATCTAGTCTATCCATGTAATCAAATGCTCACCATGAATCCTCCCATCATCTTGAGATGGGTGATTATTGTTGATAGTCTTTCCTTAGTTATCCTCTTACACCAAACAAGGCAACCTTTGTTTCTTTCTTCGGTCATAAACTGGTCATGTTTATTTCTTGCTGGAGTCCTTAATTGGATGTTCTCTTCCTTATGTCGGATCAACTTTGACATCCATGCTTGATTTGGTAAACTTGGGTTTGTTAGAGATGCCCTCTTTCAGGTCCCCAATGACCATATCTCTATTATGGGCACACATAAAGGCAAGGTCAAAACTGATCTTCCCATTTTTTGTTTTTCTCTAAGCACACTGTCGATGAGTTGTGCTCCTGGTTTAAGACCATAAGATCCCCAACCGTGGCTCACATATTAGTGTTTGCAGCCTTTAACTATTCCTCAGTAGTTATTTGTAGTATGTTAACTATGCCTATGTGTTTGTCCCATCTACAGTTAGCCTTCATATTGTATTTGTCTACAGATTTGGTTCTCATTTAAAAAATTGTCATTACTCTCCCAGCAGTATTGCAATATGCAACATCGAATTAGTGATACCACCTGCTCTCAGTCTTGTCAAATTGCAATAATGGAATCAATTTCATTTTCCAGTTGATTTCTTCAAGAGTATTTGGAAGGGATAGGCCGCCATGCCTATGGTCTTCACATAGGTGAATGAGGTGCCCAATTTTTTGCCTATAAACTTCTTGAAGTGGATTCCCAAGTCATAGTTTCCACCAACTGTTATGTGTAAAATTCTAGCAAGTTGTTGAGGCTCTCCTTCGCAATTTCGAAAGTGACATGCTTGAAGGAGCATTCAAGCCTGAACTGAAAAACAAGGAATCCATGTAGAAGCTAGGAGTGCCAAGCTATTACCTTTATATTGACTTCATAACTCTATGAGTTGTTGTGCGTTGAAATAATACCAAATTGTAGAGTTCCATTGTGGACTTGCTTCTAACATGGACTTGCTTCCAATGTTCTACTCGTCACTTTGCTTGGATTCTCCACTTTGCACCCATTGGTTGAAGTTTGAGCCACGGTCCCCCCTTGCTTTCTTATTTGGTAAATAACCTTCTACAATAAACCAAACCCTAGGCAAACACTAATGTGAATGGCAGAGGATGCAAAGTTTGTATCCAAGATGTTTTCTTGAGACTGTAATTCATGTGAGTTGTTTGTAAACCAAAGAAGAAAAATTAAAATTATGAGTTGTTTGTAAACCAAACAAGAAAAAATACAATTATGAGTTGTTTGTTTATGGTTGTTTTCATTCTTGTTGTGTGCTCTAACCTAAGTAATCTGTAACTGTGTGCTCGGAGGTTGTTTGCAATGTTTACTATCAATCCAGTTCAAGTTGATTTGCATTCAAGTCAGTATTGCATTCAGGAAAAACTTGGATTCAATTTAAATTTTCAATCAGGTTGGTCTACCATCCAATTTAGTTTAACATTCAAATTAGTTTTCCAACTAAGAAATATAGCAATCAGTTTTAGTAAGGAATGCAGTCCAGTAAATAGAAAGAGCCATGAAGAAAACAATACTTGACATAAAGGCCATATTCTTGTCCAACATAGTGGCAATTCAAGATTTATACATATGGTTGGTACCTAGTGGATTGGGACTTTATACATTTACTGTGGGTATTCCTAACATATATCGACTGTCAGATTGGAATCAAACAAAAGCTTAGGAAACCACCCAAAATTCCTCCTGCAACAAAATCTACTTTTCATCTGTGTATGCCAAAGAAAACACATCTTCCATCTGTCAAACGAAAACTTTGGAACCACCCAAAATTCCCCCCAGCAACAAAATCTTTCTTTCATATGTGTATGCCAAACACAAAACATCTATCATCCGCCAAGCAAAAATCCCTATGTGTGAGGAGGTTGACTGCCTTCATTATCTGGTTGGGTTAGATACTGATGCTTGACCTGGTTGTGTTGAGCTGCAAACATTTGGTGCAGGCCAGATTGCTCCTTGTAGCCAAGGAGGGATTGAATAACCATAGTTATGACTTTAGCCTAATAGCCCTGGGTTCACTGGAGGTGTTTGGAAGGCATACACAGTATTCCCCCCTGCTCGATGGTATTGGGGTATCTGTATGTTAATAAGGTCCTGGAATAATCTTATGTTCTCTGAAAACTGATCCAATGGGTTGTCCACCACCTCTGTCCTCTCCGGACCATTTGGATTCCTCTGATGTGCCTTTCATTGCTCCCTTTCCTCCCTTGCCAATTATTTCTGTCGCTCTCTTTCCTCCCTTTCTTTCACTCTTACAAGCCTTTCCTGCCTTCGATTTTCTGCTGCAACAATCCTTGCTTCCTTCTTCTCCTTTGCCAAGGCCTTCTTCTTCTCTTTTAATTCCTGCATCTCCTTTTTCTTGTGCTCAGCCTCAACCAGTAGGGTGATGTAGTCCTCTGATGTTAGTAGCTGTGAGCTCTTGCTTAATCTAAGATGCTCAGCAGTGGGATTAGATAGTTGAGCTGCAACTTTCTCCACTAGCAACTTAAGGAACTGGCCAAGTAGTGGCTCATTTGGGGGGAGTGCGTCATCATCATTTTCTTGGTCCACTGTATATTCATTTTGTTCAATCTCATCTCCAACACCCCCAAGTGCCACATAATAATGTACAACTTCATTGTTAAGGACTACTGGCATCGAAGGCAGGTTAAGGCTTTCATCGTTGGTGGGGGTGACAATGTGTCTATTCATATTTGTCATGGCCTCTGCCAACCACTCGAGCTGTTCTAGATGGCTTGGAAATGTCAACTCCTCGCTGTTGTTTACTACTGCTTCGCCACATCCATTCACACTCAAATCAACAACATTGTTATGAATAATCCCTTGGCCATCTAATTCTGTTTCTGTCCTTCCAACAGCTTCTATATTCTCCCCAACAGGTTCGATGTCATACTGACTTTCACTTACATGTTCATCGTCGTCGCCCAGTGGTTGGCAATGACCTTGAGAGAGTGATATGATGTTATTTGCAGCATCTGCGTCCTCTTGCCCCTGAACATCAAAATCCTGACTACATCTCATGTCATGTTGAAGAGCATCAGAATTGAAAGGCCATATTCTTGTCTGCCTAAAACCAACCCTAATATTTGATGCTGTGAGCGCCCTAGCTAAAGCTTTGCTTGCAAGTTCTGCTAATTTGAACCTCTTCACTTCTAACCCTGGGTTCTTTGCCATCCAGGACGCTCTCTCAAACTTGAAGTAACACTTGAAAGGCCCAAACACACTCACATCTAGAGGTTGCAGCCTGTGGGTGGTATGTGCAGGCAGTGTCAACAGATCAATGCCTAGCCTGTTTGCCTCCTCAATGGTTTGTATAGCAATGTGGATTCCATGGCCATCAAAAATCAATAGGTGTCTGTTTTCAGGTGAAACATCGCCAGGGACAGAGGCAACAAAGTGGCAAAGCCAGCTCAAGAACAGTTCTTTTGTCATCCATGCATGGGGGTGTGCAGCCATGCATGCTCCAGATTCACAGTTTTTAATGTAATTTTTGAGTTGATTCTTTCCCTTGAATAGATAAAAACCTGGAATTGATGCTCCAACTGCGTTGACACAACAAAGAATAGTTATCCACTCCCTACTTTTTGGCAGAATTTTGGGCACAGTCCTGCTCCCTCTCTTGGCAATTACCCGCATGCCACAATTCCTCCCTGCCTGCAATCCAGTCTCGTCACAGTTCCATATATGGTCTGCTCTGTATGAGTGTTTCTCATATGCATTAGAGAGTGTCTGATAGAACTTGGTCACAACTATAGGGCGTAGATTGAAAGCTCTATCCCTGTCAAGCCCCTCTGCTGTGCGTAACACAAGTTCTGGATGCCTTTGTTTAAATCCTCTCCACCATGATTTCCCTGGAAATCCATCTTTAAAGGGGTTTGGCCTCCCTTGACAGATTTGGGCAACAGTGGATTTGAGTTGAACCAACTCCAGACCATGGCCTATTTGAGCCATCTCTTCACACCAGACCACAACTTCTTCTTCCTCTTCTGCACTCAACACTGTAAGAGGTCCTTTTCGCTTGGTATGGGTCAGGCCATTTATCCAGCAATGAATTGATGTTGGTGGAATCCCATGTTTTTTAGCAGCTGCTCTGATAGAAAAACCATTGAACTCTATATCATCTATTATAGCCTTCATGTCTTCTTGTGTCCATCCTCTGATGGCACTAATCTTCTTACTAGCAGTTGCACCTTGAACTGTGTTTGATGGTGGAATAACACCTCCAGGGTCTGCATCATTTGCCTCTTCAACTGTGGTTGATGGTGGAATAACACCACCACGCTCTGCATCATTTGCCTCTTCAACATCCCTGTGTGTATTGTTATTATCAACATCATGTGCTATGTCCTGATCAGACGAGGTGCATCGTAGCTGGGCACCCCTACTGAGTCTCCTACTTGTCCTCCTTGCACGATTAGTTTGACTCTCGCCATGACTGCAATCACCCATAGAATTAGAACAAACAGGGCCTCACTGAAACTACACCAAAATTGTTAAGACTAGTTGTGTATCTACACAGGGTTTTGGAATATTAAACTAGCTGTGTGAAAAGTAATTGTTAAAACTACACAAGGATCTCGAGTATTCTAAGGGAACTCGTAATGTGATTTACATGTTCAATGCAGTTTGGAAAACATGATTCTAGTACATATATATATTTACTTGTTATATTTGTTATGCATCTATTCAGAGACTGCTATTTCACAATAGAGTCTGTGGCATAAAATTTGATATAGTCTGCCTACTTGAAAACATAATTGAAATATAAGTTTATCTTGAATGCAATACCTGAGGTCTTGAACTCTGATTGTTGTCTTGAATTATATCTGCACCTGGAGATCAATCTGCAACTATGTTTTGCTTGAATGCGATGCTTGGACTCTGGAAATCAAGCTTGGGAATAGTGGTGTGAGTCCAACATGGCCTGGGAATTCCGAATAGAAGAAAATTGGAGGTTGTCTAAAGGTTGTAGTGTCTTTATAACATTTTGGTGTTTGATTTGATTGGCAATTTTGAAAAGGCATGGATTGCATCTGGTTGGGTTTGGATGAGTGCTCAAGATTGATTTGGGTTCGATCCAATGGCCATCAATGGGGCTGAGTCGATCCAGGTGATATTCGAAATGCTTTGGGATGGGTTTTGTTTGCTTTCATGGCTGATTTGATGATTTTAATGGAGTTGGTTGCATTAATTGCCAATTTTGGGTTGCTTTGTTGATCAGCCATGCACCAGGAGCTGACACCCGATCACCATTTATTGTGTAGGTGACATCCATTAAATGTGCAGGTGGGATGCCTTGGTGGTTAACTGATACTTGATGCTAGTATGGGACTTCACTGAAGGTTATTCGATGGGGTAGATGTGATGGACAATCTGTCCTTGTAGATTGGGATGCATGGGGACTGTTGAGGTCCGATTAGATCTTTATGTCAGTGTGCCTTGGGATTTGGAAGGGACAAGATGGGTTTGAATTTTGTTATGTCAGTACTGTGCAGTTGTCAACCTTTTGTCTTATAGTTGACAGCTACAGGCCTAGTGTACAAAATGACAATTAATGAACTTTAACAAGACACTTTTTATATATTTATATAATATTATGTGTTTGACATATGGCATTTTCTTGGACACTTAATGTCTTCTAACCGTCACCGGTTCTATGACCACTACCGGCTCCCATTCAACTATAGAACTCTCTCCCCTAGATCATAGGGGCATCCATGGTAACTCACCGATAAAGTTATGTTGACCTAGGTGATAAGGGGGACCCACCCCTGGTATCTCAAGGTAAAGTCTAGGTAGACCTAGATCATAGGGGGCATCCATGGTAACTCACCGATATAGTTATATTGACCTAGGTGATAAGGGGGGAATGCCCACATTCTTTTGTTAAAAACTTTGAGCGGGTTTGTGTTTTACTCCAAGTCAATTTTAAAGGGGGGATTGTTAGGGTTAAACTTGACTCTAGAATGAATCAAAGGTGGTTTAGGTCTAGCACGTGGTTTTGGACACATGGTTTCTTGTATCCCATGGTATTGGCCCAAGGGATTGCATGTAAAGATGCCTTTATAAGGCTTGATGAGGCTCCATTGTAAAGTGGCTTGGAGGTGAGCCCGTGAACTCACTTGGGTTTTGGCCATGTAATGAAGATCTTCATTGTTGTTGGCTTTTCCCCGCATGGGATTTTCTAGAGTAAACATATATGTGTCTATATAAGTAAAGAAATTATAGGAAGGAACTTCTTTGGGGAAGAAATGGTGCGGAGATTATTTTCTGCAGGATTCAATTGGTTTTTAATGGTTTTTGATCATTTTCCAGAGGTTTTTTTTATCGTTTTTAATGAGTTTTCTAGGATCACTTGGAGTCAAGTTGGTGGGTGGTGCCAACCTCCTACCAACCAAGTCTAAAAAAAGTGGAAACTCTACATGTAACTAGGGTTTTTAGATTGGTTTGGTGTGACCTAGTTTTATATTTTTCAGTCTATTTTGTTCCTACTTTCTCTAGGTTACTACTATTTTTACCTTTTTACCTTTCATCTTCTGGGATTTTGGGTGGTCCCCTACTGTCAGTTCTCTTTGGTTTTTGTGTTAGTGTTTGGACATCTGGCCGGAACCTTTCGATTGGTGGTGGGTCACTTAACCAATAGTCCCCGGTTACTCTTACCTGTTAATATGTCGAGTACTTTACCCTTTTCAGGGTTTGATGCAAAGACTTTTGATACTGGTTGTGTTGCCTCTAGCCAGATTTCTTCTGATATTGGTGGAAGGGTTGGACTGACTGATACGAAAGCTAGGGATTGTGTCCGTTCTTATGCTAGTGGGAAGTGGGGAAGTTCTCACCCACATTGTCTCGGGGGGAGAAATCCCGTATCCAAAGGAAGCTGAAGTCGGTCAAAGTGAGGGAGGGTTTGGACCAGTTTTGTATTTCAGAGGAAACTAATCTCAATCGGATTGAGATGTTATCAGCTCGGGTGATGGTAGGGAGGTTTGAGTTTACCTCGGGTAATAAGGGTGAGATTGTGGATTGGATGAAGAAAGTGTGGGTTCCTATTGTGGGCAACATCCCTAGGGTCAACCTACTAATTTGGTTGGATCCTCTTCATATTCTCAAATCCTGGACATGTGGATGAAATATTGAAGGGAAACTGGTTATTCAAAGATGGATCCCTGTGTTTAAAAAAATGGCATCTTTCCTTTGACCTTGCCAAAGAAAAACAGAGTCGTCGTCACCTTTGGATGCTAATCCCTAGACTACCTATCGAGCTTTGGACATAAAATATCTTGGTGGGGATTGCGAATTCAGTGGGGAGATTCATTAGGGTGGATAGTAATTCATTGTATGGAGTCAACAGAAGGTTTGCTAGGGTTATGGTGGAATTTGAGATGTGTAAAGGGTTACCGGCTGAAGTCGAGATTGTGTGGGGATCCCAAGTGTGGAGGCAGTGATTGGATTATTTTAAAATTCCCTTCAAGTGTTTTATATGCTATAATAATGGTCATACTCGAGATCAATGCCCTGCTCTCCTAGTTTCCAAGCGAGAGAAGGATGTTGTTTTGAGTGATGGTTCGCCGTCTCCGGGAAGCCCTACTTTGGACTCTGGTTTTATGGCTATTTCTCCGGGTAAGTTACCTTCTTGTTCTGAAACCCCTTATCCTGATATTTCTAAAGCTGAATTGGGATTTATAGTGGATACTGAGAAATCACTTGATCACCGTATATCGATTGGCGAGGTGGTCTTAAATTTGGGTGTGTCGGTTGTTTCTGATACAAACCCTTCTCGGCCAGATATGACTTCTATTTCTCCATTTTTGGCTGAGGGTTCTGTTAAACCATTGGTTAGGCAGGATTTATTTGACACTGATGTGGTGGTTGATAGGGGTGAGGCTACCCTACCTTTTGCCCCCTCTTTGGTGGGCGAGGGTTCTAGGGTTAATATTCCTACTTCTCCTGGGGGGGCTATTGATATTAGGGATTTGGGTGTTTCAGGAGTTTTTCTTCGCAAAGAATATGATAGCCTTAAAGCTTTAGGTTATGCCACTAGTCCTGTGTAGGATTTTCTCTCACCTTTGTCGGTTTATACTAAAAATTATTCTTCCAACCCGGATGTACTTTCAGTCAATTCATTGAGGTTTCAGAATGTCACTATTAGGCGTAACAAGAAAAAAGGTCGGGAGGAAATTGATTCTTTGATGGACATGAATTATCAGCCTATTTCACCTAGAATTGAGGAAGTAGATAATGTGGGTCTTTTACCTGGTTCTTCCGGGGGTCTTAGAGAAGGGCATCCCCATAGGGATGGTTCTTATTGTCTCTTTGCTCACTGAATATTAGGGGGTTGGGTAAGGCTGCACGGGTCAGGGATTTATCCAATCTTATTACTTCTACTAGACAGGGTATTATCCTATTACAAGAGACTATGTGCGAATATTTTGTAGTTGTGCCTAAAATTGCGGGGATACTTCCTGGATGGGAGTTGTATGCGGTTAGTTCTATTGGCATGTTTGGTGGGTTATTGGTTGCTTGGGACCCACGAATCTATTATTTCCTTGTTTTTAAAACACGTTGGGATATTTTGTTGGAAGGAAGGAACATATCCAATAATACGAAGCTTACATTATTAAACTGTTACGGGCCCTATAAAGACAGATATACTTTCTCGAATGCATTAAAATTGACTGGTTTATTAAATATAAATAACCTTATTATTGCAGGAGAATTAAATTTCACCCAGCTGGCGTCTGAGGTATGGGGTATTAATGTCAGGATGGATGAAATGGCAACTTCCTTTCCAGATTTGATTGAATCTTACAATTTGATAGATGTTTTCCCTTTCTGTTTTAGCTCCAACTTGGACCAATGGTCGATATGGGGAAGCTGGTATTCATAAGCGGCTGGATAAATTCCTTGTAAAAGTTCCTTTACTTAATTCCTGTCTGAGGTATCAATCTTGGGTGGGCAGTAATAAGGTTTCTGATCATTGGTCGATTTTTCTCCAGATGGGTGATGTGGATCACTCATTACATTATCCTTTCAAATTTAATAGTTCGTGGCTATCAAATGTTGAATTTGGCTCTATGGTTCAGGATTCCTGGTTAAATGTTGATGTGGATCCTGAAGTGAATCTGGTGGACACATTCTGTCATAAATTGAGGATGTTAAAGGATAAGGTTTCTGGTTGGATTCATTTGCAGAAGCAGAAGGATCAGCATGAGATCAAAGCTTTAGAGGAACAACTACATTCACTGTATTCCAGTAATCTAGAAGTCCCTTTAAGTACCGAGGCATTTGAATTTCTTAAAGTTTTGGAGGGGAAGAAAGAAAATCTCTTGGTGCAGGAAGAACATGAACGGAGGCTTAAAAGTCGTTCACTATGGATTGAACATGGAGACAAAAAAAAAAAAAAATTCACTCCTTTGCTTCATTCAGAAGGAATATAAATACAATCTGGAATTTAAATGATGAATTTGGGAACTTGGTTTCTGGTGAGCAGAAGCTACAGGAGTTGGCTAAGGATTATTATAGCAAAATGTATACTGATTCTGCGCAATGTGACTTGGATTCTCAACTAAAGGTTGCCAAACTTTATCCAAGATTTTTTGACACCAGAGATGCAAGGGATCTTGAAAGGGAAGTTTCACTAGATGAAATAGAAGAAACCTTGAAACTTTTTGCTAAAGAGAAGAGCCCGGGGCCCGACGGATGGATAGTCGAGCTGTTCATACACTTTTTTGATATTATGGGAGCTGATATTCTGAATATGGTTGAATTTACTAGAAAAATTGGTTACATTTTTGGGCCATTAAATTCAACATTTATCACATTAATTCTGAAATGCAACAATCCTAGGTCATTTGGGGATTTTAGGCCAATTGCTTTATGCAATTAGGCATACAAGATTGTGTCTAAGATCATTGTTGTGCGTCTAAAGCCGATGCTCTCAAAGTACATTTCAATTGAGCAATTTGGTTTTCTACAGGATAGACAGATATTAGATGTTGTGGGTATTACTCAAGAACTTCTTCATACGATTAAGACCAGGAAGATGAAAGTTGTCCTACTTAAGGTGGATTTGGAAAAAGCGTATGATAGAGTTAACTGGGATTTTCTGAGAATTTTTCTAATACAAATTGGGGTACCTCCGCTGGTCATTAATTGGATTATGGCCTGTGTGACTACTATGAGCATTGCGGTACTGGTTAATGGTGCTCCTATGGGTTTTTTCTGCTGCTCAAGAGGGATTCGACAAGGGTGTTCTTTATCTCCATTATTATTTCTGTTGGTTATTGAAGGTTTGAGCTAATTGATCACTCAAGCAAAAATTGAGGGTGTCATTAAGGGCCTAAAAATCACCAAAGGTTTATATTTGTCACATATTTTATTTGTGGATGATGTGTTATTAGCTGGAAATGATTATGTGGCAGAATGAAATTGTTATATGGAGATCATTAATACTTTCTGTAAAGCTTCAAGGATGAAGGTCAGTCTTACCAAATCCTGTTTCTATCAAAATAGAATTGAGGATAATAGGTTGAGAGATATCCAACGGTTGATGCCCTATTGTACCTGTGATCTAGTGGATGGATTCAAGTACCTTGGTTACTTTCTGAAACCAAATGGATACTTAATCAAGGATTGGCATTGGTTGTTGAGGAAGGTTGAAGCTAGAATATCGTTGTGGACTTACTGAATGTTATCAATTGGGTGAAAATTGACACTTGTCAAGGTTGTGTTGACAACAATCCCTTTCTATTGGTTCTCTTTACTACCTGTTGCTTGTTCAGTTATTAACTCTTTGAGGAGATTATTTTTCATTTTTTTATGGACAGGTGGTTCAGCTTGTGCTGGGTTAGTGATGATAGGTTGGGAAAGGATTTCACTTCCAGAAAGTTTCGGGGGCTGGGGGATAAAAGATTTAACCTCCTTCAGTGAAGCGCTGCGGCTAAAAAGCCTTTGGAGAGGCTTATTTGGTAATACTCTTTGGTCAAGAGTTCTTCAGTTGAAATCTATCAAGATGAAGGTTAGCAATTGGCTCAAGACCCCGAAAAAAAAGATCAAAGGCGCATCACCAATCTGGAATGGTTTTCTTAAGGTTTATAATTGGCTAGCTAAAGACATGTTTTGGCAGGTCGAGAATGGTAAAGAAATCTCGATTGGAGTTGATCCAATCGTGGGCCTTGAGGATTCGTATAGTCTATCATGTGATCTTCTTTCACATGTAAGAAGGTTTGGTTTTATTACTCTTAATAGTATCAAGAAAAATGGTGGTAGTGGTTATTGGTTTTGCACGAAGGATTTTGGTATGACTGGTGCTATAGCTTATGAATGGGACATGTATATTCAGTCACTAAATGATGCAGGTTGTAGATAATCCCTGGAAAAGGACAAAATTCTTTGGTTTGGAAATGAAAGTACTGGAGAAGTGACTGCTAAAACTACTTATAGAGCTACTATCAAAAGGAAGTGTATTTTTCTGAAACATTGGTGGTATAAAGAAGTGTGGCAGTGGAAGATACCACTGAAATTTAAGTGCTTTATGTGGTTTTCCATCCAAGATTAGTTGAAAACTTGGAATAATATTTTATTGAAAGGGTGGTCTGGACCCAGTCAATGTGTCTTATGTAAATCTAGTTCTGAAAATTCTTTCCATCTCTTTGTGGAATGTGAGTTCACAAAGTAATTATGGGATATGTTTTGTAAAGCTTTTAATATTGGAAAGCGTTGGGAGATGTAAATTTTATAACTAGTTTGCATTATGGTATCAAAACATGCAAATCCTTTGTCACTCTCCCAATTTTTATTTCCTGGTCTATATGGTGCATTAGGAATTTGTCTCTTTTTGAAGACTATATTCCTTGTACTATTTCGACTTATAATATGGCTCTGAAGTTATTTGTGACCTATCAAATGGAGAGGGGTCATCCAAAATATAGGAAAGTTGGCTTGTTTAATTATCAAATATCTGTTCCAATACTTTTCTTCGATGGTGCTGCATCAAATGGACAATGTGCTCCTGGTGGGGTTATGTTTTTAAATCAGGATCATTACTTCACCTTACGACTCATATGTGGAAGGGGTACAAATATGAAGGCATAAATTCTTGCTTTGTGGTGTGTTATTAGAGTAGCTAATTACTTTGGACTAGCGGATGTTAAATTTTTTGGTGACTCTAGAGTCACTATCAAATGCGCAAGCGGTGATTACAGTTTGAATGTTACCTCATTATCACACTGGTGCAACAGAATCAAAAGTGAAATCAACCATTTTAGCAGCATTTCTCTTAAACATATATATCGGGAAGATAGCTCATTGGTAGAGAAACTCTCAAAGCAGGCACTGGAGGGTGAAGGTGGTTACTTGAACTGGGAGGAATTTCTGGGCTCTACTGTTCAGAATTTGGGTTCTCTATATTTTCTTGATTGAGATCAAATTCTGAATCTAACTTTTATGTTTGATGCAAGTCATCAGTTTTGATATTTGTGGATTCAGTAGATACCCCTTTTTTGTAAAAGTTGGTTGAGTCTGTTTATAGCTATTGTTTAGCTATAATGAACTATCATTGTATTGTTTGATTCAAATTTTGAATATCAATGGTACGCTTTTTTTCGCTGAAAAAAAAATGATTGCTTGTCAATTGTATTTCTCTTGCAAGTTATTATATTTTAATGCTCGTTAAATCCTAACATCTCTACTAGTCGTTGTAAGAATCTATGGAAAAGCTAGAATTTTGTTTGATAGTTCAATATATTGAAGTTATTTGAATGCTATCATTTCAAGTGGTTGTTATGAATAAATCAATTGGTTTGTAGTTATCATAACATGTCTACATGAATCAGAATAGTAATACCTTTCATGTATTAATACCTTTCTTCCATGTTGAATTGAGTATATTGTGCCATTAATTGGTTCATTACTAGAAGCAAGCAAAATGAATTTTAATAGAGTAAAAAACAACAACTTTAGTAACATTTTTTTTCATTTTTTGGAATAGACACAATGGTTATCAGGCTAGGATACAGAATGCGTGTCCCTTGTTTTCCCTCTTTAAAAGAACTGTAGTAAAATCAAATGCTTATTTCTCATTCAAACCAAATCGGCCTTCACAAACATTCAATAATTACACCAATAGGTGTTAGAATAACACTTATTGGTGTTATTCTCTCCACTTTTGATAGGGGATGGAGGTCGATCTTCACGAATACTAGATTGCACGAGGTTGAGACAAGTGTACTGTCCAAATTGATTTTATGGTAGTCATAAATAAACAATTATAAAAAAAATATAAAAAATAATTGGTAGTTGATGCATGGATAATGGATAACCGACAGTTCGTGGTGGAGAACCCATTTAACTAAATGAAGGTAGGTGACAACAACTAGCTAAGGCACAAGCAACGGGTGAAATCAACTACACAAGGATAACAAGTAATAGATTTAATTTGTTTGTGGCACTTAACTTGTGGCCTATTGGTTTTCATTGGCCACAAGTTAAGTGACTTTGCTATTGTAATCCATCCAACACAATTAACAAAATATATGACAAGGGAAATACCTAATACAACAATATGCTTGCTTATGCAAATATGAATGCTCTGAGTCCATAAAACTAGTGCCTTCATTCCCCCATTCATTCGCAATCCTTACAAGGCATATTTGATAAGCTTGGTCATGTTGGTGAATTTCTTGTCAAGTGAGCGAGAAAATATAGCCTTAAATCTTGCCTTCCTTCAGCAAAATTTGTAGTGTTTTGGGGATTTTCATTTATTTTTGTTCATTCTTTGTTTCCTCGAATTCAAACTCAAGAGCTCAATAATGGCCCAGAGAGCTAGAACCAACATGTGGAGGGGGATGGGCGTCAATCCCTAGAAGGGCTCATATGTTGAACCAAGGGAAATACTAAGAAATAAATGGACGCTTCGATTTCATCATTGAATAACTTTGGAAGTCCTTGGTGTGATTGTGCATTCTTGTTATCTTTAATTTCTCGTCCATGCTTGACATTTCATTTGATTTAATGGCTAAAATTTGTATTGCTATGGACCAACCATCAACTTTGCATCATCTCATGAACTAGTTTTCTTGAAGACATTGTGGCCATGCCCAAGGTGATGCAGATGAAAATCAAGCATCTATCAAATGTAGTTCACTAATATAGTCAAATATTGTTGGCGTATATTTATTGGTGGTGGGATGAGACAGGACATGTGCAAGTGGAAAATGGTTTGAAAAAACAGAGGTATGGATGACCAATTTTCTAGCAAAATTTTTCTTGTAAAATATGCCTTCGAAATAAAAAATTACTAAATCATAAAAGAAATCATGATGGCATGCGTGATTAAGATGTAAATATTATAAAATTATGGTTTTGTTGTAGGTGTCGATTGCTCCATAAAACCTTTTCTTTAATAGTCAATTGAGTGCATGCATATACCTTTGGACGAATGTTGCAGTGGCTTCTACTTGGATTTCATGGAATACGATGACTCGATGCCTAGTATGGATTTTTGGCCCTTATTTGATTTGCAAGTATGCAATGCAATAAATAAGGAAGTGTTATTATGTTTTAACTTCATATTTCCCACATATCTCAGCACAAACGATCCCTTAGGTTACTCCCATTTGCTCATCTCCTCATTTCATGTTGTAACCTGTGGGATTTAGTTCTTCACTATTCCATTGCATGTTTTTCTTGCCATAATGTGTTTTGTTTCAAAAATAGCTTTGAATTTTGATTTCTCCTTGCTTGTTGAAGTTTTCTATGTAGCATTGGTGTTTCATATTGACATGTTTCTTATGTTTTCCCTTGTTGTAGCACTCCTAAATACGGTCTTTTAATGGATTTTTATTTGTCCAAAGGCAGTCATCTTCCATGTTCCAATCATTTAGCCAAATTCCACACTATAGATCCCATGATTTCTTCCATCTTCTCAACTCTCCACAGGGGATTTTTGTTGGAAACAACCTCTTGGTGTTTATCACTATGATTTTCTACATCTATAAAATCAATGTTTAAGAGCCTCCAACTCTATTAGGTACAATCTCAGTTCCCCAAGGAGTATTTCACACAAGATCTTATTTTCACTCGTAGAGTGTTTGGTATTATGGGTTTTTGTACTCATAGGGAATGGTCCACTAGGGGAGTTGGCTTACAAACCTCCTCCCATCCTTAGACTCTAGGAGCACTCAAGATCAATCCTACCTAGCTCTTTGTTGGAGAATATGCACTAAATAAGCCTTTGGTGATGGGACTTGAACTCTTTTTATGGTTACCCAATGCTCCAAGTGCATGCAAGCAAGTTATTTATGACAAGGGGAATGTAGGCCACAAAGATTGTGTAAGTTGAGCCCCATGATGGAAAGAAAAAAGGTGATTTTGCACCTATTCCAACTCCATCCCCCTATCTTTGGGTATACTTCAGCCCCAACCTTCAAAATGGTATAAGAGGACTAGTGTTATGAGGATTTCAAAGATAGAATGTCACATCTTCCAATCTCATATCTCTATTGATCTACATGTATTTTGGAATAGAAAGAGAGCATTCCACCCCCTAAAGTCTTTTCCTTGTGCACATAGTCCAACTCAACATTTCCTTGAAACCCAACCCCAATTACTTGTATTTTTGCGTTAACTACAACGGTTCTCCACCAAAGTAAACGTGAGGTTGCATTTTCTTTTCCTTTTGAGTGAGAATCTCATTAACTTGGTTTTCTATGTATTCATGCTCATTCCTTCCTCTATGCAAAATGTCTCAAAGGCTTTAATATGTGCTTGCACTATGTATTTCTATGGAAATGAGTGTCACGTCATTTGCATAAACAATATCCTTATTATATTTCATGCTTTATTCATGCCCCCCAACTTTCATGTTTTACAAGTCTTCTAGTTTGTCTATGTAGAGGCCAAAAAGTGTGGGGAAGAAAGAGCAACCTTGTTTTACCTTAATATCACTATTGAATATCTTGCACAGTGTTTCATTGGTTCTAATTTTGACCTTGACTCATCATATAGTCAATGTATTCTTGCCCTCTGATTCTCTAGGACCTCCATTTCTACCAACCTCTCCCACTACATCTCTCTAGGGATGGTGTTAAAGTCTTTCTTGAGATCAATGAAACAACACCATAACTCTTTGTCTTTGTCATCCCAAGTTGTCTCTATTATATATTTGAATGTGCCACAATGGTCTATGGTGGAGTGCCTTGAAGGAAAACGTGTTTGACCTTTACCTATTTTTTTACTATCCTTGGGGCACTTACTAATTGTTTTCCCATAATCATACCTATGAATTTGTCAAACACTCCATTTATCATGATAGTTTGTAATTCTTTAGGCTATTCTTGTTGCCCCTTTCAATTATGAGTAGAGTCAATTGTGTTCCCAAACTATTTGGAAATCATTATTTAACCATTGTGTTGAGGACAATGCTTACATCAAGGTAATCCTATCCCAACTTCAAGAATTCCACGTGTATCCCTCTAATGTCCCTTGCTTTCTCTACTACCATCTTTTTTATGCATATTCGTACATCTTCCTTAATGAAAACATCCTTGAATGTGTTGATTTTAGGTGTTTGTTGTCTCACTACAAGGAGTTTGTAAAGTTTTCTCACATGGGATAGCCATTGATCAGGTGCAAAATCATTGTCCTAGACCTACATCCGGGCTTACAACTGTTTCCAAAATGATTTCAGGTTTTCCTTGACCATCTTGTTGTTTCATCCTTACAAAAATGCTCTTTTGTCATTTTATTTTCATCTTGTATTAATTGAGGCCCCCCTTGCTCTTATCTCTTGTGTATTTATCCCTTGCCATTTTACACTCTTCTTTGAACCATAGTTCACTAAGAAATGTATAGATGCTACCATCCCTCTCCCTAATTGCTTGGGTTTAAACTTTGCTAACATTGTTTGGATTGCCTCCATAATATTTTTACAATGACCATCCGCATCTTTGTATTTGCTCATGAACCACAACCAAGAGGTGATTATTTCAATCATTGCATTGAAAAGTTATGCATTTTCTCTACTAACTTCCACCTAATTTTATGTTTTTTTGTCGTTTCTTGGGTCACTCTTTTATCCACCTTATTTCTACAAAGAGAGGATTGCACCTCATGGTGATTGTAGGTCATGAAGGTTGTTAACCCATCTATCCCACTTTCCAAGACCATTATGTAACCGACCATGCTCCTTTCGTAATGCACGTGACATGTGTTCTTGTTCAATCCTTTCCACCTGTTGAGGTAGTTACATATAACGATGGTGTGAGCATTTCATAAATGCCAGATCTTCTCTCTCAAGTTTGTAACTTCTTCTTTTCCATCTACCAAATTCCTCTTCCATTTTCCCTCCTCTTCAACAAGCGACAAGGTTTGTGCACATTCTATAGAGTTTACCACCTTAAGGTTCCTTGCTCTTGTATTAAAGTCTCCAACCAACATGTTGTTGCAGCAACATCCCCCCCAAAATTTTGTACATATTGGGGCCCCTCCTTTAAATTTTTTTTAGAAAGGCTGCCTCAAGAGGCCATTCCCAGCTTTTATCTTTTGCTTTCCAACAAAAAAAAATCGTGCCATAAACCTTTCCAAATTTCTTCCTAAGAATAGAAAAGGAACTTAGAAAATTTTTCCAAAATTTCGGAGCTTTTCAGACTATCTCCCGCAGTTGCATTTTTTTTTTGAGTTTTCATCCCGAAAGGCGGAAGGCTTTGTTTAAACCTTTCGAAAAGGAACTTAGAAGCTTTGTTTTGAAAAGTTGCGGAACGTAAGAAAGAAACCCCGCGGAAACAGTCAGCTTTTGCTCCCGAAACGGTGGGAACCATTCGCATAAACATCCCGAAAACTTAGATTTTCCTCTCGCGGTTGCGGAAACTATTTGGGAAAGTCTCCTGACATTTCGGAGTATTTCGGGCTATCTTCCCGCAGTAGCGGAAGCCAAACGCATAAGCTTTCCGAAAAGGACTTGGAAACTTGAAAGTTTGCGAAACAAACTCCGCGGAACCTTTCAGCTTTGTCCCCCGAAATTGCGGAATCTTTCAGGCTATCCTCCCGTAGTGGCGGAAGCCGCTTGTTTAAACCTCTCGAAAAGAGCTTGGAAACTTTTCCCAAAAGACCGCGGAAGAATTCAAGGAAACCGCTCGAAACTGGCGGAAGCCACTCACGTAAGCTTCCCGAAGAGGGACTTAAATTTTGCTCATAAGCTGCGGGAATCATTGGCAAATTCTCTCCGAAATGGCGGAGGAATTCGAAGAAGCCGCCCGAAACTTGCGGGAGCCATCCGTCAACCTTCCCCGGGGCTGCTAAGCGACTAAGTTTTGAAAATTTTTTGAAGTCTTGAAAGTCGCGGAAGCCATTCACCAAAGCCTTCCGCAACCGCGGAAACCTTCGCGGAACCGTTCCGAAACATCACCGAGAAAGCTTTGCGGAGCCTTTGATTTTTTCTTCCCGAAACAGCGGAGCCTTTCAACTTATCGTTCCAAAACGCCGAGGCACTCTCGCGGAGCCGTTCGAGTTTTCCTTCCGCAATTGTGGAAACCTTCGCGGTTTTCATCCTGAAATCTCTCCGAGAAAATTCACGAGAATCTTCTGCGAAAGCATTGACGGAAGCCTTCCGAAAGTGCGGAAGTCATTTGCGAATGCTCTCTGCAATTTCGAAGGCTTTCATGCGTTCATCCCGAAAAGGCCGCACAAAACTTAATCGTTCGTGTCCCACTTTACGGAAGCCGTTCGCCAACTCCTCCCGAAACGGCAGGACATTTCGCGGAATGATCTTCGTTGAAATTTACGGAAAGATTCATGTTTCACTCCCGAAACGCCGAAGGGCTTCAGCGAAACCTCCCGCAACGGCGGGTGAAGTTCGCGAGTCGATCCTGCGAATGGCGGTCGCACGCGGATCGAAATTCCTTGACGTGACCATGGCGCACGACATTTAAGCCGCGTTTAATTACGCCAACTACCACATTAAACTCGCACGTGCTCGATCTGTTTAAATGAACGGTGGGGTCTCGATCCAAACAATGTTATTTTTCTCGATTGGCAAAACTGTTGGACGCCGCACGACCGTTCCAGCTCAGCTTGCTCGACCATGATTTACGGCCACCTCATCCAGCCATCTTCACGGTGCCAGGTAGGGTGTTCTAACCATTATTTTTGTCTCTTCCACGCGTCAGTTTATCGTTGGGATTGTTCTGTTTAGAAGACGATAGGCATTGGGTGGATTTCGACGGACAAAATGCCCGTCATGGGCTATTTTGCCCGTCAAATATGGCTTAAATTGCATGTTCCCCGTCATATAAAACTAAGGAATTGTAAATCGTTTGCTTTTTTCTATTTTCGTCTGAGACGTGGCCGATGGGCATTGGTCGGATATATCGTTATTTCATTTTTTAAGCCCCGAGGCCCCGTGGGTTTCTCATTCCACTAAAATCAAGCCAAAAGAAACTATGGCCGCCCGAGTTTTTTTTTTTATCAACCTTTCTCCGGGTGCCATCATCCTTGCTCAAACCAAAACCCACCATAGAACCCCTCGTCAGGTGATTCAGATAGCAATGGCGGTCGGAGCCCTCGCCTGTTCATGAATACGAAAGCAGCCCCGTACTCGCCTGTTCACAAATATGAAAAATGGCTCCCTATTTCGTCACAGGGTCATTTCACCCCAGACTTCCCCGCCACTAACCTTTTAAAAAAGCACAGCAACGAAGGTCACCATTTCTCCTAGAGCTAGCCCGAGAGCGGATTGTTTTCGCGACATACCTATCCTCTCGGGAGCATTCCAAACCCATCCCTTTAAAAGAATCAAATTTCTATAATTATGTTTCCTGTTGAAATGGTGTATTTTGCTTCCTAAACATACAGCTTCACATCGCATTTATCTCATTGACATGTTAGAATGGTGATGCTCTTGAAATCTCACAGTATGTTGCTCATGTTTATGATGATGTTGCTATCAGGGATAAGTCACAATGCCAAAAGGTAGTAGGAAGAAGGCTAAGATGACAGAGAAAAATCCTACACCACTTAAAACTGAGACCACACTCCAGGATACTAGGTGCACCACCGGTATTCCTCCGGAAATCAGATGGGGTGACATCTATAGGATGATCCGAGACCAAGAGATTCCAGATATGTTGCTAGAAGAGGAGCAGATCTATATTAATATCAGGACTTCAGGTATAACCAGGGCTGCTACCCGCCCTGAACTATTCCCATGTGCTGAAGTAGTCGGATGGATTCTCCAACATGCTGATGCGGAGTCAAGGGTAATAAATGACAGCGGGTAAGTAGCCATTGCCTCGTTCCACCCAGCATACATTGCCGCAGCCTATAAATTTCCCCGCTTCCAGCAAGCTCTGACTGATGAATGGTTGGGAAAAATGAACAACGTTGAGATGGCCAAAAAGCTACTAGTAGCAGGCAAGCATTTGAGAAAGAAAGGAAATGACGAATATGACGTACAGAATCTAAGACCTCCTTTCAGATTGATTGCCTTGATGCTGTGCAGAATCTTCGGCATGCCCGATGGCACCGTGTATAAGATTCAGTGGGTCCCTATTATCCACTTCGTGGCATTTAAAGGAACTGTGTTTGACTAGGCCACTCTCCTGTCAGATAGTTTGGCCTCCATGATAGTTGCTGCAAGAGAAGGACTAGCCTTGAAGAAGGCAGAATTTTTCATGTCCTCATATCTGATTGATTGTATTTTGGCCAAGGTGGACTTCCCCAAATTGGGCTGCACATGGGACAACGTCGTCACTCCGGTTTATACCGCTTTCAGGATGATGTGGGCCCAGAATTACAAATCTAACTACAAACTCATCTATGAGGGGTTCATCATGCCCCTATATGAGAAGATATTCAAGGAGGAGCCCAACTGCCTGTCAGAGAACGCTGTGGAAGTCCTTGAGAATTACGGGGATTTTTTACTTTTCAGAGCAAGGCACCTACCTCAGAATGTTTGGAGGGACTAAAGCTCCCTACATTTTGCCGCAGTATGCCACAGATTATGTGGTCCTTAAGGAAGCAGTAAGACAAATATTCCTGGATGGAATTGGAGCAATGCTCCACAAACAGCATAAGGCTTCCTTTCCCCCTCTACCTTTCTGCATAGGTGCTTACAATTTCTCGGGGGTTGCCTCAGCCGAAGAGTTTGTTCAGGAACTGAAAGCTTCCACTTCGGTGAGGTGATCTTCCACAGGAAGGGAAAAGTGGCCGAGCACTGTAAGGAGATTTATGCTCATTTCGAGTATTCTCATTATCCTGATGCCGAGGAGGAGGTATTCCGGGGCATCAGCAACATGGCTGAGCTGCGGATCTGTCGCCAAGGCACTGGAGCAAGCTCTAGCTCAACCAAGGTCCAGAAGACCAGCCAGCAGAAGGAGAAAGAAGTTGATGATGCCCGAGCTCAGGAAGAGCTCAGATTAAGAGAGGAAGCGAGGTTACTCCAGGAGGCTAAGGAAGCCAGGATGCAGCAGGAAGCTGAAATGGAAAGAATGCAGCAAGAAGCCGAAAGTGAGAGGCTGCGGAAAGAAGCCGAAGAAGCCCAATAGCAGAAGGAGGCTGAAGATGAAATGCAGCAGAAAGGAAATGAAGGTCAGCCACAAGTTGAAGGAGGGGAAGGAGGACAGGAAACTGAACGGAAAGCGGAAGAAGAGCTGAAAGCAGGAGAAGATGCCCAAGCAAGTGGGTCCGGTGTCCAAGACATGGAAATAGACGCACCTCAAGCAGGTGGCTCTGGTACCCAAAATGTGGGAACAGATCTAGCTCAAGGAGTCCAGACCCCACCGGCTGAAGAAGAAATAGACATTATGAACCTCCCAATTGTCCCGTACACTCCATCAGGAAAACATACGGTGTCTAGGTGGAATGAATTTGTTTATGACAAGAAAAGGAAAGCAATGGTCCTTAAATCGGAAGAAAGGATCAAAAGCCCCTTCCAGGAGGATATCATTACCCACCGGGAGGTCACCGTAATGCGGAATACAGATAAAGATCCCTTTGCTATGGCATCTGCAGTTGTAGAAACAACAAAAGCATCACTAGACAATGTAGGTGTTATAGTTAGAGAAAATGTATTGACAAAGAGGAGAGCTCGTACGCTACAACAGACTGTGGCTAATGAGCAATCCCACAGGGATCTTGTGGTGAACAAGTATAATTGCCTGTACGCCGAGCATAAGGAGCTGTCAAACAAGTATAACCAGCTAGAGGAGGAAAAGGACCAACTAACACTCCAGATGATGATTGTGGAAGCAGAGAAGAACGAAGCGGAAGGTAAAGCATCCCAGCTTGAAACAGACAAGCTGGCATTAGCTGAGCAATTAGAGCAAGCTGAGGGCAGAACAATAGATTTGTCTCCCTTCCATGAGCTGTCCTGCAGCATCCTGAAGCAAATGCATGACACTCAGGAGCTAATCACTAATGATGTGTGCCAGCTCAAGGCCATGGTAGTCAGGTTAAAGGAAGTTAATGCCGAAGCCCATAGGCTTAAAGCTAAATACACTCGGGTTAAGGCAAATATCCTGAGTCATATGGAGTGGAGAGAAGGAAAGGGGGATTTCCCCACGCATCTCCCATTTAAATCTGTGGACGGTTTTAATGAGGACGTAGCCCTTTTGGAGTTCGGCAGGAGCTGTGGCAGTAAGCTAATGGCCAACGTGCGAGGGACAACGGATAAAATTAACAATCTGTATCAAAGGCTCCAAGAGGTGCATCACAAATGCAAATTGAACTTCCCTCAGACCCTGGAGGATTTTCCAGAAAAGGAACAACGTTTGTCTGAGCTAAAGGAAGAACTGGGTATTCAAACGGAGTATGTGAAGAGGATTAATGTCCTAGCTATTGATGACCTCCAACATTATATTGGATTGTCATCACTCCACAACCATCTGTTGAAGGAAATGCACCAAGCAGCAATAGCAGAGATTCAAGACATTGGAGCAGAGCTCGGGAAAAATGTGACTTCTCAGAAAATCTTGTTCCCTGCTGCAGCAAACATAGTCATAAGGGACACTGGTATGTGGTATAGCTACATAGCAGAAGAGCAGAAGGCGACGGAAGTAGCAGCTCTGACAGCAAACCCAGAATCTTCTCTTCCAGCAGCCATTCCAGGAGCAACAGTGAGCTCGATTCCCTCTTCCCCAGTAGTGGCAGAAATTCCAACCAGCTCAATCCCTTCTTCCCAAGTAGAAGCAGTAGCAACAATGGGTTCGAGTGCCTCTGCCCAGGCAGCATCAGCAGCATCAGTTGACTTGGGCGATCCTATCCCAGCTGAAGCTCATGCACAAGAATGACAGCACTGATATTAGAACATTATTTCTGCTATGTTGTATTTTTTAAGCTCTCAAATGTATAAGGCGTGAGCTATGGGACAACTGTCCTTTCTCTTTTGTTAAATATTTTGTAAAAGAGGGAATCACATTTTGTCTGTTATAGGAGAGAATTTTCTATAGATGACATGTGGAAAAGGCCAGGTGGCAGCCCAAAGGGCATTTTTGTAATTATAAATAGAAGCTAGGAGGAATAGGAAAGGACTTTTGGCAGGGAATGAATTTTTGAGACCTGTACGAGCTATCTTGTATTGGTTCTATGAAAACAGAATTTTCTAATAAAAGCCTGGAGATGGACGTTTTGCATGGGAATGAAAGATGGATGTGTATTGGACTATTCTGGTGATTTCCATACTGTAATGTGAGATCATTCTTACTATCTGAATTATTTCTTTGTAGCAATGATTTTGCTCCTTCCTGTGCAAACGATTTTCTCTATTTTGTGAGCAATGAATGTGTTTCATATTAAATCAGGAGCTATCTGCTGATATCTTTATCTTTGCTGTAGAGTTCTCTTTTAGATTAGATGGCTAGCTGTTCTTTCTTTAAGATAACTCCTGTAGCTCATTGTTCATGCCTTTAAATTTGCTCCTTGCAGGGATCTTTAGATTTATTTCACTTTATTCACACTTAGATCTGTTTCTTTCATTCTTTCCATTTAGATTAGATAATTTTGCTTCTTTCTTTGATGAGTAATGAAATGTGTTTTATATTAAATTAGAAGCTATCTTCTAAAGATCTTTTATCTTGCTGTAGCTTTACCTGTAAGAATTGATGGTTATCTGTCCTTTCTTTATGATATCTGTTACAGCTCATTGCTCATCCTGTAAATGTGTTCCTTGCAAGGATAGGTAGATTCACTTCAGTTTTAGACTTAGATCTGTTTAGTTTTGCATTTAGATCAGATATAAATTAGGCATTTGCATCTCATTAAAAAAAAAAAAATTCCAAAAGAAAGGTGGATCGGGCCAGAACCGGTTTAATCGGAATTAAACTCCAAACCCACGGTTGCCGGAACCGCTAACCGGACGGATTCCCTATACCAAACGGTAGATAATTTAATTGGGATCATCTATCGGGGAGAATCACTTTCTGATTGATGCTACAATATCCGAGGCATCAACAGTTTTTGGCGCTAGAAGGAGGGCCTGAAAGTGCATGGCTGATAGAGGAAAATCTCCCACTGCCATAGATGACACTGAAAACCCGCTTAAAGAAAGCATTTCAAACAGCCCAGATCTTGAATCATTAAATCAAGAACGCCTCATTTCTGATCCTGAGCCTCAAGAAGCTTTATACGCTGTCCCTTTTATAGAAATAGAGGATTTGAGAAGACATACCAGATCCTACGTTAGGCAGCTAGGTGGTTTGAACGCTGTGAATTTTCTCCCTAAGAAAACTACCCATAGAAAAGAGCCACAATATACCCGAGATTCGATTCTTGTTCAAAGTTTTGAAGAACTTGTAAATCTGACTTTGGAAGAAATTTCAGACACTCTTAACAAGGCAGATCTTGAGAACTCAGAAAAAATTTCAGACCAAGAAAACCTTGAAGAACTAATTACTCCAAAGAGTGCTCCCTAGAATTCACCGTATAATTCTCCGCCAGGTTCTCCACATCCAAACATGGTTGTACCTGCTTGGAGAGCAAGGGGAGCGCTGAACCTAGCTGGACCATTCCATAATCTTCCAAAAAATCCAGAAAAGGTCTTGCCTAAGTTCGATCCAGGGAAAGCCATTTCGGCGGAAGACCATCTCAAGAGTTTTTACTTAGCTCTGAACCTTTTGAACGTGCAGCATGAAGACGTAGTCTGCAGGTTGTTTCCATATACATTCGAGCCAAAAGTATCCTCCTGGTACTTTAGCCTCCAACCCAGCTCGATCTCTAGCTGGGATGAATTCGAAAAATGTTTTTTAAAGAAATACGGAAACCAAAAAACTGTGGCAACACTTATGAAAGAACTCTTATCCATGAGAATGGAAAAGAAAGAAAAGGTTCAAGATTTCAATCAAAGATTCACAACGCTATTAAATAACTTCAGTGAAGCTAATAAACCAGCAGAGGAATCTCTGATTGAATACTATACAACCGCTCTTGAAGGACCCATAGCAATGTTCGTAAAAAGATCCAAGAAAACTACCTTGATAGAGAACTTTGAGGAAGCTAGAAAGGTAGAAGAAGAAGCCGATAGCATTGCTAAACATGCCGTAGATGTAGAACCAAAACCAGCAGCTAGCAAAAAACCTTTGTTGCTCACTAGAGGTAAAGAAGAGCCATCTACGGACATGGAAAATGTAGTCAAGATGATGCAGAAATTATCTAATAAAATTGTAGATCTCGAGAAAGACAAGGCTGCTAGCACATCTAGGAAACCTTTCAAGCCATTTTATAAAAGAAGGGAAGACGGTGACCAAACTCATCCACCAATGAATACTGCCCCTGTCTTAAACTTGAACGAAATCGGCATGGAAAATTTCTGCACTTTTCATCAAGAACCACATTTAGAAAAGAGCTGCCCGCAATGGATTAATTCCATGAGCTTAGTCATGAACCAAATGCTAGATTCACAGATCCCAGACCAAGATGATTCTCCAGAGGAGTCGAGCCCTGAGTTAGAGGAACCAACCCCGGACACCACTATGGTGCTATGGGATTGGGTACCTATGACTAAATCAGCAGAAGAAGATCCCATAGATAGCTCTCCCTCTACTGTAAATGTTGCTACTCGCAGCAAAGGCCCTATTGCCGATCCTGTTCCAAGCACAGCTCCTCATAAGCCTAAAGTTTCAAAAGAACCGCCTCAGAGACATATAACCATTATCCCCACGCAGCCCAAAGTTAGCCAAACAACGACCAAGCAGCCAAACGCTGACACCATAGTTCAGCTACCTAAGGTCATAACGAGCAAAACAGATCAGCCAACTCGAATTGGGAACGAATCTGACATAGGATACGATATTATTGAAGATATCAAGAAAGTCCAAGCAAATGTGTCAATATTTGACATGTGTAGCTTGCCCCATCAACGAGACAAACTGCTACATGTTCTTCAACCCCAAACCAACACTCCATTAACAGACTCTCAAGACAATCCCGAAATTAATGAAGCTAGCATCGGTGGGAAATCTAAATCTCAAACATTGCCATTCCTATTGACTTTTGAAATTTTCAACCATAATGTTCACAATTGTTTGGTAGATTCTGGGGCATCCTCAAACGTTATGCCACTGTCAATTTGTAAGAAAATTAACGGGCAGCCTGTACCGTCTCCAGCCCAAATTATCCAATTAGATAGGACTGCTGTCAAGGTTATTGGGGAGATGAAAGACGTACTCATTAGACTTTCAGCTGACCCTAGAGTTTGTCAATTCATTGACATAATGGTGGCCGATATTCCTGAAGCCTATGGGCTGATTTTAAGTAGGGATTGGTCTACCAAGCTGAGTGGCTACTTTGCTACTGATTGGTTCCACCTATGGCTGCCTTATCAGAACAGGCAGAATCAGATTAAAGTCCTTAGGGAACCTCACATGAAGCAAAACGTAACTCAGTTAGAAGAAAAAAATGAGGCTGTAGCTTTCTCATCCTCGGTTCTGGGGAATTATTTCTTAGAAATGGATCCGGGTAATTATCAGTCCGAAGCCATTAGCCATGAATCAGATAAACAGTTCGATCTCCTTCATTTCTCTCGGACTGATGATGTTGATTGTAACATAGTCAATTTAGTTACTGACATAGATCACAGAGATACTAACTTAGTCGAATCTAAAGACATTTTTTGGACATTATACTTTGATGGTTCTAAAACTCTGGAAGGATCCGGAGCCGGTTGTGTTCTAATGGATCCAAAAAGAAACAAGTATTTTTTGTCTTGTAGACTAGAATTCGATTGTACTAACAATATCGCTGAATATGAAGCTTTGGTACATGGATTAAAGAAGGCCATTGGCTTAAATGTTAAGTACCTGAAGGTCTTTGGTGACTCCGAGATAGTTGTAAGACAGGTAAGGGACACTATTCATTGTCTCTCACCTCATTTGAAGGGTTATTAGGATGAGGTATGGGATTTAATTATGCATTTTGATGCTTTCAATATAAAATCAATTCCTAGATTGCAAAATTCTGTTGCTGATTTGTTAGCAACATCTGCTTCTAGGTTGGTGCCGTCAAATAATAAATGCTCAATTGAATTGATTTTCAGGCCTTCCGTTCCCGATAACATCACAAACTTCAGAGTCTTCGATGATGATGAACAAATTATCAGCTTCTTAACAAACGAAGATAGCTTTCAAGGAGCTGCAATAGATGAAGAAGAACACGATGCTGATTTGATGAAGAAGGATGAGGAAATTTCATTCCCAAAGGGGTAAGGTCCCTCGAAATGCTGTTCGATCTTCAAAATAAGTTCAAAAGGCCAGCTAATACCAAAACTAACAGCTCATCAATGCAACATGAGTTAGTTAATTTGGGTACTGAGGCAAAACCAAAATTTGTCAACCTTGGCAAAGGTTGTTCACCAGGGGAAAGAGACAGGTTCATCAAATTGTTTAAACAATACAAGGATGTTTTCGCATGGACCTATGAAGATCTGAAGACGTATGACGTCCGCATTATCCAGCATGTTATACCAATGAAAGTAGGTGTCAAGCCATTTCAGCAACAGTTAAGAAGGATGCATCCTACTCTAGAACCGCTGATTCAAAAGGAATTAAAGAAGCTCCTGGACGCTAAGATAATCTTTAAAGTTCGGCATTCTGAGTGGGTTGCAAACTTGGTTCCTGTAAGAAAGAAGTCGGGAGAGATAAGGCTATGTGTAGATTTCAGAAATTTAAATAAAGCTTCGGATAAAGACAACTACCCCATCCCTTCAATGGAACAAATCCTTCAAATGGTGTCAGGATCTGAATTGTTTTCTCTCCTCGATGGTTTCTTTGGCTACAACCAAGTGTTAGTAGCCAAAGAAGATCGTCTCAAGACTACTTTCCGAACTAAATGGAGAACTTTCGCCTACAGAAGAATGCCGTTTGGTCTGATAAACGCAGGAGCTACATTCCAAAGGGCGATGGATATTGCCTTCCGAGGATTGGGGGGGCAATGTGTTGTTGTGTACTTAGATGATGTGACAGTCTTTTCAAAGAAAATGGAAGATCATGTTGTTCATCTGAGGAATATCTTTGATCGTTGTCGGAAATACGGTATTTCCTTGAATCCCAAGAAGAGCGTATTTGCTATTCCCGAAGGTAAGCTCTTGGGTCATATCATTTCTAAAGGGGGAGTGTCAATAGATCAAGAAAGAGTCCAAGCTATTAATAAGATTCCAATGCCTTACAACAAGAAATCTATGCAGTCCTTTATGGGCACCATCAATTTTGTCCCCAAATTTGTTCCAGATTTCGCACAAATTGTTAAGCCATTGCAACAAATGGTTAAACAAAGCATACAATTCAAGTGGACAGATTTGGAGAAGGACGCATTTAGAGATATCAAGGTAGCTATAGCTAAGGCTCCTTCCTTAAGAAGCCCATATTTTGATAAAGATTTCATCTTGTATATCTTTGTTTCGGATGACTCCCTAGCAGCTGTACTCACACAAAAGGTGGAGTTGGGGGACAAATACTCAATTTCGTTTATGAACACTGGTCTGCAAGGGGCTGAGCTGAACTATCCCGTGGTTGACAAGCATGCATATGCGGTCTTCAAAGCAGTCAAACAATTTAGGCCATACATTCTGAAGAACAAAACTAAAGTCATAGTTCCCCACCCAGCTGTTAGATCTCTTTTCGTTCAAAAGGAACTAGGAGAAAGGAGAGGGAACTGGGTCACAACTCTTCAGGAATATGATTTGGAATTTAAACCAGCCACAATCATCAAAGGGCAAGGCCTGTGCAAATTACTTGCGGGAAATTCAACTGATGAAGAGTAACATTGGAAAAATGAAGCTGAGCTAAATTCGGTTGAAATATGTTCTATCTTCACAACTCCCCGGTCATGGTATAGGGATCTGGTGCACTATTTACAGCAGGGATATCTACCTGAGCACTGGAACTCTAAGCAAAGAAGGGCACTCCGCTTGAAATCAGCACCCTATCAAATCATTGATGGGATAGTGTTCAGAAAGAATTATGATGGAGTTCTTCTTAGATGCCTAGAAAAGGAAGATGCAAGTAAGGTAGTCAAAGAATTACATGATGGACCCGCAGGTGGACATTATTCAGGTGAGACAACAGCACACAAGATACTGAGAGCTGGTTATTATTGGCCCACTCTGTTCCGAGATGCCCATACGTATGCACGAAACTGTGATGTATGTCAAAGAAGCACCGGAAAGTTACCCAAGGCAGCAGGACCATTGCAGCCGGTGATTATCTCTAATCCTTTTGAGCAGTGGGGTATAGACGTTATCGGAGAGATAAATCCAAATTCTTCGTTGCAACATCGATACATCTTGACGGCTACCGACTACTTCACTAGGTGGACGGAAGCCATCCCGTTGCGCAAGATCAACGAAGACGCAGTCATCAGCTTCTTGAAAGAGAACATCATAACCAGGTTTGGGGTTCCAATTTCCCTTGTTTTTGATAATGCTACTTATTTTTCATCTTGCAAGATAAATGAATTTGTTTATGAATGGGGAATTAAGTTGCATTATTCAGCCAATTACTATCCTCAGGGGAACAGATTAGCTGAATCCTCAAACAAGAATCTGATTCGAATTCTTAAGAAGACTGTGATAGAAAACCAGAGAAGTTGGCATGTAGCTCTCCCAAACGCCTTATGGGCAGATAGGGTGACCCCAAAGAACGCTTTAGGTGTTTCTCCTTTCACTCTTGTATATGGCAAGGAAGCCATCCTTCCCCCAAACATCTTACTCCCATCCTTACAGTTATCCCAAGCCTCTCGGGGTTCTGGTAGCCAAGCCCTACAATCCAGGATCGATACCCTGCTTCAACTTGAAGAAACCCGACAGAAAGCTAAAGACCGATTCCATCAACACTAAGACATAGTTAAGAGATGGTTCGATAAGAGGAAGTCCGGCAAGAGAAGTTTCGAATTTGGGGACTTAGTCCTGAAATGGGACCATAATCACGAAGGCAAAGGAATGCATACGAAATTTCAACATCTATGGGTAGGCCCGTACCAAATTTCGGCAAAATTAGGCCCATCCACTTATAAATTGACAAATCTCGAGGGAGAAGAAATAACCCTTCCTCTCAATGGCCTCGCTCTGAAACAATACTTTGCATAGTCTCGATTGAGACTTCCTGTACATAAATAAAGTTTTCTTTTATTATTGTCTTAGCCTTTAGTTGCTTTATTTTTCGGTCATTTTGTTTCTTTCATTGTCATTTGAACCTTTGCAACAAGTTTTGTTTTCTAAAAGCCCTTTTGGTTGAATTCCCCGTTGAGGATAAGTCTCTCAAAGAAATCTCGCAACCCATGAGTCCGAAACTATGCTCGGATAAATCCTGTCTGTTGTGCTCTCGCTGAAATATTCAGAAGGAAGGAAGCCTACTCTGCTAGTCACACTAATCCTTTTAAAATAGCAGAGACCCATGACCATCTTCATTACTATCTCTGGGCTCCACCCACTCTCACACTTTAAAGGCATCTCAAGAAGGTTATTAAAATTGGACCCATGGAAAGTAGCACACCTTGAGGGCATAGGGTATTGGAATGACTCCATGCTACAAATTTAACAGCCAAAATGGCTAATATTCAAAGGGTCTGTTTTTCAGAGATTCTCGCCTCAATTAAAGCATGGCTGAGACAGAAGCAAAAGACATGTAAAATCAAGAAGGTTGTCCAAAAGGCTCAGCCCAAAATAGGCTCCTCTCCGTCCGTGAGGCTTGATCAAATCAATAAAATTTCTAACTCACACAAAAGGACATTATGGATTGAGGAGCCTGAATCAAAGATCATGTCCAAAAGAAAATATCTCTGGAAGGCTCAAACAGCTAAGCTGTCCAAAGTACAAACATCCAAAAGGATGCAAGCAGCATGGGAATGAGGAACAAGAGCAATAATGTCCATGAGAAAGTGTTGCAAATCCTGTGGAGTCCGGCAGTAGTAACCATCTGAAGGATGACCCTCCTAAAATGAATCTCATATGTTGGCCCTTTGAGAGTAGTGAAGATGTCTCGGTCAAAGCTCCCCTTCCCCAATGGCTAGCAGGTAAAGTGCCTTCTTCTCCTCACATGAATCTAAACACTCAGCTAAGTTCTGCACCTAAGATGGATGTCTTTGATGAGGTTTCAGACCATGAAGAGGAATTTTTTCAGAGATCTGTGTTCGCCAGCGACTCGCCATTGTTGTTGTAGCAACATCCCCCCCAAAATTTTGTACATATTGGGGCCCCTCCTTTAAATTTTTTTTAGAAAGGCTGCCTCAAGAGGCCATTCCCAGCTTTTATCTTTTGCTTTCCAACAAAAAAAAATCGTGCCATAAACCTTTCCAAATTTCTTCCTAAGAACAGAAAAGGAACTTAGAATTTTTTTTCAAAATTTCGGAGCTTTTCAGACTATCTCCCGCAGTTGCATTTTTTTTTCGAGTTTTCATCCCGAAAGGCGGAAGCCTTTGTTTAAACCTTTCGAAAAGGAACTTAGAAGCTTTGTTTTGAAAAGTTGCGGAATGTAAGAAAGAAACCCTGCGGAAACAGTCAGCTTTTGCTCCCGAAACGGCGGGAACCATTCGCATAAACATCCCGAAAACTTAGATTTTCCTCTCGCGGTTGCGGAAACTATTTGGGAAAGTCTCCCGACATTTCGGAGTATTTCAGGCTATCTTCCCGCAGTTGCGGAAGCCAAACGCATAAGCTTTCCGAAAAGGACTTGGAAACTTGAAAGTTTGCGAAACAAACTCCGCGGAACCTTTCAGCTTTGTCCCCCGAAATTGCGGAATCTTTCGGGCTATCCTCCCGCAGTGGCGGAAGCCGCTTGTTTAAACCTCTCGAAAAGAGCTTGGAAACTTTTCCCAAAAGACCGTGGAAGAATTCAAGGAAACCGCCCGAAACTGGCGGAAGCCACTCACGTAAGCTTCCCAAAGAGGGACTTAAATTTTGCTCATAAGCTGCGGGAATCATTGGCAAATTCTCTCCGAAATGGCGGAGGAATTCGAAGAAGCCGCCCGAAACTTGCGGGAGCCATCCGTCAACCTTCCCCGGGGCCGCTAAGCGACTAAGTTTTGAAATTTTTTTTAAGTCTCGAAAGTCGCGGAAGCCATTCACCAAAGCCTTCCACAACCGCGGAAACCTTCGCGGAACCGTTCCAAAACATCACCGAGAAAGCTTTGCGGATCCTTTGATTTTTTCTTCTCGAAACAGCGGAGCCTTTCAACTTATCGTTCCGAAAAGCCGAGGCACTCTGGCGGAGCCGTTCGAGTTTTCCTTCCGCAATTGCGGAAACCTTCGCGGTTTTCATCCCGAAATCTCTCCAAGAAAATTCACGAGAATCTTCTGCGGAAGCATTGACGGAAGCCTTCCGAAACTGCGGAAGTCATTTGCGAATGCTCTCCGCAATTTCGAAGGCTTTCACACGTTCATCCCGAAAAGGCCGCACAAAACTTAATCATTCGCGTCCCACTTTACGGAAGCCGTTCGCCAACTCCTCCCGAAACGATAGGACATTTCGCAGAATGATCTCCGTTGAAATTTGCGGAAAGATTCATGTTTCACTCCCGAAACGCTGAAGGGCTTCAGCGAAACCTCCCGTAATGGCGGGTGAAGTTCGCGAGTCAGTCCCGCGAATGGCGGGCGCATGCGGATCGAAATTCCTTGACGTGACCACGGCGCACGACATTTAAGCCGCGTTTAATTATGCCAACTACCACATTAAACTCACACGTGCTCGATCTGTTTAAATGAACGGTGGGGGCTCGAGCCAAACAGTGTTATTTTTCTCGATTGGAAAAACTGTTGGACGCCGCGCGACCGTTCCAGCTCAGCTTGCTCGACCACGATTCATGGCCACCTCATCCAACCATCTTCACGGTGCCAGGTAGGGTGTTCTAACCATTATTTTTGTCTCTTCCACGCGTCAGTTTACCGTTGGGATTGTTCTGTTTAGAAGACGATAGGCATTGGGTGGATTTCGAGGGACAAAATGCCCGTCATGGGCTATTTTTCCCGTCAAATACGGCTTAAATTGCATGTTCCCCGTCATATAAAACTAAGGAATTGTAAATCGTTAGCTTTTTTTTATTTTCGTCTGAGACGTGGCCGATGGGCATTGGTCGGATATATCGTTATTTCGTTTTTTAAGCCCCGAGGCCCCGTGGGTTTCTCATTCCACTAAAATCAAGCCAAAAGAAACTATGGCCGCCCGAGTTTTTTTTTTTATCAGCCTTTCTCCGGGCGCCATCATCCTTGCTCAAACCAAAACCCACCATAGAACCCCTCGTCAGGTGATTCAGATAGCAATGGCGGTCGGAGCCCTCACCTGTTCATGAATACGAAAGCGGCCCGTACTCGCCTGTTCACAAATATGAAAAACGGCTCCCTATTTCGTCACAGGGTCATTTCACCCCAGACTTCCCCGCCACTAACCTTTTAAAAAAGCACAGCGACGAAGGTCACCATTTCTCCTAGAGCTAGCCTGAGAGTGGATTGTTTCCGTGACATACCTATCCTCTCGGGAGCAGTCCAAACCCATCCCTTTAAAAGAATCAAATTTCTATAATTATGTTTCCTGTTGAAATGGTGTATTTTGCTTCCTAAACATACAGCTTCACATCGCATTTATCTCATTGACATGTTAGAATGGTGATGCTCTTGAAATCTCACAGTATGTTGCTCATGTTTATGATGATGTTGCTATCAGGGATAAGTCAAAATGCCAAAAGGTAGTAGGAAGAAGGCTAAGATGACAGAGAAAAAGCCTACACCACTTAAAACTGAGACCACACTCCAGGATACTAGGTGCACCACCGGTATTCCTCCGGAAATCAGATGGGGTGACATCTATAGGATGATCCGAGACCAAGAGATTCCAGATATGTTGCTAGAAGAGGAGCAGATCTATATTAATATCAGGACTTCAGGTATAACCAGGGCTGCTACCCGCCCTGAACTATTCCCATGTGCTGAAGTAGTCGGATGGATTCTCCAACATGCTGATGCGGAGTCAAGGGTAATAAATGACAGCAGGAAAGTAGCCATTGCCTCGTTCCACCCAGCATACATTGCCGCAACCTATAAATTTACCCGCTCCCAGCAAGCTCTGACTGATGAATGGTTGGGAAAAATGAACAACGTTGAGATGGCCAAAAAGCTACTAGTAGCAGGCAAGCATTTGAGAAAGAAAGGAAATGACGAATATGACGTACAGAATCTGAGACCTCCTTTCAGATTGATCGCCTTGATGCTGTGCAGAATCTTCAGCATGCCCGATGGCACCGTGTATAAGATTCAGTGGGTTCCTATTATCCACTTCGTGGCGTTTAAAGGAACTGTGTTTGACTGGGCCACTCTCCTGTCAGATAGTTTGGCCTCCATGATAGTTGCTGCAAGAGAAGGACTAGCCTTGAAGAAGGCAAAATTTTTCATGTCCTCATATCTGATTGATTGTATTTTGGCCAAGGTGGACTTCCCCAAATTGGGCTGCACATGGGACAAGGCCGTCACTCCGGTTTATACTGCTTTCAGGATGATGTGGGCCCAGAATTACAAATCTAACTACAAACTCATCTGTGAGGGGTTCATCATGCCCCTATATGAGAAGATATTCAAGGAGGAGCCCAACTTCCTGTCAGAGAACGCTGTGGAAGTCCTTGAGAATTATGGGGATTTTTTACTTTTCAGAGCAAGGCACCTACCTCAGAATGTTTGGAGGGACTAAAGCTCCCTACATTTTGCCGCAGTATGCCACAGATTATGTGGTCCTTAAGGAAGTAATAAGACAAATCTTCCTGGATGGAACTGGAGCAATGCTCCACAAACAGCATAAGGCTTCCTTTCCCCCTCTACCTTTCTGCATAGGTGCTTACAAGTTCTCGGGGGTTGCCTCAGTCGAAGAGTTTGTTTAGGAACTGAAAGCCTTCCACTTCGGTGAGGTTATCTTCCACAGGAAGGGAAAAGTGGCCGAGCACTATAAGGAGATTTATGCTCATTTCGAGTATTCTCATTATCCTGATGCTGAGGAGGAGGTATTCCGGGGCATCAGCAACATGGCTGGGCTGCGGATCTGTCGCCAAGGCACTGGAGCAAGCTCTAGCTCAACCAAGGTCCAGAAGACCAGCCAGTAGAAGGAGAAAGAAGTTAATGATGCCCGAGCTCAGGAAGAGCTCAGATTAAGAGAGGAAGTGAGGTTACTCCAGGAGGCTAAGGAAGCCAGGATGCAGCAGGAAGCTGAAATGGCAAGAATGCAGCAAGAAGCCGAAAGTGAGAGGCTGCGGAAAGAAGCCGAAGAAGCCCAATAGCAGAAGGAGGCTGAAGATGAAACGCAGCAGAAAGGAAATGAAGGTCAGCCACAAGTTGAAGGAGGGGAAGTAGGACAGGAAACTGAACGGAAAGCAGAAGAAGAGCTGAAAGCAGGAGAAGATGCCCAAGCAAGTGGGTTTGGTGTCCAAGACATGGAAATAGATGCACCTCAAGCAGGTGGCTCTGGTACCCAAAATGTGGGAATAGATCTAGCTCAAGGAGTCCGGACCCCACCGGCTGAAGAAGAAATAGACATTATGAACCTCCCAATTGTCCCGTACACTCCGTCGGGAAAACATACGGTGTCCAGGTGGAATGAATTTGTTTATGACAAGAAAAGGGAAGCAATGGTCCTTAAATCGGAAGAAAGGATCAAAAGCCCCTTCCAGGAGGATATCATTACCCACTGGGAGGTCACCGTAATGTGGAATACAGATAAAGATCCCTTTGCTATGGCATCCGCAGTTGTAGAAACAGCAAAAGCATCACTGGACAATGTAGGTGTTATAGTTAGAGAAAATGTATTGACAAAGAGGAGAGCTCGTATGCTACAACAGACTGTGGCTAATGAGCAAGCCCACAGGGATCTTGTGGTGAACAAGTATAATTGCCTGTACGCTGAGCATAAGGAGCTGTCAAACAAGTATAACCAGCTGGAGGAGGAAAAGGACCAACTAACACTCCAGATGATGATTGTGGAAGCAGAGAAGAACGAAGCGGAAGGTAAAGCATCCCATCTTGAAACAGACAAGCTGGCATTAGCTGAGCAATTAGAGCAAGCTGAGGGCAGAACAATAGATTTGTCTCCCTTCCATGAGCTGTCCTGCAGCATCCTGAAGCAAATGCATGACACTCAGGAGCTTATCACTAATGATGTGTGCCATCTCAAGGCCATGGTAGTCAGGTTAAAGGAAGTTAATGCCGAAGCCCATAGGCTTAAAGCTAAATACACTCGGGTTAAGGTAAATATCCTGGGTCAGATGGAGTGGAGAGAAGGAAAGGGGGATTTCCCCATGCATCTCCCATTTAAATCTGTGGACGGTTTTAATGAGGACGTAGCCCTTTTGGAGTTCGGCAGGAGCTGTGGCAGTAAGCTAATGGCCAACGTGCGAGGGACAATGGATAAAATTAACAATCTGTATCAAAGGCTCCAAGAGGTGCATGACAAATGCAAATTGAACTTCCCTCAGACCCTGGAGGATTTTCCAGAAAAGGAACAACGTTTGTCTGAGCTAAAGGAAGAACTGGGCATTCAAACAGAGTATGTGAAGAGGATTAATGTCCTAGCTATTGATGACCTCCAACACTATATTGGATTGCCATCACTCCACAACCATCTGTTGAAGGAAATGCACCAAGCAGCAATAGCAGAGATTCAAGACATTGGAGCAGAGCTTGGGAAAAATGTGACTTCTCAGAAAATCTTGTTCCCTGCTGCAGCAAACATAGTCATAAGGGACACTGGTATGTGGTATAGCTACATAGCAGAAGAGCAGAAGAAGGCGGAAGTAGCAGCTCTTACAGCAAACCCAGAATCTTCTCTTCCAACAGCCATTCCAGGAGCAACAGTGAGCTCGATTCCCTCTTCCCCAACAGTGGCAGAAATTCCAGCCAGCTCAATCCCTTCTTCCCAAGTAGAAGCAGCAGCAACAATGGGTTCGAGTGCCTCTGCCCAGGCAGCATCAGCAGCATCAGTTGACTTGGGCGATCCTATCCCAGCTGAAGCTCACGCACAAGAATGACAGCACTGATATTAGAACATTATTTCTGCTATGTTGTATTTTTTAAGCTCTCAAATGTATAAGGCGTGAGCTATGGGACAGCTGTCCTTTCTCTTTTGTTAAATATTTTGTAAAAGAGGGAATCACATTTTGTCTGTTATAGGAGAGAATTTTCTTTAGATGACATGTGGAAAAGGCCAGGTGGCATCCCAAAGGGCATTTTTGTAATTATAAATAGAAGCTAGGAGGAATAGGAAAGGACTTTTGGCATGGAATGAATTTTTGAGACCTGTACGAGCTATCTTGTATTGGTTCTATGAAAACATAATTTTCTAATAAAAGCCTGGAGATGGACGTTTTGCATGGGAATGAAAGATGGATGTGTATTGGACTATTCTAGTGATTTCCATACTGTAATGTGAGATCATTCTTACTATCTGAATTATTTCTTTGTAGCAATGATTTTGCTCCTTCCTGTGCAAACGATTTTCTCTATTTTGTGAGCAATGAATGTGTTTCATATTAAATCAGGAGCTATCTGCTGATATCTTTATCTTTGCTGTAGAGTTCTCTTTTAGATTAGATGGCTAGCTGTTCTTTCTTTAAGATAACTCCTGTAGCTCATTGTTCATGCCTTTAAATTTGCTCCTTGCAGGGATCTTTAGATTTATTTCACTTTATTCACACTTAGATCTGTTTCTTTCATTCTTTCCATTTAGATTAGATAATTTTGCTTCTTTCTTTGATGAGTAATGAAATGTGTTTTATATTAAATTAGAAGCTATCTTCTAAAGATCTTTTATCTTGCTGTAGCTTTACCTGTAAGAATTGATGGCTATCTGTCCTTTCTTTATGATATCTGTTACAGCTCATTGCTCATCCTGTAAATGTGTTCCTTGCAAGGATAGGTAGATTCACTTCAGTTTTAGACTTAGATCTGTTTAGTTTTGCATTTAGATCAGATATAAATTAGGCATTTGCATCTCATTAAAAAAAACATAAAATCCAAAAGAAAGGTGGATCGAGCCATAACCGGTTTAATCGGAATTAAACTCCAAACCCACGGTTGCCGGAACCGCTAACCGGACGGATTCCCTATACCAAACGGTAGATAATCTAATTGGGATCATCTATCGGGGAGAATCACTTTCTAATTGATGCTACGATATCCGAGGCATCAACACAACATTATATCCCCTTTCTCTTTATAGTATGTTCTGTCTCGTGTTAATTGGTGGTATGGCTCTTTTCTTTTTCACACCTACTTCTTCTAGAAATATGATGACCAGGGAGTGAAATAACACGCTACCAAGAAGGTGGAGGTGCCCCACTCTTATAGTTCATGCCAAATATATATGTTGTTTTTTATTGCTTCTTCATGGTTACGTTGTCTTAAATCATTTCTTTTATAAAGCATGCAATCCCCCTAACCTTTATGGTTTTTCCAGTAATATTCAAACTTAGTGAGGTCAAGCTTTAACATCTCTTCCAAGAGTAATTCCCTGCTTATCCACTTGCATGAAAATACAAGTGGTGTCAACTTCAATCAACCAGGTATATCTCAATCCAAATAGAATTTTTAAGGGTCCAACTTTTTAATATTGACAATCTATATGTGCAAGCATAGAAATACCTTAGTAGATCTACTGGTAGGGTTTCCATGGGGTCTGAATTGAGTTTCTTTTGATAACTTTTGCAAAGATTTCTCCTAATCACAACTTACTGTAGGTGGCTTACATTTGGTTTCCTTCGATGGATCTAAAACCTGGCCAGACTTGGTAATTTGCACCTAT
Source organism: Larix kaempferi (assembly GCA_027924585.1). NCBI lineage: Eukaryota > Viridiplantae > Streptophyta > Pinopsida > Pinales > Pinaceae > Larix > Larix kaempferi. The sequence continues at coordinate 7,372,471 of BSBM01000459.1, read as the reverse complement.
TTTTCTCTTAGGGCATTACATAATTGCAAATCCTCTACGATAATGGAGGCTATGATTTGTTGTTGGGATCACTTCACGTTTTCTTGATCCTGAAACATCTTCAGTCTCAATGATTATTAGAAGTTCACTTATAAGTTCAAATTAGTGGATACAAATATACAAGTTCACTTATAAGTTCAAATTAGTGGATACAAATCTACAAGTTCACTTTAAGTTTCTCTAGCCTCAAATCATTCAGCCTCTAGTAGGCATACCAAAAAAACTTTATGTTGAAGGAACATACAATGTATTGTTTATTAGTTAAGTTTAGTGAATTTAATTATCATGTGTGAATCGATGCCTAGAACAATACTAAAAAATCCAAGATTGCCTTCTTGAATTTATAATGCCACATAAGATGATTTCAAGAAATATAGTTTCAAATATCAGGAAGTTAAGACAACACAACATAATAAGTGGTATTCAGGAAAAAAGCTCTTCGTGTCACAAATTGTTGTTTCAAAAATGCACTTTAGGTTAGAATATTGGAGAACTTCATAAAATAAGATCTTACATTCATGGAGTCCTCTTGTCATGAAAAATTCAAGCCCATATACTTGCAGATATACTTGCTTCATACATGTTTGTTGTAGGAGTTTTTGCTCCATCATTTTGTAAATTTGCTTGACCTCATCATTCTTGCACAAAAAACAAAACCATAAGAAGAAAAAAAGAACAACTAGAGTTACACCCCTTCTCACCATTGCCCCACTAAGGTTTCCATTTAAAACTTACCATGATGGATTAGTTGATGATGATAAAATCCAAAGAATTTAATAAATTAGAGTGAAAATATATCAACCTAAGTTCCAAATTACCCAAAACACCATGCAACAACTGAAACATGAAGATGAAATCAAGTTCAAAACCCCTACTAGGGAAAGAGAAAATGAACATATAAGACACCAATGTGAAGTCTTGGATGGATCACCTAGTTCTACATCACAATCTGAGTTGGGTATTACAACAGAGAATCCTAATGACTTCTTGTAGAGTGTGTCTCGTTACCACACAAACTAGCATCTTAAGATCAAATCCCTAAAGATGAAATTATAGCTTATGTGTGACTAAGAGGGGCCATTATCACCTCACCAACCCTATTCTTCTATTTAGGTTAGCTCTTCTCTAACTCAAGGGAGGAGTCCTCAAATAGAATTACTAGGGAATGGCAATGAAGCACAAGGTGAATTTGAAGAGTAAACCTAGAAAAACAATGTGTTTTTATGTAAATGAAAAATATAAAGGTGATGAAGGGATTGGAGACCAGTGTCTTATTAAATGGGCAAATTGGTGTCAACCAAGATCACATGAGGGTTTCTCAGGAAATATTAGAAATTGAGAGTTATAGCACACAACCTACATGTTCTCTAATGGCTGGGATGATTTCAAGATCAATCGAAGGAAAAGGTTCTAGAGCAAAAATTTCAAATGGACTTTTAAGGAGGAGAACTATCATGGAAGGCATCAGAACACACACAATCTAAAGCAGGAAATGGGTACCTAAATTACACTTCCAAGTGATAGAAATCACATAAATGATAGAGATGCTATTGTTTATTACCTCAAAGCCATTAACAATTTGAAGATCCATCCATCAAACTAAGTATGAAAAATAAGAAAATCCTCCATAGGAGCACTAGCATCAACCATCCATAAGAACCAAAAGATTTAATTGAGTCTTAATAGGATTTCTCCCCCAATCCAAATATGATAAATGAATGAGAGAGACAACCTTTATATAGGTTGTAACTCTATCTCATTTTACAATAAAATATGAATAAATTATGCTAAAATCCTAAATCTAGCCTAAGATGGAGTAAACAAATCAAAATACTCCAAAAAACCTCAATAAATTCTAACAACATCCATGAAATGTGGTGGTCAAAACCACAAGTACAATATGAAGAAAGGCCTAAGAAAGGGTTGTATCCATCAAATGAGGGTGAATGATGACGATAAGAAGTCAAACCTAGCCTCCAAAGGCTTTCCAAAGGTAGCACTCCAAGAAAAAGGTCTCAAAAGGTGGAGCGATTCCTCAAATAATGTGAACGCTCTTCATGAAAAGGCTCCACAAGGCACGCATGCCAAAAATATTGTGTGGCTATTTACATGAAAATTTTGGAATTGCTAACTTAATTTCTCATTATTTATTGGATTTTCTATTATAACCACTTTTTGAAAATATGACAACCACTTTGCTTCTAATGGTGTTGAGATGGCACAATTCTAGTCACTCTATAAAAAATAATTGCTCTTGAAGCTAGGACGCCCCTCCAAAAACGTGTCATCATAATTTCCTACATGAGTGTGTAAACTACCCTTCAAAGTGTGGGCACTTATCAAGGGAAAACCAATGAATGTAGAACAAGTCAACAAGTGCAAGAGGTTGCTTCCATACATCAAGAGGTCAAACCCTCAACCAACAAATAAATCTATGTGTGATACTCCATCAAGTGGGGAAAAACCTCAATTATATGTGCAATGCTACAAAATAGGACACGTCCAAAACCCTCCATGTGTCCCATGTCATCATGTCAGACATGGACACGATGCAAACACGTGTTTGACATGTGTTTTGTGTCAGAGATATGGATCTAACTAAACCAGCTTACCTATCTATGCAAAACAATAATATATCAACAATAAGTACAAAAAAGAGAACAAGAGAAAAGAGTACACCAGATATATGTGGTTCACCCAATTGGGCTACGTCCACGGGAAGGTAGTCTTGTATTATCTCTAGAATATCTCCCTCAAGCTTACAAGAGAGCAATGCCAATAACCCCAATACAATATAATAATACTTGTGAATAAGTAAAGATCATGATGAGTGATGTGACTCCCTTGACTCTATTATGTACTAAGAGATGAGGAGGAATTAATCTCACATATTACACGCCCGATTTAAAAGTGAGTTATACAAACTCTCCCTCTTCGAATCCATTTTAAATCGTATGTATTGATTGGACTTAGAGATTTAAGGTAGCATTTGTTTTATAGCTGTCTTAGGTTAATCTTAACGAATCTTAGTTTAGTCTAAGGACAAGTCTAACTATCAGTAGGATGGATTTGTCTATACAACTGCCCTCTCTCAGCCCTTGTAAAATCATATTGTTTCGATGGAGGTCTACTTGGTCAAATATCCATGTTTCCTATAGGATGTCTAACGCCAAATCTACAAGTTTTCCTAGTGTGCAAAACTCCATTGGATCTTGGGAATTTCATGATGTTGCATCATTCATCGATGGTGGAAACAATATGTTTTTCTTGGATCCAAAAGGAATGTGTTGAAGCCGATCGTTTCCAAAATTATCTTGTTTAACTTGTTATAGATGAAACATTTTAAAGTTCCCTTGCTTTCATAAGTCGTTCCATCAAATTACTAGCATTTAACATCTAAGGCTATATACTTTAGAGCAGCACATAAGTACATTGCTTTCCTAGTTATATTTTTTCCATGCTCAAGGATTTTTCTCAAAGATATAGGCTTCCTAACATCTACATCAGTATCATGGATTTTTTTCTTACTGTTATCACTCCAGGTGTCTTTCCCTAACTGTGAAGGGAATGAGCCTGGTAACTTAAATATTCAATAATGCAGGAGAAAAGATTAAATTGGATGACTTGATATACTCACATTCACTCAGTAACATATGAATCCCCTTGAAGACGAAAGGCTTTCTACTATATTGCTTAGCGGGCTTAAATCAAAGGTGTAAAAGTAAGAAGAATACTTATCATACTAGGAGATCTACATACAAAAGATATGTGAATGGCTGGCTATGATAGATAAAATATATTGCAGATCAAGTTCATCAACACAGTGATAAGATGACAACTACCATGTGTTAGATGAAACATGAAAAGAATACATGCAGGCTTAGTATATCGATAAAGAGATGAGATGACAGTCATCTATTATCAAACACACATAAAGAGAAAAAGAAAGAAAATGAGACTGAACAAACACAGTGAAAGAAGCTTCCTGTGTCAAAATGTATTCATCAAAATCTGAATGAAGTATGGTTACAAGTCCCTCCAAAATCGAACCATTGTTCTACATGAGTCACAGGCTTTATAGCCTTTACAAAAATGTTCCAGATCCTGAAAAACTAGATCGAATCTGCTAAAATAGAAAATCCAAAACCATTTTCACTAAACTGGGAAAAATACTTTTTAATTTGGCCAAGCTGCTGGAAAATGGGGCTCAGAGATGGATTCGATTCTCCCAATCTGTGACACCTGTAGGAAACTTGAGAGAGGTTATTTCTCTCTGACGTGTTGGGCACAAAAAACACCTCCCGTTTCGTAGAATGATGCTCCAGTCGCTCAGAATCATCATTTTAAAATGATGACTCTGCACAGTAAAAACGCCATTTTTGCTGAAACTGCTGAAAAAGAGGCTTAGAGATGGGTTCAGTTCTCCAGATATGTGATACCTGTATATAAAATGAAAGAGGTTATTGTACATTGATTTGTTTTGAGAAAAAACCTCTCTCAGATCTTTGAAATTCATTTTCATTTGCTCGAGATCTTCATTTCAAAAACATGTGTCAAACAGGCAGATTCTGGGATCCGAAAATTGGGGCTCAGTGACGGATTCGATTCTCCCAATATGTGACACCTGTAGGAAAACTGAGAGAGGTTATTTTTTTTCTGACATGTTAGGAACAAAAAACTCCGAGTGTTTTGAAAAATGATTCTCCAGTCACTCAGAAACGTCATTTGAAAATGATGACCTTTCACAGTAAAAACGCCATTAATTTCAGTAAATATCCTTCATCTTCTCCACCTTGCTGGCATTTTTAAATCTAGAACAGAACCTTGATCGTGATGCCTTTAATTATTATATAACATTATAAACCACCCTTGAGGTGTTTGGATCAGTAAAAATCATATCTGTGCAAGAACGGTAACATTCTGTCCAGTTTTTTAGCTTTCGGTAGCTAGGAATGCCCAAGTCCGAATCTGTAAGCTACCGAAAGCTCTGTTTTCGGTAGCTAATGAACCATCGCCTTGTCTGCCTAAGCCACCAAAACTGTTCCACTATACCTGACACGTGCCTTTTATTTCGGTAGCTGAAGAGTTTTGTCTTCCATTCCGTAAGCTGCCGAAAGCTGGGTTTTCGGTAGCTAATGAACCATTGCCTGGTCCGCCTAAGCTACCGAAACCTGAAATTTATTTTTTCGAGAAAAGTAACCTCAAATGTTATTTCAAGCTTTATTACATACTTCAAACTCTTGAAAAAGAACCTCAAATGTATATAAAAATGAAAACTTGAAAGACTTCCTATCACCTAGAAAAACAACTAGTCTATGTTCATTTGAGGAGATACCACTTACTATTAATGTGAACTCCAAAATTGGTATTGAAACACATTCCTCTATGTTAATTCGTGCATAACCATTATCACAATAAACTATTTGCACCAGATAACCAGTACTACAACATTCCTTGAAAATAACCAGACTGGATCACAACGTTGCGATGATAGGAAATTTTGTTTCACATTTAGGCCTCGTCCATCAAGATGAGGCAAGCACACCACATACATTCTTACAAACTCCTTTTAATTGTCGTGTCAGTCCCACTGACAAAAAGCTACTCAAATCATGGCCTTCATACTCCATGGAAATCATCAATCAAGTAGAGAAAAACTTGAAGATAATATGTGTCACGTCCCCAGCAGCATCAATGGTCAATATTGACCATGGGGGATCTAATTCCTTCCTTTTATGCCACTTTGTTATCTGATACCAAGACATTGTTGAGTAAAACTGAGTTATATGTTGCGCAACAGACTACGACACATGTACTTAACCCACTGCGGAACACGTTATGGACCCTTCACTTTACTTTAGTCGTGCTAGCACTAACTAATACCTGCGAAGTTAGTGCAACATACATGGTAGAGACTCATATACATACTATCATCTACATGTCATTACATACAAATTAAATCTGATTATGCATACAAAATTTATAGTCATATAATGAAGTAGATAGAAACAAGAAACATTCCATAACACTTATCTCAACGAAGCTTGTCCTAGCAACTGACTACGCAAGAGCAACGTTCCACCCAACAGTAGGCACTCCGTCGAGCATACTTAGGATGCCATCCCCGTGCTGGACATGATTACCTTAAGGAAAAGGGAAACTATCTATGGCTCTCCTCCATAGTCATTTAGGCATACAGTGTCAGTCATGCTAGACTCGATTGGGATTACAGGATGTTACAGTCACAAGGAATCAACTCACAAGCCAAGCCATACTCTATTGGGTTAACAGGCTTATACATGTAGTAGAGGGAAATTCTAACTAGCGACTCATTACAGAGTTGCAGGCTTCTCGCGTAGACTCAGTAGCTTGGGGTCCACAATAACTGACCCACACAACATAGCACAAGTGCTATTCCAGTGTGTGCATAGAAATACTACCCAAACCCTGCTATTCCACTAGGAGATCACAACCTTCACTAGTATCCTATCCAGACCCGCACTCTACACAATTCTGGAACTCAATACTAGCAATCAATTCTAGTGCAAACTCAATTAGATGGGGGTCCACAATACTCTCCCCACACAACACCGCATAGGTGCTATTCCAGTGTGTGCATAGAAATACCACCCCAACCCCATTATTCCACGGAGAGATCACAGAACTGTTATTGGACCTCAATCCACTCGATGCTCAGCACTTACCCACTCCTAGGGATCGCAACAAATCAAACAGAACAAATAGACATATTTGGTTTACCTTCATAAACGTAGACTTGGCTAGCTCGGTGTCCACAATACTCGCCCCACACAACACTAAGAAGGTACCCCTTCACCGCTCCACGGTCCCTCAGGCGTCACCTTCCTCTAGGTGCTTTACCAATGTGTGTGTAAAAAGGTCACCCAAACCTTGGATCATCTTCCTTCAACCTCTATCTTCTCAAGGCCTACCAATATTGGCTGCGAACAACCAATGGCATCAATGAAATCATCAGCGCCAGACTCAGGGTGACCACTTAGTCACTGCTTGGGTTTCGCTTCTCTCAGCAAATGTTTTAAATCCCTTTTCACCAGTGAGAAAAGGATGGTAGACTCTCTGATGAATGAATTAGTGAAGTATCTCTTCCTCCCATACCACTCTTGCTACAGGAGATCCATAGATACACATTTACAAAGGACAGGGTTACTGACCACGTAATTGATTAACTGGATGACAGAATCCTTGATAGGATATTGATAGGCCAACTGACAGACTCCTTGACAGGAAGCTTCTACGTCATACTCCTTGATAGGATACTGACACTACTACTGACACAAGGTAACTCAGACCCACGCCTTCCTTTCCCCAAGGAAATAACTGCCTCAACTACCTATTCTCGGAAGCATTAAATGATTGGGTGCTTGATTCACACTTACAACTAAAGGATCATCTATCCTCTCTAGGACACTTCGCTCTCATCTATTGACCTCATGGATTTAGTACACTCTTTCCTAACCTTAGGATAATCATGCCCCTTTCTCTTGTTGCTACTACGCAGTCAACTATGGATTTTATCAATAATATTATCATGCACATATACATTAATTTTACATTGTTGTTATGCACAACCACGCATAGCTTGCTAGCTATATACATTCGTAGGAAAACATGTGGGGCCTTTTCCTCAAGCTCTGCACCATGTTACTTATAATTTTCGCAGATATTCCATCATTTACATAGTTTGTGTCGGTCCCAAAACTAGGGACATTACAATACCCTCCCCCTTGAAACAATATTGTCCTCAATGCTCTTTGAAATTGAACAAAAATGGGTATTCTTGCCTCATGGAATATTCCAACTCCCATGTAGCTTCATCTAGGCCAAAGTGCTTCCGCTGCACATTTACCTGGTCGATGACGCAGTTCCTGAGAACTATCTCCTTCTTGTCTATAATGCGCATAGGTTCCACTTGGAATTCTCCCTCGGGTTCCACCTGGATCACATTCCAATCAATGATGTGATTAGGATAATGTATATACTTCTTAAGCAAATAAATATGGAAAACATTATGAGCTTTCATATATGCAGGCAATGTAATCCTATATGCAACTAGTCCTATTCTATCAAGGCCTTCAAAACGTCCACAATATCTCGATGCTAATTTGGCACAACTCCCGAGCTTTAAGGAGCTCTTCCTTGGCCTAACACCTAGATATACATGGTATCCAACTTTAAAATATCGATGCACTCTTTTTATATTTGCGTAGCTCTTCTTCCTATCCTGTGTTGCTTTTAAATTCTGCCTGATCCTAATTATTGCCTGCTCCATCTCCTTGAGCATTTCTGGTCCAGGCATTATTTTGTTCACCGGGTTTTCCCAACTTACTGGAGTGTGACATTTACCGCCATACATGGCTTCAGAAGGACTCATGCCCAATGATTCCTGATGCCCATTGTTGTAAGCAAACTCCACAAGATGTAGGTATTCTTCCCACTTAGATGGCTTATCCATCACATACATCCTCAACATATCTTCTAGTACTTGATTTACCCTATCTTTTTTACCGTTTGTTTGAGGATGATAGACTGTGATGAAACTAAGTTGAGTTCCCAAATCCTTGAACAATCTTTTCCATAAATTTGATGTGAACTTTGCATCTCAATCAAATATTATTGATTTAGGTAACCCATGTAACTTGAAAATTTCCTTCATGAATATTTTTGCAATATCGACATCTTATGTGTCAACTTGACTGGGATGAAATGCACTACTTTTGTCAGCTTTTCCACCACCACCATGATCAAATCACGTTGCTTGGTTGTCTTTGTCAATCTTGTAATGAAAGCCATAGATATTTCTTCCCACTTCCACTCAAGGATAGGAATGGGCTGCAGTAATCCTCCTAGGTGCTAATGCTCAACTTTCACTTACTGGCACTTTTGGCATCTGGCTATGTACTGCGTGATATCCTTCTTCATCGATGGCCAAAAATACTGCTTCCTAGCTGTTGTCACCGTCTTTTGGTAGCCTGAGTGACCTAAATATGGCATCTGATGAATCTCATCCATTACTAGCTTCTTTAGTTCTGCTTTGTTTGGAATGTACAACCATCCTTGGAACAAAATAATTCCATACTCTTCTAATTGATATCTGTCATACTTCTTGTCTGGTTCTTCTGGCTCAATTCCTACACACACTTGAGCATACTTTCCATCTTCAATTGCGACCTAGTTGACTTGTTCTTTGAGGTCCGCGCGACACAAGATTATGGCTGTGATATGAGACTTCCTACTGAGTGCATCTGCTACCTTATTCTCCTTACCTTTAACATGCCTGATATCGAGGTCGAATTCGCTTAGAAATTCTATCCAGATGGCTTGTCGAGCATTCCAATTTGGCTGATAAAAAAAATATTTCAAACTCATGTGATCAATGTGCAATTCAAACCTTCTTCCTAGTAGGTGGTGTCGCCACATCTTCAATGTGTGCACTCTGGCCGCTAGCTCCAAATCATGCATCGCATAGTTCTTCTCATGATCCTTTAACTCCCGGGACTCACAACATATCGTGTGTCCTTCCTGCAAAATTACTCCTATGAGTCCTTCGATGTAGGTGTTTGTGCAGACTACAAAATCTTTGTTTGGATTTGTGACTTTTAGAATAGGGGCACTAGTGAGCAATTCCTTTAGGCGTTGGAAAATCTGCACACAGTTCTTGGACAATGCAAAATTTGCATCCTTTCTCTGCAGTGACGTAATGGGGTATGCTACTTTGGAGAATTATTTGATATATATTCTATAGTATCCGACCAATCCCATGAAAGATCGAACATCGGTCACATTCCTGGGTGTAGGCCAATTTACTATCGCCTCGATCTTTTTGGGGTCTATCGAAATTCCTTCCGCTGAGATGATATGAACCAAATGTTGAATCTTCTCCTGATAGAAATCACATTTGTTGAACTTGGCATACAATTTGTGATCCCTCAACACCTATAGCACCTTTCCGAGGTCATTTGCGTGCTCTTCTTCACTCCTAGAATAGACGAGGATGCCATCTAGGAATACTAGGACGAACTTGTCCAAATACTGGTTGAACACGACATTCATGAGGCACATGAATGTTGCTGGCGTGTTGGTTAAACCAAATGACACAACTGTGAATTCATAGTGGCCATACCACATATTGAAAGCTGTATTATGGATATCTTCCTCTTTGATCCTGACTTGATGGTACCCTGACCTTAAGTCGATCTTAGAAAATACATTGGATCCCTTGATTTGATCAAAGAGATCGTCTATCCTCGGTAATGGGTACTTGTTCTTGATTGTGACCTTATTGAGCTATCTACAGTCAATACACAGTCACAAGGTTCCATATTTCTTCTTCATGAACAACATTGGTGAACCCTAGTGAGTCACGCTTGGTCAAATATACTTCTTGTCTATTAGCTCTTGCAGTTGAATTTTCAACTCCATCAACTACGGGGTACTCATTATGTAAGGGGATTTAGACACTAGGACTGCGCCTAGCACTAGATTAATTGAAAATTACATGTCCCTCTTGGGTGGAAACCCTGGCGCTTCTTTTGGAAATACATCTTTATACTCTTGCAACACTGGAAAATATTATAGCGTTGAACCTTTATCCTCTGTTGATCCCGCGACATGAACTGCGTATATTTGATAGTTCTTCTTGAAATTCCTCCCCAATTGTTTCACAAAAACTTGTATTATTGCGACCTTATTCTACACACCTTTTATTATCTGCAACTTACCTTCATTTTCAAGACATTCAAGTGACTTATTATAGCAGTCAAGCTTGGAATGATGCTTTTCTAGCCAATCCATGCCAACAAGAGCGTCATATGATCCTAACAGTAGGATGTTCAAATGTACTGTGTTTGAAAAACCGTCCAATGTTAACGGACATCCTTCTACCACTTCACTTACCTTCCTTTTTGTACCAGTGACTAATTGGACCAACCATGGCTTTTCATGCCTACTTTTCTAAAGCGTTGTAATGTCCCTTTTTAGGAATTTTATTAAGATGGCAAATTTTTCACTTTTTTTCCCTAAGTCGACCTTTGACTAGTTTTGATGTCTAGGTCTCCAAATTGGTCCAAATGCTCCCAAATATTCTGAGGAGGTGTATGAATAATATTAATACTTGATTATGATTTTTAGGGATGATTTAATACCATTAAAACACTTCTGCAAACTCCTTTAAGATTCTGGTCAATGTATGGTATTTTACTAGCAATTTCTCTTTGACTAGTATTGGTCCCTTGGTCTCCAAATGACTCCAAATTCTCCCAAATTGCTACAGAAGGTACTTGGATCATATTAAGACATATTTATAATTTTTATGGATGCTCTGGAGTGTTCATATGACTTCTACAACTCCCCTTTCAAATTTGGTCAAGATAGGGATTTTACTAGTAAATTGTGGTTCAAATCCCCTAAGAGTGGATGATGAAAATGACTTTCCAAATGCACTCAATCCAACTCGAATTTCTGAATGGAAATAGGGGACATATAAATTAAATCAACATGAAATAATATTCATCACCATTCAACTTTTAATGTCTGCTATAACTCCCTTAAATCAGATGCAAGAAGACTAGTTTCAACCTTGGGGGAAATAACATTAAATCTTCTTCAAATGAAATAAAACTGAGCAAGATGGATCCAAATGATTAAGTGCTGAACATGAAACTTGTAATACTAATCAATGGAAGAAAATACATCATAAATATATCAAATAAGCATTCTTCCATTCGAAATCATCATCAATACATTGGCATACATCAATCTAGTGGGGGAAATGTCACTGTTTGTTCAATAATCATTAATTTTACATACAACCACTTGATATTTTGACCTGAAACTTTATGGAGGTGAATAACAGAGTATTTAATTCATATTATAAAATAAATGAGGCATTAGAAGGTCCCCCAAAGAGTACAATAGCTCACCCAAAACGCCCTCCCTCAAGGATCAAGAATATGCAATGAAAATTGGAACTGGTTGAAGGAGTGAGCTGCAATAGAAGAAACCATGAGCTGCCCTATAGCTTACACTTGCAAATAAAGACTCCATTAAATCTCATGAAAGACCTGAATGGCCTTTCCAAACACCAACTTGGATGGGAATCTTTCACCCTCGAAATTGGCTAAGGCAAGAAACTAGTCATCCACTAGCTCCTCTCTCACAAATGCAATTGCAAATTCTAAAAATGATCAAAATCTGGTTTAATTCTTTGTTATTGACATTTATAAAGTTTCCAAGCTCTCTATGGGTCGAATTCCTTCCAAGAGATGCATTCCAACTCAAGTTGGGAAGAGATTCCAAAGAATGCCACTTGTACAACAATTCCTAGTCTCCCACTTCCACCAAATCACATGTGGAAGCATCTTAGCTGCCCTAAATCCCTTGAGCGCCCTCTTGGAGGATAGTTTTAGCCATGACATGTCATATATGTCAGATTTCGGCCTTCAGGTCTGATTTGTGTCATAGGTGTCATAGGATCTTCATCATTGTTGTCATAGAGCTAGGGAATCTAGTCCAAGTGTCTCATTAGCTCCAAGATGCCTCTTCCTCTTCCATGGGAGTTACTCTTCCACTCCAATTCGACCTTAATTGATTCATTCCAAGTATATTTACCTTCCAACTCATCCCAAGACCCTTGGGCTTCTTATGGATTTGAATTGACAAGAGGAGGATGCCATGTGGCATATAAAATCTAGCTTGTGTGGGTCCCACTTCCTCCATTTGTCTTCATGATCAAATGTAACTTTGATTTTCACTTGTATATATTTATTTAGCTCATTTATTAAATATTTATGCTATTCTAATTTCCACACATCATTTATTATCCCCCTTATTCCAAATCCCAAAGCTTCCACCCCCCAACCTAAGAAACTAGTAATTTTCCTCTTTGGCAATTATTTGACCCTTAGCATCAATTTGACAAATTCTCATGAATATGACCAATGGGCTTACGCCATTGTGACCCAATGAAAAATTTGGGACATGAAAAGTGTGCAAGATTCGACAATCTTAAGTTGAATATAACTATGACTGGATCTGGATCTATTAATATGGAAACAGACCACGACAATATTACCTCTAACTTCAACCACTACGACTTGATGGTTTTCCGGACGATCATCCAAAGCTGCATAGATTCTAGGGATTGATCTGGCCACGTCCTCTACAGTTACATATTCTTCAAGGTTATGGATTTGTCGTAGTTGTTACTTCTTGTAAGGGAAATCATACAACTTATGGTTCTCTCCAAATCCCCAACATTACATTGGTTGCTTGGGCCTCCTTACGCTTGGCATAGAGCATTGGAATTTACCTTGCGCGGAGTGCTCTTGTCGTACATTCCTATGCTGATTCCCATAGGGTACAAGTCTAAACTCTTTCTTCCTCGTATCAAATATTCCCTTAATATTTTCTCTTCCCGCTTGATTCTCCTCAAATCTGCCCTTACTCTGCTCGTATCAATGCATAGCCTTCCAAATCGCTTCATCTAAGGTATTGGTTTCCATGAATTCAATTCTGTCACGGTAGCTCTGGGGAAACCCACTTAAAAATATTTGAATATTTACCTTCTCATTTATGAGATAATCCACATACCGGAGTAGTTCTAGGACTTTGTGCACATACTCCTCCATTGTTATTTGTACTAACTTCAACTCATGGAACTCCTTTCTTTTACTGTCATAGTATCTTTCAAAAAGATACTTCTGATTGAAGTATTTTTCAAACTTCTTCCAATCAATCATTTCTTTGATCCCTTTCACTTTTCAGAGATGCTCCCACCAAATAGAAGCTCTACCATTTAGATTAAATATGGCAATCCTGGCCTTCTCATTCTTAGAAAAATCTTGAATCTTGAAGTACTTTTTCATTCCAAGGAGCCATGCCTAAGACTCCTATCCCGACCTGCTTTCTCCATCGAATATATGCATCTTTATCTTTCTGAGTTCTCCTAGGGAATTCTTTCTATGATATCTTCGATTCGAATGTGCTAAGTTGTTAGATGAACTTCTGGATCTACTCAATCTACTACTTGAACTGCCTGATGGAAATATTCTATTCCTTCCTCTGCGCACACTTCCTTTTGGCGACGCGAGCCTCCTCTGGAATGACTGCTTGCACATATTCCAACCTTACTATCGATGTTCTGGTTGGATCCCATATTAGTTTTCTACTGCATATCTATCAAAATTTGCAGTATGGCAGTGTTGATCTAGTGATGCTCTTGCTGCACCTTAGTTAGCCTTTCATTGAAACTCCTCATGGTTTCAACCGTATCCAAAGGTGTGACCTACGCCCTCCTTCCATTGGAATCTGTTTCTGCGTCACCACCACACACATATCCTCCCATAACATCTTATGTGACATCATATGGATCTTGCACATCATCCATGGTAATCATCCAACTGAATAACCCAGGTACTTCTGCTTGCTGCTTTCTGATACCACCCTTCTCAAAGTGACTCACGGCCAAGGCTAGCGTCGTGCACAAGAAAAACTAATTAATGTTAGATTATAACCTTTGAAAGATTAATTTAATATTACTACGCTGGGTTCTTTCTGCACTCAGAGGCATAGTATTGAAACCATTGTTCTGAACCACTCTGTCATGTCCCCAGCAGCCTGAGTGGCTAATTGCGACCAAGGGGGATCTAATTATTTCCTTTTATGCCACTCTATTATTTGATACCAAGACATTGTTGTCTAAAAATGAGTTATATACTATGCAACAGACTGCGACACATGTATTTAACCCACTGCGGAACACATTATGGACCCCTCACTCAACTTTAGTCGTGTTGGCACAAACTGCTACCTACAAAATTAGTGCGACATACACGGTAGAGTCTCATATACATACTGTCATCTACATTTCATTACATACAACTTACATTTTATTATGCATTTAAAATTTATAGTCATATAATGAATTATATAACAACAATAACCATTCCATAACACTTATCTTAATGAATCTTGTCCAAGCAACTGACTATGCAAGAGTAACATTCCACCCAACCGTAGGAACTCCGTCTAGCATGTACTCTTTCTGCTTAGGAGTCCACCCTCACATTGGGAATGATTACCTTAAGGAAAGGGGAAACTATCCATGGCTCTCTTCCATAGTCAATTAGGCATACAATCTCAGCCAGGCCAGACTTGACTAGGATAACAGTTTGTTGCAGTCATAAGAACTCAACTCACAAGCCAAGCCATACTCCATTGGGTTAACATGATTATATAGGTAATAGAGGGAAATGATAACTAGTGACTCATTACAGAGTTGCAGGCTTCTAGTGCAGTATCGATTAGCTTGGGGTCCACAATACCTTCCCCACATAACACCGCACAAGTGCTATTCTAGTGTGTGCATAGAAAGACCACCCAAACCCCACTATTCCACCAGGAGATTACAACCTTCACTAGTATCCTATCCAGATCCATACTCTACACCATTCTAGCACTAAATACTAGGAATCAATCCCGTGCATACTTAGTTATATGGGTGTCCACAATACTTTCCCTACACAACACCACACATGTGTTATTCCAGTGTGTGCGTAGAAAGACCACCCCAACCCCGCTATTCCAAAGAGAGATTGCAGAATTTCTATTGGACCTCAATCCGCTCGATGCTCAACACTTACCCACTCTTAGGGATCACAACAAATCAAACAAAACAAACAATCATAATTTTTTTATTTAAGAAAGGGAGAATTGAGAGGAAAGGATCTCTTGCTCCCTAATGGTGGATGGATTCTGTAATGGAAATTTGAGAATAGTGTGATCTATGTGAGTTTGGTTGAGAATTACTTTGGAGATTGGGAGGTCTCTTCCACGTTTTTGGGCTTGTATTATTCTTTGTGACCCCCTATTTGCTTGGGGGACTAGGAGGAAGAAGAGTACTCCCAGTGTAGTAGGGAGGTCAACCAAAGAGTCATTCGGTAATCATGGAAATATTGGATCAGGCTAAGCGAAAACTCCTCCGGTAACTTCTTCAACGGATGGATCGACTATATGATTAGGTTCTTATATCATTCTCGATTAAATTTGAGCTTGATGGTTATTTCCTGTTATGTGAAGAATATGTTATTTATAATTTATATTTTGAATCGTGAAAAATATGGAAATTTCCTAGCAACTTAATGGTTATTTTCTATTATATTAAGAATATGTTATTTATAAGTTATTCTTGAATCATGATAAACATGGACAACTTATATATATATATATATATACTGTTAACAAATATTTTCTTTTCTGTTGCAAAAAGGATAGACATATGTTCTGTTATTAATTATTTTCTATTACGTATAAGATATTTATATGTTTTGTTTCAGAGTAAAAATTTCCATTGTAAATCATGAGAGATATGGCCTTATAGTTTTGTAAGGGCTATCCAATCTAGTTAACCAATGTTGTAATCTCCAGTGGGCACTGTGGATGATTGTAATGTATAATAGCTATGAAATACATATGTACTCTGGTGTTGATTAGAAGCTATAATTAGTATTTCACAACGATTGTGGATTACTGTTCGTAAATGTTATTGAATTCATGTTACTAGAATGTAGTCTTCAGCGAAGACCATAGTCGGGTTAGTGAATTATAACCGCTGCAATGTATACATTTATAAATGATGTAACGAATTAGAAGTTACATTGTAGATCCTAGTGAATGAGTATTTTGGTCCTGTAAATATTATTTAACTTACGTTTCCAACAATGTATTCACGATGTGAACTATTGATGGATTAGGAGTCTATACGAACTATGATGTTAAAGGCAAACTTAGAACCGTATTTGAAAACCCTGTAAAAGTAAGGGAAAGAAAAATATTAGTGGGACTCGATCTACTTGCAATGAGGGTTAGGGCCCATGAATATCGTGACTGTAGGAAGCTCAACCTCTAGCGAAGGATGATTTGAGTAGAAACAGATTCTACACTCCCTTTTATGTATGCCTATGTTCACAGTCCAAACCATAGTCGTCTCTTCCTAAACAATCACTTTACACTGTCAATGCAGTTAAATCTGTGCGAGAAGTATTATTATAGATTTGCCTCGGTATCACGATATTCACTCATACGGATATGATTCCATAAATTGTGCCGTGAAAATGTTTTAGGTAGTTGATCAGATCTTATGATCCATGTCTTCTATATGCTTCCTTAATGAATGTGATTACAGGTTGAATGGGGATGACTACGCCATATATTCCCTTGATCTGTGGACTCTCGCAGCGAGCAATCCACAGAACGGTCAGGAGTCTACATAACAATTTGGACATATAATATTCAGTTGGAAGGAAAAATCAAAAGTTTATTTAAATTTCAACATAATGTGTATATTTAAAGATTGAATCTACAGTACTTTACTATCGCTAATGTTATCTCACAGTGTCGATGCCACGTCAACCTACCTTTTCAAATCTACAAATCGGCTCAACTCGACATGATCCCTGGGATCATGTTTTTGTCCACCTCAAGTTACTGTTAACGCACTGACAATATACACACTGATGAATCTAGTATAATTTATCGTTAACTGCTTCCAGTAGGTAGAATCATCCCTACAGTTAGTTCGTATCGAATGAGTTAGAAAACAGTAGTTGTTGAACTACCACTCGTTCTTAGAAATTAAAAAAAAAATCAAAAGGCATGGAAATAGATGATCATATCTTATGTAAGAGTATAATTAAGATTTAAATGACGGTAATGTTATAGGTATATCTACTTAATATCTTAATGATCAATTAAGTTAAAACTGTGTAAAATTATCGATATCTATGTGTACATACATATGTATGTTATCAAAATACAGTGAATTTGACCCTTCTTGTGTTGTTAACGAGTTGAACTTTGGAATCTATCTCTATATATAGCCGGCATGATAGGAAATAACATGTTATACAACTTGACGAGAACTTTATACTCAACGAGAACTCTAGCCATAAAAACCCATATTTTTGCATAAAAAACACCAAAAAACAACCCCAAATCAAAAAGTGGTGCCACTGGTAGCACCACTTTTTGATCCAGGGTCAAAAATATAGAAATGAACCAAATCATTTGTTATTGATGTTTGCAAAAACCTTAAAATCAAGCTCTAAAATGAAAACTAATTCTACCAGTAGCACACTTTTTCAAAAAATGACATTTTATATGATTTTATCAAAATTGAAAATTGTGCTTATTTAATCTCTTAGTAACACTATATAAAAATTGTGTTGAGTTAAAACACAAATTATTCAAGAAATAATTTGACCACTCTTTTCATATAAAATACAAAAATTTATGATATTCATCATAAAATCATATAATAAACCATAATACATAGAAGTAATTCATATCAAAATTCAAGCACTCCTTTAGAGTTTCCATACAAACAATGGCATATTAATAAAAAAGACAAAATGTTTCATGTGCGAATATTCAAATCAACACATGGATTCTGACACACCATCATAAGCTACATTTTCTTCAGAAGAATGACTGGATGAAGATGTAGATAGCCCGTATTCTTCTCTACTATCAATGAGTGCACCATCTAAATCTTCATGTACTCCCAACATTTCATATGCCATATTCCTTCTAGATATACACCTTGATTTAGCAAACTCCCATGTTGCAACTATTTCTGGTGCCAACAATATTTTGATAATCTCTATAGTCTTGGAGCGAAGAGTGCCTTTCCTTGTCGACTGGAAGTCATAAACTAGTATGTCAACATCCTCTAATTTCAAAATGTCTACGCGATGATGATTTACATTTTGACCCTTTCTTTTTATGTTTTTGCAAACCTTTTTCTCGATCACCATCTCTAGCTTGTACACACCATCAAATGGGTGTGTGTTTGTTGCATACCAATGTACTTCAATAGATATAACTTCTTCATTTTATTTATTGACCTTCATAACTTTTTCAATCTAGAATGGATAACCACGTGGATCTTCTGTGGCCAAAACTGCAATCATGCAACCCTCCTTAATATCTTGTACTGAGCCTCTGTAAAGGTCTCCATCGCCTCACGCCTTGCAAATGATCTTCTAGACCTAATGTACATTTCCCTTTCTTCTGGTTGAGAAGGATCAACACCTTCAGGCTCAACATTTCTCTCCTCATTTTCATTTGACATACTTTGTGGCCAACCAAATGGATTCTTCAAAAAAAATCTCCATTTGTAGAGTTTGTAATTATGTCATTTTGCTCTATGAAAAATGACTCCCACCAAACAGAATCAACAACCTCAAAATAATCATATGTATCTTTGATAGACTTTTTTATTTCTTCCAAGCATTGAGAAGAATCAACATCTCTATTGTGTTGGCGTGAATTTTTAATCTCAACAATTGATTGCAACAACGATAACTTTGGGGCATACATTTGACGACCTGGGATGAATTTCAGAAATGCTAAACTTGATGTAGGCCCCCATTCTACACTTGTTGAGTACTTCTTACCCCATAGTAGTGTTTTCCCATCAATTTTTTTTATATGAAATTGGTTCTGAAAGCTAATGTCATTAAGTTTCTCAATGCACCTTTCTTCACCATGCGATCCCAAAATAAATCTCTGCATGTTAATAGTTTCCTCCAATGTTAGCACAAAAGGCTCTGGACTATATGTTTTTCTAATAATTTGAGTTAATGATGGCAGGATCCCAACATTCTTCCTCCCCAATGTCAATGCAAAATGGCTAAACATTTGATCAATATGGTCATGTGTATGCTCAACAAGAAGGAAACCAACTTTAACCTTCTAAAAAGTTCCCAATTCAACAAGCACGTTCAGATAACCAAACATGATCTAATTTTTGTTTTCCCGACTGGTGTTGTCCAATTGCAGATATAGAACTCGAGGAATATTACCAGACCAATGAGTCCGCACATGGTGAATTATGGTAATGGTAATATTTGCATCATTATGAATATTGGGAGTTGTAAAGTAAACCTTTGGAGACATTTGACCATTAAAAACCATACAACCAACCAAGTGAAACTGAATAAAATTTTCCTCCTTTAAATTCTTTGGTACATGAACAAAATGTGGCAAAAGTTTTTTTTCTTTTTTCTTTTCCATCCATGCCATCAATTATCAAACCCATATCCTTATGTGGTTCATCATAACACTTCTTGCGATGTTTGTATAAATTTTTTCATTCAACTGATTGTTGATTGTGATGTGCTTGAAGTTCTTTAACAACATAATCTACAAATAAAATAAAAACAAAACATTGATGTGCTTTCGTAATAGATATTTATTCCAAAAAAATAAAGTTGTTAGAGACATACCTCTCTCTATCCCTTTTGATTTATCCCTTCTTTGTTTAAGAGAAGCACATATACTGCAAACCCTCATCCTTGACCTCTTAGGAATACGAACATTGTTGAACTTTGTTTTCCATAGTCTAGTAAAATATGCATATCTATTGAAATTGTTATTTCCTTCTGCATCTTGAACAAATGCCTTGTATAAGTTGTAGATTTCCTGCCTTGAAAAATTATCTAGAATGTGTATGGTTTCTCTATCTGGCATACTCTCTCCATGCTTAGAAAATAATTCATGCATCCATGACACTGCAATGTTTGTTAACGACCCACTAGCTCATCCATGATATTCTTTAGAATAAAATGTAGGATCCTTTTCTAGCCTTGTTTGGATTATTGATAGTCTAAGATTACCAATTGAGTGGATTCTTTTGAATTCCCTTCTAGAAAGAAAAATACTTCCAATGCGATAATCATAACCTGCCTTTGTAGAAATCATGCACCCTACCAAATATGAATTTTGCATATTTTTCTTCATTGATAGATATGCTCGTCTTTTCTCTAAGGCATAATTGTAGTGTATTTTTTTTCAGACAATTTTTTTGGCAACACTCACTTGAAATCAAATCAGTAATAGAATTGGGACCTATGACCAGATATTTCCTAGACCTTGTATAACTAGAATGCTTTGGATTGATATAAAATGGCCTAGTCCTACACTTAATCTTGCTCATTGGTACAATTTTCCTTTGTGTTTCATGAACCATTAAATCATCCTCATTAGAATGAATATCCTCATCAATATGAGGAATATCATCCCTCTCATTGAGATTATAATCACCAAAATTAGTAGGAGAATGAGTATCCGCATCAGTATCAAGTTTATCACTTGAGGTTAAATCAACATCATTGGTGGGCTCATCCTCCCTAAAACCATCATCTGTCCCATTAAAATCCTTGCTTGGAAGGAAATAATCATCAATGCCATCAAAATCCTTGCTTGGAGGAAAATAACCTTCATCATTATTGGTTCCTTCATCCTCACCAGAATCATCACCTATCCCTTTAAAATCCTCACTTGGAGGAAAATCATCATCGGTGCCATCAGAATCCTCGCTTGGAGGAAAATCATCATCGGTGCCATCAGAATCCTCGCTTGGAGGAAATTCATATTCACCATTATTGTTGCCCTTATCCTCACCAACTTCATCATCCGTCCCATTAAAATCCTCGCTTGGAGGATATGATCATTGCTTCCATTAAAATCCTCGCTTGGAGGAAAATCGTCTTTGCTACCATCATAATCCTCGCTTGGAGGAAAATCATATTCACCAAAATCATCATTTGTCCCATTAAAATCCTCACTTGGAGGAAAATCATCATTAGAGCCATGAAAATCCTGGCTGGGAGGAAAACCATCTTCATCATTGTTGTTGCCTTTATCCTCACCAAAATCATCATCTATCCCATTAAAATCCTCGCTGGGAGGAAAATCATCATTTGTGCCTTCAAAATCCTTGCTTGGAGGAGAAACATTATTAGTCTCATTAAAATCCTTGCTTGAACAAAAATCATCATCAGTGCCATCAAAATCCTTGCTTGTAGGAGAAACATGATCAGTTCCATTAAATTCTTCACTTGGAGGAAAATCACTGTTAGTGCCATCAAAATCCGTGCTTGGGGGAGGAACATTATCAATCCCATTAAAATCCTCGCTTGGAGGAAAATTATCATCGGTGCCATTAAAACCCTCGCTTGAAGGAAAATCATCTACACCATCATTAGTGCCTTCATCCTCACCAAAATTATTATCTATCCCATCAAAATTCTCGCTTGGAGGAAAATCAAGTTTGTTGTCTTGTAAATCCTCGCTTGGAGAAAAATCTTGGCTTGGAGGGAAATCATCCTTTGTGCCTTGAAAATCCTCGCTTGGAGGAAAATATTGGCTTAAAGGAAAATCAATGTTAGTGCCTTGAAAATCATCGCTGGGAGGAAAATCATACGGTTGATGCCTTGAGAATCATTTCCTTGAGAAAAATCATCATTGGTGCCTTGAAAATCGTCACTTGGAGGAAAATTTTCATCATATTCCTCAGTGTCTTTAAAACCTCCACATGGAGGAAGCTCTTCATCATCATCATTAATGCCTTTATCACTTGAAGGTAAATCATCATCGGTGTCTTTGAAATACCCAGTTAAATCAAAATTTCCACAATCTTCAGACATTGATATTAATTCAGACGAGTCCATGACTTTTCACTAATAAGATAATGAATTTTTCTCACACTCCTCACCAAAAATTACAATGGTGCAACTATCAACCGCCAACAATTTTATAGCTAAAAGAACGAAATTTTCTCTCCCAAATTTTCCCTTCAAAATTTTCCTTCCAAAATTTCCCCGCAAAATCAATCACATATTTCAAACACAATTATAACACTATTAAAAGTAATTTAATTTATCGTATAACGATTGTAATAATACTAATAAAATGACATTTAAACAATGTTATCCAAGCTTTTTAATGGCAATATTAGTTATTTACATTAATTTTTTAAACCAAAAGTCACAACACTAGTCAATTTTCATTTAATGCCTTCTTCTCTAAATTTAGAAATAATGCATTATCTAATTACACAGTTTTTAATCCCACATTCATAAAACAGTAAAAAACACCTATTTTTTGCTATATTAACGCAGTTTGGTTTTCTATGGTCACCATTTGCAAACAACGATCCTCAAGGCTTTGGAGACCATCGAACAACTTTTGAAACATTTTCAAGGTTAGTTAAATTAAATTTTTTATGTTTTAATGCAATTTTTTTTCCTTTCGGCTTTGGCATACCCTTTGTAAAACCTAGGTAATTTTTATTTTTATTTTTTATTTTGGCCCGAGGGCATATGCACCCATTGCTTAGCCCCCATTGCATAGCCCACGGGCTATGTGGGCTATGTGGGCTATGCAATGGGCACCCGTTTGGGAGACGCCCATTGCATATCCAGTGGGATATGCATTGGGTGCCCACGGGGAGGAACTCCGCTCCTCCCCACTTCCAAAGGGGCGGGTTTGACCCACCCCTTTGCTAGCGAGGAGGAGATCTGCTCCTCCAACCGGGCGCCCTTTGGGTGCCCACAATGCCCGACGGGGGGGCACTGTGGGAACCCAGAGGGGAATGGGGGGGCACTGTGGGAACCCAGAGGGGAACAGGGGGAAATGGATCTCCGCCCTCGGGCCCCCTCTAGGCGCCCACAACCCCCCCTGGTTGGGCGACGCGATTCTCAGAATCGTTCCACCTGACGGGGGGGCTGTGTGGGATCCCAAAGGAGCACCCAATGCATATCCTGCAGGATATGCATTAGGCGCCCATTGCATAGCCCTCCCAATGCATAGTCCCTGGGATATGCAATGGGAACCAAGGGCTGTGCATTGGGCACCGAGAGATATGCATTGGGCGCCCATTACATAGCCCTTGGGCTATGCTATGGGCACCTCGTAGCATATCCCAAGGGCTATGCATTAGCCACGGGTGCACCAATGCACAGCCCTTGGGCTATGTTAAGCAAACAAATGCTGAGCCCTTGGGCTATGCTACAAGATCCCGTAACATAGCATAAGGACTATGTATTTAAAAAAAAAAACTCGAGCTCCCTCTATGTTTACAAAAATGTTATCCTTTGTATAAATATATGTTAAATTTTTTTTTAAGTGCAACTATTTTTTTTAAAGCATATACTAATTTTGTTTTGTTTTGTTTCTGACTATAGGGAAAATGACATCAAGAAAACTATCTGTAAACATCTCTAGAGTGAGATCGTAGATGAAGTCATTGAAAAAAATAGTTGATCCATTTGACAATGTTGCGCGTGATGAAGTTATACCCAGTGATGATTTAAAATCCAAGAATATTAGAGAATGGAAACAGGCACTAGCTGAAGAGAAACTTGACTATTCTTGGTTTCTGAAAAAGAAATATCAAGGCAACTCAGAAAGTATTCACTTATATTGTGTTGGATTTGCATATCTTAAAAATGATTATCACTCATTGGTATTGTTGCGAGATATTTGTTTGGTGTCGGGTAAAGACATTGTTTATGCACTAGTGAAACAAGCTAAAACCTTTGTCAAAATCCGATATTCTTTGAAGGTTACAAACTATAAGATGTAATAATTTTCCACAGAATTTTGTGCAGGAGTCATGCACGATATTGAGCGCAAGGGTGTAAGTTTCTGTATTTGTATATCTTTCTAAATTTCTTATACTTTGAATTATATGACCATGTAGTAGATTTAATACAATAATGTTTTTATTTCGCAAGATTTTGCTATGCCACTTTCCCATATTCTGAATGGAATTTATTCTACATAAGAAAATTTGATGGATGTCATTAATGCCCCTCTTCATAAGGGAGAAGAACCAAATAAGGGAGAAACACCAAAGCAAAAATGAGTGCAAAATTATCCTGAAGAAGTACAAGCACGTAAAGGAAAAGGAATCCAACAATCAAATGAAGTACCTAGGAAGGTTCAAAAACATATCTCACCCAACTGAACATGATCCACAAATTGTTGGTGATGACAATGTTACTTCTGCTGGTAAGAGAAATATACACTCTTCTAAAAGACCTATGGATGAGGATGTTTCCATTCCTAATAAACATGTTGTTCTTTTAGATACAACTGCTTCAAGACATAAAATGAGGAGAGAAAATGTTCAATCCAATTTTGAAAATCATAGTGAGAACTCGGGGGACAGTTTGGAAATCATTACTCCACGTGGTGATCTAGATGATGGTGTTGTTAAGACAACACAAAATGATATTCGAGATTGATTGCGGAGGGATAAGTTGGTTCACAATGGGCATACATTTGATTTAAATGTAAAGCAACTTTATAGACACACATAAGGCGAAGAGAAGTATCAAATTAGGAAATCACATCGCCTGCATGTTCATAACTTGAAAGCATTGATGAGGCACAATCCCTATGCACATGTGGTTGACTACCTAGTTCTTGTTGACCCAAAATATGTTCATGTTAGAGATGCATTTGAATAATCAAAATGTTTTGATAACAACTTCTATGTTTTGGGGGGAAATCATTCTGCGGAGGATATAAGAGAATTGATGCAAGAGTTTCCAAAAAACCCTACTTTTCAAATAGTGAAATGCATCATTTACATTGGTTTAACAGATGTGGAAGCAAAACTATTGGCATGGGATCACAACACAAATAATGACTATAGGATTTCCATGACATTCGTTCAAAGGGTTAGATTTATCCACAATGAATTTGAACAAATATGTGGTGGGATAGATCGAAAGTTGATGCATATTTCCAGAAACAATGTTGCATGGAAATAGGTATTCCTTTTAAAGAGGACAATGTGAAACAAAAAGGTTTGAAAGGAAGTGATGCATTCAGAGCTGTAGATAAATATTATGGGATTTGATTGATGACATATTTAGCATGTGCGAGAATATTGGAGTAAAAATCCAGAAGGTAAAAAAAAGTAAAGCAGTTGCATGGAGCAGTAGTCAAGGAGGCCTTGATGTCAAGAACTTGCCAAAAGATATGACTATGACATCTTGGATATCATTGCAAGGTGTGAAGCATGAAACACTTATATCTACAATACTGTCACGTGTAAAGTCAGGTGAATTATCCATGGAAGAAATGTGCAATGATTTTGAAAAGTAAGTTTATAGGTTTTTTATTTTTATTTTTTTAAGTTTATTTTTTGAGTTTAAGATTTTTTATTAAATAAGCATTGTGTTAGTATTAGATGTCATTGTTAACGCCATTTATTTTTACATCATGTAGTTATAAGGTTTACATGAAAATACAAGAGGATATGGTTATAATGTTGGGTGAGAAGAGTTGGGATGATGTCAGATGCAACTATCCAGATTCAAGCTCCATGGATTAAAGTTATGCATAGATGAAACCTCTGTAGTTTAAACGGAGGGTTAAAATCTATGACTTATATAAAATCTTACATGAGATTTGTTTTTTTAAAAATTGATTAATTTAATTCATAGTGGAATTTGTATATTTTAAAATCTTTGAATACCAGGGTTAAACTCTTGTAACAATTGATTGTGGAGTCGTGCTCTGACAAGATCTCCCGATCATTCATAACATTCTTATAATAAAAGAATTGATTACAACCTATCGACTGTTAAGCGAAACCTTTGTCATCCTTCTGATGGAATTTTAAAATGCTAATAATGATTTGGTAAGCCAATGCTTACAACCATAACCATGATGTAGGTTATTCAATTAAAACATAGAGTTTAACGCCAAGATATTTGTCATTTGGTTAATTAAAATTCGAATTTCCTGGGTTGAATGCCGGTCCAAGCTTACATTTCACCTTGAGTATTTCATAATTACCCATTTACCTTTGAATATTATAGAAGAATGGATGAGGATGAACATATGATATGTCGACCTCATGCAAGATTAAATGTTTGCTGATATCACTGCGTATAAAGGTTTCACGGTTGCCGTGTGTAATCTGTCCCTAAACTTTATGACAAAGTAATTTCTCTTGGTTAGTTAACTAACAATGGTTTTGTTGATTCACGGTTTATTATTAATGTTTGCGTATTATTTTGAGAGGTTGTCTTGGCTAAATCACTGTAACGTCCCCCTCACCCTTTCCGACCATTGGCAATGGATGTTGGCCAAACCGGGGCTCTAATAATTCACCCCAAATGCATAATACAATTTTTAACAATAAGCAGAATGTCTGTAGAAATGTAATAAACATGCACAACGGAAATATAGATCTATCCACACACATCTACCATTCAATTACACAAGCATAAAATTATAGGCATGAAATAGAAACACTTCAGAATCAATTGCATAAGATTATTTATCTTTATTTAATGCAGAGCCAAGCAATTGGTTGTGTAAGAGCACTTTTCCACCCAACCATAGGCACTTCGTCCAACATATAATATTTCTGCTGGGAGGCCACCCCCAAGCTGGGCTATGAGTCCACAAGGGCAAAGGAAGCACCTACAGGCTTTTATCTCTTATCCCAGAATCCGTTATGCTCTCTGTCTTCTAATTCGAATTCCTGGGTTTAATACACAGTCTGGTAAAAAAAACATGGCTATCAACAACAATGTAATAACTCTATGTGGAGTAGCAGCTAGCATGAGAGAATGGGAATGGAATGATGATAATCAAAAGAGTGTTGAATCTAAGGATATGTGGTAAGGGTGAAAATACAACAGACATGGATTATGACCATAGAAGAAATAGGACTGCTGACAGCTGACATAACTGTAACAAAAGTGCAGTCAGTCCCATGCTTCAATAACTACATGAGGTGACTTTTCCCACCAACCACACACATGCATTAATGATTGGAAAAATGGTAAAAAAATGATATAATTGGCTTATTCCCATCACATGACAGAATTTTGGGTGAATTCTAAGGTTGACACTTGGAAGCATAGGATTTGGTTTCCCATAGCCCCCCTTCCTCTTTCCCTCTGGCAGAATCATAGCCCCTTCGGTGCTCTTTATGCAACCATTGTTGGACCATTTTATTATTTATGCACATAATATTTACACATACTTTAAGTCGGCGTAAAATTCAACCAAACGGTCCAAATAAAATATAACATCATACATGCCTATCCATTCACTAGTTGGGCCTTAGCCTTGAGCTTCGCACTAAGAATTCACACTAGCATATTTACATCATTTACATTTTTAATGCAATGGGGTCAAAATCAAGATATTACAATAACTCCACATTTTAACTACCAACTTATATATGTGTAGTTATTAACGCTAGAGTTTTCTTTTGGAAAACATATCTCAACATGCTCTCTTCTCAAGGTCTCGATAGCTTAATGTCTCCCAAATAAATAGCTCCAACGATTTCCTTTCCTCGTGGAGTTCACTTCCAGATGGTCTTGTGTTTAAATTAAAACATTTTCTAACTAATTCCCGAAGTAACGGGTTTGCGTCTATGTGAGGTAATCGATGGTCAGCTGTAATAAAAACAAACTAATTAAGCACAAACGTGGATAATATTTCAGGTCACCGGTTGGCATCAACAAATAATTACTTGATTTATAATCCTCTAGCATAATGATAAGTGATATCTCTGTTAATAATTAACAGGATCCATGTATAATTATGTAAACTCGATGCGACTATATGAGGGAGATTCCCTTACCCATGCTGGCAAGTCATTCAAATTACTAAAACATATAACTATCCACGACATTACACCATTCTTATATAAGATGTATGGGTAGTTTCGTGAATACTCAAGAATACCAAATCTTTTGGTAAGAAATATTTTATCCTAAAACACATCCAATTGGAATACACCACTACAAATTGGGTGGACAACATATAGAGTACAAATTATAGAGTACATTAAACATAGATAAGTTAAATTCATTATGGTCGATGTGTAATATTTTGAGAATAAATAATTACACTTGATTTGTGAAAGATCTCCTTGACGTTTGGTTGGATTCGAAGTAGATTCTTGTCAAGACTTGTGCGAAGATTTCTTTTCTTTTATTTACAAATGAGAGATCTTAGTAAATAAAATGGAAGTATGAATTCATGAAAGAAAAAAGATTAATCCTTGACATTAGAACGTATATGTCTTATATTGATGGATTTTGAAAGGTGGGCTTAATTAGAAGTATTAAATAGGGTTTGTTATGACTTAAATAGGTAGGTGCTTGAAGAGAGTTCTATATAGGACACATGCATTATTTGGTTAAAGTGGAATAAAATATGTAGAATATATGGTAAATTTATCATTTTGTTAAATATTATACATATTTAAATGTTTATAAGATATTAGTTTTATTAAAATTAAAGTTTTTAAAAGTTTTGATTTTTTAGATATTTGAGGTGTGACATTGTGTTATCAGAGCTTAGATTACGACACTTGGCCTTATGTTGTCTATTAATATTATGAGAAAACTAATTTTGTTTATATGTTATTCTCCTTTTGTGCATAGAAGAAATTTTGTGTTACTAAACTGTAGGAAGAAATGGCTCGAAGACGATCCCCTATCCCACCTATTTGGGTTGAACTTAATGATGAGAATAATAATGTTAATAGCGAGATTTTACAAACAGTAAGAGACTTACAAGTCAAAATGATAAACTTTAAGACTGAACATGAAAGGGTACTGAGAACCCAGGAAGACTTAAATGAAGCCTTACTGTCTAAACTGAATCAAATAACTAATGATAAAAATAAAATGAAACGAAAACGAGAAAACGCATCC
This sequence comes from Larix kaempferi, assembly GCA_027924585.1. NCBI lineage: Eukaryota > Viridiplantae > Streptophyta > Pinopsida > Pinales > Pinaceae > Larix > Larix kaempferi. Next base: position 7,342,850 of record BSBM01000459.1, on the reverse strand, counting down.
TTTAATTACCCTTCTTTTGACAAAATCCCTATATCTAGTGAGTCAGAATATTTTAGTGATAGCTCCAAGGGCAGGCGAAGGAAGAAGATAAAATATAAAGATGAGATAACATGAGAGTTTAAAAAAATAAAGCCTCCTACCTTTGATGGAGAAGTCAAAAATGGAGAAGAAGTTGAGGCTAGGCTCTCTAGGATGAATAAGTACTTTACTATGTACAATTATTCCAATTCTATGAAGGGAAAAATGACCATCTTCAATATGGTTGGAAAGGCTGATATTTGGTGGCGGGACTTAAAAAGAGCAAAAAGAATCAATGATATAAAAGTAAGTTGGAACTAGTTTAAAAAAGAATTTAAAAAAGAATACCTCTCATAATATTACTATGAGGGGAAGGCGAAATGAGTTTTATGATATACGGCTATGATCAATGTCTATGCATGATTTATGTACTAAATTTTTATCCTTGTTAAGATATGTGCCTTATCTAAACAAAGAAAAAGCTAAAATTCATAGATTTCTAGGTTGCTTGCCTAGCTTTTATAAAGACAAATTAGAGTTTGATGAACCAAAAAATTTATATGAAGCAATGAGAAAGGCCAAATTAACTTATGATCAATCTAAGAGTAAAATTGAAAATCCTTATAATTTCAACAAAAGAAAATGGAGTAATTTTAAAACAAGAGAATTGAAACCTTTCAATAAACATAAGAATTTCCAGAGGAATACTTTTAAAGATATACAACAGACAATAAGAACCGAGTATAAACAACCAATAAGAAATGTTGAGTATAAAGATAATCTCTTTAATAAAAATAAAGAATAAATAAAAAGATAACCCTTATAGTGTTTGGGTAGTGGGGAGAGTCATTTGTATCTGGATTGTCCTCGTAAGAAGGATAATGAGAATATTCACACTATCTGGGAAGCAACCACAGTTGGAGAGGTTTCTTGGAACATACTGAAGATAAGCACAACCTTAGACAATCATCAAGTGGATTATCAACCTTCCGTGATTAAGGTAGATGGTAAGATATTTGACAAACCTATTTTCATATTAATTGATTCTGGATATACTTTAAGTTACATATCTCCTAAGCTAGTAAATGTATGTAAAATGAAAAAGTGTGATTTTGAAAAGTCGTGGTCAGTGCAATTAGCCACAGGGACAAAAATAAAGGTAACCAACTTTATTTCTAGTTGTTGTACGTTCATATGCAAGATTTGATTACAAAAGTAGATTTGAACATTTCCATTAGGATCTTATGATGTATTAATTGGCATGGATTGGCTAGAAAAACATAGAGCTATACTAAATTGCTTTGAGAAAACTTTTAATTATATTGATGAAAATGGTGAAAGTAAAATTGTTAGAGGGATTCCAAAAAGGTTCTTACTAGAAAAATATCTGCTTTGCAATTGAAAAAGTGTGCTAGGAAATGATGTAGGCTGTTAGCTATGCACATCACCGAAATTAATGATGATAAAACAAAACCTAGTTTGGAGGATTTTCCTCTTCTAAATGAATTTAAAGATGTTTTTTCTAAAAGAAATACCTGGACTACCTTTAAGGAGGGATATTGAATTTACCATTGAGTTGGTACAAGGAGTGGTACCTGCCTCGAAGGCCCCTTATAGAATGAATACACCTGAGTTAGTGGAATTAAAATTACAATTGCAATAATTAATAGATAAGGAATATATAAGACCAAGTGTGTTTTTGTGGGGAGCACCAATTTTGTTTGTTAAAAAGAAAGATGGCACACTAAGGCTATGCATTGATTACGTACAATAAAATAAAATGACAATTAAAAATAGATACCCTCTCCCTCGCATCAATGACATGTTTGATCAAGTACAGGGAGCAATAGTATTCTCTAAGATTGACTTAAGGTTTAGGTACCATCAAGTAAGAATTAAGGATGAGTGATCCAGATGGATATCGGTGGCCACCCACCTATTCCACTGGCTCAAAACAGTTTTGTGTTTCGGCAATTTTCTACGGTTTTTCGGGTCTTAAACTTTCGGAGCCGTTTTGAGGCCCTAAACGACGTTTTTTGGGGAATCTTGCTTGACAAATGTTTTGATTCACATTGTTAAGCATAGTACTCGGATAGACCTTTCCAACGAGCTACCGAGCGCCCCAAACGGAGATCGTATACAAAATTTATGACCCCAGGAAGTTGACTGTTCAACTAACCACCTTGGGGTCGCAAACTTTATGACGGTTCATCTTCTAGGGTTAGGTTTTTGGATGTTTGGGATTCTTTCCCTCATTCTTATGATAAATAGTCCCTTTCGACCTCCTTTTGTATTCATCTTGGCACAAATGAGCACAACGGCCACATCTCTTCTCAGAGATAGCTACTACCATTCTAGCTGTTGTATTTTACAGTATGTTCTATTTCCGCTATTTAATAGAATATGTGTTTACTGTATCGCCATGTTCTTTGCAATATATCTCTGTATTTGATTCTGTATATGCTTTTTTATTTCGTTCTCACATAAATCCGGATCAGTGGTATTAGAGCAATCTGCTCTTTGATTGTTTCTCGGTGCATGTCCCCGACGAGGTCAGGATACAGAGAGTTGGGTCTCGAACTAGTTTCACTTGGGGAAGATCACTCTCGCCGCCCCAAACTACCTCCCATGGCGGATGAAAAGAGAGACGATGGGGCAGGAGATCCTATCAAGTTGTTGCTCGAGGAAGCCCTCGCGCGAAAGAGGAATGAGATGATGGATAATTTCGCCCAAATTCTTCGACGCATGCCGACGGCAACAGATACACCTTCAACGAGCAACCATTTAAGAGATGCGACTCCCTTCAAGGTACAAGTTAATTTTGATATCCCTTTATTTGAAAGCCAGATCGATGTCGATGCCCTAGATAATGGTTGAATCTACTAGAAGGGTATTTCTCTGTCCACAATTTTTTCGACAGGGAAAAGATCATCTTTGCGCTTCTCAAGGCTGTCCCCCATGTCAAAAATTGGTGGGAAACTTATTGCGAGCAAAACTCATCAGATGAGTCTGGATTGTTTGAGGCCAATCCCACTTGAGCCTCTTTTATAGCTGCCATTAAGGAACAATATTACCCTGTGGGAAACTATGATGACCAGTACACAAAATGAACCATTCTGTGTCAAAAGAGGGACCAAACAGTGTCGAAGTACACCAACAGATTTCATACCTTGCGCACAAAGCTGGGTTTCAAGGACTCTGAGTGACACCTAGTACTGAAATATCGCAGTTGCCTACACTGGTACATACGAACAAAGATGGATTTCCTGGACATCTCTTCACTTGGATCTGCCTATCGGTATGCTATCAAGATTGAGTAGAAATTTTAGCAAAAGAACAAGCGCGACTTCAGACCTGCATAGAAGCCGAGCAAGGGAAACTCTGGCTCACAAAACACAGGGCAGGGAAAGGACAAACAGTCCCAACCACAAGCGAAGAAGGGTAACGAAAAGACAAAGAAGGACACTGGGAAGTGGTGCGAGTTCCACAAAATCCCCTGGCACAACACTGATGATTGTCGCTCAAAACATTCATTGATGGCTGAGATCAAAGCTTCAGAATTAGATCCCAATTCTGATTCTGACTCAAAACCTGATTTCATAGCCATGGAAAAAGGGAAGCAGATAATTGATGCAGAACCTAGTGCCGTTGTTGCCACCACGCAGATTCAACCAGAGGAACCTAAAGAGTCAGAGGCAGAGGAGCGCCTTTTCCACTCACAGATGTGGGTGAAGGGAATTCCCCTACACTTTGTTGTGGACAGCAACAGCCAGAAGAACCTGATCTCAGCAAAAGTCATCAAGAGATTGGAGCTACCAACAACACCACACCCATAACCATACACAATTGGATGGCTAAGCCAAGGACAAGGGATTCGCGTCAGTCACCAATGTCGCCTACCATATGGCATCAAGCCCTTCAAAGATGAGGTATTGTGTGATGTGGCCCCACTTGAAGTATATGATGTTCTTTTAGGACAGCCATATATGTGGAAGCGTCATGTTGTATATGAATCCTGACCTCGCAGTGTCATTGTCACTTTGGGAGGAAAACTCTACCGGATACCAGAGATAGTTTCACCTACCCCAACCAAGCAGGGAAGGAAGATAATCTCCCACATTGGGAAATTTTCTCTATTTGCAATTTCCACTAAAAGAGAACATCAGATCACAGAGACATCCACAACCTTTACACTTTATCCCTCTACTCAGCAGAAATAAGAAAAACACAAATTTAGTGTAGCATTGCCTATTCGAGTACCTCTGCAGTGCAAGGCCACGCATTCAAGGTGCTCCTCCAAAAAGAAACCATCCACACCAGTGCATACCAAGGATACCACAATAACCAAAACTGTTGAACAGCTCCAGCGCATCCAATAACAACAATTACAACCCTCTGAAGATTTCAAAGAAAGGCAACCTTTTCGCTTAAGCAAACGCCGCACCAGGAGCCCAACTCAACACACAGCTCGACATCTGATAAGGGATTCGACGCAATGGAGACCATTGCTTCCTAAGGAGGGAGGAATGATCCAGATGGATATCGGTGGCCACCCATCTATTCCACTGGCTCAAAACAGTTTTCCATTTTGGCAATTTTCTACAGTTTTTTAGGTCCTAAACTTTTAGAGCCGTTTTGAGGCCCTAAACGACATTTTTGGGGAATCTTGATTAGCAAAAGTCTTCATTCACATTTTTAAGTGTAGTCCTTGAATAGACCTTTCCAAAGGGCTACCGAGCGCCCCAAACAGAGATCTTATGCAAAAGTTATGACCCCGAGAAGTTGATTGTTCAACTAACCACCTTAGGGCCGCAAAATTTATGACAGTTCATCTTCTAGGGTTAGGTTTTTGGATGTTTGGGATTCTTTCCCTCATTCTTATGATAAATAGGCCCTTTCGGCCTCCTTTTGTATCCATCTTGGCACGAAGGAGCACAACAGTCACATCTCTTCTCAGAGATAGCTACTACTAGTCTAGCTGTTGTATTTTATAGTCTGTTCTATTTCCGCTATTTAATAGAATATGTGTTTACTGTATCGCTGTGTTCTTTGCAATATATCTCTGTATTTGATTCTGTATATGCTCTTTATATCGTTCTCACATAAATCTGGATCAACGAGGATATTCATAAAATGACATTTAGAACAAGGTACGAGCATTACGAGTTCTTGGTTGTACCATTTGGCTTGACCAATGCTTCAGCCACATTCATGTGCTTAATGAACACCATTCTCCATAAATACTTAGATAAGTTTGTAATAATATTTATTGACGACGTTTAATATATTCAAAAAATAAAGAAGAGCATCAATAAAATTTAAAGTTAGTATTACAAACCCTAAGAGAACATAAACTTTATGTAAAGTTTAGTAAATGTGATTTATTTCAAGCTAAAATTCAATACCTAGGTCATGTAGGAAGGCATTTCTATAGACCCAGATAAAATCAAGGCGATCATTGATTGGCTAGTTCCTAAGGATGTAATCGGTATTCGATCCTTCATGGTGATCACGAGTTACTACCGTAGGTTCATTGAGGGGTGCTCTAGAATTTCTTACCTGATAAATTCACTTCAAAATAAAGGAACTAAGTTCATATGGTCTAACAAATGTCAATAAAGCTTTGAAAAGCTTAAACACTTGCTAACCACTGCACATATTCTAAGAATAACATATTCATGCAAGGATTTCGTTGTATGTACAGACGACTGCTTAGATGGATTAGGTGGCGTACTATTGCAAGAAGATTATGTAATAATCTACTTGTGAAGAAAACTTAAACAACATGAACGTAACTATGCGACACATGACTTAGAACTAGCTGCTATAATACATGCATTAAGGATGTGGAGACATTACTTAAAAGGAATAAAATTCACTTTAATGTCTGATAATATAAGCTTAAAATACTTATTTGATCAACAAAGTTTAAATGCTCATCAAACAAGGTGGTTATCCTTCTTGAGTGAGTATGATTTTGAAATAAAACACATTAAAGGAAGAGAGAACAAGGTGGTAGATGCCCTGTGTAGGAATGCCATTCCACATTGTTTGGATGCTTTTAGCAGTTATAAGAAAAATCTAGAAGATTTGATAAAAAATGCAGCTAAAAATTGTGAAGAATACTTAAAAGTTAAAGAACAATTGGAAAATGGTGTTAATGGAAATGAATCCTTAGCTTACTCCATATGCTCGGAAGACTTGTTAGTCTATAAAGAATGATTATATATACCAAATTCATAAGAAGCTAAGAAATTAATCATGAATGAGTTACATAAGAAACGCTATTCCAGACATTCAGGATACCAAAAGATGATAACAAAGATAAGAAAAAGTTACTATGGCTTAACATGAAGAATGCTGCTGCAAATTACCTAGCTAGATGCATAGAATGTCAACAAGTAAAAACAGAACATCAACATCCTATTGGGTTACTTCAACCCTTACCTATTCCAAAATGGAAGTGGGATATAATAAGCATGGACTTTATAATAGGATTACCTAAAACGAATAAACAACATCACTCAATAATAGTAGTTGTTGATAAGTTAAACAAAGTTGCACACTTCATTCCTGTGAAATCTACTTTTAAAGCCATTAACATAGCTGATATTTTTATGAAAGAAATATGCCACTTGCAATATGGTATTCCGAAAATTGTGATTTTTTATAGAGATGAAAAATTTACAAGAAAATTTTGGAAGTCCTTGTTTAAAGGTCTAGCTACACAGTTGGATGTCAGTATTTCTTATCATCCTCAAACAGATGGGAAAACTGAAAGAATTACTCAAGTGTTAGAAGATATGCTATGAATGTATGTAATGGATAAACCGGGTAAATCGGAAGAGTATTTGCATTTAGTATAGTTTGCTTATAATAATGGGTATCAAGCTTCATTAAAGATGAGTCCATTTGAAGTCTTGTACAGTTGAAAATTCCACACTCCTGTGTTTTGGGATAACCTTGTTGATAGGAATGTTCTAGGACCTGACATGTTAAAGGAGATGGAACAAATGGTGAAAGAAGTGCAAAAAAACTTAAAGGTTTCCCAGGATTGGCAGAAGAGTTATTCGGATTTAAAAAGAACTCCAAGAGAGTTCAACGTCAGTGATCATGTATATATAAATTTAAATCCAAATAAAAGTATCTTTCGATTGGGAAGGTGTTCCAAGATGGGGCCCACGTATTGTGGGCCTTTCAAAGTGTTAACTAAGATAGGACCGGTAGCCTATCCACTTGCACTTCTCCCTAATATAAAACTGCACGATGTATTTCATGTTTCATTGTGTTAACACCCAAAAAGTGCTCACTACCTCATCTACCCCATTACATGACTCATTTGTCCATATTTCCTACCATATTAGCCTCCAAAAGGCCACAAAATCATTAAAAAAGCCTCCAAAAGGCCAAAAAAGCCCTCTTTCCCCCAAAATAATCCAAAATTCCTCCAAAATAGCAAAACCCCTCTAAAAAGGGAATAAAAATATAAAAAAAAAGAGAAAAAAAGGAAAAAAGGAGGAAAAAACCCTATACAACTGACCTAAACCATATGGTTCCCAAAACCATGGGCCAGCACTCCACCACTAAAAACCTATAAATAGGTGATGGAGGCTCCTCATTTCATATCCACAATCAAATACATCCTTACTCTGCCAAAATCACTCTTGAAACCCTAGCTCACCCTTGAGTGCCCCTTTGGCCCATTTCTACCCTTTTGGAGAAAGAGAAGGAGCAAAGCTGGAGTTTGGAGCAACCCTCTTGGACCATTGCAAGAACTTCACCAACCTCTACACCTGAGGTAAAATTTTAATACAAAAAAGAAAGATCTTCACCATATTTCCATATTTTGTTATGTTTGTTAATGCTCATACTAGTTTAGAATTCGTATTGTTTTATTACTTTAATTTACTGTTTATTGAACTGCTACTAAGGAGTCCATTCTCCTTAGTAGGTGCTCATTTGCACAAGCTGGGGTGAAAACCCTAGCTACAGTTTTGGCGACTCCTCTTCTGTTCCTTTGAATTTCTGGTTATAGTTTTTAAAGTTTTCAACGTTGTTACTTTTCTGCAATATTTTTTCCTTTCGGTTGTCCCTTTCGGCTGCCGTAAACCGCATCTTTTGCCCCCTACAGTGGCGTTCCGACCGCGTCTTTCAGGCATTTACCTGCGATCCGACCGTAGCTCTCAGACTGTTTTCGGCGACCTGCCGACCATTTTCAATCTGTTACCTGCGATCCGACCGCGGCTATTAGCTTGTTTGGGACAGTCCGACTGCGGCTGTTAACCCTTTTTCCGCGGTCCGCTTGCGGCTTTCAGCCATTTTCCTGCAACCCGCTTGCGGCTTTCAGCCTTTTTCCCGCGTCCCGCCTGCGGCTTTCAGCCATTTTCCTGCAACCCGCCTGTGGCTTTCGGCCTTTTTCTCGCGTCCCGCCTGCGGCTTTCAGCCATTTTCCTGCAACCCGCCTGCGGCTTTCGGCCTTTTTCCCGCGTCCCGCCTGCGGCTTTCAGCCATTTTCCTGCAACCCGCCTGCAGCTTTCATCCTGTTTCCCGCGATCCGACTGCATCTTTTGGCCAAAAAATCGCAACCTATCTGCGACTGTTGAGCTGTTTCTTGCGGTCCGACCGCTCAGATTTGCCACAGACCCGTGGTCTGCTTTCGAAACTTTTTTCACTGTTTTGAACCCAGCACTTTGCTACACTATTTTCTGCACCTGCACAGCCATCTGTACTACCTGCAGCCATACTTCCCTACAGCCTTTTCTGCAGTATTATTTCTGTTCCATTTACATAATATTTTTAAAATTTCAGCATTTTAATTGAAAAAAGAAAATTTTGCATTTCAAAGTTTAATTTCAGTCTTGTTATTTTTAGTTAGAAAGTTGCCCACCCCATGGCACTTTTACTTGGGTTCATCATCATCTCACACACACACACTCTGTCACCTAATTCAAGTGAGCCCTAAAAAAATACTTAATACAATCAACATTCTAACCCTAATTGGGGAACACATAAGAATTTTTGTAGTTAGGTAGGATCGGGGGGATATGCATCCAAATAACACCCTTCGGTTGCTTACACTTGAGACATAGTTATTGTCCATTAGGGAACCAAAATCCCCTAGTATTTCTTGGCACGGTCACAACCATTTTATCAGAGGGCCTCTCCCCTAGGAGGGTTGAAGTCGCCAGACTGGTTCTGGAGGCCTGAGTGGAATACCGCAATCCATTTAGTAACCGAAGGCTACCTTTCACAGTTCTCGGGGTATCACCCGTATGGGGATACCGCGACGATAGAACCAAACGACAGATTCACATTTTCTAGACGTGTCATGAACGGGGTATCTTAGTTGCGTTTCTTCTAGGATTAACTACCCGGTGTCCCTCTCGGTAGGGAGATATCTTTAGCCACTTGGCTCTACTATCCATATTTTCTGACTTGGATTTCATCACCTTGCAGAGGATATGTCTAGTTGAGTCAGAATACTATTTAGCTAGGTGTTTGCATGCTCCCTTACCTCCTTTTGGTCTAGCGAGTCCACTATTTTTATTTTCTAAGAAACCTACTGCTTATTGGTATTCTGACCATTTCTATTGATACTCCACTTATTGTAGCACAACTGTTACAGTAAGTGTTTTGAGTTGATTGTTGGCCTGAGTGCCATATTTTTTGAGCTCTCCTTCTACACACTCGGTTGCATTAGAGTTTTTGAGCTATTTTTCACTCAACACAACCCCCAAATATTTGACACCATCTGTCACCATTGAGTGCCCGAGACATTCTCGGTGCCTCCGGGGTGAGCCCCCACAGCATGGTTCACTTGACACCACCCATCATAGACATAGATCTTCATCACTTGATACCACTCATCATAGATCTCGAGCTTTGTCACTTGACTCCACTCGTTAATGGCATAGAACTCCGTCACCCGATCTAGACGCCCCTTATTTTACCTCTGATTCTGAGGCAGAGTCTGAGAACCCCATTTACATTGCACCAACCAGCCCCATGGCTAGCGTGCCTTCCACCCCTTTCTTTGTAGGGACCATTGGTGGAGCATACACCACCACACCAGTTACCACACCTGCTTTGGGTATGCCCTCGATGGGGCCCACATCTACCATTCCGATCACTGTACCCATTCCAGTAGCTGGCATACGTATGGCCACTCCATCAGTGACTCACACTACCCTTGGCGGTGCAGGACCGTCCCATACCACTTTCGTTCCTCCACTTGGGGGAAACGTCCCAAACCCAACCCCTACACTTGGGGGCATTGACCCCAACATGGTCACACCCACTAGTATGTCACATCCTTCTACGAGTTTTCCATTCATGGCTAGTCTCAACCTTCCTGACCTAGCTAGATTGACTAACGATCCCATCAAACATGACCCTGCATGGCCTCACATGCCCACCAAGCTCCCCTTTGACATCCTTATGTTTGAGGGCAAAGCAGGTGAGGACCCCTAGAACCATATTATGTCCTTCCATCTATGGTGTTCCTCCAACTCCATAGTGGACGACTCTATCCGCCTCCGTCTGTTACAGTGCACCCTCACTGGCTCTACAGCTAAGTGGTACATTGAGCAACCACATGGGACCCATGCCACCTTTACCTCCCTTGCCTCCACTTTCCTACAGTTCTTTTAGTTACCTGTCCGCTATGACGCGGGAGTTGAGATCCTACTGTCTTGCAGACGGAACACGGCTACCCACATCACTGGCCACATTCATGAGTGGCGTCGACGCTGCAGCCTCTGCAAAATCAAGTTAGACGACCGTATCTTCTTGGATTGGTTCCTAAAATCCCTCCTTCTTGTCATTGCCAAGGATGTGGCATCCGAACGACCCCAATCTGAAGAAGAGGCCATCCTCAAAGCCCAGCAATTTGACCTCATTTACGCTCAGTCGGATTATCTATATACCATCATACCTGACGCCCCTCGCAGCTATTCCTCCCAACACGATGCGCCGGGGGCATCCCATGCCGTAGATGGCATCATTGGCCGTGTTGCCTCGCATCCTCAACCCTTTTCCATAGCACGTCCTGGCCATGGCCCCGACCTTTCGCGGACTACATCTCAATCCGGAGCAACCAATTCATATGCTCCTATGGCCCACCACCACCATTCCCACGAACCCTCCTATCCACCTCAGTGATTTGGTCATGCGTCCCCCGCTTACGCTCCCCCGGTCGCACCTCAGCTCTATTACCACCCACAGGCTGCGCCAGCTCCTGTGTCCTCTCAAGCCCAACCCGCTTATTACCCACCACAGGCAGCCCCTGTGGCAAACCCCCAACCCATTCCACAGACGTATCAGCAACCCCCACAAGGTTCATCACCTGCGCAGCCTCCCCCTACTTATTATCCATCGTAGCTTGCTCCCGCACCTGCACAACCCCAGAACCCACCTGCTGCCCAAGGCCAAGTATATGCCCAACAGAATCCGTAGCAGAACCAAAACAACCAGCACCAACAGGGCTAGCAAAACCGTGGCAAAGGCCGTAACCGTGGGAATAACCCCCTTCCAGACCAAGGTGGTCAACCTCCCAATCCCCCAAACAATAATAACGCGGCACCTGCCAACCAGAACCCTGATCGGCCACCCAAGTAGGCCAAAAATCCTAATCTGCCAACAAACCATCCTTGTTCTATTTGCGGGGTCTATGGCCACTACACACACGCTTGCCCACATTTGGAGCGAGCTCAGCAACTCTAGACTGATGATGCCCATCGCCAAGGGCACGCGGCTCCTTAAGCACCACCCAACCCCCCACCACCTCAGCATCAACCTTTGGTGCTACAAAACCCCTTACCTACCCAAGGCGTAGTAACCACTCAGGCGTTGGCTCCCCCTCAAGGCAATGCGCCACCACAACAACAGATCACTTATGTCGCTCCTGATCAACCCATGTTAGATTCAGGTACCCACCACTTGTTGATGATGTCATCCACTGGTGTCAACCTCCAAACTCGTCGGAACCAATATGGCTCCACCCTTGAAGCCTCTCCCACCGACAAAAACACTAACGCTCATCCCACCGATCAGACGTTACGTATACCCCCGGCTCCACTCGATGGTGCCCCCAAAGTACCTTGCTTCCCACTTCGTCGCATCAACAATAACCCCAATGCTCGCGCTGCGTCAAATTACAACATTGTAGATGACTTAGCCTAATATCTCGCAGCCATGTCTGCATTAGAAGTCTTAAAAAACTTTCCTTCATAGCGCAAGACTTTGCTCTCCACCATTGGTACTATTGACCCAAATGATTCACAACTGATGGCATTCGGTTTGGACCAGTCCAAACCACGCCTGCCTTCCACTTTAGCATTCCAAGTTTCTGTTTCCGTTCGGAATCTTGTCATCCATCGGTGCATTATCGATGAAGGTGCCTCTACATGCGTTATGTCCACATTCGTTTGGCATAAGCTGGGATCCCCTACTCTCCAACAGTCCACCACTGCGTTGCGAGCCTACGACGACCGTTCGGCTCAACCCCAAGGTCTATTAGCTAATGTCCCCGTCCAGTTGGCTGGTAAAACCGTACTCATTGACATCGAGGTCATCAATGCCCAACTTGATTATAACCTCTTACTTGGCCGCAGCTACATGTATGCCATGCGGGCGGTTGCCTCATCCATTTTTCGTACCATGATGTTCCCCCATGACAGACGCGTGGTCAAGGTCGACCAACTCATCTATTACGATCCAAATGCCCCCGCTACACCCGAGAATGTTCTCCCCATGGTTGAACAACCTGTTGGTGGTGCAACTACCTCGTTTGTTTCCTCCGTGGGACCCGGAGTTTACTCAGATATGCCAATGACCTCTACATTTCAATCCATTCCTCCCTCGGCATCTGCGCCCGAAGTATCTGACCTATGTACCATTTCCCACAATACACAAACACCCAACAATCAACCGCCCTTGTTACCCAAACCACCATTGGTACCTAGTCACATTGGTGTTACACCCATTCACACAATCCCCTTCCTAGTCCCTCCCTCGAGCGTAGTAAGCACCCCGGTTATGGCTACTCTTAGCCTCCCTGAGTTAACCTTGGGATTACCCGTGTGGTATATTTCGCCTCCCGTGCCCCCACCGACACCACATGTCGTCCTACAACCGATGCAACCCATTGCCACTACTAGTCAGCCACCTCCTGGTGTCACTTCCTCTTCGTCATCTACGACCCCCCCCTCTTATCAAGCCCATTGGGGGCAAAGGTCAACAACCATACACTGTTGTATCCCCCTCCCAAGGCAGTTAACCCCCCCGTGTTTCGTGCTCCCTCCAAATGCTCGTTGTGTGATGAGTTAGGCCATCCGACTCATCAATGTCCACAATTACCTGCATTACAGGAACACATGCAAATGCTTGACAACGACCCCAACCTCCTGGTTGTCGAACTCGATCCAACCCCTAAGCCTCGCGATAAATCACTGCATACCAACCACCCTTGTGCAATATGCGGTGTTTACGGCCATTACTCACATCACTGTCCCGATCTCCCAGATTACATAGTAGCTCTCTACGAGATGAATAATTTGGACCTTGAGACAGCACCACCCACAATTGAGGAGATCCATCCCCTAATATCACCCTCATCCGGGGAGATTAACACCATTTATATGATCTCTTCGACTACCATTACCTCGTCAACCGATTTGACAACTCAAAGTTTCCGCAATGATGAGGAGATTCTTGAGGCTCTCACTGCCCTGGATTATCCCTCGGATGACATGCACCATCGCTCCTATTTCCTCCCAAAAGACTCCTCCTCTACCACAGCTACCCAATTCGCAGTTGAGTCCAAAGATTTCCTTCCCACCAAAGTCAACTGGTTTAAGGATCCTATTCCCGTTCCTGAGGCCTTTGAGCAAGGTAACATGGCCAACATCTCACCCGTCATCCACATCGATATCTCTGACCCACCTGGTGCTCTTGAAATCATTACCTTAGGAGCCTCTTGCAGTGAACATGAGATTGGAGAGTACAAAAAACTTTTCCAAGAGTTCCGTGATGTCTTTGCCTGGTCCTATACCGAAATGCGTGGTCTTGACCCCGCTATTATAGAGCACCACATTGACACATGGCCAGATGTACCCCCTGTTCGCCAGAAATAGCACCCCACGTGGACCGTACAAATATTCCCCTGGGACCCACTACCCCCCCCCGAACCCAATGAAAATGCAGGTATGAGTTTGACGGAATACCTGTATCTCTCGGATCTGAAATCGGCCGGTCGGATCGTCCAGAAACACCAACTCAGCTCTGGTCAACTCTGATCACAAGTCAAAAGTCAACAAGTACAAATGACACTTGTCATGTTGGACCCACTCACTATTTATAGTCTGTTGACTTTTTCTTGTTTTGGCCATTCTGAACCCATACAGAGTCAATTTTTCGAACCATTTCCACCACTGGAATCAGCACGACGAGATCGTCATGATGGTCAACTTGTTTTCTTATTATGTCCACATAATTTTTTGCGCATTTTCTAGACACCACTAGTCGCCTCGATTTGCGTGCCACTTCGGCTACTCTCCATTTTTTGATATATTTTATATCATCAGATTCATTTTTTCGAGCCCGTGGTGATGTTTGAGATCCTTTCTCGCTCTCACCCCCATATTTTTCGGGTATTTTTTCCAAAACACCCCCCGTCGCCTCGGTTTGCGTGCCACATTGACCGTTATCCGTTTTTGACACTTTTTATATCGCCGAATTCATTTTTCCGCGCTCGTGATGATGCTTGAGATCATTTCTCGCTCTCACTTGGTACAGTTTCAGCATTGTGTCCCAACACCTTGCTGCCTCGATTTGCGCACCACCTCGGCCGCCATCGGATTGTTCCACATTTTTACATAAGCCATTCACTCCTGTCATACTGTAATTATTTCATTATTTTGCCACCATTCATTATCCCGCAAGGAGGCCCATCAGTGTTCCCCCCCACCCTCGCTCTTGGTCATCCTCAATGTTCCTTGATTGAGCACTTCCTCCTTGCCTGGCCATTCCTTTTGTTCGGTATAATTTTATCCCTTTTTCGGGCCGGACAAGTCCTTTACGAAAAAGGCACTTAGGGAGTTTCTGTTAAGCTCTTTTCTGACTCCTAAAACAATGAAAAGATCGTCGAGCAATCTTGCTTCCTTTCATGCTCGTTAAAGTACCTGAAAGGGCGTCTATCTGGTATAAGTTTAACCCTTTTCCGGACCTGGTAGACTAATTATGAAAAATGAATACTCTAGTCACACCGACTAGAAGAGTTCTTCATTGCATCCTTTTATGTTTCTTCGGGCCTTGGAGACTAACACACGAAAAAGAAACCCCCTGGAGTCTTCTTATCGCTTTCAGACTCTCTAAAATTGAAAGCAGCCATGAGCATGAACTGTCCTGGGCTCGTACAAATCCACACGACAGTACCATTCCATTATTTCAGAGTCTTCTTATCGCTTTCAGACTCCTTAAAATTGAAAGCAATCACGAGCATGAACTATCCTGGGCTTGTATAAATCCACACGACAGTACCATTTTACACACACTCCTTCTAGTTCCTTAACCCACGAAGAAGTGCTCCCATGCCTCTTGGCACTATGATCGATCATCTCGGCAGCACCCCGAATCAGGTCGCCTTTGTTCAGAGTATTCTGCAGTCTCCTGCCATTTTACACCAGCTTGAGTATCACTCATCCCATTCACTATCCTTGATCCAGTACAGCTATGATCCATTTCCCACCAGTCAGTTTCATATGCTGCCCGATCGTCCCCACCATCATACTCTGAACAAAGGAAGTTTGAGTCCACCGAATGTACTTGCCCAGTTATCTCCCACAGTATGTCAATCCTACCATCAGTACTCTCACACTTCGGTCCTCCACCTCGCGCTCCTATCAAGGAAACATCATTGCCTTGCTAGTTGCAGGTCTCCCTCTGTCGACGACAGCCCCTCTATTCCAGAGGATAGACCCAGAGGTCCCTGCGCCTTGGACCCATCACCATCTGTGGTGAGTGCCTACGGACCATTTTGAGAGGAGTCATCATTGCCTCTCCGAGTGGTTGTTTCTCACATGCTCGACTTCAACACCTTGATCGCATCATTGAGACTCGCGTAGGGTATATATCCCTTCAGTTATTGGTCGAAGACCCCGTATTTCCCCCGACTCTAGCACATTGGTGAGTCACTTCGGAACGCCCAGTTATATGTTCCTGTGGATGTCCGGGTTGCGTTGGCGATTTTATTTGGAAGCCATCCAGTTATATGCTTCCTTGAGTACCCAGTTCAGTGTATCATTGAGAGTATGACCCATTGTCACTATGATCCAGTAGCTCATCAGTTCCTCTGGTACCACACTCAGTAGCATTGTTGTCATTCCAGTGTATCAATTCTTCAGCTCAGACATGGTCAGCCCAGCAGTATGTCCCAGATTTGTGTTCTCTCTGGACCCTTATGATGTACACATTGGTTCTCTATGTATCTTCCAGGTCCACCTTTTCGGGCCTCACAGTTATTTTTTATGTATCTTGATACGAGCATGGGTATGCCCGCCTCGTCCATATATTGAGATTCTTCCTCATTCATTATTTGAGGCCATGTATATTTCAGGTCCTCATAGACCCCATTATTCATAGACCCCATTATTATTATTGTTCTATATCTTGATACGAGCATGGGAATGCCTACCTCGTCCATATATTCAGATTATTCCTCATTCATTATTGAGGTCATGTACTTTCAGTTTTTGTAGTTTGTTCGGGACCGTTGTTCCGGGCTCTAGTTCGTTCCTTCTCTTCTCCACACCCCAGGAAAACCATAAAAGACTTATGATGTCAATCGGCCATACGATGAGCTCCTGCCCTCACACATCAGGGGGCAATCTGTTAACACCCAAAAAGTGCTCACTACCTCATCTACCCCATTACATGACTCATTTGTCCATATTTCCTACCATATTAGCCTCCAAAAGGCCAAAAAACCCCTTTCCCCCCAAAATAATCCAAAATTCCTCCAAAATAGCAAAAACCCTCTAAAAAGGGAAAAAAATATAAAAAAAGAGGAAAAAAAGGAAAAAAGGAGGAAAAAACCCTATACAACTGACCTAAACCATATGGTTCCCAAAACCATGAGCCATCACTCCACCACTAAAAACCTATAAATAGGTGATGGAGGCCCCTCATTTCATATCCACAATCAAATACACCCTTACTCTGCTAAAATCACTCTTGAAACCCTAGCTCACCCTTGAGCTACTTTCACCCTTGAGTGCCCCTTTGGCCCATTTCCACCCTTTTGGAGAAAGAGAAGGAGCAAAGCTGGAGTTTGGAGCAACCCTCTTGGACCATTGCAAGAACTTCACCAACCTCTACACCTGAGGTAAAATTTTAATACAAAAAAGAAAGATCTTCACCATATTTCCATATTTTGTTATGTTTGTTAATGCTCATGCTAGTTTAGAATTTGTATTGTTCTATTACTTTAATTTACTGTTTATTGAACTGCTACTAAGGAGTCCATTCTCCTTAGTAGGTGCTCATTTGCACAAGCTGGGGTGAAAACCCTATCTACACATTGTTAAAAAAATATGTGAATAATGCTACTCATGTAATTGACTGGAAAGTGATTCAAGTAGAACTCGAGGGCGAGTTCTAGACCGAACCTTTCCGCATCCTAGACAGGAAGGAACGTATGCTAGGGAATTGAGCCATCGTTCAAACAAAAGTTAAATGGAATCACTTCAGCTCTAAAGAATAAATTGGGAAATGGAGAATAAAATGCGAGAGACATATCCCTCCATGTTCCAGAATGAGCAAGAGAGCTCAGAATAAAGAGAACCGAGGCTGGTGTTAAGAATAAGGGGGGGGGGGATAAATATGATACCCCAAAACAACATTTTTTATTTTTTATTTAATAATTGTGGCAATTATTTTTGTAAGAGTTATTTAAAACTCAAAAACACTGATGTGACACTTTGCAACGCAAACTATTTATTTTCATTATTAATAAAAGAAAAAGGCACTTGGAGAGTTCATCTAAATGAGGGGACACCATCATGGCACATAGAACATGTATAACCAAGAAAGAGAGATTTTTACCAATCAAATCCAATCTAAAATCTCAACAATCAGACAAGATGCTAAATCATAGGGATTGATGGATTGATTGAAGATTTGATTGGGCTATCAAAAGACCTGAGAAAAACTATATATAATAGTGCACTAAGATAGCATGGGACGCCATGTTGTGTATAGAGGAACTATGTTGAGGTGTTCTCTCTTTTCATAAGTCCGTCATTACTTGTTATAGACTTTGAGAGAGAGAGTGATGCGTGAAAGTAATTGACCAACGTTCTAGTGCATGGTGGTGACCGGGATCGAGGGTGAAGTTGGGAAAACAGTTGAGTTGCTCTCTCATATGGTTGGGAGGAGCCGATTCTGAAAGTAATCATTTTCATCATTTCTCAAGTAAGTATACTATTATTATATAGTTGTGAGTTATTAATTATTGTTGTTATATAGTTGTGAGTTATTGATGGTGTAAAATATGTTTATGATTTTCATGGGTTGTACATTAGATTGGAATTTTTTATTTTATTTTTTGTTGAAGATACTTGATGAATCTTGAGCGACATATTTTGTATTAGGAAGATGATTTTTTTTGGATATGATTAAGTTCTCTAATATATTTGTTTTTTTTAGATCATTTCGTTATATGGAGTAATTTTGTTTTAAATTCATTGGGATTTAAGAGTCTGTATGAGGATAAGATATCTGCTAACGCTCGAACTTGGAGATTATTTCTCTTCAGAGGTAATTACAAATTAAATTTATGTAGAGATGAAATCTCCGTAGTTTAAATAGAGGGTTAAAATCTATGACTTATATGAAATCTTACATGAGATTTGTTTTTTAAAAAAACTGATTAATTTAATTCACGGCGGACCTTGTATATTTTAAAATCTTTGAATACAGGGGTTAAAATCTTGTAACAATTGATTGTGGCATTGTGCTCCGATCATTCATAACGTTCTTATAATAAAAGAATTGATTACAACCTATCGATTATTGTTCGAAACCTTTGTCATACTTCTGATCGAATTTTAAAATGCTAATAATGATTTGGTAAGCCAACACTTACAACCATAACCAGGATGTAGGTTATTCAGTGAAAACATAGAGTTTAACGCCAAGATATTTGTCATTTGGTTAATTAAAATTTGAAATTTTTGGGTTGAACGTCGATCTAGGATTAAATTTCACCTTGAGTATTTCATAATTACCATTTACCTTCGAATATTATAGAAGAATGGATGAGGATGAATATAGGGTATGTCAACCTCATGCAAGATTAATTTTTTTGCTAAGATCACTATGTATAAATATTTCACAGTTGCCGTGTTTAATCTGTCCCTACAATTTATGAGACAAAGTAATTTCTCATGGTTAGTTAATTAACAGTGGTATTGTTGATTCACAGTTTATTATTAATGTTTGCATATTATTTTGAGAGGTCGTATTGGCAAAATAACAACATCTCCCCCATATTGAGTTGTAGAGCACCTTGTTTCACTCGGTGCAATTAACAGAATGCATTTATAATTATGTAACCTCGATGCGACTATATGAGGGAGATTCAATTAACACATACAGAGAGGCAATATAGAGCAGAGCACAAAGGCTCGCTCTCATACACAAAGGAATGGCCAAACCAATTCAATTATTGATAGAGAAGTAGTTACAATATATAGATGACAAACATCATAACAAACCAGATCATAGATCCAAGAAAGGTGGACCTCAAACCAAACCATGCTGAGTATAGAAAGTACACATCAACTCAATCCCTGCCAATCTACCTATCATTTCTACATTATTCCAACATACCCCCTTAATGTAGAAATGGATTTTCTACAACACCTAACTTCTGCCTAAGGATTTCAAAGTGAATTCTGCCAATGGGTTTTGTAAATATATCAGCGACATTATCACTTGTATTACAATACATAAGTTTAATTTCCTTAGAATCAATCTTTTCTCTAACAAAGTGATGTTGCAGCTCAATGTGTTTTGTTCTTGCATGATAAACTGGGTTGTGTGCTAGCTTGACTGCACTTTGATTGTCACAATGTATATTTGTGGGTTCTGCTTGCTTTTCTACAACATCTTCAAGAATCCTCCTCAACCAGACAGCTTCACATGTAGCACTAGACATGGCTTTATATTCAGCTTCTGTGGATGATAGAGAAACAGTTGGCTGTTTCTTGCTGCTCCATGCTACGACCCCTGATCCAATGTTGAATGCATATCCTGTAGTAGACCTTCTGTCATCAACGTTCCCTGCCCAATCAGAGTCAGAAAATCCTGCCAATTGAACATCAAACTTATCAGTATATAAAAGACCAAAGTTCATTGTCCCTTATCCAAAGACCAAAGTTCATTGTCCCTTTGGGGTGCTCCTGGGCACCCCAACATATGCAAACTAATATATCACCATTCATTAACTAGAAGATATGGGTGAAGGATTCTGACTTTAGGAGTCTAAATAATATCAATTTACAGTAAATATATAGTTAGGTTGCATTCCATAAAGTTAGAGAAAGTTCTGAAGAAGTCTCACAAAAATATGACAAAAACTGTTTGCTATGATTGCACAACTAGTGAGAATTCAAGACTCCCAAAAAATCAATAAAGGCTCACGAAATTCTAATATGAGACTTGGAATATTACATATGACATCTTAAACAACTCCAGGAACAATAATTACTTCATTTGGATCAAGACTCATTCATTTATTAAATGCATTCTAAAAACTAGTCAAATTCTAGGCAAATCTAGAAGGGGTGGAGAAAACTCAGAATATTTTAGACTTATGTAATATTAAATGTTATGACTGATATCAGAGGTTCATAATTAATATACAATTAAATCATATATGATCTAAGAGGATTCTCAAAATATTACAAAAACTCCTTTCCTATTCAACACAACAATCTAGCACTGGAAATCAACAAGAAGCTTTGAGATTCGAACCATGGACTTCATGAGAATTTTCTAAACTTCTAACCAAATTTGTATAAGCTACATGACCTGCAATAAAAATCAATGATAATGGTTGAATACCATCATCCTCTCACAGGAAGTAGGGGCACATCACCCAACTTGGACTAGGGGCACATCTCCCAATTCTCTTAGGAACAATTGCTCTCATACCAATACTCAAATTGACAAAATATGTGAAGTGGGTGTGCACTGGTTTATTTATAGAGAGATGATGACTTGAGGAGCAAGTCTCCTTATCTAATGCGCCCTCCATGAGTGGATAAGGAAAGCTAGCTTTCCTTCCTTTTTCCTTTTTGCTTTGCTTTCCTCCTTTTTCCTTTTCTGTTTGTTTTTCCACTTTCTTCCTTAGATTTTTTTGGATTTTCTGATTTATCCTACTTTTCTGAACTTTCCTGCTTTTCTGATTTATCCCACTTTCTACTTTTGTGCTGCTTTATGCTTTATGCTACTTTTTCCTGAGTTTTTGTTGCTTTGGTCCCTTATCCACATCTATTTAGGTGATAATAGGTCACTCAAAGTTCAGGGTTATGGAAAAGTAAAGGTGAAATTATCTAGTGGTGAATTGAAACAGATACATAATGTTATGTATATTTCTGGTATTAAAAAGAATCTTATTTCTGTTTCAACCATAACCGAATATGACCTAAAGGTAGAGTTTGGCAAGTACCAATGCCATATTAAAGACATTCGAGACCACTGCAAGACTGTTGCTACAGGTTCAAGATGTGGAGGACTATATAAGCTGGATGTGTGCAAAGACAGTCATCAAGCACTAGCATCCACCATCATCACCACAGAGGAACTCTGGCATTAAAGGTATGGCCATATTAATCATCATGATCTTATGCTGCTTCAGAACAAATTAATTGTTGAAGGTCTGCCTGTTATAAAGAATATGAACTTAAAATGTAGTGCTTGTGCACTTGGAAAACAACATCGAGATGCATTCCCAATACATCAAGAGAAGAAACAAACTGATCTGCTTGAATTAATCCATACAAATGTATGCGGACCTATGCAGACTAGATCATTAGGAGGTGCATCATATTTTCTAACATTTATTGATGATAGATCTAGATACACATGGGTCTATTTTATAAGAAGAAAAGGAGATGTCTTCGAAAATTTCAAGGAGTTCAGAATGATGGTCAAAAAGCAGACAGGAAAATGCATTAAATTTCTGAGATCTGACAATGGAGGGGAGTACGTGTCTGGAGATTTCAAGAAATACTATAAGGAAAATGGAATCCAGCAACAATTTACAGTATCCCACACTCCTCAGCAAAATGGTGTAGCTGAGCGAAAGAACAGGACACTAGTTGAATGTGCTCGCAGTATGCTCCAAGGTAAGAACATGTCGAATGGTTTTTGGGATGAAGCTGTTAATACTGCTATATATTTGAAAAATAGAAGTCCAAGAAAGAAATTAGATCTGCAAACACCATTTGAGGTCTTTTATGGATATAAACCTGAAGTTAAGCATCTACGAATTTTTGGTTGTAAAGCCTTTGCACATATACCAAAAGACGATAGAAGGAAACTAGATGCTAATCCTTTGAATGTATCTTTGTTGGATATCACAATGATCATAAAGCTTATAAGCTATTTCACCCTAGCTCTCATAAGTTAATTGCTAGCAGAGATGTAGTGTTCCATGAACATGCAGATACAAGTGACAAATATGGTCAAGGACATACTTCTACTAATGAATATGTGAAATTAAATTCCATTATTCAGCAGCAGGAAGTGGAAGAGCCACAAGAGAAGGAGCAGGAACAGAATAGCAAAAGCAATGGAAGCAGCAGCAGTCACAGTGAAAATAGCAGAATCAACATGAGAACTTCTATCAGTTCAGATGAAGATACAGCAGAAAGCAGAAGGATAATGGATGGTACCCCTACAGGCAATGTAGGATTAAGAAGGTCTTCAAGACAGACTCGTCCTCCTTCAAGGTATGATGATTATGCTTTAATTTCCAATGCAATGAATGAACCAATGAACTATAAACAAGCCAAAGATAAAGAAGAATGGGTTGAAGCTATGAATGAAGAATATAACTCTATTATGAAGAATCAGACTTGGGAATTAACAGAGTTACCAGAGAACAAAACACCGATAGGATGTAAATGGCTGTTTAAACATAAGCTTAAATCAGATGGTAGCATTGACAGATTTAAAGCAAGACTAGTTGCCAAAGGTTATGCTCAACAGGAGGGAATTGACTTTGAGGAAACCTTTGCACCAGTAGCAAAACTAAATACAATTATAATTATGGTTGCATTAGCTACAGCTCATAATTGGAAGACCCATCAATTAGATGTAAAATCTGCTTTCTTAAATGGTGAACTAAAAGAAGAAGTGTACTTAGTCCAACCTGAAGGCTTTGTACAGAAAGGACAGGAGCATCTTGCATGTAAGTTAAAGAAAGCTATCTATGGATTGAAACAAGCCCCTAGGTCATGGTACATAAAGATTGATACCTTCTTTAATCAGAAAGGCTTTGCGAAAAGAAAAAGTGATCCTAAACTTTATGTGAAGAAAGATAAGGAAGGAAATGTTTGCTTAATATCGTTATATGTTGATGATCTCATTATCACAGGAAATGCATGTAAGTTGATTGCAGAAATCAAAAATCAGTTATCACAGGAATTTGAAATGAAAGACCTTGGTGAACTTCACTATTGCTTGGGACTTGAAGTATGGAAAGAATCTGGTAAAACTATGATCACTCAAAGTAAGTATGTGAACGAAATATTGAGCAGATTCCATAGGAGTGATTGCAAAGAATCAGTAATTCCTTTAGAACAAATGTGAAGCTATGCAGTCAAGATGGAACAAAAGATGCAGATGGTTCTTTGTATAGACAGTTGGTGGGAAGTCTGAATTATCTCACTACTACAAGGCCAGATATCTCATATGCAGTCAACATTCTTAGTCAATTCATGGATAAGCCAAATGAAAGTCACTGGAAGGCTGCAAAGAAGGTCCTTAGATATCTGAAAGGGACAATGAACTTTGGTCTTTTATATACTGATAAGTTTGATGTTCAATTGGCAGGATTTTATGACTCTGATTGGGTAGGGAACGTTGATGACAGAAGGTCTACTACAGGATATGCATTCAACATTGGATCAGGGGTCGTAGCATGGAGCAGCAAGAAACAACCAACTGTTTCTCTATCATCCACAGAAGCTGAATATAAAGCCATGTCTAGTGCTACATGTGAAGCTGTCTGGTTGAGGAGGATTCTTGAAGATGTTGGAGAAAAGCAAGCAGAACCCACAAATATACATTGTGACAATCAAAGTGCAGTCAAGCTAGCACACAACCCAGTTTATCATGCAAGCACAAAACACATTGAGCTGCAACATCACTTTGTTAGAGAAAAGATTGATTCTAAGGAAATTAAACTTATGTATTGTAATACAAGTGATAATGTCGCTGATATATTTACAAAACCCATTGGCATGATTCAATTTGAAATCCTTAGGCAGAAGTTAGGTGTTGTAGAAAATCCATTTCTACATTAAGGGGGTATGTTGGAATAATGTAGAAATGATAGGCAGATTGGCAGGGATTGAGTTGATGTGTACTTTCTATACTCAGCATGGTTTGGTTTGAGGTCCACCTTTCTTGGATCTATGATCTGGTTTGTTATGATGTTTGTCATCTATATATTGTAACTACTTCTCTATCAATAATTGAATTGGTTTGGCCATTCCTTTGTGTATGAGAGCGAACCTTTGTGCTCTGCTCTATATTGCCTCTCTGTATGTGTTAATTGAATCTCCCTCATATAGTCGCATCGAGGTTACATAATTATAAATGCATTCTGTTAATTGCACCGAGTGAAACAAGGTGCTCTACAACTCAATATGGGGGAGATGTTGTTATTTTGCCAATACGACCTCTCAAAATAATATGCAAACATTAATAATAAACTGTGAATCAACAAAACCACTGTTAATTAACTAACCATGAGAAATTACTTTGTCTCATAAATTGTAGGGACAGATTAAACACGACAACTGTGAAATATTTATACATAGTGATCTTAGCAAAAAAATTAATCTTGCATGAGGTTGACATACCCTATATTCATCCTCATCCATTCTTCTATAATATTCGAAGGTAAATGGTAATTATGAAATACTCAAGGTGAAATTTAATCCTAGATCGACGTTCAACCCATAAATTTCAAATTTTAATTAACCAAATGACAAATATCTTGGTGTTAAACTCTATGTTTTCACTGAATAACCTACATCCTGGTTATGGTTGTAAGTGTTGGCTTACCAAATCATTATTAGCATTTTAAAATTCGATCAGAAGTATGACAAAGGTTTCGAACAATAATCGATAGGTTGTAATCAATTCTTTTATTATAAGAACGTTATGAATGATCGGAGCACGACGCCACAATCAATTGTTAGAAGATTTTAACCCCTGTATTCAAAGATTTTAAAATATACAAGGTCCACCGTGAATTAAATTAATCAGTTTTTTTTAAAAACAAATCTCATGTAAGATTTCATATAAGTCATAGATTTTAACCCTCTATTTAAACTACGGAGATTTCATCTCTGCATAAATTTAATTTGTAATTACCTCTGAAGAGAAATAATCTCCATGTTCGAGCGTTAGCAGATATCTTATCCTCATACAGACTCTTAAATCCCAATGAATTTAAAACAAAATTACTCCATATAACGAAATGATCTAAAAAAAAAAAAATATTAGAGAACTTAATCATATCCAAAAAAAATCATCTTCCTAATACAAAATATGTCGCTCAAGATTCATCAAGTATCTTCAACAAAAAATAAAATAAAAAATTCCAATCTAATGTACAACCCATGAAAATCATAAACATATTTTACACCATCAATAACTCACAACTATATAACAACAATAATTAATAACTCACAACTATATAATAATAGTATACTTACTTGAGAAATGATGAAAATGATTGCTTTCAGAATCGGCTCCTCCCAACCATATGAGAGAGCAACTCAACCGTTTTCCCAACTTCACCCTCGATCCGGGTCACCACCATGCACTAGAACGTTGGTCAATTACTTTCACGCATCACTCTCTCTCTCAAAGTCTATAACAAGTAATGATGGACTTATGAAAAGAGAGAACACCTCAACATAGTTCCTCTATGCACAACATGGCGTCCCATGCTATCTTAGTGCACTATTATATATAGTTTTTCCCAGGTCTTTTGATAGCCCAATCAAATCTTCAATCAACCCATCAATCCCTATGATTTAGTATCTTGTCTGGTTGTTGAGCTTTTAGATTGGATTTGATTGGTAAAAATCTCTCTTTCTTGGTTACACATGTTCTATGTGCCATGATGGTGTCCCCTCATTTAGATGAACTCTCCAAGTGCCTTTTTCTTTTATTAATAATGAAAATAAATAGTTTGCGTTGCAAAGTGTCACATCAATGTTTTTGAGTTTTAAATAACTCTTACAAAAATAATTGCCACAATTATTAAATAAAAAATAAAAAATGTTGTTTTGGGGTATCATATTTATCCCCCCCCTTATTCTTAACACCAGCCTCGGTGCTCTTTATTCTGAGCTCTCTTGCTCATTCTGGAACATGGAGGGATATGTCTCTCGCATTTTATCCTCCATTTCCCAATTTATTCTTTAGAGCTGAAGTGATTCCATTTAACTTTTGTTTGAACGATGGCTCAATTCCCTAGCATACGTTCCTTCCTGTCTAGGATGCGGAAAGGTTCGGTCTAGAACTCGCCCTCGGGTTCTACTTGAATCACTTTCCAGTCAATTACATGAGTAGCATTATTCACATATTTTTTTAACAATGTGTAGCTAGGGTTTTCACCCCAGCTTGTGCAAATGAGCACCTACTAAGGAGAATGGACTCCTTAGTAACAGTTCAATAAACAGTAAATTAAAGTAATAGAACAATACAAATTCTAAACTAGCATGAGCATTAACAAACATAACAAAATATGGAAATATGGTGAAGATCTTTCTTTTTTGTATTAAAATTTTACCTCAGGTGTAGAGGTTGGTAAAGTTCTTGCAATGGTCCAAGAGGGTTGCTCCAAACTCCAGCTTTGCTCCTTCTCTTTCTCCAAAAGGGTGGAAATGGGCCAAAGGGGCACTCAAGGGTGAAAGTAGCTCAAGGGTGAGCTAGGGTTTCAAGAGTGATTTTAGCAGAGTAAGGGTGTAATTAATTGTGGATATGAAATGAGGGGCCTCCATCACCTATTTATAGGTTTTTAGTGGTGGAGTGCTGGCTCATGGTTTTGGGAACCCTATGGTTTAGGTCAGTTGTATAGGGTTTTTTCCTCCTTTTTTTCTTTTTTTTCCTCTTTTTTTTATATTTTTTTTCCCTTTTTAGAGGGTTTTTGCTATTTTGGAGGAATTTTGGATTATTTTGGGGGGGAAAAGGGGTTTTTTTGGCCTTTTGGAGGCTAATATGGTAGGAAATATGGACAAATGAGTCATGTAATGGGGTAGATGAGGTAGTGAGCACTTTTTGGGTGTTAACAGATTGCCCCTTGATGTGTGAGGGCAAGAGCTCATCGTATGGCCGATTGACATCATAAGTATTTTATGGTTTTCCTGGGGTGTGGAGAAGAGAAGACGAACTAGAGCCCGGAACAACGGTCCCGAACAAACTGCAAAAACTTAAAGTACATGACCTCAATAATGAATGAGGAATAATCTGAATATATGGACGAGGCAGGCATTCCTATGCTCGTATCAAGATATAGAACAATAATAATAATGGGGTCTAAAATATGAGGACCTGAAATATACATGGCCTCAAATAATGAATGAGGAAGAATCTCAATATATGGATGAGGCGGGCATACCCATGCTCGTATCAAGATACATAAAAAATAACTGTGAGGCCCGAAAAGGGGGACCTGGAAGATACATAGAGAACCATTGTGTACATCATAAGGGTCCAGAGAGGACACAAATCTGGGACATACTGCTGGGCTGACCATGTCTGAGCTGAAGAACTGATACACTGGAATGACAACAGTGCTACTGAGTGTGGTACCAGAGGAACTGATGAGCTGCTGGATCATAGTGACAAGGGGTCATACTCTCAAAGGTACACTGAACTGGAACTGAACTGGGTACTCAAGGAAGCATATAACTTTGGTCTTTTATAAACTTATCAGTATATAAAAGACCAAATTTCATTGTCCCTTTGGGGTGCTCCTGGGCACCCCAACATATGCAAACTAATATATCACCATTCATTAACTAGAAGCTATGGGTGAAGGATTCTGACTTTAGGAGTCTAAATAATATCAATTTACAGTAAATATATAGTTAGGTTGCATTCCATAAAGTTAGAGAAATTCCTGAAGAAGTCTCACAAAAATATGACAAAAACTGTTTGTTATGATTGCACAACTAGTGAGAATTCAAGACTCCCAAAAAATCAATAAAGGCTCACGAAATTCTGATATGAGACTTGGAATATTACATATGACATCTTAAGCAACTCCAGGAACAATAATTACTTCATTTGGATCAAGACTCATTCATTTATTAAATGCAATCTAAAAACTAGTCAAATTCTAGGCAAATCTAGAAGGGGTGGAGAAAACTCAAAATATTTCAGACTTATGTAATATTAAATGTTATGACTGATATCAGAGGTTCATAATTAATATACAATTAAATCATATATGATCTAAGAGGATTCTCAAAATATTACAAAAACTCCTTTCCTATTCAACACAATAATCTAGTACTGGAAATCAACAAGAAGCTTTGAGATTCGAACCATGGACTTCATGAGAATTTTCTAAACTTCTAACCAAACTTGTATAAGCTACATGACCTGCAATAAAAATCAATGATAATGGTTGAATACCATCATCCTCTCATAGGAAGTAGGGGCACATCATCCAACTTGGACTAGGGGCACATCTCCCAATTCTCTCAGGAACAATTGCTCTCATACCAATTCTCAAATTGACAAAATATGTGAAGTGGGTGCGCACTGGTTTATTTATAGAGAGATGATGACTTGAGGAGCAAGTCTCCTTATCTAATGCGCCCTCCATGAGTGGATAAGGAAAGCTAGCTTTCCTTCATTTTTCCTTTTTCCTTTGCTTTCCTCCTTTTTCCTTTTCTGTTTGCTTTTCCACTTTCTTCCTTAGATTTTTTTGGATTTTCTGATTTATCCTACTTCTCTGAACTTTCCTGCTTTTCTGATTTATCCCGCTTTCTACTTTTGTGCTGCTTTATGCTTTATGTTGCTTTTTCCTGAGTTTTTGTGGCTTTTATGATTTGCTCCATCTTTCTTTCCTTTTTCCTAATTTTCTATATTTGGGTGCTTTTTCCTTAACTTCTTCTTCAAGTCATATCCAAGTCAACCGCATCCACTAATACACCCGGTTGGATCATTATCCTCATTTATTTATGATAAAATTATTAAATGCATGAAAAATAAATATTCCAAGTGCATAATAAACTATGGATAAAATTTAATGCACACTCATAATTAATTAAATGTCTGAAATTCAAAATTAACCCCATGATAATGAATTTATCTCCTCAACCCAAGGGATTGGTTGGGTTAAGAATTTGATCCAATGTTCACTGTTGAGGGGACATGACAGTCCTCCTCACCCAATATTTCTTGTCCTCAAGCAATTTCAAACTAGGATGCTGTAAGATGTGTGCTCCCTCCCAAGTAGCATCCTCACTGGGAAGTCCTTCCCATTGTACACAAAATTTCTTAAGGATTCTTCTCTCGTACATCCAAAACATTCTTAGGGATAATAACCAAAATTCCTTCATCATCAAGGGGTGGAAAATCTTGTGAAACCTTGACTTGCTTCCATATTGCCTTCTTCAAACAGGACACATGGAACACATTGTGAATCCGGCTTCCTGGAGGAAACTATAGCTCATAATCCACTTCCTCGATCTTCCTCGGGACTTGGTAGGGACCATATAACCTTGGATGCAACTTCTTATCCCCCGTAGACTTCAATGATGACTGTCTATAGGGATGAAACCTCAAATATACTAGATCTCCTACTTGGAAATCCTGCTCAATTCTATGCTTGTCTACATGCACTTTTTGCCTGTTCTATGCTACCCGCAAGTTGTCCTTGAGAGTTCCAAGTATGTATTGAATCTCTTGGATCCAATCCTTTGCCTTATGTGTCTTACAATCACCAAATATCATATCATAAAAAGTGAGTGCATCATATCCATATAGAGCTTTGAAGGGAGACATACCAATCGAGAAGTGAAAAGTAGTGTAGTAACAAAACTCTCCCAAATGGAGCCAAGTAGTCCATGAATTTTGCTGGTCCGTGACATAGTTTCTTAAGTAACCTTCCAACCATTGGTTCACTCTTTATGTTTTTTCATCAATCTGTGGATGGTAGCTGGTGCTCATGTCCAAACAGGTCCCCACTAACTTGAACAATTCTTGCCAAAAATTGCTAGTGAACTTGTTATCTCTATCACTAATGATGGACTTGGGTATGCCATGAAGTTTGAAGACTTCTTTGATGAAAATTTCAGCCACTTGGATGGCTGCAATATTAGTTGTGATAGAAAATAAATGTGAATATTTATTCAACCTATCCACCACAACAAAAATATTGTCTTTACCTTGGATTTTTGGAAGTCCGGCGATGAAATCCATCGATACACTTTCCCATTTCTGTTCAGGAATAGGAAGTGGTTGTAAGATCCCTGTTGGATGAGTATGTTCTACTTTATTTTTATGACATTCCACACATGATCTAACATACTCCATCACCTCCTTCTTCATCCCCTTCCATGTGAAATTTCCTTCACTTTCCTGTAAGTCTTCACAGACCCTGAATGACTTACTAGAGGCACATCATGGGAAGCCTCAATGATCTTCTTCTTTAGTATGGATTCTAGAACTAAAAATATCCTATCCTTATAATAGATAATATCATTGAGAATATTGTAAGCATCATCATGAATTAATCCATCAAACAAATCACAAGAAAATTGGTTCTTAGTGTACTCTACCCCAAGCTGTACTTTCCAATCATCATGAAATTTGAGCAATGCAAGTGTTGGTTTTCTGGAAAGTGCATCAGCAACAATGTTCATCTTACCTTTCTTATATTTAATATCAAAGACAAATCCTTGGACCTTGCTTACCCACTTCTGTTTCCTATCATTCAGATCCTTTTGGGTTACGAAGTGCCTCAAACTGTTGTGATCAGTCTTGATAATGAACTTAGCCCCTACCAAATACTATATGAACTTGACTAGCACATGCATGATGGCTAGCATCTCTTTTTCATTGACTAAATATAATATTTCATGGGCTGCAAATTTCTACTCTCAAAGGCCAAGGGGTGCTTATTTTGCATCAAGACTACTCCAATTCCATGCCCCAAAGCATCACACTCAAGAACAAAAGGTTGAGAAAAATATGGAAGTGCAAGAATATGAGAACTGCTCATTACCTCCTTCATTCTATTGAACACTTGCTCAGATTCTTCTGACCAATGGAAATCTCCTTTCTTAGTGAGGTTTGTCAAAGGAGATGTCAACTTGGAAAATCCTTTGAAAAACTTCCAGTAGTAGGTACATAGCCCAATAAAACCTCTCAGTTCAGTGATATTTTTTGGACTTGGCCAATCTAGAATGGCTTGGATCTTTTCCATGTGAACCTTAACTGCATCTTTTCCAATCACATGACCAATATACAAAATATCAGTCATTCCAAAATCACACTTGGTTATCTTTGCATAGAAATATTGATCTTCCAAGATTGTTAGTACAATATCCAAATGATGCAAATGCTCTTCCCAAGTTCTACTATAGATCAAAATATCATCAAAGAAAACAAGTACAAACTTACAAAGTTTCCTGCTAAACATTATGTTCATGCAAGATTGAAAATTTGCAGGTGCATTGGTTAGGACAAAAGGCATAACCAGAAACTCAAAGTGCCCATGGTGACACCAGAAGGCTGTCTTCTTCCCTCATGTTGATTTGATGGTAACCAGATCGAAGGTAAATCTTCGAAAAGTAATTGCCCCATGGAGCTCATCCATAAGCTCATCAATCCTTGGAATAGGATATATGTTCTTGATAGTCTTCTTGTTGAGAGCTCTGTAGTCTATGCACATCCTCGTGGTCCCATCTTTCTTCTTCACAAGGACTACCGATGAGGCAAAAGGACTTGAACTCAGTCTAATGAATCCCAAGTCAAGCAATTCCTCGATGGTTCGCTCTATCTCATCCTTGAATATTTTTGGATGTTTGTAGGGATGTACTTTGATAGGTGAGGTGCCTATCTCTAACTCAATTCTATGCTCCACTCCTATATCGGGTTGCCTACCATGAGGAAGGTCCACAAACACCTTCTTATGCTTTTGGAACAACTTATGAATGTCTTCTGGATATTGGGCTACTTCCAGTGAGGTACCCTTTGTGGTGATTAGGCATTATGCATCCCATTCAATGTCTCCATGCCTTAGTATCGATCTTATATTGTGTGCACTTACCACTTGTTTCAGATAAGCGCTGATCCCTCTCAATACTACCTCATTTCCATCTTTTTCCTTGAATATCATCTCAGGAACTTGGTAGTCCATTGAATGCTTCCCAATGGAATACAACCATTGTACTCCCAAAACCATGTTAGTATCAACCACATCCACAACATGAAAGCTATTTGTAATGGTATATTATCCTATAGAAATATGCAATTAGGAATCCACCTACAACAATTCATAGAATGATTACTTGGAATGATAACAGTGAAGCCTCCAAAATTTTCAGTAGGTAGCTTCCTCCTTTCAACCAGAATTGAATCAATGAAGTTATGTGTTTCTCCTCCATCCGCTAACATAGTGACTGATTGTCCTTGAAACACTCCTTTGAATATGCGTGTATGGAAGCGAGGCACCCCTGAAAGTACTGCAATCTTACTCACCTCTTGGGTAGGTTCTTCTTCTACAGTCTCATACGCCACTTCTACATCTACTAGGGCCTCTTCTTCTTCTTCCTCAACTTCTCTCTCTGAGTAAACTTCAATGTAGTGTGATTTCACTTTAGCACATCTGTGCTCTGGAACCCATGACTCCTGAAAAGTGAAGCACAACTTCCTTCTTCTCAATTCATCTCGATCCTTAGAATATTTATCCTTTCTGAAATTTTCAGAAGGACTCTTCATGGGTGGCCTTTGATTCTTGAACTGAGTAGGACCAATAGTCCTATGAGGAAATATGGTCCTTGGAATATAGTCTTGCAATTCTTTGGTTCAACTTAGTGCATCTTGCAAGGTAGAGGGTTTGTAAGCCTTCACCAAACCTTTCAAAGGTTATGATAATCCTTCAATAAACAAAAAGATCAATCTAGCTTCTGAAATATCAGATACCATCACAACTAGTTTTTGAAACTTAGAGATGTAGGATTCAGGAGTTCCAGTCTACTTCACATGTGCTAGTTCCCTGAAGGTCATCTCAGGATCTCTTCTTTTGAATCTTTCAACCAACCTTCTTGTGAACTCTTCATAAGTGGTCACTTGATCTTGCCCAAGAGTTGTTAGGACATGAAACCACCAGTCATTTGCTTTTCCATCTAAGTGTAGAGTCGCCACCTTGATGGAATCTGTCTCATCCATAGGATTCAACTGAAAATATGTATCAAGCTTCTGAATCCAAAAGTTAGCTCTACATTTCTGTGAACCATCAAAATAAGGTAAAGAAATATTACCATTAGCATTTCTTAGCTCATAGTTTTGATTTTGCATCCGGAAACCTCCTCTTGGGTTGGTCTTGTACTGTAGATCACATAAGTCTTTGAATGGTAAAGCACTTCTGCACTCTTCATTCAATGTAAGGTACTCAACATATGTGTCCTCCCATGAAGCAAGACCTTGTTGTGGCCACAACAAATCCCATTCTTAAATGAAGCACGGGAGCCCCATTTTTGAATAAACGCAAAGGTATTTGGGTGAGTTGTCTTGTAAATATTAGGTTTTGGTTTCTACCTCTAAGATCCTTCACCCATGCTTTTGGTCTGCCTATTTGCCAAGATTTTGATTAATTTTTCCAAGTGTTTTGGTTCGGAGAAAGCTAAAATTCTGAATATTTTGTTGTCTGCTTTCATCAACCCGAAACCCGCAACCCGATAGGTGCGGGTTGCGGGATTGTTGTTTTTAGCTTTCAGTTTTTGGTAAACCCGAAACCCGCAACCCAACAGTTGCGGGTTGCGGGTTTTGTTGTTAATAAATTTGGGAAACCTCCATTTCGAAACCCGCAACACTAAACTTGCAATTGCGGATTTCGGATTGTGGGAACTTGTTTTTTAATAATTTCGTTGTGTGTTCCCGAAACCCGCAACCCGGAATGTCGGGTTGCGGGATGCAGGAAGAGCTTTTGATTTTTGCGATTGCTTTCGTTTCCGAAACCCGCAACCCGCAAGTTTTGGGTTGCGGCCTTTGGAAACTCGTTTTTTGTTTGTTATGTTGGCAGTTTGCAATCCTGAAACCCGCAACCCATAAGTTTCGGGTTGCAGTTTTCGGGAATCACGAATAAACGTTGTGAGCAATAACTCGACCCCGCAGCCTCGAGATTCAATTGTAACCGTCGATCTGTCTTATTCCTGCGGATGAGATTGCACTGCGTGATTTGAATAATGATTTTGATTGTTTCCATTTTTACTTATTTGCTTTTGATTCATTTGAGTTGATTTTTATCATTTGATTTGGTTCCATGATCTTGGTGGTTAATTTATTATGTTGTTCCCCACGTATCCCACTTAGACTTTTTCTTCACTGCACAAACTGATTATTCGAGATGATGGCTAGTTGATTACCTTCATTTTGGGATTTTGATTAATATTATGGTTTCTTCTCTTATGATTATGGATATTGGATTAGTATGGTATTTGAGCTTTTTATTTTACTTTTGCATGCCTAGAATCATAATGTAGATATTGTAAATAATCTTAGTCTTTGGGTTAGTCTTTAGGTTTGTTTGCTTATATTAGTTTAACATTTTTAATGTTTAGTTTAAGTTTATTGAAATCTTTTAAATATTCATGGTCATGCTTTGACTTTCATTAACTTAATTTGTCTATTTCATTAAATCCATATATTAAACTTATACACAATTTCATGTTATGAAAATTAAAAGAACACCTGTTTTAATTTGTTTGGGTTCTAATTTCCCTAACTTCCATGAGATTTGGTTTTATGATTATTTGGAAATGAGTGGGATTAAAATTCAACATTCATGAATGTGAAGTCAGTTTGATCATGGATAAGTATTTTATTTCTAATAAACTAATTTGAGCTTGAAAATACAATTTCTATTTTGCCTTTTGCAATTTAAAAGAATTTCCATTTATTACTGTGCAAAATGAAATATTATTATTCTTTTTTTGGTTTTCTATGCTTGGAAAATGATTATGTTAGAAACCTATTTATGGAATTCATTAACTCTCCTATATTATAGGAGTGATTCTTTTCCTACATACGTAACTTGTTTCCAACATTTATTTTCTTAAGAATTAACTTGTAAATGGTTATTATTTTTACTTCTAGGTTTAAGGTTTTTTAGATATTGCATTTTCTCGTTGACGTTGTAAATATTTCTAGATTTTCTTAATATTTTATCCATTGTTATTTCCTTACTTCATTCATTATTCGAAAAATAAAAAATAAAATTTGGATTTTCCAAGCTTTTCTAATCATTTTTATAAACATTTAAATTTCAACGTACCCGAAAGTTCAGAGATGCTGGACCTTTGATTTTAAATATTGACATTTCTATGCTGAAATTTCTCATTTTATTAAAAATGTTCTCGTAACCCGAAATTTCGGGATGCGGATTGCTTCCACATTTTCATTTTGGCATTATTCGGGACCCTAAGTTTATCTTAGGTTATAATTTTATTTTATTTCGGGTCCGTAATTTTCGGTAACTTAATTTTTTCACTTAGGTTCTTAATTTTGTTTTAATTTTGGCTTTCCTTTGTTTAAGTGATTTTTCAAATTCAAATTGTTCCTCCCGACATGTAATTTCCAATTTTGGTGGGAAATTGGATTTTTGGATTTTTGTTTTGGTTTTATCCATTTGGAAAATAATTAATCAAAATAATGGATTTTTAATTATTAAATCAACGACTACAATTCATTCCGAAATGAAATCAATGGCTGCCAAGTGTTATCTTCCAAGAGCAATATCTTGAGATTTATAAGTCCAATTCAAGCCTGTGATAGCTCGTTGGAAAGCTGGAAGGATGATGAATGATTTGAGAAGATTATTTCTCCCAAATGAATAGCTTAACCACACCGAAAATCTGCCTGAACAATCAATTTCGGATTTGCATAAGATTTGTTCATTTTCATTATTTTTGATTTACAAATGAATTGTTATTTATTTTAGATTTCTGTTATTGGATTTGGAATGATATTTTAATTTATTTTCTGGATTGTGCAGGTGTTGATTTGGATTTAGAATAATAAAATTGAAGAGTTGCATCCCAAGTTTGGAATGATTAAAAAACGTCCCAAGTGGAAAGCAACAATTTTTGGACGTGATTTCGGGAGTGATGAAGGTGAATCTGGAAAATCCGAGACATGGGTTTTGTGCAGAAGATGCCCAATTAGTTGGCAATAACGCAGAATCCTCAGAAAGTTCTTCATTTGGGAGATACGACTAGTTTTTAAAAACGAAATTTTCCATATTTTTCTCATGGACGGATTTGGCAAATGAAACAACTCAGCTAGTTAGCTGAGGAATTTGAGGAATGGATCTTATCTTTCTCTGTAATTTTATATGTATAAATAACTACCTCTTATGATCTGAAGATGGAGAGACTTTTGGAGTTATAAATGAGCAGGAGATGACTGGAGATACTCTGCCTCACCAGAGCCTGTAATTTTGTTTGCATACCTCATTAATACACTGAAGTAATCTCATTGAATCATTTTTTGTTTATTGTTCAAATTTCTTTGACAGTGTCTGATTTCTTATTTCAAAATTGTTATCTGTATTGTGTGATCTCTTTGCATATATAAAATAATGCACAGGTCTATTATACTGATTTCTCTTATGAATGATCTTTGTATAAGAATATCTTGTTAAGTTTTTTTGATGAAGATATTTTCCTTTATCTATTTTTGCAATTTGATTCACAACATTCTTAATCATTGTTAATTTTTCAATTAACAAAGTGATTACAGGTTAGTCTTGAACAGGTTTACATGCTTATATTATTGTCACTTAATTTTCATTAATTGATTATGATTAAGCTGATAAGTGAATGCATCTTTTACATTTCTGTTGAAGTTGACAAACATACTTATCCATTTCACATCAAGATCGATTTACACACAAATAAGCTTTCATTTTAGAATAGGACTGACTTAGATTAGTTCCCCTTTTTTGAAATAGGTTAGGTTAGCCTAGCATCACCATATCCACACCTTGGTTTTCTTTGATTGGAAAACTGATCTTATAGATCTTTTCACCAACTCTTAGAGTGCCAGTGGAGGCCGAATATCCATGGAGGATCACCACACCAAACAGGTTGGGGATAGAACTGCCCTTGCGCAGGGTCTTTCGAAGCCTTTCAACTTGGGTTTTCTTCCTCTGTTGAGTGACTTGGAACATTCCAACACCTTTGCATCTAACCTCCACAACCGAGGCATTAACAAACCTCCATTTCGAACCTCAGGTTCCTCTCTTTATTCTTCAGTAAACATGGGCATAGTAGGCCTAGAGTGAGCTTGAGATTCCATTTTGAATTCATCGGGGCTATTGTGAGTCCCATTTCTTGAGAAAATATGGCCATTATTGCTCTTCCTTTCGCCATGTGGGGTACCATTGTTTCTCCCCTCTCCATTCTTGCTTCCTAGCTGTTGAGATCAGAACTCTCTGGTCTCTTTCCTAGATTGAACAATATTGTGGGAGATGTCTGTCAATCCTTTCATCATGCCTTGAAAAAAGAGTTTGAACTCCTCTTTTTCTTCATTGTGAGACATGTCTAACTCTCGTAGTTTCCCTTCAATAGAATTTATCTCTTCTCCTTCTGACAAAGGATCCTTCTTCTTAGAATCTCAATATCTTCTTTGACTCATAGAAAGAAATTAAGAGCAGGTTTAGAATACCATGCTCTTACACCACTGTAATGTACCAACAAGAGTTGATGATACACTAACTCTAACTCCTACCAGACTCATCTAAAAGCAATGAATTCAAAGGGCTAGTTTTACTGGAGGTAGGAAAGATCAAGTACTCTGGATGGGAGGAGGACTATGACAGCTTATAAACCTTTGCAAAAATCATTGGGACCATTGATGGTTCTAAATCATCAAGGTTGAATTTTACTACAATGCTTCTGGGCACCCCAACATATGCAAACTAGTATATCACCATTCATTAACTAAAAGCTATGGCTGAATGATTATGATTTTAGGAGTGTAAATAACATCAATTTACAGTAAATATATAGTTAGTTTTCATTCCATAAAGTTAGAGAAAGTTCTGAAGAAATTTCACAAAAATATGACAAAAACTGCTTGCTAGGATTGCACAACTAGTGAGAATCCAAGACTCCCAAACAATCAATAAAGGCTCATGAAATTATGATATGAGACTTGGAATATTACATATGACATCTTAAGCAACTCCAAGAACAATAATTACTTTATTTGGATCAAGAATCATTCATTTATTAAATGCATTATGGAAATTAGTCAAATTATAGGCAAATCTAGAAGGGATGGAGAAAACTCATAATATTTTAGACTTATGCAATATTAAATGTTATGAATGATATCATAGGTTCATAATTACTATAATTACGTCATATATGATCCAAGAGGATTCTCAAAGTATTACAAAAACTCCTCTCCTCTTCAACACAACAATCTAGCACTGGAAATCAACAAGAAGCTTTGAGATTCGAACCATGGACTTCATGAGAATTTTCTAAACTTCGAACCAAAATTGGATAAGATATAGGAATTGAAATAAAAATCAATGATAATGGCTGAATACCATCATCCTCTCACAGGAAGCATGGGCACATCACCCAACTTGGACTAAGGGCACATCTCCCAAGTCTCTCAAGCACAATTGCTCTCATACCAATACTCAAACTGACAAAATATGTGAAGAGGGTGCGCACTAGTTTATTTATAGAGAGATGATGACTTGAGGAGCAAGTCTCCTTAGCTAATGCGCCCTCCATGAGTGGATTAAGAAAGCTAGATTTCCTTCCTTTTTATTTTTTGCTTTGTTTTCCTCCTATTTCCTTTTCTGTTTGCTTTTTCACTTTTTGCTTTAGATTTTTCTACTTTTCTGGATTTTCTGATTTATGCTGATTTTCTAAACTTTTCTGCTTTTCTGATTTATCTCTCTTTTTGCTTTATGTTTATTTTCCTGAGTTGTTGTTTCTTTTCTAATTTGCTCCATCTTTCTTTCATTTTTCCTGATTTTCTAGATATGGGTGCTTTCTCCTTAACTTCTTCTTCAAGTCATCTCGAAGTCAACCTCATCCACTAATGCACCCTAGTGGAGCATTATCCTCATTTATTTATGATAAAATTATTAAATGCATGAAAAATAAATATTCCAAGTGCATAAAACTTTGGATAAAATTAATTCACACTCCTAATTAATTAAATGCATGGAATTCAAACCCCATGATAATGAAGTTGTCTCCTCAACCCAAGGGATTGGTTGGGCTAGGAACTTGATCCAATGTTCACTGTTGAGGGGACATGACATTAGTAGTCCTTAACAACATCCATATTGATGAGTGTAACATTATGGCAATTATAAATGATAAATAGAAAGGATTAAAATTAGTTAAAATAAAGGAATAATTATAGCTTTTTGATGTGATTGATCTCATAACCAAGAATGGAAAGAATTATAATACTTCAATCAATAGGAATGTTTATAATATTTATAGGGTGATATGAGTGCCTTATAAATGATAAATAGAAGGAACTATGATAGATTGGTTAAAAGAAATAATCATAGTTTTGTATAGTGTTATGAATGTTCTTATAAATTTTAGATAAGAAGAGTCGGGAATGATTATTGTTCTTTTTATATATATGGTGATGTGAATGTTCATTGAGAAAGTATAGTTCTAACACAAATGTTAATTATGAAGAAATTACTATTATGAATGGTTATGCATAGACATTGTAAATGGAAAAATATTCACATTTTTAAATGAAAATGTAGAAGTTAAAATATAGATGTTGAAATGGAATAGTTATAAAGACTATACTTGGAAATATATTTATTATCGTCTAATCATGCGTCTATGAATTACGTACAAAAAAAAATGACCGCTATATTTAACTAGTGAAAAAGGGCTAGACCTTACACCCAACAAAGGTAAACTCCTTTTTCGATGAGAAACTTATACAGGAGGGTCAAAATTCTACAAAAAAAGCTATTGTGGAAGTTGTTATAGAATCTTCTTCATATTTTGCCGAGTGAAGTTCTTTCTTTGATAGTTTTTTCTTCACAGTATTCATCGCATATCTTTTCTAGCCACTCATATAAATTAATCCATCCACCATTATTGATTTTATGCATTAACAACCTTTCATTCTAGGTGTCCAACTTGCTAATGAATGTTATCCAAGAACTTATTTATTTCATGTCGGACAACTTCAATGAATTATTCATGAGATTCGATGAAGAACTTTTCTTTTGTCCGCGCAATTGTCAAAGTGTTCCTTCTAGCATAGATTTGAATGTAGTTACAACTTTTCGATTCCACCACTCTTTTATTTCTTCCTTGCTCACCATTTATGTATGCATAATCATTTCATGTCTTGGGTCAATACTATCGACAATAGAACCAATGTTGTAATATAAGGGATTGCATAAGGTTACCGATAGCAGAACATACACAATTATATATGAAATACTAGATCACACATACATAAAGAGAGGAAGAAAATGAGAAAGTAATGGAGGCAACAAGAACAAGTATCTTTATTAGAACATCATACCATACTGTACAGAAGGGGAGATTAATCATCTCTTTAATATTTGGCTCATCGGCCTATTTATATGAGTCATACAAGTAGTTAGGTAGTTGTAATTACATACCTATCTAGATGTTGGCCTAATCGAATTGACTAGATCGGGATGACTTAGTCGATGTTCGATTGAGAGGACCTAGTCAATGTAGTTGAATAGGATCCTCGAATAGGGCCTTAATTTCTCCCACACCTACTGTCAAGGCCTTGATACCCATCACTACAATCCAAGGTAGTATAGAAGAAACAACATTCCAGTTGGAGGTTTAGTATCAATTTTAGAGGGCCCATGTGGTGGTTTGAAACCTTGTTCATGGTCCATGAGACTTATAAGAAGCTTCATTTAGAGTCTAAATATAACGTTTTCTTCCATATTACTATTGGAGATCAAATATCCCCATTAGAGGGAATACATTTGGTGGAACACACAATCGTTTCATATTATTTTGAAAATATGAGATTATCTATGTAGAAAGATAAAATAATCATAACTTAATCATGTAGATCTCTTCAAGATATTTCCAATGAGCTAAAGAACAAATTAATGTTGGAGGAGAAATTTATGGCAAAATGACTAAGATAATTTTTTAGATGAAAAGTAACATATACATACTTTAGAATGCATAAGCATTATTAGCACCTCCACATTTTTAAAGCACAAACACATTCTCAAATGTTTTGAAATTCAATTCTTTTTCAACATGAGATTTTCTACTCACCCACATATTTACTAACATGGTTGATCGGTATGGCGATGGTTCAAACTACAAAACCAACAAAACCTCCATTTTTGCAAATGACTCTAAACATCTCTATTTTTCACATTATTTTTAAATAGACTGCAAATTCATTGTTGATGAAATTACGCAAACACGTAGATTTAACACTATAGGTTCCAAATATATGAATTTAAAATACAAATAATATTCTTTACTATTTTTAATTTATTTTTCTCTTGTCATATATCGAAGTCTTAAAATACAAAATGTCTTTTGTTCATGCTATAACTTTTGATTTCCTTATATTGGAAAAACATTATACATTGCAATATCTTATATCAATATCTACACTCTAATAAAAAAAATGTTCGATCATTTTATGACCCGCAAACCCTTCAATGATGTATAACTTCATATTTTCAAGGATATATATATATATATAATAGTTGTGCAGAAAAGAAACCCATTCTATACAATTGAATTCATTTTTAAAAGAAATTCCATCATTTAGGTACTAAACATTTGCACTAATCGAAACATATGCATTATATTTTACATGTATTTTACAAGAAAAATAACGTAAAACTGTAAAAAAAAACTCAAATATTGCATTGTGATACAAAAAATCCATCAATAAAAATGATATATTTTGCAAACAAATTCAATTTTGTATATTTCATCTCTTACATTATAGTC
Source organism: Larix kaempferi (assembly GCA_027924585.1). Classification (NCBI taxonomy): domain Eukaryota; kingdom Viridiplantae; phylum Streptophyta; class Pinopsida; order Pinales; family Pinaceae; genus Larix; species Larix kaempferi. Next base: position 7,300,299 of record BSBM01000459.1, on the reverse strand, counting down.
AAATACATTATGAAAGTACATCCAATCAACCCTCCAGGTCAACATATTATTGGTTTTCCATGTTTGCATTGCCACTACTAAGTCATGAGAGACCATCATTATCTTGCACTCACATTTGACCATATGGTGTCCATTTCTATTCAAATTTTAACATTAGGTAGATGACATGATTACCCACATGCTCAACAAATTTTATAGTTATACTCATTGATGTCATTCCCCAAAATTTGAAACTACAAACAAGTCTTATATTTAAGGTTCTAAATTTTAGTAGTTCAAAGCCACTTCCCACAATGAGCCATTATGAGAAGGACACTAAGATAATCTCCCAAGAGTATTTGAGGTGTCAAAGTATGTGTGTATGCTCAATGTTTGCTTCATGAAAAAGATCATAGGAAGTTGAATATTTTGGGGACCACAAACTTGCAAATGGGAAGGTGTGATCCAAATTGGATCCTAATTTAAAAAATAAAAAATAAATTGTAAATTTTGTGATAAACATTTAATTGTTTTGGCAAATTTTAGTGAGTAGTCCAAAAATTCTTCTAAGTGGAAAGATGAAGACAAACAATTGTGATGTTTGATCTACCAAAGTAGTTGATTAAATATCAAGGTTGTTGACAAATGTGGATTCAAAGGATAAGAGAACTTGAAAGTCAACCAATATAGATTCATCTAAAAGGGGATCTACCAAGCGCCGAGAGGGATCAAAACTCTCAAAGGTAAAAACTCCTTTTTAGATTGGAAATGTTGAATATGTGTAATGCAATGTTTATGGTTTTAATTTATCTCATATATGCAGTTTTATATATATGTCGTTTCAAATATTTTAAATTTGATATGAGCCCACATGTTTTATTTTTATTTTTAATTTATAATATTTTATTATTTTTTATAAAAGGCACGTGTCATTTATAGGATGAACATGGAAGGAGTTACACATCTCCCCCCTATTGGGATGTAGAATGCGCCTCTTCGACGCAATGAAGAAGCACGGTAGTCGTCACAAATGAAGGACTCTAAAAAAGAAACATGTTAGAATATCAAATATTGTCTCTAAGCCAAAGTCATATGCAAAAATGTGCTAGTGAGTAAGCCATGCATTAAACTCTAATTGATAATGTAGATCACTCTTTGTAACAATTTTGTTAGCCAATAAAAATTCAATTGGCGGTTGGTTTTCTCATTGAATTTGAGTTTCTAAGGTAAAAGCTAAGTCTATGGTACATTTTAATTCTTCATAGTTGACTAATTACTATGTAAGTAACTCTTACTTTGATGTTTAACTTAGTTTTTGGATAATATACTTATGTATATTCCATTTAATATAGTTTGCACAATAATACCATACTCACCTTAATTATCATTTATGAAATTACTAATTATTATCCAGGGATATATACAACACCAACAATATTAAATTTAATTTTGGTTGAGAAACTTTATCAATCCTTGGAATAGGATATTTTTTCTTGATAGTCTTCTTGTTGAGAGCTCTGTAGTCTATGCACATCCTCATGGTCCCATCTTTCTTCTTCACAAGGACTACCGATGAGGAAAAAGGACTTGAACTCGGTCTAATGAATCCCAAGTCAAGTAGTTCCTTGATGGTTCGCTCTATCTCATCCTTGAATCTTTTTGGGTGTTTGTAGGGATGTACTTTGGTAGGTGAGGTTCCTATCTCTAACTCAATTCTATGCTCCAATCCTCTATCGGGTGTCCTACCATGAGGGAGGTCCCCAAACATCTTCTTATGCTTTTGGAGCAACTTCTGAATGTCTTCTGGATATTGGGATACTTCTAGTGAGGTACCCTTTGTGGTGATTAGGCATTCTGCAGCCCATCCAATGTCTCCATGCCTTAGTATCGATTTCATACTGTGTGCACTTACCACTTGTTTCGGATAGGCATTGATCCCTCTCAACACTACCTCAGTTCCATTTTCTCCCTTGAAGATCATCTCAAGAACTTGGTAGTCTATTGAATGCTTCCCAATGGAATACAACCATTGTACTCCCAAAACCATGTTAATATCAACCACATCCACAACATAAAAGCTATCTGTAATGGTATGTTCTCCTATAGAAATCTGCAATTTAGGAATCCATCTACAACCATTCATAGAATGATTACCTGGAATGATAACAATGAAGCCTCCAAAATTTTCAGTAGGTAGCTTCCTCCTTTCAACCATAGTTGAATCAATGAATTTATGTGCTGCTCCTCCATCCACTAACACAGTGACTGATTGTCCTTGAACCAATCCTTTGAATCTGAGTGTATGGAAGCGAGGCACCCCTGAAAGTACTGCAATCTTGCTCACCTCTGGGGTATGTTCTTCTTCTGTAGTCTCATAGGCTAATTCTGCATCTATTGGGGCCTCTTCTTCTTCTTCCTAGGCTTCTCTCCCTGAGTAAACTTCAATGTAGGGTTCTTTCCCTTTAGCACATCCGTGCCCTGGAACCCATGGCTCATGACAAGTGAAGCACAGCTTCCTTATTCTCCATTCATCTCGATCCTTAGAATAGTTATCCTTTCTGAAATTTCCAGAACTCTTCATGGGTGGCCTTTTATTCTTGAACTGAGTAGGACAACAGTCCTAGGAGGAAATCTAGTCCTTGGAATAGAGTCTTGCAAGTCTCTGGTTAGACTTAGTGGATCTTGCAAGGTAGAGGGTCTGTAAGCCTTCACCAAACCTTTCAAAGGTTCTAATAACCCTTCAATGAATAACACGATCAATCTAGCTTCTGAAATATCAGAGACCATCACAACTAGTTTTTGAAACTTAGAGATGTAGGCTTCAGGAGTTCCAGTATGCTTCACATGTGCTAGTTCCCTGAAGATGATCTCAAGATATCTTCTTTCGAATATTTCAACCAACCTTCTTGTGAATTCTTCATAAGTGGTCACTTGATCTTGCCCAAAAAAAATTAGGCCATGAAACCACCTGTCATTTGCTTCTCCATCTAATTCTAGAGTAGCCATCTTGATGTCATCTCTCTCATCCATAGGATTCAACTAAAAATATGTATCAAGCTTCTAAATCCAAGAGTTAGCAGTACATTTTTGTGAACCATCAAAATAAGGTAAGGAAATCTTACCAATAGCATTTTTTAGCTCATAGTTCTGATTTTGCATCCAGAAGCATCCTCTTGGGTTGGTCTTGTACTGTAGATCACATAAGTCTTTGAATGGTAAAGCACTTCTGCACTTTTCATTCAATGTAAGGTACTCAACATATTTTTCCTCCCATGAAGCAAGACCTCCATTTCGAACCTCAGGTTCCTCTCTTTGTTCGTCAGTAAACTTGGGCATAGTAGGCCTGGAGTGAGCTTGAGATTCCATCTTGAATTCATCAGGGCGATTGTGAGGCCCAGTTCTTGAGAAAATATGGCCACTATTGCTCTTCATTTCACCATGTGGGGTACCATTGCTACTTCCCTTTCCATTCTTGCTTCCTAGCTGTTGAGCTAAGAAATCTCTGGTCTCTTTCCCGGACTAAAAAATATTGCGGGAGATGTCTTGCAATCCTTTCATCATGCCTTGAACAAAGAATTTGAACTCCTCTTTGTCTTCATTGTTATACATGTCTGACTCTCCTTGTAGTTTCCCTTCAATATAATTTATCTCTTCTCCCTCTTCTCCTTCTGACAAAGGATCCTTCTTCTTAGAATCTAAATATCTTCTTGGACTCATAGAAAGAAATTAAGAGAAGGTTTAGAGGACCATGCTCTGATACCACTGTAAAGTACCAACGAGGGCTGATGATACACTAACTCTAAATCCTACCAGACTCATATAAAAACAATGAATTTAGAGGGCTAGTTTTACTAGAGGTAGGAAAGATCAAGTACTCTATATGGGAGGAGGACTATGATGGTTGATAATACCTTTTCACAAAGCACTGTGACCATTGATGGTTCGAAATCAACAAGGCTGAAGTCTACTACAATGCTCCTGGGCACCCATCATATTCAAACTAGTATATCACCATTCATTGACTGGAAGCTATGGGTGAAGGATTCTGAATTTAGGAAGATAAATAACATCAATTTACAGTCAATATATAGTCAGGTTTAACTCCATAAAGTTATAGAAAGTTCTAAATAAGTCTCAGGTTTCATTCCACTTTTTGCTTTAGCTTTTTCAACGTTTTTTGGCTTTTCTGAACTTTCATGCTTTTCTAATTTATCCCGCTTTCTGCTTTTGTGCTGCTCTCTGATTTATGCTGTTTTTTCGAGTTTTTGTTGTTTTTTTTATTTGCTCCATCTTTCTTTCATTTTTCTTGATTTTCTAGATTTGGGTGCTTTCTCCTTAACTTCTTCTTCAAGTCATCTCCAAGTCAACCTCATCCACTAATGCGCCCTAGTGGAGTATTATCCTCATTTATTTATGATAAAATTATTAAATGCATGAAAAATAAATACTACAAGTGCATAATAAACTTTGGATAAAATTTAATTCACAGCTAATTAATCAAATGCCTGGAATTCAAAATTAACCCCATCATAATGAATTTGTCTCCTCAACCTAAGGGATTGGTTGGGTTATGAACTTGGTCCAATGTTCACTGTTGAGGGGACATGACATTAGTAGTCCTTAACAACATTCATATTGATGAGCATAACATTATGGTAATTATAAATGATAAATAGGAAGGATTAAAATTAGTTAAAATAAAGGAATGATTATAGCTTTTTGATGTGATTGATCTCATAACCAAGAATGGAAAGAATTAGAATACTTCAATCAATATGAATGTTTATAATATTTATAGGGTGATATGAGTGCCTTATAAATGATAAATAGAAGGAACTATGATAGATCGATTAAAAGAAATAATCATAGTTTTGTATAGTGTTATGATTGTTCTTATAAATTTTAGATAAGAAGGGTCGGGAATGATTATTGTTCTTTTTATATATATGGTGATGTGAATGTTCATTGAGAAAGTATAGTTCTAACACAAATGTTAATTATGAATAAATTACCATTATGAATGGTTATGCATAGACATTGTAAATGGAAATGTAGAAGTTAAAATATAGATGTTGAAATGGAATAGTTATAAAGACTATACTTGGAAATCATGCATCTATGAATTACATACAAAAAAAATGACTGTTTTATTTAACTAGTGAAAAAGGGCTAGACCTTACACCCAACAAAGGTCGAGGATAGACTATGTGAGAAACTCCTTTTTCAATAAGAAACTTATACGGGGGGGTAAAAAATGTACATAAAAAGCTATTGTGGAATTTGTTATAGAATCTTCTTCATATTTTGTCGAGTGAAGTTCTTTCTTTGATAGATTTTTCTTCACAATATTCATCGCATATCTTTTCTAGCCACTCATATAAATTAATCCATCCACCATTATTGATTTTATGCATTAATAACCTTTCATTCTAGGTGTCCAACTTGCTCATGAATGTTATCAAAGAACTTATTTATTTCATGTCAGACAACTTCAATGAATTGTTCATGAGATTCAATGAAGAACTTTATTTTGCCTGCGCAATTGTCAACGTGTTCCTTCTGGCATAGATTTGAATGTAGTTTGCGACTTTTTCGATTCCACCACTCTTTTATTTCTTCCTTGCTCACCATTTATGTACGCATAATCATTTCATGTCTTGGGTCAGTACTATCGACAATAGAACCAATGTTGTAATATAAGGGATTGCATAAGGTTACTAGTAGCAGAACTTACATAATTATATATGAAATACTAGATCACACATACATAAAGAGGAAGAAAGTGAGAAAGTAATGGAGGCAACAAGAACACGTATCTTTATTAGAACATCATACCATACTGTACAGAAGGGGAGATTAATAATCTCTTTAATATTTGGCTCATCGGCCTATTTATATGAGTCATACAAGTAGTTAGGTAGTTGTAATTACATAACTATCTAGATGTTGGCCTAATCGAATTGATTAGATCGGGACGGCTTAGTCGATGGTCGATCGAGAGGACCTAGTCAATGTAGTTGAATAGGCTCCTAAGACAAGGCCTTAATTTCTCTCACACCTACTGTCAAGGCATCGATACCCATCACTACAATCCAAGGTAGTATAGAAGAAACAACATTCTAGTTGGAGGTTTAGTATCAATTTTAGAGGTCCCATGTGGTGGTTTGAAACCTTGTTCATGGCCCATGAGACTTATACGAAGCTTCATTTAGAGTCTAAATATCATGTTTTCTTCCCCTTACAATACTAAAGTTCCTAAAACCCATCCCTCATGCAAAATTCCTCGTAAGAGTGTCCATATTACTATTGGAGATCAAATATCCCCATTAAAGGGAATAAATTTGGTGGTTTGAGGTATACATTTGGTGGAACACACATTCATTTCATATTATTTTGAAAATATGAGATTATCTATGTAGAAAAATAAAATAATCATTACTTAATCATGTAGATCTCTTCAAGACATTTCCAATGAGCTAAAGAACAAATTAATGTTAGGAGGATAAAGTTATGGCAAAATTACTAAGATAATTTTCTAGATGAAAAGTAACATACAAATACTTTAGAATGCATAAGCATTATTAGCACCTCCACATTTTTAAAGCACAAACACATTCTCAAATGTTTTGAAATTCAATTCTTTTTTAACAGGAGATTTTCTACTTACTCACATATTTATTAACATGGCTGATCGGTATGGTGATGGTTCAAACTACAAAACCAACAAAGCCTAAATAGGCTGCAAATTCATTGTTGATGAAATTAGGCAAACACATAGATTTAACACTATAGGTTCCAAATATATGAATTTAAAATACAAATAATATTCTTTACTATGTTTAATTTAATTTTCTCGTCATATATCGAAGTCTTAAAATACAAAATGTCTTTTGTTCATGCTATAACTTTTGATTTCCTTACTCATATTGGAAAAACATTATCCATTGCAATATCTTAGATCAGTATCTATAATCTAATATAAAAAAAAGTTGATCGTTTTATGACCCGCAAACCCTTTTCAGGGATATATATATATATATATATATATATATATATATATATATATATATATATATATATATAATAGTTATGCATAAAAGAAATCCTTTCTATACAACTGAACTCATTTTTAAAAGAAATTCCATCATTTAGGTACTAAACATGTACACTAATCGAAACATATGCATTATATTTTACATGTATTTAAATTACAAGAAAAATAACATAAAACTGTAAAAAAAAAACTCAAATATTGCATTGTGATACAAAAAAACCAAATTCAATTTTGTATATTTCATCTCTTACATTATAGTCAAATTCATTATGAAAGTACATCCAATCAGCCCTCCAAGTCAACATATTATTGGTTTTCCATGTTTGCATTGCCACTAATACTTCATGAGACACTATCATTATCTTGCACTCACATTTGACCATATGGTGTCCATTGCTATTCAAATTTTAACATTAGGTAGATGACATGAATACCTACACGCTCAACAAATTTTATAGTTAGACTCATTCATTTCATTCCCCAAAATCTGAAACTATAAACAAGTCTTATATTTAATGTTCTAAATTTTAGTTGTTCAAAGCCACTTCCTACAATGAGCCATTATGAGGAGGACACTAAGATAATCTCCCAAGAGTATTTGAGGTGTCAAAGTATGTGTGTATGCTCAATGTTTCCTTCATGGAAAAGATGAAGTGAATATTTTGGGGACCACAAACTTGCAAATGGGAAGGTGTGATCCAAATTGGATCTTAATTTAAAAAATAAAAATAAAAATTGTAAATTTTGTGATAAACATTTAATTGTTTTGGCAAATTTTAGTGAGTAGTCCAAAAATTCTTCAAGTGGAAAGATGAAGACAAACAATTGTGATGTTTGATCTACCAAAGTAGTTAATTAAATATCAAGGTTGTTGACAAAAGTGGATTCAAGGGATAAGAGAACTTGAAAGTAAATGAAGAAGTAAAGGACAAAAAAAGAAACATGTTAGAATATCAAAAATTGTCTCTAAGCCAAAGTCATATGCAAAAATGTGCTAGTGAGTAAAAATGCATTAAACTCTAATTGATAATGTAGCTCACCCTTTCTAACAATTTTGTTAGCCAGTACAAATTCAATTGGCGGTTGGTTTTCTCATCTAAATTTGAGTTTCTCAAGTAAAAGCTAACTCTATAGTACATTTTAATTCTTCATAATTAACTAATTACTATGTAAATAACTCTTACTTTGATGTTTAACTTAGTTTTTGGATAATATACTTATGTATATTCCATTTAATATATATATATTCCATTTAATATAGTTTGCACAATAATACCATACTCACCTTAATTATCATTTATGAAATTACTAATTATTATCCAGGGATATATACAACAACAAAAATATTAAATTTAATTTTGGTTAAGCAACTTTAATCTATGTTAAGGTCAACAATGATAAGGACAACCTGATCTTGCCTGATTTCTTAGAAGACATTGGTCTTCTAAGAAATCAGGAAATCTTATAAAAAAAAACTAATAATATCAATATCAACATTATGGCACAAAGTTGGCCAGCAGATTCACAAATGGATTACCAAAGAGTCCAACTTCATACAAATATGCAACGCTGCCACCAATGCATGGCAACACTACCAAAGCAGATCATAACAGAATCATCTTGGATGCAAAGGTTGTTGCTGGAAGCTATACAAACGAGTTGGTGAAGACATACTACCTGGTGGAGAAGTTTCTGGACTCTCAGACGTTTCAGTTACTGTTGGCAACAAATTCATAAAACTTCCTTGGATAGGTTGGTTACCAACCGCAGTTGCGTCAAAGAAGGTTTTGATGGAAGGCCGCTTAGGTTTACTTTTCTTCTTCAACTCTGCAACACCAGGTACGTGATGATCATTGACAATTTCAAAATTCTTGTAGGTGTAACCTACAAAATTTACATCCTTTGACGAAAGCATCTTTCTCAAAGAACCTGATCTTGAAGAAGATTGCATAATTTGGGGTCCATCCTCTTCAAATTTTTCAAAATTCTGAGTATCCAGTTCGCCATTGACTTCTGGCAAAAATGCTGCTTCCATATGGTATAATTTGTCCCACTGAACATCTTTAAACCATGGATGTGCCTTTATTTCATGAGCACCTTTCGTTCCAAGCCTCTGCTCTACATTGCAAATAAGTTTACTGATAAGATCTTTGGCCTCAGCTGATAACCTTGCTTCTTCTGGAAATTTCAGGTGACTTCTCCAGTTCACTATCTTGCTACAAGTTGACATTGGCTCATCAGAATAAAAAGGTGCATAACCTACAAGCATTTCATACATAATTGCTCCAAGTGACCACCAATCACACTCCTTTCCATAGCCTTTCTTCAATAATACTTCAGGGGCAATGTAGTCTGGTGTGCCAACAGTTGAATAAGCCAGCATGCGCCTGTTCCTTTGCCAATGTGAAAGCTGCTCCTGTTGAGTACGCTTTGCTGTGATTGATGTGTTCAAACGCCCATCTTTTAAAGTTTTTCCAGTAGTGAAGTCATTTTCATGGAAAGTGGGCAGATTACTGCAGTCCAATGGTTTACATAAACCAAAATCTGAAAGCTTCATGTGCCCATATCTATCAAGTAATAAATTATCTGGTTTAATATCCCTGTGAATGTAATTGTGCTTGTGAATTGACTCAATAGCCAAAATCGTCTGTCCAACATAAAACCTTGCCTCATCCTCATTTAAAGTATCCTTCCGCATCAGCAGTGTCATCATATCTCCTCCAGGTAAATACTCCATTACCAGATACAGATGCTCTTCATCTTGGAAGGAGCAATAGAGTTTAACTATGCAATTACTGTCTACCTCGGCAAGAAGATTCCTCTCTGCCTTCACATGTTCCACCTCGCCTCGACGAAGCATCTCAGACTTCTTTAACTTTTTCATTGCATAGACATTACTTGTTGTCTTCTCTCTGCACAACCTCACCTCCCCACAACCACCCCTTCCAATAATAGTCAACATCTCAAAATCATCAACGCCCATTTTATGCCGTTGAAGACGCATGTACTCTGTCTCCTTTCTCCCCAGATTTTTCAGGAAATTATTTCGCTCCTCTTCAGACACTTCTGCATCTGCCAGTCTACGTTCCAAAAGCCATCTTCTCTCTTTGCGCTCCTGCAAATTCTTCATTTGAACTTTATAATGGTTTTCTATGTACTGCTTGGCGGCAGCTACTTTCTGTTTAGTGATATTTGAAGGAGCTTCGTCATTACAGTTTAGGAGGTCTGGGGCAATCTTTGCCTTTTCCCCTTCCTTCTTTTTCCCCATCTCCGCTTTATGCCTGTCAGCTTTCGGCTGAAATCGCTGAAACCAATTTTTTGTGGCGTCCATCCAGTTAAAGATAGAGTCCTATATCAACAAAGAGGTTAATTTTCAAGATCATCAAAATGGTCGTCTCCACAACCAGTCTAAACCACAAGCCTGGACTGCAAAATTGGACAAAAGAAAGTCAAAATACTGCTTACAATCTCCACTTCCCCGAACTTTGAAGCTTGAAACCCTATCGCAGCGATTCTCAGATCAAAATTGACCACATCAACTTCCAAAACCCAAGAAGCAGCGTAAAGAAAACGGTTAACGCCCCAGAATATTGCGCAAATCCTTCAGTTTTAGCCCCTAAAACCCTCTCTGCCCCAAATTAAGCACGGAAACCTGCCAACCTTACCAAAAAAGACACGGAAAAACGCCAATTGCCTCGCAAAACTCAGCCCTGCCTCGATCCGCCGTCATGGCCGGCCAAATTACGCTCTGTACGCTGTCTTTTCAATTTCCTTAAACGCGCTGACCTTGGAGACCTTGGCGCTGTGCAAATACAATCAAAATCTATGCTATGTTTGTGTAGTCTGAGATTTAAGTAGTGTTTTATCATGATATCATGAGATTGATATTCAATAGAGGCCGTTCCATGTCCGATCATTCCGGAAAGTGTATTTGGTAAATGCTTTTTTTTGTTTTTTAATTCAAATCGCCGGATTCCGACCAAGTTTTGGTCAGATAGGCGAAATCGTCACACTTTTAAACGGCTTCATTATTAATGTATCAAATAACTTTTGTCTAAGTGGGAGTTCAATGTGGTGAAGCTTTCATTGATGTAGCTACACACTAACCCAAGGATTTTTTTTGCAAAGAAGGTAACCCCTGGTTTTTGGAGCTCCTTTTGTTTAAAAAATGAAAAATAAATGTGTTTGACAAAAATTATCATAGTTAAATAGGTGTTGGGGGCTTAAAGATGTATGAGGTTTTGGATGGCACAATCTAGTGTGGTTGGATAGTTCCATGGTGTAGAATGAATGGATTCAATTTAAGAGTTGGTTGGGTGAGACTTGGGTGTCATTGTTAGGGTATTTGTCAATAAATTTTTTTTTAAGGTTATATGGGGTTTATCCTTCAATCCACTCTATATATGTGAAGAAGGCTTTGGAAATTATTGAAGATGTGGTTTGGCTATGTTATATCTAAGAAGGTGTGCCCCTTTTTTTATGCTCATTTGAAAAATATTAATATTATGTTAATTTGGGTTAAGCTTCCAAGCCTTTTAATGTAATTTTTGTTTTTTGAATTCTTCAAAGAGACTGGCAATCCTTTCAGGATGCTTTATGAGGCATATATGAGTTTCTTGTCCTAGGGTAACTTGTCAATACTTCAATCTCCTATCAAGATTGACCTGAGAGACGGGATAATTTCCAATTTGCTCCTATAGAATGGAAATTATTCTATATCACATCATTTGGATTATATTGGGGTGCCTTTCAAATGTGTATGATGCCATTTGTATGGATATTTGGTTTAAGTTTGTAGTATGCCTTTGAGAGAAAAAAAACATCAAAGAAGATAGCTATTACAAATTAGGTTTCTAAGGGTTGTGGTCTAGGTGATACCTAAGGAAAAATATGGGTTGAAGATCATGTAGTTGTGTGATCAGATAACACTAAAGAAGTTCTCTTGGAAGGTGATGAAAATAAATGTGAATTTCTTCTGGTTCCACCTATTTCAAGTATGCACAGAAAAATGGCATATATTGAGTTCAAATAAGGTTGTAACATGGAGATTTATCGACCGATATTACTTATGCCACTTGAAGATATGTCTATAAACAACTTAGCCTCATTGAGCACTTTCACCTAATTTCATGGTTGTGGGTATGGTTTTTGGGTCTCTTATTGGTTTGGATGGGGTCACAAATGGAAATGTTGGATATCTTAAGGTTTCTAGTGGAGGGTTGTCTTCATAACTTCATAGTCATTTTTCCAACCTAGGTTTTCTTTTGGGTGAGACCATGCTTTGTATTTTAGGATTTGGCCATGCCTTTATACCTAATATCCCATCTTTAAAGCCTCTTTTTGGAGTTGAGGGTTAGTATGATGGAGTTGGGAAATATTTTAAGATTGCAAAAATAGGGATTTTGGGAAACTCAAGGGGGTGTTGCTTGAGTTTTATGTGAATCAAATAGCAAGGGATGTAAAGTGGGGAACACAAGCATGAAATTACATATATCCTTAGGCAAGAGAAGGTTCATGTTAAACTCCAGTTAGATAAACAACTATCCATTGAAGGGGTCCATAAAGAAATACAAACCCCAACTTCTTATTCCTCGTAATCTATATCTTAAATTGTAGAGTGTAGACTCCTCTGGAGGCTACTAGAGTCTCTTCATTTTATAATTATTTTTCTTCAAGAAACTAAAGGAGACCGAAGGGGGATTATGTGAAGTGTTGGATAAATTGTTAATTTTTGGGATTTTATTTATAATAATTTAAAAGGTAGATTCTAGGGTTTAATTTCTAGTTGGATGGATAGATTCCTTGCATGTTCTAGCTCATGGTCCTTTGACTCAGGTTTGGGGATACCTTCACACTCTTAGAAGCTAGGGAAGGAGATATCAGTCCTTAGCTGTTATGAGCCATGCAATGACAGTTTCATTTTAGAATTAAAATTCTTTAAGTTGAGTTTCCTAGGTCTTGAAAATCAAATAATGGGAAGGAATTTAAACATTTCCCTAGTAAATTCTAAAATTTGGGGAGATGCTTCTTGAGTCGACTTTCTCATTGTTTTTCTTATAAGGAAATTGGATTATAATATGCTCATAGATGTGGATCCTATCAAACCAAGGCCAACTTGGAGGAATATGAGGGTGGGGATAACAAAATCTCAAATGGATTTAATAGGTTCCTCTTGTCATAGGATTTGTTGATTGATGATGTGAGGATACTAAGGAATTGTGTGGGAAGAGGTGGGGAGTTGTATCATTTTCCTATTTTTTTGGAAATGGAAACTATGAAAAAAATGCCTTCATGCCCCTTTAAATTTAACCCACAAATATGAGTAGAGGATGAATAATTTGTCACTATAATCAAGATCAAGTGGAGTCTGGACTCATTATTGTTAGAGTAAGGACTTGGATGCCAATCAATTTGAAGGGAATGTAAATAATTTAAAGTAATTGGCATCAAAGTGGGGTTATGGAAAACTTCTCAAAGAACATAGAGAGATAAGAGAAGTTGAAGCAGAAATGGAGGATTTATATCTCCAATATTTTAGGACTCTATGACGAGTCTATCAAAGGAAAGGTTGTATTTTTGGAGAAAAATAAGAGGAAATTGTTGGATGGAATATAGGTAGTTACGATTCTAAAGAGGAGAGTGACAAGGATGAAAAAATGAGATGATTATTTCAATTTTTCCATTATAATCTTAACCATGATAAAAATATAAACATGATTTGGACATTAAAGGGAGAGGTTGGTTTGATGGCTACAAGATTTAAGGACATTTCAAGGGTTGGGGTTGACAACTTCAAGGGGATTTTCAAAAAGAGAGAGGAGGATATTTGTCTCAAAGGCATACTCTACAATATTAATCGTAGAAAAATATCATTACATACAAATACAATCCATCGACTCAACAATACTAGTGAGGCTCTAAAAATTGCCAACCTTGAGTTATGAAATTGAATTACATTATATAGGCCTTTTTCCAGGAATAACTGCCATTTTTTATTTGGAAATGATTTACAACAAACTTGTAGACTTGCCACTTTCACTTTAGCTCTTTTAACTTTGTAAACAGTCTCCTTTTGTCTTATTTACTTCCTTTTACTCAAGACTTTTTTAATTCCTTGATGTTGATAAGTATTCCCACTCATGTAAACATTTGGTCTCATAGCTAGCATTCCACCTGGATGAGATCTTGGTTGATTCATTAGTCTGATAGCTTCCCACTCCATCATTGTTTGCATAATTTGATCATTTGCTTTCCCCCTGGGTGGCATAAAGGCCTGAGGATTAGGTTGACTTGCAGAGTGTCCTAACCCTTCTCCTGATGACTGTCCTAATGTTTTCCCTTGAGGTGGAAAAGATAAATTATGGTATTTGACCATATATTTCCATTCTTTATCTATGGGATATCTATGATATTTTAAAGCCTCCAATGAAATAGGCCCTTGTCTCTTAAAAATATTGTTTATTTTCCAAATTTTGAATTTAGCCTTAAGCCTTTGAATAACCTGCTCTCCACTTATAACTCCTTCTAATACAACAGATTATCTTACCTCATCTCTCTTCTAAGTCAACTTGTTCTTATACTCCTCCTTAAGATATGTTTCCCTGTTTCCATCCCATGGAGACGGCAATCCTAAATTCATTGCTTCTTTTATGAGGCTTTTGAAAGTGTTGATTTCATTAGTTAATGTCTTTATGTTATATTGAATTCTTCTTAACAGGGCCTACTTCATTATCATCTGACTAGCTATTTTGATTATTTGATTCATACTCTCAATCTCCAACTCATCAAGTTGCCTTCTGTTGTTTAAGTAATCAACGATTTGTTTGGCTTGTTGTGGCATATCACCAAGCTGCTTTTCCATTGCTTTTGCCTCCTCCTGGGCTAATTTTTCCATTTCTAACTCATCATGAATCACCTCACAATAGTCCCATTTATTTAGAAATAGCCGGAATATTTTATCCCATAGAGATTTACTTACGCTACTTACGCTTCTCAACAATGTTTCTTCCCCAACATCTATTTGCAATTCAGTAACTTGACGTTTGAGCTCATTAATCTCAGTATCCAAATCTTTAATTTCATCCTCATTTTTGCTAACTTCAGTCTACAATTCTATAATTATGTTGTCCTTTTGATTGACCTCCATTTCTAACTCTTTGATTCATCCCTCACATCCTTATGGTTGTTGGACCAAGGTATCTTCATCTTCCATTAAATTGATAACATCCTAATCTGCTACAATTTTTTCAGGCTCTTTTTCAACTTGCTTTATTTATGTTGCATGCTAACTTACCTCTTGATTTTTAGGAGAGGATGCTTGTAAAACTAACTTAGGACCCAAGGAAGTATTTTGTAACTTCATAGAAGATATCCACATTTCCAAATTTATTATCTTGCTTGCATGTTCTTCAGCCAATTTTTTATACTGTAGCATGTTGGAATAGAGATGCTCATTTTCTTTCTGAGCCTCCCTCATCTCAGGAGTTTGCACAGGTTGAGGCCTGACCATATTCAATTGTTTCTTTTGATTATGCAATTTCATTGTCTTTTCGTTGTATCAATTATTTGACATGAGATTCATCTATTGGATCAACTCCGAAGCTATGACCTTGCTTTCTAGCTCCCCGATAGTGGATTTTTTGTCTTTCATAGACACCTTCTCTTCTTTCCAAAGCTGCTCGAACTTTTCTAGGGATATATTCAATTTCTTTTCTTCTTTGGTTGAGTTAAAAAATTCTTTGCAGATGATATCACTTGCATGCTTATAAAAGGACATCTTGTCCAAATTGTTGAATTCTTTAAAGTCCACTTGATACTCATTTTCTCTCCAATCAGCTAGAGTGGGAGGCCTAGTTACCTTAGGATCTAACACAAAGAACCTCAATGTGTCACTCTGTAGGTTTTCCACTATGATCAAATTTCTTCCTGATGTTCCCACCTACTTCTTGGTTTCATTTACTAACTTTATACCCCTTTCTCTTATGCCTTTGTACCTAGCCTGTAAATATGTTTTCATATATATAGGGATTGCTAAAGGTGAAGTTTGCAGTACTTGAGGAACTATAAATTCGAGAGAGGGGTAGTGAGTGAATTTAATAGCCGAGCCTCCTTTGTTGATAGATGGTTGTCTGAATATTTTAGACAATTCTTTGGGAAGCTCCTCAATTTTATATTTCTCTATTAATGTTATCTCAACTTCCTCTTCTTATGTTCTTTCCTTCTTTGTTGGAGGACCCTGGCATGTCTCATCAATCTCCATATCTATGCTAATTATTTCTTCTAATTGTATATTTTTCCATGCTTGTTGTTCTGAAACACTTTGCTCCTCCATGTCATTCAAAATTGTTTGAACGTCCTCCCAAATTTCTCCGTTAACAATATTCTCCCAGTGTGGCTTAGGGATATATTCATAAGGGGAATTTCTATTATCCACCCTCTACTTGGAGATGACCTAGTGAGGGTCATATGATCCTTTCTCAACTTTCTCCAAATTTAATTGAGCTATAAACCCTTCCATGTATTGCAAAGCATTCAATCCCCTTATCTGAAAGGGTCTTATTTCTTTTGGCAGCAAGAAGGTTCTTTAGTGCTTGAATTGAGCACAATGCATGTGATCTGATATGAATCTCTGCCTTGCATATTCCATGGAAAAATTATGGGAGTGAGAAATGCTGGGAGCTTGTATGGATCCTCTTCAAATCCATATACCCTTATTACTGTGTAATTTTCTTACAGAAACCAATATCCAAACCTCATGTCAAGAGAGAATTGTAGATGCTTTTTATTTCCAGGAAACACTCTAGGAGGTGTGGAATAAAAAATAAGGGTGCATGTGACACTGTAATACCTCGTATGTTAAGCCCCATATATATGTAATATGTTGTAATTGTTTATTATTGTGGCACTAGGTGCTAGGAAAAGGGTCTTTTAAGGACTGAGAGAGATTATTATTGTTGTACATAATTAATCAATAAAAACAACTGACACACCAGAAACCACAAACAAGGATAGGAGGACATGTTTCCACAGTGTGAGGGGGAATGGGGACATTCCTAGCACTTTAGAATTTGTTGGATTGAATTTGGTCTATATTTGCGCCTTGGTAGCCTTATAGCCTTATATGTTGATGGTCACCCAAACATTGTACAACATACCATATTCTTGTTTATTTTAGACTTTGGAGTTACTATTACACCTTGTGCATGGTTTAATGGACCCCCCCCTTCCTAATGCCTCCTCCTTGAGAGATTTATGGACCCCACTTGATGAATGGTGCTCTCTCCCTAGATTCTTGCTTACACCTCTTTGTTTTGTGCTTCTGCCTCCTTGTTCTCAGCCTCCATATCCTCAAGTGAACCCTTGCTTCCTATTTTTGTGCTAACAAGCTCTTTATGACTATGTGGGACCCTCTCTCTCTCATGGGTGCACAATCCTTGACTCCACCTATTCATTATGTAACTCCTCACTAATTTGGGGGCTGGAATCTCCCTCTTTGGATCTCCTCTCCCCTAATTCGAGTTATCCTCATGAATTTGAATGGGTGGGACCTAACCACACTCTTTACCCCTATCCTAACTCAAATTGGCATCCTCGGGTTGGATTTTGGTCTATAAATCCTTGTTTTCTCTCCCTTGAGAAGCTAATCCTCATGTAGGGAATGCGATTCATCTAAATCATGCTAAGAGATAATAAGCTTGTGAGCCATGTATAATATGCTATGTTGCGTGTGTGATACCTTGTGTTTGCATTTGAGGTAAGCCTAAAAAAATATGAATAGTTCCTCAGATCCACTACTTGTCTATGTCTTGATCTTGCACGTAAATCCTAATGGTGAATGGCAATGTTCTAAGGGACATGGGTGGTGAAGGGAATACAATTGCACCTAGTAGTGGGGTGGAGGGGAAATTAGTTGGTGAGTGATTGAGTTTTGGATTCTTAGACTGATATCCTTGAGTGCACCTCTTATTGTGGATCCATGGCCTCAAATTGGGGGTGACCTGCCAAAGTGATATTTGGCATGGTAGTTTTTATGTTAACCGATGGATGCAGATTGAATAACTTTCCTTATGAGATATTGTGTGCCTCTCTTATTTATCTGGATTCTGGATATATATATATATATATGTTATATTTTTTTCTTCAGCTACCATTAGGCCCCTAGTGGCTAAGTTAAACTCTGCTTATGAATACTGAATTTATCTTAACATGAGGATGCATGCTTGTGTGATTCCCTAGCTGTAATTTTGATCTTCTAGATGGATATGTTTTGTATGGTTGTAGGTGACCGCCATGGAATCTGAGATTTATATGACTATTTTCTATTGTTTAACCTATGAAATTGCCCTCCGTGGCTGATCTAATGCTTCTCCACCATCTATTATCTTCCTTCTATCTTGGATTTTACATTTATGGCTCTCACGGTGTTGAGAGGGTTGCAACCATATGTTCTGGTTCGCCCATTTCTGATCATTTTGGCAATAATTCATCATCAGGAGACATCCTCCAAACCAATATTGTGCAGCTAAGATTGATCCTCCCATATAGAGGTGAGCACTTTGATTGCATTATGTGTAAAGGTTATTCCTCCCATATAGAGGTAATTGATCAAAGTAATGATGTTGTAAAGTATTGTTGGAAAAGGCTCCAGAATTGTGTGTCAAGTCATGATTCTCGTGTGAACCTTCCATATAAAGGTATCCATGAGACGGACCCCGTATAGAGGTGGACCTTCCGTATAAAGGTCATGCTTTACTTGTTAAAAACATTTAATGTTGTGTGATATATTATTAACCTTGATCAACAGTCTATTAAGTCTCCTTTAGAGATTGATCACATATAAATTGAATTACTTTAGCATATGATCCTTTGGTCCAGAATAATATACTATGATCACAACATCTTAATTCTTCTTAGTATAATGTAATGTGATGGATAGTTAAAGTATCACATATTGACCATGTAGTATAAGATAAAGAGATAAAGATAAATGCATAGAGAAAAAGAGAATTCAAATTGATCATGAGATGACTAAGTGAACTTGAATTGCCAATCTTCAGTTAAAGCCACAATGTATACCTCAGTTAACTAAATAACTCATAGTGGTCACTGCAAGTAAATCAATCAACGTGATTTTAGTTAACTAAGTGTTAAAATAGAAGGACTAGTTAGCTAAAGTGTTTTCACTTTAGTTAAACTAAAAGACGACACTTAAGTAAATCAAGGAGAACTCAATTTGATCACTACAGTGATGTTATCAAGAAAGATTCAGTTAAAGATAGTTAAATAAGTGACAACAAAGAAGATATAGTTAACTAAGTGTAATTGCATGACGACACTTATGTTAAACTAAAAGACAACACTTGATTTGTGACACTTGCATGATGACTCTTAAGTTAGCCACCTAACTAAGTGGGAAAGATTTATGTTAAGAGGCAAGTTTATACTAAGAGACAGTGCAGTGAGATAAAGCACTGCATGAGAAGTGGGGTGCACTTCTTCATGCAAGATTGATACATCCAATATGAGGACGAGTTCATCATGAAGTTAGAAGAAGCTGATGCATGAAAAGAATGTATAAATATGTTATACGAGATTAATGAATTCAATGTGAAGCAAATTCTCTTCTCCCTTGAAGGCAAGGTGCTTCTCTTTGTGCAAGTTATTGTTATTTCTTATTATTGTTGTGCTGGGCACACATCCGATTGATCTCTCTTCTCTATTGCTTCCGCATCTTCGCCAAGAGTGTTTTGGTGATATTTTATCTTCCAAAAGCAATATGTTATGTTGTAAAAGAAAGCATTCTCTGCTATCCATTATATTATACTAAGAAGAATTGCTAGGGTTTTTGTTCTCATAGTTTTGAGGATTTTCCCCAAGGTATATCTTGTGTTATGGTTGTATGAATTGCATGTGATTGAATTGTCTCATTGCTTCAAGTTTCAACATCTAAAATAATTAAAGATCAAATCTCAACAAAAAATTAACATGGTATCAAATCTCAGGGCGTGAAGGAGCTCAATTTTGCATGTCATCTAGAGCCTATGTAGATCCTGAGAAGTTGAGCACAAATTTGAATACTATGGCATCAATCTTTGTACGACCGAAAGACCGTCTTGAGGGCACCTCAAACTTCAACACTTGGAAGGCTGGGATTCTCAACATCCTAGAGGAACATGACTTGGATAGCTACATATCCACTGTGGTGTGGGAGCCTACAATTAATGTAGGGCACATCAAATTCAATAATAATCAAGCTAAGGCCAAATGGATCATCTATGATTCGGTAAAAGATAAATTTATGCCCATGATCACATCGTTGAAGACCGCAAAAGAATGTTATGATACATTGACTAATCTATATGAGAAGAAGACCCCAACTCAAAAGAGGGAATTGAAGAACAAGTTATGAAACCTCAAGATGGAGAAGGACGAGACAATGGCCTCCTTCTTCACTAATATCTATCAAGTAAGAGATGACCTTGTTAACATTGGAGTTGTAGTGGATGAAGATGATCTCATCCAAACCATCGTTGATGGTATCCCATATTCATGGGAGACATTCTTGGCTTCTATCCATGGCTGAGAAGTGCAACTTGGGTTCAAAATATTGTGGCATGACTCTATCCAAGAGGAAGGGTGAATCCAGAGCAAAGCTATGTGCACTAAAGAAGAAAATCTTGCCCTCACGACAAGGATGGAGAAAGGAAAGAAACCCTTCTTCCAAAAGAAGTTCTCTCATCCAAAGAAGAAGGATTTCAACAAAGGCTTTGACAAGTAAAAATATAGATGCTTCAATTTCAACAAGAAAGGCCATTTTTCAAGAAACTACAAAGCAAAGCGAAAATGAAAGTTTCATGCTTCTACTGCCATAGATGATGAAGCCACTCAAAATAATGCATCCAAAGAAAAGGAGACAAGAAGGGAGTATTACTGTATCTCATCCCTTTTGGGAACCGTCATCAAAAGTGTAGACGCATTGTTGATTGATAGTGGCGCATCCAAACATATGACTGGTTACAAGAGTGCCATCACTAACCTAAAGGAGAAATTGTTCACATGCATGGTAGAGTTGGGGGACAACTCAACATATTCGATCCAAGGAGTTGGATCCACCTCATTCCATCTAAGCACCAATGATATTCTACATGTTGTTGGCAGGCGGTTTGATGGGGTAATGGTGTGATACCGCTAACGCTGCGACACGGTGGACAAGGGCGCGAAAGGAGTATTTTATGTTAAAGAATACCGCAGTTGGCGGGTTTTGGGTCATATATTTTGTAATATCAAGTCAATTGTATCGCAGTATGCGGGTTTTTGGGGTCATTAGGACCAAGTCAGCTAGATATTGGGTCAATTGTCCATAGTGTCGGTTAGGAGTCAGTTGTAAGTGGACAAATATTGTAATGGCAGAAGCCTATAAATAGATGAGAATTGTAAGTGTTAGGGATAGATGGATACATACAGACATATGCGGAGAACATAAGTGGAAGGATAGAATATAGAAATAAAGTTGTATGCAGAGATTGACAGAGAGATAATGCAAGAGTTGCGTAGAGATTTATGTACTGTTTTGCCTCAGTAATATAAGGATGATGATTTGGTGCAATCCGTGCGTAACGTTGTTCGATACTTATGTTATTTCCTTTTCTTAATGCAATTATCTGGTTCTGTCGTTATGATGTGAATGCCGCAATAATATGTTGTAGATATCTGTTTACTGTAATGTTAAATGTTGTGATTAAAGTGATATGCTATAACTTCATGATGAATATTTAGAATTGCCGTTGGTACCATACTGCCGCAACTCGCCTCCTCCCTCGACGAAAACATGGTTCCGTCTGCTCTTCCTGGACGCCTCGGGTGAGACCTCATCCGCTCTGTGGGTGTTGCTGGGTGAGCTCAAACCTGCCCGGGCCGGTGCCCAGGGAGACTGCGGTATGTGTCGACAGTTGGTGAACCCTTGTCGACTGTGAGGTCGCGATTTGGTCAACAAATGGTTCTGCTGTCGGGACCGTGTGTAGAGTAAGAGGAGGCCATGTTGTGGCACCCGACAAAGCCGGAGATACAGAGCTAGTTTGATCAGAGACTGTGGGAATTTGCTGAAAAGGAAAGTTGGAACACGCAAATAATAGTCGATCACTGGTTGGGAAGGTATATTCACAACGGTCCGCATGAGTGGTTCTTCTTTGAATTCCCAGTTATTCTGTATGATTGGTTTTTGAAGCTGACCTTCCAGAAGAGAAATTTCCAGGATGGTGAGCCGATGGCTTGGACCTCGGAGTTGATCCAAGAGCTGCAGGAAGTTGATAATAAGGCATCGCGGGCCGTTGAAGTTTGGCTTGATAGCATCTTGGAGGGATACATCACTGAATTTGCAGTCGACACGAAGAAATCCTATAGTGAAGCTGAAAGATACTTCTTTAACGGACCGAGGGGAAGGTTTCTGCTATCACTCCAACTATCGATTAAGATGCTAATCTGCAAGAAAGGTATATTGAAGATGCACCTTGATCAGTAAGCAGCCTGGTGGGCAGAGGCCATGGGTATCGCGACTGTCGGGGGGCAATCGAAGGAATGGTAAAGGGGTAGATGGGTGCAGACCATGAGGAGACTGTGAATGAAGTCGATGAAGAAAGTGGCCTTATGAGGGGAGGAGCAAGGTTCCAACAGGAAAAGAGGCAGAGGATAGGAGAAGGTCCTACTACGATCGGACTACAAGACCGTGAAGGAAGGCCACATGGGACGAAGCGAACTCACAGTCCTGACAGGGAAAACCAGGCTACACCCAGAATAGAGGCAGGACCAAACCCCGACACGAACATACCCACCCCTCCACTCACTGACTCACAACCAGCAAGAAATACTACTTCGACACTGCCAAGCTCATCGATTCAGCAGAAGTTAATTGGTAGTAGTATAGCGACAGGAGGAAGGAAGCCCAAAATGGTGGGTGATGATGCAAAATTACCGTTGTTCCACAGGAGTGCTACAGACAATCCCAAACAGTATTGGTTTTTGTGTGAAGCAGTCTGGACCATGAAACAGGTCACTGATGATAATGCTAAGAAAGGGTAGTTGGCCACGACCTTGCGAGGTCGCGCATTAGATTGGTTCATGAAGTTCATTTTGGTTCCTACGGGAACACCAGAGAAGTCCCTGGATGAGATTCGGGAGGGATTGATTGCTGAATTTAGACAACCCAAGTCTGAAGCTCAGTACATCACATAATTGAAGGAAATTAAGCAGTATCCTAATGAGACAGTTTGGGATTTTGACCAGCGATTCAAGACGCTGATGGCAAAAGTTAGCTTCGATATGAGCGCAGTCCAACATAAAGAATGGTTCATTGCGGCACTGTTACCCCACATTCAGTTGCCGCTGATGCAGCAAAACATTTCAACGCCTAGCGAAGCTCTAGAGATCGCAATGTGATTAGAAGTGTCACCGATTGGAGATAATGCAGCTGGGATGTCGCAAATACAGACACAGCTCGGTAACCTGACTATACAGTTGCAAGATTTGAAGAAAAACAAGGAACAACATGATGAAGTATGGTGTATGCGATGCCGAAGGGAAGGGCATACGAAGGATAATTGTCCGGATTTCCATAATTATTTGATGTCAGGTGCACCAAACCCATTGAATGGTGGTAGTATGCCATGGTGTCGCATTTTTTCGGTGTTTGGGCATAGTCATGATAGTTGCTCGTATATGCAGAAAATGGTGACAACCTCGCGAAATCTTTATTGCACATTCTGCAAGTCGGTGGGTCATGATGACAAGGACTGCTGTGCATATGGTTTGCTACAGGAGAGGATGTGCGATGCATTCTACATCAAGGACGATCATCACGCCGTGCAACAACCACAACTACAACTGCAGGTAGCCCAGCCACTACCGCAACCGCAGATACAATTTGCACCACCGCAACAGTTCATGCCGCAATACACTCCGATGCAGACAACTCCCCCACAGCCACAGTATGTTCAGCAACCACAATATGTGCCATAAGGGTAAGGGATTCCAATAGCACCGATGCAGCAACAATACCAGCAGCAAGGCGGCTACCAGGGAGGCTACAGGGGCGGATGCGGTGGCGGATTTGGTCGTGGAGGAGGAGGACAAGGAGGTCATGGACCTATTCAATGTTACCACTGTGCGGTATGGGGGCATTATCAGCGTGACTACCCACTGCTATAGAACCAGTGTAAGTTTTGTTTTGGTAATGATCATACTGTTGAAAATTGTCCACAGTTGATTGCAAGATGGCAGGCTGGGAACGCTCCGCAACTACAGAATCAGGCCCAGCCACAACAACCAGTACAGAACCCGGGATAGCAACCAGTACAGAACCAGCCCCTGCGACCACCACCAAATGTTACTCAGAATGTCAATCAACCGAGGAATATGCAGCAGAACCAGACGCAGGGTGCAAATATTGCAACCATTTCTACAGAACCGCAACTGTAAGATGCTTCGGTGGCTGTTGTCACTCGTGGAGGAAAGACGACTGGGGAAGATGGTTCGCGCCCATTGATTCGGTTGGCTGGTCAGAAGACGGTACCCTTCGATATTGATATGGAGAGAGAGACATTCATGGAAGCACGATGCAATTTGGAGAAAGACTGCGGTAAGGCTGTTGTTTGTGACATGCCGCCTCTATTTGATACTACATCAGATGCTGATCGATCGCCACCACCGGGGACGTTGCAAAAATTTCTTGAAATCTGTTTGTTATTGGCATGAGACCCGGCTGCTCTGGTTGAGATTGAGGGATGGTTACAGAAATTTTTGAAAGGACGGCAGGAGTCGGCAGTAAACTCTCTACAGCGACGGAAAACTGGCAAGAAGATGCGAATGAATATTCAAATTGGTGACTATGATGTTGACTCTGTGATTATTGACCTTGGTTCGGATGTTAACATCTTGACCAAGCAAACGTGGCAGAATATGGGGAGTCCCCCATTGAGTTGGTCTCATGTATAGCTCTGGTTGGCTAACCATGCAAAGGTAACACCCATTGGGCGAGTTCCGTGGCTCATGATTGATATTGAGGGCATGCAGACTTATGCTGATTTTGATGTTATTGAAGTGGTTGAGGGAGGAAGCTCTTATCCGGCACTCTTGGGGATCGGATGGGCTAACGATAGTGGAGCTGTAATCAACTTCAAGAAGCGCATGATGACCTTTAAAAATCGCGATTTTCGAGTCATAGCCCCGTTGGATCCGGCTGAAGGACGCCGCTACTTGGAACCTGTCAGAGATGGTGATACTGCTAGATGGGACATGCATTCAATATTTCTAAAGATTATATCCATCCTACCGTCCATGGTGAGTTGGACTGGCGCAGCGAGAGTTCTACATCTTCCGACTTTGATGATGCACTAGAGCATTGGCAGAACCGAATGCATGAAGTCTCCTTCCGGAAATGTGGCCTAGTTACGCAATCCTTATGTCGTGTTGCGACGGAAACGATCACATTGCCGATCTACGAGGGGTTGCCTGGCCTAACCACCTTTCTAGAAGAATTTGAAGACCGCGTCTCAGGACCACAACGATTGCTGGCATTGGAGGACGCATTGAAGGCCGTTCCAGCACGCTGGTGGGCGACACATAAGAAATTTATTAAAGATTGGTCACAGTGTCGAAGGTTGATGATGGTTCGGTTCGGTGATACTGAGGTTTATCACACTGGCACGTATGATGGCCGAACTAATCCCGGTGATAACGTGATGGAGTGCCAACGATTATGGGTAGCGCGACCCAGAGATGAGTTGGTCCATGCTTTTGTCCATACTTTGGATGAGATACCGCGCTCATGGTACACTGCAGCCGAGTTGCGCCGAGACATTACAACATGGGGAGAGCTGACGATCTGTTTCACTCATATGTTCATGTTTGCGGATGCCAACCCTAATGTCCATAATGCTTTGCAGCTCATCCGCGACGTGATATTTCAGGTTGTTCCGGTGGCCTACCCTATCGATCCGCACACACATTGTCAAATGTAGTCTCTCATGGAGTGCTTTAACATCAGTGGTGGCCCGGAGGATGATGATGATCCCCGAAATGTTAACATTCCTGAGTTTGAAGGGACCCACAATGTGGTACGCCTGTCGCGCCAAGTACCCAGTTCAATCAACCATTGCAGCTTTGCAAGATGAATATCAGCACCGAGGCTACTCCCAAGTTTGCTAATGTTGGGGATTATTGGGACGATGAAATGATGAGTAAGGTTACCGAGTTACTGCATGAGTTTCAGGATGTGTTTCCCATGAATTTTTCCGAAATGAAGGGAATCCTAGGTGATTTAGGAGAGATGAGGATTCCATTGAAGCCAGATGCTAAGCCAGTTCGATAGCGACCTTATTGGCTAAATCCGCGACATAAAGAAAAGGTCAAGGCGGAACTTGATCGCATGTTGGATGTTGGTATTATTGAACTTGTAGAAGAATTTGAATGGATCAGCCCTATGGTGGTGCAGGACAAGAAAATAGGCGAAGTACGCATTTGCGTCGACTTACAGAAATTGAACGATGCCTACTTGCATGACCCCTTTCCGACCCCGTTTACTGATGAGGTACTTGAAGGAGTGGGTGGCCAGGAGATGTACTCTTTCACCAATGGATTCTCTGGCTACCATCAGATTCGCATTGCCAAGGAAGATCGCCATAAGACGACTTTTGTTACTAAATGGGGTTGCTTTCAATACACGGTCATGCCGTTTGGTTTGAAGAATGCACCTGCGATATTCTTCAGGGTCGTTGTTGCCGCATTCAAAGATTGTATTCAGAAGTTTCTGCAGGTATATATGGATGACTGGACCGTTTATGGATTGATTCGTGATCATCTGGCCAATCTGCGGTTAATGCTTGAGCGATGCCGACAGCACCAAATATCGCTAAACTTGAAGAAATGTATTTTTTGTGCTCCCTTTGGAAAATTGCTGGGTCATATCGTGTGTAAGTAGGGATTATTGGTTGATCCAGCCAAGATTGCACTTATTTTGGGGTTGCAACCGCCGACCACTGTTAAGAAGTTGCGTGCCACCTTGGGTCATACATGCTATTATCGCAAATTTATCAGGGGTTATGCTGCGATTACTACCCCTATGGAGAAGTTGTTGAAAAAGGATGCGGCATTCCAGTGGAGCCTGAAATGTCAAAATAGCTTCGAAACGCTCAAGGCGAAGATGGCGTCGACACCGATTTTGGTTTTTATGGACTGGAGTAAGGAATTCCATGTCCACGTTGATGCCTCATCGGTTGCATTAGGTGTTTTATTGGCTCAACCAGGAGAAGGAGACATTGATCATCCCATTGCTTTTGCCAGTCGGAAGCTGTCCTCTGTAGAACACAATTACACTACCACAGAACAAGAAGGTATGTCCATGGTTTATGTGCTGCAGAAATTCAGGCACTATTTGTTGGGTGGCCACTTTAAAATGTTCACTAATCATTCTGCGTTAAAATAATTGGTCAATAAGCCTGTGTTGGGGGGGAAGATCTGCCGGTGGCTACTGTTGTTTTAGGAGTTTGATTTTGAGGTTGTTGTGAAGCCGGGGTGGTTGAATGTTGGACCAGATCATTTATCACTGATTGATATAGGGGAGGAACCGACTAATATCGAAGACGGGTTGCCGGATGCCCAACTGTTTCACGTTGCCGCTGCTGATCAATATTTTGCTGACATCCTTCAGTTTCTGGTGACCGGCACCACGCTTGATGACTTTACCACTACTCAGAAGAAGCAATTGGTCGTCAAGGCTGCTGACTTTCAACTGATTGTGGGAGAGTTGTATAAATTGGGTGCTGATGAGATATTGCGCAGATGTGTCTTGCCGCATGAGCAAGCACAAATTTTGGCTAAGGCACATGGTGGAGTGGTGGGAGGCCATTATGGCGGTCGGGCAACTGCGCGGAAGGTATTGCGTGCAGGACTTTGGTGGCCCACATTACATAATGATGCGACAGACTATGCACGGTCTTGTGATGTTTGTCAGCAAACTGGAAAGCCGTCCAGATGAGACGAGATGCTGCTGCTACCTCAGGTGACATTGCAACTGTTCGAAAAATGGGTTGTGGATTTTGTAGGACCGATCCATCCACCGGGGAAATGCACAGGTGCGCGGTATATTATCACAGCGACAGAATACTTGACCCAATGGGATAAGGCAACACCTGTAGTTGATTGCTCCGTTGCAACAGCTGCTCGTTTCTTGTTTGATCACATTATCACTCATTTCAGCTACCCCAAGATATTGCTGAGTGATCAAGGAAGTCATTTTCTTAATCGCACTATCAGCGCATTAACGGAAGAATTGCAGATACAGCATAAGAAGAGTACACCCTATCAACCATAGGCGAATGGGATGGTAGAAGCGTTTAACAAGGTATTGGAGCATGCGTTGACAAAAGTGTGCAATGCGAACTGAGACGAATGTTATTTGAAAGTCCCAGCAGTGTTGTCGGCCTATCGCACCACCTATAAACGGTTGACTGGTCAGACACCTTTCAAGCTGGTATATGGGAAGGAAGCAATTATGCCTATGGAGTACATTGTTCCCAGTCTATGAATTACGGCTGTTACGAGCATGGATGATGTTACAGCATTGGATGAGCGACTAGCACAATTGGTAGAGCTAGAAGAGGATCGATTTATCGCTGGCTTTCACCAAGGGGTGGAGAAGGATCGCCAGAAGGCACGGCATGATCATCACCTCAACAACAAACAGTTTCAGCAAGGCAACTTAGTGTTATTATACGACAGCAAGTTTATGAAACATCCAGGCAAGTTGCATATACATTGGCTGGGTCCCTACTGCATCAACAGTATTACTTCAGGAGGAGCAGTTCAGTTGCAGCGATTGGATGGGGGGATGCTCCCCAAACTGGTAAATGGTCACAGGTTGAAGCCCTATCGCGCGGGCTTGGAGCAGTGAGATGTTTGAGTCGCATGAAAAAAAAAAGTGTGTGTTGCAGGTTGCTTGGTGGCCGATGACGCACCAACAGATGAAGGAATCCATGAGGAAGGACACTTGTACTACAAGTTTGAAACTGCATAGCGACGGAGTTAAGTTAGCCAAACGTGCCACACGAGCAGGAAGTTAGTTCACGGTACTCAGTTCAATGATGAGTACTCATGCAGGATCCCGAGGATCAGCTGTCTGCTTCTCCAGCGGATCCTTGGCGTGGTTAGCTATGATTAACGGTATGGTTAGCGCTTTGAGAGCGGATGGCTCACACGATTCAACACGTGGCTTCCCCAGCGGCAGCATGGCGGCCACCTGTTGCATCAGTTGATGGGTTCACACATGCAGCGGTGCGGTCGGATAGCATCATTAACCTCGTCGTGACTTGGGACTCGATTAGCTATAAATAGCAGCGGTTGATGGTCATTTAGTACAAAGAGAATTTCTTGCAACCGAGTGGTTATGATGTTAGATCAGTTTGTGAATTAAGTGTGAGGAATTCCAAGGAGGCTGTGGAAATGCTTCACTTCATTTCTTGTGGCAGCACCCCAAGGGCCCTGCGAGCCCGAACGACGAGTGTCCCTGAGCGCCTTGATATGGTAGGTGCACTTACCCTGTTTATGCCTGGGTCGATGCCAGGGAGACTGCGATACGCGTCGACAGTGAGATGGACCCCTAGCTGGTCCCGCATGATTCAGTATGTAGTAGTTGTTCGAAGGGTTGTGCTATTTTTTATCAGAACGCTGGTTGGGGCGATAGCTCCCTGACTTCAGTAGAAGACGGGCGCTGGCGCGAAACAGATGTGCCAGAGTCTTTCGCCGCTCTCGCATCTTGGTACTATTCATCCTCTTTTCTCTCTCATCTGTGCTATTCCATGTGACTGGAGGCTGAGTTCGAGACGTCCATGACAGCTAGTCGGGGGCTGAACACTTTCGGGTAGGGCTTACAGAATTGGTAGTCGAGGATCTGTACAACCGAAGGAAGGAGACAACATTGCGTGATCCAGACAGCAAAAACAGATGCAGTTGACGTGGCTCGAGGGCGAGCCACAAGATTGTGTTGGGGGCCTGTTGGCAAGCGGTTTGATGGGGTAATGGTGCGATACTGTTGACGCTGCAACACGATGGACGAGGGCGCAAAAGGAGTATTTTATGTTAAAGAATACCGCAGTTGGCGGGTTTTGGGTCATATATTTTGTAATATCGAGTCAATTGTACCGCGGTATGCCGGTTTTTGGGGTCATTAGGACCAAGTCAGTTAGATATTGGGTCAACTGTCCATAGTGTCGCCTTAGGAGTCAGTTGTAAGTGGACAAATATTGTAATGGCAGAAGCCTATAAATAGCTGAGAATTGTAAGTGTTAGGGATATATGGATACATACAGACATATGCGGAGAATAGAAGTGGAAGGATAGAAGATAGAAATAGAGCTGTATGCAGAGATTGACAGAGAGATAATGCAGGAGTTGCGCAGAGATGTATGTACTATTTTTCCTCAGTAATATAAGGATGATGATTTGGTGCAATCCGTGTGTAATGTTGTTCGATACTTATGTTATTTCCTTTTCTTAATGCAATTATCTAGTTCTGTCGCTATGATGTGAATGCCGCAATAATATGTTATAGATATCTGTTTACTGTAATGTTAAATGTTGTGATTAAAGTGATATGCTATAGCTTCATGATGAATATTTAGAACTGTTGTTGGTACCATATTGCCACAACTCGCCTCCTCCCTCGACGGAAACATGGTTCTGTCTGCTCTTCCTGGACGCCTCGGGTGAGACCTCATCCACTTTGTGGGTGTTGCTGGGTGGGCTCAAACCTGCCCAAGCCTGTTCCCAGGGAGACTGCGGTATGTGTCGACAGTTGGTGAACCCCTGTCGACTGTGAGGTCGCGATTTGGTCAACACATGTGGAGGAAATTTTATATGTTCCAGGCTTGAAGAATAACCTCCTTTCATTTTTGGTTCTTTAAGACAAAATCTTTCGAGTTATCTTCATGGATAACAAAGCACTTTTATGGACGAAGAACAAAATCCTAGAATCTGTTGTTGTGATTGGAGTTCAAGGGGGAGGACTCTACAAGGTACCCTAGAAGTACATTAAAGCTATGACCCACCACACTATCATTCCATGCGAGCTATGTCACCGAAGGCTTGGACACCTACACTAGAAAGCGCTATCAGGGCTTCAAAAGATGGAAAAAGGCATGTATGTTTTTTTTATTTTGAGCATGATAGTGTATGTCAGGGTTGTGCACTTGGGAAGAATGTTAAGAAACATTTTTCCATCAGTACTACTAGATGTAAATGGATTTTAGATTTAATACATTCATATGTATTTGGTCCCATGGCATCCCTCTCCCTGGGTGGCTTCTTATATTATGTACTGTTCATAAATGATTTTTCTACGAAGTCATGGATTTATTTCATGAAGGCTAAAAGTGAAACTCTTGGCAAATTTAAAGAGCTTAAAGTCCTAGTTGAAAATCAGAAATAAAAGCACATCCGTGCATTCATGCATGATAATGGAGGTGAATTTGATTCACATGCATTTAATGAGCTATGTAGTGATGTAGGAATATGTAGACAATTAACAGTACCATACAATCCTCAGCAAAATGGGGTTGCCGAAAGGAGGAATAGAACCATATGTGAGGCTGCAAAATCCATGATTCATGATTAAGATATGTCTACCTCATTATGGGTAGAAGCCACCCGCACAGCTGTGTACATCCAGAATAGAAACCTGCATGCCATTCTAGATGAGAAGACACCCGAAGAAGTGTTTACCAGTCAGAATCTAGACATATCACACTTGAGGATGTTCGGGAGCCCAGTATACATTCATGTACTGAAATAAAAGTGAACAAAGAATGAGCCTTCTGGAAAGAAAGGAACCTTTGTGGGATATAGAGAGTCATCCAAAGCATATCGAATATATGTACCTAGTGAGAGACACATTGAAGTCAGTCGAGATGTTACCTTCCATGAGAAATATTCTTTCAAAAGATCGAAATAGATTCCATGTGATTCAGAGATGGAGGATCCTGATTTTGATTCTCCCCCTTTAGAGTTTGAGAGGGAGAAACCAAAAGATTCCTTAGATTTGCTAGCTCCTAAAGAACCAGTAGAAATGATTAATAGGTCACCTGATGAACCTCCCGCTAAAAGAAGATCTGCTTGGTGCCGCGATATCTTACAAAATACAGAGAAACATGGAGCACCAGCTGTCTCATCTAGAGAGCGCAATCAAACTGACATATATACAGGGTATGTGGAACTGATGAGTCACATCAGTGATTCATAACCATCCTCATATGGAGAAGTCGCAAAGCAGCAAGTTTCGAAAGATGCAATGACAAAAGATTACAACTCTATAATGAAGAATTATGTTTGGGATGTTGTTCCCAAACCTTATGGGAAGTCCATTGTGACTTCCAGACAGCTTTACAAGATAAATCATGCTACGGATGGTAGAATTGAGAAGTATAAAGCCATATTCATTGCTATAGTTTTTTCTCAAAAAGAAGGCATCGATTATGATGAGACCTTTTCCCTTGTGGCAAGGTACACCACAATCTGAGCAATGATTGCACTTGCATCTGTTCTAGGATGGAAACTTCATCATATGGATGTGAATACAACCTTCCTCAATGGTGAGGTTGAGGAAGAGGTTTATATTCAGCAGCCTGAAGTATTTGTTGTGCATGGGAAGAAGTCCCATGTTTGCAAGATAAAGAAAGCTCTATGTGGGATTAAGAAAGCCTCGAGGGCTTGGTACTCCATAATTGATAGCTACCTTTAGAAACTGGTTTCTGTAAGAGTAGAGTTGATCCAAATTTGTACTTCAAAGTATTGAAGAACCAATCATTGATATTGGTTCTGTATGTTGATGATTTGTTTCTCACTGTAGAAGAACATCTGATTTCTTGGTGCAAGAGGGATCTCACCTCATAATTCGAGATGAAAGACTTAGGTCTGATGCACTACTTTCTTGGCCTTGAGATATGGCAAAGAAAAGATGAAATTTTTCTATCTCAAGGGAAGTAGACGGTGGACATATTGAGCAGGTTTTGCATGATAGATTGCAAATATCTGACTACACCGATGGTTTCCAATTTGAGAAAACTTCATGAGTCAGGATCTAGATCAGATCTAGTAGGTCCCACTTTGTATAGATAACGTATAGGCTCTCTAATGTACTTGATACATTCGAGGCCTGATGTATGTTATGCCAAGAGAATTCTGAGTCAATTTATGTTTGATCCGAGACACAGACAATGGATAGCTACTAAGCATGTGCTTAGGTACCTTCGAGGTACAATTTCATATGGAATCAGATATGCATCCAGTGGAGGAGTCATGTTACTTGGTTATACAGACTCGGACTGGGGAGGAATCATTGTGGACCGTAAGAGTACATTTGGCTACTTTTACAGCCTAGGATCAACTATGATATGTTGGTCTAGCAGGAAACAAGGCTCCATAGCCCGAATCACTACAGAAGTAGAATACATAGCTGCTAGTATTTCCTGCGGAGAAGCAGTGTGGCTCAAAAAGCTACTTAAGGGGTTGTTCAGTGAAAATATTGAGCCTAAATTTATTAGGTGTGATAATCAAAGTTGCATCAAGATTTATGAAAACCCAATGTTTCATGACAAGTTGAAGCACATTGAAATGAAGTATCACTTCATCTGAGACATGGTCCAGAAAGATATAGTAAAACTTCAGTATATTGTTATTGATGAGCATATTGTAGATGTGTTAACAAAGCCTCTGTTAGTGACGAAGTTTGGGTACTTTTGAGACAAGCTTGGTATGGAAAAGAATGCCTCCCTCACTAAGAGGGAGTGTTAAAAATACAACATAAAGAGACATTCTCCAAACCAATCTTTTGCAACCAATATTGATCCTCTAGTTATATAGAGGTGAGCATTTTGATTACATTTTGTGTAAAGGTTATTCCTCCCGTATAGAGGTAATTGTTGGTTTTTGAGCTTGATATTCCTTATCCAAAGGTTGTGTTTTAGCTGTGTCTGGATCCTAGCCCATGACGGGGGAGTTTGGGGGGGATTTCCCAACCAATATAGTTTTCATGGGGGTCCATGGGGGGTGATGACTACATTTTAGGATCCCCCCATTGGTGGGTTTCGGGGGCATCGCTCCCGTAGTGAAAATTTCAGAATTTTTTTTTTGTAAAATGTTGTAATTTCATAGTCATGACTTGGTCAATAATGAGTTATTTATGGGCCCATGGTATTGGGTGTTCCATAGTATTTTCCCATGGTAATCCCTCTTTAAAAGGAATAAATTGTAATACGGATGTGTATTGTAGTATTGTAAATATCTCTATGATTGTGTAAGAGAGGCTATGAGAGATTGAAGAGGAAATTGCAACGGATTTGCTACAGGTTGTATCCCTTCATTTGTTGGACAGTATAATAAAAGGACTGGCAATTTCTGTGTGGATGTAGACCATCTTGGGTGAACCACGTTATATTGGTGTCTCTCTTGTATTGTGTTTATGTGTTTTATATTTGCATCTTGTTTATTGTTATTGCTCTATGATCCTATTTTTCTAACAGTAATTGATCAAAGTATTGATGTTGTAAAGTCTTGTTGGACAAGGCTCTATACTTGTGTGTCAAGTCATGATTCTCATGTGAACCTTCAATATAAAGGTATCCATGAGATGTACATCCCATATAGAGGTGTACCTTCCATATAAAGGTTATTTTTTACTTGTTAAAATCATTTAATCTTGTGTGATATATTATTAACCATGATCACCAGTTGCTATTAAGTCTCCTTTAGAGATTGATCGCCTCTAAAGTGAATTACTTTACCAAATGATCATTTGGTCTGAAATAATATATTATGGTCACAACATCTGATAATTCTTCTTAGTATAATGTAATGTGATGGATAATTAAAGTTAGCACATATTGACCATGCAGTAAAAGATAAAGAGATAAAGATAAATGCATACAGAAAAAGAGAATTTGAATTGATCATGAGATGACTAAGTGAAATTGAATTGTCAAGATTCAGTTAAAGCCACAATGTATGCCTTAGTTAACTAAAGAACTCACAGTGGTCACTACAAGTAAATCAAACAACGTGATTTCAGTTAACTAATTGTTAAATAAGAAGGACTAGTTAACTAAAGTGTTTTCACTTTAGTTAAACTAAAAGACGACACTTAAGTAAATCAAGGAGAACTCGATCTTATCACTACAGTGATGCTATCAAGAAATATTCAGTTAAAGAGAGTTAACTAAGTGACATCAAAGAAGATATAGTTAACTAAGTGTTATTGCATGATGACACTTATGTTAAACTAAAAGAGGACACTTGAGTTGCGACACTTGCATGATGCCACTTAAGTTAGCCACCTAACTAACTGGGAAAGCTTTCAATTAAGAGGCGAGTTTATACTAAGAGAAATTTCAGTGAGATAAAGCATTGCATGAGAAGTGGGGTGCACTTCTTCATGCAAGATTGATACATCCAATCTGAGAGCGAGTTCATCATGAAGTTAGAAGAAGCTGATGCACAAGAAGAATGTATAAATATGTTATACAGGATTAATGAATTCAATGTGAAGTGAATTCTCTTCTCCCTTGAAGGCAAGGCAAGGCACTTCAAGTTTCAACATCTAAAAGAATTAAAGATCAAATATCAACCAAAAACTAACACATTTCTAGTTTATGTGACTTATTACTTTGTGTCTAGAGCGATGTTTCTATTAAAGAACACATTTTGTTTCATTGAGAAAGCTTTTCATATGACCAAGTAATCATTGTTTTGGTCCGATAGTGTTTTTTGGTGTTGAGTAGAATGTACCCTGTCTTTTGGCTGAGAGTTCCTCTGATTGTAGATATGATTCTATTGATATGGATCCGATTGATGTGGACCTGATTTATGTTGTGATTGATGGATGTAGGGTGGGAAGCTATACAATATGAGTTTTACTAGTGAAAGATGGTTGTAGGGGACAAACACATGATCTAATTTTGGGAGGTTGTAGTTGAAAAACTGTGTCTCTGCTTTGCTATGGTTTGTGTGGTTGTAGATGGAATCCTGTGGATGTGTCTTCATGTTTTTATTACTCACTACTTAACCACACAATCAACACACTCCTAACAGATCTGACAAGGAATCCTTATACGAAAGATAATGAATATGTAAGTAGATGATAACAATAACAATTATGTATTTACAAGTTATGATTTCAATAGTATTACAATCCAACGATTACAATTAAGTAGATGAGCTAATCATATGTTCATAATCACGTTGGATATTCCAATTATCATCCTTAGTCATGTAAATGTTACGAATTACATTATTATCATATTCAACATTATGCACATTGGGGAAATGTTATGATTGGTTTTCATGCATTTCATTTTATAAGGCTAAAAGTTTTAATTTATTGGTTGTATGGCTTGTTGGCCTAACCTTAGATCACCTCAATCCATTGTGTAATGCTTAACTTATCCTTTTTTCCCTAGGTATCCTAGTGCCTCTGGCCTTAGTTTGGGGTCGGGGACATTACAAGTGGTATCAGAGCTGAAGGTTTCAACACTACGGTTGTTGAGCCTTCTATGGATTTATAATTCCATGTTCATGCTTTTGAAACTAAAATATGTTGACAGATTATCACTGTGTATGTGTTGTGAAAGAAAACTTAACCCCCATTAAATGGAAGAGTTTGGTTCTAGAACCAAGTCATTGGAAACAGTAACTAGTACCTTGTCTTAGAGATCAGTTTAAATGTGATTTTATTTCTTTTTAATTTCAAAGGTTAAGAGATTATGAATCTGTTAGTATATGTAATATATTAGTATATATGTTGTAAAGTGTGATGTATAAATGGTGTATAAAGTAAATAATTATGTATATATGTGTAGCGTATATATATTAGTGTATGTGAATATCTGGAGTGTATTGGTAACGTGATATGTATATAATATAGATGTACAGGAATAATATTGATAATGTATATAATATATAACGTATATGGATTTGTTGGTACTTGAGAAGAAGGGGTTGTAGTGGCACCTACAAGCCTTCCAAAGTTGTTTGGGTAATTCAGAATTTATATGTATGTTGAAAGATGCAAACCAGGCTATGGAAAACCTGTATGGATTTTTGGATGAAAATGAGAGTGTTTTTTATAAACTTTGGAAGGATTGATATTCATGTTTTGAGACCTTACGAAGCATAAAACATGACTTAGAAAAGTTATATGATGGTATTAGGGTTGATCTGGGTGCAAAGTTGAGCCATAGAAGGTCTTGAAGAGTTCATAAACAGATCTCCTTCAAGGTTTCCTTTTTACTTGGAAATTAATATTTATTTTTGAAAGAAAAGAGTTCATTTGGAAAGGTTGATTAAATAAAATGTATATGTTATTGAGGATCTATACTTTGAAATAAAATTTCATTCGAACGTTACACTTGAAAAGGAATTTTTAGAATTGAAGCTTTTTGCCGACATTATACTATATCAAAAGTATTTTCAACTGGATTTTAAGATGTTTCCTAAATGCAATCTAGAAATCCAAATAGGATGAAACCAGTTCCCAACAGTTCAGTATGAATGGATACTCAGTAGTGATGAGAATCACCTTGTATCGCTATTCAATTTGCTTGGATTATACTTTCAGTATGTAGTTAATGACTATATTTATGCATAATATCTAAAATGGAAGTAGTGTGAATGATGAATGAACATGTTATCCCACTAACCGTGGTTGATAGTGAATGCATCAAGTGCTTGTCAGAACATGCAGTAGAGATATTGAATTTCAACTTGAAGCCTAATCGAAGCTTGGTAAGTGCAGTGAAGAAGAAGAGATAAAAAATAGACATAATCTATATAGAGTTGAAGAAGGGATTTTGGGCGAGGTATTGGAAAAAGGAGAAGCAAGGGAATCCTCAAACCATTAAGTTTGGAAGGTTCAGTAAGATATGTGTATATGAATAATAGAAGTATGTTAGTATGAGATAATATGATGATTATGTATAGTATATACATAATGGTAGTAGTAGTATATTGTTGTATAATGATAATAAAGCATATATGGATATTATATGTATCAACATGTTCTAATAATTATATATAATGTTATGATAGACAATAACTATTCGATATGATTGTTATGGTTGTTGTGTGTATAATTGATGAACAATGGATGGTGTTGAATGGATGATATTGTTATTTGTATGGTTTCTATTGGTTGTTATTTTTCGTCACTGTTTTATATTGGTGATTAATGTATGATTGATGTGCTTGTGTGATGTTATTGAGAAATTACTCGATGCTTATCAGATGTTATTGTTATTGATTGATGTATGGTATCCTGGTTGATTCAACATGATCAACGAATGTATTTTGATTAATGTATTCTTATTGATGTATTCTAATTAATGTATCCAGTTGATGTATTATGATTGATGTAATTTGATTGATATATTATGATTGATGTATCTTGATTGATGTATCCCAATTGTTGTATTTTGATTGATGTATCCTGATTGATGTATCATGATTGATGTCTTTTGGTTGATGTATTCTAGTTGATGTATTCTAATTGATGTATTATGTGTCATGTCCCAAATTTTGCATTGGGTCACAATGGCCTAATCCCATTGGCCATAGTCATGACAGTTTATCAAATTGATGCTAAAGGTCAAATAATTGCCAAGGAGGAAAATTACTAGTTTCCTAGGTTTGGGGTGGAAGCTTTGGGATTTGGAATAAGGGGGATAATAAATGATGTTTGAACATTAGAATGGAATAAATATTTAATAAAGGAGATAAATAAATATATGCAATTGAAAAATCAAAGTGGCATTTGATCATGAAGACATGTGGAGGAAGTGGGACCCACATATGGCTAGATTTCCCCACTACACTTGGCATCATTTTCTCACCAATTCAAATTCAAGGTGAATGGTAACATACTTGGGGGATTTCAAAAGGTATTATTCATGGCATGACTCATCCAAGGTCGAAATATAGAGGAAGAGTAACTCCCATGGAAGAGGAAGAGGCAATTTGGAGCTAATGGGACACTTGGGCTAGATTCCCTAGCTCTATGACAACAATGATGAAGATGCTATGACACCTATGACACAAATCAGACTTGAAGGCTGACATATGACATATATGACATGTCAGGGCTAAAAATAGCCTCCAATAGGGTGCTCAAGGGAGTTAGGGAATCTAAGATGCTTCTACATGTGATTTGGTGGAAGTGGGAGACTAGGAATTGTTGTAAAAGTGGCATTCTTTGGAATCTCTTCCCAACTTGAGTTGGCATGAGTCTCTTGGAAGGAATTCGACCCATGGAGGACATTAGAAGTTTATAAAAGTCATCAACAAAGAATAATATAATATTTTTATCATTTGAGGAATTTGCAATTGCATTTGTGAAGAGGGAGAGCTAGTGGATGACTAGTTTCTTGCCTTAGCCAATTTCGAGGGTGAAAGATTCCCATCCAAGTTGGTAATTGGAAAGGCCATTCAGACCTTTACTTTGGATATTTAGGGGAGTATTAATTTTCAGGTGTAAGCTACAAGTCAGCTCATGGTTTCTTCTAGTACAGCTCACTCCTTCAACCATTTCCAATTCTCATGGCATATTCTTGATCCTTGAGGGAGGGCGTTTTTGGTGAGATATTGTACTATTTGGGGGAGCTTCTCATGCCCCATTTATCTTTTAATATGAATTAAATACTCTGTTCTTCATCTCCATAAATTTTCAGGTCGAAATTCCAAGTAGAAATGTATAAATCTCATTTTTAATGAAAGAACAGTGCCATTTCCCCACTACCTTGTTGTGAACCAATGTAATGTTGATGGATTCGAGTGGATAAAAAAAATACTGATGGTATATTGATAAATGGAATTTTATTGATGTATTATGCAAGTTTCATGTTCAGTACTTAATCCTTTAAAGTCATTTTACTCAATTTATTTACATTTGGAGACGAATTGGTGCCATTTTTCCAAGGGTCGAATTAGTGATTTTTGTTGTTGTTTGGGAGAAGATTAGAACAGACTTAATAACTGATTAATGGTGTACATGAGACCTAAATAATGTCCCTTAGACATCCCCTACCTCTGTTCATAATTTCGAGTGGTTTTGGGGGCATTTGGAGAGCCATTTTCAGAACTTACCCTGGGGGAATTTGAACCTCAAATTGCTAGTTAAATTCCATACTTTGTCCAGAATATTAAATAAGTTTGCAAAAGTCTTTTAATGGTCATAAATCATCCATGAACATCATAATAAAGTAAAAATATCAGTCATACACCTTCCTTGAATATTTGAAGGCATTTGGAGCCAATTGGAGACCTAGAGACCAATACTAGTCAAAGATAAATTACTAGTAAAGTTCCCTACATTGGCGAGAATTGAAAGAGGACTTGCAGAAGTGTTTTAAAGGTCCAAAATAATCCCTAAAACACATATTTATGTTCTAAAATCATCCATATACCTTCTCAAAATATTTGGGATCATTTGGGGCAAATTGGAGACCTAGGTACCAAAACTAGTCAAAGGTCGAATTTGGGGAAAAAGAGAAAAATTGGTTATTTTAATAAAAATTTAAAAAAGGGTCATTACATTATGGTTGAAGTATTCTGATTATGTATTGTGATTAATGTTTGTATGGTTATGTGATGCATGTATGGTTGATATTGGTGTATGATTGATGTATGATCGATATATGAGTGATATATGGTCGAGTATTATGAATTGATGTATTGTGGATCGACGCTTGTATGACTAATGTATGCATGATGGTTGATGTATGATTTATATTGGTTGATGTTATTGGTTGACACTGATTACTATTAGTTTATATATATCATCTTTTGACTGTTCTCTAATGAAGATTTATGCTCTTTGTGGAGATGAAACGTAGTATGTTTAGCTACTAGTTGTTATGGCCCTTCTGGTTTCTTAGTTAGATTGGGACTGTTGCATATAAGTTTGCTTTGCTTGTTACAGTAAAGTGCATAAAGTGTTCCTCTTTGCTAGAAAATCATTGTGTGAACTGAATGTCTTTGTGATCTTTGTTGAAAGGTATCATGGTAGCATCTTGTATATATTTGTTGAAAAGTATTTATTAATCGTGTGACTGATTAAAGTATGATTCAGGTACCTTTGTTGAAGATGTACTTCATGTATCCTTATATATCTAATACTAATCATGTAGAATTTGATACAAGTATCTTTTTTATAAAACTATCTAGGTGATCTTGTTGAAAAAAGTATCCTTGTGATCTTTGTTGAAAGTATCTTGCTAGGGCATCCTTGTGGTATATTGAATACCTTTGTTGAAATGCATGTTTGTAAATTATCATAGAGGTATTCTATGCATCCTTCTAGGAAAAGTATTTGGATGATAAATCATGTAAAGGCATCTTGGTAATGCATCCCATGTGATTGACTGATTAGAATGCATTTCATGTATCTTTTCGATAGAGCATATGCATGATGCATTTCATGTATCTGCATGAGATTGATTTTCGGGAAGAAGGAGTATATACTTGATGCACTTCATGAGATTAGTTAAGATACTTGATGCACTTCATGATATTAGTTAAGATACTAGATGCAATTCATGAAATTGATTGGTATACTTGGTGCATTTCATGTGGTTGACTGATTGGAAAGCATGTTTATCACATTTTATGTGTCTTGTTGATAGATGCATTTCCTATCTTTCATTGAAAGAATATATATACTTGATGCATTTCAATTGATTAGAATGAGTTTTGGGAAGATGAATTTCAAGTATTTTGTTGAAGAAGTATCTTAATCCATTTCATGTATCATAGGTGAAGTAGATTGAAATGGAATTTATTTCATGTTGTTAGATACTCGCCCATCCTCCATATTGAGAGAAAGGTTCTTCTCTCTTGCTTCTTTTATTTATAAGCCTTAAAGAAGGTTGTGTTATTTCGATTACCCATCTTACTACTGAAGGGGATAAAAAATTTGAGCACCTATGCCACAACATGCAAGATCCACTCTAATAATGTGAGATAGTTTTCAACCCATGCATACTTCTCTTCATCA
The DNA here is from genome assembly GCA_027924585.1 of Larix kaempferi. Classification (NCBI taxonomy): domain Eukaryota; kingdom Viridiplantae; phylum Streptophyta; class Pinopsida; order Pinales; family Pinaceae; genus Larix; species Larix kaempferi. The sequence goes on along the minus strand of BSBM01000459.1, from coordinate 7,258,189 downwards.
AAAGGGATAAATTAGAGGCCTCAAGGAATAACATCCAATTCTTCTTAGATGGTCCAGTTTTGGTTGTGAAATCACTGCAACAGTTTGACGAAAGTCAGGTTTTGTAGATATGATATAAAACATTCAAAAGAATCAGAATCTTATCTTGACAATGGGATTAGAAGATGTCCCAGTTTGCCTAGGGCCTTCTAGCACTCTTTTAGGTAACCAAATGAGAAACTTTTTATTTAATAACTAAATAAAACCTTCTAATTCTAAATTCAACAACTCCATGATAGAAATCATAAGAGTGTTGTGGAATAGGAATGTGGAAAGATGAGAAGATGTAGTCATATTCATTTTTTTCATTCCCTCAACAGTCTATTTGATTTATTGGACTAGTCATTAGTTGAGTTGACTGCTAGGTTCAAACAAAAATAAATGTTCTACTGGTTTTGGATACTAGGCCCATCTTACAAAATGTTCAATAGTAATTTGGGATATACCCTTGTAACTAGGTTCTTCACACTAGCTAGTGCAGAAATGCACTTACTAAGAGTTGTGGAACTCTTGGTAACAGTTCGTGAATAATGGTGTGTGCATGCAAATGAAAATAATCAATAAAATAAAAATATACGAGGTTACTGCAGTAAATGAAATCTAAACTAAACTTCAAGCATCCATAGAGAAAATATTCAGCATGCAAAGATCATGAATCAAATAATGCTTCTTTACATTGTTATAAAAAGAAATTTACAATATGGGTTTACCTCAAGATGGTGAGAATGCATGGGCCCTTGCAACCGTAGAAATGGTGGTGCTCTAGGTCTCCAATGTTTCTTACTCTCGACAGAATACTCACAGGGTAGCCAAAACTCAACTAAGATGGGGAAACTCGAGATCAAATGGAGGCTGGGATTTCAGTAGGAATTTCGACATAGTTTCAGTAAGGGAGAATAAAGTTGTCTAAAATGGGGGCCTCCACCACCTTTTTATAAAAATTTTGGATGGTGGTTTCTTTTCCCATGGTTTTGGGAAACCACTAGTATCGGTTAGTGGTTTTTGATGTTTTCCCTCATTTTTCTTTTATTTTGAATATTTTGCCCTTTTTCTTTTTCTTTCTTTTTCTTTCTTTTTCTTTCTTTTTCTTTCTTTTTCTTTTTTTTTTCTTTTTTTGGGGATTTTGACTATTTTGGAGGAATTTTCTTTATTTTAATGACAAAAATAATTATTTTTTCCCATGTAATTGTAAACTTAGGGATTTTGGGTTGATGGAGGCCAAATGCTAGGAAAAATGGATGAATGGGTTATGTGGCTAGGGGGATGAACCAGGTGACCAATTTTTGGGTGTTAACAGATTGCCCCCTGATGTGTGAGGGTAGAAGCTCATCGTATGGACAATAGACATCATAATTGGTGGTGAGCATAGTGGTGGTGGAGAACATATACTAGTCAGAGAGTGGAACGAATGCTTCATACGAACTGCAAGGGTTGTGACTTCAACTACAACTCCTCAATAACGGATGAGGTACATATAGTCTCAAATGTATGGACAAGGAGAGCATCCCCATGCTCGTATCAATATCTCAAAATATACAAATAATAATGGTGAGGCCCAAAGGGGACCAGAACTATACATATATAACTGATATGTACATCATAATGGTCTAGAGGGGACTGAAAGCTGTAATGTACTCATGGTCCAACCATGACTGGTCGGAATAACTAATACATGGAAACAATGGCATTATTTCTGAATGCGGTATCACAACAACTAATGCTCTATTGGATCTGAAGGGGTCCAACAAGTAGATGGACACAACGACTAAGAGTCAGAATCTCAGAGGTACACTGGACTACATCTGAACTGGATACTCTAGGAAGCATACAACTGGAGGGCTTCCAAACATTATCGCTATCACAACCCATATATCCATAGGAACAAATAATTGGAATGGTTCCAAAGAGACTCACCAATGTGCTAGAGTTGGGGGACATCTGGGGTCTTCGACCAATAACTAAAAGGACCAACACCACGTACGACTCTTAACGGTGTAATGATAGAGCTGAAGTCCAGCACGTGAGAAACAACCAGTCTAAGTGTGTCACCTACCCAATTTTTGAGAATAATTATTTTCTACTATTATCCTTTTTGCAAAAAATACTTTGTGTTAAATTATAATTACAAGTTTGTAATTATGACCAAGTAGGTCAAAAATTAATGTAATGACTCATTATTATTATTTAATAAATGAAAATGGGAGACAAACACTCAAGAAAGCTATTACAAGAGTATCCACTGGCCCACTAGGAGGAATGGAAGCTGCTAGAAGGATTGGGACAGATGGAAGCATTTGCACTCTACCATTAGCTGTTGGTATGGGACAACTCCCCCTAATTTTGTGGCATTTCCCTCTCCAGGTGGAGAGAGGTGAGCAGGCAACTCACTAATGACCAGTTAATTACAAAGACCTAGGCAGCCTATAAAGGCAATTCGAATTGAGCAGGCAGTTCTTACAATGTTTTTTGCAGAAACATTCATCATGCTCATCAGGTGATGGCTGAGAGATTCGAATAGGGGAGGCTGTGGAGAGTGCAAGTATAAGTCTACAAATGTTATGAGAAGGACAGACCAGAGGTGCTGGTGTTGGTCCCATTGATTGCTAAGTCTGTAAGGCTGGATATATAAATTTTCTTGCTGCTGCAAGTAGAAGTCCTAAGCTGCAGAACCTTCTTCCTCCTGGTGGATAAATGGATAGGCTTGGGGGCCCTAAGGCAAACATCTTGGCTATTTGGGAGCAGGTTGGGTGGAACATGTTTCTTGAGTGCTTTGTTCCTCCCATTACACTCAGGTTCTATTCTGCTGTGTTTTCTTTTTCAAATCACATGAATGCTCTCAGAAAATGGCTTAGTATTGTTATTTAATAATCAATAGTGGAAAATGTCAGATCCTAATTAATTTAGATTTGCTGAACTGATAAAATGACTCCTCTGCATTTTTCCCCATGCGTGGAGCTGCATCGTACTCCAGTACAGAGAGGTAGCATTAAATCTGCCCAGCTAAAAATGAAACCTAGCATGCATCTAAATATCTAAACCAAAAGATCACCCATGCACAGATTTATGTTCCTCATGCATCTTATATTTTAGCACCTGTAGATTAGATCTATGCATGTATTGTTTTATTGTTCAATTCTGTATGCTGAAACAACTTAACAGAAACTAATTATAGCAGTAGGTTCTTTTCTGATTTCTGGAGGTGAACATTATGTTAACAACTAGGGCACTGATCTTTACTATTACTTCAAGAAAAACAATACCATGCATCCTGCTTAACCATATTCCCTTTTTCATTCTATCTTCTCATTTTTTTTAGAATCTGATTGATCTTATATCAATATTGTCTTCGTTGTATTATATTGTACGAAAAGAAAGAAAGCTACTGTGTTATTTTTTTTTATCAGAGATCCAAAATGGACGAATACAGGAATATATAGTTAGAATAGAAAAACTCTATATTCATAAGCAATCAAATTATCTGACGATTGCACTGTTATTTTCTTTGTTCTTTTTTTCCCCTGAATTATCAATTGCATGTGATAGAACTTACATCGCAGAATACCAAGTTATTAACAGCTAGGACAAACATAGCTTTATTAAATTGATAGATTGAATTACAGGATCTCTACACCGAAACTGGGATCAACATGTTCTCATTACATCATTATTTATAGCATTTAACAGTTACCAAATCAAGGCTTCATTATCATAGACAATCTCACTGTAGAATCAAGAGTTGTTATTCTTGTGCCTTCAAAACACCATTATAGACAAGCAAACTTCATTTACATCGACAACTAGGGTTTCACATTATCACTTAAGTTCTCAAAACAAAACCAATTCCTTTCTATTCTCGGCTTAATCCATACATGCACAGACACAGTGTAAACCAGGTAGATCGCTCTCGGCTTATAGCCACATTTTAATTAAACATATTAAACATGCCCTTCGCTCCTTGAATCAGAGTTCAAGAATGAGTAGATCGAAAACACCATATGCAAACATGAAACCTAAAATATCTTAAACAGGCTTCTTAGATTTAGATTCAAAATGAGAAGTTCAATTCACCAAACGAAACATTAAACCCTAAACAGTAATCCTTTCCATTTAAATTAACAATGGTTACACCCTACGGTCGCCACTTTCTTTTGCTAAAGGTTCCTTTCAAAACCCAATACCATTTATACACACAGCAAATGTTGAAGCAAAGTTACAGTCGATGTATCTCTTTCTTTATCAACCCAGAAGTACCAAAACGATAAGACATAAAACGTAAAGATGCAAGACCATTTGCAAACACGAGGGTTCAACCCTGCTAAACTCGCCGAGCCCAGGAATGGCCGGCCACATATTTTAAACATTCACATCACCTACGCTATCAACAAAACGTAAAACTGAAGATTGCCCAAATGTTGCAGGCGAGACAATAGCCACTGCCGCGAAGGCATGCTACTAGCACTTGCTCATCAAGTCCGATCCAGGAAAACCACTAAGGATGGATACCACCGAAGCTTACAGCTGGGTTCGCTTAGCTCTTTTCCCCTTCAACTATTCCAGCACCTTGTCATTCGCTGAGGGTTACCTGCCAACAACCATACATTAAATTAAGCAACGGATCATGAGGTAGAAATGCATGCAACAAAGAATAGTATGAAAACCTTAGCAACGCTACATCACCTGAGTTGTGACAGAGATTTCGATGTAGCTAGCATCCATCCACTGTGAAGGAGATGCACCCAGCTCGAAGACCACCCTGTGTGATAACTCTCGAAGACTTACAACCTGACGGAGAAACCCAGACTTGCAAGCTATTACAACGCCAAACCGACGCACTCATCCAACCTGTGGATGGCCACACCATTTAACTCCTAACTCGACCTCCGTTGATGGCTCTCACATATAGTTTGAGGACTGATACCGGTCTCGGGATCGAGCCCGGGGAAGGCTAGAAAAACAGCAACCCCTAAGTGCCTCTCGGCCGGTTGGCCTCACCTCCCAAACCCTACCACCGAACAATGACCAAAAAACGTTACAAAATCCATAAGTTACGCTAGGGTTCAGCTCATCCCAATACACGACGATCAACGGTGGAGATCCATCCTCATCAAGCCACATTGGAAGGTGGAAGGAGTAGCATTAAATTGCTCATCTAGCTCCCAAGCCACAGAGTTGCCATTTCTGTTGACACCAAGGCAGGAGGCCCGTCACAACTCAACAATTGCCAAACCTTATCACACGCCGAAACATCCACATAGATGTGCACGTAACACTATCCCCAACACGGTGGCTAGGCACAATAATTGCAAACCAAATCTTTTATTACACCCTCGATTCGTATGCAGGCTTTGGCAGGGCCATCATTCCACCTGCCAATCCATACGAATCAGCGTTAAAAACATTAACATGTAAATATTATCAAGGTATAATGGTCCCCGATAACATATAACAAAGGTCTCATGCGATCCCATATAATCAATTGCGAAACACATTCATAGCATATGAATATCCACTAAGGTCGCGAGCAATCATAGGGCATGGTTTGACTCCGCCCAACACTTTAAATCAACTCTAAAGTTCATCTTTGGATCATCATAAAGCTCCTAAAGCTTTGTTCACATTTCAAGTTATTGAAACACACCCTTAGGGTATGGTGTCACCCTAGGACCCATCGCATACATTGCATGGTAGGGTATCAATGTTTAATGCACCACCATTTTAACAACCCAGGCTTTATATATTTAAACCAACTTATCAAACTCTCCATAGTATGACTTAAGGCCATGCGCCCTTGCCATCAACCTGTCACCGTCAATTTTAAAAAGAATTACTTAACAACCGCAAGGCATTTATGAATGACCATACACAAAGTCATCAACACTTAATGGAAACATTCATAACAAACACACCCGGAGATAGACAGGTGCATCTTACAAAATTGAAAGGAGACCATACCTGTAGCATCGAAATTCATAAGCAGTTTCGAATTATATCACGGTTATTAAACACTCTGATTTTTATCGCTATCTCTTACCTGCGAATCTGCGCATGAAAGACGAGTGCAATGCTTTAGTGGAGTAGCTAAGTAAGCCTCGGGGCACCTCGTGGGACCCCTTTCATCATCATCCAGAAAAGTTAAACTGTCAGCACTTGTCAAAAGAATTCTGTTTTCCAATGCATCATAATTTTCAATCATTCCAGCATACGAATAAAGTACATAATCATTAATTGATTTTCATGACGTCATTAAAAGACAAAAAGACACAACCATTAAATTGTTTCTACCAAGCGACACTTTTATTAATCGCTGAATATTGAATATTATAATTTCCGCATTTTACAATATTAGCTTTTTATGGCAATTTAATTTTTTTTTAATTTTATGAAAATATCGGGATGTTACATAGTCGCACTAAGGACTCCCCTCATGCGATCCGTAGGAACTCACCATTGATGGTGATGAGGCCAAGGTATAGGGAAACTCTGGGTGTATCCTCTAGAATAGATGTGTTGGCGTCGACAGAGGGAGACCTGCAAATACCAAGTGTAACATCCCAAAAATTCACTAAAAATTTAAAAAATTTCACGTAGCATTAACTGCTTATGTTTGCTGTGCGCAAGTATTAAAATGTTAACTTAAACATACTTAGGCGTTTTAAATAAAACATGCTTAACAACAACAACTTCTATAAACTGTCATAAAGTCTAAAGGTTTAATTTCTTATGAACAAGACATCTATCGTCACTTCTATTATCCTTAGCTAGTTTTTTCAAAAAGTCATTATGTCCTTTATTGTCATTCAAATGTAGATTTTGTTTTCAAGAATTACAATGCTTGCATTATGTTTTTGAATGTTTTAAAAGCATGACACTCGACTTATGTCCTATGATCTGAATGTTGGTTCTCTAGACTAAATGTTTGTCTTGATGAAATGAAGGGGTCCTTGAATAGCCCCGAGGATTACTTAGCTAACGCTCTTGAATTCTAAATGTAGAATGCAGGTAAGATAGCATAATTCAATTGAAGCATGAAAACGTACTCAGATATTACTTGTTGTACAGAGTTAGTTTCTAAGATTGATGTACGAATGCTTTTATCTGTTCTGCAAGCTTCTCAGGTATTTAATGTCCCTGGATTTATTTAACTCTATAAATACTTTGTTCAGTCATAAAATTTATTGTTTTACTATTGAAACTCAATTAGTAAACTTACTCTATTTGAAACTATGACAATGTACCCATAGTTCCAATACATACTTATAGCCAAACTATGGGATAATCAATGTATTACATCATATATATTTTATCCATGTTATAGGAGATGCATTTGTAATACATCATAACTATCCTAGGTATGAACATACTATATAAGTGTTACACTATGTTTTAATGTACTTTATCTAAAGGTATAAGCCATATGCAAAACTATTGTGCGTGCAAATATATGTAATAGATTAGATGTATGATACCATAGGCGTGGGTTTATGTTACAAAATGATGTATATCAAACCATAGCTTACGTAACCTTGTCCTAACTTTATCACCATGCAAGAATGTAACAAGGTATTAATTTCATAGTGGGTGTGCGTTGGCAGGCACACGAACCAAGCTTATGATATCAATGCTACCATAACTGCTAGCGTAGTGGAATGTGTGATGGTTGTTCTCGTGGCATCTTCACATGAATAATGTTGAAGGTAAGGTAATGACTATTAACTGGGCAATTCAAACTTGTCGAGCTGTGCAAGGCTTAGTTTGGTAGAGTCCTTAGCTGGACTTCTGTGTTGGTAGGCAAATCGACATTGTGACTGTGGTGATTAATGCGACTTTAATGCAGTTGGTGATCGTATTTCAAAGTGCATTGGTGGCTGGATCTTCACCATTGGTCTTGTGGTATTCTCGGGTTTTGGAATAAACCCTATCTTTCCAATATACCTCGTCTAGATTGTGTATGTATCGTTTCATTTACATGAGAGAGTGGGGAGGGAGGCCGACAGGCCCTCTGGTTTTCAGGGTTTGTAACCATAACTTATTTTACCTTCCAGGGTTTCGATGGTGTGACCAGCTACCTGCATCTGGTAGTAAGAGTGTTAAAAAAAATACAGTGTACAGGTTTAATATCAAAATGTGATGCATTCGGGTTTTGGTGCCACGACCTATTTCTAGTAGGGTTTTGTCAGTGTTTACAGTCCGAAGCTTTCATGATTGTAACAATGTAGCAACCATTGGGTAGCATCTTGGAAGGATGCTTTTTGAATACGAAGTTGGAGATGGCCCGTAAAGTTATGGATGTTCGATGTCACGGTAAGCCTCGGTGACATCCTTCAGGGGTTTCCTTGACATTGCAAAGATCTTGGCACCATGCAAGTTCGTCGTTTAGCCAAGAGTTGGTTTAATTTCAAAATTGTGTTCTCGTCGGGATTTGGAAGTATTTCAGACTTGGTTGTATTAAAACCTAAGCCATAAGGTGTTTTTTCAATTAAGGTCTTTGACCTTTGAGCTATAGCTCTCATCGACTTCATGATGCAAACCCCAGGTTACAGTATGTTGTTTTTGTGTTTTAGATTCAATAAAAAGACTATTTCGAAAATGAGAGGTTTTGATTTACTGCCCATAAATACTTTCGTCTCAGTTTAAGTTGTTCTTTTATGAAACCCTGTAGAATGATTTCGTTTGGAAACCGATTCTGGTTTTTAAGTTGTAATGCAGGAAGGGTTTAACCCTCGCCCCTAACTTGTATTGTTACAAGTATGAACGCGGTTTTTGCAAGAGGTAGTGTGTTGAAAGATGTAGCAAGCACAATAACTCGACAATTTAATGTTCCTTGCAAAGTCTAAAATAAACTCAGGGCAGAGCCCGTCTCTGTATTGCAAAAGGTTAAAATGTTTAGGTTTTTGTTTTACAAACAAAGCCGTAATGGCTGAGTTGTAAACCCTACTGCCAGAACTTTAAAGTGTTTGAAGATTTTGTGAAGGGTTTCGAACCCTGGGCAATCACCTGGTTTTTATGGTTGTTATTTATCTTGTATTTATATTTAAAATTCGTATCCAATGTTTATAGTGATAAGAGCATTAAATTTACTGGTGAACACTGAAGGTTGAGAATGTAATTACTAATTCAAGTTGTTATGGTAATGACTTCATTGTGATATAAGATACTTGCACCAAGAGTTTCGGTAATGAGGTTTTTATGAAGTCATTACTCAGCTTATAATATGCTCTCTATAAAATAAAGTTGATAAATGTTAAATTTATATTTATATAATGTTTTGAGGTTTACAACTGAATCATTATATAAATTATTTTGATTCGAATGACTGTATCTACTATAGTATGACAGGAATATTTAAAATATTATACTGTTATAAATAATATCTAGGATTTATTTATCAGATGTATGCAAATGGAAATATTTATATTTTAGCTAGATTTTGAAATATTTATGGAAATGGAAACAATATTACAGTACTGAAATAATGTAAATCTGTTTATAAATAAATCATTTAAATTTATTCGTTGTATGATATCATTCTGATCTATTCTAAATATTCCTCTCTGTACTAGAGTACGGCACTATGACTTAGTGTGTGGAAAAATACAGGGAAGAAATTTATTTCTATTAATCATTGAACAAATCTTTAACTATTCATTTATCAAATTTAACCTAATCAGCTATAAATCCCTTCATCATAGATAAATTTGCAGAAATGAAATATTTGTTAATATATCATAATATTTAAGAGAAAATAGAAAACTGGCAGCATAATGACATCAGAACTTTAGTAACTATTTTGACAGAAATAAAATAAGATAACACAATTGAACCTGGTAACTTGTAGAAGAAACAAACAGCGAAAGGAGCCCGTTCCACCCAACCAACTCCTGAAGACAGCCAAGTTACTTGCCTTAGGACCCCCGATCCTGTTCATTAAACCACTAGGACGAAGATGTTGTGTGGAGTAATGGAATAAATTCCCTTGCAACTCAGCAATAGCACTTAACAGTAGTACTTCCTGCTTTTAGCAATATTGAACTCGGCAATGGGGCTGCAACTCGGCAATGTGGCTGCACTAGTTCAGAATACAGTCTTAGTTCACTCGATCACTTCTAACTTTCCCCTCATCAAATCTCTTGTGCACATAAATTATCACAAGGTAGGAATGAACAACCCCTTGCTGAATTCGATGGGTAGATAAGTAGCATGCCTAGGTCTTTTGGTCAGTTTATTTCAGTAAATGAGCCACCTGCCCAGTTCCACTTTCTTGGGGAACATGACCATAAAAATAGGGAAGTTTCCCTCTGCAACAGTTAGAGTGATTTGAGGATGCTGCCAAGTGTCAGATTGCTCTCCACCACAGTCCATTCCTCCTAGTGGGTCAGTGAACACTCATTCAACAATCTCCTTTGAATGTTTGTCTCCACTATTATTTATTTATAATAAAATATTCAAAGTAATTAATTAGAGTCATCCATGACCCCACTTGGTCAATAGTCATAAAACTTTACAATAAAATAAAACATAATGTTTTCTGCATAACATAAAATGTCTAGAGTTTGGGTATGTGACACCAAGGCAATGTGGATTCCTTGATAGGAGCATGAGGGATACAACCAAGATGTGATATAGATGGACATGAGACTGAGACACTATTGGGGGATACGAGGGACTCAAACTTCCTTTGTTCATAGCATGGAGGCAGGACTGACCTGGCAACATATGAGACTATCCTCGGGGGAAAGGGATCAGGGACAGTGACTGCAATAGGGGATATGCAGAGGGGGGAACTAATAGGTGATATCGGGGAACTGTAAGGGTGACACATCGAAGAATGATCTGAGCAAATGAGACCATATTGGGGAATGCTTCCATAATATGGGAATACATGTGATCTATAGGGGGGCGCGAAAAGGCACTCTATGGACCTTCTTTATGGTTTAAAGAGCTCAAAGAAGGGATAGAAGTGTGCTTGATATGATACCATTGTGTGGATTGTGACAAGCCCAAGACAATGGATGCTCGTGGGTTCTTTCAATTTTAGAGAGTCTAAAAGTAGGAAGAAGACTTCAGGGGTGATCTTTTTCGTAAGTTAGTCCCCAAAGCTTGAAAAATTAAAAGTATGCAATGGAGAACTCTTTTAGCCGAAGTGACTAGAGTATTAATTTTTCGTAAATAGTCCATCCGGCCTGGAAAATGGTTAAACTTATACTGGATAGACGCCCTTTCAGATACTTTTATGAGCATGAAAGAAAGTAAGATTACTCGACAATCTTTTCATTCTTTAATGATTCAGAAAAGAGCTTAACATAAAATCCCTAAGTGCTTTTTTCGTAAATGGTTTGCGCGACCCGAAAAAGGGGTAAATGTGTACCAAGCAGACATAAAATTCAAGCAAGGAGGAAGTGCTTGAAGCAGGGGATAGGTATGAGTGGGCCATTAAAATGATCGCTGGAACACTGATGGGGCCTACTTGCGGGTGTTGGAATCGATTCAATACTGAGAGGGGGGTGAATTAGTATTAGCACAGTTATCATCAATTTTTACCTTCTTAAATAGATTAGCCTTTAATTAATTCTTATCTTTTGTTATGCATCAATTAATAAAAATCTACACATATATGCACCAACATAAACAACACATACCACACAAGATTTTTAAGTGGAAACCCAAACGGGAGAAAACCATGGAATGCTTCTTTATAATGAGAAAGAATATATTTGAGGAAGCACCAACTTCCTGTGTTTACCAGCACCAATTGGAAGGAGGAACCAACCCCATGGTTTTACGGGCTCCAACCTGAAGAAAGCTACAACTCCTAGTGTTTCTCCAACACCAACTGGAAGGAGGCACCGACCCCCTATCTCCTTGTTTTTTTACAGGCACCAGCCTGAAGGAAGCTCTAATGCCTTGTCTCCTTGCCCCGTCCGACTTCCCTAATGTCCAACGTATGTTTCCGTCGTACTGAACTCCAACTCCATGCACACTTCCAATCTTCTGATTATAATTATGTTGTGCGCTACCTTCGTATATAGTCTATACTCTATCACTGAGCTGCATACTTCACTTGACTTCTCAGTCTTCTCAAATCACACTTTTGTTGATGACTCACTTCATGTTTTGTGTGCTCATTGATATTGCAATCGGCGTCACTGATTATCTTTGCATTCTGCTAATTGCGTGACTGCAATGACCAATTGATATTGTGCTTTCAATTGATATTTTGTTGTTCTAAAATAAAGCACTAGTAACAGATAGAACTGCGCACTTACTGATGGGTTCGTTTGGTTTATGTGTTACAATTTCTTAGACAATATGCGACGTCCTGTGCATCAAATGGTCCATTCGTTACGTTTAACGTGATTGTCCCAGATCATCTACTTCATGATGTGCACACTGGATCATGCTGCTATTCTGTCATCGTGCATCAGATGGTCTACTCAACTTCGCACACTTTTATTTCTGTTCATATGCATCAACAAGACACATGCGCATTATCTGATAAAATTTGGTTCTGTCTCTCGGCTTTTGTATTTACAACATATGTGACTAACGGCGTGCTAACTATAATGTTGTCCTTCAAAACATCAAACACTTGTGCATACTTAAGTATTTCTTCCTTTCAGTACTTGTGCATCCATCACAGATTTACAACATCTTTTTGTGCACCATCAAATCTTCGTTATGTTGCATGTGCGCACTCATCTCCTAGCTAGATCATTATTTTATGTCCTCGACCCCTTCGATGCCCTGAATATCAAACTTCAACAAACACTCGAAGATCTTATGCTCTCATTATCAAGCTTACACCTATTCTCCCTCTTGCTTCTCTATTTATACATGTCATGCACGAATTGTATGTTCACAAGTTGGTCGTGGCATCCCTTCTTCCATACTTCACGGATTGTGCATGTGCCACGTGTCATCTTCTGCGTTGTTGATCACACACCCTCCAAAATGCGAAGATTACAAACAATTCCTATAAATAACATTGAAAGTTACTCAAAAACTAATAATTATTATTTTAATTACAACTTTATTCTTTGCAGATATAACCATGAGTAATGGCACAAATTCTCTTATGCAATCTTGTAATAGTAATCCATTATGAAAATACAGGGAAAAAAAAAATACCAATCTTTAAAATTCAATAATGAAGTTTTTTAAATCACAATTTGCATTCTCTCACAATATCATAAAGAAATTATAATGAGACCTCCTAGAATTTTAGTCAACAACATGGAGAAATAATGAAGCCCATAAAAATAATTATTCTAATTTTTAGATTGAACACAATTAATATATTAAAATATTTTTAAAAAGACTTAAATGCTAATTTATTTTATATTTTTAATACATAAAAATCTGGATCAATGAGGATCAACTATTTCTATTATTAGAAATATTAATTAATCCACATTTTTATCTTTGACAAATTTTAGACTAGTTTACTATTTATACTAATGTTGTAAAAAAATCATTGCAATTAATTGATGTAGCTGTCCAAAACTTTAATAATATTACACATTTAAGGATTTTTGTTTAGTTTTGTAACAATAATGCTACACTTGTATTATTTTTCCTGATTGAATTATATTTATTTCAATTATATTTATCTTATGAAATAGGTACTTTGCAGCCATATTGTTAATTTCATTTGTTTTATTTTGATATTAAAAAAAATGTTGCTTTTATTTCGAAATTAGTTTTAAATATAAAAAATAAAATTTTATAGAGATGGTTGTATCCATTTATAAATGATGGTTATTTGCTATAAGTTTATAAATGATGGTTATTTATTATAAGTTTGGTGATTTTCTTGTTTTATTTCTATTATTTTTATTATGTCTTTTTAGTCTATTGAGGATGCTATTGTTTGGACAACTTAACATTGTTTTCTTAATGATAATGAATTATGAGTGTAAAAACTATATTTTTTATATATAACAAATATAAAATTACAAAAATATAATTAAAAAGGAAATATAACACTTAGGTTAAGGGGAAAAAGAGAAATACTATATAACAAATACAAAATTATAAAAATAATTAAAAAAGAAATATAGCACTTTCGTTGAAGGGGAAAAGAGAAATGCCATTGGCATAATTGTGATGGGTTTGATGATTTTCTTGTTTCATTTCTATTATCATTACTATGTCTTTTAGTCCATTTAGTCCATTGACATTGTTATTGATTGGACAACTTAACATTAATTCATATTATATAGGTTAAAAAGGAAGAATAGTAGTTTAGTGGAAAAATGAATATTTTGTACTTCTATTTTTACTTGGTTGAATCTTATCTTTTTCTAAATCCTAATTAAGAAATGTTTAGTAAAGATGATGATAATGTCAAAGAAATGCACAAAAAAATCCTAGGAAAATTATAGGTTAAAAAGGAAGAATAGTAGTTCAGTGGAAAAATGAATATTTTGTACTTCTGTTTTTATTTGATGGACCCATATCTTCCTCTAAATCCAAATTGATAAATGTTTAGTAAAGATGATGCTAATGTCTAAGAAATGCACAAAAAAATCTTAGGAAAAGTTTTTAAAAAAAAGTTAAAATTTAAGATTGGTTATATTGATGATGATGATAATAATGATGATTTTCAACATTATAACACTTATTGAACTTGGAAAGGCACTGATTATAAAAGTTATTGTCTATGTAAAAAATGAAAGTGTATGATGTCAAGAAGAATTTTTATTTAATATTTAAAACATTGTCAAGAACATAAGCACCTATTAGTGGGTTTTGATTATTATTCAATATTAAGATCATCCACCTAAGTTTTTTCTATTTGTTTTAAGATTTTGTGTATATTTATAATTAAATATATTTATTATATTTCCGTGTTTTAATTACAAACTTGGTTAATATGCCACATGGGTTCTAGAAAACAATATTTGTTAGCAATGGAAATGAAGCTCGTGATAATATGTTTGCCAATAACAACCTTATGGAAGACCACAATCTAATGGAAGAGAATGAAAATGATATACTAGTGAATAAGGAGATAAATAGTTTGATTCATGAAACCTTTGCACTCATGAATGATGATGCTAGGGTTTGTGAGAACCCTCTACTTGATCTATCAAATAAATCCCGATATGAATGGTCAAAGACAAGTATTCCCTCTTGCCATCTTGTTGTCAAACTTGAACGTTTTAAATGAGGTTTGAAGGAATGAAATGCTTTGTAAATGTTTAATTCATAATTACTTTCATTAACTATAATAAAGATGCAATCGTTAATATTCATAAAATATTTTGTTTGTTTGTTTGTTCGTTGTAGATTGTTTTTTTTTGTAAAGTTACAGAGGTATATTTAATTACTAGAGCCAAGAAAAATAACAGAGATTACATAGGTGTCAAAATGTTTATGAGACCGCTGGGGAGGCCTCAGGTAATGAAGCCACCATCCCAACCTCTCGAAAATATTGTAAAAACTAGCATTATACAGAGAAAAAAAAAAGACCTTATAAAGAAGGCCTGCCCGGAATTGAAGCTGGGTCTTGCTCAAAAAATACATAACATGTATACTGAAAGTTCTAAAAAACAGACTGTAGCAAAAATTGAAATAGAAAAGTTGGATGTCACAGTAATAACCTGGCACCTTTGGAGACTGACTAGGGATTAGCTTCGGCATGGAACGTGTTTGGTTCTTCTTCAATTATAGGGTAGCTGTCGTAATAGTCTTCCACCGTCCCAGGGGAGGGGAGAGCAAGGGACAGAGGCCTGGAGTTGTCTCCTGGGAGAGTGTGGTCGTTCCCCACTTTCTTAGTGCCACCTTTCTGCACAGAGTTGAGGGTGGCCAGCGTTGTAGAAGGATGGCCAACATCCTCCCTAACATGGTCATCCACAGCTTTCGAAGCATCAGCGTGGCTCGTTGGCTCTTCATTTCCTTCATCCTTTTGGAGAGTTTCAAGTTCGTTGTTGCGCCCAAGGGAGAAATTCTCGTAGATCAGACTTGCGTCCATGATGTCCATACGGTCTCCTATCTCTGTCAGGTTAGCTTTGAAGTCCCTGGGAGTGCTTCTGTTGGCGTTCCAATTGGCCGTAACTTCCTCCACCAAGGTGCTCATCATATTCTTAATTAACCAGTAATAGTTAATGTTTCCTCCATTTCTCCCCGAAGCAAGCATGGCAGCGACTCTACGTGTTTCCCAACCGTTCATGAGGCTGCGGGTGGAGGCAGAGATGATCTCCGCATAGCCATCCATCATTGTCCAATCAAGAATGATTCTAGGTCGTCTTCTTGAGCCTCTCCTGCTTCCACCCTGGCGAGGAGTACCTCTAGGTCGCGTCATGGCAATGGGTCGGCTAGGAGCGTCTAGAACCAGAGCCAAAGCGAGAATAGCAATATAGTGTCGAGCAGGGGCCAGAGTAGTGGGATAATCTCGAATGCCAACGCTAGATCGCAAGAAGCCCAGCTTGCGCACTATAACCCTGCAGAAGGAGTTAATGCAGCTGGCAAACATTTTTGAGAAAGGTGACAAGTCAATGCTTGAGGTGCCTTCCAGCACCATCCTCCAACGTCGAGGTGCCTTCTGCATGAGGGCGAGTTATTGTTGTGCATTGGAGCGGGTCCTCTCGAACTAACTCCGAGCCGTCATCTTGGTATTTGCATTGACAGGTGGAAGACCCGATAGGTAGACTAGTGTCGTTGTGCTCTTGAGGTTGGCAGGCTCCAGAGGGGAGCTGGCTCATGTGAGCAGGATTGTCACCCGGATCCGAGGCGTTTGTTGTAGATTGTTAGTTTGTTCTACTAGAGTTAAATAGTTTTCATTGCAGATTCATGCCCTTATAAAAAATAATAGATATCACATCGATCATGTGGCAAAGAATGTGCCCCATCAGGTTCTTTGACATATCTCCATCATTCCATGTTTTCAACAATTGCTTATTGTTGCAAGGCCATATCATAGTATATGGTTTATCATGCTCAAATGAGAAGTCGAGATGATTCCTTCTAACATGTGTGATGCAGGTGAAGCATCACAAAGATATGTGGTGTAATGGATGTAAATATCTCATCAAAGATTTAGATGATAAGAAGAAAACCTCAAATTATGGAATAATTGTATATTTCCAAGTTAATAATGTATCACACGGGTATGAAAGAAACCCAGTCACATATGATCTTAGATATTATGGTTATTTGCAAGATATACCAGAGTTAGACTTCAATTCCTACAAATTTATTCTCTTTGATGTCGAGTGGTAAGTATTTGTCACCACAAGGTGTTGAGGGAATTGTTATTGATGATTATAATGATTTTACTATGATTGCAATGTTCCAATTTTGACCCTCTAATTGATGTATCAAATAAATCCCTATATGAATGGTCAAAGACAAGTCTTCCCTCTACCATTTTGTAGTTGTTGAACTTGAACATTTTAAATGAGGTTTCAAATACATTTTTCACATAGATCCCAAGGTATGAAATGCTTTATAAATGTTTAATATCATAATCACTTTCATTCACTATAATAAAGATGCGACCACTAGTGTTCATAAAAAATATTTTGTTTGTTTCTTTCCGATTGTTAATTGATATTCTCCTACTATAGTCAAATGTTTTTATAGCAAATTCATGCCCTTATGAAAGATCTACGAATGGAGTATCGAACAATTGATGCATTTCTTAATGATGCAACCGCTAGTGTTCATAAAAAAATATTTTGTTTGTTTCTTGTAGATTGTTAGTTGATATTCTCCTACTATAGTCAAGTGTTGTCATTGCAAATTCATGCCCTTATGAAAGATCTACGAATGAAGTATCAAACAATTGATGCATTTCTTAATGATTGCATGATATATTATAGAGAAAGGAAAGTAAAATTTCAAAGCAATGCCCCAAATGTAAAATTAGTGGATATCATACCGATCATGTGACAAAGAATGTGCTCTATAAAGTTCTTTGACATATCCCCGTCATACCAAGTTTTCAACAACTTTTTATTGTTGCAAGACCATATCATAGTGTATGGTTTATCATGCTCAAATGAGGATTCAGGATGGTGCCTTCTTAACATGTGTGATGCAAGTGAAGCATCACAAAGATATGCGGTGTAATGGATGTAAATATCTCATCAAAGATTTTGATGATATGAAGAAAACCTCAAATTGTAAATAAGCCCTAATAGGGTAAGAGTAAATAAGCATATAAGACACCGATGTTAAGTCTTGGATGAATCATTTGGATGTACATCACAATATAAGTACAAAGGTGAATTCAAGTTCAAAAGCCCTAATAGGGAAGGAGTAAATAAGCATATAAGACAACGATGTTAAGTCTTTGGATGAATCATCTGGATGTACATCACAATTTGACTTGGGTATTACAGCAGGGGATCCCAATGACTTGACTTTTTTTTAGTGTCCCATTTGTTGTCGCATAAATCCAAGTTGCCTTGAAACCTAAAAATTACATCCAAGGGTTTCTCTTAGATTTTAAGAGATTAAACATGTTTTAAGATTTCAAAGGAAAAAATATTTAGAATTAACCAGAATAATGTTTACAACTAAGAAAATGTAAAATAAGTTTTCAGGATATATATATATATATATAGGATATATATTGTTAAGGCAAAATAAAACTTCAATATTAGTAGATACTTTAAGAGGCCTCAATGTCATAATTTGTATTCAAAGTTATTTCTAAACATGAAAAACATCTTTAACAAAATGATCTGATTCGCAAAAAATGATGTTAACACATAGGGTTTCTCTTAGATTTTAAGACATTAAACATGTTTTAAAAATTCAAAGGAAAAAATATTTAGAGTTAACGAGAATAATGTTTACAACTAAGAAAATGTAAAATAAGTTTTCAGGATATATATTGTTAAGGCAAAATAAAACTTCAATATTAGTAGATACTTTAAAAGAGGCCTCAATGTCATAATTTGTATTCAAAGTTATTTCTAAACATGTCATCTTTTAACAAAATGATCTGATTCGCAAAAAATGGGGTTAACACATAAGGATGTCTGTCACTCACAAGTAATTCCCAAAACCTTGTAAAAATTAATTTTGTCACTTGGTAGAATATTGGTTGATAGGTTCCTGAAGTACAAAAGCATCCAAAAAAGCATCCAAAAATTAGCATATAGATGAAAATGATAATTTATCCAAAGCCCTCAGCGTCCAAAATATCGGAAAAGGATTTACATACATGGTCATTCACCTCCATACAAAACCATTTACATACATGGTCATTCACCTCCATACACATACACCTTACATACTAATAAATTGACTCAGGACTCGCAACAGTACTTCCAAAGCAAGATGCTACTTTTTGTAAGGAGATTCATACACAACTCTAATTTGTAATTAGAACTACAAATATCCTTTAATCCAAAGAGAAAATGCATACCGTCTGTAACTTTTTTAGTTCCCCAATGCTTGAGAATATTGTGCCTAGATACAAGGCAAATTACTGTCCAGTGTCCACCAATATATCAAGTCCAGATTAACATTAAAACAAAGGGCAAAATCGGTCATTTGGTAAGGTGCATTAATATTTTAAAAAATATGTAGGAGTATAAAGTCACCAAGGTGCATATACAGTAAGTTACTATTCACCAAAACATTAATCCCAAATCAGCAGAAAAACAAAGTATGCACTTTACGGCAGAATATTGAAGTTCTTTACAGCAGGATATTGAAGAACTTCAGAAAATAAGAGTTTACAGTTATGATTTTTGCTTGTTTGTCATGGGAAGTTCGAGTCAAGATACTGCAAAATAAACTGCATGCATTGTCATTTATGTATCAACAAATGCCAGTTTCACAAGGCAATGCTAAATGTCAAAAAAAGCAAAACTCCAGTGCACTTTTCTGAATGAAGAGAAGACGGTCCAAACACAATTATGCTTAAGATGAGAAAAGTAACAAGAAATGGTCAGGATTAATACACCATCTCTAATAACCATATAGGTGCCAAGTAGAACCACGATTAGCAATGCAGCACGCGAATTCTTATGATTTTCAACATTTTTAACGTTGACCCACACTTTGTCTGGGGGTTATTCCAATTTGTAGGTGGAGACTTCCTCATCTACAACCTGACGATTTGGCAAAAGACAAATACTGGCATGTCTGCATGATACAGAATATAATGCAAATGTCCGACCTGCATTATCATGCAGAATTAGAAGCATTGCTAGAAAGCAGAAGTGCTAGACTATGATACAAGGAGGCAATTGATTGGGTTTTCCTGTTAAAAACAAGAAGCAACTAGTCGATTTGCAAAAGAAAATCTGTCTCTCAAATATTGAAGCTTACGATTGAAACTAATTGGAGTTTTAGGTGTCCAAGAAGTTACCTTCCCCATTGTCATTAACTCTCAGCACTAGCACTATAAAGCATAAACAGGTACTTCAACAAAGGGACCTGGGTCAGAGTCCAAAAGATGAAGGACAAAACACCAAAAATCTCTTTGTTGGTCTGAGAGCTGAATGTCTTTTGCAAAGGTGCTTTTGTAAACATTGAAGGGAGAGATATACTCAAATCACTGTAGAGAGATGCCTAAATAATGTGCAGAGTTAGCGATTGTGCAATAAAATAAATATCAAATGACACAGCCATGATCTTTAACTCTTAGAAAAATGTTGATTGTCTTCAAGTCTAGTCCATGCTGAATTGCTAGCCTTACTGCTTACAGTAGACGGGGAACTTATGTATAGATATGCTAGCATCCATGCAGGGGCATAGATAGACGGGGAACTTGTACTGATGCAGGGGCATTTTGCCAACTCAGCCATATAATAATCTGATTTGGTTAGTTAATTAAATAATTAGAGATCTGTTAGTTTTCGAGTCAGTTAGGGTCTAGAACAATTAGTTTTGTCAGTTACGGGAGGAGAAAACGATGGTTTTCCCATTTTCTTTTATGTATTCAAGCTGTAGAGTGAAAAGAGAGAAGAGAGGAAGGAGTTTTCTTTTAGAAGAGGATTCTGATGGGCAAAATCCATAGGAAAGTTGCAGAAATTGTCACAGTGGTCTTGGATCCCTGAAGCTTGTGATCTATTTTTCCTCTGTAAGTAATTGAGATTTTAATTTATTTGAAATTGACTTCTAATTGCCAAGACAATAAAAAAAAAACCATTTGCTGAAGCGTACCTGTGAGTCAATGTTGTTTCTATTTTGTTTAAATGTTCAAATTTGGATGTCGGAATCATTGATGAAAACGCTCTACTAAATCGTGAAGCAGTGCTGTGAACAAATTCGTGGTTGAATGAGATGATGACTGTTGAAAACCTGTGTATAACCTAATTCCTGTTAGCGTCTGTCCATTGGTTGGGAGGAAGCACCTGTGAGTCAATGTTGTTTCTATTTTGTTTAAATGTTCAAATTTGGATGTCGGAATCATTGATGAAAACGCTCTACTAAATCGTGAAGCAGTGCTGTGAACAAATTCATGGTTGAATGAGATGATGACTGTTGAAAACCTGTGTATAACCTAATTCCTGTTAGCGTCTGTCCATTGGTTGGGAGGAAGAACCTGAACCGTCCATTTCTTATAAATCGGCAATCTCTGTTAATTTCTCATGCGCCCAAGCATTCACCCTAGTCAATATTACTGTGATGCGAAACTCCCTCCCAATTCTGTTTTTGAAAGATTTCAAATCCAACATTAATCTAATCTATTCTCTTAAATTTGGAGGAATTGACAAAATAGTGAGGTACCAAATCTATTTGAAAAGAGTCATATGAACACAAGTGTATGCTCTGTTTTCGAGAGATAATTTATCTGCCTGCAAGTCACCACAAACTGAAAGTCTAAGCTTACAATATAAAATGGATTCAGAATCATTCAAAACCCTAACACCTCCATACTCTGCAATTTTAACCAAAAAAAAAATACCATAACATTAAAAACTTTATATTTACAAATAAAATTTAAAGCGCCTTATATTGTTGAAGATGGGCAATCGTACCAGTTGGAAGGCAATCAAAGCGTGGATTTACAAATGTCAACAGTCATCGGATTTTATATTGAATGGCCCTTCAGCCTACTCTCTGTACAAATAGCTTAAATCAAAATTTCATTTAACCAGGTAAATAAAACAATCAGCCAAAATGATATTTGAAACCAGAGAATAACTCCCAATCAAATGAGAAAAATTACAAATATATTTTAGGCTTTAATTTATATTTAGGCTCCATACACATACACCTTACATACTAATAAATTGACTCAGGACTCGCAACAGTACTTCTTCCAAAGCAAGATGCTATTGTTGTAAGGAGATTCATACACAACTCTAATTCTACTAATATCCTTAATCCAAAGAGAAAATGCATACAGTCTCTGTAACTTTTTCAGTTCCCCAATGCTTGAGATTCATACACAACTCTAATTCTACTAATATCCTTAATCCAAAGAGAAAATGCATACAGTCTCTGTAACTTTTTCAGTGCTTGAGAATATTGTGCCTACATATAAGGCAAATTACTGTCCATTGTCCACCAATATATCAAGTCCAGATTAACATTAAAACAAAGGGCAAAATCGGTCATTTGGTAAGGTGCATTAATATTTAAAAAAATATGTATACAAAGTCACCAAGGTGCATATACAGCAAGTTACTATTCACCAAAACATTAATCCCAAATCAGCAGAAGAACAGAGTATGCACTTTACGGCAGAATATTGAAGTTCTTTACGGCAGAATGTTGAAGAACTTCAGAAAAGAAGAATTTACAGATAAGATGTTTTCTTGCCATGGAAAGTTCGAGTCAAGATACCGCAAAATAAACTGCATGCATTGTCATTTATGTATCAACAAATGCCAGTTTCACAAGGCAATGCTAAATGTAAAAAAAAGCAAAACTCAAGTGCACTTTTCTGAATGAAGAGATGACAGTCCAAACACAATTATGCTTAAGATGAGAATAAAACAATCAGCCAAAATGATATTTGAAACCAGAGAATAACTCCCAATCAAATGAGAAAAATTACAAATATATTTAGGCTTTAATTTATATTTATTGCGGATATTACAGAAAACTTGATCGCCATTAAGCTAGGCGGATTTATTTAAAAGAAGATCCTTCCTTCGTGATGGTCACAGCCATAGTCGAGAAGTAGAATTAAACTGAAGGCCAGGGTTCCGCCTCTTACATTATTTATCCACTTCTTTAACCACACGCTTCACCAGCACTGCTTCATATCTGCATAGGGTCTAATTTAGAGTTCGAGGAGAAGCATATGGATGAATAAATAAGTAGAACACAGCAAGCACAGGATATAGTGGGTTACCCACCCATTGGTGTCTTTTTGGAGCGAACACTCAGATAGACGACAGGAAGAGAGCATCCTTCCATTCACCAAGCTATTTTTGTTGTATCTCCTACTACTTTTCATGCCTTCTGAATGTTGGACCAAATGGGCTGTCAGATAGTTCCGGATGTCGAACTTGTACAAGACTCTCATTGTAAAAGAGAGGAATGGCGATGGCCGACTCCTCCTTCACTTGTAGTAGCCCTTGCCGCGCGGTAAGCGAGGCTTCTTTGAGGCACAAGGCAAATTCTGTTTAATTTAGGGAGAATATGGGAATCAGCATGCGACTCACCTCATCAATTGCATGCTGCAGGCTGGCAAAGATGTCTTCACCGCTCGGGCCGAGATGGTGGATGTTCAGGAATACACGGAAACCAGAGTCGGTGAGGGCGTTGTAGAGATGATCTACAAACCCTCTCCTCACATCGCGTCCTTTGAAGCTCAGAAACACGTCGTAGATTTCGGATTTCTTGTATCTACTCCTTCCTAATTCGATTGCAGTTGCCATTGCCAGGGAAGAAGCTGAATCATCAAATAGTCTATGGGGAACACCCCATGAAGGAAGACGCAGAGGCACAAGCGTCCTCCCCACATAGACAACGATGAATAATGGGAGGGCTGGCGGGCAGGAGAGAAGGTTGGGCGAGGGGTAGGTGATCATAGTCGCGTTGGATTCCAAAGAGGGCAAGGGTTTGAGCAAGGGTTTGGGCCTAGATCGGGATGAATGATCTGCTCTACGCGGGTGAGTGGGATTTATGGAAAACAGAGGCGCTGGGTAGATGACAGACTAGTTAAGTGTACCGCGTGGTCTTTGCACGTGCACCGTTTTGTCAATGGTTCTAGTAGCAACCACGTTTGTCTACATGTTATATCTTTCTCATTAACATTGAATTGAATTAAATATCTTTTTCTTATGAATATTTACTAGAGCATTTGAGTGGGTCTAATAAGAGTTAACAACATATCTTTTTCAACCTTGAGTTGAATATTTGTTAGAGTATTTGAGTGGGTCTAATGGTTAACAACACATGTTGTTTTCCTAGAGGTTATAGGTTGGAAACTAGTTGGGTAGGGTTGCTTATTGGTCCCTTGTGACAAGGTTTAAAGGGTAGGAGACCCCTAGGATAGAGGTTCATCCCAGTAAACTTCGAGACGTACTTGCGGACTGTTGGATATACCTTTGGGAGCATAAATGTTAATTCCACTATTCTATCATTGACAAAATTAAAATAGAATAAAAAAACTTTATTACGCCGTAGGCGTTTCACCATGGAGAAGGATGACCTCCACGTTGGCTAGATTCCTCGCTCATAGAGCAAATGGAATCCTGCCACGTGGATGGTGTCGTCGCGAGGTTCAATCGCTGTCGTCCTCTCTGTTCTTCAACACGAAAAATGTTTTCTTTCATTTTCTGGTTTCCGGAATGGAGATGGAACTGCAGAGTCTTGTGAGATCCACGTTTCCTTATCTAAAATTCAAGGTTTATTCTTTCAATGCAGATATTGTCAAAGGCTTGATTTCCACTTCTGTTAGGCAGGCCCTGGAACAGCCGTTAAATTATGCTCGCAACTACTTGGCGGGCATGCTGGAGCCCTATGTGGAAAGAGTCATTTATCTCGACTCTGATCTTGTTGTTGTAGACGATGTGTCGAAGCTATGGAACATCAGCCTAAGGGCTCGAACCATGGGCGCTCCAGAGTATTGCCACGCTAATTTTACCAAGTATTTCTCGGCTGCATTCTGGTTGGAAGAAAAACTTTCCAGAAGAACCTTCCAAGACCGGAAGCCGTGCTATTTTATCAAGTTGCAATGAATTTTAGCTAAATAAATATAGCAAATGACTTTGATTGAATAAAAGCCCACTCCTTATGCAAAATTTGAGCACGTTAACCTCCATGAAAACCTGTAAAAGCAAATAGAATGAAAGAAGAAAACTTGTAAAAAAAGAAAATCTGTGAAAGTTATGAATACCTGGCATATATCCAGGTGTTCGCCCTGTTATTCTCCACCTGCAACCGTTGCTAAAATGCCTCTATTGTGTTGGATGGCGGGTGTTTCTTTTAGTGTTCGGGCAGTCTCCCTCAACAGAAAGCGGATATCTCTGTTTCAATAGGAAGGAACTGAAGCTGCGATGGGGTTTCACCTTTTTCTATCACAATTCTATATATAGTAAGAGTAAAACCTCATTTCTACCCCTGCAAATTTACAGTACTACGAATACTGTTTGTGAACTAGTTGTGAATTAGCTTTTTGCCATGAATGAACTAACAATGGAGCGATTATTTCCACGCGAAATTCCACACTTTCCACCTGATAGCAAGCATTTTGAGCTATGTCACCAAAGCTCCGATGGTAAGTTTTGGCATGTATGTTGTCACAAGCTTTTGGGACATAGACATTTCTACATTGTGGTGCTAATTAGATTCGAACTCTTGCTCGGCTTACATGCAGGTACCACGTGGCATGCCCGTGCTTTACGCCCTGGCAAAGCAGAGGGCTATGCTGGAGAACATCATGAGGGCATGTGTCGGCCTGGCTCCTGAGAACAACATGACCCTCGAGTACAAGTGAAGCATTGGCGCTGAGTCGGCATCAGCGAGCTTATGAAAAATAAAAACACGTTGTGTCGAGCTATCCTCCAGAGAAACTTAAGCAAAAACGAAAGTAAAAGAGTTAAAAAAAGGGGGGGATTTCTTTTACTTGTAGCCAAACACCATGGACGTCGAGCCGCCTCCAAATATCCAGAGCTTAGGGAAATCTATATTAGACGCATTTTCGGGTTCAGGAATGCTCCCTCGTAGCTCATTGAATCCCAACATCAGCTAAACTATGTTATCACACAGATTCCAAATAGAAGTAGGAATGCTTCCATTCATACCGTTGTTCTTGAGTTGTAGACTACTCAAATTAGGCACATTTCCTAACTCTGGAGGCATCTCTCATGTAAGACTATTGTTATCCAAACTCACTTGTTGTAAATATATAAAAGATCCCAACTCCTTTGGCACCGTACCCTTCAAGCATGTTCCTTCCAAATCAATCCCCTGCAGTGAGACCTTGCGACTGAAAGCCAAATCCACACTGTGCCTAAATTTGGGAACATAGCAATTCACATAAATACCATTGTATACCCACATAACTCCTCTACATCCACACAGAGGGCGAGAAACACGCCATGAGGCCACTACAACATTAGTCCTTGTTCAAGACAAAGTTGGTTTCAGTCTGAGAAGAGTATAAACTTCAGTATTTAATATCAGCCCATTGATGCAATGAAGCATCAACAAAAAACCCCTAACAGTGTGAGATGCATCAGAGAGAAAAAAGGATTATGTGGGCTCACAAATCTAAGCGCAAAACCCTAAACATGAGAAGAGAGTAATGTGTGCTTACCTAGACTCCCATATGGAATACCTGACCGAGCAACAAGCCAAACGGAATTCCAATGGCATAGTAACACCCAATATTGATATAGGCGACAATAGACTGCCATCCTGATCCAACCACTAACCCTGGAAATTTGTCACAGATCTAGCATTAGCTTGAATCGATCAAATAGAATATGTTAATTGGCATATGCCCATTACTTTTTCCTAACATCGTTGTTGTCTAAGAGTATTCGAAGTGGCCATTATGTAGAATATTGTTGTACTAAGCAAGTTTTTCTGAAAGTTTTGGAAGATGTTCATAATGGACAAGTATGAAGTTGTTAAGAAATATTCAAAAAATATTCAGAAGAAACCATTGTTTAATTACCTTAGCCATCATCCTCATGGAATTGCCTTGTTCCATCCAATGCACATTAGGCATGAGTGTCGTGGTATGTTGTATATTGTGCTATAGGCGATGGTCCTATTACAAACAAGAAATCCATTTACCAGGAGCAGCTGTGCGACCAGACGTAGAACAGGCTAAGTGTTAAGAGTTGAAACCAGGTGTCTAAGTTATAAGTAAGTCAAATAAGTGTTAGCAGCCCATCACATATATGTATGCACGACATGTTAATATTTTTTTTGAAGAATAATAGTTATAAAAATGAAAATTATAAAATCACAACCATACACTATAGGCAAGTATGCACGACATGTTAATAAAAATTTTGAAGAATAATCTTATAAAAATGAAAATTATAAAATCACAACCATACACTATAGGCAATTTCGACTCTTTGTAAAAATGGTCTACTCAATACAACCCTCACGAGCTACAATTCATGTGGAGTTGACACGTCAAATGAATGGGTTTGGCATTGTGGATCATCAAGTTGAAATTAATGTATGACCATGTTTTCAAGCTGTAATGCTTGACAATTGTCGATTTGGTGGATGGGTGGATTCTGGACACTGTAACACTAATCACTTTCTCACGGCTCGTGATTTTAACATCGTTTTCATATTCCACGTTTCATAGATCTATTTTGTCTTGAAAAACATCGCAATATATTATAAAATATACATCGTTCGAGTCTAGTGAATGGGATGAGTTCCAAGATGGGCTTAGTTCCAGATGTCCCACACCTATGTCTGAAGCTCAATTGCCATCCAAATTGTTCCCATGCAATAGCAAATATGACTGATGGAGAGTTGCAGTGTAAGGTGGACGACTTGCATTGCATCCTCGTGTCACGCTCTTATTCCATTCTCTCATATGTCCAAGCTTTCAAGCCAGCCACCTGTAAATACATGTTGCCATGTGGCTAGTAGCAGTGCCAACGATAATGTGGCATGAATTCAACTGTTGTTAGCTCTATATTATTATTTAAAATTTTCTATTTTTTTTATAAAGCAACACAACAATTCGAACTCCAAATTTGTTATTTTTATGTTATTATTTAAATTTGCTATCTTTTAGACATTGTCAAAAGGATGTAAACTTCAAACTAATCCTATAAATATTGGAAGATATTAAGGGAAAAGGGCATGGGGATTCTAAACAAAAGAAACAGAATAATCCCAGGTCTAGAATAGGCATTGCATATCCAAGGATCCTCCCAACCATTCTAATGCCACACAGGTTTAACTCAATGATACTGCAGATAAGATAAGGCCAGATAAGGCCATTGCAAGTTTATTTTACAACTTCGATTAAATGAAAGCTCACTGTGCCTGTGGTTATGGGAACAGAAGAGCCCAGCAGTTCATGGGAAAACGACCTTTGCTTCAGTGCATAATGTTTTTATATGGTATATATTCGCCAGGCCTTCGCTTCAATGCACAATGTTTTTATATGGTAAATATTAAAAAACGTGCATGTTTCTCAATTCATTCTTTATTTTATAATTATTATTTTCCTTTACTTTTTGTCAATTCTTTCTTCAACTTAAACGGAGCTTTGTATATGGTTTCATATTATTAGTTGGATTTGACATGGATGCTTTAGTGCCATGCTTGGCATTTCCCTTCATATAGGTCAACCATATGTAGGAAACAATTTCAACCAAAATAAAAAAGTTTATTTTTACTATACAATCTAAATGTAAGAATACATTTAGTATTTGTATTATGTCATTAATAAAATAACTGAATACATTTAGTATTTGTATTATGTCGTTAAATAAAATCTTGCAGATATTTATCTGTGGAGATCCAGTACGGTGAAATGCAAGGTAAAATTTTGAATTCAGTTAATTTAATTGCTCATCTTCACTACGACTTTGCATGCAAAATCTTTGAAATTTCATCTAAACTGAATTCTTTGGATTCGTGTTTATTTAAAATGGCCACTGGTTTGTTTTCTGCGATAAAATTGGCATTTTGGGCATTTTTTTAATGTAGATTGTGGGCTGATAAGGAAACAATTTGAAAGTTGCTTTTATATCACTTCCCTAGGCATGCAAAACAAAGAGCGGTCCTCAATGGTATGGTGGCAATCGATTAATACATTTGCTCTTTGAAAGCATATGGTCCAATGTCTAATAAGATGATTTAGCCATTGACTAAGTTTAACACTTTCTTCACATTTATACTAAAATCTTGGTTTATTTAGCCATTGACTAAATTTACATTTTCTTCACATTTATACTAAAATCTTGGTTCGAACTCTATTTGATAGTGATATTTATTTACATACCATTTTTTATTCAAATGTTGTTCATGTCATTTATTCATTTAATGCTAGTGTTGTTTTACTACAGCTTGTTTACAACCAAAATACATTTGCAAAAGAACTAATTCTAATGTTGTTAAACCAAGCAACTCTTTGGAACCAATCAAGCACAATCCCAAAATATATGCATAAACAACCGTCAAATGTTAACATTATTGAACAAAGACATTTTTTTTCGGCAAGGACATTGCTACTACGTAGCACTTGTTTTATGTAAATTCAAATTTATTCGAACATTATTTACTTGTCTATAATTATCTATGTCTATATGGTAGATTGGAGATTTTCTAATTTTAAAGCTATCGTTTAGCTATGGTATAAAATTTAATATTTTCACCAAATACGGATTAAATTTTTACAAAATTAAATATAGGGATTAGGGATTGTTTAATGTGTTTATATTAAAGTTGTTACAAAATCATTTATTTTGTTATTTTGATATATATTATTTTTTGTTTATATATATTTTAATGAGATATATATTGATTTAATTAATTATCATTATAATAATGAATTTAGGTAATCATTTATTTCTTTCCCCTAACATATTTGGTAATACATTGATAAGTTAGAAGGTTGTTTAGAAGAAGCATATACATCAAGGATTTATGCTCTAATATGGGTATGACTTTTAACATCGACAAAACAAAAGTTATGATTATCAAATTCAAGAAGGCCAACTAAGCTAATTTTGTATATGATAATAACTTGGAGAAAGTGGCTTCTTGCAAATATCTTGGATTTGATATCCATCATAAGCTCAGTTGGAACTAAAGGTTCCTTTCGAATTGAGAGTTGTTGCAATAAGTTTATACAAGATTGTCATTACAAAATTTAAGAGCACTCACAGGTGATCGAAATACTTTAGTTGTAATACTGGAATTAAGCAAGGTTGCACTCTCTCCCCTACCCTTTTCAACATATGCGTCAATAAACTAGAAGGTTGTTTAGAAGAAGCAGGGTGTGATGTTGGTATAGATGCCATCCTCCTTCTCTATGCTAACAATATTGTTCTTATGGTAAGGTGCCCCTTTGATCTTAATAAACAATTAAGAATTCTCAAGGATTTAAGCTCTAATATGTGCATGACTATTAATACCGACAAAACAAAAGTTATGATTATCAAGTCCAAGAAGGTCACTTACGCTAATTTTGTATATGACAATAACAACTTGGAGGAAGTGTCTTCCTACAAAGATCTCGGAATTGATATCCATCACAAGCTTAAATGGAAATATAGCATTGAGAATTTAGGATTAATGGAGGGTGAAAATATTATTTTGGTCTTGAAAACAATTGTAAATCAGCAAACCTTGTGATGTGGGATAAAAAGAAGTTTATTTTTGAAACTCTAGATACTTACGTTATCTTGTATGGTTGTGAAATTTGAGGTTGTAGCATCTCTAAAGAATCCTAGAGAAAGATTGAACAAATCCATAAGCATTTCATAATGTATAATCTCAAAATTAAAAGCAATACACCCCACCCTATTCTCCTTTTAAAAGTGGGTATTCCCGCATCGAGAGCATGACTATAACTAGGTACCTAATGTACAAGTACATGAATAACCTGTGAGACCATAGACTTCCAAAAATTACTTTAAAATCCAATCAAGACCAACTTCAACTCAAGAGACGCTGGGATAAAGACGCCATGGCTTGGTTAAACAATTAGGAGATTGAGGAAAATGTCACTTTGCAAGATATCAATAACACTAAAAATATTATCACATCCAAGTTTAAAGAGAAAATGTAGGGTGAGAAAGAATTAGAGGTTAAAAGAAAATTAAGATACCATAAGGAGATCATTAACCCTAATCTGGAAGATAAAAAATCTCTGTCTTTTACTTATTTAGAAAAAGAAAATTAATATAATCAAGATAAGAACAAACTCTCATGAGATGCATAGTGAAACAGGACGTTGGACAATTCCTAAAACACCGTGGGTGGAAAGGATTTTCCATCTTTGAGGTTGAAAGCAACTTTCTCTTAGAATTCCCTACATACATCCACATTCGATTGCAATTTCATAAGCTTTGCTACAATACAAACCTCCCTAACCTTTCAGATATAGTAGTAATCTATAGTGTTGAGATTACTACTACAGAGATTGTGAGAAAAACAATTGTAGTTGGCTCACTGTGTTGATGAACTTAACATTATTTTTTGCTATGGGTTGAGTGCCTATGTCTTTGTAATCTGAGATTGTTACAAACTTTGATCTTTTCCTACCAGTATCCTTCACTGCCTATGCCTATGTTTTTGTTCCTTCTAACTTTCCTCTTTTCCTACCGACGTTCATTTTTCCCCTCAAGGAGCAAATGCTAGT
Source organism: Larix kaempferi (assembly GCA_027924585.1). Taxonomy (NCBI): domain Eukaryota; kingdom Viridiplantae; phylum Streptophyta; class Pinopsida; order Pinales; family Pinaceae; genus Larix; species Larix kaempferi. The sequence goes on along the minus strand of BSBM01000459.1, from coordinate 7,226,427 downwards.
TTTTATGATCCTTGTCATAAATAGATGGCAAAAGATTATTGAGGCCCCAATTTAGGTTCACGTTGGGTAACTTCATCCTACATGATGTATCTCTCAATTTCTTCAAACTTCTTTTATCTAGTTAATGTTCTCATGTACTTAATTGTCATAATAACTCAATGAACAACTATATTACATATTGTTGAAATCTATTACGTTGCCTTATGTTTGTGTTTTTGCCGACGGATCTAAAGAATTTGAATGTTAATTATATTAATGTTTTTTAGGTTATGCTGAGAGGAAATTTTCAGAAGTTTGCATGGTCTAAACATTTCCTCCAATTTGTTATATTCAAAGTTGCTAATAAAATGCCATAGTTTTTTTTATGTTTTCTCATTGTACTCTATATTACATCTATATGTTTTTTTTGGTTAACTGTAAAATAATCAATTTCATCTTTCACTGCAATCTTGCCTCTTTGATTCTCCAAGAAACAAAAATATAATGCTAGCCAAAACAATTGCAATAGAAGTTGGTGCAAATTTTATAAATATTTCAATGTCAAACATTACATCATATATAATGCTAGCCAAAACAATTGCAATAGAAGTTGGTGCAAATTTTATAAATATTTCAATGTCAAACATTACATCATAGGTGTGTTATTAGTTTGGAAGAATTATTGGCTTTTCATTTTTTATGTAGTTATATTGAACCATTACATTGAATTGCACTTCTCTGGTTTGCAATGGCAGTGGTGAAAGTGAAAAGTATGTTAAAGTTGTATTTTTATTAGCAATTAAATGTCCTTGTGTCATATTTGTTGACAAGGTAAGGTTTTAATCTTAACCTTCAGTGGTAGCTCAAGTTGTTTTATCTACATCATAATGTGTTCTATATTTTTTTTATATCTTTGTAGCTCCTATCATGGTTTCTACTTTGCAAGTTGACAACATGTTGGGTTGAACGGTGAGTTCGAGAGAACATGAAGCAATGCGTAAGATGAAAAATGAGTTTATGGTAAACCATGATGGATTGTACACTAAAGATAAGGAGAAAGTTCTAGTTCTTGTTGCAACTAGTAAATTTTGTAATCTTGACAAAGCTGTTATCTGAATACTTCCCCAGAGGTGTGCTTGACCACGTTTGGTTCAACATATTTTTTTTATTTGATTGGCAGTTCCTCTATGAAATGGAACATTGGTGTATGTGATGTGGTTGTTTTTGTTATTGATATCCTTGTTGTAATGGCTTTACATGTTAATGGTGAATTACCATGTACAATAAATAGGGCAAATATTGAAGGTGATACTTGCAAAAGAGGAATTGGCATCAAATGTGGATTTGGATGCAATTGCAAATATGATATAGGGATTTCTAGGAGTGACCTCAAGGTAGTTGCATTTTAAGTTACTTTTTTGCTTTGTTTAATTTTAGAGTATGCTATGTTGTAGGGTTGGTTGACCAAATTTTTAATGCTTCTTCTATTGTAGAACTTCTTGTTACAGTTGCATATTGCCCTATGTGAGAAACTATGGAAAAGGGAAAAAAGGTATTCATCTTTAAAGCTTTGCTTACTCTTGTATTTCAGCAGTTTTAGAGGGAAAATTGGAATTCATTTGCTTAATTTATTAATGTTTTTATCCTTTTGTCAACATTGTAAAGGGTAATCAAATGCAAAGATGCTTTCATCATATATAGAGCTTGATGAATTGTAATCACCATTTTTGTAAATCTTAAACTCTTCCAACTTTTATATACCCATATATATATATATATATATATATATGGGTATATGGGTGTCATTTATTGAAAGATATGTATCAAGGTCAAGTTTAGCATATCGTGTTGTTTATTTGACTGTAATGTTCTCTCATCCTGAATTTTTCCAGTCTCATTATGATTTCCAAGTTGCTTATTTGGTTGTGGCAATGTTGGCAATTCAGTGATTTTGATAGTGAGGTTTTCAAATCTAAGATTCTCCTAAAATAGAAAAGCTTGATGCTAATTGTTAATCTTCAGAGATTATCCTTGTCAGTTCCCTTTGGTTATTTTAGACCTTTTGGACCTTCTAGTGTCCTCTACTTGAGACTGTATGCCCTTACATTATACATGCAACAAATAATAATAGTAAAAATTTGTTATATGAAAAAATCATCATATGTTGGTCTAAAATATATAATACAACAAATCAAGGATAATTTTAGGGGCGAAATTTAGCCCATGGGCTATTTTCCATGTTTTTTTCCAGAAAAAGATTCGCCAATTTGCATTTTTTGAGGCCCCGTTTCGCCCAGTTTTTATGGGGTAAACTTTTTTCACTCTAAAAATCGCTAAATTATTATATAAACTATATAAAATCCTTAGAAATTGAAATAATTTTAGAAAAATATCTCCAAATATTTTATAGTTGACATTTTAAGAATTTGTAAGATTCGCCAAGGTTTATTTTAAATATGTATGGGTCCTTAAAATTATCCATGCAACAAATACTAATAGTAAAAATATATTATATGAAAGAGGATTTCATATTCACACCTAACATAAAATCCCTTTACAAAAATAAAAATAAAGATACCGGATTTAAACATAAATAAAAATACTACATATATAATATTTATATTAAAATAATTTTAAAATGTAATTAAATACATCCTAATAATAATAATAATCAAAATCACATTTTTACATATTCATATTTGCATAACATTTTAAGTTCCAAGTTATCGTGTGAGGTTTCTTTCAATAAGTAATAATTTCATTAGCTATGTTGTTTGAATATCTCAACTTCATAAGAGTCATGCCGAAAAGATTTCGATTTTTTCGGTAGTCAAAGTCTCTTAAGATAAATCAAACAGTCGAATTTCTATATTGATAATCCTAATTCGATTGAATTTGGTAACTATGGTTTGAATATAGATGACATGCAATATGCCCACGAACAAGTTTGGATTCTAAATATTTTATACTTCTATTACACAACAAATTTGTTCAAAAGATTCAAACATACCTCTTGTTTTATGTTTCATCATGTGTTCTCACTCCACCTTATTGCAGGTATGTGCTAGTGTTTCTTTAGAGTCAACAAATATGTGGGGCCGCTGTTATGGCCGGGTGGCTGGGGCGGTCGGCTGTGGCCGTCCCCACCCAGGATCGACCCTGAGACCCCGTCCGATTCGGCGTTCTCGCCTACCATTGAACGCCGGTTTAACTATCATGTGAAAAAAAAGAGTCAACAAATATATTAAAGTTACTTCATTGGAATGGTCTGTATGGTGAAGGAGGCACTACATTTGTTCAGTTGACCTCTTAAGTTATTCCGAAACAAGATATATATGTGAAATCTGATGGTTCTACTGAGAATCTGTCCAGAGTAGTGTTTGCAATCCTCCTCATGTCATGCCCCAAGTTCTCTCTATATTATTTAGCATCTCGAGACCATTTTGTTAACCATATTCAACATTTTACTTTATATTTGTGACAAGTTTGATAGATTTTTTGCGGTATTTGATGGCCAAAATGCCTCGTGGCCAGCAAATTGGCCGTCAAATTCCATCATTGTGGGTTGCATGTCTTTATTTTGGCTCCCTCGTGTTAAATATACACAAATACAAAGTGGTTGTGGGATGCAATAAATTTTTAGTACTATCAAATTTTGTTAAGAAAGAAATCATTTACAATTACATAATAGTAGTTTAGGGGCATCTCCACATTTAAAATATTTTATAACTAAGTTTGAAGTTTTTGTGAACTCTTTTCGTGTCACCGTTACGCTTCATAATTATTAGTTCAAGTTATATTGAACATTTTCCCAATAAATTTGGCACTATGTTAGTAGCGTGAACTGTTATTTTATGTTTATAACACAATCAATGGGAAACAAGGAGTTTCACAACAATAAGGTTACTTCCCCACAATGAAGTGGCTATAGAAATTCTTGAAATTTAAGGTTGACTTATATATATAATTTGAGTATTTTTATTTTATTTAAGTATGTGTTAGATAATCTCGTTGAGGTGTAGATCAGTCGGCAAAGCCTGTGCAAGCCTTGTAAGAGGTTGTTGGTTCAAACATCGGATAACCCGTATGCCATTGGGGCGGGGACGGTGGTTACACCTAGGGGTATAGTGGTAGCGGACGAAATTGGACCCCTGAACCCCATATCACGCAAGTACCAACCTCATGTCAGTTTCCAATTTCCCTCAATGATAAAAACGTTTACATACATATATTTATTGTAATGTATGCTTTATCCATAAAGAATACTAAAAGTACGAGACCTTTTGTTATGGAAGAAGAAACTATGTATGATTTTATAATATTTCTTCATTATTTGGTTACAAGATGAATAAGAAAATGGTAATTGCATAAGCCTTACACAATGGTAAGTTATATACATACATATAAATTTAGTCAAGAACAAAGCCATGTATTTATTAGGCTTGGATTTATACCGTAAATAAGAGTTATACAACTCTTAGTAAGGTGCGGTATTGGTAAAGTACCGTAAATATGCATATACCCTGGTAGGGTATCATAAAGACAACATTATATCTTCGGGTAAATGAATTGTATAAATGATTATAAAACAATGAAATATTGAAGTATTGATGCAATTGAATAGATAGATGTGATGGAATACATGTATGATAGTCTTATTTATGGGTACATAAGATTCATACTTGGCCAGTATATAAAATGGAAATGATGTTAATGCTCATTTAGAATGGTTACAATCATTTTTTTGGATATAATTCAAGGGTTATTATTTCTACTTGAAATATAAATGAATTTCTTTATTGAAAATATAATCATGGGTATCTACATAGATTTAATATTGTTTTAGGAAACTTATGTGCCTATTAAGATTTAGATAGAGAATTTTACGAAAGTCAATTGTAGATAGGTGGAAAATCTTTTTAAAATTAAAAGAGTTATATAAAATTTTGTTGTTACATTGTGATATATTCAGGAAAAGGATGGTAATTTTGAATATCTCACCCCATTGAAAGAACTACAATTTATATGCTTAATTATAGGAAAGGAATTGTAATTAATACATTTATAATGAATGCTTAGAACATTTTATTCATGATGAAAAGCATGGCATTTCATATATATATGTCGTATTGAAGGAAACTACATCTTAGGGATATTAGAGGAAATGTATTGTTGATAAATTGCATCTAGATATATGCATTATATACATCTTACCTATATTAGAAGAATAATTATTTCATATATTGGAGAATACATTTAAAATACTTATGAGTTTGATGAACCGTACTCTTTATATTCTACATTTTGGGAGGATACTCATTCTATATTCAATTGATTATATTCGTGTCCTTTAAATAATCTAATTATTTACTGGCATGTATGTTATCTTACCATACAAGGAATCGGATCATGTAACTACTTTATGTTACACCTAATAAGTTGAGATGTTATTACAAAGGGGTTAGATAACAAAGGTCTTTCAGTTTTATAAGAAATTGTTAACATGAAGGAAGGTGTTGCATGTCTTCCTCACTTACACACTAGTGTGATAAACCCTTCATCATAGAGAATATAAAATGTGGGAACTTTAGAATTGACTAACAAGAAGCATTGTCTAGGTTAAGAAAATATATATAGATTGTAACAATACCATAAAAATTGAATTTCAAAGAAAAGGTACCAGGAGAAAGGAACCAAGACCGGAGATATTTTAAACTTTTTCCACATGAACTTGAAGAGAAAACAAGTGGACGGATATAATTGGTGGATTTACTAAATGACGGGAAATTGATAAATTTTAACTGACAAGACACCATGATGCTTAGATTGACGAGACTTTGACAGATTGTCGAGGAAGTGAATTTAAGCTCAAAATTGAAAAACGAGATATTGAGGTGACCAACGTCATGATCTGAACATGACCACTTTGATTTTACATCATGATGAGACCAATAAAGAAAATGAAAAACGGCAAACCTGATGTAGCCGTCACATGGTATTGGAGAATTCTTAACTGGGAAAATCCACCAAACGAGTCAATACATACTATCTTAGTAAAACGAAGTATGGAGACGATCGACACTAAAAATAGAATACAATGATGGAAAGACGACTAGCTCTCGAGATGGAACTCGATGAAGTTAAGAAAATAGACATGTTGGGACTTGATGAGTCCACCAGAGTGCTCCTAAGACAATAGAAATGATGAAATGAGGTAAGGATGTGATAAGCTCATTGACCTGGAAATGACGTTACCGATGAAAGGAATAAGAGTTGGAGTTTAATATGTTCGACTAAGTCGCTCAATCCCGACACTTTGGAATCATATCATATTGAGAATCGAACTTATTAAAATTTATGGAATTGGAGTAGTCTTATGGGAATCGGTTTTTGGACTATTGGACAATCGCTCTTGATTTGTGTATTTGTGATTATATCTTACCTATATAAATTTGACTGAATATTTTATGATGTTTACCTTCTTGTCCTGGAGGGAGGATAACCTAATAAATTTGAATCCTTGCTTGGATTTGTTATGTTGAATGATGATTTGATAAACTATTGGGTAGATTTTGACGCAAGGGAGCTTGCAGATAATTTTGGACATCGTAGATCTTCGTAGATGACTAGGAGGTATAGAAAATATAAGTTGGTACTGTCAATTATGAAGGTATTATTGGAATGGCATTACGCAAACTTACGATTGAGCTCCGGAGGATGTATTGGAACCATACTAGATGATCTAGAAAATTAATGAGTAGAACCACTAGTGCTTATGACCATGATTGTTTGAGAAAAATAGAAGAGAATGACAAGAAATTGAAACTCACTTAACTTCGGGACGAAGTTCTAATTAAGAGGGGGTGTATGTAATGCCCCTAGAATGACTGTGGACTTTAAGGGCACCTGTCGAGTGACTCGGCTGAACAAACTTTGATAAAGTGGTCTTTTGAGTCTTGATATGTCTTAACGATAGAGAAACAACTGAAGGTGTGCATCTCGACAAATTCGGGGAATGAAAACAATGGATTAAATGGAAATTCGTGGAATTGGATACTTTATCTGGAATCGATGAAAAAATGTATGCTTGCTTAATGATTAGTTGGAATATATGATGTGTATACATGAATATGCTGCTTAACGATTAGCTATGATGTGAGTGAAAGAAATGCATGTTGGCTTGACGATTATCCATTTATGAAATGAATTATGATGATTATGAATAAACTGTGATGATTAACGACTAGTGGATTGTGAAATAGGTTATGATGAATGAGAACAGAGTTATTAATGTGTGCTTTTGAGCATGTGCGTAGCGACAGGTGAAACGGTTCATCGACAGTATCACAAAGGAAATAAAGGGGGGTCGTAGAGTACAAATAAATCACACACGGAAGAACGATGACGGTGTCGACTTCCTACAGAATTCCATGGCCGAGTTCAAAAGCCCTTAGCCGCTTACTCAGGGATGCGTGAAGTTGTGCGAAGTGGACCATGACGGAGTTGGTCATGTACGAGTTGGGGGGAACGCAGTTAGAACAAACTTACTCCTCAGCGCCATTAGTCTCCAATAGTGTGTAGACGGAGGATTGAAGGTAACGGATCATAAATCCCTACATGAAGTTCCCACAAATCAGATGCATCGAAGAGGTATCGACAAAAACACCCGACGATGTGGTACCTTGTCGATAAATGGAAATGAAAGATGAATGGACCCGACGGTGTGGTACCATATCAATGAAAGAACATAACGGACAGATGGACCCAACGGTGTGGTACCTAGATCCTAAACGGAAATAATTGATGAACATTATGCATAAAAATTATAAATTGCATTTAGGCTATTTGCACATGAAATGCATTTTTGGTAATTAAAATAATAGAAAATATTGTTTTAGGAGCAAATGGAATACTAAGCTTTAGTATTTAGTTAACACCACTTCCACCCACAAAATAGAAACTAGATTGAACATCAAGGGGTACAAACTTGAGTAAATTTAGGAATGTAGGCGCACCCTCTTGGAAATCTGACACATGGATGGGTGAGCTAAATTACATTTGAATAATTAAAAATTAGGAATTTTTGCATGAAGCGACATGTGTCGCAATGAATTTTCCTATTTAAGGAGGGCTTGACGAAAGGGAAAGGGACCCTATGGATGGATGGTTATCATAATGTGTGTAAGACATTGATTTGCTACTATTGGAGTTCGGCAAGAGATCTTAGTGGGGGGCAAACCCACTTCTGGGTCTCTAGTTTTTTGTGTGTGACCTCTATGACCCCGAAGCTCAGGGGTGGCTATGCGACTAAAAGCATGAGCCTATGGTTGGGTGGTGAAGCTAACGATTGCTTCGCCTATGGTTAAACGAGTTTTGTTGGAGGGATCCAGCGGGTGAAGCGGACAGTAAAAGAGCAAGCTGGATCGGTTGACGACGACTAATCCTTCGACAGGGGGATCGATCAACGGATTTACAGGTTTATGGTTCTATGGTATTTGCAAAAGTTTATTGTTTTTGTGTAAGTTAGTTATTTGTCAGAAGATAAGTTTGAATCTCCTTTTATATTATGGTATTTGCAAAAGTTTATTGTTTTTGTGTAAGTTAGTTATTTGTCAGAAGATAAGTTTGAATCTCCTTTTATATTATGTTGATAAGTTTTATTATTAAGATTTAGGGATGACCCCACCAAAAAAAAATGTGTTAGACAAATTCTTTCAAGTTACTCCTAGATAATTAGAAATTTTACTTACTTTAATTTATTTATTTTACAATTTTAAAATTCAGATTACATATGTTTATTTATTTATTTATGTTTAATATTTATTTATATTGTAACTTACAATATTTTTTTGAAAATTAAATATATTCAATTTTTTTAAGTTTATATATTTAAATTGTATGTTAGTAATTTATTTTTTCCAAAATTTACACCTTCACAAAATTAAATATATTTAATTTATTTAAGTTTATATACTTTATATATTTAAATTGTATGTTAGTAATTTAATTTTTCCAAAATTTACACCTTCACACTTTTTAAGATATATATATTTTAAAATATTAACCTTTAATATATATTAATAGCAAATATAATACACTTTATATATATAATTTAAAAATAATTTGACCTAACTTCATTTTTTGATGTTTTGAGATAATTCATTTTAAAAAGAGGAAAATTATATATTTTCCTTGGTTTAAGTTTTTAATAAATAAAAATTCATCATTTTTTTTAATATAATTATGAACTTTTTAGTCTTACTTTAGTTTAATCAACTACATTGAATTGATTTATTTGTTTATTGAGTATTAACATCAAAATCGATGTGTTTTTATTCTTTATTTGTTTTTGTTTTTGTTTTTTTGTTTTTTAACAAAAACAATTACTACTTATATTAATATAAAAGAGAGCTTGGTGGGCTAGCTCAAGTGGTTGTCCCCATCGGGTTAGCTCTGTAATCAAAGCGAATGAGGTGCGGTCCCTTGGGGTGGCCCCCCTATGATTTCTTACCATAGACGTAGCAGCCCGTCGAGGGGTTTGTAAACTACATGTGAAAAAAATATGAAAGAAGGGTGTTGAAGTCTCATTTATACAAAAAGTTTAGAAATAATATTGTTCAAAATACTTTTAAAAAGAGACTACCAAATTCTCCGATACTTGGAATTTTGTATAAAGTCTTACAAACTCTCTTAACAAAAGTATAGAATTGTAAGACAAACTACATTAGTAGAAACTATTTAATCAAACCTACGATGAGCATTCCTCTCCTGCATTTGCTACTGATACAAAAAAAGAAGGGTCATGCTTGCCAGTTTGCTTAGAATGTTGCTCCATTTTGTCTTCTTCCGTTGTAGCCACTTGGTCCAGTCTATAGGAGCCCACTAAAGCCTCCACAGACACATAATTTCTTAGTTCCTTGAACCCAGGCCTTTGTTCTAATTCCAAGTGTAAAATTTTCGCTCACAACTCCTTATTTATGTTACTTCCTCTTCAACCTTTTCTTTATTGCATTCTTCTCTTGCTTCCAATAAAGCCAACTTGCCTTTGTTTTTTCTATCCAAGCTTTCATTAAAATTAGTTGTATTTAGTTCTCTATCATAATTAAGCTCCTAATATTTTCTCCATGTTTCCCATCTCCTCATAGCCAGCGTTATGCATTCTTGATTATCATCACAATGGCACTTGCATCTTCAAATTGTTTTTCTCATCTCTAAATGCTCATAGTGGGCACATATTATTTTGCCACATATATGTGGGTGACCATGCAAACTTGAAATCCTCCCTAGTATATGTGTCTTTCCAAAAGAACCTTGAATTTGTTATCCTTAATGCTCGGGTAAGCCCTAGTGACACACAAATTGAAGAGAGTTCCTTGAATAACCAAGTATCTATTCTATGTAAATAAAATCCAAATGTCAACCTAGAAACCAATATAGGAGACATCAAACATGTAAAATCCAATTAAAAGAACCCAACATAAATTCCAAAGTGTTTGTCAAGGATTCCTTTCTAGAGTTCACCTTTGCATGTTTAGGGTTAGGCGTTGGGGAAACAATATTGCATAAGAGACACCAAAATTGGGACTCCAAACCACCAAGTAGAAGCATGAACTACCTACACTTCCACAGAGCATCTCTTTCAAAATTTCATCTTGAAGTAGACTAGTGGGACGACAATAAAACCTCCAATTTCTACAGGAGAGCACCATGTAAAGGGCACCAAAATTCTCATAGGAAATTCTCCTCAATATGTTGTATATTGGACATAATGAACTACAAGGGAATGTTCTTGAATGATGGAGGAGGGGCATAAACTGCACACATCCAACTATCCCATTTAGACATGGTTCATAATGAATGGACTTGAAAAGGGAAAGTGTGAAGCACGACTTGAATGTTATTGTATGAGTGACACTTGTCTTGGGTGATTAATGAATTCATGAAAAATATTTGTGTATATTTGAAATTTAGGATAGGTGGCTTGGAACCATTAACCCTCATTTTTCCAAAACCAATCCATAAAGAATATTGCATCCTCTAATAGCCATTCCATCTACTACAGAGTTTAATCCTTCGAGGATATGGAACTCTTTTGATTCAAAACTGACCAAATGATTTTGATCTTGAGAGATTAGCCTTTTGAGGTGAGGTTCAAGAGGAAGAGATTTGGTTACCATATAGCAAATAGCCATCATTGAATCCAGTAGCATGACTTTCTGATTCTAATTTTCTCAGTTGTTTAACAATCATTAATCCTTGCCATAGAGTGGGTGCTTCTGCTTGGATGTTTGGTGTCTCAACTAGCCCCTGAGTATATGAAGAAATAAGATTTCCATTGGGGTCTAGAATGAACCCTCAACCGTTCACCTCACCTTCTCATCGTACATATTGCCCCTCTTTGTTTGATTTTCCTTTCATCCATTGCTTGCACTACCATATTTGGGGTCCAAAAATTATGTTTGTTATGACATTAATTTCAACATAAACTCATAGTGTGTTTTTGCCTCGAAATTGGTTGTATCTGCAAAAATAAATCACACACGTTGAGGATTTTATTGCTACAATTATGTTACTCTTCACATCTTTCTCCTCAAGCACATTGCCCTATAGTCGAGGTTAAAGGGAAATTCTTCCATTTTTACTTGATCTTTAAAGGTTTGAAACCTAAGATCACTCCCTATTGGAATCTCCAACCTATGACCTCCACTTTCATGGATATATTGGAATGCTTCTTAAGTGAATTGCAATATGAATTTAACCCATCATTGAAATTTGAATAATAGTCAATCAAAATTGATTTGGAGTAAATCAATTAGAGTTAGTCAACTAAACATGATTTAGAAACAATGATATTTGATCTCCGTGAACCAAATTTAAGTTAGAATCAGTTGGATGCATCTCAACTTTGTATAAAAATGTGATTTTGAATCAATAAAATCATAGAGAGTGAAGTTTGTGTTTTATGTTCTCCAATTTTTATTTCTTAGTTATATTTTTCAGCAACTATCTTGTTTTCTTTTTTACTTTTAACACTCCCTATCTTGTTTTACTTGATATTTAGAGGCTAGAAAGCTGAGATCACTCCCTCTACAACCTTTCTTAATAATGAGACTTCTTTTTAAATGGATAGAACTAGGCCACAGTCAAAAAGCACAAGAGAATTATTTTGCACCAGTCCAATAGTAACATCAATCATAAAAAATGAAGCATTTATTAGTTACACCACTAAGTTTTTATCCCATAAAAAATGAAGCATTTATTAGTTACACCACCAAGTTTTTATCCCATCATAAATAATAGAGGTAAAAACTACAATTTTCAATATGAAGGTAAGCAAGGCCTGGACTCCTAATGACTTTAATTCAGATCTTATTTAGGCCTCCCTGCAAGTTGTAAAAGAATATATATTATGTACCTTCTGAAGGAATAAACTATGTCCAAGTAGGTGTTAGGTGCTATTAACTATACTTTTTGACACATTTAGGTAAATCTAAAGGGTGTTATTCTTGATCCAATTCTAGGTCGATCTCTACACCATATAAATAATTACCAATATTAATGATTTTAGATTGAATGATTACGCCACTCAGTATTGGACTCCTAATGACTTTAATTCAGATATTATTTAGGCCTCCCTGCAAGTTGTAAAATAATATATATTGTGTACCTTTTGAAGGAATAAAATATGTCCAAGTAGGTGTTAGGTGCTATTAACTATACTTTTTGACACATTTAGGTAAATCTAAAGGGTGTTATTCTTGATCCAATTCTAGGTCGATCTCTACACCATATAAATAATTACTAATATTAATGATTTTAGATTGAATGATTACGCCACTTAGTATTGGACTCCTAATGACTTTAATTCGGATCTTATTTAGGCCTCCCTGCAAGTTGTAAAAGAATATATATTGTGTACCTTCTGAAGGAATAAAATATGTCCAAGTAGGTGTTAGGTGCTATTAACTATACTTTTTGACACATTTAGGTAAATCTAAAGGGTGTTATTCTTGATCCAATTCTAGGTCGATCTCTACACCATATAAATAATTACTAATATTAATGATTTTAGATTGAATGATTATGCCACTCTGTATTTTAAGATTGGAGAGTTTGCCCAGGTCTGCAGGAATTTAATCGTCCAGGTAGTTGTCCTGAAGATACTTACACAACATACATCATTGCCAACCATCATATCAAAAATGAAAATGGTTGCAAGTTAGTAAGCGTGATATGTTTTTTGAGCAAGCAATCACTCACAATGCTCGCAACTCCATACAGATAGCAATTACTGATGTAATAAAGCCGTGCAAATTGTTGTCGTGAACAACCCTATTCTCCTTTACAAAACCAATTACATAAATGGTCATTCACCTTCAAACAGATACATCCTACACACCGTTAATAGCTAACGTATCCCAAAGGGGATGCTATTTGGAATGAGATTCAAACACACAACCCTAATTTGCAAATAGAACTACAAATGGCCCTAATCCAAAGAGAAGATACATAGGTCTCTGCAACCTTTTTAGTTCCCCAATGCCGGAGGATATTTCGCCACCAAGGTGTATAGAAGGAAAATGATTGTCCATCAATATATCAAGCCCAGATCAGCATTAAAACTAATGGGAAAATTAGCTGTTTGGTGAGGGGCACTAATGTTTCTGAGGTGAATTAAGTATAAATTCACCAAGAAGCATATACAATAAATTACTGTCCACCAATACATTAAAAACCCAAATCAACAGAAAAACAAGGAATGCACTTTACGGCAGAATATTGAAGAACTTCATAAAAGAAGAGTTTACATTCACGGTGTGGTGTTAGGGGAGGGACGCCAATAGTGGCGCGGGGTCCACTGCGCCACCTAGGAGGATAGGTGGCAGCCTGCTTTTTCCGTACGACAAAGCTCCACTTGATCCAGGTGGATATCGGTGGCGACCCACCTCCTCCAACTGGCTCAAAACAATCTTCTGACAATTTTGGTAATTTACTATTTTTAGCAGTTTTTTGGGTCCTGAACTTCTGGAGCCATTTTGAGGCCCTAAATGACGTTTTTTGGGCATGTTGCAGTCCTCGGATACATCTTTCCAACGAGCTATCGTGCGCCCCAAACGGAGATCGTATGCCAAATTTACGCCCGTGGGAAGTTGATACACCAAAGTACCCAAAATGGGGTCCACAAAACTGTTGGCTTTTCATCGTCTGGGGTTATGGTTTTGGATTTTGGGTATTGTAAACAGGCCTTCAGAGCCTCATTGTATTCATCTTGGCACGAATGAGCATAGCGACCACATCTCTTCTCAGAGATCGCTACCACCATTCTAGCTATTGTATTTTACAGTCTGTTCTATTTCCAATATTTAATAGAATATATGTTTACTGTATAAGTGTGTTCTTTGCAATATATCTCTGTATATGTTATCTTTTGTTTCGTTCCCACATAAATCCGGATCAGTGGTATCAAAGCAATCTGCTCTTTGATTGTTTCTCGGTGCATGTCCCCGACGAGGTCAGGATACAGAGAGTTGGGTCTTGAACTAGTTTCACTTGGGGACGATCACTCTCGCCGCCCCAAATGGCCTCCCATGGCAGACGAAAACAGAGAGGACGTAGCAAGAGATCTTATCAAGTTGTTGCTCGAGGAATCCCTTGTGCGACAGAGGAACGAGATGATGGATAATTTCACCTAGATCCTTCGACGCATGTCGACGACGACGAATACACCTTCAACGAGCAGCCATTTCGGAGACGCGACTCCCTTCAAGGTACAAGTTAATTTTGACATCCCTTTATTTGAAGGCCAGATCGATGCCGATGCCCTAGATAAATGGTTGAATCTACTAGAAGGGTATTTCTCTGTCCACAAATTTTCAGACAAGGAAAAGATCATCTTTGCGCTCCTCAAGACCGTCCCCCGTGTCAAAAATTGGTGGGAAACTTATTGTGAGCAAAACTCATCAGATGAGCCTGGATTGTTTGAATATGTCAATCCCACTTGGGCCTCTTTTATAGATGGCGTCAAGGAACAATATTACCCTGTTGGAAACTATGATGACCAGTACACAAAATGGACCATTCTGCGTCAAGAGAGGGACCAAACAGTGTCGGAGTACACCAACAACTTTCATACCTCACACACAAAGCTGGGTATCAAGGACTTCGAGCGACACAGAGATGGATTTCCTGGACATCTCTTCACTTGGATCCGCCTATCGATATGCTGCTAAAATTGAGCAGAAATTTCAGCAAAAGAACAAGCGTGACTTCGGACCTACGCGGAAGCAGGGCAAGGGAAACTCTGGCTCATATAACATGGGGCAGGGAAAGGACAACCAGTCCTAAACACAAGCGAAGAAGGGTAACGGAAAGATAAAGAAGGACACCAGGAAGTGGTGCGAGTTCCACAAAAGCCCCTGGCACAACACTGATGAATGTCGCTCAAAACAATCATTAGTGGCTGAGATCAAAGCTTCAGAATCAGACCCCAGTTCCGATTCTGACTCAGAACCTAATTTCACAGCCGCGCAAAAAGGGAAGCAGATAATTGATGCAGAACCCAGTGTCATTGTTGCCACCACGCAGATTCAACCAAAGGAACTTGAAGAGTCGGAGGCAGAGGAGCGCCTTTTCCACTCGCACATGTGGGTGAAGGGAATTCCCCTACACTTTGTTGTGGATAGCGACAGCCAAAAGAACCTGATCTCAGCAGAAGTTATCAAGAAATTGGAGCTACCAATAACACCACACCCACAACCATACACCATTGGATGGTTAAGCCAAGGACGAGGGATCCACGGCAGTCACCAATGTCGCCTAACATATGGCATCAAGCCCTTCAAAGATGAGGTATTGTGTGATGTGGCTCCACTTGAAGTATGTGATGTTCTTTTAGGACAGCCATATATGTGGAAGCGTCATGTTGTACATGAATCATGACCTCGCAGTGTCATTGTCACTTTGGGAGGATAACTCTATCGGATACCAGAGACAGTTTCACCTACCCCAACCAAGCAGGGCAGGAAGATAATCTCCCACACTGGGAAATTTTCCTTATTCGTAATTTCCACTAAAGGAGAACATAAGATCACAGAGACATCCACAACCTCTGCACATTATCCCTCTACTCAGTAGAAACAAGAAAAACACAAATTCAATGCAGCATCGCCTATTCGAGTACCTCTGCAGTGCAAGGCCATGCATTCAAGGTGCTCCTCCAAAAAGAAACCATCCACACCGGTGCAGACCAAGGATACCACAAAAACCAAAATTATTGAACAGCTCCAACGCATCCAACAACAATAGTTACAACCCTCTGAATATTTCAAAGAAAGGCAACCTTTTCGCTTCGACAAACGCCGCACCAGGAGCTCAACTCAACACACAGTTCGACATATGATAAGGGATTTGACGCAATGGAGACCATTTCTTCCTAAGGAGGGAGGATTGATCCAGGTGGATATTGGTGGCAACCCACCTCCTCCAACTGGCTCAAAACATTCTTCTGACAATTTTGGTAATTTACTATTTTTAGCAGTTTTTCAGGTCCTGAACTTCCAGAGCTGTTTTGAGGCCCTAAACGACATTTTTTTGGGCATGTTGCGGTCGCAAAATTTCATTTGAAAATGGAATTTTTTTTTGGTTGTTGTAGTCCTCGGATAGATCTTTCCAACGAGCTATCGTTCACCCCAAACGGAGATCGTATGCCAAAGTTACGCCCCCGGGAAGTTGATACACCAAACTACCCAAAACGGGGTCCACAAAATTGTTGGCTTTTCATCTTCCGTGGTTAGAGTTTTGGATTTTGGGTATTGTAAAAAGGCCTTCAGAGCCTCATTGTATTAATCTTGGCACGAATGAGCATAGTGGCCACATCTCTTCTCAGAGATAGCTACCACCATTCTAGCTAGTGTATTTTACAGTCTGTTATATTTTCGTTATTTAATAGAATATGTGTTTACTATATTAGTGTGTTCTTTGCAATATATCTCTGTATATGCTATCTTTTGTTTCGTTCCCACATAAATTCGGATCGCCACTGCATAGTTCCGCGTGTCCGGCAGGTGGTATCATTAATAGCTAGGGTTTAATCGGGGTTTTGGGCGTTCAAATCGACATTTTGCCGAGACCTGTTTACCTCCCTATGCAATGTTGTTTGGGGCCGGTGTGTGGCCATTCCGCCACCCCGGTAGTGGTCCGTCCATGGTCCACTGTTCGCGCAGGTGTCTGTGCATGGTGGTACGCCCTCTCCCCGTCGACGAAGCACCAAAGAACCTGACTCTGCGGACCAACTCGCCTTTCAACTTGGTGAATGTTCCACTTCACGTGCCTTTCGTCTGGTGGCTTTGCTCGGCTCTGCATTTCTTCGGTGCATTGCACTCCCTGTTGGCGTTCGTGGGTGGCTCGGTTCGGTGCGTTGCTCTCCCTGTTGGCATTCGTTGGTGGCTCGGTTCAGTGCGTTGCACTCCCTATTGGCGGTCGTTGGTGGCCTTGGTTGTTCATCCTGCAACCTGTAGGGTTTCCTACCAGCATCTACACAGTGTTTTTTAACACTCCACTCCTCCTCGTGGATGATTTCATTAAGCCTTTGCTCGGTTTCTCTTTGGTTGCTTGTGTTTGTCTTGTTGTATTGTAAATGTATTTGTTCTGTGCGTTGCTCTCCTTGTTGGCAGTCGTTAGTGGCTCAGTCCCTGCTCGACTACGGGGTCGAGGAGGTTGGCGAGGTCGGTTTGTGGTTTCAACGGGCCTCAGCTCTGCATCCTAGACGGGCTTCGGCTCTGCATCCTGCAATGGGTGGGGTTTCCTACTAGCATCTCCACACTGTTTTTTAACACTTCACATCTTCTCATGGATGATTTCGTTAACTCTTTGGCTCAGTTAGGGTTGTCTCGGTTTCTCTGTGGTTGCTTGTGTTTGTCTGGCTGTTTGCAACTGCGATTATGGGTCAGTTTTGATTAGTTTTTCGGACCTTGTCTGGTTACTGGTTTTCTACGGTGGTGTAGCAATTGTATAATGTGGTTCCGGTTACTTATGAACAATCAGCTTGTTAACACCCGTTGGGTGTCTCTAGTTCTAAGCCCAGTGTTTATGCTTGACATTGACACGGTTCTGGTTCTACGTGCGTGATTGTAACTTGGGACAGGCTCCGAAAAACCTGAATCAAAAACTTTTCCTAAATTGGCTTCCACCGGTTTGTCTTTGGGTTGGCTTCCATCGGTTTGTCTGAATTATACAGTTGTTAACTTATTTTTTGTTTAGGGTTGGTGGTGGAGGGTTTCATATGAGATTCTTTGTTTTTCCGCAGCTTATATTTGGCTTTTTTTAGGCATGTGCAGTCATAAGTTTGTAAATGTGGTGGTTGAGAGGTTTTGGATTTTGGCATGGTATCCGATATTTGGGTGGATGAATGAATGCTGGTTGCTTTCAGTGGTTGAATGATGGTTGCTTTCAGTGTATATGAAATTGATTTTGGTAATTTCGGTCATTTGCAGTAGCAGGTTTCTGAATGATGTGGAGATGAAATTTGCAAATAAAAATGGATATGAAATTTATTGTGAATGTTTGTTGGTTGAATTATGGATATTCTCACTGTAAATTATTGGTAATTGGGAGCAATATTGGTAAACCTAGCCTAGATTATTGCAGCATGGGTAATTGGGAGCAATATTGTAATAAGATTTTGGTAATTTTGTAGCAGTAGGTTTTAGAACTTGATATTCGTCTTTATATTAGTGTTCGAAGCTGCAAAATAAGGAAATGATGTGGATATGAAATTTGGCATGGCCCCTCGTGGATATGAAAATGTTGTGGATATGAAATTTAGTGTGAATGTTTGTTGGTTGAATTCTGGATATGCTTACTGTAGATTATTCTGGATATGCAATATTGTAATAAGATTTTGGTTATCATTTTGGTAATTTTGCAACAGTAGGTTTTAGAACTTGATATTCATCTTTATATTAGTGTTTGACGCTGCAAAAGAAGAAAAGGATGTGGATATGAACTTATGTAGTGAAATGATGCAGAAACTTTGACACAGTTTAAGCATTTGTTGGTATACAGTTTAAGCATTTGACAAAGTATAAGCATTTGATACAATTAATGGAGTGAATTTTTCTCAATATTAATTATGGAATTGAGTTTAAGTGGAAATTTGAGATGTGTACTCATGGCTAGTTTGTGCATGTTCATTTGTTTATGGAATTTATTTTAAGTGGAAATTTGAGATGTGTACTTATGGCTAGTTTGTGCATGTTAATTTGTTTATGGATTTCAGTTTAAGTGGAAACTACAGATGGTACTTAAGACTGTTGTTTGGTTAGTTTGTGCATGTTCATTTGTTTTTGGATTTGAGTTTAAGTGGAAATTAGATATGGTACTTAAAAGTGTTGTTTGGCTGGTTTGTGCATGTAAGAGCAAAGTTGCAAATGGCCAGATACCTATTGCTATCCATAGAATTAAAATAAAAGAGGGTAACAAGCAAATTGTGACTTGAAACTGTAAACTCAAGCCATCAAAACTGACACTATGAAACAAACTAAAAATGCAGGTGAGAGAGATACCATGCATACCGATTTATGTTTTTTTTAGAGTGAGTGTTATGGTTACCTTTCTTAGGTGGTTGTGTTGTTAGCTTCCTTAATATGTTCTTGTGATTTTGTAGTTGTTGTGTTTTATAGGCAGGAAGAAATGGTCAACATTCATAGAATGGAAACAAACACAAATAGATAAAAACAACTCATTTATAATCAAACAACTGCACTTCATATTAATAGTACTGAAATACAAATGCAATGCCTCTATTTATAGTAGATGCCAATACAATGCCTCTATTTGTAGTAGATGCCAATGCCTAGGATTTGCAGTCTGTATGAAAACTATCACCTAGGTTTTAGGTTATATCAATCCCTCATCATGCTTGATTGAGGCTGCAACAAAAAGAAAATGCCTTGAAAACAAAATAGCATTTGGTTAGCCTATACACTGGATATCCTATTCTTCAAGAGGTTCGACACCTCCCCCATCATTTCTTGTCGGGTTTCCAGTTTGAGACAAGTAGGGTGACCTTACTGAGCATGTTTTATTAGGATGGGTGGGGTTGGTGGAAACAGACTGAGGCCAATTTACTCCTTGCAACCAAGGAGGAATTGAAAGTCCATAGGCCTGACTTGTGCTTGGGACCCGTGGAATAATTGTTGGTGTTGGATGAGATAACATAGAATGGGACCCTGCACTAGTAGGAATAGAGGGGGGGTGTACACCTACCTGATTATAGCGAGGTATTTGAATGTTAATGAGATCCTGGTAGAATCGTGCACTGTTTGCAAATGTTTCTAATGATCCTTCCATCATGTTCCTTTCATCGGTTGTTCCTGTAGTATCAGCCATCACATTCCTTCCCTCCATTTCTCTTGTATAATTTTGGTTCATCTGTTGCACCTTCCTTGCATCCTTTGCTTGCCTTGCCAACTGCTTCTGGTTCTCTTTTTCTTGTCGATTATCCTCTCTAGCAATCCTTTCCTATGCTCGATGTCCAGCTGCAATTATCCTTGCTTCCTTCTTTTCCTTTGCAAGATCTTTCTTCCTTTGCTTTAATTCCTGCAAAGCATGTTTCTTTTGTTCAGATTCAACCAAGAGGCTTATGTACTCTTCTGAAGTGAGTAGTTGTGAAGTCTGGCCCAATTGGAGAATGTATGTCTGTCATTGCCTTCCTTGCGTTGACACTCTCTCCATTGGCAACTTCAGGAATTGGCCAAGCCTTAGTGTGTTCCTTGGCGGTGGTTCTTGTGCTATGAGAGGTTCTTCTGCTGAAGTATATTCTTCAGCTACATCCTGGTTGTTTATGTTAGGTTCTTCTATCAACCCACCATCAACATAAAAATGGACAATCTCATCTGGATGTGAAGGCATGTTCATGCTTTCATCGTTGGTGGAACCACCAATGTGTCTGTTCAAGTTCATCATGGCCTCTGCCATCCATGATGGTTGGGATACTTGGGTTGACACTGTCAATGTGTCATTGTTGCTTCCTGGACCGCGACAACCATCGACCACATTTATATGTGCCACAGAATCCACATGTGTGCCGGCTGGACCACCTAGCCCCATGTTATCTTCCGCTGCTTCGTCATCGAACTATGTAGCACAGACATGTTCATCATCATCAGAAGCACCAACTCCTTGGCAGTTTTCATGAGAAAGGGACATGATGTTGTCCACAGCGTCTGCCTCTTGCTGCCCATCCAATTGCTCTTCGACATCCTCACCATCTTGGCCAGCCACAGCTTCTTGGCCATCCACATGAAATGCTTGGCTACACCCGGTGTCATGCGTAAAAGCATCATAATTCAATGGCCTGATACATGTTCGCCTAAATCCAACCTTGATATTGGAGGATGTGAGAGCCCTTTTGAAAGCCTTGCTTGCAAGCTCAGCTAACTCAAACCTCTTTACCTCTAACCCTGGGTTCTTTTCCATCCATGCAGCACGTTCCGACCTGAAATAAGCCTTGAAAGGCCCAAACACACTCACATCCAAGGGCTGCAAACTATGAGTGGTGTGAGCAGGACGTGTTAATAAGTCAATGCCCAACATGTTTGCCTCCTCGATGGTTTGCACAACAATGTGTCTGCCATGGCCATCTAAAACCAATAGGTGTTTGTTTTCGGGGGAGACACCGCCTGGTATGGATGATGCAAAGTGGCAAAGCCAATTCAGGAAAAGTTCTTTAGTCATCCATGCATGGGGATGTGCAGCCATGCACGCCCCAGGTTCACAGTTTTGGATATAGTTTTGCAGCTGAGTTTTGCCCTTGAACAAATAAAACCCCGGGATTGCCATACCAATTGCATTCACACATGATAGAATGGTAATCCACTCCCTGCTCTTGGGCATAATCTTTGGCACATTCCTGCACACTCTCTTTGCAATGACCCGCATGCCACAACTCCTTCCTGACTGTAACCCTGTCTCATCGCAGTTCCAAATATGGTCTGGAGCATAAGAGTGTTTCTCATATGCAGAAGAAAGAGTGTCATAGAACTTGGACACAACTGTGGGGCGTAGATTCAATACCCTGTCTCTATCCAAGCCCTCTGCAGTTCGTAGCACTAGCTCTGGATGCCCTTTTTTGAAACCAACCCACCATGACTTACCTGGAAACCCATCTTTGAATGGGTTTGGCCTCCCTTGACAGATTTGAGCAACAGTTGATTTCAGTTGTATCAACTCTAGCCCATGTCCCAATTCGACCATCTCCTTACACAACACCACCACCTCGTCCTCCTCCTGTTCAATCATGACTGTAAGAGGACCTCTCCTCTTGGTATGGGTCAGGCCATTTATCCAATAATGGATTGACGTGGGTGCAATCCCATATTTTTTGGCCGCTGCTCTAACTGAAAACCCCTTGAATTCGACATCGTCAATTGCAGCTAGCATGTCTTCTTTTGTCCATCCTCTAATTGCACTGATTTACTTAGTTGAAATGGCACCTTGCACTGTGGAAGATGGTGGCAATATGGGGGATGTTGGCACTGTGGGTGGTGATGGCACTGTCGTTGATGGTGGAACCACACCATCTACCTCTTCCACAGGAACATTCTCAGAATTTGTTGTAGCAATGTTGTCATTTGAAACATGGGTCCTTTCCTCATCCGATGATGTGCATTGTAGCTGGGTACCCCGCTTCCTTAACTTCCTTGTACGAGGTGCAATATTGACTCTTGGCATGGCTACAATAATCTGCACAATCCATACATGTAACATTTAATAGGGTATTATATCCATTCAATTAACCTGTGAGTATTATATATCATTCTCCAATGGTCAACCTGTGAGTGGTATAAGCTAAACTAGTTAATAGAATGGATATGTGACTGGAATGGACTGTCAATACCTGAAACACTGCATAAACTAATGGGTTGTTGATGAATGGTTGAGTCCTGGTTTATCAGGAATAGTTTTTCTATACAATTGATGAGTGTGTGTGCACAGTGTTTCAGCCCATTAGTGGATTAGAGACAATGGATCACGTTCAAGAATAGTTTTTTTAGATTCTAAAAGAGTGGTTTTAGATCTCTGAAAATAGTTAATACAACCTAGAATAAATTGTCACTAAAATCCAATAATAACTTATCATAATTTCAATAACAAATGACATTACATTACGAGACTGTGAATACCTGAAACACTGTGCAAATGACATTAAAAATTTAAATCTGATTGCAAAGGAAATCTGATCTGCTATGCAAGGAGACTGTGAATACCTGAAACACTATGCACACACTATTGGGCTGTTGATGGATGGTTGAGTCCTGGATGACTTGTGATAAATGCACTGCTTGAATGATAGATGAATCGAAGGAATGCAAATGGATTCAATTGTGTGCAAACAGGTTGGTTTATAGTTTTTTTATGTTGAAAATGATTGTTTAGGGGAATTGACATGGATTGCAAGGTTAATTCCGGGAATGGGAGGTTGGGATTGATTTGGCACCGATCCAATGGCTGGAGATTTATGTTTGCATGATCCATGTGCTCTTAGTGAGTTTAATGGATGATTTGTTTTGGGCAGCTAGGAATTCGATTAATGCTTGTTTTTGTTGATCCATGTGCTTTGGTTGAGTTTAATGCTTGATTTGATTTTGGGCAGCGAATTCTGTTTTGTTGATTTAAGAGTTTAATGGATGATTTGATTTTGGGCCTTCGTAGAGTTTTGCTACTCCTTTTGATTTCATGAATTTTAATGAATGAGTTGATTTTTTCAGTGGGTGGGTGTCATTTATTGAGGTTGCATGCGTGAGTTGTTGATTAATTCTGGACCAGATGCTGACCCTAATTCCTCTTGCAGTGTGCAGGTGGTAATGGGTGATGGAACACTGAATCCTGTTGTTTGATTGTTGCTTCTCCAGTTGTGGTTCATGAGGGATGATGTGATGCCTAGGGTGTACTTAGTAGATTAAGTATGATAGGCTTTTTTTATGTTAGATTTGTCATTAATGGCAAGACAAAGTTTGTTCTCTATTAGACTTGATGGTTTGTAATGTTGGCAATAAATGGACTGTATACATGTTGGGGTTCTAATCAGTTATTAAATGTTTTTTGGACTTAACATAATATCTATTTATGCACAAATATGTTGTTTTATGAATTTTAATTAAGCTGGAAATGTTCAAAATTAAGGTAGTTGATGTGACGGGAACCATGACTGCGGGAGTCTCTCCCCTATCTTGTCCGAAAAAGTTTGAATCCAGATACTAAAGAAAAAACTGCAAGCATTGCCATTTATGTATCAACCAATGCCGGGCAGTGCCAAATGTAAAAGATGAAGCAAAACTCCAATGCACTTTTCTGAAAGAAGAGACGACATTCCAACACGATTAATGCTTAAGATAAGAAAAATAACCGAATTAGTACGCCATCTCCAATAACCATAAAAGTGCCAAGTAGGACCACAATTAGCAATGTAGCATGCAAATTTTATGATTTTCCAGAATCGTTTTTACCATTTATCCACTCTTAACCGGGGGGGTCTTCCAATTTGTAGGTGAAGACTTACTCGTCAACAACAACCTGACGTTTTGACAAAAAGAATAATATTGGCATGGCTGCATAATAAATAATAGAATGCAAATGTCCCACCTGGATTATCTTGCAGAATTACAGGCATTGCTAAGAAACAAAATTGCTAGGCTATCATACAAAGAGGCAATTTATTGAGTATTTTTATGCTCAAAACAAGGAGCAAGCAGTCTATCCGTGAAAGAAAATTTCTCTTAAATATTGAAGCTCAAAATTGAAACTAATTGGAGTTTCTGGTGCCCAAAACATTACCTTCCCCACAGCTCTCAGCATTATGAAGTTATAAACAGGTACTTTAACAAAGGGACCAGGGTCGGACTCCAAAAGACCAAACATCTCTTCATTAGTCTGAGAGTGTTGATTCTGAATGTCTTCTGTGAAGGTGATTTTGTAAACAGAGAGGGGAGAGAGACTACCCATCAACTTTATGTCTAATTTTCTAAAATATAATGAATTATTGTACATAAAATACAATTTATTTATTTAATATTTAAAGTACATATTTTTTATTATTTTCGATAAAATGCTTCATATTTATGAGTAAATGGATTTTATAATTATGAAGACAGCCACCATAATATAAGGGTGTAAGGAAAAAATACTTACCTTATGAAAACTTGCCTTATTATGTATTACTTGCACAAACTTTCCAAAATGCCAAAATACCAAGACTAGAAACAATTCCTATAAATAATATTGAAAGTTATTCAAAAACTAATAATTATTATTTTAATTACAACTTTATTCTTTGCAAATATAACCATGAGTAATGGCACAAATTCTCTTATGCAATCTTGTAATAGTAATTCATTCCTTAAAAAAAAAAAAAAACCAATCTTTAAAATTCAATAATGAAGTTTTTTAAATCACAACTTGCACTCTCTCACAATATCATAAAGAAATTACAATGAGACCTTCTAGAATTTTAGTATCAACATGAAGAAATAATGAAGTCCATAAAAATAATTATTCTAGTTTTTAGTTTGAACACAATTAATATATTAAAATATTAAAAAAAGACTTAAATGCTAATTTATTTTACATTTTTTATACATAAAAAGTTGGATCAACAAGGATCAACTATTTCTATTATTGGAAATATTAGCTAATCCACATTTATACTAATACTGTGAAAAAATCATTGCAATTAATTGATGTAGCTGTCCAAAACTTTACTAATATTACACATTTAAGATTTTTTTGTTTAGTTTTGTAACAATAATGCTACACTTGTACTATTTCTACTGATTGAATTATATTTATTTAAATTACATTTATCTTAAGAAATAGCTACTTAGCAGCCTTGCTGAATTCCACTTGTTTTATTTTGATATTAAAAAAGGTTGTGTTGTTTTTATTTCGAAATTAGTTTTAAATGTAAAAAATAAAAATTCATAGAGATGGTTATATCAACATTTATAAATGATAGTTATTTGTTATAAGTTTGGTGATATTCTTGTTTCATTTCTATTATTTTTATTATATCTTTTTAGTCCATTGAGGATGCTATTGTTTGGACAACTTAACATTGATTTCTTAATGATAATGAATTACTAGTGTAAAAATATATATATTTTTATATATAACAAATACAAAATTACAAAAATATAATTAAAAAGGATATATAACATTTAGGTTAAGGGGAAAAAGAAAAATGCTATATAACAAATACAAAATTAAAAAGATAATTAAAAAAGAAATATAGCACTTAGGTTGAAGTGCAAAAGAGAAATGTCATTGACATAATTGTGATGGGTTTGGTGATTTTCTTGTTCCATTTCTATTATCATTACTATGTCTTTTTAGTCCATTGACATTGTTATTGATTGGACAACTTAACATTGATTCATATTGTATAGGTTAATAAGGAAGAATAATAGTTTAGTGGAAAAATGAATATTTTGTACTTCTCTTTTTACTTGGTGGAATCTGATCTTCTTCTAAATCCAAATCGAGAAATGTTTAGTAAAGATGATGCTAATGTCTAAG
Organism: Larix kaempferi; assembly: GCA_027924585.1. NCBI lineage: Eukaryota > Viridiplantae > Streptophyta > Pinopsida > Pinales > Pinaceae > Larix > Larix kaempferi. The sequence continues at coordinate 7,199,877 of BSBM01000459.1, read as the reverse complement.
AAATGCACAAAAAAATCCTAGGAAAATTTCAAAAAAAATAAAGTTAAGATTGGTTATATTGATGATGATGATAATTATGATGATTTTCAACATTATAACACTTATTGAGCTTGGAAAGGTACTGATTATAAAAGTTATTGTTTATGTAAAAAATGAAAGTGTATGATGTCAAGAAGAATTCTTATTTAATATTTAAAACATTTTCCAAAACATAAGATGCTAATGTCTAAGAAATGCACAAAAAAATTCTAGGAAATTTCAAAAAAATTAAAGTTAAGATTGGTTATATTGATGATAATGATAATTATGATGATTTTCAACATTATAACACTTATTGAGCTTGGAAAGGTACTGATTATAAAAGTTATTGTTTATGTAAAAAATGAAAGTGTGTGATGTCAAGAAGAATTCTTATTTAATATTTAAAACATTGTCCAAAACATAAGCACCTATTCTGTATTTTTTTATTACAAACTTGGTTAATATGCCACATTGATTCTAGAAAACAATATTTGTTAGCAATGGATTCATGAACACCTTTCCCAATATGAAGACAAGTATTCCCTCTTGCTATTTTGTTGTCGAACTTGAATGTTTTAAATGAGGTTTGAAGGTACGAAATGCTTTATAAATGTTTAATTCATAATCACTTTCATTAACTATAATAAAGATGCAACCGCTAATATTCATAAAATATTTTGTTTGTTTGTTTGTTCATTGTAGATTGTTAATTTGTTCTACTAAAGTTAAATAGTTTTCATTGCAGATTCATGCCCTTATAAAAAATAATAGATATCACATTGATCATGTGGCAAAGAATGTGCCCCATAAGGTTCTTTGACATATCCCATCATTCCATGTTTTCAACAATTATTTATTGTTGCAAACGTATCATAGTGTATGGTTTATCATGCTCAAATGAGGAGTTGAGATGGTTCCTTCTAACATGTGTGATGCATTTGAAGCATCACAAAGATATGTGGTGTAATGGATGTAAATATCTCATCAAATATTTGGATGATAAAAAGAAAACTTCAAATTGGGGAATAATTGTATATTTCCAAGTTAATAATGTATCACATAGGTATGATAAAAATCCAGTCACATATGATCTTAGATATTATGGTTATTTGGGAGATATACTAGAGTTAGACTTCAATTCCTACAAAGTTATTATCTTTGATGTCAAGTGGTAAATATTGTTACCACAAGGTGTTGAAGGAATTGTTATTGATGATGATAATGATTTTACTATGATTGCAATATCTCAACTTTGACCCTCTAATTGATCTATCAAATAAATCCCTATATGAATGGTCGAAGACAAGTCTTCCCTCTACCATTTTGTAGTTGTTGAACTTGAACATTTTAAATGAGGTTTCAAATACATTTTTCACATAGATCCCAAGATATGTAATGCTTTATAAATGTTTAATTTCATAATCACTTTCATTCACTATAATAAAGATGCTACCACTAGTGTTCATAAAAAATATTTTGTTTGCTTCTTGCAAATTGTTAATTGATATTCTCCTACTATAGTCGAATGTGTTCATTGCAAATTCATGCCCTTATGAAAGATCTACGAATGGAGTATCGCACAATTGATGCATTTCTTAATGATGCAACCACTAGTGTTCATAAAAAATATTTTGTTTGTTTCTTGTAGATTGTTAGTTGATATTCTCCTACTATAGTCGAATGTTTTCATTGCAAATTCATGCCCTTATGAAAGATCTACAATGGAGTATCGAACAATTGATGCATTTCTTAATGATTGCATGATATATTATAGAGAAAGGAAAGTAAAATTTCAAAGCAATGCCCAAATGTAAAATTAGTGGATATCATACCGATCATGTGACAAAGAATGTGCCCTATAAAGTTCTTCGACATATCCCCATCATACCAAGTTTTCAACAACTTTTTAATGTTGCAAGACCATATCATAGTGTATGGCTTATCATGCTCAAATGAGGATTCGGGATGGTGCCTTCTTAACATGTGATGCAGGTGAAGCATCACAAAGATATGAGGTGTAATGGATGTAAATATAATTAAGAATGGAGAGGAGGAAGTGCAGAGCCAAAGGCTCGCACACACACAGGAATGGTAAATACCAATTCAATTAATTAATGAGAAATGAGTACAATATATAGTGAAATAATATTCAACAAACTAAGCTCTCAGATCCTATATTCATGGATCTCAAACCTATCTCTTGATCTTATGAGATGCACACAGTCCAATCATTATTATGCAACCTTACATTTCTACATTATCTCTAACATCCTCCCATAATGTAGAAATGGATTCACAATACTAAATATGCTTGTAGTTTCAGGCTTACAAATCAGCAAAGCAAATTAACGATCTAGAGTTCCAAGCCTTGAACTCTACAGTCCTCCTTCTGCTTCATTTTGACCTTAGTTGCTGTAAGATAATATTTGTTTATGTTTTCCCGTTTCCTGCTCTTCCAGTTTGAGAGCTTGAAGTCTTCACACATTGATGTATAGTGCATTCTATTATTTGATTGGGCCTCTGTTGTCCTGGATCTTCCTTCAGGTTCAACACATTCTGCAAAATTAGTAATTGTCATCCAGGTTCGTCTACAATCAGCTATATTCCGTGCAATGGAATTCTGCAACATTGGCCCATGGGTCAGCAGTGTCAAGACATGAATGATGTCCCCTTCTTCACTTACAGCATCAACATGGTTGCTTTCAACTGCAATCTTAGAGTTCAATGTTTCAACAATGTTTATAGCATTGACATCCCCATTACATTCAGCAAATAATGAACCTTCTTCACCATTCATCATTTCAAGAATAAATTTCATTTCATTCTTGATAGCAATCTTTTCAAGTTCAGTTAGAATTTCTTCATCATATCTCGGTCCATTTTCGATTTCAGTTTCAAATTGTACTGCAACAACTAAAGGGTTGCATTCAACATAGTGAGGTTCACCAACTTCTACTTCTACAGGTTTGTTAGGCTGTGACTCATCCATATATCTGCTCTTCACACCAAACTCCATTTCTAGAATATCCCAAAACATTTTTGCATTGTGTACTTCACCAAATTCATATAAAATATAGGACAAAGTACTTTCATCTAGCGCTGAGTGAATAAGATATAATGCTAGTGCACCTCTTCTCTTACCATGAGAATCAACAAAACTATTTTGTACATATTGCCATAGATCTACTGAACCAAGCAATCCTTCCATTTTAATTGCCCAAATTTCAAAAAATTTACCTAAGAAAGATGGCAGAACAGGCATTAATCTTTTCAATATTGCATCTATTTCTTCAAATTCTCCATTGATCTGGTCTATTTCTACATTCTGATCCTTTAGCAAAGGTTCTTCAGCTGCAACTGGAGACACTCCATATTGTTTTTTATTCTTTCTTCTGAGTTGTTTCAGTTCTCTCCGGAACTGTTTGAGCTTTCTTTCTTGACCCATGATTACTCAGCGTAATGCATACACACGATACCTTCGATCTGGCGATTCACGACCTCTCCCTCAGGTGGACGCTTCCTCCACTACAGGTAACAAATAATTCAACAGCGGCTCCTTCACACGACAACGTCAGCAACATTACGTTCAGTTCCTCTTCACGGTGATCTTCACAGGAGTAGCTCCTCTTCACTTTCAGCATCGACGACTTAACTTTCCTTCACTCAGGCAGAAATTATGCAGGCAACACGCAGTGACGCGCCCTGATGGCCAGCACCCGCGCGACAATGCAGGGAGTACTTCGCTTGGGTAGGCGTGCGACTCGCGGTAGTGCAGAGGTGCCCAAGATGCCGCGCCCTGTACTAAACTACCGCACCCTAGCAACCTGTCGACTCGCGGTACTGCAGAGGTACCGCACTTCCTCTGCCAGCTCGCAGCTCAACCCTCCTGCGCTTTGAGCGATTTCACAATTTGACGACAGCTACAATTTCACAATTGTTCTGATTTGTTACTTTCAGCTACAATTTCTCTTTCCACGAGCACTCTCCGCAGGAATTGACAGTGGAGTTCCACCTCTGAATAAAGCAGCTACTTCACTGGTGGTGGCAGCGTTCACCTCCAGCAGAATACAGCTCCAACGCAGTAGCTCCACGGTCTCCAACACAATCAACAACTCCAAGTTTGATCTTTACCAACGAATCAACGATCATCACGAATCTCACTCACACCATTCAATTCTGCAACTTCGGTTTGTTCAAATTGGCAGGCTAGATAATTTCAACAGCAGTTCATACAACAAGCCACTCAACCTCTTCACACCAACAAGCCACTATGGGCTTTGATACCAAATTAAGAATGGAGAGGAGGAAGTGCAGAGCCAAAGGCTCGCACACACACAGGAATGGTAAATACCAATTCAATTAATTAATGAGAAATGAGTACAATATATAGTGAAATAATATTCAACAAACTAAGCTCTCAGATCCTATATTCATGGATCTCAAACCTATCTCCTGATCTTATGAGATGCACACAATCCAATCATTATTATGCAACCTTACATTTCTACATTATCTCTAACAAATATCTCATCAAAGATTTTGATGATAAGAAGAGAACCTCAAATTGTGGAATAACTATATCTTTACAAGTTAATAATATATCCTATAGGTCTTATAGAAATGCGATCACATATGATCTTATATATTATGATTATTTGGAAGATATATTAGAGGACTTGAATTCCTCCAAAGTAGAATCGAGTTCTCTTTAACGTCAGGTGGTAAAGATTGTCGCTACAAGGTGTTGAATGAATTATTATTGATCTGCATGATAATGGTAATATCCCAGTTTTGACCCTCTAATTGATCTATCAAATAAATCCCTGATTTGAAACATTTTAAATTAGGTTTCAAATAAAATATTCACAGAGATCAATATGGTTGTTGCCTTGGTCACTTCATCTTCTAATGATCCCGGAACATCTTTTGTCTCAATGATCATTACAAGTTCAAATTAGTAAATACAAATATAGAAGTTCACTTCTAGGTTTCTCTTGCCTTAAATCATTCATCCTCCAATTGACTTACCGAAAAACCTTTGTTTTAAAAGAACATATAGTGTACTGTTTATTAGTGAATTTAATTATCCTAGGTTACTCCATGCCTAGAACGAAAAACAGAATCCAAAGTTGCCTTTCAGAATTTAAAATGCCACATAACATCATTTCAAATAATAATAGTTTCAAATATTAGGAAGCCTTGACAACACAACATGATAAGAGATATTCAGTAAAAGAGCTCTTCATGTCAGAAATTGTTGTTTAAAATGCCAGATAACATCATTTCAAATAAAAATAGTTTCAAATATTAGGAAGCCTTGACAACAAAACATGATAAGAGATATTCAGTAAAAGAGCTCTTCATGTCAGAAATTGTTGTTTTAAAAATGAACTTTATGGCAGAATATTGAAGAACTTCGAACAAAAAAAATAAGAGTTTATATTGGTGTTCTCTTGTCATGGATAGTTTGAGCTCAGATACTTGCAGATATGCTTGCTTCAAACCTGTTCGCTACAGGAGTTGCTGCTCCATTTTGTATAAGGTTGCTTGACCCAATCATTCTTTCACAAAAACGGAACCATAGAAAGAACGAAGGCACAACTAAAGTTGCGGCCATTGTCACCATTGCTCAGATAAGGATTCCATTTGAAACTCGCCCTAACAGTTTAGTTGACGTTGATAAAATCCAAAGAACTCAGTAAATCAGAGTGAAAATATATCCAGTTAAGACTGAAATTGACCAACACAATATGCAACAATATAAGCACAAAGGTGAATTCAAGTTCAAAAGCCCTAATAGGGAAAGGGTAAATGAGCATATAAGACACCGATGGATGAATCATCTGGATGTACATCACAATTTGAGTTGGGTATTACAGCAAGGAATCCCAATGACTTGACTTTTTCTAAAGTGTGTCCCATTTGTTGTCACATAAATCCAAATTGCTTAGACATCTAAAAATTACATCCAACGGTTTCCTGTGAATTTTAAGACATTAAACATGTTTTAAGGAAAAAATATTTGGAGTTAGCACGAATAATGTTTCCTTGCTAGCTTAAAACTAAGAAAATGTAAAATAAGTTTTCACGATATATATTGTTAAAGGCAAAATAAAACTTCAATATTAGTAGATACTTTAAGAGGCCCCAATGTCATAATTCGTATTCAAAGTTATTTCTAAACATGAAAAACATCAGTAACAAAATGATCTATAAATCAGCTTTGAAATTTATCTTTATTTAATTATTTGCAAAAAATGACGGTAACACATAAGGATGTCTGTCACTCCCAAGTGATTCCGAAAACCTTGTAAAACTTGGATTTTGAAAAACATCAGTAACAAAATGATCTATGAATCAGCTTTGAAATTTATCTTTATTTAATTATTTGCAAAAAAATGGCGGTGATTTCGAAAACCTTGTAAAACTTGGATTTTGAAAAACATCAGTAACAAAATGATCTATGAATCAGCTTTGAAATTTATCTTTATTTAATTATTTGCAAAAAATGGCCGTAACACATAAGGATGTCTGTCACTCCCAAGTGATTCCGAAAACCTTGTAAAACTTGGATTTTGTCACTTTGGTAGAATATTGGTTGATAGGTTCCTGAAGTACAAAAGCATCCAAAAATTAGCATATAAATGAAAATGATAATTTATCCAAAGCCCTAAGCTTCCAAAATATAGGAAAAGGATGCCCCTCACATAAATTTTAATCAGCTCAGTTGACCAATAGAGGGCGGGATTGAGCATTCCAATGAATTGCTGGATAGATTTCTAAACATGATAGGTTGAAGCATTCCCTTGCTGCTTTACGAAAACAAGTGATTAATAACACATTGTTTCTGATCCATGTGTATTTCTTTGTGAATCAATGGTTCTATGTGATTCTATGGAGTTTTGCATTATATGTTTGAGAAAACAGGGTAGCAAAACACCACTCACGGTACCATAAGATTTGAGAGTTTGCCAAGGCCTGCTGGAATTTCACCGTCCAGATAGTTGTCCCGGAGATACACAGCATACAACCATACAGCAATCATCATATCATAAATGAAGGCAAGTGAAAAGTGAACAGGTGGGATATGTTTTTCGAACAATCAATCACTCACAATTCTCGCAACTCCGTACAGTTAGCAATTGCTGGTGGAATAAAGCCGTGCAAAATGGTGTCTTAAAAGGGCCTGCTCTCCATTACAAAACCATTTACATGCATGGTCATTACCTCCAAGGCTCCATACACATACACCTTACATACTAATAAATTGACTCAGGACTCGCAACAGTACTTCTTCCAAAGCAAAACCATTTACATGCATGGTCATTCACCTCCAAGGCTCCATACACATACACCTTACATACTAATAAATTGACTCAGGACTCGCAACAGTACTTCTTCCAAAGCAAAACCATTTACATGCATGGTCATTCACCTCCAAGGCTCCATACACATACACCTTACATACTAATAAATTGACTCAGGACTCGCAACAGTACTTCTACCAAAGCAAGATGCTATTGTTGTAAGGAGATTCATACACAACTCTAATTCTACTAATATCCTTAATCCAAAGAGAAAACGCATACAGTCTCTGTGACTTTTTCAGTTCCCCAATGCTTGAGAATATTGTGCCTACATATAAGGCAAATTACTGTCCAGTGTCCACCAATATAGCAAGTCCAGATTAACATTAAAACAAAGGGCAAAATCGGTCATTTGGTAAGGTGCATTAATATTTAAAAAAATATGTATATAAAGTCACCAAGGTGTATATACAGCAAGTTACTATTCACCCAAACATTAATCCCAAATCAGCAGAAGAACAAAGTATGCACTTTACGGCAGAATATTGAAGTTCTTTACGGCAGAATATTGAAGAACTTCAGAAAAGAAGAATTTACAGATAAGATGTTTTCTTGCCATGGAAAGTTCGAGTCAAGATACCGCAAAATAAACTGCATGCATTGTCATTTATGTATCAACAAATGCCAGTTTCACAAGGCAATACTAAATGTAAAAAAAAGCGAAACTCAAGTGCACTTTTCTGAATGAAGAGATGACAGTCCAAACACAATTATGCTTAAGATGAGAAAAGTAACCAGAACCATCTCCAATAACCATATAGGTGCCAAGTAGAACCACGATTAACAATGCAGCAGGCAAATTCTTATGATTTTCAACATTTTTACCATTGACCCACACTTTGTCTCGGGGTTATTCCAATTTGTAGGTGGAGACTTCCTCATCTACAACCTGACGATTTGGCAAAAGACAAATATTGGCATGCCTGCATGATACAGAATATAATGCAAATGTCCGACCTGCATTATCATGCAGAATTAGAGGCATTGCTAGAAAGCAGAAGTGCTAGACTATGATACAAAGAGGCAATTGATTGGGTTTTTCTGTTAAAAACAAGAAGCAACTAGTCGATTTGCAAAAGAAAATCTGTCTCTCAAATATTGAAGCTTACGATTGAAACAAATTGGAGTTTTAGGTGTCCAAAAAGTTACCTTCCCCATTGTCATTAACTCTCAGCACTCGCACTATAAAGCATAAACAGGTACTTGAACAAAGGGACCTAGGTCAGAGTCCAGAAGATGAAGGACAAAACACCAAAAATCTCTTTGTTGGTCTGAGAGCTGAATGTCTTTTGCAAAGGTGCTTTTGTAAACATTGAGGGGAGAAATATACTCAAATCACTGTAGAGAGATGCCTAAATAATTTGCAGAGTTGGCGATTGTGCAATAAAATAAATATCAAATGACACAGCCATGATCATTAACTTTTAGAAAAATGTTGATTGTCTTCAAGTCTAGTCCATGCTGATTTGCTAGCCTTACTGCTTACAGTAGACGGGGAACTTATGTATAGATATGCTAGCAGCCTAGCATCCATGCAGGGGCATAGACAGACGGGGAACTTGTACTGATGCAGGGGCATTTTGCCAACTCAGCCATATAATAATCTGATTTGGTTAGTTAATTAAATAATTAGAGATTTGTTAGTTTTCCAGTCAGTTAGGGTCTAGAACAATTAGTTTTGTCAGTTACGGGAGGAGAAAACGATGGTTTTCCCATTTTCTTTTATGTATTCAAGCTGTAGAGTGAAAAGAGAGAAGAGAGGAAGGAGATTTCTTTTAGAAGAGGATTCTGATAGACAACATCCATAGGAAAGTTGCAGAAATTGTCACAGTGGTCTTGGATCCCTGAAGCTTGTGATCTATTTTTCCTCTGTAAGTAATTGAGATTTTAATTTATTTGAAATTGACTTCTAATTGCCAAGACAATAAAAAAAACCATTTGCTGAAGAGTACCTGTGAGTCAATGTTGTTTCTATTTTGTTTAAATGTTCAGATTTGGATGTCCGTATCATTGATGAAAACCCTCTACTAAATCGTGAAGCAGTGCTGTGAACAAATTCATGGTTGAATGAGATGATGACGGTTGAAAACCTGTGTATAACCTAATTCCTGTTAGCGTCTGTCAATTGATTGAGAGGAAGCACCTGAACCCTCCATTTCTCGTAAATCGATGATCTCTGTTCATTTCTCATGCGCCCAAGCATTGACCCTAGTCAATATTACTGTGATGCGAAACTCCCTCCCAATTCTGTTTTTAAAAGATTTCAAATCCAAAATTAATCTAATCGATTCTCCTAAATTTGGAGGAATTGACAAAATAGTGAGGTACCAAATCATTTGGAAAGACTCATATGAACACAACTACAAGTGTATGCTCAGTTTTCGAGAGATAATTTCTCTGCCTGCAGTCACCACAAACTGAAACTCTAAGCTTACTATATAAAATGGATTCAGAATCATTCAAAACCCTAACACCTCCATACTCTGCAATTTTAACAAAAAAATTACCATAACATTAAAATTTTTATATTTGCAAATAAAATTTAAAGCGCCTTATATTATTGAAGATGGGCACTCGTACGAGTTGGAGGCAATCAAAGCGTGGAGTTACAAATGTCAACAGTCATCGGATTTGATATTGAATGGCCCTTTAGCCTACGCTCTGTACAAATAGCTTAAATCAAAATTTTATTTAACCAGGTAAATAAAACGATCCGCCAAAATGATATTTGACACCAGAGAATAACTCCCAATCAAATGAGAAAAATTAAAAATATATGTAGGCTTTAATTTATATTTATGAAGGATATTACAGAAAACTTCATCGCCATTGAGCTATGCGGATTTATTTTAAAGAAGATCCTTCCTTCACGATGGTCACAGCAATAGTCAAGCAGTAGAATTAAACTGAAGGCCAAGATTCCGTCTCTTACTAATTTAGAGTTCAGGGAGAAGCATATAGATGAATAAATAAGTAGAACACAGCAAGCATAGGATATAGTGGGTTACCCACCCATTGGTGTCTTTTTGGAGCGACCACTCAGATAGACGACAGGAAGAGAGCATCTTTCAATTCACCAAGCTATTTTTGTTGTATCTCCTACTACTTTTCATGCCTTTTGAATGCTCGACCAAATGGGCTGTCAGATAGTTCAGGATGTCGAACTTGTACAAGACTCTCATTGTAAAATAGAGGAATGGCGATGGCCGACTCCTCCTTCACTTGTAGTAGCCCTTGCCGCACGGTAAGCGAGGCTTCTTTGAGGCACAAGGCAAATTCTGTTTAAATTGGGGAGAATATGGGAATCAGCATGCGATTCACCTCATCAATTGCGTGCTACAGGCTCGCAAAGATGTCCTCACCACTCTGGCCGAGATGGTGGATGTTCACGAATACGCGGAAACCAGAGTCGGTGAGGGCGTTGTAGAGATGATCTACAAACCCTCTCCTCACATCGTGTCCTTTGAAGCTCAGAAACACGTCATATATTTTGGATTTCTTGTATTTACTCCTTCCTAATTCAATTGCAGTTGCCATTGCCAGGGAAGAAGCTGAATCATCAGGAACACCCCATGAAGGAAGACGCAGACGCACAATCGTCCTCCCCACATAGACAACGATGAAGACTGGGAGAGCGGGCAGGCAGGAGAGAAGGTAGGGCGAGGGTGAAGTGATCATAATCGCGTTGGATTCCAAAGAGGGCAAGGGTTTGGGCCTGGATCGGGATGAATGATCTGCTCTACGCGGGTGAGTGGGATTTATGGAAAAAGAGGCACTAGGTAGATGACAAACTAGTTAGGTGTACCGCGTGGTCTTTGCACGTGCACCGTTTTGTCAAGGGTGATGGTAGGTAGAAACCACGTTTCTTTACATGTTCTATCTTTCTCATTAACATTGAATTAAATATCTTTCTCCTTAAAATTGAATTGAATATTTGCTAGAGCATTTGAGTGGGTCTAATGGTTAACGACATATGTTATTTCCTTAGAGGTCATAGGTTCAAAACCTTCTGAGTAGGGTTTCTTATTGGCCCCTTGTGACAAGGCTCAAAGGGTAGGAGACCCCTAGGATAGAGGATAATTTTATTTTTATTTTTATGATCATTGTCATAAGTCATGGTAGATGACAAAAGATTATTGAGACCCCAATTTAGTTCTATATTCATCGGCAAATTGTTCTTTAGATTCACGTTGGGTACCTTCATCCTACATGATGTATCTCTCAATTTCTTCAAACTTCTTTTATCTAGTTAATGTTCTTGTGTACTTCTTATTGTCATAACAACTCAATGAACAACTATATTACATATTGTTGAAATCTTGGTAGATGACAAAAGATTATTGAGACCCCAATTTAGTTCTGTATTCATGGGAAAATTGTTCTTTAGGTTCACGTTGGGTACCCCTTCATCCTACATGATGTATCTCTCAATTTCTTCAAACTTCTTTTATCTAGGTAATGTTCTTGTGTACTTCTTATTGTCATAACAATCTATTACGTTGCCCTATGTTTGTGTTTTTTCGAATGACAAACCTAAAGAATTTGAATGTTAACTATATTAATGCTTTTTAAGGTTATGTTGAGAGGAAATTTTCAGAAGATTCATGGTCTAAAAATTTCCTCCAATTTGTTCTATTCAAAGTTGCTAATAAAATGCCATAGTTTTTTTTTAATGTTTTCTCATTGTACTCTATATGATTTTCTTTTGGTTAACTGTAAATTAATCAATTTCATCTTTAACTGCAGTCTTGCCTCTTTGATTCTCCAAGAACAAAAAAAATAATGCTAGCCAAAACAATTGCAATACAAGTTGGTGCAAATTTTATAAATATTTCAATGTCAAACATTACATCATAGGTATGTTATCAGTTTGAAGGAATTGTTGGCTTTTCATTTTTTATACAGTTATATCGAACCATTACATTGAAGTGCACTTCTCTCATTTGCAATGGCAGTGGTTTGGTGAAAGTGAAAAGTATGTTAAAGCTGTATTTTTATTAGCAATTAAATTTCCTCAAGTATCATATTTGTTCACAATGTAAGTTTTTAATCTTTCTTAACCTTCAGTGGTAGCTCAAGCTGCTTTATTTACAGCATAATATGTTCCATATTGTTTTTATATCTTTGTAGCTCCTATCATGGTTTCTACTTTGCAGGTTGACAACATGTTGGGTTGAAGGGAGAGTCCAAGAGAACATGAGGCAATGCGTAAGATGAAAAATGAGTTTATGGTAAACCATGATGGATTGTGCACTAAAGATAAGGAGAAAGTTCCAGTTCTTGTTGCAACTCGTGAATTTTTTAATCTTGACAAATCTGTTATCCGAATACTTCCCTAGAGGTGTGCTTGACCACTCTTGGTTCAACATATTTTTTTTATTTGAATGGCAGTTCCTCTATGAAATGGAACACTAGTGTATGTGATGTGATGAGGTTGTGACAAGGCTCAAAGGGAAGGAGACCCCTAGGATAGAGGCTCAACTTTGAGACGCCTTGATCCCTTAGCTTGTGGGCTCTTGGATATACCCTTAAGAGGTTGCTAAGTTCTCATGGTTAGAAAAAACATTAAATATTCATTAAACTTTAAATAAGTTTTTACTTAATTTTATCTATTAAATAATAATGACCTAGCATGACTAAGCATAATAATGACATTCCGAACGGAGGAAAAACATCTCTGTCGGAGGTACAAATAAAATACAATAATAATAACAATATAAAATACAAGTGAATATCTTCCGAAGTTACAATTACAACAACACTCCCTCTTAACTAGAAAGGTATTCTTTTGCCACAGGCATCAACCCCTTAGACACAAGTCTGGACAACGTCATCATCGCTGGAACAACATCATCAACACTGGATCATCATCGTCGCTGCTGCAACAATCTTCATTCTGTTGATCATTGATCAGTGACATCTCTTGAATCTATATGTCATAGGAAGTTCTACAGAGCCAGCCCTTTTTCATGTTGGATGTAGGCCTAGCCCTCATGTAGGTCTCCATCATCTCCACGAGCAAGCCATCAAGTAGGTACGGCCCAGGACCAGTTATTACATTGCCACTGCAATCACCTACGTCTCCTACTATCGCCTCATCGTATCCAGATCATCTCATCATCACACAGAGCACATCCCAAATGCACATCTCATGTCCCTCAACGGTCAGCTCGCGTCTACTAGCATGGGAGGACAATCCGGAGCACCCCGGGTGCATTATGTCCCAAGGACAACCTACGCCTTCCACCATGCGAGATCCTTCCTAGGCGCACACACAGTGTCTTATGACCGGTGGACCTCTCAATGTCTCCAGTATGGGAGGACAATTAGGAGCATCCCAGATGCATTACATCCCAAGGACCACCTATGCCTACCACCATACGAGAATTAGCCCTTACATCTACCAATATGGGAGGACAATCAAAAGCATCCCAGATGCATTACGTCCCAAGGACCACCCACGCCTACCACCATGCGAGAACGGCTCTATCTTCTCCAGCATGGGAGTACAGCTCGAGGCACACCAAGTGCATTACGTCCCAATCGACAACCTGAGTCTTCCACCATGCGAGAACCAGTGCATCTGCGTCTTCCCGTCTCATCACTCCCTCTTAGGAGGAACCTCGATCTGGAGAACACCGAGCTTCTCTCTCAAGTACTCAAAATTCACTCTGGCTAACGGCTTGGTCAACACATCGGTTATCTGCTCGTCTGTCACTATATACTGGAGCTTCACCGCTCCTCTCTGCACCATACCCTAATATAGTGGTACTTGATCTCAATGTGCTTCAACTTGTCATGGAACATCGGGTTCTCGGAGAACTTCACACAACTCTGGTTGTTACAGAAAATACAAGTCGCCTCTAACTAGAGATCAACCAAATCTGACAGTAGCTTCCTAAGCCATACTGCCTCGCAACTAGCCGAACAAGCTGCAACATACTCTGCTTCGGCTATACTCAGTGCCACACACGACTGCTTCCTGCTAAACTAGGAAATCATACCAGATCCCATACTGAAGCAGCATCCCCAAGTGCTCTTCCTATCTGCGACACTGCCTGCCCAATCCGAATCAACATAACCCTGCAGGTTAATCTTCTGATCCACATCATACTTGATCCCATAGTCAACTGTACCCTTCAGGTACCTTAATACATGTTTTGCAACAATCAGGTGAACATGTCTCGGATCTGTCATGAACTGGCTCAGGGTGTTCACAACAAAGCATATGTCTGGTCTCGTGTTCGTCAAATACATCAACGAACCAATCATCTGATGGTAAATCGTGGCATAACCTGAATCTGATGAAGCATCACATAGTAGCTTCAAGTTTGATGCCATGGGTGTGGCCATAGCCTTGCAAGTCCATCATTTCGAACCTCTTCAAAATCTCCACTGCATACTTCCCTTGTCCAAGGAAGATTCCATTCGCACTCTGCCACACCTCCATGCCTAAGAAATAATGCATCATACCCAGGTCCTTCATCTCGAACTCTGCGGCAAGCCTCCTCTTCACATCTACAATGAGTTCATCCTCACCTGTCAAAAACAGGTCATCTACATATAACAGAAGTATCACTAGACTTTCGGCTTCAACCTTGAAGTAAAGGTTGGAATCCGCTTTACTCTTAGTAAAGCCCAAGCTCATCATGAATTTGTCCATCCTATCGTACCACGTCTTGGGTGCCTACTTCAATCCGTACAAGGCCTTCAATTTGCACACATGAGTCTGCCTGTCATGTGTCTCAAATCCCAGTGGCTGCTCCACGTACACTTCCTCTTCTACTACACCATTCAAGAATGATGTCTTGATGTCCATCTGGTGTACCTTACATTTCATCACTACAGCCAATGCAAGTATAGATCTGATGGACGTGTATCTGGCTACAGGTGCAAACGTCTCCTCGTAGTCTATGCCTTCTTTCTGGGAGAAGCCACGTGCCACAAATCTTTCCTTGTGTTTCTCAATGCTACCATCTGCAACATGCTTGATCTTGTAGATCCACTTCGAAGTCACTACAGACTTCCCTTCTGGTCTCATAACTATCTCCCAGACATCATTCTTCATAATCGACTGGTACTCCTCGATCATGGCATCATTCCATTCTTTCTTCTCTGATGCGTCCTCATAGTTGGAAGGTTCTTTATCAATGATATCACACAACAAGGCTACATAACTAGAGTATGGTCTAGGTCTCTTGCTTTCTCTATGCATCCCATCTTGAGCGCCATACTTCTCTGCATCTTGTATTGTCTCTCGTACCCATGTTGGTCTCCTCTTGTGGGAGTTCTTCTCACGAGGTGGAGAAGAATAGTAGTTTAGTGGAAAAATGAATATTTTGTACTTCTATTTTTACTTGGTGGAATCTTATCTTCTTCTAAATCCAAATTGAGAAATGTTTAGTAAAGATGATGCTAATGTCTAAGAAATGCACAAAAAAATCCTAGGAAAGTTTAAAAAAAAATAAAGTTAAGATTGGTTATATTGATGATGATGATGATTTTCAACATTATAACACTTATTGAGCTTGGAAAGGTACTAGTTTTTTTTCAGAAAGAAAAAACGTAACTTGTTATTTTAAGTGGTAAAATCAAAGTTACATCAGAGTTTTCATTGCTTATACAAGATTCAAAGTCGTTCTACAAGAACCGAATGACAATGCCCTTCCAAGACAGATCGACTGTAACAGATTACAAAATGGAAGACAACTGGAGCCCCACAGGCTGTGACAGTGAATACTAAGTCCATCATACAGAGAGCTCAAAAAGAAAGAGAGAGGAGATCACTTCTTAGGAAAGTCCTGCACCAGCATTAGGATGCCTTAAGTGCACCCGCATCTACAACCCCGTTGTCCATGGTTTCCACGAAGTGAAGGAGTCCATCCATAGGCTCGGCTGCTTGCTTTGAAAGCTTATCAACTTCCATGTTTGCTTCACGGAAAATATGAGTACAGCTTCACTGAGCAAAGGTTTTCTTTAATCTGCAGATGTCTTTTGCCCAGGTCTCCGAAATCAGAACCTTGATCGGGTGATAACCATTGAACCAATTGGTTACCACCTGTGAATCTCCAAAGATAGATAAGGAGATGTAGCCCCTCCGGCAGGCAAACCACGGTAAGCAACGCAGAGCAAGCAATTATGCTTTGAGGCAGTCCCCAGTTCCAATGCCCACTCGAATATGAATGAAGTGGTTTGTGCATATATAAAAAACAATGCCGACTCCACACATATTCAACTTAGAAGCACCATAAAAAAACCATAAATGTTCCCTTCCTCCAACCACGGAAAGGAAATTTGTCGGGGTTTCAGCTTGTGCCCTGCCTCCGAGTAGTCCCTCCACCAAAGGAGAATTCTTTTGCAAGTTGTCGAGGCCTGTGGTGTGTTGCCACCTGGTTCCACACCTGGGAAAAAATGCAGCAGAAGTCTTCAAGCTGCTGGTGTGGCCTTGGGGGCAAGTCAGAGTCAAGTGCTGTCACTGAGGACTCGACTCCTCTGTCTAGGGTTTCCTAAAAACAAGGGGGGTGGACCCTAAAAACTAAAAACAAGCTAAGGTGTCTAATCTAGGAGTTAGAAAAATACTTTTTTGATAACCAAGATAACAGCAGCATATACTTATATCAAGCAAATCAAACATTCATCAATACATCATTTGCTCCCATTCAATATTTTCATCATTTGCAACATTTGTCAATAACATGAAATAATATAAATATAGACCAGTGCCTTATAATGGAGTCGAAATAGATGCATGAGCAAAAAAGTAAACGTTGTGCCAGTGTTCTTGGTGTATTTTAAGATTAATGTGAAAGTGATCTTTTTATTATGGCAGGTGGGTTCCCAATATACGCAAGGTACGGGGGAACATGTCCGGAATTTTGATGTGTGGCTTCCCTCTCAGGATTGGGCTGAATCGGAGTCTCGAGGAGGTGTTCAGATGCTGTACCAACGAGGGCAAGCCTAACGGTTTCCAAGAGGTCACTACTCAGTTTTGTCCCAAGCCTTCTGAGAAATTTCCCCACGACAACAAAATGTTCGCGATGTGCCAGATTTTCACATAAAGGTTTTTTTATTCGGGGCGGTGTTAGATCCTATTACTAGTCATCTCCTCTTTTCTGATGTGTACCAACTAGATCAGACTGAGCTGCAAGTCGGCCACAGAGCATACAAGAGAAGACCTTGGTATTTTTTAAAAAAAATTGATGAACCAAAATTTTATCTTTTTAAACCCCAAGAGTCTCTTTTCAGGCATGTACAGGCATGTACTCGGGCAAGCCCTTGTACGGAAACCCTACTTTGGGAAAGTAAGGGGGGCGTTTGAGTTTGTAAAAAAATAATAAAAATTATGTTTTGAGTGAACTTGTGGCCCGCTAGTGGAACGGACCAACAAGGTTAATTTTAACCCTAAATTGATTTTATTAAGTGCAGAAAAAGAAATCTAAACTAAAAAATTGCAAACCACAAAATTTTGAGTCGACACAGTTTTCCCCCCTGGGGGATGGGGTGTGGGCGCTTGACTAGCCCACTTGCTCTCGTTTGATACTTTAGTTACAATGCAATAGAAATGCCCCAGTCTTAATTGACTCAATGGCTTACAAAAATTGGAGAAAAAAAGGTATCCGGTTTGCAAAAAATCAATAATGGTCCTCCGGATTGCCTGGATCTTTGAAATTTTGGCAGCACCTCCTCCTACCTGTTCGTCTTTTGCTGCAAACCAACAAGCAAACGTCAGTATAAGATGCTCAAAAACACTTTAAGAGTATCTTTGGAACACCTCCTAAAAACCTAGAAAAATCTAAGTTAAAATGACGGAAAGTAACCAAGCAGAACAAGCTATGGGGCTTGTCTACTTGGGATCTTTGCTAGCTTTTAGTGGCTGCAAATTTCAAGCTCTAGGACAGCCAGGTAATACTTTGACATCAGATCTAACACTACTTAAGAAAAGCTTGAAATTTTTTGACGATTTAAACCAGTTTTCGAAAAGAAAGTGCTAGATAAACAAGGAGCTTTGATCTAATAACAATGAACTCTTTATGAAATGAAAGATTAAAACTTCTTGATAACAGAATCTGATCTATTTAAGATTTTAACAGCAGTGTATAAATCAGATCCACTTTTCGATCAATAACCAGTAACCAGAAGATTTGATTTTTTTGAATGTGAGAGAGAGAGATGGAACAAGTCCTTCGTTGAAATCTGAAGCTTTTGGAGATGGTTTAGTGATATTGAAAGGGACTATATCTGCAAACGATGATTAGAAAAGGGGAAAACAAACAAGATCCTCCTTTTGCCAACTCAAGAAAACACCTGCATATCACAGACCTCACCAACACAAGTTAAAGTGTAGATATACACTCACAAGAAACTACTGTTGCATGTGCATAAACAAATGGAAAATGCAAAAATAATCTCTTACCAAGCACATATCACTAAGCTGTTGCAATAAACAAACTGAAACAACTTATCTCATAGATTGGTAACAATCTTTCCGATGAGCACACCACACCCTTGAAGAATGAAGTTTATATGCAAGTCATCTTGGAAAAAGACGCAAGATAGTACATCTACATGTAACAAGAAAACCACAAGCTAACCTCCAAAGTCTTCTTTATTCACACTTAAAACCAAATGAGTATTACAATGATATGTCTCTTGCTCCAATTCTCACTAGTGAACAATGGAGAAGAGCACACAATTTATAGAAAAACCAAGTGAGGAGAGGAGGGGCGCACTTGCCAAATGAGAGGGGGAGTGGTGGCATGGATGGTGGAGGAGATAGGGCTGCACACTCCACCTTCTTAGCTGCCCCTACCAGCACCTACATAGCTGCCCCTATCAACGCGAAACATGCTGCTGTAACAGCCCCAAAACGTGGGCATTAAAATAGGAAGTGTGCCCCTCATGAAGGAAATGCGCCCAAGTTCGAGTGGGGACACATTCCCACTAATTTGGCTGCCCACTAGTCATTACTTTCAGCCTAAATTGCTCCATAAACAGTGCTGGCCCAATCTAGTCATCAAAACTTTCCAAATCCCTTTTTATTTTTCCAAGTCATTTTCCAATTTTTTTATTTTTTATGACTTTTTTGGGTTTTTTGGATTTTTGTGGAAAAATAATCACCGAAACATTAAAAAAAGTGGGTTTAGGGGTAGAGGGGGTGCTCTGAGTTGGAAAACGAGCACCCCTAAGGCAAAAAAGACCTCCAGACGCCACATCTAGGCCAATTACAAATTTTTTAATTGAACCATTAAAAAATAGCCCAATTTACGGAAATTTAAAAAAAAAAAAAACTTCGCCGAAAAATAAAAAAACAACCTGGGGGGACTTAGCACATGTCCATATGACTCAAAAATAACGCCTAGCATGTTCATATACATTGACCCATAGATTTTAACAACCCCCTAAGACCCGTCAACCTCCCCAGACATTCCAGCTTTGGAGGAGTAGGAGAAAAACCAAAAAATTATGTTATGCACTAATACAAGACATAATAACTAGGTGAAAAAACTCCTTGGAATACCTGACTTGGCCAAAAAGTCCTAGGGAACCAAGTCTTTTACAAAACACCATGCTAGTACGTTTTATTACAAACCCCGCAGGGCCATGGACATGTGGAAAAAGTTAAAACCGGGGCCCCTTAAAAAGGCCAGCTGGATATCAAATCATCAAAAACGAACATGTACCATGTTCAACTCTGCCCGCTCGCTTGATAATCCAACCAAGTACAACTTAGTTGGCAACATGGTGTAAGGTTGTTGAAGATTACGTCGTTCCTAGTTCTCCAGATGTCATCTATAAAGAACATCGACAGAAGTTTATAGTTGCCACACTGACGGAGCCAATTAACCAGGCACTCGTTCACGTTGTTGCCTTTCCAAGCATCGGGAAAATAAACCCTACTACGTAATTCCATCCATACTTCTTTCGCAAAACGACAGTGCACAAAGAGGTGAGACGTGTCTTCAGCGTTCGCACAGCACAAAATGCAGCGGTCAGACCCTTGGAAACCTCTTCTCTGTATATTGAACCAAGTAAGGATTTGATCGTGTAAGCATAACCAGAGAAAGCACTTGAGCTTTAATGGTAATTTCCATCTCAAAAGTTTAGAAAACCACCACTACAGGGCTGGTGAGTGTATAAGTCGCAAAGCACCAGATTATAAACTTTTTCCACGGATAACACTCCGTTAGAACCAGGTCCATCCCAAAGCAAAACGTCGTCCGAATCCGTCAACCGAATACCAGCAACTGAGAGGTTGGTGATATAATCTTCCCACGTCTGTGTCCAATGACTCGAAAGATCCAATTCGGAAGAACTAAGCCAACCAAGGATGCCAGGATCAATGCGGTAACAGCAAATTTGCGACATAACAACAATTCTTCGCTCATGCAGTTCCTTAATCAACCCCTCAGGGAGAAAGAAAGAGCCCCCATCCCCTAAGAAGGGGTCTATACCAATGAAAAGCTCAGAGCCTCTCCCCACCTGCCTCTCCCCAAATTCATGTCCTTAGAAACCTAAAAATTACATCCAAAGGTTTCCCTTAGATTTTAAGACATTAAACATGTTTTAAGAATTCAAAGGAAAACATATTTAGAGTTAACAAGAATAATGTTTCCCTACTCGCTTAAAACTAAGAAAATGTAAAATAAGTTTTCACGATATATATTGCTAAGGCAAAATAAAACTTCAATATTAGTAGATACTTTAAGAGGCCCCAATGTCATAATTTGTATTCAAAGTTATTTCTAAACATGAAAAACATCTTTAACAAAATGATCTATGAATCAGCTTTAAAATTTAACTTTATTTAATTATTTGCAAAAAATGGCGCTAACACATAAGGATGTCTGTCACTCACAAGTGATTCCGAAAACCTTGTAAAACTTGGATTTGGTCACTTGGTAGAATATTGGTTGATAGGTTCCTGAAGTACAAAAGCATTCAAAAATTAGCATATAGATAAAATGATAATTTATCCAAAGCCCTAAGCTTCCAAAATATGGGGAAAGGATGTTCCTCCTCACATAAACTTTAATCAGCTCAGTTGACCAATAGAGGGAGGGATTGAGCATCACAATGAATTGCTGTATAGATTTCTAAACATGATAGGTTGAAGCATTCCCTTGCTGCTTTATGAAAACAAGTGATTAATAACACATGGTTTCTACATTAGCTTTAGTCCCTTGATATATTCTGATCCATGTGTATTTCTTTGTGAATCAATGGTTCTGTGGAGTTTTGCATTATATGTCTGAGAAAACTAGGTAGCAAAACATCACTCACGGTACCCTAAGATTTGAGAGTTTGCCAAGGCCTGCTGGAATTTCACCGTCCAGATAGTTGTCCCGGAGATACTACACAGCATACAACCATACAGCAATCATCATATCATAAATGAAAATGGTGGCCAGTGAACAGGTGGGATATGTTTTTCGAACAATCAATCACTCACAATTCTCGCAACTCCGTACAGTTAGCAATTGCTGGTGGAATAACGCCTTGCACCATGGTGTCTTGAAAGGGCCTGCTCTCCATTACAAAACCATTTACATACATGGTCATTCACCTCCATACACATACACCTTCCAAACTAATAAATTGACTCAGGACTCGCAACGGTACTTCTTCCAAAGCAATATGCTATTTTTGTTTGGAGATTCATACACAACTCTAATTTGTAAATAGAACTACAAATATCCTTAATCCAAAGTGAATATTGTGCCTACATATAAGGCAAATTACTGTCCAGTGTCCACCAATATATCAAGTCCAGATTAACATTAAAACAAAGGGTAAAATCGGTCATTTGGTAAGGTGCATTAATATTTTAAAAAATATGTAGGAGTATAAAGTCACCAAGGTGCATATACAGTAAGTTACTATTCACCAAAACATTAATCCCAAATCAGCAGAAAAACAAAGTATGCACTTTACGGCAGAATATTGAAGAACTTCAGAAAATAAGAGTTTACAGTTATGATGTTTCCTTGTTTGTCATGGGAAGTTCGAGTCAAGATACTGCAAAATAAACTGCATGCATTGTCATTTATGTATCAACAAATGCCAGTTTCACAAGCCAATGCTAAATGTTAAAAAAACGCAAAACTCCAGTGCACTTTTCTGAATGAAGAGATGACAGTCCAAACACAATTATGCTTATGATCAGAAAAGTAACCAGATATGGTCGGGATTAATACACCATCTCCAATAACCATATAGGTGCCAAGTAGAACCACGATTAGCAATGCAGCACGCGAATTCTTATGATTTTCAACATTTTTACCGTTGACCCACACTTTGTCTGGGGGTTATCCCAATTTGTAGGTGGAGACTTCCTCATCTACAACCTGACGATTTGGCAAAAGACAAATATTGGCATGCCTACATGATACAGAATATAATGCAAATGTCCGACCTGCATTATCATGCAAAATTAGAGGCATTGCTAGAAAGCAGAAGTGCTAGACTATGATACAAAGAGGCAATTGATTGGGTTTTTCTGTTAAAAACAAGAAGCAACTAGTTGATTTGCAAAAGAAAATCTGTCTCTCAAATATTGAAGCTTACGATTGAAACTAATTGGAGTTTTGGGTGTCCAAAAAGTTACCTTCCCCGTTGTCATTAACTCTCAGCACTAGCACTATAAAGCATAAACAGGTACTTGAACAAAGGGCAAAACACCAAAAATCTCTTTGTTTGTCTGAGAGCTGAATGTCTTTTGCGAAGGTGCTTTTGTAAACATTGAGGGGAGAGATATACTTAAATCACTGTAGAGAGATGCCTAAATAATTTGCAGAGTTAGCGATTGTGGAACAAAATAAATATCAAATGACACAGCCATGATCATTAACTCTTAGAAAAATGTTGATTGTCTTCAAATCTAGTCCATGCTGATTTGCTAGCCTTATTGCTTACAGTAGACTGGGAACTTATGTATAGATATGCTAGCCCTCTTTCTTGTGATAGGGTAGGGAGGTTTATGTATAATTGCTCTTGTAAATTTTTAATATCCTCATTTCATTTTAGTAAGTTATATATCCTTCTGGACTCCGATGGACACAAAATGACTGATTATGCATGGGGGCTTGGCAGGCAGACGAACAATGATGCGGAATGGCTCGCCTTGATCAAAGGCATTGACATCGTGAAGGAAAACAACGTTCAGGAGTCAATGGTTATCGGAGACTCCCTGATGGTTATCAAGGAAGCTAGGGCCCCAGCTAAAAAACATCATAAACCCTCCTCCAAATTCCACTTCCACTTCACAAACTCGATCAATGACCTTGTCTCCATCTCTCTTTTTCACATTATGAGGATCAACAATCAACCAGCTGATGTCATGGCCAATCTCGAAGTTGGGTTAAACTGTGGGCTTTTAATTAGAAATGGACAATATATTGAAAATGTGTCGGTTCCTTAGCTGCATAGGTTTTTCTCGACCACTTAAGGTTCTATTAATCTATTGGGCAAGATTGAAAATGGTCAATCTCCAGATCTATTCGGGATTTCCTCACGTGTCCCTAAGGCATTTTCGACAACGCTCCCAGCCAGACTCCACCTGTCTCGCATGCGGGACTTCAATGCGTGCAGACGACAGGGCAGCCAACGTCTATATCAAGCACCAGGGTGACGGTTCCATTCAAATCTTCCTTCTCTGCATTTTTTGGAGCATCATCTTGTTTTGGTTCAGGAATATCAGCTTATCCTGGTTCAGCATGGATTGTGGAAACGCCGGTAGCAACTCAGGGCTCTGTCTCCCAGAGTTGCAATGCCGCCGATGCAGAACAAATATTCAGGTTAACACTGGAGGAGGTGGGTTGAAGCATTACCTCTCTGCCCTTGAGGTGGTGCAGGGTCATGGAAACGGAGGCAAAGAGGTCCAAGGCTCCTTCAATAACCAGGCAAAGCATGTTCGTCGAGAGCAATCCAAAAATGATGAGAATGGCAGAAGTTGGACTCAGTTGGACGCTGGGCAGGGACAGTGCTTCAGGAATTCTGTGAATGGCGTTCATACTGGGTATGAGCACGAATGTGAGAAGAATTGGCGTCCTCTTGACATTGGTATCAGCCAAAATCAAGGTGGTTCTTTGCACCAAATGCGAGGCAGCCCTGGGGAGACGGGTAATGGTAAGCTCTGGAACCTGGTTGGGGAAAATGGGGGAATTGTGAACCTGGACTCTCCTAGTGGGCCTGACAGTCCCTCTCCTGGTGTGCTCTCCCATTTACAAGACATTGAGTCTCAGGTTTGCTAACTGAGAGGAGAAAACAAGGACCTGAAAAAGGCCCCCTCTCATCTTGCCACCTTTGTCCAGATTTCGAATTCAGATGTTAGAAACAACAGCAACAAAATGAAAGAATACTTTGATGGGATGGTCGGCAAAATCGAGTCTCTGCACAGTTGCCTTAGGATCGTTGAAGCCAAAGTGGATTGCATCAGAACCAGCAGGAGTAATAGTCCATCTGCGATCCTTGGCATGGAAGAAAATGAGGACCAGGCAGCGGGTGGCAAGAAAAAGGTTCGCCACCCTGATGACAACTGAGTTCCAGTCTAGTTTCAGGATCCCCATGAGGATTTTCTGCATCTTCTCTTCTTATGTTTTCCCTTTGTAATCGGCTACTATGGCAGTCGGTCAATTTTCCCTGTTTTCTAAGAATTTCAACTATGTATGAAATGCAAAGGCTGGGTGTGAGGTGCCTTCATCCCTCATTTTGTTGGGTACAGTCTTCCCAGCTTTTTTTGTAAGTCCTCCCTTTTTTTAATACAAAGCTTTCGGCCGTTACTGTAAAAAAGAAAAAGTTATATATATATATATATATAATTTTCAAAGAAAAAAACAGCATACAACATATCACGCCAGATGAATCTTCGAATAAACTGTCAATAGATTTTTTTTAAATGCTATAAATGTTCAAAAATGTTAAGGTCATTCCCCCTGTTACCTAAAGTTTTGGTTTTGGTTTTTTTCTTGTTTCAGCTTTGGTTTTTGTTTTTTTCTTGTTTCAGCTTTGGCACTGTGGAGATTTATCCAATCTTCAATTCTTGCTTCTTTTCACTGATCCATGAAATTTAGAGACAATCTGAATGCTCAGACATTTTATTATCCAAATTATATATAACCAAATGCTAGTTTCTTAAAGAGCCATTTCATGCTTCTTGCTATTGTCAGCTAATTTCAATTATGATTTCGTGGCAATATAATTCACGTAATTTATATATAACAATTGTGTAATTTATATATAACAATTGTAGGTTGCGACGTATGTTATAAATATATATATATATATATATATAAAACAATTCAGCTTCTTCTGAATTAACAGATTTTCTCATCTTAGAACCATTTTGCACAAGCTAAAATTACAAATTAAGAAAGGCTTAACTTTAATTATATATTTTGTGGCATGAAAAATTGAAGTAATTTGAAATTGTTTCAAGCAGGTTCTTCTCAACTAACAAAGTTTCTCATCTCAGATATGCCAAAATTCAGCTTCTTCTTAATTAAGAGTTTATTATTTTAGAGAGATCAATAGCTGATCATCTTGACCATTAAAACAATATAAATTGGAACTGCCAAACTGATACAGGGGCATTTTGCCAACTCTCTGATTTGGTTAGTTAATTAAATAATTAGAGATTTGTTAGTTTTCGAGTCAGTTAGGGTCTAGAACAATTAGTGTTGTCAGTTACGGGAGGAGAAAACGATGGTTTTCCCATTTTCTTTTATGTATTCAAGCTGTAGAGTGAAAAGAGAGAAGAGAGGAAGAAGTTTCTTCTTTCAGAAGAGGATTCTGATAGACAAAATCCATAGGAAAGTTGCAGAAATCGTGAAGCAGTGCTGTGAACAAATTCATGGTTGAATGAGATGATGACGGTTGAAAACTTGTGTATAACCTAATTCCTGTTAGCGTCTGTCCATTGATTGAGAGGAACCACCTGAACCGTCCATTTCTTATAAATCGACGATCTCTGTTCATTTCTCATGCGCCCAAACATTGACCCTAATAAATATTACTGTGATGCGAAACTCCCTCCCAATTCTGTTTTTGAAAGATTTCAAATCCAACATTAATCTAATCGATTCTCCTAAATTTGGAGGAATTGACAAAATAGTGAGGTACCAAATCTATTTGGAAAGAGTCATATGAACAGAAGTGTATCCTAAATTTGGAGGAATTGACAAAATAGTGAGGTACCAAATCTATTTGGAAAGAGTCATATGAACACAAGTGTATGCTCAGTTTTCGAGAGATAATTTCTCTACCTGCAGTCACCACAAACTGAAACTCTAAGCTTACTATATAGAATGGATTCAGAATCATTCAAAACCCTAACACCTCCATACTCTGCAGTTTTAACAAAAAAATTACCATAACATTAAAACTTTTATATTTGCACATAAAATTTAAAGCGCCTTATATTGTTGAAGATGAGCACTCGTACGAGTTGGAGGCAATCAAAGCGTGGAGTTACAAATGTCAACAGTCATCGGATTTGATATTGAATGGCCCTTTAGCCTACGCTCTGTACAAATAGCTTAAATCAAAATTTCATTTAACCAGGTAAATAAAACGATCAGACAAAATGATATTTGAAACCAGAAAATAACTCCCAATCAAATGAGAAAAATTACAAATATATTTCGGCTTTAATTTATATTTATTTCTGATATTACAGAAAACTTGATCGCCATTAAGCTACGCGGATTTATTTAAAAGAAGATCCTTCCTTCATGATGGTCACAGCCATAGTCGAGCAGTAGAATTAAACTGAAGGCCAAGGTTCCGTCTCTTACATTATTTATCCACTTCTTTAACCACACGCTTCACCAGCACTGCTTCATATCTGCATAGAGTCTAATTTAGAGTTCAAGGAGAAGCATATAGATGAAAAAATAAGTAGAACACAGCAAGCATAGGATATAGTGGGTTACCCACCCATTGGTGTCTTTTTGGAGCCACCACTCCGATAGACGACAGGAAGAGAGCATCCTTCCATTCACCAAGCTATTTTTGTTGTATCTCCTACTACTTTTCATGCCTTCTGAACGCTGGACCAAATGGGACCAAATGGGCTGACAGATAGTTCCCGATGTCGAACTTGTACAAGATTCTCATTGTAAAAGAGAGGAATGGCGATGGCCGACTCCTCCTTCACTTGTAGTAGCTCTTGCCGCGCGGTAAGCGAGGCTTCTTTGAGGCACAAGGCAAATTCTGTTTAATTTGGGGAGAATATGGGAATCAGCATGCGACTCACCTCATCAATTGCGTGCTGTAGGCTCGCAAAGATGTCTTCACCGCTCTGGCCGAGATGGTGGATGTTCAGGAATACGCGGAAACCAGAGTCGGTGAGGGCGTGGTAGAGATGATCTGCAAACCCTCTCCTCACATGGCGTCCTTTGAAGCTCAGAAACACGTCGTAGATTTCGGATTTCTTGTATCTACTCCTTCCTAATTCGATTGCAGTTGCCATTGCCAGGGAAGAAGCTGAATCATCAAATAGTCTATGGGGAACACCCCATGAAGGAAGACGCAGAGGCACAAGCGTCCTCCCCACATAGGCAACGATGAAGACTGGGAGAGCCGGCGGGCAGGAGAGAAGGTAGGGCGAGGGGTAGGTGATCATAATCGCGTTGGATTCCAAAGAGGGCAAGGGTTTGGGCCTGGATCGGATGAATGATCTGCTCTACCCGGGTGAGTGGGATTTATGGAAAACAAAGGCGCTGGGTAGATGACAGACTAGTTAGGTGTACCGCGTGGTCTTTGCACGTGCACCGTTTTGTCAAGGGTTCTAGTACCTACTACTACCAACCACGTTTGCCTACATGTTCTATTTTTTTCCATAACATTGAATTGAATATTTACTGGAGCATACATGTTCTATTTTTTTCCATAACATTGAATTGAATATTAACTGGACCATTTGAGTAACATAAGTTATTTTCTTAGAGGTTATAGGTTCAAAACCAGCTGAGTAGGGTTGCTTATTGGTTTTTTGTGTCAAGGTTTAAAGATTAGGAGACGTCTGGATCCGTCAATGTGTTTTAGGTTATGTTGAGATAAATTTTTCAGAAATTTGCATGGTCTAAAAATTCCTTCCAATTTGTTCCATACAAAGTTGCTAATAAAATGCCAATAGGTTTTTTTTATGTTTTTTCATTGTACTTTATATTACATCTATATGATATTTTTTGTTAACTGTAAATTAATCAATTTCATCTTTCACTAAAGTCTTGTTTGATTCTCCAAGAGCCAAAGCAGTTGCAATAGAAGTTGGTGCAAATTTTATAAATACTTCAATGTCAAACATTACATCATAGGTATGTTATCAGTTTTATGCAGTTATATCAAAAAATTTATTAGCAATTAAATTTCCCCATGTGTCATATTTGTTGACAAGGTAAGTTTTTAATCTTTCTTAACCGCTCAAGTTGTTTTATCTACATCATAATATGTTCTATAATGTTTTTATATCTTTGTAGCTCTTATCATGCTTGTCATATTTGTTGACAAAGTTTTTAATCTTTCTTAACCTTGAGGGGTAGCTCAAGTTGTTTTATCTACATCATAATATGTTCTATATTGTTTTTATATCTTTGTAGCTCCTATCATGGTTGTCATATTTGTTGACAAGGTAAGTTTTTAATCTTTCTTAACCTTAAGTGGTAGCTCAAGTTGTTTTATCTACATCATAATGTGTTCCATATTGTTTTTATATCTTTGTAGCTTCTATCATGGTTTCTACTTTGCAGGTTGAGAGCATGTTGGGTTGAAGGGAGAGTTTAAGAAAACACGAGGCAATGCTTAAGATGAAAAATGAGTTTATGGCAAACCATGATGGATTGTGCACTAAAGATAGGAGAAAGTTCTAGTTCTTGTTGCAACTAGTGAATTTTTTAATCTTGACAAAGTTGTTATCCGAATACTTCCCCAAAGGTGTGCTTGACCACTTTTGGTTCAACATATTTTTTTATTTGATTGGCAGTTCCTCTATGAAATGGAACACTGGTGTATGTGATGTGGTTGTTTTTGTTACTGATGTCCTTGTTGTAATGGCTTTACATGTTAATGGTGAATTTTCCATGTACAATAAATAGGGCAAATCTTGAAGGTGATACTTGCAAAAGAGGAATAGGCACCATATGTGGATTTGGATGCAATTGC
Source organism: Larix kaempferi (assembly GCA_027924585.1). Lineage (NCBI taxonomy): Eukaryota > Viridiplantae > Streptophyta > Pinopsida > Pinales > Pinaceae > Larix > Larix kaempferi. The sequence continues at coordinate 7,170,331 of BSBM01000459.1, read as the reverse complement.
AAATATGATATAGGGATATTCTAGGAGTGACCTCAAGGTAGTTCCATTTTAAGTTACTTGTTTTCTTTGTTGAATTTTACAGCATGCTATTTTGTAGGGTTGGTTTACCAAATTTTTAATGCTTCTTCTATGGTAGAACTTCTTGTTACAGTTGCATATTGCCCTATGTGAGAAACTATGGAAAAGGGAAAAAAAGGTATTCCTCTTCAAAGCTTTGGTTACTCTTGTATTTCAACAGTTTTAAAGGGAAAATTGGAATTCATTTGCTTAATTTATTAACGTTTTTATCCTTTTGTCAACATTGTAAAGGGTAATCAAATGCAAAGATGCTTTCATGATATATAGAACTCTGCAATCACCATTTTTGTAAATCTTAAACTCTTCCAACTTATATATATATATGGGTGCCATTTATTGAAAGATCTGTATCAAGGTTAGGTTTAGCATATCATGTTGTTTGTTTGTGCTATGAATATTTAATTAATATTATTAATTATAAATTAATAGTTTATTAGGTTACTAGTAAAAGGGCGTAACCCTTCACTATGCTTCCTCAAGCCCTATAAAGGCCATCTTATTGTAATTTTATAATCATCATCAACTATATTATTCTTATTTATTATTCAATATGAGAGTCGGATTCGACTATTAACAGTCCAACCAGATACAGTTGCTGCATTTGGTATCAGAGCTCGGATTCGGCTCCTTCAACCTGAGCTTGGATTAAGCTCCTCCTACTATTGAGCTTGGTTTCGGCTCACCTATCCTCATTCCACTCTTTACCCATTTCACTGCACTCTCGGATTCACTATTCATTCCTCACACGTCATCTCTCTCTCATGTTGCTTGTCGACTCCCCTCTCTAACCACACCACCCACTCTCCTCCCAATCGCCGCTCTCCTCTCACTCATCTTCCCACACTAACGTAGCTCTTGCCACCCTCACACCGTAACTCCTAATCACTTCTCCCTCACGCAGTTGGCCCTCCCTTTGTGTTTCTCTCTCATCTCCACATTAACCCCACCATCTTCCTCTGCTATGCCATTCCTCTCGCATCCATCAGACCTGCGCCCACCCCCGCGGCTCTCTCCTTCCCTACTCCTACCATCCTCCATGCTCTGTCCTCCCTCCTGCCACGCATGTTCAAACCCTCCATTCCTCCCTCCGCGCGTCTAACACCCCCACATCCACACCTTCTCCCATCCACGCCTTACCTCACGCCCAGCCTCATCCGCCGCACCTCCTTAACCTCGCGCACCTCCTTCCTCCCCGTGCAACTCCCCGCGCAATCCTTCTGCCACCCCCCATCTCCGGCTCCCGCTCTTCCTCTTCCCTCCCGCCACCTCCTTCTCTCCTGTTGCATCCCCGTTCCTCTCCCTGCGTGCCCTCGCCATCTCCTTCCATTCGCCCTCATCCATTCCCATCGTTCACTTCTTCCAACGCCTCCATCTCCTTCCATTCGCCCTCATCCATTCCCATCATTCACTTCTTCCAACGCCTCCATCTCCTTCCATTCGCCCTCATCCATTCCCATCACCCCTCCATATCTTCCACGTCATTCTTCATCCACATACTCCCTCCTCACAATAGGGCTTGAAACCCTAATTCCCTCCACGGGATTTCAAAAAATATTATAATCATTTTTATTAATAATTATAATTATTATTATATTAAAAAAAAAACTATTGAAAACTATATATGTGTATAATAATATTATTATTTTTAAAATAATTATTATTATTATCATCTATCATTGATTCTCTCTTGAAAACTTTTACAATTAACCATGAAGTCAATGTGGGAAGAATTGGATCAGATCTCCAATCAATTTCATAGGAAAATGGACGAAATGTTTGATCGGATGGAACAATCAATTGTAAAAGCTACTCAAAAAGCTATTGACGACACCTTCAATACAATAAGCCAACAAAGCAACTCGAAGGCCTCTGAAGACAAGGACTTCGAAACTAAATCTAAATATGATTTTCAAAACCCAGAAGAAAAACCAGTTAAAGAACATAAAAATGATAAAGAGGAAGATACAAAAAACTATTATGTCAACCAAGAAGAGAGTATGGATCTTGATCAAAATTGCAGCAAGAAGCAAGCCAATTATGCAGTTAAGTATATGATGGAAGCTGTATGCACAAAGGAAGAAAATACAAAGAAACTTTTGGTAAAGACTAAAGAAAAGGGCAGTAATGAAGATCAATACGTCAACAAGAATGTCACAAGCATAAACACACGAAGAGAAGATGTCATCATAAGGACCGCTCTAAAGAACATCAATAAGAACAACTATAAGGTTAATCGGAATAACAACATGAAAATAGTTATCATGGGAAAGTTGATCGAGTTTGTTCAATCAAGAACAAAAATAGTTAAAAGTAACAACCAAGCAAACGGTAAAAACATAAACGAAACTTCACCAAATATAGATTTAATACAGATTCTGAAGCAAAAGAAACAAAAAGAAGCAATGATCGTAATCAAAATCGCACCTCTCAAGTCATCAGTGCAACATAGAGCCAGAATAAAATACTCAAGCTTTGAGGACAAAGCTTTCCTAAGGGGAAGGCAATGCTATGAATATTTAATTAATATTATTAATTATAAATTAATAGTTTATTAGGTTACTAGTGAAAGGGCGTAACCCTTCACTATGCTTCCTCAAGCCCTATAAAGGCCATCTTATTGTAATTTTATAATCATCATCAAATATATTATTCCTATTTATTATTCAATATGAGAGTCGGATTCGACTATTAATAGTCCAACCGGATACGGTTGCTGCAGTTTGACTGTAATTTTCTCTCATACTGAATTTTTCCAGTCTCGTTATGATTCCCAAGTTGCTTATTTGGTTGTGGCAATGTTGGCAATTCAGTGATTTTGATAGTGAGGTTTTCAAATCTAAGATTCTCCCAAAATAGAAAAGCTTGGTGCTAATTGTTAATCTTTAGAGATTATCCTTGTCGGTTCCCTTTGGTTATTTTGGACATGCTGGTGTCCTCTACTTGAGACTTTTGACAATGCAAGTCCAATCTTTTATTGGTTTAATTTGTTCTTTTATAAGTAACATATAGGCTGCTAGGTTCTTGCATATATCTTGGCCACATCCATGAGCTCTTAGATTCTTCTAGGTCTTCCACCTAATCTTGAATACAACCAATATGGGGCACATCCATCTAGGTTGAGACTTGAACCTGGCTCATTATTACAACAAGTGCCACAAGTTGTTGTTAGACTATATAGCCTTATGCACTCTATTTGTTGGTATATTAGCAATAAACAATTTGCATTCTTCAATTTCAAAAGTAAGGGCTCTAAACTATTTGTTGTATTGAATAAGGGTTATGGAATGTCTATACACACACTCATATGCTATCATGTATGCCCTTACATTATACATGCAACAAATAATAATAGTAGAAATTTGTTATATGAAAGAATCATCATATGTTGGTCTAAAATATATAATACAACAAATACTAATAGTAAAAATATGTTATATGAAAGAGGATTTCATATTCACACCTAACATAAAAATCCCTATACAAAAATAAAAATAGAGCTACTAGATTTAGACATAAATAAAAATACTACATATATGATATTTATATAAAAATAATATTACAGTGTAAATAAATACATCCTAATAATAATCAAAATTAAATTTTTACATATTCATATTTGCATAACATTTTAAGTTCTGAGTTATTACGTGAGGTTTCTTTCATTATGTAATGAGTTCATTAGGTATGATGTTTGAATATCTCAACTTCATAAGAGTCATGCTGAAAAGATTTCATTTTTTTAGGTAGTCAAAGTCTCTTTTCTCAACTTCAACTTCAACTTCATACGAGTCATGCCGAAAAGATTTCATTTTTTTAGGTGGTCAAAGTCTCTTTTCTCGACTTCAAAGGATATGAAATTCTATACAAATGTGTTTAACAAATAGATTATATTTTACCTAGTTGTGATTATGGGGTATCTATTTTATTGAAGTCACCCGAGACTTGCACTTGACCTCATTCTCAACTATGTTCCATTTTAGTGATATCATGCCTGCCACCCCTGGGACAATGTTATGCACCAAAGTGTTGTTCAGTGAAAGCTAGTTGTCCCCGATCCTTATCTGGAGTCACAGTATGTGTCCCTATCTTGTTTCTGTGCCTCTTGGACTAAGAGGTGTGAACCACTACTAACTTAATCATTGTACATAGAGAATATGTATTACATTTTTATATTGTAATAATGAATGCCAACAAAATCAAGCACAACCATGGTCTCGTAAATATGGCATTGCATTTTATGTTGCATTGGGGATTGTGCACCAATTAGCCTTTGGGTTGTTGCTTGTTATTTCGATTATGTTTTTGACAGGAGTGGGATATGGGCTAACTAAAATGCCTCGTTTTCCCACGCTGGGCTTTGTGTAAAACCGCTCGCTCCCAACCCGGTTGCGGTCGTCGTCATCCCCCGATCCCCCGTCGAATCCCACATCTAGATCCAGTGAGTCTGACAACCCATCACGGTCCCCCTCCAACATCCCGTCACTGTCGTGAGTCGACGTACATTTACTCCACCAGGCCGTGGTTGGTGAAATCCCATTTCGAACACCCTCCCTCCCTCCAAATCCTCCTCCATCACCCCGCACTAGGATTAACCGGACTCTCCCCTGCACCACCAGGAACGCGCATGAAACCCTCAAACTCTCCCCTGCACCAGTACGCTACTGCTCTCGTTGATTCCGCACAACTCTTAGACTCTCCTCTGCACCTTGGACGTTGTTGCTACTTGGTACGTCTTCACTCCATATCCCACTCCCTCCGTTAGAAACTAATTGACTCGCAAAATGCAGAAGATATTCAAAATAAGATTTCATCCCAAAAACATTTTGTTCATGAAACAAAAAACATTTGCCTAGAGGTGTGACCTTTCAGAGCTATTAGGACCGTGCGTGAAGTTGAGAGGAGAGACTTATATAGTTATACTCAAGAGATATTAGAGTTATAACAGTAATTGTCACACACAACCAATTTAGGAAATCAGTGAGTTCGTGATTAAAACCATTCTGTGCTGGGATGAATTAAGCAAACCCATATAATTTTCACAATATAAAAAACAAAATTTGATAAACAAATAAATAGGTTCATGCTCCCTTATCATCAATTATCTTCTTTGAATCTCTAACTCGCTGGGCCTCTAAAAATAGGAGTGGGATATCGGCTAACTCATTGTTTTATATGATCGAAAGAAGGCATCATTGTTTTTGTCCAATTTATCATCCACATGGGCTTCAACATTTTTCTCTGTTTCAGGAGACATGTGAGGAATGAAGCCAAGCTCAACCAGTGATCTCTGTTGGGATGGAAAATTAGAATTCATAGGTATAGTTGCCCCTAAATTGTATCCATATATTTGCTTATTAGCTCCCATAAAGTTTCCACTTGTAAGCATTTGAATAACATGACGTAACTATGTCCAGCCTCCCCTTATAACATAACATAGTAAAACATGGATGATCGAAATAAGGCATCACTATTTTATATCATTGTTTTGTCCAATTTATCATCCCCAGGGGCTTTAGCATTTTTCTCTGTTTCAGGAGACATGTGAGGAATGAAGCCAGGCTCAACCAATGATCTCTACTGGGATAGAAAATTAGAATCCATAGGCATAGTTGCCCCTAAATTGTATCCATATATTTGCTTATTAGCTCCCGTAAATTTTCCACTTGTAAGCATTTGAACAACATGACGTAACTATGTCCAACCTCCCCTTATAACATAACATAGTAAAACATGGATGATCGAAAGTGTTATCACTCTAGGAGTCTTTCCCTGACTGTGAAGGGAATGAGCCTGGTAACTTAAATATTCAATAATGTATGGGAAAAGGAATCAAGCTGGATGACTAAATATGCTCACATCCGCTCAGAAACATATGAATCCATTCGAAGACGAAGGTTTTCTACTATACTGTTCAGAAGGTTTAAATCAAATGTATGGAAGCATGGAGAAGACTTTTCATACTAGCAGAAATCTACATACAATAGCATATGTGAATGGCCAGCTATGATAGGTAAAGTATTTGCAGTCCAAGATCATCAACACAATGATAAGATGACAATTACCAGGCATTAGATGAAGCATGAAAGAATACATATAGGTTTAGTACATCGATAAAGAGATGAGATGACAATCATCTGTCATCAAATATACATAAACATGAAAAGAAAGAAGATGAAAACTGAACAAACACAGCGAAAGAAGCTTCTGTGTCAAGCTGAATCCATAGATGTCTGAAATAAAGTATGGCTACAAGCCTCCAAAGTTGAATCACAGTCCTCAGACTGTTTTCTCCCTCCCCCTTTTGTTGAAATATTGTAACTTCGAAGAATATTATATTTGTACTTTATTATTCCGGAGATGTTTCATTCATCCGCGAAGACCTTATTGTATATTCGGAGATGTTTTATTCCTCCGTGGATAATGTGGTAACTTGGGTTATTAGACTTCCCTAGTGGGGGTCGGCCCTGTATGATTCATGTGGGTTAAAGGGTTATTAGACCACCCTAGTGGGGTCGGCCCTGCCACATTATGTTAAGTGATTAAGTTGGGGCCGACCTAGTTAGTGTAAAAGTCAAGTCGGAGTTGTGTATAAATAGAGGAGGTGTGTTCCTCATTTAACACACATTTACACTCACTTGTGATTGGCGCATAGGTGAGGGAGAGATCTGCTATGGAGGAGAAGGAGCTCATGTCTAGAGTTTACATCTTTGTATTTGCTGGTCATCTACATTGAGGAAGCTTTGTTGGGTTTCTTCCCCATGAGGGTTTCTTAGGATAAATCTGTGTCTCTTGTGTTTATGCTGTGCTTGTTGTTCTTTCAGTGATCCTGTATATGCTATTGTTGTGAAATGGAATGTAATGCTGATATTTTTGTCTTAGCATATTGAATCTTAACATGGTATCAGAGCTAGCCTGAAGGAAGGCAATGTATGGCACTTACGACACTTGCTTCACTTGCGACAATTTGAAGGTTAGGGTTTCATATAGCAAAAACTAGTCATCGTGGAACTTTCACTATAAAGCCATTTTGGCGAAGGTTCAGGATCTAAAACCTTTTTAGGTCGTAGATAACATCCCCCTGTACCTTGTGTCCAAAGGACAGCCTCTAATTCATTGTACTTTGTGATTTATGATCAGTACAAGTTAGGGTTTATGCCTCTTCCAGATCTCAGTCATAAACAGGTGACCTAGGGAAAAAGGTCACAACTTGGGCTAGGAAGATCCAAATGAAATTTCGTAAAAAGTGACAGGTAGAGCACGGACTGTAGTTTCTCAGGTGAGGTTTTCAGAGGCCGAAGTTGAACCATTGACACGTGGCACGCCGTACAAGTTCGCTCTCCTGTTTTATCCCATAAACAGATCACGTTGCGACACTTGGCATAACTCTCTCTCAGAGAATCCAATGGAGGTCAGAGCTATGGGGTTGGAAATATGACAGGTCAGGCTACCATAGGATGAATTTTCAGACCCTCTGGATTCGTAATTTCAGAGATGCACCAGAAACAATTAGGTACATATTTCTGTCAAAACATAATTGGATTCTGAGCACCTTCATTCTTGGCTTATCACTGCTGCGGGAATTTAGGGCTTCGGGGAAAGTTGGAATTTTTTGAATCAGAGTCCACGGCTGAATTCTCCTTAGAAAAATCAAAATTTAGAGACCAAGATCAAAATTTTTGGTTGGTCAGAAGGATGGGCTTGATCAAACCCTAGTTCGGGATTTTGATCGGAAAGGTGGAAAATTAGGGCTTCTGCAAAAGTTGGAATTTTTTAAGTCTGTGACCACGACTGGAAGTTCCTCAGAAAAATCGAAGTTCAGAGCTTTGGATCGAACCTTTTGATTGGGCAGAAGGGTGGGCTTTATCAAACCCTAGTTCGGGGTCCTGTCCAGTGAATCCAGAAGTTTCAAAGGCAATTTTGAGGGGTCAAATTTTGCAGTTTTCAAAATTAAATTATACCAGCTTGATCAACTCATAAAGCCACATCTTTCCATCCATTCAGAAGTTTGAAATTCAAAGTTTGAATTTTTAGGGTTTCTCTGACAATCCCTAATCCAGCTCCAGATCCAGTTTCAGTAAATCAAAGTGGATTGGGTTAAAAACAATCCTGACAAGTATGACTTGAGGAGATACAGGTATGTGTTGAAATCTGTTCATGATTAAGTTTATGATATGTTTGTCTTCATATTATTGAGGTTAGTACAATCTTGATTAATCTTAGAATTGTCTTATCACCCTAGTAAAAGTATGAATGCATGTGAATGATAGAAGACATTCATTGATTAGGGTTATATGATTGTACTAATGCACATGTGGTGTTGTATGAGGATGATGTTGTCTGCTAACAAGATACAGGTACATCAAGAAAGACAAATAAAGTTCTATGACCATGATGACATGAAGACAAAGACTCATCCATAATCTTTGATCACATAGAAGCTCTACTTACAAGGTATGTATGACTTTGTTCTACTATGCTTAACCTATGAGATATGCAGGTTCTAGCACAAGGTCTCTAAATCATTGAAGAGAACAAAGAAGATATTGTTTGGGTATGCTAAGACATAACCAAGCATGATAATCCAGGTATGTTTTCCTATATCAAGTTAGAATCCTACCTTGTGATAGGATCTTAGGTAAGTATACCTGTGTATGAAATTATCATGACCATACAAAATGTTTTGATAGTATTGAGATTATACTAATGAATGTATGTTTATGTATGAGATCATGAGAATGACACTAGTGCACACTTAAGCATGCATAGTGGTACATAATGAATAAAAGTTCAAAGACATATAGAGATCAAGCGGGAGGCAACCACTCAACATAAAAGATAGGTATTTGAGTTGTTATTTAAATCTCTGAAATAGTAAATGATATTGCTTGTATGCATATTTGTATTCCTAGAATATATCATGCATAGTGTAAGCATTCATATAGCATTGAACAGTATACTACTAATATGCATATGATGGGTAAGTTGGACAAATATTCCATTGTTGTTTATCTAGAATGAAACCTCTTTGCTGACATGCTGAGAGCTGTGCACGCTCTAGATAGTATGTTCTAGTAGAGATGGAAGGCATCTAGATAGCCACTGTATGCATATAGGATATGGAAAAGTGTTGTGCCAAAGTATTGGTCAAGATAGTTGCATAACTATGTGAATCACATCTATATGCATAATAGGTTATCATGTCAACATGATTTGATGATTATGAAGTATTACTAATCATGTAATTAACTTTGATTTGTAGGAAAGATCTTGAAGAATGATGAACACCAAACAAGTGATGGATGTTCAACAAGAAGACTTACAAATCAAACATACTATAGAAGGCTCGTGGCTAGAAGATTCTCTTAGAAAGAGGAAGAGGATCATGACGAGATGTTTTCTCCAAGTGGCTAGATAAGACCATTCTCTTAATGGTGTAATTGAAGAAGAAGTGTGAATCAGGCTCTGTACGGGTACCCAGGATCGATAGTCATTTGATGAGCTTAATAATCACCATGGGTGATGCGGATTTCAACCTTTGCTACAAGGTTGAAGATGGTGTCTATATACAAATGAAATTCTTCTCTTAAATGGATGCAAGAAGGAACTCACCACAGAGTTCGAATGATCTTGAGGATCATATCAGTAGACCCATCTAACGGGAGATGGCACGGATAGATATACAGAAGATCACTCAATGCAGAGTATGAATGATGTTCAGTCACAGAGAGAGAATTGATAGCTTCTTGACAAGCTTGGGCTTTACCAGAAGTAAAGCTGATCCTAACCTTTACCATAAGGTTATGGATGATACTATGTGGATGATCTCTTTCTGACAAGGAATGAGAAACAGATCATGGAAAGCAAGAAGAAGCTAGCTACAGAATTTGAGATGAAAGATCTCGGATTGATGCATTACTTCCTAGGTCTGGAAGTATGGAAAGGCTCGGAAGGAATCTTTCTCAACCAGAGAAAAGCATGCTGTGGAAATCTTGAAAAAGATTTGATATGTTGGAATGTAAGGACATGACCACTCCTATGGGTTCCAACTTGAAGTTGTTAGCTGATGACTCCTCAAACTTAGTGGATGTGACTCTGTACAGAAAGATTATTGGGTCATTGATGTATCTGACGAATACCAGGCCAGATATATGCTTTGCGGTGAACACCTTGAGTCAGTATCTAGTGGAACGTAGATGAGTTCACCTAGCTGCAAAGCATGTGATGAGGTACCTAAAGGATATGATAGATTTTGGTCTATGTTATCTCGGAGATCATGACTTCAGACTGCATGGCTACACAGATGTTGATTTGGCAGGAAGTGTATCAGACAGGAAGAGCACATCGGGAGGACTTTGTTGATGTATATGTAACTTCGGAATGTATTTCATTTATATATTTATTGTACTCCTATAGAGATGTATTATTCCTCTATACGGAAGTGTCATCATTTGTATTGACAAGTGTCGTAATTTGCCGATGGGTTATTAGACCACCATGTGTGGGGTCGGCCCTGATTAAGTTAATATTGGGTTATTGTACTAAGTTAGACAAGTCGGCCCCATAAGGTTATTGGGCAATCATGACAAGTATAAATAGAGATCTCTCGATCTCTATTTGGATCACTCGAAACTCACTCTTCCTTCACTAAAAAATTGGCGCACATGTGAGGAGGAGGATCAACTGCTAAGAGGAGTCTATCTCTGTGTACTTTGGTTGTATTATTGCTCTATCTATCTCTGAGGAAGTTGTGGGGTTTTTCACCTTAGGGTTTTCCCCACGGAAACTCTATGTGTCTATTGTCTCTTATGTTTGCTTCTTGTGATGATTGACATGCTTGCTATGATTAATATGCATTGATATATTGTACATGTTATTCTCTTAGTAAAGATCCTAGATTATCTTGAATTAATGCTCAAAATTTAACATGGTATCAGAGCTAACCTGAGAAGAAGACATTGTGCAATGACGGAAACCAAGGTTTCTTGTTTATTGGGTTTCTCTCCACAGATTTTGGAAAATCAATATGATAGATTGACTCTCCTCAGCAAGGTGAATCTATCTGTCCAATCAGAATTCAATTCTGAGCACTTTTAATTTTGGCCCTAAAAATTAGGGTTTCCACAAAAATAGGAATTTCTGAAATCTGAAGACATAGTTGGAAGCTCCTTGGAAACATCGAAGTTTAGAGCTTTGGATCAAGATTTTTGGCTGGGTAAATCTCCGGGAAACTCAAACCCTAATTCAGGGTCCTCCTTAGTGAACCCGAGAAGACTAAAAGGTAGTTCTGTAGGGTGAAGCTTTGTAGATCTCAAATTCTGAATACACCAGGCTGATCAGCTCATCAAGGCACATCTTTCTATCCTTCCAGAAAGTTGAAATTCACATTTTGAATTTTTAGGGTTTCTCTGACAAAACCTAATCCGGGACCAGATCCAGTTTTTCAGCAAATCTAGTGGTAAGACCTAAATCTTTTCTATTTAGTTTGAAGTACTCTTTAAAGATGTCTCACCACACCAAGCTTGAGGACAAGCTTGAAGGGGCTAATAACTTCCGAGCCTGGAAGTATAGGATTAGGTTAATCCTGGAAGAGAATGAGTTGGACTCATATATAAGGGAAGAGGTCCCTGTCCCAGAGGGAGAAGAGGCTAAAGCCCTCCACAAGAAGAATTTGGTCAAGGCAAAGAGAATCATTGCTGATTCTATCAAGGACCATCTCATCCCCCATGTGTCATCTCTGAAGACACCCAAAGAGATGTTTGACTCCCTATCCAAGCTATTTGAAGGGAAGAACATTAATCGGAAGATGACTCTGCGGAACCAATTGAAAGGGGTAAAACTTCAGAATGGAGAATCCATTCAATCTTATTTTTCTAGGGTCTCTCAGATCAAGGAACAACTAGAAGTAGTGGATGAAATGGTGGAGAATGGTGAAGTTGTCATGACCACTCTGAATGGCCTACCCAGGTCATGGGACTCCTTTATCCAAGGAATCTGTGCAAGAAAGAAGTTGGTATCCTTTAGCAAACTACGAGAAGAATGTTCACAAGAAGAAGCAAGGCTTGTGGCACGAGAAGAAAAGATGGGGAATGAAGATCAAGCTCTCATAGCTCACACCAAGAAAGGGAAGTCCAAGAGAGAGCCATCTCACTTCAAGAAATCTTCACATCACCATAAAGAAAGGAGAATATGCTTCACCTGTAATGAAAAAGGACATATTACCATAAATTGTCCCAAGAAAAAGAAGGACAACAACAACTTCAACAACAAGAAGAGGGGCAGCAAAAGAAGGTACCATGCTTATGCTACCGAGGATGATGAACCTCCCAAGAAGAAGGCTAGAGCAGAAAGTGATGATGATGACTCATCAAGCGAAGAAGAGTATGTTCTAATCTCTGCTCTCACAGGTACTATTTCTCATGGTTGTCATGATTGGCTTATTGACAGTGGGGCTTCCAAACACATGACTGGGTTTAAAGAATCTTTTGTAAATTTATCTGAACATCAATCACCCCATAAGGTGAAACTTGGGGATGATTATCAATACCCTATCAAAGGAAGTGGGGAAACCTCCTACAACCTAGAATCTAGAAAGTCTTTGAAGATGAAAGAAGTTCTTTATGTACCTGGGCTCAAGAAAAACCTACTCTCCATATCTGTATTGGATGCAAAAGGTATGAGGGTTGCATTTGTGGATGGCCAAGTTCTAATGTGGCCAAAGGGAAAGACCATAGATGATGCAATAGTGATTGGAGAGCAAGAGGGAGGATTGTATAAACTAAAGGGACAACCTGAACATGCCATGGTGCATGAATCCATGGATCCAAGTGAACTTTGGCATAGAAGACTTGCTCATATGCACTATAGGGCACTTCCAATTGCAAGCAAGGCTGTAGAGGGTCTTCCTGAAATCAAGACCAAACATGAAGGTGTTTGCAAAGGATGTGCAAAAGGAAAGAACATAAAGAAGGCATTTCCAAGCAGTGAAAGCAAGGCAAAAGATATCTTGGAAATTTTCCACTCCAATGTATGTGGTCCGATGTCATCCAGTTCTCTGAGTGGGTATGCTTACTATGTCTCTTTCATTGATGACTTTTCCAGGAAGACTTGGGTTTACTTCTTGAAAAACAAAGATGAAGTGTTTGATAAGTTCAAGGAATTCAAAACCTTGATGGAGAACCAAACTGATAAGAAGATCAAAACATTCAGATCCGACAATGGTGGAGAATTCACTTCAGGTGACTTCAAGAAGCTATGCAATGATTCAGGGATTAAGAGGGAGTTGACTGCTCCCTACAATCCACAACAGAATGGAGTTGCAGAAAGAAAGAATAAGAACAATCATGGAGGCAGCACGGACAATGCTGCATGACCAGAATCTGCTTATGCATCTATGGGCAGAAGCAACTAGGATAGGTAATCCAGGAAGCAAAGATCAAGAGGGAGCACACTCCAGCAATTCATGCAAGGAAGCTAATATTGAGAGGGAGTCCACCCGACAACAAACAAACAAAGATAAGTATTTGAATTGTCATTTCTTGTATATTTGATTGTTTAAATAATAATGTTCAATGATGTATATACTTATGTTCCTAGACTTAGGTTGTGTATTTTGCATATTTTCATTAATGAACAGTATACTACTAATATGCATATGATGGGTAAGTGGCCTATGGCACTGTACAACATTCCATTGCTACTTATCTAGAATGAAACCTCTTTGCTGACATGTTGGGAGTTGTGCACACTCTTAAACAATGTTCTGGTAGAGATTGGAAGGCATCTAGAAAGTTACGGGATATGGATAAATATTGTATTGAAGCATTGGATTAAATAATTGCTTGACTGTATGACATATTTCTTTATGTGAAAGAATTTGTTCTGAAAATTATGAGATGTTTCTAATCATGCAATTTAACTTGTTTTGTAGGAAAGATCGTATACCTTCACCTACAAAAGAAGGACTACAACATTTGTTCAAACAACAAAATTATCTATTGAAGATATTGAATATATTGAAGTTCCTAAGATACAGGAAGAATGCCATGATCCGTCGATCATGAAGAATGATGTTTGGGATGTTGTCCCAAGACCTGAAGGGAAGTCTATTGTGACTTCCAAATCGATCTACAAGATCAAGCATGCTGCAGATGGCAGCATAGAGAAATACAAAGCAAGATTCATAGCTCGTGGCTTCTCTCAGAAAGAGGGAATAGATTTTGAAGAAACTTTTGCTCCTGTAGCCAGGTACACTTCCATCAGATCAGTACTTGCTCTGGCTACAATGATGAAATGGAAGATACACCAGATAGATGTTAAGACTACTTTCTTGAATGGTGTAGTTGAAGAGGAAGTGTATGTGGAGCAGCCACTCGGTTTTGAAACACATGACAGCGAGTCATATGTGTACAAATTGAAGAAAGGCTTGTATGGCTTGAAGCAAGCTCTTAGGACTTGGTATGGTAGGATGGACAACTTCCTATCTAGTTTGGGCTTTACCAAGAGTAAAGCGGATTCCAACCTTTACTACAAGGTTGAGGAAGGAAATCCAGTGATACTACTTCTGTATGTGGATGACCTGTTTGTTACAGGTAATGATAGTTTGATTGTTGATACCAAGAGGAAGCTTGCTGCCAAGTTCGAGATGAAGGACTTAGGGATGATGCACTATTTTCTAGGCATGGAGGTGTGGCAGAGTGCAGATGGAATCTTCCTTGGACAAGGGAAGTATGCAGTAGAGATCCTGAAGAGGTTCAGGATGATGGACTGCAAGGCCATGGCCACACCTATGGCATCGAACCTGAACCTTCTGTGTGATGCTTCATCTGAGCCGATTGATGTCACTATGTATCATCAGATGATTGGGTCCTTGATGTACCTGACGAACACGAGACCAGATATTTGCTTTGCGGTGAACACATTGAGCCAGTTCCTGACGGATCTGAGGAGTGTTCACCTGGTTGCTATAAAGCATATTCTGAGGTACCTGAAGGGTACAATTGACTATGGGCTCAAGTATTATGCGAATCAAAAGTTTAACCTACAGGGTTATGTTGATTCAGATTGGGCAGGCAGTGCTGCAGATAGGAAGAGCACTTTTGGGTGCTGCTTCAGTATGGGATCATGTGTGATCTCTTGGTTTAGCAGGAAGCAATCCTGTGTAGCACTGAGTACAACCGAGGCAGAGTATGTTGCATCCTATTCGGCTAGTTGTGAGGCAGTATGGCTTCGGAAGCTACTGTCTGAGTTATTTGATCTCCCGCTGGAAGCTACTGGTATCTTTTGTGACAACCAAAGTTGTGTGAAGCTGTTTAAGAACCCGGTGTTCCACGACAGGTCAAAATACATATAGATCAAATATCACTATATCAGGGATATGGTGCAGAGAGGAGCAGTGAAGCTCCTGTATGTTGCGACAGACAAGCAGATTGCAGATGTGTTGATGAAGCCACTAGCCAGAGTGAAGTTCGAGTACTTCAGAGAGAGGCTTGGTGTTCTTCAGATCGACGACACTTCGAGGAAGAAGTGATGGAGACATTTGCTGTAGCCATTCCTAGCATGGTGGAAGGGGAATCCTTCACATGGCTATGGATATAAGCGTTGGATGATGAGCATCAGGATGATGTTCTAGTTTCTGCTCTGTATGATCAGTTGGATCATTTATGTATGTACGCATCATGTTGGATGTTGGATATGATCAGTTGGTCATTTATGTATGTACGCATCATGTTGGATGATGGATATGATCAGTTGGATCATTTATGTATGTACGCATCATGTTGGATGCTGGATATGATCAATTGGATCATTTATGTATGTACGCATCATGTTGGATGCTGGTTATGATCAGTTGGATCATTTATGTATGTATGCATCATGTTGGATGCTTGGACCATGTATCTGTATATGTATCAGGTAGATACGTTGTATGATTAGGTAGATCATGTATGTTGATATGTATCAGGTAGATACATTGTGTGGATCATGTATCTATGTATGTATCAGGTGGATACACTGTGTATGGTGATATGTATCAGGTAGATACTTGGTATGCATCAGGTAGATGCATTGTATGATCAGGATGATCGTGGATGACGAGCTTCTCCCGATGACATGCATCAGAATGATGCAGTGATGATGATCGGGATGATCATGTGTACATCAGGATGATGTATGGAGAGTATCAAGTTGATACTCTGTGGCCGTGGACAAGTTGTGCAGATGAGCATGTAAGTGGACCTAGGAGATCTGGACAAGATGAAAAAGGCCTCAGATGCTCTTTCGAGGCATTGCTCTGGGAGGACATGTAAGTAGACCTGGGAGATCTGGACAGGATGAAAAAGGCCTTAGATGCTCTTTCGAGGCATTGTCCTATGGCATGTAAGTGGACCTGGGAGATATGGATAGGATGAAAAAGGCCTCAGATGCTCTTTCGAGGCATTGCCATGACCACATGTAATATGCTCCTGGGAGATCTGGACAGGATGAAAAAGGCCTCAGATGCTTCAGCCAGCTTTTGTGGTGGACCACATGTAATGTGCTCCTGGGAGATCCAACAGGTAGAGCTGTGTGCTTGTAATAGCCTGGGATGCTTCAGCCAGGTTTTGTGGTGAGATCACATGTAATGTGCTCCCGGGAGATCTGACAGGTAGAGCTGTGTGCTCGTAACAACCTGGGATGCTTCAACCAGGTTTTGTGATGGGTCACATGTAATGTGTTCCTGGGAGATTCGACAGGTAGAGCTGTGTGCTCGTAACAGCTTGGGATGCTACCGCTAGGTTTTGTGACACATGTAATAAGTCCTGAGGATTCCACAGTATGGCCAGTGATGATGAAGACCTGCAGGTGGTGGGCCTACATCTAGTATGAAAAAAGGACTGGCTCTATAGAACTTCCTATGACGAGTAGATTCAGAGATTGGTTGAGATAGCAACAGCAGTGACGATGACGATGATTCGAGGACGTTGCATCGATGACGATGATCCAAAGAAGAAGACTTGTGCTAGCAGATCTGTGTCAAGAAATACCTTCCTAGTTAAGAGGGAGTGTTGACGTATATGTAACTTCGGAATGTATTTCATTTATATATTTATTGTACTCCTATAGAGATGTATTATTCCTCTATACGGAAGTGTCGTCATTTGTATTGACAAGTGTCGTAACTTGTCAATGGGTTATTAGACCACCATGTGTGGGGTTGGCCCTAATTAAGTTAATATTGGGTTATTGTACTAAGCTAGACAAGTCGGCCCCATAAGGTTATTGGGCAATCAGGACAAGTATAAATAGAGATCTCTCGATCTCTATTTGGATCACTTAGAACTCACTCTTCCTTCACTCGGAAAGTGGCGCACATGTGAGGAGGAGGATCAGCTGCTAAGAGGAGTCTATCTCTGTGTACTTTGGTTGTATTATTGCTCTATCTATCTCCGAGGAAGTTGTGGGGTTTTTCACCTTAGGGTTTTCCCCACGGAAACTCTGTGTGTCTATTGTCTCTTATGTTTGCTTCTTGTGATGATTGACATGCATGCTATGATTGATATGCATTGATATACTGTACATGTTATTCTCTCAATAAAGATCATAGAGTATCTTGAATTAATGCTCAAAATTTAACAGATGTTATTGTTTGGGATCTGTCATGATCTCATGGTTTAGCAGGAAGCAGTCTAGTGTGGCTCTCAGCACAGCAGAAGCAGAATATATAGCTGCTTGCTCCGCTAGTTGTGAAGCAGTATGGCTTCGAAAACTGTTATCAGGATTGTTTGACTTGAAGATGGACCCCACTGTGATCTTGTGTGACAACCAGAGTTGTATCAAGATGAATAAGAATCCAGTGTTCCATGATAAGTCAAAGCACATAGAGATCCGATATTTCTATATACGGGATATGGTGCAGAAAGGAGCTATCAAACTCGAGTATGTAAGCACTGACGAACAAGTTGCTGATATATTGACCAAACCTCTGTCTCGAGTAAAGTTTGAGTATTTCCAAGACAAGCTTGGTGTAGTTTAGAAGGACCCTCCTCGAAAGGGGGAGTGATGTGGTCACTAATGATGAGATTGCCTGCATCGACAGTGAGGTCGATGATGTGGATACCTGTATTGGTGATACCGACAGTGAGGTCGGTGAATGGTCCTTAGACTGGGTCTAAGTTGACAAGTGGATTGTATCATCCCCAGACTTCGGTCCCAGAATTGATCCGTAGACAGATGTCTCAAAGAATGTGGTCCCTAGTGGACGAGAGGGGATTGTGTCATCCCCGTACTTCGGTCCCAGAATTGATCCGTAGACAGATGTCTCCGAGAATGTGGTCGCTAGTGGACGAGAGGGGATTGTATCATCCCCGGACTTCGGTCCCGGAATTGATCCGTAGACAGATGTCTCCAAGAATGTGGTCCCTAGTGGACGAGAGGGGATTGTATCATCCCCGGACTTCGGTCCCAGAATTGATCCGTAGCCAAATGTCTTCGATAAAGTGGTCCCTAGTGGACGACAAGGGATTGTATTGTCCCCGGACTTCGGTCCCATAATTGATCCGTAGACATCTGTCTTCGAGAATTGATGATAGGAATACATCGTCCCTGAACATTTAGTTCAAAATGTATGTGTCTGGATTGCATCGTCCATTGACATGAGACTTGTCTAAAATTGATAAGGATTGATCATCCTGGAATTGGATCATGTGTATTGCAGATTGTGCTGCTAAGATCGAGATGATCCAGATGCTGTAGATCGAGATGATCCAGATGATGATGTTGATCGTGATGATCGAGATGTTGTTGTTGATCGAGATGATCCAGATGATGTTCTTGATCGAGAGGATCCAACTGATGATGTTGATGCTATTGATCGAGAGGATCCAGTTGATGACGTGATGCTGTTGATCGAGAGGATCCAGTTGATGATGTGATGCTGTTGATTGAGAGGATCCAGTTGATGTTGTTATGATGATGATCAGTAGATCCAGACGATGAGGCTGTTGATTGGGTGATCCAAATGATGACGACGCTGTAGCTGATCGAGTGCTGCAGAAGGTGAAGACAATACTGACGATGCTAATACTCCAGTATTGAAGACCTGAAGATATTCCAGTAACTGGTTGAGTTACTGATGATGTATGAAGAAAGCTTCTAATGATTTATAGATGTATCATGTATGATGTTGATGACTCTTTGCTCCTGCAGATGTTGTTATAATATCCTTCTCGTTGAGGGGGAGTGTTGAAATATTGTAACTTTTAAGAATATTATATTTGTACTTTATTATTCCGGAGATGTTTCATTCCTCAGTGAAGACCTTATTATATATCCGAAGATGTTTTATTCCACCGTGGAGAATGTGGTAACTTGGGTTATTAGAATTCCCTAATGGGGGTCGACCCTGTATGAGTCATGTGGGTTAAAGGGTTATTAGATCACCCTAGTGGGGTCGACCCTGCCACATTATGTTAAGTGATTAAGTTGGGGCCGACCTAGTTAGTGTAAAAGTCAAGTCAGAGTTGTGTATAAATAGAGGAGGTGTGTTCCTCATTTAACACACATTTACACTCACTTGTGATTGGCACATAGGTGAGGGAGAGATCTGCTATGGAGGAGAAGGAGCTCATGTCTAGGGTTTACATCTTTGTATTTGTTGGTCATCTATATTGAGGACTTTGCTGGGTTTTCTACCCCATGAGGGTTTCCCAGAATAAATCTGTGTCTCTCATGTTTATGTTGTGCTTGTTGTTCTTTCAGTGATCCTGTATATGCTATTGTTGTGAAATGGAATGTAATGCTGATATTTTCTGTCTTAGTATATTGAATCTTAACACCTTTTACAATGATTCTTCAATGAACTTAAATAAGCTTTACAAATCAGTTTCAATACCCACAGAAGATGGATCTGATAACCTCTTTTCCTATCTCAAATCCGAATTTGTGAGGTGGCTGGAAAATGCAGAAATTTCTGGAAATATGCTGCTCAGAGATTGACCCATATCTCTCAAATCAAAACAGATTTTGGAAAACTAAGAGAGGCTTTTGTATATTGTTTTTTTATGAGAAAAAAACTCTCTCAGTTCTTTGAGATTCGTTTTCATTTTCCCGACATCTGTATTTCCAAAACATGTTTCAAACAAGGGAATTCTGAGATCCGAAAATTAGGTCTCAAAGATGGATTCTATTCTCCCAATCTGTGACACCTGTAGAAAAACTAAGAGAGGTTATTGTTCTTTGACATGTTAGGAACAAAACCTCCTCCCGTTTTGAAAAATGATTCTCCAGTCGCTCATAATCATCATTTGAAAATGATGACTCAGCATAGTAAAAACGCCATTTTTGCAGTAAATCTCCTCGTCTCCATCTTGATAGTCTTCATGTCTTCGACAGTTGCAGCAAGCCTTCAAAGGCTGATGGATAAGGTTGAAATTTCCACCTTGACTGACAGGTCATCTTTTGCCCAAAAATAAGCAACAAACTTGATCTCTTTTAGCTTGTTGACACCTTCAGAACTGGGACATAACATTAAATCTGATGCTCTTAATTATAATATTTGTTTAGAAATCATCCTCGTGCCCTTTAGAATAATAAAACTTAGATCTGTGCAAAAAGAATGCCATTCTACCCATCTTTGTGCTTTCAGTGGCTTAGAGGGCCTTGAAATTGCGGTCTTAGCTACCGAAAGCGAGTGCTTTTGGTGGCTTATAGAACTTTAAAACATACTCCTTAGCCACCGAAACCTATCTTTTGAGATTTTTTACAAATGAAGTGCTGACTCAAGAGTTCTTACAACATACAACTTTGGAGCTCTTAAACAAGACTCTCAAATATTTAAAAATGTCTGATCTAATGACTTTCCTATCACTTAATGAAATAAATTTTTCAAATTTATTTGAGGAGATAACATCTAGCTCCTACTCGGGGCTGAAGGCCTCCCTGTGAGGTTTCAAGAACCACAGATATGATGCCTTTCCTGGAAATCAAAATACAGAACCTAGTCTAGTGTTCCATTGGGCATGGAGTCTTTTAGCCTGTGCAACTGATCTCTGTACACCTTCAAAAACTGCCATCCTCAAGACCTGCCTTTATTCACATAAGCTGACTGATATTTCTGCTGCAAACTAGAAGAAAAGAAATGCTCGGACATCGAGCTTATTTCCTACAATATACTATCCTAACCATCTCTGCAATTTGGTTCGGTAAAGGATGATTTCCATAGTAGCCATCCAAGCAATTTTAATACTGAAATTATTTCATCTTTATCGCTGATCAGTAAATGATGTTTGAAATGTAACAATAGTAATAAGAACTTTTTCTGGAAATCATACTCACCTGAAAACATATGTAAGTTAAAGAAATCCGAAACTTTCAAGTTTTCTGAAAGGTATGATTCTATGAATGCTGACACTGGATCTTTAAAACTGAAATCAGAAACCTGTTGATCTCCGGGAAACTGTTGCACTTCAATGACTACTTCTCTATCAGAAAATTTATGACCTTCTTGTTCTTTTGTGATCACCTTGTGATCATAAAACACTATGAACTCTTCTTCAGAAAAGTGCTCAAGAGATGATGATAGAGCAATGTTTAAATGACAAGGACTATGATTAGCTAGGAACATATAGTTGCCTATGCAATCACTAGTTATCATAGGGTCATTTTGATTTATAAACTGATCATAAACTTCAGACTCATACCTATCTCTGGAGTACTCTACACATATTGAAGAATCTGATTCCAAATCTGAAATATACTCATCTTCAGGCTGCTGTTCCATATTTGTTTCATACTCACTGCTTTCTTGCTCTGAATCTGAAATGTACTCACCTTTCTATTCTTGTGCATGTAAGTTTTCAAAGTCAATCTGCTTTCGGATAATCCTGGAAGCATGAATGTTCTCCTCTACCTCTTGGGAATTTTCAAACAAGTGTCTTAAGGATGATGACTTCCTTTCTAATAGGAGAAGGGAAAGTTATGAATGCAAACCCATAACATAATATATCATGGCAGTCGTCTTTGTAGGCCGGATCTCCAAAGGCATTTCATGATAAGTGCTGTAGAATCTTCGATTGAAGATAGGAAAAGCTTCGTTCTCCTCTCTCTTCAAAGCACAGAAATCAATGAGATACAAATCAAGAGATTTGTTCTCACCCCAATGCTTCAAAAAGGCATTTGACAACTCGATCCAAGAGCCAATAGAATTAGTTCTCAAACTCTTAAACCATATTGCAGCATCTTTGACCAAAGTTTTGGAAAATATCCTCATCATGACATCATCATGAACTATCTCAAATTGATCAAGGAAGTTTTCAAAAGCCCCTAAGTGCCTCTCAGCTATAACATGATCATCTTCTGAAAACCGGGGAAGATACTTAAAGAAATCAAGAGGATAGGGATTAAGGTGACATGGCAACCTCAAAGGTTTAAACATCCTATTTCTAATTTTGACTTGAAAAGCAGTGGGTTGAACCTGAGGGTTAATAGTTTGATAAGAAGGATCAACAATAAGGGCAAAAGGTGCTGTGATCTGGATAGGTTTTGAAACAAGTTCAACCTCCTCAAGGTTACATGGATGCTCAAATTCAGAAGGAATTTGAATGCAAAACTCTTCTTTAGGAATAGGCTGAGGTAAAGATATAGAATTAACATCAACCACACAAGGAGGCTGTACACCTTCCTCTTCTTCTAAAGATGGATAAATAAAAGAAGGATGATAATTTTCTGAATATACAAAACAGAAAATGATTCTCTTAACATGCAAAGGGAACAGCATGAAAGAGTTGATAAAGAAATATAACAGTTCATGAAGCAGACTAATGAACTGATACCTGGATTTTAAATTTAGCCTCTTCATCTTATGTCAACCGGATCCTCCCCAGTGGAGTCTTTAATGTGAAGTCGCCAGGCAAATGATTACAGTCGAAATTTATGTCTATCTCTTTTCTGCCATCAAGAAACAGATCTATGTCGTTCTCCCAGGGAAATTCTGCTTTCACTTTCGTTCCTTGGCAACGGCGCCAATTTGTTATCACTCCAGGAGTCTTTCCTTGACTGTGAAGGGAATGAGCCTGGTAACTTAAATATTCAATAATGTATGGGAAAAAGAATCAAGTCGGATGACTAAATATGCTCACATCCGCTCAGAAACATATGAATCCATTCGAAGACGAAGACTTTCTACTATACTGTTAAGAAGGTTTAAATCAAATGTATGGAAGCATGGAGAAGACTTTTCATACTAGCAGAAATATACATACAATAGCATATGTGAATGGCCAGCTATGATAGGTAAAGTATTTGCAGTCCAAGATCATCAACGCAGTGATAAGATGACAGTTACGAGGCATTAGATGAAGCATGAAAGAATACATACAGGTTTAGTACATCGATAAAGAGATGAGATGACAATCATTTGTTATCGGATATACATAAACATGAAAATAAAGAAGATGAAAACTGAACAAACACAGCGAAAGAAGCTTCTGTGTCAAGCTGAATCCATAGATGTCTGAAATAAAGTATGGCAACAAGCCTCCAAAGTTGAATCACAATCCTCAGACTGTTTTCTCCCTCCCCCTT
Source organism: Larix kaempferi (assembly GCA_027924585.1). Taxonomy (NCBI): domain Eukaryota; kingdom Viridiplantae; phylum Streptophyta; class Pinopsida; order Pinales; family Pinaceae; genus Larix; species Larix kaempferi. Next base: position 7,146,694 of record BSBM01000459.1, on the reverse strand, counting down.
TTACAATGATTCTTCAATGAGCTTAAATAAGATTTACAAATCAGTTTCAAGATCCACAAAAGATGGATCTGATAACCTCTTTTCCTATCTCAAATCCGAATTTGTGAGGTGGCTGGAAAATGCAGAAATTTCTGGAAATATGCTGCTCAGCGATTGACCTATATCTCTCAAATCAAAATAGATTTTGGAAAACTGAGAGAGGTTTTTATAGATTGGTTTGTTGGGAGAAAAACCTCTCTCAATTCTTTGAGATTTGTTTTCATTTTCCCGACATATATATTTAAAAAACATGTGTCAAACAGGGGAATTCTGAGATCCAAAAATTAGGTCTCAGAGATGGATTCGGTTCTCCCAATATATGACACCTGTAGAAAAACTGAGAGAGGTTATTGTTCTTTGACATGTTAGGAACAAAAACCTCCTCCCGTTTTGCAAAATGATTCTCCAGTTGCTCATAATCATCATTTGAAAATGATGACTCAGCATAGTAAAAACGCCATTTTTGCAGTAAATCTCCTCTTCTCCATCTTGATAGTATTCATGTCTTCCACAGCTGCAGCAAGCCTTCAAAGGCTGATGGATAAGGTCTAAATTTCCACCTTGACTGACAGGTCATCTTTTGCCCAAAAATAAGCAACAAACTTTATCTCTTTCAGCTTCTTGACACCTTCAGAACTGGGACATAACATTAAATCTGATGCTCTTAATTATAATCTTTGTTTAGAAATCATCCTCGTGCCCTTTAGAATAATAAAACTTAGATCTGTGCAAAAAGAATACCATTCTGCCCATCTCTGTGCTTTCGGTGGCTTAGAGGGCCTCGGAATTGCGGTCTTAGCTGCCGAAAGCGAGTGCTTTCGGTGGCTTACAGAACTTTAAAACATACTCCTTAGCCACATAAACCTGTCTTTTGAGATTTTTTACAAATGAAGTGCTGACTCAAGAGTTCATACAACATACAACTTTGGAGCTCTTAAACAAGACTCTCAAATATTTAAAAATGTCTGATCTAATGACTTTCCTATCACTTAATGAAATAAATTTTTCAAATTTATTTGAGGAGATAACAAAAAGAAGACATCACTGTTTTATATCATTGTTTTTGTCCAATTTATCATCCATAGGGGCTTCAACATTTTTCTTTGTTTTAGGAGACATGTGAGGAATGAAACTAGGCTCAACCATTGATCCCTGCTTGGATGTAAACTTAGAATTCATAGGCATAGTTGCCCCTGAATTGTATCCATATATTTGATGATTAGGATAATGGACAGTTACATGTTTCCCTATTGTTTGTCCCTGGAAAAAAAGAACAATGGGTGTCAATTGCAGAACAAAAATTGTGGGCATAATCCATAAGAGAAGTGATGAACAAAGTAACCACCAATATTTTCTATCACAACCACAAATTTGGTCCCTAATGAGACAAATATTCCAAATATAGAATGAACTTGTCATGCATATTACATGAAAGTGCATCTTACATGAATGAAATTTCATAGTAGGATATGCAAACTTGAAAAATATCAAGTTTCATTCTATAACCAATCACATAGAATTGCAATATCAGTTTGTTAAGGAAACATGCAACAAGGGGATGGAAGATGGTGGTTGATGCATTGCCCACTCAATTGGAAAAATACATGTTTGATATTTGCAAAAAATGTGTTTGGATGAATTCTAATCGGATGCAACTTAGCATGGGCATCTTTTTGTTACATGTAAGATGAATGGGAGTGCTGAAATATTGCAGCCCAACATATTGAAAAGAACATCCAGAGCATTTGGGAAAGTATGAATTAAACTTCTTTGTGAATTGCATTTTTTATGCTATATATATGTTTGTGTTTGTGTAAATCCATATGTGTGTGTAAGAAAGGAGATTCTTGAAATGTACTTTTTATTTTTCCCTTGTTTGTACAATTTATGTTTATGTACTCATGCATTCTTTGTATCAATTTTGTATCAATTTTCAATTGTTTTTCTTGTTCATCTAAATGATAAACTATTTCCTTGTTTTTCCATTTCCAATGCCATTTTTTTTAACTTTTAATAATGAGTCATCCTTCTTCCTTCATTGCCATGCAATTCCTTTATCGTTCATTTTTCAAAATTATAAAGCACAATATTTGACATGTGTGTAGTGTTCTTCCACTGAATACCAAAGAGGATGGTTCGAAAGAAAAAGTGGAGTTCTATTATGGATATAGAAGTACAAGATCTATCCGAAAAAGAAAATTTTTCTAGTGTTGATTTGAGGTGGAGTGAAGTTCTAAAAGAGGACAAAGTTGTTGATCATGTTGCAATAATTCCATATTCTAGAGTTCCAAATTTCATAAATGGGGAGGAAACGAATTTAGATGCACCATGTAGTTTCTTACGAACGCGAAATGTCGTGAAGGATGACCTTAATAATAGAGATTCTACTTCCAATAAGTATTCAATGTGAGTAAGCCTAGTATTGTGATACATGTGTATATTGCTTATTTTGTTTTATGCGTTTACTAAATCCCGTGTTTGAAAAAAATGCAAATGTACATAGATATTGGTGTTCTTATGGACCAAAATATAAGAGGACTGCAACAAAACCTTCCCAGAGAAGGCAACGCTATGTTCATAAGAGACGATGCCAATGCCACTTCATTATTAAGGAAAAGTTGGTAGACCAAGGGATGCCATAATTACATACAATATGGATACACATGAGGATAAAAATGGTTGGCCATGCCATGGAAAGCTTGATAGATCAACTGATCCAAGGGCAATGTATTCACCTCGTCTTTCAAGAGAAATGGTGTTGTCAATCGAGGCATTATATGACATGGGATTGTCCATTGACATGGTTTATGAGCGACACATGTTGGAGGTTCAAGAAGGTAGATTCAACATGGATCCAAGAAGTGATCGAGACAACTTTTTGACATGAAGAGATGTCATGAACATTTTCAACAGACTAGCTAAATCAAAATTTCAACTCAATAAGAATGATTGAATAAGTGTTAACTTATGGTATAAACAAGAGAAAAAGTCGTTCTTTTTCTACCAAAGGCCCGAGGGTGATGATGTACCGTTTATAATTGGTATTCAAATAGAGTGGATGTTGCGCAATATGGTAAAGTACTCACACAATAGTATCATTGCAATGGATTCGATGTTTAGCACAAACAAATGCAGGGTGAGTATTCATTTAAAATGGGCACATATGTATGCACACTTTATTTTTTATTTAATCATCTTTAATATTTATAATGTTGTGAATGTAGTATCAATTGTACACTCTACTCGTATTTGAAAAACAACAAAGTGGAGTCCCAATTGCATGGGTCATTTCATCGTGGAATAGGTCATTTCACATTTCATTATGGTTGTCAAAACTCATGGATAGAGGTCGACAACTTAAACCTGAATGGACAGTGAATGCCTTCGTGACAGATGATGCATTAGCTGAAATCAATGCAATAAGGTATTATGTTTGGAGAATAAGTAATCATATGTGCTCAATGTTTTTAACACTTTACTAATTTATTTATTTGATACAATTTTTTTTCTTGTTGTAGGTACACTACAGGTTGTCGAGTTTTATTATGTGTATGGCATGTCAGAAGAGCTTGGTTAGAGAATATTTACAGATTGACTAGTTGTGAGGAAATTGGAAGGAAAATGTTTTCAGCATTAGGCACAATCATGAATAATTGCTATGATCTAGAGTATGTTATCCAAACTTTAAAACATTTTTATACTGAATTTGCAAATGAGAAGTGTTTCTTGGAGTATTTCTCAAGAAATTGGATGCAGGACCAAAAAATCCGTAAGAATTTATTCAATTTGTAGCAAAATAATTTCTTTCTTGAATATGGCGAATTTCATAATTGTATATTTTTCTTGCAGATATGTGGGCAAAAGGTTACAGGAACTGCCGTCATGCCAACCAAGAGACAAACAATGCTATTGAAAGTTATCATTGCTTTTTAAAAACGAGATTCTTAAATGACCGTAGAAGAAAGTGTGCATGGCGGATGGATTGGTTTATCTATACTCTCCTAAAAATGGTTGAATTGTATTACTGGAACATTGCTCGTCAAAAGAAAGCTTGTTTTGTAAACAACTACAAGTTGAAGCATATCATAGAGACATCTATGGAGAAAGCCAAAATTATTCCTGACCATCATTGTACTCTAAATGTTGATATTCAAAATGCCTATTGGGTGCAAAGCCAAACATCTTTGGAAATATATATTGTGGTTTATTCAGATCAATGATTTAGTTATTGTGATTGCCTATGGGCTATGAAAGGTAATTTTTGTAAACATGTCATTAAAATAGGCATGTTGCATGGAGACTTTAATGATTCTATGGACATCAATCGATTAGCTAAGTTTGATGTTGATATTGATATCACAAATAGTGGGTATCCAATCATGCAATATGATTATAACATTGTTGATGATCAAAACATTTCAAATGCAAGAAATGCAACTTTCGAGCCAATCATCAATGAAATTAATGACTCTGATCTTGGGAGATGCCAAGAGATTTTTGATAGATGCAACAAGAAGATCCAAGAAACAATGGTGCAACCTCCATGTTCTATTTCAAAGGTATTATTGATGGAAGTGCTAATGGACAAGTTTGTTGCTGAAATGAATAATCAATGCATAAATGATTTTGATTTTAAGTATAATGATAATGAGGCCACATTGAAGTGAAGAAAAAGCTTTCTAAGTCCCAAAAAGAGGCCTTTCCAATGACAAAAAAAACGTTAGTTGCTACAAGACTTGAACACTACACCCATTCAAGGTCATGATAATGCTTCCAAAATTATTTCCAATGTTGATGCATCACAATATAATTTTCCAGTAGCAGATGGAGCTCATTCGAAGAAGAAATACCTTGAAGAGGAACTAGAGACAATGTATGCAAAGAAGAGGTCAACAACAACCCCTCCAGGTATTATTTGTGGTATTATTTGAACTAAAATGTCTCTAATGGAGTGAGAGAACATAAAGAATCTTATAATTGTAATATATTGAAAGGTAGAGAACATGTTTTGCGAGCCACACCACAAAGGGTTGAAAGGCATAGGCATTACATTTAAAAAAATTCAAATTCAGCTCAACCATCAATGATCAATCTTGCACAATCACCATTAGAGTCACTTCCAACCATGAATCTATTAATAGGTTTGTTTTTCGATGAAGTTAAAGTTTTGTTGGATTACTCGAGAAACATTATAATATTTAATTGTTTGGTATGTGTTTGTATGTGTATATTTTCAAGTGATGTCTCTCATATTACACAAACACCACCAGCAAGGAGAACAACGTTGAAATTATTCTCTGAATTGGATTGACAAAATCAAGGTTGTAATGTCCCTTTTTCAATTTTTACAAAAATGCCCAATTTTCCACTTTTTCCCCAATTTCGACCTTTGACTAGTTTTGATGCCTAGGTCCCAATTTTGCTCCAAATGGTCCCAAATATTCAAGGAAGGTGTGTGAAAATGCCCACATAAGATCCAAAGAGATGATGTAAACCTCACAATGAAAGAATTTAGGAATAATAGAAGAAGAGAGAAGCAATAGAACATAGATCCAAAGGCGCTCTGATAGAGGCAGAATAATTACACATGTTACATAAATTTGAATAATAAACTGGTAAATATACAATGCTGAGGATGAGGATTCGAATTCACTAGGTGTAATTCGAATTAGCCTTCATGCACAGATCCATAATCAGTGGGGATTCGTCAAAGCATAACTAGGAGTCCACCTTCTCATCAGTGAAGTCATCAATGCACAAGTAATGGTCAACCGGGAGTCAAATTGAGTCTAACTGAGTGTGGTTGGTGTAACTGGCACATGGAAGCACTAATGTAGTGAAGGAGGCTCAGTGGAGGTCGCAGATGGAGCTAATTGGAATCATAACAGGTTATCTAGTCACACTGGAGGTCCATCGGAGTGATAAGATCAGTTAAGAGTGAGTTAAGCCTAAAATCAGGGAGAGAACTCAGTTAACTGAACTAAACTGGACTAGTAGGTGAAGATGGACTGGTAGGTGAAGAAAGGTGCCCTTCTCATGCAGTAGGTGAAAGGAGAGTGAACTAAGCTCTAGGAGAGCTAAAACTGATTTGAAGGAAGCTCCGGGGGCTAGTTTGCTGAGGGCTAGGTGCTGGTACTGATGACTAGGATGCATGCAAACCCTAATTTTGCATGCATGACTGAAAATGAAAATGACAGAAATGCTAGAAGGACTAGGATGGAGTATAGGAATATCTTGACACCCCCCCTTAATCCATCCTGGGCCCTTGTAACTAGGACCAAAGGTCACCCATACAATCAAAGAAATGATAGAAAAAGAAAGAACTGTCCATAAACCGAGGAAATGGGGAAAACCTCATGGGAAAAATACCCCCCCTCAAAAGAACAGTAAATAACTCAAAGAACCATCATACTATGCAGAAAAGAAAGAAGCTTTCATCAGTGAAAACTTTTGCAAAAGACTTGGCAAGCTGATCCCCTGTAGGAAGCCAAAGTAGAAGCTAGATCTGGATGTAGTCTCTTGATATGCCTCCCACTGTGTGGAGAATGTGTTGGACGAAGCAAGTATTTCAGGAACTCTTTCTGTAACTGGAGCGAATGGAACATGAGGAGTCTTCCCAAGAGATGGAAGAGAGAACCCTATCATCATGCTACATCTCTCATGGAGAGGTGGATGGCATAATGCAAGGTTGGCATTATGCTGAAGTCTAGTAGTTCTGTGAATAGATAAATCATCAACTGTGTTCTCAGCAGTAGCAAGGATTGTGTGAGCCCATGTTGACCTTGAATCTGGACTGAGAATAGGTGTTGGTTTTGGATCTGAATCTTTTTGAACTATGATCTCAACATCAAGATCTTGATCTTCTTCTTCATCAGAAGAGGAGTCACTGTGATCTTCATCAGAATCTGAAGGAATAGTCGGAGAGAAAGGCATGAAGTGTGAGAACTCATATGCTTTGAGGCATGATTAGCAATCCCATTCGCTATAACCTTTCCAGTGGAGATTTCTGTAATCTCTATTGTGTTTGGACCAAAAATTACTTGCTTTGGTGATCTTGTATGAGTCATTTGATATACTGACAACAAATTAGCTGTTAGAGAAGGAACAAATAAAACATTTTTGAACATACCATGCTCCATATGAACTGTACCCAATCCTTTGGCAGAAATTTGAGAGTTGTCTCCCATGTGAATGGTAGGCCCATCTTGGAGATCCAAAGAGGAAAAGGATTCTTCAGAGGTAACCATGTGGTTGGAGGCTCCAGAATCTATGAGGAGGGCTTTTGACTTTGAAAAACTAGTCATAAATGCATGGCAATCATCAGATCCACTTCCAGAATCAGACATCTTTGCTTCTTTTGGAACAACAATTTTGTTTTGTTCAAGAAGCTTGGTTAGAAGATCAATTTTCTTGTGCATGCAAGCTTTCTCAGGATGGTTTCCTCTCTTGCAGTAGGAACAATTTGGTCTCTTTTGTTTGTCATTCTTGGATTTTGATGGCTTCTTGTCTTTGTCTTTTTGCCTTCCTTTTGCATTCGCTCCACTTGCTTCACCAGCTAAAAGAGCTAGATCTTTGGAGGTGTTTATGGCACCCATTTGAAACAGTTTGTCCTCTTCTTGAATGAGGGATTGAATGAAAACTTCTAGGGTAGGAAACTTCCAACCAAGGATTGACATTCGCCCAGAATGGAAAGTAGATACAAAGGCAAAAAATTGAGATCCAAGTTTACTCAAAATGGAGAGCACCAATTGCTCATCACTTTTACTGATGCCACAATGCTTGCATTGTAAAACCAAATTTTTAAATTTTGAGAAGAATGATTGAATGCTCTTGAAATTGCTAGGTTGTAGGGAAACCAATTCATTTTCAAGAATATGGCCTCTTAGCCCATCTTGTTTTCCAAAAAGACTCTCCAATTTAGTCCATAACTCATTTGGAGACTTCAATCCTTCAACATGGAACAATAGATCTTTCGACATATGAAGGCATATGAATCCAAAAGCTTCATCCAATTTGTTTAGATGCTTGACTCTCTCTACAGTTGTATGTGGTATGGCATCTCTTTCATAAACCAATCATTGAATCCCTTTATGCATCAAGTGAATTTTAATCTCACCCTTCCATTCAAAGTAATTGAAGGGAGTGAGGATCATAGGAGAAAGAGAAGGAGAAGCATTCGAATTGCTCATCTTGACTGTTGGAACAAGTGCAAATAGAAACTATTGAATCTGCTGCTGCAACTGCTGGAACTTCGAAATACCTGCAAAAAACTCTCAAGAATGGAGGTAGAATATACTCTTAAATGGATCTGATACCATGTGAAAATGCCCACATAAGATCCAAAGAGATGATGTAAACCTCACAATGAAAGAATTTAGGAATAATAGAAGAAGAGAGAAGCAATAGAACATAGATCCAAAGGAGCTCTGATAGAGGCAGAATAATTACACATGTTACATAAATCTGAATAGTAAACTGGTAAATATACAATGCTGAGGATGAGGATTCGAATTCACTAAGTGTAATTCGAATTAGCCTTCATGCACAAATCCATAATCAGTGGGGAGTCATCAAAGCATAACTAGGAGTCCACCTTCTCATCAGTGAAGTCATCAGTGCACAAGTAATGGTCAACCAGGAGTCAAACTAAGTCTAACTGAGTGTGGTTGGTGTAATTGGCACATGGAAGCACTAATGTAGTGAAGGAGGCTCAGTGGAGGGCGCAGATGGAGCTAACTGGAGTCAGAACAGGTTATCTAGTCACACTGGAGGTCCATCGGAGTGATAAGATCAGTTAAGAGTGAGTTAAGCCTAAAATCAGGGAGAGAACTCAATTAACTGAACTAAACTGGACTAGTAGGTGAAGAAAGGCGCCCTTCTCATGCAGTAGGTGAAAGGAGGGTGCACTAAGCTCTAGGAGAGATAAAACTGATCTAAAGGAAGCTCCGGGGGCTAGTTTGATGAGGGATAGGTGCTGGTACTGATGACTAGGATGTATGCAAACCCTAATTTTGCATGCATGACTGAAAATGAAAATGACAGAAATGCTAGAAGGACTAGGATGGAGTATAGGAATATCCTAACAAGGTGTATGACTGATATTAGGACTTAAATATGATGTTCAGGGATGATATATGGCCACCAAAAGACCTCTGCAAACTCTCTTAAGATTCTGGTTCAAATTTGCAATTTTACTAGTGATTTGGGGTTTAAATCCCCCTGGGGTAAGTACTGAAAATGGCCTCCCAAATGCTTCCAAACTCCCTCGAATTTATGAACAGAGGTAGGGAATGTATTAAGGATGTTTATAATGTTCCCAATGTACCATTAATTGATTATTATGTATGTTCCAACCCTCTCCCATTCAGCTGCAAAAATCCCCAATTCGACCCTTGGGGAAATGGTCCTATTTCTTCTCAAAATGCAAATAAACTGAGTAAAAATACTTCAAATGCTCAAGTACTGTATATGAAACTTATAATACACATCCATGGCAATCCATTAATCACAAATGTATCAGAGAACCATCCTTTCATTCGAAATCATTAGCATCATAATGGTATACATCAATGTAGTGGGGAAATGGTCATTGTTTGCTCATTAATCAACATTTTTACATACAACCAATGGATATTTCGACCTGAGACTTTCTGAAGATGAATAACAGAGGATATAAAGATATTACAATCAGAAATACATCATATGAAGCTCTCCCAATGAGTACAAGAGCTCACCAAAAACGCCCTCCCTCAAGGAGCATGAATATGCCTTAAAAAATGGAAATGGTTGAGAGATGGTGTTGCACTCAACAAAACCACGAGCTGACCTGTAGCTGATACCTTCAAATAAAAATCCATTAAATCTCCATGAAATACCTGAGTGGCCTCTCCGAACACCAAATTGGATGGGAATCTTTCACCCTCGAAATTGGCTAAGGCAAGAAACTAGTCATCCACTAGCTCTCTCTCCACAAATGCATTTTTTCTCAAATGATCAAAAGTTATTCTCTTGGTCGATTCCTGTATTTTATAAACATCCTTAGCCTTCTAAGGTTCCTAATCCATCCATAAACTCAATCCAATTCGAATTAGGGTAAGGGATCAAGATTTGCCATGTGTACTACCTTTCCTAGCCTTCCACCTTCCACCAATTCGAGTGGAGGTCTCTTTGGCTTCTCCAACTCCCATGAGTGCCCTCTTGGAGCCTATTTTTGGGGCTGACATGTCATAATGGTTAGATGTCAGAGGTCAGATCTGCAATTTGTGATAGATGTCATAGATGCTCCATCATTGTTGTCATAGGGGCTAGGGAATCTAGCCCAAGTGTCCACAAACTTCCAATTTGACTCTTCCTCTTCCATGGAGGTTACCAATCCATCCCAATTCGACTTAAGATGCTCAATTCCATGTGTATGACTTACCAACTCACCCAAGAGTGTTCACCTTCTCATGAATTCGAATTGGCAAGAGAGAGATGCCATGTGTCCTTGAGAAATCAAGCTAGTGTGGGTCGGTCCCACATCCTCCATATGTCTTCAAAACCACTTGCCACCTAGAATTTCTCTTGAATTTATTTATTCAACCTATTTATTAAATAATTGAACTCCTCTAATGTCTAAACATCATTTATTAGTTTCCTTATTACAATTCCACATGTGCCCATCCAACATAGGAAATTAGTAGGATTGATGGGATTATCTTACTATGCAATTATTTGAATGGGGACATTACAAAGGTGCACTACTAGAAATGGAAATACTACCAGACAATAATTTTGTAGCATGGACACTCTACACTTTTTGGTAAATTTTTTATTGTTGTAAATTTATTGCAAAGTATGCCATTTTTTGTTGCAAGCTTTGTCACTATATAATGTATACTTTAATTAAATCAATATTATTGGATAGAAGGTGTAGTATTGCCTACATTAGTACTCCTTTTTGAAAGAAAATCAGATGGAAACTTTTATTTAGCCCAACTATTTTGAAATTCAACTTTTTGCATTTTATTTCTTGGTATTTATGTATCTGTGTAATTGTGATATTAAGTGGTTGCATGCAGTTTCTTCTTTGAAAGCAAAATGCAATGACAATGATTTCAGCAACAGGCGACCCCTATTTTTTTCAAGGTGATTTTTGTCCATAAAAATATAGCTCGGACATGAACTACTACACAGAGCCAGTGTAAACCTGCTGGAAGTGGTTCAAAATGTTTCAGAAAGTAATTCTTTTTTCTAATATTTTGTAATTCACTCTTATAGTTAGTTGTTGAAATTTATATAGGATTCTTGCACATATTAAGTACCTATTGGAATATGTTATGATTGAGAGAATCCAATTTTATTCTCTTAGACTTTCACTCCCTTTCGGGCTTGTATGTTGAGTTCCAGTAAAGAGTGAGTTGGGATTGTTAAGGACTAAGAATAATGTGAATTTGAGAGGTCTAATGTTTTAATGGATTAAATAGAGTTCAGGATGATTTTTCTTATGATTTCTTTTTGTCAAAGGGCATTATCCAATACTTGACTGTAGATGGCATGGCATTATTCCATAAATTAAAATGAATTTTTATAAAAATACATGAAATGTAAATGTAATTATGTAGGTTGGGATATTTTATAACTTGTGTGTCAAATGAAATTTATGGAATGATCCTTGACTAAGAATACACGAAGTGTAGCATGTGTGTTCTTACTAAACTTATAGATGCATTGGTGTGTACAATACCATTGTACTGGAGATGCCATTTTAAAAAGAATAATGTAGATGTTGTAGGCTCTTTTAAAGACCCGGGGTTCACTAAAAGTGTCCAACAAAAATCCACAATAATTCAATATGTTGGCCCATATTCAACCTTCTAATGAGTTTAGCTTGGCTCTTATTTATATAAATATCTTCTATGGTCTTCTATTATTAGATTTTATATGCTTATTAACCTTACTTTATAAAGGTTTACTAACATTTTGCCAAGATATGTGAATTGATACATTCCAACAACGAAATTTAAGGAAGCATTGTTGGAATGTCACATCATGAGATTTAAAGGCTCGATGCCCGATTGAATAATAATGTGTCCTAATGATGGTTCAAAATGGGGCATTTCTTCATCATTAATGTTTATGACATCTTCCCGCTCACTAAAATCATAGTTCAAGCTCGATTCAGTGTGATTGATGTACCTACGGGTCATCATTTAACTACACTCACAATATTTGATTATTTTGTTAATCAATGTCTAAGGGTTTGATCGCAGAAGCAACAGGGCTACCTATTGAAGGAAATAGGTGATTTAAGAAACAACCTTTCAAAGTTGATATAGACCAGTACCTCTTGCCTAGACATGAAACTCTTGATTGGAACAAAGGGACACACCTAGACAATATCAAGGAACAGTGGAGGGATGTGATTTAAGTATTATCCAACGCTATGTTACATGCGAGGGAATATTTGCTACTGTCTACAAATATCATATCAAGTTCCTTCTCCATGTGTCAAGGAAATCTAAACTAAACCTCCCTTATTATCTATTCAAGAGTCTTCCCAAGATGAAACTAGGGTTAGAAATCATCCTAAACACACCAATCACTCCATCTTCCACCATGGGTTAGTGAAATTGTTAGTATTGATTGAACTAAGGAAACAAGGTCACTCCTAGAAACACTTTCTCTTCTGGGCAGGATTTGGATCAGAGAAATCAGAGGGACTAAGCAATCTAGAAACCGAAGCCAGTAAAGAAGAGACAGAATTCTCAATTAAAAAGAGCAGTGCTTCTCGTTCCAAACACATAGATCAAGAGGGATAGGGCACTTCCAAGACATGCATAAGTCGCAAAAGGAAGGTGGAGTAGAATTTTGAACAAATAATTGAAGAATCCAACCCTAAAGGAGAGCCTATTACAGAACCAATTGAAGAAAATGTCCAGTATGAAGAAGAGCCTACACCTAAAAACAAGATTGTGTCTGTCCCTAAGACACCTAAAGTTACAGAAGAGAAGGAAGGCTCCAGAGTAGAACAAGGTATGCCTGAGAATCCATCTTCCAATCCAGAATTTCTAGCCACTTCTTCCTCTCTAAAATCTGAAGGAACTAGATGGAGACCTAAGACTAGGCCTACTAACAAATTGAGAATGAACATGAAGGATATCCTAAAACCTAGGTTCATGAAAAACACAGTGATTAAAATTGAATATTCCTTGAGTGAGGAAGATCCCAGAATTAAGGAAATGGAAGAAACATTATCCTAAACCCTAATCAATATTGAAAAGAGTCTCGAGAATTGTCCAGAGCTACCAGAGAGAAGTCACAAGGGAAAGGAAAAGTATAGAGTTCAGAATTTTGAAGTTGGAATGAGCTCAAAGATTGCAAACATGGAAATTCAAACAGAGAATGTTAATACACAGAAGATGGAACAATCCCCTAAGATCCAGGAAGCCCAGGATGTTGAAAATTCAGTTGAAATCGCTGCAAATTTGTGTATGAAAAACCTTGTAGATCAATCACAAGTTGAAATTGAGTCAGAAATATAAGGTCTCAAAAAAGCACTTCAATATTACAAATCGTAGAATGAGCATCTAAATGCCCCTAATGATCAAGTCATTGAGGATAATTGAAGATTAAGGGAGGATTTAGTGGAAATCAATGCCAATTATGAAGACTTAGTGGTGACTGCAAAAGAATCTATAAAGAGGAGGAAGTTAGCGCAGCGGATGAATGAAGAGTTGACCAAGCAGAATCGAGATCTTCTAGAAAGAGTTCAAGCAATAGAAACATAGAACGCTCAGCTACAAAGGAAATCTCAAGCACTATATGGATTGACTATGACGAGCATGATTGTCATTGATGACAACACATTAATGACAAAGGATGAAATGATGACATGACAAGTGGACAAGGACAATGAAGGACATGGAATTTGATGACAAGGACATGATGTATGAAAAATGGCAAGCATGGATGACATGAATGACATGCATGATGACAAGGAAAGCATGGATGACATGGCACAAAGGACAAGGACCTAGATTGATGATGAGGTGGACAAGGCTGATGGCAAGCAAGACAAGGTAGTACAGTTGTGGGCATTTGGAAGATGATTGCAGGCATTTGGAGGGTGTTGCGGCCATTTGGAAGATGGCTGTGGGAATTTTGAGGGTGTTGCGGGCATTTTAAATAAGGCCCTACGGGCATTTTTAAATGGACCTTGCGGGCATTTTTGTGGAGGTCTTGCGGGCATAATTAAGGCCCCCCTACGGGCATTTCTAAAGTGGAAATGCGGGCATTTTAGATGCCTCTTGCGGGAATCCTGGAGGACAGCATGCGGGCATTTATTTGAAGACCATGTGGGCATTTGAAACACTCCATGTGGGAATTTGAAACACTCCATGCGGGCATTTCTAAGACCCTATGGGGGCATTATTTTTTAGAACATTGCGGGCATACAAAATGACAAATGACCCCATGTGGGCATTTTTGAAGTAGCATTGCGGGCATGAGTTAGAGGTCATGTGCGGGCATATTTGGAGGCATTTGTGGACAAGTAAAAAGAGCCCCTGCGAGCATCTTTTAAGGAAGGTGAATACCATATGAAAAGGAGATGACATGGCATGAAAAAGATAAAAGAAATCCATGATGTTGTGGCAAATATATATATATATATATATATATATATATATATATATATATATATATCTGAAGAGGATTATATGGAAATAAAAAACAAATTTGATTTATTTAATGATGTAATGATAAAAATAAAAACACAATGACATGTCGGCCTCCTAAATTGATGGATAAGGAAAAGTATATATAAAGAGGACAAACCTCTGTGTTTGGAGTGAATTTTGTGTGGAAGATTTCGGGAGGTACAGTAGAGCTCTGTTTTCGAGGTTTTGAGGAGATGAGGACAAGTTCGGTGGTAGTAGTAGATCAGCGAGTGCAGCAGTGAAATAATTTTTATATCTCTGATTTTGGGTGGCTAAAATGATGACAGAGACGGCTGGATATTCTGGGGAAGCAGATTGCTGAAGACATGGACAAATTGCATGCTTATGATGATATGATGGCAATTTTTATGACAGGTTGTACAGTCAAATGATATGGATAGAATGAAGATGTGCATGATGATGTGATTGTGATAGGCAGCAGGACATGTGATATGATTATGTTGACAAGGGTAAATTGATGAAATTGTCTATGTAATACAAGTTGGGCCTTGTACTATTTTTCTTAGTTGGATCTGAGAAAAAGACCAAGCTAAGTCTTGGAATAGAAGTTGGTGCTTCTGATTCAGTTGTAGCTGATAAAACCTCTCGATTGTAACCGATTGAATAAATATAAAAATATTACAAAGCTCATATTGTGTTGTGTCTCTAATGGTGTGAATTGATGTTGTGAATGACATGTTTAAAGGTTGATGATTATTGATGTATAGCTTAGTGTGAATGGTGATATATGCCTAAGTGTTAAAGTGGAAATGTAGTGTGAATGATGATATATGCCTAAGTGTTAAAGTGAAAATGTAAATTATATATGAGTGAATCCATGAAGATGGGTGTCTATTTTGGGGGGTCTTATGAGAAAATAAATCTAATTTTTTCATGTTTTTCAACTTTGGGTGAACAAAAGTGATATTTTTGTTTAGAATTTCACTTTTCAGTAAAAAGAAAACTTTTAGAGAATTATGTTAGCTTTCTATTCATAATTTTTTCAATTTTTTTATTGAGATTTGATATGTCGATTTGACAAATGATTGACAGTGTGTTCTTATAAAATGAAAGGACTACAAAATAGTAATGTTTTGTTGCGATCGTAAAATCATTGTTAAACTTGTTTTTTGCAAAAACAAAATATGCTACAACAATCTACACACAATATACTACTGCATGACTATAAGTTTGTAACCAATGTATCTATATACTAATTATTATATTTTTTGAATTCGATCAATGAGGAAACTTTGTCGATTTTCAACATGTTTTGTGTTGCGACATTTTTCTCTCAATTGACTATAAAACTAAAAAATCTACGAATACCCTTTTGAATTAGACACGCTAATTAACCACACCATATTTTTTTCAATTTTTTTGGTGGTGTATTTTTAAAGTTATGGATTTTTCATTTCACCGCATTTTGAAAGAGATGAAACCAAACTCGTCACATGTTAAGAAAAAAAAAATTAAAAATATCTGATCTCACCTATACACAACAAAATCTATACATAGGGAAAGTAGATTCAATGATGAAACTAATGGTATCAAGTCCGACAATCGATTTGTAGTGTAAGAGATTGTTTTTACCTTCCGAAAATGGAGAAACCTAAAAACTGTGCAGAACCGTGAAGTTTTCAGGTCTCAAAGAGTATTCGGCCGAATAATCTTTTTCCGTAACAGAACCGTTATTTACAACAAAGGTTGTTCGGCCAAAAAACCAAATGCAAAAACTTTTTCGTCGACTGGAAAAAAATAAAATTACATTGTCTATACTTGTATAAATAAAACTAAATAGATTCATTATTTTCGCATATTTCTGGTCAAAATATTTTTGAAGGGGTTTTCAAAAGAGATTTCTTTTGCAAAATGAGTTTTTTTTACAAGGTATTTTTCTTCTTATTTCTTTTCAAGGGATGCATTTAAAGAGTTTTTTTCCAAGTCACTTTTGTAAAGGAGTTTTTATTCCAAGGTATTTTTCCTTTTTATTTCTTTGCAAATAGTTTTTTTTCTAATGTATTTTTGCAAAGAAGTTATTTCTTTGCAAGGGTTTTTTTCAAAGTATTTTTTTTCCAAAATATTTTGGAAATGAATTTTTTTTTACAAAGTATTTTTCCAAGTGGTTTTTTCAAATAAGGTTTCTTTCCAAATGGTGCATTTAAAGAGTTTTTTTTCCAAGGTATTTTTGCAAAGGAGTTGTATTTTTCCTTCTTATTTCTTTGAAATGAGTTTTTTCAAGGTATTTTTGTAAATGAGTTATTTCTTTGCAAGAAGTTTTTTCAAAGAGTTTTTTTTCCAAGATAATTTTGCACTTCTTATTTCTTTGTAAATGATTTTTTCAAAAAGTTATTTTTCCAATGTATTTTTGCAAAGAAATTACTTCTTTGCAAGGGGTTTTTTCAAAGTATTTTTTTCCTATATATTTTTGCAAATGAGTTTATTTTACAAAGTATTTTTCCAAGTGATTTTTTCAAAGAAGATTTTTTTCCAAGGGGTGCATTTAAAGAGTTTTTTTTCCAAGGTATTTTTGCAAAAAAGTTTTTATTTCAAGGTATTTTTGCAAAGGAGATGTAAGTTTAGGGTGCTTAAAATATTGCACTTTCAATGCTTTTCACTTTAGGCCCTCTTTGAAGTTAAACATTGAGTTGTCATGTTCTTTGGTCACTCTCTCCTTCACAACAACCCACTTATCTGGACCCATCACTTGGACCTTTCTTCTCCACATCAAGTCAACAAAACCATCTATTGTTGGTCCAAGATCCTCATATACTTTAATGATTTTTTGTAAGGATCGCAAAACCATCTCTAAACTTTGTTTGTTCTCTGGAGGGAGATACAAACTAGAAAGATCATGTTGCAGCTTGTCATAGTGAGATCTACAACTTTCAAGGGTCGTTTGTTGAAGACCACTTTCCCATGGAAGCTCCTCAGGTAAATCAGATGGATAAGTTGATATGGGTGTACAACCCTCAGCTAGTTCAACATATTGCGTCCTGGCTCGACCTTCGTCACGCTGTGTGGAATGACGAGCCTCTTGGGAACCTTGCTCTACACCCATGTCTGTCTCCCTTCCTTGATCTTCCTCCCTCTCTATAGAATTACAAGCCTCTTCTTGACCATGCTCTGCTTCAAATACAAACAGATTTATGTGTAAACATGTACAAACTTTGTGTACACACAAAAATACAATGTATACATGTATTAAAAGATTGATGTTCATATCGACAGAAGGTCGAGATTGACGTTCTCCCACAGAAGATAAAGGGGAATCATCTGTACCCCTATCGCCTCGTCGATGATCAGATGAATTTGAATTGTACGATAAGCTTGAATCCCGAGGTGAAATCAACAACCTTAGATTATCAATTGGGACACCAACTCCTGAAGAACGTGATGGCCTCCTACGCTTTTACCTCAAAGACTCCTCTCTTTCCATTTGATATGATATCTACATTTATACAACTATCAACTCATAACATATTCAAATTCTACATGTTAATTCTACAAATTCTAAGACCTAGCTACTAAAGAAACTACGTTTTTAAATAAGGACCTAGATATAGGCCAAATATTAATAAAAGTAACCACCAACAAGGTTTTCTACTATCTTTAAAGTATTAAAGATATCTCAAAAATAATAGCTACTAATATAATACAAGCCAAATATTATC
Organism: Larix kaempferi; assembly: GCA_027924585.1. Lineage (NCBI taxonomy): Eukaryota > Viridiplantae > Streptophyta > Pinopsida > Pinales > Pinaceae > Larix > Larix kaempferi. Next base: position 7,128,282 of record BSBM01000459.1, on the reverse strand, counting down.
TACAATGATAAATGATAACTACCAATATACTGCTAAATATTAATAAGAGTTAAGTAGAGTGATCTCCACTACAAGGGTAGAGTTATAAGAATATTCCTCTTTGGGGTAGATAAGCTCTCACAATTTTGGGGGAGAATGGAAATTATTTGTGGCATGGATGATTAGGTCACAAAGAGCATAGGTAGGTATAAATTGAGTAGGCATGTTGTCCAAGGTGGCCATAGTATACTTAGGAGTGTTGGTGTCCCCAATTTAATTATGCTTGCCCCCAACCCCTACTTATTTTTGATGTCCCCAATTTAATTAAGAGGGGCATTCGGTAATGTCAATTATGAGAACTCTGTTCATGAACTCTAAACTCTCCATGAACTTTGTTATTGGACAGAGCAGAGTTCATGAAAATAACTTTTTAAATTGAATTCAAGAAACTAGCTATTCATTGCTCTCCTTATATTCATGGTTTCAAATCCTTTTAAGTTGTATAGTGGTGATAGAAAATAGTCAAGTAAACTATCTTATATTGTCACACCACAATGCTAATCATGGCTTTAAGTTGGGAATGGTTCATAGATAATAGGGAATGGTTCATATATGTGTGCAAATGTCCTTTGAAAATACTACATTTTAATTCCTAGATGAATGAGATATGCTTCATTAGTCTACTATATTTTACAACACTTGCTATCAACTGATAATGTTTCTATAAATCAAAACTTACTAATTCTGGACTTTATTTGTGATAATGTATTTCTATTCTTTATCTCCTACCAAGGTCAAGAGCCATGTTTTATGTCAAAGATGTTGTGTTTAATTGCCAGAATTACATAAACCTACTGGGTACCTCTATTCAAACATAGATTTTTATTTCTTAAACTAAGTAAAATCTAACCCAAGGTAGAGTTTTCTACAATTAGTCTTTCTTATTCACTGGCCTATAGACATTGTATCTAGATGTCCAACTCCTTCAACAGATTCATTTCACCATGGATCTGGTCAAAGGTTATTTTACTACTTTTGTTTTTCTTTGTTTTTATGAAGTTTGAATCTTATATCTACCAGATTTTACACCCTTTCGACTTCCTTTAACTGATTGTAAAACTAATACGTATCTATGTAAAACAAAACTTAATGGTTCAATATATATTATCAAAACTGCTTATCACTAGTTTCTTGAGTATAACATTCTTAAGAATGTTATACTCAAGTAACATTAAGTTTCTCATCTAATTATTTTTATCTAAGTATCGGGAAGGAGAAACTCTAATATATGTTCTTGTTAGTAATCTACTTTGAACCTAGGATCAACAGATTTCCTAGTTGTGTCTGTTAATTGAACTCTGATAAACTACTAAGGGCTAGCAATGTTTCTTGGTATGGCAAACACCTAAGAGAGTACATGCCTTGTACTCGGGTAGAGAGTAGAGTTAGTCAGCGTGTCTAAACTTGATATTTAGCGACAAGACAGTTACTGTATTTTACTATAAATGCAGAATTTAAGAGTCAGGTATGTAATGTGGTCTGTAATTAAGCGGCAGATAAAATGAACAACTTTATACTATACTTTCTAGCTCTACTCTATCACATATCCTAGTTATTACATTTGTAATCTCAGTTCTATTTATCATTTCAGTATTTGTAAACATTAAGAAATATTCTTGTTAATTAACATTCTCATCTAAGTAACTTGAGTATAACTGATTTTTCCTATCTAACAAGTTTTCCTATCTAAGTAAATTTAAATGAATATTTTTCACTAGTTTATACTTGAGTATGACATTCTTTTAATAACTTTATCACTAGTTTCATTGAAACTGATATTCTATGTGTTATGCCAAAGTGAACTAAATTCATAAGAATTAAAAAGGACTATGGGTGATTAAATACAAATTGTTAACTTATAAAAACTAACAAACATATAAAAATAAAAAATCAGCATACCTGTTTATAGCAGCGGAACAGGTGACAGCAGACCAAACCAACGAAGTTGAACACAACAGACAGCCCAACAAAACCTGCACACAAACGAAACCTATTAAAACATAAAAAAAATAACAAAAAAATATGAAAAGCGCAAACGACAATCGATGATTACTTGCGAACGGAACAATGTAGAGAAGCTGATGAACTCCAAATAAAAAGGTGTTAGATCTAACGAACCTCCACGTCAAACAACCGGCGGGGCCTAACAGGCCGCGGCCAACCAGCAGGGCCAACAGAGCGGGGCAAACAGGGCAGAATCCAACCAGCGGTGCAAACAGAACACAGCCAAACAAATCGACGAAGTCGAACCAACAGACCAGCCCAACAAGACCTACAAAACTCACAAAACAGAACCATTGTTACAAAATATTAAAAAAAACGGAAAAATAAAAAAAAATCAATCAACGAAGAACCACTGCTTACCTAAGAAGAACCACGTCGAGAAGGTGGCGATCTCCACGTCGACAGGGTGGCAGATCTCCACAAACCTCCACGTCAAACAATCAGTGGAATACAACAGGCAGCGGCCAAACAGACGAGCCAACAACGCAGGGCCAACAGGGCAGAGTCTAACCAGCGGGGCCAACAGAGCGGGGCCTACAAGCGGCAACAACAAACAGGGCGACAGGCGGCAGCTGTTGGCGGAGAGACAAGCGGGGACCAGCAGTCCGCAGAAGCGAAAATGACAAATGTGGGCCGCAGCTGAGCTTTTATGCAGAAAAATTATTCGGTCGAACAATTGTTCGGCCGAATAATTGTTCGACCGAATAAACATAGAACCACGAGTGAAATTTACCAGTCGACTATGTGTTGCACGCATTTCGAGGACACCGTTAATTTTAATGGTTCACCGTTAAATGTTATTCGGACGAATAATGGCTCGCTTATTCGGCCTAATAACCATATTTATTCTGCCGAATAAATATGGTTATTCGGTCGAATAACTTCCGCTATGTTTCTCGAGCGCTCGATTCTCACGGAAGTGTTACCCAACTTCGCGTTTTCACCCAAATGATATATGTTAGGGTTAAAATAAATTGGAATTAAGTGTTGGCTCACTGATTCACCCCCCCCCCCCTTAGTGTGCCATTGTGTCCATCAAACTATATTGGCTTATGTAGCTCGACATATCTGACAAGTCACCCTACAACAACCTTCATTTCCAGTTCTCTACGTGGCATAATCGTCAACAAAGGAATGGAATCGAAGACTCAAGACAACTCATCATTTTGGATCTATCAAATAAGTAGGTGGCATATAGACGTAACTGGCATATTTTTGCATATGTTAATTTAGATAAACATAGCATGTAGTTGTCAAATGTAATATTCATTTTACTATTTTGAGTGTATTTGATCCCTTCGATCCCCAAAGTTTGGATCTTAAAACCATTTTAGTTCTCTGTTGGGTTATAAATGTATAGAATAGAATAGAGAAAGGGGTTGGTTTTTTGAAATATCAAGCAACATGATGTTGAATCTACAACAGACAAACTTTGATATTTAGTAAGCATGTTTTGGAGATATTTTTGAAGATGATTTGTAATACATAATATGAGGCAGCTTAATCATTAATGATTGTGTATGCATGTATGATCAATCTGATTCATGTCTACTTATCAATTCATTCTTGATAAAGTGTTTATCATTGATGCTCATAAATAGTTTTGCCTTCACTGTTATTTCTCATTAGAAAGTATTTCTGTCTTAAAATACTACATCCCGGTATATGAGTACAATGTGTGATTTATGTATCTGAGTCTTAATTTGGTTTATTTTATGCGTGTAGTTCATATTTGCATGCTCTACGAAACTGTTTCCTTTTTACATCAATACTCGTTGCAGAATACTTGTTATGAGACTTTATTCCTTGATCCTTACTATTTCCCACACTTGATACAAAATGCAACCACTTCTGAAATCTAAATCCTTCCAACTTAGATGTATGGGATTTGTATCCTTGTAGTCTAGTACAAACTCCAGTGCAAACACATTCTATCATTCAATTTCATTAACGTGGCGTCTAATTAACATGCCACAGATCGAGTTGATATAAGTTTCATATATGGAAAGATAAGAATAGGTCAAGGCAACAAAGGCATAGGGAGAAGAGCCTATTTCTTTTAAATAGCCCGTTGAGGGATATAGAGTCTATTCCGCATCTAATTCATGAGCAAATCCACAGCTAAGAAGGCCTATTTGAAATACCGATTATCCGAAATTCATTCAAATATGCATGTCCATTCAAGATCGATGATGCATATTTAATGAGCCTCAGATCAATGGGTAGTATGTATTTCAGAGCTAAGAAGTGCACGAAGGTTAAAGCCAAAAAGTGGAGCGAATTTTCAAACCACGGTTTTGTTGATGCAACGTGGAAATCCATTTTTCATTTCACTGGGAAAGGGTGTCGGGAACAAAACCACCTTTTGAGCTGCGAAAACCCTTTTCCATTTGTTTATCAAGTCGGGATAGTAGGGTTCAAAAGGGAAAAGGTTTCAAGTGACCTATGCGTATTTAGCAATGTTGAAGACTAAGGACGCTTTCTAGAGCCAACGTGTTGTCAAAGTGTACAAAGGGTGCTCATAAAATCAACAAGCAAAGATCGACGATGTAGATTTAATGAGCCTCATATCAACGAGTAATATGCATTTAAGCGCTGAGAACACGCTGAGAAGTGCATAGAGTTTAAAGCCAAAAAGTGGTGCGGATTTCCAAACCACAGTTTCGTTGATGCAACATGGCAATCCCTTGTTCATTTCACTAGGAAAGGGATTGGGGAACAAAACCACTTTTTTGAGCAACGAAAACCCTTTCCCGTTTGTTTATAAGTAGGGATAGTAGGGTTGAAAAAAGAGGAGTCAGCCTTCCGATGAGGAGGATTTAGCTCCTTCTAGTTATGTCAAGATACCTAGATGGTTTGAGAAGACATTGAGAGATGCTTGGGAGCATGTTGATTCTCCCAAGTGGTCGTTCAGGGAGAGTAGGCCTCCAAAGAAGTTTTCGAACTATATGGCATTGATGAGCAACATCATTGATTTCGAGCCTTCCATTTATGAGGAAGTAGTCGACCAACAAGTTTGGAGGGATACAATGGTGGAGGACAAGTCCATCATGAAGAATGGCGTGTGGGACATTGACCAGAGAGGAAGTCTATCGTGACTTTCAAGTGGATCTTTAAGAAAAAACATGCTGCAGAAGGCAGCATAGAGAAGTTCAAGGCAAGGTTCATGGTGATAGGGTTCTCATAGAGAGAGGGAGTGGATTATGATGAGGCACTTGCTCCAGTCACCAAGTATGCTTCCATTCAAGCTGTGATATCTACTGCTTTAGTCACGAGGTGAAAGATTCACCAGATGGACGTGAAGACAACCTTCCTCAATGGGTTCATTAAGTAGGAGGAAGTATACATAGAGAAAACTCATGGATTTGAGGTACATGGGAGGGAGTCTCATGTGTGCAGGCTTAAGAAATCCCACACATGCTTAAGAAATCCTTGTACGAACTCAAGCAAGCACCTAGGGCATGGTATTCCAGGATTGCCAGATATTTGTAGAGCATGGGCTTCGCTAAGAGTGAGGTGGATCCCAACTTGTACTTCATACTTGTTGGATCATATCCACTCATCTTGGTGTTGTATGTGGATGATTTGTTTCTAACAAGTGTAGAGGAGCTTATAGCGGGGTACAAGGCAACCTTGGCCACAGAGATCAAGATGAAGGATATCGACTTGATACATTACTTCTTGGGGTTAGAGGTATGGCAGAAATTGGGAGAGATCTTGCTTGAACAAGGGAAGTACATGGTTGATATTTTGAAGAGATTCAAGATGGAGGACTATATACCAATGGCCACACCTATGGTATCCAATCTGAAGAAGATTGAATCTTCAAATTCAGAGTGGGAGGATCCCAAAGTATAGAGACAATTGATAGGATCCTTAATGTATTTGGTCAACACCAAGCCAGATGTGAACACCTTGAGTCAGTGCATGGTGGAGTCAAGGCAGGTACATTGGGTAGTAGCGAAGCATGTGCTCAGATATTTAAGGGGCATAGTGGAGTACAGATTGAGGTATCTTGGAGGTGATGGAGTAGAGTTGCAGGGTTACTCAAACTCAAATTGAGAAAGGAGTGCAATTGATAAAAAGAGCACCTCAAGGTGTTGCTTGAGTTTGGGCTCAACAACGATTTCTTGGTTCAACGGGAAGCATATTTTCATAGCACGCAATTTAGTAGAGGCACAGTACATGGCATTGAGTATGGCAAGTTGTGAAGCACTTTGGCTTCGCAAATTGCTTACATGGTTATTTGGTCAGGAGTTGGAGCGACCAGTGATCCACTGCGATAATAAGAGTTGCATCAAACTCTATGAGAATCCAATGTTCCATGACATGTCCAAGCATATTAAGATCAGGTACCAGTTCATCCAAGACAGGGTCCAAAAGGGAACAATCAAGCTCCAGTACATTTCCACATATGAGCCAGTTGCAAACATTCTCACCAAGCCCTTAGTGAAAGGGAAGTCTGTGTACTTCAGAGACAAGCTAGGAGTGGTGGAAAATACTTTCCTCTCTAAGAGAGAGTGTTGATGTTTTATAGTGTGGACAGGTATTTCCATGGGTGGGTGTCTTGCCCATGGGAATCATCACCATGACCTCTCATGTATTTAGAAAATTCACTTTAATTAAAGGACTTATTAAAATGAATGCTCTTTTATAATTAATTGGGGTTAATTTGGAGAAAAGCCTAAGTTTTGGGCTTTAGTGACTTAAGTTAATCAAATGAATCTTAGCCCTTGATTTCAAGTGCATGAGATATAATCTCAGCCATTGAAGTTAGGGTTTTGGTTCATCCCAAAAACATAAAAAGGAGCAAAGGGAAGAAAGAAGAAACATTATATTTTCAAGAGAAACTCAAGCATTGAGTGGAGATTAGGAGAAGGACTTTCTGATTTTAAGTCTCTTAGGCGAGAGAGAGAAAGAGGCAGCATTCATGAAGAGAAAGTAGTTGACCGGGATCAGAATTTTCTGTGTAGTGGTACCGAAAAGACCATATGGACAAGGTATACAGACTTGTTGTATGGATCCTTACAATCATACATATCTGACCATATGGATTTCTGTACATACCATATAGGCAGTCATATGGATATATAGTCATACGTACCATCCCATACGGATCCATAGAGTTGTATGGACCGTACAAGTCATATAGGAAGGTTGTACAACAGAGTACAAGGGACATAAAATTCTGGGCTTGCTACATTTTTCAAGGGCAATTTTGCAGGTTGAATTTCATATTTTGTGATGCAAAATTTGCCAAGTTTGTTATGTAATTTCTCAGGGCCATTTTCCTAGTAAAGGAGCCTTTGCAAGCTTGGAAGTTATTTAATGAAAAGTTAATTTTGGATGGAAGAAATTTGTATGTGTTTTTGTGGTTTGTTTCCTACTATAATTTTCTGTTAATAAATCTCAGCAGTGTAAAATTATTAGTGAGCTGAAAATTAAATTTTAAGCAAGGAAAATCACTGGAAATTATGTTATCTAGGCCTGCGATTAGAAAAATTAATAGAACATGCATTCAAGCTCATGGATTAATTCCTCTTAAACTTCAAACTTAGTAAGGTCAACAGCTCTTCCAAGAGAAATTCCCTACTTATGCACTTGCATGAAAATACTATTGGTGTCAAGCAACCATATATATCTCAGGCCAAATAGAATTTCCAGGGATCCAACTTGTTAACACTAGAAATCTATATGTGCAAGCATAGAAATACCTTAGTAGTGCTCCTAGTAGGGTTTCCATGAGGTCAGAGTTGAGTTTCTTATGATAACTTTTGCAAAAATTTCTCCTGATCACAGCTTATTGTAGGTGGCTGATATTTGGTTGCCTTTGGTGGATCTAAAACCTAGTCAGACTTGGTAATTTGCACTAGTTTTGCTCTCAGGGCAAGATTTGCACATAATTGCAAGTTCTCTATTGTAACAAGGGCTACGATTGTTGTTGGGGTCATTTCATCTTCTCCAGATCCGGGAACATCTTCAGTCCCAAGGATTATTAGAAGTTCAAATTAGTGGATACAAATATACAAGTTCACTTCTAAGTTTCTCTAGTGTTAAATTATTCAACCTCCAGTTGAATTACCGAAACACCTTTGTGTTGAAGGAACACAAAATGTATTGTTTATTAGTTTAATGAATTTAATTATCGTGGGTGCCTTCACGCCTTAAACAAAAAACAAAATCCAAGGCTGCCTTTCGGAATTAAAAATGACACATAATATCATTTCGAATAATAATAGTTTCAATATTTGGACAAAATGACAACACAACATGACAAGAGGTAATCAGTAAAAAAGCTTTTTGTGTCAGAAATTGTTGTTTCAAAAATGAACTTTATGGCAGAATATTGAAGAACGTCAAAAAAGAGGAGCTTACATTCATGGTGTTCTCTTGTCATGGATATTTCGAGCCCAGATACTTGTAGATATACTTGCCTCATACCTGTTTGCTGCAGGAGCTGCTGCTCCATTATGTGTAAGGTTGCTTGACCCCATCATACTTGCACAAAAACCAGAACCATAAGAAGAACAACTAAAGTCACGGCCATTGTCACCACTGCCCCAATAAGGATTCCATTTGAAACTCGCCTTGATGGTTTAATTGATGCTGATAACATCCAAAGAATGCTGTAAATCAGAGTGAAAATATATGAAACTAAGATCCAAATTGTCCAATACACTATGCAGCAATAGAAGCACAAAAGTGAGTTCAAGTTCAAAACCCCTGATAAGGAAAGTGTAAATGAGCATATAAGACACCAATGTGAAGTCTTGGATGAATCACCTCGATCTACATCACAATTTGACTTGGGTTTTTACAGCAAGGAATCCCAATGACTTCTTGCAGAGTATGTTCAACTGTTGTCACATACATCCAAGTTGCCCACAAACCTAAAAATCACATCCAAGGGGTCTTCTTAGGTTTTACAACAATAAACATGTTTCAAAAATAATTAGCATTAACAAGAATACCATTTCCCTACTAGCTGACAAATAAGAATATGTAAAATAAGTTTTCGGGATACATATTGCAAGGGAAAATAAAACTTAGTAGATACTTTAAGAGGGACCCAAACATCATAATTTTTATTCAAGGTTATTTGTAAACATGAAAAACATCTTTAACAAAATGATCTCTGAATCAGTTTTACAATTAATCTTTATTTAAATATTTGCGAAAAAATGGCGCTAACACAGGTCTATCAATCACAAGTGATTTCCAAAACTTTGTAAAACTTCAATTTTGGGGATTTCATTTGCCAGAAAATTGGTTTATCGGTTCCTGAAGTACAAAAGTATCCGAAAATTAGCACATAGATAAAGATGACAATTTATCCAAAGTCCTAAGCTTCCAAAATATGGACAAAAGGATGCCACTACTCACATAAATTTTAATCTGCTCAGTTGAAATAGAGGGAGGAATTTGGCCTTCCAATGGATTGCTGGACAGATCCCTAAACATGATAGGTTGAAGCATTTCCTTGCTGCTTTAGAAAAACAAGTGAATAATAACACACATGGTTTCCAACATTAGCTCTAGGTCCCTTGATACATTCTGATACATGTGTATTTCTCTGTGAATCAATGTATTTGTGGATATAATATAGAGTTAAGAGTTTTGCATTATATGGCTCCTAAAATAAGGTAGCAAACACCACTCACGGCATCATAAGATTGGAGAGTTTGCCAAGGCCTGCAGGAATTTCACCGTCCAGGTAGTTGTCTTGGAGATACCTACACAACATACATCCATACAGCAACCATTACATCATAAATGAAAATGATGGCAAGTGAACAAGTGGGATATGATTTTTGAACAATCAATCACTCACAATTTCGCAACTCCGTGTTGTGAAAAGCCCTGTTCTCCAATACACAACCATTTACATACATGGTCATTCACCTCCATACACATACATCCTACACACCACTGATAATAGCTAACTCAGGACTCGCAACAACACTTCTTCCAAAGCAAGATGCTAGAGATTCATACACAACATACATCCATACACCAACCATTATATCATAAATGAAATTGGTGGCAAGTGAACAAGTGGGATATGTATTTTGAACAATCAATCACTCACAATTCTCGCAACTCCGTACAGGTAGCAATTTCTGGTGGAATAGGGCAGTGCAAGTTGGTGTTGTGAAAAGCCCTGTTCTCCATTACAAAACCAGTTACATACATGGTCAGTCACCTCCATACACATACATCCTACACACCACTGATAATAGCTAACTCAGGACTTGCAACAACACTTCTTCCAAAGTAAGATGCTAGAAATTGATACACACAACTCTAATTAATAAAATGGAACTACCAATGTCCTTTATCCAAAGAGAAGATACATACCGTCTCTACAACTTTTTTAGTTCCCCAGTGCTTGAAGATATTGTGCCACCAAGATACATAAGGCAAATTACTGTGCACAAACATATCAAGCCCAGATAAGCACTAAAACAAAGAGAAAGATCGGTCGTTCGGTGAGCTGCACTAATATTACGAAATATAAGAATAAAGTCACCAAGGTGAATATATAGCAAATTACTATTCACCAATACATTAAGTCCAAATCAACAGAAAAAAAGGATTGCACTTTATGGTAGAATATTGAAGAAGTTTATAAAAGAAGAGTTTAGATTCATGGTGTTCTCTAGTCATGGAAATTTTGACTCTAGATACCGCAGAAAAAACTACTTGCATTGCATTTATGTATCTACTATCAACGAATGCAAGCTTCATAACGCAATGCTAAATGTAAAAAATGAAACACAACTTTTTTGTTTCCTTAGCATGAAATACAGTAGAGTTCACAATGACCACTACTGCAAGTATATTGTTAGAAAATATGGCATGATGGTAAAGACTTGGATCATCCAAAGGTGAGATGATCCTCCCACAATGGACTAGCGCTGACACAATTTCACACCATTTGCTTGATTTTTGTTGCTCCAAGGAAAGAGATCATGCCCTAACTGCTTTGAATATCCCTCAAATAACTGCAAAATGTTTCCAAACTGCAAGGTAGAACCTCTACAAGTGGATCGACACTGCAAATCAAGCCTCAAATAGTGGTGATGAGCTTGATTTAGGGATGCGCCCTACTTCAAGGTGGATATACAAGCTTACAAGGTTTTACAATATGAATTGCTCCCCTTCAAATGGTAGTGAAAACCCCTCTCATGACTGCAAATCCACTACAGGCTTCCTCAATATTTCAAATGATGAGGTTTCAGGGATGTTTACTGTCCTCCATGCCTAGAATCTGCCCAGATATCTAGAAATATACTACTTGGTGTCATTGTTCATGTTCACGATTCTCATGATTTAACCCATAATTGAAGTTTTAGGACATAACTTTGAAATAAAATATTGAAAAATATTTATGGTTTAAAACCAGCCTAGATCTATCTAAACCCAGATCTATTAGGCACTGAGAGGGATCCAATTTCTTGAGGTGTAACTTTTTCCTTGATGTGTAAAAAATTTAAGATAAAAAAAATTCAAAGAATAGTCATGATGATTTGATTAACATAATATATATTTAATTTCATTAAAACATATGTAAAATTTTTCTAGCCGACATGTTTTTTATTATTTTTATTAAAATATGTTACGTTACATCACTTCACATCACAACATCTCCCCTATACTAGATTGTAAACACCTAGCTACTCTGGGTAGAATAAATTAAAAGATTAAACTATAAATATTATATATTAAATCATTCTAAAAAACTATGTTGTTAAACCAGCATAGATCCAAATCCTAGGCTCTATCAAGCGACGAGAGTGATCAAATATCCAGAGGTGCAAATGTCTCCTTGAATAGCTCTTTGAGTGCAATACTTGAGCCACCTAATCCTAAGCTCTAAAGTCTCTAGTTTAAGTCTCATATTTACTTTTTACTTTGTATTATTCTTTTGTGTTTATGGTCGACATAATATTTATTACTTTTTACTTTGTATTATTATTTTTTGTTTACTTTGTATTATTTTGTTACTTGATAAACACTCTAAAGTCTCATATTTACTTTTTACTTTGTATTAAAAGTAAAAAGTAAAGTCTTTAGTTTAAGTTTCATATTTACTTTTTACTTTATATTATTCTTTTTTGTTTATGACTGACATAATATTTACCACCTAATCCTAAATTCTAAAGTCTCTAGTTTAAGTCTGACATATTTACTTTTTACTTTGTATTATTTTGTTACTGGCATATTTACTTTTTACTTTGTATTATTTTGTTACTCGACAAACTCGACAAACATTCGACAAACACACACATGTTACAAGATCTCCCTCATACTGGGTTGTAGAGCGCCTCTTGGCACAACAACAATATAATTATAATTTAAAAATACAACAACAAAAAACTCCAAGAGTGGATTCTAGCAACTAATTCCATTGGTCGATTTCCTTAAAGCCACCGATGGTGGCCTTAAAACTTTTGATGTTATTGCAAACACTTGTAACCATATGTGAAGGAAAAAAAATCCAAGCTGTTGGAAAATAGGAATTTTAGAACTACAACCAAGACTCTGACCGTGTTGTTCGTGGGGTGATTACTCATTCCAAGACATCATAGAATTGGTTATGGAAGTTAGGTTGAGTTGAGGAGGAGTTGTATAAGGGCTAATCAAAAAGTCTTTCGAATTTGGTAGAGCAATTTTTGTCAAAATTACAATTTGGAGTGTTTAGTTCACAATTTTGGCCATCTGGATAGTTTTAAAATTGAACAATTAGTTAGAATAGAACAGAGAATCCCAATTACTGAAATTATAAAATTGCGAAAATAATAATTTCGAGCCAGAATTTTACACTATTTTTATCCCAAAATCACAGGAAAAGCGGGGCGTTTTGGTTGTCCTTTATCCTACACGGAGCTGAGGATACCTCAAAAACATAAAACACAGAGCCCTTAGATGTGGAATAATAAGCCATAGCTGGTTTCAGGGGTTGGACCTTCTTCGCCATTTTTGTAGCGGAAAATCATACAGAGAATTAACTAGTGGCTAGGAGAAATTGACACATACTATTGATAGATTCAGATAGCCAAATAGATGTAGAGGTCTAGTCTCAATTTGTTTATAGGACTGGAGGTGTGATTGACTGCTAGAAAACTGCTAATATTGTTTCCCTTTTTACAGAGCTCTCTTTATGATAGCATACAATGGTTAAAATGAAAGAGGAAAAAAACACTAAAAAATGAAAGCCAACTAACTTTGTAAGGGAAAAATGCAATTTTTTATCTAAAATAAGGGAGGAAGCTCTATTCTTCAAACCATGACAAGCAAGAAAGCTTGGAACAGTGAACCTCAAATGCGTTGACATCGCTCTGCAAGATGGGTAACTCACTGCAAAACTCATCTCCAAAACCCTAAACCTCAAGGTCAAGGTCGAAAATCGATCAATTCTTCGCATGCTTGCCTACCCAAATGGCATCCTGATATTTAAGGTGGACGAAGACAAGGAGAAAGACGAGAAGAGAAAGTGGTTTGAGTTGTTCAATGTCTTGGCCGAAGATCTGGAGGACAGGTACCTCGGACTGTGGAGAATTGACCACAAAGCAAGATGGGACTTCATCTGTTTATCTCCCCACTAGCTACGAGGCCATGCTGCAGCTTGATCCTTTGGAAATATAAGAAAAGGTAAGCGTCAATGTCTCTTCTCGTTTATTAGAAAAGGGCTTTTTCAATTTGGGCAGCTTAGAAATTGGAATGAGCACCACTACCACCATCATCATTTGTCATCGTCCTCACTACCAAAATCTTAAAAGAGATGCTCATCCTTATGGATGGTTCTTGAAATTTCCAAATTCTTATCTGACAGTATTGAAGATATATAACCATCTTCAACTTTTACATTTATAGGTATGCCTTTCTACATTATTCTCATGCCTATAGAGCCTATTTCTAGGGCTCCTCTATTTGACCGCAGTTTTCAGTTTTAAATTCAACCCATGTTGGCCCCTCCTCTTCAATTATATTGGTACACTTTAAGCATTTTTTAACTTCTCTCCATGACTTAGATTCTTGACAATTACCTTCTCTAAAAATTGAAGCAGCTTTCTTTGTGAGGTATTTCCAGGCACTGAGGTATTTCCAGCCACTGAATGATGTTGTTTCCTCCCACATGTCTCGTGCTTGCAAAGATGGAACTTATGCATGCAGTTGAACAACAAGAAGATGATTAAATCAAGCATTGAAGACCCTAATAGAAATTTTAAAATACATGGATTAACACTTTGTTGTAGTCATATCATTTGTGAATGATCATTATAATTTACAACCACAAGAAACTGTTAAATAAGCCACTGCAAATCATTGCCTTCCTAGTTCAAAGTGTTATACACTAAGAAATCTAAATGATTCAATACTTTGTAGTAAGCATCGAGAGTTCAATTTTTTTCAATTTTTCTTCAGTTGAAAGAACCCCAAAGTTTAAACAAATTTTGCCCCATATTGGGAAGAAAAGCATTAAAGACAACAATGGAGCGTTGGTATGTTGGTAACTGAATAGAAGCTATAGAATTTAAAAAATTAACGATCAACAACAAAGTGTAATGAAAAACAGAAAACTTGATTTAAAAAATATTCAAATGCTTCAGGACAAATGGAGCAAGTAATGCCAACTCAGAATTATTTCGGAGGAAAGATGTAGTCAAGGAAATGCCTTGAATGAATCATAAGATAACATGCAGATGTTAAAAGAAAGCATAGTACTCATCTTGAACCACAACATGAGAACACTGAAATCGGGGACCTTTAAAGACATGCATGACCACATAATTGGAGATGTACTAAAATTTTCAGAAACCCATAGAATGTTGGGCAAAGATTAGAAGATCATTACAGATCAGTATATTGTATAATTTAGGTACAATAGACATAATTCGTTCCATTTGGATAGCTTCAGTGAGTTATTGGATGCATCTGCTACATAGCAATATCCCATGTTGGAAGGCCCCACTTGCATGTGTTGATGGAAAGCACCTATCAAAAAGAAAGTCTGTGTAAAGATGTCTAAGGAGCTGCTCATTGAAGGTGATTAAAATTTCAAATTCCTCATTCAAGAATGATTGAACACTAAGGAGGCAATTTACCTCAAAGATCTTTTTCCTATGAGCTTGAAGCTCACAAATTCAAGTCACTTTTATGTCCTATCAACTTTGGAATATATGGCCAAGAATCCCAAAATGGTAATAAATGACCCTAATTCTCCCTCTACATATTTAACTTCTTGTCTTGGAACACCCACAGACTCATTGACCCTTGCAAAAAATAATGTTTTTTGAGCATAAATAATTACTAATGCATGCTCACATTAAACGACATTGTTATACATGCTCACCTTAATGGTTGTTATTATGCATGATCACATTTATTCCCCTCACTCATGTGATCCCTTTGTAACTCCACTTATATTCAATATTTAGTAACCCCCACTCATAAGTTCCAGGAGTCAATGATTGTAACTCCTCTTTTATCCAAAAACGTGGGATCACTAGCTATAAAATGGCTGTTAGACATTAGAGTAGGTAGTTTATGAAGTGTGTTATTACAGGTAGTCTGGAAGAGGCTAGTTGAGCCAAGAGCAGCATCCACACTACCTTGGATTTGACCTGTAGATTACGTCCAGACCCTCTGAAGAAGTTTTGTTCAACACTCATTTACAAGGTTATCTGATGCTCAGCTACAAACTTTTTCCTACTAACATTTGCTTCTGTTCTTCAGTGTCTGTTCAGCTCTGGCTGAAATCTCTAGTATTTCACTCTTGTGCTGTGTTTCATCTCTTTTCTTGGTATCATTGGTACTCTTAAACTGTTGAATATTGACTACAGTTAATTCCTAGTTAGTTTTAGAATTTGGATTGTTTTCTTTTTCAGATTTTCAGATCTAATTCCAGATTTCAGATATTGTCATATATCAATTATAATAGCAATTTTGGGTTGATTATAACATTGACAGCAGATTCATATCAGATTTTTAATTATTGTTCATATTACTTATGTTTAGGAATATGTCTTATCATTTGAGGATTCTATGATTTAGTTATTGTTCCGAGTGTAGGATCCACTGTTGTTATTGTTATAATTACAACTGTTATTGTTGAATCTACTTCTGTTATTGAAAAAATCTATTGTTGTTATTATATTAAACTTGCTATTAGCCCAGTGTTAGTGCAATCTTTGGGTCCATGCCAAGTTAGGTTCACAACAATGGTATTGAAGCTCCAATTGATAGCGGAATCATATCAAGTATTTTTCAGTTACAATTCAGATTACTGTATCATCTAACACATCAACTCCTTCTGAGAGATTGACAGTACATCTGATGCTCTTGTTGACCCCTACAAGGTGGTATTCAACCCATTTTTGAAGCACTGCTATATGCTTTTTGTTTCCTTGTGGTTGAAAGTGGAAAACATCATTAATGATGGAGGGTCTGCTCAGTGTCACAAACCCTATAGCAATCATGGCCTTGTTGAAGGAACTTCAAGATACCAGGAAACTAAGTATTATTATTTAAGAAGAATTTGATGGGGCAATTATTGTTGTCTAGATAGGCATTTCTTTCAAGTGATGCTTGATGAAATTTTCAATGTTGAGCAAGCAATCTATTGCATGTCTCAAGCTACTCTTGGAAAATCGGAGCCACAACCTCAGAATTGCCCCTTTAAACTTATCCTCAACCCCAGCGCATCTCTTCAGCCCTATTTTTAATGAGAGAATTCATTGTTGTGGGGTTGTATCTACTTTTTCGGCCTCAGTTATACCTCAGTACTAGCGCCTTCAGATCTTAGTTGATACCTTCTACATGTATTACGTGAAGAACAACCTCAAGTTTGTGATGAAACTACACACTTATGCTTCTATTTTTTATGTGTTGAAAAGTAATATGTTTGCTTATTATCTTCCAAATACATGTTTATAATTATCTATGCTTATTTTCAGGGTAAAGCCAAAGATATGGTGATGCTTGATGAAAAAATGAGGGTACATTTGTTAGCAGGGTCAAGTGTGCAGTCTAGTGGAGGTAACAATGTGGAGAAGGGGTCCAAAAAACAGATGCAAGATTGGATTCTCAGTGTTATCATTGCATCACCAGTCACAAAAGTGAGTGTCTGTGTTTTTTAGCATCAGCTGTTGTCCCCTTAGGTGTCTCTCTTAGCACTATACTAGCCAACAGACAATAATAGTTTTCAAAGGTGTGATTGAGCATTTGCCATTGTGTTTTTGTAGGGAGATCTCTCCTTCATTTTTTTTATGGATTGATTTTATTTTTTTAGCATCAGCTGTCGTCCCCTTAGGTGTCTCTCTTAGCACTATACTAGCCAACATACAATAATAGTTTTCAAAGATGTGATTGAGCATTTGCCATTGTGTTTTTGTAGGGAGATCTATCCTTCATTTTTTTGATGGATTGATTTTATTCCAAGGCGATAGACACTATGTTAGGAACATGTTCCTTTTTTTTTCTTCTTATTATAGGATTAGATGTTTCATTCATAGGATTGCGCTTAATAGTTTTCAGGGTAGCAAGTGGGATCTATTGCCCTTTAATGTTGACCAATTTTATGATACATTATTTTTTAAGACGAACAAAGTGATGAAATTAATACAGAATTGCCAAGTACGACAAAGCATCCTAGCTATACATGTAAGTGTTGTGTAATGGTTGTCATCAAAAGGGCCATTTTGGTGAAGTGTGCTATTGGAGGTAGCCAACAAGAGACTATTTTGTCCAATAGAATTTCCCTTACTACCTTGAATTTGGCCTAAGTTGGAATCCATACCTTCTTAGCAAAGTTTCAAAATTGATGTCATGAGGATTTTGAGCCTTCAGGTGTTGTTACTTGTAATTAGTATTATTTTTTCTTTTTCTATTAGTGTTATAGTATTTGTTATCAAATCTTCTGCTAGAAAAATTGTTGAAATGTTTGTTGCTAGTGATGAAGATTCTATTTCTACTTATTGCCTTCACCCAAGCATTCCCTAGCCCGGTAAGTAAAGGCGTGGGCTCCTTCCAAGCACCACCCATTCCCCCTATTATATCGTATCGCATGCTCCCAGGTTCAGCTTATCTTTCTTTATACCTACCACACACATCCTTCAAGCATTTCCTATCTATTTGCCTGGCCCTCTGAATGTACTATGTTTTTATTGTTTGTTGTTGTTATCATCTAGCAATTTTCAAATTTTCAAAAGAAAAAATTCAGATTCAAATTTTTGGTGCCTAACCTTGCCTATTGCTTCTAAAAATCCACTGGGGGGAGGTTTGAAAGCCTCATCCAAACCAGGGTTGAGCATATGGTCATGGTGGCTAGGTTAAATTTTAGGATCCAGGGATTTAAGAAAAGACTGTCCCTACACTAGAATTGATAGTAATATTTTACTAAATATCCTCACCAGAAGCAAATTAAAACCTTTACTAGATAGAAACAAAAGCCAACCTTAGTATCCTTTCTCACAGATTGGCCAGAACTCTTCACAAGAGATGCACAGAGCATTCCTAAATTAAATACAACACCTGGAATGCTCCAGCCTGCTTATATAGTGCAAGCAAATTGTTTGTCAAAACTCTTGAAGAAGATAGAGTCTCTTGGAATGCAATGATGGCAAGATATGCTCACAATGGCCTTAGTGAGGAATCATTGAAATTATTTCATTAGATGCAGCAGAATAGCATGACAATGGATAATTTCACCTTTGCCACTGCTCTTGCAGCACGTGCTAGGTTAGCAGTTCAGGGACTTGTGAAGCAGGTCCATACAAGCACTATTAAAGTTCGACTCGATTCAAATATATTTGTGGAGACTACTCTTGTTGACCTGTTTTCCAAATGTGGCAGCATGAAGGATGCATGCTTAGTCTTCGTTAACATGTCTGAATGGAGGGACATGTAGCAGAATATCTACTTTAGTTGGAATCAAATGATGTTGCAACTTATTGGCTTCTTTCAAATTTATATGATGTGCTTGCCAATTTGAACAATGTAGCAAAGGTGAAAATGATGATGAAAAACTCCAGGTGACGAAGGACGTAGGATGCAGTTTGATTGAAATCAAGAACAAGGTATATTCTTTTTTGTGGAAGACAAATCTCATCCATGAATGGAGGACATCTATACAAACTTGTATAAATGGACAGAGATCATAAAATGGAAATAAGATATATGTCTAGCATACTTTACAGTTTACCTACTACATGATTTGGAGCAAAGGAAGGAAAGATGAAATCTCTTACTGTAGTGGGATCTAGCTCTTACTGTAGTGGGATCTTACCCAAGAGCCATAAAAGATTAGGAAAGCACTCAAACCGGCAAGCATTCGAACTAATGGACATCACTGGTTTGACTAAGCTGGTTTGCCTTTGGCTCTTTTCTAGCTCAAGAGGGGAATCCCTAAATGTTGTTTTTGATCTAGGATTTGAAGCTCAAGAAATATGACAAATAAAGAAACAGAGGAGTCGACAGGTTTCACTTTAAAGGATTGGTGCCTAGCTATTCGGTGATGGAAACTTTATGCAACACTAAAGATCTGGAAGTAAAAGATGGAGAAAACCATGATCCGCTTTCCACTTCCATCCTTATTGGGTAGTGCAGTGCAACCATGATCTGCGTTCCAATTCTTGTGATTATTGTTTCCTTGAATCCATAGGAAATTGTAGAGGCCACTAAAGATTGAGCTGCAGAGATATTGGAGCAATTTAGAGCCAATATAAAGGGCTCAGTTCTCAACACCACGAGACCCCATTATTGAAACTATGAGCAACTAGCATGTTTGCAACATAGTTGGGATAAATCATAACAGGTTCATGGTTGACAAAAACCCAATCGGCTGCCTTTTTCTTGAGTTTCTGCTTCTACTTGTTGTCTCCCCCTTCATTGTTTTGTGGCATCGAGAGCTCCTGGAGAATTCAAATTCTTCCAAAGCATGAACCGGTGGTGTAGTAGGAAGGATGTTTGTTAATGGAGTCTATGAGATAGATTATGGGAGCATCCACTCCGCCTTTTCGAGAGCTATTGGGATCCTGTGAGAGAAGGGTTGACAACACCTATTGCTTGTGAGTGTTGAAATCCATGCGTAGTGTTGTCAACTGATTTGTACAATAATTGAAACCTTATTGAGCCGCCAGTGTTGGAACACATCAGTGTTGGAACACATCAGTGTTCACTTCCAGAGTATCTGGGTTTCATTATATTTGGGTCTAGCCAGTTTTGTTTTTGAGTCGACATGACCATGGCCCCATGGGGGTTTGTATCAAAGTGTGCTAGTAGGGTCTGAGTGGCTCGGTCTCCCATGACTGGATTAAACAACTAAGGTATTCCAGGGAGTTTTTTCACCGTCAGATTATACTTTGCTTCAGGCGAAATATAATCTCTTGGTTTTTCTCCCGCTTCCTCCAAAGCTGGAATGCCCGATTTTGGAAATTTGGCCATGGGGGGTTATTAGGGTTCAACTATAATGTATAAACCTACTAGACACTATTAGAATAGGTTTTGGTCATGTCCTAGGTCTCTAGGACCCCCAGAAAAAATTTCGAAAAAATTTTACCGGACGCGTCGAAATTGGGGCTTTTAATTTTTTTAATTATTTTTAAATTTTAATTAAATTTCTCTATAGTTTAAAAAGAGAAATTTGGGTCTGTAATATGTCAGTCATCCGGGGTCCGAATTCAGTGTTTGATGGCTCGTTTCATAAGCCAAAAATCACACATGACCCATGGAGCAGCTAAACCCAACTTTCGGATGTCAATTCCGCCCCGTAATTAATATTTTCTCTGAAAAGTCATTTACAGAGAAATTATTAATTAAATTAATAAAATTTATTATTTTGGAGATAATCCAAATCTCTCCAAAATTAATCAATTTGATTAAAATAAAGGGCTAAATGACATGGCAATGAGCATTTAGGAAGATTCCAATCAACTCCAAGCCCATCCAGTCACCCATCCAGTCACCAGCAAAGGATCTTCTTGAGCAAATTCGCCCTCTTCCATGCAAAATTC
Source organism: Larix kaempferi (assembly GCA_027924585.1). Taxonomy (NCBI): domain Eukaryota; kingdom Viridiplantae; phylum Streptophyta; class Pinopsida; order Pinales; family Pinaceae; genus Larix; species Larix kaempferi. Next base: position 7,107,223 of record BSBM01000459.1, on the reverse strand, counting down.
GATTTTGTGATGTGGCATAGATTGATTGGGTTGTTGGATGGCATTAAAGCCAATGGTGGGCGCCTCCTCTAAACTAGCAATCAATCCAAGCTTGGCTCCTTTATAGAACTCGAGTTCACCCACCCTCTACCACGTGTTGTCTTCACAACAAACTCGCATCTAGCATGAAGCTCACGTCATTCTCATTTAGATCCACGCCTTGCCTTGTTGCAACTCGTTTAGTGGTTAGTAGATGTATAGATTAGCTTGGCTTTCGATTTAAGTTAAGTTAGTGCCTACCTCTACCATGTGTCATCCACTAAACAAGCTTCAACCTACCACATCCAAGCTCGCCCTCCCACATGGCTCACGCTTTGCTCACCCTAGCTCACGTCAATCTCTTCCTAACACGCCTTTGCCTTGATGTAATTCATCCATTGGTTAATGCTCTCACCTCCCACCTACCTCAAGTCGAGTTTGCCACATAGTGCCATTCACACCTACCTCAAACTCGACTTTGGCCATGTCTGTTGCTCCAAAACCACCTCATGATTGGAATTCGACTTCATTGCTCACCACCAATTCGAATTAGGGTTTAGGTGTTTAGTTTTAGTATAAAGAGAGGCCCATTTGGGTTGTTATCTCATGGAGAACTTGAGGCAAACTTACTCTGCCAAAATTGTATATGTGTTATAGCATTTGCTAATTGAAATAAAGTGGCTTTGGAGGTCCATATGGTGTGTTGATCTTGTTCATGGAAAGTGCTTCAATCTAATCAAGGTGATATTGTGTTATGTTTTTTACTTACATGTTCCAAGTTTTGATCAAATTATTTAAGCTTAGAAGACTTTTCCAAGTCCATAGGGTGGGCATTTGGGTTAAATTTGTCCATTGATGTTGGGTTGTTTGTGATTGGGAAGTAGTGGATTGTAGTCGGAAATACTAACACTCTTCTTGTCCCATTCAACTTGGCATACTATATTTGATCAATCTTGTTTGTAAGTGATACATTTTGCAGATCTAAAGAGTTATGAAGAGGAGTTGGAACTAGGTTGTCTCCTCCATCTCTTCAAAGAACATTTTTTCCATTTAACATTCATACATTGCAGGATCTCCTAAAGTCGATCTCACAACACCAAGATGGTGGCATAAAGGGTTTGATTTCAAAGATCCATCTCTCATATTCAAATATTGTTCATTGGTTACATTAGGCTTCCCTTCTTCAAGCCCTCTCATTTGCTCCTTGAGTTTTTATAATCGCATGCTAAGCCACTTCTAGCCCCTCTAGCCTTGATCCAAGATTGCCTTGTCTTCAAGCCATAGTTTTAGAAATCCATAAGGTTGAAGTTCCTTCAACCTTGGGGAATAACTTGGGATTTGCTCCCTTGTGCTCTCTTCAACACTCGCTGTCGGCGTATCACCGGTTAACCGGAGGATTTCCAAGGCGGAGTTCTATTACCTCAAGTGTTCTACTTGTAGCCCTTTGCCCTTGTCTTGCTTTTTTGCCTCTCCTTCCATTCGCCTTCTCCTTGTGCTTTCGTTTTGTTCTCTTCTACCTCTTCTATCCTCTCCCTTTGCTCTCATTCTAGCCCTATCCTATCCACTTTTATCCTACTCTATCCTAGTTTTATCCTAGTTTTCCTCTACCATTCGTTTTTCCCCTTCAAAGGTTTCTCATCCAAGCCTTTGTCTTCATTCTTCTCCCTTGGATCCACTCTCTTAGATCTCCCTTTCACCCTCTTGCCTTGCCTTTTCGTCCTCCTCTTGTTACTCCCTTCCCCTTCTCATCCATCCTCTCTAATGCCCTAAAAGCATCACAAAACAAACAATAAACGTTAGTGTGGTTAGTGGTTAGAAGCTAGCTAGTAGCTCTATCTATTTTTGCACCTTTCTACTAATAGTCTCACACACTTGAGAAGATAAACACTTAGGCATTCTTTTTTAGATCTCATATTAGGAGCCTAGTTCTTGCATGTTAAAGTAGTTTACTTGAACATAAAGGGAAGTGATAGGTTGCATGTAGCTTGTAGTTGTTTACAATCTTTTACATCTTTCAAAAGATAAAATTTTTGCACAAAAAATATTTCAAATTTTTATACTTTAGATCTCTTTTCTAGCACTTTTTAAGAGTTTGTTGTTCGCTGGTCCGTTTCGCCATAGTTAATATTTTATGACAAAATCTCATGCATTTTCCATCTTAGAGTTAAAATCTTAAATATAGACTCAAATAGTTTCAAATTTTGATTTATTTTTTGCTAATGGTTAATGGGTGCTTTGTTTAGATGTTCTTGAACTTGTGTAGGCCATTTGAGAGAGAAGTACTTGATAAGATCTTGAAACAAGAGGATCAAAGCAAAACAAAGTGAAGGATCCATGAAAATGACTTAAACTTGATACACTTATCCTTTGTAAAAAGCTTATAAGAGCTAGCCTTGTATTTCCATTTTGCTTCATTCTCAAAAGACCTTGCAAGGTTTTAAACCCAAGGCATCTGTAATCTTTCAATAAAAGTTTCAAGTGGAGGAGGCCTCCACTTTCTTGGTCTTCTTCCCCATTTGGGGAAGAGTGTTGGGTCTTGTGGTGTGGTTTAACTTGGTTTATGTTTCCATGCTCTTAGATTAGTTTCTATTTCGCTAAGTAACTTGTTTATTTATCTTCTATATTTTACTTACCCCCATGCTTTCCCGAGTAGGGTCTTGAACCTGAAAGAGATTCTTGGGTAGCTTAGTTTAATTTTTATCATTATCTTGTTTCTCTTCCAATCCTTGACCAGAGAATAGCTAACTTTGGGATCGTATCCCAAAGGCCACATAGTTTTGTGGTAGCTTCTCGCTCCCCCATCAACTTCTTGTGGACATCCAGCTAGCTGGAAGGTTTCCAGGATTGGTGGCTTCTAGTGGTTGATCTTGTTCGGAGATCAATCCCACCTAGTAGATTAAAGTTGGTGTGGTAGAACACTAGATTTGTTTATCTTGCAAGCTTTATTGCTAGTAGTATTTTCATTTTGTTGATCAACACTGTGGTTTAAATTTGTTTCAAGTGAAAATATACTGCTTTTGCTTTTATTTGTTTTCTTAAAATAAACCAAAGTCTCTTGAACTTGGCCAAATCCAAGTCAAGAGCACCCTCTATCGGAGGGCATTTTAGTCTTGCATCATCCCTGCATTAGGCATTTTAAATTTTAGTAAGTCTCTTGAACTGTGGTCATAAGACCGAGTCAAGAGCGCTCTCTGTCGGAGAGTTGAACAAGGTTCTTTTAATAATAAAATTTTCCACTCACACACCCCTAATTAATTTATCTTGGTTTGTCCTACACCCGTATGCTCTGCCAACCGGAAACGGTTGGGCTAGTACTCAGAAAGGTGTAAGACTTGGTAATTACGATCGATAAACTTAATTAAATTTTTTACCCAAAACCTCAACCAAGGCAAAATACTGTTCTTCCCACGAGAGGTGACGCCGGATTCCCACTGTCAGACTCAGGGGCGGTTTAAACATTGGACACCAATCCTTATCGAATCTGGGTGCTTTCGACAGGTCACTTAGGGTTGCCAGTATCTTTCTTGGGTAGGGTTCTACCATCTTTTGATACCTTTTTGGTCTTAGCCCTAATAATCAAGACAACTAAAACTTTGAAATTTACCAAGATAATATGCACAACGATCTCACGAACAGCTACTATCAAGACTTACTTTTCAGCATCCCCCAGCACTACATTTGTTATTTTTGACTCCATTACCCATTGGATAAGGCACTGGTCCTTTTGTCATTTAATTTTTATCTGTGGATGCTTCTTAACTATATCAAGTCTTTATATACTGTTTCGCAACGTGGATTGCATCTTATTTTGTGTTTTATTTTCAAGCTTTATATCGTCTCTCATTTCACAAAAAACTCCTAAACAACACCCATTTGCATCACTACATCAAAAAACACTATAAAAACAAGAGCCTTAGTGAAACTCTCTTTTAGGGATTACCCCCCTTGGCTTCGTTAGGAGTTTGCCTAAACGGAGGAGCTGGGATTCAGGTGACAGTACCTGGCTCATTGCTTGCCCCCAAGGCCACACCTCTCTCACTTGTAGTGAAGAGACAGCTTTCAAAAGATTTCCGCTGCTGGTGTGCATATTGGTGGACAACATCTTTGGCGCCGTTGTCGGGGACAAATCTTTTTTGTTCCTAGACGACCTTAGTTTTTTCTAGTTTGTTTACCTTTTGATAGATTCTCAAATCTGTCTGGCGACTCCACTGCCCTTTTTTCTTTTTGGTAGTTTTTTAGTTCAATCACTCTCAGAAATTAGACTTGAAACCACCTGGCGACTCCACTGTCAATTAACACCTCAAGGTATTCAACCAGAAGAAACTCTGAAGGCTTGCTTAGTTTTATCCCAGAACCTGAAAAGGTTTATAGGAGGAGACTAAACAAGCTTGCTTCTCGTAAAATCCTTGAAGAACTTAGGTCTCAGTCTATTTCTGACATCCATAGTCTCTTTCAAGAAGATAACTTGGAAAATTTTGAAAATTTTGAAAACAGTAATAATTGTTTTTCCGATACAATGGGTGATTTTTTCGCCCCCCTCAACATTACTCAGATTGCAGGTCAACCACATGATCTTCCAGATAAAGCCATCGACAAACTTCCAACCTTCACTGACACTGATACTGTTACTGCCGCACAACACCTCACTGCTTTCTCAAGAATAAAAAGTGGATATGTCAGAGAACCTGCTCATAGGCATGAAGATGTGTACATGAAGTTGTTTGCCTTATCCTTAGAAGGAGATGCTGGTGACTGGTTCATCGGCTTGCCAGCCAACTCCTTTGCCACCTTAGCTGAGTTTTCAACTGCTTTCACCAACAAGTATGGTGAGAAAAAAGAGCCACGTCATCAACTTGCTGCTCTAACAAACATCAGAAGAAGTGAAATGGAAACCATGGAAGATTTCAACAAAAAGTTCATGGATTTATACAATGCAATCCCTACAGACTACAAGCCAACTCCACATACTATATTAGTCTACTACATTGAAGCTTTAAGTGGAGAGATGCAATATCAACTTAGAGATAAAGAACCCGCTACTTTGTTGGAAGCACAAACAATGGCAACTAAAATCGATAGAAACATGCAGTCATCTGGGAAGTCAAACCTACCAGGTTATTCAAGAGCCCAAACTCCTTTGAAAACAACTGAGCCTAAAGGTAAAGATCCTTTGGATGCTTTGAAAGAATCATATGAGAAAAAGATGATGGACATGTGTGAAAGGATGGAAAGAGCTGAGCAGAAACATGTAGCCCAAATGAAGGAAGTTCAAAACAAAATAATAAACATGGAAAGGGCACAAGTCCAACGAGTTCAGCAAGTTCAACAAACTCAACCAATTCAGAGAAATTACCCTCCCAAAAATAACTGGCAAAAGAAAGCTCCCGAAAATGAAAAGAGACCTCCAACTCAGATAGAGGCTGCCAACGCAAATGAGGTATACATCCCATTTTGCAGAGCTTGCAAGGATTTTCATGAGGAATTCGCTTGCTATTTTGCGAACTATGTACAAGAGCATGGTTATCCTGAAGGGGAGGGTGCCAGTAATCCAACATCAAGCGAGCCTGAATATATAAATGCTGTAGGTGACATCCGCAATATTCCCAAAGAAAACTGGAAACATGTTGAGAATGAACCAGACAATATGACAAAAAACTTTGGAGGAAGACCATCGAATGAACAGCTACAAAATATGCAAAGATTTAAAGGGGTCGGATACCAAAGAAGATCAAATCCTGCACCTACTATACAACCTCCCAAGGTAATTATTCCAGATGATTCAACAGATTCTAGCAAGTTAAATTTTGATTGGAGTAATTGGTTCAATACTACTAAGGTACCTATACCTATAAATGAACTCTATAAGATTCCTGGTCAAAAGGAAAAGTTGTTGAAAACATTAGAGGCACCTATTCCTGCATGTATCACCAAGCCTTTAGAAGCACCTATTCCTGCATGTATTACCAAGCCTAGTCCACCCACTTCTCTCACTCCTCAGACTCCTAAGAAGGTCACTTTTTCGGACAAAGTGGAAGAACCTTCAACCAGCTATGAATCAACTTATGAGGACCCTCCTATAATCCTGCATACTAGGGATACAAGAAAAGAAGCTCACCCTCCTTTCTACATATCATTGATGATAGGTGACCTTCTTCTACACAATTGTATGCTGGATTCAGGATCCGGTGCAAGCTTAATGACCAAAAGGGTTATGCAACAACTCAACTTAAGAACCACCAGGCCCTACCAGAATGTATGTGCCATGGATTCTAGACCTGTCAAGGTTGAAGGGATGATAGAGAATGTTCCTGTAAGGTTAGCCAAGTACCCGGACATCCATCTTACCATGGATATCCTTGTCATAGATGTACCGGATAGGTGGGGCATGCTACTCTCTAGAAAGTGGGGTGCAACCTTAGGTGGTTCTATACAGTTGGATTGGTCTTATGCAAAAGTTCCTGCTTCCGAAGATTCTCTTGTAAAGTTACACACTGAAAAGGAAAGGAGATACCATGTGGAAAATCCTGATAGACCTTCAAATGAGTTTGTTTGCCATGTCGGTGAGATGGGAGATATCCAAATCAATTCCACCTTCTTAGATCCTGTTCATAGGGAAATGAAAGACAAAAGGGTTGATGGATTGTGGAAAATGAAATTTGATGGTGCCTTTTCTAAATCTGGCAAAGGTGCTGGTATAGTCCTAATATCACCTGAGGATAAAATCTTCTACTTTGCTTTTAGACTCGAGTTTGAAGCTACCAACAATGTTGCGGAGTATGAAGCACTCCTACTAGGCATAGAAATTGCTAAAGACATGAAGATCAAAATGCTTAGTATTAAGGGAGATTCTGATTTAGTGGTACAACAGATCAAGGGGAACTTTGCGTGCCATTGCAAAAGGCTTAAGAGATATAGAAATGCGGTATGGGACACCATGGAATACTTTGATGCTCTAAACATACAAGCAGTCCATAGGGAGGAAAACAGTATGGCGGATAGGTTAGCTGTTGCAGCATCTACCCTCCAGCCGTCAGAAGAAATGTTGAAAGGAGACTGTACCCTCGAAGTAAATTATAGGCCATCTGTCCCAGACAACATGAACCATTGGCAGGTTTTCAAAGATGATGAACAAATTCTAAGATTCATAAATAACTTAGATGAGTTTGCCAATTTCAATGTTAATGAACAGGAAGAAGGCACGCAGTATAAAGATGAAAGCCAGCCCATGAACCCAATTTCACGTGGTTTCACTAAGTTAGAGAACATCTTTGATAGGCATGATGGGAAGAAGAACAACATTGACCAAATGAAGCCAGGGGATTACATTGAGGTTAACATCGGAACAGAAACAGATCCAAAAATCATAAAAATTGGAAAAGGAACGTCAGAAAAAGAAAGAAATGCACTAATAAATCTTGTCAGAGAGTTTAGAGATATATTTGCTTTTACTTATGACGAGTTGAAGGCTTATAGGGAAGATGTATTCCAACATACCATTCCCCTTAAACCGGAAATGCAAAATGCTAAGCCTTTTCGTCAGAAACTAAGGCAAATAAATCCTAAGTTGGCCCCTATTATCAAAAGAGAGCTAGAAAAGATGTTAGCAGCAGGCATTATAGCTCCTACCCGACACACTTCATGGTGTTCCAACCTAGTTGTTGTAAGAAAGAAGAATGGAAGTATCAGAATATGCATAGACTTCAGAAACCTAAACATGGCGTGCCAGAAAGACAATTATCCACTTCCCAACATGGAGACCCTCCTCCAACGGGTCACTGGATCTAATATGATGTCCATGCTTGATGGATTTTCAGGATACAACCAGGTTGTCATCAACCCAGAGGATAAACATAAAACTGCCTTTACAACACCTTGGGGAACCTTTGAGTATCTGAGAATGCCCTTTGGCCTTACAAATGCAGGAGCCACTTTCCAAAGGGCCATGGATTATGCTTTCAAGGAATTAATAGGAAAAATCATCGAAATATACCAGGATGATTTAACCGTCTTTTCAAAGGAAAGATCCAGCCATGTTGATCACTTGAGAAAAGTTTTTGAACGGTGCAGAGAATATGGCATTTCCCTAAATCCGGCAAAGTCTGTATTAGGCATTGAAGAGGGAAAACTCTTAGGGCATATCATAAACAAGGACGGGGTCAAGATTGACCCTGAAAGAGTTGAAGCCATCAAGAAAATACCTCTCCCTAAAAATGTGAAGGGTCTTCAATCTTTTAATGGACACATAAATTTTATCAGAAGGTTTATTCCAAACCTTGCAGAGTTGATGAAACCCATGCAGCGGTTGCTTAAAAAAGATGCTAAGTTTGTGTGGACTGATGATGGAAAAGAAGCCTTCAACATTATTAAAGATGCCATTACTAGGTCACCTGTGTTGGTTAGTCCGGATTATACCAAAGATTTCATGATTTTCTCTTTTGCTTTTGAGGATACTATAGCTGGGGTTTTGCTCCAAAAGAATTTCGAAGGGTTCGAGCAGCCAATTGCATTCATGAGCAGGGCTTTACAAAATTCAGAATTAAAGTATACGATAATGGAAAAACAGGCCTATGCTTTGGTCAAATCTTTGAAACATTTCAGAACATACATTGGCTACAACAAATTTATAGGTTATGTCCCCCATGCTGCAGTAAAAGACATCCTATCCCAACAGGATTGCTTAGGAACAAGAGGCACATGGGTCTCCAAGATCCAGGAATATGACTTGGAAATAAAACCTACCAAACTTATCAAAGGACAGGGCCTAGCCAAAATGTTGACCCAAAAGAATGAGGAAGCCATTGACATAAACTGCACTGATCAACCTGATTGCCCACGTATGACACCTGCCTTGCGGGAGTTAGATATCCATTGGTATTCTGATGTTATATATTTCCTCTTACATATGACTTGCCCTGATCACCTTAAAGGACACAAACGAAGGGCATTAAGACTAAAAGCTGCTAGGTATTGTCTTACTCAAGAAGGCTTGGGTTGGAGAAGCCCTGATGGGGTTATCCTTAGATGTGTCCATGAACAAGATTCCAAAAAGATCTTGATTGACCTTCACTCAGGATTTTGTGGAGGACACTATGCAGCGAATACAACCGCTCACAAAATCCTTAGGGCTGGATATTATTGGCCAACCATATTTTCAGATGTGTACAAACATGTCAAGTTTTGCCAGGAATGCCAACTATTCACAGGAAAGCCTAAACTGGCCGCCTTACCCCTCAACCCGGTTGTTGTCATTGCCCCTTTCCAACAATGGGGTTTGGACTTCATTGGTAAATTTAAAGATAACTCTAGCAATGGTTTTTGCTGGATTCTGACAGCAACTGATTATTTCACTAAATGGGTAGAGGCCATTCCCACCAAGACAGCTACTGAGAAGGTTGTTATGGATTTTATTGAAGATAAAATCATCGCTCGATTTGGCACCCCTCTGAAGATAACTACTGACAATGCCAAAGCTTTCAGTTCCACGGAAATGACTGATTTCTGTTTCAAATATGGCATTGTTCTATCTCATTCTTCTGACTATTATCCACAAGGTAATGGCCTTGCTGAATCCTCAAACAAGAACCTGATGACTATCCTTAAGAAAACTGTTGGTGACAACAAAAGATCATGGGATAGCAAGATCAAATATGCCCTTTGGGCGGACAGGATTACAAAGAAAAACTCCACTGGAAAGTCCCCCTTTGAACTTGTTTACGGCATCACAGCAACACTACCTCTTAGCATGCAAATCCCCATCTTCAGAATGCTAACTGATTATGACTCTGAGAAGTTAGAGTTGGAAGATAGGGCTAACCAAATCATCGAGCTTGATGAAAACAGAAGAAATTCCTTGGACAAAATGTTAAGACAAAAGGAGAGTATGAAAGCCACATTTGATAAGTCAGCCAAGCCAAGAGCCTTTCAAGAAGGAGACACTGTTCTATTATGGGACAAAAGAAGGGAAAAACCTGGGAAGCATGGGAAGTTCGACAGCCTTTGGAAAGGCCCCTTTATTATACGCTGCACAGTTGGAGATAATTCTTTCGGCCTCAACACTATGGAAGGAGAAATATTGCCTCTTCCTATAAATGGGCAACATTTGAAGCCCTTTTATCGGAACAACATACAAGATGACCAAGAGGCCATCTCAGGATCTCCCTAAACTCTTATCTTTGTACTTTATGTATCATTATTTCTGTATCATGGTGTATTTTTGTAGTATAGTTCATATTTATGCTGAAAAAGAAAAGATTTCTATTTCTGTACTTTGAATTTGAAAAGAAAAAGCAAAAAATAGTTTCATAGTTGATATTTCATTTTGGCATTATTTATCATGTACATGGGAAACTAAGACACTTCTCTTTCTGTGCAGGAAAATGATATTCTGGGATTCTCGAACACCTTCTTTGACTCCTAGATCAAGCAAGTGTCCGTCCCGCAGTTGGAGCCAGATGTTGTCAACTGATTTGTACAATAGTTGAAACCTTATTGAGCCGCCAGTGTTGGAACACATCAGTGTTCACTTCCAGAGTATCTGGGTTTCATTATATTTGGGTCTAGCCAGTTTTGTTTTTGAGTCGACATGACCATGGGCCCATGGGGGTTTGTATCAAAGTGTGCTAGTAGGGTCTGAGTGGCTCGGTCTCCCATGACTGGATTAAACAACTAAGGTATTCCAAGGAGTTTTTTCACCGTCAGATTATACTTTGCTTCAGGCGAAATATAATCTCTTGGTTTTTCTCCCGCTTCCTCCAAAGCTGGAATGCCCGATTTTGGAAATTTGGCCATGGGGGGTTATTAGGGTCCAACTATAATGTATAAACCTACTAGACACTATTAGAATAGGTTTTGGTCATGTCCTAGGTCTCTAGGACCCCCAGAAAAAATTTTACCGGACGCGTCGAAATTGGGGCTTTTAATTTTTTTAATTATTTTTAAATTTTAATTAAATTTCTCTATAGTTTAAATAGAGAAATTTGGGTCTGTAATATGTCAGTCATCCGGGGTCCGAATTCAGTGTTTGATGGCTCGTTTCATAAGCCAAAAATCACACATGACCCATGGAGCAGCTAAACCCAACTTTCGGATGTCAATTCCGCCCCGTAATTAATATTTTCTCTGAAAAGTCATTTACAGAGAAATTATTAATTAAATTAATAAAAGTTATTATTTTGGAGATAATCCAAATCTCTCCAAAATTAATCAATTTGATTAAAATAAAGGGCTAAATGACATGGCAATGAGCATTTAGGAAGATTCCAATCAACTCCAAGCCCATCCAGTCACCCATCCAGTCACCAGCAAAGGATCTTCTTGAGCAAATTCGCCCTCTTCCATGCAAAATTCGATTTTGTGATGTGGCATAGATTGATTGGGTTGTTGGATGGCATTAAAGCCAATGGTGGGCGCCTCCTCTAAACTAGCAATCAATCCAAGCTTGGCTCCTTTATAGAACTCGAGTTCACCCACCCTCTACCACGTGTTGTCTTCACAACAAACTCGCATCTAGCATGAAGCTCACGTCATTCTCATTTAGATCCACGCCTTGCCTTGTTGCAACTCGTTTAGTGGTTAGTAGATGTATAGATTAGCTTGGCTTTCGATTTAAGTTAAGTTAGTGCCTACCTCTACCATGTGTCATCCACTAAACAAGCTTCAACCTACCACATCCAAGCTCGCCCTCCCACATGGCTCACGCTTTGCTCACCCTAGCTCACGTCAATCTCTTCCTAACTCGCCTTTGCCTTGATGTAATTCATCCATTGGTTAATGCTCTCACCTCCCACCTACCTCAAGTCGAGTTTGCCACATAGTGCCATTCACACCTACCTCAAACTCGACTTTGGCCATGTCTGTTGCTCCAAAACCACCTCATGATTGGAATTCGACTTCATTGCTCACCACCAATTCGAATTAGGGTTTAGGTGTTTAGTTTTAGTATAAAGAGAGGCCCATTTGGGTTGTTATCTCATGGAGAACTTGAGGCAAACTTACTCTGCCAAAATTGTATATGTGTTATAGCATTTGCTAATTGAAATAAAGTGGCTTTGGAGGTCCATATGGTGTGTTGATCTTGTTCATGGAAAGTGCTTCAATCTAATCAAGGTGATATTGTGTTATGTTTTTTACTTACATGTTCCAAGTTTTGATCAAATTATTTAAGCTTAGAAGACTTTTCCAAGTCCATAGGGTGGGCATTTGGGTTAAATTTGTCCATTGATGTTGGGTTGTTTGTGATTGGGAAGTAGTGGATTGTAGTCGGAAATACTAACACTCTTCTTGTCCCATTCAACTTGGCATACTATATTTGATCAATCTTGTTTGTAAGTGATACATTTTGCAGATCTAAAGAGTTATGAAGAGGAGTTGGAACTAGGTTGTCTCCTCCATCTCTTCAAAGAACATTTTTTCCATTTAACATTCATACATTGCAGGATCTCCTAAAGTCGATCTCACAACACCAAGATGGTGGCATAAAGGGTTTGATTTCAAAGATCCATCTCTCATATTCAAATATTGTTCATTGGTTACATTAGGCTTCCCTTCTTCAAGCCCTCTCATTTGCTCCTTGAGTTTTTATAATCGCATGCTAAGCCACTTCTAGCCCCTCTAGCCTTGATCCAAGATTGCCTTGTCTTCAAGCCATAGTTTTAGAAATCCATAAGGTTGAAGTTCCTTCAACCTTGGGGAATAACTTGGGATTTGCTCCCTTGTGCTCTCTTCAACACTCGCTGTCGGCGTATCACCGGTTAACCGGAGGATTTCCAAGGCGGAGTTCTATTACCTCAAGTGTTCTACTTGTAGCCCTTTGCCCTTGTCTTGCTTTTTTGCCTCTCCTTCCATTCGCCTTCTCCTTGTGCTTTCGTTTTGTTCTCTTCTACCTCTTCTATCCTCTCCCTTTGCTCTCATTCTAGCCCTATCCTATCCACTTTTATCCTACTCTATCCTAGTTTTATCCTAGTTTTCCTCTACCATTCGTTTTTCCCCTTCAAAGGTTTCTCATCCAAGCCTTTGTCTTCATTCTTCTCCCTTGGATCCACTCTCTTAGATCTCCCTTTCACCCTCTTGCCTTGCCTTTTCGTCCTCCTCTTGTTACTCCCTTCCCCTTCTCATCCATCCTCTCTAATGCCCTAAAAGCATCACAAAACAAACAATAAACGTTAGTGTGGTTAGTGGTTAGAAGCTAGCTAGTAGCTCTATCTATTTTTGCACCTTTCTACTAATAGTCTCACACACTTGAGAAGATAAACACTTAGGCATTCTTTTTTAGATCTCATATTAGGAGCCTAGTTCTTGCATGTTAAAGTAGTTTACTTGAACATAAAGGGAAGTGATAGGTTGCATGTAGCTTGTAGTTGTTTACAATCTTTTACATCTTTCAAAAGATAAAATTTTTGCACAAAAAATATTTCAAATTTTTATACTTTAGATCTCTTTTCTAGCACTTTTTAAGAGTTTGTTGTTCGCTGGTCCGTTTCGCCATAGTTAATATTTTATGACAAAATCTCATGCATTTTCCATCTTAGAGTTAAAATCTTAAATATAGACTCAAATAGTTTCAAATTTTGATTTATTTTTTGCTAATGGTTAATGGGTGCTTTGTTTAGATGTTCTTGAACTTGTGTAGGCCATTTGAGAGAGAAGTACTTGATAAGATCTTGAAACAAGAGGATCAAAGCAAAACAAAGTGAAGGATCCATGAAAATGACTTAAACTTGATACACTTATCCTTTGTAAAAAGCTTATAAGAGCTAGCCTTGTATTTCCATTTTGCTTCATTCTCAAAAGACCTTGCAAGGTTTTAAACCCAAGGCATCTGTAATCTTTCAATAAAAGTTTCAAGTGGAGGAGGCCTCCACTTTCTTGGTCTTCTTCCCCATTTGGGGAAGAGTGTTGGGTCTTGTGGTGTGGTTTAACTTGGTTTATGTTTCCATGCTCTTAGATTAGTTTCTATTTCGCTAAGTAACTTGTTTATTTATCTTCTATATTTTACTTACCCCCATGCTTTCCCGAGTAGGGTCTTGAACCTGAAAGAGATTCTTGGGTAGCTTAGTTTAATTTTTATCATTATCTTGTTTCTCTTCCAATCCTTGACCAGAGAATAGCTAACTTTGGGATCGTATCCCAAAGGCCACATAGTTTTGTGGTAGCTTCTCACTCCCCCATCAACTTCTTGTGGACATCCAGCTAGCTAGAAGGTTTCCAGGATTGGTGGCTTCTAGTGGTTGATCTTGTTCGGAGATCAATCCCACCTAGTAGATTAAAGTTGGTGTGGTAGAACACTAGATTTGTTTATCTTGCAAGCTTTATTGCTAGTAGTATTTTCATTTTGTTGATCAACACTGTGGTTTAAATTTGTTTCAAGTGAAAATATACTGCTTTTGCTTTTATTTGTTTTCTTAAAATAAACCAAAGTCTCTTGAACTTGGCCAAATCCAAGTCAAGAGCACCCTCTATCGGAGGGCATTTTAGTCTTGCATCATCCCTGCATTAGGCATTTTAAATTTTAGTAAGTCTCTTGAACTGTGGTCATAAGACCGAGTCAAGAGCGCTCTCTGTCGGAGAGTTGAACAAGGTTCTTTTAATAATAAAATTTTCCACTCACACACCCCTAATTAATTTATCTTGGTTTGTCCTACACCCGTATGCTCTGCCAACCGGAAACGGTTGGGCTAGTACTCAGAAAGGTGTAAGACTTGGTAATTACGATCGATAAACTTAATTAAATTTTTTACCCAAAACCTCAACTAAGGCAAAATACTGTTCTTCCCACGAGAGGTGACGCCGGATTCCCACTGTCAGACTCAGGGGCGGTTTAAACATTGGACACCAATCCTTATCGAATCTGGGTGCTTTCGACAGGTCACTTAGGGTTGCCAGTATCTTTCTTGGGTAGGGTTCTACCATCTTTTGATACCTTTTTGGTCTTAGCCCTAATAATCAAGACAACTAAAACTTTGAAATTTACCAAGATAATTTGCACAACGATCTCACGAACAGCTACTATCAAGACTTACTTTTCAGCATCCCCCAGCACTACATTTGTTATTTTTGACTCCATTACCCATTGGATAAGGCACTGGTCCTTTTGTCATTTAATTTTTATCTGTGGATGCTTCTTAACTATATCAAGTCTTTATATACTGTTTTGCAACGTGGATTGCATCTTATTTTGTGTTTTATTTTCAAGCTTTATATCGTCTCTCATTTCACAAAAAACTCCTAAACAACACCCATCCGCATCACTACATCAAAAAACACTATAAAAACAAGAGTCTTAGTGAAACTCTCTTTTAGGGATTACCCCCCTTGGCTTCGTTAGGAGTTTGCCTAAACGGAGGAGCTGGGATTCAGGTGACAGTACCTGGCTCATTGCTTGCCCCCAAGGCCACACCTCTCTTACTTGTAGTGAAGAGACAGCTTTCGAAAGATTTCCGCTGCTGGTGTGCATATTGGCGGACAACACGTAGAACCTTGGTCTCTTAGATCAAGTGGCTGAACACTTCTGGATTATCACAGTAAATTATAGTTGCATTGGGTTGTGTTTTATTTGCAAATTAGTAGCTATTTTGCAAATATATTGCTCACAGGTTGTGCTTATTGTTTACCTGTACTTTGTTTTAGAGGATGTGAGTCATAGTTGGTTTCTTTTTACTTTGCTGCGAAATTGCATAAGGTACTATAGTACCCATTTTGGTATCCTTATTCTATAGATGGATCATGGTGTAACATTCTGTCAATAGCAATATATCTGATAAGAAGGGCACCTTATATTGTATGTGTTGTACATGGATCATGGTGTAACATTCTGTCAATAGCAATATATCTGATAAGAAGGGCACCTTATATTGTATGTGTTGTACATATGGAGCTAAGTTGTACATATTTACGCCGATAGGCGTTATTTCCTGAGGGTCGTTTTGAGGAACACTGTTCCTTTTTCGTCGTCCCTCGGGCGAATCATCTCTCGACACCTGTCCACCTGTTGTCCACCGGTTTCTTTGTTTAAATGCGGGTTTCTGGTCTGCCCTGTCCAGTTCACCAGGTTGCTTGCTCTACACTGCAGGATTCTTCGCCGCTGGACATATGCCTTTCGCTCACAGTGCAGGGCTGGGCACATGGGTTTGGTATCGATCTCTACTCGATGCTCGCTAAACGGGCTCTGTTCCGGCTCCTTTCTGCTGCTCGCCAAACTCACCCATCTAATTGGTAATAAATCCCAGTAAATCCATTCCTGGCTTGATGGACAGCTTTCAGAGGCAAACAGGTAACAGAGCCCACACAGATGCCATCGAATCGGCAATAAAACCCATCCTGGGCTTGATGGACTATGCACTGACTACAAATCGTAAACTTCGCCTATCTAATCTGCAGAAATCCCTTCCTGGGCTTCATGGACAGAACTGTCAGTTTTCATTTAAGGTATTCATTGAGGTCACTGGACATCTTATCAATCCAGTGACCATCCCTCGAGCGACTATATATTAGGTGGAGACACACAGATGCAGACGTTTTTAGCTTTGCTTTCATCAAATCCTTTCATCAAAGATACCCAGGTATTCTTCCAATGTTGTTTTTGTTTCTTTGTTTTGCGTTTCTGTAACTGATTGGTAGGTTTTTCGATCTGTTTGAAGCGTTCTGCAAGATGAAAGGTGGATTATTATTCTTTATTTATTATTTAAAAGATTGGATGAACCCTTATTTTTTCGTTCCTGTGTGGATAGTTCTATGAACTATGTTTGGGGTTCTGGTTAATGATTTCAAGGTTAAACTTTCGCGTAGGATAACTCTCATGGCTACGGAATAGTCCATTTCCTGCTTTTAATTATATATGGTATATTCACGCTGCCCTGAGTTGGCTTTTCCGAGTTGGGATCGCCTCTGCTTTTTCACGCAGCCCAGAACTTGCCTTATCCCGAGTTGGGATCGCCCATTCTCTGTTTTTGCTTTGTTTTTGTACTATGACATTCCACGCGGAAGATAATATAGGTTCCATATATTCCAATGGCAGATAATAGAATTTTATAACCCTTTCAGGATAAGCAATGTCGTTTAGCAGAGATAGAGTTTTAGATGTTGTGAACTAATATTGGGTATTATTGAATGAGATTTTTCAAACTAGTCGACTGTCATGAAATTTAATCCATTTGTTCACTAAATTTGCCCTAGCTGGGCACAGTTTTGTAGTTACAGTAGACTTGTTGAAGGTACACGAAGCTTTCCATTGCTAAAGTAGCTTTCCCTGAGACCCTCTTTTTTAGTTGGCCCTTTGTTGAGGAAGTGGGCTCTAACTTCGACTTAGATGCCACAACTGAGGGGTGGCTATTGTGGCAAATTTGCCTGTGATATACTGCATCTGTGGCTGTCAAGGCTGGTTTCAGATGCGGCAGTTCACTCTGTTGGCTGCATTGACAGCACAACATGTTTCGGGGTCTTTGAAAATGGGCCTGAGCATTGAAAGTGCTTCGATTTAACACTACAACTCACATGATAGCTCTCCCTCAGACATATTAACCTTTCCACTTTCAGACATATTAACCTTTCCACTTTTAGGACTTAAAAATGATCTGACTTGCAGTGAAGAAAGCAGGATTCTTTAATGTTTTGTCACTCCAGATTTCAGTTCCATGCCTTCCACGGTAACCAATATTGAACTTCATCTTCATATGTAGAAACTTTTAGCAAATATCTACTCCTTTATTGACTTCAACTCTTTAGAGAATCGTTCAGACAATCTATCTGGCAGAAATACAAAAACCCTAGATAACTTCCAGCTTCAAATCTAAATTTGTGACTGATGACCTCTGAGCTAAAATTACTTAATTTAGATTTTTTTTTAGTTTGGGAGGTCAATATTCTGATCTAAATTCAATGCTTTCAGTCTTCAAATTCCTTGGAAAGGATATGAACTCTACTAAGCTAAGCTAACAAAAATTGTTTGATAGTCAAGCAAAACATTGTTTGCCATGACTGAGGTTAAAAGTGAGCTTTCATATCGCTAATCGAGATAAGATTATTCTGGAAAAAAACAAACCTTACTTTTTAACTCAGTCTTCATTAATTAAAGGCCTGCCACTGTGGTGATGTGATTGGAAATAGAACCAAAAAAAACTTTAACTAAATACATTATTGGTTTAATAATACATCATTGGAGATGGTTCTAGGTAGCTATACCCTTGCCCAATAGGAGATGGTTTACTGAAAAAGACTTCCAGATTCAATCAAAATAACAAACTTTTTGCATTTTAGGGTTCATAGCTTGTAGAAGCTTAATGCACTACATAGGCATTTAGACTTTCCATTGGTAGTAGTAATAAAAACAAACTTACCTCTTTAATTATACCTATTTTTAAGACTACTCAGTCTTCATAATTATAATATTAATATGTTCAAACTTAACGACAAATGGTGCCTAACTACCATTTGAATAACAATCTGCCATCGTCATTCCAGTGACCATTGTTTCTTTCTCTTTTATGGCTTTAGTCTCTCAAAATCTTAGATTTCCTAGAACTGAATTTTAAGTTCCATGTGTTTTGCACTTTCCTAGAATTTTAAGCTAAATTTTGCTCATATCTGAATGCATAAGTCATGTGTAAACACATTTGTCTTTCATGTTTGAGCTTCCATTGTCTTCCACAGTAACCAGTATTGAATTTCATCTTCATACGTAGATTTTTTTTGCAAATATCTGCTCCTTTCTTGACCTCAACTCTATGCTTAATGCATCATACATTCATTTAATTTCCAGAATTTATGTTTCCTGACTGACTCCTCATCCTTCAGAAAATTAGCCTTTCTGTTATGCACTTTTTTAATTTAGAGAATCGATTCAGACAATCTATCTTGCATAAATACAAAAAAACCCCGAATAACTTCCAGCTTCAAATCTAAATTTCTGAGTGATGAACTCTAAGCTAAAACTATTTCATTTAGATTTTTTTTTATAGTTTGGGAGGTCAATATTCTTATCTAAATTCAATGCTTTTAGTCTTCAAATTCCTCGGAAAGGATATGAACTCTACTAAGCTAAGCTAACAAAAATTGTTTGATAGTCAAGCAAAACATTGTTTGCCATGGCTAAGGTTAAAAGTGAGCTTTGATATAGCTAATTGAGATAAGATTATTCTTTACAAATTCAAAACCTTAATTTGTAACTCAGTCTTCATTAATTAAAGGCCAGCCACTGTGGTGGTGTGATTGGAAATAGAACCAACAAAAACTTTCACTACATACATTATTGGTTTAATAATACATCATTGGAGATGGTTCTATGTAGCTATACCCTTTCCCAATAGGACATGGTTTACTTAAAAAGACTTACAGATTCAATCAAAATAACAAACTTTTACCATTTTAGGGTTCGTAGCTTGTAGCGACTTAACCTAGAACTTAAAAAGGTCATCTTTTTCCAAGTGACAAATAATGGGTGCCTTGAATGTTGTTGTGACATTAACTCACATGGGTATCATGCACTTTTGGTTTTGTCCACTTGCCAAAATTGCATGTTGAAGAATCAAAACTTCTTCTTTTAGATCATGCCTACCCATCTCCTTATCATAGAAGGATCTTTGTTAGTGGATAACCCTTTATGGAATATGATGTTGCTGTGCATTCCAGGAGTGATGTGTGCTGCAAAGGAAAAATACAATCTATTGTAGCAAAAATGGAAAAAAAAATACCTTTTGTGCGAAGAGATTGGAATGTAAAGGTTGACACAACATAGGGAGGCCTACTATTTGTGCTCTTTAGGAATAAAGAGGACAAAATGATACACTGGAACTGTTCTAGAGTGCACTTATATGAAAATGAAGGTTCAATGTACACATTCACATGTGTTGGATCCCTAGATTTAGAGGTGGATCCCTAGATTGACATGGGCATGTTTTCATTTAACTTCAACCTTTCAACTAGAGAAACTACATCTTTATCTTTCCCTTCTCTGCCTACTACTATTTCTATTCTATTTTCCATTCATCTTCTGTTCTTTTTCTTGCTTATCAAGTAGACACTCTCATGCTAACTTTTGCATGCTTTCACACATAGTCTCTATCATGTTATCATGTTCTTATTGATGTTTTCATCCTTCATGTATTAGCTTGAACGGTGATGTACACTCTTTTACTAATTCAACTAAACAAGAGTGCTGTTGGTGTGCACTCCAGGAGTTATGTGTGCTGCAAAGGAAAAAAACAAACTATTGTACAAAAACTGAAAAAAAAATTACCTTTTCTGCAAAGAGATTGGAATGTAAAGGCTGACACAACATAGGGAGCCTACTATATGTGCTCTGTAGGAATAGAGATGACAAAAGGATACAATGGAACTGTTCTAGAGTGCACTGATATGAAAATGATGGTTCACTGTACATCCACATCAGGTGGATTCCTAGATTTAGAGGTGGATCCCTAGATTGACATGGTCATGTTTTCATTTAACTTCGACCTTTCAACTAGAGAAACTACATCTTTAACTTTCCCTTCTCTGCCTACTACTATTTTTTATTATATTTTCCGTTCATCTTCTGTTCTTTTCCTTGCTTGCCAAGTAGACACTCTCATGCTAACTTTTGCATACTTTCACACTTAGTCTCTATCATGTTATCATGTTCTTATTGATGTTTTCATCCTTCATGTATTACCTTGAACAGTGTGTTATCAACTGATTTGTACAAATAGTTGAAACCTTATTGAGCCGCCAGTGTTGGAACACATCAGTGTTCACTTCCAGAGTATCTGGGTTTCATTGTATTTGGATCTAGCCAGTTTTGGCTAGCCAGTTTTGTTTTTGAGTCGACATGACCATGGCCCCATGGGGGTTTGTATCAAAGTGTGCTAGTAGGGTCTGAGTGGCTCGGTTCCCCATGACTGGATTAAACAACTAAGGTATTCCAGGGAGTTTTTTCACTGTCAGATTATACTTTGCTTCAGGCGAGATATAATCTCTTGGTTTTTCTCCCGCTTCCTCCAAAGCTGGAATGCCTGATTTTGGAAATTTGGCCATGGGGGGTTATTAGGGTCCAACTATAATGTATAAACCTACTAGACACTATTAGAATAGGTTTTGGTCATGTCCTAGGTCTCTAGGACCCCCAGAAAAAATTTCGAAAATTTTTTACCGGACGCGTCGAAAATGGGGTTTTTAATTTTTTAATTATTTTTAAATTTTAATTAAATTTCTCTATAGTTTAAATAGAGAAATTTGGGTCTGTAATTATGTCAGTCATTCGGGGTCCGAATTTAGTGTTTGATGGCTCGTTTCATAAGCCAAAAATCACACATGACCCATGGAGCAGCTAAACCCAACTTTCGGATGTCAATTCAGCCTCAAAATTAATATTTTCTCTGAAAAGTCATTTATAGAGAAATTATTAATTAAAATAATAAAATTGAATATTTTGGAGAAAATCCAAATCTCTCCAAAATTAATCAATTTGATTAAAATAAAAGGCTAAATGACATGGCAATGAGCATTTAGGAAGATTCCAATCAACCCCGAGCCCATCCAGTCATCCATCCAGTCACCAAATCGTTATCCTTTCAAAGCAATTCGCCCTCCTTCATGAGAAAATCGATTTTGTGATGTGTCATTTCGTGGTTGGGTTGGTGGCTTGCATTTAAAGCTTGAGGTAGGCGCCCTATTGACTCACCTTATCCTGAGCTTGGCTCCCTTCATGTGATTCGAGTTACACCTACCATCTACCACGTGTTTTCCCCACAACTAGCTCGCATATCCCCTAAATCCTCACGTCAATCCCATTTAAACTCGAGTTTGAACCTTGTTGGAACGTGGTGAGTGGTTGTGATACTCCCAAAGCTACACCTATACGAATTAGCACCTACCCAATGCCACTTGCCATCCCCTTTGTTAGCTCGCCTTTCCATTTGTCTCCATCACATCTAAGCTCGCCCTCCACATAAGCTCACGTTAATCCTCACCTTAGGTCGCAATTCCTTGTTGTAACTTGGCTATTGGGTAATCCTAGCACTCACACCTACCTCAAGTTGAGTTTTGCCACCTAGTACCATTCCACCTACCTCAAACTCGACTCTATCTCTCCAAGCTTAAGATCTGATTGGAATTCGACCTATGCTCATGGCTAATTCGACCTAGGGTTAGCTTTTAAGTTTTTCTATAAAGAGAGGCCCATTAGGGGTTATTATCTCATGGAATTTTGGATGCAAGAAAACTCTGCCGAGAATTGTAATATTTTTATGCTCATATTGGAATAAAGATCAAGACTTTGGAGGTCTATGTGTTTGCAAATTTCGTGGTGAATGTGTCCAATGCATTGAGGTGATATCTTCATATAACCTTCCTCTTATTTATGCAAGTGTTTCTTTCAATATTGCTAGCTCTAGAAGGCTATTTTTAGTCCATGAGAATAGTCATTTGTTATATTCAAGTTGATTATATGTGTGATGTTTTCCAAGGATTTGAATGAGCAAGAAGTATTCGGTTATACCAATGCTGATTTAGTCTTGGTTATCTAACATACTAGCATTTGATTTCACTTGTATGTTTGAGTGTGTTGGGGATTGTACAGGTATTGTCAAAGGTGAAGACAAGTGTGAGCTAGGTTGCATCTATCTTGACTTCACAAGCAAGGATTTTTCCCACTAATATTTTTGTTTTGCAGGATCCTCAAGTTCCTTCATCTTGTCCCCAAAACCAAGCTATAAAGAGTTCTTTTCCTTACCCATCAAAGTTACAAAAAACTTCACTTTCAAACTCGGTTACTAGAGTTAGGCCTTAGATCCTTCACCCTTTGGCTTTCCTCCCACTCATATTCTCCATTCATCCATCTCATCCAAGCTTCTTTCTCCCCCTTTCACTTTTGTTTAGCCCTCTTCTCCTTTCGTCCTAGCTCTTTTAGGGCCTCCTCTCTTGCTCTCGTCCCACCTCCATTCTGCCCTATTTCCCATACCTTCCCGTTTTTGCTCACCTTTCCTCCTCGTCCATTTTCATATCAGCCCTAAAACACATCAAAGCAAACAACAAGAAACAATCAAGTTATCATATGTTAGCTAGCTGTTAGTCTTTTGCATTTGTAGATCTTGCTTTGTATCATTTAGAATCTAGTTAATTTGTTAAACTAGTTAATTTGCACTTCAAGACTTAAACACTCATATCATGCTAGATTAGATTTGTTGGGTTTTGATAGTTAGTTAGGGGTGTTATCATAGATCTTTTCCCAAGTTATTGTCTAGTCTCGAATCTTAATCAACATGCATTGAGCTCCTTATCTTGTAGTGTTGATTGGCTGCCTTTATATACTTTGGTTGACTGTAAAATCCTTGTTGGGATGCCTCTTCGACATTGTTGACTGTCCTAGACTTGTTGGCCATCATTACAAACTCTTGTTGACTGTCCTACAAATTGCTTGACTGCCATCTGAAATACTAGAGGACTGTTATCACACTGTTTGGTCTAAAATACCGTTGGCTGCCATTCAAATTAATGTGTTGACTGTCACGTCCTAAACATCCATTGGCTGCTATATAAAACAGTGTGTTGACTGTCATGAAGTAAAGTTTTATCGGCTGCCCCTTCAATTTTTTGTTTATTCATTTTGCAAGTATTTTAAAGGCTCAAGGTCCTAAGAGGTTTGTCATTTTTGTTTCAACTTGCATCGTCTTTTAAGTACTTGGTCGTTTTTCATATCCATAATATCATAGATTGCATGTAGCTAGTATTTTGTTTACAAACTTTTACATCTTCCAAAAGATAGAAAATATTGCACAAAAATATTTCAAATCTAGACTTAACTAGTTGCAAGTTTTGGTTTTTTGCTAACGGTTAATGGGTGCCTTGTTTAGACGTTTTGGACTTGTGTAGGTCATTTTGAGAAAGAGAGATACTTGATAAAGATTTTGAAACAAAGGATCAAACGCAAAATAAAGTGAAGGAGCCATGAAAATGACTCAATCTTGATATATTTATCCTTTGTAATAGCAAGTAAAATTTGTATCTTCTTCAATAATTTTCCAAGTATTACCGTTCTCAAAAGACCTTGCAAGGTTTTAAACCCAAGGCATCTGTAACAGTTTAATAAGAAGTTTCAAGTGGACGGGGCCTCCACTTTTGGGTCTTCTTCCCCATTTGGGGAAGAGTGTTGGGTCTTGTGGTTTGGTGTAACTTAGTTTATGTTTCCATGATCTTAGATTAGTTTCTATTTCATTAAAATCATTTGGTCATTTATCTTCCGTATTCACTTACCCCCATGCTCTCCCGTATGCTCTGCCAACCTGAAAAGGTTGGGCTAGTACTCAGAAAGGTGGAAGACTTGTTAATCTACAAGTGAAAATCTAATTAAAACTTTCACCCCGTAACCAACGAACCGGTGTTGACATAAAGTATTTTAATCAGCTCTCAGGGGAGGCGCCGGACCGCCCAATCTGCGACACGGTGGCTGGTTAGCATTGCGCGCCTCGCTGTGATTCCAGACAGGCCCCGACAGGTCTCTTAAAGGGGCTGCTTAAAACTACTTTCCGGACACTCTTTGAATACCCTTGGTTTTAGCCCTAATAATCAAGACAATTAAAACTTTGAATTTACCAAGATAAGCTGCATAACGTTCTCACAAACTTTCAATTCAAGCACTTGTATCAAGTTTTCACAATTCACATTTAATTCTTGACTCCATAAGGCACTGGTCCTTTATCTCATATTTTGCTTGTTTAAATATCTACATTGGAGTTATCTGTTATATTTCGTGAAAAGTGATTGACTTATTGCCCAAGTGTATCTTTCATCTTGTGTTTGCAACGTGGATTGCGTTATCTTGTGTTATATTTAATCTTTATAATTGTCTCTCATTTAAAAAACTCCTAAAAAACACCCATCCGCATCACTACATCAAAAAACACTTAAATACACAAAGAGCCTTAGACAACTCTTTTTTAGGGACTACCCCCCTTGGCTTCGTTAGGAGTTTTGCCTAAACGGAGGAGCTGGGATTCAGGTGACAGTACCTGGCTCATTGCTTGCCCCCAAGGCCACACCTCTCTCACTTGTAGTGAAGAGAGCTTTCGAAAGATTTCCGCTGCTGCTGTGCATATTGGCGGACAACACACTGATGTTTTCATAATTGCTATGTAGCTTTGTCTTCTCTGCCTACTACTACTTTTCAGCTTCCTATGACGTATTCCATTCATCTTGTGTTCTTTTGCTGCTTCTAAAAAACACACTCTTGTACTAAGAACGCACTCTTGTACTAATTCGGCTATGTATACAACCACAAAACCTAGCAATCACATCCTCAACTAAAATATCCTCTTCTTCCTACACTAGCACTACCATGACATAATTTAGTAGATATGTAGTGATACCACATTAAAAGTGTGTTCTTTTTTTTTACTAGACATGATTTTTGAGCATATATTGTGTAATGCTCAAAATTATACATTTCAGGAATTAAATGTTAGTTCATTCTATCCCATCTCCTTAAAGGTCAACCTATAACTCTACATTTTAATGTCCTCTATCCTCCTTTCCACCCTTTAGCGAGAACGTAAAGGGGTCTTTGCAACATCTTTTCCTACATTGCAAAAAAAAAAACCTTTGCTGGCTTTACTTGGTTGCCATACCTATAATTGCAATTTTCTTGTTATGGATCAACTGCGAAATATGCTATTGTCCTTTTTCATGGTAACTATTGCATATACATTTAATTTGCTAGAAAATATAATTCCTTACTTTAAGCTACAAAACAAACCTCTCTGCATCTTCCACATGGTCGCTTTAACATATTACTCTTTAGCTCACTTTATTTCTAACTCCTTCCCACTTGTCTTATCTTGCAGATCTCCCAGCGCCCTACGATAGTGAAGAATACATTTGCCCGCAACATATTTGGAGTGTTCACTCTTTTTCTAGGTATGTTTGATTTTTCCATCAGTTACTATCCTTTCCTAGCTCATACCAAAATAAATAAATTTCTTAGACATAATACATGCTCTCATCTTCTTACAGCAATGTGCCCATGCAAATGTCCTGTTTTTTTTCCCTTTCGCTTTTCACTCAATCTAATTTACCTTGCACTTGCTATCTCCTATATTCTTCCTGGAATCTTTTATACTTATAATTACTTCTGCTGTCAGCAATTCTTCTCTTTTGTTTTCCCCACTCATACCAATTCTAATTATCCATCCTTCTACATAAATTGCTGAATATACTTATTCTCTGAATCTGCATACCTAAAAGCTTGTAGTTTTAATTGGAATCATGCACCTTGTAGCAATTTTCCCAAGGACATAGTAATGTGATCAAAGCAAACTGCCCACATAAAACTATGATACCTTGGTTAAAACAACCAAATGCATTACTATCCCCACTATTGTCCATTTCACATGTGTACTTCTATTGACATAACCACTCATGTACCTGCAAGTCTTGATATGCTATATGATACCCAAGTAATTCCAACATGTCTCCCAATGCATCAACATACTTGCACATCATTCACATCTACTCATTGTATTGCGTACCAACTGTTTTAGCTTGCTTAACTGTCCTCTCCCTTTATCATTTAGTTACACCTTAACCGTAAAATCAACAACTCCCTTGAAATTTTCACATACATCTATTCTATAATAATTAATCTTTACTTATCACCTTATCTTTACTTATCTTAGTTCTTGCATATCCTTTAGAGTCTCCTCGTTTGTTTTTTTTAGAAACAACATGGACTCTTTTGCTGTCCTACTTCCATGGCAAATGTTCGTCATCTAAAATAGCTCATTCTTCATCTTCTTTCCATTTTTTTCCCCAACCCTTTTCTGCTTTTATTTTAGAATTTAACACACAACTATACTTGAGAACTTTATATCCCTTACAAATATAATACTCTTTGTTTCTTTCCATTATCTCATTAGGCTACGGCTTGCTGCATCTCAATGTTTCTATTTTATTCATTCCACCTTATACTTTGTAAACATGGAACTTCTTTTCTTTCCTTCTTATTAAACCAACATTCTTTTCCACCAAACGTAAAATTTACCTTGCTCACATTTGAAAAAGTAAATTTGCCAACTATACATTTTACTTTTCTCATCGCTACAAATTGAATGCCTTTATGCATAGTTGTCTCAGACTCCTTTCCTTAATTTAGTACTTGTATCTTTACATTTTTCTTCTTCCTGTACTACTCAGGAACCCCCATGTAATGGACCCACTGTTGACAGAAAATGCTATATCTCTGCTCTTGGCTGGTTCTGTACATCTCCAACCATGCCTACATGTTTTTTCACTAACCCCAATCCGATCGACAAAAGCAACGACTCCACGCTACCGGCTGATTATCTCTGATGGCACCAACACACATCAGACTTTGCTCCCAACAGCCTTCAACTCCCTCCTTTTAGATGGAGAACTCCAAGAAGGCTCTATCATCAAGCTTTCCAAGTGTAGTTGCACCATCGTTCACAATACCACGTACATCTCACTTTGCAAAGTTTTTTTTTTCTCCTCTTTTTTTCTCCTGCACTTCAGGTTTTAACCACCCCCTCTTGGCACAAACTTTAACATATTGATTAATGTTGTTTTTTTCTTATTAGGACTATTACAGTGCTCGCCCTTGAAGTTCTCCACCGCAAGCTCGCCTTTATTGGGAGCCCTCTCCCCCTTGTACTGCCCACGAATCTTAGCCTTCCAACTGGTTCATCAACTAGCGAACTCCCTTGCCTCACAGAAGACAACGTTACTTTCTCACCCCACACAACACCTCCACCACTATCCATGCCATTGTCTATTATTCCGTTCAAAGCACTAAACCCCAACTACAAAAAATGGTCCATTCAAGGTCGTGTAGTTGCAAAGACAAACATCCAAAAAGGACCAGGGAAACTATTTGGTTTTGACCTTCTTGACTGCTCCGAAGAAGAGATCCATGTATCTGCATTTAACACCTTAGTTGACTCCTTCTATCCTCTGGTTGAAATAGGCAAAGTTTACACTATCTCCAATGGCACAATCAAACCAAGCAACCCTACATATAACCATTTGAACAACCATCTTGAGATTATCCTTTCTGCCGCATCAACCATCCAACCTTGCCTACATGATTTCTCCTCTATTCCTTTACATTCCTTCCACTTTAAGACAATCAATGACCTTCAAAATTCCCCATTAAATTCCATAGTTGATCTTGTTGGCATCGTCATCTCTGTCTCCCCTGCATCAACAATTCGGAAGAGAGACGGCTTTGAAACAAGTAGACGCACTGTTGCCCTTAGAGACAAGTCATGCTTCAGCATCGATGTCACGTTGTGGGGTCATCATTGCCACAATGAGGGCTCTCAACTTGCTTCGTTGTACTCCTCTGATCCACCCCCTGTCCTCGCAATCAAGGGCGGACGCCTTACTGAATTCAATGGCAGAACAATTGGTTGTGTTCCCAGTACTTCCCTTCTTATTAATCCAGATATAGAGCCAACCCACCTCCTTCATCAATGGTTTCATGCCAATGGATTCCGTGCAGCTTCCCCATCCTTGAGTCGAAAATTTGCAAGCCCTTCATCCCGTCCACACCCAAAGAAAACACTTTTGGAATTACAAACCATGCAACCCTCTGAGAAGGCACTCTGGTTCTCTGTCCGTGCTTCCATCGTTGACATTAACATGGATGACTTTCACTTCCTTGCATGCCCTCTCTTTGTCGATGGCATACAATGCATGAAAAAAATTTCACACCAAGCTTTCAACATTTGGCATTGTAGCAAGTGTGATGGTGAATTCCCAGAGTGTGACTATAGGTACATTTTGAAGCTCTCACTACAAGACCACACCGGGAAGCTCATTGGAGCAACAGTTTTTTACGATGCAACAAATCAGTTACTAGGGATCTCTGTAAAGGACTTGTGCCTCCTATCCAGTGAACCATCAACCGTAAAGGAAACCTTCCCACACTTAACTTCACGCCCATACCTTTTCACCTTATCCGTTAAGACAGAGACTTTCAACTCCACTGCCCGCTTGAAAACAACCATTGTCAATTCCGAAGAGCTCCCTTTTGCCGATGCATCATCCATCCTCCTCACAAAAATAAATGCAGTAACACCTCATACCCATCCTGTTGCCCGTCGCCTCTAACCTCCCCTCAATACTAGTGCTATCTCTATTTCCCATCACCTTGCTTCCTTGCTTTAGATAGCCTTTTACCGTTATATGATTTCACTTTTCCTACATCCTTAATGCATGCAACTACTATTTCTTTTATTCCCATACTACTCTATATGGTGTCCTAAACATTATGTTTTTATTATGACTTACAATGGTTCACATACAGTATATGTATCTATATGCGTGCAACCAACAAATGACATTTCCCTTACATGTATACATCATTCATGTTGTTATTTAGTGTGCTGTGCTTCTTCTTATTTACTTCTCACATAGATATATATGCACCACATGTATCCACAACATGCTTTACACCTTGTTTATTGTACCACTTTCATGTGGACTTGTTTGTACATTCAAAAAATACATTATTCTATCTATTATGCCTTTGCTTTATGTGAAAATATGTGCATCCCTTTTTTCCACAATTTATGTATTTATAACACTCTACAACCCCGTTAATGTCTCATCCAGGTTCACCACAAAGTTACTTTTCTTCAACATATCAATGCCTTCCGGTGATGGAAGTGAACAAAGAAATGCACGTAGAAGGCTTTTGTATACGCACAACAAAGATCGCCTCAACACACAAAGACGACTTCTGTATCAAACTAGATGTGCCACCCTCAATGCTGCACCCATCCCCTCCCCCCTTCCACTTGAAAACCTAAATACTCCACCAATGCATCCCTCCACTACACCCCCCCTTCCAACCACCCCATGCAACTCCTCCTTAAAAGACGCGCAATACCAGTTTCGTAAACGGCTCGATCGCCTCCACCCAATGCATGTTTGCTCTATATGCAAGGAATCCTGTGTAGGCATTCAAACCAAATTTTCAAATGGAATTTATACATGCTCGCGTTGTACTAAAGAACGAAATGGGCATCGCTTCCCCTTAGACAACAACATGGACCCTGGGAACCAGCCCTCAGTACTTGCAAGGCTTACTCAAACTGAAGAAATGCTCATTGCTCGTGTCAACCCAATCCTTCAAGTTACCCATGTGCGTGGTGGGCAATACAAATACTTTGGCCATACTATTAGCTTTCCCCAGGACATCTCCACAATCGCCTCCTCACTTCCACGCCTCTTGCCAGACTTGGACATCCTAGTTGTTCGGAAATTAAATGCGACAAGCAAGCCGTATGAATTCATTGTTAGCCGTTCCAATGTCCTTGCTGCACTTGAATTCAAAATATCCAATGACCCATATTACAAGGATGTCCAAATTAACCTACTTGCATTAAATTCTTTGCCACTTCAACCCACAGATGTGTCCTCCCTTCTTCGTCATTCCACTACCCCTGGGCCAGACCTCCAAGTACCCTTGCCCAATGATGATGATTCAACTCCTTTCTTGCCATCCACAACAAACCCCCAAACCTCCTCCTTCATTTTTTCCCTTCCAGCTTCCCGCACAGAGACTGAAGAAATTAGGCACTTTGCCTCATCAAGCTCTGGAACACCAAGCATTTCCATTGACTGGCCCTCCATTGGCCTTTCCCCAATCAATGAATACAACACAGAAGGCCTCCTCTCTATGGCATTTCCAACCTTGTTCTCCACTGGGGTTGCCATGTTAAAGCAACCACATCTTCATGAAATTGGCATGCAAGAATATGCTTTACACCTTATGCGCTATCATGATAATAGATTTGGGCAACACCCTCGCTTTTGCTACTACTTGTACAACCTTATGATGCGACATCGAAGCCAAGCCACTGTTGCAGTCTTTGTTAAACGTAACATACAAGACACACTCCCTGCAACTGTCTTGGCCCTCCGCACACAACTCCAAGAAATTCCTGATTCTTATGTTGCTGACCATGCCATGCGCTTTGGATCTTGCCTTCGTGGCACATGCGCTTTTTGGAACAAAAGACGAGATGAGCTATATGATATGATCACCCAACTTGGTAGCCCAACCTTTTTTTTTACCCTTAGTGCAGCTGACACCAAATGGCATGACCTTCACATGCTCATGCCTGGCCATCCTCCACCTTCATTGCTAGCACAATTCCAGTGGAGACTTCATAACATTATAACCAACCCACATATTACGTCCCTGTACATGCACCGTAGATTCACCATCTTCCTTGAAGAGGTCCTTAAATTCAAGACAAAGGATTACTGGTGCAGGTTTGCCCCTCTCATTTGTTGCATTTATTTACTTCAAACATGTTACAATTCCACTTTTTCCTCACTACTTGTATACCCTTCTTTATATAGGTATGAATGGCAAAATCGAGGTTCTGCACATATACATGGATTCCTTTGGTTGGAGGATGCACCCAATATGGACAACCTCAACTGGGAGGAACCGCCAGCTTTGGAAGCTGCAAAACAGTGCTTTGACAACTTCTTAACTGCATGGAATCCACGTCCATTGCACCTTCGTGCACCCGCATTCCATCGAGCAAATCATGCAGATCCTTGCACACTTGAATCAGCATCCATACTTGCAGGAAACGAAAGTGCTGACTATGAAGCCCTTGTCAATTGTGTTCAACGACACACAAAATGCAATGAAACATCTTGTCTTTGCAAAAAAGGGCCAAACCTTGTTTGCCGCTATGGTTTCCCCTTTGAAATGCACACTACATCTTCTATGTTCATTGATGTTGATGGGAAAAAAACATACATCCCTGCTAGGAATGATGAAACCTTAAACATACACAACTCTCCCATGCTCTCAGTATGGAGAGCAAATGTTGATTGCCAACTTGTCCTCTCCCACCATGCTGTCCTGACATACATTTGTAAGTATGCATCAAAATTAGAGTGAAAATCTGAAAGCTACAACGACATTCTATCCCGTATTGCACACGCTACCCCTGTAGATGAGCCAATCTTATTACCCATCCGAAAACTTCTAACAGAAACTGTTGCAGATTGGGACATTGGCGCACAAGAGACCTGCCATATGCTGCAAAAACATCCATTGACCCTTTCGAGTCGTTCCTTTGTGTCTCTAAATGTTTCCCAAATTGTTTTCAAACGTGTCTCAGAAAACCTCCCAAACACCCCCCCCCCCACCCACCTTCATTGCTGCATACATGCAAAGACCTCCTTCACTTGAGCAATTGAACCTTCTAGAAGCTGCACGTTCTTGGTCCTACTCTGCACGCAGGCGCAACTGCCCATGGAAACCCCACAACACACCCAAGATTGTGCGTGTCCTTCCTCGCTTCTCTGACATCCCTCATTCTACTTCCCCTCTTTATGTCAACTTCTGTTGGAGTGAACTTCTCCTCTACAAACCTTTTCGTGTTTTGCCAAATGACATTGTTTGCTCAGATTTGGATATTGTCTCCCATTGGGAATGCTTTCATGGGACCTACACTTCCTGGCATGTCGATCGATAACCTACTCCCCCCCTGGATCTTGCTGTGAAAATTCCCCCCCCCCCATGAAGTTAATGGACCCTCCCCCATGAACATGTCTGAATGGGAATTTCTCTCTCACCTTCATCCTGGCAACAACCTCCAACTTGATGATATTGACATGCTTGGACATCGTGACTTTGACACAACACATAATTGGGCCAACACACATATTCCCTTACACTTGCAAGACTCGGCCATCTCATTCATTGACTTGAATCGCTCATCCAACCAAGTACATCATCAACCCTTTCCAAATTCCACATCTCCTACTTGCTTATCTCCCACACAACGCAAAACCTTTGACCTTGTTATGTCCCACTACACACAACAAACAACTAATTTCCCATTGAAAATGATCAGCCAAGGAACTGCAGGCACAGGAAAATCGTATTTGATTGGTTGCTTGCAAGATGCATTCCGGTCGGCATCTGGGAATAGCCCATCCCCTCTTCTCCTACTTGCTCCAACCGGTGTCGCAGCATTTAACATAAATACAGTAACCATACATTCCGGCCTCCACATACCCATAACCACAATGCAACCTCTTGAGGGCCACGCCCTTGCAAGCCTACAAGAACGCCTCAATCCTATACGTTATGTCTTGATAGATGAGATGAGTTTCATTGGTCCAAAACATTTGACCAACATTGACGACCGTCTTCGTGAAGCATTCCCTTCCCGTCGAACTTGCCCTTTCGGTGGTTGCTCTATCATCCTTCTTGGTGACCTTTGCCAACTTCCCCCTGTCAAGGATATCCCCATGTATGTAGGTGCATCACGTGGGAACACACTCTGGCGAAGCTTCAACACGTTCATCACCCTCTCCACAGTTTTTCGTCAACAAGGAGACACCCCTTCTCAAATTCAATTCTGAAACCTCCTCCTCAACCTCATAAATGCAACCCCAACTATTGCCGATTGGAACCTTCTCATGTCGAGGTCATCCTCTTCCCTCTTGCAAAATGAGAACCAAATATTTGACCAATCCACCCACTTGTTCTCAACTAACAATGCTGTTACCTTGCATAACAAACAAATGCTTAGACAACTCTATGTCCCAATTGCATGTTGTACCGCCGAAGTTAGGAAGCAACCATTTGCTCTTGCACCTGAAGATGAACAACTCCCTCTGACTTTGCTATGTTCCATTGGCCAACAAGTTATGCTTACCACAAACCTTTGGGTCGAGGCAGGCCTTGTTAATGGTGCCCTTGGCCAAGTTGTTGCAATTCTCTACAACACCGATACTACTCCACCTAACCTTCCTTTGTTTGTTGTTATAAATTTTATCAACTATAAAGGCCCACCATGGGATGCTTCCAACCCTAACTATGTGCCAATCCTCCCTTTAACAAGGGGCTCTCGTAGGCAACTTCCACTTCGCATGGCTTGGGGTTTAACAATCCATAAAGCACAAGGCATGACCTTACAGAAGGCAACAATCGACATTGGCACCATTGACCGGCAAGGTCTTACCTTCACTGTTGTTTCAAGAGTTAGACATCTCTCGGACCTCCGCATAATGCCAACCTTCTCTTTTGCTCGGTATGCACGTATGAAAGATAGCTCTTCTGTTCAGCGGCGAAAGCAGGAGGAAAGTTTAATTTCCTCCAAATCAATTCCACCACATGTCCATTCACAAATGTAGTTGCATATGGTTACAACCAATGCATCATTTAGTCTACTCTTGCTCTAAATGGGACTAAACACATGTGTACTACCTTTTTTGTCTCGACTTTTTCATAACTATTGTTGTTTACACAACAACAAAAAAATATTACAAAATACCATACAAAACAAATTAAATTGCCTTCACTATTGCTTTGCACTTGCTATAAAGAAAACATTTGATTTAGTCCTTTACTCATGTTTACCTTTCATTTAATGTCTTCTTTCATTTGTTCCTCTACCAAATGCCATTTACTTTCATTTCACCATTTTCCTTCCAGCATAACATTTAAGTTACATCATTGTCTTCCATTTTCCAATAGAAAAACCAAACAGAAAACCAATACTCCCCTTCCAAAAAAAAAACCTCTCCTTCTATTTATTCTATGCTTTGCACATGTTAATATACACTTCCTTCCACATTTTTTTATTCCTGGTTTTCTCAAATGAAAATGAAAAACAAATTACTTCCTATATTCAGGTATATCTATCGTCTTTGTATTTCTAATTTTCTTGACCTTGCAACAATTTACAATTAACTTGTAATGGTTTATTGCCTTCTAGCATAGCATTTCAATTCCAGCATTTTCTTCAATCTTCACTACAAAAAAAAAAAAAAAACATAAATTGTCCTTTAATTTTATGCTATCTGTATGGTTTGAACTTGTTAAGAGTTTTACTTTTTTTTCTCACTTATGGCCCTTTCACAACAGCCATGGATATGCAGTACCTCAACATACTGGCCGATTTCAGCTGACGGATCAAGGAACAACAAGTAGGCCTTCAACGAATAGAAGCACACTTCCAACGACCTTCCAACCTCCCATTGAATTACATCCAACCAACTATTAAGCTTCTCTCCGAATTGAGAGCCCTACTTCAACGCATTATCCATATGCATGAAAGGGACACTCTACGCATGGCCCGAGAAGACTTGCTACGCCGCAACCCACATCTTTCCCCATACATAAATCGCAGATGATGCTATCATTGTCATAATCCCGCTTGCATCTATGATTGATGCCTCCTCGCTTTCACTTTCCTTTCACCTCCCCTTCCACCCACTTTCCCCCTGCATTTGTACCATTTGCTACCAATTTCACATTCCTTTATGCCCACCAGGCCCCCCTCTTTTTTTCCCACACTTTCGCCACTAACCATTTCTACCCTCCCCACTTGTATCTCCTACCATATCTTCAGCCTCTATTTTTTTCAATCAATGTTTTATCACATCATGTGAACCACAAACATTGTACAAATGAACTACATCCACTAATACCAAAATACATGTACATTTAATGCACACACAACAAGTTTAAACAAACTCTTATTTTCTGTTTTCAAAGTTTTCATCTACACATTTCAATGCAAACACAAGTATAGCTATATTCGAAATGTATATGTCTCTTGTTTTTCGCATTAACTACATCCCACTCATACGAAAATACATGTACAATTTCTACACACAAAACAAGTTTAAACCAAATCTCATTTTTTGAATGCAAACACAAGTCTACCTATATTCCAAATGTGTTGTTTTTCCCACTTTTATCTCTTCATGCAACTGCTTTAATATCACATCTTTACATTTTTTTCCCATGGTGGCTCTATAATTGGTTTTAGTGTAGGTATCTCCTACAATTTTATTTTACAATCACATATTGTAATATTTTTCCTGATTACATGTACATCTATTGCCCAATTTTTTACACTACTACAATGATACAATTTGTACATTGAGTTGGTTTAAGATGCTCTCCTTAGGAGAGTACATGGTCTGTAAATAACTAAATATTAGTTGTTGCGACAGCTCGCTACTGTTTTTTTCCATTTCATACTACACTCCCTTCCGCTGGAATCATCCTATTTTTGTCCCACCAAATGCTACGCTTCCTCGTGATGCACACAGATCGTCCAAGTTCCAATCGAAATGGTACAAACCTCCCCACCATGCCTTTTATACTACATTTCAATTCTATACATATATACAATTTCTCTTGTTTTACCCTCTTACATAACTTTTATTGCAGTTCACATTCAATATCACAGCAATCAAGATGTCCACCTTACCACCTTCACTTCCATTACAATTGTTCATTAAATGTCTGTATGTAATCTACAATTGTTTTTCCTTTGTTTCTAATTATGTTTACTGTATGCTTGGTCCTTTGAAATTTTCTTTATCATGCAGGTTACTTTTTCAATATTTAAACTATGATTTCTTTTCACCAGCTTGCCCTTGCCTTTTTTAGGCATGTGGGTCCATGCTTCAACACCTTTCACCTCAACGCCTCCGTGGTAACATAAAATGGTAACAACCCTTTACCCATTTCCCCCTCCTTTTTTTACTGAAAGTTGTGGTAGCCTTATTTCATGGAACATTGCAGTCAAGGAAATTGGCACATTCTACTAACACAGGGAGTCAACATAACCCAAGGATAGTCTTCCTGTTTTGACAACATGGGTAAGAGCCATGTGTTAACATTATTTGCATTCATTATGCTGTTAACATTTTACTTTACAACTTGCCATTCTTGACATTTTATGGATTATTGCATTGCTTACGCTTACAAACAAATCCTTATGCTGCTCTCCTAATATGATTATGTGTTCTGTTTCATTGGACTTAGAATACCTGCACGAACTTTTGCCACTCTCGACTTTGCTCAAATGCCATCAAGGGCTTCTTCTGTTCTTGTACATCATCTTCGTGGGGGGAACTCATCTTGTCTCTATCCAACTTCTATAGGTGCTTTTTTTATATACATCACATGCTCTTGTGGCAGCCTTTGTATAAAACGAACATACTGTCCATTAGTACAGTCAACTGTTTATTAGTTCTGCTTTGTTGATTTTCCCTTTTTTTCCCTCTTCAAATATTAGTCAACCATGGGGAATCTTTTGAGTTTGTTTTTGAGTTACAAGAACAACATCCGGCCATGTAAAATTATGGTCATACAATGATGCTTCTTCAATGCGGGACAGATGAAGTGCAGTAACTTCACTACAAGGACAACACAGTTTCCCAAAATGGTTCACACAACCGCTTAAATATGTTCATCCGGATGAAAAAAAACAGGGCAGGGTTTTTGTGGTCTTTCATTTTCTCGATGTATGTATTTTCAGGGCAAGCTACTTGAGCAAGATGGCCTGATGCAGCAACAATCCAATTCTACTGTGTCACAGGTGGATCAACATAGCCAAACTTGATCACAGATTGAGGCACATCAACATAAGTGGTTAGCAGCATTTGACCTCAACACATTTTTGGGAGTGCAATCATCAAGCAATGTGAAGGCCAAGTCAAATTTTATCATCGATCAATATAAATGTATGAATTTGAAGGCATAAAGCAAGTATGAGGTTGCTCACTATAATTTATACATTTATACGGTGGTGTGGTGATATTAGAGTAAATCTATATTCATTTGTTGTATATGGAGACAATGACCTTGTAGAATCCCTGTTACAATCCTGTCCATTGTATGTGTGCGCCATCAGAGGTGCAAGCATTTAACAGAGCTTCAAGTGATACATTGGCTGTAAAATGTGTTGTACATATTGCGGCATACAATTACATATTATTGAGTGAGCCCTGCACAATATAAAGATACAATGGTTTTCGCATATGTATTCTATTTTTCAGTGTTTTATCTAACATATGTCTTTGGCTTTAATGCAACTATATTAACAAATATTATGTCAATGCTTAGTTATTTGTTTTTCCTGATGATTTCCTTCATCTAAATGAAGACTTTATTCATTTCACATCAATGTCAATTGTTGTTCAACAATAACACAAACTCGAGCAGAGCACCCCTAGTGAAGCTATCTACATATGAAAATGAATATTGCATACAGAGTGGACCTACTTGTACAGTCGACTCTTGAAGCACCTTGAACCTATATGTCTGCAATCTTACATTTATTAGATCTTTTATTGAATATCTCAGTTTTCACACCCATCATAAAGATTCGTTTTGTAATGTTTTTTCTTCGCTTCTAAAGAATTACATCTATTAATATAGGATAGTTTTCAAATCCATGCGTTCATTCATCTTTGGTTGTACAGTTTTAGTGTTGCTGTTAATGTTTTCAGAGTGAATGGAACTTCGATTTAGCACAAACAAATAAGCAATAGTAAAAGCTGGTGCAATTCAGAAGGTTGTAATGCTTTTCTGAGCCTCAAATGTGTCTGCTAGATAAGCTGTAGTTGCAAATGTCCTATTCTTGTCAGCCCTTGATGTGAATAAGTCTGTAATTGGATCATCTTGCACAATTCCCTTCTTGGTAAATATCATGCAACACAGAAGTACACAGGGAAGTAAGGATTCACTCAGGCCTCTCTACAACTTATCAGTATGTCATACAAATGTCAAACTAATCGTGGATACAGGTGTGGTTGAGTTTTTTATAAAAATTATTGAAGATATGGATGTATCAGAAGCTTCTTAGGGTTATTTATATTCACATGGTGAACAATTTATATTTTTCTTACTATTAATACCAGGTTCTATTTATATACACTTAGTTTTCTGTATTATTGAGTACTTTTTGTCCACTGCAAATTTCAATTTATTTGGAGCCAAAACTCAAATGATCACTGTCCATTTCAAGCCTTTCAGCCATTATTAGCTAGGTCTGCCACTCAAGAATCCAATATTACCCACTGGTTTTAATTAATTACAATTGCATTAAGAATTTATGGTTGTTTATCATCCAAACTTCTGGGTTTTTATTCATTTTTTTAATGGTTTCTCTATGAATTTCTTTTAGATTATTTTTTGTCAATGCAGTAATATGCCACATAACTGCTAAGAAAAAAAATCAAATGTACAAACTTTAAATTGCACCTAAACAATTCCCAAATGTGCCAACTCGCATTTGATGCCGTCCACCAAACATCCATTACTTCATATCTCATTAAAACATTAGCAAGTCATGGCCAATCAAATCTGCTTGCATGATATTCTGGCCGTCATCGAAATTGAGACTTTACTTTTTCCCGGCATGGGTTTACATCTACGGTTGTCACCGTATCTGTACAAACTTTCTTTTACCATGATTCAAGAGTAACAGGAAATCTGCCCAGAAGTGTTGGCCCAGCTCCATGTCAAGATTTTCAAGACAGTCCCTACATGCTTGGATCAAGATCATACTAGGGAAACAAGAGCTATAATCGTGGCAGCTCCAAACTGAATCGAATAGACCACATATGCTACAGGAAATGCCAGCCACAAGGCTATTCAAAAGGATAAATTCACCAATTTTACTGTATTAGGAGCTATGAATTATGTAGAGACTAGCCTATATTTGGCCTAGAATACCCCTTTTCTATTGTTTCTTGCTAATAAAACATCACCAAAATATGCCCAGTCATATCCACCAAATATTATTATAGGATTCTTATTTTTATAGTGGATGTAAAGTTGCATTAAACCATGATATTTTGCTCACTCAATAGATGATCTCTACAAAATAAGATTCAGGGGAGAACCGATTAAAAAAAATAACTGTGCAAAACTTCAAGTTTTGTGTAAAGACTCCCCAAAGATTGTTTGCTTCTCAACAATTAGAAATTTAAAAACCCCTGTTGAAATAATAGCCCAATAACTGCCAATTTCTCTTTTATCCCTCACTTGGTTATGCTTAAAGTCTACCCATTCTGATGTACCTAAGCCATGGAAACTCTTGTTATCCACTCTTTTCAATTATTTTGAGATATCGAATATGCAAACAGAACCACAGGGGAGAAACCTTATTACCAAGTGCAAAATCGAGACATTTTAGTAAACTCTGTTGTGTGCTCAATTAAATCAATTTTAAAGTTAAGTCATTTTCTCAGTACAAAGCCTACATTCAAGTGCTCTTCTGGGAATTAAACCCAATATAACATTATGGTCTTATATGGGTCAACTCCATCAGTTTTCTGTCTAGCACTTTGCCTACCTGTTTCTACACGGAATAACCCCTGCTTGCTTTTATTACTGTTAGCGTTCTGCAATATCTATAACGTCACATGGGATATGGTTGAGTGGTTGAGACAACACATGCTACAGACCTAGATTCAAAACCCTATCAGCACACAGCCCTGGAAAATTGGAAAAATTAAGCTCTGAGCTTACTAGGACATTTGCTGAAAAATTGGAAAATTGGCAAAATTAAGTTCTGAAAAATAAATGTCCTATTCATGCTGAGTAAAAAATATTTTTTTTAGTTTTTCCTTTGCAGGTGTTTCATTTATTTTACAATCCTATTTTGCAGGTGTTTCATTTATTTTACAATCCTATTTTGCAGGTGTTCCAATTTTTATTTTACCTGCAAATGTCCTATTTTATTTATTTTCCTGGTGGGGCAACTATTTCATGAACGTGATGTGCCAGGTTGTTGTGTAAAAATGAGAAGTGTTTTAATTTGATAACCATGTTCTTGTTCTGATGTTTGATGAATAGATCAGAATGATATTCTAATTAGGTTGAGATTGAAAGGCTATTTAAGTTGTAGTAGGGTTTGCATTTAATGAGCATATTGTGCCAGGTAGTGCAGAACTGAGAAAGTTATTGTTACTTGATTTACATGCTCGTTGTTTTGATTTCTGTTCAACTTATCAGAACAACATATGCATTCCAATGCACATTTATTTTATTGTGATGATGTACGGTCTTTTCCAGTGTGTAATGTGGAGTTTCTTATCCTAACCTCTCATATTTGGAGGTTGGGGTCAGATTATTTTGTGCTACTGTAGATTGGAGTGCAAATCCATGGAAGTGGGTTGGTATTGGCATGCTTTGGGAAAGGTTGCGAGGCTGGTTTCAAACCATAACCATAAATATCCGAGGACAAACATGTTTGTTGCCTACTAAAAAAAATTAGCATAGAAACATCTTAACCTCTTCACCTAGATCTTTTTAATCCGTCACAATGTATACACATGATGGATCTATGCTTATTATTTATCAGAATTAGCAATGAAATCTATTTTTTTGTTATGCTTATATACATGATGGATCTATGCTTATTATTTATCAGAATTAGCAATGAAATATATTTTTTTGTCAAACATTATTACTGTAAAGAATGAGACCTAGCTTTTGGATTTCAACACTGGACTTCGGCACTGAATGGAGCGGGTTATCAGCTGCACATGCAGGTTTATATAGAAATAAATATGAACCCGATTTCCCTTATGTTGAGGGGCCAGACCTGGTTTTTGATCCCTCAAGTTCAGTTTGAAAATTTACTTTTAGGACAACCCATCTTTTAGGTAGGATTGCAGCAATTGGTTTAAGATTATATACAGAAACAGGAGTGGAAAGAATATGTTTCACATGCAGATCAGCGATGGAGGATGCTATTATGGGAGTTTGTCATGAGGAGTGAATTAAAACAATAAATTGATGGAAGGAATATAACCTTTCCATGGATGTTTGTTTGGTCTGCAAATTAGAGTAGTATAATTGGTCGTTTCGAGGTATTCCTCGA
The DNA here is from genome assembly GCA_027924585.1 of Larix kaempferi. NCBI lineage: Eukaryota > Viridiplantae > Streptophyta > Pinopsida > Pinales > Pinaceae > Larix > Larix kaempferi. Next base: position 7,065,545 of record BSBM01000459.1, on the reverse strand, counting down.
ATATTCGGTGTAGATAAAATAGGAATACATTGAAAATTGAATTTTGAAAACCAATTTTGAAATATCATATTTTAATTATTTAATCACTATAAAATGTTGTTATCTCTCACACTCTCTATCCCAGTACATTGAGATTTTATATTTTTGTTTTTAAATAGTAATTTGAGATTTTATATTTTTGTTTTTAAATAGTAATTTGAGATTTTATATTTTTGTTTTTAAATAGTAATTTTGAATGTAAATAACATGTATAGAAATATTTCAAAATGATTTTAAATGTACATTTATGATATATCCGTGTATATTTGGTTAAAATTATTATTCATGTAAGAAGTTTACTTATGTATTTTATCTGTATTTGATTTTTTCTGAATCGTATTCGTATCCATATTTGTACTCGAATTATGGTACTATGCTGCAAATAAAGCAACAACAATCTTCTCCACAAGAAGCATAGCCATAGGATGTCTTCGGTATTATATTGGTTGGTTTTAAAGGGAGATCAACAAGGAGTTTAGCTTACAGTAGCTTGGGGTGAGCGCAGAGACTTTTTTTCGAGAAGTTTCCCTGAATTTTCATTTAAAATTTTTTAGACTTCCTCCATACTTGCATGCAGCCTATTCTCAAGAATAAACTCATGAGTGACACTAGGTGCTTATATAGCAGAGAAAACAGAGTCATGTTAGTAAGCAGATGAGAATAGTCATGAAAGACATGACGTACAGATATATATCAGCAAGTTTCCTGTAAAATCAGAAACAAGGATACCCTTATTTTACAATCCTATTTGCAGGTGTTTCATTTGGTGGAAAATTGGAAAATTGGAAAAATTAAGTTCTGAAAAATAAATGTCCTATTCATGCTGAGTACAATTTTTTTTTTTTTTAGTTTTTCCTTTGCAGGTGTTTCATTTATTTTGCAATCATATACCCTTAAGAATACCATTTATTTTACAATCCTATTTGCAGGTGTTTCATTTGGTGGAAAATTGGAAAATTGGAAAAATTAAGTTCTGAAAAATAAATGTCCTATTCATGCTGAGTAAAAATTAATTTTGTTTTAGTTTTTCCTTTGCAGGTGTTTCATTTATTTTACAATCATATACCTAGCTGGGGCTCACATCATTTATGAGATTAAAAATGGTGTCCTTGTAACCTGAAGAAAGTGGTACATTAGATGTTTTGCCTGCTCTTTCCTTCATCAGACCAGAGTTTCTTGCCTCAATTATTTATTTATTCAAACATCTAATGTTTATCCTGCCCATAAGTGCTCAAAATTCTGAACTTATTCACCATCATCAAGAATTAGAACTTTTCTCATGTATCCTTACATGCTTTTATTAGTTTCAGCAGCGCAACAGAGAAAAGGCTGTCATACCCACAAAGGGATCTCAACAAACCTGTGTGTGGAGAGGTAAAGGGACCACATGTGGAGAATTGTACACCAACTCCAGTTCGAACACTGAATTGTAACATTTTCGAGCGGAATCCATATCATCCTTGAAGCCATAGATGTTTTTAAGGATTTGGGCCGTGCTTGGCTTTGACATTCGATTCTCCAATGACATCTTTGCTTCTCATCAAGATTTTCCAGCACTGGCTGTAGCAATATGAGTTTCTATGTAGGTCAGGATCAGCATCCAGTTCAAAGATATCCGTACAGACTGAGAGTTAGACCACGTGAACAACTACTGGGAGTATGTACTGGGTATGTTGGGATTACAGACTGTAAAGAGTTAAACGTCGCACCCATTTGTTTTTTAAATCAACTTCATTCACTCCAAAATTCTCACCTCTTCCGTGGCAGCGTGGCACAGCAGCAGGAAGGCTCGTGAAAGACCTTAGTTTTGATTTTTGAAGAAGACGACTCAGGGACCGTTCGATCACGATGATCGACGGTTCCGATAGTGTTTGGTTTTCGAAATTATCCCACATTGGCTACACAAATTCAAATTTATGTTTTTATAAGGCCAAAGATCAGTAAAGTTTATCGAAGTTGCAAGGTTTATGGTGGGGTCTGTACTCGCGGCTCAAGGAGTGCTAGAAGGATAACATATCGGTGTATTTTTGCACCTATTTGGGGGCAATTGCTACTATATGTGTTGTACGAAAATTGCTTAATCTGTAGTCTGTCTTAGTGTATTTTTGCACCTATTTGGGGGCAATTGCTAGTATATGTGTTGTACAAAAATTGCTTAATCTGTAGTCTGTCTGATTAGTCATTGGGCCCCACTTTTATGGGGATAGGGTGTATTTTTGCACCTATTTGGGGGCAATTATCTGTAGTCTGTCTGATTAGTCATTGGGCCCCACTTTTATGGGGATAGGGTGTATTTTTGCACCTATTTGGGGGCAATAGCTAGTATATGTGTTGTACGAAAATTGCTTGATCTGTAGTCTGTTTGATTAGTCATTGGACCCCACTTTTATGGGGATAGGTATAAGAAAGTGCTCAAAACTTTTAAAGTAAGTATGGTTATTGAATTTTTCTATTCAAAGAAATTAATGACTTATAATTTCTCTATGTCGTCTTGGGGGTGCATCATACAATTATCTCTTCTAAAGTTTAGAGGCGTTTCCATATAATCATAAATAGCGATTCTCAAAATTTTGTGCGGTGCAAAAGTATGTTCCATTTATAACCATCAGTTTAGGCAATCTATGCTTAGTAATATGATATTGAATTTGCAAATCACTTACATATGAATGTATCAAACCTCGAAACTCACACACTGAATTGCCAACTTTGTTTTCATGCAATACATTTAGTTTAACCCATTTGATATATATGAAGTCCTGAAGATGTTTAGAATGCGTGAATAAATCAGTTAGCATTGTTAAAAGTAAAACTTATAAGATTGTTGAACTGAATTGAAAATTTGAAAATGATGTTTGCATTTAAAATTACATATTTTATTCATGTTTTTAACGATAATTGTATTTTAATACAAATCCCATTTGGACGTTGATAAAATCTGACTTCTTCAACAAATGCATGTCATATTCCCATGGTCTCCATTGTAATAAATGGGAAGCATCCATGGGTAACGTTGCATATGAATCCATCTTGATAATCCTCTATGCTAAATGCCGCACTATAACTGCTCATTCACCATCAACTCATATCCCTCTTGAAACCATAACTATAAGATTGTGGATGTTTAAGACACTAAATTTAACTTTTTGAGCATTTCTATTTGCTACCATATTATTAGTGCTTTGACTATCAACAATAATTATAAATATACAACACTTATCTCCAGTGATGCATTTCATTCTGAAAATGCCCTTCCTCAACCAATCCTTCTTCCTTTTGTCTTTGTTGCTACCTTGTAGGTGTAGTCATGTTTTTTTTATTATCAAATTTTGTATTGATGGTAAATATCCATTGGAGTGGTTTGTTTTGTACCATTGTGTTGTTAAAGCTTTACATGGGATGAGGTAAGTGTAGAATATGCATAAGATACGGTACTTGTAGGATATAGGTAATAAGAACCAATTTGTAATTTCATGAAAAAGAAAGAGCATATTAAGTCATCTTGTTGGATTTCCTAATTTTCGACAAAACCAAATGTATTAAAAGTTAATTACCTTAGATTCTTATATCAAACCTTCATTTCTTGCCATGATTTGCTAAGCAGAGGAAAGCTTGATGGTCGAAGTGGCAAGCCATCTTTGGCAGCTAGGACAAATCTATCACTGTAGTATTCATCTTAAATTCATAAAAGTAAGGAGAAGATCAATATTGTTATTGTCATTTCATAGTTCTTAAACTAGTTAATTTGTTTATATCTTTTAATAAAATTGTCATTAGTTCTATTTTTACACTTTCTTTTGTAGTCATATTAGTGCACGCACACATATTAACTGCAATCTTAAAATACCTCATTTTACTTTGTTATGAGTTAATATTAGAAATATAATATAAATATGCATTGTGATATGAAATTAATACTAACATCTAATTTAATTTAAATTAAATAATTTATTTATTTATTATTATTATTATTATTTATTTATTTTTTATTTTATTTTATTTATTTTTTATTTTTATTTTTTATTTTTTTTCAGATGACAACAATTGATGACCCGATACATGATGATCCAAACTACGTTGATCTTGCTTCAAATATAGGAGGAGGAGAAGATGATGATGGTAATGATGGTGATGAAGTTCAACAAGATGGCGAGTTTCAAGATCATGACCATGATCTTGATGACGATGTTGGTGGTGCTAGCTAGCTACTGCTGCTATGCATGAACATGTTACATTTTGGATTATATTTACATGTATTTATTGTTGATTTTTAACTATGATATCTTTATATTTTGAATTTTATATTAATATATGGAGATCATACAAGTTATTTCTTGTTATATTGGTATTTAAAACACACACACACACACATATATATAAGATTTATTTTTACTTTACTATAATGATATCATAAGAAGTTTTGATCTACTGATCATACATTTGAATTTTAGTTGATTTTATTAAAGATGATGATGGTATTATTAGTATTGTCTTGTTACTTTATATATATAGGAAATTGTCAATGTTATTTTAATGGAGAATTGCTATGTATGATGATATTACTACTTTTTAATGGATGTTGTAAATTTCTCTTAAACTTCTTCACAAATGTTATGGTATAAATTTGAATTCTTAATGATATTAGAAAAGTTTTATATATTTCAATATTTAATTGAAATTAATAAAATGGACGCAAAATCAATAAAAAATGATATATCTCACTATTAATAATTGAAATTAATATTCTTCATTAACAGTGTACGCAAAATGGGACAAAAAACAAAATGCAAAATGGATGCCAAATTGGACAACAAATGGGACACAAAAGTGGATGCAAGATTAGACACGATACGAGATGCAAAATTGGATGCAAACATGACGCAAAAGTGGATGTCACACTAGACGTAAAAGTGGATGCAAAAGGGACTCAACATTGGACACAAATTTGGGCGCAAAATTGGGTGCCAAACTAGATGCAATATTAGACCCAAAACCAAATGCAACACAGGACACAACAGTAGACGCAAAATTGGACTCCTAACTAGACGTCAAACAGGGCACTAAATTGGGCACAAAACTAGACGCAACATTGGCCCCAAAACCAAGAGCAACACTGGACGCAAAACTGGATGCTAACCTGAACACAAAAAATATATAAAACGGGATACAAAATTGGATGCAAGATGGGACATAACACTAGACGTGAAATTGGACGAAACACTGGACATAAACTTGGATGCAAAAAAAGATGTAAAATGAGACGCAAAATTGGATGCAACACTACACGTAAAACTGGACAAAAAATTACATACAAAACTAGGTGCAACACTGGGCACAAAATTGGATGCCAATCTAGATGCAACACTAGATGTAAAAATAGACACATAATTAGATGCAAAACGGGGTGCAAAACTCGACGTAAAACTATACACAAAACTAGGTGCAAAATTGGACGTAACATTGGATGCAAAACTGGGCGTAAACAAGGACGTGACAAATGATGCAATACTAGCTGCAAAATTGGGCGCAAAAATGGACATAAAATAGGATGCAAAAAAGGACGTAAAAGTCGGTGTTTTACGAAAACGAACAATAGCACCAGGTTTAGCGTCGAATTGTTCATCACAATTAGAAAAAAATTTACACTAAAATTTGGAGCTAAATCTGGCGCAAATTTCAGTTTTTGTTATAGTGGTTGCAACGCCTAGAACTTAGCTGTCATTTCGGGGTATCGACAGAAAGTCCAAGACTTGGAAGCTAAACTGGTGCCCAACATCCCACCCGAAGTGACAGCGCAACGACAAGCAGAACTTCAAGAAGTCATGCAGAGCACTCACGCAGCGGAGGCCCAATGTATGAAAATGTACGAGGAAGTATTGTTGTCTTCGGTTGCATTATTTGAGGATGCAGAGTTAGAAGAGGTCACCACCAAGATTGGGGCCGCTGAACAAAAGATGAACAGTTTGCGGGATCAGTTGAAGACTATGCTTCTAGTATGGAGAATGAGGAGAGCTACCGAGAATAAAGAACTGCAGCATGAGATTAACCAACTGAGGATGCAGCATAGGCAACGGATATAAAGAGTACAAGCACTCCAATCAAAGGTTGAGCACGTGTCAAAATTGATTGGGAGTCAGCATGCTTCCATCCAGTCGATAGTTACTCAAGCTGTCGAGGTGAGTAGTGACCACATTACTGCTAAGTTGGTCGAAGTTATCAATCACAAAAATGATGAAGTCCAACAGTTTGTCGAAGTAACCAGGAATTCTTACGAAAAGTTCTTGTTGAAGCTACAGGACCCTGTACCTCAATCCTGAAGTGGCTCGAGACAAGCCACATGTGAGTGTTGGGGGCATGTTGGGCCTAGTTTATTGTGGGTACCATTTTTGGAGGAGATAGTTTTGTGTGGACAAAGGTAAAGCGGAAGTGGTTTGATGCAACGGTCAACTTCAACGAAGCGACCGAGAAACCAGGAAAAACAACTACGATGAGCAAGTCAAATGGGCGGAGTTGAATCAGTTAGTTAGATTTTGTTCGCTTACAATTATGAGTTGGTTAGTCAGTTAGTGGGTTAGTGGGAGCGGGGCAAACTAAATGCGTCCTATAAAAATGTAATAAGAGGGAAATTTGGGGTTGTTGTTATTGTTGTTCCTGTCAATTACTTAGAGAAGTATTATGTCGGAGCTCTCTTTGGGTCTGTAATAAAGTATTATGCTATGTATGTCGAAGTTATTTTTTACAAGCCGAGTCGCTAATTTGCAGGCTGTGTGCGTAGATCCTTTGTAAGTCAAGAAGAAATATGTAAGTTATGAACTTGAAGTGCTTAATATTTGGATGCGACTCATAATAAAGACAAAGCGCTTTCGTGGTTTTTCCCAGGATGGGTTTCCACGTTAAAACATGGTGTTCTTATGTGATATGATATGAGTTTCTTTCCTCTGTTGATTATTTAAATGAATGCATGCATGTGATAATTGAGAATGTTATGAATATGAAATATAATAAAAGTTATATGAATTCGGCGATGTCATGGGTTCTGTTGGAGTGACTGATGTGTCGAAGATCTGAATTGGTCGATGATATAGAATTGTTAATGTAATTGGTTGTTTAATGAATGGGTTTTATGTCGAGCTATTCCTCTTCTACGCTGCAGAAATCTGGTTCGTATAGTTTCCATAGGTACGTCGAGTGAGACCTCATTTTCCTTGCAGATGTTGCCAAAAGGAACTAAACTCCCTTTCGGGCCGGTATCTGTTACGTAGTGTTTGCTGGTGTTATGTTGAATGTTTGAACCATTGTCAAAGTAAAAGTGTGCCAACAACAATTTCAACTCTCTCCAAACATAGACTCCCAAAAAGACCAATGTCATGCCTTAGACTAGAATGAAGTTGAATGAACATACAAATAATAGGCCAACTTACAAAAAAACACATCATAAATTTCTTGCAATTCCCAAATGACCATTTGTTAACAAAGCCAGAGAATTTAATGAATATGGACTATGTATGGTAGTAACAACTTCCAACACTACATTATACAACTAGTACAAATTGCAATCAAATGGCCTTGCTTTATCGCAAGGAAAAGACATTGTAAGGGTATATTTCTTCCCAATTTCACGAATATTTGTCAAAACAAGAAGCACCAACTTTTGCGATAAAAAAGATAAACCATTGACATTCTAATTTGCATCCCTGTAGCAAGACCCCTTTTGAAATTTGTAAAGCATGAAAATATGTGAATTTCAATTTTTGAGATAAATTCATATATTGACAACAACAAAAACTTCAATGAGAGACTTCCCTGCGCAAGTATTTGCATAAAAGTCATCATTTTTTTATGCCTAAAAGACTATTTAGTTGTAAATTTCTTCAAGGTTCTCCATGACCGCGTGATGATTTAAGAAAACAGGAAGACACTACACCAGAGTACAAAAAATAAATAAATAGTGAGATGCCATCTTATTTATCTATTGATAGGATTAGAATATAAATCAATTGAAATGAAAATTAGAAACAACCATGCACATTCAAGTCCAAAAGCTTGATGTGCAAATTATTAAGTAACAAAAGAACTAAAGGAAACATATATCTCAATGCATCTCTTGTGCTCAAATAGGATTTACAATTAAAACATTTAGAGAACAATTCCATTTATAGATAGAGAGAATTATGCAACCATATGTACAAATCATTATATGTAGCTTAATCATCCACAACTTGCACATATACATTTCAAACCGTGGGCATTCTTCAAAATTCTCTTGTTTGACTTGTTACAAATGAAATATTTTAGAGTTCCCTTGCTTTCACAAGTTGTGAATTAGATTACTGGCACTTAACATCCAAGCTTGTATACTTTAGAGCAACACATAAGTACATTGCTTTCCCACTTATCTTTTGTGCATGCTCAAATTGAATTTAACACAACAGAGATGCAAACCAACCCAGCCACAATGGACTCACATAAAGAAAAACAGAGCTCTCACACACAATGCTTCAATACATGGAAAATGCTTACATATATAGGCTTGGAGAGCCTCAAACAAACCCTTAGATTTGTGTATATGGAAAACTATGCTTGAGCTTGAAGACAAACTTAGTTCCAACCTCTTCAACCAATCATACAACAAACTCTAACAATATGCTAAATTTCTCCATTATTTTCCAACACTCCCCTTTAATGGAGAAATGAGTTCTCTACCACCTAGCTGATTTCTAAATGTTTCAAACTTTGCCTTTCCAAGAGGCTTTGTGAAAATGTTAGCACATTTTCATTTGTATTACAATAGATTAAGTCAATCTCTTGGACTGCATCTTTTCCCTTACAAAATGATGTTGGATCTCAATATGCTTATATTTAGCATGATATATTGGATTGTTGGCTAGTTTGGTAGAACTTTGGTCATCACACTTGATAACTTTTGGCACCTTTTATTCTTCTCCAACATATTCAAGAATTCGTCACAACGTGGTCACAACCAGATTTCCTCACAAGTAGCACTGCACAAGGCTTTATACTCAGCTTCAGTTGATGACAAAGAAAGAATTGGATATTTCTTGCTGCTCCATGACACGATCCCTGAGACAATCTTGAATGCATAACCCGTGGTTGAATTTCTATCATCAAGATTCCCAACCCAACTAAATCAGAGTGACTTGTCAACTCAACATCAAACTCATCAGTATAGTTAATACCAAAAGTAACAGTCCCCTTCAAATATCAAAGGACCATCTGTGTTGCTTTCCAGTGACTTTCATGTGGCTTAGCCATGAACTGACTAAGAATGCTAACAAAGTATGCAATATCTGGCCTAGTTGTAGTGAGATAGTTTAAACTTCCCACTCGCTGTCGATATAGGGTACCATCCACCTCTGTTGTGTCATCTTCACTACACAGTTTAGCATTCTATTCTAATGGAGTGGGCAAAGTCTTACATCCATCCATATGAAACCTTTGAAGTAACTAGTGTCTTACCAGTCTCTCTCCATGCTTCAAGGCCTAGACAATAATGCATATCTCCAAGATCCTTCATCTTGAACTCATGCTACAATTGTTGCTTGATTTCTTCAATCAATTTAGAAGCACTATCTATTATGATAAGGTCATCAACATACAAGGAAGTCAATGCAATATGTCCCTTCTCTTCTGACTTGACATACAGGTTAGGATCACTTTTACTTTCATAAAACCCTTCTGAGTGAAGAAAGAGTCAATCTTCACATACCAAAATCTTGGAGCCTATTTCAATCCATATAAAGCTTTCTTCAACCTGCAAACAAGATGTTCATATCCCTTCTTTACAAACCCTTCAAGATGAACAAGGTACTCCTCTTCCTTCAATTCCCCATTTAGAAAAGCAAGCTTAACATCCAGTTGATGCAGTTTCCAATTATGTTTGGTGGCTAATGCAATCATTACTCTAATAGTGTTCACCTTGGCTATAAGTGCAAATGTATCTTCATAATCAATTCCCTCTTTCTGTGAGTAACCTTTTGCAACAAATCTAACTTTATATTTATTTATGCTACCATCAGCCTTAAATTTGGATTTGAAGAACCATTTGGATCCTATGGGAACTTTATTCTTTCTTCTGTCATAGCATCCATCCATTCTTTCTTATGTTTAGCTTGTTCAAAATTCAAAGGTTCCACAACATTCATTACTTGGGTCATTAGTGCATAATCTTTGTACCTTGCATGTAGCTAAGAATGTCGTGTTGACCTCCTTGGTTCTATAATGCCTGTTGGAGTCCCATAAAAAATTCTTCTGCTTGCTGGAGAATTTTCACTGCTTCTTGGCGAATGCTCATTACTTTAAGTATCCACGTTGTTTAAATCTTCATCATGTTTCTGTACCTGTTTCACATCTACATCTTCTTCGACATAATCAAAAGGAATATACCATGAATCATTACTATCCACTTGGTGTCCTTTATCTACATCTTCACGAAATATTACATCTCTACCTAGAAAACATTTATGTGTGCTAGGATCAAACATCTTGTATGCTTTGTGATCATCGCAGTAACCAATGAAAATGCATTTGATTGATTTTGCATCAAGCTTTCTCCTATCATCTTTAGGAATATGAGCAAATGCTTTACTTTCTAATACTCATTAGAGGAAATTTGGGATGTAAAATGGACCTTATAAGAAAATGAGCCAACCATAATTTCTTGATGAGTTGGAATTCAAAAACCAATAGAATTTCAATAAAATGAGTCAACCATAATGGTTGACTTGAGATATTTGTCATTAAAAAAACTACTTTTTGTTCGTATTTTCAACATATCTACATGTGTTTTTACTCAAATTTCGAGCGAGAGCACTCGTTGGATGCAGAATTAAATTCCGCATCCAACAAGTACCCACACTGCATAGTTTTGACGGACCCCGCTTCCCAAAAACAAGAAATACCTGAAAAAACATGATGATACTACACACTCTCACACTCGCACAGCATACAACCATACAGCAATCATCGTATCATAAATGAAGGCAAGTGAACAGGGGGGATATGTTTTTCGAACAATCAATCACTCACAATTGTCGCAACTCCGTACAGATAGCAATTGGTGGTGGAATAAAGTTGTGCAACATGGTGTCTTGAGAGGGCCTGCTCTCCATTACAAAACCATTTGCATACATGGTCATTCACCTCCATGCACATACACCTTACATACTAATAAATTGACTCAGGACTCGCAACAGTACTTCTTCCAAAGCAAGATGCTATTTTTGTAAGGAGATTCATACATAACTCTAATTTGTAAATAGAACTACAAATATCCTTAATCCAAAGAAAAAATGCATACAGTCTCTGTAACTTTTTCAGTTCCCCAATGCTTGAGAACATTGTGCCTACATATAAGGCAAATTACTGTAGAATAGCAATTGGTGGTGGAATAAAGTTGTGCAACATGGTGTCTTGAGAGGGCCGGCTCTCCATTACAAAACCATTTGCATACATGGTCATTCACCTCCATGCACATACACCTTACATACTAATAAATTGACTCAGGACTCGCAACAGTACTTCTTCCAAAGCAAGATGCTATTTTTGTAAGGAGATTCATACACAACTCTAATTTGTAAATAGAACTACAAATATCCTTAATCCAAAGAGAAAATGCATACAGTCTCTGTAACTTTTTCAGTTCCCCAATGCTTGAGAACATTGTGCCTACATTTAAGGCAAATTACTGTCCAGTGTCCACCAATATATCAAGTCCAGATTAACATTAAAACAAAGGACAAAATCGGCCATTTGGTAAGGTGCATTAATATTTAAAAAAATATGTATATAAAGTCACCAAGGTGCATATACCCCAAAACATTAATCCCAAATCAGCAGAAAAACAAAGTATGCACTTTACGGCAGAATATTGAAGAACTTCAGAAAAGAAGAGTTTACAGTTATGATGTTTTCTTGTCATGTAAAGTTCGAGTCAAGATACTGCAAAATAAACTGCATGCATTGTCATTTATGTATCAACAAATGCCAGTTTCACAAGGCAATGCTAAATGTAAGAAAAAGCAAAACTCCAGTGCACTTTTCTGAATGAAGAGATGACAGTCCAAACACAATTATGAAGCAAAACTCCAGTGCACTTTTCTGAATGAAGAGATGACAGTCCAAACACAATTATGCCTAAGATGAGAAAAGTAACCAGAAATGGTCGGGATTAATACACTATCTCCAATAACCATATAGGTGCCAAGTAGAACCACGATTAGCAATGCAGCACGCGAATTCTTATGATTTTCAACATTTTTACCGTTGACCCACACTTTGTCTGGGGGTTATTCCAATTTGTAGGTGGAGACTTCCTCATCTACAACCTGACGATTTGGCAAAAGACAAATATTGGCATGCCTGCATGATACAGAATATAATGCAAATGTCCGAACTGCATTATCATGCAGAATTAGAGGCATTGCTAGAAAGCAGAAGTGCTAGACTATGATACAAAGAGGCAATCGATTGGGTTTTTCTGTTAAAAACAAGAAGCAACTAGTCGATTTGCTAAAACAAGAAGCAACTAGTCGATTTGCTAAAGAAAATCTGTCTCTCAAATATTGAAGCTTACGATTTAAACTAATTGGAGTTTTAGGTGTTCAAAAAGTTACCTTCGCCATTGTCATTAACTCTCAGCACTAGCACTATAAAGCATAAACAGGTACTTGAACAAAGGGAAAAACACCAAAAATCTCTTTGTTGGTCTGGGAGCTGAATGTCTTTTGCAAAGGTGCTTTTGTAAACATTGAGGGGAGAGATATACTCAAATCACTGTTGAGAGATGCCTAAATAATTTGCAGAGTTAGCGATTGTGCAATAAAATAAATATCAAATGACACAGCCATGATCATTAACTCTTAGAAAAATGTTGAATGTCAAGTCTAGTCCATGCTGATTTGATAGCCTTATTGCTTACAGTAGACGGGGAACATATGTATAGATATGCTAGCCCTCTTTCTTGTGATAGGGCAGGGAGAATCGATTAGATTACTGTTGTTTTTGGAAAGAGTCATATGAACACAAGTGTATGCTCAATATTCGAGAGATAATTTCTCTGACTGCAGTCACCACAAACTGAAACTCTAAGCTTACTATATAAAATGGATTCAGAATCATTCAAAACCCTAACACCTTCATACTCTGCAATTTTACCAAAAAAAATTTCATAACATTAAAATTTTTATATTTGCAAATAAATTTAAAGCGCCTTATATTGTTGAAGATGGGCACTCGTACGAGTTGGAGGCAATCAAAGCGTGGAGTTACAAATGTCAACAGTCATCGGATTTGATATTGAATGGCCCTTTAGCTTACGCTCTGTACACATAGCTTAAATCAAGATTTCATTTAACCAGGTAAATAAAACGATCAGCCAAAATGATATTTGAAACCAGAGAATAACTCCCAATCAAATGAGAAAAATTACAAATATATTTACGCTTTAATTTATATTTGTTAAGGATATTACATAAAACTTCATCGCCATTAAGCTAGGCAGATTTATTTAAAAGAAGATCCTTCCTTCATGATGGTCACAGCCATGGTCGAACAGTAGAATTAAACTGAAGGCCAGGGTTCCGTCTCTTACATTATTTATCTACTTCTTTAACCACACGCTTCACCAGCACTGCTTCATATCTGCATAGGGTATAATTTAGAGTTCAAGAAGAAGCATATAGATGAATAAATAATTAGAACACAGCAAGCATAGGATATAGTGGGTTACCCACCCATTGGTGTCTTTTTGGAGCGACCACTCAGATAGACGACAGGAAGAGAGCATCCTTCCATTCACCAAGCTATTTTTGTTGCATCTCCTACTACTTTTCATGCCTTCTGAATGCTGGACCAAATGGGCTGTCAGATAGTTCCGGATGTCGAACTTGTACAAGATTCTCATTGTAAAAGAGAGGAATGGCGATGGCCGACACCTCCTTCACTTGTAGTAGCCCTTGCCGCGCGGTAAGCGAGGCTTCTTTGAGGCACAAGGCAAATTCTGTTTAAATTGGGGAGAATATGGGAATCAACATGCGACTCACCTCATCAATTGCGTGCTGTAGGCTCGCAAAGATGTCCTCACCGCTCTGGCCGAGATGGTGGATGTTCAGGAATACGCGGAAACCAGAGTCGGTGAGGGCGTGGTATAGATGATCTCCAAACCCTCTCCTCACATCGCATCCTTTGAAGCTCAGAAACACGTCGTAGATTTCGGATTTCTTGTATCTACTCCTTCCTAATTCGATTGCAGTTGCCATTGCCAGGGAAGAAGCTGAATCATCAAATAGTCTATGGGGAACACCCCATGAAGGAAGACGCAGAGGCACAAGCGTCCTCCCCACATAGGCAACGATGAAGACTGGGAGAGCCGGCGGGCAGGAGAGAAGGTAGGGCGAGGGGTAGGTGATCATAATCGCGTTGGATTCCAAAGAGGGCAAGGGTTTGGGCCTGGATCGGGATGAATGATCTGCTCTACGCGGGTGAGTAGGATTTATGGAAAACAGAGGCGCTGGGTAGATGACAGACTAGTTAGGTGTACCGCGTGGTCTTTGCACGTGCACCGTTTTGTCAAGTGTTCATGTTCTATCTTTCTCATTAACATTGAATTAAATATCTTTCTCCTAGGAATATTTACTAGAGCATTTGAGTGCGTCTAATAGTTTTATGAATTCATAAAGAAAAAACCAGCTTCTATATTAAGGAAATAAACGCTGACCACAAGTCGTGATCTTACACACAGTGACAGGGTTGTCGTCCAAGTCTATATGAAACTGAAATACAAGGGTAGGCATGCCTGTGCAAATAAAAATTACATAATAGTACAATAGTCCCGTTCACCTCCACCACTAGAGAAAGCAAAAACTTACAGAGATCGGTCGTAACCCAGGTGCATAACAGGTTGATATCATATAATGTATACCAAATTTGGCAGTTATAATAGTTTCAGTTCATAGGACTTGGAAAGCTGCCCACCACAAAACTCTTCACATAATAGGCGTCCATTCATATCCCCCAGGGATCTCCTCGAAAGTCGATCAGCATCGCCATTAAGCTCCCTATAAATGTGCTTGAATTGTAGCGATGTGAAAGCCTGCATCATCACCCGAGTATGATGCATCCAATGGTTAAGATTCAGAGCATTTAGGCGGGAGCCACTGCCATCCCAATCCAAGACGCACTTAGAGTCACCAAATATCCGAAGAGAATGGATAGCCAGGGAATGAGCAAACCATAGAAGATCCCAGAGCGCAATCAGTTCCACCCGAGTGTTCGTGCCAATGTCGGCTGCAAGTGACAGGTGATAGTAATGGGATGAGCTGGTGATCAAAAGAGCACCAGCACCACACCTACCTCGCATTGCAACCCCATCAAAAAAACCGCGAGGGAGCGGATAATCAACAATCACCCTAGTGAAGAAGCGAGGTTGTCGAACAGATACAGGACTCTTTAGTGAAGAGTAGATGGAAAAAGTGCTAGCCGCAACCCGATGAGATGAAGGAGAAATCTCATTGAAAATAGCATTATTCCGGGCATTCCACACACCCCAAATGCATATAGGCAATATGGAGGAAGTCTTATAGTGACATCCATGCCAGAGGAGTAAGAGGTCCTCCAGGGATGAGTCCTTCCACGGGAGCTGTATCTTCATAATGTCAGATAATTCACTAATAGTAGCCTGCATAAATGAACACCTACCAAATAGATGGGTCGTCGTCTCAGAATCCTTAAGACACAGAACACAACACCCGGGTCCATAGAAACCGCGCTTTTGTAGATTCGTCCAAGTCAATATCTTATCCTTTAGAACAAGCCATATAAATAATTTTACCTTCAAAGGGAAAAACATTTTCCACAGCCACGGTATCCACCAGGGAACAATGTTGGGTCCAGAATTAGTAATAGGTTTACTGTAAGTCGCAACCATAGTGACCTCCCCAGATGAAGGATTTGCAATCCAAACCAACTTGTCCTCCTGCTCAGAAAGCAATATTCCTGCTTGATAAAGAGACTGAACAAAGGTAGTCCATTCCACCGCCAACAAGCCGGTCAACTGAAGTTCATTAGCAATAATCCAGTGAGAGCCAAAAATAGGCTGGGTAACATAAGCTTGTTTGAGTACAATGATGTTCTTTTGGTGCAGAATCCTCAACAAAGCAGGTGTCAAAGATTGATTAGTGTGACACCCCGAAATTGGATCAATGCCAATGTAAACCTAAGTTCCACGACCAACTTCCCAAGCAATTGCAGAGTGAATGATCGGTAGTGATTTTAACAGGCTACGCCAGATGGTGGATGCAGCTCTGCTGTAAGGAAAACAACCCCGAAACAGATAAGACACAGGCAGCCGATTCAAGTATTTCATATGAATGATCTTGCCCCACAATCCGCCACAGAAAAGAGACCTCCAGAGACTTTTAGCACAGAGTGCATGATTGAAAAGTGCCAAATCCTTTATTCCCCACCCACCCAGGGCCTTCGGGAGAGATATAGTGCCCTGAGCAATCAAATGAAAATTAGACGAACCATTCATACCAGCCCATAGAAGATTGAAGAATAACCGCCGAAGGACTGACAAAATGCCCAGCGGTATGGCAAAGAGTGCAAACCAATAAACAGGAATCCCTTGTAGAACCGAATTGAGGAGAGTAAGACGCCCCCCCAAAGAGAGCCAACGAAAAACCCAAGAGTTTAATCGTTTATGCACCTTGGAAATAAGCCATTGCCAATCCGAGTTAAGATAACCATTAGGTTTCAAGTGAAATCCGAGATACCTGAAGCCCGAATTTAGTTCCAACCACTTGTAAGGTAATATCTGTTGCAAGGAAGAGAGGAGGACCGGATCCAAAACCTGGTGGATTATGGCAGATTTTGCGAAAAATTACAAATATATTTAGGCTTTAATTTATATTTATTGTGGGTATTATAGAAAACTTGATCGCCATTACGCTACGCGGATTTATTTAAAAGAAGATCCTTCCTTCATGATGGTCACAGCCATAGTCGAGCAATAGAATTAAACTGAAGGCCAGGGTTCCGTCTCTTACATTATTTATCCACTTCTTTAACCACACGCTTCACTTCATATCTGCATAGGGTCTAATTTAGAGTTCAAGGAGAAGCATATAGATGAATAAATAAGTAGAACACAACAAGCATAGGATATAGTGGGTTACCCACCCATTGGTGTCTTTTTGGAGCGACCACTCAGATAGACGACAAGAAGAGAGCATCCTTCCATTCACCAAGCTATTTTTGTTGTATCTCCTACTACTTTTCATGCCTTTTGAATGCTGGACCAAATGGGCTGTCAGATAGTTCCGGATGTCGAACTTGTACAAGACTCTCATTGTAAAATAGAGGAATGGTGATGGCCGACTCCTCCCTCACTTGTAGTGGCCCTTGCCGCGCGGTAAGCGAGGCTTCTTTGAGGCACAAGGCAAATTCTGTTTAAATTGGGGAGAATATGGGAATCAACATGCGACTCACCTCATCAATTGCGTGCTGTAGGCTCGCAAAGAATTGTTGGCTTTTCATTTTTTATGCAGTTATATCGAACCATTACATTGAACTGCACTTCTCTAGTTTGCAATGGCAGTGGTTTAGTGAAAGCGAAAAGTATGTCAAAGCTGTATTTTTATTTTATCAATTAAATTTCCCCAAGTGTCATATTTGTTGACATAGTTTTTAATCTTTCTTAACCTTCAATGGTAGCTCAAGTTGTTTTATCTACATCATAATATGTTCCATATTGTTTTTCTATCTTTGTAGCTCCCATCATGGTTTCTACTTTGCAGGTTGACAGCATGTTGGGTTGAAGGGAGAGTTTGAGAGAACATGAGGCAATGCGTAAGATGAAAAATGAGTTTATGGTAAACCATGATGGATTGTGCACTAAAGATAAGGAGAAAGTTCTAGTTCTTGTTGCAACTAGTGAATTTTTTAATCTTGACAAAGCTATTATCCGAATACTTCCCTAGAGGTGTGCTTGGCCACGTTTGGTTCAACATATTTTTTTTATTTGATTGGCAGTTCCTCTATGAAATGGAACGCTGGTGTATGTGATGTGGTTGTTTTTGTTACTGATGTCCTTGTTGTAATGGCTTTACATGTTAATGGTGAATTTTCCATGTACAATAAATAGGGCAAATCTTGAAGGTGATACTTGCAAAAGAGGAATTGGCATGAGATGTGGATTTGGATGCAATTGCAAATATGATATAGGGATATTCTAGGAGTGACCTCAAGGTAGTTCCATTTTAAGTTATTTTTTTGCTTTGTTGAATTTTAGAGTATGCTATGTTGTAGGGTTGGCTGACCAAATTTTTAATGCTTCTTCTATTTTAGAACTTCTTGTTACAATTGCATATTTCCCTATGTGAGAAACTATGGAAAAGAGAAAAAATGTATTCCTCTTCAAAGCTTTGGTTACTCTTGTATTTCGACAGTTTTAGAGGGAAAATTGGAATTCATTTGTTTAATTTATTAACCTTTTTTTCTTTTTGTCAACATTGTAAAGGGTAATCAAATGCAAAGATGCTTTCATGATATGTAGAGATTAATGAACTGCAATTACCATTTTTGTAAATCTTAAACTCTTCCAACTTATATATATATATATATATATATATATATATATATATATATATGGGTGTCATGTATTGAAAGATCTGTATCAAGGTCAGGTTTAGCATATCGTGTTGTTTGTTTGACTGTAATTTTCTCTCATACTGAATTTTTCCAGTCTCGTTATGATTCCCAAGTTGCTTATTTGGTTGTGGCAATGTTGGCAGTTCAGTGATTTTGATAGTGAGGTTTTCAAATATAAGATTCTCCCAAAATAGAAAAGCTTGGTGCTAATTGTTAATCTTCAGAGATTATCCTTGTCAGTTCCCTTTGGTTATTTTGGACCTTCTGGTGTCCTCTACTTGAGACTTTTGACAATGCAAATCCAATCTTTTATTGGTTTAACTTGTTCTTTTATAAGTAACATATAGGTTGCTAGGTTGTTGCATATATCCTAGACACATCCATGAGCTCTTAGATTCTTCTAGGTATTCCACCTAGTCTTGAATACAACCAATATGGGGCACATCCATCTGGGTTGAGACTCGAACCTGGCTCATTATTACGACAAGTGCCACAAGTTGTTGTTAGACTATATAGCCTTATGGACTCTATTTGTTGGTATATTAGCAATAAACAATTTGCATTCTTCAATTTCAAAAGTAAGGGCTCTAAACTATTTGTTGTATTGGATAAGGGTTATGGAATGTCTATACACACACTCATATGCTATCATGTATGCCCTTACATTATACATGCAACAAATAATAATAGTAAAAATTTGTTATATGAAAGAATCATCATATGTTGGTCTAAAATATATAACACAACAAATACTAATAGCAAAAATATGTTATATGAAAGAGGATTTCATATTCACACCTAACATAAAAATCCCTATACAAAAATAAAAATAGAGATACTAGATTTAGACATAAATAAAAATACTGCATATATGATATTTATATAAAAATAATATTACAGTGCAAATAAGTACATCCTAATAATAATCAAAATTACATTTTTACATATTCAAATTTGCATAACATTTTAAGTTCTAAGTTATTGAGTGAGGTTTCTTTCATTAAGTAATGATTTCATTAGGTATGATGTTTGAATATCTCAACTTCATAAGAGTCATGTCGAAAAGATTTCGTTTTTTTTAGGCAGTCAAAGTCTCTTTTCTCAACTTCAACTTCATACGAGTCATGCCGAAAATATTTCATTTTTTTAGGTGGTCAAAGTCTCTTTTCTCGACTTCAAAGGATATGAAATTCTATACAAATGTGTTTAACAAATAGATTATATTTTACCTAGTTGTGATTATGGGGTATCTATTTTATTGAAGTCACCTGAGACTTGCACTTGACCCCATTCTCAACTATGTTCCACTTTAGTGATATCATGCCTGCCACCCCTAGGACAATGTTATGCACCAAAGTGTTGTGCAGTGAAAGCTAGTTGTCCCCGATCCTTATCTGGAGTCACGGTATGTGTCCCTCTCTTGTTTCCATGCCTCTTGGACTGAGAGGTGTGAACCACTACTAACTTAATCATTGTACATAGAGAATATCTAGTACATTTTTATATCGTAATAATGAATGCCAACAAAATCCAGCACAACCCTGGTCTCGTAAATCTGCCATTGCATTTTATGCTGCATTGGGGATTGTGCACCAATTAGCCTTTGGGTTGTTGCTTGTCATTTCGATTATGTTTTTGGTAGGAGTGAGATATGGGCTAACTAAAACACCCTGTTTTTCGACTCCGGGCTTTGTGCAAAACCGCCCACTCCCAACCCAGTTGTGGTCATCGTCATCCCCCGATCCCCCAGCGAATCCCACATCCAGATCCAGTGAGTCTGACAACCCATCACGGTCCCCCTCCAGCATCCCGTCAATGTCGTGAGTTGACGTACATTTACTCCACCGGGCCACGGTTGGTGAAATACCATTTCGAACACCCTCCCTCCCTCCAAATCCTCCTCCATCACCCTGCACTGGGATTAACCGGACTCTCCCCTCCACCACTAGGAACGCGCATGAAACCCTCAGACTCTCCCCTGCACCAGTACTCTACTGCTCCCGTTGCTTCCGCACAACTCTTAGACTCTCCTCTGCACCTTGGACGCTCCTGGACGATGTTGCTACTTGGTACATCTTCACTCCATATCCTACTCCCTCCGTTACAAACTAATTGACTGGCAGAATGCAGAAGATATTCAAAATAAGATTTCATCCCAAAAACATTTCGTTCATGAAACAAACAAAAATTTCCTAGAGGTGTGGCCTTTCAGAGCTATTAGGACCGTGCGTGAAGTTGAGAGGAGAGACTTATATAGTTATACTCAAGAGATATTAGAGTTATAACAGTAATTGTCACACACAACCAATTTAGGAAATCAGTGAGTTCGTGATTAAAACCATTATGTGTTGGGACGAATTAAGCAAACCCGTATAATTTTCACAATATAAAAAACAAAATTTGATAAACAACTAAATAGGTGCATGCTCCCTTATCATCAACTATCTTCTTTGAATCTCTAACTCATTGGGCCTCTAAAAATAGGAGTGGGATATCGGCTAACTCATTGTTTTATATGATCGAAAGAAGGCATCATTGTTTTATATCATTGTTTTTGTCCAATTTATCATCCACATGGACTTCAACATTTTTCTCTGTTTCAGGAGACATGTGAGGAATGAAGCCAGGCTCAACCAGTGATCTCTGTTGGGATGGAAAATTATAATTCATAGGCATAGTTGCCCCTGAATTAAGCAAACCCATATAATTTTCATAATATAAAAAACAAAATTTGATAAACAAATAAATAGGTTCATGCTCCCTTATCATCAACTATCTTCTTTGAATCTCTAACTCGTTGGGCCTTTAAAAATAGTAGTGGGATATTGGCTAACTCATTGTTTTATATGATCGAAAGAAGGCATCACTGTTTTATATCAATGTTTTTGTCCAATTTATCATCCACATGGGCTTCAACATTTTTCTTTGTTTCAGGAGACACGTGAGTAATGAAGCTAGGCTCAACCAGTGATCTCTGCTGGGCTTGAAAATTAGAATTCATAGGCATAGTTGCCCCTGAATTGTATCCATATATTTGCTTATTAGCTCCCATAAAGTTTCCACTTGTAAGCATTTGAACAACATGACGTAACTATGTCCAGCCTCCCCTTATAACATAACATAGTAAAACATGGATGATCGAAAGAAGGCATCATTGTTTTATATCATTGTTTTTGTCCAATTTATCATCCACAGGGGCTTCAACATTTTTCTATGTTTCAAGAGACATGTGAGGAATGAAGCCAAGCTCAACCAGTGATCTCTGCTCAACTCAAACTTAGTAAGGTCAACAGCTCTTCCAAGAGAAATTCCCTGCTTATGCACTTGCATGAAAATACTATTGGTGTCAAGCAACCATGTATATCTCAGGCCAAATAGAATTTCCAGGGATCCAACTTGTTAACACTAGAAATCTATATGTGCAAGCATAGAAATACCTTAGTAGTGCTCCTAGTAGGGTTTCCATGAGGTCAGAGTTGAGTTTCTTATGATAACTTTTGAAAAAAGTTATCCTAATCATAGCTTACTGTAGGTGGCTGATAATTGGCTGCCTTTGGTGGATCTGAAACCTAGTCAGACTTGGTAATTTGCACTAGTTTTGCTCTCAAGGCATGATTTGCACATAATTGCAAGTTCTCTATTGTAACAAGGGCTGCAATTATTGTTGGGGTCATTTCATCTTCTCCAGATCCAGGAACATCTTCAGTCCCAAGGATTATTAGAAGTTCAAATTAGTGGATACAAATATACAAGTTCACTTCTAAGTTTCTCTAGCGTTAAATCATTCAACCTCCAGTTGAATTACCGAAACACCTTTGTGTTGAAGGAACACAAAAGGTGTTGTTTATTAGTTTAATGAATTTAATCGTGGGTGACTTCATGCCTAAAACAAAAAACAAAATCCAAGGCTGCCTTTCGGAATTAAAAATGACACGTAATATCATTTCGAATAATAATAGTTTCAAATATTTGGACAAATTGACAACACAACATGACAAGAAGTAATCAGTAAAAAACTTTTCGTGTCAAAAATTGTTGTTTAAAAAATGAACTTTATGGCAGAATATTGAAGAACGTAAAAAAAGAGGAGCTTACATTCATGGTGTTCTCTTGTCATGGATATTTCGAGCCTAGATACTTGCAGATATAGTTGCCTCATACCTGTTTGCTGCAGGAGCTGCTGCTCCATTATGTGTAAGGTTACTTGACCCCATCATACTTGCACAAAAACCAGAACCATATGAAGAACAACTAAATTCACGGCCATTGTCACCACTGCCCCAATAAGGATTCCATTTGAAACTCGCCCTGATGGTTTAGTTGATGCTGATAACATCCAAAGAATGTTGTAAATCAGAGTGAAAATATATGAAACTAAGATCCAAATCGTCCAATGCACTATGCAACAATAGAAGCACAAAGGTGAGTTCAAGTTCAAAACCCCTAATAAGGAAAGTGTAAATGAGCATATAAGACACCAATGTGAATTCTTGGATGAATCACCTAGATCTACATCACAATTTGACTGGGGCTTTTACAGCAAGAAATCCCAATGAATTCTTGTGGAGTGTGTTCAATTGTTGTCACATAAATCCAAGTTTCCCACAAACCTAAAAATCACATCCAAGGGGTCTTCTTAGGTTTTACAACAATAAACATGTTTCAAGAATTTGAAGGGAAAAATAATTAGCGTTAACAAGAATACTGTTTCCCTACTAGCTGACAAATAAGAATATGTAAAATAAGTTTTCAGGATACATATTGCAAGGGAAATAAAACTTAGTAGATACTTTAAGAGGGACCCAAACATCATAATTTTTATTTAAGGTTATTTGTAAACATGAAAAACATATTGAACAAAATGATCTTTGAATCAGTTTTACAATTAATCTTTATTTAACTATTTGCAAAAAAAGGGCGCTAACACGTCTGTCACTCACAAGTGATTTCCAAAACTTTGTAAAACTTCAATTTTGGGGATTTCACTTGCCAAAGAAATGGTTTATAGGTTCCTGAAGTACAAAAGCATCCGAAAATTAGCACATAGATGAGATGACAATTTATCCAAAGCCCTAAGCTTCCAAAATATGGAGAAAAGGATGCCACTACTCACAGAAATTTTAATCTGCTCAATCGAAATAGAGGGAGGGATTTGGCCTTCCAATGGATTGCTGGATAGATGATAGGCTGAAGCATTTCCTTGCTGCTTTAGAAAAACAAGTGATTAATAACACACATGGTTTCCAACATTAGCTCTAGGTTCCTTGATACATTATGATACATGTGTATTTCTCTGTGAATCAATGTATTTGTAGATATAATATAGAGTTAGAGTTTTGCATTATATGGCTCCTAAAATAAGGTAGCAAAACACCACTCACGATATCACAAGATTGGAGAGTTTTCCAAGGCCTATAGGAATTTCACTGTCCCGGTAGTTGTCTTGGAGATACCTACACAACATACATCCATACATCAACCATTATATCATAAATGAAAATGATGGCAAGTGAACAAGTGGGATATGTTTTTTGAACAATCAATCACTCACAATTTCGCAACTCTGTATTGTGAAAATCCCTGTTCTCCAGTACAAAACCATTTACATACATGGTCATTCACCTCCATACACATACATCCTACACACCACTATAATAGCTAACTCATGATTCGCAACAACACTTCTTCCAAACAAAGATGCTAGAGATTCATACACACAACATACTGACGAGCATAGTTGTCATTGATGACAACACATTAATGACAAAGGTTAAGCATGATGACATAACATGGCATTGGATGGCAAGAAGTCAACACATGGCACAAGACAAAGGACAATGAAAATATGACAAAGGTTGAAGTGACAAAGGTTATGAAGAAATGACATGGCAAAGGTGACACAGATGACATGACAAAATATGACAAATGATAATGACAAGTGGCAAGCAGGATAACATGGCAAGCATGACAAAGCAAACAAGCATGACATGGATTGATGACTCAAATGACATGCAGGATAAGGAAAAATGACAAAGGTTGAATTGATAATGACATGGCAGTTCAAGGGCCCATGCGGGCATCTTCTACACCACCTTGCGGGCATTTTAAGGTAGCCCTGCGGGCATCTTGATCGGCCCATGCGGGTATTCTCAAAACTCTGCTTGCGGGCATTTCTAAGCACAACATGCGGGCATTTTGAAAGGGCCTTGAGGGCATAACTTTATGAAGCCCCTGCGGGCATATTAAGCAGCCCTTGCTGGCATTTTAGAGAGCCCTTGCGGGCATTTGAAGTATCCCTTGCGGGCATATATTATAGGCCCTTGCGGGCATGACAAGGATGACAAGAAGGAGCCCTTGCGAGCATCCTTAAGACCACCTGTTGGCATTTCAAGGAAGTGTTGCGGGCATTTTCAAATGACCTTGCGAGCATTTGTTAAGGCAGCTGCGGGCATATTTAAAGGAGTGTTGCGGGCATAATTATGGAGCTCATGGACATGTGATAAAGCCCTTGCAGGCATTCCAATGACACTTTGTGGGCATAATAAAATTAAATGATGATGTGGCTGTGAAGCAAGTCTTTGATTAAATAAAGATATATTTTGTGAGGATTATATGGAAAGAAATTTAAAAAATAAAATAAAATAACCAATGACATGTCGGCCTCCTGAATCGTTGGGGAAGAAAAAGTATAAATGAATAATAAATGTTTATGCTTTAAAAATGAATATGTGTGGAAGATTTCAGAGGAGTAGGAGAGCTTAGATTTTCGGGGTTTTTGAGAAGATGCCTGAGAAAAGGTTTGGTGGAGCAGGAGGAGCAGCATGAAAGAAATTGTTTTTTTATCTTTGATTTCTGGGTTAAATTAAGGCAACAGATTGATGAAGACATGTTACATGAATGATGATGGACAAAATAAAGATGTGTTTATAGGCTGAATGATGATATGAACAGATTGGTGACATGATATATGCTGGTGGACAAAATGAAGACATATTTGTTACACCTAAAATCTACTCATCATCAGATTCAGTGTATACATCCCTGAAGTCACTTGGACCAAGTATTCATTTGGGAGGATTTGCACTCAATCCTGCAAGCTTCTGAGAGGTCGTCGCAGGTTGCACACTAGCAACATGCGACGTTGCAGTCTGCTCCACTGCAGGGTGCGATGAGGTCTGTTAATGGGCAAAAATAGCCTATTTGAGATCCTTCTCGAAACTTGCTCATTTGGGACGTTATCCCTGACCTCCAGGAGAGATGGTACTCGACCCCTAACCTTTTGGGAAGATCCCCTATCTCTCTCCTACCATCTCTCAACCTACCCTATCCACTTAGTCCTATATAAGTGAGGCTCACTCCCATACCAAAGGGGGGAAGGCTATGGTATCTACATGCTAGTGAAATCTATCTTAGGAGGAAGCCTATCATCCTCACATGCTGGGGAAATCTCTCTTAAGACACCTTCACTCACCTCTTGGAGAATTCATGCTTCCTTGGAAGGGCATGGCAATTGGCTTGTTCGGAGAAGGGCTGCTACGTTAAGTCTCTGGTTGTAGTCCTATATCTCTATCATGTACTCCTCTATTTACAGTAATACAAATACTTTCCACCAATATCGTTCTTATGTGTAATGATGTTGTGTTGTTTACCTGCTTAACTATTTACATAGATCGCTTATTGTATAGATGCTCTTTACTTGTTTCTCTTTTTTGTGTCTTGACAGGTCTTGCAGCTTGGATCTGACGACCGTGGGACGTGGAGCAACATTCGGGAGAAAGGATAGCGAATCAAAGAGATAAGACATCTAGCACTTGATGCTTAAGTAGATCTAGGAAACGTGTTTGTAGTCTGTTCTATTTGTTCTATACTCACATTGAGCTAGGGAGATCCGGCTCGCCTCCGGTCGAGTGGATTTTCCGGTAACAAATCTGGCGACCATACTGGGGAGTAGTGTTTGTTTTGTTTAGTAGTCTTTAAATCTGAGAGTCATTTTCAGTTGATTACTTCACACAAGCCTTGTTATCATTCTTTGCCATTTCATTTCTTAGGATTGATTCCATTGTCAGATCTTCACATTGAAGGTCCTGATCTTCTTCCTCTGAGTCTATACAACTCAGTTTCAATCCTGTTTTTGGTTCATTATTGAGAGATCTGATTCATTTTTGAATCTAGAACTCGCCTGTCGCACCTGGGTAGTGAGAACAGAGCGACACTGTGTGTTTTTGAGTCTCTGTCCTTTGTCTGTTGCTTACTCGTCGCAGTCTATGCACTGGTAAACAGCGACAACATCGCACCTCTCGTATAGGTAACCTACGACGTCGCACTATCTGCAAAGACAGAATGCGACGATCTATCGAGACTTTGCATACAGGCATCCATTCCCTCATTTGAAAGTCTGAGCCTTGGTTTGATGTATGAACTCTCTCTATGCTGCAAGATCCAGCCAGAAATCCCACTTTTGATTTGTGTGTTGAGAGTTTGGTTTCATTTGGATTGACTTTGGGTTCCGCTTTGGACAAGTTTGAAGTCGGTAGTGGTGGATACTTTTGTCTCCCCCACCTTCATCCATTCACTCTTGCATTCCCTTCTTTCCATCCCTGATCTGATCATTGCATTGGATCACCTTCCAGACCTCATTTACATTTGTTTTGAGCTTTGCTTGCTTAGTTTGCTTGCTGCTGCTTGATTTTGAGTTTAGTGTGTCTTTCAGCTTGGTTGAGTGCTTGTCTTTTCTTGAGTTTTCTAAGTCTATGAGTGCTGCAAGTAGTGTTTTCTTTTCAGTCATTTAGATCTGAAACCAAAGTTGTTATCGAATCTATTCTTTGATGCATCCATTGAAAAGATTGAAAGTGCTTCTTTCCCATTGTTTCTCAAAAAGTTATTGAAGAAAGATTGTTTTGCATTGGAAAAGTCTCAGTTGTATTCTGGAAAAGTTGAACGAATGAATCATCTACTGTGTCTTTCTCGAATTATGAATCAATCATTTTCTTGAAGAACTCTAAGAACGCTTCAATTTTTTGCAAAATTGTTTTCCATGCTAGGGAAAGATAGATGCATTTTTATTTATTTTTGTTGCCTTTAGATCATTGAAATCGAAATTGAAAAGCTTGCATATTTCATTTCAGGAATCCTCTCATTTCATTACTTAGTGTTGTTTTGATTTGAAAGGAAAAGAAAAGAAAAGAAAAGAAAAAATGCTTTGATTTGGATAGTAGTGTTGTGTACGTTTGCGTGTTTCGTTGAAAAGGAAAAGAATACTTTCATTGTCAAATTGTTTGAATTGAGATTGTGTTGCATTGAGTTTGTTTGGCAATACCATTGGAAAGAAAAAGCTTTCTCCTTACCATAGGTAGAATTCATCGAAAGAAAATAATTTTTCGTGCATGTAGCTAGGGCTTGCATTATGTTTCCGATTATGTACTCACCTCATGCATTCACCTAACCGTCCAAGATAAAATTAACGGTAGAACTAGGTAAAATTTTTAGCAACTTGTGTGTAAGTTAGAGACATGTTCTGGCGTCGTTAAGCATGGAAGCTGTCGTTACTTGCCAGCACTGTAGTCCGGGGGTATTGTAGTCTTCCACGTACATCGGTATATCGATCTCCTTCATGTACCCACCAAATACCATAATCCATACTTGGCATATATCGAAGGGTGTATCACGTACTCGACACGTATATCGGAAGGTCTCGTGCCAACGGCTGTTCATTAGACAACACCATTACGGATTTGAGCTCCCACGTACCTTGCGTATATCGGGAGACACCATTAGGATTCCTGAAACCAACCGAGTTAACCATTTGGCCATCTTGGCAAAGCAATACACCAAGAACAACACTCGGGGAGATTAGCACGCACGTACTGTCCAGGTAATCGGGTATGCAGGCAAGGGTACGGTCCCAATCCTCCTTGTCGCGTCATATTGTTGGGACCCTGCAGTATATCGCGGTTTGCGATGCTTTGATAATCCCGTGAGGTTCCAGACTTTTGAATCCACTCTGTCACATAAGTTTGCTTGTTGTCTTAGTTTGAGTAGGTTTTTCTTGGACTGCTTTTCTTTTAGCATACCCTTAGGAGAAACGTTGTTTTGGCCTTTTTTGGCTGATTTTCCTGATACTCTGGCGGATTTTCCCTAGAGAAGGTCCCGTAGGATCTTGAACTTGCCACCCGAATTTCCCCTTAATCTGGAGGTTATTTTGAGGGTAAGAATGGATCAGCGTAACGCGGTCGTAGTTACTGAAGTAGGGAACCCCACTTTGAATGTTGGCGGACTTTTGTTTCCACCAGATTCACCTGCCTCTCATCCCACGCAGGATGAAGAAGCACATATCCCCACTTCACATGACCTTCCTCTAGTCATCCCGGGAGAACCTGGATCGTTGGAATGGATAAACTGACCCTAGGACGACCCTACAGCAGCTGTTGGTCCTTCAGCAGCTTATTGGACATCTTCTACAAACCACCCAGTGGCTCATTTTTCCATCTCATCCCCACCTAACTGGACTACTCTAGAGTTCACTAGGCCTCACTATAGGCCTAACCCTGCTGAGATTTTCGGCCCCATCCATGAACATTTGGAACAGTTACGTATTAAAGGTGATGAGCTTCGAAGACAAAGTCTTGAACGACACTCTGAAGAGTTCCATAATCGTCATTTCCAAATAAGACTTGACGACGGGACCATCCCAGTTCATCCGATATCTTTCGGATCACCCCACCACGTGACCACTAACGAGATTGGTCAACCCTCGCAAGAGTCCAGTCCTACACCTTAAGTGAACCAACCGGTGGAAGGACAACAGTCCCACACACCTGTCACTATCGCAGTTACTTTACCAGTTCCTCCCCCACCTCAAAATTTGAGGGGAGGGTATTCCATTCCCACGGATTACCTTATTGGTAATGTTATTACTATGGTAGCTAGTCAACAAGCTACGTTGGTTCAACCTTTGAATAGTGGTCAACCTGTTGTGGCTGGGGGGAAACCCCCGTTTCCTAACCAGAACGTAGGCAGTGGAAACCCCAACGGGCCTTCCGTTGGACCGTCCCAACCCGCTAGACCTTCCACCACGGGATTATCTCATGTTGGAGGGCCGTCAAATGTAACTCAACCCTCATGGAGTCAAGCGTATCCAAGTTCCATTAACCCTGTGCCGGGCCAACCTAATCCCAAAAACGCGCCATACGGGATACCTTATCCCAGGAATCCTTACACTCTATGGGGGAAACAACCTGTGTTGCAACACGGACCCTAACCAACTATCCCTCAAGTACCACCACCCCCGATCGACCCTCCCCCACCTCCTGCTGGAGGCGGAAGACCTCCACCCAACATCGGTGGAGGCCCACCTCATTTTACCTACAACATCCCCCACCCCTCGGGCGGGTGGCGGGAATGGTCCACCACCCCCTCCATGCGGAGGCGGTGGGGGACCACCTTATCATGGTGGAGGAGGACATTTCCCTTCAGGTGGCGGAGGTGGTCCACCACCCCTTCCAGGCAGAGGCGGTGGAGGACCTCATCACTATGGTGGTGGCGGTGGTGGTGGAGACCCTCATCCTTTTGGCGGTGGAGGTGGTGGGGGCCCCCATCCTTCTGGCGGTGGAAATGGTCCACCACCCCCTCCAGGTGGAGGTGACGGTGGGCCACCTTATTATGGTTATGGAACCCCACCTCCTCTCGGTGGTGGTGGCAGACCTCCACCCCCCTCCCGGTGGTGGAGGTGGACCTCCACCCCCTCCCGGTGGTGGAGGTGGACCTCCACCCCCTCCCGGTGGTGGAGGTGGACCTCCACCTTATTGGAATGGACCACCTTATGGTATGGGCGGCACACCCCCCTAGGTCAGTTTCATCCTGGTACACCTTATAGTCAGTTCAGTCCTTACACGCCATACCCGTATTATCAATACGCGCAGCCTAATCCATAGCTGCCCTTTCTGGCTACTTTGGACCTACCTGACCTCTCTCATTTAACCAACGATCCTATTTACCATGGATCTAACTGGCCACCGATTCTAGTGAAACTTCCGTCTGATATCCCCAAGTTTGACAGCAAGCCGGGTGAAGACCCCAAGAACCACGTGATGACATACCATTTATGGTGTTCATCTAATTCCTTAATGGACGATTCAGTTCGTCTTAGATTGTTTCAAAGGACTCTCACTAGTTCGGCTGCCAAGTGGTACATTGAGTTGCCACCACACTCTTTTCCTAATTTTGGCTCTCTTGCTATGAACTTTTTGACGCATTTCCAGCTGCCTATACGGTATGAGACTGGTACTGAGCTTTTAACCTGGCTCCGTCAGAATACCGCCACTCACATTTCGGATCATATCCACGAGTGGCGAAGGAGACGACGTCTCATTAAAGCTCCCATTCCAGATCAGCTCCTAGCAGACTGGTTTACTAAATTGCTCATTCTCACCATAGCAAAAGATCTTGCCATGCGAGGTGCTGTCACCGAAGAACAAGCCATCGCGAGTGCCCATCTGCTAGACTTGGTCTACACTCAGTCCAGCACTATGTTCAATATTTTTCCTAACGCACCCCGAGACGTTAACGATCCCACGAAACCACATAAGGGACCCCAAACTTATGGGATCATTGGTTCCCTTAACACCCAGCCTGCTGCTAGCACTGTTGGATCATCCAACCCGGCTCAGGCTGGCCACAACACCACCAAGTCCACTACTCCTACTGTAACTGAAGAGGTGAATTCTGTTCAATCAGCTTCATCTCAGAAGTTTAACGGTAAGAAGAAGAACAAGGGGAAATCCAAAAAGTCTTCTACCTAGCAGGAACCTAAGAGCACTCCTGAAGATACCAAGCAGAAACGAAAACTGAAATATCCTTGTTTATTGTGCGGAGATGACCATTTCTCCAAGGAGTGTCCCCATAGAGACGAAGTGCAAAAGTTTCTTAAGGGTAAACCAACTCCCATAGTCCTCAACGATCCGTTTACCGCTCAGAACTAGCAGATGATTGCTCAAACCCCCTCATCCCAGGGGGAATAATCCAATACCGCACATGTTCTCATGTTGCATAACAAGACGATCAATTTAAATACTCGCTCACGATCTTACGACCCGGTCCCTTCGAAGGAACCCACCAGAAGTAATGCTGAAAAAGCTTCCGACTCTCTAACTGATGTCACTGTACCTTTGACTTCTCTCACCATAGAGAGACCCTCCTTAGATTCGATATTGCGTCCACCCAAGAGTACGATTCGAAAAGCAGTTTTCAATCCCAATGCTCGAGCGGCACAAAATTACAATATCGTCGAGGACTTGGCACAAGCTCCTTGCGCCATGTCTACCCTGGAAGTTTTGTAGAATTTTCCTAATGAACGCAAAACTCTCCTTGCAGCCATCGGTGCAGTCGACCCAGATTCCTTGAATACCATCATGTTCCGACTTGACAACTTTAAGTCGAGGCTCTCACACCATCTCGCATTCCAAGTTTCTACGAACGTTGCTGGGAAGATTATCCATCGCACTCTTCTAGATGAAGGTGCCTCCACTTCTGTCATGTCGATCGCTTGTTGGAGAGCCATTGGCTCCTCCGAATTGAATCGTTCTCCTACCACGTTGAAAGCATTCGACGGGCGTGGATTTCAACCTCATGGGCTCTTACAAGCTCTTGCAGTTGAGTTGGGTGCAAAGACCGTAACCATTAACGTGGAAGTGGTCTCGGCCCCGTTAGATTATAATCTCTTGCTTGGTCGCAATTGGTTTTACACCATGCAGGCGGTAGCCTCTTCAGTCTTCCGCATAGTACAATTCCCTCACCAAGGACGAATTGTTACTATCGACCAACTAGATTTTTGTACACCGGACACCACTACTCATCCTGGTGACCATGTTCCTTCCATTGGACAGATGTCAAAACAGTATAGGAGTGTAGGGGTTGGCCTTTTGAAAGATTCATCTCTCATGGGCGTTTTTTCAGTCGCGGACCCCCCTAATCATGTTGCTACGGTGAACATGATCTCCACTGAGATTTTATCTCACTCTAACGATGCTTGTCTTGTACTAGATGAAGCCACAACGCACCTGCTTGGAGATGTGATGCCTCTTTCACCCGTTGAACGCATTTACGAGGCTATCCAATTAACACCGGAGGACCATTTAACCATGGCCTCCCCCTCTTGTTCTCTACGACGGACATCCTCTCTACCTGATCTCTTACTTCAGACTTTTCATTCATACAAGTCCATCATGGAAGTAATGAATGTTGACGACAGTCCGTGGGATGATCTCCATCATAGGTCATCTTTTATTCCTCCTTTGGAGTACATAGAGAACAACATCCATACCCTCTTTTCACCATATATCTACCCATCCCCTCGTTCCCCCATTCTTAGATGTCTTATGGACATGGAGGGAAACCTAGCCAACATTGAACCAACCACCTCGGTAGACATCTCAGTGAAACTTGGTATAGTGGAACACATTCGCATAGGCCAGAAGTGTTCCCCTGAAGAAATTGCTATAAGCACGACCTTGTTCAAGCAATTTCGAGACGTCTTTGCTTGGTCCTATGAGGAGATGCCTAGGATAGACCCCGCGATTGTTTCTCACGAAATAAAAACCTATCCCGACATCAAACCTGTCCGCCAAAAGTTGCGATCGGTACACCCTCGGAAGACTGCGACAATAAAGGCAGAAATTGAAAATCTCTTAAAGGCTGGCTTTATATATCCTGTCCCATTGACGGATTGGGTCTCAAACGTCGTTCCTGTGAATAAAAAGCAGGGCACCATTCGCATCTGTGTTGATTATCGGGACATAATTGGGCTTGTCCGAAAGACAACTACTCGCCCCCTTCATCGACCAGATCATCGACAAC
The DNA here is from genome assembly GCA_027924585.1 of Larix kaempferi. Lineage (NCBI taxonomy): Eukaryota > Viridiplantae > Streptophyta > Pinopsida > Pinales > Pinaceae > Larix > Larix kaempferi. The sequence continues at coordinate 7,031,993 of BSBM01000459.1, read as the reverse complement.
TGTGCCGGAAGCGTCATTGTTGGCTTGGTTTTGCAACCAAGTTTGAGTGCTATGGGCACCTATCAACAAGTGATAGCAGTTTCAAAGATTGAAAGCAATTTTTTTTTATAAATCTGAATCTAAAACTAAACTAGCATGTGCATATCATAATAAACTTGAAAAGATTTAAGAACAAGATCAAGAAATAAAATAAAAAATAACTTTTGTATTATGATACCTCAAATGGTGAGGATGTTGTGGTGTTGAGCAGCTCCAAGGTGAGTAGCTCCAAGCTCCAATGGTCTCTTCTCCAAGATTGCTACAATGGTCAAGAACTCATGAGAGATTTTCACAGCATGAGGATAGGATGATGGATGGATGGAAAGTGAGGAGCCCCTACCACCTTTTTATAGTTTTTGGTGGTGGGGAATACCATTATGGTTTTGAGGAAACCAATGGTATTGACCAACATGGTTTAGGTACCTTTTCCCTCCTTTTTCCTTTTTTGAATATTTTTAATATTTTTATTCCCTTTTTAATATTTTTGGGAATTCTGGACCCTTTTTGAGGGTTTTTTATGCTTTTTGAGGAAAAATATTCATTTTGAGGGGAAAAAAGGGGTGTATTATGGTCTTTTGGTGACTTTTTGATGGTTTTAGAGGCTCAAATGGTGGAAAAGTGGACAAATGGGTCATGTGAATAAGGAAATGAGCTAGTGAGCACTTTTTGGGTGTTAACAGATTGCCCCCTGATGTGTGAGGGCAGGAGCTCATCGTATGGCCGATAGACATCATAGTTCTTTTGTCTTTCTTTTGGGGTTTGGGGAAGAGAAGAGACCGGTTGGAGACTGGATCCACGGCCCTTGGAAGCTGCAAGAAACAAAAAATATTACATGGCCTCAATATGAATGAGGAATAATCTCTGATAATGGACGAGGCGGGCATACCCATGTTTGCATCAAGACATATACATAACAATTAGTCCCAAGAAGGGGGACCTAAATAAGACATAAAAAATCTGCTGGTACATCATAATGGTCCAAAGGGGACACTATTTTGGGATGTACTGATGATCATAACACGATTGATCTTAATAATTGATACACTGGAATAAAGTGACAACCGTTCTGAATAAGGTCTCAGAAGGGTTGATGAACTGCTGAAACTGAAGGTGTCCAACATCTGTAGGGACTCAATGACTATGAGTCATCTCTGAGAAGTACATGTAACTGTATACTCGATGGAGTATAAAACTGGGGTACATCGAAAAACTGTCGCCATGTGCAACCCGTATATCTATAAAAAAAATGTAACTGGTTGTTTCCATAGGTAGACTCTCAAATGTGGAAGAGTCGGGTGGTATCCGGGGTCTTCAACAAATAACTGAACGGACCAATACCCTGTGCGAGTCTCAACGATGCGATCAAGGTGTTGAAGTCGAGCATGTGAGAAACAACCATTTGGAGAGGCACTGAGGACTCTTCTCGAAATGATTCGCAGGCACTCATCATAAATGCCGATGAGTCCAAGACACAGGGACCTCTAGGTCTATCCTCTGGAATAAATTTGGGTGTCGTCGACAGAGGGAGACCAGCAACTAACAAGGCAATGATGTTTCCTTGATAGGAGCATGAGGTGTAGAATTGAAGTGTGGTAGTACTGATGGTAGGACTGACATGCTTGTGGGGATGGGAAGTAATTGGGGTCGTAGAGTGGGTAGACTCAAACTTCCTTTGTTCAGAGCATGATGACATGGTTGACCTGGCAGTGTAGAGAACTGACTTGTAGGTGGGGGGATCATAGCTTTTAAGGACTGAAGGGTATGTACTAACTCTGGGGGGGACGAGCTGATGGGTGTTGTCGAGGGATTCTCAGGGTGACATACTGCAGAATACTCTGAACAAAGGCAACCAAAATGGGGAAGCTGCCATATGAGTAGACGTGATCTGTTGTGGTGCCGAGAAGCACCATTGGGTTCTTCTTCGTAGTTTTAATGAGCTCCAAGAAGGGATAAAAGTGTGCTCTGAAAATGGTACTGTCCTGTGGATTTTGTGAGCCCAGGACTGTTCGTGCTCATGAGTGCTTTCATTTTTAAGGAGTCTGAAAATGATAAGAAGACTCTGCATTGGTTATGAGTACCATCCTGTGGGTTTTTACGAGCCCAGGATGGTGATTGCTCGTGGTCGCTTTCATGTTTAGAGAGTCTGAAAGCGGTAAGTGGACTCCATTGGTGTTCTTTTTCGTGAGTTAGTCTCCAAGGCCCGAAAAAGCATAAAATGATGCAAATGGAGAACTCTTCTAGCCGATGTGACTAGAGTATTCATTTTTCGTAATTAGTCTACAAGGTCCGGAAAAGGGGTAAACTTATACCAGGTAGACGCCCTTTCAGATACGTTTAGAGAGCATGAAAGGAAGCAAGGTTGCTCGGTGATCTTTTCATTGTTTTAGGAGTCAGAAAAGAGCTTAACAGAAACTCCCTAAGTGCCTTTTTCGTAAAAGGGATTGCTCGGCCCGAAAAAGGGGTAAAATTATAGCGAACAAAAAGGGATTGATGAGAGTGAGAAAAGGTCTCAAGCATCGTCATGAGTGCGGAATATTGAATCTGGTGACATAAAGATTGTCAAAAAGGGGCAATGGCCAATGTGGCATGCAAACCGAGGCAACGAGGGGGCATGAGAAAGAATGCCCAAAAAATCTAGGCGTGAGAGCGAGAAATGGTCTCAAGCGTCGTCACGAGCATGGAAAATTGAATCCGGCGATATAAGACTCGTAAAAAATGGAGAACGACCGATGTGGCACGCAAACCGAGGCAACGAGGGGGCATAGGAAACATTGCCCAAAAAATTTGGGCATGAGAGAGAGAAATGATCTCAAGCGTCGTCACGAGCGCGGAAAACTGAATCCGGTGATATAAGACTCGTCGAAAACGGAGAATGGCCGACGTGGCACGCAAACCGAGGCGACGAGGGGGGCATAGGAAAAAATGCCCAAAAAAATTTGGGCGTGAGAGCGAGAAATGATCTCAAGCATCATCACGAGCGCGGAAAACTGAATCCGGCGATATAAGACTCGTAAAAAATGGAGAACGACCGACGTGGCACGCAAACCGAGGCAACGAGGGCGTGAAAAAATGGTCAAAAAATGGACCTGGTGAAAACAGGAAAAGGAAAGAACTGTCATGAATTTCTCGCTGTGCTGATTCCAATGGTTTGAGGAACGGATGTCGTATGACACCGCAATGGTGGTTTGAAAAATGGTGGAATTTCTATAAATAGGGTGTGGGGCCCATATGACGTGTCATTGTTACGTGTGAGTTTGGCAGAGCAATCAGAGCTCTTTCTTGATTTCCGGGAGATTTGACTGTTGGTTTTCGATTCCGCGAGTTTTAGGTAACCCTATTTGCCTTAGCCTTTTCAATTATGTCTTTTTTGGTTAGCGGTGGGCCCCTGAAGGTCACGAAATTCCATGTTGGCCTTCCAACGTGGAATATCGCGGGTTTCGTGTCTTTTGCCACGATGGACATCGCGGGTTTGAGGCTGACAGTCGCGATACGCATCGCGACTGTCGGGCTGAAAGTCGTGATGTTCATCGCGAGTATGGGGGCGATAGTCGCGATGTTCATCGCGACTGTCTGGTCAATACCTGCGATGTTCATCGTGGGTTCTTAAATGAAATTCGCGATGATCATCGCAGCTTTTGATGGAAAAGCCGCGATGGTATTTTTTGAAAATTTTTCTCTGGTTCTAAAAATTTCTTTGTTTTTTGGTAGGATGTTGAGGAGACCAGTGGTGTCATGGTGAGAGCGAGAGATGGAGGAGGATTTGATGATTCGGATTCGGACCGATCAGGGGGTCCAACAGGCTTTGGCTGTGAGTGGGCTCTTGAAGTTCGCTCAGATTCCACCGATGCGTTCAGTAGGGCCTCTATTGAACAAATTGGTGAGTCTATGGGTCCCTGCAGAGGGTGCCTTTATTGTTGGGGGTGAGAGGTTGGAGATCACCCTTACTGGTGTATATTTTCTTACCGGGTTACCTCGCTTAGGGGAGGTGGGGGATCTTCTGCCGAGGATCCCGGCAGGTGTGGACATGGAGGATCTCCTGGAGACCTTCTGTGTTGCTGGGGCGATTGTGCAGAACAACGCTTTGAGTCTGAGATCATTGCGGGAGTGGGACATGCGGGCTGTTGGGGCTTGTGTTCTGCGGGTGTTGGGTGCCGCGGCGCCACATCGTTTGTCGGGGGGGACAAACGATGATGGTGGATTCTGTGCCGAGGGGGACCTACTATGCATGGGGTCAGATGTTTTTGGCTGGTGTCTAGAGAGATCTGGACAAGGTCAGTCGGGAGGGGGGGAGAGTTCTGCTATGCCTCCTTTTTGTGTTGTTTTTTCTTTGAGCGGGGTACCGACTTTGCGGCCACGGGTGTCGGTTCGAGACGGTTTGGTGAGCGAGCCGCGCATGGTGCGGTGGGGGAAGATGATGCCCGCGGTGGTGGTGGTATCCGCGAGTTCTTTTCGCAGGATATGTATGAGCAGTGGGAGCAGATCCCCCTGCTGATTGAGGACTATCCATATGCTGGTATGGATTATCGAGGAGATCCGGAGATGCCTCGAGCCCAGGGACAGGCCTGGGGTTTAGATGGTATGTTTTGTGTTTTGTTCTCTACTATATCGTGTGTTTTAGATGTGTTTGTTATGATTATAGTTAGATATTTATATGATGGTTCACTTGTGTGATTGTGCAGATGTTGGTCCTGTACCACCGACCGACTATGTGGCTCGTAGGGGACGGGCCATGGTGGTCATTCCACCTCCGGTGGCGGTACCGCCTCCGCATGCTTGAGGATTTGGGGCTCGCGGTTGAGGGGCTGGGCCTCGAGATGATGCTGTGGAGGGTGTCCGAGAGACACTAGACATGATCTTAGCAGGATTTCCAGAGGACGGGTGGAGGGATTTGGATCGAGACATCGTCGAGCGTTGTTTCGATGCGCCTCGTGAGTGGCGCTTGATCTTGCTTAGAGCATCTTTGTTGGCGGCTGAGTGGAGGGATGGGGCTTGGCATGATCCGGCAGGGCCGGCGGAGGGGAGGATTCGTTTATGAGATGATCCAGCGGGGCCAGCGGAGAGGAGAGTTCGGGCTTGGCATGATCCGGTGGGGCCAGCGGAGGAGGCGCCAGAGGAGCCTAGAGACCGTGATGATTAGATGATCTTGTAGCTGCCCCCAAATGTTGATGAGCATATGGGGGTAGTACTTTTTTGTACGGCTAATGTATTTTTTTTTATATTGGGTGCTGAGGGAACCTATGACATGTTTTGACTATATTATGATGTATATATATATATATGATTTGGTATATAGTCGTATATGCACATGGATGCATTCATTGTCTTTTTGTTTGCCCGTTGAGGCATGTTTGATTTTTTGTATGCCCGTGGAGGCACATGTTATGCACGTGGATGCATTTTTGTCATTTTTAGATATGCCCGTGGAGGCACATGTTATGCACATGGATGCATTTTGGTTATGATATGGTTTGATTGGTGTGCCAGTCAAGAATGTTGTTGGCCATATGGTCTGCTACACTATTGAGATTCCTTGGGACATGTGTAAATGAAATGGATTCAAACTGTTAAACCATTTGTTTAGTGCGCAAGAATTTTCTGAAAAGACAGGGATCGCGTACCTGGTAATCATTGTTGAGCTGGGAAACAAGGAGTTGTGAGTCCAAGAAAACGTTAAGGTGACGTATGCTCATTTGGAGAGCTGCGGCCAGGAGACCGGTCACGGCATCGTATTCAGCTTGGTTGTTGGTGGCGGCACCTAAACACACTCCGTCGATGTGGATCAACTCATGTGAAGGGGAGTATATTACCCAAGCTGCGGAGGCCAGATTGGGGGACCAACGGATTGCACCATGATGCGCCTAGCGAGATGAGCTCAGGTTTTCCAGGTGTGGTGGAAATGTCGATTTGTATAATAGGGGAAATGTTGGACATGTTCCCTTCTTCGAAGGCATTTGGTGCTGGGATGGGGTCCTTGAACCAATCAACCTTAGTTGGTAGGAAATCTTTCGATTCGACTGATAGCTGGTTTTCTGCGGTGGATGTAGACACCTCAGGGAGGAAGTATGAGCGATGATGCATATCGTCCCAAGGGTAGTCCGGTGCGGTGAGTGTTTCTAGAATTTGCTCATCAGTATGAAAGTAATCGGACCATAAATCAACGGGGTCTGGTTTGTATGTGGTTGAAATCATATATATAGTATTGATTTCTTCCGAAGTAGATGATTTCGGAGGGTAGATCTCCTCGATGAGGAGAGGAGCTATCTCTAAGTCGGCATTGTTCATCTCGTACAAGGATGCTCTATAATCTGGGAGATCAGGGCAGTGGTGTGAATAATGGCCATAAATGCCGCATATCGCACAAGGGTGGTTAGTGCGGAGCGTTTTGTCGCGAGGGTGAGGAGGTGGCTCCAATCTTACCACTGGAATCCTGGTGTCGTCATCCAACATATTCATGTGTTCTTGGAGTGTAGGTAATTCTGGACATTGATGAGTGGCATGGCCTACGTCGTCACACAACGAGCACTTAGGGGGAATGCGAATAGTTGGGGGGTTTTTAGCTACCTTGGGGGTTGCCGGGGGGGGGTGCGAGTTATGAGTCCAGTGTTATAAGTTGGTGGGCCTTTGCCCCCTGTGTTCCGTAACGGAGGTGGGGCGTTTCTAGATGTTGATGCCGTAGTCACTATCGGGGGAGGTCTGTTTTGCAGATGAGTGACGGGAGGGGGTGGGTGGCTGGTAGTAGGGATAGGTTGTACCGGTTGTAAAATAACAGTCGGAGTCGGCGGGGGGCTCGGAGCAGATAAGTACCATACAGGTATCCCTAATGTTAAGCCAGGAAGGTTGAGTGTAGCCATTATTGGCGAACTGACAACTTCGGAAAATGGGAACAAGAACGGGATAGTGTGAATTGGCGTTGTGCCAATATGAGTAGGCACTGTGGGTGTTTGTGGTAGTGATGAAGGCTACTGTGTGGTGTGTGACAGGGTGCACAAATCCGATGTTTTTGTTATCGGTGATGATGGTGAGATCAATGGAAATGTGGAAGTCATAGGTGACTCGGTGTAGATTTCAGGACCAATTGACGACACAAATGATGTCGGTGCGTTTTGAATGGTTTGTTCAATCATTGGTAGCACATTTTGAGGAGCTGCGGGGGCGTTAGGATCATAATATGTGAGTTGATCGATCTTGATAACACGTCCTTCATGTGGGAACATCATGAGGCAAAAAATAGATGAAGCCACTGCTTTCATTTTGTACATATAACTACGTCCAAGAAGGAGGTTGTAGTCGAGCTGGGCATTGATCACTTCGATGTCGATAAGAACTAATTTGCCGCCTAGTTCTACGGGTACGTTCGCTAAGAGGCCTTGTGGTTGAGCTGAGCGTCCGTCATAAGCTCGTAATGCCGTGGTGGATGGTTGTAAAGCAGGGGAGCCAAGCTTCTGCCACACAAGGGTGGACATAATGCAGGTGGAAGCTCCTTCATCGATGATGCATCGATGCACAGCAAGGTTTCGAATGTTTACTGATACTTGGAAAGATACATTTGATGGCAATCGAGGTTCGGCTTGGTCTAAATCGAAAGCCATCATGTGTGTGTTGTTAGGGTCTACTCCTCCGATGGCGGATAATAGTAGTTTTCGTTGTGCAGGACATGTTTTCAGTACCTCTAAAGCAGACATAGCAGCGGGAGATTGTGCTAGGTCTTCCACGACGTTATAATTGGATGTTGCGCGAGCATTAGGATTGTTGTTAATCCTTCACAAAGGGATGCGAGGGATTTTAGGTCCTCCGTCCAATGGCATATTTGGTATGCGTAGTGGTTGATTTGGTGGAAGGGAGGTGGATGTGTCAGTGGGAGGAGTTTCTGGGGGTGGGCCGTACTGATTCCTGCGAGTTTGGAGGTTGATGTCATTGGATGACATCATTAATAAATGGTGTGTGCCTGGATCCGCATGCTGATAATCAGTTGCGGCATAGGTGATTTGCTGCTGGGGTGCAACAGGTCCTTGTGGGGGATCCATAGGGCGAGTATTTACTACTCCCTGGTTTGGCAATGGGTTTTGTAATATCATGGGTTGCGGTTGATTAAGTGGAGCTCGCTGTCCAGCGTGGCCCTGGCGTTGGGCATCGTCAGCCCAAAGTTTACGTGCTTTCTCTAAATGGGGGCAGTTATGAGTGTAGTGTCCGTAGACTCCACATATAGAACATGGGTGGTTTGTTCTCAGATTATTGTTTTTGGCTACTTGGGATGATGATCAGGATTCTGATTGGGAGGAGCAACATTGTTATTATTTGGAGGATTGGGAGGTGGTGGACCTTTATTATGTTGTTGGTTGTTGCCGCGGTTACGTCCTCTTCCACGGTTTTGTTGTCCACCCTGGTTGCGTTGGTTGTTTTGATGTTGGGGCTGATTGTGTTGTGTATACACTTGCCCTTGAGAAGTGGGAGGATTTTGGGGTGCCGCAGGTGCGGGAGCAGGTTGCGGTGGATAATAAGCTGGGGGGGCTGGAGGTGGTCCAGTTGCCTGTTGGGGTTGTTGGTAACCCTGAGCTATTGGAGGTGTTGTGTTAGCTGTTGTAGCTTACTGTGGGTAATACATTGGTTGTGTCGGGAAATGAATTGGGTTCTGGGTGGCCGGTTGGTTATAGTTTGTGGGTGGTACATATGTCGATGGCGCTTGCCCATAGCAATGTTGTGGACAAGAGGGTCCATGAGGGTGATGAGTCTGATTCGTTGGAGCGTATGAAGTTGTCGCTCCAGAATTAGATGTAGCCCTAGAGAGGTCTAGGGCATTTATGGTGCTCACCATGCTAAAAGGTTTAATTTGCAATGTGACTTGGCCGACAATACCATCAGCGGCATGTGATGCCCCCGGAGCATCACCGCGTGAAGAATCGCCTCGTGGGGCGTCTGGTATGATGGTGTAGAGATAGCCTGATTGGGCATAAATTAGGTCGAATTTCTGAGCTTTTAGGATAGCTTCTTCCTCTGACTGGGGTCATTCGGAAGTGATGTCTTTTGCTATGAGGGGTAGGAGTGATTTAAGGAACCAGTCCAAAAATATACGGTCATCCAGTTTAATCTTACAGAGGCTACGACGCTTGCGCCACTCATGGATGTGGTCGGTGATGTGGGTAGCTGTGTTTTGTCTGCAAGACAACAGTATTTCAACTCCTGCATCGTGGCGTACAGGTAGCTGAAAAAACTGAAGGAAAGTAGAGGCGAGAGACGTAAAAGTATGGTGGGTCCCATGTGGTTGTTCGATGTACCACTTGGCTGCAGAGCCAGTGAACGTTCGTTGCAACAGTCTTAGTCGAATGGAGTCATCCACTATGGAGTTAGATGAACACCATAGGTGAAAAGACATTATGTGGTTTTGGGGGTCCTCCCCAGGTTTTCCTTCAAACTTGGGGATATCCGAGGGGAGTTTTGTAGGCATGGGTGGCCATGTAGGGTTGTGCCTGATAGGATCGTTGGTTAGCCTGGCTAAGTCTGGTAAATTCAGACTAGCCATGTAAGGTAAACTAGCAGATGGGTGTGGCGTAGTGACTGGGACATAACTATTCATGGTGGCATTATGTAGTGGTCCAGTAGCCCCTAAGGGTATGCTAGGTATTGAAGGTATGTGTCCTCCAACCGTTGTGGTTTGGTATGGGCCAACGTTTCCAAGTGCAACATGGGTTGCACTGGGGTTAGGAATAGTGCCAGGAATTCCTGGGATCTGGGTTGTGGTAATGACAGGTGGTGTGATTCCTATGTTTGGCATACCCATAATAGGAGGTAGTCCTATGTTGGGCATACCTAAAGGTGGAGTGTCTCCCATATTAGGCATGCCTAGAGGGGTTGTTGTTACCATGGATGGCATAGTAGTAGAAGGGTTTGTGGATGTATCTCCAATAGTACTGGTAAAAAGTGGGTCATATTGTGGTCCAACCATGAGGTTGGTTGGTGATAATTCAGTAGGGTTTTCGGATTCAGCCTCAGAATCAGATGTGAATTGAGGCGTGTCAGAATCGGATGACTGTGTGTTTGGCCGATGACGTGTCGAGTCAAGGGATAAGGCTCTACGTCGGTGACGTGTAGAGCCAAGTGGACTGAACTGAGGGGGATCACCTTGAAGACGACGAGATCGTCTTAAATTCTCAATGGTGAGAAATATATTTTTTAAAAATTTTAGTGCAAGGTGGTGATGTAAAAAACTCGAAACCCTAATGCAACAATGAGTGCAAAAGGGGAGTGAAAAAATAAAGGCTCTCAGGCCAAAAATCAACCTCAGAAAGCACTTATAATAGCAGTTGTGCTAAAATAAGTGGAGGGATGCAACAAAATTGGTCAGAATACCAAAAGTCAAACAGTTTCTAGAAAAAAGAGGTGTTACTAGACCAAAGGTGGGTAATGTATTATGCAAACACCTAACTAGAAGTATTGTGAGTCAACAAATGATATCCTCTGCAAGGTGATGAAATCCAAGTCAGACAATATAGAGTGTTGAATCAATGGCTAGATATCCCCCCACCGGGAGGGACACCGGGTAGACAATCCTAAAGAGTGGCAATTAGGATACCCCGTTCATGACACGTTTGGTTGGGTGAATCTGCAGTTTGGTTCTATCGCCGCTGTACACCAAGAGGGCGTACACCGATAACTTCGAAAGGTATCCTTCGGTTACTGAATGGATTGCGGTATTCCACTCAGACTTCTGGAACCAGTTTGGCTACTTCAACCCTCCTAAGGGAGAGGCCTTCCGGATAAATTGGTTGATAACCGTGTCAAAATTATAAGGGATTTTGGTACCGTAGAGGACAACCACTATGTCTCAAATGTAATAATTGAGGGGTGTTATTGGAACACCTATCCCCTCAATTCTACCTAACTACAAAATTATTTTAAGTGCTCCCCAAGTGGGGTTAAAAGTTTGTTGAGTTTAAGGTAAATTTTAAGGCTCAGTTTAAATTATGTGGCAGAGTGGGTGCAAATGTGGTATTTAAACTGAAATTCATTTGACTCGCTTGGGCGATTTTACAAATGAAAGAAAAGACGCTTCCAGTTTTGCAAAAAATAAAGGCATTTTTGAAATGTAAATGCTTGAAAAAACTATTCAAAAATAATGGATCTTTGAAATAATTTGAAGGAAAGCAAATAACATGAATACTTTAAGAAATAAATGGATCTCTAAAAAATTGCTTGGGCAAAGTATCGAGCAAATAAACAGTAAAACCTTGATCTAGATAAAATGCAGAAAAATCTCTCTTTCAATTTTTGAAAATTTTGTAAAAAGACTTTTAATGGAGTATTCTAAATAGTAAAAGATTTAATATGGCTGTAAAAATGCAGGAAATTTAATACTGTAAAATTTGCTAAATGGGCAGAAAATACAGCAAAAAATAATTTTCAAAATTTGTCGAATTGAAAAAAAATTGCATCGCGGGTTTCGGGAAAAAAACCGTGATGGGCCGCGCGGGTTTTGGCCGCGAAGCCGCGATGTGCAGCATAGGTTTCGGTCACACAAACGCGATGTGCAGCGCGGGTTTCGGCCGCGAAGCCGCGATGTGCAGCGTGGGTTTTCGTCACACATTCGCGATGTGCAGCGCGGAAAATGTCCGCGAAGCCGCGATGTGCAACGCGTAAAATGGCCGCGAGGCCACAACGCTCCACGCGGAAAAAAGCCGCGAGGTCGCGATGAGCCGCGCGACTGTGGGGCAAAAAACCGCGAGGCGGAAGCCGATAACGGACGCCGAAAAACGAACCCGAAAATGGAAATTTCAGGTTGTTAATGGCAATAGAAGGGGCCAAGATCTAGAACAACAATGGATCTGCTGTCTAGGATGGTAGATCTATGAATTAAAATGATTAAAACTAACAAAAACTAAGATCTAAAGCAAAAAACTGAGATCTAAGAATTCGAAGCTAGTGGAGTCGCCAAAAACTATTGGCTTGGTTTTGCAACAAAGCTTGAGTGCTATGGGCTCCTATCAACAAGTGATAGCAGTTTCAAAGATTGAAAGCAAAAAACAATTATAAATCTGAATCTAAAACTAAACTAGCATGTGCATATCATAATAAACTTGAAAAGATTTAAGAACAAGAACAAGAAATAAAATAAAAAATAACTTTTGTATTATGATACCTCAAATGGTGAGGATGTTGTGGTGTTGAGCAGCTCCAAGGTGAGTAGCTCCAAGCTCCAATGGTCTCTTCTCCAAGATTGCTACAATGGTCAAGAACTCATGAGAGATTTTGACAACATGAGGATATGATGATGGATGGATGGAAAGTGAGGAGCCCCTACCACCTTTTTATAGTTTTTGGTGGTGGGGAATACCATTATGGTTTTGAGGAAACCAATGGTATTGACCAACATGGTTTAGGTACCTTTTCCCTCCTTTTTTCTTTTTTGAATATTTTGAATATTTTTATTTCCCTTTTAATATTTTTGAGAATTCTGGACCCTTTTTGAGGGTTTTTTTTATGCTTTTTGAGGAAAAATATTCATTTTGTGGGGAAAAAATGGGTGTATTATGGTCTTTTGGTGACTTTTTGATGGTTTTAGAGGCTCAAATGGTGGAAAAGTGGACAAATGGGTCATGTGAATAAGGAAATGAGCTAGTGAGCACTTTTTGGGTGTTAATAGTCATCTTCTCATTCATGGATGACTTTTTTGGTTACAACCAAATTGATATCAACCCAGCCGACCAACATAAGACGGCTTTCATCTGCCCATGGGGTACATTCGCTTATCGCAAGCTCCCATTTGGACTTAAAAATGCTGGCTCCACGTTTTCGCGGGCTATGTCGTATGCCTTCCACGATACTAAGGACTTTGTGAAACCCTACTTGGACGATCTCCCTGCTCATTCAAAGCAGTGCGAGTTCCACATTGATCATCTGACGACAATTTTTCTCAGATGCAGACGGTACAATATCCATTTGAATCCTCATAAGTGTATCTTTTGTGTTGAGTCCGGACGCCTCTTCGGATTTATCGTTTCGAAGGATGGGATCCGCATCAATCCCTTAAAGGTGGAGGCCATCATCAACCTACCACCTCTGACTGATGTTACAGAACTTCAAAGTCTCCAAGGGAAGGCAACTTACTTACGACGTTTTGTTTGTAATTTCGCGGAGAAGACTCAGGGCTATATGAGATTGCTTAAGAAGGACGTCCCGTTCATTTAGGACGATCAAGCTCAAAAATCTTTCGATAGTATCAAACATGCTATCACGCATGCCCTCGTGCTCCAACCGCCTAATTATTATCAAGATTACATCTTATATCTCGCCGCTTCTGCTACCACTATCACCATGGTTTTGGTACAGGAGGATCAAAACGCTCAGTAACATGTGATATACTATGCAAGTAAGGGTCTAGCTGACGCCAAAACTAGATACTCACATGTCGAAAAACTTGCTTTCGCAGCAGTCATTGTCGTCCAGAAGTTCCGTCACTACATTTTGCTCCGCACCACCACCATCATTGCCGACTTGAACCCCATGTACTACGTACTGACACGTCAGGAGCTTGGGGGCAAGTATTCATGCTGGATTGTGATACTGCAAGAATTCGATCTTCTTTTCGAGAAAGCCAAATCTAAGAAGTCTTTGGTGTTTGCCGAGCTTATTTGTGACCTTCCCCGTTCTGATGTAGAAGTTGAGCACAATGACTCTTGTTATCACACAACTTGTAGTTGCCCCTAGTGGTATCCCATCTGGGGTGGTAGAGGAGACGGAAACTAAAGAGGTGACCCAAGAGATGCCACGGTTACCAATGCAAGGTGGGAGTCACGTCAACCGAGGCACTCTTCACTTTAGATCTAGATGAATCAAGACCTAGGGGGAGACCCTATTGCCAATCAAAGATGATTGGACCCAAACAAAGGTTCCTAGGGATAAGTAAATGATGAGTTACGGAAACCAATGCAAGGTTAAGTGGACCTAGAAGTTAAAGTATGGTTGAAGGTGGTTTGAGAGATGATTAGTGTTTCAACCAATGTATGATTTAGGCCACATGATGAGCTAAAAAGACAAGATCTAGTACTATGTATTACACAAGTGGGACCCACTTTCTTGGGATATGTGAATGACTCAAATGGGACCCACAAGGTGGAATTTAAGGGATGAAATTGGTACTAAGGGGCATATAATGAGTAGATCTATGGATCTAAGTTGAAATTAGGAATGCCCACTTACGGGATCCAAGGTTTGACACAATTCCCAAGGAGTGTGACTTGCCTAAGGAAGACTAGTGCCTTGTTGGATGAGTTAATGGAGTCAAAAGATATGTCAAAGTGTAGATCGGGACACCAAGTAGGCAAATCAAGTGGGCTAATTGAGATATAATGGTTGAATCTTTATAGATCTAATATTTCATGATATGACCCTAAGTGGACCACAATCCCTTGAAACAAGGAATTCTACCCCCAAGGCAGATCATCACAAATTAACACATTAGATGTAGGTTTTAAATTATGCTCTTTCCAAATCCACAAAAATCTCAACTACCTACGTCCTCAAAGTGGGCAAACTCAATCACCCAAGGAAGTGCAACCTTGCTCAAGGAGGGATAAAAGGTGGGAAAGGTGTGTCAAAACAAGTCCAATGGCCACCAAATTGTAGATCCAAGTAGGTTAGGCAATGATCTATGTGGATCTATAAAATCAAGACAATCCAAGGGTTAGATCTTACTAGATTTGAGTTTTAAGGTGCCAAGTAGTCAAAAATGGGGTTTTAATCCCTTGAAATGTGGAATGATTCCCACAAGGTAGAAATCACCAAAGTAAGAGTCTAGGGGTAGGTTATCAAGTATGTAGATTGCAAATCAAATGGGATCTCACCTACCCATATGCTAGATCTAACCAAACAAGCCTCTCCCAAGGAAGTGTGATTTGCCTCAAGAGAGCTATATTGCCTTGAAAAGTGTGTAAATTTTAACCCAATCACCACCAAACTATAGATCCAACTAGGGGTGGATGCTATAGAGGTGGGTTCTTAAGATCTTTTCAAAAGCAAGGCTAGATCTAAGTAGATCTAAGAAAAACCAAAATTTGGGGTTTTGATTAATTAGGGTTTGTGACCAATGAAGAGAGAATGGATGGAAAGAGACACATACCTTGTAGATCTTACCTCAATTGCTTATGGCCACCTTGCAAATTGATAGCATTCTCCTATGTGTATATTCAAGAGTGAAATTTTGATTCTCCAAGCCAAATCGTCCTCCTCCTACAAGACAAGATCAAAGGAAACAAGTCAAGTAAGATGATTATGAAAATGATAGAAAGATGTAATAGAAAGCATCAACTATGTCACGAAGATACAATAATGATACTCCCTGTCACAAGATCAACCCAAGAGAGAATATGTGGATCCCTCCAACAATAACACTCAAGAAATCACCCCCCTCTCCACCAATTCGACTTCCCTGCAAGACAAATAGTTGTAGAACCAAAACCCACAATGATACATAGAAGAGATACTGTATACTCAAAATGCAAGAGAATCCACAAGACAAGAGAGATATGCTCCACAAAGAAGTGTTCTATTCCAATATTCCAGAGCTCCAAAGGTGAGCTATACAATAGGGGGTCTCCTCCTTATATAGGATAATAAAGACCAAAACCCTATACCACTCTACAATACTACATCAAATGAGTGGTTGAGATTAAAAAATCGCAATACATGATCAATGGCTAATAATGAATCATAACAATATATCACATGGATCACCCAATATAATGATGACGCCCTAACTAAATGGTACAAAGTGAGGATGACATCATCCACTAGAGGGGTAAAAGTACAAAATCCACCTCATAATGACTAGGACATAACATAAGAAGCACATGGTGGGGCTAGGAGGCATCAATCCTTACTAGCTCATCCCCAAGGCATAATAAAATAATAAAATATGTCCAAGATAATATAAATGATCAAATCTGTCCTCAAAATTCGTGACAGACAAGCAGTAAAAGACCTCCTGTGATCGCTGTGGGCCTACCCACATGGTGAAAACTGGCTGGAAGATAGTGGGATCACCCTGGAAGACCTCTGTGAAAACCAAGTGCCAAAACCTTTCCTCAATTTCCTAAATCGAATTCCTCAGTGACCACTTTATCCCCTTTTTTAAATGCCTCGGTAATTGTGAAAGTGCCAAAACTGCCTCCTAGGGCATCTGCGCTGTCCAACTGATCCCACCAGGCTCTCCAAAAGGGGGGGGTAAATGGTAAAAACAAGTGGCTAGACCACCCACTCCTCATACAACGCCCTAGTTGAACTGGCCTCTCCTGGCCCCTGCTGCTCAGGCTGGGAAATCAGCCCCAAATCTGGTCAACAGGTGTAAAACTACATCAATCACTGTCAGAAGTGCCCGAAATTGAAAGATAATTGTCTCATTAGATCCAGAAGACCCAAATCCACTAGGAATGTGTACTCATACACCATGGGTTTCCCTAATGGGCCAGCTGTAGGGTCCACCATATATGGACAGTGCATAATCTGATGATCTGAAGTAATAATAAAACCTACTGAACTGCATCAATCATCATCTAAACCATATTCCCATCATATGGCATCATCATCAAGTATGTGGGACCATCAATCATCATCAATAGGTATATATATGGCCCACATCATCACGGATCCCAATAATATACAACCAAGGATAAATCACATCAGTAGAGTAAGACATGTTTCTCTAATCATTCTCACAACCAAGCTCAAAGTATAACATCCATTCAGTGGCATTGATTAAGTTAGCATATTTCCTTTATTATATGAAATTACTTGCACAATAGTTTAAATGACAAACTTACCCATTGGACATGGTCAAACTGCTAGTGAAAGATGAAGGCTAGGAACAAGGTTGGGCCAAGGGGTTGACTTGTCTAACTCAACTCAAAAATACTTTGGACTGGGAGAAGGGGAAAGCTACAAACTCTGTGCTGGACAAAATAACACGGGGAATGGATGTGCCTCACAAATGGATAAGTTGTTTAGAGAGTGCTTATTCAACTTAGGCATCATGTCTACATCAAGTTGATCCAGGTTCATTAGGATCATTCAATTTCATTTCATGGCCTTTTTTTCCTACATAACCCTTCGGATCTCAGGTGTGTTGATAAGCACAACTAGTTGCAGCTTGCATCCAGGGCATGTTTTCATATACATATAAGGTCAGAAATTGTTTAGATATAGCTTTTAAGAACCATTGTTTTTTTTTGGACCTTTCATATACTCTTCGAGGAGTATTTTTAGCAGTTCATCGCTCTTGCCCTTTTTAGTTTCCATGGGCGAATTTATAAGTTTCCATAAGTAGTACTTGAGCTTTCAGTTTTAGCCAACAACATCTCAAGTGACTAGGGGGAGTTCGAGCCAATGCCAAACATTGGGACAACCGACCAGAATGATTTAGGCCTACAATCCAACTCACCAAAGGCAATTTTTGTCACCAACTTAGAGCCGAGACACCGAACATACAGGGATGTGGTCCAAACACAGAGGTAGAAAATGGGGAATTCCTCAGTATCAGAAAGTCAAATAAGACAGGTCAAGGTTTAAAGTCAAAGAAAGAAAGTCATGTATGGATGGAGTCAAATGAGTATGGAGCCTAAACTAGCAGACAACTGGTGTCAGGAAAGACCATATCTATGTAAGGTGGTAAACCAGTGATTTTTGTCAAACAACCTAAATGTGCAAGTAAATGTCCATTTTATAATTTATAGTTCATTTTAAACAGTTTGCCACATCAGGAATAATATACCAAGCAGATGCTGTGATCATGATTAAATTAACAAGATAATAATCCACAGTCAATGATAAAATATCCATAGGTCATATAACATCATCACAATAATAATCATCATATATCATCTGAAACACTGCTACAATACATCTCTGAGCACTGAACTGAAACTGTATGGGATAAAGAGTCACATCGATCATCAAATCTGAACTCTCAAGGCTCATCCTTGACACAAGGTCTAACATAAGTCTGAATAATACACTGCTCTGATAATGAGTGATCTCAAAATATACAATCATCATAGTCAAGCTCTGAATAATGGAAGTTCTGGAACTTAGCAGATATCTGCTAAGCAAGAATAGTAGCCCTGCTACTATGGTGTGATAACATTTGGCTCTAGCTGGGACAAGTGCTCTAAGGGAGAGAGCGCTTGAGAACCTCAGAATCTCTGGTCTCGATCTGCTCTGCATCAATCTTCAATCTAGTACTACACCATCCTTGCTTTCAGCTTTTATTTTGCACCTGTACCTGCGCTCACAAACACTAGAATACCTCATGGAGCATGTATGGGAAAAATATAAAATAAAACTAAACTGAAATCTACTCTAGAGTATAATCTGAAATGCATTAAAATAAAATATAACATGGCATATATCATTTACTCATCATTCATTATTTTTTTATTACCGTGCAGGGGGAAAAGAGAACTTTTTCAAGCAGGCAATCTCAACTTGCACAGGCAGCAAAAAATGTAAAAAGGAAATTAAAATTATTTAATGCATGCAAGAGAAGAGACAAGCTTAGGAAGGACCAAGGCTCAACTCAACAAAA
Source organism: Larix kaempferi (assembly GCA_027924585.1). NCBI lineage: Eukaryota > Viridiplantae > Streptophyta > Pinopsida > Pinales > Pinaceae > Larix > Larix kaempferi. The sequence continues at coordinate 7,013,386 of BSBM01000459.1, read as the reverse complement.
ACAAGCAAACATTCTAGGCAGAAAAGAAAAATTGGCAACTCATCACACAGAAAAAGAAAAGGTACACAAATCCTATTGCTCGAGTGAGCTTATTCTGAAACTACCTACTCTAAACAGGCAAGGCAGGCATGATCATTCAAAGGGAATAAGGGGGTAATAGTGTTTCAACGATACCCCATTTACTGGAAGCTCTAGTTCATATTCATCTAATGTTTCCAACCAAAAAGAGTTTTTACCTGCAACTCTATTTATTCGATAGGGACCCATCCATATCTTCTCAAACTTGCCATGATTTCCAGGTTTTTCTTTGTTCTTATCCCATAGTAGGACTATATCACCTACTCTAAAGCTCATGTCTCTGCTTCGTTGATCAAAAGTTCCTTTTATTCTTTCTTGTTCCAAAACCATTTTATCCCATGCTTCCCTTCTGTTTTCGTCTAGTTCAACTAACTTGTCAATTCTTGCTTGCATGGCTTCTTGCTCAGTGGAACACTGTTGCAGTAGTGCATACACAGGGATTTGGGGATTGATTGGAAGCCTACAATTTTTCCCATACACTATTTCGAAAGGAGCTTTTCCCGTTATTCTTTTGACTGTCGTTCGATCTGCCCAAAGGGCATACTTAAGCTTGACATCCCAAGTCCTTTTGTTTTCACCAACCATTCTTTTTAGAAGCCTAATTAGGTTCTTATTGCTTGATTCAGCCAACCCATTACCTTGGGGATAATAATTGGAAGAGTGGGATAGAGTGATGCCATGGTCAGAACAAAAGGTCGACAGCTCTGTTTTTCTAAAGGCTGGGGCATTATCAGTTGTAATTTTACAAGGGCAACCATATCTGGAAACTATATTTTCTTCTAAAAACTTGATCACAACTTCTGCAGTGCACTTCTTGGTAGGGATAGCTTCAACCCAACGAGTAAAATAGTCTGTGCAGGTCAAAATGTATTTGTATCCACCTGAAGAGCTTGGGTTTATTGGTCCTACAAAATCCATTCCCCACTGTTGGAAAGGAGCTTCTATAATGATTGGGGTCAAAGGCAAGGCAGGTAGTCTAGGTTTTCTTGAATAGAATTAACACTCCTGACATGTTCTAACAAAGGTGTGCACATCTTTGAACAAGGATGGCCAATAATACCCAGCTCTCATGATCTTAGCAGCTGTGGTTCTAGGTGCATAATGTCCTCCGCACAACCCAGAATGCATTTCCTTGATGATTCTTTGAGAATCATCATGATTTACACATTTGAGTATGATTCCATCTGGATTCTTCGAACCCAAACCATCTTCTGTTAATACATACTTAGATGCCTTTAACCTTAAAGCTCTTCATTGGTGGTCCACAAGGTGATTAGGACAAGTCATATGTCTGAGGTAGAAAATGATGTCCTTGTACCACTCGTGATCTTCATCAATATAAAGAACCATGTTATTTTGCTACATTTTGGAATCAGTCAATAGTTGTGCTAACCCTTGGCCATTTACTATCTTGATTGGCTTGATTTCAATATCATACTCTTGAATCCTAGAAATCCAGTTTCCCCTAACCCCTATGCCATCAGGCTGAGACAAGACATCCTTCACTGCTTGATAAGGGACATAGGAAATAATCTTGGAGTATCCGATATATGTCCTAAAATGTTTTAAAGACTTGACCAAAGCATAGGCTTGTTTTTCAGTGGTTGTGTAATTGAGTTCTGCATCTCTAAGGTTTTTACTCATAAAGGCAACAGGTTGCTCATGGTTGTCTCCATTCTTTTGTAACAACACACCTGCTATGGTGTCCTCGGATGCATAGGAATAAATCAAAAACTCCTTATTGTAATTCAGGCTTACTAGGATAGGTGTAGAAGCAATGGCTTTCTTTAGAGACTCGAATGAGGCATCACATTTCTTATCCCAAACAAACTTCACATCCTTCTTAAGCAAATTATGTAAGGGTTTTGCCAACTCAGCTAAGTTAGGGATGAATCTTCTTACGAAGTTTATTTTCCCGAAAAAAGACCGTAATGAGCTGACATCTTCTGGGGGAGCTATGGCTTGAATTCCTTGTACTCTTTCAGGACCAATTCTAATGCCTTCTTTGGAAACAATGTGACCTAACAACTTCCCTTCATCCACACCGAAAGTAGACTTTTTAGGATTCAAGGATATTCCAAATTTTCGACACCTTTCAAAAATTCTCCTTAAGTGCTTTATGTGGTCTCCCCTATCTTTAGAGAAAACAGTTAGATCATCTTGGTAAATTGCAATAATTTTGCCAATTAAGCCCTCAAATGCATGATCCATTGCCCTTTGAAAGGTTGAACTTGCATTTAGAAGTCCAAATGGCATCGTTATATATTCAAATGTTCCCCATGGGGTGGTGAAGGTTGTCTTCCCACGATCCTCTTTCTTGATTTGGACCTGGTTATAACCAGAAAAACCATCAAGTAAAGATAGCATGCTAGCCCCTGTTACACTTTGCAATAGATTCTCCATGTTAGGTAATGGGTAGTTATCTTTTAGAGATGCTTGATTCAGGTTCCTAAAGTCGATACAAATTCTAATTTCCCCGTTTTTCTTTCTTACTATTACGGGATTGGATACCCAAGTTGTATGCCTAACTAGTCTAATAATACCCACTGTCAACATCTTTTCCAATTCCTTTTTAATTAAGGGAGCTAACTTAGGGTTCATGTTTCGCAACTTTTGTCGATATGGTTTGGCTCCCTCTTTGAGAGGAATAGTGTGTTCTATAATGGACTGATCATAAGTTTTCAAATCGTCATAGACCCATGCAAATATATCTTTATATTCTCTGATTAGTTCTATAATCCTTCTTCTTTCTTCTTTAGAGGCATTAATCCCAATTCTGATCATTTTTGGGGAGCAAGAAGAGCCAACATTTATTTCAATAACCCCATCAACTGGCTCAGATCTCCTACCTTTGTATTCATCATGCCTATTGAAATTCTTCTCTAGAGGGAAAGTGATTTCTGTGACATCCATTCCTTCAATTGAACTACCTTTCACTTCATCCTCAAAGTTTACCATTGGGGTTCGAGCAACGGTAAAAAATCGGATGACTTGGGCATCATTATCAAAAACCTGCCAGTAGTCTTGATTATCAGGGACAGAGGGTCTGAATAAAACCTCCAGCTTGCAGTTTTGTTGCTTTAAAGATTCAGAGGTTTGAAGAGTACTGGCCATAGCAGACAGCTCATCAGCCAAAGTGTTTTGTTCACGGGGAATTGCCTTAATTCCGAAGGCATCAAAGCACTCAATGGTATCCCAAATTGCATTCCTATAGTCTCTAAGTCTATTATTCTTAGCAGCGAATTCGTTTTTGACTTGGGACACAATGAGGTCAGAGTCTCTTGTGACAGATAAAGACTTGATGTTTCTTTCCCTAGAAATTTCCAAACCTAAAAGCAATGCTTCATACTCGGCCACATTGTTGGTGCACTCAAACTCCAACCGAAAAGAAAACAAGTTCTTTTCTCCTGATGGTGAAATTAAAACTATACCAGCTCCTGCACCATGCCGGGAATGGGCCCCGTCAAAGTGCATTTTCAAGACTTGTTCATGTGAAAAAGGCTGCTTCTTAACTTCCTCCCAATAATTTGCTAGAACCATGAAGTTTCCAATCTCATCACTTGAATACATTGCTTCAGTAAACAAATGTTCAGGTGTCTCAACATGCTCTTGCATAGGTGGTTCATTAAACAAAGTTATGGATGACCCCTCCTTAGTTGGGATCGTAGCATATGTGAGATCCATTTGGATACTTCCTCCCAATCTTGCTGACCATTCCCTGGATAGCAACATTCCCCAAGCATCAGGGATATCTAGGACTAGGACACTCATTGAGAGCTCAATGTCAGAACAGGAAGCCAACCTAACACGCAAATTTTCAATTATCCCAATAGATTCCACAGTTTTGGAATCCATTCCACACACGTTTCTATAGGGTCTTGTGGGTACTAACTCAAGTTGTTCCATGACTCTTAAGGGCATGACACTTACTTCAGCTCCTGAGTCCAACATGCAGTTATTCAATATCAAACCATTTACTTCCAATGCAATATAAAAGGGCGGGAAGCTTCCAGAGTTGTCACCCGAGACACTTTGGATCATGATAGGGGAATCCTTAATCTCTGCAGAAGCTTTCTTAGGAACTTGCTTCCTTGTTTGAATCCCAAGATGAGTAGTAGCTCTTTTGCGGAATGAAGGGATCTTGAAAATTTCACAGAAGGGAATACGCATATTTACCTTTGCCAGGAAGCTTGTAACATCAATGTTCAGGTTGTAGGGGTTTTCCTTATCCTTTTCATTTACACCTAAACCTAGGAACTTCATGATGTCATACTTGACAGATGGGATTTTGATTAGGTCTTTTAAGGAAACCAAAGCAGATGAATTGGTTAGCTTACTAGGGATGTTTGTTCTTGGAAGCTCCTGATTAGGCTTTAAAATCGTGAGAGGCTTTGGTTGTTTTCTCCAAAGGGTTGCTTTGGGAACATTAGTTTTAGGAGGAGGATCAATTTTTATCTCTTGATCTGCTTTTTTGTTTGTAGGAGAGGTTTGACTAGTGTTAGTTACAACTTTACCCTTTGAGATGACCTCAGATGAAGGCCGAAGGCTTTGGAGCCTTCGGCAAGATTCTTCGCACAGGTTGATGCACTGCCTTGCTAGGCTGTGGATCAGCCGGCTTGAGTTGCTGAGTCTTGGGAGGACTAGCCTTTGGAGGGGTTGAATTGCTACAGATGGATTTTAACATTTCTTTAGTTTGTTGATCACGTCTTTTAAAATCCTCATCTTGATTCTTAAGGTACATAGCAATGTTAGTGACCATTTCACACATGTTTGACATGAATTCCATAGTCATTTCGGGGGAGATGTTGTCTTGAGAAGACATCTCTTTGTGGGTCCGATTCTCAGCAGAGTCATGATTAGGAGTTGCTAGTTAGACTTTTAAACTCTACTACCAAGATGTATGTCGTTTGAAATGCAGGGAGAGAGTGAGACAAAACAGGTATGTTGAACCAAGGTAGGCCTCTACCTCCTCGGCAACGGCGCCAAAAATGTTATCACACAACTTGTAGTTGCCCCTAGTGGTATCCCATCCGGGATGGTAGAGGATATGGACAACTAAAGAGGTGACCCAAGAGATGCCACGGTTCCCAATGCAAGGTGGGAGTCACGTCAACCGAGGCACTCTTTGCTTTAGATCTAGATGAATCAAGACCTAGGGGGAGATCCTATTGCCAATCAAAGATGATTGGACCCAAACAAAGGTTCTTAGGGATAAGTAAATGATGAGTTACGGAAACCAATGCAAGGTTAAGTGGACCTAGAAGTTAAAGTATGGTTGAAGGTGGTTTGAGAGATGATTAGTGTTTCAACCAATGTATGATTTAGGCCACATGATGAGCTAAAAAGACAAGATCTATTACTATGTATTACACAAGTGGGACCCACTTTCTTGGGATATGTGAATGACTCAAATGGGACCCACAAGGTGGACTTTAAGGGATGAAATTGGTACCAAGGGGCATATAATGAGTAGATCTATGGATCTAAGTAGAAATTAGGAATGCCCACTTACGGGATCCAAGGTTTGACACAATTCCCAAGGAGTGTGACTTGCCTAAGGAAGACTAGTGCCTTGTTGGATGGGTTAATGGAGTCAAAAGATATGTCAAAGTGTAGATCGGGACACCAAGTAGGCAAATCAAGTGGGCTAATTGAGATATAATGGTTGAATCTTTATAGATCTAATATTTCATGATATGACCCTAAGTGGACCACAATCCCTTGAAACAAGGAATGCTACCCCCAAGGTAGATCGTCACAAAATGACACACTAGATGTAGGTTTTAAATTATGCCCTTTCCAAATCCACAAAAATCTCAACTACCCACGTCCTCAAAGTGGGCAAACTCAATCACCCAAGGAAGTGCGACCTTGCTCAAGGAGGGCTAAAAGGTGGGAAAGGTGTGTCAAAACAAGTCCAATGGCCACCAAATTGTAGATCCAAGTAGTTTAGGCAATGATCTATGTGGATCTAGAAAATCAAGACAATCCAAGGGTTAGATCTTACTAGATTTGAGTTTTAAGGTGCCAAGTAGTCAAAAATGGGGTTTTAATCCCTTGAAATGTGGAATGATGCCCACAAGGTAGAAATCACCAAAGTAAGAGTCTAGGGGTAGGTTGTCAAGTATGGAGATTGCAAATCAAATGGGATCTCACCTACCCATATGCTAGATCTAACCAAACAAGCCTCTCCCAAGGAAGTGCGATTTGCCTCAAGAGAGCTATATTGCCTTGAAAAATGTGTAAATTTTAACCCAATCACCACCAAACTATAGATCCAACTAGGGGTGGATGCTATAGAGGTGGGTTCTTAAGATCTTTTCAAAAGCAAGGTTAGATCTAAGTAGATCTAAGAAAAACCAAAATTTGGGGTTTTGATTAATTAGGGTTTGTGACCAATGAAGAGAGAATGGATGGAAAGAGACACATACCTTGTAGATCTTACCTCAATTGCTTATGGACACCTTGCAAATTGATAGCATTCTCCTATGTGTATATTCAAGAGTGCAATTTTGATTCTCCAAACCAAATCATCCTCCTCAGGAAGCCAAATCGTCCTCCTCCTACAAGACAAGATCAAAGGAAACAAGTCAAGTAAGATGATTATGAAAATGATAGAAAGATGTAATAGAAAGCATCAACTATGTCACGAAGATACAATAATGATACTCCCTGTCACAAGATCAACCCAAGAGAGAATATGTGGATCCCTCCAACAATAACCCTCAAGAAATCGCCCTCCTCTCCACCAATTCGACTTCCCTGCAAGACAAATAGTTGTAGAACCAAAACCCACAATGATACATAGAAGAGATACTGTATACTCAAGATGCAAGAGAATCCACAAGATAAGAGAGATATGCTCCACAAAGAAGTGTTCTATTCCAATATTCCAGAGCTCCAAAGGTGAGCTATACAATAGGGGGTCTCCTCCTTATATAGGATAATAAAGACCAAAACCCTATACCACTCTACAATACTACATCAAATGAGTGGTTGAGATTAAAAGATCTCAATACATGATCAATGGCTAATAATGAATCATAACAATATATCACATGGATCACCCAATATAATGATGACGCCCTAACTAAATGGTACAAAGTGAGGATGACGTCATCCACTAGAGGGGTAAAAGTACAAAAATCCACCTCATAATGACTAGGACATAACATAAGAAGCACATGGTGGGGCTAGGAGGCATCAATCCTTACTATCTCATCCCTAAATTATGTCCAAGATAATATAAATGATCAATCTGTCCTCAAAATATGTGACAGACAAGCAGTAAAAGACCTCCTATGATCGCTGTGGGCCTACCCACATGGTGAAAACTAGCTGGAAGATAGTGGGATCACCCTGGAATACCTCTGTGAAAACCAAGTGCCAAAACCTTGCCTCAATTTCCCAAATCGAATTCCTCATTGACCACTTTATCCCTTTTTTTAACTGCCTCGGTAATTGTGAAAGTGCCAAAACTGCCTCCTAGGGCATCTGCGCTGTCTAACTAATCCCACCAGGCTCTCCAGAAGGGGGGGTAAATGGTAAAAACAAGTGGCTGGACCACCCCCTCCTCATACAAGCCCTAGGTGAACTGGCCTCTCCTGGCCCCTGCTGCTCAGGTTGGGAAATCAACCCCAAATCTGGTCAACAGGTGTAAAACTGCATCAGTCACTGTCAGAAGTTCCCGTAACTGAAAGATAAGTGTCTCATTGGATCCAAAAGACCCAAATCCACTAGGAATGTGTACTCATACACCATGGGTTTCCCTAATGGGCCAGCTGTAGGGTCCACCATATATGGATAGTGCATAATCTGATGATCTGAAGTAATAATAAAACCTGTTGAACTGCATCAATCATCATCTGAACCATATGGCATCATCATCAAGTATGTGGGACCATCAATCATCATCAATATGTATATATATGGCCCACATCATCACGGATCCCAATAATATACAACCAAGGATAAATCACATCAATAGACTAAGACATGTTTCTCTAATCATTCTCACAGCCAAGCTCAAAGTATAACATCCATTCAGTGGCATTGATTAAGTTAGCATATTTCCTTTGTTATATGAAATTACTTGCACAATAGTTTAAATGACAAACTTACCCATTGGACATGGTCAAACTGCTAGTGAAGGATGAAGGCTAGGAACAAGGTTGGGCCAAGGGGTTGACTTGTCTAACTCAACTCAAAAATAATTTGGACTGGGAGAAGGGGAAAGTTACAAACTCTGTGTTGGACAAAATAACACGAGGAATGGCTGTGCCTCACAAATGGATAAGTTGTTTAGAGAGTGCTTATTCAACTTAGGCATCATGTCTACATCAAGTTGATCCAGGTTCATTAGGATCATTCAATTTCATTTCATGGCCTTTTTTTCCTACATAACCCTTCGGATCTCAGGTGTGTTGATAAGCACAACTAGTTGCAGCTTGCATCCAGGGCATGTTTTCATATACATATAAGGTCAACCATTGTTTAGATATAGCTTTTAAGAACCATTGCTTTTTTTTGCACCTTTCATATACTCTTCAAGGAGTATTTTTAGCAGTTCATCGCTCTTGCCCTTTTTAGTTTCCATGAGCGAATTTATAAGTTTCCATAAGTAGTACATGAGCTTTCAGTTTTAGCCAACAACATCTCAAGTGACTAGGGGGAGTTCAAGCCAATGCCAAACATCGGGACAACCGACCAGAATGATTTAGGCCTACAATCCAACTCACAGAAGGCAAGTTTTGTCACCAACTTAGATCCAAGACACCGAACATACAGGGATGTGGTCCAAACACAGAGGTAGAAAATGGGGAGGTCCTCAGTATCAGAAAGTCAAATAAGATAGGTCAAGGTTTAAAGTCAAAGAATGAAAGTCATGTATGGATGGAGTCAAATGAGTATGGAGCCTAAACTAGCAGACAACTGGTGTCAGGAAAGACCATATCTATGTAAGGTGGTAAACCAGTGAGTTTTGTCAAACAACCTAAATATGCAAGTAAATGTCCATTTTATAATTTATAGTTCATTTTAAACAGTTTGCCACATCAGGAATAATATACCGAGCAAATGCTGTGATGATGATTAAATTAACAAGATAATAATCCACAGTCAATGATAAAATATCCATAGGTCATATAACATCATCACAATAATAATCATCATATATCATCTGAAACACTGCTGTAATACGTCTTTGAGCACTGAACTGACACTGTATGGGATAAAGGGTCACCTCAGTCATCAAATCTGAACTCTCAAGGCTCATCCTTGACACAAGGTCTAACATAAGTCTGAATAATACACTGCTCTGATCATGAGTGATCTCAAAATATACAATCATCATAGCCAAGCTCTGAATAATGGAAGCTCTGGAACTTAGCAGATATTTGCTAAGCAAGAATTATAGCCCTGTTACTATGGTGTGATAACAAATCCTTTCCAGATGAATCATTGTTTCTCATCAGTATGACTGACCCCTGGTATGGAGATATCTTGTTATATCTTCAAACCCAACGCTTCGCTCCTCAACTTTCTCGCGACGACCGTCGTAAGATTCGTCACCATGCAAAGTACTATTTAATCATCAATGATACTTTGTATCGTCGTGGCGTCGATTCAATTCTTCGACGTTGTCTCACTCATGATGAGGCTGAACACGTTCTGAATGATTGTCACGCTGGGGCATGTGGCGGTCATCTCTCTGGGATGGCTACAACCCAGAATATTTTGCGCACAGGATATTATTGGCCTATTATCTTCAAAGATTGTATTGAGGCCGTTAAAAAATGTCCTCCTTGCCAACACTTCCATACGAAGAAGCGCACTCATCCCGCCCCACTACATCCAGTTATTTCCGTTGGCCCATTTGCAAAATGGGGCATTGATTTTATGCATTGTAAGCCTACCTCGGCCGGGGGGCATGGTTACATCATGGTAGTTGTGGATTACTTCACAAAGTGGGCCGAGGCTATGCCTACATACCAAAATGATGGCAAAACCGCCGCACTCTTCATGTTTAATCATGTGATAGCACGGTTTGGAGTTCCGCAGGCCATAGTTACCAATCATGGTTCTCATTTTCAGAACCATATGATTGATGAATTGAGCGACAGGTTGGGTTTTCGCCATGAAAACTCGACACCCTACTACCCGCAATCCAATGGACAGGTCGAGGCAATTAACAAGGTCTTGAAAACTATGGTCCAAAGGATGGTAGGGACACATAAGTCCAACTGGCATAACATGCTCTTTTCAGCATTATGGGCCTACCGAACTACTGTCAAAACCGCCACAGGATTCACTCCCTTCCAATTGGTATATGGACTGGAGGCTGTCTTACCGATAGAGTGCGAAATCCCGTCTTTACAGCTCGCGGTCGAACTCCTTCCTAACACTACTGCTGAGGAAGAACGTCGCTTGCACCTAACAAAACTTGACGAGTCCCACCGAGATGCCGCTCTTGCTAATGAAGCACATAAGAGACGCATCAAAGCCTAGTACGATAAGTCAGTCGAACCTCGTATCTTCAACGAGGGTGACCTGGTCCTCACTTACGACCATAAGCATGATAAGCTAGGAGTTGGGAAGTTCGAGTCCATGTGGCATGGACCCTACGTTATAAAACGTGTGTTGGAAAAAGGTGCTTATGAGATTGAAGCTTATGACGGAATCTCTTTGGGTGAACCCCGCAATGGGCTTTTCCTGAAGAGATACTATTCTTGATCTCTCATGCATATACTTGCTTGTATATACTGTACATGGCATGTTTTTGTGTGGTGTGATGCATTTCTTTTTGAGTGTCTTTTTGATCTTGTTTCCGCTTCTTATACCATGTTCTGTCTGCGTGTGCAGATGGCAATGTGTTATGGATTTGCGGACGGCACCAGCCGGCATACCCGTCACCTTGCTTCGGCAGCCTGGGTACTATATTCCTCAATAGGTGAGCTCATTAGCTCAAGAGGAAGTTGCCTAGGGCTCACGACCAACAATGCTGCAGAATATCAGGCAGTAATCGAAACCCTAGTTAATGCCATTTCCTTGCGTATGAACCACATTGTCATCCACATGGATTCTCAATTAGTGGTTTCCCATCTCAACCGGGTATACACCATCCGTGATCCCATCTTACTCCGTTTCTTTAGACGAGTACGTCTCCTAGAAAGGTCATTTGAATCTGTTCAATACCTGCACATTCCACGAGAGTTAAACACAGTTGCTGACTCGATGGCCAATTTCATTTTGGATTGGTACATTGCACACACATAACATCCATAATATGTAAAAGCATTCACAACATGTAAATATAATGTACAGAAGCAAACATATGAACAAGATCACATCACTAATCATTTGAAGAACAAATAATGTATAAATCGTCGATAATGTATATATATATATAAAACGCTCAAAAGTAGTGCTGGTACAAAATCTGAAGCACGATGGCTTTCAGTGAGTCTCTACAAAAATCTGAAGCATCATAGCTTTCAGTAAGTACAAAATCTGAGGCCTCTAAGCTCTCAGTACAAGTATAAAAGTGCAATCAGGCTGGACGCCTGACTCGTACACCACCCTTGCCTCTGACAACTCTCTGGCGTTGGGTGAGAAAATAGTCCACAGTACGAGCCACCTTGCGGAGTAAGCAGTTGAAGCGCACAGACGCTCCAACTCCAAACCTCTGCATGGGCCTCGGTAAGTCATCGATGGTTGGCTCGAGTACCTCCACAGTCAGCCCGGATAGGTTCCTGTACACCTCCTCCATCTCCTCGATGGCAGGATGAGCACCTGCAGGAACGACTACTTCCCCACCTCTGTCTCTCCTCGCCAGAAGGGAGAGACCTACTGGTCGTACTGGACCCACATTTGCATACACATATTGCCTACTTGTCAGCACTACATCAAAAAAATGATATAATATACAAAACTAAAATACAAGGGTTTTATTCTTACCGATATCACCCCATGCTGCACCCTCTGGTAGCGCCAAGTCGGGATCCTCTCAAAAGTCCGTGCCACCGTATGGAAAGTCCTCGACCATAAGTAACTGGCCTTCCAGCCAGCTAAAGAACTCGGGACCAAAACTGATGATGGGACCCCCACCATGACGGGTCATCACCTCTGCCCATCTGAGCATGTGAGGATCTCTCAGATCCCTGTCATCCAGTACCACTTGCGGGCGCAAGAGAGGAACCCACTCCAAGAGGAATGATACTATGATCGATCCGTACCCAAACTGCTTGAGCTCCCCGCGCTGACACTTGGTCAGCTGAGCTCGGATGTTGGCGAGGAGACCCTCGCACCAGTTGAAAACCATGGGAGACATACAGTCTTCCGCGTACAACATCTGAGTCCGAGTAGCTGTATGTGGAGCTTGGCTACCCGCCACCCTAGTAATAGTGAGCAGTATGGTCCGCAGTGGATGACTCACCACATCTCTGATGAGTATCTTCCCGCTGGAAGGACGAGAAGTGCTATGTAGTGCTGTGACACCATGTCCTCAACTGTACGATCACTGGCCCGTGTCCTAGTGAGTTGTACAGCGTCCCCTCTTCGGGACAAACTGGTCAGAAAGTAGATGTCCTCAATGTCAATTGTGAGGATATGCTCACCTATCACAAAGTATTGTTGGGCCGCATACAAACTCTAGAGCATGTGTGTTAGGAACGGGATATGGGCTCTCATTCCCTGTATCTCGAAGAATTTGAGCAAACCGCAGTTTCTCAAAGTAGCCACACATTGTGGATTGTTTGCAGCTTGCTCATCTTCCACTTCATGTTCTCTCTCTCGCCACTCCAATACCATTTTTGCTTGCTTGAAACCTGCCAAAAGGGGCAATTAAACCCTGTTAGGACCTTCCTCAGCATTCACAAGCTCATTTTTTGAATTAGTTTTTGTGTTTGGGATTTGGGTTTCCACTATCGCAGGTCTCGTTTTTGAGGCTTGCGACGACTCGGACTCGTCGCAAGTCCCGAAAAGGCCACTTGCGTCGAGCCGAGGGCGCAATGGCCCATCCACAAACCACCCAAAAACTCAAAAAATGAACAAAAATGCAAAAAGTAAACCACTACAAAGTTGCTGGCTGAGATTTAGGCCTACCTAGTCAGGACGGCTGGTGAAATGGCGGATCATAGCTCCCGAAATCGACAAAGGAAGTTTTGGCTCCAAATTGTGTACGGGAGTCGTAAAGTGGTCTTTTGTGCCGTTTCTCGCGTTACCAACGGTAATTATAGGTATGAACACCCCTTTCAATGTTTTGTCATTATTATTTTTAGTTAGTCGTAATTATTGCATGAAGATGAGTTTACTCTTCGTTTGTTCTCGTACTCATCCAACCATGAGAACAAGTACCGAGTTATTATTTATCACTTTTCCGGGCTCGTTAAACTTCCACGGAAAATGACACCCCCCAAAGTCCATAGTTAAGCTCTTTTCAGACTCCCTAAAATTGAAAAGATCGCCAAGCAAACTTGTCGTGTTCACGCTTGTTAAAGTATTTGAACGGTCGTCTTTCTGGTGATAGTTTACCCCTTTTTCGGACCAGGAGGCACTAATTACGAAAAAGGAATACTCCAGCCAATCATGACTGGAAGAGTCCTCTCCCACGTTGTTTTACCCTTTTTCGGGCAATGAGGCTAACTTTACGAAAAAGGACCGTTGGAGTCTTCTTTAGTTCTTTTCAAATTCTCTAAACATGAAATGACGACTGAGTTTACCTTCTATGGACTCGTTAAATTTTCACATTGAAGGGCCCTGTTATCACACCATAGTAGCAGGGCTACTATTCTTGTTTAGCAGATATCTGCACATTCCAGAGCTTCCATTATTCAGAGCATGGCTATGATGATTGTATATTTTGTGATCACTCATGATCAGAGCAGTGTATTATTTAGTCTTATGTTAGACCTTGTGTCAAGGCTGAGCCTTGAGAGTTCAGATTTGATGACCGATGTGACCCTTTATCCCATACAGTTTCAGTTCAGTGCTTAGAGATGTATTGTAGCAGTGTTTCAGATGGTATATGATGTTTATTACTATGATGATGTTGTATGATCTATGGATGTTTTATCATTGACTGTGGATTATTATCTTGTTGATTTAGTCATGATCACAACATCTGCTTGGTATATTATTCCTGATGTGGCAAACTGTTTAAAATGAACTATAAATCATAAAAGGGACAATTGCTTGCACATTTAGGTCATTTAACAAAACCCACTGGTTTTCCACCTTACATAGATATGGTCTTTCCTAACACCAGTTGTCTGCTAGTGTAGGCTCCATATTCACTTGACTCCATCCATACATGACTTTCCTATTTGACTTTAAACCTTGACCTATCTCATTTGACTTTCTGATACTGATGACTTCCCCATTTTTCTACCTCTGTGTTTGGACCGCATCCCTGTATGTTCAGTGTCTCAGCTCTAAGTTGGTGACAAAACTTGCCTTTGGTGAGTTGGATTGTAGGCCTAAATCATTCTGGTCGGTTGTCCTGATGTTTGGCATTGGCTCGAACCCCCCCTAGTCACTTGAGATGTTGTTGGCTAAAACTGAAAGCTCATGTTCTACTTATGGAAACTTATAAATTCGCCCATGGAAACTAAAAAGGGCAAGAGCGATGAGCTGCTAAAAATACTCCTCGAAGAGTATAAGAAAGGTCCAAAAAGCAATGGTTCTTAAAAGCTATATCTAAACAATTGCTGACCTTATATATATATGAAAACATAACTTGGATGCAAGCTGCAACTAGTTGTGCTTATCAGCACACCTGAGATCCGAAGGGTTATGTAGGCCAAAAAGGCCATGAAATGAAATTGAATGATCCTAATGAACCTGGATCAACTTGATGTAGACATGATGCCTAAGTTGAATAAGCACTCTCTAAACAGCTTATCCATTTGTGAGGCACAGCCATTCCCCGTGTTATTTTGTCCAAGTACAGAGTTTGTAGCTTTCCCCTTCTCCCAGTCCAAAGTATTTTTGAGCTAAGTTAGACAAGTCAACCCCTTGGCCCAACCTTGTTCCTAGCCTTCATCCTTCACTAGCAGTTTGACCATATCCAATGGGTGAGTTTGTCATTTGAATTATTGTGCAAGTAATTTTATATAACAAAGGAATATGCTAACTTGATTAATGCCATTGAATGGATGTTATACTTTGAGCTTGGCTGTGAGAATGATTAGAGAAGCATGTCTTAGTCTACTGATGTGATTTATCCTTGGTTGTATATTATTGGGATCCGTGATGATGTGGGCCATATATATATACCTATTGATGATGATTGATGGTCCCACATACTTGATGATGATTCCATATGATGGATATATGGTTCAGATGATGATTGATGCAGTTCAACAGGTTTTATTATTACTTCAGATCATCAGATTATGCACTGTCCATATATGGTGGACCCTACAGCTGGCCCATTAGGGAAACCCATGGTGTATGAGTACACATTCCTAGTGGATTTGGGTCTTCTGGATCCAATGAGACACTTATCTTTCAGTTCTGAGCACTTCTGACAGTGATTGATGCAGTTTTACACTTGTTGACCAGATTTGGGGCTGATTTCCCAGCCTGAGCAGCAGGGGCCAGGAGAGGCCTGTTCACCTAGGGCGCTGTATGAGGAAGGGGTGGTCCAGCCACTTGTTTTTACCATTTACCCCCTCTTCTAGAGAGCCTGGTGGGCTCAGTTGGACAGCGCAGATGCCTTGGGAGGCAGTTTTGGCACTTTCACAGTTACCGAGGCAGTTAAAAAATGGGATAAAGTGGTCACTTAGGAATTCGATTTAGGCAATTGAGGCAAGGTTTTGGCACTTGGTTTTCACAGAGGTCTTCCAGGGTGATCCCACTATCTTCCAGCCAGTTTTCACCATGTGGGTAGGCCCACAACGATCACAGGAGGTCTTTTACTGCTTGTTTGTCACAGATTTTGAGGACAGATTTGATCATTTATATTATCTTGGACATATTTTATTATTTTATTGTGCCTTGGGGATGAGCTAGTAAGGATTGATGCCTCCTAGCCCCACCATGTGCTTCTTATGTCATGTCCTAGTCATTATGAGGTGGGCTTTGGTACTTTTACCCCCTCTAGTGGATGACGTCACCCTCCATGCTTATTTTAGACTATGACGTCATCACTTTATCAGTGATCCATGTGTTATGTTATTATGGTTCATCTTAGCCATTCATTGTATATTGAGATCTTTTAATCTCAACCACTCATTTGATGTAGTATTGTAAAGTGGTATAGGGTTTTGGTCTTTATTATCCTATATAAGGAGGAGACCCCCTATTGTATAGCTCACCTTTGGAGCTCTGGAATATTGGAATAGAACACTTCTTTGTGGAGCATATCTCTCTTGTCTTGTGGATTCTCTTGCATCTTGAGTATACAGTATCTCTTCTATGTATCATTGTGGATTTTGGTGCTTCTACTAGTTTTCTTGCAGGAAAGTCGAATTGGTGGAGAGGAGGGCGATTTCTTGAGGGTTATTGTTGGAGGGATCCACATAGTCTCTCTTGGGTTAATCTTGGTGAAAGGGATTATCATTATTGTATCTTTGTGACATAGTTGATGCTTTCTATTACATCTTTCCATCATTTTCATAATCATCTTACTTGGTTTGTTTCATGTGATCTTGTCTTGTAGGAGGAGGACGATTTGGCTATCTTGGAGGAGGACGTTTTGGTTGGAGCTCTAAGATCTCACTCTTGAATATACACATAGGAGAATGCTATCAATTTGCAAGGTGGCCATAAGCAATTGAGGTAAGATCTATAAGGTATGTGCCTCTTTCCATCCATTCTCTCTTCATTGGTTACAAACCCTAATTAATTAAAACCCTCATTTTTTGTTTTTCTTAGATCTACTTAGATCTAGCCTTGCTTTTGAAAAGATCTTAAGAACCCACCTCTATAGCATCCACCCCTATTTGGATCTATAGTTTGGTGGTGATTGGGTTAAAATTGACACACTTTTCAAGGCAATATAGCCCTCTTGAACCAAATCGCACTTCCTTTGAGAGGCTTGTTGGGTTAGATCTAGCATGTGGGTAGGTGAGATCCCACTTGATTTGCAATCTACACACTTGATAACCTACCCCTAGACTTTTACTTGGGTGATTTCTACCTTGTGGGCATCATTCCACATTTTAAGGGATTAAAACCCCCTTTTGAACTACGTGGCACCTTAAAAATCAAATCTAGTAAGATCTAACCCTTGGATTGACTTGATTTTCTAGATCCACATAGATTAGTGCCTAAGCTACTTGGATCTACAATTTGGTGGCCATTGGACTTGTTTCGACTCACCTAATCCACCTTTTAGCCCTCCTTGAGCAAGGTCGCACTTCCTTGGGTGAGTGAGTTTTCCCACTTTGAGGACGTGGGTGGTTGAGGATTTTGTGGATTTGGAATGGGCATACCTTGAAACCTAGGTCTAGAGTATCATTGTGTGGCGATCTACCTTGGGGGTAGCATTCCTTGTTTTAAGGGATTGTGGTCCACTTAGGGTCATATCATGAAATCCTAGATCTAGCAAGATCCAACTAATCTATCTCAATTAGCCCACTTGTCTTGACTTCTAGGTGTCCCGATCTACACTTTGACATACCTTTTGACTCCATTAACCCATCCAACAAGGCACTAGTCCTCCTCAAGCAAGTCACACTCCTTGGGAATTGTGTCAAACCTTAGATCCGGTACATGGGTACTCCTAATTTCAAATTAAATCCATAGATCTACTCACTATATATCCACTGGTGCCAATTGCATCCCTTAATTTCACCTTGTGGGTTATATTTGAATCATTCACATATCCCAAGAAATTGGGTCCCACTTGTGTAATATATGGTACTAGGTCTTGTCTTTTTAGCTAATCATGTGGCCTAAATCATACATTGGTTGAAACACTAATCATTTCTTAAACCAACTTCAACCATACTTCAATTTCTAGGTCCACTTTACCTTGCATTGGTTTCCGTAACTTACCATTTACTCATCCCTAGGAACCTTTGCTTGGGACCAATCATCTTTTATTGGTTATAGGGTCTCCCCCTAGGTCTTTTTTCACCTTGACCTAAAGTGAAGAGTGCCTCGGTTGGCGTGACTCCCACCTTGCATTGGGAACCGTGGCACCTCTTGGGTCACCTCTTCAGTTGCCCATCTCCTCTACCGTCCCGGATGGGATACCACTAGGGGCAACTACAAGTTGTGTGATAATAGGCCCGTCATGGGATGAACCCCTCCTATCCCAGGTTTGGAAAATATTTGGGATTGGACTCATCTATGAGGTGAGCTATACCGAGCATCTGGTTACCCTCATCAAGCTCGTAAAAAACACATGAGGCACTCATCATTCATGATGGGGAAAAATGAAAGTGTTTGTGTTACATACCCTAGTGGCAGTATACAGTCGTTCTTGAACATGGCACTCATCTGCATTTGCATGCAGTACTTGGGTCATCTATTTGTCTATGAGTCCTCGCTTACTTTCTGAGTCCTGTTACTCCTCCAAGTCATTCGGAGAAAGCTTCCATAATCAGTTGCATTAGAAGTTTGCGTCATTCTAGTGTCAATACTGCCAAGTCATGCCATGCCCATGTTCAAGAACACGTCCACTATTTATCATCTACAGTCAGTACACACATCGTCATGCCATTGTTACTTTGAGTCAATCTTACATGTTGTTGTACCATCCGATCCACTCTACACATCTTTTGTTGTGTTTCGTGTCGATTGATGGGGGATTCATCATGGCCCTCCTTCGACGGATTCAACCTTGTCGACTTCAACTCATCATCCAAGGATTGAATCTAGAAACCAGTCAAGTACCTTGGCCCTGCATGCCTCAATGGCAGGTTACCTTTCTTTCATCATGAGGTTACATCATTGACTCTTGATTGAAAGATTTCATATTGCGTTCGACTTCAAATCATTTATTCACGCTTGATGATATGTACTGTAATACCTTGGGAATCATTGACATTAATGGTGATCTCCCTCGCACTTGTTAACGGTTACATCAATGACCGGTAATCAAGTGGTTTCTACCATGTTCGACGTCAAGGCATTTGTAATCACATGGATAGATTCGTATCATTGCGGGTTCAGCTTGCAGACCCTAGGGAGTCATGTTTCACCCAGGTTGCGATGGAGTTTGTATTGAGTCATATTACACGGATCCACTTTTGTATTGGTCGTGGCTGTGTTATCATCTCATCATGGATCTACGCTTGTGTCTAGTAGCCATGATTGTGTTCAGTCGGTCATTACTACCATGGATCTGCAATGTATTGGTCGGCAGCCATGTTGTACCTCATATGAGATTGTTTGTTCAGAGTCAGTTGTACTGCAGCAGCGTCCTTCGTCCGACGAGTGTTTTGCCATTATTTCTATCAAAGCACTTCACCTGTACATCCTTAACAGCTTCATGCTTTGTGGGGCATTCTGTTACACCTAAAATCTACTCATCATAAGATTCAGTGTATACATCCCTGAAGTCACCTGGACCAAGTATTCATATGGGAGGATTTGCACTCAATCCTGCAAACTTCTGAGAGGTCGTCGCAGGTTGCACACTAGCAACATGCGACGTCGCAGTCTGCTCCACTGCAGGGTGCGACGAGGTTTGTTAATGGGAAAAAATAGCCTATTCAAGATCCTTCTCGAAACTTGCTCATTTGGGACGTTATCCCTGACCTCCAGGAGAGTTGGTACTCGACCCCTAACCTTTTGGGAAGATCCCCTATCTCTCTCCTACCATCTCTCAACCTACCCTATCCACTTAGTCCTATATAAGTGAGGCTCACTCCCATACCAATGGGGGGAAGGCTATGGTATCTACATGCTGGTGAAATCTATCTTAGGAGGAAGCCTATCATCCTTACATGCTGGGGAAATCTCTCTTAAGACACCTTCACTCACCTCTTGGAGAATTCATGCTTCCTTGGAAGGGCATGGCAATTGGCTTGTTCGGAGAAGGGATGCTACGTTAAGTCTCTGGTTGTAGTCCTGTATCTCTATCATGTACTCCTCTATTTACAGTAATACAAATTCTTTCCACCAATATCGTTCTTATGTGTAAAGATGTTGTGTTGTTTACCTGCTTAACTGTTTACATAGATCGCTTATTGTATAGATGCTCTTTACTCGTTTCTCTTTTCTGTGTCTTGACAGGTCTTGCAGCTTGGATCTGACGACCGTGGGACGTGGAGCAGCATTCGGGAGAAAAGATAGAGAATCAAAGAGGTAAGACATCTAGCACTTGATCCTTAAGTAGATCTAGGAAACGTGTTTGTAGTCTGTTCTATTTGTTCTAGACTCACATTGAGCTAGGGAGATTCGACTCGCCTCCGGGTCGAGTGGATTGTCCGGTAACAATATTTAATGATGATATGCTTGGATAGAATGATGATATGGCAGATTGATTGAAGACATGCTTGGAAAGCAGAATTGGCAGCAGGTTGATTGATTGTGTTGACACGGGTAAATTGATATAATTTGACCAGGATGTA
This sequence comes from Larix kaempferi, assembly GCA_027924585.1. Classification (NCBI taxonomy): domain Eukaryota; kingdom Viridiplantae; phylum Streptophyta; class Pinopsida; order Pinales; family Pinaceae; genus Larix; species Larix kaempferi. The sequence goes on along the minus strand of BSBM01000459.1, from coordinate 6,992,783 downwards.
ATGTGTATGTTACTACAAGTTGGACCTTGTACTATTTTTCTTAGTTGGATTTGAGAAAAAGACCAAGCTGAGTCTTGGATTAGAAGTTGGTGCTTCTGATTCAGTTGAAGCTGATAGACCCCCCGGTTGTAGCCGATTGAAGAAATATAAAAAGATTACAAAGCCTATATCTTGTGTCTCTTATGATGTGTTGATGATAATGTGTTTTACTTGATGAATGATATGTTTTAAGTTGATGATTACTGAAGTATAGTTTAGAGATTGATGAAAGTGGTGTTAAAGTAAATTTGAAAATAACACAAGTCTAAGTATTGAAGAGGAAGTTAAAATTGGTAATAAGTGTTTACTCACTGATTCAGCCCCCCCTCTCACTCGGCTATCGTGTCCATCACATACATCCATACACCAACCATTATATCATAAATTAAAATGGTGGCAAGTGAACAGGTAAGATATGTATTTTGAACAATCAATCACTCACAATTCTTGCAACTCCATACAGTTAGCAATTGCTCGTGGAATAGGGAAGTACAAGTTGGTGTCGTGAAAAGCCCTGTTCTCCATTACAAAACCATTTACATAAATGATCATTCACCTCCATACACATACATCCTACACACCACTGATAATAGCTAACTTAGGACTTGCAACAGCACTTCTTCCAAAGCAAGATGCTAGAGATTGATACACACAACTCTAATTAGTAAATGGAACTACCCATGTCCTTTATCCAAAGAGAAGATACATACAGTCTCTGCAACTTTTTTAGTTCCCCGGTGCTTGAATATATTGTGCCACCAAGATACATAAGGCAAATTACTGTCCACAAACATATCAAGCTCAGATAAGCACTAAAACAAACAGAAAGATCGGTCGTTCGGTGAGGTGCACTAATATTTCAGACGAAATATAAGTATAAAGTCACCAAGGTGCATATATAGCAAATTACTATTCACCAATACATTAAGTCCAAATCGACAGAAAAAGAAGGATTGCACTTATGGCAGAATATTGAAGAAGTTTATAAAAGAAGAGTTTAGATTCATGGTGTTCTATAGTCATGGAAATTTCAGATTCTAGATACTGCAGAAAAAACTACTTGCATTGCATTTATGTATCTACTATCAACGAATGCAAGCTTCAGAAGGCAACGCTAAATGTAAAAAATGAAGTAAAACTCCAGTGCACTTTTCTGAATAAAGAGATGACAGTCCAAACACAAATATGAATTATGCTTAAGATGAGAAAAATAACCAGAAATGGTCGGGGTTAATACAGTCTCCAATAACCATATAGGTGCCGAAGTAGAACCAGGATTAGCAACGCAGCATGCAAATTCTTATGATTTTCAAGAAACATTTTTGCCCTTGACCCACTATTTGTCTGGGGGAATATTCCAATTTGTTGCTGGACGAGACTTTCTCATCAACAACCTGACGGTATGGCAAAAGACAAATATTGGCATGCCTGCATAATGAAGAATATAATGCAAATGTCCACCTGCATTATCATGCAGAATTAGAGGCATTGCCAGAAAGCAAAAGTGCTAGGCTATGATATACAAAGAGGCAATTTATTGCATTTTTTTCTGTTTAAAACAAGGAGTTACCAGTCTATCTGCAAAAGAAAATCTCTCCCAAATATTGAAGCTTACAATTGAAACTAATTGGCGTTTTAGGTGTCCAAAAGGTTACCTTCCCCATTGTCATTAGCTATCAGCACTATAAAGCATAAGCAGGTCCTTGAACAAAGGGACCTGGGTCAGAATCCGAAAGACGAAGGACAAAACACCAAAAATCTCTTCGTTGGTCCGAGAGCTAATGTCTTTTGCGAAGGTGCTTTGTAAACATTGAGGGGAGAAATACTCAAATCACCGTAGAGAGAGATGCCTAAATAGTTTGCAAGGTTAGCGATCGTTCAATAAAATAAATATCAAGTGGCACAGCCATGATCAATAATTTTTAGAAAAGATGTAGATTGTCTTCAAGTCAGGTCAATACAGATTTTCTAGCCTTATTGCTTACAGTAGACAGGGGACTTGTGTATTGATATGCTAGCTCTCTTTCTTGTGATGGGCAGGGGGCTTATAATATGTATAATTGCTCTTGTAAATTTGTAATATTTTCATTTCATTTGTTAGTATAATATATATAAAATTTTCAGAGAGAAAAACAACATACAACATAACATGCCAGAAGAAACTTCGAATAAATTGTCAATAGATTTTTTTTTTAAATGCTACAAATGTTCGAAAATGTGTACAAATATTTATAAGCACACTCCTTGTTACCTCATGTTTTTTTGTTTTTTGTTTTTCTGGTTTCAGCTTCAGCTTTGGCACTGTGCAGATTTATCCAATCTTCAGTTCTTGCTTCTTCTCACTGATAATATATGAAATTAGAGACAATCTGAATGCTCAGACATTTTACTGTCCAAATTATATATAAACCAATGCTAGTTTCTTAAAGAGCCATTTCAGACTTCCCGCTCTTGTCAGCTAATTTCAATTATGATTTTGTGGCATTGACGTAATTTCAAATTTTGTAAATTAGGTTGTGATATATATATAAGCAACAACTCAAATCCTTCTGAATTAACAGATTTTCTCATCTTAGAACCATTTTGCACAGGCTAAAACTACAAATTAAGAAAGGTTTAACTTCACTTATGTATTTTATAGTAAAAAAAAATTAAGTAATTTGAAATTGTTTCAAGCAGGTTCTTCTGAATTAACAGAGTTTATCATCTTAGATATGTCAAAATTCAGCTTCTTCTGAATTGACAGAGATTCTCATCTTAGAGGGAACAATAAGTGATCATATTGACAATCAAAACAATATAAAATTGTAACTGCCAAACTGAAACTGTAAGCTTACATATAAGATGGATTCAGAATCATTAAAAACCCTGACACCTCCTTACTCTGCAATTTTAACAAACAAATTACGATAACTTTAAAAATATTATATTGGCAAACATAATTTAATGCGCCTTACAAATGTCAACAGTCATGAAATTGATATTGACAAGCCCTTTAGCCTACGCTCTGTACAAATAGCTTAAATCAAAATTTCAAGTTATCAAATTTGATATTGACTGGCCCTTTAGCCTACACTCTGTACAAATAGCTTAAATCAAAATTTCATTCAACTATCAATATTGGTAAATAAAACAATAGACCAAAATGATATTTGACAGCAGAGAATAATTCCCAATCAAATGAGAAAAATTACAAATATATTTTGGATTCAATTACATATTTACGCGCATATTACAGAAAACTGCATAGCCAATAATCCATGGGGATTTATTTAGAAGGAGATCCTTCTTTCATGATGGGCACAGCCATGGAACAGTAGTATTAAATTGAAAGCCAGCAGTCCGTCTCATACAATGTTTATCCACTTCTTCAACCACCTGCTTAACCAGCGCTGCTTCATATCTGCATAGTGTCTAATTTAGAGTTCAAGGAGAAGCATATCTATGAACAAGGAGAAGCATATCTATTAACAAGGAGAAGCATATATATGAATAAATAAGTAGAACACAGCAGAGCAGAGAAAAGTGAGTTACCCACCCATTGGTGTCTTCTTGGAGTGACCACTCAGAAAGACTGTAGAGTTGAGATGGAAGAGAGCAGCCTTCCATTCATCCATTTACAGAGTTTAGTTGGAAGAGAGCATCCTTCCATTCACCCATTTGTTTTGGCTGTATCTTCCACTTCTCTCATGCCTTTCGAATGCTGGAGCAAACGGACTTCCAGATAGTTCTGGATGCCCACGTTGTACAGAGGTCACATTGTAAAACAGAGGAATGGCCATGGCCAACTCCTCCTTCACTTGCAGTAGCACTTGTCTCGCGATAAGTGAGGCCTCTTTCAGGCACCAGGCAGATTCTGCGTAATTTGTGGAGAATATGGGAATCAGGATGCGACTCACCTCATCAATTGCATGCTGCGGGCTTGCAAAGATGTTTTCTCCACTCTGGCCAAGATGGTGGGTGTCAAGGAGTATGCCCAACCCTAAACTGGTGAGGGCGTTGTAGAGATGATCGACAAACCCTCTCCTCTCATTGCGTCCTTTGAAGCTCAGAAACACGTCGTATATTTTGGATTTCCTGTATCTGCTCCTTCCTAATTCGATTGCAATTGCCATTGCCACGGAAGAAGCTGAATCATCAAGTAGTCTATGGGGAACACTCCATGAAGGGAGACGCAGACGCACAGGCGTCCTCCCTGCATAGACAACGATGAAGACAGGGAGAGCGGGTGGGCAGGGGCGAAGATAGGGCGAGGGGGAGGTGATCATGATCGCCTCGGATAACAAAGAGGGCGAGGAGTTTGGGCCTGGATCGGGATGAATGATATTCTCTACCTGGGTGAGTGGGTTTTATGGAAAAACAGGCGCTGGGTAGATGACGGGCTAGTTAGGTGTACCGGTTGGTCTTGGCATGTGCACTGTTTTGTCAAGGGTTCTAGAAGCAACCCTTTTTGTAAAGAGGTGTACATATTTTTTAGAATATAGTAGAGTTCGGAGAATTGAATCGACCCCACCCTGAACTTTCTGACAGGTTTGAGCTTCCTTTATTCACTAAGTGAGCTATAATCTTTTGTTTAGGTGTACATTGTTTTTGTTTTTTCTATTTTTTCAATTTACAATATAAGAATATGGGAAGTTTTGAGATAATTCATTTTAAAATTGGTTAAAACATTGTCTTTTGGTTGACTTTATTATAGATATTTACGTGCATAGGCGTCTTATTTCAACTCTGGGGTGAAGGTGGAGTTAATGAATTTTTATTTTCCAAAAAATAGACAACCATATGTTATTGATAGTGGAATATTTTTAGCTATAGATGTTATTGATATTGGAATATTCTTTCTCATATACATAAATCAACACTTTAAATTTACCAAATTAACTAGAATGCAACTTTTTTTAGTTACAGGTAATTATTGATAACAAGAATTAAAAATAATTAAAATAATCTACCTCCACCCTCCTCTCGTAACTTTTTAACCATTTGAATGTAACGTTTCACCATAGCTATCAAACGCGCTCGCCTCTTCCATGTAAACCTGGAAAAATATGATTAATTAGACCATGACAATGAAAAGCGTCCAGAAAATATTAGAAAGTAAAACGGTTCGACGATTACAATGACACCTGTAATATGATGAATTAGACCATACGTCGAACCGTTTTACTTTCTCATATAACATTTGTCACTGAAGCGTTTCAAATTTATTTATTAAGCAGAGCGACAATTATTCTTCTGCCTAGTGTTGTGTCGATTTATGTCTATGGGTATCTCCATTGTTTCTATTTAGAGCTTTTGATTAATCTATAATGAGAGCTATGAATTCATAAATTTAAACCCTGAAGTGATGGATTGTTTGTGCCGGTTGGAATGATTGCACAGTTGAATGCCACAGAGGAGGTCGTAGTTACCGAGAGATTCCATTCTGTATCATGTTCTTTACTAGAAAGCTTGAACACTGCAGATGGTCACGGACCAACTTGCTTGTTGTAAATCGTTGGTAAGGTTTCCTCTGTAACAGTCCAACGTTTCCACTGTATAATTAGCATGGGAATATTGGTATTCAGGAAGTACTTGAAGGGTCTTTTATTAAAGTAGCAAAAATATAAGGCGTTAGCTGATTTTATCAGGTTCCCTTAAAATATCTTTTTGAAAGCAATAAAATCTGCCATAGACAAGATTCTATTTGTTAGCTCCCCATACAGAGTTCATGTCTTTCCAATTATCCTGTTGATGGGGTCCTTAGTAGCTGAGCTCTGTTGAGTTAATAAATTTTTAAGAGATCTAAGAACAGTCAGGTGCTGAGATCATGTTGCTTTTGTTCAGGTGAGATTGTACATTCATTTATAGACGGAGCTTTCTTAGATGGCTAATCCATGTGGACAAAGTCTTTGCAGGTTGAAAATGCTCTTTTCAAAGGATTTCTACCAATTCTTTAATTTTCCCTTAGTAAGGTTCTGAAGAGTTGTTACCATTGATCCAGTTTAATTGATTTCGATTATCAATAGAGCGGAGACTGTTTCTAATAGCTTGACACTCACAACCTTGATCAAGCAATCCGGGCTTTCATTCTATTGAACTGGACTGGCTGAATAATGGAGAACCATAGCTGAATAATTTCCTTCACCACCACCAAATGCAGACTGAATAGAGTTCAACCTCACGATGCTTCGTTGAGGGACGCAATTTAAGAGGCAACCCAACTGGTATTACAGAGATGTCACACCATGAAATATATTTTTGTTGCAGAAGGTTGAAACAGAGTAAGGTTGCTGGTGTGTATATATGATTTTGTGTATTTCTTTACATCAGAGTATCGATCATTCGAATGGTCTACATACGATTTTAATAATTTTTTAATTAGAGCATCCAACTCTTGTTCTTGAAGTGAAAATTCCTTTGATCGAGCCCACATGATAATTTTTTAATAGCATCCAAATATTGTTCTTGAAGTGAAAATTCCTTTGATCGAACCCACAAGAAGCCATGACTTATCATCACTCCAATGTAGAGACAAATCAACAAATCGGCAGAGCAGGATTTGGGCCTGTATTCTATGGTTGTCTTTAAGATGGAATGGAGGTAGACGTGAAAGCACTGTCACAGACATCTAAACAACGAAGATACAGACTGTTTCCGGGCAACCAAGTTGTTGTCTCGAAAAGTAACCCTATTTGTCCTGAACTTTGGAAAAAGAAACCAATTAGAAGAAACAAAAATACGAATTTGGGTTCACCATCCCTAAAATGTAAAGTCTCACCATTAATTTTACAAGCTCTTGATCAAACTTTTCCTGTTTCCATTCATTAATGGGCATACATCAATACGTCTGAAGACTTGATTTCAAATCTTTGCAATGCCAAACTCTGGATAAACCCTAAGTTTTTGTTTATGGCCATGAGTGAGTGACTATTTTTCTCCGAATGAAATCATATTCAAAGTCTATTTTTTCAAAAATGGTGCAAATAGTTTAAACATTGCTTTATTCTTATACGAGTTACATTTTATTTTACATCCTCAATTTATCAATTTGATGTATAATTTGTTTTTAAAATTTTAGTGCACATGTATATTTATAATTTTAAATATTATAAATAAAATTATAATTATAGTTATAAAATTATAAATGTGAATCTATCTATTATTTAATAATTTATTAATGAATTAATAATATTTATATTTATATCAATAATGTCTAAAAAGTTAGTAAACATTAACATTATTAATATTGATATAGATATAGTTTAGATTAATAACATTATTGTCGTCATTATTAATACTAATAATGAAGTCCATCATATTAGAGGAACATTCATGCCACACTTAAAATTTAAAATTCTTAACCATGGTAAAAATTATACAAAACCATGGTTGACATGAGTTAATCATATTAACCATAGTAATACATGATAAACCAAGGTCAACCAAAGTCAACCAATAATAATAATAAGAAATATTAATGTAAACCTCAAACATAACATTCTTGGATATCTTAAGGTCAACAATAGTAAAAAATATTCAAGCAAAGTTGATCTAATCTAAACATGGTCAACCATAGCCAATATTATTCGAACATTCTCAACCATAGTCAATAGTGGTAACGTAAGTTAACCAAGTCAACCATAGAAATACATGATTAACCATGGTCAACCATACCTGGAACCAAACTCAACCATGGAAAAACATATTCAAACATGATAAACCATAGTCAACCATGATCAATAATAATAAACCATGGTAAATTGTGTTCAACCATGGTTTAATGCTGAACAATATTACTAAAGTCAACAATATTAAGTCACCATTAGTCAAACATCATAGGTAATTCATGATAAACCATGAACAACCATTGTAAACCATGAACAACCATAATTAACCATAATTAACGATTAACAACCACGGTCAACCATAGTTAACCATGAACAACCATGGTAAACCATAGTCAACCATTCTCAACCATCATTGACTAGAGTGAACCATCGCCAACAATAAGCAACCATAGTCAACCATGGTCAACCATGAACAACCATGGTTAACCTACTAGGGTCAACCATAATCGAGAAAAGAGTCAACCATAGTTGGTTAATCATAGTCGAGCAAAAGGTTAACCATAGTCAACCATGAACAATCACAGTTAAACATGAACAATTATGCTCATCAATGAACAACCATAACCAACCATAGTCACCCATGAACAACCACCATCAACAATAATCAATCATGAATAAACATAGTCATCTATGGTCAATCATCATTGACCATGCTCAATCATGAACAACCATAATCAACAATGATCGACCATAGTTAACCAAAGCTAACTAAAAGTCAACCATGGTAAAACAAAAGTCAACAAAAAGTCAAGCTGAAGTCAACCATGGTCAACCAAATTCAAATATGGTCAACCATGGTCTACCGTTGTCAAGCATGGACAAACATAGTAAGCCAAAAGTCAACCAAGGTCAAACAAAGTTAACCATAGTCAAACATAATAAAAAAAGTTTACAAAAGTCAACCATCAACAAACAGTCGACAAAAGTCAACCATGGTCAAACAAAGTCAACCATGGGAAACCAAATCCAACCATAGTTAACGACAAGTCAACCATGGTTAATCGTGTTCATCCCTAGTCAAGCATGAACAACCAAAGTCAACCTTGGTCATCCATGGTTTACCAAAGTCAACCATTGTCAAACAAAGTAAACGATGTGTAACCATGGTTAACCATAGTCAACCAAAAGTAAACCAAATTCAACTATGGTCAACCAAAGTCAACTATGGGAAGCCAAATTCAACCATGGTCAAGCAAAGTCAACCATGGGAAGCCAAATTCAACCATGGTCAAGCAAAGGTCAACCAAAGTTAACCATTGTCAACCAAAGTTGACCATGGTCAACCAAAGTCAACCATGGTCCATCAAAATAAACCAAAGTCGATCGTGGTCAACCAAAGTTAACCATGGTCAACTATAGTCAACTATAGTAAAAGAAAGTCAACCATAATTAACCATATTCAACCAAATTCAACAATAGTCAAACAATAGGGGAATTATAATCAACCATATGATTTTAAACTCAACCACAATCAACCATGCTTAACCATAATAATCCAAAGTCAACCATGGTCAACCAAAGTCAACCATGGCCAACCAAATCCAATGAAAGTCAACCATGGTTAACCAAATTTAGCCATGGTCAACCAAAGCCAACCAAAGTCAACCATGGTTAGCCATAGTTAACCAAAAGTCAACCATGCTCAACCAAAGCCAACCAAAAATCAACCATGGTAAACCAAAGTGAAGCATGGTCAACCATATTCAACCAAAAGTCAACCATGGTAAACTATAAGTTAATCCAAAGTCAACTATGGTCAACCATAGTACTCAACTATGGTCAACCATGGTTAACCATTGTCAACACAAAGTCAACCATGGTCAAACAAATTCAACCATGGTCAAACATGGTCAACCATGTTCAACCAAAGTCAACCAAAAGTAAACTAGAGTCAACCATGGTTAACCAAAGTCAACCATGGTGGACCTTATTAAACCAAAAGTTAACCATGGCCAACCAAAAATCAACTATAGTCAACTAAAGTCAACCCAAATCAACCATAGTTAAGCAAAGTCAACCATGGTCAATCAAAGTAAACCAAAGTCAAGCATGGTCAAGCATAGTCAACCAAAGTCAAGCATGATCAAGCATGGTCAAGCATAGTCAAGCATGGTTAAGCATGGTCAACCAAAGTCAAACATAGTCAAGCATGGTTAAGCATAGTCAACCAAAGTCAAACATAGTCAAGCATGGTCAACCAAAGTCAACCATGATCAACCAAATTCACGCAAAAGTCAACAATGGTCAAGCATGCTCAACCAAAGTGAACCATGGTCAACCAAACTTAACCAAAAGTCAACCATGATTCATGTATGTCAACCAAAGTCAACCAAAGTCAACCTAAGTAATCCAAAGTCAACCACGGTCTACTAGTGTCAACTAAACTCAACCATGATAAAACATAGACAACCATGTTCAACAAATAACCAACCAACGATTAACCAATGGTTAAGCATAGTTAACTAATGTCAACCATATTCAAGCATTGTCAACCAAACTCAACCATGGTCAACTAATAATCAACCAATGGTCAACCATAGTCTGCCCATAGTCAACAAACGGTCAACCAATAATTAACCATAGTTAACTGTGGTCAACGAATAGTCAACCATAGTCAACTAATAGTCAAGCAATGGTAAACCAATGTCAACCATAGTCAACCAATGGTCAACGAATTGTCAACCATTAGTTGACTATGGTCAACTATGGTAGACTTTGGTTAACCATGGTGGACTATGGTTGACATTGGTTGACTACTTGTTGACCATGGTTGACTATTTGTTGACTAATGTTCACCCAATGCCAACCAATTGGTTGACCAATGGTTGACTACTTGTTGACCATGGTTGACTAATGTTCACCCAATGCCAACCAATTGGTTAACCATGATTGACTATTGGTTAACCATTGCGTAATAATAATAATAATAATAATTAATATGGCTTGCTAATTATTATAATTATAATAATAAAAATTCAACAATCCTTATTATTATTATTATTTTAATTTATTTATTTTTTATAATAACAACTATTATAATAATAAAAATTCAACAATCATTCCTCTCATGTCCACGTCAACTAGCAAGCTATATTAATAATTAACAATATGGCTTATATACGTCGATAGGCGTATATCAACCACACTATATAAGCTTATCGACGTATATAAGCCATATTATTAATTATTAATATGGCTTGCTAGTAGATATTTATGTGAGGCAATTTCCAAAACATTTTTAATTATTATGAATTAAGTATTTAATAAAATAAAAATTTACAATTGTTTTATATAATAAAGAATATTTTAGTTTAATTTGACTTCATGGTCGGCATATCTTGTTATGTTTAAATGCATATTGATTAAGATTTATATAAGTTAAAAAAGAGTAAAGTGATTGGTTGGGCCTATCTATGTTGAGGAAATCCTCGGTTACATAACACGTCACATAGTAAGATTTGAACAAGAACAATTATTATTTGTATTAATATAAAAGAGAGTGTTGAAGTCCTTTAATATAAAAAGTTTAGCAATAATATTATTCAAAATATTTCCAAAAAACTTCAAAATGTCCAAAAGGTGTTATTAAATTCTCCTTTAGTTTGGATTTTAAATTTACTTTGGACTTTAATTCTAGAGTCTAATATTTGACTTGTATAACGTCTGAACAAAATTATAGACTTGTAAGATAGACTAAACTAACAATTGCAACTTGGGGTGCAATAAAAGAATGCCCTTTAGAGTTAAAAATTGAATGTAAAAATATGAGAGTAAAATGCGATTACATATATGGTAATGCAAAATAAAACACTGAGTTGTAGATTACAACAAGCAATTTGTAATTTGTTGAGGAGTAGATCCTGCACATGAAAAGTAGAAAAGTAGTTAGGGAGAAGGGTATAATAGAAGTATTTGGAAAGTGAAACAAAGAAATAGAGTAAGAATGAAGAATTCAGAGAGAGATTGAAAGGAAGTATAGAAAAATGAAATAGAGGAAAAAGAGAAATAAGAGAGAAGCTTTCTATGACCCAGTTTTAAATAATTGTGTCAAAGCATGCATATTGTTGGTCTACAATAGACCATTGTGCATTAAACTTAGTGAATTGAAGAGAGATTCAAGACTGCACCACTAAATATGTTTATACCAGGCCGTAGAGTGAAGATTTCGTATTTGTAGTTGAGTATTCTTGGCCATGGCTACAAGTTTCCTTTATTTATATGAAAGCATTTCATCATTCCAATGGAGAACACATTCGATGGATAGCCTGCATTTAGATTCCCCAAGGGTGATTTGAGAGCTGGAAGGCAAATCAAAATGGTTTGGTCGGTATGCATGATTTTCCAGCTATGTTATGTTGCAATTTTACTTTGCCAGGCTTAATTATTCAAATGTGATTCCTCATTTATTAAGAATTTTACTACGTGATATTGTTAATAGTCAAGTATTAACACATATATTAAGGAATTAGCATGGACTTTATATGAGTGAATATATGAATGGTAATTTAAGTTGATGCAAATTAACTGTTGTGCCCGAAGTTAGAAGCACCTGCTTTGGAGAGTTGAATAACTTATCTCAGGTTTTGGGAATTGGTATTTACTTGCATTGAAATAATATTTTGGAAGTTTGAATTAGTTTTCCTATCCTAATCCAAGTTCTCCTTAGGTTGACATAGTCTCCTATCTTAAGCTAAAACAACAAATATATATTTTTTTTCATGCTAACAAGAGGCATATATATTTTTGGTTGGTTCTAAAAAAAGGGTTCGTCTTTTTTGCATATTGAAAGCAAAGTTTGGAAGATTGAGTTGTCTAAGAAGAAACATGGAAGGAGGATTTTCAATGAGATCAATTGATGGATGAATATTTCATTTCCCATCTTATATGAATTTAGATATGAGGATAGATTTACTAGAAACCTTGGAACGTGACTTTAATGAGAATGATTAAAGTGACTAATGGGCATCTTGTTGGAATCCAACGAGACTTTAATGAGAAAGATTATTATAAGATGTTATTGGCACTCGACGATGGTAATGAAAGTCGTGGTGCATCACGAAGGAATATAAACTGCCTTCCTATTTCAACTGTTCAGAATGATGTTCCAGATGAAATGTTCTATTTGCTTAGAGATGCCAAGAGCTGGTGAAGCTATTCAACACATGTTATGCATGCATAAATTTCATAAAGATTGTATTGATCCTTGGCTATCAAGACAAGTGACTTTCCCTATATGCAAGTCATCTATCTAAATACATCTTGTTATTCAAAAAACCATTGATTCCTTTATGCCAAAAGGGAAGTATTGAAGGAGAAGGACGTGAGATTATATGATAATTTGGACGTGAGTCATCTCTTGATCATTTTTATTTTATTTTTAAATTCCACGATTTTCTGGTCATTTATGTGAATGTATAACTTGATGGTTTATGACCTTCTAGGCGCATTGATCTAGCTTTTTCCATCTAGTTTAATTTTAGGCAGACAAGAATCTCCGGTTAAGGTAAGAAATTCGGTTTAAAGCTACCAGCAACACCTGGTCCTTGCATCTCTTCATGTCCCAGCTTATTACCTTATACGAGAAGACCTCCGCTTGGAAAAAGGCCAAATGGTATAGATTATGCCTATAAAGCAATGCATGTATTGAACAGATGTCTGGTTATCGTAAGTACTACAGATCGCTGGCGCCTTGATCCCTACGTCGAAGAAATTCTGAGATATTCTGAGAGATGCACAGAGCAGGCATGAGGTTTAATTGTCCTTCATCTCCATTTGAGTGTTTGGTTGGGAGATCAAGATGATGTTGGGTATCAGGAGATTGGTGGGTGCCAATGGCAGTAAGAAAAAGGTGAAACCCTAGCGTAGCTTCAGATCCTTCCCATTGAAACAAATTTATTTGCTTTCTCTTCCGGAAACAAAGATAAAGACCACCTAGATATGAAGTTCAGGGAGTTGGACGAAATGGTGGAAGGGCGTTTGAACAAGGGTATAAAAAAGTAACGTGGGATATTTTAAGTGGCTTGTAAAGCAGCCCAAGGTAGGAGGAGCATTGATAGTGTTGTCAGTCTCAGCTTTCGTGCAACAAGTTGTTATGAAATTGAGCCAATTATTAGCTCTATATGGAGGAACTGGTCGTCTATGGCTGATTGGGATTGTGACGTGTGAAACATACCTGTGTTGTCAAGTATTTAATCCTTCTATGGATAACGATTGGGACCTGCAGCCTCTACCTATTATTGCCAAACCAACTCCAGGATTTTTTCCCAGGTTCCCCCTTGTTTCTTCTGCTTTCCAAGTTCTACATTTATTTTAGTGTTTATGATATTTGTCTTGAAATGCAACAAATATTCCATTATTTTAGATTTGGGGGATCATAATCAGCGTCTTTAATTTATGTTTATATTTTTTTTTATTGATCTACATATTTCATAAGCACAATAATGACCTAAACATTGCCCATCCACCTCTTGATGCACTCGAGCTGAGGGCTGAGTTGGGTTTAACTCTCTAAGGAAAGAGTAACTCTTTGGAAGAACCTGTGATGAGAGGAGTGGCAGCTAGTGAACCTACTTCTTTCGAGCAATTCAGTCAAGCTTACAACTAATCGGGTGATGATGAAAACATGTTTATTATAGACAGAGTATATATATAGATGACGTTCTTCATTATAGACAAACTATATATTATAGACAAAGTATATGTATTACGATTCTTCTTACGCAGTTCTTCATTTTACTGGGTTGTGGGGAAGGAGGGCATGGGGAACAAGAATTAGTTGTCTCCTCTTCATAGCTAAAAAATCCTGGTTGGAAGCCTGGGGATAACACATACCTGGTTTCTCCGAACGGGACATTCGTTGTCGGCTTCTATAATGTTTCTCAAAATAATTATGCTTTTTTTGTCTGGTATGCCAACGATCCTTAGAGAACCGTGGCGTGGATGGATAATAGAGATGATCTCATAGGCGACAATTCTTCCTTAACCCTGAAGAATGGGAATCTCACTATATCTGACTCTGATGCCCAAGTAGTATGGGGTGCGACGATCCTTGCTTCCGATGCTGTAATGGACATGGTTTTGCTGGAATTTGAGAACTTGGTCTTTAATACAAGCAACGAGAACTATGTTTGGAAGAGCTTCCACTTTCCTACATTTACTCTTCTTCCAACACAGAATTTCATGGAGAACAGTACATTGGTGTCGAGGAGAAATGATAGCACCTACGCGTGAGGAGTCTATATCTTCTCTGCTTCTTAGTCCAACTCGAAAACGCCCCCCTTGTATTATAACAGGAGCCAACTTCTCTGCTTCAATTTATTCAGCAGGAACTTCTTCATGAGGATTATCAAGACTCTCAACATGTGACCTGTACTTAGGTTATCTATGGACAACAATCAAGTTTCCTTCAACATCAGGTATAGAAAAAGACAAGTCCAGTTTTTTTTGTTGATGTCCAATTTACGAATGTAATTTGTCTGGTATTTATGCTAGCCGCATGTTTGCGAGTATTTGTTGGTTATTAAAAATATTGATGTTACTGCGAGCATTTAACATGCTCAATTAAATATTTAACCAATTAAACTAATATTACATCCAGAATGCGATTTGAAATTTGACAGACATAAATTCAGATTTGGTCCAAACCTGTGTGTCCAGAACAAAAACTGCAGAATGTGTTGTGCGATTGTGTGAGTGTAAATCGAAGGTAACTGCGACAGACACTGAAGGGAACTGCGACGGACGGACAAAAACTGTTGTGCGACTGTGCGATTGTAAACTGAAGGGAACCGATACTATTGTACGGCTGCGAGGAATACGACTACGAGGAATACGAATTGAAGGCTGGCAGAGGTAGATGGAGGCAACACCTCCTAAGAGTGTTGGCAGGCATTGATGTGCATTTAAGGGAGCAAGTGCGGAGTTTAAATGGCCATTTGTTCAATGGAAGGAAACAGATGAACGAGGAAAACTATCCCAATCGTCAGACGAAGGATCAAACGGTTGAAAATCATTAAAAAGAAATTCCAGGGAGTCGACTCCCACTTGTTGAAACGTCTTACGTCGTAATTAGTAGAAAATATTCAACCAAATCCACGATGGGCATTCTTCTGTGCTCCTACAAAGGAGGGGTCATGCTTGTTAATTTGCACAAAATGTTGCTTTATAATGTCTTCTTCCATTGTAGTCACTTAGTCTAGTCTATAGGAGCCCACTAAAGCCTCTATAGACACATTTCTTAGTTCATCAAACCTAGGCCTTTGTTCCAATCCCAAGTGTACAATTTTATTCTATAGCTTCTTAATTTCCATTGCTTCCTCTTCAAGCTTTTATTTATTGCATTTTTCTCCTACCTCCATTAAAACAAGTCGCCTTTAGATATCTATCATAATTAAGCTCCTAATATTTTCTCCATAACTCCCATCTCCTCAAAGCCAAAGTTATGCATTCATGACTATCATCGAAATTGTTTTTATAATCTCTGAATGTTCATAGTGCACACATCTACTTGGGTGACCATCTGAACTTGATATCCTACCCATTTTGTGCCTGTCCAAAAGAACCTTAAAGTTGGCTTCTTTACTGCTCACAAAATCCCTAGTGACACACAAATTGAAGAGAGTGCCTTGAATAACCAAGCAATCCTTCTGTGTAGATAGAATCCAAATTTCAAGTTTAAAACCAACAAAGGAGACATTAAACATGTAAAATCTAATTAAAAGAACCCAACAATAAATTATAGAGAGTTCATCGAGGATTCCTTTCTATATTTCACCTTTGCATGTTTTGGGTAGGCAATAGGGAAACAATCTTTCAAAAGAGACACCAAAATTAGAACTCCAAACCACCAAGTAGAAGCATAAACTACCTACACTTCCATAGAGCATTCTATTCAAAAATTCATTGTGAATCGGACTATTGAGATGACAGTAAAACCTCCAATTTCTATAGTAGAGCACCATGTAGAGGGAACCAAAATTCTCATAGTACATTCTCCTCGGGGTACCACATAATGGACTGAATGAACTAAAAGGGAATGTTCTTGAATGATGGAGGAGGGGCATAAACCCACACACATCCAACCATTCCATTTAGACACAAATCATAATAAATGGATTGAGAAAGGGCATGTGTGAAGCACGACCTAAATTACTAGCATTAAATTGTATACGAATGTTATTATGGAAGTGACAATTGTCTTGAGTGATTAATGAATTCATGAAAATATTTGTATGTTTGAAACTTAGGGTAGGTGGCTTGGCATCAATGACCCTCTTTTTTCCAAAATTGAGCCATAAGGAATATTGCATCCTCTATTAGCCATTCCATTTGTTGTGGAGTTTAATCCTTTGAGAATATGGAAGAATCGCATTGATTCAAAACCATCCAAATGATTTTGAACTCGAGAGATAAGCCTTTTGAGGTGAGGTTCATGAGGAAGAGATTTGTTTACCATATGACAAATAACCATCTTTGAATCCCCTAATTTATGATTCCTTATTGTTTGACTATAAATTAATCCTTACCATAGAGTGAGTAAGTACTTAATATGGTTGGATGTTTGGCATCTCACCTAGTCCCAAGTATATGAAGATACAAGATTTCCATTGAAGTCTATAATGATCTCCCAACCGCACACCACCCCCACCTGTCACACCTACTGCCACTCTTTCTTTACTCTTCCTTTCATTCATTATGCATTACCATATTTGGGGTCAAAAAACTATAATTATTATGAAATTAATTTCAACATGTTTATGTTGCGTTGTTTCTTGCCTCGAAATTTGTTGTAACTGGCAAAACAAACTCACATACGTTGATAGATTGACATTTATAAATTCCGTTTAATTACGATGGATATGGTGATTTTCTTGTTTCAATTTAAGTCTTTATGTCCTTATGCTAGTGAAATGTAAGTGCAGAAAATGCATAATTTTTTTGGAGATGAAAAAACAAAATTAGTACGGAATTATGTAAAAGAAAATAATTAAAAAGCAAATATACGGTACTTAGGTTAAAAGAGGAAAAGGGAAATATAATGCATAGGATAAAAATGAAGCATAGTGGTTTGCTTAAAAAGGGAATATTTTGTACTTGTATCTAGTGCTTGGTAAAATAGTACTTTCCTCTAAATCCAAATTAAGAAATGTCCAATATAAACAATGCCAATGCATAGGAAATGTAGAAAAAAGTTAAGGAAATTTTCAAAAGAGTAAGGGTTGAGATAGGTGATATTGATTCTGGTGAATATGATGATTTTGAACATTATAACACTTCTTGAAACCTTAGTTGCAATAGATAAAAACATTATTGGGAATACAGGCACCCATTGGGGGGTTTGATTATCATTCAATGATAAGCTGATTCATATGAGTTTTTTTTTCTATTTAGTTTTTTTAATATGTATGTATGCATGTATTGAAATATTAATCATACTTTGTGTTTTTAAACAAAAATGTGTTTAACATGCCGGATGGAGTTCTTGAAAAGAATATTGGTCAAAATCATGGAAATAAAGTTCGCAATAATATGACTGCTAATGACAACCTTGGGGGAGACCAACATATAATTGGAAGAGAATGATAATGATATACTAGTGAATGATGAGACAAATAGTTTGAATCTTGACACCTTTGCACCCATTGATGAGGATTCCTCCATTGATGATGATGCTAGGATTTGTGATAACCCTCTTATTGATCTTTCAAATGAACCTCTATATGAAGGGTGGAAGATAAATCTTCTCTCCGCCATTTTGCTGTTGTTGAACTTTAGGGTTTTGAATGGTGTTTCAAACAAATTTTCACAGATTATAAGTTATGAAATACTTTATAAACATCCAATCCCATGACCATTTGCATACATTATAATAAAGACGCAACCACTAGCATGTATATATTTTTTGGTATATTGTTAGCTAATATTCTACTACTAGAGTCAAATACTTTTTGTTGCATATTTCAAGAAGTTGTGCCCTCATAAAAGATCTATTAATGGTGTATCAAATAGTTGATGATGGTACTAATGATTGCATGATATATGACAAAGAAGAGAAAGTAGATTTGAAGCGATGCCCCTGTTAGGAACCCGTGTCAACCCTTCTCTTTACTTTGTTAGTATATTGTTGTTGGACGCATATGCTTTGTAAGTCGTCCCGTAGTATTATATGTTCCATGGTATTGATCCTTAGTTTGTATTAGCCCATAGTATTATATGTTCCATAGTATTGGACGCATATGCTTTGTAAGTCGTCCCGTAGTATTATATGTTCCATGGTATTGATCCATAGTATTGGCGCACAGACTTAGTATATAAGTACTTGTTGAGGCCAATGAAGGCATCGAGAAGTTATTTGTATTGAGCTTGCTCAAAGGAGGTTGCCCCCTCGAAGTGGCCCACGATCAATAAATCTATTATTTGTTT
Organism: Larix kaempferi; assembly: GCA_027924585.1. NCBI lineage: Eukaryota > Viridiplantae > Streptophyta > Pinopsida > Pinales > Pinaceae > Larix > Larix kaempferi. The sequence continues at coordinate 6,973,713 of BSBM01000459.1, read as the reverse complement.
TGTTATTTCTGATATATCGTGCATTTTCATTAATTAATTGTTGGAGGTTCCTCACATATGGTATTAGAGCACTTTCTTGGGCTCATTGGGTGGAATTTATGCCAATTTTTTTCGCATCTATATTGTTCCTTTCAATTGCAGGTTCGGATCTGGGAATAATCCCTATCCATTTAACTGTGGTGTTGGGCCCAGGTTGAGTTAAAGTTTTGGAAGCACCTTTTTGAGGAAACCAGGGAAAGCTGAGTTGAGCGCAGCTCAGAAACACAATTTTGGCTAAGTATTGAGGATGCTGCGAAGTTGCGCGCAACATCCAACTTTTGACGAGACTGTGGAGTTGCGCGCAACGTCGAAGTTTTGGCCGTGATGCGAAGACCAGTACTGCGCAGAAGCAGTGCTGCAGAGTTAGGAGGCCACATGGAGCCAGCAAAGCGGTGTGCTAGACAAGTATCAAGTGTAGTTACTGGTTCGACCAGTAGCAGCCATTTTTGGAAAGATACTTCAGGATTGCCGAGCGGCGGACGTAGGCAAAACAGGAAGGTGACCATGCGTGGGTTGTTAAGGAAAGCGACGTTTGGCACGCGCAGAAGGTAAAAGCGTTAGAGAGAAACGGTTCGGCAGAAGCAGCCTGCAGGCACGCGTGCAACAGGAAGGCTGATAGAGACAGAATGAGGATGTGGAGATCCGCCATGATCAGGTAGACGCTACCAGGAGCTAGCAAGCCGGTTTGGAAAATCGACGCAGTTTTGGAAACCCTTAGGGTTTTGGGTTTTTAGGTCTTCGACATTGTACAGACATGACCTTCGGGCATGATCTATTTAAGAAGACATTTTGTATGGGATGGGGGTTCTCTAGGTTGTTCGGTTTTGGGTTGTTGTTCTTTTGTGTTGTTAAGAACTTAAGAAGATAACCTTTTTGTATTGTAAAATCTCTCCGAGCTGAGAATATTGTAAAGGCTCTGCAGCTGGGTGCGCATAGACCTAGCTGAGAGAAGGAAGAGTTTGCAGCTGAGTGCGCAGACTAAGAACGTTTGCCCCATCCCTTTTGAAAGAAATATATTACCAACCGTTATTGTGGACGTAGCTTTCCATCTGGGGAAGTGAACCACGTTAAATCCTGTGTTATGTGATGATGTTTATGAATGAATGACTGTCTGTATTTTCTGTAGAATGAATGCTTGAATGTTTCCTTGCATGCTGTGATAGGAGAACTTTGATATGCATTTACCAATAAGAGAAGGTTGGGAATGATATGCTAGGTTCCACGGAAGCAAATGAATGGTAAACATTTCAATTCTATGTTAAGGTTGTGAATCAGTCATTTAAGTTTAAACACTTTTTTTAAGCACAGTGAAGGAACGCATCACCGTTAATCATGTTATCATTTCGGCTGACATTGTAATAATCCAAGTTCTAGAATAAACGCCAGAAAGATAACCAGTAAGTGCCTGAATGAATGGATGAGTGATATTCATTTCAGTGCCTTAGCGATTCCGAGATTTTCCAATTAGAGGATAATTGTGGGTGATTCACAGTTCCATTAGAAGATTCGCAGCAGTAAGAAACCCTTGGTACGGCCCACAGGGTTGCCTGCATCGCGCGGTACTGCTCGCAGCATAGATCCTGTTGCGTACTGCATCACTATGCCCACAGCGCCGTCCTTCTGTCCCGCGCTGCGCAGCCTGTTCAGATAAACAACTCATCATTTACTGTGGAAACCTGATTCCGCAGTACCCCATAGAGATACGCCTCGGGTGAGACTTCAACCTGCTCGCAGGTTGTTGCCGAAAGGGCCGGTGTGAAGGGGTTTTGTTGGTCAAAGGCAGAACCGCAAAGAACCTGGGTCTATTTGAAAACCTCTGGGTTAGTTTAAGCCAACAAATGGTTCCATTGCTGGGATAGAATCCATGATGAGTTGAAATGGTTCCCTTAAGTTGCAATTACGATGTGTGAAGAAGAATATCAGTTCCTGGAAGGATCTGACTATTGGCATCCTGAAAAGACAGAAATCCAAGCTTGGTGGGATAAGACCATAAGCGATTTTAACAAACAAGAAAATAGACATCCGCGTCTAAGCGACACACATTGGTCGGATAGATATCTATTGGACGACATTCACGAGATCTTTTGGGCATCGTTTCCAAACGAGCTGCATGCGTGGATCTCGCAGCTCGCAGTGAAGAAAAACTGTTTCCAAGGAGGAGTTCCTACGGAGTGGACTCCTGAGCTCACAGCGCAACTTAAAGCGTTAGACAGCCCGTTGTCACACGTAGTTTTTTATTGGGTCGATCATATGCTAGAGGGATTTGTAACAAAATTTGCTGTAGACACACTCAAATCCTACAGCCAAGCAGAAGCACATTTTTTCGGAGGATTCCAAGGTAAGTTTCTGAACAATCTCAGTCTATACATTAAGATGCTGTTAGCTGAGAAAGGTGTTCTAAGAATGCAGTAATATGCTTGAAGTTTGTCATGATAAACAGTACATATATTGATTCTGACGAAGAGACACATACTCTTAGAAGTGGTAAGAGATATAAAATTAATAAGAATCTGGAAGGCCCTAAACTTCATATAGATACTGAGATCCCCTACGATCTTGAGAGCGAAGTTGCACAACCATTTACCCCTGAGAATCTGTCGGTTGCAGAAACTGCGCCACCCTTATCGCAGAACCCACCCGCTACGCAACCCACCCTACAGAAGAATCAGCCTAGTCCATCTCTCCCGATAGTCCCATTTGTATTTACTGCGCAGATCCCTTTATAGCAGCCGCGCACTAATCCCGGCGCTCCACCACCTAGTAGCACAATGGCGAACACTGATATGAAACTGCCTATATTCATAGGAACTGGCCTAGATGACCCTGATTAGCATTGGTTCCTTTGTGAAGCCGTATGGAGTGTAAGACAAATCCAGGACGATGCCATGAAGCAAGCACAGCTCATCACCACTTTCAGGGATAGAGCGCTACATTGGTTTATGAAATACTCTACCGTACAGCCGAGAACCCTCGCAGAAATTAAAGTCGCGCTGGTAGTAGAGTTCAAGAAACCTAAGTCTGAGTCTCAGTGTATAACTGAGATGAAGGAAATAAAGCAGAGACCAACTGAAACGGTCTGGGAATTTGATCAGAAATTTAAGACCTTACTAGACCAAGTAAGTTTTGTTATACCACCAGAACAACATAAAGAATGGTTCATTGCTGCACTGTTACCTCATTTCAGATTACCATTGATGCAGCAGAAGGTTCTATCCTAGGCAGAGGACTTGGAAATTGCAATGAAGCTGGAAGCTTCTCCGATTGGTGATACTAGTCCTGGGATGTCTTAGATCCAGAACCAGCTGACCACCCTTACACTTGAATTGCAAAGTATGAAGAAGGGTAAAGAACAAAGATATGAACCTAGATAGGAGGTATGGTGTACAAGTTGTAAAGGAGAAGGTCATGACCGCGAGCATTGCCCTCTATTCCGCGACTATATTAATAGTGGTGCACCTAACCCATTAAATCAGAATCAGGCCCCATGGTGTGAAATTTGTAGAACCACAGGACACAGATCTGAAGACTGTTACCTCATCCAGAAATATGTGAAAACTCCTAAGAATTTATACTGCAATTTTTGTAAATCAGTTGGAAATGATGAATCCAACTGCCGCGCATATGAATTAATGAATGAAAGAAAAAGGGATATGGACTCAATGCGAGGCGCTGGCTTGTACCGCGTACAAGAAGATACCCAGCCAAAACAAGAAAATGCACAATATGACCAAGGAGGATACAGAGGTCGTGGTAGTGGATACCGCGGCAGAGGAAGAAATGCTGGTCCGACACAAGGAATAGGCCGCGGCCAAGTCATTTGTTATAACTGTGGCCAACCCGGGCACGTATCTAGATATTGTGTTAACCCATGCACTACGTGCAATTATTGTAAATCATTTGAGCATGTCATTGAAGATTGCCCAGTATTAGAGGTGGAAATGCAGAAGAGAAGACGAACAGAGGCTCCGAATCTAAATGTCCAGTGGTTCGTAGTAGAGAATAGACTAGTGGATCCAAGCATTAATGTGGTCACACGCAGTGGCACTGAGACACGCCGTGACAGAGGAGCGGAAGCTTCAACATTAGGGGAAGCACATACGAAGAAGGATCCCCTTGAAACAGTATGGATAAGGAAAGCTCCAGGAAAAACACCCCCTCTTAACCTACAGAAGAACATGGAGGTCTTCATTGACGCACGGGATACCTTTAGAGAACCAGGGGATAAGTCATCAAGGATCCCGCTGCATAATCAAACACCGCATGTTGAAGACATGCCAGCTCCGTATGACAAAACAAGTACTGCGACAGATGTCCGTACTTCTGTTGCGCAGTTCTTGCGAAGCTGCATGAAGTTACTAAAAAGCGAAAAATCCATAATAGAGCTCTAGAAGCTCATCAGCCAGTATGAACCTCATATTGCAATAGAGACTCCAGATAACACTGTACATCATATAAGGAAGCACAAAAGAACAGGCCGAGATATGAGGCTTACTGTGCAGATAGGAGATTTTGAAATGGATGAAGTCATCCTTGATCTGGGATCAGAAGTGAATGTCTTGACTAAGCAGACATGGCAGCAGATGGGTCGACCAAAGTTGCTCTGGTCACCTATCCAGTTACGAATGGCTAATCAGGAGAAGGTCATACCTTCTGGCCACTTAGCTAATGTAGTAGTTGACATTGACGGAGTACAGAGTCATGCAGACTTTGAGGTTATTGAAATTGTGGATGATAGTCAACCTTTTCCAGCAATATTGGGAATTGATTGGGCTATGGATAACTTGGCTATCATAAACTTGAAGACAAAGAAGATGATCTTTGAAGGGAAGCATCTTAGGGTCATCGTACCATTGGATCCTAAAGATGGTGATAGATACAGTGAGCCGATTCAGGAGGAATCCCAAGCACAAGACTTAGACCGACTATACCAACTGACTGCGAACAGGGAAGACTACATTAATCCTACTGCGTATGGTACGCTTAGCTGGTGATGTGACACTTCTTGTATCTCTGACTCGGATACAGGACTGGAGAATTGGAAAAGCTGTATGCATGAAGTATCAGCAAGAAGATGTGCGCAGGTCACGAAATCACTACGCTGGATCGGAAAAGAGGTGAGTCCTATTCCCACATATGATGGTTCTACTAATGTTTACAGTTTCATAAGGGAATATACTGCAGCTATACCAGATGAGCATAGACTGCCAGCTTTAGATATCGCATTGCATGATACACCTGCCAGATGGTGGAATACACATAAGAAAACATTGACCACTTGGGATCAATGCAGAACTAAGATGCAGATCTGATTTGTCGAAAAGGTTACTTTACCCTTTGAAAAGTATAATGGACAGATAGACCCTAGTCAGCACATTGAAATCTGTTCAAAGGCATGGGTGGAAAGACCACTTACAGAATGGGTACATTTATTTGTACATACATTGGATGCGGGTATCCCAGAGAAGTGGTACCTCGACCTGGAGTTGCGCAGTGAACTCACTGAATGGGAGCTGCTCGCTGCGAACTTCCGGAAGGACTTCAGTTTTGAAGACGAGAATCCATTAATCCATGAAGCATTACAACTAATCAAGAAGCGCATATTCCAGGATGACTGTCATCATCAAAACATAACATTGCAGGAGTTTTTTGGGACAGAGTGCATTCTTGCGAACCTACAGTCAGAATGGAAGGAACATGAAGAGCACTTGATCGAGTGTTACAACTTAGCTGAAGATACCAATGATATAAATGAAGACGATGAGGACGACCCTCGTAACATAGATATACCAGAATCAAAAGGCACGCGTGAGGTAGAAGGACCTCCGTTGGAAATCCCAGATATGACTGGACCAGTAAAAACGCAAAAAGTGAACATTGGTACAGACAAAGAGCCGAAGTTCACATCAATAGGAGATTATTGGGACGATCAGACTATTGCAGAGATCGCAGATACCTTACATGAGTATCAGGAACTATTCCCAACAAAATTTACAAAGATGAAAGAATTTTTGGGAGACCTAGGGATCATGAAAATACCTTTAAAACCAGGTGCTAAGCCTATCAAGTAGAGACCATACAGATTGAATCCTCACTATAAGGAAAAAGTCCGCGCAGAGCTAGATAAGATGCTAGAAGTAGGAATCATTGAACTAGTTGAAGAATCCGAATGGATTAGCCCCATGGTTGTTCAAGACAAGAAAGCAAAAGGTGAGATCAGGATTTGTGTGGATCTCAGAAAGCTAAATGATGCTTCCATGCACGACCCATTTCCTACTCCATTCATAGACGAAGTGCTTGATAACGTTGGAGGAAATGAGGCATATTCTTTCACTGATGGTTTCTCTGGTTATCATCAGATCAGGATTGATCCTGCGGATAGGCATAAGACGACATTTGCTACAGCATGGGGGTCATTCCAGTACACTGTCATGCCTTTTGGGTTGAAGAATGCACCTTCCATATTATCTAGAGTCGTCGTCGGAGCATTTAAAGATTTTATGCACAAGTTTTTAGAAGTGTATTTTGATGATTGGACTATATTTGGTCTATTGAAAAATCATTGCGCAAATCTCCGCATGATGCTCGAGAAGTGTCGACAGCATCAAATATCCTTGAATTTGAAAAAGTGTATTTTCTGTGTGCCTTATGGAATTTTACTTGGCCACGTTGTCTATAAGCAAGGACTGATGGTAGACCTTGCGAAGATTGTAGTTATTGCGAACTTACCAACACCAAATTCAGTCAAGATGTTGCAATCTACATTAGGCCATACTGGATATTACAGGAAATTTATAAAGGGTTATGCATAGATAACCGCAGCAATGGAAAAGATATTGAAGAAAGACGCACCGTTCATCTGGAACGTAGAATGCGAACAGGGTTTTGACACATTAAAAGAAAAGATGGTCACTGTGCCGATTCTAGTCTTTCTAGACTGGACAAAGCCATTCCATATCCATGTTGACGCATCATGTATTTCCTTGGGGATCGTGTTAGCTCAGCTAGGAGAGGGAGGTATTGACCACCCTATTGCATTTTCTAGTAGAAAAATTTCAACAGCAGAGAAGAACTATACTACTACTGAGAGGGAAGGCCTTGCGATGGTATATGCTCTACAGAAATTTAGACACTACTTGCTGGGATCGCACTTCCTTATGTTTACTGACCATTCTGCGTTGAAATATTTGGTCAACAAGGCAGTGTTAGGGGGACGCATATGCCGATGGCTATTGCTGTTCCAGGAATATGACTTCAAAATTATTGTCAAGCCAGGTAGACTGAACTTGCGACCTGATCATCTGTCAAGGATCGAGTCAGGAGAGGAGTCGACGAATATTGAAGACAGTCTGCCTGATGCGCAGTTATTTAGTATATAGGTTGTCGATGATTATTACAAAGATATCATTGACTTCCTAACCACAGGGCTGGCACCCCAGGAATTCTCGGTCCAACAGAAAAAAAAGTTAGTGGTGCGCGCCGCGGACTTCACTATAATTGCAGGTCAGTTATACAAAATTGGGCCGGATGAAGTCATGCGCAGGTGTGTAGTCGATCATGAGAAACCATTTATTCTAGCCGACACACACTTAGGAATCGTGGGAGGTCACTATGCAGGAAGGGCTACTACGCAAAAGATATTGCGCGCAGGGCTATGGTGGCCTACGATACATAAAGATGCCAAAGAACATTGCAGGAACTGTGATGTCTGTTAGAGGACAGGAAAACCATCACGCCGAGATGAGATGCCATTAAATCCACAGTTGACACTGCAGCCATTTGAAAAATGGGCAATAGACTTTGTGGGTCCTATAAATCCACTAGGAAAAAGAAGGGGTGCAAGGTATATTATTACTGCTACGGATTACCTCACCAGATGGGCAGAAGCAAAACCAGTTAAGGACTGTAGCGCCAGTACTGCTGCGCAGTTTATTTTTGAAGAAATACTTACCATATTTGGCTGTCCGAAGATTTTGATGAGTGACCAAGGTACTCACTTTTTGAACAAGACGATTGAGGCGCTTACAGAAGAATTCTACATTCGTCATCAGCGCAGTACTCGATACCATCCACAGGCGAATGGTACTGTAGAGGCTTTCAATAAAATATTGGAGAAGGCACTCACTAAGGTGTGCAATGTAAATAGAGACGATTGGGACTTGTGCGTCTCATCTGTGCTATGGGCATACAGGACCACATGCAAGAAATTGACAGGACAGACACCCTTTTGGTTGGTTTATGGGCAGGAGGCTATAATGCCTATGGAATATATTGTCCCTAGTTTGAGAATCACTGCATTTACAGGGATGGCATACTGCGAAACTCTAGAAGAAAGATTACTACACTTACTCGGCTTGGAGGAAGATCGCTTCATCGCAGGCTTCCACCAGCAAGCTCAGAAGGACCACAAGAAAGCATGGCATGATCGCCATATAAAGAACAAGTGTTTTCAGGTAGGTGATCTAGTCCTCCTGTATGATAGCAAATTCATGAAATTCCTTGGTAAATTTAAGATGCATTGGCTTGGCCCATATACTGTGATGCATGTTACTAACAATGGTGCAGTCCAGTTAGCCAATTTAGCTGGTGATACTTTGCCAACTTTGATAAATGGAAGCAGGCTAAAGCTATACCATGATAACACTGCTTCGCAGAACCCTGAATAACAAACCAAGGAAGAAAGTTCTAAGCGTCAAGTACAGTTGAAAGTGGACACTAGAAATGTAAAGGATTATGTACACGTATGATAAAAGGAAAAAGGTATGATAAGAAGAATGATCTATGCACCGCGCAACACTGTTGAAGCTGCGCGGAATTAAAAAAAAAAGAAAAAAAAAGTGGAAGCCGTGCAGTTGGAAATTTTTGGCACTGCGAAGAAGCCGTGCAGTTGGAAATTTTTGGCACTGCAAAGTAGCTGCGCAGGGTTGTAGATGGCTTTCCGCGCAGTTTGGCACAGCACTCAGAGAAAAATAACTGTTGCATGGATTTTCAGAAAAATAGCCGTTAGATGACCGTTGCAGCAACCGCTTCAGCATTTAAAGAAAAGATAGTCGTTCTGAGCACGTTAACGACAGAAAAGACCGAAGGATCCACTCAAATTCGCCAACGGACACCACATTAAATGCTATCTAACCTTTGGAGGGCGCGGGAGAGGGTCTACTGCGCCTATAAATAACACCGTTGGGAGACTTATAGGCGTTACCAAACACTTAGAATTTTCTTGCGATTAACCTCTCTGAGCTAGTAGCCATCTGTATTCTGTCTGCATTAGCCACTACCTCATTTGTGAATGTCCGAACCTCCCTTTAGAGAAGAAGAACTGACCCGTGAAGAAGCCCTGAGGATCTTTCAGCAAGGAGGGATTCAGCAGTTAATGAAAACTCCAGTTAAGAAGGTCACTGTAGAACAAGGTGAAGGATCCCGCAGATCACCAAGAATTAATCCCACGATGCAGAAAAAACCAAAAGATAAGGGAAAAGTGGTAACTACACCTCGATCCAACATCATAAAGTTGGGATCCTTGGCATAGAAAGCACCAGTCTTCCAGACATAACCATTGAAGATGACACCTAAATATATCTCCCCGCGGGCACTGAATGCCCCTGTGTTTAAATTGTCCAAGAATGCGAAATACGACATCCCGCTGTCGCCTATGTCAAAGCATGTAAATGTTGCTAAGAATCTGTTGGGAAAGATAGCAGATTGTAAATGGGAGGATTATGACCTCTTGGGAATGAAGAAAGACGAGCCAGATGTTCCCAAATACCCGGATTTTCAACTAGACCAGTATATGTGCTGGAAAAAGGACGCCAAGGGAACTCTGAACTTGGTAGCTGATAGTTGGTTAGCACCTGTCGTTCAGTCGGGGCTACTAAACCTGTTGAGATTGCCACATTTTGACCGTTCTCCAGAATTGAATATCGTGGTTCGTACGCTCATGGTGCGAATCCATCAAGGTTATCTGTGGCTGGACAGAAACGTGGATATTAATATTGATTTGATCCACCGCATCACTGGGATAAGCAAGCGCGGTAAGGATCCTAAGCAATTCTTCCAGGGGAAGAGCAAAGAAAAAGAGGCTGTTGAGAAGATGAAGAAGACCCACTCGGTGGTGAAGGCCAAAAGAGGATTCCCGACAGAAGACATAGAGGACCGAGCAACAAGATTTGTAACGCAGTTGCTCGTAGGCAAGATGCTCAAAACAGCTAGGCCTTCGGAGGTGCCTGTGGGCGCAATACTCCTTGGTGCCGCAGCGGCCGAAGGCCACAGCTTCAATTGGTGTCAGTTTCTATTGAATGAGTTCCTTGAAAAACTCAACGACACCCAGGTGAATGGCGGCCAGTTCCATTTCACCTGGCTCATCGTCCTGATCGCTTTGTGCGGATGGAAGGAGCCACGAGATTATGCGAGCATCGTTATGGATACCAAAGATCCTAAAGGGTTTAAGTTCATCAACCTCTGGGCAAACACAAATCCAGAGCGCTAGCATGCAACCGCATAAGTCTTTTACCCGTACTATATTTAGCTGCGCCGCGCAATCACGAAGACACCCCACATTATGAAGCAGGTCACGGCGAAGTATATCCACATCATTGACTTTGAGGCGGATATGAAATGTATATTCATATCGCTGAAAGCACAAACGAGGAAACCAGAGTGGTTCCCAGGAAAGTACATAATGTATGAGCAGGATATTGAGGACCTCATGAAAGATTGGCTAGCATAATTCCGCGTAGAGGTCATGGACGTGGAGACATATTCAGAAGAAGATGAGCCGATCCCACTCTCATGCCCAATTATTGAAGAAACAGGGAAGAGAAAATAAGCTGAGACTTCGGAGAAGCCAAAGTCGAGGAAAAAGGTGAAGGCTACAAAGATTCAATCGGAGGCAGTCCTCAATGATGATGACTATGAGATGATGGCTGAAACAATCTCAGAGCAGATGAAGGAGCTGATGGCAGCTAAAGAAAAGAAGGACAAGGTCATCCATGATGACCTGCACCAGACGAGGCTCACAATGCAAGGCCTAATGAAAAAAATGGACAATGTCCAGAAAAGCCTTATTGTGCCGCAGGAAGCAGGGGCTGAAAGGAGGTCGGTAGGAACCTCGCAGCAAGGAAGCCAGCAACTAGCAATAACGCTACCATCGAAGACTAAGATTGTCCATGTGGACCCATTGGCTGTTGTGTTGACAATAGCAGAGCAAGTGGCCTTGGACACGAAGGGAGTCGAGAGGGTAGAGCTCGACTTAGCCAAAATCCCGGTACCAGGATTGCACTTCATCCACACGCAGATCGTGGAGGAGATGCATGAATGGACGGTTGAAGCGATGAAGTTACAGGCAGAACTCACCATAGCAAACAGACAAATTCAGCAGAAGGCAGAAGTATAGCTACGCAACGAATGGGATCGCCGACAAAATTTGGAGACTACCATATCCAATGTGGCAAAGGATATTAAAGACATAGACATCCAGGATGATCTTGCAGACACAGTTCTGAGGATAAGAGATAAGGTGAAATGCTTGCAGTTGGAGATGCAGGACAAAAGAGATTTATTATGAGGCCGATATTGCTACATTGAAGGAGAAGCTAAATAAGCAGGCGCCATTAAACGAACAGCAGGCCAGAGAGCAAGCAGTGAGCGCCGCCTCAAAAAGCATCACAAGTGATATGGCTAAGTGCCAATCTCTCCTGGATAAGGTTTCGCAGGCAATTGCAACCCTTGAAGAGGATCAAGGGTTGCTGCAGCTCAAGACTGCGGTACAAGAAAAACAGACAGCACTGGACAAGTTGAATGCAGAGGTGAAAGCTCTGCCACCTAGAGAAAGGCTGCCGAGATACAAGGAGATATCCAGCTTAAAGAAAGAAGTACAAGAATTATGACAAAAAGAGACTAATATGGATAATCAGTTGCAGCAGCTCCTGGAGAATGCCATGGCGGTATCGCAGCAGATTGAAGATAAGTTAATAGAACTGTGCGATAACTAGGAGCAGGTACAAGATAAAATTGGACAAGAAATAACTCCAACACTGCTTGAGACAATTAAACAGGTTGAGGAGGATACAAGAGAAGCAGTGGTGCAGTTGTGCGGTACATATGATGCGTTCGCGGCCAAGTTCGTCCCACCGGTTGTGGCGTAGAGTGAGATAGCTGAAACAATAAGTGGCTCGGGGACGAGCCACATGTAAGTGCTAGGGGCATGTTGGTCCCAAGTTGAGTTAAAGTTTTGGAAGCACCTTTTTGAGGCAAGCAGGGAAAGCTGAGTTGAGCGCAGCTCAGAAACACAATTTTGGCTTAGTATTGAGGATGCTGCGAAGTTGCGCGCAGCATCCAACTTTTGATGAGACTGCGGAGTTGCGCGCAACGTCGAATTTTTGGCCGTGATGCGAAGACCAGTACTGCATAGAAGCAGTGCTGCGGAGTTAGGAGGCCACGTGGAGTTAGCAAAGCGGCGTGCTGGACAAGTATCAAGTGTAGTTACCGGCTCGACCAGTAGCAGCCATTTTTGGAAAGATACTTCAGGATTGCCGAGTGACGAACGTAGGCAAAACAGGAAGGTGGCCACGCGTGGGTTGTTAAGGAAAGCGACATTTGGCACGCGTGGAAGGTAAAACCGTTAGAGAGATATGGTGCGGCAGAAGCAGCTTGCAGGCATGCATGCGATAGGAAGGCCGATAGCGACAGAATGAGGACGTGGAGATCCACCATGATCAAGCAGACGCTACCAGGAGCCAGCAAGCTGGTTTGGAAAACCGGTGTAGTTTTGGAAACCCTTAGGGTTTTGGGTTTTTAGGTCTTCGACATTGTACAGACATGACCTTCGGGCATGATCTATTTAAGAAGACATTTTGTATGGGATAGGAGTTCTCTGGGTTGTTCGGTTTTGGGTTGTTGTTCTTTTGTGTTGCTAAGAACTTAAGAAGATAACCTTTTTGTATTGTAAAATCTCTCTAAGCTGAGAATATTGTAAAGGCTCTGCAGCTGGGTGTGCAGAGACCTATCCGAGAGAAGGAAGAGTCTGTAGCTGAGTGTGCAGACTAAGAACGGTTGCCCCATCCCTTTTGAAAGAAATATATTACCAACCGTTCTTGTGGACATAACTTTCCATCCGGGGAAGTGAACCATGTTAAATCTTGTGTTATGTGATGATGTTTATGAATGAATGACTGTCTGTATTTTCTGTAGAATGAATGCTTGACGGTTTCCTTGCATGCTGTGATATGAGAACTTTGATATGCATTTACTAATAGGAGAAGGTTGGGAATGATATGCTAGGTTCCACGGAAGCAGGTGAATGGTAAACATTTCAATTCTATGTTAAGGTTGTGAATCAGTCATTTAAGTTTAAACACTTTTTTTAAGCACAGTGAAGGAACGCAGCACCGTTAATCATGTTATCATTTCGGCTCACATTGTAATAATCCAAGTTCTAGAATAAACGCCAGAAAGATAACCAGTAAGTGCCTGAATGAATGGATGAGTGATATTCATTTCAGTGCCTTAGCGATTCCGAGATTTTCCAATTAGAGGATAATTGTGTGTGATTCGCAGTTCCAATAGAAGATTCACAGCAGTAAGAAACCCTTGGTGTGGTCTGCAGGGTTGCCTGCACCGCGTGGTATTGCTTGCAGCATAGATCCTATTGCGTACCACATCACTCTGCCTGCAGCGCCGTCCTTCTGTCCTGCGCTGCGTAGCCTGTTCAGATAAACAACTCATCATTTACTGTGGAAACCTGATTCTGCAGTACCCCATAGAGATACACCTCGGGTGAGACCTCAACTTGCTCGCAGGTTGTTGCCGAAAGGGCCGGTGTGAAGGGGTTTTGTTGGTCAAAGGGAGAACCACAAAGAACCTGGGTCTATTTGAAAACCTCTAGGTCAGTTTAAGCCAACAAATTGTTATTTTTGATATATCGTGCATTTTCATTAATTAATTGTTGGAGGTTCCTCACATATGGTATTAGAGCACTTTCTTGGGCTCGTTGGGTGGAATTTATGCCAATTTTTTTTCGCATCTATATTATTCATTTCAATTGTAGGTTCGGATTTGGGAATAATCCCTATCCGCTTAACTGTGGGAAGTACTTGGGCATAGCCCTAAAACCCATTGTGAGGAGTACCACAGGAACCCCGAAGTAGTTGGCCCATTGAGAGGACTTGCCAGCGAAAAGGGAAACGACCCCTACCTAATTGACTAGTTCCCACCCGTGAGGTAAACCAAGAGTTATCGTTTGTGGAAAAGCGATTATCAGTTTTACCTGAGATGTGGAGTGAGGGGTACTACCCTAATACGCAAGTCATTAGACAACATTGGTGGCCGAGTGAATCCCCTGAACTGTTAGGAAGCCGAGCATACCTGTGGTCCATATCTATTTTCAGCTGATAAATAGCAGATTATATCTGTCCAGAACTGTTGTAGATCAATTCCGAGCCATTGTAGACCCATTCCAGACAAAAAAAGGTATAAAATTCTATTTTTTCGCCATATCTTCTTTGTTTTAACTCTGTTTCCTTTGAAAATTTACAGACACCCCTGCAATCCCATTCTTCATATTTCATTCCTGAGGACCCTATCTCAAATTCCACTTCCTGAAGCCAGAAATCCCACATTTGTCTATTTTTAGGGTTTTCCATAACTTCTTTGATTTTCACCTAATCGCCTTCAAATTTTTTCACAATGTTCCTTTCCTATTTCTCCTTCTTTGTCCATCTTTGACAAGTTTTCTCATTCTTTCACCCCGCTTCTGAAATCCCCATTTTCTACTTCCCTATCCATTAGAAAGTGTCCAAAACCTAGTCAAACCCAATTACCCATCAAAGTTTTTCCCAAATCCAAAATTTTCTTTACTAAATAAGCTTCTGTTTTTTTTTCTACCCATTCACAAAAAAAAAACTCCTGGTTATGGTTGTCACCCGCGTAGGAGAAAAAATCATGGAGGAAGAACTTGCAGCCCTCAAAACGAAACTCCAAGATCTGGATGAAAAATTTCTCAGTCTCCATCTTCAGCATTCAACCATGAACAATAAACGACAGCCAAAATCTTCTGCAGACACTGGGTTCTCTTCTTCCAACAATTTTCATGGGCCAAAGCTTAATTTTCCTCGCTTCAATGGTAATGATCCGACTGGATGGATATACCGGGCAGAATAATATTTCAATTTGCATAATACTTTTGATGTCCAAAAAGTTCCACTTGCATCCTTTCATTTGGAACAAGAATCCCTTCAATGGTACCGTTGGTACATCAAGCTCATGATGACCCAAATTGGACAGATTTTTGCCAACTCCTTTTGCAACGATTTGGTCCTAGTGCTTTTGATAACTTCATAGGAGCACTCACTAAACTTCGTCAAATTGGCACTATGAGAGAGTATCAGACAGAATTTGAGAAACTGACCAATCACACAGAAGGATTGTCCGATGAATTCTACAGGAGTTGTTTTATCAGTGGTTTCAAGGATGAAATCCGCTCAGAGGTTAAAATGTTATGTCCCAACACAATGATGGAAGTCCTAAGGTTGGCTAAGTTGGTGGAGGACAAGATCACGGCCCAACAACGCTCCAAAGCCACTTTTGTTCCATTCAGAAATATGGTTTACCAACGACCTCCCATCATGCCATCTCCTTGACCGACTCCTATCAATCATTTATCTGAAGCAGAGATGCGAGCACGTAGAGAAAAAGGGATTTGTTATAATTGTGATGAGAAATTCACTCAGGGACATAGATGTGTTGAGCAAAATCTCTATCTCTTGGATGTGGATTCTCCGCTTGCCTCTGAACTTGGTGAAGAAGCTCCAGATACAATAGATGATCAGGTTGACATTCAACAGCCGCATATTGACCCTCCGTCTCAGGACGACCACCCAGAGATATCTCTCCATGCTTTAGCCGGAGTCACCACCCCACAAACAATGCAGGTCAGGGGTTACTTCAAGAAGCTCCCTCTTACAGTACTCATTGATTCTGGTAACACTCATAACTTCATTGACCCTCGGATCACCAAACATGATGATTGTTTTGTCCATCCTTGCTCCAACTTTGACGTCATGATTGTCAATGGGGGCACCTTACCTTGCAAGGGGAAGTGTTGCAATGTGCGTATCTCTATGGAAGATTATAACCTGTGCTCTGATATGTTTTCCTTGGCCTTAGGCAGATGTGATGTGGTTTTGGGCGCTCAATGGTTACGCACACTTAGCCCCATCTTATGGGATTTTGCTGAATCTTGGATGAATTTTTTAGTCAATGGGAAAAAACACACATTTACGGGCTTACAACCAGGGTCTCTCTGCATCATCAATTCAAATCACCTGGAAAAGATCCTTAAGAAGAATTCACATTGTGTCATCGCTCAGCTCCATTCCATTCAGATGCACCCATCAACGGTATCCACTACTCCTTTGGATCTACAACACATTTTGGATAGATATGTAGTTATCTTTGTTGAACCAGTGGGATTGTTGCCTTCAAGAGACCTTTCTAGTAAGAATTTAGCCACCTCTACATCTGAAAAGGAAATGATGGCTATTTTGCATGCAGTACAGAAGTGGCGGGCATACCTATTAGGGAATTATTTCTGCATAAAGACTGATCACTAGAGTCTGAAATATTTCCTGGAACAACGGGTCTCCTCCCCAGCACAACTGAAATGGGTTAGCAAACTCATGGGTTATGCCTATGAGATCAATTACAAGAAGGGTAAGGAAAATTTGGTGGCAGATGCTCTTTCTCGCACATTTGATGACCTAGTTTCTCTTTCAACTATTTCTATGCCTGTTCCAAATTGGTTGCAATCTGTTCAACATGACTATGTCAATGAATCCTCATTATCTCAAATCATCCAACGGTTGGCCAACAACCCTTCTACTGTACCGCATTACTCTTGGGATGGTACTTCCCTAAGATACAAGGGTCATCTGGTGCTTCCCTAGAGCACATATATTCAACAGGTTGTCTTCTATGAACTCCATGCTTCTCGCTTGGCAGGGCACTTTGGGTTCCTCAAAAAGTATGAGCGGGCACAACGTAACTTCTTTTGGCAGGGAATGAAAAGGACAATTCAACAGATGGTTGCTGAATGTGATACTTGCCAGCTCAACAAGGGTGAAATGACTCCTTCCAGGATTGCTCGAACCCTTGCCCATACCTACATGGATTTGGACAAATATTTCTATGGATTTCATTAAAGGTCTCCCTAAATCTAGAGGAAATATAATGATTTTGTTTGTGGTTGATCGCCTCTACAAATATAGTCAATTTTGGGCCCTTAGCCATCCCTATACAGCCTCCTTAGTCACCCAAATTTTCCTGGACCAGATCTTCCGTCTTCATGAAATCCCTTCTTCCATTGTCTCGGATCGCGATGGAACTTGCACTAGTCATTTTTGGACAAAACTATTTTTCCACACTGGCACCAAACTGAAGATGATTTCAGGGTCTCACCCCAAACAGATAGTCTGACTGAAATTACCAATAAATGTTTGGAAACTTATCTTCGTTGCTTCACCTCCGAACAACAACCTCAATGGACGAAGTGTCTCCCTCTCGTTGAATGGTGGTACAATACTGCATCTAAAATGACTCCATATGAAGTAATCTATGGTCAGGTACCGCCAGTTCTTCTTCCATACACCCTCAACAGTTCACCAGTTTAGGAATTGACTCAGTTCATCGAAACCGTGATCATATTCTTCGCATTTCGCAGGACAATATTCACATGGAAAGAATTCGAATGAAACAACAAACCGATCAACACTGTTCTAAGCACACTTTTCAAGCATGTGATATGGTTTTTCTTTGTCTACAGCCTTCCAAACAATCCTCCCTGAAACTCCAAGGGCACCATAAGATCGCTCCAAATTTCTATGGGCCCTATAAGGTTCTTCGGAATATTGAGTTTGTCGCTCATAAATTGGAACTTCCTCCTTCTTCCTACATTCATCTAGTATTTTATGTCTCTTGGCTGACGAAATTTCTTGGCACCAACATCAAAGGACAAACTATTTTACCAGAACTAGATAATGAAGGATCCATCCTTTTGGAGCCAGAGAGCATCCTCAATAGGCGCACTCTCCAGCTTCGCTCTCGATCTATCATAGGGGTATTAATTCAGTGGCACGGAATGCAACTAGAGGATGCTACATGGGAACCACTCCTTCAAATTCAACATCGATTTCCACATCTAAAGCTTTGAGGAAAAAGCTTTTTCTAAGGGGGAAGGGATGTTAGGAACCCGTGTCAATCCTTATCTTTAATTTGTTAGTATATTGTTTTTGGACGCATATGCTTTGTAAGTCATCCCGTAGTATTATATGTTCCATGGTATTGATCCTTAGTTTGTATTAGCCCATAGTATTATCTGTTCCATGGTATTGATCCATAGTATTGGACGCATATGCTTGGTAAGTCGTCCCGTATTATTATATGTTCCATGGTATTGATCCATAGTATTGGCATAGACTTGCTATATAAGTACGTGTTGAGGCCAATGAAGGAATCGAGAAGTTATTTGTATTGAGCTTGCTCAAAGGAGGTTGCCCCCTCGAAGTGGCCCGCGATCAATAAATATATTCCGTGTTCTGTTATTTATGTTATATCATGCATTTTCATTAATTAATTGTTGGAGGTTCCTCACAAACCCAAATGTAAAATTTGTGGATATTGCATTGATCGGGTGGTAAAAGACATGCCCCATAAGGTTCTTCGCCATATCCCCATCATTCCACATTTTCAACGATTGTTGAGGTGTAAGAACATAGCATAGTTTATGGTTTTTCATGCTCAAATGAGGAGTCAAGATGGTTCCTTCTTAACATGCATGATGTAGGTGAAGCATCACCAAGCTATGTGGTGGCATGGTTGTAAATACCTCATCAAAGATTTAGATGATAAGAAGACAACCTTAGGTTGTGGAATAACTAAAACTTTCCAAGTGACTAATATATTTGATATGTACGATAGACATTCAATCATATCTAATCTTAGATATTATGGCTATTTGGAAGAAATACTAGAGCTAGACTTTGATTCCTCCAAAGTTGTTCTCTTTAAGTTTAAGTGGTATAGATTGTTGCTATAAGGAGTTGAAATAATTATTATAGATCATGATAATGGTTTTATTATGATTAATATTGTTATCTAATGTGGGAAAATCCCATAACATGACAAAAGTTCAACAAAAATGTGTGAAAAAAAAATCATTGACCGAGTTTTCATTAATAATCAAAGACTTATATAACCTTACAATAAGAGAACTAACTCAACAAACTTGGAGAGAATAACTCAACAAGATCTTTGTTGGCCCCTTCATTTTTTGAAGACTTGGTTGTAGAAGATAGATGTATGGTCAAACCTAAGAAGACTTGCAGATGGGGACAAAGTGGAGAAGTGAAAGAATTAAGGAATCCACATTAGACTATTACCGTCTTGACATGGTAAAATATTGTATTTGACAAGGTCATAAGTGACCATTGAGAATGTATAAAAGGTCTGCAAGGGCTAGGGGACATGGTAATTTTTAGGGGTGAAATTTTTCCAATTGGCTATTTTTTGGGATTTTTTTCAAAAAATAAATTCGCTATTTGGTCATTTTTAGACTCTAATATCGCCTATATTTACATAAAATATGTTTTTTATCATAATATTTGCCAAAATTTACATGTTTCAGTAGTAAATCGTATGTTTCATATTTAATATTCGCCTACCTATCTATATACATTTTTTTCAATTAAAAATAATCGCCTAGGATACTATACTTAAGTATAATATTAGAATCCTTAAAAAATACCCTGTTAGGGGATAGTGTGATGCGCATGTGTGCATGAGACTGTAAGTGGAGGGACTGAGTAAGAGAGGTTGGGATAACATTAGAATCACTTTAAGGATGTTTGTTGATGTAAAATGATTGCAAAATATAATAAAGATGGAAGTTCTGTTGCCCCCTTTAAAAAAAATTATTTGTGCATGAATGTTTCTTGTTTAAGTCATGTTGTAGCTTAGATTTGTATGAACTGTGATGTTAATGAATGTTTAATGCTAATTGGTTATTTGCATAAGAGTGTGATTGGTAAAATGTGAAATGTATTTTATGTACTATCCATTTGCTAGCCTCCCTCACAGTTTCACACTAGTACGGTCGCACCTCAGGTGAGACCTTCTTATCTTTGGAGAGGATTAAAAATGTCGATGCTCTAGACTACACTAGGACTTTGTTGGCCCCTTGTGAAAGAACCCCAATCTCCCATTTTGCACCAACAAATGGTTATGTTGTTGGGACTTGGATTGAAACATGGACTTTCTAGTTGAAAGGATGAAATAATTCATAAAAGTCTAATCCAAGATTGGTGGGAAAAATGATTTGAAGATTTTGTGTTACAAGAAGCCTAATTACGGAAACAAAAGATGGTAAAGTATAGAGAAGTTGTGTTGTATGGTGGACTAGAGTATGACCAATATGAGGTCCTCTAGTGTGAGTTTCCAATGATGTTATTCAAGTGGTTAAAACGACTTGCAGAAGATCCAAAATACACAAATCGACAGAAGAAAACGGTTCAATGGACTACAATAGATCTAGATGCTATGATTAAACTGGATTAAACTGTGCAACATCTCTTTTTGTCTACATTTTAACGGAAAATAACGAAAAATAAACATCATTACTCTTTCAGATGTGAAGAAATTAAACCCATTTCATGGCATAACGTATTCGAAGTAAAATTGCAAACATTGCACATTCTTATTCTCAGAGCCGATGCAAAAGCATACCATTTCCATGATACAGAGTCATACATGCATCAAGTAGTTTTATTGTTGGACAACAAAAAACTGCATTGGAACCTCACAAGTACAAAATCAAGCATAGATAATGACCATTAGATATGCATTTAGGAGCAGAGAAACCCACTGGATTAAGGTTTATATTTTTCCCAACCTCTATGCTCACCTACAACCATCTCTTTTCTCTCAAATATGCAATTTTCCTTTACAATTTCAAATTTCTAGTTATTGCACAATCTAGTAATGGTAATAACAATGGAATGAACAAGAAGAGGAATTTTTTTATCTACTATAAAAATTTGTTGTAAAATTTGTATGACAATAATTGTTAGAGTCCAAAGGAGATGAGATAATGGTGAAGAGACAACTGACATAACTTTTGACCATAGAAGAGAGGATTCTTACAAGAGTTATAGAAGTATATTCATCTCATGCTTCCATAACTACATGAGAACACTTTTCCCACCAACCTCACACATGCATTCAATAATTGGATTCAATAGTCAAAATTGAGTAATTAGCTCATTTAAGACACATGGTAGCAAATGGATGAGTTCTAGATTTGACACTTGGAAATAAAGGATTTAATATCCCATAAACCACCTTTCCTTTTCCCTTCTAGTGGAATCATAGCACCTCTACTGATCTTTACACACCCATCTTGGACCATTTTATTATTTTTCCAACATAGTTAGTTTGACAAACCAACCATGTGGTTCATATAGAAATATTTACATTATACATGCTTAGTCATTCACTAGCCAGGCCTTGGCCTTGAGCTCCACACGAGGAAGCATATTTACATCATTTACATATGATTTAATACATTCCAAGTCAAAATTGAGAGTATTACAGGAGCCCTAAAATAGAAGAACGAGAAAAATCTATTCAACTACTTATATATCCACAGAGATGCATAATCTAATTCATAATTACACTAATAAGCGTTTATATTTTACAATTTGGGGTGGACAGGGAATAATATCTTTCTCGATTGTAGGAAGATGATGCAAGTATACTATCAAGATTTATTTTATGAAAGTTGTTCCAAATTTAAAATAATCAATTTAAAAAGTCAAAGTCAGTTTGGTGGATAAAGGTTTACTACATTACTTTTCTTGATCTCCTTGCAACGTGGATCATCTGAGTCCATCTACACATACAATGCAAGAGGACTCATTGTTGTCAATGTCATTGTTTGGGTTGATAATAATGGTGTGGGCCATCTTACTTCCATTTGCTACAACACTCCTATCATTGTGAGTAGCTGGAAATCCCAATTCTAATTTCGTTTAGACGCAACCTGACGATCCCTTACAGTTATTTAGATTTTATGACAGTAGAACAATGGAATAAATGGGCAGTTAATAGATTTCTAGAGCACTGACAAGATGTTATTTTCTAATAGAGGGCCACCCTATAGTTGAAGGTTTTGTTATTCATATGTGTTAAGGGTTTGAGGCTGCGTGAACCCTAGCGCTATGCACTCTGCATGAACCCTGGTGCTCAAGCTCGACTCCCCTGTGGGCTCCTCCTGCGATGGCAGACTTGGATCCGATACCCCCCTCTCCTGAGGAATGCAAGCGTATTTTGGACGCTGCCTTCCGTGCTCTGGTGGACTCCATTCCTCCTCTCCCTGCCTCCTCGGATCCATCTGATGCCAATTTTATCAAGCGTTCTGCTACCCCTCGTATTCAGATTCTGTCGGCAGCTTCAAAGTTGAAAGCCCTCGCATTGAATGATCGTGGGTTGATTGAGCAGTTTTCTAGAATTTGGCCATCACCAAAAACCATGGACGCATGGATAAAAAAGAACTGGATGCCCCTGATCACTGGTGGTCTGCAACACTACTTTTGCGGTAAGGGTTTTTTCACCTTTCTTTTTGAAGATAAGGCTGATAGGGATCTTATCTTTAGAAGTAGCCCCTATTTCATGGGCCCTCGTGGTCTCTATTAAAATCGTTGGAGCTTAACCTTCGACCCTGAGAAGGATGTTCCCTCCGCTGTCCCTGTTTGGGTCCATCTTCCCCATTTGCCACTTCACTGCTGGAATGATGATACCGTGCAAGCTATTGGTAAATCCCTTGGAAAGTATATCGACAACGTTGAGCCGAAAGGACCGCTATTCTCCTGTGCTAGGATATGTGTGGAAGTCGATTTAGAGAAAGGTTTACCAGAGGAAGTGAACCTCTTTATGGATGGATGTGAGCATATGCAGAAAGTGGATTATCAACAGTTTCCCTTCAAATGCAAAAAATGTCATGAATACGGTCATTTTGTCAAAAATTGCCCTAAGACAGTTCAAGAAGCCCCTGAGAAAGCTCAAGAAGAAGGATGGCAGTAAGTCAAAAAAGGAAAAAAAAAGCTTCAGCTCCTCCCCCCATTAGAGAGGCTCAACCTAAAATCATCAAAGAAACCATGTCTGAAATTAGAGAGGCTTCAACTGTCAATAGATTTAAGGACCTACCCACTAAATAAGGGGAAATAGCTATCCTTGAGGAAATTGCAGTTGAACTAGGTATGGAAGAAAAAATCATTCCCATTTCCTCCCCCAGAGAAGAGATGATCAGAGCTATTGTTGGTGGATCCTGCACCCCTGGTGGCTCCTGGGAAGACAAGGTTAAAAGCAAATTTGTTCCCTCCTTGTCTCTAGATGTCTCCTTGGAATCTCTTGAGGAGATGGAAGAAGTGCAACTGCCAAACACTAGAGGAAGGAAGTCGTTGAGGTACCATAGAGAACTCGAGGCCGAAAGAGAGATTGAGCTAGGTAGGAAAAAAAGCTTGCAAGATATGAAGCTGCTTCAGAATTCAAAATCTCAAAGTGGTGCTAAAGATGGTAGGTCCCGAGCAGGATCTTAGCCATCCAAGAAGTAATGTTATTTGTCTCTTGGAACTGCAGGGGATTGGGCGGATCGAACAAAGTAGAAGCCCTCAAAAGTATGATTAAATCTGAAAATCTAGATCTCATGCTAATCCAAGAGACTAAAATGCAGGACGTGGAGGTCATGGCTCTCTCACGCTCCCTCTGGAAAGACTGCCATGGTTTTCCCCTCAATGCTCGCGGGGCCTCTGGGGGTATAGCTACTCTGATATCCTCAAAGTTTTCTCTTTTGTCCTCCACCAAGAACACCCACTAGCTGTTAACTGAAATAAAAGATAATGATAGAAATAATACTCTGTTCATCTGCAATGTTTATGGTCCCACCCATTATAGGGATAAGATCAGTTTCTGGGAAGATTTAAATAACCTCAAGGATAGCATGATCGGAAAAAACCTCATTATCACAAGAGATTTCAATGTCACCAAATCCCAGCAGGAGAATCAATGAGGCAACATTGTCTGTGACCCCTTTGGTGAAAAGCTCGAGGACCTTCTTGCTGATATGGAACTTATGGATATTCCTCTTAAAAATGCAAAATACACCTGGAATAATAGAAGATGCGGCATGGGACATATCGCGGCTAGTCTGGATCATTTTCTGGTAAGCTCCTCTTTCTTTAACTCTGATCTCTTAGTTTGCACTTTCTCCATCCCCTGTGCCTCCTCGAATCATAAGCCCATAGCCCTTTCGCTTCCCCCCCTGAAAATATTGGACCAATTCCCTTCCGCTTTAACCCTCTCTGGATTCGTCATCCAGACTTTTTTGACATTGTCTCCCAAGCCTGGTCTTTGAACTTCTTTGGTTCCCCCAGCTTCATTTGGGAGTCCAAGCTTCGTGCTGTAAAGTATGCTCTTAAACGCTGGGCCAAATCCTCCTTCCAGAACCCTTGCCATTCCAAATTATGCAGTCCAGCCAAGCTTGCTTCTCTTCAACAAAGAATGGAGACGGATGAGGTTTCTTTCACCCTTTTAAGCCAAGAAATTTTTTTGGAACAAGAAATCCTTAGTGCATCCAAGCAAGAAGAGGAAACCTGGAGAATCAAATCAAGATAGTTATGGCTTAATGGGGGTGACAACAATACAAAGTATTTTCATAATCAGGCTAAGGCTCTCCGTAGTTAAAATGCTATAAGGGAGCTGAAGAACATCAACGGGGAAAGGATAAATGGTCAAGAGGATTTAAAATTTCATGCCTTCAACCACTTCAGGGAGCTCTTCATGAACAGTGGAGAAACTGATCTTGAGGCTCAAGTAGATCTCTTGGTAGGAATCCCTAACTTGGTCTCGGACAATACTAATCGAGAGCTCTTAAAGCCGATCTTGGAGCACGAAATTGTCAATGCAATTTGGTCCCTGCAAACAGATAAGGCCCTTGGCCCAGATGGGTTCACCATCAATTTTTACCGGGACGCTTGGGAAATTATTAAGGAGGACTTAAAACGAATGCTCAATTGGACTAGAAAAAAAGACAAAATCAGAGGGGCAACCAACTCCTCCTTTCTTGCCCTCATTCCAAAAGATAAAGCTCCCTGCTCTATTGGCCGTTTCAGACCGATCTCTCTTTGCAACACCTCCTACAAAATCCTCTCCAAGATCCTTGCTACCATAATGAAAAAAGTAATGGGAATGCTCATCTCTGAACCCCAAGGGGGATTCCTGGATGGCTGTCAAATCCTGGATAACATTATTATGGTGCAAGAAGCTATCCACTCTAGCACGGAAAATAATCACCAAGGTATGGCCATCAAGCTAGATATGGCTAACGCTTTTGATAGAGTAAATCACAATTTTCTCTTTGCAGTCATGATTAAGTTTGGTTTTTCTAGAACGTTTGTGCGATGGATCAAAGCTTGCATCCATAGCCCTTGGATTGAACCGCTAGTTAATGGAAGACCTACTGATTTATTCCCAGCTTCCAGAAGCTTGCGCCAAGGTTTCCCGTTGTCCCATTTCCTTTATCTCTTACTTGCTGACTCCATGAGTAGGAAACTACATTCCCTTCAAGCCTCAGGAGATCTTAAAGGAATAAAAATTGTTAGCGGAGTCAAGCTAGTTAATCATTCCCAGTTTGCAGATGATACCATATTGCTAGGAGGTGCCTCCACAATTATTGCTAAGAGATTCAATCTTGTTCTCACCACTTTTCTTAAGGCCTCTGACGGCAAAGTCAATTCAGAAAAATCCAAAATCTACGGCTAGAATTGCTCCCTTGGATCTCAGGCAAGAATATTTAGAATTATGGGGTTTGAAGGAATGGGCGACTGGAACTCCTTCAATTATCTCGCCATCCCTATCTTCAAGGGCAAAAAAAGAGTCACAGATTGGCACGGGCTGATTGTAAAGTTAAAAAACAAAACCAGCTCCTGGGGTACCAGATGGCTTAATCCTGTTGGCAAATTGGTCCTTATCAAATCGATTCTCTCAGCCTATCCTCTCTATGCTTGCTCCATCTCTCTCGCCCCCAAATCAATGATGCTGGAAATTACCAAAGAGCTCAGAAAATTCTTATGGCAAGGAGGGAGATCTAACAACTCAAAAAAATTTCATTTGATAAATTGGGACACAGTGTGCAGACCAAAAATGTTTGGTGGAGCAGGGATCAAAGACCCTTCACCGATGAATCTTGCCCTCGGCACCAAAATTCTCTGGAGGATCATCTCTGGTAAGAAGGCGTGGTGGAAGGAAATATTCTATAAAAAAAAGATGTGTGGATAATATTGACCTGGAGAAAAGGGGAACTTCTATTTGGAACCTCTGCAAGCGAGCAGCCTTTATTATCCAAAGCAACGTCTCATGGATCCCAGGAAATGGCAAGCAAATACAAATTTGGAAGGAAAAATATTGCTCCAGACCCCCGCAAACTATCTTTACGAGCTCTGCGATTTGAAATGTTGGATGGAGCAAGAAAACATTCATACTCTCTATGACTTGTCCTCTTGGTCCAATCAAGGAAGATGGACTGGCTGTCACAATCTCGATCTACCGGAACATCTTCTTCAGGATTACAATATTCTCCTCTCTCTTTTTCATGGTGCTCTTCCTATCCATATTTCCATGAGAGATAAACGTGGCTGGGGGAAAGCAGGATTGTTCTGGTTCAGGGAGGGATATGGCTACTTGGATGCCCTCAACAATCAATGCAGTAAAGACAATAAGTGGAATAGATTTTGGGACAGGGATGGGCTTCCAAAATTCAATGTCTTCAATTGGATTCTTGCCCACAGGAAGACTCTTACATCGAAGAACCTTAGGAAAAGAGGAATAGCTGGGCCGACAAGGTGCACTCTTTGCAAGAATGTTGAGGAGACAGTTGATCATCTCTTTCTGGATTGCAGCTTTTCCAAAGAGGTCTGGCACAGGGCCTACCAGAATAGTCAGCCTGATCTTATTCTTCCCACTAATTGGAATGATCTTTTTACTAACTGGCACCTATACTACCCAAAATATTTGTCCAGGAAGCCGTATTTCAAACGAGCTTGGGTAGCTTTTCCAAAGTATATCTGTTGGAAGCTTTGGAATGCCAGGAACAAAGATGTCTTCGAGCATATCAGGGTCTCTCCAGGCAAAGTTCTTTCATCTGCAAAACCTCTCTGGGTTGATGCCCTCTCATCGAGAGGCATGAATAATCTTATCAAAGAACCCTTAAGTGTTGAAGAAAAAATTTGGGTGGTCGACCTTCTGATCCCCCCTATCTTCACCCCTTCGCCCTCCTTCTACAAAATTCAAAAGCCTCAAAACTGGCATATCGAAATGGAACCAAAGGACTTTCAGATATGGATGAGGGCTCGTGATAGTCACATCCTCTTCTTTGATGGTGCCTTGAAGGGAAATCCTGGGTTGACAGGTGCGGGGGAAGTCCTTCTGGACTCCAATGGAAACAAAGTGACAGATTTCGCCCAGGGGATCGGAAGGAGGACGAATAATGGTGCAGAGTGGATCGCCTTGATTAAAGGTATTGACATCGCAAAGGAAAATAATGTTAAAGATTTAGTGGCCATCAGAGACTCCCTTCTGGTTATAAAGGAAGCTAGGGCCTTAGCCAAAAATCATCTCAAAACTATCTCCAAGTTCCATTTCCACTTCATTCACTCAATCAAAGATCATTTCTCTATCTCCTTTTTTCACATCCTAAGGATTAACAATCAATAAGCCGATGCCATGGCTAATATTGGTGCTAGTTTAAACAGTGGTCTTATTGTTAGAAATGGACAACACCTCGCAAATGTTTGGGTTGCTTAGCATCCCCTCTTGTTCGTTTTATTCTAGCTCTCCAAGCGCTCACTTAAACTTTGGGTTTGCCCTTTTCATGAATTTGGTCAACCTACAGATCTCCTCACGTGTCCTCAAGGCTCTTTCGGCGGTGTTCCCAGCCATACTCCACCTGTCTCGCATGCAGGACTTCAATGCGTGCAGGCAACAGGGAATACAGTGCCTATAACACAGAACAGTGTGACAGATTAGGCATCAAAAACATTCTTCCTTGCGCTGTCCGTTAGATCGTCTTTATTACGTTAAGCATGGAGTGTGGTAATGCAGGTGGTAATGCAAGTCTGTGTCTCCCTGCGCTGCAGAAAACAAATCTAGGTTAACTCAGGAGGAATCGGCATGAAACGGTACCTCTCTGCCCTTGAGGTGGTTCAAGGTCAAGGTAATGGAGACACTGAGCTATAGGTCTCCCATAGTAGTCAGGAAAAACAAATCTGTCGAGGGCACTCTAAAAATGACGACGTTGGTGGCGGTAGAAGCTGGTCTCCATTGGACGTTGGGCAGGGGCAGAACATCAGGGGCTCTGCGTAGAATGTCCACAGCCATCATGAGCACGACAGTGGACGGAATTGGAGGCCTCTCGACGTGGGTTTATGTCAGAATCAGGGTGGTTCTTTGCACCATGCTCGTGGTAGCTCTGGGGAGCCAGGCAGTGGCAAACACTGGATGTACATGGTTGGGGACAATGGGGGAATTGTGAATCTAGAGTCCCCTCGTGGGCCTGATAGTCCTTCCTCCGATGTGCTCTCTTATGTACAGGATTTAGAGTCCCGGGTTCGCTGGCTTAGAGGAGAAAACAGTGACTTGAACAAATCCATTTCCCATCTTTCCACCTTTGTCCAGATTTCAAATTCGGAAGTTAGGAGAAACAACAGCAAAATGAAGGATTATTTCAAAGGGCTGGCTGGCAAAATCGAATCCCTTCACAACTGCCTAAGCATAGTTGAAGCCAAAGTTTATTGCGTTAGGACCAACAATCTAAACGACCCCTCTGTGATTCTTGGCATGGAAGAAGAAAATGCGGGTCCGACAGCTGGTAGCAAGGATAATGTCCGCCACCTTAATGACAAATGAGTCTCTGTGTCTGTTTTAAGATCTCTTTGTTGAATATATGTAGCTTCTTTTATTCTTTGGAAAAATATGTAGCTTCTTTTATTATGTATTTCCTATGTAATCGGCTTCTAGGGCAGTATGTTAATTTTCTTTGTTGTTGAAGAACAATAGCTAAGTATGAAATGCAAAGACTGATATGTGAGGTGCATGTATGGACAACCCTCCTTTTTTGGGTACAATCTTCCCATCCTTTTTTGTAAGATCGTCTTTTTTTAATATAAAGCTTATCATGCGTTGTTGTGAAATAAAAATAAAAATAAAAATAGTTGAAGGGTCTTGTGTGATTTGTAAATGAATTTTTGGTGTGGTGTGATGTATATTGAGAAATCTATCATCTTCATTAAAAGCATGGAGAGATATATCGTATTCACTAAAAGCATGAGTTAAATTGTGCATTGTTTTTGAATTCCATTTGTAAATTGTATAATTCACAATGAAATTTTAATGATCTTAGGGATGAATTTTTTTTAAATGTTGTGTCATTTTTATTGGAATTGTAGGATTGTTTTTTTAGATTTACAGTCTCTTGTAAATGAGATGAGATAGACATAATCTTGTTTTGCTTATCATTCAAAACTTACTACAATTGTTGTGGAATTGCTTTCTATAAAAACTTAAATAATGTATTTTAATTTTTCATGGAATTGCTTTCTATAAAAGCTTAAATAATGTATTTTAATTTTTCTATGGAAATAAGAATATGATTTTTAAGAAAAAAAATATTAATATCAAAATACTTCTCTTATATGTTTACGCCAAAGGCGTTCTCTTTGAGGTCGGGTTTTGGGGCACGGTTCCCCATTCGTCGTCACTCTATCCAATTGAAATCTGACAGCTTCTGCCCAATTAAAAAGCTGCCACGTTCACTCTCGTCTAGTACAGAGCCTCCTGTCTTAGTCGATGGAGTATTTTTAAGGTTGCTTCTGTGTTTTCATTTTCACGGGTTACAATAACAGGACCTCAAATTTCCATCTGATTCAAGCTTGATCTTGCGCAATGTGATGGAGGAATCTGTTTAATCACTCATGTATGCAATTCAGAGCTGATCATTTCAATGTGAAATTCCCAATGGGCTCCAGAGTGAATGAATAACAATACATGTGGAGGCTCTGTCCCACACTAAAATTCTGATTAACCAAAAGGGTATCAGTAGGATTACCAAAACTCTCCCAAACACTGTTGTGCTGATTGCCATCGTCACGCTTTGGCTCGCAGTATTAGTCTGCCACACCGTATTGTTTGTTCCATTGCTCAATACAAGGTTTCCATCCATCTGGAAATTAAAGGAAGCTTTGACACCCACTCTGATTCCACCATTCTCACCTGCAGTCCACACTACTATAGATTCATCGTCATCCCCCAATCACACCTTTCGCCACCTCATTTAGGCCTGGTGCAGACGAATCCCATAGCGCCAAGGGCGTCGAGCACATCCCCACTCTAAAAATGCCTGCAAATTCCCATACCTTTAAGTGGCTCTTTCAGAAGATCGAATATGCTTGAACAACCCGGATCCAAGCCCTGTAGAGTTTCAAGAGGCTAGCCGCAGTCTGTCTGGAACGCAATCTATATCTAGAACGAGGGCGGGGCCGCAGTCCTCACTGGAATACTAAGGGAAAATGGGGATGAAGAAGGCCGCGTTGCCTGCCAGGAAGCGGTGGGCATGCTTGTTGTGCTTCCACTGGATGAAATGATGAAGAGAAGGGTAACTGGAGGTTTATAGCCTGTAATTTATTTTGGGTCACCAAGTTTGGTAATAAAATTGATCAAGCCACTGTAAACATACACACCCAATAATTATTTTATGAAAGCTTCTTTATATACATGTAGAATTTCAGGCCCAAAAAAAGACCATGGGGATTTGTATAATTCACATGGGAAGTGGTCTAATCCTAGCGACTTGTTGTCGACTCTCTTTATCAGGGCCACTCTTAATTTATCCAAAGTCAGTGACTGTTCATACAATCTATCTTGCTCATAGAGGACGTGGGACCATGCCCAAATAGGATTGAATAACTCCCTTACATTTGTTTGTGATTCCTTGCAATAGAGTCTGAAACATTAGTCTATAGTGGATCACGAATTTTTGAAATATCCTCCTGTTTTGTTATGTGCCAATTGGTCATTTTGAGCATAATAATCTTCTCAGTGGCTGCCCATTGCAGGATCACGATGAAACTATATTTTTCACATTAAGAAATATAGTTTATGTGACTCAT
Source organism: Larix kaempferi (assembly GCA_027924585.1). NCBI lineage: Eukaryota > Viridiplantae > Streptophyta > Pinopsida > Pinales > Pinaceae > Larix > Larix kaempferi. Next base: position 6,942,415 of record BSBM01000459.1, on the reverse strand, counting down.
AAGAGGAGCTTAAAACCTATATGTTTGGAAGATTATGATTTCAATTAGAACGTTGACATTCTCCAGGACTTTGCTATTGATGTTTCCCATACTCGATGGTGTATAGTGCATGTTTCTATGCGTAAGAACATGCAAAAGTTTTGCTTGCTGCGTTCAAAGCAGAAAGATTTTTTGGAATGGGACATAAGACAAGCGGAAGCAGCAAAACCCCTTCACGAACATTGCAAACGAAACATTCCTGAATATATGTGTTGAAAGTTTCTGCTTTTGAGAGAGCATGCTATAGAATTGGGGTGAAGCAAATAACATAAAAAAATGTCGCTAATCAAACTCCGAGTTGTAACTATATGTTTCTTGAAATGCTCTGAAATACTGTAAACAGGGCATTTATTTCATAGTATTATGGGTTTTAGACTTAATCCTGTAGTTTCATATTTTAATGCAAGTACATAACTCATAATGGTAGGAACTTCAACACAAATTTACATCCTAAAAACTTAGAGGTATTGAGGTTACCAGCTCGTTAATTGAATTAATTACGTTTTAGATCAGCAGCAAGAGATTCAGAGCATGGACATGTTAGTGAAGTTTTTGTTGAATGCTCACGTGATTTTTCTGGTAGTGATGTTGTTATTACACTCACATTACTTGATTCTATGAAATTAGATCTTATCCTGGCATGTCCTCTTTGTCCGATAAGTCCAAACTTTGCTGGCATTTTTAGTTGTAGGTCTTCACTGATAACAAATAATTGCAGTTTCAAGGCTCTGATTTAGAGTTTACATTTCTTATCTGGTAGGGTTAAAAGGGTGAAATGCAGTAAGCTGAAGCCCTATAATATTTTTCTTCTTTTTTTATTACTAGATTAAAATTAGGGACACATATGGTGTTTTGTTTCATTTCATATTCTATGCATTGAGGTGGTTCTTTTGATTGATAGTGGTAGTTACAATGGTTTTATGTATTCATTCCAATGTTTACTACCTTGGTGGAAGCCCTTGGTCAGCTAGCTTTTAGGAAAATTAACCACATTATTCAAAATAAAGTTTGCATTTTCATTTCTTATGGATATGGTTCAAAGTTAAAATCTGAAATAATATTAATTATGACAAAGGTGTTGACACAAACTATAAGAGTGAACGATTAGAATTCCTTTGTTTTTCTTTTCTCTAATATTAAAAAAATAGGCAAAATCTTTAATAAAGAATTTAATCTACTGAATTAATTATCCGTCTCAAAATTATCTTTGAAATCGTCTTCTCCTTATTTTTGCATATGGGATAAAGAAGTCTCAAGCAAATCTAAATTTAGCCTCGCCAATTTTACGTTGACTGAGGAGAGAATGATGTTTTAAAATGTATCACGTTTGAAGTAAATGTTATTTTCAATAGCGCAAAACCAACCACAGTACAAATGAAAGGATAACAGGTTGCACTCTGTAGTGGTTCTTTATCCATAATTCACAAACAAAAAAATCATTTCATTCTAATACTTTTATTATTTTACAATTTCACATTTATACAAATGTATAATTTTTTAATAAAAAATTGATTATTGTTTTCAAACATCCAGAATAAAAAATTAAAAGACAAAATTTTAATATATATATATATATATACAAATAAAAAATAAAGTTTACATAAAATTGTTTATAAAAAAATAACTATATAAATGAGAAATACAAATCTAGTGTTCTTCGGGTTGAAGGCAATTTGGTGGCACCATTTCTGCTTTCATTGTTTATCACTAATGCTTAATTGGATTTTAAGATTTTCTACATAATGATTACTTGATTTTTGCATTAATAACAATGTTTTTTTGTTTTTTTTGTTTTAAATTAGATTTGTTTAATTGTTAAACAAGAGCTGCGTGCAGCTTAGTCCCTGCCTTATAATATGGAAATAAAAATAAATCAAATAGATTGATAAATAAACTTATAACATACATCTATTTAAAAATGCACCTATCAGAAAATCTAAAAAACAAATGAATAAATTTATAAAAAATTTCTATTTTAAACATTTAGTGAATTATAAAATGAGTGTGAATTCATAAATAAATTTGATTTAGATTATACTATTTAAGTTGAATATATATATTTTTGAATTTGAGAATAATAAGAAGTTTTTAATTAATAATTTTTAATTAAACATATATTTTTGTTCATTTTTTTCTTAATTTATATTTTATAATCATTTAAAAAATTATATAAACTCAATAATCTTAAATTTAACTCCTACCAATTTATAAATTAAATCTTACAGCAAATATATAATTATATAAATTGTTTTCCATTAATTACCGCTTTACTATTTACAATAGATATCTCTACCATTTAATGTAGCAATTAATCTTATTTATGTTAATGCAATGCATATATTGTACACACTTTGACTAAATGAACTTAGCTTATCATTTTTTAGATATAATGTAACAATTCATCTTATTTTATGTCAATGCAATGCATAGAGTGTAGAAAAGGAAATTGGAGACATGGCGAGCATGAATATGTCAATGGCATTGAAAGTCATTGCATATTCTAGATAAACTCATAACCAATTCATTCTTTCAAGAAAAATAATTTATTAATATTTTGTCATCTCATAGTATTTGCATGCTGACATCATTTTTTCACTAAAAGTAATTTATTTAATATTTTTTCATCTTATAGTATTTGCATGTTGGCATCATTCTTTCACTAAAATTAATTTATTTAATATTTTTTCATCTCATAGTATTTACATGTTGACATCATTCTTTCACTAGCTCATAAACAATTTGTTTATGTGATTTTACAACCTCTTGCATTGCCTGAACAACAAATGTTGATGGATGGTATGCCTTTGATTAAGCATCTATGAATACCTCTTGTACATGGTCTTTGTCGGCATGGCTGGAAACGGGGACATGACTTTTTTCACGAGAAGGCTGGTGCTGATATAGCTGGAATCGCAGGGGTGGAACAGGAGCCTCGACCATGTTTTAAACCCTGATTTCCGCCTCCTACTACAATCCTCCTGGTATCTTTTGAATTTCACAGATAATAAATCAACATATATTTCATCCAAAATGATTTTATGAAAATTTCGGTAGTGGGAACAAAAGGGGAGAGGACAAATGCATGGCAGGAGGACAGAACAAGGGACACGTACTAGGAATTTAGCAAATGCATGGTAGGAGGATAGAATAATCGACACGTGTAATAGCAATTCACAATCAAGTAGGGATTATAATGTCAACAGGATTTTCCAAAAAATATTGATAAATACCAATTTTAACACAACTTTAGAAAAACTAAAATATTAATCTCAATTAATCAATTAATAAGTAAACATGGAACATATAATCTCTAACTCTCTGCCTACTAATCTCTAAGTCTCTTCCTACTCCACGACAAAGACTCGACAAAGATTGACAAATTAAAAAAATAAAATTTGTTTATTGTACTTCTATCTTGTTTTGTTTTGCAGGTAATAAATGAGACTGACAAATTAAAAAAATGAAATTTGTTTATTTTACTTTTATCTTGTTTTGTTTTGTAGGTAATCAATTTAAGAAAGGCCACCAATATTTTCAAAATGTCATGAGAATAAAGCAAACTCATATTTTTGTATATTATTAAAAGCTCGACACTCCACTTTATCGCCATATTAGTGAGCTAGGATGCCAGATTGATCCTCAAAATGCTCCACAAAGTCACACAACATAAATTTTGCTGCAAATTTTTAATATATATCAAATCAAGGGGTTGCACAAATAAAAACAGACTTGCAGGGTCGACTTCATCTTTTTTGTGAAAGGATCATGGAGATACCATGGGATTGTTGTAATTTAACAGAGATCAAGGGAAAATCGCTACAAATTGGGTATATTTGGTTAGCTGTAACTATTCCCGAGAACGTTTAAACTTGCTAGCAGGATAATATCATTATGATATCACCGAATTTCGAGATTTGAAGTCACAGAAGATCGCCAACTAAAGAGGATTATTGATTTTTCTCGGAATCTCAATCCATTTGTTTCAATTTGATCGTTTATAGTCTCCGACCACGATTGGATCAAACTATGATCTGCATAGACCCTAACCCTGGAAACCCTAACAAAGTTATGCAAGATCAAAACCAAGCTCTCTGATTCACATAAACCTGTCAGCTATAGCCCAGTGCCTTTTAAACATAGAAAATGGATAATTTCCCCGAAGCACACCCAAACCCTAGAAACAGACTTCAAAAAATAATAAAATGCAGGTAGATTACCTTAATTTGCTCGGAAAAATCTCCAGATAATGCCGGAGAGCCTTTGAAATTGTAGCCTCTTGGATGAATTTGGTATTCAAGCGAACCTGGAAAACAAGGTCATTAAAGACTCGCAAAAATGAAATCTGTGAGCTCCTCTTTACTCAGAAAAATGCAAGGGAAGAACCAAAAAAGCCGAATTTGTACATAGAATCCATCGGAAAGTTCTCTTTTGCTTATGAAATGAGGATCAGAACAGATTAGCTAAAATCACTCGCAAGATTAACCTAGAAAACTTAATTTATGCAACAATTTTTCATGTAATTTTTAAAGGATTTCAAGCAAAACTTACAAACTGAACTTGGACTTACTGGGTGAAATCCCATGGATCTACCACTAAACCACAACCAGAGAAGAACACTGCCATACAAACTGCACTCTCATATTTACACAAAGCTTTTTAAAAACTAAATACTTTCATTTTCTTATGTCCCCGACATGAAGTTTTTGCTCAGGCGAAATTCAAAAGCTTCCTGCAACCCATCCAAGCTTTGTAGAACGAAGCCATGTGATGGAAATATGTTCATCCTACAGGTGGAGGACATGCATTCAATTGCATGTAGACATAAATCCATGTATGCAATCATTTGATATGAAGTTGTAGCCCTCAGAAGTTGCAGGTGATTGCTTGCACGACAAGTAAGTTAGAGCGTGAAGTTTCACGGGTAAAGTTTTAAGGTAAGGTTTTATTTTTTTTTATCTATTTTTTAATTTATTTTAATGTTGTGCAATGAGAAAAAATAGTCAATTCAAGGTGATTGTCCAATTAGAAAATAATAATTTATTTTTTTCTAACTAATTATAAATACAAATTTTATGTTAACATTAATCTAGCTTTAGAAATGGCCTAGACAATTTATTCAATTTCAATGTGATGAGTGTGAATAGTGATAGGTTTTCAATCATAATCAACCACCAAAATGTTTTATGAGAAAAAAATTGACCATTTAGTCATTGATTTGAACTATTAAAGTTTAGGGTTTATTTATAATTTTTTTTGTTAGTTAACATACTCATAAAGTTTGTGTTAGTTGATTAATGGAGTTTATCTCACACACATAAGGCAAGAAGTTTTAGTGGGATCACTAACTTCATAAAAACTTTAATTTAATCACCATTTACACCATTCAAACGAAACCACACTATTTCTTCATGACATGTGTTTTACTATTATATTTTTCACTTCATTGCTTCAATTTTTTCCCTATTTTCATCCCAATGATGTTTTCAATGATCAAATCTTGCTTGGCCATGTCTACCTCATTTCCAAAGGCACTATCAAATCCACAAACAAGATGTATAGCCCTTTGAATAATGATTGGGAGATCTTCTTACAACCAAGCTCCATGGTTCAACGACCATTTAAAGCAAGGTTCATTTCTCAAGAGAGACTCAAATCATTTTGTCAATCATGTATGTTAAAAGTGTTTTGGAATCCATAGTTTCAACATTCCTGAGTTGCATTGAGAATCTTTCGAATTTGGAGCACATGAAGATCAAGATAATATTCTGTTGCATGGAATTTTTCTACTGCATCTTGATATACTCTTGATAAATATTCAGAATTTGCTTCATCTTCATTGGGAGAATAAGAGGAAAAGCATTACAAAACCTGGGAAGTGTTTCTCTCTTTTGAAAGAGGTTTTGCCAACTTTGGGTGACATGAGTGCAATGAAAATGCTAACTGTGTTCGGTTCGTTGGTAACTTTGTCTAGATTTAATATTCAAGTGCATATTTGTGCTATCTTGGAAGGACTTTTTAAAGTTTACTCTTCCTTGGCCTTCCTTGAAACAATGGTTGTTGATTTGTTATGGCACTCTCTGTACAAGACCAGCTCTACACTATTGGAAAACTTTAGTCGAAACTCTTTTTGGGGCTTTTCCCAAAACACCATTTTGATTTTAGTTTTCTTTTTTTAACGATTTCACCATCCAATAACAACCTATCGACGTATTATTACACCTTTTTGAGACAATTGCTAGTTTTAACAATTTTCCACAAGTCAATACAAACTGGTCCAACTGTCATTAAATCATATTACGAATCCAATCAATTCATTGTCATTAAATCACCAACGGAATCTCACGTGACGTGACTGTGGTTGACAATATAAATGGTATTTTATGAACTTTGTATTGGAATAAAACCTACTCATGTTGAATTTATAATGATCATAAATGTTGAACATAAATCAAACGGAATCTCACGTGACATGAGTGTGGTTGACAAGATAAATGGTGTTTTATGAATTTTGTATTGGAATAAAACCTACTAATGTTGAATTTATAATGATCATAAATGTTGAACATAAATCAAATTTATAGAGTTGATATGATGATTTATGTAAAACAAAACAGTTCGGGTTTGCTACATGTTTATTAAAATTATAAAATTTAATAAGAATAATTTTTGTAAATATAATATATTATAAATGATTTATATTACGAATCCAATCACTTCATTGTCATTAAATCACAAACGGAATCTCACGTGACATAACTGGTTGACAATATAAATGGTATTTTATGAACTTTGTATTGGAATAAAACCTACTCATGTTGAATTTATAATGATCATAAATGTTGAACATAAATCAAACGGAATCTCACGTGATATGAGTGTGGTTGACAAGATAAATGGTATTTTATGAATTTGTATTGGAATAAAACCTACTGATGTTGAATTTATAATGATCATAAATGTTGAACATAAATCAAATTTATAGAGTGGATATGATGATTTATGTAAAACAAAACAGGTCGGGTTTGCTACATGTTTATTAAAATTATAAAATTTAATAAGAATAATTTTTGTGAATATAATATTAATATTTTATAGTGATTACATTTCATAATGGCTAAAGAATTTATAATTAATTCTTTAATCTATTTCTAGATAAAACTAACAATTTTATCAATTTATACTTATAATTAAAATAATAATAATAATAAAATCAAATTCATAAGATGTTAAGTTTATGATATAATTAAACTTACATTATTTATTATTAATTTTTTTTTTCTTTATACGAATATTATAAAAATGTTTCCACAGGCAACTTTACTATAGTTTTTTTTTCAAATTTTAAAAATAATTTTTATATTCTAACATAAAAACAGAAGTAGTTTATATATTCTAAGTTTTCGATTTTATGGTGGGATTTTGTAAAATTAGGTAAATCTGTTTTTGGTAAAATTTAAATTTGAAAATGTTTAAATTGTGTTTTTGATTTATAAATAGATTCAGTATTATTGAATACCCAATTGACACCCAAATTATGCAATTTCCATATCTAACAAAACTCCGAACAAAATAAAACTAAAATTATAATCCAAAAATATTGAAAACTTAGTGTATTTAGATTACACCTCAAAAGAAATCACATTTTCATGACAGGTTTGAAATCCAAAAATTCTTAAATTATTTCATGTTTGCAAAATCCAAAAATATCTCATTGAATTGTAAAAATTGATCTATTACTCTCAACTATTACATCTTATAATATACTGCAATGAAAATTCCTAAACATCGGCCACCTATTCTTCTGATGAGACACATATGAAGGAAATTAATGGAGGGCAAATCTGCTAATAAATTAATGGAAATATCAAATTTGCTATTCTACTGCAAGGTATCTGCAATGGGAATAAAATATATAAATATATTTAGAGCGGATCTCAAAGCTCGCTCTAAAAACAGGCTGCAGACTCAAATACTCGGAAAGCTTAAAGTTCCCTCTAAAAATGTTGTAGACTCGTAAACTCGGAAAGCTCTAAAAATGCTGTAGACTCATAAACTCGGAAAGCTCTAAAAATGCTGTAGACTCAAGACCTCTATGACTTGGCAAGGGCGAGAAAGAAATGATAAAGCTCTACTTAAATTTGTAAACATCAGATAGCTCCTTTATTTTCTGCTCGCTGGAAGAGTTTCTTGAAGGGTGAGAAATTTGCATCTCAGCAAACGCTGAAATTGGTTGAGAAGCTTCCCCACAGCTCACCTCTTCAAACAATTGTTTCCTCACTACCTTGTGCAACTGCCCAACAAGCTGTTTCTTCAGAGCATCAAAAGCCATCTCCATTCTCTCCAACTGCTCTGTTGCATTGTTGTTGTACATAAATAAACCATAATAAAGATCAAAACTGTCTCCACAAGTGTTCTCAACAATTCGGAGCAATGTTTCATAACCTTTAGTATTAATTGGAGTAGATTCCAAGTTCAACTTTGCTAACATCCTCCCCACAATCTGGGTAATAAACTGACTTTCAGCAGCATGACGATCATGTTCGGCACATGACATCTCAACCATCCTGCAACCTTCTTTTGCAAATATATTCAAAAACCTATTACAACGTTCTGCTCTGGCTCCTTTACCAACCCTAACCTTTTCATAAACAAGAGGAAGCCCACTCCACCCAGCTTTCCCGCTTTCGGGCCCAAACATAGGATGGGTGCACACTATATCAAAATCTGGAGGAAATACCTCTAAAAATAGATTGCGTGGAAATTCTTTGACAGAAAGGACATCTGCAAATAATGTGTTTCTCTTCAGTCTTTGAGTTGGAAACGACCTCAACACAGACTCTGTTGCTATAATAGATGAACATAGCAATATAACCTCAGGATGCTCTTCACAAAAATCATCTGCATTCTTGAAGAAAGAAACTCCCATCTTTCGAGCAATTTCCCCATGATCTGTTCGGGAATGAGCCAATACTGTGTGGCCTTGCTTAACAAGGGTTTTTGCAAGAAACTGACCAAAATTACCAAACCCCACAATACCTATCTTTAACAGACTATTCTTCTCCAAGTCTTCATTTTTTTTGGATTCATAATGAAATGGCTGAGCAGCATCCAATGCTTGAATCTTCAGATGTCTGGAAAGGAAAGTATGCTCTCTATTTTGTTTCTCTCCAACAGAAAACAGAGAGGTAGATCTACTGTTGCATATTCTTGCAGGCATCAAAGGGTGTTTGACACGGTCAGAGCAAGGCTGTGAAGACTGAAAGCAAATAGCTGAAGGTTTAACTAAAGTAGCCACGCATTGAAACCCAGACATCTCAAGACTTTTGGCGTACTTGTACTGCAACTTGGAGTAAAATGATATAATGTTAGACAGATCGAGCCCTTAGTTTTAATCGCACAGCAAGAAATGCAATACAGCCATGGTGCTTCTAAAATCAAAAGTCAATTTTCCTGCATTGGTTAACCAAGCCCTACAATTTCACCTATATAAGCCAGATTTCTTACCACCAGTGTATCTGATATAAGTCAAGATTGCAATGATATTCGACAAGTCAAGATACATATACTGAACTCCAGAACCTTCAAGTTCATTAGGATATCGATAAATTATTTCCTCCCTTCATAAAAGTTCAAGCATAATCCTGCATGGATTCACAACAGAAAACCCTCAGTGATGTTAAAGTACAAGAGCATTATAAGGTTAGAATCCTTAAACCGTGACAAGTACTCCGGACAGTCAGTCAAGAGACACAGCATCGAAAAGAATAATCCAATCGGGAACATTATCATAAAAATGCAAGAACAGAGGAATTACATAATAACTGCATAGAAGTCTGACAGAGCAATTGGTTTGCGGTATTGGATTTTACCAGAAGAAAACGGTAAATGGAATAGTATATTTATTCTAAGTTTTAGAATTTTTTTGGTTTATTTTGAAATTTGATTAAAAAATATTTGGTAAAATTTAAATTGATTTTTTGAATACATAAATAAATAAATTTAGCACATTTAAATATATTTATAAATTCAGGACCTTTAAATACATATATTTATTTCAAATTATATAATTTCTAAAACTGTAACTAAATTTTTTAAGATTTCTAACTATAAATTTCTGAACAAGTTCCCAACAAAAAGACTACTCGAAAGAAATGCATTTCATATACTTATATGCATTAAGCGTCAAAACAATTATATTTCTGACTCCAAAACGAACGGATATCTTACCGCTGGAATGACTTTACATCATCAACCGGGACTTCCTACAATAAAATTTGAATATTCACTGGAATTAACTCTACATTCCAAACAAAATCTCATAATCAAACATAACTGGCACAAGTCTAGCGGATTAGTTATATGCGCTTACATAGATGCTTTAAAACCAAGCTTCCCAAAAAAATCACATTTCATTAAAAACCGAACAGCGATCTTATGCTCGAAAGGCAGGAACTTCAAATATAACTATACGGATCGGAAAATAACTAAAAATGAACCTAATAAGTTAAAATTACTTACGGGAACTGTTCAAACAACAAAAGCAGGGTAGCTGAGGGCAAAACAAAAAAGAAATACTCCACTCTGCAAACAAAAACCGATCCTCTAATGTGTAAAAAAAAAAATTTAATCTTGACGCAAAAGCTCACAGATTTGACGGCTGTAATGCCTAGCCCGATCCTCTAATATGTAAAAAAAGGGGATTTAATCTTGACGCAAAAGCTCACAGATTTGACGGCTGTAATGCCTAGCCCTTTTTACTTTTAATTAACAGAAAGATGCACAGAGATTTGCCTGCCAAATGCTACGAAAACAAAATTATATTTAACAAAAGGAAAGAAAATAAAGCTATGTTTTGACCGCTGTATGCTTAATACTAGCGCTGAAATGTCTGATCCTCGTTAATGAAAAAAAAGCATTCACTTCATGGTTTACACACAGATTTTCGACGGTTTAACGAGATGTGAAGTTAAAAAAAATGAAAACTGAGAAATGAAAAGCAAAAAATAACAAGACTCGGACATTGAAATCCATAAATTCATAGTTAAAGAAAGTAGCAATGTTTGAGTAGCAAAAGCAACTTGATTACTGTTATAGTTCCTAATTCGAAAAATCTTTAATTTAACGTAAGATTTTAATTTAACGTCTAAATTAATGTCTAAACAACTTACAGACTCCACTAAAAAATAATAACAAAAACAAAAATGCAAATTCATATTGATAACCAAAGTTGCAGCACACCTCGAAGCCGAATTCCTCCAGAGATTTAAACAACACAAAACACAATAAAGTGATCTCCATTGCCACGAAAAAAATGGCGATATTTAACAGAAAATGCTCCCAAACCCTTGGACACTGGTTACAGAACAGAGAGAATTCAGTGGAGAAAACTTATTTTGGTACTTCAAGCTACCAAAACATGGAATCATCGGGAGCGATGGATTACCTTGAAAACTACATCAATTGGACGGGGATGAGATTACCGCACAGGTAGCTTGCATCACGACAATGGAGTTAGTTAATCATTATATGAATAGATCTTAAATAGATCTTGAAAATAAAAGAAATTGTCAATTTAAAAATGAATTATCACATAAAAATCTCAATTGATGTGATCCCTTCTTACTCCGTTTTGACTGGTCTCGTGGTCTATGTTCTAATGATCAACCATTTTGACCTGGTCAAATAACATTTTTTCAATAAAAAATAAAAAGAAGTAATTTGAACCATGAAAATTATTAACCAACTCCATTATTATATAATAAAATTACATTCTATATAATTTAAAAGCAAATAAATATTTGGTAAGACTCGGAAGGACTCATTATTATATAATAAAATTACATTCTATATAATTACGCCCTAAGGCGTTTCTTTAAGTGAGAACGACTCCCCGAATTTTTGCTATGATCGGATCAAGCGTCCGACGATTGAAATGTTTTAGGCCCTTGATTCTTGATTCATTCCTGAACGATTTGACCTTCTCTTGCCTGCCATCGTGATCGCCTTCATTCATCTGCTTCCACCGCTTTATCTTAACCGATCGACAGGGACCAAAAGAGTCAATATTACAGCAACACATGGAGAAGAAAATGGATGAAAACAACCTCTAATTGGGAACCCTACGATTCAATATGCAGATTTATTTCTCAGAACCCTTGTCGTCTTTCAGAGCCACGCGGACTGTGTGACTTAAAGGCATGCATGCATGAAAGAATGCAGAAGAAAATGGATTTCAACATATTTTATATTTGTGTTTACTTTGGCAGGATGACATTTGTCTCTCAAACGGTTTAGGTGGCGCAATATGTTTAATTCATACATAACAACGATGGATTTTACTATGCCGAACATATAGTTAAAATGTTATAAACGTCTCCAAAGGAAATCGATGACTTCATGAACTATGTGATGATGAATGGTACCACCCAATAAGGCCCTTGTTAACTCTATCAACCAACCATTATAGATCCTTTTGGAATGGTCAGTACTAGGTTAATTTGCATTATAGATCCTTTTGGAATGGTAAGTACTACGTTAATTTGGTCAAATGGTAAGTGTTATGTTAACTTGGTTTTACTAATCAAAACTTTTCTTGACCAATTGGAAGAGTTAACTTGGTGTTATAGAATCTTCCAAGGTAGACTTGATTTTGAATAAAATAATAATTTATAATTTTTTATTAATTATTTGATATTACAAAATGAAATATTATATGATTTTTGGTTTGAGTTTTGTGGGCATTTTAGATTGAAGATTAAATTAAAAATATTTTATGATAATTAATTTGGAAATTTTTTATTTAAAAATTAATTTTAAAGAAATTAAACTTTTTAATTTATTATATTAATAATTTAATTATAATTATTTCATAATTAAATTTAAATTTAAAATATTAAATAAACTACAAATTTAAATTATATTTTATTTTTTATTCAAAAAATTATATTTTATTGTAATCATTTTGAAACATACTTTTAAGTGTACAAGATATATACACATTTATTTGTATGGTAATGAATTTATATATTATAAGTAACATTAAGTAACAAAATCTTACTATAATTTATTAGCATTAATTTTAAAATGTTTCTAAAGTTTAACACAATTTCCCTATCTCACAATTGAAAGATTTATTTATGTATGGTAATGAATTTATAGGTTGTAAGTAACTAAATCTTACTATAATTTATTAGCATTAAAATTTTAAAATGCTTATAAAGTTTAACACAATTTCCCTATCCGACAACCAAAGATTCTCAACTAACTTCAATGAGGATTGACTACTCATTTCAATAGGAATTGGTACTCACATCAATACTAAACATGCTCTCATCGCATCCCTTGAATCCACATTCTATGTTATGGATCTCCTTGCTTCATTTACAATATGGCGTTCTTTTATTGCACCCCGAGGTGCAATTGCTAGTTTAAAAGCAATTAAAGATTTGGTATGACTCACAAGGAGTTAAAAGATGATTATGGTTAAGAGCCCTCTAATTTAAAAGCAATTAAATTACACTTTTTAAGAACCCTCCACACTTGCCTACTAAATACTGAATTCACCAATAAGTGGTTAATACACTCCGCACTTACAAGGCAAAGCACACAAACCCCGAGACCTATACTACCTCTCTTCATGTAAATTGAGGACCTGGTCAACTAAGGCCATCCATAAGAATAAGTAAATTTTGAGAGGATCCTTCCACTTCCAAACCACGTTATACGACCAACACCCCTCCTCCCTTGAACTTGAAAACAAGATAGACTAATAAGCCTGCTTAACGACCACCTGACTAGTTTTTTTATTCCAAGACCAAGCCAAAGAGTCCTCCTCAATGCTAAGTGTGACCCCTGAATGCGCCAGAGCTTGAAGCTAGTTGTCCCATTCAACTGCCTCGGCACCCCCTAGCCCTAAGGAATCACTTTTCCTCTAGATCTTCTCCCTATTCCCCCCAACATTTATTGTGCCAGAAACTTGATACCTTTCAATGCCAATACTCCAAAATTTCTGAGGATAATCTGAAGATATTAGGTCCTCCCAATCAAGAATCTTTGCCTACCAACATCTTCCTCCCATCCCCAATCCTCCAAGTCAACCACTTTCCAACAACTACAAAGGAATCCACCAATCCTGACCAAAAGATCAACCTATTTGAAGTCTTTTTAGCTCCCATTCTAATCCAATCTTCTATAGGATTCCCTTTGAAATATTTATCTCTCATTAAGCAACCCCATAACCCTGCATTAGTCAGACTCCTCCATAAGCTCTTAGCAACCAAAGCCTTCCTAAAATTGAAGATGTTCATAAACCCCCATCCACTAAATTGCTTAGGTTATGCTAACCTATCCCACCTAACCAAATGAAGCCCTTTCTTCTCTAAGCCCGCCAGTCCACAAAAAATCAAAACATTTTTGCCTAATTTCACCCATAATAAATTTGGGGACCTTTGCCAGAGCAATCCAATAAATGCGAATGCACTCCAGAACTGATTTTTATCAAAATCATACACTAGAATATATGTCAACTAAGGTTAAGTTAAATTGAAAAGAAGTCTACAAAAAATTAATAAAAAATCCATCATGGATGTGACTAAAAATAAGAGTAGATCTACTGCTAAATCCTACGTTGGTTTACATACCCTACCCTACCCCCCTCTGGATTTGAACCTATGATTTTATGGGAGGAAACACATGTTCTTAACCGTTAGTTGTACAAATGTACTTAGTAACAAATATTTTAAATATACTATAATAAAAGTACTTATAAATGTACCCACTATTCAATTTTCGATATAACATGTACCCACCAATAAATGCACCTGCTCATTCAAAATGCAAATTACATGAGAGTAAACACTTCATATGAATACGTCAACCATGTTTATTTTCACTTTTTAATATATATATATATATATATATATATATATATATATATATAAAGCACTATTACTTTTATTTTACAAGTAATATATAATAATAATCTATTTTTAATGTCACAACCAAGCCAAACACCAATTTGGTGTATGAGACCCTCTTATTTGTGGGACAAGGGACCCCTTCTACACAGTGATGTAACCACTAAAGTCTACAGAGGTGTACATACCCTACCCCCTCAAGATTTGAACGTATGACATCCTAGGAGGAAAGTAGTTTACTTTAAAAAGTACTTTATGAAAATATATATATTATATATTTAAAGGCAATTTTTAGTACTTTACTTACCACAGTACCATAGTTAACCATGTCTTGTCACCCTTCATCAAATAATCATAATTAACTCAAACAATGCCAACTTAACTATAAGAAATGATGTTGTTTTCATTTCCTTATAGGACTTGTTTAATGTTGTTTCATTATGGAGCTAATGAGAACTCATTCTTGTTTTAGCAATGTTTATTTTCTTTTGTTGGCGTAGATAACTGATCTAGAGATGCATTCTTCTGTTCGTGGCATGGTTCTTTAGTAAACCGAGAATAGTCCAATCATCAAAATAAACCTCTGAAAACCTATGTATGAAATCTTTAAATGTTGTGACTACCACTCTAGAAAATATGGCAGGTGCGTTCTTCAGACCAAAAGGCATCACTGTGTACTGGAACGACCCCCATTCTGTAGCAAAAGTAGTCTTGTGCCTATCTGCGGAATCAATCCTGATCTGATGGTATCCAGAGAATCCATCAGTACAAGAATACGCCTCATTCCCTCCAACGTTATCAAGCACTTCATCTGTGAAAGGGGTAGGAAATGGGTCATGCATCGAAGCGTCATTCAGCTTTCTGAGATCCACACAGATCCCGATCTCACCCTTTGTTTTCTTATCCTAGATAACCATCGAGCTTATCCACTCAGATTCTTCAACTGGCTCAATGATACCTGCATCGAGCATCTTATCGAGTTATGCCTTAACTTGTTCTTTGTAGCGCGGGTTCAGTCTATACAGTCTTTGCTTCACAGGTTTCGCGCCAGGCTTAAGAGGAATTTTCATCACTCCTAAGTCTCCCAGAATACCTTTCATATCTGTGAATTTGGTCAAGAATAATTCTCGATATTCCTGTAGTATACCCGCGACCTCCTCGACTGTGTCTTCATCCCAATAGTCTCCGATAGCTGCGAACTTTGGCTCTTCGCTAGTGCCAATGTTCACTTTTCTTGTTTTCACAGATCCACTCATATCTGGAATTTCCAGTTGAGGTCCTTCTACCTCGCACGCTCCCTCTGATTCAGGTATCTGTATATTGCGCGGGTCCTCCTCATCACTGTCTGCTTTATCCTCGCATTCTTCAGCGATGTGATAACAATCAAGGGCGTGCTCTAGTTGCTCCTCCCATTCTGGTTGTAGGCACGCAGGTATGCTGTTTGCTCCAAAGAATTCTTCTAGTGTCATGTTTCCCTGTGTGCGATCTGGTATGAATATTCTTTCCTTAAGAACCTGCAACATGTCATTGATACTCGGATGTTCGTCTTCAAAACTGAAATATGTCTGGAAACTCACGGTTAGGGCAAACCAATCCATTGTGCCCTTGCGCAACTCCATGTCTAGGTACCACTTCTTTGGAATCGGTTCTTCCAATGTATGCACAAACAGATGCACCCATTTTGTCTGTGGCCTTTCCACCCAAGCTTGTGAATAGGCTTCAATATGATCCCTTGGATCCGTCTGTCTATTATATTTTTCAAAAGGTAGTGTAACCTTCTCAGCAAACCTGATTTGCATATTAATTCTGCACTGATCCCATGTTGTCAGTGTCTGCTTATGCGCAGCCCACCATCTGGCAGTTGTCTTGCGTAGTGCCATGTCTAATGCCGATACGCGGTATTCATCCGCAACTGCTGCAGTATATTCCTTGATAAAGCAATACACATTAGATAAACCATTATAGGTAGGGATTGGAGTTACCTTTTTTCCAATCCAGCGGAGTGACTTTGTGATCTGCGCGCATCTCCTGGCAAATACTTCATGCAATCTACTTTGCCAGCTTTCCAGTCCTGCATCAGAGTCTGAGATGCAAGAGTTGTCACAGCGCCAGCTGAGCGCTCCATCCGCAGTTGGATTAGTATAATCAGCAGCATTGGTTGTCATCTTGTGTAACATCCCTCAAATTTGACCTTTATTACTATTATTATTGTTGTAAATATACTTGTAAATGGTCCTGGTGAGGAGCTCAAGGCCAAAGCCCCACCAGTGGACTTTGAAAGTTTTATTATTTTATTCTTTCCTAGGTCATAAATGTTATTTAGGAAACTTAAAAGTTGGTCGCAACTGAATTGTTTAGGGTAGAGAGAGAAGTCGTCGTAACTACAAAGACAAATACTACACCTTATCATGGGTGAGGGATCCCATATCTAACCAGTTACAGCCGAAAGATAGTAAGGAACCCCTAAGACCTAATGGTCAACGCTAGGTTAATTATTTTAGCCTAAGAAAACTACGATTCATAACTTAGCAAAAAGAAAAAAGGGAGGAAACCTTATGCTATTAATAGTCCACTCATTAAGTCATTTTTTTTTAGCCTAAGGTTTCTTCCTTTATGTATGATAACATGGCTTCCTTGAGAAAAATTAAGTTATTCATTAATTACTTAAATGTAGACCTAGACTTAGGTAAGGCCAAGTGTTTCTTTGATTCCTATTTTCTAGCTTAAGGCTAAAGAACTATTTAATAAATATTAAAGAGTTAAATATAATTTCTTTTGGCCAAATACTATGCCATGGTTATATATATATATATAATGTTTTTATCCTATGGGACTATTAAATGATAAAGGGACAATAATTCCTAAGGATAAAAGTTATTAAATTAGAATTTAAAATATAGAATATTTCAAAAATGGGGACACGTTTTACTTGGTGAAGAGGGACTTATATCTATATGTATATACCTTCATAAAAAAAGGATGGGTTACCAAATACTTAAATCATTAGTTAAGTATTTATGAGTAATGAAAGGTAGACTTTATTAAAAACAAAAGAAGTGTATGATATCGTATAGTCTTGATGATCAAAGGTTTCTCGCTCATGACATTGTATGCTATATGCTCATGGAGTAAGGCTCTTCTTTAATTTTTATTTTTTTATGTATTAGGTTTAGTAGGGTTTAGGTTTTGATTTTTCTGCCATACGCATAGTCCAAAATAATTTGCTAGTTGTAATGATTTAGTAGGTTATTAGTTAACTTCAGCGCGTGCTCACTTTAGTTGATGTTCATATATTTCGGGAATTATTGACGAGGCTGGAGAAAATTCCTCTTTCTTAGTAATTTTTTTTTTTTATGTATGTATGGGTAAACTCTATGGCATAAATGCTAAGGTCCAAGGCTAGTAAAACGTAGCATAAATTTATAAATTGGGTATTAATGTGGGGTTTGGGATTATAATATTATTTGAGTATAGGCGGTTTTACAAAATAACAAAACCAAAATGAAGATCTCCTTGTATTTATATTTATGCACCGTAATTTATCATGTATGATTTCGGTGAAAGTCATGGGAGTCTTATGAAGATCTTTTTATATTTTCTCAATCTAAGAGAGATGCCGTGTAGTTTTAATATTGAATAGTGATTATATAAATTCTTAAAAAAGAGTGATGTCCTTTGGTTAAACATTGAAAAGTATATATATATATATTCTTAAATATATGTTTGAAGTATGGTAAGATGTCCTTTAGTGTAAATACCAAAAGGTATATATATCTATGTTCTTAATGTAAGATTAAAAATATGAAGAGATGCTTTTTGGATTAAACATTGGATAGAAGGTATGTTTTAATGTATGTTTAAAGGTATGGGGAGATGTACCTTAGTTAAAATAGTAAACTTTATATATGTTTTCTCTTAGTAGAAATCTGGGTTTATGTATACTTTGCATGACCAATGAAGAAAAGTTAAGCCTTAGTAGTATGAAGGAAACTTCAAAATTTAGTATTCAAATTTATGTATAGGGTCACTAAAGATTGTCATGTAAATACTTAGCCATGAAAGGGTCCTCTGGAGGAGAGACTTAGGAAAACGGAAAACAATTGTCGTACCGTAGATACATTGTATTGCTTGATTTGATGAATAATAAAATAACACAACCCTTTTGTGGACGTAGCCCAAGATGCGGGTGAACCACGTCAAAATGTTCTCCTTGGTATGTATGTTCCGGGGTGTATATATTTTTTGATATCGTGTTTCAATTGTTACTTCAGTTTTTGTTTGCTTAAATATGTGTACCTTAAGCATTTTACTAATTATGAAAGTTGTTATTGTCTCGTTTACGGGTGTAGTTAAGTTGGGGTTATTCATTTATAAAATGTACTTCGTGTATCGCTTGTTCATATATATATATATACATATATTGGATGCTTATATGAATAAATTAATCCTCTCGTGGATGTGTCTCAGGTAAGATAAGTAACTGCATTCATAATTTGTAACCTTCAAAAGTGAACAAGATAAATAGGTTAGATAGAGTATCTTTTAATGATTGTGAAAAGTACGGGTACATTAAATAATTAATATTAAAAGTCATGAAATGTTATAATGATGTTTTATTTATAAAAAAAACAAATATGGATGTTGTATTTGCATTTTATCTTCCGCAGCGGCTTTTAATGACGATTAGACGTTTATGAAAATTTTAATTTTTTACTAAATTTTTGGGCTTGTGACATCTTGTAAATACGGTCCAAGTCTTGGGCTCTGGATTCCTCCTGAATCGGTTCAACATATCGTTCACCCTGCAAGGGGTCCAATGGTGCGATGACCCTTATATCATTACCTTCAAATATCATTTTCATGGTTTTCAAATTAATAATGGTAGAGTTAGTCATTTCCCAATCGATACCCAACAGTGTTGGATAAGGATGGCTGTCATCCACGATTTCAATCACTTCAAAATATGCATAGTTGCACACTCCGTCAATGTCAACAACGGTGTTGGGTAACCTCCCCAAAGGTATAACTATCCCTTGATTGGCCATTCTTAACTGTAGAGGTGACCACTGCAACTTTGGTTTGCCCATCTGATGCCATGTCTGCTTGGTCAAGACATTTACTTTGGATCCAAGATCAAGAATGATCTCATCCATCTCATAGTCCCCAATCTGTGCAGTGAGCCGCATTTCCCTTCCTGTTCTTTTGGGACTCCTAATATTATGGACTGCGCCATGGGAAACCTCCTTCTCACTGCGTGGCTCATACTGCCTATGTAGTTTTTCAAATTCCACGAAATCATCTGTGCTCTTTAATAACTTCATGCAGCTTCGTAGGATCTGCGCAACAGAGATACCTGTATTTGTTGCAGCACTCATCTGATCATATGCCACTGGCATATCCTCTATTTGCAGTACTTCACTATGCAATGGGATTCTCGGTGAGGTAGGTGGCGGTGTTTTGAACATGTCCCACGCTTCTTCGAATGCTCCCTTATTTTTCTGTAAGTCCAAACCAGGTGTTCTCCCAGCAGCTTTTCTAATCCATACTGGTTGACCAGTGGCCTGCTTAGTATCGCGTATTCCCGAAGTAGACACTTATGCGCCTCCATCTCTTCCTGTATTAGCACCACTGCGCGTTACCACATTTATACTTGGATCCGCAGTTCTTCTCTCTGCTGTGATCAACTGAATGTTGGGGTTCGACGGTTCAGTCCTTCTTCGTTTCTACATTTCTACCTCTAGTACGGGGCAGTCTTCAATAACATGCTCAAATGATTTACAACAACTACACGTAGTGCATGGGTTGGTACAATCTCTAGATACATGACCTGGCTGGCCATAGTTATAACAAATTACCTGGCCTCGACCTCTTCCTTGGGCTGGGCTGGCATTTTTTCCTCTCCCGTGGTATCCACCACCACGGCCTCTATATCCACCCTGATCGTACTGCGCATTCTCTTGTTTTGGGTGATGTTCTTCTTGGACGCGGTACATTCCAGCACCTTGCATCATTTCCATATCTCGCTTTATTTCATTCATGAGCTCATATGCGCGGCAGTTGGATTCATCATGTCCAACTGATTACAGAAATTGCAATATAAGTTTTTTGGTGTTTTTGCGTATTTCTGTATTAGATAACAGTCCTCAGGTCGATGTCCTATGGATCTACAGATATCACACCATGGTGCCTGGTTCTGATTCATTAGGTTCGGCGCACCACTGTTGAGATAATCTTGAAATAAGGGGCAATGTTCTCTGGTGTGGCCTTCTCCCTTACATCCTGTACACCAGACCTCATGCCTCTGTTCATATCTTTGTTCCTTTCCATTCTTCATACCTTGCAATTCTAGTGTTAAGGTGGTTAACTGGTTCTGGATCTAGTCTTGTCGATCAGCGAAGCCTCTAGCTTCATCGCGATCTCTAAGGCCTCTGCCTGCGATGCAACCTTCTGCTGCATCAAAGGTTGTCTGATGTGGGGCAACAACACAATGATGAACCATTCCTGATGTTGTTGCGGAGCTATAACAAAGATCACTTGGTCCAACAATGTCTTAAATTTTTGGTCAAATTCCTAGACCGTTTCGGTAGGTTTCTGCTTAATTTATTTCAACTCTGTTATGCACTGCGACTCAGATTTTGGTTTCTTAAACTCTGCTGAGAGCGTGGCCTTAATTTCTGCTAGCATTCTTGGCTGTGCCTAAGAATATTTCATAAACCAATGCAAGGCTTTGTCTCTGAAAGTAGTGATGAGTTGCGCTCTCTTCACAGCATCATCCTGAACTTGCTTTACACACCATACGGCTTCACATAGAAACCAGTGTTAATCAGTATCTTCTAGACCCGTTCCTTTGAATATCGACAGTTTTATATCGTTATCTATCATTCTCCTTCCTGGTTGTGTAGCACCTTGAGTAGTGCTATGGTTCTGCGTGGAAAAAGTAAGTGTGGTACTCGGAATAGTGCTAGGAGTACTACTCTGCGGAATATTCTGAGACTGGGTATTCTGAATTGGAATAGTCTGAGTCGGAATGGTCTGAGCACCCACTCCTGTGGTGTTACCAGTATTGATGTTATGTGGAATGGGCTGCGCGATGCTCATAGCGGACGAATTCTGAGATAGGGGAGGCGCGGTATTTTCAACTTGCGGGTTCTAAGGTGTAATAGGTTGGATTGTGGCTGATGACGACGCAGTCTAATTGGTAAGGTCACATGGGATTTCGGTATCCACGCGGAGTCTAGGTCCTTCGTGATTCTTTTCTTTATTAAACTTATATCTCTTTCCACTTCTCAGATTATGGGTTTCTTCGTCAGAGCCACTATATATACTTTCTACCATGACAGATTCAAAAATATTACTGCATTCTTAAAACGCCTTTCTCAGCTAAAAGCATTTTAATGTTTAGACTAAGATTGTTCAAGTACTTACCTTTGAATCCTTCGAAAAGGTATGCTTCAGCTTGGCTGTAGGATTTCAGCGTGTCTATAGAAAATTCTATTACAAATCCTTCAAGTATGCTATCAACCCAGAAGTCGACTGCTCGCAACAATGGGCTGTCTATTGCTTTGAGCTGCATAGTGAGCTCTGGAGTCCACTCTGTAGGTACTCCCCCTTGAAAACGGTTTTTTCCTCTCTATGAGTCATGATATCCACTCGTGCATCTCGTTTCCAAATGAAGCCCAGAATATCTCGTGAATATATTTCCACAAATATCTATTCAACCACTCTACGTCAGAGAGACGCGGGTGTCTGTTCTCTTTCTTTGCCAAATCTCTTTCGGTCTTATCACACCAGTCCCAGATCTCTTTCTTTTCAGGATGCCAATTGTCTGAACCCAATGAGAACTGATATTCTTTGTCACACATTACTTTCCAAATACAATACCGCATCACTGAGTCTTAGCGCGACAACGAAACCATTTGTTGGTGCAGATAACTGATCTAGAGGTTTCCAATGTAGACCCACGTACTTCGCGGTTCAAGGAAACAACAAAACCCCTATTCACTGACCCTTTCGGTAACAGACTGCGAGTAGCCTGAGGTCTCACCGAAGGCGAAGCTGAGGGGGTGGTTGCATAATCACGTTTCCGCAACTTGGTGATGTGAATGTCAAAGACACTGATGGGTAGCGCGGTATAGGACTCTTGCTGTGGACAGAAGGCTGCGCGAAGTCTCTACTTCATGTCGGATACTTTGGCAAGCTGAGGCGCTTGCGCAACCAACGCATCCAAAGACTACTCGATATTGGATACTTCCAGCATCACGACGATAAGCTATCAACAACTTATCTCGCAGCACTCACAATGGGTCAGCCCGTCAACTAGACCGCGCGTCTACTTCAGGACTTGATCAACTCTAATCAACCTTACGTAACGATCTTTATCCATTCAACAACAATTATGTTATTATCTTTATGGTGTATGTAAATGAATGAAACACACAATACTGCGCATTCCAACGCTACGCTCAAATCCAATGCTTAACTATGTGATTATCCAACAGATTCATGCATTCAAAGACTTAGAAGTGATAAATACTTAACATTCATCCACACATGTATTACTTAACATATTATTCCCATCATTCCCGCGGTGAATACATATAAAAGCAATCACATAACAGATAACTATGGCATTAAGCATCCATACTAAGCAAATGAACAGTTGAAAAATACAAAACAATCACACTACACAGAATTTAATTTGGTTCACCCCTAAGATGGAGGCTATGTCCACAAGAACTGTTGTTATATTGGTATTTTGGGAATGGTACAACAGTTCTTAGTCTGCGCACTCAGCTGCAGACTCTCTTCTCTCTCAGATGGGTCTCTGCGCACACAGTTGCAGAGCCTTTACAATAGCTTTTAAGATCAAAGATTCTAACAATGTTCAATAATGACCAACCCTTCCCTTACAAAATCATGCCTTATTTATAGATCATGCCCGTAGGTTATGTATTTACAATTCGTAGGAAAAACCCTTAGGTTTACAAAACATAGCGTGGCTAACTACCAGCCTAATTGTCATTGTTTACAGCTTGCTCCGCTTGCTCAAGGCTGTCGTGCTAGGCCACTCATGGCTCACACGCTCTTCTGACAGCCGCAATCATCAAAACGGTTACAACTGCATCATGTCCTGTCCATTTCCACACCTTCTTCCTACTTGTCGCCGTCGACTTAGTGGCCTAGCTTCTCAACTGCTTGCCGCCACTCTCCCAGACAGGTTTCTTTCTTCACCCTTCATTCTATTTCTTACCCAAAATAGGTCGCTCACTCAGCTCGACCTTTACTTATACTCTTTACCAAAAATAGTCGCTGCGCAGGCCCTGTGCACCTGCACTGCAGCGTCAAAACTGCATCTGTACTCTGAGCTGCGCATTTCTCAAAACCATGTCTTCTGACATCGCAGCCCAAAAACTGCACAGCTCCTCAAAACTGTATTCTTATCAAAATTGTGCCTACTTGTTCCACGCCCAACATCTTCTATACTCTAGTTATAACAAACATATATTTTAAATCTTCTAAATAGGGTTAATGACCTCATTATAGTATTTTAGTTTTCTCTTAGCCCCTTATTCTTTCTTGCACCACAATTTGTTCTTAAATTTAGATGTAATAGTATTTTTAATTGTATCAATATTTTGCAAAGTGGCACCTTCTTATATTCTCCAATGATTTAGCTAATACTTAGCATCTTTATGCCAACCCTTCTTAAGTTGCAAATGGATTTGATTATAGTTTGAATTGATCTTATGAAGCCTCTTGTCTTTCATGTCAATTATCTTGTGCTTGTATTTTGGATATATAGTCATAGACATGCTCTCAATGGGGCAAAGACTAGCTTATATGAGGACGATATGATGGGGAATATTGTTTTTAATTATGAGATTATAAATTATAAAATGCTTATGGATTTGTTCAATCATTATATATGATTCTCTACAAATACTATAGCCCCAAACTCCGCATCCTTATAAGATAACAACTGCAATGACGAGAGTCTCAAAGAGGAGTTTCTTTTTTCCCACAACCATAGTTTGTAGATTTACAATTGTTTTCAAGGCCAAAATAAGTTTTCCACACTCTAGTAGTTATTTTCTCAATGCGATAGTTCTAGTTTAGCTTCTGACGAAGGTCGACTTTGATATTTTTGCATGAAGTGACTTCCTCTAGATGTTATTGTCATACACAAAATTAGCGTAAGTGATATTTTTGGATTTGATTATCATAACCTTTCTTTTGTTAATTCTTATGTAATATTTGTACTAGAACACAAATCCCTAAGATCCTTAGTTGCTTGTCGAGATCAGAGGGACACTTTGCCATAAAAACAAAATCGTCAATATATAAATAAGGACGATTAATTCTATGTTAATTAGTGCTGACACAACTTGCTTCTTCCAAACATTCCTCTAACTTGTCAATATAAATGTCAAAAAGTGCAGGGGACAAGCAACAACTTTGTTTAATTCTTATTTAGAACTAATTTATTTCAACTAATTGCCATTGTTCCTAAACTTAGTAATAAGATTTTTGTACAACATTATTGCAGTAGCTCTCAACTTCAATAGAACCTTTAACTCTTCTAATATATTTGAAAGGTTAGTTCTAGATACCATGTCAAATGTTTTCCTAAAATCAATAATAAAACCACATAAGAGATTGGTTTTACTATGTCAAGATTCTTTTGCCATGATCCTAAATATAACTAGGTAGTCCGCAATTGAAAAATAACTTCTTGAGACTGGAATTATAATATATTTTCCCAACTTCTAATTTATTTCCTTTGATATTCTAAAGAAGAAGCAACATCTCATGAAGTTTATTTCCTTTGATATTCTAAAGAGGAAGCAACATCTCATAATCTTATGGTGTGCCTTGTGCAATAGTTCTATCATACGATTTTCCTAAGGAACAAATAACAAACACACGTGACATTAACTAGTATGTGATTTTTATATTTGGTGAATAACTTTAGAATGAATAATCTCATGAGGTATGGTTAGTATTTTGCATGATTGCATGGATGCACATGGGAAACACACATATATTTCTTATTTGGAATCATTGGAACTAAAACGGTTAGAATTGTGCAAGCAATATCAATCCAATTACTAGAGGCCTTGAAGGTTCGTTGTGTAGCCTTACAATATGATACTTGAAGACAATGTTGAACTATTGTAATTATGTGTGTGATTTTTTATAGGGAACATTCTCAACCTTTCTATGTGTCAAGAGAAGTTACATAGGCTTGTGATCACTATGAATGATGACATCTTTTATAAGAAAATATTCTCATTGATGTTTAATTTTTGTAACCAATTTGCATACATTTTTTTAGTAATATATTGAAAATATAAATGGTAGATGAAAATGTTTAGAAATAGTATGTGGAAAATCGTCGGTGTTGCATCAAAATTCCATTCATTGAATGTCTAAAGGCATCTACACTATTCTCAAAAGCTTGTTAAGAAAAGAAAGAACTACAATATTTATAAGTCTATGTTTGATCTCTTCAAATGCTTCATAATGCTTCATATTATGAAGCACCTCTACTAAAATTCAATTTCCCGGAATAATTAGCCATTCCCATGAAAAGTTATAATGAAAATGGTTGATAACATTGTTAGATCAATGTTGGGGTGGTAGGTGCTAGAGGGGTCTTGAGGAGACAATTGCGGATACCTTCACTTGGGGGCTAGGAAGAGCAACGCATAATCAAGCAGAATGGTTACCTCTGATAATGGGAGCTAAAATCCTCACAGTGCGCTGATTGGGTAAAGTTCTTGTCTTTCGGGACTCTTTACTTGTCATCCACACTGTTAGGAAAGATCCAGGCAAAGATGAAACCCCCTAGTGTCAGACACAAAAGCATGCCTTTCAGTTCCTCAATGAGATTAAGGACTTGTATTTCTACCATGTACGAAGACATAATAATTCAACAACAAATGCCTTGACGAACCAAGGAGCCCTATTGGACAAAGGGGAATGTGATATAAGTGATGATTCCCCAAAGCATAAATGGATCAAATAGGAAAACCAATGAATGGTCTAAGACTTGGTTTGAAATTACCAAAGTTTGAATTGATGGCAATAAACTTCGCCACCTTTTGTATGGGAAACTCGAGCTACCTATCCCATGGAAGAGTCCTAAAGCCAATATGATGTTTTATTACTCCCTATGCAATAGTTATTCACCATACTCCTTCTCCAAATCCCGCATGAAGAGAGTAATGGAAGATATTACTCCCTTTCAGGAGGGAGAAATACCTCATGATGTTTGGAATTATGATTTTCATTTCAGTTTTCATTGTGGACTTGGCTCTGTGATTGTTCCTGGCTCTATGTCAAGTGATTTGAGGTTTCAAAGGTGTCTTTCCTAGCGTATGTTTTCGTCTGGGTTTATACTTAAGGTGTACTCTCCCACACCTTTGGGCGCCCAATGTATGGTTTTGTTCTCTCGTGAATTGTTTTGTGAAGTTAGAATTGTTGGATGGACAAAAATTTGCCTTCTCCCCAATGAAAAGTCTTTTTTTTGGGTTGAATTTTCTGCAAATTTTGTATGCAACTACACCTATAAAGTGCTAAGAAGTCTGGATGTTTAGAGAATCAAGTCTGAGCAGGGGGGAGAGCATAGACTTCAGAATGTTGTCGCAGAAAGTGGAACTGAGGGCCTTCTGAGCGAAGATTCGGCCATGCTCTAAATCATGTGGTCTGTCATGTCCCCTCCCATCAATTCGGCTCAAGGAAGGGAACATGGCACTAAACATTGGGGCTTTCACAAAACTAGCCCTATTCATCATTGTATGCAATCATAACAAATAAAACACATGTGTGCAAATGCATAATACAATAAACATGCACAACGAAATTAAACTATATCCACACACATCTAGCATGCAATTTCTAGCATAATTATAACAGGAATCAATTAAATACATCGCATCATTAAAATACAAAAGATTACTTATCTTGATGTGAAGCAATCCCCAACTGAACGTTCCACCCAGCCTTAGTCCAACTGTGCTCATCAATCTCTCAGCACAGTTTCCACCCCCGAGTTGGGCATGATTTCCACAAGGAAAAAGGGGAACAACAACTAAAACATAGCCATGTCTATACACATCTAATCCAAAGCAATCTACAACTGGGTTTATTAGGTTTTTAAGGAAATAGAAAGGAAGAATTGTTAAGCTAGTGAGATCATCCACATAGCTATTGGAACCTCCACAATATTCAGTTAGCTTCGCACTCACAATACCTACACACCCAACACAAGGAAGTATTCCCTTCATTGCTCCAAAGTCCCTCAGGCCATACCTTCCTTTCTAGTGCTCTTCAGGGTGTGCATAGAAAAGTAGCCAAAGCCCCTTCATCTTTAGTGAGGTTACACTCTTCACTAGGTTTATCAAGCCAATTCGGATTCCTCTTCTACTACTGGTGGCTTACACCCAAGTTCAAGCCAAAAAAATGGATACACATAAATCAAACCACAACATTATCTCCCACACACATCAAGCACATATGTTGGGAACAACAAATGTTTTTAACTATGGGATTTACAAAACATGATTTCCACGAGTGTTCCAAAATCGTGGGCACACCAAAAACAGATTGTTAGAGGAGAAATCGACCCTTTGTGGACAAAATCAATTTTCCAATGGGTATATGGGAATTCAGAGGGAAACAACGACCTCTATGAACCCCCAAATATCGACTCCCTTCCTCAGAGTCATTCTTCCACACAAAACGACTTCCCAGCTATAGAAAATGAGGGAATACTCAACAAAAACGTGGAGGAAAATTCCCAGCAAGATCAGACTGCGTGAGAGAGAGAAAAACCATGCATGAATAATTCCTTAGGAGCAAATTCGTGGCTCTTTTCTTTCCCAGGAAGACAAACACGATTTTCCAACAATGGTGGCTTACCCATACACAAAATTGGACATCCATCCCTCTCCATTTCCCAAAATAATAACTACCTCAACCAACTCTTGGAAGAAATAAATGATTGGGTATAAAAGTCAAGATGGGTAGTTGATGGTTCATGGTTTCTCTCATTGACACTTGGCTTGACACTATTGGTTCAAGGGTTTGAATATTTTTCCTCTCTATTCCTTGTAAAAATCATGCCCCCATACTCTTGTTGCATTGCATAGCTAGTTGTGGGTATTTTTATTAAAATACATGTTTACATGATATTTGTAATTTCTATCGTGTCAGGCTAGCACGCAATCCATAGGCATTGATTTTTAGTTGTCGATGCATAAAACACTAAATCGATGGCTAGGCCTTGGCCTTGAGCTCCTCACCACGATTTTTATAACAATATTACTTAATTTACAAGTTTAATGCAACGAGGTCAAAATTTGGGTGTTACATGGTCCCACTGGGATTGTTTGGTAGAAGCCACGAGGTAGATCTCCTATCATATTTATGTTCTAGATACAAGACTGGATGAGGTACAGGATCATGTCTACGTTCAGGGTGGATAGGTCGAAAAGATAATTGAGGACATGGATAAGCTTATGAACATTGCAGAAGAAAGTTACTATCAGATCAACCCCCCCACAGCTTGTCTAGTTTAGGATTAAGATTCGGTTTGTTAGCCATCAAAGCAACTTATTGACCTAGAATCTCCCAAGCAAGTTGATAGTGGTTAAATGTTGATGTTACTATTTGTTATGTTGTTATCTTTCCTTTTGAATTTGTTAGGTTAGTTTAGCTACATTTTCAGTATTAAGAGATATGTAGAAGGTGGAGTAATTTTGCTTGTCATCCCTAGGAACAGGGTCTTTTGGATTGTTAGTTTGGAATCCTGCCCACTTGCTCCTTTGAGTGACATATTTTTGTAAATTTTTTATTATTTCTAACTTTTTAATATAGATCTTTACCTGTTTACATTAAAATTGGTTAAATCAATGTTAAATCCATCTTAGTTGACGTATACTCCAATATAAGCACGTTTTATCTCATTGTTGTAAATTCTTTATTAAAATGTTGCAAATTCTTGAAAAGTAATATATCATCTATATACACATTGTCACAAAAAGGACATGTTTTATCATGATAATTAATATTTATGCAATGCTACAAATTCTTGATTAAATTTTTGCACATGGTACTTGATTGAAAACTGATATATCATTTATATAAACTTGTCACAAAAGACAAGATCTATCCCAAATAATATCACCATCCATTCAAATTGTGATAACCATGTGTTAAAGGCTATTTCTATATATCTTTTGGTTGGATATACATTTAAGAATAACAATTTAAGATAGTAGTATATTTCATTATTTAAGTAACTTAAATATTATAAGAAAGAACATTTTATGGTTATTTAGTTATATACATTTGTATTATTAAAATTATATATTTTAGTATATAAATTTTTATTATTAAAATTGTAAAATTATATATTTGGATGTAGTTATTTTAAATGTTAATTAAATTTTGAATAAAAATATGAACAAAAATCAAATTCTAACTATTAAAAAAATTGTCTTTATAATCATTATGTGTTCATAATAGTTAAAACTACAAAATGAAAATGATATATATATATATATATAAAACGTGGTTCACAGTACCAGATATCGGTGATGTGTACATCCACAGAAACTCCACCGAAATCCGTGAGAGAACATGGGGATTATAGAGTCTAACTTGGTGGGGGCATCGAGTGAGACCCTATTACAATCTCTATATAGCCACCTAGGGATTTGACCCCGAGACCTTTTGCTTACAAGAACAACTCTCAACCACTTGAACTAACCCACTGAGCTGAAAATGATATACTTTAGAAATATTATTGGAAATTAGTTCATGATTAATGTGTGGAATATTAATTGAATATTTATATTTATATTTTTTTAGTTTAATGTATATGTTATTAATAAATAATATTAAATTGAAAATATTAACATTATTTTAATTTGAAAATTATATAAATATTCAGTATCATCTTATTTTTATATTTAGAATAATATTATGCAAAATATATTTATCAAAATACTTTGTTTATAATAACAATTTAAGTATTTTTTCTTTCTTTCTTTCTTATATATATTCCATTGGATGTAGCTTGGGTGGTTGGGAGGAATGAATGTCATCCTCTCCCTATCTATCTATCTATCTATCTATCTATATATTGTCCATTGGATGTAGCTTGGGTGGTTGGGAGGAATGAGTGCTACCCTCCCCACCCAAATTCAATTCCTTGTAAGTGACATATTGAGCCCTTAATAGGTATATAAGATGCTCTTGTTGTTGAGCCCCCATTATACCAAAAATTCTCGACCACCCCATGATCTCTCACAGATTTCGGGGATATTATTTGTGGATGTAGCGAGCAACGATATTCGGTGCCGCAAACCACATGAAATATGTGTGTGTGTGTGTGTGTGTGTGTGTGTGTGTGAAGTCCCACTAGCACATTTGGTATTTGAGGGGTTCTGTTTGTTAGGTGTCCCAAGGTTCAAAACTCAGTGGTAGTGGGAGGAGACACCAAAAAACTCTAGCCATGCTAAGGGTTGGTGTGGCCCAAGCCGAGTGCAATCCCCAGGTGATTTTCACAGCTAAGATGCCCAAAGGTCACGGTTTCTTAGACTACAAACCACTCCACAAGTAAGGGAGATTTTTGCAAATTATATATATATTCCTTCGAAAAAAACCACAATATATGTGTATTAATAGACCACATTTAGCTAAAGATCTAAAGATCTTTACAATCAAAGTTCAATTTCAAAACTATATAAAAACTAAAGATAAAAAACCATATACATCTGCTCTAAACAAACAGAGTTACCCTTCATCTTTTGTAGGTATGTTTCAATTCCATAAAAAAACTATGGAAAGTAGTTACATCAGATACTTATAATGGAAAAATCATGAGTGCAACAACACTAAGAAAAACTCAGTCCAATACACCATCTAAGAAAACCATATACATAATCCAGAAAAGGGGAAAAATAAAGTACAAATATGTAGAATGATAGAATTTTCCATCAAGAGACATGGGCCATCTATCCCGAGAAAGGGCCAGGCCCATTTTAAGTCTCAATATCATTGTCATGTTCCCATCTAATCCATTTTATGTCTTCAACCTCAAGACATGTCTTTGACAAGCTATCATCTAGAGTATTTCTTTCTCTATAAACATCGACAAAGACAACAGACCCAAAAAGATCCTTCAGTCTTATAATTTCCTCATATATAGGAAGCAAGAGAATGTTTTTGGGAGGTCTCCTCTCCTTCATCCATTCGATGACAAGCTTTGAATCACCATATACCTGAAGAGTTTGGACTCCCTCCTATAGAGCCAATATCAAAGCCAACTTTAATGCCACAAATTCTACCCTATTATTAGTGCTTCTTCCCAGACCAGCTGCAAATTTAATCCCTTGTGATTCTGAAAGATGTAGGATTCCCCCAACTTCCCCCATTGATGGGTTTCCTTGAGAATCCCCATCAAAATAAAGCCATGATACTTCTCTATCAATGCATTCTTCCACTGTCCTTCTACAACTAGACTTGTTTACCACTTGAGGGAAATGATTAAGTATTGTGAAGCCTTTGGAATCATAAACAAAGGGATGTATGGATAGGTACTCAAACATAGCCTTATTTCTAGCTAGCCACATTCTCCAAATGTAGATAATTGGCAAAGCAAGATGAGACTTAAAATCCAAATTGTTATTCTAGGAAGCTAAAGCTTCTTTTAAGATTCAAACCTATCCAAATGAAAGGAAGTCCACCTACTTGAGAGGCATAATCTCACATCTTAGAAATATAGCGACATGAAATAAAAATATTCTCAATAGATTCATTACCTTATTTTCATAAAGGACATCTACCTAGTACACTCCACAGTTTATGAAGAAGGAGATCCCAAATAGGGATTTTGTTTGATAATCCAACCAAAGGAATATTTTTCATTTAAGAGGGTAGTTGAACTTACAAATTGCTTCATGCCACCATAACAGACATGGATGGTCCTCCTCTTCTCTTATTACATTGTATCCAATTCTAGGAAGGTAAGTTCCTCCAATAGGATTCTTTGACCATACAAGTAGATCCTAAGAATCCTTTAACCTTGTATGATTGTCTCTTAGGGATTTTATGTACCAAAACCATTCAGACTTGTCATCCTCAATCACTAAGCCCATTCCATCTACACTTAACCATTCTTGAGATTAAATTGTAGTATTCAATGGATCATTGATCTGTGTAATAAAAAAGAAGCTTTAATCCCTCAACATATCCACCAGATGCAAAGGCAGTCTATGTTATCCTCCACTACCTATCCAAGTATCTTGACCCAACCTGATTTTCCTGCCATTGCCAACTTGCCAAACCAGTGAGTCACATGTAACCTAAAAAGCCAATAAAACTGCTCTTCACATAATACATACATTCCTCATAGGTTTTCCTCTTGTCCTGAACCATTCTTCCACAGTTAAAGGGGCAATGTATTTGTTATAGACTACCTTAACCCATAAACCTTCACCCCTCAAAATTATCCAAACACCTTTGGTAGCTAAAGCACTAGCAAAACTAACAAAATTCTTCAACCCCCAGCCACCCAAGTCCTTTCACTTATCCAAGTTTTTCCAAGCTCTCTAATGAGGAGAAAATAAGTCCTTATTGCCTTTCCAAATAAAATTGTAACTTATTTTCTTAATTTGTTCCAAGGTGCCTAGAAGTCAAGTAAATAGGTATTTCTTCTAACACAAATTTTATTGCACCATAAATGGAGTATTTTCTCAATCTTCCTTATAAACCATGCCTCGTCCCTTTCGTTGGTATATATATATGTGTGTGTGTGTGTTGGTATATATATATTATCTTAGATGTCGATATTATATATTGATTTATATAGTAGTGCATATATTAGTGTAAACAATTTAGGATTATTAAAAAAATTAATTTGTGAAGATTAATTAATGGATAATGAATGATTAAAATATTGATTGAACTTTGAAATGTCTCTTTTTAGATTTATTTTAGATTTTTTATTATTATCCTTCTTTATTATAGTGTTATTGGTTTATATGTAATAATTTTATATTTAATAGATTACTTTTTTTTCAAGAAGAAAAAAAACATGCAACTTGCTAGTCATTTAGAATCAAAGTTACATATATCCATAATCGACATAAAAAAGGAACTGATGAAGAATTCTGATCTCACAAAAAAGCTATTCAGTCTAATCCAATACTTGGACTAAAACAATATAAAGAACTATCTGATATACTAACAGAGACCCAAAAGAAAACTAACTAACAAAGGAGTATCTATCCCATATGTATCATAGCACAAAAAAAGATCTTGAATCAATAGGAAATTCATCAATAAATTCCTCAAATAAAAGGAATTCATCCATCTCACCCACTACCTTCTTTGAAAGGGAATCTTCCTGTTGATTGAAGACACAATGAATATGATTGATCGACATCGGAGCAAAAAACTATATCAAATTCTGCACCCTAAGCATCCAATGTTGAAGCACCAAGGAATGGAGAGAAGAGTAACCATTTTCCCAATCCACAATAACATTTGAGTCACCATACACCTTAATATCCAAAAAGCCTCTTTCTTAACAAAATAAAGTAAACCCCAAAGAGCCAAAAATTCAGGAAATGTATTGGATCCTCTACCAATACTCATCCATAATTTTATTTCATGGTTCCTTCTAATAGATATATGCATTCCAACACCACACTTGCCATCTTTACTGGCTCCATCAAAAAATCCAGTCATAGAATATTCAGACAAAGAGGACCTTACTAGTATTTTGGGATTCTTCAAGGGAATATCTATGTTCCAATCATTAAAAATTGCTACTATTTTAGCAAGAACAAAGGGAAAGTCAAAGTTTGAGTCTTGAAAAAGTGTTATGTTTCTCATCTTCCAAATCTCCCATATGGTTATAAAAGGAAGAATTTTACATTTTGTCTCTTTTCTTCTGAGCCAAACATACACAAAGTCTTCGAAACTTTTTGTTTCCCAATCATCCTGAACATAAAGGATTCTGTGCAAGTCATCCCAAATCAATTTGAAAATTGGACAGAGGCAAAAAAGATGAGTCACCGATTCCATATCCTTTCTACACAATAAGCATAGTCCCGGACCACTGAACCCATGCTTTTGTAAATTATCCCATGAAAGGATCTTATTGAATAAAGCCATCCAAGCAAAAAATTTAATTTTCAAAGGAATTCGAAGTCTCCAAAATCTTTTTGCCCACCATTTTGGATCTATCCTGTCCACATCCTCAAAATAAACATTATAAACCAATTTTGCAGAAACACCACCATCGACTTTGTTTTTGTCCCAAATAATGGAGTCTAGATGATCGCTAAGTCTTATGCTTGCATAGGAAAGAGACCATATGAAATTATCACATTTAGTAGAAACAGATTGAGGAAGGTTAAGGTTTTCTGCAGAAAACCAATATCCTCTTGCATCATCCTCATTATTAGAAAACTTCTTGCTTCTTGTAATCTGAGAAAGGACCATAATGTTTCTTTTATGAAGTTCTTTTACCAAAGCTCGAGACAACTGGAAAATTAAATCAAAAATTTTGGCATTGCGATACTAGATAAATATTCAATATTATATTATTTAAATATGTTCATATTTGTAATAATATTCTACAAATAATATAAATTTGTATTTCATAATTCTAAAAAATTTAAAAATTAATATTAAAGTTTAATTATTTTTCCCTTTTTTTTAAAACAAAAATGAGAAGTTGTATTTATATATTAAAACAAAAATATACATATCGTCCCAGGGATTCATAAAGGAGTTAAAAAAAGAGAGCTGGGAAGGACAAATCCATAGAGTTTTTGGCTTTACTTAGCTCTGTCCGATATACAAAATTACAATGTTTTCCAGATACTATACTACTTCCTCTAACTGTTTATATTCTAATAAACTATCCACATAGATAACAACAAAAAAACATAGCAAAAATTTAAAACAAATACAAATAGCTTCATTCTTGGATCTAGTCTTCTACTGC
Organism: Larix kaempferi; assembly: GCA_027924585.1. Taxonomy (NCBI): domain Eukaryota; kingdom Viridiplantae; phylum Streptophyta; class Pinopsida; order Pinales; family Pinaceae; genus Larix; species Larix kaempferi. The sequence continues at coordinate 6,906,433 of BSBM01000459.1, read as the reverse complement.
ATCCAGCTGAACTGTGAAAAATTCATCCAGTCAATTGGGGAGGCCTCTTCCTGCTCACGTGAGGGTCTGTTATTTCCTCTATAAAGCCCATTAATATCTACCGGAATTTCACCTAAGATATCCTTCAGTTGGATAAAACGAGTCTCATTCCTTTCATTTGTGTTCATACTCTACTATTGATGTCTATGCTTCATGCTAGCAACAACCATCTAAATCTCCTTGTGCCTACAAATTAGAGTCTTCTCCGTCTCCTGCAAATTTCGCTTGATGTCCTCAACTTTCCCAACTTGAATCCGGTACCCTCCCAAAACCTTCTCCATGGCATTTTCCTCCGCGGTTGATTTTTTCTCCATTGCACTGGCATTGTCTTTAATCTTAAGCTCATCCTGGCCTTCAATCCCTGCACGGATGTTTCTTCTCCCATAAATGTTTGCAATGTCGAAGAGAGTCTGGACTCTTCCTAAATTTACAAAATTAGATGTGTGCGAGGGATCCTCCATATCCGATCACCTACACTTCACGTGGGAACCAAAGCAAATAATTCGAACAAGGATGGCGATGAGAGAAGAACATTGGCAGTAGCATACAATGTTCACCACCTCCCGCCAACTTCATAGACCATCTGTCATACCCTGCATTAATACCATTTCACGGGTGCCTCCTCCATCCCATCTCCACATACAACGAGGCAAGAAGCATTTAATCTTCCCAAGTAGTTTAAAATGGGACATTCTAACTACGGTTGAAACATGTAGTCCACTTGACAATGGGACTTGAATTATTTATCAGCAATTCAACTTGCCTAAGCTTAGAGCCTTTGTTGGAAAGTCTATCAGATTCTTTGTTGTTTTAGAATTTAATGTGGAAGAATTTTATTTTTGATATATCCAAAGAAAAAGCCAAAATTCTTTTTCGAAATTTCCCTACGTCTTTCCCTTTACCAGACTGAATGCTTTTCGTCTTTTGGATGACAATCCTAGAGTCTGAAAAAACTTGGGAAGTCTCAATTTTTAACTCTGCCATTGTTTCCATACCTTGCATTAGCGCTTCCAACTCTGCCTGATTGTTCGTCCTCTTTCCTAGACCCTAAGCAAATGATTTAATCTTTCTTCCTCCACGATCAAAGATAACCCCTCCCGCACATGCCTCCCCTGAATTTTTCCCAAATTTTAAAAAAATGTTATAATATTTATTTTATGATTTATTTTTTGGAAGCACACGACATTAAAAACAAATAGTATTTTTTTAACTAAACTTAGATTTAAGGAAAAAAAATATAAACATAAAAATTATTTAATTATAATTTCATGTAATTAAATAAAAACAATTATATTTTTTAACTAAACTTGCCTTTAAGGAAAAAACAATAAGCATGAAAAAATATATACTTATAATTTCATATAATTAAATAAATACATATTGCTTTTACAAAACACATCAGAGTGACCATAATATCCCCTAGATGACCCTAATCGCATATGACTATCCCTAACAACATTTGAGTGACCCTAATGAAACTTGACTCACCGTAAAAGCACGAGGATGATCACGTTGATGATGCATGATGGCAAGGATGTTGACGATGATGATTATGATGATAATAATGAGGTTGAGATGAATGACTATGATCATGATGATATATGATCAAATGCCAATGATGATGTTTATGTACTCATGTATGGTGTTGATGATGATGGTTATGATGACGGCGATATCAATGTCAATGATCATGATTCATGTGATAGTACTTATGGATCTTTATTTGTCGTAGTGGCACCTAAATTACTGTAATCATGGCACTTTTGGATCTCGATTGATCCTAATGTGGGTTCGCATGGGTTTTAGGGAGGTCTACTCACGGCCTGGAATCCTCTGGTGGCTGATTTTGCCGCTTATAATTTGTGTGCAGGCATTAAGCTAGAAGGGCATATTCAGGGCATGACTGGTCCTGTCAGAATTTTGAACTTATATGGCCCTTATAGGGACCAACAACTATTTTGGGATCCCTTCTTTTCCAGTGGGGGTATTATGGATCATGGGCTCATTATTGGAGGTGACTTAAATATGACACTCTCCTCTGATGAGGTTTGGGGAGCTAGACGATTGGAGGATCCTTTAGCCGATTACTTCGTTGATCACTTTGTTAGATTGGGGCTTATTGATATCAAGCCATCACACCTGGTTCCGACATGGAACAATGGGTGTTCCGGCAGGGATGGCATTAAGAAAAGATTGGATCGTTTCCTGTTACATGAATCTTGGGTTGTTGCAGGTAACAGGATCAGATCATGGTGTGAGCCCACTGGAATGTTGGATCACAAAGCAATTTTTCTTCAATTTGATTCACAACTTTCTGATACTGTATACCCATTCAAGTTCAACAGCACATGGCTGGAGGAGGAGGATTTCTGCAAAATGGTGAAAGAAAAGTGGCAGGATATGGAGCATACCGAGCATTGGTCATACCTACAAACTTTACTTTTTAAATGTAATCGCCTTAGGAGGGAGGTGATTTCATGGGATCGGGCTAAGAAATTATCCAACTAGGCTGAATTGAGCCTTATTGAGACCAAACTACTGGATTTAGTGGATAAAATGAATGATGAGTACTTCACGGTTGGGAGGAAGGAGGCTTTGCAGAAGCTATACCAAAGGAAGGAGGTCCTCCTTGGGCAACTCAAGAGTACGTGGTGGCTTAAAATCCGGGCCTTGTGGATCGAGAAAGGGGATCGTAACACTAAATTCTCTCAAAATTATGCAAATAAGAGGAGATTGGGGAATGCGTTTTGGGAGATTAAAAAAGGGGATGGTGTTGTGTGTAATGATTCTAGAGCTATTAAAGATGCGGCGATGGATCCCTACAGCGGGTATTTCCGATAGGATAGGGTATGAAATCTAGAAGCCCAATTGAAAATCGTAAAGCTCTTCCCTAAATTTTTCAGTGTTGAAGATGGTAGGAAGATTGGAGAAGGGGTATCCCTGGAAGAAGTTTTGCTGGTGTTGAAATATTTTTTCAAAGGGAAGAGCCCCAGGCCGGACGGCTTGATGGTGGAAATCTTCGTGAATTTATTTGATTTAATGGTACAATAAATTCTACTAGCTGTGGAGGAATCTAGACAACGGGCCACCATTCATAAGAGTTTAAACTCTACTTACTTGGCGCTCATTCCGAAGAAGTACAAACCGAAGGATTTTCATGATTATCGTCCGATCTCTTTATGCAATATTCTCTATAAGCTTATTTATAAAATCATTGCATGTCGGACCAAGCCCTTCTTAGCGAAATTCATCTCTATGGAGTAGTTTGGATTTCTCTTTAATAGACAAATCCTTGATGCGGTCGGGGTGGCCCAGGAGTGCTTACATTCTATTAAGATTAAATATATTCAAGCCTTCATCCTCAAAATATATTTAATAGAAGCTTATGACCATTTGGATTGGTCTTATCTTTGTTTTATACTTATTCAGATTGGCTTGCCACTTGAGACTATTCAGTGGATCATGGCTTGTATTTTTTCCACCAGCTTCAAGGTCTTGATCAATGGATCCCCGTCAAATGTTGTTCCTTGTAGCAGAGGGGTTCGACAGGGCTGCCCTCTTTCTCCACAATTATTTATTTTAGCTATCGAGGGGATCAACAGGTTTATAACTGTTGCTAAATATGAAGGGATGCTTAAGGGGATTAAGCTCACTCGTACTTTAGCCATTTCTCACTTACTGTTTGTGGACGATGTTTTAATTTTTGGGGCTGCTACCTTGTGGGAGTGGTCGGTCTACAAAAACATATTTGATGACTTTTGTCATGCCTCTGGCATGGTCATCAGTCTGTGTAAGTCGAATTTTATTTTTAATTGCAAGGACCAGGCGGTGTTAAATTCTATTAAATCGATGTTCCCCTTTATCTTCGAGCCGTTGGACTGTGGGTTCAAGTATCTTGGGTACTTTCTTAAAGCTAATGATTACAGGGTGGCGGATTGGAGATGGTTACTACAGAGGGTTGATCACCGGATAAATTGTTGGGCACACCGGTGGATCTCCATTGGGAGAGGCTCATCCTAGCCCATTTGGTTTTGCAAAGTCTTCCGGTGTATTGGTTTGGTTTGAGGAGGTTACCCGTGTCTATTATTAACTGTATTCGGGGCAAGTTATTTCATTTCATTTGGGCGGGGAAACCCCTCATCAAGAAGTACCATCTCACTTCCTGGCCATGCAAACTAAGAGCTTGTGGAGGGATTTAGTTGATGGTGGCTTATGGAGCAGGGTCATCCGCTCTAAATATTTAAAGTTGTCATCGGTGGTTCAGTGGATTCGCAGGCCTGTGGTTTCCTCTCATCAAGCGTTTGCTGTGTGGCGTAGTCTGATTAGCACTTTCAAGTACATTGGGCCTTGGATGAAGTGGAAGGTTGGGAGTGGTAAGGAATTGTTCATTGGCATTGAATCATACATGGGCAATGATGATCTGTATAGAATTCCTTGTGGATTGAATAAGGAGCTACATGATCGTAAATTGGTGATACTCGCCTAGGTTTATTAGGTATCTCTATGTTTCGATTCTCGATGGTTGTCAGCTAAGGATTTGGACATACCTGATCGCTGGGCTCCTGTTTGGGATAATTATGTTGCTCAACTCAATTTTTTTGGTATTCGTCTTACCAACTCTGTGGATAGGCTTCTGTGGGATTGTCTCGGTTCGAATGGTGTTCTGACGGTGGCTTAGGTGTATAAGGTGATGTCACAGGATTGGGGTATTGCACCGCTGCATCAATGGTGGCAATCTCAGCTGTGGAAATGGGAGATTCTACCAAAATTACGTTGTTTTGTGTGGTTGTGCTTTGAGGACACAATTCTTGCCCGGGAGAATTTGCAGTGTAGGGGTTTTCATGGACCGGGTTACTGTTCCCTATGCAGATCTGCCGCAGAAAACACACTGCATTTATTTGTCGATTGTAGCTTTGTACAGGAGGATTGGTCTGTTTTATTACACTGGGTTCTTTCTTGTATACCTTGGAGCGGGGTTTCTTTCAGCGAGTGCATTTCTAAGTGGTTGAGGGGTGCTGCATCTCATAAGGCTCTACCTTGTTTCATGATCGACTGCATTTGGAGGGTTCGTAATGAAGCAATTATTTGAAAATCAGACTCCTTCGATGTTTGGGACATGCAATAGAATATGGAGGCTTTGTAGTGGATACCCGAACTCTATTAGGCCTCCCAAGTGTCAGAATATCATCTTTCCCAACATTGATTGTGGTGGCATTTGTGGATTCTTTGACGGTGCGTCGAGGTTGGGATTATGTGGAGCAGGGGCCATTATCTACCTTCTCTGGAATCACACTATTTGCATCATAATGGGTACTGGGAAGGGGGATTGCATCAAGGAAAAACTCATGGCAGTGCATTGTCTCCTTTGGTTTGCCTCTATGAGGGGTTATTTACAACTTTCTCTTTATGGTGATTCTCAAGTAATTATTAATTGGATCCTGGGGATTTCAAAAGTTGATGTCTTAATTTTGGAACCTTGGTTCATGGATGTGAAGAGATTGTTGGCCAACTTTGCTCATATCAGTGTTAAGCACATTTACAGGGAGGCAAATGAGGAGGCAGACCATTTGTCAAAGGTGGCTGTGGGCCCCATGGATGCGCTGCTACACTTTGAGGTGTTAATTTTTCGATAATTTCATTCCATTATCATTCAGGATCACTAAGAGAATAACATGTACATCATATCAATCATAAACACAAGAGACAATAGACACAAAGTTTCCTCGGGGAAAACCAAGAAGGTGAAAAACCCCGCAACTTCCTCAGAGATAGAATAAGCCACAAACCAAGATCACAATGATCAAACCCAAAGAGATGTCTCTAGTAGATACTCCTCCTCCTCCACTTGTGCGCCACTTTCTCTCTTAGCTATGCGAGCTTGAGAAGTGAGTGAATGAATAGAATGAGAGACACGATCTCTCTATTTATACATTGACTTGACCTGCCAATAAACCAATAGGGCCGACTTGCTAATGAAGTCTAATAACCCAACCACATGACCTAATTAGGGCCGACCCCACACTGGTGGTCTAATAACCCATCAATACAAATGACAACACTTACAATGTAACTTGCGACACTTCCAATCAGAGGAATAATACATCTCCATTGGATATGCAATAAAGTACAAATGTAATATACAAGTGAATATCTTCCGAAGTTACTATTTTGGATGAAGTATTGGCACTATGTGGACAATATACTATTTTATTATTTATGGGGGATTTTTGTTTCAGCTATGTATAAAGAGGAAATGACAACAATCTTATGTCTTTCGGATTAGAATTTTGGCATATGGGGGTGTTTATTCTCCTGGTCGGACCATCGCTGTAACCTTGATTTTTATACTAAAAATATCAAATTATAGTTTTTTTTCCTTTGAATTTTTTGTTGTTGTATTGTACTAGCCTTGAAAACCATTGGTCCGTTATTTTCCCCTATTGATTATGTATTTGACCATCTAAACATACACTTAATATAGTGACGTGAAAAAAAAATCCAAAGTCAAAAGTACTCATAAAAAGCATCACATTAAAACCGTAAACAATGACTTGTACCGAGAGAGATAAATATCCATATTCAAAAGTTCTTTTCGCCTTTCGCATTTCATTACTTTATTCTTATTCTTCCTTGGCCTGGCCATAATCCAATCAAGGAACCTGTAATTCCCCAACTCCCTTATTTTCCAACAATTGTGTGCAATTAAATTCAATTGGGTGGTGATCGAATCCTTCTATCACTGCAAGTGCAGTCTCAGCGTCCTTCTTCTTAGGAGCGAAAGGCAGCAAAATGAGGAAGGAGGACATAGTCAAACTCATTAGCGCAAATGGTTTCGAATTTGTTATTGATCGGAAGGCAACTCGTCTCCAATACTCTCAAGAATATGCTCACGTCTACATGTGAGTACCCTCTTGTTTTCATGGAATCGAATCCTTCTATCATTGCAAGTGCAGTCTCGGCGTCCTTCTTCTCAGGAGCGAAAGGCAGCAAAATGAGGAAGGAGGACACAGTCAAACTCATTAGCGCAGAGGGTTTCGAATTCGTTCTTGATCGGAAGGCAGCTCATCTCCAATACTCTCAAGAATATGCTCACATCTATAGGTGAGTACCCTCTTGTTTTCATGGAATAAGATTTTACAGAGCCGAATGTTTTTGCCTTCTAGAGAGACCCACTTTCCTTCATAGTAGCAAAATACGGTCGTATTGGCAGTTAATGTACGGAAGTTCGAACCAGGTTAAAAATACTGGGTCGAGATGATACCGATTTGTTACAGTAAACTATTTATTTACTCAATTTTGAACTAACTGAATTGTAAAAAGATTTATTTAAGAAAAAACTTTAAAATACGTTTTTAATTTAGTGTGAGTATATGTTATACTGTTAGAATTATATCATCTGCGTTATTACTATTACATGCAGTTTTATTTTATATCATTGTTATTTTAATTTTATATATTAGTATTTGTTATTTATCAAAAAGTGAATTGATATAGTTTTTATGTTTTCAATTTTTTAAGTCATTTTATATAAAAATAGATTTGTGTAGTTTTAAGTTTTATTTTTAAATTTTTCAATGAAAAATGAATGAGATGTTAAAATTTGGAATAATTATGTATAATTTTATTTTTTTTTTAAATTAAAATTGCCTGTGTTTTTGTATTTATAAGATGTCTACTCCAGTATTTTAATAGTACTTGATTTTTTTATTATGTATTTTTCCATATCGTATCCGAATAGTTTTCGAATCTGTACTCGAATCTTGCTACTATGCTTTCCTTAAGTCTTTCATAACCCTATTCATTGAGGCTCCTTGGGATAAGTTTTAACATTTGGGTAAACTCTTTTATTTTCATAAAACGTACCATCAAGGCCTGTAAACAAAATTCTGCATAAAATTTTCTATCAAAGATCATATACTCACTTTTTAGTATTTTGTCTTTTGTTTGCTTTGTTGACAATGTGAAATCTACAGGGACCGACTCAAATATATTAGTTGAAGTTAGCCCTCGACTTTCTTTCATGACTGCATGGTCAGCAAATGCTGTATCAATATGCAAGGCCTGTACATTGACCGAAGTCACTCTCATAGAAAGATCAGGACGGTATTTGTTATGTCTGAAAACCAAAGTCACCTGACACGGGGACACGGGACACGTAGGACACGAAAATACGAGAGTCCGACACGGACACGGTGACCCCCGAAATCAGGACACGTAGGATACGTTTTATATACATATATATATTTTTTTAAAAATATATTAAAATTTAAAAATATAGACATATAGATCCAAAAATATTTAGAAACTAGAACATTTACAAATATTCAATAGAAATTAGAATAAAAACACATTAATGATTACACATTTGTCATTCACAAATCACGATTCACAACACATTTGTCATTCACAAATCACAATGAGACACAGATGCATGTCGGAACCATATTTCTCATTAAGTCATCAAAATCAAAATGTATACATATATGTCGGAATGCCACTGGGCACTAGGCCACTGGCAAATGCCAAATAGACTAATAGTAAATACAAAAAGGGGTGGATCAAGATGGGAGAATCCCATATGTCAGTAGTCCTCCTCCATGCCTGAATCAACATACTCATCACTGCCACTGCCACTGCCACTGCCACTGCCCTGATCCTCATCCTCCTCCCCCTCCTCCTCCTCTCTGCCCATCTGACGATCTGCATCTGCTGCTGTGGAGGATGACCCCTCTGTACGATCACTATCATCAAAAGTGACCGGCTCTAGCACTGGATCATTAAGATCCATGTTGGCTAATGCCAACTCAGTACTGCTGTCCAAACCCATATCATCAGGAAAGACATCCCACATCTTTGTCTTTCCCTTCACCCACTCCTCCCTCTTCCTGTAAATAAGACGAAGGTTGGAGTGCACATACACCATGGACTCTGCCCTGGACTGCTCAAGCCTGCTCTTCTTCACACTGTACAAGTTCCCATATGTGCTCCAATTCCTCTCACAACAAGAGGATGATGTAACTTGAGAGATGACCCTGAAGGCTAACTTCTGTAGAATAGGGGATGTTGCCCCATGAGTTGCCCACCAACGATAGGGTGTCTTACCCTCCCTATCTCTAAGCACATCATAGCCTCCAAATCTCCCAGTGCCAGTGGAAAAATCTACAAAGCCATCCTCCACCTCCTCAAGCATGTCTCTATCCTGAAATAGCCGTCTAAGTGCTATCTTCCTCCCATTTGCAATCTCTGCATCCATGTGAGGAGGGACTCTGTGTGAGGCCCCCGATCCACCAGTGAGCCACTCCTGAGTGTAGAACTTGGGGTTCAAGGAGTGGGCCAAGCAATGCAAAGGTGTGCAATTCTTATCCCACCTGGAGATAAGAATATCCCGAATAATGGTCAATAAGTTCTCTGCCGATGTCCCATACTCGGGACACTCATTCTCCATGACAATGGACCTCATGGACTCAATCATGGAATCCCAACCCTCATAAACCTCTGCTAGGATGGGCTGGTCCGTGTCTGCATACCGCAACAAAGAAATGATTGGCTCCATGATCTTAATAGTAAGATCCACCGTGTCCCACCAACCATCATTTAACACCAAGTCCTTCACCTTTTGTGAAGCAGCCTGATCCGTCTTTCTCCAAAAAGCCCAAAACTCTGAAATCACCATGGACCCAAGAGCAATTTTGACCTTCCTCAACCTCTTGAGCATGATGAATGAGGAAGCAAACCGAGTATCTGCAACCTTCAGCAATGAAAGCTGTGTGTACTGTTTGTAGATGGTGAGGGCATTTGTGTGGTTTTGTACAAAGTTACGGATATGGTGTGCATCCTCAATAAGGTTGTCAATCCATGCCACATCCGAAGCAATGGCTTTCAGTGCTAAATTCAAGGAATGGACAATGCAAGGTGTCCAAAAAACCTGTAAGATCAATAAAAGCATGTATCAATGACTCTACAACACTAACATTGCAATGACCAAATTCAAACAATGAGCAAATTAGAAATGAAGGTGTCCAAAATGAACATACCTGTGGATATTTAGCTTCCACAATCATGCCAGCAGCCTTGCAAACAGGTGCATTGTCCGTGATGATTTGTACACACGACTCAACACCCACTTCTTCAATGGTTTTGATGAATAAATCACCCATAAATTGTGCATCCTTGTATTCGCCAAGAGCATCAACCGCTTTCAAGAACACCGGTCCATTTTGGGAAGATACCATGAAATTGATGAGTGGATGGCGTGCGGGATTCGTCCATCCATCAGAAACAATACTCACACCGGATGAGGGCCATGTTGATCTAATTAGCTCAAGAATTTTATCTACCTCCTTCTTTGCTTTAACCAACAATGTGGTTCTAAGCTTCTCTGAACCAGGAGGCACATAACCATTTGGAGCACGTTCCAAGATAGTTTTAACCGTCTCAAAATACAATGGTGACCGTGCAACATTGAATGAAATGAAGTTGAGGTAGAAGAAAAATGCAATAGTAAGGTCTACCTCTTCTCGCGCCTCTTTTTGAAAAATCATATCCATTGGACCACCTGTAGATTGCCTCTTTCTTGTTTGATAAGTATCCCCACGCCCACGCCCACGCCCATGAATGCTAGGTGGAAATGGAGGCTTGGTGCTAGAGGACTTCCTCAAGAATGGAAGAGGATCATCCTCTTTTTTCTTGCTTGCTGCTGCCACCTTCCCTAAGCCAACATGATCCTCTCTTTCCATATCCCTCCTTTGGTGAACAGTCACCGCTTTGCATGAAGAAATCCCACAAGAAGGAAGGGCCAACAAATGGCCCTTAACTCGGAAATATGTGCTCATGAACTCATGCTTGCAAAAATTGCATTTCCAAGACACGTTGCCTCCCCCACCAAGCTTTGCCCCGGGTCCATCTTTCCTTGTCACATACTTCCACAAAGGGTATTTTTTTTCTTGGGCTTGTTGTCTTGCTAAAACAGGGTTAAGTGGAGCCATAGAATGAGCTCCACTAGCAGCCGATGGAGCACTTGACGGAGGAGGAGAACCGCTTGTGCTTGGTGGAATAGGAGGGGAGGCCCTAGATGGTGCATTTCTCCCTCTCCTTTGCCCCCTACCTCCTGCCCTAGCTGATTGAGACATTCATTTTCTTTTGTGATGGTTGAGCTTGCAATCCTCTCCACAAATCCACCGGAATGCACTTGGAATCGCTTGGAAACGATGGATAGCCTTCAAATCTCCTTCAAATCTCCTTCACCTGCACATACAACTCACTCTCAACCAAATGCTTCCTTGCAAATGACAAAAAGAAAGGCAAATTTCGATTTTAAAGTGAACCCGGACGCACTTTTCCGCCAAAAACGTGTCCTGTTTTTCAAAAACGTGTCCGACAGTCGGGACACGTTTTAACTGCGTGTCCGATTCGCTGTTGAGGGCGTGTCCCGATTCAGGATTCGAACTAAGGTCGAATCGGACACGAATTCCAATCGAATCGTGTCCGATTCGACCGATTCAGGACACGGACAAGCTGAGGAACGAATCCGGTTTCTGAGCTGAAAACAAATGCCATTGTACTGCAACAAAGCCAGCTTGACGACTTTGTGGCAATGGTGAGTGATTAATTTGTGGTGTTATTGCATGAGATTAGCTTATACTCTCTGTAGAAAGATACTGACAGTTTTCATAAAATGATCCTGAAATTAGATCAAACCATTATGATTGTATTTTAAGCTTATTTGTAGTTTGTGAATTAGCAAATTTTCATTTCTTTTTCTTCAACTAATATGAAGATTGATTCGTTTTTTCAATTTACAGGTCTATGACAAAATGACAGAATGTCTTTATCCGTCAAAGCTATTATCTTTTAAGACAAATGTCGTGCCAGAACCTGTTGTTCAGGTGCCAGTACTTGAGGTATGACCATTTAGTACTAAATAGTTTATCATTTACTTGAGGTATGACCATTTAGTACTAAATAGTTTATCATTTTTTAAATGCATTAAAATTTAAAAGTAATTGCAAGGACATCAACCCTGAGAACGTCTGTGTTATAATGTTCCTTGGCAACCCTTCACAGTAATTGCTAGGGTTTATGTGCTCATTGTCAGAATAAAGCATCCATTATCTTTTCTTATTTTTATAGTCTCTCTCTCTCACGTGCACACATCTAATGCAAAATCTATCGGCTGTCTTAAATCTGTACAATCTATTACCCTCAACATCTGTCACCATTGCAAACAACCAGACAACTTTCTCCTGACTATGGACATGGTTATGAAGTTCGTTAGTGACAGCAGTGTGATCGTGGAGGTTTAAATTTTCGTAGGAGATTGAAGTTTGGATAAGGCACATGAGAGGACGTAAAGGAAGATTAAAGATTTTGGATAAGGTGCCCTGAAGGTTATTAAGAAGATATATAGATATTTTAATGAAAACGGATACATTTTTATATTATCAAAAAGAGAGGTCTTGGCCGGACAGGAAGACCTGTAGTTACAAAATTTTCTCTATATATTCTGAACAATACAAGTTCGAAAAGTTCTCTCTTACTATAAACAAAACATGCTGCTAAATACTTACATTCTTCCATTTTCAAACTGTCACTATATGTAACGTCCCCAGCTTGACCCTATTGCATTAATATTGTAAATGATGTAAATATTGTCATTTAGTCATGGTGAGGAGCTCAAGGCCAAGGCCCCACCACTGATTTATCGTTTTATGTATCGGCAATTAGGATAGATGCATATGGTTCTTGTGCTAGTGGTGCACAATGTAAAATCGGACATCATGTAAATATGCAATTTTAATGAAAAACCCACAACCAGCTACGCAATGCAACAAAAGAGATGGGGGCATGATCTTTACAAGGAAGAGGGAGGGAAAATAACCAAACCCTCGAGCCAATGGTTTAATCCACGTTTCCATGAGAAAGCCCAATGAACTCTCAACTACCCATTTTGGGTTATGGACCAATCATTTAATTCCCCCATAAATTGGTTGGGGCAGTTAATGCCTTGGGAATGAAAGAGTATGGCAGTCAATTTCGTGCATGGGCAAGCCATCTATTTGGAAAATCGTGTTTTTTCTTGTGGGGCAAGAAAACACCCACGAAATGGTGCCCAAAGCCATTCTGAACAATCAGTCTTCACTCACTCACGCAGTTGGAATTAGCTGGGCCTTTCCCTGCACGTTTTGCATCCAAATCCTGCATTTTTCCATGCCTGGGAGTTCGTTTTTGCATATACAGTAGCCTGGGAGAGAAGGGCCACGATTTGAGGACTGTATGGAGGTCGTTTTTGCCCCCGAATGTCCAAGGACGTTTTTCTAAAAAACGGATTGGCTTCCTAGGGTTGTTCCCCATCTTCCCATTTCGTTTTTGTGTGTTCCCACGTTTTTCTGAGTGAGTTGAAACCCCAATCTCATGCATTCCACTGTGGAAATCGTTTTCCTCATGCCCAGTAATTGTGGTTTTGTTGTTCAGTGCATCCCGTTTTGGATTTGAACCTGTGAGCAGGAGCTTCAAGAGTGGAAGAGGACAGATTTGGCTTGATAAGCCCAATGGTGTATCCATAGCTCCATGGTTGAGCCACTAGCCTAGTAATTCACCTCTGCCCACCTCTTAGCAGCCTGAGAAACCCAATTGCTAGTTGGCTTGGCTGATTCTGGCATAGCTTTGGCTATGTGAGAGCCTGTTTCCCCTTTTCCTTGTGGAGATCGTGCCCAGCTCGGGGGTGGCAGTGGTGCTGAGAGATTAAGGAGCACACTGGCCTACGGTTGGGTGGAACGTTGCAGAAGCGTAGTTGGTTGCTTGGGATTACTCCATTAAGATAAGTATCCTCTTGTGTTATCTTTCAATTGTTTAATGTATGAGTACCTTGAATGTGGAATGAATGAGTAATTGAAATTACTTCTGCTGTGTTTTTAAAATCCTTATGCAATCTTCATATCTCCATTTAGTATGTGATTGCTTGTGAAATAAGATTATGGGGCTGGATGCCCGGTTTTCGCCTCACGATCCTCTCCATTGCACTGGTGTGATGGGTGGGGACGTGACAGAATGGTATCAGAGCTGCGTTGCAGCATTGGGCCTCTATGGGCCAAACCTGATAGCAATTACAGGGAAAAATTTCAAAATTTTCTTAAGTCTGTTTTTGAAAATTTATGTTTTAAGTCTGTTTCTGGAAATTTTTGTTTTAAGTTAGTTTGCGGAAGTCGTTCCGAAACTGCGGAAAGGTTCCGCGAACCTTCCCGCAATTGCGGAAGAGTTCGGCGAACCTTCCCGCCATTGCGGAAGGATTCCGCGAACCGCTCCGAAACAGCGGAGAAAAATTGTTTTTAGTGAATTTTTTTTCTAAGTCCCGGCGTCGAATGGAAACTTTTTCGAAAAGAATTCTCTTCCGAAATTTGCGGAAGGAATTCTCTTCCGAAATTTCGGAAGGATTCCGTGAATCGTTCCGCAACGCGGAAGAGTTCGGCGAGCCGTTCCGAAGTTGCGGAAGACTTCGGCGAATCGTTCCGCAACTGCGGAAGACTTCGCCGAATCGTTCCGAAACTGCGGAAGACTTCGCCGAATCTTTCCGCAACTGCGGAAGCATTCGGTGAATCGTTCCGAAATTGCGGAAGTGTTCCGCAAGTCTTTCCGCAAAAGGCTTTTCGCAAAAATTGCCCGAAACCGGGGAAGCATTCCGCGCAACGGCAGAAGCCTTCGCCGAATGGCTCCGCAATTGCGGGAGCATTCGCCGAACGGCTCCGCAACTGCGGAAGCCTTTGCCGAATGGCTCCGCAACTGCGGGAGCCTTCGCCGAATGGCCCCGCCATTGCGGAAGGCTTCAGCCAACCTCCCCGTAGTTGCGGGAGCATTCAGTGAAGCGCCCCGCAACGGAGGCAAGCCGTGAACCGTCCCGCCCATTGCGGAAGGCTACTGTGAACCGCCCCGCAGTTGCGGGAGCAATTAGTGAATCACCCATCGCGGCCGGATTTCGCGAACTGCCCGTTGCGGCAGGATTCAGCGAATCGCCCGATGAGGCGTGATTCGTAAAAAAAAAAAAAAAAAAAAAAAAAAAAAAAAAAAAACGAGGGCGCTGCCCTCGACCCGCCCTGCTGTGGCGAAGCCACAAGGGGGCAAGCCCCCTTGACCCCCTCTTGTTTTCTCCTCGTATGTTGTTGGTTGTAATAGAATTCTATGATTGTCAACGTAATGTTTTCCCACGTGTATGAAGTACTTTGTGAATTTCTGAGAATACAATGCAACTGTGTAAAATGTGCAGAATGGGAGGGAAAGTTGTCATTTTTGAAAGGATGCAGTTCCTGCACCTGATGTCAGAATGGAGCATGAAGACAGGCATTGGAAAGCTTGTCCAGCAGGGAACAATGATGCATGACCAGAGTTTGAAGGAGGTCTATATATATCATAGATATTTAGTGCAGAAGAGTGCCAGCGGCTGTTTTGACAAACAAATTTTGTTGTCAATATGGGCAATTTCTACAATTGCAGGATATGGAAGAGGAATTCCATGTCACGATGAGGGACCGAAAATGGAAGAATTTCTTAAACCTCTGTTTGTTATCATACTTATAATTATGAAATTGTCATATGGCATAAAAATGATAAAAATGTAAGGGATTACATAGATGTATATGCACTAGATGGCATCTTAACAAACATTGCATAGTACATGTGGGAATGCTTGTGCGTAAATGGGATGTTGCATATTGCTAAAGTAATGAAGTCTGCAAATGCAATGAACCACTGATGGAGAATATTGTGGCTGATAATAATTATTGATGTTGGTATTGGTTGTAGGACCAAAGATAACAAAGAGCATGGCTAAATGTGTTGAGGATGTTGTTGCATGAAGCCAACAAATCTATGATCATAAAGTTGGCAAAAGGACTGAGCAGCCTTGGTAAGAGGCCAACTGATCAGGTAACATCAGGCGATGTTAATGGTAGCCATGCAGGTAATGATTATTGATGCCAAATTGCATGAATGTTGAAAGAGGATTTGGTAAGATCTCCTCAACTATGTTTGAGCTATGTTGAGTTAGTTGGCATGTGATATTAAATACCGCTTGGGACTGTTAACCTACCAAGCTTGGTGAGGTGTGGGTAAGTGAAGGAAATGATCCTTACACCCTATGACTATTTAGAAATCTCAATGCATTCATATGAATTTATATCATACCATGTGTATGCTGGTTATGTGCTTAATAACCAAAGCAAGTGAGGACTGGTGTTCCTGATTATGGTAATGCAAGTTATATGAGGTAGTCGTGTTTCGATCATAATATACTTGAATGCATAGTACTCATGAAACAATGCAAGGTAGCATTGAGTAGATGTGCATTAAGAGATTTTATAAATCTTGTGATGCATTGTAGGAATGCATAGGGATGATGCATATGTTATTGCTAAATAAATAATGAATGAAATGATGAATTGGTGATAATTCTAAGATCATTTCATGGACTGTTATGAGTGCAGAATAGTAAATGCATGAAGAGCCCAACATGATAATTGATGAATTGATGAATCGTGATAATGATGCATACAGAAGTGTATATAGTTGTTGCATTTCAAATGTTAACAGCTGAAGGTGTTTTGAATTATTGAGTGTTATAATTCTGAGATCACTTCAGTGACTGTTGTGGCAATGAAATGATAATATGCATAGATACTTACAACGTGTTGGCTGATTGAGGTTTCAGTTTTCAGGCAGAAAAGTCTTGTGTATGGCAATGAGGATAAGCCCATAGTAAAGACCGAGATCTACCATGTGCAGAAACCAAAGGTTATGAGAAGGTTCTCATGGTTGAAATTTATACATGAAACAAATCTGAAAATTGTCTGTTTAAGTTTATGAGAATAGTCTCATAGCTGCAAATCTAATTTCTGTAGGAAAACAGATTTACAAATTTCAGATTTGAGAGTTTGCTTATGACTGCTAATGATCGTTTGGCTTATATAGAATTGTGTCAGAAAGACATGCTGTAGGTGGATGTTCATGTATGGTAGCAAGGGTGAAACCATAATGGGCAGTGTGATACCACTTACAAGGGCCAAACAATATGAGGAGAGACTCATTGCTAAGCAAATCAATTTCTGAAGACCATGTGTGATGGCCTGTAGAAGCCAAACTAGATGGGAGGGATCCCATGCTTTGGAAATGGGTTTCGGGTGAAACGCCATTGATAAGGTCTCAGCCAAACCGCATGACGGTAAACCATGAAAGTGAGATGGTAAAGCTATGCCCAGAAGGCATGTGAGACAAATCTGCAAAATGAATGAGTATTCCGTGACCCTAGACAAGAACATGCATGTCTAAATTATTAGGGTTAATATGCAGAGCATGCTCTATCTTATTTATATCATTGCAGATTGCTTGAGTATGATTAGGGCCTACATGGCGCACATCGGAAAGGGGGTGCACACCTTTTCTGGTGCTGAGTCATGATAGGGTTTTCAATATTGACTACACCCTAAGGGAATGGACGCATTCCTGGTGTTTCAATACTTGATAGTGAATGATATGAAATGTGGTGAAGAATTGAACAACAATACTGATGAACTTGCTTATCCTTCTTGTGTTGTCAGCCTACACAGATGCAGATTGATACTGCACATTAACGGGCAGAGTGAAGAAGGGTACGCAAAGAGACTGTATGGAATTAGCAACCTATCTATGCTCACGTGAAATATTACCAGAAGGGATGGACAAGCCCGAAGCGCTGTGTAATAAGAGAAGGTATCATCCTTGTGTGAGTAGGGGTCATGTTAACCTGCAGTCAAGAAAGTCACCTATAAAGTTCCTAAAAGGAACCACCGAATTGCACAAAAGAAGGAGTGGCGTCCTTGTATAAATAAAGAGCCGATGTGTGTGAAGGGTTATGGTGCAAGAAGGTGTGGTGGCATTGGTAAAGGCATGACATCCCTATTGGGTCAGCAGTGGGAGGGCGGGCGCCGATGACTGACTGAAAACCCTGAGATGCCTATTGGGTCAGCAGTGGGAGGGCGGGCGCCGATGACTGACTGAAAACCCTGAGATACCTATGGCTCCATAGTAGAGCCTTGACCTATGATGGCCGGTGGCGCAGTTTCCTTCCATTGGTCGATGACCCAAACGAATGTGCTGGCTCGGCACTGGAGAGGGCCAACCAGGTATGGGACTGGTTGGGCACCACTAAATGCTTGGTAAATCCAGCCGATGGGGAGGTGTACTGGTTAAGCATTAACTATATCCAAGTCCATAGGCGATCCCAAGGCTTGCAAAGCGAAGCAGGATCCTGTGGACCAGAGGGGAAACGCACAATACAGATAAGTATTCGTTTTCATTTATGTCTTGTTTGGAATAATGAAGATTACAGGTATAAATCTTTTAACAGCTAAGCTGATACACTATTGTTTCTTTGTTGGAAACCTTGGTCGTTACAGGAAGGCAAGACCCTGAAAGACTATAAATTGTTGGTAAATCCAGAGAGTAAATGAGTGGGCGATATGAATTGCTGGTAAATCCAGAGAGTAAATGAGTGGGCGATATAAATTATTAAGAAATCCAGGGAGTAGCTGGTTGAACACTATAAAGTTCTTGATAAGTCCAGAGAGTGACTAGTTGGGCATTATCCACTTGATATGGTAAAGCACCGTGTACGCTGGCCCAACACCGCTTAAAATGATTGATAAAACCAGTCGGAGCACTGGCCTGGAATTGCCTATTCGAATGGTTGTGGAGTAGCCTACGTGTTGGCCCAACATTCGTTGTTGTATCCACGGGAAATCCAATGCTTGGAAAGCGAAGAAGGATCCTGTGGAGTAAAGTGTCGACACCCAATACAGATAAGTATTCAGTTACCTTGCAGCTTCTTGCTCATGAATATACGTGTGTATATGATTTGGTTATGATTTCCTAAAATTTTTGTTTAGAGAAAAACCCTATGAAAATGAACTAAACATGTGAATTAATTCAATGTTTGAGTGTAGGTATTGCTGGAAGCAAGGATTATGAAGGCATCCTAGAGATGCATGTGGACATGTGACCGTCCTAAGAAGCTCCGTATGAGCAATAATGAAAGATGGTGCTAGTGGATACAAGTGGATCCTAGCAACCCAAGGTTCTGTAGGCAATAATGGGAAGGGTGCCCTAGCTGAAAATCCATATACAGACCTTAGACACTAAGTGTCATAGCCAAGAAAGGAAAGTCAAAGCATTCACATTGAAGTGAAAGAGACTAAGGAGTATGAAACCACAGCGATGGTGTAGCTCCATAATAGAACAAGACTAAGAGGGAGAAACCCCTATTCTTCTCTTTCCTTTTGATTGATGCATTTATAAAACAAAAGATTGTTGAGTGCATATCATGGCTGAAAATAGATTGTGTGTAATTGCTTGAGATGAATTGTGAATGCTGAAGTAGTAAATTTCCTGTGAAAAAAATGAACATGAATGGGTTCATGTGTATGTTGGGAAAGCATGAAAAGTATGGAAGTCCCATGAATAAAGCATGGACATTCCATGTCAATTAGGAAAATAATTGACTAATCCTAAATGTTTATGTTATGCTTGTCCTAACAAAAAAAAAAAATTCCCATGATGAATTTCACAGGTAAGAAAGTGAAACAATTGGTTGCGACCGGCACAAGAAAGTATTGCTAGTAAGCAAAGTGTGTTCAGTTGTGCCCATTGACCATGGCAGCAGACCGAGGGCTATTAGAGTTGGCTGAAAGTCTTCTTCGAACAATTGCCAGGACCCAAGAGAATCTTGGGGAGATGCTCAAGCTACAGAGGCAACAGAATGAGAGAAACCATGAAGCTTTGCAGGACTCTATTCGTCTGCAAAAAGAAGTAAAAAGCATTCTGGGAGCAATCAGAAAGGGAAAGGAAAGCGGATCAACGAAGAAGCATTCATCCAACTGTCCGAGTAAGAAACGTTCCAGGTGGGAAGACTCAAAAGAAATGGACCGGGAAAAGATAAGGCCGCCAATGAAATGTTGGGGATGTGGAGGAAGTCATTGCATCCGTGACTGCCCAACAAGAGGATATCAGGAGGGCAGCAACCGTAAATTCTCCAAGCTCGTGGGCCAGTTGGAAGGAAAAGAAAAAGAAGGAATTGTTTTGGGACGATGTCCTCATGCAGTGCTAGAAGGTCCTAGCCAGCAAGAGCAGTTTGTAAAGACCAAAGGACTTAGTCCTGAAAAACCCAAGTAGAGGGTGAAATGCAGGACAAACCTACCACATTTTGTGAATTTTGGACATATGTAAAGTGGGTATTTATTTCCGAAGTGTTGGAACACCGAGGACGGTGTTATTCCAAGGGGAGGGGAATGTAACGTCCCCAGCTTGACCCTATTGCATTAATATTGTAAATGATGTAAATATTGTCATTTAGTCATGGTGAGGAGCTCAAGGCCAAGGCCCCACCACTGATTTATCATTTTATGTATCGGCAATTAGGATAGATGCATATGGTTCTTGTGCTAGTGGTGCACAATGTAAAATCGGACATCATGTAAATATGCAATTTTAATGAAAAACCCACAACCAGCTACGCAATGCAACAAAAGAGATGGGGGCATGATCTTTACAAGGAAGAGGGAGGGAAAATAACCAAACCCTCGAGCCAATGGTTTAATCCATGTTTCCATGAGAAAGCCCAATGAAATCTCAACTACCCATTTTGGGTTATGGACCAATCATTTAATTCCCCCATAAATTGGTTGGGGCAGTTAATGCCTTGGGAATGAAAGAGTATGGCAGTCAATTTCGTGCATGGGCAAGCCATCTATTTGGAAAATCGTGTTTTTTCTTGTGGGGCAAGAAAACACCCACGAAATGGTGCCCAAAGCCATTCTGAACAATCAGTCTTCACTCACTCACGCAGTTGGAATTAGCTGGGCCTTTCCCTGCACGTTTTGCATCCAAATCCTGCATTTTTCCATGCCTGGGAGTTCGTTTTTGCATATACAGTATCCTGGGAGAGAAGGGCCACGATTTGAGGACTGTATGGAGGTCGTTTTTGCCCCCGAATGTCCAAGGACGTTTTTCTAAAAAACGGATTGGCTTCCTAGGGTTGTTCCCCATCTTCCCATTTCGTTTTTGTGTGTTCCCACGTTTTTCTGAGTGAGTTGAAACCCCAATCTCATGCATTCCACTGTGGAAAGCGTTTTCCTCATGCCCAGTAATTGTGGTTTTGTTGTTCAGTGCATCCCGTTTTGGATTTGAACCTATGAGCAGGAGCTTCAAGAGTGGAAGAGGACAGATTTGGCTTGATAAGCCCAATGGTGTATCCATAGCTCCATGGTTGAGCCACTAGCCTAGTAATTCACCTCTGCCCACCTCTTAGCAGCCTGAGAAACCCAATTGCTAGTTGGCTTGGCTGATTCTGGCATAGCTTTGGCTATGTGAGAGCCTGTTTCCCCTTTTCCTTGTGGAGATCGTGCCCAGCTCGGGGGTGGCAGTGGTGCTGAGAGATTAAGGAGCACACTGGCCTACGGTTGGGTGGAACGTTGCAGAAGCGTAGTTGGTTGCTTGGGATTACTCCATTAAGATAAGTATCCTCTTGTGTTATCTTTCAATTGTTTAATGTATGAGTACCTTGAATGTGGAATGAATGAGTAATTGAAATTACTTCTGCTGTGTTTTTAAAATCCTTATGCAATCTTCATATCTCCATTTAGTATGTGATTGCTTGTGAAATAAGATTATGGGGCTGGATGCCCGGTTTTCGCCTCACGATCCTCTCCATTGCACTGGTGTGATGGGTGGGGACGTGACACTATAAATCTGACTGGTATAGATCCTAATAAAAGTACTTATATACATTTGATCTTCATTTAACAAATTTGGAAAGAAGGTAGATCCTGACTTTCTGATAACCTTAAGGTCTTCTCTGTATTCAAAGTAGAATGAGTATAAAAGGATTCCTCATCATTGTTCTTCACATCTGAAACTGTGTCTCCAACATCTTCCATAAAAGCAACATTAGCTTCCATTGTAGTATTGAATGACTGAACTTTGACAAAATCCTGGACTTTTCCCTTCATTTGACAATCTTGATAGAGGAAAGATCCTGCTATATGCATTTCCATTGAGAAGATTGTAGCTTGATCCTTACCAAACTCCTGAACTGTGCTCTTCAAAGCTTGAATAGTTTGCTCCTGGGCATTGTACCTCTTTTTCCAATAATCGATTTCAACTTCAGCATTTATCAATTTCAGTCTAATATGGTTCATTTAGGATTCCATATAATCATGCTTGATATTAGCAATAATCTAGTCCCTTTCATATCTTTGATATTTTAATGAATCGAGTGGATTCCTTTTGTTCTCCTAGTTTTTGAGTGGCTTTAATCAAAGTTTGGAAGGTTATTTCGTCAGGATCTGGTGGCGGTCGAACTTCTTGATCGATCTCCATTCCGATTTCACTGTATCACAAACCCTAGCATTCTCGGAGTTGAGTAGCATTATTCCCAACTTTAATTTATTAAGAAGATATTGCACAGAAGTTGAAGGAAGATATTTTAGGGAGTGTTTCTTAGAACCGTTGTGGAAGAATGTGGAAGCAACATATTTAATATGGGAAATGGCCAACCTTTATAGATGGTGAATTGCTTAGATTAAATCAAGGAAGTCACCATTTATGAAAGGCCACCAAATGCAATGGTTCCTCCACAGATTTGTGCTCTTCATAATAGTGAGGAAACATAGTTGGAAGATGTATGCAAAGTCATTTAAGAAATAGTATCCATTATGTAGGATATGTTATTAACATCCTGGTTTAAGAAGGATAAATGGCTTCTGAAGAGGCGTCGTGCTAATAAAAAATTGATGGTGTACTTGCCCGTTAAGAATGTGATTAGAAAGTGTTAGTCTTTCAAGGGGATGGTGAGAATATAATAGTAACTGATGTATGGTAGACGAAATTGAGGCCGAATTGTCACCTCTATCACTGCCCTTAGTGTTAGCCTTTTAGGCATCGACCACATGCTGAGTAAACTAGATGGCTAAGAGTGTGGACTAATATTTATCTTCAAATAGTGTTTTTAGTGATTAAGTAGAAACCATTATTGTATGCAAGTTATTTTAAATTTAACTCCAAATAATTATTGATAAGTTAAAAACACTAAAGCCTCAATTTGAAGCAATATATGAAAGAATTATTCAAAATGTCTCATGTAAAGCCATGTTTCACATTTGAAAAAAATTGTGACTCACTCACAATTTGAATTTCCGTTGAGATTGGTAAAAATGTTGTCGCTTGTGTCATTGTAAGTCTCAACCTATTTATAAAGAAGTAATTTAAATTTTATAGTCTTGAGTAATTGATTTTA
Organism: Larix kaempferi; assembly: GCA_027924585.1. NCBI lineage: Eukaryota > Viridiplantae > Streptophyta > Pinopsida > Pinales > Pinaceae > Larix > Larix kaempferi. The sequence continues at coordinate 6,883,083 of BSBM01000459.1, read as the reverse complement.
GTGTTAATTTATTAGTCATTTAGATGTTGGGAATTATATAACTACTGTCTTTTTGTTGTTGGGAGGTGATCCAATTTATTTGTGCTTGCTTTGTTACTATGTTCTTGATGCCTACTTGTTGTGCATGCCAGAAAACACTCCTAATATAATTAGTGTACCTAAGGTATTTTATGTGCTTACCTCAACCTATATTTGTCACATATGTTTTTAATTACCAGCTTGGTGCTTTGTCTTACATGTGTTTAAAAGCTAAGCTTAGAGCCTCAACTCTTTAGCCTCTAAGCCTATTACTTATCTTTGCATTTCATGAGAATTTATTTTACTGTGAAATAGATAAATTATTATTTTCCCTTTAATTTGTTGCAGCTTTTACCTGTTTATATAACTTTATTATGATACTTATCAGATATTAGCAGGTCAAAGTGATAACAAAGCTGTACTGGATGCACTCTTCCTTGGTAAGGATTTTGCTGAAGCAGTTAATGAGCAGATAGGGACAACCGTTGGAGAGATTTTGAGTGAGATTGGAAGGTGGCAGGCAGAGACGCAAAAGCAAACCCTTGACTTTCAGGTGGGTGTGCCAAATCCTGACTATTTTAAAGGGAAGCAATTAATATGGAGTGACAACTATGATTTAATATGAACTACGTAGGAGGAATAAAACGCCCAAATTGCACCGGTTCTATAGGCACCACCTGTAATATGATTGCTGTGAAGCCTGAAATCAATGCCTATATATATAGGTTGTTGGAGCTACTGCTGACGGTATTCATTATTTGTATTAAAGTCATGCTATCCTTATCTAGTGAAACAATCTGATTTCTTTGTAAATAACATTATACTGCTAGAATTTCTATTTCAATTTGCAATCATATGTATTATTTCTATTTATTTCTTCCTAGATGAGTGCATATCTTGGTATGTATGACAGTATGTTGACTATGTTCTACTATAATAACTTTCACTACTAAGTGGTGTCCATAATCCATTAGTAAGTAGACCACTCTGTTCTTATCATGAATCAATGTACATTCCAGTGTTGAAAAATTAAGCTTGGTGAATGACTAAGTGGGGCCAGAGTGTAAGAGTTTGACTCAGACTTTGCAAAAACTCGAAACTTGACAAAAACAAGGATAATGAACTAAATAAAATGACCCAATTTTTTATAATTTTTGTCATTAATAGGAAATATATCTATCTCCACAGTACAATAAGATGCAAAATATCAATATAGTGTCCAAACTTCATGTATGTCTCATCATTGATGAGATCAATTATTAGGATAGTAAATATCACAAAGTGCCAACCATGGCATTAGGAAAAATCTATATAGTAAACTGACATAAGAGTTGGAACTGGGACTCAGGAGCAGGAAGCCTCTGCCCCTGAGTTGATGCCTCAACTTTGAGAAAATCCATGTCCTGATCTGTAAACTGAGTAGCTAAGTCACCTGACAGGACATGGAGGACGCAAAAAAAGAGTACCGGACATGGGACACAATGACCCTAGAAACAGGACATGGGGGGACAGTTTTATATATATAGATCCAACTTTTTTAGAAACTATAACATTTACAAAACACTTAAAATCCCTTAAAATCTCAATTTTACCCTTTACCTGCACAATGAGAGACTGTGACAGCTCTTTCCTTACAACATCTAAAAGCAAAAAAACACATTGCAAAGCGTTTTTAGAGTGAGACACATCTAGGACATGTGTTGGACACGTCTCCTATTTCAGGACACATGCCAAACACCTGTCCTAGCATATTTATGTCCGACATGTGAATTATGGACACGGAGCCCCTAAGGGATGTGTCATGTTTCATAGACGAGGAGCCTTCGTGGGCCTCAACAATCCAATCTGATCTTGAATCTACCTTGTCAAACTCAATTGCCCAATGCTCAATTTCTCTTGTTAATATTTCAAAAACTTTAAACTCTTTAGAATATAATAGAAACAAAATATTTGAAAATAATAAACATATTAAAGAATGGAGATTCAAGACTCATTTCTCACCTTGCATACTCTTGATGCGAATTCGAAGATTATCGTGGTTGAATACGAGATCATTCAAGCTCGCGTGTCAATTGGTTGTGCTTCTTAAGTGGATTTTCTTAAATATACCCCAGTTGTGCTCACAACTGGAAGCACTGTAGGTCTGACTTAAGATGCATTTGCCATTTTAATTTTTTTTGGAGTGTTAGTGGAAAAATATTTCCATGAGAGACCTAATATAGATGATATGTAATATTACATAAATAATAAATTAAAAGAAATCCAAAGAAATATAAAATCAAGATTTTTTTTTGAATCAGCTTCCTCTTATCACAATGAGGCAACACTCCCAGATTTAGGATTCTGGGGGAACCATTAGCACCATTCAGTCTAGTTACCTTTGCTAAGCAGTGATGAATGGGGGCTATCTATTTTGCCAAAGTCCCCTAGGATTCACACCTGAACCCAGCTGCTATTGCATGTGCTGGCATGCATCCACAAGCACTAGTATGTCACTTGGTAGGACTTGAACCCCATTGGGGGGATATATTAGCTACTCGATTTCACTAACCTAGAATGGCACAATTGACTAAAAAAAGGGATTGAAAAATTAAGAAATTAGAAATCAATGTACCTGGTAATGCATTCTTCCTTTTTCTAATTACATTTTCAAAGGGAAACAAAAAATAAAGGTTGAAAATTTAAGAAATCAGAAATCAATGTACTTGGAAACATAATCTTCCTTTCTCTAATTGCATTGGCAAAGGAAAACAATCTATTGGGGCCCTGTACTATTGAAATCATTGATTGAAGCAACTTTGAGTTTCTTGATTTGGGAAACACTTCTCAGTGCACTCAAATAAACTTCTTGTCACCTCTCTATCCTCGAGGAAATTCCGATCATAAAAGAAAGTATTGATTACAGCTCGGGAGGATTGATTTATCACCACTAGTATCTTGGCAGGAGTGATTTTTCACCTCTAGCAGTTTTGGGGGACTGTTTTTCTACCAAAGAGGATTGTTTTTTTACCATAATTAGCTTCCAGTGATTATTTATAGTTTCAGAGAGCTCAGGGGAGTATTTATAATCAAATTCATCTTGGGAAAAGTCATAGAAGGAAGGATCCAAAGTACATCTAAGGCATAACATGTTGGTATATGGTTGAAAAGGTTGCTATACAAGTTGTTGATGATTATTATTGAGAGCTATGGGATGCCATTCCTTTTTTTGCAAGCTAAAGCTATGGAATTCCATTTATTATTTGAAGTATGTTGAAGCTATTCATGTTTTCTAGTGTGTGAAGCCTATTTATTTTATGTTTTCCAACATTTGCTTATGTAAAAAAAACTACAAGTTTTATCTCGTCCACAACATACTGCAATATTGCTTATCCATTGAGAAAAATGACTTTTGCATCTCATGTCATTTCATTTTATCAGGTTTGTATCTTTTTATGTTGCAATTCTATCAGGTTTGTATTATTTTATGTTGCAATTCTTGTTCAACAACATTCATGCCATTTTGCAATCTTTCAAGCTAATGGCTCTTCTCCTTGTCTATTTTTAGCTTTATCATCTCTTATTTTTTTCCTACTGTGTTGCAATAGCAAAAAAAACAATGTTTCTTTTAGACTTTTTTCATTTCTATATTTCATGTCTTCATATTTTAGGATTCTTTGCTGCTAGTAGATTTACAACTTGTAGGTCATTTATATATTTCATGTCTTCATATTTTAGGATTCTTTGTTGCCAGTATATTTTGGTCACTTCCTTAGTCTTCTTGTTTTATTGGGAAACTACTGTGGATGTGCTTTCCCAAGGGCCAAAACATCCTTTTCACAAGGGCCATCCTGAGGACATTATTTGATATTACAATGGAATATAGTTGGCTTACATACTTCACAGACCATATGTTGATGTATGTGGGATATGCTTACATACTAGTATCCAAAAAAAGTAAAAAACAAGCATTAGTGCAAACTTCAAGACATTAACAGACGTCAATTCCTTCAGCATGCATCTAGTCTATCGAACCACACATTGGTGTTCAAGAATCTGGTGCAGTTTGGCTTTCTCCATGCATGGACTAGACATATCATCCACGCAATTCTTAAATCAGGAGCCAACTATGATCCAAACAACTATCAAACTATCATGGTTGGGCATACATTCTCGAACCTATATTCTATAGTTTTGAATCTACAATTTTTAGATGAGTTGGAGAGCAGAGTTAGCATACACCATAGGGCTAGAGGGAAATCCAGTTACTACCTACAGTTCCTGATGACCAATCACATATTCACACTTAGGGCCATTATCAAGGAGGTCTTGCATTTCTTTTCAAAAGTATTTTGTTGGCTTGTAGATATTTGGAAAGTGTTCAACATAGTACTGATATAGGTTATTTTCCAAGGGTTTCACAACACTGGTGTTTCAAAGACCTTTCTAGTTTCCATTTGTTAGTTTTTTGGGTTAATTTCAAAAGTGTTTATACCATGTTTTGGGTCGCCTCATCATATTTGGGGTACATAGTGTATGCTTATCCCTTGGATGGTCTGAAATGGATTGTAGCATGAGATATTGTCCATGATAAATATGTACAATTGAGAGAGCTTTCTTAGTGGATGCTTCACCTTAGGATGGTGCTGCCTTGGATTTCTTCCCTTAGGCATTGGAGATCTCTTGCCTAGATGGTGGATGCCCTTCATTGTGGGTTGGGGCCATCCTGTGATACTATCTTGTCAGGTTCTTTCCTTCTAAAACTACTATTGCCCCTGTAAACCCAACACTTCTTCCTAGGGTGGGTAATGTCTACATTGAAAACTGGAATTGGACTAAGGATGGAGTATGCATGCTTTTGGAAATTCTGGGAACAGAAACATAGTGAAGTTAGCTTTGATGAGTTACACAATAAAATATGTCTTTGTTTTTTGACTACTTCCTCCAACACTAAGCCACATAATGGTTGTTGAATCCACAAAAGTAACAAGCTAATGAATATCAACATTGGTATGCCTTGTGACTCTTCTTCTTGTAACAAAAACACGTGACATAAGGTTTCTAGTTCTGAAACCTTTCTTACTTTCACTTGGGATTTCTCTCTCCCAAGTTACTTGTTCTTCGAACTATTGGAATGTGCATGGGTGGTTAACTTGTTTTCTTGCTACCTTTCTCAGATCTTACAAAGGGATGTTGATCATTTTTTGTGATCTATTCTTTGGTTGGAGTTGTTGTATTTCCTCAATCTTGAGCCTCCACAAAGATTATCTTTGAGGCTTCCACAATGTTTAAATGTGTCTTAGAACATCCACCTTTGACTTCATTACCACCATAATATCCTAAATGAACATGTTGTAGTCCTAGAGTTCACTGCAATGGGGCTCTTCATGCCTTAACCATGATTCTCAAGACATTGGCCATCAAAAACCATCCTTTGCAAAAACTTCAAGCCTATCTCTATGGTATGAAATTCAAAACTACCAAAAGACTCATATGTTGATTGAATTAATTGAGCAAGGGGTGAAGTTGAAATGCTTACCCTAAAATTCCCGCAATCATGGTATGCGCATCTTGAGTCAAAACAAGGCTCCTTTCTTTCTTAATATTTTCCACCTCCAATTAAAGACTCATCAATATGGCTTTCTTACAAGCCAACTATTACACTATATTTTCCACAACCTAGAGATTTTTCTCCTTAAGAAGCTTCACATGGCTTTACAAAGTTTTATACAACTCTTCATTCTTCTCGCCCAACTACTAGAAAGTCTTTTCTAGTTGTTCATTATCCTCATAGATTTGTTTATTCATCTCCTATAGTTCCTAAAGTATCACTCTCTTATGATATTTTCCCATGGATGCCTTACTACAAGTCCATAGATTCATTAATATATTTCTATGATACCAATCAATCTAAAACTTTTGGATGAGTTGAAATCTTCCAATGGCACTAATATCAAATTTCAGTTAAAACCAAATAATAGATATCTTGAATATTATCAACCATGCATTATTTCCTTATTCATCAATAATAAAACTGAAGACAAATGAAATCATACAACAATATACCAATATTTTTAAGGAGAACCCTTTTGCACAAAAAACTCCAATATGATATTCAATCTAATAGATTGCAACCAATGCATATTGTTTTTTATTAGAATTACGAATCATGCAATCTAGGTGTTAATATTGCTCATCTCCCCAATTCTTAAAGGGTGCTAGCTCAATGGAAGAGTGCCTGCCTTACAAGCAGGAGGTTGGTGGTTCAATTCCTCCATGCCCTAATGATATTGCAATATATTTCTAAAAAAATATTTGTTGTGATAATTTATATTAGTTGCTAAACGGTCAATGGAAGAGCGCCTGCCTTACAAGCAAGAGGTTGGTGGTTCGATTCCTCCATGCCCTAATGATATTGCAATGTATTTCTAAAAATATTTGTTGTGATAATTTATATTAGTTGCTAAACGGGAAGCAAAATGTGGTGATAGTGTGGGAGTAAAAATGAACAATAAATTGGGTGCTAAAGTGGTAGCAAAACATGGTGCTAATGTTGACATCAATAGAGATGCAAAACTAGGCGTTAAAAAGAGGCCCAACACTTGACGCTAATGAGGAAGCCAAACATGGCGTTGATATGGTAGCAAAATAAGATGTTACTTTGGATGCAAAACATGGCACTACATAGGAAGCAAAATATGGTGCAACAATAGAAGAAAATTTTGGCTCCATCTTGGTAGCAAAACACGATGCAAAAAATGAAGCAAAAATTGGTGCATATTGGAAGTAAAATGTGGTGCAAAATGGGATGCTAAAGTGGTAGCACATATGGATGCAAATATGGCGCGAATGTAGATGCAATCATAAATGCTAACATGACGCTTTTAAGGATGCAAATAGGGCGTTTATGGGGACGTCATTTAGGAAGTAAAAGATGCCGATCTCTAGGAAGAAAAATATGATGTTATTTAGGAAGCAAACCTTGACGTCGTTTAGGAAGCAAAATTGGACGCTATTCTGGAAGCAAAAAAATGGGCGCTATTTTAGACATAAGAAATGATGCTATCTAGGAAGCAAAAAAAGACGTTATTTTAGACTCTTTACATTTTGTCCATGACGCGTCCCATTTAGCGTCTACTTTGACCACTCAATGAAAAAAAAAATTACACTAAAAAGAGACATTAAATGGGACGCTAATTCCAGCATTTGTTGTAGTGTATTATGGCTCTTTGGAAGATATACTAGAGCTAGACTTTGATTCCTCCAAAGTTGTTCTCTTTAAGTTTAAGTGGTATAGATTGTTTCTATAGGGAGTTGAAAGAATTATTATAGATCATGATAATGGTTTTATTATGATTAATATTGTTATCTAATGTGGGAAAATCCCATAACATGACAAGAGTTCAACACAAATGTGTGAAAAAAAAATCATTGACCGAGTTTTCATTAATAATCAAAGACTTATATAACCTTACAATAAGAGAACTAACTCAACAAACTTGGAGAGAATAACTCAACAAGATCTTTGTTGGCACCTTCATTTTTGAAGACTTGGTCGTAGAAGATAGATGTATAGTCAAACCTAAGAAGACTTGCAGATGGGGACGAAGTGGAGAAGTGAAAGAATTAAGGAATCCACATTAGACTATAAGCGTCTTGACATGGTAAAATATTGTATTTGACAAGGTCATAAGTGACCATTGAGAATGTATAAAAGGTTTGCAAGGGCTAGGGGACATGGTAATTTTTAGGGGCGAAATTTCGCCAATTGGCAATTTTTGGGGATTTTTTTCAAAAAATAAATTCGCTATTTGGTCATTTTTAGACTCTAATATCGCCTATATTTATATAAAATATGTTTTTTTATCATAATATTCGCCAAAATTTACACGTTTCAGTAGTAAATTGTATGTTTCATATTTAATATTCGCCTACCTATCTATATACATTTTTTTCAATTAAAAAATATTGGCCTAGGATACTATACTTAAGTATAATATTAGAATCCTTAAAAAATACCCTGCTAGGGGATAGTGTGATGCACATGTGTGCATGAGATTGTAAGTGGAGGGACTAAGTAAGAGAGGTTGGGATAACATCAGAATCACTTTAAGGATGTTTGTTGATGTAAAATGATTGCAAAATCTAATAAAGATGGAAGTTGTGTTGCCCCCTTTAAAAAATTTTATTTGTGCATCAATGTTTCTTGTTTAAGTCATGTTGTAGCTTAGATTTGTATGAACTGTGATGCTAATGAATGTTTAATGCTAATTGATTATTTGCATAAGAGTGATTGGTAAAATGTGAAATATATTTTATGTACTTTCGCTAGCCTCCCTCACAGTTTCACACTAGTCAGGTCGCACCTCAGGTGAGACCTTCTTCTCTTTGGAGAGGAACTTTCATTAATTAACGTAGATCCTCTCTTTTCTCTTAAACTCTATCTTTGCGTATGGCGCTCTATAAAAAGGATTAAAAATGTCGATGCTCTAGACTACACTAGGACTTTGTTGGCCCCTTGTGCAAGAACACCAATCTCCCATTTTGCACCAACAAATGGTTATGTTGTTGGGAGTTGGATTTAAACATGGACTTGCTAGTTGAAAGGATGAAATAATCCATAAAAGTCCGATCCAAGATTGGTGGGAAAAATGATTTGAAGATTTTGTGTTACAAGAAGCCTAATTACGGAACCAAAAGATGGTAAAGTATAGAGAAGTTGTGTTGTATGGTGGACTAGAGTATGAGCAATATGAGGTCCTCTAGTGAGAGTTTCCAATGAAGTTATTCAAGTGGTTAAAACGGTTTGCAAAAGATCTAAAATACACAAACCGACAGAAGAAAACGGTTCAATGGACTATAATATATCTAGCTGCTCCGATTAAATTGGATTAAACTGTGCAACATCTCTTTTTGTCTACATTTTAACGGAAAATATACATTGTTACTCTTTCTAGAGTGAAGAAATTAAACCCATTTCATGGCATAACGTATTCCAAGTAAAAGTGCAAACATTGCACATTCTTATTCTCAGAGCCGATGCAAAAGCATACCATTTCCATGATACAAAGTCATACATGCATCAAGTAGTTTTATTGTTGGACAACAAAAAACTGCATTGGAACCTCACAAGTACAAAATCAAGCATAGACAATGACCATTATATATGCATTTAGGAGCAGAGAAACCCACTGGATTAAAGTTTATATTTTGCCCAACCTCTATGCTCACCTACAACCATCTCTTTTCTCTCAAATCTACAATTTTCCTTTACAATTTCAAATTTCTAGTTATTGCACAATCTAGTAATGGTAATGGCCATGGAATGAACAAGAAGAGGAAATTTTTTATCTAGTATAAAAATTTGTTGTAAAATTTGCGTGAGAATAATTGCTAGAGTCCAAAGGAGATGAGATAATGGTGAAGAGACAATTGACATAACTTCTGACCATAGAAGAGAGGACTCTTACAAGAGTTATAGAAGTATATTCATCTCATGCTTCCATAACCACATGAGAACACTTTTCCCACCAACCTCACACATGCATTCAATAATTGGATTCAATAGTCAAAATTGAGTAATTAGCTCATTTAAGACACATGGTAGCAAATGGACGAGTTCTAGATTTGACACTTGGCAATAGAGGATTTAATATCCCATAAACCACCTTTCCTTTTCCCTTCTAGTGGAATCATAGCACCTCTAGTGATCTTTACACGCTAATCTTGGACCATTTTATTGTTTCCCAACAGAGTTAGTTTGACAAACCAACCATGTGGTTCATATAGAAATATTTACATTATACATGCTTAGTCCTTCACTAGCCAGGCCTTGGCCTTGAGCTCCACACTAGGAAGCATATTTACATCATTTACATATGATTTGATTTAATACATTCCAAGTCAAAATTGAGAGTATTATAGGAGCCCTAAAATAGAAGAATGACCAAAATCTATTCAACTACTTATGTATCCACAGAGATGCATAATCTAATTCATAATTACATTGATAAGCGTTTATATTTTACAATTTGGGGTGGACGAGGAATAGTCTCTTTCTGGATTGTAGTAAGATGATACAAGTATACTATCAAGATTTTTTTATGAAAGTTGTTCCAAATTTAAAATAAACAATTTAAAAAATCAAAGTCTATTTGGTGGATAAAGGTTTACTACATTACTTTTCCTGATCTCCTTGTAGCGTGGATCATCCGAGTCCATCTGCACATACAATGCAAGAGGACTCATTGTTGTCAATGTCATCGTTTGGGTTGATAATAATGGTGTGGGCCATCTTACTTCCATTTGCTACAACACTCCTATCATTGTGAGTAGCTGGAAATCTCAATTCTAATTTCGTTTAGATGCAACGTCACGATCCATTACAGTTATTTAGATTTTATGACAGTAGAACAATGGAATAAATGGGCAGTCAATAGATTTCCAGAGCACTGAAAAGATGTTATTTGCTAATAGAGGGCCACCCTATAGTTGAAGGGTTCTGTGTCATTTGTATATGAATTTCTGGTGTGGTGTGATGTATATTAAGAAATCTATCCTCTTCATAAAAGCATGGAGAGATATATCGTCTTCACTAAAAAGCATGAGTTAAATTGTGCATTGTTCTTGAATTCCATTTGTAAATTGTATAATTCACAATGAAATTTTGATGAACTTAGAGATGAATTTTTTTTAAATGTTATGTCATTTTTATTGGGATTGGAGGATTGTTTTTTTAGATTTACAGTCTCTTGTAAATGAGATGAGATAGACATAATCTTGTTATGTCCCCGACATATAGTTTTGAGTCGGGTGGTATTAGTTGGGGTGGCAAAAATCGCGGATATGAAATTGCAAAGTTTTTGTTAAAGTTTATATTTATTTGTATTTTTTTTATTTTTTAAAAGTTCATTTTACGTGGTTGTGGTTTGATCCGTACGCAGTGATGTTGGCCTAGGGCTGTGTGCCCCAGGCCCCGGCGGCAGGGTGACGTTTGCCGATTTAAATGAGGTTTAAATGGTCTCGGGACTGAAGACTCCTGTGCGATTTATTCACCAGTCTTGTCCATTTATCGTGCCTTTCGTCGAGCTCTATTGTGCGCCCTCTGGCGTCCAGTTGAGGTTTAAATGTGTTGCAGTTTAAATGAGGTTTAAATGGTCTCGGGACTGAAGACTCCTGTACGATTTATTCACCAGTCTTGTCCATTTATCGTGCCTTTCGTCGAGCTCTGTTGTGCGCCCGCTGGCGTCGGGTTGAGGTGTTGCAGGGGTTTAAACGTGTTGCAGTTGGCGTATTCATGCAACACGTGTTGGTCCATGGTTTCGTGGTGTTAATGCAATTGGTGGTCTCGGGACTCAAGACTCCTATGCGATTTATTCACCAGTCTTCTCGATTTATCGTCCCTTTCATCGAGCTCTGTTGTGCAGGGGTTTAAACGTGTTGAGGTGTTGCAGTGGTTTAAACGTGTTGCAGTTGGCGTATTCATGCAACACTGCAGGTTTAAATGAGGTTTAAATGGTCTCGGGACTCAAGACTCCTGTGCGATTTATTCATCAGTCTTCTCCATTTATCATCCCTTTCGTCGAGCTCTGTTGTGCGCCCTCTAGCGTCGGGTTGAGGTGTTGCAGGGGTTTAAACGTGTTGCAGTTGGCGTATTCATGCAACACGTGTTGCAGTTGGTCCAGGGTTTCGTGGTGTTGATGCAGTATGGCGTGGGGTGATGGTGGTATCGGGACTCAAGACTCCTGTGCGATTTATTCACCAGTCTTGTCGATTTATCATCCCTTTCGTCGAGCTCTGTTGTGTGTCCATTAGCGTCGGGTTGAGGTGTTCCAGGGGTTTAAACGGTGTTGCAGTTGACGTATTCATGCGGCATGGTCCAGGGTTTCGTGGTGTTAATGCAGTATGGCGCGGGGTGACGGTGGTCTCGGGACTCAAGACTCATGTGCGATTTATTCACCATTCTTGTCGATTTATCGTTCCTTTCGTCGAGCTCTGTTGTGTGCTCGCTAGCGTCTGGTTGAGGTGTTCCAGGGGTTTAAACGGTGTTACAGTTGGCGTATTCATGCGGTATGGTCCAGGGTTCCGTGGTGCTAATGCAGTATGGCGCGGGGTGACGTTTGCCGGTTTAAATGAGGTTGGTGGTCTCGGGACTCAAGACTTCTGTGCGAATTATTCACCAGTCTTGTCGATTCATCGTCCGTTTCGTCGAGCTCTGTTGTGCGCCCGCTAGCGTCGGGTTGAGGTGTTCCAGGGGTTTAATGCAGTGTGCTTGCTGTTTGCAGGGGTGAAGGACGGTCTCCATGCTTGGGTGATGGAGCACTCTGAAGCTATATTTTAGAGGTTCTCTGGTGTTCAAGCTCATTCTGCTTGGTGCGACTTGCTTTTGTGTTGTGGCTGTTTTTGTTGGCTTTTTTGCGGTGGCGTGGTTGTTAGTGGCTTATTTGCGGTGGCCCAACGAAGGTGGGGTGGTTTCTGGTGGTGGGTATTGTTGTCTGAATGCGCTTCATTCATCCAATAATTTGCGGTGTTCGTGTCTGAACGTGTAGAGCGCTTTCTTGGTGCAACGAGCTCTGTCTTCTGCAATTTCATTGACGAGTTCTTTGGACAGGTAACTCTTGGAATTTTCTCTTCAGCTGAGACTTGTGTTTTCTGTTTTATGAAAAAAATCCGATTTTGTTATACTGTACGATTAATTGGTTATAAAATTTTATAAATGTAAGAATTTTACAAATGTATGGTTTTCATTCACAGTCTGCGTCAAGAAATATTGTTCAAACTTTTGTTCCATAATTTATTCCATAGGAATTGTTTGTGACTGTGGTTTAAAAAACACAAAGACTGCGTAATTGGTCATTACCATTTCTTTTCTTGGGTAATGACCTAAACTCCCTGAAATGAATGTACGGGGAACGGAATTGGATGTATGTATGTATCTGAACATTTGATGCCAAGAGTAGCAACCTCCCTCCTTCCCGGGTATTTCGGCGAGGTATGGAGTGGGTCATGATATCATGGCCTGCGTCGGCACTCGGATTAAATGCTAATACCAGCCTACCACCCACGCACTGAGTAGCAAATAAATGGCATTATATTATATTATTAATTAAATTTACAGATCTGTTTGTATTTATTTTATTTTGCTATGTTCTTTTTCCATTTCCATTATGCTATGTGGTATGAATGTGATATTTTTAAATGGTTCTTTGGTCTGCATCGTTTAATTGGTTTTGCTTTTCGCATGGACCTGTTTTTCAAGTTTTCTTAGAAAACAGATACTATATAGATTTACTGAATCTAGAAATAGAAAGCACTTTCAACCTAAGTATTTGTACATGAGAATACAAGTCTACCCCAAAACAACAAACCGGGAGCTTAAGAGAGGGGTGCTCATTTTCCATTGCCTTTGGCAAGTGCGCATATAAGACAAACGGCAATTCGGGTGCAGTATAAAATCTGGGTCTTTAGCGAGATACTCCATTGTCTTTGACTTTGACATCTGCCAAATGAGGTAACGGCTAACAAGTATTTCAGTTGCATATGTGGCTGAAGGGGAAACCCTTAGATGCAGTGATGCTGAGATTCACAAGCTACTGTTTTATTTAAGGATAAATTTTTGAAACATCTAATCTGAAATGAAGTCTATGATAACTTAGCAACAAGATGGTTTGGTTTCATCTAAAGAAGAAAACGTGGACAGTGTTTGCAAGAGAACACTCCTGTAAATTCACAGGAATCCTGTGAATATTTAGAGAGCCCTATATTGGCAAAGTTTGTTATTTGTCATGAATACTGTTACAAGAAACATGAACGTTAACAAACTCTTAGATACAGTGATGGTGGTATTGACAAACTGTTGTTTTATTTAAGGAAAAATTGATGAAATATCTAATCTGAAAATAGCTTTTTCTTTAGATGAAACCAGATCAGCTTGTTGCTAGGCTACCATAGACTGCATTGGTCAGCTTGGGTATGCTCGAGTGATCTATAGTTTGTCACGATAATGTAGATGTATACTTTTTTGGCCTGTGTGGACAGGGATTTGACACCAAGACAAAGGTTAATGGCCCACAGTCATGGCAGTAACCATAGTAAAGGGATGATATCCCGATTGTATGATTCTGAACCACTATTTGTCTTATCTTGTTATTACAAATGGGCTTTTCTTATGAGATTCTTATCTTCTCCGTTACTTGAGTCTTGGTATCATCTGTTTTTTATGGATTTGAAAATGATTTTCTGCTAATAACACCACGAAACCCTGGACCAACTGCAACACGTGTTCCATGAATACGCCAACTGCAACACGTTTAAACCCTTGCAACACCTCAACTCGACGCTAGCAGGTGCACAACACCTCATTTAAACCTGCAGTGTTGCATGAATACGCCAACTACAACACGTTTAAACCCCTGCAACACCTCAACCCGACGCTAGCGGGCGCACAACAGAGCTCGACGAAAGGGACGATAAATGGACAAGACTGGTGAATAAATCGCACAGGAATCTTGAGTCCCGAGACCATTTAAACCTCATTTAAAGCTCATTTAAATCTGCAGTGTTGCATGAATACGCCAGCCTTTGAATTAGAGCATAATTTATTTTTAGTTTTTATTTTGCTGACTTGGTCTAGTCATGATTTTTTCAATCGCTTTCACGAAGATGTTTTAATCTCTTTCGCTAAAATGAGTTGTTCATTTATCGAAATGTTTCCATGCATAATTATTAGGAGGGTTACACAAACAGAAATATGAACCCAACTCACACTTCCTAATTAGATGCATCTAGCTTTGTTAATAAGCTGTTTGCAGCTAGATTTTTCTTAGCCTTTTTGCACAAAATGTCGAAGTAAAAAACCTAGATTTGCTCAGCCGCTTTGATGACTTACCAAATAACCGAGACAAATGATAAACTGCTTCATATGTTAAATATTAAACTAGCAATGCAGCACCCTGCTCAAGTTTGCTTCTGCACCTGCATTACGCGTTTCAGCATATGTAGATGCAATATGTTCTGATTGTTGTAGGTTATCGCCATACAAACACCTCAACCCGGCGCTAGTGGGCACACAACAGAGCTCGACGAAACGGACGATAAATCGACAAGACTGGTGAATAAATCGCATAGGAGTCTTGAGTCCCGAGACCACCAACCTCATTTAAAGCAGCAAACGTTATCCTGCGTCATACTGCATTAACACCACAAAACCTCGGACCATACCGCATCAATATGCCAACTGCAACATCGTGAGAAATTTATCTCGCAACAAGTACTGCTTCCACTTGACCAAGGCATGTGTTATTGCCAACGTCTTTCCATCATATGTAGATTTTATATGCCCATTCAGTTGTAACTTTTGACTCTCAAAGGCAATGAGATGTTTATCACTTATGAGCAGAACTCCTACGCATGTTCCTGAAACATAGTATTCATGGACACATGTTTTCTTGACATCTAGATTTGTCAAGACCAAAGTGAATGTCATTAAGGTTTTCAACTTTTCAAAATAGTCTTTAGCTTTTTTATCCCATATAAAGGCATCACTTTTAAATCATGATGTTAATAGTGCCACAATTTGTGTGCGTGTTCTCAATGTTCTGATTATGTCCGCGACATATAGTTTTGAGTCAGGTGGCATTAGTTGGGGTGGCAAAAATTGCGGATATGAAATTGCAAAGTTTTTGTTAAAGTTTATATTTTTTTGTATTTTTGTATTTTTTTAAAGTTCATTTTACGTGGTTGTGCTTTCATCCTTACGCACTGACGTTGTCCATATTTATCATCTAAAACATATATAATAAATTTTTATTAAATTAAAAAATATAAGATATATTCTTAACATCTCATCATCTCATCTCTGCAAGCTTCTTCATTGTTGGCCAATTAACAAATTAATATTCCTCCTCTCTATGCAATGGGTTCCCTTTAAAGCTTTGATATTTCCAAATTGATATCACTAAGCGATACATGTTCAAATTTGATGAACCGATTTACACTTAAAGACTCATTATAATATTTTTTCTCTACAAAGTATCTTGAGTGTTTCAACATTCTAATAAGAGGCAGATCGCTCTTGCATTTGAAACAAGCATGCACGTTATGTCATTTCTTTCAGTTGTAGTAATAAGTGATCTTTTTAGCATTATTTTGAGGTTTTTAATGCTATTGTAACTTTTTTTTCCCACTTTTTAGCTTTCTTTTGTGATTATTTAATAGTATTTCATATTGAAGTTTTACTTAAATGATGAAAAAAAATTATATTGTTTTTTATAAATAATATATCTCTAAAACTATCAATTTTCATATTAATGAGCTTATTTGTGATAATCAATGTTGTAGATGACATCTCTAATAAATTCATTAGTGTAAACTAGTATGTCTCATCTAAAGAGATGCAAACTGAGCACCTTCTAGCGAAAAGTTGCCCAAATATCCAACAACATTGCAACAACTAGTTGAGCTATTTGCATGGGTTGTTTGTGTGTGTGTTAAAGCAAAACCTTGTGGGATCCCCACCCTTGCTCGAAATATTTGGAGGGTGCTTCAACTACCATCTATAATAGTGGATGGTAACTCCAAGAAAGTTGATCAAATTTGTATATATGATCTATGACCTTCCATTGGCATGATTCTTTGGGTGTACACTTCAACCATTTGAGCCACCACTAGGGGGGTTTCTAAGGAAAACCTCATGAGATCCCCCTATTCCCTAGATTATGTAAATGAAGGGAAACTCAAGCACCAACAACAATAGTGTCTAATAATCCAAAGTGACTTGACCAGATTTGACCCTATGAACTATGGTCTGTTATTAACATAATACGTTGTATTCATGATTCAACCACTTGAAATCACTCTTGAAACTCCATACAAACATATACATATCTATGCATACAAATTAATAAATTTATTGTTGTTATTATTAACAAAATATATGTGATTTTTTTTCTAGTTTTTACCAATTTAAGAGCTATATACATTATATAGATATGAACATTACAATTTGCCTGAGTTATAAAACAAACCTCTATAGTAGTGTACGAGACTAAGAAATCTGCTTGATGATGTCATTGATTTGGGGATAGGTCACTTAGTAATTACCACAATTTTCTTGCGCTTAACCTTGATGATTTCAGTTAAAATGACATGTGCTAAAAACACTTTTTAATTTTGTCCAAAACTGCATCTGAATTTGTTAGCTGCAATTGATCGAAATGTGTATATATTTAAATTTCTACACACATATCCCAAGTACAGAAATCCTTTAGGATAGAAACATTTCAGAGTCATATAACATATACAAATTTCAGAATCACAGAACATCCAGGAAATTCAGTGTAGCTTGAGTGTGAGTAAGATTTTGGTTTTGTGCAAAATGTCTTTGTTTTTTGTAGTAAATATAAGAGGTTTGAAAATTGGAATTTTTGTTATTTAATAATATAAATAATTTATTAATTTCCTGTTTACGAAATCTGGTTACAAATTTTTTCTTAAATTGCTGAGTACTGTATTAATTAGATTTTAGTATTCATTTCACGTTAGGGCTAAATCTAGAGAAATTAGTTACTGTCAAGAATTTTTTTCTGTCTTTGTTTTTTGTAGTAAATAAAAGAGGTCTGAAAATTGGAATTTTTGTTATTTAATAATATAAATAATTTATTAATTTCCTGTTTACGAAATCTGGTTACAAATTTTTTCTTAAATTGCTGAGTACTGTATTAATTAGATTTTAGTATTCATTTCACGTTAGGGATAAATCTAGAGAAATTAGTTACTGTCAAGAATTTTTTCCTGCAAAGCAGTTGTCTATAATGCTTAGTTATAGGCCTTAATAATGGAAAACAGAAAATATAAGTACTTCATGCAAAAGAATGAGTACTCATTATTGCATAATCATCACAATTGAATGCTGATTTAAAACTATGTAATAATGCACCAAAAACCTGTTCTTGGTTTCTAACTCTTTCATTTCATTTGCAAAGTGCAAATGTGAATAACTATACTAAGCAAGCATTTACAAATAGGCATTTACAGGTGTATTTGCTTATCCTTAGATGATTGTTAATTCATTTGATTGAAGATGTTTGCAAATCGTAATTTCCTTGATATGGTTGAAGCACTAGATCTAGCTACAGGATAAGACTATAATAGCACATACATCCTCATAAATTAAGCCATAGGAAAGAAATACGCAAGACAAAGCCAAGGTATGTATCACATATAATGTTTGGTGTTTCCTATCTACTTTATATGTGTTTAGAAGATTGTGCAGTCATGCAATGGTTATCTGTGTAAGCAACTTACATCTCGAGGACCAACTTCAACACAGGGACCACACAGGAGTGCTGAAGTTGATAGAGATCAAAATTATGTTATAAATTCTTTTACTATTGCTTTAGCGCTAGTCAGAAATTTCAATGGTAATTGTGAGGAAATTTTGCTTCTGTAGACCATATTGCTAAATTGAAAGGTAGCACGGGTGGCTTTTATTTTCCATAGTACAAGGTACTATATTTGTACCCACACTTCAGATTTGATTTTTGGTTTAATGTTGACGTGTAGATCTTCAATGGCACCTCTTTTATTGTTATTTGATCAATAGAGAGAAATGAAGGATATTTTTATTTGGCATCCCACCACCCTTCCTTATACTGTGATGATGAACTTTTAGACTATATTGGACGGCTGTACATTTGAGAGAGATATGACTGGTTGTACCTTCCCCACCTTGATTGAGATATGATTGGTCTTGTGGTACCTTATCTTTCACTTGTGTTTAATGGCGTCATTTATCCTCCTTGAGTAACTTTTTTAAAACCACCTTGTTGAAGTTTTGCTCTTATACAGTACTATGGTTATTTGGCCACATTTGGAGCATACTCTTGGTTCTAAGGGTCATGGGTCAGGAGTCTTCAGTCCCGAGACCATTTAAACCTCATTTAAAACGACAAACGTCACCCTGCTGCCGGGGCCTGGGGCACACAGCCCCAGGCCAACGTCACTGCGTAAGGATGAAACCACAACCACGTAAAATGAACTTTAAAAAAATCAAAAAATACAAATAAATATAAACTTTAACAAAAACTTTGCAATTTCATATCCGCGATTTTTGCCACCCCAACTAATGCCACCCGACTCACGCTACCACCTTCAGGCTTGAAGTACAGCTGACAATGGAAAACACAAGTGTAGTTTATTACCACCATGCAAATTTAATTTGACCTTTCAATTCCCATTACCATTTCCTCTCATACGACGTCCCACAACCATTTCTCTTGACACCCACTCTTCATTCATTCTGTATGCATTTCACTATGCAGCCGTCGCAGATTCTCATTGTGTTTTCCCTCAATTAGTTTATCAATTCAGTATGACCCATGCCCGCCATTCGAGGAGTGTTGCCAGCGGTTGTGGGTCATACTGAATTGATAAACTAATTGAGGGAAAACGCAGTGAGAATCTGAGACGGTTGCATAGTGAAATGCATACAGAATGAATGAAGAGTGGGTGTCAAGAGAAATGGTTGTGGGATGTCGTATCAATGTGATTGTAAGGAACTCTTTGAAGGTGAAGTCCACAATTTTAAGTCTTTTCCCTCATTTTCATGCTTTTTTGTAAGACAATAACGAGGGTAGTGGCATCAACATTGAAAATGGTTTCCATTCAAACCTATCAAGTATACTTTTAGGTCAGCAGTATTTTTGACTCCGAACTATAGCTGCAATTCGGAGAAAAGAATACTGCTGACGTAAAAGTACACTTGATAGGTTTGGATGGAACAAATTACCATCGACATTTATGCTGTCGTATTTTTGGTTTAATGTTGATGTGGAGATCTTCAACTATACCTCTCTTATTGTTATATGATCAATATGTTTATTTTATTACTTGTTACTGATTAAATTATTAAATACTTGTTATACCTTCTCCACCTTGATTGAGTTATTATTGGACTTTTGCTACCTTGTCTTTGACTTGTGGTTAATGCAAACATTTACCCTCCTTCATTTTTTTTATACCACCTTGTTGAATTTTTGGTCTTATAGAGTACTTGAGTTTGATCACCTATGGTCAGTTGTGGTGTGCTGATAATCACTTCTTTTATGCTAAGACTTGGTTGAAGTTTATAATTTTTGTGACTTTATTTATGTTGAGTTATGTACTATGCTTGACTGTCATTGACCTAATTAACTCCAGTCATTTCTCTCTCTCTGGTTTGTACACACCCTCTTGTAGGGTTAGCTGGTTCCTAATGAAGACTGACCTCTCCGAGGCACAAACAGTCTTTTCTGAAAGTAACACTTATGAGTATATTTTCAAGAATAGTTTCACACCCAGGTTGGTATCTTAAACTATATCTCTATTTTTGTTATATGATATGTATGTTTATTTTATTACATGTTACTGAATATTAATACTTTATCGTTTTAGTTTGCTTGTCAATGTAACTCATTATAACAGTTTTGAATATACCAAAGAGCATGTGTTAAGAACTTAAGGGTTGTACTTTTGGAGTTATTGGTTTCAAGAGATAAGTATTTAGACTGACTAATGTATATCCATAGAATGCTTTTTTCTGGAAATTTGTTTTTATTGTTTCTATTGGAATTTGTGCTGTGGAACTAATGTGAATTGTGTTCAGTATTATTAGCTATACAGGGAGGGCACATACTACCTTAAAGGTGTTTGATTGTTATGGAATTCTTGTTTTTTATAAAAAAAAAATTTGCACACTGAAGTTTTGCTCACATCATTCAAGAAATGTTTATAACCCTGCACTGTAATCACAGCATCTAACTGCATGCAAGTTGGCAAACTGTTACTTTATTACATGTGTATGTGCTCTATGTTTTCTACCTTTGAATGCAAATGACACAAAAACCTATCTCGGTGGTTACAAATATGCATTTGGATATTTGTATACTGGGGTAAATTGTGAGGTGCAACATGTTGTCATGTCCTTCAAGGCATTGTTCATGCTATGTATTAATATTCAACATGGTGCTTAATAATTATGTATTTGCTTGTTTTAAACATATAAGCTTGCAACTAAATTAGTGAAGTTTATATCTATAATGATCTAAAAACATCTGAAGGCTCACTATTGTCCAGGGTCTCAAACACCACCTTTCACAAGAAATTAGCATTTCTTTAGTTCACTGTGCTGTCAATTAACCATAAAAATATTATATATATCCTGGAAGGGCAAGGCAAAATCAGTTGATATTCCTCGCTCGACACCTAATTGATATTTCTCACTTGCATTATGCTCCTTGACAATATTCTCCAGCTTGTCAATATTTATAACAAACCAAATAATCTTGTTAACAACCTTATTGATGTCTTGGACTCTGTTATTTTACAAAACAACAAGAAAATGCTAACCATAATAACTCATGACTTTAACATTGACATGTACAAAGAAACAATATCGAAAAGGAGGTTGGAATTGTTTATGCAGAGTAAATGTCTAAAGTTAAAAACAAACATACCTACAACAGAATATGATTCTATGATTGACCATTTTTGGACAAACATAGACATTGACAGGCTTTCATTTACCATTTCCGATGCATATTGGTCAGATCATTTTACTAGTATCTTATCAGTACCTGGAACTTGCATATAAGAACTGATACAGCTTTTTGCCTTTCTTGTTTTTTGTCTTTTTTTAAGATGCTTTTTTATTTGAAATATATTCTTGAATATTTTAACATGCTCTGAGTCTTCATTGGATGTCCAAATTGAAAAAAAAAATACAACATTTCGAAAAAACAACTAATCAGAAACAATATTCTCAACAAAGGAGAGAATTTAGCTATGTCTACGACATTAGACAGTCCTTCAATAGAAAGAAATGTTTCTTCTTCACAAGATGCTCCAGAGACTATTGCAATGGGAATACTGTCGCAGCCAACAAATAGTCCTAAGAAGTAATGTTCCTATCCAACAGCTTTGTTCATTCAATATTTTTGACTACATTATTTTATCTTGTACCTAACACAAATTCAAACATTTGAATGAAGCCATCTAGTTCAGCTTCTCTACTAATTAGATTTTATTGTATTCGATACAAAATTCAACATTCAATCAAAGACTAATCCATTTGTTCTTTCACTTTTTGATATTTTTAAATGTGCACAGATTAAAGCAAATGGCAGTTGAACCATCATCAATAATACAGCTATGTACTGCAACACATAGGCATGTATTTGAGGGGGATGTTTTGGTTGTCTATGGACCTGCACAAAATCGTAATCAAAACTCCCCTGTTAAGACAAAGATTCTACATGCAGATGTTGTTGACAAAAATGGATTGATGACAATGACAATTACAATTAATGATAGTTTGATAAATCGCTTTGGCAATTTCTTTTTGCCTGGCAAAGTGTCAGAATTTCTGGTTTTGAACTAAAAAAGAAAGGTCAATATGATTGAGGAGATGCAATAAATTCAATAGCGATATTGCCAACAACTATCATAGAGACAATTGACCAAGTATGCAAAATGCATTGCCTTCCACCAGATACAACAATCAATGAGCTGGTTACATCAGATGAGACATATGTCATTGGTTCTGTTGCAGTCATAGTTGTTTCCTGTGAATACAACAATAAGCAATTGGACTTCTACATAAGAGATGGTGAAAGTACAAACGACTATGCAACTGTAAAGTGGATTCTCTTTAAACAATTTTTTTCACTATATTTGATTTCATTTTTTAATGTTTTTTCTTTCCTGCTGTATCTACTGCTAGATGGATATGCAAAAAAAAAAAGATAGAACCCATAACAAAAAACATTTGTCTATTCCCATCCCCCCTTCACTAATTCTTCTTTAGTTATTCATGTTCAGTTTCAGGTTAATGAAAGCTATACAAATTTCTTTGTCCGAGTGCAACAACAACTTGCACTTGACGAACCGCCCCTGTATCTAATAAAAAATATCGTAAGACCAGGTGCAAAAGGAACTCATCTTATGAAGGCTTCACAAGCAACTTTTATAGATCCCCTAAATGATGAATTCGCAATACAAAGTTTGCTTCCAATAATTGAAGCTAAAACACAGGTGAGATATGAACAATGTCTCCTGTAATGTCACTTGAAATGTTTTTTTGTCATTTCATTATCAATTAAGCAAGTTCTTTATATGTAGTTTCAACAATTTCATAGTTATCAAAACAGATTTTATTTTTTCTTAAATGTTCAGCCTGCTGCATTATTGACATCAAAGTTTTCTGCTTCTGATATAAAGAAAATATAGACTTTTTACTTGTCAAATTGTCTTTTTTACAGTTCCAGATTTAGTATTCCAATTAGCAGCAACACAACTCATTACAATGATATGTTTTCAAACACCATGTTGCAAAACCTGCATTTGCAAACATGTTTTCATAAATTCGATTCTGTGCTTTTTCCTAGCATGGCCTTCGTATCAAAACATGCTCATTGCAATGTTTTTTTATGTTTTCTGTTTACTTGCCTAGAACAGGTATATGGGACATTGAAAGTAAAAAATGTTTTTGCACCACCCTACCACTGCATTTGCACACAGTGTAAACTGCCAATGATACAAAGCACCGTTTTTTGTACATTTTGCAATCGTGAAACACCAACTACTTATGAACATATATTACAATGTAATCTAGAGACTGAAGAAGGGACTATTGAATGTACACTTCGAGGCACACAATTAAAAGAATGTTGTCCCGATGTTCTAGCTATTTCTTATGAACAATACTCCAATAGTGTTTCCTCAGCCATTTACAATCTTCGCAAATTGAAGCAACAAGGGCTTTACACTTTGGCAATGAACAACAGAATTGTCGAAGTCAAAAAATTTTGAACAAAAGGTATGATCATAATTTTCCTTTTTGTTCAAACACTTTGAGCAACTTTTCAATTGCTTCAGCTTCGATTCAATATTTGAAAATAGATTACAAACACTCTGTATTGCAACTTCTTTTATGATTTATTTGAACCTGTTTTTTATAAAATACACACAATTTTAAATAATTTTTCTTTTCCCATTCACACAACCCTTGCATTGTAATCATGTTCATTGCTTATATACCTGTCAGTTGTCCTATTTATTGTTTAATCCATAATAACCTTCAACGGATTTTTGAAGATTCAATTTTAATGCATCTAAAGTTCACTTTTGTTGCTATGTTCATTTATTTGAAGATTGCAAAAAGCACTGAGCCTAATAAAAGCACAGGAGTCGTCCCTAGTATAAGATTACCAAAACCCTGTTCACTTTTAATAGATTTTTTGCCTCTTGCATCGGTTTACTGTCAATCACAAAGCTCTTGCAATTGTTTTTTTTTTATATATTTTGTCCATTCCAATGGCCAATGTATAGAAAAGAAAAAAAGACATAGAAATATAACAGTCAACAGTATTTGTTTTTCATTTAAATTAGCATTTGCTACATATCTTATCTTCATATCTGTTTTTATATTCTTTCCATAATCACAAAGCTCTTGCAATTGTTTTTTTTTTAATATTTTGTCCATTTCAATGGCCAATGTATGGGAAAGAAAAAAAGACAGAAATATAACAGTCAACAGTATTTGTTTTTCATTTAAATTAGCATTTGCTACATATCTTATTTTCATATCTGTTTTTATACTCTTTGCATAATTGCTGATAGTAATGCACGGCCCATATGCAGGAATGATAGAAACTGCACATGCTACTGCAACATGCCTTATGTTGTCACTGCTCCAGATTTTTCCAAAGCGTGACTTCTCTTAGCTTTTGATGCAAAGTGCATATGCTATGACTTGAACAAATGCATGTTCTCATTATACATTTTATAAATTTATGTGGTTTTAAAACCTTTTACATATTTATAAAGTTAATGCAACTGAAAGAACTTCCGTTAAAATATTGCTAAACTGTTTTTTTCTCTACCTCTTTCATGGTTATAAAATTGTTAGAGCTGTATAAAATGATATAGAATTATTGATACATAATATTGACTAGATTCACAATTTCGGTTATCTAATTGCTTTGCTTTTTCTTTATCTAATGATTTTGGTTTCAGATTTGGGATTCCGCTTATTATTGTTGAATCTGATTTTTCAATTCAAATCTTTGCAATGTTTTCTGAAAAATGCCATGCAATGTGCAAACTTTGCCTCTATATGAAAACCATATATTGCTCAATGCCAGCTAGATAGGAATTATTTCATGAATTTACCCTTGTCATTATGAGTTAGAATGGTGAATGTTGAATCTGATTTTCCAATTCAAATCTTTGCAATGTTTTCTGAAAAATGCCATGCAATGTGCAAACTTTGCCTCTATATGAAAACCATATATTGCTCAATGCCAACTAGATAGGAATTTTTTCATGAATTTACCCTTGTCATTATGAGTTAGAATGGTGAATTTACCCTTGTGATCATGATTATGGATTTACCGTTGTGACTTGAAACAAATACTAAATCTTGGATAAGTTCACTTCATCAAAAAGGCTACCTATCTTGCCTAAGGTACATTTTCATCATTTGTTTTTCCTAGTTGGTTCTCAGCTTTAGCTAGATAAATCAGAAGAAAATGAATATAAGTCATTCTTTGGATTTTTGCTCCATTCTTCATGTTTGGGAAGAATGAAAATTGAACTTTGTTAAAAAACTCAAATTATGAAAGAAAGGGCAGAGTTAATCACATCTTCAGGTATCATGGTTGTTGTTTCTAAATGCTCTAAAACAACGCATTCCAAAAATGAGAACATCATTGTTAAATTCTTGAAGAAGTACATTCATTATTCTAAAACCAGACATCAACATGCGCTGACAGATAAGGTCATTTTCTATCTCAAATTTGTACATATACACTTATTTATGTCTTCTAATTGTCTTATTATATTTTGAATACCCAAATGAAATCAGACAATCTTACACAATGACAGTGATTGTATCGTGATAACCTGCAGGGATCAGCCCACTTCACTCTATTGTGTGTTCATAGACTCTTCCTTCTCACTTCCCGGTTCCCAGCCATCACAGTGTTCACTACGACAATGGTCTCTTTCTTTACACAGTCTGGTAAGAACTCTGAGATGATTCTCTGAATGATTTTTCAGGCCATTGTACTTGTTTGTAGCTGAATTGTAAAATCATCTCAGAATAAGGATTAGAATCCAAATTATCTTCTGGTATTTTTGTTAAAATTGATGTTTTTCTATTGTACATTGAATTTCTACCATAAAATTGATCAAGCATCCAAATGTCATACGGTTACATGAGGTAAAATTTGATTATGGATTTGTGGCTTCTCTTAGTAAGGAATGACAAACTTGACATTGGCAAATAATTACATGCTTCGTGGTGCCAATATCGACAATCCCACTTTCTTTGATTGGAAAATGATCAGTTAACATTGCATCTTTATTCCCCATGTCCCTTAGACATTATAGTGACAAGTTTTCTATTTTTCCTAACCATAGATCACTGGATGTTAAAAGTCTTCTAACCAAAGGTTTGCTGTTGTTGGAAATGGACCCCTTAGACTATCAAATGGGGATTTCATGTTATTATTGCATGCATAGAATCTTTTGTTTTAGGGCAGACGTGAGAATTAGTCTGTTCATGCAATAATACAGTTTGTAATGGGTTACCCATTACACTAAAGAATTAAAATTGACCTATGTTGTTGTTATCTGGTATTTTCAGGTTATGGCTAGTAAAACAAAGATCTATATTGTACTTGATTTTGTAACTGGAAGTGAGCTTTTTGATAAAATTGTAAGAAGCATCAGACATCACTTCCGAATTTCAATCATAATTGCTTAATTCAATTTTCAACCATCAACAGCTGCAAATTGCCTTATATGTTGGTTCAGTTATAGTTTCTTGCTTAGATTATCAACCATCAAGAGCTATGCAGCTCTTTAAGCACTTGGTAGCCATCTGTCTTTTGACAAATATGTTTTGGATTTGTTGTTTGCATGTCATTTAAATGACTAGGATATCCACTGTTTTATGTTCCTGCTGTTAAAAGCTCATTTCTTTTGAAATGGCAGGTTAACCATGGAAGATTAAGAGAAGATGAAGCAAGAAAATACTTCCAGCAACTCATCAATGTTGTGGACTACTGTCATAGTAGGGGTGTGTCCCATAGAGACTTGAAGGTAACATATGACCTGGGAATGAATTAATATCCTATTCATTCTCAATTCATCTTTATCCATTGAAGCCAACTCCAAAACCTTGACTTCCTTTGTAAGATCTCTCAATAGACAATATCATCTACTTTAACTGGTTTGTACTACTTATGGGTTTTGCAGCCAGAAAATCTGCTTCTAGATGCCTATGGAAATCTCAAAGTTTCTGATTTTGGTTTGAGTGTCCTGCCTCAGCAAATTAGGGTAAGCATGTGGTTAGTAAACACTCAAATTCGACCATTAGGTGTACTGTGGCTTTTTATTTGACATTATTGATCTGTACTTTCAAGCTTTACAGAAAAGTGAAATATGAATTTTTACTTGTTGTGATGTTTAGAACATGACTGCAAAGTAAATTGCATGTATTTCATAAAATTGGCAATTGTTGAAGGTGCAGTGTTTCCAAAGATAAAATTTATTATCCTGTGAAAACTGAAGAATTGGCTTTCAATCCATATCATATGATGCTTTCTTAGTGCATACCGATAACTATCTTTAATTTTAAATTTTTGGCTTTCGGATCCATTATATGCAGCAAATGAAAAATGCACTTTGTATTTATTGCAGCTCTCCCATTATTTGTTGATAAGAATATTCGGTCATCCATTGTTCAGTTATTGTTCTTCTGAGTGGCTTGTAACTTCAGAAATTACATTATCAAAACCTATTTAAAACTATAGATTTTTCTTTGTAGTATATTATGATTGATAAAGGTTATGGATGGATTTTGTTGCATTCTGAAGAGTAAATGTAAATACCTGATCTTCTTAATGTGTTTAATTGCAGGAGGATGGGTTACTTCATATTACTTGTGGAACACCAAATTATGTTGCTCCTGAGGTCTCTTCAATTTTTTTTCACATTAATTGCCAAATAAAATAGGGCATTCAGGTTACCCTGATTGACTGCATGGCAGTTTTGTTAGCATCAGACTATAAATTGAGATCTGTCGCCTTGTTTTATGCAGGTCATCAATGATAAAGGTTATGATGGTGCAACTGCAGACTTGTGGTCATGTGGGGTTATTGTGTTTGTTTTGATGGCAGGTTACTTGCCTTTTGATGAGACAAATCTTCTGACACTATATAAAAAAGTAAGAAGGCCAGATCAATGCAAACATGCATCCTTTTGTTGTATTTACTTCTCTTTTTAGCATTTATGAAAAAAAACCTCAATGACCAACATGATAGTACTGAACTGTAGATTCATAAAGTCGATTTCACCTGTCCTTCATGGTTTTCTTCTAGTGCAAAAAAACTGATTTCGAGGATTTTGGATCCAAAGCCAAACACGGTAAGTGAACTGGTATTGAGTTGTATTCCGTAATGTTGCAGATATGTTCAGCTTGTCCACTGGATTACCTTCAATGTTTTTATATCCATCTCATACTTACTAGCAGAAGAATTTGAAAAGATTAAAAAATCATGAATTTTTGAGTGAGCGATGAGATTGCACTTATTTTTGAAATGAGCTTTGGAATAAACTGACATGCACATTAATATCCCCCGTTGGCAGCATATTACAGTACCTAAGATTTTAGAGAATGATTGGTTTAAGAAAGGTTACAAGTCGCCCAAGTTCCAAGAAGACAAGGAGATAACTCTGGATGATGTCGATGCTGTTTTTAATGGCTTGGAAGTAAGATTTTGTATCTGAAATGTTATTTTTCAATTTCTGAGTATTCAAGAAACAATGACTAAGTTTTTTCTACTACTTATAATCAGGACCATCTTGTCTCAGAGAAGAAAGATACACAGCCTGTGTTGATGAATGCATTTGAACTTATCTCTATGTCACAAGGTCTCAATCTCAACAATTTGTTTGAAAAGCATATGGTATGTTATAAAAAATCATAGATTATAATGAGGTTTTAGAAAACTTGCTTTTCCTTGAAATGCAAATCCACATCTGATTTTGCAACTGAAACCTCATATTCGAAATATTAGCTTCTGAAGAACTATTCTTTGAAAGCATTTTTTGTGAATGCATGCCTTGTATAGGACAGTAATTATATTCTTTTCCATCTGTCACACCATTCTGTCTGTTCCATGCTTGACTCCTTGTGATTGATTCAATCGTTGTTAGGCAATAAGAATGACCTGCTAACCACAAAAGTCAAGTAGCTTATTCTTTGATACTGTATATAGGTATAGCATGTTTGAGATATTTGCAAAAGAAATGTGTGGCCGATGTTGATAAATGTTTAGAACTTCAAGTTGTGCGTGCTTCTATGGTTTTATCCACTTCTCTTTCATTAATACTTGGGGAATTCACTGATGTGGTTAGTGGAAATGTTGTCTTGCTATTAGGGCCTTGTTAAGCGAGAGACAAGGTTCACATCCAAACGCCCTGCCAAAGAAATAATATCAAAAATTGAAGCTGCTGCCGGACCTCTTGGATTTACTGTGAAAAGGCAGAATTATAAGGTGATAATAATCTCATAGACATCAAGTTGTGTGATTGGGATATGGAACTCTTAACTCAATTCTCATTTATGTTAGTTTTAGACGTACCTATCTATCTAGAACTTGTTTCTCGGTTTCTTTAGATTTTCTTTTAGGTCTGGCTACATTTAAATTGAATGTATTTTCTTTTAAGTTCTAATACCTATTATTTCACCTGCTTTCAATGAAGCTGCAAGGTGCCGAGACTGGAAGGAAGGGGCACTTATCAGTAGCTACAGAGGTAGTAATTTGTTTGATAAATTTATGCTCACTGCATTCAAGGACACTACTGCATATCATATACAAATCCTATAACTTCAAAAATCCCGGTCTTGGCCCTTTGAGTATGAGCTGGTCTTTTTTCAGGTATTCGAAGTAGCTCCTTCTCTTTTCATGGTCGAGGTTTGTAAATCCGGAGGTGACACGTTGGAATTTCACAAGGTTGCGACGCATGTCTTTCATATATGCCCCTACTGAATAAGTATTTGAGTATTCATAGTAAACTTCACTGATATTTAAATTCATTTCCTTAGGTTGCTTGATTCTCGAGTATAATATATTTTATATTGCTTTGATTTTTTACTCATGGTGGATGCATATTTTTTTTCTACTGCAGTTTTACAAAAATCTTTCATCTGGGCTAAAGGACATTGTCTGGAAGTCTAAAGTTGTCATGGAGGAGAACAAATAAACCTGATCGTTATTTGTATGAAAAAATCCCATGAGCCAATAAATATGGAGATTGTACAGAGTCCAGGGATTCATTATGCTTGTTTATACATTCCCTGTACATGATTGATTAGCTAAGTGGTACAGTCTGCTTCTTTGCGGATATGAAGCAGTCCTGCAAGATATTGATTATTGATATGAAGACAGATTAGTTGTGGAGTGATGCCATTATATACAACTTTTGCTTTAATGTTAAACATAATATGATCAAGATTCCTAGAATGTATTATGGATCATTAATGGAGTTGTTCAGTTAGATGATGAAAACCAACATGAGAATATTGTTGCTGTTAAAAAATGCACTTTTAAATCTATCATACAGTGTACAGTGTCGACTATCAATCTTCTTATTATTTCTCCTTCCTTGTGCTTATGTATCATTGTATTATAAGAATCTGAAAACACTTGTATGTCTTCTTCTATGGATAATGTTCCAGTGTAACTCTATTCCATCAGAATTTGGCACCAAATTGTATAGAGGCAATAAAATCTGATAAGTTACATATTAAATGTTCTAGAGTCCTTTTTACCATTAACTAACCCATTATAAGTTACATATCAAATGTTAAAAGTTTTAACAAGTAACCCAATCATGTGTATGTCTAGTAAGGTTTAAAACACCCTAAGATAAAATAAATTCAATAATATTGAAATAATGTATAAGTTATTATGCTTTTTAATTTAATCTAAAACACTACCACACATGGCAATGGCAATGTCGGGGACATTGCCACCATGTGACTCTTGTTTTGCTTATCATTCAAAACTTACTATAACCGTTGTGGAATTGCTTTCTATAAAAACTTAAATAATGTATTTTAATTTTTCTATGGAAATAAGAATATGGGTTTTAAGAAAAAAAAAATTAATATTAAAAGACTTCTCTTAATATGTTTTTAGCAATTTTCTCCAAGTCAATACAAGCTCAGTCCAACTGCCATTAAATCATATTACGAATCCAATCACTTCATTGTCATTAAATCACAAACGGAATCTCACGTGACATGAGTGTGGTTGACAATATAAATGGTATTTTATGAATTTTGTATGGGAATAAAACCTACTTATGTTGAATTTATAATGATCATAAATGTTGAGCTTGAACATAAATCAAACCGAATCTCACGTGACATGAGTGTGGTTGACAATATAAATGGTATTTTATGAATTTTGTATGGGAATAAAACCTACTTATGTTGAATTTATAATGATCATAAATGTTGAACTTGAACATAAATCAAACCGAATCTCACGTGACATGAGTGTGGTTGACAATATAAATGGTTTTTTATGAATTTTGTATTGGAATAAAACCTACTGAGGTTGAATTTATAATGATCATAAATGTTAAACATAAATCAAATTTATAGAGTTGATATGATGATTTATGTAAAACAAAACAGGTCGGGTTTTCTACATGTTATAAACTTTAATAAGAATCATTTTTGTAAATATAATATTAATATTTTATAGTGATTATATTTCATAATGGCTAAAGAATTTAGGATATATTTCTAGATAAAACCAATAATTTTATCAATTTATACTTATAATTAAAATAATAATAATAGAATTAAATTCATTTTTTTTCATTACAGGAATATTATAAAAAAGTTTCCACGGAAGCCTATGGGCTACTTTACCATATGTTCTTTTTTAAATTTTAAAGATATTTTTTTCATATTTTAATATAAAAAATGGAGGAGTTTATATATTTTAAGTTTGGAATTTTTTAGAATTAGGTAAATTTTTTTTTGGTAAAATCTAAATTTGAAAGTGTTTAAATTGTATTTTTGAATTTATAAATAGATTCAGTACCATCTAATATCCAATTGACACCCAAATTATGCAATATCCAAATCCAACAAAACTCCAAACAAAATAAAACTAAAAATATAATCCAAAAATATTGAAAACTTAGAATATTTAGATTACACCTAAAAAATCACATTTTTAAAACTTATTTAAAATTCTAAAATTCATTGAATTGTAAAATTTGATCATTTACTCTCAAGTATTACATCTTTAGATTACACCTAAAAAAATCACATTTTTACATCTTTAGATTATACCTAAGAAAATCACACTTTTATAATCAATTTGAAATCCTAAAATTCAGTGAATTGTAAAAATTGATCATTTACTCTCTTACACCTAAAAAAATCACATTTTTATAACCGATTCGAAATCCTAAAATTCATTGAATTGTAAAAATTGATCATTTACTCTCAACTATTACATCTTATAATATACTGCAATGAAAATTCCTAAGCATCGGCCACCTATTCTTCTCATGAGACACATATGAAGGAAATTAATGGATGGCAAATCTGCTATTCTACTGCAACACATATGAAGGAAATTAATGGAGGGCAAATCTGCTAATAAATTAATGGAAATATCAAATTTGCTATTCTACTGCAAGGTATCTGCAATGGGAATACAGTAAATAAATATATTTACAGCGGATCTCAAAGCTCGCTCTAAAAACACACTGCAGACTCAAATACTCGGAAAGCTTAAAGGTCGCTCTAAAAATGGTGTAGATTCATAAACTCGGAAAGCTCTAAAAATGCTGTGGATTCAATTGTAAACAACATCAGATAGCTCCTTTATTTTCTGTTCGCTGGAAGAGTTTCTTGAAGGGTGAGAAATTTGGGCGAGAAAGAAATGAAAAAGCTCTACTTAAATTTGTAAACAACATCAGATAGCTCCTTTATTTTCTGCTCGCTGGAAGAGTTTCTTGAAGGGTGAGAAATTTGCATCTCCGCAAACGCTGAAATTTGTTGAGAAACTTCCCCACAGCTCACCTCTTCAAACAATTGTTTCCTAACTACCTTGTGCAACTGCCCGACAAGCTGTTTCTTCAGAGCATCAAAAGCCATCTCCATTCTCTCCAACTGCTCTGTTGCGTTGTTGTTGTACATAAATAAACCATAATAAAGATCAAAACTGTCTCCACAAGTGTTCTCAACAATTCGGAGCAATGTTTCATAACCTTTAGTATTAATTGGAGCTCATTCCAAGTTCAACTTTGCTAACATCCTCCCCACAGTCTGGGTAATAAACTGACTTTCAGCAGCATGACGATCATGTTCGGCACATCACATCTCAAACATCCTGCAACCTTCTTTTGCAAATATAGTCAAAAACCTATTACAACGTTCTGCTCTGTCTCCTTTACCAACCCTAGCCTTTTCATACACAAGAGGAAGGCCACTCCACCCAGCTTTCCCACTTTCGGGCCCAAACATAGGATGGGTGCACACTATATCAAAATCTGGAGGAAATACCTGTAAAAATAGATTGCGTGGAAACTCTTTGACAGAAAGGACATCCGCAAATAATGTGTTTCTCTTCAGTCTTTGAGTTGGAAACGACCTCAACACAGACTCTGTTGCTATAATAGATGAACATAGCAATATAACCTCAGGATGCTCTTCACAAAAATCATCTGCATTCTTGAAGAAAGAAACTCCCATCTTTCGAGCAATTTCCCCATTATCTGTTCGGGAATGAGCCAATACTGTGTGGCCTTGCTTAACAAGGGTTTTTGCAAGAAACTGACCAAAATTACCAAACCCCACAATACCTATCTTTAACAGACTATTCTTCTCCAAGTCTTCATTTTTTTTGGATTCATAATCAAATGGCTGAGCAGCATCCAATGCTTTAATCTTCAGATGTCTGGAAAGGAAAGTATGCTCTCTATCTCCAACAGAAAACAGAGAGGTAGATCTACTGTTGCATATTCTTGCAGGCATCAAAGGGTGTTTGACACGGTCAGAGCAAGGCTGTGAAGACTGAAAGCAAATAGCTGAAGGTTTAACTAAAGTAGCCACGCATTGAAACCCAGACATCTCAAGACTTTTGGCGAACTTGTACTGCAACTTGGAGTAAAATGATATAATGTTAGACAGATCGAGCCCTTAGTTTTAATCGCACAGCAAGAAATGCAATACAGCCATGGTGCTTCTAAAATCAAAAGTCAATTTTCCTGCATTGGTTAACCAAGCCCTACAATTTCACCTATATAAGCCAGATTTCTTACCACCAGTGTATCTGATATAAGTCAAGATTGCAATGATATTCGACAAGTCAAGATACATATACTGAACTCCAGAACCTTCAAGTTCATTAGGATATCGATAAATTATTTCCTCCCTTCATAAAAGTTCAAGCATAATCCTGCATGGATTCACAACAGAAAACCCTCAGTGATGTTAAAGTACAAGAGCATTATAAGGTTAGAATCCTTAAACCGTGACAAGTACTCCGGACAGTCAGTCAAGACACACCGCATCGAAAAGAATAATCCAATCGGGAACATTATCATAAAAATGCAAGAACAGGGGAATTACATAATAACTGTATAGAAGTCTGACAGAGCCATTGGTTTGCGGTATTGGATTTTACCAGAAGAAAACGGTAAATGGAGTAGTATATTTATTCTAAGTTTTAGAATTTTTTTGGTTTATTTTGAAATTTGATTAAAAAATATTTGGTAAAATCCAAATTTGAAAGGTTTAAATTGATTTTTTGAATACATAAATAAATTTAACACATTTAAATATATTTATAAATATATAAATAAATTCAACACCTTTAAATACATATATTTATTTCAAATTATATAATTTCTAAAACTGTAACTAAATTTTTTAAGATTTCTAACTATAAATTTCTGAACAAGTTCCCAACAAAAAGACTACTCGAAAAAAATGCATTTCATATACTTATATGCATTAAGCATCAAAAAAATTATATTTCTGACTCCAAAACGAACGGATATCTTACCGCTGGAATGACTTTACATCATCAAACGAGACTTCCTACAATAAAATTTGAATATTCACTGGAATTAACTCTACATTCCAAACAAAATCTCATAATCAAGCATAACTGGCACAAGTCTAGCGGATTAGTTATATGCGCTTACATAGATGCTTTAAAACCAAGCTTCCCAAAAAAATCACATTTCATTAAAAACCGAACAGCGATCTTATGCTCGAAAGGCAGGAACTTCAAATATAACTATACGGATCGGAAAATAACTAAAAATGAACCTAATAAGTTAAAATTACTTACGGGAACTGTTCAAACACCAAAAGCAGGGTAGCTGAGGGCAAAACAAAAAAGAAATACTCCACTCTGCAAACAAAAACCGATCCTCTAATATGTAAAAAAAAAAAATTAATCTTGACGCAAAAGCTCACAGATTTGACGGCTGTAATGCCTAGCCCGATCCTCTAATATGTTAAAAAAGGGGATTTAATCTTGACGCAAAAGCTCACAGATTTGACGGCTGTAATGCCTAGCCCTTTTTACTTTTAATTAACAGAAAGATGCAAAGAGATTTGCCTGCCAAATGCTACGAAAACAAAATTATATTTAACAAAAAGAAAGAAAATAAAGCTCTTTTTTGACCGCTGAAATGTCTGATCCTCGTTAATGAAAAAAAGCATTCACTTCATGGTTTACACACAGATTTTCGACGGTTTAACGAGATGTGAAGTTAAAAAAATGAAAACTGAGAAATGAAAAGCAAAAAATAACAAGACTCGGACATTGAAATCCATAAATTCATAGTTAAAGAAAGTAGCAATGTTTGAGTAGCAAAAGCAACTTGATTACTGTTATAGTTCCTAATTCGAAAAATCTTTAATTTAACGTAAGATTTTAATTTAACGTCTAAAATGTCTAAACAACTTACAGACTCCACTAAAAAATATTAACAAAAACAAAAATGCAAATTCATATTGATAATCAAAGTTGCAGCACACCTCGAAGCCGAATTCCTCCAGAGATTTAAACAACACAAAACACAATAAAGTGATCTCCATTGGCACGAAAAAAATGGCGATATTTAACAGAAAATGCTCCCAAACCCTTGGACACTGGTTACAGAACAGAGAGAATTCACTGGAGAAAACTTATTTTGGTACTTCAAGCTACCAAAACATGGAATCATCGGGAGCGACGGATTACCTTGAAAACTACATCAATTGAACGGGGATGAGATTACCGCACAGGTAGCTTGCATCACGACAATGGAGTTAGTTAATCATTATATGAATAGATCTTAAGTAGATCTTGAAAATAAAAGAAATTGTCAATTTAAAAATGAATTATCACATAAAAATCTCAATTGATGTGATCCCTTCTTACTCCGTTTTGACGTGGTCTATGTTCTAATGATCAACCATTTTGACCTGGTCAAATAACATTTTTTCAATAAAAAATAAAAAGAAGTAATTTGAACCATGAAAATTATTAACCGACTCCATTATTATATAATAAAATTACATTCTATAAATTTAAAAGCAAATAAATATTTGGTATGACTCGGAAGGACTCCATTATTATATAATAAAATTACATTCTATATAACTTGAAAGCAATTAAATATTTGGTATGACTCACAAGGAGTAAAACGATGATTGTGGTTATTTATTTGGGTATAAAGTAAGTTTTGATATATTCAATCATTTAAAAATAAGTTTTAAGGAACCTTTATATCTAAAATAAGTTTTATGAAATAATTTGAATGTTTATAAAACCACATTTTAACTTTCTCCCTATATATTAAAGTGGGGTTTTTAGAAAAATATTTTTAATTAGTGTAAAATTGGTAGTGAGGTAAAACAATTTTATCAGGATGTTTAAAAAAACGACCGGTCCTTTACAAAGAACGCAACAGGCAAAGAAATATGTCCCGTACTAGAGGGCCCGAGCCCAGAAACAACGGTCATACCAAATCTATATCGACCACACCAGCGGTGCCTGTCACAAGAAATAGGAAGTGTGCAGTTATATACTTAACAAAAAAACATAACGAGACTGGAAAACTTCAAAGTGGTTAATACACTCCGCAGCCACAAGACAAAGCACACAAACCCCGAGACCTATACCACCTCTCTTCATGTAATTGTTCCAAGTGAGGACCTTGTCAACTAAGGCCATCCATAAGAACAAGTGAATTTTGAGAGGATCCTTCCACTTCCAAACCACCTTATACGACCAACACCCCTCCTCCCTTGAACATGAAAACATGATAGACTAATAAGCCTGCTTAACAACCACCTGACCAGTTTCGTTATTCCAAGACCAAGCCAAAGAGTCTTCCTCATCGCTAAGTGTGACCCCTGAATGTGCCAGAGCTTGAAGCTAGTTGTCTCATTCAACTGCCTCGGCACCCCCTAGTCCTAAGGAATCACTTTTCCTCCAGATCTTCTCCCTATTCCCCCCAACATTTATAATCGACACTTGTGCCAGAAACTTCATACCTTTCAATGCCAATACTCCAAAATTTCCGAGGATAATCTGAAGATATTAGGTCCCAGCCAAGAATATTTGCCTACCAACATCTTCCTCCCATACCCAATCCTCCAAGTCAACCACTTTCCAACAACTACTAAGGAATCCACCAATCCTGACCAAAAGATCAACCTATTTGAAGTCTTTTTAGCTCCCATTCTAATCCAATCTTCTATAGGATTCCCTTTGAAATATTTATCTCTCATTAAGCAACCCCATAACCCTGCATCAGTCAGACTCATCCATAAGCTCTTAGTAGCCAAATCCTTCCTAAAATTAAAGATGTTCATAAACCCCCATCCACCAAATTGCTTAAGTTGTGCTAACCTATCCCACCTAACCAAATGAAGCCCTTTCTTCTCTAAGCCTGCCAATCCAAAAAAAATCAAAACATTTATGCCTAATTTCATCCATAATAAATTTGGGGACCTTTGCCAGAGCAAGCCAATAAATGGGAATGCACTCCAGAACTGATTTTATCAAAATCATACACTAGAATATATGTCAACTAAGGTTAAGTTAGATTGAAAAAAATCTACAAAAAATTAATAAAAAATCCATCATGGATGTGACTAAAAGTAAGAGTAGATCTAATGCTAAAGCCTATGTTGGTTTACATACCCTACCCTACCCCACTCACGGGGGATTCACTCAATAAACCGCTATCATAGCACGTTCGTTCGTGGCATATGAAACAATATCCCTAATTTCACAAAATATTGGAAAATGCCTTCCAAAATCGTTTTTTAACCCCCTCCCAATATGCCTTCCCAATTTTAAAAAAACCCTATTTTCACTAGATATTGTATGTATCAATTTTTTCATTAACTTTTTTTATACCCCTTTATATTTCTACCTAGTATATTGATATGATACCTCTCTTATTACTCCACATGCATTCTACAATGCACCTTGCTTCTTTCGATGTATATTGTGGATGCACATTTCTTCACCCACAATGCAATTACTCAACCACATATCATTATGATTTGCAACATCTAATGGTCTAATGAAGAGATAGGAGATCACTTCTTGTATGTCACTAGAGCCAATGCACATAGTACAACATTTAGATTGCATGTTGCAGTTCCCCAATCGCTAACTAAGCCTGTTGTGGGCTAGGTATCCAAGCCCCCAGGGCCTGTAACAAGCTCTAGGAGGCTGAGTAAACCTCCCAAGGCCTGTAATCGGCACAATTGGTTGGGTATTCAATCCCCCAAGAGCTATCGAGGGCCTATGACAAACCCTGGAGGCTTAGAGCCTCCCAAGGCTATTGGTAACAACTGGTTGAGTGCTATTGGTAACAATTGGCTGTCAATGACCACTGTCTCTCGAATATGATCGACTGGAAACCCACTTCACCACGAAACCCCTGGCCTGAAGCATGCCTCAAGACGTGATTTCCCTACGCACTGGTAAGCCCAAGCCTTGCCTCAACCCAATTTCTCATTCGACCGTGATCCTGCCATCTCCTTTTAGCGGATATTTGTTAGCCCGCCCATCTAAAAAAGACCCCAAAGTATTTTTGTATTGTTACATTAAATAAAAAAACCCTTTGCCCCTTAATATATACGCAATATAATTTTTAGGTTTTCATGAATATTTAATACCACAATATGAATGAATGTGATATTATATTGCATTCTAGTGAAGCCCCCGTGACCCCACTCTGGATTTGAACCTATGATTTCATGGGAGGAAACACA
This sequence comes from Larix kaempferi, assembly GCA_027924585.1. Taxonomy (NCBI): domain Eukaryota; kingdom Viridiplantae; phylum Streptophyta; class Pinopsida; order Pinales; family Pinaceae; genus Larix; species Larix kaempferi. Next base: position 6,843,716 of record BSBM01000459.1, on the reverse strand, counting down.
TGTTCTTAACCGTTAGCTATACAAATGTACTTAGTAACAAATATTTCAAATATACTGTAATAAAAGTACTTATAAATGTACCCACTATTCAATTTTCGATATAACACGTACCCACCAATAAATGCACCTGCTCATTCAAAATGCAAATTACATGAGATTAAACACTTCATATGAATACTTCAACCATGTTTATTTTCACTTTTTAATATATATATAAAGCACTATTACTTTTATTTTACAAGTAATATATAATAATAATCTATTTTTAATGTCACAGCCAAGCCAAACACCAATTTGGTGTATGAGACCCTCTTATTTGTGGGACAAGGGACCCTCTCTACACACTGATGTAACCGATAAAGTCTACAGAGGTGTACATTCCCTACCCCATCAAGATTTGAACGTATGACATCCTAGGAGGACAGTACTTTACTTTAAAAAGTACTTTATGAAAAAATATATATTATATTTTAAAACAATTTATGAGTACTTTACTTACAACACTACCATAGTTAACCATGTCTTGTCACCCTTCATCAAATAATCATAATTAACTCAAACAATGCCAACTCAACTATAACAAATGATGTCACTTTCATTGCCTTCTAGGACTTGTTTAATGTTGTTTCATTATGGAGCTAATGAGAACTCATTCTTGTTTTAGCAATGTTTATTTTCTTCTATACTCTAGTTACAACAAACATATATTTTAAATCTTCTAAATAGGGTTAATGACATCATTATAGTATTTTAGTTTTCTCTTAGCCCCCTTTTCTGCCTTGCACCACAATTTCTTCTTAAATTTAGATTTAATAGTATTTTTAATTGTATCAATATTTTGCAAAGTGGCACCTTCCTATATTCTCCAATGATTTAGCCAAGACTTAACATCTTTATGCCAACCCTTCTTAAGTTGCAAATGGCTTTGATTATAATTTGAATTGATCTTATGAAGCCTCTTGTCTTTCATGTCAATTATCTTGTGCTTGTATTTTAGATATATAGCCATAGACATGCTCTCAATGGGGGAAATACTAGCTTATATGAGGACGATATGATAGGGAATATTGTTTTTAATTCTAAGATTATAAGTAATAAAATGCTTATGGATTTATTCAATCATTATCTATGATTCTCTACAAATACTATAGCCCCAAACTCCGCATCCTTAAAAGATAACAATTGCAATGACGAGAGTCTCAAAGAGGAGTTTCTTTTTTCCCACAACCATAAGTTTGTAGATTTACAATTGTTTTCAAGACCAAAATAAATTTTCCACACTCTAGTAGTTATTTTATCAATGCAATAGCTCTAGTTTAGCTTCTGATGAAGGTCGACTTCGATATTTTTGCATGAAGTGACTTCCTCTAGATGTTATTGTCATAACCAAAATTAGCGTAAGTGATATTTCTAGATTTGATTATCATACCCTTTCTTTTGTTATTGCTTATGTAATATTTGTACTAGATCACAAATCCTTGAGAATCCATAGTCGCTTGTCGAGATCAGAGGGACACTTTTCCATAAAAACAAAAGCGTCAATATATAAATAAGGATGATTAATTCTAGGTTAATTAGTGCCGACACAACTTGCTTCTTCCAAACATGCCTCTAACTTGTCAATGTAAATGTCAAAAAGTGCAGGGGACATGCAACAACTTTATTTAACTCTTATTTACAATTAATTTATTTCAACTAATTGTCATTGTTCTAAACTTAGCAATAAGATTCTTGTACAACATTATTGCAGTAGCTCTCAACTCCAACGGAACCTTTAACTCTTCTAATATATTTGAAAGGCTAGTTCTAGACACGGTGTCAAATGTTTTCCTAAAGTCAATGAAACTACATAAGAGATTGGTTTTAGTATTACAACAATCACCTGACATGATCCTAAGTATAACTAGGTAGTCCACAATTGAGAATTAACTTCTTGAGATTGGAATTAAAATATATTTTCTCAACTTCTAATTTATTTCCTTTAATATTCTAAAGAGGAAGCAACATCTCATAATCTTATGGTGTGCCTTGTGCAATAGTTCTATCATATGATCTTCCTAAGGAACAAGTAACAAACACACATGACATTAACTAGTATGTGATTTTTATATTTGGAGAATAACATTAGAAAGAATAATCTCATGAGGTATGTTTAGTATTTGGATGATTGCATGGATGCACATGGGAAACGCACATATATTTCTTATTTGGAATCATTGGAACTAAAACGGTTAGAATTGTGCAAGCAATATCAATCCAATTACTAGAGGTCTTTAAGGTTCGTTGTGTACCCTTACAATATGATACTTGAAGACAATGTTGTTCACTATTGTAATTATGTGTGTGATTTTTTATAGTGAACATTCTCAACCTTTGTGTTAAGAGAAGTTAGATAGGCTTGTGATCACTATGAATGGTGACGTCTTTTATAAGAAAATATTCTCATTGATGTTTCATTTTTGGAACCAATTTGCATACATTTTTTTAGTAATATTTTGAAAATATAAATCGTAAATGAAAATGTTTAGAAATAGTATGTGGAAAATCGTGTGTTGCATCAAAATTCCATTCATTGAATGTCTAAAGGCATCTACAGTATTCTCAAAAACTTGTTAAGAAAAGAAAGAACTACAATATTTACAAATCTACAATATTTATAACTCTATGTTTAATCTCTTCAAATGCTTCATATTATAAAGCACCTCGACTAAAATTCAATTTCCCCAAATAATTAACCATTCCCATGAAAATTATAATGAAAATGGTTGATAACATTGTTAGATCAATGTTGGGGTGGTAGGTGCTAGAGGGGTCTTGTTGTGCCATAGGGGGGCAATTGTGAATACCTTCACTTGGGGGCTAGGAATAGAAACACATAATCAAGTGGAATGGTTACCTCTGATAATGGGAGCTAAAATCCTCACAGTGCACCGGTTGGGGAAAGTTCTTGTCTTTGGGGACTCTTTACTTGTCATCCACACTGTTAGGAAAGATTTGGGCAAAGATGAAACCCCCAAGGGTCGGACACAAAAGCATGCCTTGCAGTTCCTCAATGAGATTATGGACTTGTATTTCTACCATGTACGAAGACATAATAATTCAACAACAAATGCCTTGACAAACCGGGGAGCCCTATTGGACAAAGGGGAATGTGATAGAAGTGATGGTTCCCCAAAACATAAATGGATCCCATAGGAAAACCAATGAATGGTCTAAGACTTGGTTTGAAATTGCCAAAGTTTGAATTGATGGCAATAAACTTTGCCACCTTTTGTATGGGAAACTCGAGCTACCTGTCCCATGGAAGAGTCCTGAAGCCGATCCAATGTTTTATTACTCTCTGTGCAATAGTTATTCACCATACTCATTCTCCAAAGCCCGCATGAAGAGAGTAATGGAAGATATTACTCCCTTTCAAGAGGGAGAACTACCTCATGATGTTTGGAATTATGCTTTCCATTTCATTTTTCATTGCGGACTTGACATTGTGATTGTTCCAGGCTCTATGTCAAGTGATTTGAGGTTTCAAAGGTGTCTTTCCCAACCTAGGTTTTCGTCTGGGTTTATACTCTGGGTGTACTCTCTCACACCTTGGGGCGCTCAGTGTATGGTTTTCTTCTCTCGTGAATTATTGTGTGAAGTTAGAATTGTTGGATGGATGAAACTTTTCCTTCTCCCCAACGAAAGGTCTTCTTCTGGGTTGAATTTTCTACAAATTTTGTATGCAACTACACCTATCAAGTGCTAAGAAGTCTGGGTGTTTAGAGAAGCAAATCTGAGCAGGGAGGAGAACATAGAGTTCATAATGTTGTCATGGAAAGTGGAACTGAGGGCCTTCCAAGTGAAGATTCGACCATGCTCTGAATCATGTGGACTGTCATGTCCCCTCCCATCAATCCGGCTCAAGGAAGGGAACATGGCACTAAACATTCAGGCTTTCACAAAACTAGCCCTATTCATCATTATATGCAATCATATAAAATAAAACACATGTGTGCAGATGCATAATACAATAAACATGCACATCGGAATTAAACTATATCCACACACATCTAGCATGCAATTTCCAGCATAATTATAACAGGAATCAATTAAATATATTGCATCATTAAAATACAAAAGATTAATTATCTTGATGTGAAGCAATCCTGAGCAACTGGTTATGCAAATGCAACGTTCCACCCAGCCTTAGGCCCACTATGCTCATCAATCTCTCAGCACAGTTGCCACCCCCAAGATGGGCATGATTTCCACAAGGAAAAAGTGGAACAAAAACTAAAACATAACCAAGTCTATACACATCTAAGCCAATCCAATCTACAACTGGGTTTATCAGGCTGTTAAGGAAATTTAAAGGAAGAATTGTTAAGCTAGTGAGCTCATCCACAGAGCTATTGGCACCTCCACATGATTCATCTAGCTTGGCACCCACAATACCTACACACCCAACACAAGGAAGTATTCCCTTCACTGCTCCAAAGTCCCTCAGACCATACCTTTCCTTCCAATGCTCTTCAAGGTGTGCATAGAAAAGTAGCCAAAGCCCCTTCATCTTTAGTGAGGTTACACTCTTCACTAGGTTTATCAAGCCAATTCTGATTCCTCTTCTACTCCTAGTGGCTTACACCCAAGTTCAAGCCAAAACAATGGATACACATAACTCAAACCACAACATTCTCTCCCACACACAGCAAGCACATATGTTGGGCATAGCAAATGTTTTTAACTATGAGATTTAGAAAACATGGTTTCTATGAGTGTTCCAAAATTGTGGGCACACCAAAAACGGATCGTTAGAGGGGAAATCGACCCTTTTTGGACAAAATCGATTTTCTAATGGGTATATGGGCATTCAGAGGGCAAAAACAACCTCTATGAATCCCCAAATCATGACTGCCTTCCTCCCAGTCATTCTGCCACACAAAGACGACTTCCCAACTATAGAAAATGAGGGAATACTCAGCAAAAACATGGAGGAAAACGCCCAGCAAGACCAGACTACGTGAGAGAGAAAATCCATGCATAAATAATGGCTTGAGGAGCAAATTCGTGGCTCTTTTCTTGCCCAGCAAGACAAACACGATTTTCCAAAAATGGTGGCTTACCCATACACGAAATTGGACAACCATCCCTCTCCATTTCCCAAAATAATAGCTACCTCAACCAACTCTTGGAAGAAATAAATGATTGGGTACAAAAGTCAAGATGGGTAGTTGATGGTCCATGGTTTCTCTCATTGACACTTGGCTTGACACTATTGGTTCAAGGGTTTGAATATTTTTCCTCCCTATTCCTTGTAAAAATCATGCCCCCATACTCTTGTTGCATTGCATAGCTAGTTGTGGGTATTTTTATTAAAATACATAATTACATGATATTTGTAATTTCTATTGTGCCAAGCTAGCACACGATCCATAGGCATCAATTTTTAATTGTCGATACATAAAACACTAAATCGATGGCTAGGCCTTGTCCTTGAACTTCTCACCACGATTTTTATAACAGTATTACATCATTTACAAGTTTAATGCAACGGGGTCAAAATCGAGGTGTTACATGGTCCCACTAGGATTGTTTGGCAGAAGCCATGAGGTAGATCTCTTATCATATTTATGTTCTAGATACAAGACTGGACGAGGTAGAGGATCATGTATGCGTTCAGGGTGGATAGGTCGAAAAGCTAATTGAGGACATGGATAGGCTTATGAACCTTGCACAAGAAATTCACTGTCAGAACAAACCCCCCAGAGCTTGTCTAGTTTAGGATTAAGATTCAGTTCGTTAGCCATCAAAGCAACTTATTGACCTAGAATCTCCCAGGCAAGTCGATAGTGGTTAAATGTTGATGTTACTATATGTTTATGTTGTTATCTTTCCTTTTTAAGTTGTCAAGTTAGTTTAGCTACATTTTTAATATTAAGGGATATGTAGAAGGTGGAGTAATTTTGTTTCTCATCCCTAGGAACAAGGTCTTTTGAATTGTTAGTTTGGAATCCTGCCCACTTTCTCCTTTGAGTGACAATTTTTTGTAAATTTTTTATTATTTCTAGCTTTTTAATATAGATATTTACGCGTTTACATTAAAATTGGTTAAATCAATGTTGAATCCATCTTAATTGACATGTACTCCAATATAAGTACGTTTTATCTCATTGTTGTAAATTCTTTATTAAAATGTTGCAAATTCTTGAAAACTAATATATCATCTATATACACATTGTCACAAAAAGGACATGTTTTATCCTAATAATTAATATTTATGCAATGCTACAGATTCTTGATTAAAGTTTTGCACATGGTACTTTATTGAAAACTGATATATCATTTATATAAACTTGTCACAAAAGACAGGATCTATCCTAAATAATATCACCATCCCTTCAAATTGTGATAACTATATGTTAAAGGCTATTTCTATATATCTTTTTGTTGGATCTTAATTTGGGAATAACAATTTAAGATAGTAGTATATTTCATTATTTAATTAACTTAAATATTATAAGAAAGAACATTTTATGGTTATCATTAATGAAATTTAGTTATATAAATTTTTATTATTAAAATTATAAAATTATATATTTGAATGTAGTTATTTTAATTTTAATCAAATTGTGAATAAAAATATGAATAAAAATTAAATTCTAACTATTAAAAAAATGTTTTTATAATCATTATATATCCATAATCGTTAAAACTACAAAATGAAAATTATATATATATTATGTGGTTCATGGTACTAGATATTGGTGCTGGTTACATCCACGGAAACCCCTCACCGAAATTCGTGAGAGAACATGGGGATTACGGAGTCTAACTTGGTGGGGGCATCGAGTGAGGCTCTATTACAATCTCTATATAGCTACCCAGGGATTTGACCCTGGTTGAGAGCTGCTCTCAACCACTTGAACTAACCCACCGAGTTGAAAATGATATACTTTAGAAATATTATTGACAATTAGTTTATGATTAATGTGTGGAATATTAATTGAATTTTTATATTTATATTTTTTAATTTAATGTATTTCTTATTAATAAATACTATTAAATTCAAAATATTGACACTATTTTCATTTGAAAATTATATAAATATTCAGTATCATCTTATTTTAATATGTTTATATTTAGAATAATATTATGCAAAATATATTTATCAAAATATTTTGTTTATAATAACAATTTAAGTATTCTTTTTTTCTTTATATATATATATAGTCCATTGGATGTAGCTTGGGTGGTTGGGAGGAACGAATGTCACCCTCTCCCTACCTATCTATCTATCTATATATTGTCCATTGGATGTAGCTTGGGTGGTTGGGAGGAATGAATGTTACCCTCCCCACCCAAATTCAATTCCTTGTAAGTGACATGTTGAGCCCTTAATGGATCTATAAGATGCTCTTGTTGTTGAGTCCCCATTATACCAAAAATTCTCGGCCACCCCATGTTCTCTAGTGGATTTCGGGGAGGTTTATGTGGACATAGCAAGCAACGATATTCGATTCCCTAAACCACACGAAAAAAATTCCATTGGATGTAGCTTGGGTGGTTGGGAGGAATGAATGTTACCCTCCCCACCTAGGTTCAATTCGTTGTAAGTGACATGTTGAGCCCTTAAATGGGTCTATAAGATGTTCTTGTTGATGAGCCCCCACTGTACCAAAAATTATCGGCTACCCCATGTTCTCTCGTAGATTTCGGGGAGGTTATTTGTGGACGTAGTGAGCACCGATATTCAGTGCCGTGAACTACATGAAATGTGTGTGTGTGTGAAGTCCCACTAGCACAATTGGTTATTTGAGGGTTTTTGTTTGTTAGGTGGCCCAAGGTTCGAAACTCAGTGGTAGTGGGAGGAGACACCAAAAACATATAGCCATGCTAAGGGTTGGTGTGGCCCAAGCCGAGTGCGATCCCCAAGTGATTTTCATAGTTAAGATGCCCACGGGTTACGGTTTCTTAGACTACAAACCACTCCAAAAGTTAGGGATATCTGTGCAAATTATATATATATATATTCCTTGGAAAAAAAACCACAGTATATTTGTATTAATAGACCGCATTTAGTCGGAGATGTAAAGATCTTTACAATCAAAGTTCAATTCCAAAACTGTATAAAAACAACAGATAAAGAACCATACGCATCTGCTCTAAACAAACAGAGTTACCCTTCATCGTTTGTAGGTATGGTTCAATTCCATCAAAAAAATATGGAAAGTAGTTACATCTGATACTTATAATGGAAAAATCATGAGTGTAACAACACTAAGAAAAACTCAGTCCAGTACATCATCTAAGAAAACCATATATATAATCCAGAAAAAAGGGGGGAAAATAAAGTACAAATATGTAGAACAATAGAGTTATCCATCAAGAGACATGGGCCATCTATCCCAGGAAAGGGCCAGGCCCATAGTAAGTCTCAATATCATTGTCATGTTCCCATCTAATCCATTGTCCTTCTTCAACCTCAAGACATGTCTTTGACAAACTGTCATCTAGAGTATTTCTTTCTCTATAAATATGGACAAAGACAACATACCCAAAAAGATCCTTCAGTTTGATAATTTCCTCGCATATAGGAAGGAAGAGACATTTTTTGGGAGGTCTCATCTCCTTTATCCATTCGATGACAAGCTTTGAATCACCATATACCTGAAGAGTTTGGACTCCCTCCTCTAGAGCCAATATCAAATCCAACTTTAATGCCACCAATTATGCCCTATTATTAGTTATTCTTACCAGATCAACTGAAAATTTAATCCTATGTGATTCTGAAAGATGTAGGATTCTCCCAACTCCCCCCATTGATGGGTTTCCTTGAGAATCCCCATCAAAATAAATCCATGGTATTGCTCTATAAATGCATTCTTCCACTGTCCTTCTACAATTAGACTTGTTTACCACTTGAGGGAAATGATTAAGTATGCCAAGCCTTTGGAAGCATAAACAAAGGGATGTATGGATAGGTCCAAACTGCCACCAGAACATACATGGATGGTCCTCCTCTTCTCTTATTACATTGTATCCAATTCTAGGAAGGTAAGTTCCCCCAATAGGATTCCTTCACCATATAAGTAGATCCTCATAATCCTTTAACCTTATATGATTGTCTCTGAGGGATTTTATGTACCAAAACCATTCATTCTTTTCATCCTCAATCACTAATCCCATTGCATCTACACTTAACCATTCCTATTCCTGAGAGAAAATTGTAGTATTCAATGGATCATTGATCTGTGGAATAAAAAAGAAGCCTCAATCCCTCAACATATCCACCATATGCAAAGGCAGTATATGTTCTCCTCCACTACCTATCCAAGGATCTTGACCCAACCTCATTTTCATGCCATTGCCAACTTGCCAAACCAGCCAGTCACATGTAACCTCAAAAGCCAATAAACTTGCTCTTCACATAATACATGCATTCCTCATAGGTTTTCCTCTTGTCATGAACCATTCCTCCACAATTAAAGGGGCAATGTATTTGCTATAGACTACCTTAACCCACAAACCTTCACCCCTCAAAATTATCCAAACACCTTTGGTAGCTAAAGCCCTAGCAAAACTAACAGGATTCTTCAACCCCCAACCACCCAAGTCCTTTCACTTAGCCAAGTTTTTCCAAGTTATCCAATGGGGAGAAAATAAGTCCTTATTGCCTTTCCAAAAAAAATGTAACTTATTTTCTTAATTTGTACCAAGATGCCTAAAGGAACAAAAGCCATAGAAATCAAGTAAATAGGTATTGCTTCTAACACAAAATTTATTGCACCATAAATGGAGTCTTTTCTCAATCTTCCTTATAAACCATGCCTAGTCCCTTTTGTTGGTATATATTGAGTGTTATCATTATAATATATATATATATATATATATATATATATATATATATATATATATATTTGTGTGTGTGTTAATGTATTGGTATATATTAGTATATATATTATCTTATATGTAGATATTATATATTAATGTATTATATATTGATTTATTATATAGTAGTGTATATATCCATATATTAGTGTAAACAATTAAGATTATTAAAAGAAATTAATTTATGATGATTAATTAATGGATAATGAATGATTAAAATATTGATTGAACTTTGAAATGTCTATTTTTAGATTTATTTTAGATTTTTTATTACTATCCTTCTTTATTATAGTGTTAATAGATTACTTTTTTTTTCAAGAAGAAAAAAAACATGCAACTTGCTATCCATTTAGAATCAAAGTTACATATATCCATAATCGACATAAAAAATGAATTGATGAAAAGTTCCGATCCCACAAAAAATCTATTCAATCTAATCCAATAACCAAACTAAAACAATATAAAGAACTATTTGATATACTAAAAGCGACCCAAGAGAAAACTAATTGACAAAGGAGTGTCTATCCCATATCTATCATAGCACAAAAAAGGATCATGAATCAATAAGAAATTCATCAATAAATTCCTCAAAGAAAAGGAATCCATCCATCTCACCCACTGCCTTCTTTGAAAGAGAATCTGCATGTTGATTGAAGACACAGTGAATATGATTGATCAACATCAGAGAAAAAAACTATATCAAATTCTGCACCCTAAATATCCAATGTTGAAGCACCAAGGAATAGAGAGAAGAGTAACCATTTGCCCAATCCACAATAACCTTTGAGTTACCATACACCTTAATATCCAAAAAGCCTATTTTCTTAACAAAATAAAGTAAACCCCAAAGAGCCAACAATTCAACAAATGTATTGGATCCTCTACCAATACTCATCCATAATTTTATTTCATGGTTCCTTCTAATAGACAAATACTCCAGCACCACACTTACCATCTTTACTAGCTCCATCAAAAAATCCAGTCACATAATCTTTAGACAAAGAGGGCCTTACCAATATTTTGGGATATACTTCAAGGGAATATCTATGTTCCAATCATTAAAAATTGCTACTATTTTAGCAAGAACAAAGGGAAAGTGAAAGTTTGAGTCTCAAAAAAGTTCTTTGTTTCTCATCTTCCAAATCTCCCATATAGGTATAAAAGGAAGAATTTTAAATTTTGTCTTTTTTCTGAGCCAAACATACACAGAGTTTTCGAAACTTTATGTTTCCCAATCATCCTGAACAAAAAGGATTTTGCACAAGTCATCCCAGATCAATCTGAAAATTGGACAGAGGCAAAAAAAAGATGAGTCACAACTTCCATATCCTTTGTACACAATAAGCATAGTCCCGGACCACTGAACCCATGCTTTTGTAAATTATACCATGAAAGGATCTTATTGAATAAAGTCAACCAAGCAAAACATTTAGTTTTCAAATGAATTTGAATTCTCCAAAATCTTTTACCCACCATTTTGGATCTATCCCGTCCACACCCTCCAAATAAACATTATAAACCAATTTTGCAGAAACACCACCATCGACTTTGTTTTTGTCCCAAATTATGGAGTCTGGATGATCACTAAGTCTTATGCTTGCATAGGAAAGAGACCATATGAAATTATCCCATTCAATAGAAACAAACTGAGGGAGGTTAAGGTTTTCTGCAAACAACCAATTTCCTCCTACATCATCCTCATTATTAGAAAAATTCATGCTTGTTGTAATCTGAGAAAGGACCATAAACATTTTCTTTTATGAAGTTCTTTTACCAAAGCTCAAGACAATTGGAAAATTAAATCGAAAATTTTGGCATTATGATACTAGATAAATATTCAATATTATATTATTCAAATATGTTCATATTTGTAATAATATTCTACAAAATAATATAAATTTGTATTTCAAAATTCTAAAAAATTAAAAAAGTAATATTAAAGTTTAATTATTTTTTCCTTTTTTTAAACAAAAATGAGTTGTATTTATATATTAAAACAAAAACATACATATTGTCCCAGGGATTCATAAAGGAGTTCAAAAAAGAGATTCGGGCAGGACAAATCCATACAGTTTTTGGCTTTAGTCAGCTCTATCCGATATACAAAATTACATTGTTTTCCAGATACTATACTACTTCCTCTAATTGTGTATATTCTAATAAAATTTCCACATAGATAACGACAAAAAAACATAGCAAAAAGTTAAAATAGAGACAAATAGCTTCATTCCTGGATCTAGTCTTCTACTGCATCCAGTTGAACTATGGAAACTTCATCCATTGAGGAGGCCTCTTCCTAATCACGTGAGTGTCCACTATTTCCTCTATTAAGCCCATTAATATCTTCCTGAATTTCACCCAAGATATCCTTCAGCTGGATAAAACGAGTCTCATTCCTTTCATTTGCATTCATACTCTACCCATGATGTCTACACTTCATGCCAACAACAACCATCTGCATCTCCTCGTGCCTAGAAATTAGAGTCCTCTCCATCTCTTGCAAATTGCGCTTGATGTCCTCAACTTCCCCAACTTGAATCTGATACACTCCCAAAACCTTCTCCATGACATGTTCCTCTGATGTTGGTTTTTTCTCCATTACATTGGCACTATCTTTAATCTTAAGCTCATCCTGGCCTTCAAGCCCCGCACTATTATTTCTTCTCCTGGAAACGTTCATAATGTTGAAGAGAGTCTAGACTCTTCCTAAATTTACAAGATCAGACGCATGCAAGGGATCCTCCATATCCGAGCACCTACACTTCACATGGGAACCAAAGCAAATAATTCGAACAAGGATGGCGATGAGAGAAGAACACTCGCAGTAGCATACAATGTTCACAACCTCCCGCCAACTTCACAGACCATCTGTCATACCGTGCATTACCATTTCACGGGTGTCTCCTCCATCCCATCTCCACATACAATGAGGCAAGAAGCATTTAATATCACCAAGGAATTTAAAATGGGACATTCTAACTATGGTTGGAAACATGTAGTCCACTTGACAATGGGCCTTGAATTATTTATCAACAATTCATCTTGCCTAAGCTTAGAGCCTTTGCTAGCAAGTCTATCATATTCTTTGTTGTTCTAGCATTTAATGTGGAAGAATTGTATTTTTGATATATCTGGAGAAAAAGACAAATTCTTTTTTGAACTTTCCCTACCTCTTTCCCTTTACCAAACTGAATGCTTTGCATATTTTGGATGACAATCCTAGAGTCTTTGAAAACTTGGAAGATCTCATTTTTTAACTATGCCATTGTTTCCATACTTTACATTAGTGTTTCCCACTCTGCCTGATTGTTCATCCTCTTTCCCAAACCCCAAGCAAATGATTTAATCTTTCTTCCTCCACGATCAAAGATAACCGCTCCCGCACATGCCTCCCCTGAATTTTTCCCAAATTTTTAAAAAATGTTATAGTATTTATTTTATAATTATTTTTTTTAGAAGAACACAACATTAAAAACAATTAGTATTTTTTAACTAAACTTAGATTTTAGGAAAAAAATATAAACATAAAAATTATTTAGTTATAATTTCATATAATTAAATAAAACCAATTATATTTTTTAACTAAACTTGCATTTCAGGAAAAAACCAATAAACATGAAAAATATATAGTTATAATTTCATATAATTAAATAAATACATATTGCTTTTATAAAACACATCTTACACATTGCCATAGCCATGGACAATTTTCAAAAATCAACTTCCAATTGTATGTCACATATTACTACATGATGTATAATGGTTGCTAAAATATTCTATGTTACATGAGTTTTCGTAATGTATGAAACTTGGGAATGTAGGTAGAATTTAAATATGTCATAGAAGTAGGTTTATCTTTCATTGAGAGTGTGGTTATTATTAGGTATTTAGTGTATACACATAAGGTAATAAATATGGATGACAAAAGGATTCTTAAGATTGCTCTAAATTCTAGTCTAAATCACTCAAGTGGGGTTGGCACAAAGGTGTTAACATTTGGCTAAATCATTGAGGTATCGAGGAAGACGTCAAAATTAAGATACTATAAGGAGGTGATTAACCCCAATCTTGAAGATCACAATACCTCTTTTTTTTAACTAGTGTGAAGAAGAAAATCAAGATTGCTAGTATGAGAACAAATGCTCATGAGCTCCATAGTGAAGTTGAGTGTTGGACAATTCCTAAAACGCCTTAGATAGATATAATTTGTCATCTTTGTGAGATGAAGAAGGTTGAGGATGAAAAATACTTTAAATTGTCCTATATACACCCATATTAGATCTCAATTTCAAAATATTTGTTACAATAATGATCTTAATAACCTTTTAACTCTACAAAATTATAGTGATCTATAAATGCTTTTCTTCAAGCCTTTTAAATATAGAAATAAAATTTTAAATCAATCTTAAGTTGATGTCAATGGGCCATTATTAACTATCATATATATATATTCACATCTTTGTAAAAAAAGTGTAGTAAAAATATATATATAATTAAAATTAGAAAAACGCATAACACAACAATTTAATTTTGGTATATGAGCTAAGGCAATGAAAATATGTCTATTACAAGTTTTAATGCGTTTTATTTTAATTTTAAATAAATTTTAATTATTTAGTTTTCATGAAATTATCTATAAAATAAAAATTTCCATTAATTAAAAACCAAATTAACATTAAATTTTAAATTATTATTATTGTTTTTATTATATATTGTATTCGATTAGTGGCTAAATTCTACTGACTCATATTATTATCCAGTAGTGGTTAAATTCTATTGGCTTTTAATTAGTTTTAAATTTTTATTACTTTTGGTAGTAATATAGTAATCACTTTGTAGTGAATTATTTTTTACTTTTAATTAGTTTGCAAATTTAAAAAAAAAATAATATAAAATTTTATAATGCTATGTAAAATACATATTAAATTGAATTTTATAAAAGATAAAAATTATTTTTTAATATTTTTAAAATACAAATTCTATTTTATGATTGGTTAATATTTATGAAATGATTATATTTATCTGGTTTAAAATATAATTGTCAAATATAAAATTAATTTAAAAATAAAAATAAATTCTAAAAAATATGTTAATAGCCAAGTATACTGAATCAATTTTTTTTATTATTAAAATGTCCAATCTTACCTTATCTTAATAATAAATTGTAATAATAAAAATTAAAATATCCAATGTATTATTGATTCTAGCATTAATTCATTAATTGAATTTTGGTTCACCAAAACCAATGCTACTGATTTACTCAAGTGTGATTAGGATCGACAATGTATTTTAATATTGGTTTTATGTAAATGGCTTGTTTCTTGGTATTCAGACTGACAGATCTTGCAAGTCATTTCGTGCAAAGAAATTTGATTTGGCTTTAAAAACCAAAAGCCTGTGGAGAGCTCTTTTTTCAAATTCGTCGTGGTGCTTGCTCATTAAAGGAAAATATTTGAAATCTCGGTTTGTGGCTGAATGGATCAGGAGTGGACATCCCTGCACAATAGGTATTTCAAATATCTAGAGCGGGTTGTTGGGTTCGTTCACAACCTTAACGAATTGGCTATCCTGGTTACCAAGGAATGGTTGTGAGGTTCGTCTTGGAGTAGATCCCATTCTGGGGGGGCCATTAATATACCAACTTTCATTGGATTTACTCGGGGTTTTGAGATCCAAGGGCTACTATTCTTTGTGCCATGTTATGAGCAGACTTTCTGCTAGTTCAGGTCGTCTTTGTTGGATCTCAACACTACAAATTGGTCTTTCTGGAGATATGGCACTGGAATGGGACCGTTATGTAATGGGTTTAAACAGTTTAAGCATTTCATTACAATATACATCTGATAAACTAGTCTGGTCCTGGAACATCTCCAGTGGGGTGGCTATGGCCAAATTGGCATATGACTCATTGGTCTCTTTTGGAAACTCACAGGCAAAGTGGTGGTTTTCCAAGATTTGGAGCTTTCTAATGCCACTTAAGTTAAAATGTTTCAATTGGCTTGTCCTACATAACAGTGTCCTAACATGGCACAATCTTTGTCGGAGGGGTTTCTGTGGACCTGGCTGATGTCAATTATGTTTTTCTCGGGAGGAAACTGTTGAACATCTTTTTGTTGGTTGTCTGTTGGTTAAAAGTTTATGGGTGGTGATTCACAATTTATGTGGGAGGCAGCTTCACTAGAATACCGGTCACCTGGAGGAAGGTTTATATCAATGGGGTCGTATTCATAAGGGCTAGAAAGCACTCCCATGTTTTGTTTTTTGGGAAGTGTGGCGAGCTCGTAACTCTGGAATATTTGAAGGAGTGTTAGTTAATGCATCAGTCATTGCTAGCAGGGAACTCGCTGCTTTTATGGATTACAATACTCTGGGTCCTACCAGGTTGGGCTCTCGATCTATAATTGAAGCCCCTTTACATTTCAATTACCCCAACGGTTTCTTTGATGGGGCCTCACAACATGGGGGTGATATTATTGGGATTGGAGTTGTTCTCTATATCAATGAAAACAGAATGTACAAGTTGTGGATGAACTCAGGGGTGGGCACGAATTCTCGCATTGAACTTCTTGCTTTATGGATGCTCCTCCGATTTTCCTGTTCAAAGGAGATTTCCAGCTTGCAAGTGTGGGGAGACTCAAAGGTTATTATTGCATGGGCAATGGGTTTGGGTTCCTTAAATGTGTTGTTGTTTGCACACTGGTTTCATGAGACGCACTCACTTATTGATCATTTTGATTATATCTCTTTTCACCATGTGCTCTGTGCCTCAAATCAGCTGGCAGGTGTACTCTCAAAGCGTGCTCTTTCTACTACACCGGGCAGAGGACTGGTTGTCAGACACTTTGGTTGTTGATGTTTCGTTGGGTCATCATTTACTCTAGATTATGTCCATATATATTTTTGTTGCTTATATGTTTACTTATATCCTTTGCAGGTTTCTAGATCCATCGGGTGGCCAACTTCTGGTTGGTTTCCTTGTTGTTTTTTGCTTCTCAAATTGTGGTTCTCTGAATGCAGAGATCTGTTTACGCACTTGTTATTTTTTTTCCCCAGCATATTTAGTTCTGTCGGCCGGGTGGGCTGTGATGTTGTTAGTTCTGCTTATTCTCTTGAGACTTTATCCTGTTGGCCTGGCGGGTTGTGTTGTTATTTTCAGATGTTTTTTCCAGACTTATTCTATATCTGGGAGTTGTTTGTTTCTATTTTTGGGTCTTTTATGACTCAGTTGAGAGTTTGTTATGTATTTGGACTTATCTTTTTGGTCGGTGGTTTTTGCACGGCATCCAAATTGAACTTGAAGACTGGAAGTAGCCTTAGTATTTGTAATTCAGTCATTACTATTTATCACTATTAATAGTATGCTATTTTCTTTGCGTGGAAAAAAAAGCCTTCAACAATAAAGTGAATTATATTATTTTAATTTTACCATTGTTGAAATTGATTCATGGCCAATAGATCTAAGTTTCTTAAACTATTATTAATAACGTATTTTACATATATATTGGAGTAGGTGGAAGATGTGTTTTGAGTTCATGGTTTTATAAATAATTTTAAGTAAAACTAACATATGTATTTAAATTTATATTTTATGAGATATATATATATTAAAATATAAAATAAATTAAATATTTTAAGAATATATTTTTATTTTATATATTTAAACATCTCGTTAATTAATTCTTATTCATAATAATTAATTTATTAATTTTGAATGTATATAATATAAATCAAATATAAAAACTTATAAAATTTAATTATATTAAATAATAATATTACATTTCATTTTTTTATAACAAAAACGGTTAAGAAACTTTTATATAAAATAAAAAAAGAAAAATAAAGATTACATAGTTCTGAAGACAAACTGATCCCAAAGAGAGGACTACGTCCATGACTCCTTGTTCATCTTCATCCAGTCTAAACTTATCCTGATAATTTCCTATTCTATGGAGACTAAATCTCCTTATAAACTGCCCAAGAAGGATCTGGGCTACATCTACTACTAGCAAGACCAAAATTGTTGTTGTCCTACTTCCTACATACATCTCGATACAATCCCCAACCCCAAATCGTTATCTTACAACAACCCTTCGCCAATCAAGGGGTTATTACACAAAAACAATATCCCCACCCCTTTGGCGATGGCTCCTTCCAAAACATCTACACCTTGGATGTTAATATTGAAACTTGAGCCAAAGGGTATGAAAGGCCTGAAGCTCCCCAAGTGGGAGACGTCCCTCTTCCCTCAGGGGTGCCTTTGCAAATACCTTGCACAAGTACCGAACAGATCCCACAGATTCCCAAAGTCCCACTTTCGTGAACACCTAATAAACCCCATATGAAAGTCGCCCACAATTACAGTATTGTGGATGACTTGGCTCAGTCACCTACCGCAATGTCCACACTAGAGATTCTACAGTCATGCCCAACCTAATGAAAGGAATTACTCAATGCCATCGTCGCCATCAACCCTTCTGAATCATGCCTCGTGACCTTTGATCTCGACAAAGGTGAACCACGACTACCCTCTTCAGTCGCATTTCAAGTCCCCGTCATGGTAACGAACATTATGATTCATCAATGTATCATCGACAGTGAAGGCACATCCACTTGCATTATGTCCTCTAATGTTTGGAAACGATTGGTATCACCCGAGCTAGTTTCCTCATCTATTGCCTTTCATGCATGTGATGGGAGACCATCCCAACCTAGAGGATTGTACCAAAATGTCCCCATAGAGTTGGGGGGAAATATGGTCATGATTTATATCAAGGTAGTCGATGCTCAACTCGACTACAACATGCTCTTATGGCATAGTTATATATATGCCATGAAGACAGTCGCCTCTTCGATCTTCTATATCATGATGTTTCCCTTAAATGGGAATATTACCCTAGAGCAACTCAATTACTATGATCCCAATGCCACCAGCAACCTTTACAACATCCTACCTATTGTCACCCGAACAAATCAACCACCCTATGTTGATATTTCCCCTAGCATGTACAAGTACTCCAATTAGGTAGGAGTGTACTTCGATTCACCACCTGAGATCCCCACATATACCGATGGCCTAATGTGCATAATTTTCACCGCTGAAAATGGGCCCACCTCCTCCTCAACACCATCGTTGAGCCATGGAATTAAACAAACGTTGAGTCCATTGGTACCTCCAATCTTCCATATCCCTTTCTTTAATCCCCCCACGAGCATACAAAGGACATCGTTTATGGCTCAGTTGACTCTACCTGGACTCACTTTGGGTGTTCGGGTATGGTACCTTAACACCACCCTACCCAATGATGGATTTTAAACCAATATCCCACTCTGATTTTGTCCTTATTTTGACTGTTATTCCTTCTAGGTCAGTTACGCCATCTATATCTCCAGTCGAACCTACAACATCTGTAACTAAACCACAACCGGTCGCCACTAAGACCACCAATGGGGGCATGAAACAACCTAAGTTCAAAGGCCCCCTCCTACCTAACCCTACACCTGAATCTTCAGGGTTCGCTCAACCTAAAGCTGGGGGCATCAAGCAACAATGGTTAAAATCTCCAGAAATGATCAATACTACCACCTAGAGAGTCACTTCACCATACGCTCTTTGTGGACAACAAAGCCATGCGACCAAACTGTGCCCCACCTTTCCAAAACTCCGGAACTTGCTCAATACCTCGGTCATTGTAACCCATTCTCCACCGACGGTCGAAGGGGGCATGCCTTCATCACCCACACCTAAGTCCAAATCATTGCGTACAAATCACACATGTTCTATGTGTTCACAGTTTGGTCATTACACACACCTTGTCCCGATATCTCTCGATTTAAAGATGCTTTGGCGACCATTCTCCTCACTCAACTATCGGTTGAGAAATATTTCTCGCAAACCCAAGAAGCATCTTATATCAATGTGTTCACTACATCTGTGATGACACCAGTTGCTCCTCCCTCACAACCTACCCTTACGACAGTTCTTGTTATGGAGCCTATGACGCCGCAAGAACCCCAACCTACAGATCTTACAATGACAGCACCGCATAATGGATTCTCCTCCTGCAAGAATCACACACACATGCTCCCTCCTAGGTCCATCATAACAATTTTGGATCAAGTAAACTCCTTGGCGGTGCAAACACCCCCCTGTGTCTGAGTACCATGACCCTGTCGGTCCTGTGGATATACTTCTCACTTTTTGTTCCAATGTCCCATTTTACATGCCGAACGAGAAACTCATATCAAACTCATGAGACTCCAAGGTCATCTTGTTGATGTATTTGTAACTTCGAAAGATATTCACTTGTATATTACATTTGTACTTTATTGTATATCCAACAGAGATGTATTATTCCTCTAATTGGAAGTGTCGTCATTTGTATTTGCAAGTGTCGCAAGTTACATTGTAAGTGTCGTCATTTGTATTGATGGGTTATTAGACCACCAATGTGGGGTCAGCCCTAGTTAGGTCATGTGGTTGGGTTATTAGACTTGATTAGCAAGTCGGCCTTGTTGGGTTATTGGCAGGTCAAGTCAGTGTATAAATAGAGAGGTTGTGTCTCTCATTCTATTCATTCACTCACTTCTCAAGCTCGCGTAGCTAAGAGAGAAAGTGGCGCACATGTGGAGGAGGAGGAGCATCTGCTAGAGACATCTTATTGGGTTTGATCCTTGTGATCTTGTATTGGGGCTTATTCTATCTCTGAGGAAGTTGCGGGTTTTTTCACCTTCCTGGTTTTCCCCGGTGAAACTCTATGTCTCTTGTGTGATTGATATTGTGTTTATGATTGATATGCTGTAGATATGCTGTACATGTTATTCTCTTAGTGATCCTGAATGATAATGGAATGAAATTATCGAAAAATTAACATGGTATCAGAGCTAACCTAAGAAGAAGGCACTGTGCAGCTGCGGAAGCTAGGGATTCTTAATATTTGGGTTTCTCTCCACAGATCATCAAAGGCAGGAGGCTAGATTGACTCTCCTAGCAAGGGCGCATCTTTCTGTCGAGACATAATTCAATTCTGAGCATTTTTAGTTTTTTACCTAAAAATTAGGGTTTCTGCAAAAGTTGGAATTTCTGAAATCTGAGACCACGGATGGAAGCTCCTCTGAAAAATCAAAGTTTAGAGCTTTGGATCGAACTTTTTGGTTGGGTGAAGCTCCGGGAAAATCAAACCCTAATTCAGGGTCCTGTCAAGTGAATCCAGAAGTTTCAAAAGCAATTTTGAGGGGTGAAAATTTGCATATTTCAAATTCTAAGTATACCAGCTTGACCAGCTCAACAAGGTGCATATTTCTATCCTTTCAAAAGTTTGAAATTCAAATTATGAATTTTTAGGGTTTCTCTGACAAACCCTAATCTAGCTCCAGATCCAGTTTTCAGCAAATCAAGTGGTAAGACCTAAATCTTTTATTTCCATTTGAGTTTCTCATTAAAATCTATCACCACACTAAGCTTAAGGGTAAGCTTGAAGGGGTTAATAATTTCTGAGCCTAGAAGTATAGGATTGGGTTAATCCTAGAGGAGAATGAGTTGGACACTTACATAAGTGAAGAGGTTCCAGTCCCAGAGGGAGAGGAGGCTAAGGCCTTACACAAGAAGAACTTGGTCAAAGCTAAGAGAATCATTGTTGATTCTATAAAGGACCATCTCATACCCCATGTGTATTCCTTAAAGACACCTAAGGAGATGTTTGACTCCTTGACCAAGATGTTTGAAGGAAATAACATAAATCAGAAGATGACTCTGCGGAACCAATTGAAAGGGGTAAAGCTCCAGAATGGAGAGACTATTCAATCCTACTTTTCTAAGGTCTCTAAAATCAAGGAACAACTTGAAGTTGTGGATGAAGTAGTGGAGAATGGTGAAATTGTAATGACCACATTGAATGGCCTACCTAGGTCATGGGACTCCTTCATCCAAGGAATCTATGCAAGAAGGAAATTGATCTCTTTCAATAGACTGTGGGAGGAATGTTCACAAGAAGAAGCTAGGATTGTAGCCCGAGAAGAAAATATGGGGAATGAAGATCAAGCTCTCACAGCACATACCAAGAAGAGTAAGTTCAGGAGGGAGCCATCTCATAACAAGAGATCTTCACACCACCATTATCATAGAGATAAGAAATATATGAGATGCTTTACATGTAATGAGAAGGGACATTTTTCCTCAAATTGTCCTAAGAACAAAAAGCACAACAACAACAACTTCAACAACAAGAAGAAGAAGAACAAGAAGATATATCATGTTCATGCTGCTGAGGATTATGAACCTCCCAGGAAGAAGAGTAGAGCAATATGTTCTAATCTCTGCTCTCACAGGTACTATCTCTCATGGATGTGATGATTGGCTTATTGATAGTGGGGCTTCCAAACACATGACTGGGATTAAAGAATACTTTGTAGATCTATCTGAACATGAGTCACCTCATAAGGTGAAACTTGGGGATGACTATTAATATCCTACAAAAGGAAGTGGTGAAGCCTCCTACAAACTAGACTCTGGGAAGTCTTTGAAGATGAAAGATGTTCTATATGTACCTGGGCTCAAGAAGAATCTCCTTTCCATATCATCTTTGGATGCAAAGGGAATTAGATTTGCATTTGTGGATGGCCAAGTACTCATGTGGCCAAAGGGTAAGATCATAGATGATGCAGTAGTGATTGGAGAGCAAGAGGGAGGATTGTACAAATTGAAGGGACAACCTGAAAATGCCATGGTACATGAGTCCATGGAGCCAAGTGAACTTTGGCATAGAAGGATTGCACACATGCACTATAGAGCACTAGCAATTGCAAGCAAAGAAATAGAAGGTCTTCCTGAAATCCAGTCAAAGCATGAAGGTATTTGCAAAAGATGTGCAAAAGGAAAGAACACAAAGAAATCATTTCCAAGTAGTGAAAGCAAAGCAAAAGAAATCTTGGAAACTATCCACTCCGATGTATGTAGTCCAATGTCATCCAGTTCTCTAAGTGGGTATGTATACTATGTTTCCTTCATTGATGATTTCTCTAGGAAGACTTGGGTTTATTTCTTGAAGAATAAAGATGAATATTTGATAAGTTCAAGGAATTCAAAACCTTGATAGAAAATCAAATTGATAAGAAGATCAAGACCTTTAGATCCGACAATGGTGGAGAATTCACTGCAGGTGATTTCAAGAAGCTATGCAGTGATTCAAGGATTAAGAGGGAGTTGGCTGCTCCCTACAATCCACAACAAAATTGAGTTGCAGAAAGGAAGAATAGAACTATCATGGAAGCAGCACGGGCAATGCTTCTTGACCAAGATCTGCCTATGCATCTATGGGCAGAAGCAGCTAGGACAGCTGTATATGTGCAGAACAGAACACCTCACAAGATACTTGACAACAAGACACTAGAAGAAGCTTTCTATGGTAAGAAACCTGAAGTTAGCCATCTCAGGATATTTGGCTATCTAGTATACACACATATTCCAAAGGAAAAGAGGACAAAGCTAGATCCTTCAGGAAAGAAGGGCATCTTTGTGGGTTATAGTGAAAGCTCGAAGGCTTACAGAATCTACTTTCGAGGGTTCAAGAAGATTGACATCAGCAGGGATGGAACATTTGATGAAGACTCAGTATACATCAAATTGAGGAAGACACATGTTGAAGACCATGAAGAACCAAAGGTAACCATATTTCAAGACACCACTATGAAAGAAGCAATTCCATAAGAAGTTCCTGAAATTGAAGATCCACAAGAACCTGTAGATCCACCCCATGAGAATAACTCTCACAAGAGGAAACCTGCATGGGCTAGAGAGCTCATCCAAGCTGCAGAAAGGTATGGTATTCCAGAAGAAGAACAGAGAGAAAGGAAGAGAACTAGATCACATACCAGTCATGTTTCCTTGCTCTGTGACATTATTAACAAATAACCTTCCAGTTATGAAGAAGCAGCGGAAAAGAAAGAATGGAAGGATGCCATGATCGAGGAGTACTAGTCAATCATGAAGAATGATGTTTGGGATGTGGTCCCAAGACTTGAAGGGAAGTCTGTTGTGACTTCCAAGTGGATCTATAAGATCAAGCATGCTGCAGATGGTAGCATAGAGAAATACAAGGTGAGGTTTGTAGCTCGCGGCTTCTCCCAGAAAGAGGGAATATATTATGAAGAAACTTTTGCTCCTGCATCCAGATACACTTCCATTAGAACATTACTTGCTCTGGTTGTAGTGATGAAGTGGAAAATACACCAAATGGATGTCAAGTCAACTTTCTTGAATGGTGTAGTCGAATAGGAAGTGTATGTGGAGCAGCCACTTGGTTTTGAGACACATGACAAGGAGTCATATGTGTGCAGGTTGAAGAAATCCTTGTATGGCGTGAAACAAGCTCCTAGGACTTGGTATGGTAGGATGGACATTTTCCTATCCAGTTTGGGCTTTACTAAGAGTAAATCGGATTCCAACCTTTACTACAAGGTTGAGGAAGGAAATCCTGCGATACTACTACTTTGTGTGGATGACATGTTTGTTACAGGTGAGGATGGGTTGATTACCGACACCAAGAGGAAGCTTGCTGTCGAGTTCGAGATGAAGGACTTGGGGATGATGCATTACTTTCTAGGCATGGAGGTGTGGTAGAGTGCAGATGGGATCTTCCTTGGACAGGGGAAGTATGCATTAGAGATCCTGAAGAGGTTCGGGATGATGGACTGCAAGGCCATGGCCAAACCTATAGCATCGAACCTGAAGCTTCTGTGTGATGCTTCATCTGACCCGGTTGATGTCACTGTGTATCGTCAAATGATTGATTCCTTGATGTACCTGACGAACACAAGACCAGATATTTGCTTTGTGGTGAACACATTGAGCCAGTTCCTGACAGATCCGAGAAGTGTTCACCTGGTTGCTGTAAAGCATATTCTGAGGTACCTGAAGGGTATGGTTGATTATGGGCTCAAGTATGATGCGAATCAAAAGTTTAACCTAGATGGTTATGTTAATTCAGATTGGGCAGGCAGTGATGCAAATAGGAAGAGCACTTTTGGGTGTTGCTTCAATATGGGATCAGGTGTGATCTCTTGGTTTAGCAGGAAGCAGTCCTGCATAGCACTGAGTACAGCCGAAGCAGAGTATGTCGCAACTTGTTCGGCTAGTTGTGAGGCAGTATGTCTTAGGAAGATACTGTCTGAGTTATTTGATCTCTCGTTGGATGCTACCTGTATCTATTGTGACAACCAGAGTTGTGTGAAGTTGTCAGAGAACCCTGTGTTCCATGACAGGTCGAAGCACATCGAGATCAAATATCACTATATCAGGGATATGGTGCAGAAAGGAGCAGTGAAGCTCCTGTATGTTGCGATGGATGAGTAGGTTGCAAATGTGTTGATGAAACCACTAGCTAGAGTGAAGTTTGAGTACTTCAAAGAGAGGCTTGGTGTTCTTCAGATTGAAGATACTTCGAGGAAGAAGTGATGGGACACATTTGCAGGAGCCATTCCAATCATGGTGATAGGAGGATCCTTCCCATGGTTGTGGATGTAAGCATTGTGTGATGAGCATCAGGACAATGCTCCAGTTATTGCTTTGGATATGCATCAGTTGGATGCTTTGTATGATTAGTTGGATCATGTATGTTGGTATGCATCAGTTGGATGCTTTGTATGATCAGTTGGATCATGTATGTTGGTATGCATTAGTTGGATCCTTTGTATGATCAGTTGGATCATGTATGATGATATGCATCAGGACAATGCAGTGATGATGATTTTGATGATCATGCAATGATGATATGCATCAGGACGATGCAGTGACGATGATCAGGATGACCATGTGATGATGTACATCAGGATGATGTATGGTGAGTATCAGGTTGATACTCCGTGGCTGTGGACAGGTTGTGCAGATAAGCATATAATAGCGCCCTGAGAGATTTGCAGATACTCTTTCGAGGTTTTGCCTATGGCATATAATAGCGCCCTGGGATATCTGGAAAATGCTCTTTCGAGGTTTTTCTTGGGAGGACATATAATAGCGCCCTGGGAGATTTTCAAATACTCTTTCGAGGTTTTGCCTATGGCATATAATAGCACCCTAGGATATCTGGAAAATGCTCTTTCGAGGTTTTGTCGTATGGCATATAATAGCGCCCTGGGAGATCCGATAAGTTGAGCAGTACGCTCGTGATCAGTCCTGGGATGCTCTTTCGAGGTTTTGCCATGACCACATGTAATATCGCCCTGGGAGATCCGATAGGTTGAGAAGTATGCTCGTAATCATTCCTAGGATGATCTTTCAAGGTTTTGTGGTGACCACATGTAATAGCGCCCTGGGAGATCCGATAGGTTGAGCAGTATGCTCATAATCAGTCCTGGGATACTCTTTCGAGTTTTTGTGGTGGGGTCACATGTAATAGTGCCCTAGGAGATCTTACCGGTCGTGCTTAGGCACATAAAGGATCCTGGGATACTCTTTCAAGGTTTTGTGACGCACGTAATAAGTCCTGAGGATTCCACAGTATGGCCAGTGATGATGAAGACCTGTAGGAGGCTAGGCCTATAACCAGCATGAAAAAGGGATGGCTCTGTAGAACTTCCTATGACGAGAAGAATTGAGAAATAGCCCAGTGATAGAGATGTCGAGTACAACAGCAATGATGATGATGATGCTCTGTGATCCAGTGATGATGATCCAGCTCCAGAATTGAAGACTTGCGCCAATATGTATTGATGACCTATGTCTAAAGAATACCTTCCTAGTTAAGAGGGAGTGTTGATGTATTTGTAACTTCGGAAGATATTCACTTGTATATTACATTTGTACTTTATTGTATATCCATCAAAGATGTATTATTCCTCTGATTGGAAGTGTCGTCATTTGTATTTGCAAGTGTCGCAAGTTACATTGTAAGTGTCATCATTTGTGTTGATGGGTTATTAGACCACCAGTGTGGGGTCGGCCCTAGTTAGGTCATGTGGTTGGGTTATTAGACTTGATTAGCAAGTCGGACCTGTTGGGTCATTGGCAGGTCAAGTCAGTGTATAAATAGAGAGGTTGTGTCTCTCATTCTATTCATTCACTCACTTCTCAAGCTCGCATCGCTAAGAGAGAAAGTGGCGCACATGTGGAGGAGGAGGAGCATCTGCTAGAGACATATTATTGGGTTTGATCCTTGTGATCTTGTATTGGGGATTATTCTATCTCTGAGGAAGTTGCGGGGTTTTTCACCTTTTTGGTTTTCCTTGGTGAAACTCGGTGTCTCTTGTGTGATTTCTATTGTGTCTATGATTGGTATGCTGTAGATATGTTGTACATGTTAGTCTCTTAGTGATCCTGAATGATAATGGAATGAAATTATCGAAAAATTAACACATCGTACTTACCTCGGTGTTGTCTCGCAAGGTTTACCCACTAAGGAATTTGTTTCCCCCTTACTGGACACCATTGATACCGTATCTCCTTTGGTTGGCCTCCTAACTAGTAGTGATCCCTCATCTTCCGATGAAGACTTGGATCCTCCTCAAGCATTACCAAGTATCTAGAAAACACTTGGAGATCCCCTGGAAATGTTGGATACTAACCAATAAAGTTGATACTACCTCGGTACCACCCTAAAAGTTCCAACATTTAATGGGCCCCAACATAAGGAAGGGTCAAACCATCTTTTTCCCTTTTTACATTGTCTAGATTAACAACACCCAAAATTATGTTTTTTACTTTCAGTCTCTTTTGGTTGAGAATAATTCCATCTTTTGTT
The DNA here is from genome assembly GCA_027924585.1 of Larix kaempferi. Classification (NCBI taxonomy): domain Eukaryota; kingdom Viridiplantae; phylum Streptophyta; class Pinopsida; order Pinales; family Pinaceae; genus Larix; species Larix kaempferi. The sequence goes on along the minus strand of BSBM01000459.1, from coordinate 6,816,117 downwards.
TATGCAAATGACCTCTCGACTAGAAGTCTATATTGTCTATGTAGACAGTGCCATTCGATGGTCCAAGAGTTGTGCATCAGCTACCTGGGCTATTTATTCTGCCTCCCAAGTCCTTTACCACACCGGAGGAGTTTTTTTGGGGGCCCTCACAAACAACCAAGCCGAGTATGATGTTGTCATTGGTCTCTTAAGTGATGCCACCCACCCCGACATACACCATATGCAAGTACACCTAGATTCCCAACTACTTGTCTCACAGCTAAATAATGTGTTTTTTGTCCTCAATCCCATCCTCTTTCACAAGTATTTGCGAGTACACCTTTTAGTACAATAGTTTGAATCCGTCACCTTCATGCATGTCCCTTGAAGCGCCAATGCGTTCACTGATCACATCGCCAACGATGTCCTAGATTGGCACCTGATCCATCAACGATATGCATAAACAAACACACACAACAGACATACATCTATGGGTACATCCTCTAACACATGTGCAAGTATATACTACTACGCATAAACATACATCTATACATCTCATATACACATCATCATGCATAAGCATAGATCATATACACAATGCCACCAAAAATGGTATATATATACTAGGGGAATCGACAACTAGAGGTTGGGTTGGTACTCACGTTACATGGGATCCAAGGATCCAATATCTCTACCACCATACCCCTAGGTGCACCAACGATCCTGAACACTATTCACGGGGTAATTTGGGGGGATATGAACACGAGAAATTTTGATTATAGCAATGACATCGAAACCACATGAGCTGACCCACATGGGATTTTATGTTAGGAGGACATGGGGGTGGGATTCAATCCACTTATGTGTCCACAGGTCATGAGATCATTTAATACAATCTCTCTGGGTGGAACTACGTGTTCGACCACTACCTCAAGGTTCCCCCATGGCTCCAGGTTCTGCCCTCATTGGAATTGAACCTTTCCCATTGGTGAAAAACTCCTTGCTCTTCACCAATGGACCCCCTTTATATATATATATATATATATATATATATATATATATATATCAAAAAATGTGTGTTTGATACGTCATCCAAGGCCTCATAGGTCGTATATACATCAATATGTGCCTTATGGGGGATACATCAAGAACGTTGACCTCCCATATGATATATATAAAATGGGTCTCTTAGCCCTATACAAAAATATCATGAGTTCCCTGCACTCACACCTCTCCTCCAGTTGGTGGATCCTTGGGCCCCATAATGGCCAGAGGATGGATCTCCACCCCCGTGGCCCCAGCTGCTATCAGACCCACACCAGGAGCTGGCATCGATATCTGATGTGTTGGGGGACTCTCTCCCCCTTGTACTCCTCTCACAACATGGCAATAAACCACAACCCTCTGCATCACACGATACCAAGTAGGTCCACACTCTGTCAGAAACTAGAGCATCAGGGCCAACTCCTCGTTATCAAGATCGAAAACACCTTTGTCGTCAATCCCCTCAAGCATAATAATCAGTTGCCCCTCCAAGTCTACTAATACAGTGGCCATCCGCTCTGCTTCCACTCCCTCTCAGCAGGGGATCCCCCCACTGTTGCGCCACCATCCAGCCTTGCACCCCCAATAGCCACCCCAGCTCCTTCCGCTGGTCCACCTCCCCTCTCCCACCTTTAATGTTTCCCCACATGTCGGGCTAGTCGTACCGGCCCAATATCTGCATCATAAAGAGAAACCACCATCAATACATGATAAACATATAAAATATGTGCAAAATCAAAATATGTACATAAATACATGTAACTATCAACAAAAACACAAATGTACTTGATGCGTCAAATCCCCCTGCAGGAGGTGGTAACTCTAAATCCCCCTGGTAATCCATATCGCTCCAAGGGTATCTCTACATCTGGACGATCCACTGCTCCCACATATAAGTTATGTGGGGTAAAAAATGCACCTACCTCCCCTCACTTGATCGGGGGCTCACTCGCCCTCAGTATACCATACGGGGCTCCTGAGGTACCCTCGGAGGCATCACTACTAGCGGCCTCAATGTCAGATATCACTCCAAGAAATAGGATCATAACACACTCCCATAATAGAAGGCCCTCCTATGATCCCCCCTTCCACAACATGCTCATCTGCTCCATCTATATGGAGCAACAACAGTCCCCATGCCACTCTCCTCCCGATATCTCATGTTCTACGAGCGCCAAATTCCCGCCAGTGATCCAGTTGGAGGATGTCAGCCACAACACCCTCACTACTTTTGTCACCACTTCCCACACGGGTAAGGCCCTCAGGTGACTCATCCAAATTTGTCCATAGCTCAGAGCACTTCGGTATCCATCACAATAGTGATCCACCAAAGCATGGATCGTATGTCCCTCCTTCTACAGGGAAACTGCCTTTGGTACCCCACAGTGAGGCAAACCCGTCAAAAAATATATATCCTGATCCGTGATGCTCGATTCCTCTCCACCAACTCTGAATACCCCAGTATCAAGGTCCCTGTTGGGAAAATTATTTGCTTATAAAAACAATTGATTCACAACATAAATTATCAATCGAAGGTAATGTCTTGTTGTTTGAAGGTTATCATGCAAAATATATGCAGGATACAGTTTCCTTGCTAACATTGGCCATCTAATATGCATTATTGCAAAGTAAATCAATATACTCTTGCATAAATTAAAACACACTTGCAAAAATTGAAATCACACTCACACTTACAGAAATGAAACATGATATGGTTGCAACCATGCTAATCTACGAATTTAACACACCTGTATCAATAAATAACTTAAATTAAAAATACATCTACAAAAATAAATAAATCAAAGTAAAATACATTCTATGTTATGCTATAAGAAAAAGTTAGTCTAATTACAAATTACCAAAATTAAAAAACTATAATCTACATTAACAAAGGATAGAAATTAAAGAACTACAATCTATATTACGAAAGAGATTAAAAGAAATATAATTCTTATTCCATCACAAATTGGACTTGTTTCTCTAAGAGTCCTCCCCTTGGAATGGAGGAGCTCTTGTTTATACATGATTTTTGCATAACAAATAATAAATGAGGATCCAAAATATCCTCATGAATATCCAAAATATCCTCACCAAATTACTAATAATTTGGATCTCAAAATCAACTCAAAATATAATCCCAAATCCTTTGCTAACCTCCTTGCTATTTAGGATTCCTTTGAAGTCAAATTCGAATTTGGGGAAGTGAGTCATCATAACATGCCCAAAAATCATCCCAAGTGACTCCTACTAGCATTTAATTTGTTGGGTCCATGATATGTTACATGGAGGTCTTCAAATATTTGTAAATAAACCAAATATGCACTCTCATCCACCACTAACTTGTCCCTTTTATCTTCAAATAATTTAACATCATAATTTGGGACATATAAGAATGATAGAAATAATGGATTTATAAAAATCCATCACCCCTAATGCATATGTTTCTCCAAGGTGGCTTCATGGAGTATCAACAATGGTAATAACAAGAGTAACAACAGTAGTAATGACTTAATAATTCCTCATATGAAAAATATCAAGTATCCACTTTCGTTGATCTTCAACCATATGAGTTGCGGCAAATGTCCTAGAGTAACAGCCACTGGCCTAGAACTAGTTCCGCAAAATCATCAAACTCATCCATGTTTCAAAGATAAATGCAAAATATGTTATTTTTCTAATATTTAATCATAATTCGCATGAAATACTAAGAAAATGCAAATAGAAACCACCTTAGGTCTAAATCCCACACATAAGCATAAAAATGGATTCGTAAGCATTAATACAAGGTCATGGGAAAGCAAGAAGGGATTAAAAGTAGGGAAAATATAGTGTAAAATGATGACAATTCCATGGCCCAACAGTCCCACGTGTCCAGAATCCTCCACATAAGTTACTTGGTCGATCGTAGTAAGGGGAACTTGAAAATTTTCAAGAGCCCCGTGTCCCATAGCATCTGAGTCATCATAGTTCCTCTCCCGCATGAACTCATAATAGTTCCTCTCCCACCACTCAACAACATCAACAACGGCCATAATGATGCAATTGCAAATGTCCTGCAAAGGGAAATCTCTCATACATCATAAATCTATCACCCAAAAATATGCATACACACGTGACTTACTCTTCGTAAGCTCGCACATAGTGCGGCTTCACCTTAATCTAGACGCACCCTGCATGGCTATATCGTGGTTACCAACATGACAACATTGCATGGGACATAACCATTTCAGTCGTGCTACATTAGCGCGTGGATGAGGCTTTCATCTCCTGCGCTAAGCGCGGAACAGTGCACTCTAACTGTCGGATGTCGCCGACCTAAGACCACGCGTGATTTTGAAAAAATCCTGCGCTACCACCACGTAATATTTTCAAATTATCCCATGCGCTCACATGGGATAACTCTAAAATCTCGCGTGGTTGGTGTTTGAGCACTAAAAAAAACGTCTTGAATCCCTAGGTACCCCCTTTCCCTACAACTACCCGGACATAATTCACAATCATAAGGTTACGGCTTAACTGAAACTCGCGGCTTGGAAAATAGGTACATGGATCTCCTAGAATTAGAACAAACATGTTGTCGTAGTTCGTCATGAAATAGTACAAATGACGTTGACAACTGGGCCCCACCTCTTATTTATACGCATTTCCTCTCAACTTCCAACTCACATTATGGCCAAACCCTATCTCTGTTTGACAAACCATTCACACCACCATGATCAGCGCCTCGAGATCTACATCATGGATTAGACCATCCCCTATTCTGACTAGTTTCATCTAGGCCCTTTATTTCCGCATGCGCCCCACAGGTACGCTATGTTTTTGGTTATTATTTATGTATTGTCAATACCTTTGTCATGTTCTTTAGTACACTTGGGTATTTGCACCGTATGTGCAGGATTACAACCAAAACATGCAAGCGACCTCTTGTTTTTACATTATAAGAACAAGAATCCATCCCTCAAAAAAGGTGTTGGGATTTTGTCACAGCTATCATCTTGAAATTGGCATACAGGAAACACCTTCCCTCTGTTTGCATTGCATTTACCAGATCTTTCCGTTGATAACCATAGGGTCTGTATCCTCGATAATGATATGCCATCAATATCACCACTATGGGTAGAACATTCTTCCCCCCATGGGTGTACGCACCATTGCACCCCTTTCATCAATTGACACCCGTGATGTTGATCTCACACAAGCCCGAGGAATCTGATACAACTTGAAATATCACCCCTAGTTCATCATTTTATAGTTGCACATTTATTCCCCCACCTTCAGCAGTTGATGCCATCTGATTTCTTGGCATATGTTACAATCAATATTCACCATTTCCCACTCATACCTCCATGAGAACTCTACCATATGTAATCTTCTTCGTACCACCACCTCTGCCAAGATACCAATGGGGCCCCCACCCTCCACAGAAACCAATTCTATCCAGTTATTCCTATAGGAACACTCTGCATGGCATTTGTTCATGGGGAACCCATCTTCACATTTGCAAACCAACCCTCACATCATTATGGAAAGCATCCCCCAACCCATTCAAAATCATGGGGACTCTTCCCATCATCAAATTGGTCCCCCGACGCACACAAAATTGTGGGGACCCCACCAATTATTATTTATGTATAAACAAGTTTCCCAATCCACATAAAACTGTGGGAACTCTTAATTAAAGTTGGAAGCAACTCATGGTCACGTTTGATCAATGTATTTGAGTCTCCATATCCCCAACATTATCAGTTTTTTCGGTCACAATTACTCTCAATATTGTGTCTCCATCAAATCCCCTTCACTTGCAGTGTGTCTCCCTTTGTTTCACTTTGTACATGTCCTCAAGGAATGTTGCCATCATTCACCCCCTATTTACATTGATCAAAGGAATATATGATCCCCACGCTTATCAGCCAGTCTTGTGTCAAGTCTTTCAATCCTCTGGTTGGTTACAATATGGTCTTGGTTCCTATGATGATACCCTTGGCTTCTCATGTGCTTCAACTCTCATCGACATGAGCTCATCATATTTTGGGAGTTGTAGCAGTGGCAGTTGTACCTTGGGTTCCATTAGTGCTCCCTAACTTAGTGGTTTCCCCTATGCTCGGCATCTAGGGCAACAAAATTCGAAACTGGAGCAAAATAACCCACAAATATTTGATGAATGACAAAATATAAGATGATGATTTTATATTTACAATCAAGACCTTTTATAGGTCAAAATGTGTCATTTCAATGGAACGACATGTCTTATAATTCTAATAATTTAATTAATTAATCTCTAGATTACAGTTTAATTATTTTAAATATTATATATGTAGCATTGCCACTATCATTGTATTTTAGAATGTTGTGTCCTCAAAGCAAGGGTAAGGATGGAGATTGTTGACGAAATTGTTCTGTCCCCCATGACTCATATTCATCAGGAATATTTTTCCACTTAATAAGATATTCTTTGAGTATTCGGGAGCGAATCTTTTTTTATTTGGTAGCAATGATCGCTTATGGTTCTAAAATTATCTTTCCTTCGTCGTCCAACATTGGAAGTACTATTTGCATCAATTGTTGTCGTCCCAACACTTTTTTGAGACAGGACACATGGAAGACATTTTGGATTCGACTCTTGTCGGGTAAGTTTAATTCATATGTGACTTGACTAATCTTCTTATTACTCTGGTATGGCCCATAGAATTTTGGGGCCAACTTGTTTTTTTCTCCTTGTTTAAGAGAATTGTTTATAATATTGGAGTCTCATGAACACTCAGTCCCCTACTTCAATTTCTCTCTTTGTTCTATGTTGATCTGCGTGTTGCTTCATATGGTTCTATGCAGTGGTTAAATTATCCTTGAGTATTTCGATTGTTCTCTTAGTTCTCTCTAACCGGTTCCTCACTTATGGAACATTAGTGTCATTAAGAACAAAATCCTTCCAGTTGGGAGGTTCATACCCATATAATGCTTGGAAGGGAGTCATTTTCCCGAAGGTGTGTTATGTCGAATTGTACCACCATTCTTCTAGGTGAAACAATTGAGACCAGTTATTTTGCGTATCAGTTACAAAACAACGTAGATAGGATTCCAAACATGTATTTACAACTTTCTCCTAGCCATCTATTTGGGGATGATAAGTTGAGCTAACGTTGAGTGATGTACCCACTTGTTTGAAAAATTCCCTCCAGAATTTCACATTAAATTTTGCATCCATGTCACTGACAATGACTCTTGGAAATCCATGTAACTTGTATATGTTCTTGCAAAATATATCTACAATTTGTTTTGTTGTGTCTGCCTTCTTTACCCCCATGAAGTGTGAAAATTTGGTTAATTGATCAACCACTACAAAGATTTTTTCCTTTCCTTCTGACATGGGTAACCCGTTGATGAAATCCATAGATATCTCTTTCCATTTTTGGTTTGGAATGTGTAGGGGGTAAAGTAACCCTGGAGTTAAAATGTTTTCGCTTTTGTTCCTCTAGCATTTGTCGCATTTTGCCACATATCGTTGGATATCTTTTTGCATCCCCTTCCAAAAAAACACCTTCTTGCATTATAGTAAGATTTGAAAAACCCTACATGTTCCACGACTGGTGAATCATGGGACTCCTTCATGACCTTATCTTTGAATTTAGAAGTTGGGTTTAAATAGATCCCCCCTTTATACCAAAGAATATTGTTTTTCCATTCAAACTTAGAATCTTGACTGGGATTATTAATTATTTCACTCATCTATGGATACTTAGTGTACTCACTTTGTATTTCATCTAGCCATTTTGGAATCACAACTAAAACAGAGTAAGAGACCATCTCTTCATCCTTCTGAAAAAGTTCATCTACTACTATATTATCTTTCCCCTTTTTATGTATTATTTCCATGTCGAAAGTAGCAATTTTTTCTATCCATTTTTGTTGTTTTTTGTATAATGTTTTCTGTTGAAGAAGGTATTGAAGACTATTGTGGTATGTGCGAATCATGAATTTGCTTCCTAAGAGGTATTGCTGCCATTTTGTTAATGCATGCATAATGGCCAACATTTCCTTATCGTATGTAGACTTCAACTGCTCTCGTTTATTTAGTTTCCTAATATCGAAAGCTATTGGGTGCGCATCTTGCATTAGTACTAATCCCAACCCATAACCTAAAGCATCGCATTCTATTACAAACTGTTTGGAGAATTCTAGTGTTGCCAGTACAGGTGTTGTGGACATTAATTTTTTCAGTGCTTCAAAACACTTTTATGCCTCTTCATTCTACTGAAAGGCATTCTTTTTTAGAAGTTTTGATAAAGGAGCAGTTATGTGAGCATAATTTTGAATAAAACTTCAGTAATATCCCGTCAGTCCAAGGAATCCTCTTAAGTTGGACATGTTAGTCTGTTTGGGACACTCTGTGATTGACTTTATTTTTTCTGGGTCCTCCTTGACTCCTTCCTTGGATATCACATGTCCAAGATAATTTACTTCTTCCTTACCAAACATGCATTTGGACATCTTTGCTTAGAACTGATTTTCCTTCAAAATAGATAGTACTTGTTCCAAATGCGTGAGGTGTTCCTTCCATGTCTTACTATATATGAGGATTTCGTCAAAGAAAAGTAGTACAAAATTCCTTAGATATGGCTGAAATGAGTTATTCATAGTTACTTGAAAAGTAGATGGAGTGTTAGTTAGCTCAAAAGGAATTACCTTAAACTCATAATGTCCTTCATGGGTTCGAAAATCTGTTTTAGCCACATCTTCTAGTCTCACCTTGATCTAATAGTATCCTGATCTCAAATCTATTTTTGAGAAATATCGTGCCTCGTGAAGTTCATCCAACATCTCATCTATGAATGGAATGGGGAATTTGTCTTTAATTGTTATCGTATTTAATACTCTGTAATCGATATATAATCTGAAGGATCCATCCTTCTTTCATACCAATACTACTAGCACTGCATAAGGGCTCCAACTTTTCACAATCACTCCACACTTTAGTAAGTCTTGGATTAATATTTCAATGTCTATTTTATGATGGTGTGGATACTTGTAGGGCTTAACATTGACAGGGCTTGACCTAGGATTTATTTCAATTATATGCTCGATATTCCTTTCCGGTGGTAACTCCACGGGAAGGTATTCAAATACCTTTTTATATTTTGGGGTAGATCTTGGACCTTTGCATGACCTAGGTTGACAACTTCTGAAGTTAATATTTCCATTTCTTGGCATGGTACGACATAAGTTGATGTTGATTTCCGTATTAACTTCTCCTTTTTGTGGGATTACACAATTTGTGTGTGAGGGGGTTGAAACCCATACAAATTGTATTTTTTTGCTTTCCACTTGAACTTAATAAAGTGTTCTTCATGGTTGTTTGAGTAGGTACCTAGTGTTTGCATCCACTGGAGTCCTAACACTGCATCAACCCCTCCTATGGGTACCACATAAAATTCTGACTCAAGGTTATAATTCTATAATTGCAACTTAGCTTATGACATTTTCCCACTTTTTTGATCTTCTTTCCATATGCCACCATTACCTTCATGTTAGGCACAATATATATGAAAAGGTTAATCCTCTTTGCAACACTTACGTTAATAAATTTATGGGTGCTTCTTGTGTCGACAAGTATGACGACATTGTTATTTTTTACATGCCCCTTAAGTTTTAATGTTTGTGGATGGTGTATTTCGGTTATGGATGCGAGTGATATTCTTATTGTGTCTCCATATTCTGACTTTGAAGGAGGATTCTGGAGGTCCCATGTTTCTTCTATGTCAGATTCATCACTGTCTGATTTTCCTTCCTCTTCTGCTTCACATTGATATAGGTTCTTGGTGGTCTCCTTTTTTGAAAATCTATGTCTTGGGTCCCACTTTTCTCCATAGTATTTGTATTTACCTTCTTTCATTCATTGGGATTCTAAACTGGTTTTGTTGTCACTTCTTAGATGTGGTGGCTTGGTAGTTTGGACGAACTTCCGATTTGTGTACTCCTTGTCAAGGTTTATGTGGATAGAAGGGATAGAAGAGGAAAATGGGAGGCGACGTGGAGGACGTGGCATGGTGAAGGATGGGAGATCATGTGGGAGCGAATTCTACGGGCGTGAGAGGAGCACGTAGAGGGAGCGAGGGGAACCGAAGTTGGATTTGGAGTCGGAGAGGGATCGTGTGAAGTGGAGTGAAGGACGGTGAATGGTGGAGGAAGTAAAGAGGATGTGTGAGGAGTGAAAGAACACGGATGTGGAGGAAGGAGAAAATGAGCAACGAGGTGAGAGATTGAAGGCTGGCTTCGATACCAATGGAGCAACAAAATTCAAAACTGGAGAAAAATAACCCACAAATATTTGATGAATGATAAAATATAAGATGATGATTTTATATTTACAATCAAGACCTTTTATACGTCAAAATGTGTCGTTTCAATGGAATGACATGTATTATCATTCTAATAATTTAATTAATTAATCTCTAGATTACAATTTAATTATTTTAAATATTATATATAGCATCATCAACACCTCTATCGCATCAGGGGGGATGTACTTTTGAAGGTAGCAGTGTTCACATTTGAAAAAACATGGTAGTAGTCCATCTGGTACAGTGAATTTCACCCCTCGCACAGCTTCACCACTACTATGGTCCCCCACCCCTATGGACTCATTGTGATCATCAACAGTTCCACTTCTTCAGTACTCAGCAGCAGTTCCAGGATTAGTTCCTCTCACATGGATTGAAGTAGCCTTCATCCTTGTCACAGCAGTATCTTTGAGTTGGCCACTCGGGCTTCTCTTATTGTAATCCACTTGATAGATTTTTCATGAGCATGGGTATTCCTGCCTCATTTGTATACCACAACATTCTTTATTACAGCTTCATCAGTCGTCACCATTAATCTTCCCCCATGGGAAGACCGTCTCATCCACCTATGCTTTTTCCACTATAGAAAAGTAGAGAAACACAAGTAATTATGATGCATTATCATCTCTACAGTCCCTTCCAAACCTCATACATCAAGGGGCATCTGTTAACACATAAATCTCACACATGTGTGACATTTTGGCGATTCTTGCAGTAAGGCATCATCAACATATAGAATGCATCTCACCAAAGGAATCCTCAACAAATCCAAAAGGAAACATGAGTCCAAAATTTCCCAAGAACAATCAAATGAATAGGTCATGTGGTTGGACCCTCATCAACCTGTGTTATAGCACATGTTATCATTTCAAATCTCGTGTGAACCTCACGTGGAAATTCCTTCGATACTAGCGCGACTGTCAAATCCACCCACCAGCAGTGTGATTGAGGGCTCATCAATGGACGATTACCTCCACAATTTGAATTTGTGCTCCTTACTCTCCTTATAGCATTAAATATCCCCATTTGTGTACTTGGAACCACTTCATGAGGTGATGGCATTCACATTTGGAGCTAGTTGTTTCTTAGCCACCTCTTGGTCTGTAAAAGTAATCCATGGGCATGGATCTTGTAGAGAGAAAAAATAGCAAAGTTATGATGATGTATTTGTGTTAGAGTTCCTTCATAGCTCACATATTATCACCTTTGAAGGCATTCCAATGCTCCCTTGCCTCCTTCCTCCAAGGAGGAAGAGTTTCTCTCCATTGTTCTCTCGACCCACTTAGCATTTAGTTTGGACAAGAAGGAACTCTCTAATGGATATTGTTGGCTTCCCTTGAATCCTACACCTCCTAGGTGTTGTACATGCTTGACCATTGGGCAATACAAAGTGGTTTTGCATACATTTGGTTGTTGGAGTTTGCATTTGTACCCCATTGTCTTTGTTATAGTTTGTTTTAAGTTTCTTTCTTTTATTCAAGTTTCACTAACAACCACTTGCAGGATCACTTGGAGAACTCACTCACCCCACCAGGGGTACCAAGGACTGAGGCCTTGCTACAACCTACGAGGCTTTTCCCCTTACCAAGTGGAAGGATACACCCTTGTGCAATATTTTCCACAACATCATGTACATAAATTAAAATATGTTCAAGGTATTAGTATAAGTGATCATATCTTTACATTTAAAGATTTATACTCAACTAGCTAATACAAGTAATGAATGTGCAAAAGCCTAGAATCTCTTCTACAATCATTGCACCTTCTCTATTCCAAAATACTTCTGCCTGGATTCTCTTGAGAAGGATGAGGACTTTCTCCTCAAATTTTTCCATAGTTGTTTCCTTATTCTCTACATCCTCCTTTCATATCTTTATGAACTCTAACAATAGATTGGAGGTGTGTTCTCCCTCTATCTTTGCCTTATGCTTCTACTTTTTCAAGCTAGAGGCCTCTTGAAGTTCTCCAACTATTCCCTACTATTCTAGGGATGTGATAGAGGTTCCTTTTCTTTATTCCCATGTCTCCCTCTTGGATTCTTGCCCAAATGTGTAATTATTAGATTACTTATGAGCTATTGATCAACAAATTCTTTCAAAATGTGGGAAATGGACTTTCCGCAATGCCTGAAACTACAAACTGTGGAGAGAGCTCGTGTTCCATTCCTCGGCTCTATTGACTATTCAAATTATAATATCTATGAAGGACAACTTTTTTGCTCGTATTCATTGTAGACTTCCCTAGTGAAGAGTCCTGATGTCAACAAAGGAATTGTGATCGGGGTCTAATGAGCCTCACTTCAAGCATTGGCTTTTGGTGGAAGAGTCTGTTCAGAAGAATTATTAAACTTGTATATGATATCTCTCAGGATCCATAATGGAAGCTAGTCATAATTGAAGAGTCAAATAAAAATTACATATTGAATGATAAATATAGGCATATATACTGTGAATTCCCTTCACCCTTTCTACTGACCCTACTACTGGGTCCTCATCTAAAAGTAGGTCTTGTGGCCGACGTTGAACATCTAGTGGGATTTATTGGTGTTGGACCCTAGTGTACTGTGGCATTAAATGTTCAATTCTCCAAAAATTTTCTGAGAAACTTCCAAAGTATTTGTTCCATTGCATTCTAAATCATTTCCAAGGCTCAACCTGTAGACTATTGTTCTTCACTGGCGGCTCACTCTTTATTCATCAGAATATTACCTTTAAGAGGAGAAGCTTTTGCATTATCACCAAACCCTTGGATCAATTTTGTCAACATTCTTCCTCAATCATAATATAAAGCGTCATTTCAAACAACACTGAAAAAGAAGAGGAGGTCACATTTCTATTTATTTATCTTATGTAAACTCCTTGAGGCAAATCAATTATAGGCATGGTTGGGTCATCATTTCCAACGTCTTTATCCATGCATTTGGATTTTCCCTCCCCATTACACTGCACTAAAATAGGCATGAAACAAATATGCTTTGTGGTGCCTTCATTACTGGTCACATCACACCCCTTTAATTGTTGGTCGTTGCATATAATTCTCAAAGCTAAAAATACTATTTTTTACTCTTATTTGAAGGTGAAAAATCCACAAAATGACCTTTGTTTACCTCTCGTAAAATCCATTTATGCTTCCCTGAAACACAAAATTCCCTCAGTTTGCAACATATAATCGACTTTAGTTTGATGTATGAGCAACGTGGGTTGAACATCGGTAGCATAACTCTAACGTCGGTTCTTTAAAAGTTAATTGATGCTCATTCCATGATGCTTGGATTATACATCCACGTTTTTTATTCAATCCATTTATATGTGTGGCTTATCGAATGTTTGACTGACGTTTGTTGCACTTTTTCAAAGTAGCTTATCGGATGTTTAACCAATGTTAGTTTCATGTGTGCAACGTAGCTTATCATGACTTAGTTCCATGTTTGAAATGTAGTTTTTCGGATGTTTGACTGACATTAGTTATGTGTTTGAAACATAGCTTATTGGACATTTGACCGACATTAGTTCTACATTTAAAACGTATCTCTTCATAGGTTTAATCGACGTTAGGTCCACATTGCAATTGTAGCTTTTCGGGCATTTAATGGATGTCAGGTCCATGTTGCAAACGTATATTTTCAGATGTTCAATCGACGTTAGGTCCACATTGTCAACGCATTTTTTCAAAGGTTTGACCGACGTTAGGTCCACACTAAGTGAAATCTCTTTTCAGACGTTCCACTAATGTTAGGGAACGTCGCTTTTCGGATGTTAAAGTGATGTTCAATCCACGTTTTTTATTATATAAAATTTGAAAAAAATTAGGTAGTATTCGTCATTCTATCGACGCAATGTTACATTACTTAAGTGACATTACTCCATGTTTGTTTGACCAACGTTCGAAGGAATGTCATTCCGACGCAAAAAACCATGGAACAAGCATGGAATGAGATGTTTAAATCCAATGGTGACTTATGAGGAGACTGCAAAAACACTGAGGGATATTTTATCCAAAAAAAAAAGTATGGATAAATCAGACTTGCTTTCATAGAGACTCAAAGGAAAGAATGGATAAATTGGTGGGAAAGGAGTAGAGTATCAATCCATAGTCTTTGGAGACCCTTTCTACTCCTGTAAAAGAAAAATTCCAGATTCTTACAAAGAAAATAAAAAATACCCAAGGGTTCCAAGAGGACTATGCACAATGGAACTCATCGCCCAGTCAAGGTATGTATGATCTAGGCAACATCCTATTCTTTCAAGTAGTGAATTTTGATTCTTCCTCTATTGTTGAGTGTTTGGGTTCTAAAATTATGCCCAAATAGGATTTAGGGGATAATGACCATAGGGTTTAATGCTCCCATCCTCCACTTTCTGGGGTTGAGGTTGACCCAAAATCTGAAGGTGTACCTCAAACGTCTAATGAATCTATGTCGAAGGTTTCAACTTAGGGATATGGGGTTTTTTCCTTTACAAAGATGATCAGAACCTCTTCATCATCCAAGAGACCTAATATTATGGTTTATCTTGAGGGTAACCTAGAAGAAGACAAAAAATAATCAAATTCCTCCCCAAGGATAATGATAAAAATTCCCAAAAACCTTCTTTCAAGTCCCCTTACCATTTAAGGTCAAGAAAGGAGCTTGTTGAGGAATTAGGGGAAATGGAAGGGGGTTGGGATACTAACTAGGAGTTCTCATCCTCACTTGGAAGAAAAACCCATATTTACAAGACTAAATCTAAAGTTAACAAGGAAGTTAGAGAAGGATAGTAGCTTACAATCAGTGGGATTCTTATAAGATCTAGAAAGACCAAAAAAATGGTGTACAAATGATTATTCTATCTGTGATCTTTAAAGGGGTTGGGTTTTCCCTAAAGTAGAAAGCCCTAAAAAACATTTGGTAGAATACAAACTAGATGCAATTCTTCTTCAAGAAACAATGTTTGTTGAGTCAAAATTAATGGAGTTTTGCCTCTTTTTTGAAATATTGGAAATTTTTCTCTCTAGATGTTGATGGTATGTGGGAGGGTTTGGTTTATGGTGGAACGCTAACTTCAAACCCATACCTACTAGTATTATACATGCAGGAAGTATGATTGAATTTATATCAAATAAGAGTTGGGGAGAGTGTTTAGAATTAAATTTTGCGTGTTCCCTATGGAAACAGAAATCCATTATGGGATGAGATGGGAACCTTTGGAATTATGAAAGGTAACAATGTAATATTAGTAGGGGATATCAACTTGACTCTCAATCAAAGGAAGATATGCAGAGAAGTTGAAAGGAGGGACCCTCTTGTAGAATTTTTCATACTCTTTGTTGAATAAAAATATATTATTGATGTAGATAAGATAAGATAAGATAATTTTATTATTGTCCAACTAATGACCATGCAAAAATGAAAAAAGTGGCACGCAATGAATATCTAAGAGGCTAGACGAGTTTTTTACTGTTGGTCGCCTGATGGAATAGAATGGTGATATTAAATCCTTAGTGGATTTTGAGGAATATTTAGACCACCTACCCAGCCTACTTCAATTTTAGCTTAAAGATTGGAAAACCCCAAGCCCTTTTAATTTCAACTATTCTTAGTTGAAGGAGGAGGATTTTAGAGCACTAGTGATTATAAGGACACGGAAGCCTTTTTCTAGTAGTTCCATTAATTCATCCACGAAACGATTTGTTGGTAAAATTAAGAGAGTGAAAGGGGTAGCAGGAGAGTAGGAAAAGAATCATGCTTTGAAAAAACAAAAAGACATAAAGGAAGTGGAAGAAGGTATAAAATCATCATTTGAAAATAATGAGGATGATTTTTTTCTTCGAGGAATAATTCTAATCATTTAAAAGAAGGATCTACTTGATAAAGAGGAGGTAGAGGGGAGGCTTAAAATGAGATCCCTATGTTTGGATAAAGAAAACAAAAATACCAAAATTTCCCACAAGTATGCAAATCATAAAAGGAATGTAAATATCATTTTGGAAATAAGCAAGCTAGATGGCTCTAGGGTAAAAACATTTAAGGAGGTAACAAAAGCTAGTAAAGAACAATTTAAAAATATTTTTAATGACGATGGGAAGGATAACATTGGGGAAATCATGAAAATTTTAAGGCTATTTCCCAAGCTCATTGATGATCAAATGAATTGATAATTGGAAGTTGAAACCACCAAGGAAAATTTTAAACCAATTTTAAATTATTTGAAAAAGGCTAAAAGCCCGGGACTTGATGGTTGGAATATTGAATTAAATATTGGATTTTATAAAATGTTGGCTACGGATATTTTACAAATGGTTGAGTCAAAACTATTCAGAAAAGTGCTATGAGCCTTGAATTCTTCCTTTATAACCCTTATTCTGAAGGACAATATCCCTCATCCTTTGAAGAATCTAAGCCTATATATTTTTGTAATCGTGTCTAAAAGATTATTTCACAAAGTATTGTTAACAAGCTTGAGGGTATTTTTTTAGGTGTAATTTTAGAGGAACAATTAATATTCGTCTTTGTAATGCCCCATATTTTGACATTCATTAATTAAAACTATAATGTGAATTAGCTTAGCATTTTATTTGCTTATTATGTGTTCAAGACTAACATAGATTGATGAAGACTATCGTTATGTGGACATGTGGACTCCCTTGAGGTGTGTATGGTAAATGAAATGTATTGTTTAATTTATTAATGGCAATGAATATGTTACTTCATATTGAACACGCAAATTGAATATGGAATATCAATATGTGGAATGCTAATTTATTTTGGTTGCAAAAAAAAGAACTTACATGATTATATTTAAATGTCGTTTTAGTGATATGGATTAACACTTAAATGAGTTGGTTATGTTTATACATGAGAAATATGTTAATTATGAACTAATCCACATATTAATTGGCTACAAGATAGTCATATTCCTACAGTGCCAAGGAGCACGAGATGTCTTGCACATCAAGAGGATAATGATGTTATATCAGTTTTCATGTTATTTGATTGTGAATTCCATATTTCTATGACTTGTGGGTGAGTGTGAGTTTTAACAGGAACTATGACTTGCCCAAAGTGGTGGTTCAATGACGAGACCCCTTAGAACAGTGATGGCACAGTATGGTTGGTGTAGGGTGTTGACCCTAGTACTATCAGGGGGGTGGAGGCATTTCCCACCCTTTATCCTCTGAAACCCGGATTCATGGGAGGGTTGTGTTGAGCACGCTCACGTGGATGTGTTACGACGACTAGTGGGTGCCTATTGGGGAATCTTGTTTGATGTAGTCGATCGACAATTCCGCTTACGGGTTCTACATGTGGTTGGTCGTGTAGTCAATGCCATAGTATATTCCAACAGAGGATGGGATGGTGAGGTCAGGAGCTGGAAGTAGTGGTGATTAGGTGGTTGGAGTACTGATGGGATGGATGGGACCAATAATGGATTGGATGGTGTTCTTGATTGTTATTAACCATCATGATTATATGCTCAATTTCATTATTATGATTACCTAATTCTGTTTTATTTCTTCTATATGAATGATTATGAATGACGAATGATGCATTGTTTAATTGTTCTTCCATATGTTGTTTGCAAGCATGTAATAATGATATATTAGGAGAATTAAAGGTGATTATTAGTACCCACACTTAAGACGTGTGCACTGGCCATGCATACACCAATTCGTGACTACATTACTATGATTGGTCGATCGATGAACAAATTAATATGGTTATATTAGCTATTAGTAACGTGGTTGATGAATTGTTGAAAGTATTACTTGTGTGTTGAAAGTATGAGTTTGTTGACTTGTTCAATATGTTTTAAATTTATATAAATTGATTGGATTTTTGAACATGACATATATAATTATATATATGTAATTATATACATATAATATAACATATGTCATAGTACAATATAGTATATGAAAATATCTTATTTGACTTATGTATGAGAGGAAAATATAAATAAATGGATAGATAGGATTGCACAAATTTTTAGAAAAGAGTTGTCATAGTTGCATTTAAGATAGTAGCATGACAAGTGACACTTTGCAACCATGTTTATTAATATTTTATTTATTTAAATCAAATTTTTTTTAGAAAATAAATGTATTGATTGTTGGGTATTATTATATTGGAATTTATTGATGGATGAGGAGTTTTGATAGAAATAGGAGACTTGAGATTGGAAGGAGGAGCTTCTTTTCTCTTCAAGGATGTTTTGGTGAGAGTTTTTCTAAGAATGGGAATTTTGGATATTTTGGGGGTATGAGAAGTTTGGAAGAGTTGGAAGAGTTTTAGAGTGGGGGATTAATATTATCGAGGTTTAAGAGTAAATGTTTAATTGAATTGAATTATTTTGTAGGGTTAATTAGATGACACGAATTTAAAGATATAAGAATAGTGCAAATATTTAGGTTGTTAAATAACCTTATATGTTTTGGTAAATTATACTATGTTTTGAAAACTGAGCAGTTTATTTAATGAAGTTGAAATCTGAAATAAAATTAAGCAAAATTTTAATCAAGTTGAATTTTAAGGAGATTGAACTAAAGAGTGAGGAGAAAGGAGTAAAGCATGAGTTGTCCATCTTAGAAGACCAAATGACAATGCCCCAAATAGTTTGAGAAAGCATTCTAAACTAATATACACATATATGAAAATAATAAGCAGACTGGACTAAAGAGTGAGGAGAAAGGAGTAAAGCATGAGTTGTCCATCTTAGAAGACCAAATGACAATGCCACAAATAGTTTGAGAAAGCATTTCAAACTAATATGCACATATATGAAAATAATATATATGGAAATAAATTATAATAAAAAGGAAATTTATGGAAAACTTTATAATAATTTTAAATAAATAATAGTTTAAAACAAAATTTGAAAAAAAAACAATAATGTAATCATGGTTTATTATATAAACAAGGGAAATAGTTACAAAGCAGCTAGTCCCTGTTTTAAACTTAGATTTATAATTGAGATATAATATATGTTTATTGAAAAAGAAAATATTTATGATATATTTATTTGTTATTGGAAATTTTTGTAAAAAGAATTAATAAAAGTTAATGTATATCTTTGGTTTTAAAGGAATTAGTCATTTAGCATGTATAAGATAGGTTGTATTTTTTTATTAAAAATATATTTCATATATAATATATAATTTGTTAGTTTATAAGCTTCATATATATTATATAATTTATTTGCCTATTATTTTTTTAATATATATATGATATTATTTTTGTATAGGGTGCAATTATATCTCATTTGTTGATGAAAAATGAAACAAATATTACTTTTTGAATTGTTAATTGGACTAATAAATTAAAAAACCACTATATCACAAAAAAGAGTATTGTATATTGTTTTAAAAACCCATCAATAATGTCTCACACAAAAAAAATATTGAAAAAAACGGATGCCTTTGGATATCTATTATAATATTATAGAATGTTAACCGTAAACACCTTCCAACTCAGAAACATTTAATGTTGTACAGGTAAGGTATGTATACCATGAGATCTTATAGTTAATGTTGACTGTTAGCAACATATAGGCCATGCAATCCTAGCGGTCATGGTGATCAATCAATATGGAATGTAATTTGATCATATCTTTTGTTTAAAAAATTATCCCGCCATTAAAACATGGTTAAAATATTGAAAAATAATTTGATCATGGTTTTTGTTTAAAAAATTATTTGGTCATTAAAATGTTGAAAAATAATTTGAGTAGAAGGTTTATTAACCATAATATATTGAAAAATAATTTGATCATAGTCTTCCACAATTATTATGTGTACTAGTAGTTGTTGATGTACATACCATCCACAATTAATGTGTACTACTAGTTGTTACTTTGATATTTGTAAAATAATTATTATATGTACTATTTATGACTATGTGTCAATTTGAGGAAAAAAAATTAAATAAAATATTTTTTTAAAAACTAATTGTCACCTCCAACCAGGGGTATTTTGTCAAATCAAAACTTACAACCAATAACAAAATAGTATTTTCTAATTTCAAAAATTAAAAAACATTTTATTATTTTTAAAAAATTAAAATTAATAATTATTTTTTACATAACATTGTAAAACAACTATTAAATTGATAAAATTAATAAAAAGTCAATTTAGTTTTGATAATGGACCCATTGCCTGAGATGCTGAGTTATAGCCCACCCAATTACAATTCCAATAAATCTCAATTGCCCTCGATCAGACCAAAAATACAACATAGCGCTGGATAACCCCACATCCATATAGATGCATAGAAGGATACAATAGAAACCGTTTCAAGGCTATCATAGACAGCTCTAACAAGATACATACAACCCGTAGACAATCACAAGAAGCTTACCTCTGGAAAGAGCATAAAAAGGGGGATTTCACCATAAGATATTAGGTCTCCATTGGACCATTCTTAGAAAAACAAAATCCCTTCAACACAGCGGAGGGCTTTCTTCGACAGATAGTCTGCTGCACCATTGAATTCACGATAGACATGTTGGAAACTAATCGAGCGAAAAGAGGATATATACTGCTTGATTTTTTCCTTCCACCAAAGGAGATTGATCACCTTTAGCCTTCCTCTATTAGGAGCCCACTCCAAGATAATCTTGGAATCACCTAGAATCTGCAAAGTTGCAATATTTTTTGTGCTTGCAAAATATAGTAGACCACCCAAGGCAATGAGCTCACTTCTGGTGTTAGTGCCTTTCCACATCCCAGCTAGAGTTTAAAGCCGTGATTTCGATTGAGAGAAAGAGTCATCCCAGCTCTTGAGGCGTCACCATCGTACTGGGACGCGCCATCAAAGAACCCATACGGCTAAGTAAGGTCAATTACAGGCTTCTTGGATGGGCAAAGATTTTTAATAAGCCTGGACAAATAAGTTGTTGTATAACTTGTAAATTTTATAAGTTAAATCATTTTAACATGCATTAATATTGATTAATGAATTTTTTGTTTTTTCCCAACCAGATAAAATTATATCACAACTATTTTTCCAAAACAATTTCCCAATTTTTGGTCATCTAAATTATTTTAAAACTAAACAAAATTATATGGTCAAACTCTCTCCATCAAACAAGTGAAACTATAAAAAAAAAAAAATCTTTATCAAATTAAAACTAAAATTCACTCAATCAAATTAAGTTATCTACTTATTTAATTTATTTTCATATAACCATTATTAAACTCTAAACTAACTTCGATGACTATCACACTT
Organism: Larix kaempferi; assembly: GCA_027924585.1. Taxonomy (NCBI): domain Eukaryota; kingdom Viridiplantae; phylum Streptophyta; class Pinopsida; order Pinales; family Pinaceae; genus Larix; species Larix kaempferi. Next base: position 6,794,559 of record BSBM01000459.1, on the reverse strand, counting down.
CTATTTTATTATTACGATGACTATCACAATTTTATTTTATTATCATAATGACTCACACATTTATTTCATTATAAAATGTCATATATGTAAAAAAAACATTTATCCACAAAATCATTATTTCTTATTAAATTAGGATCATGCCACCACAATAAGGGTTGAAGTTTCGATTGGCATGGCCCACCTATTAACATGCTTTCTCATAAAAGTACGAAAAATTGACTTTTTTTTTTCAAATGAAAAATACTATACTGTAATAAGAGTATAAATAGTGCATGAGCAGTAAAGTCCAGCAGTACCTAGAGATCCAGATTAGTACCGAGTCCATTCCATGACTCCCATGACAGTTCTAACCAAAAATAAATGGGATATAACCATCCCCCGAAATGTTTAAGTACAAGCCAAAGGTCCCAAGTGAGTAACGGTAACTAGCAAAAAGAAAAAAGAAAAATAAAGCCAAATAATAGAGCCGCCAAAAATGGACATAAAATTAAACTACAAAAAGATTCCAGAACCTCCTCGATGGAGGGAGGGTTTCCTCCAATATTTCATAATAAATCCGGCCAACCATCGCTTCAAGACCATAACGGGAGAGATTATCAGCCATAGTATTATGTTCTCGATAAATGTGGACAATAGAAGTTGACGAACAGTGACGGAGAAGTAACATAGTATGTTCCATCCATGAAGTAAGTGCCAAAGCATTGATGGGCACATTAGAGTTATCCCAGTCAACAATGAACTTCGAATCACCTGCAATTTGTTCCAATTGTATATTGGCCTTTACATAAAAAAATAAAACTAGCCAAAAAGCAAGAAGTTCCCCCTTCGTGTTAGTTCCATCACCACCATGCATCCAGAGTTTGATCAGATCACCATTATGAAGCTCAATAAAAGCCCCAGCACCGCACAGACCAGTAATATGCATGGCATCTCCATCAAATATGGCCATGTTGCCCCAGTAGAGAAGATTAGATGGCCTATGGATACGTTCAGTATTCACCGAGTTCATATTCATTGTACATCCATATTCAATAAAATGCAGCTAAACCTTGCATGCCACTTTCCAGGCCTCCAGAAATTTATTTTCAAAGATGACCAGATTCCTCGTTTTTCAAATAATCCATGTTAATAGACAAGCCTTCATAGCTAATTGTTTGTTTTGTGAATATATACTATGGAACCAATCTTGAATAGATAAGACATTATCAAATTTAATCGTATCAAAGGGATGATCCAAAAATTTACAGACAAGTTGAGTGAAAGGGCATAAGACAAATAGATGGAGTAGGGTTTCAAGATCCATGGAGCATAGGGAGCATATCCCCGGGCCATAAACTCCTCGCTTCTACAAATTGCTCCATATCAGGATTTTCTCCTCCAATAATAACCATATAAAAATACACACCCGAGGAGGTATTTCCCATCTCCAAACCTGTACATGCCACCACCGAGCATCAACCGAATTCTGCCCACAGAGTGCCATGTAAGCCATTTTGGCTGTGACAGGCCCATTCGCTCTTTTCCATGACCAAAGTAGCTAGTCAATCCCCTGCCCGAGCCTGAAATTTGCTTGATAGAGATCGAGGGTATATGAGTCCCACTCATTTGCCAAAGATCCGGTGAGTCCCAGCTGCGCCGAATTAATCCATGCATTAAATGAATTCGATGCCCTGTCCATAACTAGTATATGGTACAAACAGTAATATCCCTTGTAATTTAGATGATGTAACAGTATCGGAGATAATTTGAAGTTTTTGGGACCTGCAAATATCGGGTCGATCCCAATGAGAGTGTTACGGCCATCACCAAGATACCATGCAAGCCAGTCGGCCACAATAGGAAATGCATCAAGTAGTCCATCCCAAGTATTAGATACTCCTTTATGAGACTTCTGGCCATGTCGAATCCAGCTTACGGTTGCAAGCTTGCCAAAATACTTGTCTTTTAGAATGTCACCCCAGAGGCAATCCACCGCCAAAGCATGCCACATACTTTTAGCCCGTAGAGCCATAGAAAATTTAAAAATGTTTTTTAAGTCCTAGCCCCCCTTTGAATAAGGCCGAGCCAATAATCTCCAATCCACCAGGTGTAGCCTTTGACGCCCAGTTCCATACCATATGAATTGGTGGATCAATTGACGGATCTTAGATAAGATGGATTTTGGGATTTTACAAAGAGAAAACCAATACACCCCTAAGTTCTGGAGTACAGTTTTTGCAAGTGTTAGACGATCACCACTGGAGAGTCGTCACCATAATTCCAATTTGAACCAATTCCAAACGGAGGTATGTCCAGTTCACATTATCATAGGCTCTCGAAAGATCAAGTTGCATTATAATGCCCTGTAATTTTTTCGATTTCATACTATGCATAGCCTCCTATGCAATGCCAATAGCATCTAGGATCTGCTGATTATCCAAAAAACCATACTGCTCCAATGAAAGTCCCCTAGATATAACAGGTTTCAGTCTGATAGCTATAATCTTTGATATTATCTTGTAAACCAAGTTGCATAGAGAGATAGGGCGAAAATCCATAAATGATGAAGGGTGAGAGGTCTTTGGTATGAGTGTCAAAAAAGTAGCATTGATAGCCCCATCAACCATTCCCAGAGTCCTCAATTCTTCTGCAGTACAGCCATCTGGACCCGGACTCTTATCTTTTTCAAAACCTTTAAGAACGGTTTGAATCTCCAATAGGGTGACAGGGATAATAATATCCATACCTTCTTGTTCAGTGAAAATATGTGGATATTCTTTAATAATCCCAATCTGTTCAACAATGGTAGTGTTGTCAGGATCCTGAAAATATTGTTGAAAATGGACAATTGCTTCCTTCTCCCAAGTCCTTAGGAGCCGATATGGGTTCACCATTACTGTCCTTCAAATCCCAAATAGTATTGTAGATACAATGGTTGTTTGCAAATCGCTGGAAGAATTTAGTATTTTTATCACCCAATTTAACCCATACATCCCTGCTCTTCAACCTCCAGGAAGCCTCATCGAGATTTTGTAGCACCAAAAGTTTATTCTCCAATACCAACAACATTTTCCGAGCCTCTTCCGGTAGGGGTTCACCACAATATGCAACATTTAGTGTATTAATTTGTGATTCAATAATAGCAACCTGCTCATGATCAGACTTTTTTCGATCACTCATCCACTTTTTAACCACCACTTTTAAATGTTGTAATTTCTGTAATAGTCGTTTGGCCACAGAAGATGTCTCCACATTATCAATATGATCCCACTCGGATCGAACCAAACTACAAAAATCTTCAATCTGCAACAGGGAGTGATTAAATTTAAATGGGTAAGGTGTTTTAGCAGGCCCCAGATCCACCTCCAGCAATATTGTCCGATGATCTGAGAGGGATGATAGAGCAGTCCATGATCTATATTTAAGCCATATTTGTGATAAATTATCCGCTAACAGAAACCTATCCAACCATTTTGATATCTTATATTCCCCAAGCCTACCATTGCACCATGTAGGCCCCAAAGGAACCGACTTGATATCGATCAAGCCAAGATCATCAAAGAAATCTTGAAAATAAGTACTAAGAGGGTCCAGCAGAGCACCATTGCCCCAGGATTCGGCCGAGGATAGAATAAAATTTAAATCGCCCCCCAGTAAGATATTTCCACAGTCCAATAGACCATTATCTTTGGCATTTTCCTAGAAGTGTTTCTGGTCAAAATATGGACCATATATGTTTATGAAATTTATGATATCCGATGAACCCCTAATGCAGCCTTCCAGTAGAATCACTAGCTGTGCAGAGAAAGCAGATAGTTGAAAGATTTTTGGATTCCATGCCGACAATAACCCACCAGATTGTCCCACAACATCCGAAGAAACAATGGCCCAGTCCTTCCTGATGCTGCTAAAAAATACACGAGCCTTCTCAGCCGATACCATTGTCTCCTGTAAAAAAATCATATCAAGTTTTAAGGAATCAACAAGTGCTTTGAGGGCCAATCTTTTCTGAGGGCCCCCAATCTCTCTGATGTTTAGTGAGAAAAAGATCATCTTTTAACCCTTGCTAGGGCCTTCAAATCTCTAAGAGCCCGTTTTCTATCCAATGAACCGATTGAGGAAGATGAGACCAGTAGATTATTATGGGAAGGTGGATCTACCATTGACAGTTTGCCTTTCCTCGCACTCCTGGTTTTTATAGGAGAAAATTGAGCAATGCCCCCCTGTCCGACCCCCTTTATAGTAGAAATCATACCAGGATCCTTGTCCCTCAGAATGGGAAGATCAGCTGAATCCGACATCAAAGGAATGTTATCGATATATGTGGCTAATGAAGTTTTTGCATTCACAATCTCAGCATAAGACAATGCTTTCCCCTTCAATCTAGAGGCTTCAGATCCCTCCACTTGGCCATGATCACCACATCCCTCAATAGAAACCGATGAAGACCCTTGTGGCTTATCAGATTTATGTAACACATCAGGCACAATGGCACCCAAAGAGAGAGGAGGAGAAGTTGTCCTCAGAGGCACAATCACTGGGGACACTCGCGAAGCACCAAGTGAAGGAGCTGTAGATATGTTCAATGGCAATGGATCAGTACAAGGAATTGAAACCCCAATCGGTGAAGTATTGGTCGTCAAGGGAGAAGCCTCCAGAGTACTTTCAGGATTTAGCTGAAAACCCAAAAAGAAAGTAGGAGGGCCTCCAACAATGCCCTCTCCAATTCGATCCCCTTTAACATCCAGCCCCGAAAGAAAAGCTATGTCATCTTTGCTTAATGTAGATGAAAACTGTGGATCTAGTTTGTTCAACTTACCGATAACCAAGGAAGGATTATCCACATCAATAGACAGGTCAATGACTGGGGGGATAGGTAGATCCATGCCAACACCAGTAGCATCCGAATCATTAGAACTGTTTGAAGTCCAAGCCCGCGCATCATCTGCCGAATCCCTATCTAATCCCGAACTTGAATCAGGACATTCCCGCCATAGATTCCCAACAGACTTGCACTTTGAGCAATGAAAAGGTACCCCCCACTAATCCAGTAATTGGGAATACCTTCGATCCCTCCAAACTATTTCCAATGACTCGAATAATCCAAGAGACATATCAATCTCAACAAGAACCCTACCAACTAGACGGTCCATTCCGTTGAGAATGCCATCACTGATGTGGAGGAATTTTCCCAGGTGGTTTGCTACAGCCATAAATCCATCGCGATGCCACATTGCCATTGGAAAGTCTGGGAGAAGAACCCAGAGATGTCTGAAACGTACCCTTTCAGTGACTGGATTAAATCCCATGTGCCATCTTTTAAGCATTAGGCTCTCGTTTCCCTTGATCCAAGTTTTCTCCAAGATCATGTCTGTGTGAATCTCCAATCTGAAATAAAAAAATATACCATCCTTTGTTCATGATGTAGATCTCCGGTCTCTATAGCCAATAAGTTTAGCCCAGTTTGAAGAAACACACTGATCAATATCCTTCGGGTTCATAACCCCATAGGAAAATTTGCCCACAAGAGCTTTGATGGATAGGGTTGCAATACCCTCCAGACCCGATTGCCGCTCCATCAAGAGATCTGTACCCTTTCCACGAGATTTGAGTTTTTGGTTTTCCCTGTTTATAACTCCAGTTCTTATTCTTAGACCAGTGGTGATGTTCTGTCTAGTACAGTGCGTATTTACCAGGTTGTTGATAGGTATAGTTGATCCCTCAGCGGAGGAACGGAGACCAATATTTCCCTGGGAAGCAGACGAATTCTGTGCAATAGCCGGTCTTTGGATGTTTTCGGTTCCCGTCCCCGGGACCGCATTCACCCCAATCCCCATGAACTGCCCCTCATGTGATACATGTGCTCGCCAATATTCAACATCAGATTGGAAGGCCCCCACACCATCCCACCATTCATCTGAGCTTTGTCGTTGTTCACATGATGATTCCACCCTGTCCAAATTCTGACACTTCTCCATGCCTAGGATGTATCAAGTGGATGGAAATAATTTATCTATTAGGATATTCCTGTACCGAAACCTCAAAAACAATGCTTCAATCAGCGTCCATCCGACAAAGACCTCCCATCTGTCATTTTCAAAGAGTTCATTTCATGACCAAAAAAGTATGCCGCGCTCCATAAACTGACCAACTTGTATAAAGTTTGAAGAAACTCCATCCCAACACTTCCCACTCAATCCTTAAGCATCGCAGAAAGTTCATTCACCGCCATACAAAGAGAACCGAGAAGCCATAACACTAAAGCTAACTAGTAAAGAGGAATGTTGAAATTCCACTCTTACACCCCAGTGTATTTCCTATCTATGCATACCATGTTCCACTCATGATAATCCCGTGCTACCCCATGAAAACCTGCAAGTTCCCTCACAGAGGTTACGCAGTCGAGTTTCATCCCTAATTTCTCTACTTGTCATATTGTGGACTTCATTATCATATGAAGGTTGCAGAAAAATTGAATTTGTATACAAATAACTGTTTCAAGAAAATTAACCCTTCTCATACGGAAAAGCGTTTAAACCAAGAAAATAAGTAATAAAAAATAGCTTGGTTTGTTGGCGCACACATATAATGATGATCTTATTTTTTAAATTTTAAATATTAAAATTAAATGTTTTATGCAGTTGCTACACACACCATCATCACCTGTAAGTCAACTAAAACGACATTTACACATCAACTCCACAAACTTATGTAGCATTTGGCATTAGTTTAACAAGTGGATTCAACAAATCTTTGTAATAAAGATTACGTAGCATTTGGCATTAGTTTAACAAATGGATTCAACACATTTTTGCAATAAAGTTTATGTAGCATTTGGTACTGGTTGTTGATGTACATACCATCCACAATTAATGTGTACTACTAGTTGTTGCTTTGATATTTGTAAAATAATCATTATATGTACTATTTATGACTGTGTCAATTTGAAAAAAAAAATTAAATAAAATATTTTTTTAAAAACTAATTATCACTTCCAACCAGGAGTATTTTGTCAAATCAAACCTTGCAACCAACAACAAAATTGTATTTTCTAATTTAAAAAATTAAAAAACATTTTATTATTTTTAAAAAATTAAAATTAATAATTATTTTTTACATAATATTGTAAAACAACTATTAAATTGATAAAATTAATAAAAAGTCAATTTAGTTTTGACAATGAACCCATTGCTATAATCCTGCCTTGGTAGAGACTAATAAATTAAAAATATATATATGATGATTTATCAATTTAAAATATATGTAGGATAAATTATACTATCACACAAAGGATTTTATAAAGGTATCTTATAGGTGTATATTATAATTATAGGTGTATATTATAAGCAAAACCTGGTAAAATATTATATTATATAGAGGTAGCACTTTGAAATATATAAGCTTTAAAGTAAATTTGTGATTCTTAAGGTTGAAGACTTAAGACAATGATAATGTTTTATATCAAACAAATAATACTAAAGATTAAGTACCATAAATAAGATAAAGGTTATAGGGATATTCTTACGTAAATAATAATGTAAATGTAAATATGAAGAATGTGAAAATTTTAATCAAATAAGCAAAGGCATGTGAATGATAACACTATGGCATGACTAATAATGGTCAATTTAAGTGTAATTACAGTGAGAACTAGATAAGAAATATGAGTATAAGTATTGAGTGTCATGAAAATATTTAAGAATAATAAACGATGATAAATGGTAATAGGCTTTTGTGTTTAGAGAAGTAATTAGTGAGTAGGTAAGAGACCTATGAGTATAAGTATTGAGTGTCATGAAAGTATTTAAGAATAATAAACGACGATAAATGGTAATAGGCTTTTGTGTTTAGAGAAGTAGTTAGTGAGTAGGTAAGAGACCTAGTAGGTTAAGATTTATGATGTGCATGAATAAATGCACTATTGGAAAATTTAGTGATTACATTAAGGATGGAGTGTTCTATGTTTTAAAATTGAAACTGTAAGTATTTTGTGCATAACACGAGACCTGTGTGTCGGAATTATCCTTTGACAAGTGTTATCTAATAATGTGTACTCAATCAATGGACATGGCGCTATTCAAATTATTATGTAATACGCCTTTCAAGATACTATTGAGGTTTGGATCTAATTAAATATACTAATGAAAAAGTAATTGGTGAACTTATTAGAAAGAAGATCAGTAAAACTAAGAATCGATCATTGATCATAATAATGCATCTTCAACCTAAGGAAATGCTATGTGGGATAGAAGGTCTTCCTATGAACTATGATATAGAAAACAACAACAAATTATGATTGTATGATAACTAATTCGAAATAAATGAATTGATAAACATGATGAAGTTAGACCAATTGTGTCTACAACATGTAATATGTAATATTATGAGAACACATTCCATGCGATAAAAGAAGTAAAATTAAATAGTATTGACATCTGGATCATGTGATGGTCAAGTGGGACTAGAATGGTTAAGATTTTCTAAGATGAAGGCATAGGGATATTGCATCGATTTTTTTTCTTAAGATTGAAAATGACCATAACTTCGGGACGAAGTTTCTTGAAGGGTGGGTGTATGTAATGCCCCATATTTTGACATTCATTAATTAAAACTCTAAAGTGAATTAGTTTAGCATTTTATTTGTTTATTATATGTTTGACTAACACAGATTGATTAAGACTATTGTTATGTGGACATGTGGACTCCCTTGAGGTGTGTATGGTAAATTTTAAAAAAAGAGTTGTCATGGTTGCATTTAAGATAGTAGCATGACAAGTGAGATTTTGCAACCATGTTTATTAATATTTTATTTATTTAAATCAAATTGTTATTTTTTTGAGAAAATAAATTTATTGATTGTTGACTATTATTATATTGGAATTTATTGATGGAGAAAATTTTAATCAAATAAGCAAAGGCATGTGAATGATAACACTATGGCATGACTAATAATGGTCAATTTAAGTGTAATTACAGTGAGAACTAGATAAGAAATATGAGTATAAGTATTGAGTGTCATGAAAATATTTAAGAATAATAAACGATGATAAATGGTAATAGGCTTTTGTGTTTAGAGAAGTAATTAGTGAGTAGGTAAGAGACCTATGAGTATAAGTATTGAGTGTCATGAAAGTATTTAAGAATAATAAACGACGATAAATGGTAATAGGCTTTTGTGTTTAGAGAAGTAGTTAGTGAGTAGGTAAGAGACCTAGTAGGTTAAGATTTATGATGTGCATGAATAAATGCACTATTGGAAAATTTAGTGATTACATTAAGGATGGAGTGTTCTATGTTTTAAAATTGAAACTGTAAGTATTTTGTGCATAACACGAGACCTGTGTGTCGGAATTATCCTTTGACAAGTGTTATCTAATAATGTGTACTCAATCAATGGACATGGCGCTATTCAAATTATTATGTAATACGCCTTTCAAGATACTATTGAGGTTTGGATCTAATTAAATATACTAATGAAAAAGTAATTGGTGAACTTATTAGAAAGAAGATCAGTAAAACTAAGAATCGATCATTGATCATAATAATGCATCTTCAACCTAAGGAAATGCTATGTGGGATAGAAGGTCTTCCTATGAACTATGATATAGAAAACAACAACAAATTATGATTGTATGATAACTAATTCGAAATAAATGAATTGATAAACATGATGAAGTTAGACCAATTGTGTCTACAACATGTAATATGTAATATTATGAGAACACATTCCATGCGATAAAAGAAGTAAAATTAAATAGTATTGACATCTGGATCATGTGATGGTCAAGTGGGACTAGAATGGTTAAGATTTTCTAAGATGAAGGCATAGGGATATTGCATCGATTTTTTTTCTTACGATTGAAAATGACCATAACTTCGGGACGAAGTTTCTTGAAGGGTGGGTGTATGTAATGCCCCATATTTTGACATTCATTAATTAAAACTCTAAAGTGAATTAGTTTAGCATTTTATTTGTTTATTATATGTTTGACTAACACAGATTGATTAAGACTATTGTTATGTGGACATGTGGACTCCCTTGAGGTGTGTATGGTAAATTTTAAAAAAAGAGTTGTCATGGTTGCATTTAAGATAGTAGCATGACAAGTGAGATTTTGCAACCATGTTTATTAATATTTTATTTATTTAAATCAAATTGTTATTTTTTTGAGAAAATAAATTTATTGATTGTTGACTATTATTATATTGGAATTTATTGATGGAGGAGGAGGAGGATGAGGACTTTTGATAGAAATAGGAGACTTGAGATTGGAAGTGGGAGTTTATTTTCTCTTGAAGGATGTTTTGGTGAGAGTTTTTCTAAGAATGAGAATTTTGGATATTTTGGGGGTATGAGAAGTTTGGAAGAGTTGGAAGAGTTTGAGAACTCTTGGAAGATTTGATACATAGCCTACTAGTGCATCACTATTATGTTCTTTGGGGGTCTCGAGCACGGAGGGCCAGGAGGCCATTTGGATGGGACCATTCGATGGCTCCTTGGGGCTAGGGAGCTGGATAGGCCCCTAGTTGGATTTGAGGTAAAACCGTGGTTCCGCTTTGGTAAATGAAGAGGGTCGAAGCAACTCGAGTAGAAGATGGAATCTTGCTTCAGTTTGGACTTCATCGCCATTCTTATATCGAGGTATTTATCTTGTGATTTTAAATGGTTTATATGTTATTGTAAACTTCTTATATGCTTTTATGGTTACATGATGCTTATATGTTGCTCAATCATAAAGTTACGATATCCACCATTTGAGCTTGTATTAACACTCTTATGCATTTTCAAACTAGATGTTTAATTAGATTAAAAATTATAATACCAATAGAGGCATTACACTCTTCAACAGGAAAATCCACGATGTTGTGGAACTGGGAAGGAATGCATACAACCAACAAAAAAATATTCTAGCATTTGGTGATGTAAATTTATCTTGAAAAGGCATATGATAAAGTTATTTGGTTGTATATTAGGATGGTGTTACATCAATTAGGTAAGAATTTGCAGAATATTGATTTGATAATGGGATGCCTCTCATCAGTGTATTTTGTTGTTCTAATAAATGGATCACAATTGTGGTTTTTTAATACATTTGAGGACTTCGTAAAGGTTGTCCCTTGTCACATTTCCTATTTATTTTATTTATTGAAGAGCTAAGTATGTCAATAAAGGGTGCAAGGAGGAGAGAGGCAATGGAAGGGATAAAATTTATGTAGTGGTAATATGAAATCTGCGTTTTCTAGATTGTGTTATAATATTTGTCTGAGACTCCATTAGGGAATTCAGAATTATAAAGGAGGTCATAAACATTTACTACCTAGCAATGAGCATGGAGTTCAATATGGTGGTGCCTTTAATGCTGTTCAATGAGTTGGAGGAAGAGGTAATAAAACAAGTGTGAACTTTCTTCCTATGAATCACTTAGATCTCGAACAAGAAATAAAGTATTTGTGCTTTAAGCTAAAACCAAATGACTACAAGCATTTTGATTGGCTATGGATATTTAAAAAAACTTGAAGCTAGAATTTCTATGGTGTGGAAAATGACTATCCCATGGTGACATATTAGTATTGGTCAAGTATGTATCAGAGAGCATTCATGTGTATTGGATCTCCATTACACACACTGGAATGTCTGCAATTTCCTCTTGACAGTGTCAATTTTTGGTTAATTTCTAGATTGACTCATGGTTAGCAATGGAGGACATAATATGTGGAGTTTATAGCATGCACATGAGAATGAATGAATGAAATTCTTAGAGTGAATGGTTATGAGACAATTGAGGGAAATGATGGCTGAAATTACTCCTAACAAAAAATTGAAGTAGTCTTACACTTCAAGATGATAATTCTACTCAACCTGTGCTTCCACAACTATGTGAGAAGACTTCCCCACCAAAATTTTACATGCATTCAAAGATTTGTTTTATAAATCAATGGAGGTGGATGGATTCAAAATTTAAGGCAAATGGTGGAAAAGAGATGAGATCTAAGGCTAATACTTGGCAATAAAGGATTTACTTTCACATAGGCACCATTTCCTCTTCCTCTAAGGTCGAATCATGACCCCTCTCATGCTCTTTACCGAACTTTATACCATTGTATCTATTTTCTATCATTAATATTTACATAGATTGAATTCATTATAAAAAACTACAACACATTTTATATAAGTATATTTACATTAATTACATATAGTGTAGTTTATTAAATTCACATGGATTGACTTATATCATTCTAAACATATTTATTAATTTTACATAATATGATCCCATCTATTCTATAAGTTAAAATCGAATTATTAAGTCAAAACTCCAATTTTTACCAATTCTGATTAGATATTGCAACTTGGAGTTTTGCATTTTACTATTGTAGTATCATGATAAAAGACTAATATTTTCCCACCCCTTTACTTGCGGTGTGAGAGTTTTTTGTTGCTTTTACCCCAATTGTCTTCTTAGGTGACAATGAATGGCAATTGTTGACTATGCCAACTAATATAAATGGCCAAAGTCAAGTAAATTTTATATCTTCTTTAAATAAAAACTAAAAGACGTGTAATGTCACAATTTCCACTTTAAATTAATTTAATCACTCACACTCTAGTCGCTAAAATTAAACTAAACAGTATATTATTGTTAATCCGAGCAACCAATCAAAACTAAATTCAATTGAAATGACCAATAATATAAACACTTATTTTAAAACAAAATCCAAAAATCCTTCCATCAGCAAAAAATAATTCTAAATAATTTAAAAGAAATAGGTATTCCATTTACCATTTACTTTTTATTCGTGTAAATAGGTAGTATTAAAAAATAAAATTATTAAAACTATTTTCTTTATATTCATGGAAATAGGTATTCCTAATTAGTTAAAAGGGTACCAACAAGGTTTATAATATTTGAAGGGCTTTTACGGAGCGACCTGTGATTGAGTGAAAATGGAAATTCCTAGAATATGAAAGAAGAGAAATTCCTATTACTATAATATTGAAAATAGAAGTCTCCTGTCCAATCTAGAGGGAAAACGATACTTATATTTTCTAGTTATTCTTTATATATGTAATAGCATTAGATTCGGTGTTCATCGAAGGTACTAGTGCAAAGCAGCCTATTAGTTACTCTAGATAGAGCATTGTCTTTTTTCAAGTATTTTATGGCGTCCTTGTAGAATCTTGTCTTTCTTCTCCTTTTCAGGCTGCAATGTGATGTCATTCATTAATTTTGTATGTTATTCTTCAATTCTGGATTTCACTTCTTCTTTTACATCATATGTATTTAGAGCTTCTTCAACCTTCTTGCTAATTTCCTCTTCAATTCTTTTGGTAGTCTCTTTATCCAAGATTCTTGTTTTTTTCTTTATTTTGACGATGCTTATTTTCTTCTTTCAACCTTTTGACCTTGTTAAGTAGTTTTTTATTATGGTTTCATAAACTTCATATTTCCTCATCCTTCTTTTTCAATTCGTCCTCTTCTTTTCTTAAAGTATTGTCTTTATAAAATAGTATATTATTATAAGAATTACTATTTTTTAATAGCTCAAATTAATAATTCTACAATATTGATCTCATCTTTACCTTCATCTCCAGTAATTGTAGGTATTGCCATTGATTCTTAATTGAGGTCCAACCAAAAACCTCAACTTCGAACCTCAATATATTGATAGTAGTATCAAAAAACTATAATATGATTATTCCAACATATTCTCTTGTGCTTCCTCTTTCCAATGGCTTTTGAATCACCTAAATCAAACCTTCCAGCCAAAATTTATGCAAATTTTAAAATAACATACCTTTTAAAAACCTAATTTGGAGATTGTTTTTCTGACCGACATTCAATTTGAGGTATCTCTATAATTTCATCCCCTATGATTCTAAAACTTCCTTTGGTAGTAGCTTGAAACATATTTTATGTAATGCCACAATTTTGACCTAAGTCTAATGTGCCAATAAAAAGTTATGTAAGTTTCTCAATACTTGTTATTTTTGTCCCTTCCAAGAGAGCGAAAGTGTACAAACTTACATGTGTCCAATATTTAAGATATGATTCTGAAATTGCTACCACACATACTATTTTCTGTCTTCTCTCTGATGCAATAGGTCTCATTCAATTTGGATCTTGCATTCTCTAGATATAACAGCTTTTCCTAGAGCACCTATTTGAGACTAGTTTTTGGACTAGTCAGAAATCCCAACTTCCACATGGTATATATCCGAACTTGTAATGAATCGGGATTTGAAACTTGTACCACAAATAACTTGGTATATCTTCTACTTCCCCTCCATGTTTCATTCTCTAAAACATCCTATAAAAAATGTTATAGTGAAAATTCCAAGATGACAAGTTTTGGAAGTGTCCAAGCTCTGATACCAAAATGTTATGAACCAATATCCTTAAAGATAGAAAAGAGACAAGAATAACACACCATGTGGTGTAATGTGAGTGTGGAGCACGACTCCAATATAGATAAGAAACATAAGTTACACAATAAATCCTTAAACATTCACATAATCCATTCACGTGTTCTGAGCAATGACTACATTACCTCTATATATACCTATTCACTCATTGCGCATTAGTCCCTTCATTAGGTCCCTTCATTAGGGTCAACCACTATTATATATACATTTACATCAATACATATAAATTTATCCCCATATAGCCCCATATATGCCCCCATTGTGGTCATATCATGTACCTCTAACCCCATATATGACCCCCTTGGGTCATATCAAGTTCTTTAGAGTGTTGTTGAGATCTGGCAAGGGGGCTCTGGATTATGTGCCTTTCAAGGCACTGCCTAGATTGTTGATTCCTAATGACATTTCGATGGTGATTTGATTACCGAGAATATTATCCTTGCTTCTTCTCATTTTTCCTTCATCGATCTATGTCCTATCCTTTTTGGATGGTGACCTTTGATGATCTCTTCTCTCTTCTTCTCTAGTTTGGGAAAGGGCCTTTATTCAAGTCATAATATGGGATTGTGAGGGATTTTCAAGATGGTTTTGAATCTCTTATTGATGATCCAAGATCTTGTCACCATTGAAAAGGGGGAGGGATGGAGTAGTTCGATCGATGGAAGATTGAGCTTGGTTTTCAGGATCACCAAGTTGGCTTAGTACTACTAATTATTCAATGCTTGGGTCTTCTTGATGCAAGGCCTCGTACTAATTAAGGTGGATTAAGGTATGAGTCATGCTTTGGGGGTGCAGAGCCTTGGACAACTATGACATAGTAGGAATGAGAGGTTTTCAGCTACTGAGGTTTCAAATTTCTTGGAAGGGTTTGACAGGGGTTGCAAAGAGGAGGAAAGGTCAAAAGGGGATGAGGCTCAGGGAGATGAAACACTAGGATTCCCTTGATGCTTGTCGTTGGAGAGAATTTTTTTCCATTGTTTTTCATTAATCGTCCTTGTCTATTGAGGTCGACTTGTTTCCCTGATGCATCTTGTATTTTTTTGTGAAATGGTCATATTCATGACAAGATTTGCACTTGGACGGTAATTGTTCATAGTCTAACTTCTAAAGATGTCTCCAATTATAGAGGGTGAGAAGCACAAATTTAAGAATCCCTTTTTCAAGATCTACTTTGACACAGATCGTTGCACAAGAGAAAATTTTGTCTTTTGGCTCAGATTTGTTGATGTCACGCAAGGAATCATCTCCCCAACAATGGAGTGGGAGGTGGGGGAGTCTAACCCTGACCAGAACTATAGAAGGGACATCTAGATCAGGATCGAATTCCAGGGTCCATATGTTTAAGTACATTACTCGGTTACCATAGAAGTAAGGGCCACTTCTAAAGGTCAAATCCATGTTTGCTTTGCACTTGGAAAGGAAAGAATAAAACCCTCAACCACAAAAGAAATGGGAGAGTTTGCCTTTGATCAGCACAACTCAGTTCTTTTGGACCTAGATATCCATATTTCTATGGGGTGTCCAAATGCTCGTAAATTGTCCAATTAAACCTCATTCTAAGAGGGTTATTTCCATTGATCCAGAAGAGCTTTGCGGCAGAAATGTCCTCCAAATTTTTGACAAATTTTGATGGGTGTGGCTTCGCAGAAGATTTGAGGGAAAAAACCAATACCTGAAAGATGGTAGCTTCATCGATTTGGGGGGGATGATCGCCTCCCCCATGGCTCGACTCCATGGACACACCTAACCTTTTGGAAACATCGCGTCAGTCTTAATGCCCTACTCGCAGGTCAAAATGCCATAGCTTCCAAATTTTTTTTTGCTCAATTGCATCCCTTCGTTTTCAAATATGTTATATATTGTTGCAATGCCATGTGCAAATTGTTGTAACTCCCTATTATGCTTCAATAACTAGGTTGTTTCTAAGAAGAGTATAAGAAAATTTTAATAAATTAGTTATTTAATAAAATCAATCTTAAAATTAGAAACCTTGTTGGTGAGCATGCTACATACAATCCAACAAAATGTGTATGACTCACTACTATTTAACAAATTGTGGAACTTGACATAAATGAGAAATATTCTCTATAGAAAATAAAAGGTTATGTAGAAAATGCACAAAAAAGTTCATTCCCAACACGTCCCTCCACCCAACCTCACTTCAACCACAATAAGGAATAGTTCTAAATAATTTTGTAGAATGTTTTCATTACTTTGTGGCTACTTAAAAACTTCTTTGAAATACCCATTGCTTTTTCATGGCTTTTAGGCTTTAAAAATATATTACATGTGCATATTTTGTCTTAGAAAAAATCGGTACATATATCTCACCTTAACAAAAGTCCTATATACATATTTCCTTAAAAGTACAAAAGGTGATGTCGTCCATAGGGCGTAGGGTTTGGGTTTCCACACATATAGGATTTTTATTTGAAAAAAACAAAAAGGAATTTGTTTTCACAAGGAAATAAATAAATAAATTGGACTAAGGGAGAGGGGTTAATATTTGTCCACTCTATCTTTAGGAGTACTTACTAACTTAAATGCTTCCACATTACACTTTCAAAATTACCTCCATATTTATTTTAAGATGTGATGTGTTCATATTAGCACTATGCCAACTATGTAGATACAGGGTGTTCAATATCGCTCATTTTATACTTGTAGTTTACAATTTAGAACACAAACTAGTACACATGGCATGAAGCTTGTCATATCCATTTTAAGCAACACTTGATCCATTAACAATAATCAAGTTTCATAATTTAAGCATATATAATCAAAACATAAGATAAAGAATGCAATAAATCCAATACTTATCTATATGAACATCTCTCTGCTCTATATGGCCTCCATGCAAAATATTATGCTTACTATCTTCTCTGACACACCCAAGGTATCTACATATACCTCTAATGCCTTCCTAGTCCCAGCTAGCACATAACATGAATATCTCACTTAAATTCATTCAAGTTTCCTTTTATTGGTAGTCACTCACCATTTAGGCTTAGGCATCCCCTTCACCAATCCACAGTTCCCTCGAGCGATCCATCATTTTCCTAGTCTTTCTTACACAAGAAGAGTGTCAACTCACAAGCCTTATTGCTAGGGTGTCCCACTAGCAACTCTTAACATAGCATAGTGTTAAATTTTGATATTTAATTCGGAGTTGCAATAATACTTGAAATCAAATAACAAGCATACACATAAGCAAGCACATTCGACACATGAATTTACCCTAGGGAAACCCTCTATGACTTGAGGGAGAAAACCCCAGCAAAACCTTCCTT
Organism: Larix kaempferi; assembly: GCA_027924585.1. Classification (NCBI taxonomy): domain Eukaryota; kingdom Viridiplantae; phylum Streptophyta; class Pinopsida; order Pinales; family Pinaceae; genus Larix; species Larix kaempferi. The sequence continues at coordinate 6,776,868 of BSBM01000459.1, read as the reverse complement.
AGTATATTGATATATAGCAAAGAATGTATTTTACATCAAGCACCCCCGGTGTAATTACAGAGCAAGAGAAAGATAAAGAAGAGAGACTCAGAATAATATCATGCACAAAGAAAAGTGCATTGCCTTCAAGAGATAAGAGAATTCGCTTCACATTGAATCCATCAATCCTATATAACATATTTATATATTATTTTCATGCATCAACTTCTATTTTTATCTTCTAAATTCATGATGAACTCGCCCTCCATCTGGATGCATCAATATTACATGAAGAAGTGCGCCCCACTTATCATGCAAGGCATTAGCTCACCGAACTGACTCTTAGGATGAACTTGCCCCTCAACAGAAAACTTGTCCACATAGTTAGGTGGCTAACTTGAGTGTCGTCATGCAAGTGTCATCTTTTAGTTTAAGATGAGTGTTGTCTTTTAGTTTAACATAAGTGTCATCATGCAATCACACTTAGTTAACTAGAACTTATTTGTTATCACTTAGTTAACTCTCTTAGCTAATTCTTTCTTGTTAACATCATTGTAGTGATCAATTCGAGTTCTCCTTTGATTTACTGAAGTCTTCACTAAACTTTAACAATTTGAATTATCTCTTAATTAATTCTTTATGTGCAATTTGAATTCTCTCATATCTTATCACATATTATCTTTATCTCTTGTCTTATCTGCATGGTCCACATGTTCCAGCTTAATTATCATATCAAATATACTAAGGAGATTTTCCCAATGATGTGATCATATTGGTCTACTATCGTTCCAAGTGGTTATATGTTAAAGTAATTCTAGCCAGCCTCTAGAGGAGACTTAATAGCTCAACCATGGTTAGTAGTACATCACACACCATACATGCTTCGGGATACAAAGCATAACCTAAACACATAAGGCACCACCTCAACACATGAGGAGCTATCTTGACACACAAAACTTTAGCCCTGACTAGCAAGACTGTACAACATCATCACTTTGGCATACAAAGCACTTGCCTCAACACATGAAGCTTAACCATTCTTGAGTCCAACTCAAGATTCTTCTCCAAGTTTCACGAGTCCAACTCAATATCCTATAAGGCACTACCTCAACACACAAGACTTAATCTTGACACACAAGATTGACCTGGAGAATGAGTCATGATGTTGTAACTTTAACACACAGCTCATGGAAATCAGACATATCATAGGATTCCAGTGTCATCATAGTAGCATTCTCCCCTAGCTTTCAGCAACCTTTATTTTTCCTCACTAGACAAATCTATCATCTCTCATGTATTACACACATACAGTTACCATGAGATGACATCATAATAATTTCAATCAGAAATTCTCAAATCTATTTCATACGGAAACCAAATTTCCCAAACATGAGGTCCTTCTCATGATGTTTGGCTCTGGCAGGCCATAACAAATGGTCTTCATGCAATGTGTCCTCCCAACACAATTCACAAACAGCCAAATAGTCAATAACATTTAATAGTAAAATTCAAATTTGAACTAACAATTATGTCTCCTATAGAAATTAGATTTATTTAACCACGAGACCATCATCATATTATTTGGCTCTTGTAAGTGGTAACACTCTGTCCTTTATGGTTTTCCACTTTCTACCATAACTTGGACATCCACCTACAGCATGTCCTCTTGACACAATTCTAGATCATCCAAACAATCATTAATAATTATTAAAAAATAATTCAATATGAGATTTACAAATATGTTCGCTACATAAATCAGATTTCACAACCATGAGATCCTTCTCATAATGTTTGGATTTTGCACACGGTAGATTTCAACCTTTATTATGGACTTCACGCATTTCCATATCGAAGACAATTCTACCTACAATCTTAAATTTCAATCATCCAAACAATTTGTGAGTACCCATGTATATAATATTTTCATTGTAGCATTTACAACAGTCACTAAAGTGATCTCGGAATTGTAACACACAATAATTCAAACAATATCAGTTGTTAATATATCAAAGGAAATGAAACATATTTACTTTATATACATCATGACTATAAAATTGCAAGATATAGCCACATAATCTATGCAATCATATAAAACTTGCAATGCTCATGATTACACAATCATATCCATTCATGCAACTCTATCCTCCCAACAAAGCATATTTACAGTAACCAATCAAACATGACTACCTTCTACATGCAATTCCTTTCCCTGCATCCATACTAGCTCATGAAATGATATCATAATTGCCAGTAATTCCATTAGTTCGACTATTAGTGAATTGCAATGAAATATATATCACAACCATGCATTCAAACAATGCAGCTTAATATATGTACCCACACATATGCATGCATAACCATAAGTTTTACATAATATTTTAATGCACATTCACTTATGCTCATGCCCCCAATGCACTCTGGCATTGCTCTAGAACATTTATATGCTTACACATGTTCCCTACCATGGTATGTTGGACATCCTAGCCCATGCTTCAACACAATACCCAACAATCTCACCAATCACCTGGTTAACTATCTGGGTGCCTTCCTTCTTCACCTAAACACAACATCGGGAGTTCAATCACTCCCTGCGTGTTGGAAAAGAAGTTTCATCCCATATTAACACCAAATAGGGAGTTTATGGGATACATGTGCAGCACTACAGGCTTCACCACCCAACACCCCCATGGTCTCACAGATGGCATGTTATAATAATAATAATAATAATCTATCTTTAAGGTCACCGCCAAGCGAGACACCAATTTGTGGTATGAGACCCCCTTGTTTGTGGGACAAGGGGCACACCTTTGTGCAACGATTTAACTGCTAAATTCTACAAAGGTGTACATACCCTATCCCCCTCCGGATTTGAACCTGTGACCTCCTAGGAGGAAACACATGCTCTTAATTGTTAGGCCCACTCAGGCTATACTTATGAATGCATTCTAAATTTCAAACAATTAGATGGTTTAAGGCTCCTTGACCTTACTACCCCATGCCTCACCATACCTGGTGGTATCATTCACATAAATGCATTCAATATCACATGCATCCCAATTTATGGCGATTAAAATATGGTTGAAGGGATTCTTACCCAATTCCATTTTCAACACTTATACAATCAACATAAATAAACCATTGCCTACATGGTTTCCATCAACATCTTTGATGTTACCTAATTAGTTGGCCTCTTACCAATGACTACAGAGTCCGTCCACCAACCTTTCAATATAGATTTGTTTCCCTAACCCTTCTTCATAAGGCCATTAGTCACGTGCAACAACATCATCAACCATGGTTCTATTGTCACATACCCATCCATCAATCCAACCAACATAAACTTGGAACATGAATGAAATACTAGTTTTTTAATTTCGCCCCATAACCATATTACGAATTCATAACATTTAAGATGTGTGTGCAAATGCATAATAAAAATAAACAGTGGAAATAAAACTCGATCCACACACACATAGCATGCATATACAAGCATAATCATTACATGCATCAATTATAAACATTGCATATTCAAATACAAGAAAATACTTATATTTAATTAAAGAAGATCCAAGCAACTGGCTATGTAAAAGCAATTTTCCACCCAACCGTAAGCACTATGTCTAGCATATACTCTTTTTGCTGAGAGGCCACCCCCAAGCTGGGCTATGAGGCAACCAGGGTGAAGGAAACACCTACAAGCTTATCTCTCAACCCACAACCCATTATGTTCTCGATGCTTAGCCAAATGCTCATAGAGAGCTCTACAGGGATCTCACTCAACCATCATAGCCTTCGCCCCAACAATACCTGCCCCACACACCACCCTTCTAGGCTCAAGCATCTCCTTCACCGATCCACGATTCTCTTGGGTGATACATCTTGCCAGGTGCTTCATAAGAGGAGTCCAATATGATATGTGTTATTGGAGAAGCACTTGGAGCCTCAATTCATGTTTTCTCAAATATGCAAAAGTAGCAAAACTCAATGGGTAAGGGTTCCTAGCTTGCCCAACCTCTGTGCTCACCTATAGTCATATATTTTCCCTTCAAATCTGCAGCCTTGTCTCTAAATTTAAATTTTTGGGTTATACACATCTTGGTAATAGTCATGAACAGCAATGGGGGCTCTAAGTAGTGTAGATCTACATGAGAGAATGATAGAATGAGTGTTGACTCCATAAGATATGAGATGATGGTGAAAAGACAATTGACATAACTTCTGACCATAGAATAAAGTACTCCTGACAATTGCATAATTGACTTTTGACATTTGGCATAACTGTCACAAAAGTGTATTTACTCCCATGCTTCAATAACTACATGACGTGACTTTTCCGACCAACCTCACACATGCATTCAATGATTGGAAATACTCAAAAGAACCTGTAATTGGTTCATTTAAAGCACATGGATGAATTATGATGACTTCTAAGGTTGACACTTGGCAATAGAAGATTTAGTCTCCCATAGGCCCCCCTTTCCTCTTCCCTTCTAGTGGAATCATAGCCCCTCTATTGCTCTTTACACAACCATCTTGGACCATTTTATTATTTATGCAACATAATATTTACATAGCTTTAGAGTTAGCATGACAAGTCAACTATACGGTCTAAATAAAAATATTTACACATTTACCTAATTTTGATTACAATCAAAGTCCAACTTGGGGTTATATATATATATATATATCTGTGTGTGTGTGTGTGTGTGTGTGTGTGTGTGTGTGTTTTACAATCTAACAAATTTAAACTTGGGTTGTCATGTGTTTGGTTATGTGTGTGTGTGTGTAGAGCCGACTCAACCTTACAGACCTGACACATCTCACCCACTTTGAGCTATAGAATGAATGTCAACTAAGAATTATTTTCATTGAGTTAAATGTAATGTTAATGGTTGGACATCAATCATACAAATAATAAAATATCAAATTTTATATCCACAACAAATTGCATAGAAATGAAAGATACATATCTATGAGACAATTAAAATTACTTCACCAATGTGAAGTTTTTATACAATGCTATCAAATGTTTTGTTTTTAACATTACTTCACCAATGTGAAGTTTTTATATAATGTTATTAGATTTTTTGTTTTTAAATGGTTTAGCTATAAATTTGTAAAGCCAATAAACTTTTACTTTTACCCTTTCTTTTTTGGGCCCTATTACCCTTTAACCAATAAATATGTAACTATTGTAGGCTTTGGATACCTTGCATTTGGAAAACTAGATGGAGACAACAATTCCCTAATGGGTTTGAATTGTTTGAATCATGATGTGTATTCATTTCAGTTAAGATTGACTAAAATTACCTCCAATGAAGAGGGAGACATCGAGTTCATATTCACATCACAACCCTCGAGGAGAGGGTTGGGAACCATAGTGAATGTTGTAGAAACGAATCACTCCATAGGATTTTCCAGAGTTGTCTCTAAAGGGCTCTTCACTATTGGTTTTCATCCTTTGTGTTTTATGGTTTTCTTTGGAAGCACTAGGGTTTTTAGACATGAAGCCTTTAGATGGCTATCTACATCAACATATCTTACATCTCATTCTCACTATCCAATCCATAGGAGAAATAATGGTCTCCACAGTGCAAATGTAATGATTCATCAAACCTATCTAAAAACATTTTTGAAAAGTTTACCAAAGGGTGTTTTTATCTTTGTCAAAGCTCTTATGTGCCACAAGTAAATGGGGTGATAGAGTGGTCTCACCCTAATTTAGGTTGTAGAGACAAACGTCTTAGCAATTTAAACTTTACCTAACATAGTTTGAGAAAAAGGCTAGTGCTCTCAAGAAGTAGATCCATGGTCATATTTCCAACTCCAATGTTCATTCTTTGAAACTATTAATATAATAATGAAGGAACTTCCGAAACAAAGGTTCACCATCAATTTTGTATACCATTTAGTAACAAGTCATTTGAAAAGATTTACAAAAGTTGGTCACAATCTATTAAATACACAAATGATAATATGATATAAGTAGCACTTAATTATCTTGTTAACATTGACAACTCCACCGTCAACCATGAGGTGACTTCCTAGATTTCCACAATAAAAAATTCTAATTCAATGGGTAGGGGAGGGAGGCCAATAAGTGAGCGTTTTTTTTACCCCTTTTTATGCAACTTAATTCTTTATGTTCCCGAGCTTGTTTTTCCTCCAAATTTTTATGATATATAGTTTGGCATGTTCTCTATCCAACCATATTGGTCTTGAGGTGTGACGAGTCCAAATGGATGCCATGTAAGCCACAAAGTTCCAAGTTGTCTAGTCCTAATGTCACCATAGTGTATTTTTGCTTGGGGCCAATGTGTGAACATTGATGTGACTTAAAGTAGATGGGACTTAAAATGAAATTTCTGATTTCAAATACTCATTTTATTTCAAAATGTAGAAGAAAGTTTTTTTTTAAGTAATTTTAAAAACATGAAAATATTGACATTTACTTGTACATAAAGTACTTTTATGAATAACAAATGGTACCAAGTATTTCCACTTATATCTCCACTACTGGTACCCCGTACAACTATGGGACTCTCTCCCCTATGTATGGAGATAAAGATTTATTTTGAACTCTTTCTTAACAAAAATGAAATCTTGAAAGATAGTCAAAGTGCCTTTCTTATTTTGTATTTTGGTCTTTATAAATAAACATAAAATTCAAATTGTTTATTGTTTTGAAAATCTTAATATAAATTATAATTCAATAGGCTAAGTATGCTTGGAAAGAAAGGGGATAAAGATTTATTTGAATTCTTTTTCGAGAAGAATGAAATCTTGAAAGAAAGTTAAAGTTTCTTTCTTATTTTATATTTTGGTCTTCATAAATAAATATAAAGTTAAAATTATTTATTGTTTTGAAAATCTTAATATATTTTAGTTTACATCTTAACTTTGAAAACATTATTTATAATATATTATAATATAATAATAATAATAATAATTAATGTAACTTATAAATCCAAATTAAAAATTAGTATCATTTATATTAAATAACAGTGGCTTATACAATGTAAATTAAAAATATCAAGATACAAAATAAATAATAAAAATAGTATTGAAAAGAAAAATAAATTAAATTATAAAATTATAATTAAAATAATTAATTAAATTGAAATTATAATATTGTTGTATGTATAGATTTCAAAAGTTAGAGCATTATTTGAAAGGTCCTCTCTAAAATAAATTTGTTATATGTAATGTAAATTAAATATTAATAAATTTTAATTAAAACCAATTAATTGAATTATGTGGTTTAGTAATATAAATTAAAGTTAGTGAGTATTAATTGCAGTTCTTGTGAATGGTGTTTTTATAAAGTTTTTTTTAAAGCTCCAAAGATTTCTGACTCGTCTTTAAGATTTTTCTTTTTAATTGTGGAAGGTTTAAGTAGACCAATTGAAAAATCGAAAATGGAAGGTAGACTCGATGAGATATGGCAAGTATATAAGAAAACCCTGGATCTGTTTTGTGATGCTACACCAATGGTTGCCAGTAAAACAAAATCTTGCTTTCTGGAAAAAGGTGTTGAGCAGGGAGCCTTAGTGCTTATTGGCCACATATTTCCATATCACATTAGATTCAATGGACAATGGTATGAAATATCTTACCTACTTTTCAAAGCCAAATAATTACTTTACAAAAGATTGGGTGTGGCTTCTGAAAAAGGTGGAAAAACCTATTCAGACATGGTATTATAGATTTCTGAAAAAGGTGGAAAAACCTATTCGGACATGGTATTATAGATGGCTTTCTTTAGGTGAGAAAAAAATTCTAGTGAAGGTTGTTCTTGAGAATATACCAGGCTACTAGCTATCCTTGGCCAAGAATCCTAAATCTATATTCGATAAGATCAGGAAAAGGGCGTTTAGTTTCCTTTAGACTAGCAATAAGTAAAAGGAAGGTGTCTACTTGATAAGTTGCGAAAGGCTAGCCAAACCTAATAAACTAGGTGGTTAGGGAATTAAAAACATCTATTTTGGTTAAGAATTAGCAGCAAAGAGTCTATGGAGGAGTTTATTCTCTAAAGGTTGTGGAACTTGGTTATCAAAAATAAATATTTGAAGCATAGATCAATTATTCATAGGATCAGATTAAATAACAACAATGTAAAAGGGGTTTTAAATTTTGGAAGTGTTTGATAAGCTCTTTTCATATTTTTGGGGACTAGTTAACTTGGAAACCAAGAAATGGCCGTTGTACAAAGATAGGGGAGGACCCTTATGTTGGTGGAGAAAGGTTTTATAACTTATCCATTGCTCTAGTAAATCTTCTTCGAGCAAAAAGGCATACAAAACTTGGCATTGCTCTAGTAAATCTTCTTCGAGCAAAAAGGCATACAAAACTTGGCTCAGGTGAGAGTAATTGAAGATGAAAATGGGGTTGGCGGAGATTGAAACAAGCCTAAGAAATGGAGCTACAGGGGACTTTTATTGAAGAATTGGTTTGCAGATGGTGAGGATACCTTAGTATGGTTGTGGAGTGACAGGACTAAAAAGGTAATTGCTCTTGCTTATGAAAGCAATTTCTCTTTCATCTTTTCAAGTAGAACAAAAATGGTGGTTTTCTTTTCAATGGAAATAACATGTTCCATTAAAGATTAAATTGTTCTGTTGCCTTTCACTGTAAAATATGATACTTGGATGATACTTGGGATAATTATAATTGGGTGAAGTTGTATCCTATGCAATAGTGAAGCAGAGACTATATATCATTTGGTGATTCACTGTATTTTTTCAAAGCTAGTTTGGTAGGAAGTCAAAATTGTCCAAAACTGGGTTTTCCAGTTATTGAAAATCAGCTTTCACAATCAAATTCTAAGAGCAAATGCATGGAAAGAGCTATCATGTCATATATGTTGGGAAATCTGGAAACATAGAAATGGTGTCTTATGAGAAGAAACAAAAAAATTCCATGAAAGTCGGCCTTAATGTAGTAGGTGCTTATGGGGAAGTCCATAGAGAAAAAGGAAGAAGAGTAGCTAGAATTGATAGAGTTGTTAGGCTTAATGGTTTCTTTGATGGAGCTTCTCAAGATAATGGAATAAGGTGTGGTGCTGGTGTGTATTTGAAAATGAGTGAGTTCTATATGGTTAAACTTAAACTGAATTGTGGCAGGAAAACAAATAGTCCAGGTGAATTACTAGCTCTTTGGGGACTTATCTTTTGCATGTACTAAACATATTCTACATATGCAGGTAGTTAGAGATTCCAAAGTGGTTTACTGATTGGGCTCTCTAGAAATGTCAGCTTCAGGTGGCTTTCCTCGAAAGCTAGATGCATAAAATTAAAATACTTCAAACTCAATTTTCAGAAATAGAATATCAACATATTAACATAGAATTTAATAGAAAAGTTGATTTGTTGTCGAAACAAGCTTTGGATTTAAAAGAAGGATCCATTCATTATGAGGAGAAGAATGGTTTAACTATGCTATCAGAAGGCATCCTTTCTATTTTCTAAATTGGATCTGTTGCATTTGTCCTGGTGGAGAACTGTTGCATACATATCAGAAGGCATCCTTTCTATTTTCTAAATTGGATCTGTTGCATTTGTCCTGGTGGAGAACTGTTGCATATATACCCTGTTGGATTAAATCTTGAACTGTAGGATGACTAACTAATTGTTAAAATCATTTTAGTTTATTAGTTCTGTTAAGTGGAGCGTGATGTCAACATGTGACAGGTTTTGTTTTGTTATGTGGTGCTGGTTAGTAGTTTTGTGGGTATCTTTTAAGTGCTTCTAGGGAGTGAATACATGTGACAGGTTTTGTTTTGTTATGTGGTGCTGATCAATAGTTTTGTGGGTATCTTTTAAGTGCTTCTAGGGAGTGAATACATTTTTATGTATACAAAATGTATCAGACTCGAAAGTATATATTTATACTTCGAATATTAATATAAAGTAAGTTTTTTTCCTGAACAATTAATTGAATTATAAAAATTTAAAGATAAAAAAATTAAAAATCTAAAGTTTTTATTTAAAACATTTAAAACATTTTTATAAAGTTTAAAGGTTATTTGGTAAGAAAATGAAAATGAAAGGGTACAGTACATTTTGTCGTGTGGCTAAACATCTTTGAAGAGGAGATATCACATATTAAAATTGGAATTAGCTTGATTACGAATAACATTAAAAGATTTGTTAAGGTGACTAAATCTGAGAGCTTTGTTAAGGAAATGGTTGAACCAAGATAATCAATGACTCCTTATAGTTAAAGAAATTTATTATAAAAAATGAAATAATCTTTATTTAAAATAAATGAATCATTAAATATATCCAGAATGACTAGAATATACTGGCCTGTTGACTCCTTATAGTTAAAGAAATTTATTATCGAAAATGAAATAATCTTTATTTAAAATAAATGAATCATTAAATATATCCAGAATGACTAGAATATACTGGACTGTCTTGTTCTTAAAAGAGTAGCCTAAACAAGCGACTTTTTTCCACCGCTTTTTCTTTTTACGGGTCATTTTTTATTGAATCTGGCAATGAATTTTGGGAATTCCAGATAACAGCCCTCAAACTTGTATGGGTGCCCCAGGGGATTTTGAGAGGGTTTTGAGAGTGCTGAATATATTTCTGCACTAAAAAATTAGGTTGCAAAAAAATGTTAGATTTTCTGAATTTACTTCAATATGATATAGGATCTTAACTGAGAGAACAACATGTACAGCATATCAATCATGGAGACAATAATGCAAGCACACAAGAGACACAAAGATATACTTGGGGAAAACCATAAAGGTGAAAAACCCCAATAACTTCCTCAGAGATAGATAGAGCAATGATACAACCAACCAATAGAGATAGCCATAACCTAGCAGCAATCCTCCTCCTCCATAAGTGCGCCTCTCCTCCTTGAGAGCATGTGTGAGAAGTGAGTGAGTAAATAGAGTGCCTCCCGCACTCTATTTATACTTGACTTGACTTGCCTTTTTACCTAACTCATGTAGGCTCGAACTTTACCACATAACATAATGCTGAGTGGGCCGACCCCCAATAGGGTGGTCTAATAACCCTTTGACCCACATGGCCGACCCCCAATAGGGTGGTCTAATAACCCTTTGACCCACATGACTTATACAGGGCCGACCCCAAATAAGGTGGTCTAATAACCCATCAAGTATAAGTTACGACACTTACAATATAAATGACGACACTTCCTTATAGAGGAATAATACCATCTCTATAGGAATACAATATACATATATGTGAAATACATTCCGAAGTTACATATACATCAACACTCCCTCTTAACTAGGAAGGTATTTCTCAGCACAGTTCCTCTAGCATAAGTCATCTTCTCTGGATCATCGTCACTGGATAATCATCATCGAGTCATCATCATCGTCACTGCTGCTGCTATCTCAATCAATCTCTGAATCTACTCGTCATAGGAAGTTCTACAGAGCCAGTCATTTTTCATACTGGATGTAGGCCCACCACCTGCAGGTCTTCATCATCACTGGCCATACTGTGGAATCCTCAGGACTTATTACGTGCGTCACAAAACCTGGCTGCAGCATCCCAGGCTATTACGAGCACACAGCTCTACCTGTAGGATCTCCCAGGAGCACATTACATGTGACCCATCACAAAACCTGGCTGAAGCATCCCAGGCTGTTACGAGCACGCGGCTCTACCTGTCGGATCTCCCAGGAGCACATTACATGTGATCTCACCACAAAACCTGGCTGAAGCATCTGAGGCCTTTTTCATCCTGTCCAGATCTCCCAGGAGCAAATTACATGTGGTCCACCACAAAACCTGGCTGAAGCATCTGAGGCCTTTTTCATCCTGTCCAGATCTCCCAGGAGCAAATTACATGTGGTCATGGCAAAACCTGGCTGAAGCATCTGAGGCCTTTTTCATCCTGTCCAGATCTCCCAGGAGCAAATTACATGCCATAGGACAAAACCTCGCAAGAGCATCTCAGGATGTTACGGGTACACAACTCCGACCTGAAATCTCCCAGGGCACAAATTACATGTCCTCCAAAGCAAAACCTTGCAAGAGCATTTGCCAGATGTCCCAGGGCACCGAATTACATGCCATAGGCAAAACCTCGAAAGACCATCTGCAAATCTCCCAGGGCACAAATTACATGCTTTCCTGCACAACCTGATCCACGGCCACAAAGTATCATCTGATACTCATCAAACATCATCCTGATGTACACATGATCATCCTGATCATCATCACTGCAACATCCTGCTGCATGTCATCTAGAGAAGCTCGTCATCCACGATCATCCTGATCATACAATGCATCCATCTGATGCACACATAGATACATGATCCACACAATGTATCCATCAATCATACATGATCTACCTGATCATACAAAGATACATGATCCACACAATGTACCCATCAACATACATGATCTACCTGATCATACAAAGATACATGATCCACACAATGTATCCATCAGCATCCATGATCTACCTGATCATACAAGGATACATGATCCACACAATGTATCCAAAAGCATCCAACATGATGCGTTCATACAAAATACATACACATGATCCAACTGATCATATCCAAGTAGAAACCAGAACATCATCCTGATGCCCATTATCCAGCACTTACATCCACAGCCATGTGAAGGATCCTCCTTCCAACATGCTTGGAATGGCTTCAACAAATGTGTCCATCACTTCTTCCTCGAAGTGTCCTCGATCTGAAGAACGCCAAGCCTCTCTCTGAAGTACTCGAACTTCACTCTGGCTAGCGGCTTCGCCAGCACATCTGTAATCTGCTCGTCTATCGCAACATATAGGAGCTTCACAGCTCCTCTCTGCACCATATCCCTGATATAGTGATATTTGATCTCTATGTGTTTCGACCTGTCATGAAACACTGGGTTCTCGGACATCTTCACACAACTCTGGTTATCACAGAAGATACCAGTAGCCTCCAATGGGAGATCAAATAACCCAGATAGTAGCTTCCGTAGCCATACTACCTCACATCTAGCTGAACAGGCTGCAACATACTCTGCCTCAGCTGTACTCAGCGCTACGCAGGACTGCTTCCTGCTAAACCAAGAGATCACACCTGATCCCATACTGAAGCAACACCCAGATGTGCTCTTCCTGTCTGCAGCACTGCCAGCCCAGTCTGAATCAACATAACCCTGCAGGTTAAACTTTTGATTCGCCTCATACCTGAGCCCATAATCCACTGTACCCTTCAGGTACCTCAGAACATGCTTTACAGCAACCAGGTGAACTCTTCTTGGATCCGTCAGGAACTGGCTCAATGTGTTCACAGCAAAGCAAATGTCTGGTCTCGTGTTCGTCAGGTACATCAAGGACCCAATCACCTGACGATACATAGAGACATCAACTGGCTCAGATGAAGCATCACATAGAAGCTTCAGATTCGATGCCATCGGTGTGGCCATGGCCTTGCAATCCATCATCCTGAACCTCTTTAGGATCTCTACTGCATACTTCCCTTGTCCAAGGAAGATTCCATCTGCACTCTGCCACACCTCCATGCCAAAAAACGAATAGTGCATCATCCCCAAGTTCTTCATCTTGAACTCGGTAGTAAGCTTCCGCTGCGTGTCGGCAATCAATCTATCTTCATCATACCAAGTTCTGCACATATATGATTTCCTATCATGTGTCTCAAAACCAAGTGGCTGCTCTACGTACACTTCTTCTTCACCTACACCATTCAAGGAAGCTGTCTTGAATCCATCTGGTGTATCTTCTATTTCATCACTTTTATATTTCTCAATGCTGCCATCTGCAACATGCTTGATCTGATAGTTCCATTTGGAATTCATAGCAAACTTCCCTTCATGTCTTGGGATTACATCCCAAACATCATTCTTCATGATCGACGGATCATGGCATTTCATTTCTTCATCCCAGATCCTGGGAACTTCAATATCTTCAATATCTTCAATAGATATATTTGTTGCTGGAACAAATGTTGTAGTTCTTCTTTTGTAGGAGATGGCATACGATCTTTCCTACAAAACAAGTTAAATTGCATGATTAGAAAACATCTCATAGTTTTCAGAACAAATTCTTACACATAAAGAAATATGCCATACAGTCATGCAATTATCTTAGCCAATGCTTCAATACAACATTTATCCAAATTCCGTAACTTTCTAGATGCCTTCCAATCTCTACCAGAACATTGTTAAGAGTGTGCACAACTCCCAACATGTCAGCAAAGAGGTTTCATTCTAGATAAGTAGCAATGGAATGTTGTATAGTGCCATAGGCCACTTACCCATGCATATTAGGAGTATACTGTTCATCAATGCAATTATTCTAATATGCATAATACACAACCTAATTCTAGGAACATCAGTATATACATTATTGAACAGTATTATTTAAGAAATTCAAATACTTATCTTTGTTTGTTCGTTGGGTGGACTCCCTCTGAGTCTTTGCTTCCTTGCAGGAGCTGCTGGAGTCCTAATATGAAGTAGCTTCTTCTACACCTTTCTGTTGTGGAGAGATGGTCAACTCCCTCTGAATATCTGCATCCTTGCATAAACCACTGGAGTGTACTCCCTCTTGATCTTTGCTTCCTAGATTACCTGTTCTTGAACTCATATTCATCCTTGGTTTCTATGCATGCTTATTAGTATCATGATTGTGTTATCCTTGTGATCTCATATAAAATCATACATTCATTAGTATACTATTAAAACACAATAATCCCAAGCATGTATAGTCATGATCATTTCAAACAGAAAATAATAAGCATTAGCATTTTATGTAGGATTCTTATGGTTAGTCAAATCATAAGAAACATAACATGTCTAAACCTGTAATTATTCAAACCTATGACTCTTCAGGTTAGTTGAATCATTAATCAAGATAAGAGATATAATATGCATAAAACCTGTGATTATTCAAACCTATACCATCATGATTCTTCTGGTTAGTCATATCATCAATTATGGTAAGAAACATAATATGCATACAATCATGATTATTCAAACCTATGACTTCATGAATAATCATTATCAACAACACAACAGTATAAGATCCTAACCCAAGGTAGGATTCTAGCTTGATATAGGAAAAACATACCTGGATTAGCATGCTAGCTATTTATGTCTAACATACCCGCATAATGTCTTCTTGTTCTTCGTCAATGACTTGTGCTAGTAACCTGCATGTCTCATAAGTTAACCATTACAAAACCAAGTTATACATACCTCGTAAATGGATCTTCTATGAGATCCATAACAATGGATGAATCTTTGTCCTCATGTTATCATGATCATATGTTCTTGGACCAGAACATGATTTGTCTTTCTTGGTGTACCTTTCATGTTAGTAGACAACATAAACCTCATACAACACCATAATGCATTAGTACAATCATAAGTGTCAACACCTTAATCAATGAATATTTTCTATCGTGCATTCATAGTTTTATTAAGGTGATATGACAAGTCTAAAATCAAGAGTGTACTAACCGTAATAACATGAAGACAAGCATACCATAAACTTAATCATGAACAAATATCGAGACATACCTTGATGAGTCATACCTGTCGAGATCGCTAGTAATCTTCTTATGTAAGGCCTTAGCCTTATCTCCCTCTGAAACAGGAACTTCTTCACCTATGTAGGTGACCAATCCATCTTCTTCTAGGATTAACCCAATCCACTTGATTTGCAAGAACTGGACCTGGAGCTGGATATGGGTTTGTCAGAGAAACCCAAAAATTCAAACTTTGAATTTCAAACTTCCGAAAGGATAGAAATATGCGCCTTGATGAGCTGATCAAATTGGTATATTCATAATTTGAAAACTGCAAAGTTTCACTCCTCAATTTTGCCTTTGAAACTTTCGGATTCACTGGACGTGACCCTGAACTGGGGTTTGATGAATCCCACTCTTTTTCCCAATCAAAAGGTTTGATCCAAATCTCTAAGCTTCTATTTTTCTGAAGAGCTTCCAGCCGTGGTCTCAGATTTCAAAAATTCTCATTTTTACAGAAGCCCTAATTTTCCACTTTCCTGATCAAAGTCCCGAACTAGGGTCTGATCAAGCCCGGCCTTCTGCCCAACCAAAAATTCTGATTTTGGTCTCTAAATTTTTATTTTGATGAGTAGCATTCAGCCGTGGTCTCCGATTACAAAAATTCCAACTTTCTTCAAAGCCCTAAATTCCGGAAGCCATGAATGAAGGTACCAAAAAATAATTCTGTTTTGACAGAAATATGTACCTGATTGTTTCTGATGTAACTCTGAAATTTTTGATCTACAGGGTCTGAAAAAGTTTTCTGAGATAGCCTGACCTGTTAGCTTTCCATCCTGATAGGTCTGACCTCAATTGGATGTTCTGAGAGAGAGTTATGCCAAATGTCGCAACGTGACCTGTTTTGGGAAAATACAGGAGAGCGAACTTGTACGGCATGCCACGTGTCACTGTTTGACCTTCGGCCTCTGAAAAAGTTTTTTGAGATAGCTCGACCTGTTATCTTTCCATCTTGACAGGTCTGACCTCAATTGGATTCTCTGAGAGAGAGTTATGCCAAGTGTCGCAACGTGACCTGTTTATGGGATAAAACAGTAGAGCGCACTTGTACGACGTGCCACGTGTCACTGGTTCAACTTAGGCCTCTGAAAAAGTTTTCTGAGATAGTACAGTCTGTGTACTACCTGTCACTTTTCACGAAATTTCATTTGGAGCTTCCTAGCCCAAGTTATGACCTTTTTCCCAAGGTCACCTGATTTTGACTCAGATCTGGAAGAGGCAGAAACCCTATATTGCACAGATCATAAATCACAAAGTACAACGAATTAGAGGTTGTCCTTTGGACACAAGGTACCTGGAGATCTTAGCTTCGGCCTGTAACAATTTCAGATCCGAAAACTTCGACAAAACGGATTTATAGCGAAAGTGCTACGATGACTGGTTTTTGCTATATCAAGCCCTAGCATCGTAAGTGCAACAAGTGTCATACATGCCATATCATGCCTTCTTTCAGGCTAGCTCTGATACCATGTTAGATTTTCTGAATTTACTTCAATATGATATAGGATCTTAACTGAGAGAACAACATGTACAGCATATCAATCATGGAGACAATAATGCAAGCACACAAGAGACACAAAGATATACTTGGGGAAAACCATAAAGGTGAAAAACCCCAATAACTTCCTCAGAGATAGATAGAGCAATGATACAACCAACCAATAGAGATAGCCATAACCTAGCAGCAATCCTCCTCCTCCATAAGTGCGCCTCTCCTCCTTGAGAGCATGTGTGAGAAGTGAGTGAGTAAATAGAGTGCCTCCCGCACTCTATTTATACTTGACTTGACTTGCCTTTTTACCTAACTCATGTAGGCTCGAACTTTACCACATAACATAATGCTGAGTGGGCCGACCCCCAATAGGGTGGTCTAATAACCCTTTGACCCACATGGCCGACCCCCAATAGGGTGGTCTAATAACCCTTTGACCCACATGACTTATACAGGGCCGACCCCAAATAAGGTGGTCTAATAACCCATCAAGTATAAGTTACGACACTTACAATATAAATGACGACACTTCCTTATAGAGGAATAATACCATCTCTATAGGAATACAATATACATATATGTGAAATACATTCCGAAGTTACATATACATCAACAAAAAAATCGCCGAATTCCACCCACCAAAAACTGCCAGTAAAAGGTCGGGCGTTTAGCCTCTCCTTCGTTCTTAAATAGCTGTCTGATTGTGACTTGCACAGGATTTACCTGAAATACTGTATTTGCACAACTGTCAATAGAAAAGACCGACTATGAATTTTCATCTAAAACGTTGCATTGGCAGAGTTCTATTGAAGAACTCTTACTACCAAGATAGGGCCTCAGATATCAATAGTGCTTATCAAACCCGGATTACAATATCTACCCAAAATCTCATAATTAGATGCATCTGCAAATCTATGCATCATCTCCTTCTGTACATTTAACAGGAAAATAAACATTGTTACTCTTTCTAGAGTGAAGAGATTAAACCCATTCATGGCATAAAGTATTCCAAGTAAAATTGCAAGCATTGCACATTTTTATTCTCAGAGTCGATGCAAAAGCATACGATTTCCATGATACAGAGTCGTACATGCATAAGTTTTATGGTTGGACAAAAAAGAACTGCATTGGAACTTCACAAGTACAGAATCGAGCATCTAGCCAATGAACGTTAGATATGCAAATGCAACCATCAATTCATGTCACTCAATGTCTTGCTTTCGTGGCATCCACACGGTCACTCCACCACTAGCAGTGTCTGTTTTAACACATTCTCCAAAACCTCATTGCATCCAAGAGCCTAAATTATTCAAGCCCAAAAACATCAAAGGAACATAAAACTACAGAAGACTGGTTCATCTTGGTCTGATTAGAATGGGAAAACCTCTCCCACTAATAGTTTCTTTTGTCGGAGTAGAACTGGGATCATATCCCTTCCCTTCATCCAAACAATATAAAAAAGACAAAAACAACTTTTAACTTGGCAACTTTCCTGGAAGCTTCCTAACTGCGAAACAAGGCACTGAGGTGACCTTCATCCCGGAAGCTAACATTATAACAAATCACTTACAAAGTGATAGTGACAGCACCATGAATCTCAAATCAATTCAACCTAGTTGCCCGGTATAACGCCTATACATCATAGACCAAACAAAGACATGTTAGTAGAGCCAAACAAGACATGTTATTTGATCATTCAAAGGCTGCCACCATGAATCTCAAATCAATTCAACCTAGTTGCCCGGTATAACCCCTATACATCATAGACCAAACAAAGACATGTTAGTAGAGCCAAACAAGACATGTTATTTGATCATTCAAAGGCTGCCTCCATAAACATGAGGCACAATGCACATAGACTAATTAAAGTGTTGAGCAGTGGACTTTTATCCCCAAGAGCTGTGGACTCTCTGGTAACTGTTATATTTTCTGAGCATCCAAGAATTTTCATGCTTACGGCCCTTTCAGTCATTTTCTATACCTCTGCAGAAACATAAATCAAATTGCTTTGCACAATGCTACAGAACTCCCTATGATTACATCATAAGTTATAACATATAAATAAATACACTCAAGTCATAGGACATGAAATTTAATCATGTTGTTTCTACAATCATACGATGTGTCCGTCAACAATGATCAGTCGAATATTGAACCTTTGTACTTAAATGCCTGGGATCATCTCCTACAAGCATCCCCTTCATTAACCGTGTACAGAATCCACTAGCGCATCCACATCAAATATATGATCATTTTCCACCATCTGATTTGGCTGGCAATATCCCAAAAATCCATGGTTAAACACAGCTGGTCCATGAGATGGGCAGGCAGATGAAACATCCAATTGATCAAGATCAAAATCTGAGAAGGAAAGTGCTCTCTAGTTGTTTGCCATGGGAGAATAAAAGTAATAAAAAAGTTGCAGAGGCTATGCCAGATTATTTCATCTACCCAATGAGTTGTTTCACAGAGGATATTGTCATGCATTCATGTTTTTCTAGTTCTGGACCAAGAACTGACCAGCCTCGCGCACAGTATTGCAGAAGAATCAATCAAATGGTTTTTTCATCAAAAATGATCAGTGGAATATTGAGCGTTTGCACTCCATGCACTGGATCATCTCCTACAAGCACCACATCTTCTTTATTATCTGTCTACATAGTGCACCCTACAAGCATCACATCTCTTTCATTATCTGTCTAAACAGTGCACCGGCCCATGCTAGAATCCTAAACTTCTCCTTCCATATCAAATTGGAATTTGTTTGACTTGGCTGACAGTATTACAGAAACTAGTGGCTAAAAGGGTATATCAGCTGCGCTTATGAAAGGGAAGTCTTGGTCTATTTGTTTTGATGGTCAAGGGTAGTTTCTACAATAAAGGTCGGGAAGGCTCCTTAGCTACTCTAGAAGACTTTAGGCTGCACAGTTAGGAAATGCAAACTTGGGAAAGACATAAATGCAAACAATTTCATGATATGATGTTTTGGCATAGCCGTTGGCACCTCTTCTATCATATGGTTGTGACCACAATCTTATTTTTGTTTTCATATGGCAAGATGCAAATCATTGAATCATACTTGTTGAATTATACTTATTTTTGCTTTCGGATGGCAAGCGGCACGCCATTGAGACTCATCTTAAACAAATAGTGTTCATAGACTGCGTTCTCTGACTCTAAACTCCACAATGGTCATATTTTGATTTTGATTTCTAAGAACTCATCCGGAGTCATATTTTGATTTTGATTTTATCACTTAAAAGTTTGGTGTGCCTTCCCATCTCAATGAACACCTATTTGGCCAAGAATTCTTGTGATACTTCCAGCCAAACCAAATGGTCAAAATGTTAATGGAAAAATTATTTATGCAACTCAAACCTGGAAACGTGAACAGATGAGCGCCTGAGTTTGTTATATTCCTTACAAGTCCTCAGAGAGAGTCTAGTCTCTGTAGGTGACTCCATTTGAGATACTGATATGCTATTTGCTGCAATAAAGAAGGTTTGACGCAATTAGCTAAAGAAATTTAAGAAAGAAAAGCTTGGACCAAAAGCCAGTGATTGCAGAGGAAAGAGCATTGATTAACTTACCTCACCAGCCGATCCCGGATAAATGAAGCTCCTCGTATTAGAGCAGCTGTGCCTTTGCACAGAGGGGATGGATTCTCGCAGACCCAGATCCATAAACTTAACCCTGTCGACCTGCCGGCCCTCTCCATGAACATAACATTTCATTTGCTCACGGGATTTTCCTCTGTAGAAGCCATGTGAGATTAGTACCCAGCCGCGGGCGTGCCATGCTTCTTCACGCACCGCCATTACATTAGAGCTAAACAGAGGAAAGCTCAGAGGAAAAAGAAAAGCGTGGCCAATGTAACCACCAAAACGTAGAAACCCTAAAAACCCTATTCAAGGATGAGGTGATTATCAGGGTAGATAAATGATAAATGTATAAACTCGAGGTTTTGTGTTTTTCAATGGAGGATAGCTGGCGCGCGCCCGGACGCGGAGGCGCCGTGAGAGCCGCGTAGCGTAGGATAAAAGCCAACCAAAACGCCCCGGCGATTTTGGGATAAAAAACGGTTAAAATTCTGGTTGGAAATTGTTATTTTCGCATTTTTTGTAATTTCAGCAATTGAGATTGTAAGATCTAGATTAATTGCCCGCCCCAGCCACCAGCCTAAAAGAGGGTAAATAAATGTGTAAACTCAGGGTTAGTTGAATTATATGTACCATAGTTGAGTTGTGAGTTGGAAGGTCATAAGTGAGAGGTAGGTAAATGATGATTCAATATTTATGTGATTTATTTTCCACAAGGAGGTCATAAGTAATAGCCTTTGTTCATCTTTTATACCCCTCTTCGATTTGCTTACAGTTGTCTTGATAGCCTAATGTGATTCATGTTAGGACCTTGATAGCCTAATGTGTATTCAGGTTAGGACCACCCATTGTTGCTTAGGCTTGAGATAAGGAGGATGGTGAGGATGGTGGGGTCTAGATGAAATAAATTTATTCATAGTTAGGAATTTCCTGGCATACATGTAGAGATCATAATGACAAGGTTCAGGAAAATGCAGTTTTCCTTTTATTTTGTTCTTATGTTTATGGTTGAGTTAGTCTGTTGAATTTGTGGAATTAGGTGTTAAAAAAGCAACTCATCTAATTTTGAATGTCCATGGAATATATGAAATGTTTGTGTGGTCTAGACAATATCACTATGCAAAATTTATGGTGATTGTCAAACCATCATACTTTTATTTGGGAAATTGCTTAAATTGAAAATAAAAGTAAAAAACTTGTTGATGCAAGAGCATGAACACCTTGGAATTGAGATTCAGCTCGAAGATTGGACGATCATGGTGTATTTCAAAAGGTGGAGTTGCACGCTAACTCGAACCACCTTTTTTCCTTCAAAATTAATCTTTTCCATCCATTTAACTTCCTTTGATAGGAAGGCTTACCTCTTTTTAGAGATTGGCATAGCCTTGAAAGCAATGTCGCCTTTGCCCCCGAAATGTGGCTCGTCACTGGATCTTTCCTTCTCCATTTGATATTCTAGTTTAACCTAGGTTTGTTCACATGCATGAATGACCATCCACAAGGTAGTTAAGGAGGACGGGAGGCATTTAATTTCACAATGATACATAAGAAATTTCTAAGGAACCCTACCCATCCGTCTTAATTTATTCATTAAAACTCTTTGTAATTTTCTTAAAAGGAAGGGATTTCAATTACATTTGGGGATTATCATGAAGGAGGGGAAGAAGAGGCCATGGGAGGGTGAAAGGGAGGCTAGGGAAGAAAAGAAGTTGCATGGAGAAGTGGACAAATTGCGTGAATATGATGGAGAAGGAGGAAGTCGTGGGAGAAGTAAAGAAGACTGCATGGGGAAGAAAACAAGGCAAGGTTGTGTAGAGGAGAAACAAAAGAGGAGGGGAGTGTTAAATTTTCAGAATTTACTTCAATCTGATCTAGGATCTTAACTGAGAGAACAACATGTACAACATATCTACAGCATATCAATCATGATGACAATAATGCAAGCACACAAGAGACACAAAGATTTACTTGGGGAAAACCATAAAGGTGAAAAACCCCAATAACTTCCTCAGAGATAGATAGAGCAATGATACAACCCAACCAAGAGATAGACATATCCTAGCAGCAGATCCTCCTCCTCCATAAGTGCGCCACTCCTCTTTGAGTGCATGAGTGAGAAGTGAGTGATCAAATAGAGTGCCTCCCGCACTCTATTTATACTTGACTTGACTTGCCTTTTACATAAATCATGTAGGCTCGAACTTAACCACATAACATAATGCTGACTGGGCCGACCCCCAATAGGGTGGTCTAATAACCCTTCGACCCACATGGCTGACCCCCAATAGGGTTGTCTAATAACCCTTTGACCCACATGACTCATACAAGGCCGACCCCAACAAGGTGGTCTAATAACCCATCAAGTATAAGTTACGACATTTACAATATAAATGACAACACTTCCGTATAGAGGAATAATACCATCTCTATAGGAGTACATACAACATACATATATGAAATACATTCTGAAGTTACATATACATCAACACTCCCTCTTAACTAGGAAGGTATTTCTCAGCACAGGTCTTCTAGCACAAGTCTTCTTATCTGGATCATCGTCACTGGATAATCGTCATCGAGACATCATCATCGTCACTGCTGCTGCTATCTCAATCAATCTCTGAATCTACTCGTCATAGGAAGTTCTACAGAGCCAGTCCTTTTTCATATTGAATGTAGGCCCACCACCTGCAGGTCTTCATCATCACTGGCCATACTGTGGAATCCTCAGGACTTATTATGTGCGTCACAAAACCTTAAAAGAGTCTCTTGACTAGCAAGAACTCTAAAGAGCATCTGAGGCCTTTTTCATCCTGTCCAGATCTCCAGGACTTATTACATGTGACCCCACCACAAAACCTCGCAAGAGCATCCCAGGTTGTTATGAGCACGCAGCTCTACCTATAGGATCTCCCAGGGCACGAATTACATGTGGTCATGGCAAAACCTCGCAAGAGCATCCCAAGACTGATTACGGGCACACAGCCCAACCTATCGGATCTCCCAGGGAACCGAATTATATGCCATAGGACAAAACCTCGAAAGAGCATTTGCCAGATATCCCAAGGCACCGAATTACATGCCATAGGCAAAACCTCGAAAGACTATCTGCAGATCTCCCAGGGCACCGAATTATAAGTCCTCCCAGAGCAAAACCTCGAAAGAGCATTTGCCAGATATCCCAGGGCACCGAATTACATGCCATAGGCAAAACTTCGAAAGACTATCTGCAAATCTCCCAGGGCACCAAATTACATGCTCATCTGCACAACCTGATCCACGGCCATAAAGTATCAACCTGATACTCACCATACAGCATCCTGATGTACACATGATCATCCTGATCATCATCACTGCAACATCCTGTTGCATGTCATCTGGAGCAACATCCTGAAGCTCGTCATCCATGATCATCTTGATCATCATCACTGCAACATCCTGCTGCATGTCATCCGGAGCAACATCCTGAGGCTCGTCATCCATGATCATCCTGATCATATAATGCATCTACATGATGCATACCAAGTATCTACCTGATACATATCATCATACATGATCCACCTGATCATACAATGTATCCACCTGATACAAATACAAATACATGATACATATCACCATACATGATCCACCTGATCATACAATGTATCCACCTGATACATATACAGATACATGGTCCAAGCATCCAACATGATGCATATACAAAAATACATACACATGATCCAACCGATCATATCCAGCATCCAACATGATGCATACATACATATAAATGATCCAACTGATCATATCCAGCATCCAACATGATGCATACATACATATAAATGATCCAACTGATGATATCCATCATCCAACATGATGCATACATATAAATGATCCAACTGATCATATCAAAGCAAAAATCAGAACATCATCCTGATGCTCATCATCCAACACTTACATCCACAGCCATGTGAAGGATCCTCCTTCCAACATGCTTGGAATGGCTTCAGCAGATGTGTCCATCACTTCTTCATCGAAGTGTCCTCGATCTGAAGAACGCCAAGCCTCTCTCTGAAGTACTCGAACTTCACCCTGGCTAGTGGCTTCGTCAGCACATCTGCAATCTGCTCGTCCGTCGCAACATACAGGAGCTTCATAGCTCCTCTCTGCACCATATCCCTGATATAGTGATATTTGATCTCTATGTGTTTCGACCTGTCATGAAACACTGGGTTCTCGGACAGCTTTACACAAATCTGGTTATCACAGAAGATACCAGTAGCATCCAACGGGAGATCAAATAACTCAGACAGTAGCTTCCATAGCCATACTGCCTCACAACTAGCTGAACAGGCTGCAACATACTCTGCCTCAGCTGTACTCAGTGCTACGCAGGACTGCTTGCTGCTAAACCAAGAGATCACACTTGATCCCATACTAAAGCAGCACCCAGATGTGCTCTTCGTATCTGCAGCACTGCCAGCCCAATCTGAATCAACATAACCCTGCAGGTTAAACTCTTGATTCGCTTCATACTTGAGCCCATAATCCATTGTACCCTTTAGGTACCTCAGAACATGCTTTACAGCAACCAGGTGAACACTTCTCGGATCTGTCAGGAACTAACTCAATGTGTTCACAGCAAAGAAAATGTCTGGTCTCGTGTTCGTCAGGTACATCAAGGACCCAATCATCTGACGATACATAGAGACATCAACCGGCTCAGATGAAGCATCACAAAGAAGCTTCAGATTCGATGCCATAGGTGTGGCCATAGCCTTGCAGTCCATCATCCCGAACCTCTTCAGGATCTCTACTGCATACTTCCCTTGTCCAAGGAAGATTCCATCTGCACTCTGCCACACCTCCATGCCAAAAACAAATAGTACATCATCCCCAAGTTCTTCATCTCGAACTCGGCAGCAAGCTTCCACTGCGTGTCAGCAATCAATCTATCTTCACCTGTAACAAACAGGTTATCCGCATACAAAAGTAGTATCACTGGATTGCCTTCCTCAACCTTGTAGAAAAGGTTGGAATCCGCTTTATTCTTGGTAAAGCCCAAACTTGATAGAAAGTTGTCTATCCTACCATACCAAGTTTTGCACACATATATGACTACACCATGCTGTCTTGAAATCCATCTGGTGCATCTTCTATTTCATCACTTTTATATTTCTCAATGCTGCCATCTGCAACATGCTTGATCTGATAGTTCCATTTGGAAGTCACAACAGACTTCCCTTCAGCTCTTGGGATTACATCCCAAACATCATTCTTCATGATCGACGGATCATGGCATTCTTCCCATATCCTGGGAACTTCAATATCTTCAATAGATAATTTTGTTGCTGAACAAATGTTGTAGTTCTTCTTTTGTAGGAGATGGCATACGATCTTTCCTACACAACAAGTTAAATTGCATGATTAGAAAACATCTCATAGTTTTCAGAACAAATTCTTACACATAAAGAAATATGTCATATAGTCATGCAATTATCTTAGCCAATGCTTCAATACAACATTTATCCATATCCTATAACTTTCTAGATGCCTTCCAATCTCTACCAGAACATTGTTAAGAGTGTGCACAACTCCCAACATGTCAGCAAAGAGGTTTCCTTCTAGATAAGTAGCAATGGAATGTTGTACAGTGCCATAGGCCACTTACCCATGTATATTAGTAGTATACTGTTCATTAATGCAACTATTCTAATATGCATAATACACAACCTAATTCTAGGAACATCAGTATATACATTATTGAACAGTATTATTTAAGAAATGACAATTCAAATACTTATCTTTGTTTGTTTGTTGGGTGGACTCCCTCTGAGTCTTTGCTTCCTTGCAGGAGCTACTGGAGTCCTAATCTGAAGTGGCTTCTTCTACACCTTTTTGTTGTGAAATGTAGAGAGATGGTCAACTCCCTCTGAATATCTGCATCCTTGCAGAAACTACTGAAGTGTGTTCCTTTGCTTTCTTACAGGAACAACTGGAGTGTGCTCCCTCTTGATCTTTGCTTCCTAGATTACCTGTTCTTGAACTCATATTCATCCTTGGTCCCTATGCATGCTTATTAGTATCATGATTGTGTTATCCTTGTGATCTCATATAAAATCATACATTCATTAGTATATTATTAAAACACAATAATCTCAAGTATGTATAGTCATTATCATTTCAAACAGAAATAATAAGCATTAGCATTCAAGGTTTATGTAGGATTCTTATGGTTAGTCAAATCATAAGAAACATAACATGTCTAAACCTATAATTACTCAAACCTATGACTCTTTAGGTTAGTCATATCATTAATTAAGGTAAGACACATAATATGCATATACCCATGATTATTCAAACTTATGACTTCATGAATAATCATTATCAACAACACAACAGTATAAGATCCTAACCCAAGGTAGGAATCTAGCTTGATATAGGAAAAACATACCTGGATTAGCATGCTAGCTAGTTATGTCTAACATACCCGTATAATGTCTTATGGTTCTCTTCAGTGACTTGTGCTAGTAACCTGCATGTCTCATAAGTTAACCATTGTAAAAACAAGTTATACATACCTCGATGAGTCATACCTGTTGAGATCGCTTGTAATATTCTTATGTAAGGTCTTAGCCTCATCTCCCTTTGAAACAGGAACTTCTTCACTTATGCAGGTGACCAATCCATCTTCTTCTAGGATTAACCCAATCCACTTGATTTGCAAGAACTGGACCTGGAGCTGGATATGGGTTTGTTAGAGAAAACCCAAAAATTCAAACTTTGAATTTCAAACTTCCGAAAGGATAGAAATATGCG
Organism: Larix kaempferi; assembly: GCA_027924585.1. NCBI lineage: Eukaryota > Viridiplantae > Streptophyta > Pinopsida > Pinales > Pinaceae > Larix > Larix kaempferi. The sequence goes on along the minus strand of BSBM01000459.1, from coordinate 6,749,456 downwards.
CCTTGATGAGCTGATCAAGCTGGTATATTCAGAATTTGAAAACTGCAAAGTGTCACTCCTCAAATTTGCCTTTGAAACTTCTGGATTCACTGGACGTGACCCTGAACTGGGGTTTGATGAAGCCCACTCTTCTGCCCAATCAAAAGGTTTGATACAAATCTCTAAGCTTCTATTTTTCTGAGGAGCTTCCAGCCGTGGTCACAGATTTCAAAAATTCCCATTTTTACAGAAGCCCTAATTTTCCACTTTTCTGATCAAAGTCCCGAACTAGGGTCTGATCAAGCCCGGCCTTCTGCCCAACCAAAAATTCTGATCTTGGTCTCTAAATTTCTATTTTGATGAGTAGCATCCAGCCGTGGTCTCCGATTACAAAAATTCCAACTTTCTCCGAAGCCCTAAATTCCGGAAGCCATGAATGAAGGTACTCAAAAATAATTCTGTTTTGACATAAATATGTACCTGATTGTTTCTGGTGTAAATCCGAACTTTTCAATCCACAGGGTCTGAAAACGTTTCTTGAGATAGCATGACTTGTTATCTTTCCATCCTGACAGGTCTGGCCTCAATTGGATTCTCTGAGAGAGAGTTATGCCAAGTGTCGCAACGTGACCTGTTTATGGGATAATACAGGAGAGCAAACTTGTACGGCGTGCCACATGTCACTGTTTCAACTTCGGCCTCTAAATTTTTTTCCTGAGATAGCTCGCCCTGTTATCTTTCCATCCTGACAGGTCTGACCTCAATTGGACTCTCTGAGAGAGAGTTATGCCAAGTGTCGCAACGTGACCTGTTTATGGGATAATACAGGAGAGCGAACTTGTACGGCGTGCCACGTGTCACTGATTCAACTTCGGCCTCTGAAACATTTTCCTGAGATAGTAGATTCTGTGTACTACTTGTCACTTTTTACGAAATTTCATTTGGAGCTTCCTAGCCCAAGTTATGACCTTTTTCCCAAGGTCACCTGATTTTGACTCAGATCTGGAAGAGGCAGAAACCCTATATTGTACAGATCATAAATCCCAAAGTACAACGAATTAGAGGTTGTCCTTTGGACACAAGGTACATGGGGATTTAAGCTTCGACCTGTAAAGATTTCATATCCGAAAACTTTTCCAAAACGGATTTATAGCGAAAGTGCTACGATGACTGGTTTTTGCTATATCAAGCCCTAGCATCGTAAGTGCAACAAGTGTCATACATGCCATATCATGCCTTCTTTCAGGATAGCTCTGATACCATGTTAAATTTTCAGAATTTACTTCAATCTGATCTAGGATCTTAACTGAGAGAACAACATGTACAGCATATCAATCATGATGACAATAATGCAAGCACACAAGAGACACAAAGATTTACTTGGGGAAAACCATAAAGGTGAAAAACCCCAATAACTTCTTCAGAGATAGATAGAGCAATGATACAACCCAACCAAGAGATAGACATATCCTAGCAGCAGATCCTCCTCCTCCATAAGTGCGCCACTCCTCCTTGAGTGCATGAGTGAGAAGTGAGTGATCAAATAGAGTGCCTCCCGCACTCTATTTATACTTGACTTGACTTGCCTTTTACATAAATCATGTAGGCTCGAACTTAACCACATAACATAATGCTGACTGGGCCGGCCCCCAATAGGGTGGTCTAATAACCCTTCGACCCACATGGCCGACCCCCAATAGGATGGTCTAATAACCCTTTGACCCACATGACTCATACAGGGCCGACTCCAACAAGGTGGTCTAATAACCCATCAAGTATAAGTTACGACATTTATAATATAAATGACAACACTTCCGTATAGAGGAATAATACCATGTCTATAGGAGTACATACAACATACATATATGAAATACATTCCGAAGTTACATATACATCAACAGGGAGAAGGTATGTGGAGAAGAAAGAAACATAATGGAGGAGTCCAGAGCATGGGTAAACAAAGAAGGAGATGGAGAAAGAGGAAGGTGAAGCCTATATGAAGTTAAAGGAGAGCATAGAAGAAAGGAGACAAAGGAAGAACAAAAGTAAAAGAAGAACAAAAGTAGAAGAAGTCACAGACTGAAAACAAGAATAAATTACAATAATCTAGAGGCAAATATTTCTTTCTAGAATTGTTAAGGAATTTAATGTAATGCATAGCTGAGACTTAGACTAGTAGGATGAGGGTTTTTATGAAGATGAGAGCCCTTAAAGGCCTATAATGTATTTTTTATAATTTTTTTGAAATTAATGAGAGGCCATTTGAGCCAATTTAATACATAAAATCTTGTTGCCTGTGTATATTTCAATTTGTTGCATCTATAGCAGTTGTCTCAATGGGTTCCAGGCATGTCATGCCGTCTGGTTTATTATTGTTTGTAGAGTTTTAATGTTGTGGGTGAGTTTTGAGATTTGCAAGGGGGATAAAGTTGTCGATTTGCATTAGTTGGTATTAGAGCCAGTAGTTATCATGTGGAGGGGAAGAAAATGTAGCTCAGTAACTAAGGTTGTGGGTAGAGTTGCAAGAGAAGTAAAGTGAATATTGCAACTCTAGCATTGAGGTGTTAGGTAGAGTTGTAGGTTGTGGTATCCTGCAATAATCTCCTTCAATATATGTGTGTGTGTGTATTATTTTAATTAGTTGTTGTTAAGCTAGTTAGAGAGTGTTGTTAAGTTATGAACATAACGCACCATGAGACATTATGAAATAATGGTGTGGATGTAATGTGTATATATTAAAATGTTAATATTGGTTAAATATCTAAGGCAGATTTGGGCAGAACCGAAATAATGAGGAGCCATGATCCCATTAAAGGAGAGTTAAGGCTAGGAGAAGGGTCCACATGTTAGCAAAATTTGAATCACATTTCATAAAGAGACTTAGTGGTTGAAAAAAAAAACCTCCCAAAAAGTTAGCCATAACTCCTAAAATATAGGGTGGGGTGTTTTTCTCTAATTAAGAGAGAAAACCTTACCCATATCTTGGGAGAGTTCGAATAGGTAAAAAAAATAGTACAAGTTTTTTTATTGTTATAGGAAAGGTAATAGTAGAAGTCCAAGTTTAACCTAACTAAGTACAAAAGGATTATGCTCATACTGTGAGCACAATGAAGTGTAGAATGAGGCAGGTAATGTAAGTGCTTAGTACTTACAGCTTGGAAGGTTGGTAAAAGAGTGAATTTTTTAGCTAAGAACATGCAAGAGACTTATAGGAAACCCTTCATTACACACTATTCAAAGCACATTCAGTAATAGGTGTGAAATTTGGAAGAGGTTACATTACTTGACAGAACATGATAAGCTATGTGTAGACACTTCATTTGAGGGAGACTTGAACAAAACGCCTGAATCTTAGCCCTAATGGTGTCATGGCTCAACCCTAATGGTATCATGGCTTGGATCGGGGGTGACAGCCGAGAACGGAGAGGACTAAGTGTTCTTAAGCATGTTTATGGTTGGGTGGTTTGGGGAATGCACAAATCTGGTTTGGATAGTTTACTAGGAAAACAGATAAGTATATTATCTATGTTATGTTTTTATTCAAAAGGAGAAATTGTTATACTTTACTATTATGTCTTTATGGAAAAGTGTAATATACAGGATGCATGTAAAATGGGAATAGGGAAAGAAACGCATATATATATATATATATATATAAAATTAATATCAGGGGAGAAATTACTAAACGTATAACATTACCTCATGCTAGGGTTATGATCCACCAACACCAAAAGTAGAAGCTCTTTGAATATAGGTTAAATTAGAGCTATAAATAGTTATTTATGTATATCGTAGATACTAAAATTCGTTATAGAACTAGCTTATATTTCTATTTAAAGTACTACATAAATTAGAAATAAATTAATATTACATGACCCTAGTTTTGTATATAAACAATGGTATTTATGGGCAAAATTGTGGATTCATGCATGTGTTTTCTTTGTTTTTCAAAAGACTTACAAAATTCAGGGCTATGTGTGAATCTAGATACCCAAAATTGTAAGTTACATTTGTTTTATTTTTACATAATAGAATAAAACTTTGAAAGTAGAATGTTCATAAACCTATGGATAATGAGTAATTCGGAGACATGCACAAGTATTATATTAACTTTTGCAAAATGCACAAAACAACATATTCAATGAGTGTGAAAATGCTTGTATACCCATACATTGTATGGATTTATATATAATTTACATTTGGGTTAAACCCATTAAAAGCACATAAATGATTAATATTGATAAACAAAACAGAAAACACTAATTAGCCACTCATTGTGTGAGTTTAGGGTTAAATGATACAATGATACAGTAATATAAAACTATTAAAAATAGCTCAAGGAAATTTGCCTTGCAACTTTTTTTATTTATTTATAAACCCTAAAACAATACTTTCATAATAAATAATTAATTCTTTCATATTTACTTTAGAGGAAAAGAAGAAAATGATTATTCTATGGACTAAATTTACAAAACAAGGATACTTTGAAAAGTGGGTAATTTTATTCATTGTTCTAAAACTTTTTTTCCAAAAGTCAAGTACAAAAAAAAGATAGTATAGCAACTGTTCGCATGATTGTGGATAAGCCGAAGATAGAGAAGCTTGATAGAGTTAGTTTTACAATGATTTACATGGGATGAGTTTATACCCTTGTACTTCTTAAAAGAGAAAAATTCTCTTTCCCAACTAAATACCTAGGAGGACGCTAAAGCTTCATCGAGAGTACCTTCAGAGAAGAAGAGAGAGTTGGCTGATAAACACAATTTTATCAGCATAGCTCCTTACCGCAATTTTCTCATAGATCAATACTCACCTTTGAATGAGATTAATCATAAAAGTCATCTTCCTTCATTATCTCTTTGACCAAGATCAATTTGTCCTTCCATAGCCAAATATATTTAGCGTGTGTATTCCACTAGGAAGATTGTTGTTTAGAGTCTGAGTCGCATCCTTAGGATCTATTAATTCTTCTGGTCATTTGATTAACCACCTAATTCCACCAGATCTTGTTGCGTCCTAAACACAGAGGTAGGGCTAACGTCATCTTCTTCACCACAATCAACTAACTCCAATTCAACCTCCATCAAGTTCTAGATAGGCCTCTCCTTTAGCATGAAATCCTTTGCCAATATTTTTGGATTTTGTTTGTATTCTCTATGAATAATATGTTCTTTTAGGGTTGGTTGTTGTTTGACTGGTAATGAACCTTCAATGTGTTCATGTTTGAGATTCTTTAATCTTACATTATGAAATACGTATATGAGAGAATTGTTAGCCAAATGAGATAGTGGTCGATTTGGATCAAAATTCATTAATTAAGGGAGGATTCAAATGTTGAGAATAAGTCTTCCATTGCTACTCAATTACCCAAGTTTCTTGAATAGAAACTTGGGTTTGGACTTTGTCGTGCAAGAATGATAACTTTGTTGGGATCATTTATTGAGTGTGTGATATGGACTATGCTTGGTTAGTTAATCACTAAGAGGATGGTATCTAGTGATTGATTGGGTGTTGATGGAGGTGTTTGGAATAAAGAATGTGATGAAAGATAGGGTCCCTAAGTCCATTTTAGCTTTGGTGGTTTCATACTATCCATGTTAGATATTACGGTTAGATGGTGAATCAATCCATATCACCATTTATTAAACAAATTTGATAATTCAAATAAGTATCTATGTTTTTTTCTCTGATTCACATTTTGTTAGCGATATAAGTGTTGTGTGAATTGAGATGTTTATGTATAAAAGATGTAAATTTTGTTACGAAACCAATTCTATTGTTGAATGTAAAATAAAATTTGTTTATTAGTGCACATAGAATACCTTAAGGTGTTGATGGACATTAAATTTGGTTTATAGTGGTCATTGGGTTGTTTCACCAAAAAATAATGTCAATATATGAGTTCTTTGATCAAAGAAATCTTCAAATTGAAGTGATTGATTGTCGAGGGATGTAATGTCCCAAATTTGGCATTGGGTCACAATGGCCTAATCACATTGGCCCTATTCATTAGAGTTTGTCAAATTGATGCTAAAGTTCAAATAATTGCCAAGGAGGAAAATTACTAGTTTCCTAGGTTTGGGGTGGAAGCTTTGGGATTTGGAATAATGGGGATAATAAATGATGTTTGAACATTAGAATGGAATAAATCTTTAATAAAGGACCTAAATAAATATATACAAGTGAAAATCAAAGTGCCATTTGATCATGAAGACACATGGAGGAAGTGGGACCCACATATGGCTAGATTTCCCCACTACACTTGGCATCATTCTCTCACCAATTCGAATTCAAGGTGAATGGTAACATACTTGGGGGATTCCAAAAGGTATTATTCATGGCATGACTCATCCAAGGTCGAAATATAGAGGAAGAGTAACTCCCATGGAAGAGGAAGAGGTAATTTGGAGCTAGTGAGACACTTGGGCTAGATTCTCTAGCTCTATGACAACAATGATGAAGATGCTATGACACCTATGACACAAATCAGACCTTAAGGCTAACATATGACATATATGACATGTCAGGGCTAAAAATAGACTCCAAGAGGGCTCTCAAGGGTGTTAGGGTAGCTAAGATGCTTCCACATGTGATTTGGTGGAAGTGGGAGACTAGGAATTGTTGTACAAGTGGCATTCTTTGGAATCTCTTCCCAACTTGAGTTGGCATGAGTCTCTTTGAAGGAATTCGACCCATGGAGGACATTAGAACTTTATAAATGTCAATAACAAATAATGAAACCATCTTTTGATCATTTGTAGAATTTGCAATTGCATTTGTGTAGAGGGAGAGCTAGTGGATGACTAGTTTCTTGCCTTAGCCAATTTCAAGGGTGAAAGATTCCCATCCAAGTTGGTAATTGGAAAGGCCATTCAGACCTTTCATTTGGAGCTTTAATGGAGTCTTTATTTGCAGGTGTAAGATACAGGGCAGCTCATGGTTTCTTCTATTGCAGCACATTCTCTCAACCATTTCCAGTTTTGATGGCATATTCTTGATCCTTGAGGGAGGGCGTTTTTGGTGAGCTATTGTACTCTTTGGGGGAGCTTGTCATGCCCCATTTATTTTTTAATATGAAGTAAATACTCTATTCTTCATCGCCAGAAAGTTTCAGGTCGAAATTCCAAGTAAAAATGTATAAATCTCATTTTTAATGGAAGAACAATGCCATTTCCCTGCTACCTTGTTGTGAACCAGTGTATTGATGATGATTTCGAATGAATGGATGGTTCTCTGATGCATTTGTGATTAATGGAATGCCATGGATTCATTTTACAAGTTTCATGTACTGTACTTGAGCATTTGAAGTATTTTTACTCAGTTTAATTGCACTGGGAGAAGAAATAGTGCCATTTCCCCAAGGGTTGAATTGGTGATTTTTGCAGTTGAATGGGAGAGGGTTGGAACATATATAATAATCAATTAATGGTGCACATGAGACCTTAATAAAATCCTTAATACATTCCCTACCTCTGTTCATAAATTTGAGTGGGTTTGGAGGCATTTGGGAAGCCATTTTCAGTACTAACCCCAGGGGGATTTGAATCACGAATTACTAGTAAAATTGCATACTTGGTCCAGAATCTTAAGAGAGTTTGCAAAGGTATTTTGGTGGCCATATATCATCCATGAACATCATATTCAAGTCCTAATATCATTCATACACATTCCTTGAATATTTGAAGGCATTTGGAGTCAATTTGGGGACCTAAAGCTCAAAACTAGTCAAAGGTCAAACTAGGGAAAAAAGTGAAAAATTGCCATTTTAATAAAATTCCTAACAAGGGACATTACAAGGGAGGTAGTGTTGCATGCCACATATGCATGTTGAACACCTTCAAGGTTATTGAAATGTGATTTGGTTTTCAATGGTAATTGGATTGTTTCTAGGAAGAGTGGAAGATAATGTTAATAAATTAGTTATTCAATGAGATCAATCTTAAAATTTGAACATGCAATCCAACAAATTGTGTACGACTCACTAATATCTAACAAATTGTGGAAATCAACAAAAATACAAAATATTCTCTATAAAAAGTGCAAAGTTATGTAGAAAATACATGAAAGAGTTCCTTCTCAGCACTGCCCTCCACCTAACCTCACTTTACCACAATTAGGCATAGTTCTAAAGAATTCTGTAGGTTGTTCTCATTACTTGGTCACCACTCAAAAACTTCTTTGAAATACCCATTCTTATGCATGTCTTTGTGGCTTTCAAAAATATCTTCAGTGTGCCTATCTTGTCTTAGCAAAACTCGATACAAATATCTCATCTTAAATAAAGTTTTTGCACATATTTCCTTAAAACACAAAAGTTGAAGTCTTCCATAGGGTATCCACGCATATAGTCTTTTTTTAATTTGGAAAAACCGAAAAGGAATTGTTTTCACATAGCAATAAGTAAATAAAATGGACTAAAGGAGAGTGCTTAATATTTGGCCACTCTATCTTTAGAGTACTTAGCAATTACATGTTACCACATTACACTTTCAAAATTACCTTCATATTTTTCCTAGGATATGATGTGTTCAAAATGGCATTATGCTAACTATGTAGATACACGATGTTCTAAACCACTCATTTTGTACCTTGTAGTTGAAAATTTAATATACAAACACATACACATGGCATGAGGTGTATATGGCTTAACAAAAAATTAAATTTTAAAATATTAATTTATTTCAAAATGTAGAATGGAATTTTTGATAATATCTCTAAATACATGTAATATGATTTTAAAAATAATATATTAAATAATAATGTAATAATGACATGTTCCAGAGTACTTTCATGCAGAACATATCATGGATTTTTTTTCAATAAATAACTTTAAATTAATCTAAAATTAGGACTTACCCCACAACCTCCCTAACAACTAATGAAAGCATCCCAACTTCTAGCCCATTGCCCGTATGAAAAATGTTAAAACAAATTATATGAAAATTATGACGTCAAACAAGGGATATTAACTAAAATATAGAAGATTCACAATGCTTTATTTGTGGTGTTGTTCATATCATGCTTTCTCTTGGCATTTAGTGTTTTGCATATTCTTTTCAGCATCCTCCTTCTTCTTTTTTTACAGAAACGGGTAAGAAGCATTATATTATAAAAAAAGCGCTGTTACAGAACATGGGGAGACTGTACCCCGCAAAGTGAGGGAAAAAGACATCTCTTAACCAGTCTTTACAAAACATGGAAATAGCTAACCGAACAAGGAAAGAAAGCATTTAGCTTTAGTTGTCGATTACATAATTAAGAAAAAAGAGAACAAGGAAATCCAAAGTTCATTTTTCTGCTAAGCGACGAGTTTTTTTCTTGCCACCTGCAGCCAAATTATCGTTTTCTTCGAAACCCAGAATCGCAGCAGGGTTGTTGTTCTTGCTTGTTCTGATGCAGTCAGTTTTGGCTTCAACGATCCTAAGACAGGTGTGAATGGAGTCCACTTTGCCGGCCAGATTAACCAACTGTTCCTTCGCATTGCTATTGGAGATTCTAGCTTCCGAAATAGAAATTTCAACCAGGGTGGCGAGATGAGAGAGCCTTTTTCAAATCTTTATTTTCTCCCTTCAAACCACATACCTGGGCTTCAATGTCCTGAAGGTGAGATAGCACACCCGGGGGAGGGCTTTCCGGACCTTGAGGTGAGTCCAAATTCACCACACCAGTCGAATCATCAACCAGACTCCATTTCTTGTTAGTGCCTGGGTCTCCAATGCTGCCGCACAGATGCTGTAGCGGACCAAGATGAAGGGGGGCACCAAAATTTGCGTTGATGCCGAAATCTTGAGGTCGGTTATTCTTCCCGAAGCCGAGTCCACTACCATACTGCTCGCCGAGGGCTAAATTCCCGTTCTGACCCACATCCTGATGCAGCCATCCTCTACCAGGCTCCGAGATTGTTGGGTGATCCCTGCGAACATGCTTCATCTTGCCAGCCAGGGTGCCCTGCACGTCTTTCTCGCCAGATCCGTTCCCCTGCACCACCTCAAGGGCAGAAAGGTAACGTTTGAGACCAAAACCATCAGAATTCACTTGAATGTGGGTCTTACACTGACGACATTGCAAAGCCGGAAGGCAGAGCCCATTGTTTCCACAGTCCATGATGCACCTGAGAGAGGAATGCATGAGCCTGAAGAGCTTGACGTTGTTATGAGAACAGAAAATGTTTGAGTGTAGGAAGCCTTCGCTTTTGTTCTTGATATAGCCGCAGATCATCCTGCCACCTGCACACCATAAATTCGCACATGCAAGGCAGTAAGGGCCAACAAGATAGCGCTGACGATTGCGTCTTGGGAACGGAGGACGGATTTGGAATGGGATTTTGGACGTGACCCTTAATAAATGTATCCAACCCTTAGTGCAAACTGATCCAAAGAGACAAAGCCAAGGAATCATGAAGGGAGGTAGCTTAATGGTTAGGGAGACCAAATCATTAAGGGACCTAGTTGTTATCAGAAGAGAGCCCATTTTTTTCTATTACACCACAATTTAACCTAGCTCCAACATTAGCCATGGAGTCAGCTAACTTGTTGTTGTTCCTGAGAATTTGGTAGAGGGAGATAGAGTTAAGGTCCTTGATCTTGTGGAAGAAGTGACATTGATACTTGGAGGAAGGTTTACGGGCCTTGTTAGCTAGAGCCCTTGCTTCTTGAATCACGAGAAGAGAATCCCCAATGACTACAAGATCCTGAATATGATTTTCCTTAGCAACATCAATGCCTTTGAGCAAGGCTAGCCATTCCGCAACATTGTTTGTCTGTCTTCCAATCCCCCAAGCGTAGTCAGTCATTTTGTTACCATCGAAGTCCATTAGAACTCCCCCCGCACCTGCCAACCCAGGCGCATCCCCCTTCTTTCAACATACATTGTCTCTCTATATTTGTTTTGCATTCAACAAGGTACTTTTTAGATAATTTTGAATTGTTTTACATTTTTTTTAGCCTCCCTACTTCTTTCAACTTGCATTGCCTTTATATTTGTTTTATGTTCGACAAGGTATCTTTTTAAATCATTTTGAAATTTGTATTAGGTTTTTTTAAATTCAAGGACTTTATTTTATATGGTAATCTTTCTTTCATGCCTTAATACGACCTCATGTGTAGTGAGCATAACCATTTTTTTTTAACTTTTCTATGTTTTTCTTTTATCAAATTGTTGTTGCATATATTGGTTTCTAAATCTTATTAGTTTCATAGTTGCAGTGACATGCACAAAGAATGTTTAAGGTCATATTCTATCATAATAGACTTACTAAGATTTGATCACAAGAAAGAAGCATATTAATGGAAACTTATGAGACAAGGGAGGAAGCATAGCATTCTATCATGGTTTGATAAGTTGTATCTATATCTAGACATGTTTTTGTTAGCGATGATCGTTTTTAGGACCCTTTCATATAGATCATCACTATACAAATACTTTCAACATAATTAGACAACAATATAGGATAAAGTGCCAACACATTGAACCTTTTCTATCATCTATTTTTGTTCATTAATTTTGATTTTGCATTGTTAAAATGGTGAATCCAAGGAGTGAGAATGCATGTTGTGGATGCCTTTGGGGTTTTTCACACCTCTAAATCAATATGTGGCATCAACAACATCCATTTCAATTGATTTTGGGTGTTTTGGTTGGATTTGATTCCCTAATTTGCAATGGCACATCATCAGAAAAGGTGCAATTATTGGCTAATTATCCAGCATTTGAGAGAACTTAGAAACTCAACCACAAAACCATCTTCCAATATAGTTTCTTAATAAAAAATACAAAACCCATATTATTGATAGAAATTCAACTCATGCTAACTATATACACAATACTTAAAATGTGGAAAAACAAACTCAAAACCAACTTCTTATAAATATAGGTTCTTAACATATATAAATAACTTCAATGGAAGGAAAACTTAAATTTATATTAGATGAATGTAAAACTAAGAATTATTTATGATGGGGTTAAATATAATATTAATGCTTAGAAATCAATAATATATATATAAAAATATCATGTTTTATATCCTTGAAATTGTATAGAAATGAAACACACATATAATATGAGGCAATGAAGTTTACTTTACTTCACAAATGTCAAGTTTTTATTATACTATTCTTACAATTTTATGAAATATTTGTTATGTTTTTAAACCATTCAGCTATCATTTTCAAAAAGCAAATGAACTTTTGTTTTTACCCATTTTTTCTTTGGGATTTCTTTCCATTTAACCAATAAACATGTAGCTAACGTAAGCTTTGGATACCTTGCATTTTGAAAACTAGATGGAGACAACAATTTCCTTGTGGGTTGAATTGTTTGAATCATGATGTCTCTTCATTTTCAGTCTAAGAGATTTGATTAGAACACCGTACAATGAAGAGGGAGACACCGAGTTCATATCCACATCATAACCCTCAATGAGAGGGTTGGGCACCTTAGTGAATGTTGTCGAAGCCAATTAATGTAGGATTTTTTGGAGTTTCCTCTTTAGGGTTCTTCACTATTGGTTTCCATCCTCTGTGTTTTTATATTGGTTTTCATCCTCCGTGTTTTTATTATTTTCCTTGGAAGCACTAGAGTTGTTAAACATGAATCCTTTATATGTCTATTTACATTAACATATCTTACATCTCATTCTCAATGGTCTCCACATTGCAAATGTAATGATTCATTTGTTAAACTAGCTAAAGTCATTTTTTGAAAATTTTACCAAGGATTTTTTTATTCTTTGTCAAAGCTCTTATGTGTTGCAAGCAAATGGAGTGATCGAGTGGTCTCACCCAGATTGAGGTTGTGGAGACAAACATTTTAGCCAAGTTAAACTTTATCAAACATGGTTTGAGAAAAAAACTAATGTTCTCAAGGGCTAGAACCATGGTCATATTTCCAAGATAAATGTTTGTTCTTCCAAACTATTAAAATGATAATGAAGTAATCTCTAAAACAAATGTTCACCCCAATCTTTTATATCATTTAGTAATAAGCCCTTTGAAAAGATTATAAAAGTTAGTCACAATCTATTAAATACACAATTAATAATAATGTAATAGAAGTATCACTTGATTATCTTAACCAATGGCAACTCCACCATCAACAATTAGATGACTTCTTGGGTATCACAAAAAAAGCTTCTAATTAAGGAGGCTTGGAATCCAAAGAAATAAAGATTTATTTTGAATTGTTTTACCTACATGATAATTTGAAGAATGGATAACTAAAGTCCTTTTCTTGATAACTAAAGTCCTTTTCTTATCACATTAAACATAGAATGGATAACCAAAGTCTTACAAAACTTTGTACATCTGTTCTATTGAAAACTCTTATATATTCTAGCTAACATCTTAAAATCATCATCCACATGCATCCACCAACTCTATATATTTTGTTGCAACGACACTTTTGAGTTTTGACTTAATCTTTAAAATAACATAATAATGATAACATTAACAAATCCAATCTCCACTCCCCAATTTGCACGACCTTCATTATTCGCATAAAAATAACCTCCAAACAACAATTTCTGTAATATCATAGTAAACAATATACATGTAGATGGTGGAAATAAAACAATCACATGTATAGAGATTCCAAAAGTGAGAGCCCTGCTGGAAAATGCCCATTAAAATAAGCATGGCTTATATAATGCAAATTAAAAAAAATAGTGCATCGAGATGTAAATTAAATAATAATAAAATTATAATATAGTTTTAAATATGGTTTATATAAGGAGTAGTTTATCGACTTGACGATTTCGACCTTCGATGATTGGAGGCCCGTCGCTCTAGTGACTCCCGTCGTCGATCTTCCTCCTCTGTTTGCAACCTTGTCGTTTGTTGTAAATGGGTCAAACTATTGTCGTCCACTGGTTCCTCTATTGATAGTGTCAATCTCTCTACCGTATCCCTACAGCATGAAATTAATGCTTGAAGAGATCGACCATCTACCCCCTCTCCTCATAGCCAAACCATTCCAAGCTTCTCCCTTGCTCATGTTCATTCTTGAGCTCTGCATCGATCCACTGTTGCATGCCCCTTTTCACTCACACATCACCCCCTCTCCTCATGGCCAAACCATTCCAAGCCTCTCCCATGTTCCTGTTCATTCTTGAGTTCTGCATCAATCCACTATTGCATGCCCATTTTCACTCACACATCACCTTATGTTATTTCCATTTAAATCTATGTCCAAAAACTAAGATGTCGAAAAGGGTTTTCATGTCTGTCTTACTAGTTATTAGTACACGTGTAGAGCTTATGATGATTATGGATGGATTTGTTGTTATGATGATTATGGAGAGCTTCCAGCTGGCTGAAGAATCTATAACATTTACCATATTGCCGACCAACTCTTGTTCGCTTCTAATACTTCTGAACATTTTCAAACTTTTCTTTGCATTTCTTGCCACTCCTCTGATAACATAGATCTACCAGCTTCCTAAATAGGTTCAATAATGTAAAAAGGCCAGTAGATATGTCACAATAAAATATCCATGTCTGCATTCTATACTTAGCCTCATGATATCTAACATACATAATCATATCATTATCTATGCTTCATTTATACTTAGCCTCATGATATCTAACATACAGAATCACACCATTATCTATGCTTCATTTACACTTAAATAGCTCTCAATATAACCACAAAAATAGAAAGTTCATAATGCCTTCAAAATTATGTAAATCAAGCTTAAATTTGTGTTTGCGAGATTCAAATTGAAGTAAACAAGATCAATCTTTGAGATTCGGAAAATTGAAGAAGTTGCACTTTGATCTATATGTTAGACATGAATAAATAGAACAACTCTGAAGATTTAAGGTTTAAAAAAACGAAAACTTTGAAGAACAATATGTACAGAATTATTGTAATCCAAAACTCAAATTGAAGAAAACAAGAACAATCATTGAGATTCAGAAAATTGAATTTTTTTCACTTTGATCTGTATGAAAAAACAAGAAAGAGAAAAAGAAACTTTGAATTTAAGCAAAAAGAATCGTAAAAATTCATAAAAAATCGTTAGTTCCACTTATTATTGATATTTTCTTCAATTTTCTAAATCTCATCATAAATTCTTAAAACTTTTCACAACTATTTCTAACTATGTAAAAGATAGAACACATAAAAAAATGCCAAACTAAAGAGTGCGACTTACTATATTCTTAAAACTTAAGTTTACAACTATTTTGAACTATGTAAAACTTGATAAAACACATGAAAAAAGGAAAACTAAAAAGTGCAACTTATATATTTTGGTGCTTGAGGATTAGAACAACAATTTTTCATAATTGTGAGGTCCTAATCAAAGTGGTTCTAGGGCTTTTTTGAGTGAAAAAACCAAAGACATTTCCAATGTATCTCCTCATATGTGATCAAAAAACATTTTAAAAACACAATACATCTATTAAAAATCAATGGTATTAGAAGTAAAATTCAAGAAATTTATGAAACACTAGGAAATAGGAAATATGTAAGTTGGTACAACTCGTATTGAACATATTGCATGGGATACACGCTAGTGCAAGAGGGGATGTGACATTGCCTACATTGATTTTGTTCTCAAGAACAAAAGGGGCATGATTAAACAATTTGCTTTAGATATTTCAAAAGGTTCACTAAAACACATACGTATCTATTGTGTTTGGTATCCGGTTTTCCAAAAAGATAGAATTGTAATGTTCCTTTCATTCATTCTAACCATCGAAAGGGGACATTAACTGATTCCAAGCTCATAAATTTTGTCCCATAGCTAAATTATAATTTCATAACATGTAAAATACATGTGCATATGAAAAGAAAAAAACACACAGCAAAAATAAACTCGATCCACACATAGAGCATTCATTTATCAACATAATTATCACATGCATCAAATAAAAACGTTTTGGTTTCAAATACATGAGAATATTTATCATTATCCAACGTAGATCCAAGCAATTGGTTGTGTAAGAGCGATTTTCCACCCAACCATAGGGTCTTTGTCCAGCATATACTCTTTCCGCTGAGAGACCACCCCAACAAAATAAACACCTACATGCTTCTCTCTCTCAACCCACAACCCGTTCTACTCTCTGTGCTTAGCCAAATGCTCATACAAAGCTCTACAGGGATCTCACTCAACCACAACAGCTTTGGCTCCCACAATACCTGTCCCACACAACACCCTTTTGGGCTCAGGTATCCCCTTCACTGATCCACGGTTCTTTTGGGCAATCCATTTTGTCAGGTGCCTCCAGTGTGTGCATAGAAAAAGTCCAATCTTATGTGTTGCTGGAGAACCACCTGTAGCTTCAACTCGTGGCTTTTCAAGCACCCGTGAGTAGCAGAACTTCTTGGGTAAGGTTCCTAGCTGGTTTTGCTCTCTGTCTCTAAATTTAAATTTATGGGATAAACACAGTCTAGTAAGGTCATGAACAACATATAGAGCTCTACATAGTGTAGATCTATATGAGATAATGAAATTGGGGGTTGACTCCAAGGGATATGAGATAATGGTGAAAAGACAACTGACATAGCTTTTGACAATAAAAAAAATGATTCCTGGTAGTTGCAGATTGACTTCTGTCATGACAGAACTGACATAAAAGTGCAGTCAACCCCATGTTTCAATAACTGCATGAGGTGATTTTTTCCACCAACCTCACACATACATTCAAAGATTGGAGAATAGTAAAAAAAGAGATAATCAACTTACTCAAAGCACATGGCAGAATTGGAATGAGTTCTAAGGTTGACACTTGGCAACAAATGATTTAGTCTCCCATAGGCCCATTTTTCTCTTCCCCTTTGGTGGAATCATACCTCCTTTGGTGCTTTTTACACAACCATTCTTGGACCATTTTATTATTTATATACATAATATTTACATATATTTTAAATCAGCATGACAAACCAACCATACAATCCAAATAAAAATATATACATCATACATGCCTAGCCATTCACTAGTCAGGTCTTGGCCTTCAACTCTACACTAACATATTTACTTCATTTACATACATTTGGTTAAATACATTCCAAATCAAAATATAGATATTACAAGAATAAAAAACCAAAAGTAAACTTGTTAAACAAATATAATAGTTTACAACTTTAAACATATATGCAATACTTAAAAACCAAAAGTAAACTTGTTAAACAAATATAATATTTTACAACTTTAAACATATATGCAATACTTAGATAGTGATCCTATCAATATTCTAATACTCCGTATAATATTTTGCAACTTTAAAAGCATGTATGTAGTGTTCAAACACTCCCATCAATCTTAAAAGATTATAATATATTCATTCATTAAAAAAAATCATTTATGCTTTTGTTTCATTAAACATGTTCACGACTTTCATCAAAATATCATAAAGAAAGAGGAAAATGAAAATTAGCAACCTTTGGATTTGCATTAAATCCAAATCAAAATCTTTCACATGTTACCACCTGAGCAAAAACCTTCACTTTGCTCAAGGGAAAATCAATGTTACTCTATGCACACTTCATTTTTGTAAAATGATTCTGAAAATTGAATAAAACATCAACCAGCAAAACTTTACTATTTTTTTTATTATAAATTTTTACATTTCTTCCTACTTAAATTTAAAGCTTCTTTTTTTCTTTCTTGTTTTTCCATTTACTCCTGTCTCACATACGGATCAAAGTGAAAATTATTCAATTTTCTGAATCTGTTCGCTTCGATTTGAGTTTAGTATTACAAAAATTTCTGTACGTATTGTTCTTCAAAGTTTTTTGTTTTTATGGTAAACTTTAGAGATTTTTTCCATTTATTCTTGTGTAACATACGGATCAATGGGCAACTTTTTCAATTTTTTTGAATTTCAAAGATTAATCTTGTTTACTTCAATTTGAATCTAGCAAATACAAATTTAAACTTCATATACATAATTTTGAAGCTAAGTTGTTAGGAGACTTGGATATGAGTACGGGGATGGGTGCGCCACTTTTTAAAAGTAGTAGACTTTGATACATCGGGGTACTATATATATATTTTTTATAATTATAAATTTATAAATTATAATACATATGAAATTTAAATAATTTTCATTGTATATATATATTCATGTGCATCCATATGAATCCAAACCATTATACACAAATATGCAAAGTTTCTCATGTATATAGCAAGGGTGTATACAACTAAAAAAACATCAAGTGCAATCCATATCTGATTCAAAATACATAAACAAAGAGGCTAAATGGCCTCTAGAGTCCAAAAAACTTTATGCTACAACAAATAATTACATATCAAAATCCTTGCATATATTGGGATCCTATTCATCAATAGCACCCTGTGCCCCCTCCTCTAGGCTCTATTCATCAATAGCACCATGTGCCCCCTCTTCTAGGCTCTAGCCCTTGCTTCTACCTTGAATCTCGAAGTTGGTCCTCCAAGGACACTAGTCAACACCCTACAATTTTGATAAAACTTTCTAATCCGAGTGTTAAAATAAGGTTGAAAAAATGATTTTGCTCGAGTGAAGAGTACATTTTTATTAAGGTCATGATTGAGGAGTTCAACAATAAGCACCACCAACATCAAGGTACCCTAAATCTGTGACAAATGTATCGGGTACTTCGGCCAAGTTTCAGGTACTACAGGGTACATGGGTACAAGGTATCCGGTACATGGGTACAAATACGCATACCCTACCCCTGGGTACAAGTACCCATGCTACTTAGTCTTGAAGACATTATGGTCTTTCTATTTTTGTGGCTATATTGAGAGCTATTTAAGTATAAATGAAGCATAGATAATGATGTGATTCTATATGTTAGATATAGTGCTAAGTATAATATGGGTACATGGATATTTTATTGTGACATATCTGTTGACCTTGTATTATTGAACTTGTTTAGGTAGGTTATAAGAGGAGTGGCAAGAAATGCAAAGAAAAGTTTGAAAATGTTTAGAACTATTATAAGCGAACCAAAGACGAAAGACTGGTCAGCAATACAACAAATGCTATAGATTCTTAAGCTAGTTGGAAGCTCTCCGTGATCATCATAACAACAAATCCCTCCATAATTATCACAAGCTCTAAATGTGTACTAATAACTGGTAAAACAGACCTAAAAACCCTCTTCGGAATCTTAATTTTCGAACAGAGATTCAAACAGAAAGAACATAAGGTGATGTGTGAATGAAACGAGGCGCACTAACAACTAGTAAGACAGACCTGAAAACCCTCTTCAACATCTTAGATTTCGAGATTCAAATGGAAACAACATAAGGTGATGTGTGAGTAAAAAGGGGCGTGCGCATTAGCGGGTCGATGCAAAGCTTAGGTACGAACAGGAGCAGGGGGGAGCCCGAGACGGTTTGGCTATGAGGAGAGGTGGTAGATGGTCGATCTTTCCAAGCATTAACTTCACATCATGGGAATAAGCTGGAAAGATCGACACTATTAGCAGAGGGACCACCGGATGGAGGATGTTCGACCCGTTTAAGGCAGGCAGAAAAGGCAAGGTTGCAAATGGAGGTAAAGGAAGACCAACAACGGGAAGGAGTCATGAAGGAGTAGTCTATCATGCCACGTTTTTGATCTCCAGAGTATATTAATTTCAATCACCGAAAGTTGAAATCGTGGTATGATAGACTACTTTATATAATGTAAATTAAAAAAATTAATATATCAATGTAAATTAAAAATTAATGGATATTTCAAAGTCCAAATATATATATTCTTGGAACATGTCGTGGGAAAACCCTCAGGTACTTCCTCTCATTTCAAACCATAGGCCCTGATTAGGGGGCATAACCCGGTGGGGCCATCAAGTAACGCCCTTAAATATCTATGCAAAGCCACTTGGGGATTTGACCCCGAAATAACTCACAGCTTTCAACCAGTTGAACTAACCCACCTGGCTATATATATAAATGATGGTAAAAATGATCTAATCATATGTATAGAGTTTCCCAAGTTAAAATCCGACTAGAAAATGTCTTTTCAAATATATTTACTCGATCTTAAAGTTAGAGAAGATGCAAATTAAATAATGATAAAATTATAATTAAAAACAATTAATTAAATTAGAATACATAATGATAAAATTATAATTAAAAACAATTAATTAAATTAGAATACATAATGATAAAATTATAATTAAAAACAATTAATTTAATAATATATTCTATACAATGTAATTTAATAAAAAAATAATTAATTGAATTATGAAATGCAAATTCCTTGGTATACTTAAGGTCATCATGAGAGTACCTGTTGTCAATTCTCTTAAATAAATTAATTAATTAAATAATGTTATTATAATGATAAAAATTTAAAATTATTTTAAATAAATAAATTAAATTATGAAATTATAATGATAAAAAAAATAAAAACTATTTTTAAAGGTTAAAAAGTTGTTTGGTAAGAGAAAATGAAAGCGTGAAGAAAATGGTTACACCCAATCAATCAATGATTCCTTAATAGTGGAATAAAAGAACACCGTAGTCAGTGGATCGAACCTTGTTCGGATTTGAAATCGAAGAAGCTGAACCTCATCCCGCTCATATTTCTGATATACTTCGAAGTCCCGCTCATATGGCCGGGCCGCTGTTGGCCATAGCAGAGTTCGTCGTCTTCCTGTTCATATGGAGCATGCTGGAGGCCCTAGTGACAGAGGAGACGGCAGAGCTAGTGACAGGACTCTGCTAAACCAGTGGTGTGTCAAACGTGGAGATTGGCATCGACGGACTAGGACGGCTGAGAATATGTAAATCATAAAATAAATAAATTATTAAATCTAGAATATTTCTCAAAAATATATTTAAAATTGAAATATCTATCCATTACAATATTTCTCACATATATTAGGCCATTAGGCCATTAGGCAAATATTTAAGAATAGTATGATTGAACTATTATCCAGTTTAAAACTGGACTGTTTAGAAAGGATTGTTCTTCAGTAGCTATCTAACTGTGACTTGCTTGGGCTTAGTTATATTTGCACAACTGTCAATGGAAAAACCCAACCATGAATTTTGATCTAAAATGTTGCATTGACAGCACTCAATTGAAAAATTCTTGCTACCAGGATAGGGCCTGGTAGGGCTCAAATATTGCTTACCAAACCCGATTACAAAATATCCACCCAAAATCTCATAATTAGATGCATCTGCAAAACTGTGCACCATCTCCTTTTGTCTCCAATTTAACGGAAAATAAACATCGTTACCGTCTCTAGAGTGAAGAAATTAAACCCATTCCATGGCATAAAGTATTCCAAGTAAAATAGCAAACATTGCACATTCTTATTCTCAGAGTCGATGCGAACGCATACGATTTCCATGATAGAGTCATGCATGCATCAAGTTTTATTGCTGGACAACAAAGTTGAAAGAACAACACTCCAACCTCATAAGTACAGAATCAAGCATCTAGCCGATGATCATTATATATGAAATGCAACCATCAATTCATGTCATTCAATGTCTTGCATTCATGAAATCCACTGTCACTCAATGCGATTTCACAAGCCACCACTAGCAGTGTCTGTTTTAAAACATTCTCCGAAACCACCTTGAATCTAAGAGCCTAAATCATTCAAAGCCCTAAGGCATCAAAAGAACATAAAACTACACTAGCAGTGTCTATTTACACATTCTCCAAAACCACCTTGCATCTAAGAGCCTAAATCATTCAAAGCCCTAAGGCATCAAAATAACATAAAACTACAGAAGACTGTTTTCTCTTAGTCTGATTAGAGATGGCAAAACCTTCCTAACTATAATAATTTCTTTGTAGGAGGAAATACGACGACAGAACTGGGATCATATCCCTTCCTTTTATCGAAACAATATAGAAGAGATAAAAACAACTTTTAACAAGGTTAATTTTGAACTTAACAACTTTTCTGGAAGCTTCCTAACTGCAAAACAAGGCACAAGGTGACCTTCATCACGGAAGCAGACATTATAACAAATCACTTACAAAGTGATAGAGGCAGCACCGTAGAATCTCAAATGAATTCAAACTAGTTGCCCTGTATAACCCCTTTACATCATAGAGCCAAACAAGACATGTCATTTGGTCATTCAAGGGCTGCCTCCATAAACATGAGGCACAATGCACATAGACTAGTTAAAATGTTGAGCAGTAAACTTTTGATCCCAAGAGCCGTGGGCACTCTGGTAACTATCATATTTTCTGAGCATCTCAAATTTTCATGCTCACAGCGCCCCTTCAGTCATTTTCTACACCTCTGCAGAAACATAAATCAAATTGCTTTGCACAATGCTACAGAACTCCCTGTGATTACATCATAACATATAAAATACATATACCCAAAGTCATAGGACATGAAATTTTATCATATTGTGGATACAATCATACAATATTTTGGTCAACAATGATTAGTGGAATATTGAACCTCTGTACTTAAATGCAACGGATCATCTGTACTTACATGCAATGGATCATCTCCTACAAGCATCACGTCCCCTTCTCTGGTAACTATCATATTTTCTGAGCATCTCAAATTTTCATGCTCACAGTCACAGCCCCTTCAGTCATTTTCTACACCTCTGCAGAAGCATAAATCAAATTGCTTTGCACAATGCTACAGAACTCCCTGTGATTACATCATAACATATAAAATACATATACCCAAAGTCATAGGACATGAAATTTTATCATATTGTGGATACAATCATACAATATTTTGGTCAACAATGATTAGTGGAATATTGAACCTCTGTACTTAAATGCAACGGATCATCTGTACTTAAATGCAACGGATCATCTGTACTTACATGCAATGGATCATCTCCTACAAGCATCACGTCCCCTTCATTATCCGTCTACACAACCCACTGGCGCATCCACATCAAATATATGATCATTTTCCACCATCTGGTTTGGCTTGCAGTGTCACAAAAGTCCATGGCTAGACACAGCTGGTCCATGAGAAGAAACAGGCACATGGAACTTCCAATTGATCAAAATCGAAATCTGAGAAGGAAAGTGCTCTTTATTTGGTTGTCATAGGAAAATAAAAATAATATTGTAGTCACAACCCGTGATAAAAGAGTTGCAAAGGTTATGCCAGATGATTCCATCAACCTGATGAGTTGTTTCTCAGAGGATATTGTCATGTTTTTCTACTTCTATACCAAGAGCTGAGCAGCCTCACACACAGAATTGTAAAAGAATCAATCAAATGATTTTCTCATCAACAATGATCAGTGGAATATTGAGTATTTGCAGTCAATGCTATGGATCATCTCCTACAAGCATCACATCTCATTCATTATCTATCTGCACAGTGCACAGGACCATGCTAGAATCCTATACTTCTTCCATATCAAATTGGAATTGATTCGCCGTGGCTGACAGATTGCAGAAATTAGTGGCTAAAAAGGCAGATTAGCTGCTCATGAGAGGGAGGGAAGACTCAGTCTATTTGTTTTGATGGCCAAGGTAGTCTTCTACAATAAAGGTCGGCAAGGGTCGTCAGCTACTCTATAGGGCTCTAGGCTGCACAGTTGGGAAGAGCAAACTTGGGAAAAACATGAACAAGCATCACATCTCATTCATTACCTATCTGCACAGTGCACAGGACCATGCTAGAATCCTAAACTTCTTCCATATCAAATTGGAATTGATTCGCCGTGGCTGACAGATTGCAGAAATTAGTGGCTAAAAAGGCAGATTAGCTGCTCATGAGAGGGAGGGAAGACTCAGTCTATTTGTTTTGATGGCCAAGGTAGTCTTCTACAATAAAGGTCGGCAAGGGTCGTCAGCTACTCTATAGGGCTCTAGGCTGCACAGTTGGGAAGAGCAAACTTGGGAAAAACATGAACGCAAACAATTTCTTTATATGATGATTTGGCATAGTCTTTGCACCTCTTCTACCACGGTTGTGACCACAATCTTATTTTTGTTTTCATTAAATTATACTTATTCTTGCTTTCAGATAGCAAGCTGCAGCCTCACTTAATTGAGACTCATCTTGAACAAATAGGGTTCATAGACTGCATTCTCTGACTCGAAACTCCACACTAATCATATTTTAATTTTGATCACTCAAAACTACTCCGGAGTCATTTTGATTTTGATTTTATCACTTGGAATTCTGGTTTGCCTTCCCATCTCAAAGAATATTTATTAGGCCAAGAGTTCTTGTGATACTTCCAGCCAAACCAAATGGTCAAAATGTTGACGGAAGAATTATTTATGCAACTCAGACTTGGTATTTCCGAGAAACGTGAAAAGATGAGCACCTGAGTTTGTTATATTACGCACTAGACCCCAGAGAGAGTCTATTTTCTGTAGCTGACTCCATTTGGCATACTGATATGCTATTTTCTGCAGTAAAGAAGGTTTGAAGCAATTAGATAGTGAAATTACTTGGTAATGTTAGTAAGAGGTGAATGTTGAATAGGGATTATAATACTACTCTAAACATTTAATTGTGTAGTCTTTATTTTCAGATTATAGACCAAAACAAAAACAAACATACATAAACAAACGCAATAAGAAAGAAAAGCTTGGACCAGAAACCAGTGATGGCAGAGGAAAGAGCATTCATTAACTTACCTCACCAGCCGATCCCGGATAAATGAAGCTACACGTATTAGGGCAACTGCGCCTTTGCACAGAGGGGATGGATTCTCGCAGACGCCGGATCCATATACTCAACCCTGCTGACCCTTTCCATCAACATGACATTTCATTAGTACACGGGATTTTCCTCTGCAGAAGCCATGTAAGATTAGTACCCAGCCGGTGGCGTGCCATGCTTCTTCACGCGCCGCCATTACAGTACAGCTAAACACAGGAGAGCGCAGAGGAAAAAGGAAGGAGTGGCTACTGTAACCACCAAAGACATAGAAAACCTAAAAACCCTATTCAAGGACAATCGTCAAGGTAGATAAATTTATTTATAAACTCAGGATTACTTGAATTGGTTGAGTTATCTGTGACATGGTTAAGTTGTGAGTTGGAGGTCACAAGTGAGATGTAGGTAAAAAGGATTATTCAACATTTGCCATAGTTGTGAGTTGTTTTCCATTAGGAGCTCAAAAGTGAGAGGTAGGTAAAATGATAGATTCAATATTTATTAGCAATTATTTAATATTTGTCATAGTTGTGAAAAATTGTTTTTCACAAGGAGGTCAAAAGTGAGAGGTAGGTAAAATGAAAAATGGGGTTATGTTGTAGGCGGGGTGGTTGGGGCGGTCGGCTATGGCCGTTTCTACCTTGGATCGAACCTCAAACTTGTGCTCTCACGGTACCTTCGTCTCTAGAAGCAAGCAACTATTCTCCATTGAAAAAAAAAAAGAGGTAAAATGATAGATTCAATATTTACTAGCAATTGCACTTTAGGTGCGCAATGATTTTGCACTAGTAAGGGGGTTAGGTGGGGCTAAGTGGGAAGTGATGTAGTTATGAGAGAACTTGAGAAGTGGAAGATGTGAAGTTATTGGAAATATAAAAAGAAAGGCAATTAAAGTAAAAATACTAAATATGAAAGGAAGTACTCCACAGAAGATGTAAATGTATTTATATTCAATGTTGGAAATATTTGGTATATGTATTTGTTTTTATGCAAATGAGGAGAAACAAGACCATAACAACAATGAATAAAAGTGACTATAAAGAGCAATGAAAATTTGGTAGGCTAGTATAGGTAAGTGTTCAAAGAGGAATCTATGTTTATGAAATGGAGATACAATTTAGTGTACATTGTAAATGTCTTGCTATGAGATTGTCGTTCCTCACAAAAGTCACCCATGTAACCTCTTGGAAGATGAAACTATTCAAGGGATTAACCATTTTAAAATAATAATAAAATGAATCAAAATCCTAATTGTTGTTAGAGATTCATAAATCATAATCCGACAAATGTGAAACCGAGTTATACCCACTTAGACTTCAAGCCTCTCCAAATTGATTAAAAGAGCACAAGGGGTGGTGCCTCTCCAAATTGATTAAAAGAGAACAAGGGGTGGCGAGAAGCTTTGAATCTATAGAATTTTTTTGAAGTGTTGAGGGTCTTTAACCACCTGGAAAATAATGGGTTTTGTTAAACAAATGATTGCTAAGTATAAACGGGGGGGGGGGGGGGGATTATATTTCATATCTCCCATGATCCTAATTGACCCATCATACCCACCTCCCACTTCTTCGTGCAAGGCATAGGATTCGTAATTAAGGGTGACCCAATGGAGCTATGTTATGCTGGTGGGATTTATATTAAGTGGATTTCCAACTCTTACTTGTGTATTTGGAGTTTTAACTTTGTTAGTCTCAAATTCTTCCTTTGGTTTACTCTACTTCTCGTTTGGCAAAGGGCTATGTGACCTAGGTTCATCTTGTTGTTTTTAAAGGGTTAAGGCTTAACGTTTTGTTTCGTGTGGATGCCTCCAGCTTATAAATTTCTTGGACACTTTGATAAGTAAAAAGTTAGGGTTTACTCCTAATATCTAAGCAAAATAGATGGCCATAGGCATGCAAGTCGATGTATCCCCTGTGAATAGTTTGTTTCGTGTGGATGCCTCCAACTTGGAAATTTCTTGGACACTTTGATAATTAAAAAGTTAGAGTTTAATCCTAATATCTAAGCAAAATAGATGGCCATAGGTATGCAAGTCGATGTATCCCCTATGAATAGTTTGTTTCGTGTGGATGCCTCCAGCTTAGAAATTTCTTGGACACTTTGA
This sequence comes from Larix kaempferi, assembly GCA_027924585.1. Taxonomy (NCBI): domain Eukaryota; kingdom Viridiplantae; phylum Streptophyta; class Pinopsida; order Pinales; family Pinaceae; genus Larix; species Larix kaempferi. Next base: position 6,722,803 of record BSBM01000459.1, on the reverse strand, counting down.
TAATTAAAACGTTAGGGTTTACTCTTAATATCTAAGCAAAATAGATGGCCATAGGCAAGCAAGTCAATGTATCCCTTGTGAATTGTTTGATTTGCTTTGGTTTCAAAGGAGGAGTGTTAGGTAAATTAGGGATCTTCTGGTAGCTAACTTCTCTTTTCAATATCATATTGTTATCTCATCTAAATGCTCATAGCGCTCAAACATTTAATTATCAACTATTGTCGCATGCCAAAGTCGATAAATAGAGAAAGTGGAAGCATATTTCAACATGTTATATCAATTGGTCTTAGGACTTGCCAAGATTTATCACTCTCTAGCTTATTTTCCAAAGTTTTATATTGGTTGTCACATGATTGCATTAGTCAAGTATGAGGAAATGGTTCAACAAATGCATGAAGGCATAGCAAATGAAACTGCAGCATTAACTCGTCATGCATAAGCAAGAAGCCCTTTCTTTTAAGCTTGGGATTTTATATGCTTTGTAAGATTGTTGTACTTCTAGCTCAATTCATTAGGTTATATATACTAGCAAACTTTTTTACTATGTTTCCAAAATGACTTTGAGATAGTTAGTAGTGATTTTGAAATTTTGAGTTTGTTTAAAACCATGTTATTGAACACTTTTTTTTTGTTTTGCATTAATTTGTTGTACATGCAACCACGACCTCTTTTTAAAACAAAAAAATAACTATTTTAGTTTAAAATAATAATACTAATATTTTTACCGGTTAATGGCCTAAGACGGAGAGGCATGGAGTGGAAGTTTGCCAGTGAATTATTTCAAGTGGCATGGTTTTCCTTAAATAACGATGATGCCTCAAATTGCATTTGCAAATAGCATCTCATGATGGCTATTGGCTATCATCACTATTAGTTTAACAACTGAAATATAAGATGTTTTACCATATATATATATATATAATTTAACTCGCTAATGTTTTTAAAATAACATCTTACTATCTATACCAAAAGTTACTAGCAGGCAACCTCTAAACCTTACATATGCAAAATTTGGATGGGGACTCTCTTTTTCATTTAAATGCTCTGCATCATTTGATTTCATGGGATGAATTCCCTCTGCATCATTTGATTTCATCACTTGGACAAGACCATTTCATCATGCTTAATTGTTGTCATTTTCACATTGAATTTTGCACAACACCCTTCACCTACATTTTTGAGAAATTATAACCTTAAATTGTATTGAAATAATCAAATATTATCATTACTTTTTTATTTCTTTGGGTGCAATGGATTTGATGCATTTTAGTGACGTCTTCAATCCACATCAAACCAATAATAGTGTCTTGACTAATGTGCCCATTAGCCAATGAGGTTTTTAAACTTGTTAAACAAGAGCCACATGGTGGCAATGTCCCCGACATTGCCATGGCCATGTGTGGTAGTGTTTTAGATTAAATTAAAAAGCATAATAACTTATACATTATTTCAATATTATTGAATTTATCTTATCTGAGGGTGTTTTAAACCTTACTAGACATACACATGATTGGGTTACTTGTTAAAACTTTTAACATTTGATATGTAACTTATAATGGGTTAGTTAATGGTAAAAAGGACTCTAGAACATTTAATATGTAACTTATCAAATTTTATTGCCTCTATACAATTTGGTGCCAAATTCTGATGGAATAGAGTTACACTGGAACATTATCCATAGAAGAAGACATACAAGTGTTTTCAGATTCTTATAATACAATGATACATAAGCACAAGGAAGGAGAAATAATAAGAAGATTGATAGTCGACACTGTACACTGTATGATAGATTTAAAAGTGCATTTTTTAACAGCAACAATATTCTCATGTTGGTTTTCATCATCTAACTGAACAACTCCATTAATGATCCATAATACATTCTAGGAATCTTGATCATATTATGTTTAACATTAAAGCAAAAGTTGTATATAATGGCATCACTCCACAACTAATCTGTCTTCATATCAATAATCAATATCTTGCAGGACTGCTTCACATCCTGCAAAGAAGCAGACTGTACCACTTAGCTAATCAATCATGTACAACGAATGTATAAACAAGCATAATGAATCCCTGGACTCTGTACAATCTCCATATTTATTGGCTCATGGGATTTTTTCATACAAATAACGATCAGGTTTATTTGTTCTCCTCCATGACAACTTTAGACTTCTAGACAATGTCCTTTAGCCCAGATAAAAGATTTTTGTAAAACTGCAGTAGAAAAAAAATATGCATCCACCATGAGTAAAAAATCAAAGCAATATAAAATAGATTATACTCGAGAATCAAGCAACCCAAGGAAATGAATTTAAATATCAGTGAAGTTTACTATGAATACTCAAATACTTATTCAGTAGGGGCATATATGAAAGAAATGCGTCGCAACCTTGTGAAATTCCAACGTGTCACCTCCGGATTTACAAACCTCAACCATGAAAAGAGAAGGAGCTACTTCAAATACCTGAAAAAAGACCAGCTCATACTCAAAGGGCCAAGACAGGGATTTTTGAAGTTATAGGATTTGTATATGATATGCAGTAGTGTCCTTGAATGCAGTGAGCATAAATTTATCAAACAAATTACTACCTCTGTAGCTACTGATAAGTGCCCCTTCCTTCCAGTCTCGGCACCTTGCAGCTTCATCTAAAAGCAGGTGAAGTAATAGGTATTAGAACTTAAATGAAAATACATTCAATTTAAATGTAGCCAGACCTAAAAGAAAATCTAAAGAAACCGAGAAACAAGTTCTAGATAGATAGGTACGTCTAAAACTGACATAAATGAGAATTGAGTTAAGAGTTCCATATCCCAATCACACAACTTGATGTCTATGAGATTATTATCACCTTATAAGTCTGCCTTTTCACAGTAAATCCAAGAGGTCCGGCAGCAGCTTCAATTTTTGATATTATTTCTTTGGCAGGGCGTTTGGATGTGAACCTTGTCTCTCGCTTAACAAGGCCCTAATAGCAGGACAACACTTCCACTAACCACATCAGTGAATTCCCCAAGTATTAATGAAAGAGAAGTGGATAAAACCATAGAAGCACGCACAACTTGAAGTTCTAAACATTTATCAACATCGGCCACACATTTCTTTTGCAAATATCTCAAACATGCTATACCTATATACAGTATCAAAGAATAAGCTACTTGACTTTTGTGGTTAGCAGGTCATTCTTATTGCCTAACAACGATTGAATCAATCATAAGGAGTCAAGTATGGGACAGACAGAATGGTGTGACAGATGGAAAAGAATATAATTACTGTCCTATACAAGGCATGCATTCACAAAAAATGCTTTCAAAGAATAGTTCTTCAGAAGCTAATATTTCGAATATGAGGTTTCAGTTGCAAAATCAGATGTGGATTTGCATTTCAAGGAAAAGCAAGTTTTCTAAAACCTCATTATAATCTATGATTTTCTATAACATACCATATGCTTTTCAAACAAATTGCTGAGATTGAGACCTTGTGACATAGATATAAGTTCAAATGCATTCATCAACACAGGCTGTGTATCTTTCTTCTCTGAAACAAGATGGTCCTGATTATAAGTAGTAGCAAAAACTTAGTCATTGTTTCTTGAATACTCAGAAATTGAAAAATAACATTTCAGATACAAAATCTTACTTCCAAGCCATTAAAAACAGCATCCACAACATCCAGAGTTATCTCCTTGTCTTCTTGGAACTTGGGCGGCTTGTAACCTTTCTTAAACCAATCATTCTCTAAAATCTCAGGTACTGTAATATGCTGCCAACGGAGGATATTAATGTGCATGTCAGTTTATTCCAAAGCTCATTTCAAAAATAAGTGCAATCTCATCGCTCACTCAAAAATTCATGATTTTTTAATCTTTTCAAATTCTTCTGCTAGTAAGTATGAGATGGATATAAAAACATTGAAGGTAATCCAGTGGACAAGCTGAACATATCTGCAACATTACGGAATACAACTCAATACCAGTTCACTTACCGTGTTTGGCTTTGGATCCAAAATCCTCGAAATTAGTTTTTTTGCACTAGAAGAAAACCATGAAGGACAGGTGAAATCGGCTTTATGAATCTACAGTTCAGTACTATCATGTTGGTCATTGAGGTTTTTTTTCATAAATGCTAAAAAGAGAAGTAAATACAACAAAAGGATGCATGTTTGCATTGATCTGGCCTTCTTACTTTTTTATATAGTGTCAGAAGATTTGTCTCATCAAAAGGCAAGTAACCTGCCATCAAAACAAACACAATAACCCGACATGACCACAAGTCTGCAATTGCACCATCATAACCTTTCTCATTGATGACCTGCATAAAACAAGGCGACAGATCTCAATTTATAGTCTGATGCTAACAAAACTGCCATGCAGTCAATCAGGGTAACCTGAATGCCCTATTTTATTTGGCAATTAATGTGAAAAAAAATTGAAGATACCTCAGGAGCAACATAATTTGGTGTTCCACAAGTAGTATGAAGTAACCCATCCTCCTGCAATTAAACACATTAAGAAGATCAGGTATTTACATTTACTCTTCAGAATGCAGCAAAATCCATCCATAACCTTTATCAATCATAATATACTACAAAGAAAAATCTATACTTTTAAATAGGTTTTGATAATGTAATTTCTGAAGTTACAAGCCACTCAGAAGAACAATAACTGAACAATGGATGACCGAATATTCTTATCAACAAATAATGGGAGAGCTGCAATAAATACAAAGTGCATTTTTCATTTGCTGCATATAATGGATCCGAAAGCCAAAACTTTAAAATTAAAGATAGTTATCGGTATGCACTAAGAAAGCATCATATGATATGGACTGAAAGCCAATTCTTCAATTTTCACAGGATAATAAATTTTATCTTTGGAAACACTGCACCTTCAACAATTACCAATTTTATGAAATACATGCAATTTACTTTGCAGTCATGTTCTAAACATCACAACAAGTAAAAATTCATATTTCACTTTTCTGTAAAGCTTGAAAGTATAGATCAATAATGTCAAATAAAAAGCCACAGTACACCTAATGGTCGAATTTGAGTGTTTACTAACCACATGCTTACCCTAATTTGCTGAGGCAGGACACTCAAACCAAAATCAGAAACTTTGAGATTTCCATAGGCATCTAGAAGCAGATTTTCTGGCTGCAAAACCCATAAGTAGTACAAACCAGTTAAAGTAGATGATATTGTCTATTGAGAGATCTTACAAAGGAAGTCCAGGTTTTGGAGTTGGCTTCAATGGATAAAGATGAATTGAGAATGAACAGGATATTAATTCATTCCTAGTTCATATGTTACCTTCAAGTCTCTATGGGACACACCCCTACTATGACAGTAGTCCACAACATTGATGAGTTGCTGGAAGTATTTTCTTGCTTCATCTTCTCTTAATCTTCCATGGTTAACCTGCCATTTCAAAAGAAATGAGCTTTTAACAGCAGGAACATAAAACAGTGGATATCCTAGTCATTTAAATGACATGCAAACCACAAATCCAAAACATATTTGTCAAAAGACAGATGGCTACCAAGTGCTTAAAGATCTGCATAGCTCTTGATGGTTGATAATCTAAGCAAGAAACTATAACTGAACCAACATATAAGGCAATTTGCAGCTGTTGATGGTTGAAAATTGAATTAAGCAATTATGATTGAAATTCGGAAGTGATGTCTGATGCTTCTTACAATTTTATCAAAAAGATCACCTCCAGTTACAAAATCAAGTACAATATAGATCTTTGTTTTACTAGCCATAACCTGAAAATACCAGATAACGACAACATAGGTCAGTTTTAATTCTTTAGTGTAATGGGTAACCCATTACAAACTGTATTATTGCATGAACAGACTAATTCTCACGTCTGCCCTAAAACAAAAGATTCTATGCATGCAATAATAACATGAAATCCCCATTTGATAGTCTAAGGGGTCCATTTCCAACAACAGCAAACCTTTGGTTAGAAGACTTTTAACATCCAGTGATCTATGGTTAAGAAAAATAGAAAACTTGTCACTATAATGTCTAAGGGACATGGGGAATAAAGATGCAATGTTAACTGATCATTTTCCAATCAAAGAAAGTGGGATTGTGGATATTGGCACCACGAAGCATGTAATTATTTGCCAATGTCAAGTTTGTCATTCCTTACCAAGAGAAGCCACAAATCCATAATCAAATTTTACCTCATGTAACCGTATAACATTTGGATGCTTGATCAATTTCATGGTACAAATTCAATGTACAATAGAAAAACATCAATTTTCAACAAAAATACCAGAAGATAATTTGGATTCTAGTCCTTATTCTGAGATGATTTTACAATTCAGCTACAAACAAGTACAATGGCCTGAAAAATCATTCAGAGAATCATCTCAGAGTTCCTACCAGACTGTTTAAAGAAAGAGACCATTGTCGCAGTGAACACTGTGATGGCTGGGAACCGGGAAGTGAGAAGGAAGAGTCTATGAACACACAATAGAGTGAAGTGGGCTGATCCCTGCAGGTTATCACGATACAATCACTGTCATTGTGTAAGATTGTCTGATTTCATTTGGGTATTCAAAATATAATAAGACAATTAGAAGACATAAATAAGTGTATATGTACAAATTTGAGATAGAAAATGACCTTATCTGTCAGCGCATGTTGATGTCTGGTTTTAGAATAATGAATGTACTTCTTCAAGAATTTAACAGTGATGTTCTCATTTTTGGAATGCATTGTTTTAGAGCATTCAGAAACAACAACCATGATACCTGAAGATGTGATTAACTCTGCCCTTTCTTTCATAATTTGAGTTTTTTAACAAAGTTCAATTTTCATTCTTCCCAGACATGAAGAATGGAACAAAAATCCAAAGAATGACTTATATTCATTTTCTTCTGATTTATCTAGCTAAAGCTGAGAACCAACTAGGAAAAAAAATGATGAAAATGTACCTTAGGCAAGATAGGTAGCCTTTTTGATGAAGTGAACTTATCCAAGATTTAGTATTTGTTTCAAGTCACAACGGTAAATCCATAATCATGATCACAAGGGTAAATTCACCATTCTAACTCATAATGACAAGGGTAAATTCATGAAAAAATTCCTATCTAGTTGGCATTGAGCAATATATGGTTTTCATATAGAGGCAAAGTTTGCACATTGCATGGCATTTTTCAGACAACATTGCAAAGTTTTGAATTGGAAAATCAGATTCAACATTCACCATTCTAACTCATAATGACAAGGGTAAATTCATGAAATAATTCCTATCTAGCTGGCATTGAGCAATATATGGTTTTCATATAGAGGCAAAGTTTGCACATTGCATGGCATTTTTCAGAAAACATTGCAAAGATTTGAATTGGAAAATCAGATTCAACAATAATGAGTGGAATCCCAAATCTGAAACCAAAATCATTAGATAAAGAAAAAGCAAAGCAATTAGATAACCGAAATTGTGAATCTAGTCAATATTATGTATCAATAATTCTATATCATTTTATACAGCTCTAACAATTTTATAACCATGAAAGAGGTAGAGAAAAAAATAGTTTAGCAATATTTTAACGGAAGTTCTTTCAGTTGCATTAACTTTATAAATATGTAAAAGGTTTTAAAACCACATAAATTTATAAAATGTATAATGAGAACATGCATTTGTTCAAGTCATAGCATATGCACTTTGCATCAAAAGCTAAGAGAAGTCACGCTTTGGCAAAATCTGGAGCAGTGACAACATAAGGCATGTTGCAATAGCATGTGCAGTTTCTATCATTCCTGCATATGGGCCGTGCATTACTATCAGCAATTATGCAAAGAGTATAAAAACAGATATGAAAATAAGATATGTAGCAAATGCTAATTTAAATGAAAAACAAATACTGTTGACTGTTATATTTCTGTCTTTTTTTCTTTCCCATACATTGGCCATTTAAATGGACAAAATATTAAAAAAAAAACAATTGTAAGAGCTTTGTGATTATGGAAAGAATATAAAAACAGATATGAAGATAAGATATGTAGCAAATGCTAATTTAAATGAAAAACAAATACTGTTGACTGTTATATTTCTATGTCTTTTTTTCTTTTCTATACATTGGCCATTGGAATGGACAAAATATATTAAAAAAAAACAATTGCAAGAGCTTTGTGATTGACAGTAAATCGATGCAAGAGGCAAAAAATCTATTAAAAGTGAACAGGGTTTTGGTAATCTTATACTAGGGACGACTCCTGTGCTTTTATTGGGCTCAGTGCTTTTTGCAATCTTCAAATAAATGAACACATCAACAAAAGTGAACTTCAGATGCATTAAAATTGAATCTTCAAAAAGCCGTTGAAGGTTATTATGGATTAAACAATAAATAGGACAACTGGCAGGTATATAAGCAATGAACATGATTACAATGCAAGGGTTGTGTGAATGGGAAAAGAAAAATTATTTAAAATTGTGTGTATTTTATAAAAAACAGGTTCAAATAAATCATAAAAGAAGTTGCAATACAGAGTGTTTGTAATCTATTTTCAAATATTGAATCGAAGCTGAAGCAATTGAAAAGTTGCTCAAAGTGTTTGAACAAAAAGGAAAATTATGATCATACCTTTTGTTCAAAATTTTTTGACTTCGACAATTCTGTTGTTCATTGCCAAAGTGTAAAGCCCTTGTTGCTTCAATTTGCGAAGATTGTAAATGGCTGAGGAAACACTATTGGAGTATTGTTCATAAGAAATAGCTAGAACATCGGGACAACATTCTTTTAATTGTGTGCCTCGAAGTGTACATTCAATAGTCCCTTCTTCAGTCTCTAGCTTACATTGTAATATATGTTCATAAGTAGTTGGTGTTTCACGATTGCAAAATGTACAAAAAACGGTGCTTTGTATCATTCGCAGTTTACACTGTGTGCAAATGCAGTGGTAGGGTGGTGCAAAAACATTTTTTACTTTCAATGTCCCATATACCTGTTCTAGGCAAGTAAACAGAAAACATAAAAAAACATTGCAATGAGCATGTTTTGATACGAAGGCCATGCTAGGAAAAAGCACAGAATCGAATTTATGAAAACATGTTTGCAAATGCAGGTTTTGCAACATGGTGTTTGAAAACATATCATTGTAATGAGTTGTGTTGCTGCTAATTGGAATACTAAATCTGGAACTGTAAAAAAGACATTTTGACAAGTAAAAAGTCTATATTTTCTTTATATCAGAAGCAGAAAACTTTGATGTCAATAATGCAGCAGGCTGAACATTTAAGAAAAAATAAAATCTATTTTGATAACTATGAAATTGCTGAAACTACATATAAAGAACTTGCTTAATTGATAATGAAATGACAAAAAAACATTTCAAGTGACATTACAGGAGACATTGTTCATATCTCACCTGTGTTTTAGCTTCAATTATTGGAAGCAAACTTTGTATTGCGAATTCATCATTTAGGGGATCTATAAAAGTTGCTTGTGAAGCCTTCATAAGATGAGTTCCTTTTGCACCTGGTCTTACAATATTTTTTATTAGATACAGGGGCGGTTCGTCAAGTGCAAGTTGTTGTTGCACTCGGACAAAGAAATTTGTATAGCTTTCATTAACCTGAAACTGAACATGAATAACTGAAGAAGAATTAGTGAAGGGGGGATGGGAATAGACAAATGTTTTTTGTTATGGGTTCTATCTTTTTTTTTTTGCATATCCATCTAGCAGTAGATACAGCAGGAAAGAAAAAACATAAAAAAATGAAATCAAATATAGTGAAAAAAAATTGTTTAAAGAGAATCCACTTTACAGTTGCATAGTCATTTGTACTTTCACCATCTCTTATGTAGAAGTCCAATTGCTTATTGTTGTATTCACAGGCAACAACTATGACTGCAACAGAACCAACGACATATGTCTCATCTGATGTAACCAGCTCATTGATTGTTGTATCTGGTGGAAGGCAATGCATTTTGCATACTTGGTCAATTGTCTCTATGATAGTTGTTGGCAATATCGCTATTGAATTTATTGCATCTCCTCGGTCATATTGACCTTTCTTTTTCGGTTCAAAACTAGAAATTCTGACACTTTTGCCAGGCAAAAAGAAATTGCCAAAGCGATTTATCAAACTATCATTAATTGTAATTGTCATTGTCATCAATCCATTTTTGTCAACAACATCTGCATGTAGAATCTTTGTCTTAACAGGGGAGTTTTTATTACGATTTTGTGCAGGTCCATAGACAACCAAAACATCCCCCTCAAATACATGCCTATGTGTTGCAGTACATAGCTGTATTATTGATGATGGTTCAACTGCCATTTGCTTTAATCTGTGCACATTTAAAAATATCAAAAAGTGAAAGAACAAATGGATTAGTCTTTGATTGAATGTTGAATTTTGTATCGAATACACTAAAATGAAATTAGTAGAGAAGCTGAACTAGATGCTTCATTCAAATGTTTGAATTTGTGTTAGGTACAAGATAAAATAATGTAGTCAAAAATATTGAATGAACAAAGCTGTTGGATAGGAACATTACTTCTTAGGACTATTTGTTGGCTGCGACAGTATTCCCATTGCAATAGTCTCTGGAGCATCTTGTGAAGAAGAAACATTTCTTTCTGTTGAAGGACTGTCTGATATCGTAGACATAGCTAAATTCTCTCCTTGGTTGAGAATATTGTTTTTGATTAGTTGTTTTTTTGAAATGCTGTATTTTTTTTTTTCAATTTGGACATCCAATGAAGACTCAGAGCATGTTAAAATATTCAAGAATATATTTCAAATAGAAAAGCATCTTAAAAAAAGACAAAAAACAAGAAAGGCAAAAAGCTGTATCAGTTCTTATATGCAAGTTCCAGGTACTGATAAGATACTAGTAAAATGATCTGACCAATATGCATCGGAAATGGTAAATGAAAGCCTGTCAATGTCTATGTTTATCCAAAAATGGTCAATCATAGAACCATATTCTGTTGTAGGTATGTTTGTTTTTATCTTTAGACATTTACTCTGCATAAACAATTCCAAACTCCTTTTCGATATTGTTTCTTTGTACAGGTCAATGTTAAAGTCACGAGTTATTATGGTTAGCATTTTCTTGTTGTTTTGTAAGATAACAGAGTCCAAGACATCAATAAGGTTGTTAACAAGATTATTTGGTTTGTTATAAATATTGACAAGCTGGAGAATATTGTCAAGGAGCATAATGCAAGTGAGAAATATCAATTAGGTGTCGAGTGAGGAATATCAACTGATTTTGCCTTGCCCTTCCAAGATATATATAATATTTTTATGGTTAATTGACAGCACAGTGAACTAAAGAAATGCTAATTTCTTGTGAAAGGTGGTGTTTGAGACCCTGGACAATAGTGAGCCTTCAGATGTTTTTAGATCATTATAGATATAAACTTCACTAATTTAGTTGCAAGCTTATATGTTTAAAACAAGCAAATACATAATTATTAAGCACCATGTTGAATATCAATACATAGCATGAACAATGCCTTGAAGGACATGACAACATGTTGCACCTCACAATTTACCCCAGTATACAAAAATCCAAATGCATATTTGTAACCACCGAGATAGGTTTTTGTGTCGTTTGCATTCAAAGGTAGAAAACATAGAGCACATGCACATGTAATAAAGTAACAGTTTGCCAACTTGCATGCAGTTAGATGCTGTGATTACAGTGCAGGGTTATAAACATTTCTTGAATGATGTGAGCAAAACTTCAGTGTGCAAAAAAAAATTTAATAAAAAACAAGAATGCCATAATAATCAAACACCTTTAAGGTAGTATGTGCCCTCCCTGTATAGCTAATAATACTGAACACAATTCACATTAGTTCCACAGCACAAATTTCAATAGAAACAATAAAAACAAATTTCCAGAAAAAAGCATTCCATGGATATACATTAGTCAGTCTAAATACTTATCTCTTGAAACCAAGAACTCCAAAAGTACAACCCATAAGTTCTTAACACAGGCTCTTTGGTATATTCAAAACTGTTATAATGAGTTACACTGACAAGCAAACTAAAACGATAAAGTATTAATATTCAGTAACATGTAATAAAATAAACATACATATCATATAACAAAAATAGAGATATAGTTTAGGATACCAACCTGGGTGTGAAACTATTCTTGAAAATATACTCAGAAGTGTTACTTTCAGAAAAGACTGTTTGTGCCTCGGAGAGGTCAGTCTTCATTAGGAACCAGCTAACCCTACAAGAGGGTGTGTACAAACCAGAGAGAGAGAAATGACTGGAGTTAATTAGGTCAATGACAGTCAAGCACAGTACATAACTCAACATAAATAAAGTCACAAAAATTATAAACTTCAACCAAGTATCAGCATAAAAGAAGTGATTATCATCACACCACAACTGACCATAGGTGATCAAACTCAAGTACTCTATAAGACCAAAAATTCAACAAGGTGGTATAAAAAAAAATGAAGGAGGGTAAATGTTTGCATTAACCACAAGTCAAAGACAAGGTAGCAAAAGTCCAATAATAACTCAATCAAGGTGGAGAAGGTACAACAAGTATTTAATAATTCAATCAGTAACCAGTAATAAAATAAACATATTGATCATATAACAATAAGCGAGGTATAGTTGAAGATCTCCACGTCAACATTAAACCAAAAATACGACATCATAAATGTCGATGGTAATTTGTTCCGTCCAAACCTATTAAGTGTACTTTTACGTCAGCAGTATTCTTTTCTCCAAATTGCAGCTATAGTTCGGAGTCAAAAATACTGCTGACCTAAAAGTATACTTGATAGGTTTGAATGGAAACCATTTTCAATGTTGATGCCACTACCCTCGTTATTGTCTTACAAAAAAGCATGAAAATGAGGGAAAAGACTTAAAATTGTGGACTTCACCTTCAAAGAGTTCTTTACAATCACATTGATACGACATCCCACAACCATTTCTCTTGACACCCACTCTTCATTCATTCTGTATGCATTTCACTATGCAACCGTCTCAGATTCTCACTGCGTTTTCCCTCAATTAGTTTATCAATTCAGTATGACCCACAACCGCTGGCATCACTCCTCGAATGGCGAGCATGGGTCATACTGAATTGATAAACTAATTGAGGGAAAACGCAATGAGAATCTGCGACGGCTGCATAGTGAAATGCATACAGAATGAATGAAGAGTGGGTGTCAAGAGAAATGGTTGTGGGACGTCGTATGAGAGGAAATGGTAATGGGAATTGAAAGCTCAAATTAAATTTGCATGGTGGTAATAAACTACACCTGTGTCTTCCATTGTCAGCTGTACTTCAAGCCTGAAGGTGGTAGCGTGAGTCGGGTGGCATTAGTTGGGGTGGCAAAAATCGCGGATATGAAATTGCAAAGTTTTTGTTAAAGTTTATATTTATTTGTATTTTTTGATTTTTTTAAAGTTCATTTTACGTGGTTGTGGTTTCATCCTTACGCAATGACGTTGGCCTAGGGCTGTGTGCCCCAGGCCCCGGCGGCAGGGTGACGTTTGCCGTTTTAAATGAGGTTTAAATGAGGTTTAAATGGTCTCGGTACTGAAGACTCCTGACCCATGACCCTTAGAACCAAGAGTATGCTCCAAATGTGGCCAAATAACCGTAGTACTGTATAAGAGCAAAACTTCAACAAGGTGGTTTTAAAAAAATTACTCACGGAGGATAAATGACGCCATTAAACACAAGTGAAAGATAAGGTACCACAAGACCAATCATATCTCAATCAAGGCGGGGAAGGTACAACCAGTCATATCTCTCTCAAATGTACAGCCATCCAATATAGCCTAAAAGTTCATCATCACAGTATAAGGAAGGGTGGTGGGATGCCAAATAAAAATATACGTCATTTCTCTCTATTGATCAAATAACAATAAAAGAGGTGCCATTGAAGAACTACACGTCAACATTAAACCAAAAATCAGATCTGAAGTGTGGGTACAAATATAGTACCTTGTACTATAGAAAATAAAAGCCACCTGTGCTACCTTTCAATTTAGCAATATGGTCTACAGAAGCAAAATTTCCTCACAATTACCATTGAAATTTCTGACTAGCGCTAAAGCAATAGTAAAAGAATTTATAACATAATTTTGATCTCTATCAACTTCAGCACTCCTGTGTGGTCCCTGTGCTGAAGTTGGTCCTCGAGATGTAAGTTGCTTACACAGATAACCATTGCATGACTGCACAATCTTCTAAACACATATAAAGTAGATAGGAAACACCAAACATTAAATGTGATACATACCTTGTCTTTGTCTTGCGTATTTCTTTCCTATGGCTTAATTTATGAGGATGTATGTGCTATTATAGTCTTATCCTGTAGCTAGATCTAGTGCTTCAACCATATCAGGGAAATTATGATTTGCAAACATCTTCAATCAAATGAATTAACAATCATCTAAGGATAAGCAAATACACCTGTAAATGCCTATTTGTAAATGCTTGCTTAGTATAGTTATTCACATTTGCACTTTGCAAATGAAATGAAAGAGTTAGAAACCAAGAACAGGTTTTTGGTGCATTATTACATAGTTTTAAATCAGCATTCAATTGTGATGATTATGCAATAATGAGTACTCATTCTTTTGCATGAAGTACTTATATTTTATGTTTTCCATTATTGAGGCCTATAACTAAGCATTATAGACAACTGCTTTGCAGGAAAAAATTCTTGACAGTAACTAATTTCTCTAGATTTAGCCCTAACGTGAAATGAATACTAAAATCCAATTAATACAGTACTCAGCAATTTAAGAAAAAATTTGTAACCAGATTTCGTAAACAGGAAATTAATAAATTGTTTATATTATTAAATAACAAAAATTTCAATTTTCAGACCTCTTTTATTTTTGTACAAAAAACAAAGACAAAAAAAATTTCTTGACAGTAACTAATTTCTCTAGATTTAGCCCTAACGTGAAATGAATACTAAAATCTAATACAGTACTCAGCAATTTAAGAAAAAATTTGTAACCAGATTTCGTAAACAAGAAATTAATAAATTATTTATATTATTAAATAACAAAAATTCCAATTTTCAGACCTCTTATATTTACTACAAAAAACAAAGACATTTTGCACAAAACCAAAATCTTACTCACACTCAAGCTACACTAAATTTCTTGGATGTTCTGTGATTCTGAAATTTGTATATGTTATATGACTATGAAATGTTTCTATCCTAATGGATTTCTGTACTTGGGATATGTGTGTAGAAATTTAAATATATACACATTTCGATCAATTGCAGCTAACAAATTCAGATGCAGTTTTGGACAAAATTAAAAAGTGTTTTTAGCACATGTCATTTTAACTGAAATCATCAAGGTTAAGCACAAGAAAATTGTGGTAATTAATAAGTGACCTATCCCCAAATCAATGACATCATCAAGCAGATTTCTTAGTCTCGTACACTACTATAGAGGTGTGTTTTATAACTCAGGCAAATTGTAATGTTCATATCTATATAATGTATATAGCTCTTAAATTGGTAAAAACTAGAAAAAAAATCACATATATTTTGTTAATAATAACAACAATAAATTTATTAATTTGTATGCATAGATATGTATATGTTTGTATGGAGTTTCAAGAGTGATTTCAAGTGGTTGAATCATGAATACAACGTATTATGTTGATAACAGACCATAGTTCATAGGGTCAAATCTGGTCAAGTCACTTGGGATTATTAGACACTATTGTTGTTGGTGCTTGAGTTTCCCTTCATTTACATAATCTAGGGAATAGGGGGATCTCATGAGGTTTTCCTTAGAAACCCCCCTAGTGGTGGCTCAAATGGTTGAAGTGTACACCCAAAGAATCATGCCAATGGAAGGTCACAGATCATATATACAAATTTGATCAACTTTCTTGGAGTTACCATCCACTATTATAGATGGTAGTTGAAGCACCCTCCAAATATTTCGAGGAAGGGTGGGGATCCCACAAGGTTTTGCTTTAACACACACACAAATAACCCATGCAAATAGCTCAACTAGTTGTTGCAATGTTGTTGGATATTTGGGCAACTTTTCGCTAGAAGGTGCCCATTTTGCATCTCTTTAGATGAGACATACTAGTTTACACTAATGAATTTATTAGAGATGTCATCTACAACATTGATTATCACAAATAAGCTCATTAATATGAAAATTGATAGTTTTAGAGATATATTATTTATAAAAAACAATATAATTTTTTTTCATCATTTAAGTAAAACTTCAATATGAAATACTATTAAATAATCACAAAAGAAAGCTAAAAAGTGGGAAAAAAAGTTACAATAGCATTAAAAACCTCAAAATAATGCTAAAAAGATCACTTATTACTACAACTGAAAGAAATGACATAACGTGCATGCTTGTTTCAAATGCAAGAGCGATCTGCCTCTTATTAGAATGTTGAAACACTCAAGATACTCTGTAGAGAAAAAATATTATAATGAGTCTTTAAGTGTAAATCGGTTCATCAAATTTGAACATGTATCGCTTAGTGATATCAATTTGGAAATATCAAAGCTTTAAAGGGAACCCATTGCATAGAGAGGAGGAATATTAATTTGTTAATTGGCCAACAATGAAGAAGCTTGCAGAGATGAGATGATGAGATGTTAAGAATATATCTTATATTTTTTAATTTAATAAAAATTTATTATATATGTTTTAGATGATAAATATGGACAACGTCACTGCGTAAGGATGAAACCACAACCACGTAAAATGAACTTTAAAAAAATACAAATAAATATAAACTTTAACAAAAACTTTGCAATTTCATATCCGCAATTTTTGCCACCCCAACTAATGCCACCTGACTCTAAACTATATGTCGCGGACATAATAAGAACATTGAGAACACGCACACAAATTGTGGCACTATTAACATCATGATTTAAAAGTGATGCCTTTATATGGGATAAAAAAGCTAAAGACTATTTTGAAAAGTTGAAAACCTTACATTCACTCTGGTCTTGACAAATCCAGATGTCAGGAAAACATGTGTCCATGAATACTATGTTTCAGGAACATGCGTAGGAGTTCTGCTCATAAGTGATAAACATCTCATTGACTTTGAGAGTCAAAAGTTACAACTGAATGAGCATATAAAATCTACATATGATGGAAAGACGTTGGCAATAACACATGCCTTGGTCAAGTGGAAGCAGTACTTGTTGCGAGATAAATTTCTCGCGATGTTGCAGTTGGCATATTGATGCGGTATGGTCCGGGGTTTTGTGGTGTTAATGCAGTATGACGCGGGATGACGTTTGCTTCTTTAAATGAGGTTGGTGGTCTCGGGACTCAAGACTCCTATGCGATTTATTCACCAGTCTTGTCGATTTATCGTCCGTTTCGTCGAGCTCTGTTGTGTGCCCGCTAGCGCCGGGTTGAGATGTTTGTATGGCGATAACCTACAGCAATCAGAACATATTGCATCTACATATGCTGAAACGCGTAATGCAGGTGCAGAAGCAAACTTGAGCAGGGTGCTGCATTGCTAGTTTAATATTTAACATATGAAACAGTTTATCATTTGTCTCGGTTATTTGGTAAGTCATCAAAGCGGCTGAGCAAATCTAGGTTTTTTACTTCGACATTTTGTGCAAAAAGGCTAAGAAAAATCTAGCTGCAAACAGCTTATTAACAAAGCTAGATGCATCTAATTAGGAAGTGTGAGTTGGGTTCATATTTTTGTTTGTGTAACCCTCCTAATAATTATGCATGGAAACATTTCGATAAATGAACAACTCATTTTAGCGAAAGAGATTAAAACATCTTCGTGAAAGCGATTGAAAAAATCATGACTAGACCAAGTCAGCAAAATAAAAACTAAAAATAAATTATGCTCTAATTCAAAGGTTGGCATATTCATGCAACACTGCAGATTTAAATGAGCTTTAAATGAGGTTTAAATGGTCTCGGGACTCAAGACTCCTGTGCGATTTATTCACCAGTCTTGTCCATTTATCGTCCCTTTCGTCGAGCTCTGTTGTGCACCCGCTAGCGTCAGGTTGAGGTGTTGCAGGGGTTTAAACGTGTTGCAGTTGGCATATTCATGCAACACTGCAGGTTTAAATGAGGTGTTGTGCACCTGCTAGCGTCGAGTTGAGATGTTGCAGGGGTTTAAACGTGTTGCAATTGGCGTATTCATGGAACACGTGTTGCAGTTGGTCCAGGGTTTCGTGGTGTTATTAGCAGAAAATCATTTTCAAAGCCATCAAAAACAGATGATACCAAGACTCAAGTAACAGAGAAGATAAGAATCTCATCATAATCTCATAAGAAAAGCCCATTTGTAATAACAAGATAAGACAAATAGTGGTTCAGAATCATACAATCGGGATATCATCCCTTTACTATGGTTACTACCATGACTGTGGGCCATTAACCTTTGTCTTGGTGTCAAATCCCTGTCCACACAGGCCAAAAAAGTATACATCTACATTATTGTGACAAACTATAGATCACTCGAGCATACCCAAGCTGACCAATGTAGTCTATGGTAGCCTAGCAACAAGCTGATCTGGTTTCATCTAAAGAAAAAGCTATTTTCAGATTGGATGTTTCATCAATTTTTCCTTAAATAAAACAACAGTTTGTCAATACCACCATCATTGTATCTAAGAGTTTGTTAACGTTCATGTTTCTTGTAACAGTATTCATGACAAATAACAAACTTTGCCAATATAGGGCTCTCTAAATATTCACAGGATTCCTGTGAATTTACAAGAGTGTTCTCTTGCAAACACTGTCCACATTTTCTTCTTTAGATGAAACCAAACCATCTTGTTGCTAAGTTATCATAAACTTCATTTCAGATTAGATGTTTCAAAAATTTATCCTTAAATAAAACAGTAGGTTGTGAATCTCAGCATCACTGCATCTAAGGGTTTCCCCTTCAGCCACATATGCAACTGAAATACTTGTTAGTCGTTACCTCATTTGGCAGATGTCAAAGTCAAAGACAATGGAGTATCTCGCCAAAGACCCAGATTTTATACTGCACCCGAATTGCCGTTTGTCTTATAGGCACACTTGCCAAAGGCAATGGAAAATGAGCACCCCTCTCTTAAGCTCCCGGTCTATTGTTTTGGGGTATACTTGTATTCTCATGTACAGATACTTAGGTTGAAAGTGCTTTCTATTTCTAGATTCGGTAAATCTATATAGTATCTGTTTTCTGAGAAAACTTGAAAAACAGGTCCATGCGAAAAGCAAAACCAATTAAACGAAGCAGACCAAAGAACCATTTAAAAATATCACATTCATACCACATAGCATAATGGAAATGGAAAAAGAACATAGCAAAATAAAATAAATACAAACAGATCTGTAAATTTAATTAATAATATAATATAATGCCATTTATTTGCTACTCGGTGCGTGGGTGGTAGGCTGGTATTAGCATTTAATCCGAGTGCCGACGCAGGCCATGATATCATGACCCACTCCATACCTCGCCGAAATACCCGGGAAGGAGGGAGGTTGCTACTCTTGGCATCAAATGTTCAGATACATACATACATCCAATTCCGTTCCCCGTACATTCATTTCAGGGAGTTTAGGTCATTACCCAAGAAAAGAAATGGTAATGACCAATTACGCAGTCTTTGTGTTTTTTAAACCACAGTCACAAACAATTCCTATGGAATAAATTATGGAACAAAAGTTTGAACAATATTTCTTGACGCAGACTGTGAAATGAAAACCATACATTTGTAAAATTCTTACATTTATAAAATTTTATAACCAATTAATCGTACAGTATAACAAAATAGGATTTTTTTCATAAAACAGAAAACACAAGTCTCAGCTGAAGAGAAAATTCCAAGAGTTACCTGTCCAAAGAACCCATCAATGAAATTGCAGAAGACAGAGCTCGTTGCACCAAGAAAGCGCTCTACGCGTTCAGACATGAACACCGCAAATTACTGGATGAATGAAGCGCATTCAGACAGCAATACCCACCACCAGAAACCACCCCACCTTCGCTGGACCACCGCAAATAAGCCACAAACAACCACGCCACCGCAAAAAAGCCAACAAAAACAGCCACAACACAAAAGCAAGTCGCACCAAACAGAACGAGCTTGAACACCAGAGAACCTCTAAAATATAGCTTCAGAGTGCTCCATCACCCAAGCATGGAGACCGTCCTTCACCCATGCAAACAGCAAGCACACCGCATTAAACCCCTGGAACACCTCAACCCGACGCTAGCGGGCGCACAACAGAGCTCGACGAAACGGACGATGAATCGACAAGACTGGTGAATAAATCGCACAGAAGTCTTGAGTCCCGAGACCACCAACCTCATTTAAACCGGTAAACGTCACCCCCGCGCCATACTGCATTAGCACCACGGAACCCTGGACCATACCGCATGAATACACCAACTGCAACACCGTTTAAACCCCTGGAACACCTCAACCCGACACTAGCGGGCGCACAACAGAGCTCGACGAAAGGAACGATAAATCGACAAGAATGGTGAATAAATCGCACAGGAGTCTTGAGTCCCGAGACCACCGTCACCCCGCGCCATACTGCATTAACACCACGAAACCCTGGACCATACCGCATGAATACGCCAACTGCAACACCGTTTAAACCCCTGGAACACCTCAACCCGACGCTAATGGACACACAACAGAGCTCGACGAAAGGGACGATAAATCGACAAGACTGATGAATAAATCGCACAGGAGTCTTGAGTCCCGAGACCACCGTCACCCCGCGCCATACTGCATCAACACCACGAAACCCTGGACCAACTGCAACACGTGTTGCATGAATACGCCAACTGCAACACGTTTAAACCCCTGCAACACCTCAACCCGATGCTAGAGGGCGCACAACAGAGCTCGACGAAAGGGACGATAAATGGAGAATACTGATGAATAAATCGCACAGGAGTCTTGAGTCCCGAGACCATTTAAACCTCATTTAAACCTGCAGTGTTGCATGAATACGCCAACTGCAACACGTTTAAACCACTGCAACACCTCAACACGTTTAAACCCCTGCACAACAGAGCTTGACGAAAGGGACGATAAATCGAGAAGACTGGTGAATAAATCGCACAGGAGTCTTGAGTCTCGAGACCACCAACTGCATTAACACCACGAAACCATGGACCAACACGTGTTGCATGAATACGCCAACTGCAACACGTTTAAACCCCTGCAACACCTCAACCCGATGCCAGCGGGCGCACAACAGAGCTCGACGAAAGGCACGATAAATGGACAAGATTGGTGAATAAATCGCACAGGAGTCTTCAGTTCCGAGACCATTTAAACCTCATTTAAACTGCAACATGTTTAAACCTCAACCGGACGCCAGCGAGCGCACAACAGAGCTCGACGAAAGGCACGATAAATGGATAAGACTGGTGAATAAATCGCACAGGAGTCTTCAGTCCCGAGACCATTTAAACCTCATTTAAACCGGCAAACGTCACCCTGCCGCCGGGGCCTGGGGCACACAGCCCCAGGCCAACGTCACTGCGTATGGATCAAACCACAACCACGTAAAATGAACTTTTAAAAAATAAAAAAAATACAAATAAATATAAACTTTAACAAAAACTTTACAATTTCATATCCGCGATTTTTGCCACCCCAACTAATACCACCCGACTCAAAACTATATGTTGGGGACATAATAAAATGTGAAACTGTTCACAAATATGGCCTCCAAGTCTTCTCTGTTGATAACTATGGGTGCTATCGTCTTCTATTTCGATATAATTCTTGTCGGCTTAGTGTTCTAGTTTTATAAAACCAACATAGATTTAGTAGGTTTAGTGTTCTAGTTTTATAAAACCAGCATAGATTTATCTTAAAAGAATTTATCCAGCATCGAGAGGGATCAAATCTATTAATTTGATCCCTGATGGATATTTCCAAATGATGGATATTTTAATTTGTTCAAAATAGGAAGCTCTGAAAATCTCAATTCCCTGTCACAATATTCTGGCATGGGATTGGGCGGCAACAACAGAATCCCATCTGATAACAACAAATATCTCAACAGCTTCAACACTCATTTTAACTCAACCTGGCAATAATCATCGTCGTGCTAAGTGTGCTATTCTTCATGGGATTTTGCATCGACAAGGTGGAGAGAAGCAAAAATTCGAAGACAATGAGAAGGTTCATTTGCTACCCAAGTGCAACCATGCCTTCCATCTAGACTACATCAATACGTGGCTCTTTTCGCATACAACATGTTTGGTTTGTCAAACTAGTCTG
The DNA here is from genome assembly GCA_027924585.1 of Larix kaempferi. Classification (NCBI taxonomy): domain Eukaryota; kingdom Viridiplantae; phylum Streptophyta; class Pinopsida; order Pinales; family Pinaceae; genus Larix; species Larix kaempferi. Next base: position 6,700,536 of record BSBM01000459.1, on the reverse strand, counting down.
GCGTTCTTTATAGTTGCATCTTACATAGGAAATTGGTGTGTCTAATTAATTTGCATCCCATACTCAATCTACCAAAATCCATATCACGTGGTCATCTTGAAAATAGAAGTATACATTTCATAATAGTTATTTCTTTCAATACAATATTTCTTTTAGCCCGCCAAACTTGCTTCACTCTAACATGACTTAGTCAAAATCAATTTCCTTCTTATAATAGAATGCATTCTCCTTTTAAGATCAATGCATTTCACAAGTTCAATTTGGTTAATAATTTGAAATGTGCAAGAGACTTGAGAGAGCTCAATGAAATCTAGAGTTGTGAACTTGCTGATAGAGCATCTAATGCAAAGCCTCTTCAGATTATGCCTCCAAGAAAGCAATTTCCACCAAGGACAACGTCACTGAAACGATGAAGCAAGCACAGACGATAGACAATGGCATGAACAACGAATGATGATCGAATGACAAACTATGGTTGGATGGTTGGATGGTCGTCTAACACATCCAATGATTGACATTTGTCTGCAAGTGTGGGAAAACCATAGGACTCACCATAGAGAAATGCCTTACAGTGTAATCAGTGCTTGCCTATGGCAGAGATTATATGTTCCACCCTACTGTATTTGTTTGTAGGGTGGCATAAAATAACTACAGATATGGATAAAGCTTATTGAAAATATGGATTCTTTTGTTTTTTATATAAATTAAATTTTAATATGTGTTGAATTCTCATTGTGCTATAGATCTTGATTTGACTAAAATAGAAATCTTCCTACCTTGAAGTAATAGTTACCCAACAATATTTTTTCAAAGCAGTTGTATTATTGCACTGTCTTGCATTCAATATTAGTTTTATTTTTTTTTCAAGTAGAAAAAGCCGCAAATTGTTATTTTCAGAATGAAAATCAAATTACAAAGGTATACATAATAATCGTCAATTCAGGCCTCCACCCAATTCCAAAAAGAGGCCATATAAACTAAAGACAATTAATACCCGATCCCCGCAGTTACATATAGTACCAAAAATTACTAAGACAACACCTTCCCCAAAATACAAAAATAATGAACATGCCAACTTAGTCAAAAGATCCATATGTAGAGAGAGAATTACAGAGACCGAATATACCCCTGGTCCACCAGCAAGCTATCCAAATATTCATCAAAGAAAATGACACCATCCATAGCACCAATAACTTCCTTGGATAACCTATTTGCTTCCACATTAGCCTCTCGATAAATATGGTGGAAAGATAATTGATCAAAGGATTTGATCAGTAAATCAACATTTTTCAGCCAAGGAATCAATAAAATTGCATTGATATCATATTTTCCTTCCGCCCAATTTATAATGACTTGGGAATCTCCAAAGACTTTCATAGCAATTATACCCCTTTTTGAAGCAAACCATTGAAGACTTCGCAAAGCCAACAACTCACTTTCATATTGCTTCCCGCACCAGCAACTATCTTAAGGAGAATCTTATGATTGTGTTTGATGTAGATCACCATACCAGCACCACAAATCCCTTGTTTTCCAACGCCATCAAAGAATCCAAAGGAAATACCATCCTCCAATACTGGAAATTTAACCAATATGTTCTTTGATCTCTCCAATGTAAAAGGATACTCATGCCAAGCACTTATAATCTTCCTGGACGTTACAAAAATGGAGGGGGTAACATTCTCAAAATTTTGTTTGTTCCAACAGTTCCAAATAGCCCAAATCACAAATAAGGGCAAAGTTTTAAATTTAATTTGTCGATGAAACCAACCCCAGATACAATCATTGAAAGATAGCCCACACCAATCATCAGAAAATCTCAAGATGACCTGTAGTACAGACCAAACATTCTTAAGAAAGCTACAATGAATAAAAAGATGAGTAATGTCCTCCTCCTCATTCTTACAGAGTAAGCAAATATTTTGCATGTGGAAACCTTTCTTCATCAAATTTGGCCAAGTTAGAATTTTATCCATAAAGCATAGCCATAGAAAGCATTTCAACTTCGGATGAATTTTCCAGGTCCAGACTTTCTTATGCCATCATTGACACTCCAGGATAGTCTGTTTGTGCATAATGACATTGTAAACCTTCTTAACAGTTAAAAGAGCATCTGCTACCTCGACATCCCAAACCAAGATATTATTCGTGTGTGAAGGTGCAATCCCTGCAAATATTGGATTATCAATATAATGATCCCAACATGAAGCCATATGAATCGGAAGCTCCAACTCTTCCGTAGATAGCTAGTGTGTCTTAGTCACCTCATTGTCGAAGTGGAAGACTTGAGAAAGGACCACAATTTTCCTGTGATGTAATGCCTTCAAGATATCAGGTGGAAGATTATAGTTAACATCAGAACCCATGTAAGGATCAATGCCAATAAACACTTATGATCCTTTTCCAACCTTCCAATTGAGAAAAGGACCAATAAGATGGTAAGTACTGATAAGGTTACGCCAAATGGTGGAGGCGTTCTGATAACCAAGTAAAGGTTTCATGATCCATTGAAGTACAGAGAAGGTTTTCAAATATTTAAGTTGAATTACCTAACTCCAAAGACCATCATCAGTTAAATCCCTCCAAAGGAATCTGGTCCTCATGGCCAAATTGAAGGATTCTAATTGCATCAAACCCCACCCACCCATATTCTTTGGCCAAGACAAACTCTGCAAATTAGAGAGGTGGAATTTCTTCAGTTGAGGTTTCCCGAACCAAATAAAATGGAACATTTTGCTGCAAATAGCCCTAATAACAGAAATAGGAACTTTCAAAAGTCCAAACCAATAAACAGGTAAAATTTGTATCACAGATTGTGCCAGAATGAGTCTGCCACATATAGTGAGCCAGCGGAACGCCCAATTATTAATATGTCTATCCACCTTCAGTGAGAGCGATCTCCAGTCTTTAGAATGATAATTGTTGGGCTTGATAAAGTACCCAAGGTACTTTATACCAGAATCAATGTGCTCAAAATCAAAGGGGAACAACTGCCTCAGGTTCTCAATGCAGCCATAATCATGACAATTGAATAAAAACACGACTTTCTGGAACTAATAGCCATACCCGAGGCTTGACAAAAGACATCCAAAAGATCTTTGTAGATCTTCCATTCATGAGATGAAGCAACACCAAAAATAATAACGTCATCAACAGAGAGCAAATGAGTAATAGATAAAACTCGGGAAATTTTGATACCTTTTACTTTGCAAGACAATTTAGCTTCATTTATGAGCCTGCTTAGTCCCTCAATGAAGAGGATGAACAACAAGGGAGAAAGGGGACATCCATGTCAAATTCCCAGGCTGCTAGAGAAAAAATGTGTGGGCGAACCATTAATCAGGACAACATATGTAGAAGAAGAAATACAGGACATGATCCAATTTGTGACCTCAACATGCAATCCAATCTGTAACAAGATTAATCTCAGAAAAGACCAGTCAACACGATCATAAGCTTTGATCAAGTCCAATTTTAAGATGAAAGCTTGAATGTCCTTGACCTTGACAGAGTGCAAACACTCATGTGCTACCCCGACCGCATCAAGAGTCTACCTGTTGTGAAGGAAACCAAACTATTCCATAGAGATTAATTTAGCCAGAGTAGGCTTAATTCTTAAGGCAAAGATTTTGGAAATCACTTTGTATAAGATATTGCACAATGATATGGGACATAAATCATTGAAATCACTAGGTTTTCCTTCTTAGGTATCAAAGTGAGATAAGTAGCATTGAGGTTTCTAGGAATGTATGATTTAGTTCGAGATTCCTCAATCACCTGTAGCAAGTCATGTCCCATCAAATCAAAGAAGTGGAGAAAAAAATCCACAATCCAGCCATTAGGGCTTGGAATTTTCTCCTTCACAAAGGCCTTTAAGACACACTTGATTTCATCGAGTGAAACAACATTTCCAATCCGTTCAACCTTGTCATTTGAAAAGAACTTAGGATATAGTTTGATGATATCCAGTTGAGCTTCCAAGTTCCTCACCGATTCTTGTCTATAGATCTTCTGAAAATGTGAAGTAGCAGCTTGCTTGATATAAGGAACATATGACCAAGTCACACCATCTGCATCCCGAATCTCCCAAATAGAATTAATAATTCTTCTCTGGTTCACAAACCTTTGAAAAAATTTAGTATTATGATCACCTCTGGAAATCCATAACGCTCGACTTTTAAGACGCCAAGTATTCTCCAGTTGACTCGAAATTTTTGCTTTCTTCTTTTCCAAATGCAGTACTGCCTCTTTTATGTCCTATGAAAAATAATCAACCTCGATCGAGAATTTCAGGCTCTTGATTTTATCCTCAATCAAGCACAAATCCTCAGTTAATGACTTTTTCTTGTTTTTGTCCCAAGATATAACCTCAGCACGAAGGACATTCAATTTAGTCAACAATAGCTACATGGAAGAATGATGTTCAAGATGTGATAAGTCTTTCCAAATCTTGCTAATTAATTTACAAAAGTTAGAATCCTCCATCCAGGTACTGTTAAACTTAAAGGGGTAGCTGATTTTACTAGCTTCAAATTCCAACTGTAAAAGAATGACTTATGATATGATACACATGTTGGCTCACACCAACAATGATATTGACCAACAACCTCAACCAAATCTTCATGCATCAGGAAGCGATCCAATCATTTAGCCACACCTGAGACACCCACCTGACCATTGTTCCAGGTAGGTACCAAAGTAGTAGTAAGAATATCAAGTAGCCCCATAGACTCAAAATTTTCCTTGAAGAAAGGAGCTAGTGGATCATTCAAATGGTTTGATCCCCAAACCTCATCAGCTGACAAGGTGAAGTTGATATCTCCACCAAGAATAAGATGCAAGTCCCGTAGAGTATCAGAGGCAAAAACCCGTTTCTAGAAACACTGTAGATTCCTATAAGGACCATATACATTGAGAATACAGAAAAAGTGATCCAAACCCCCAAAACACCCTTCAAGTTTAATCCATGCACAAGTGGTAAAAGCTTAGAAATTGACAACATTAGGGTTCTAGGAAGCAAGCAATCCGCCAGAATGACCATTTGCATCAACCCCACAGCAATGCCAATTTGGACGAATTTTATGGAAGAATTCACAAGCACTATTTCGAGAGTGCATAGTCTCTTGTAAAAGAATGACATTCGGTCTAGCAGAATCCAAAAGTCTCCTCAAGGTAGTCTTTTTGAGCTGATTTTCGATCCCTCGAATGTTAAAGGACATAATAATCATTGAGAAACCTCGTCAAGGTCATCACTCGCTCTAAGTGGCCCAGAAGGAGACTCAAAATTTAAGGCTGACGATATTGAGGTAATGCAAGACAGTTTAGGGTTAATCCACTTATCTTCATATACCGACTAGGAGTAGGTAGACTTCAATGATTTTCCATGTTTCTTCCTGGTGGTCACATTCGCAAATCGAATAGATCCAAAAGTGACCCCATTCGACGCATCATCAAAGGCACCACCAAAAATGGGGATGGGAATATTATCAGGAACAACAGGAACATGTTCAGGAGCTTTGACCGAGATAGAACCAACATTAAACATAGGGGAGGGGGGAAGCCTGTTTTTCCGAGCCCAAACCGGAAGTGATAGATATATGAGGGGCAACATCTGGGATAGGAGAAGAGGAAATTCTAATCCCCAAATGTTCAGAATTACCCCCCCCCAACCACTAAAATATTCGGAGAGACAGAGGAAATGAGGTTGAAGAGAAAAAAGGTGCACAAGACTTAACCTCAGAGGAAATTTTACCAACTAACAAAGGTGACAAAGGGCTAATAGGGGATGACGAATTAACAAGAGGATTAAAACAAAGTGAATTTAAGTCCCCAATACACAAATCATCTAAAATTTCTTCATAAGATAAAGATTTTAATAACAAGGGTAAAAAGGTCCTGAACTTACCCATGAAATATCTCGCAGACTTGGAATCCATAGGAATGGGAAAGGAAAAGGATTGTTCCATATCATCTGACGTTGAATCCTCGGACAATGTTGAGTCTGAGCTAGAGCTGGTTGACTTACAATCCTAACAAATATGACTAGTCTTGTGACAATTGAAGCATTTGAAGGGAATCCTCTAATAGTCAATCTGTTGAATGAAGACCCCATGTTCCCATTTAACCTCAATTTCTTTCGACAACCCTTCTGAAGAATCAATCTCAATTAAAACCCTAGGGCAGTTTATTTTCGAGGCTAAAAGGGTGCTCTCCTCAATTAAGATAAAATGACCGATGGAGTTAGCGATATCCATAAAAGCCTGAAAACTCCAGCAAAACAATGGGAAATCGGGAAGTAAAACCCAAAGATGTCTCCTTATGAGTTTCTCCTTCCATGGGTCAAAGGAAGAATGCCACCTCATCAAAACAAGGGAGCCACTTTCGATCACCCAGAAGCTGGAAAGGACGATTTGCGAGGACTCTTCCAAGAGAAAATGGAATTAAACCCATACATTGACTAACATAATCACCCACGACACGTAGTTGATTAAGGGTTTCCAACACCTAGTAATCTAGTCATGTATCTCAGTCCTGTTCATTTTGAAATATTCAAATTTCCCAATAAGCGCACGGGTGGATAAGTTCAGAACCATATCCACAGTAACATCTTTACCCAGGGTACATAAATCCCTACTCTTACGAGCTTTTTTAGTTATGATCTTTCTTCCTTGTTTAGCCTTTGCACCCATGAGAACAGAGGACCTGCTCCCTACAAACTACAGGTCTAAACCTTTCTGAGTGTCACAAACAAGGGGTGAGCCACTCGAAGCCACCACAGGAGAGAATAAGTTTCGTTGAGAACCATGTGAGGGTTTTTTAGGCGAATAAAGAACGACAACAACGTTAGGGTTAACACGAACCCGTGATGGCCAAAAAGGGGGGGTACAAACAAGAGAAGAACCTGAACTTTTATCCAGCGACTGACGTGTAGACAGCATGGATAATGAACATGTCAACTCATATCGGTCAACCCCGTCATCGATCAGTCGAAGAGCTCAAAGGAGAACACGTGAAGTACCAAAATGGCAGAAAAAAAAAGAAGCCCTGCAGTTACAATAAAATACTGAAAACTTGGGAAGGGAATAACTAAAAATAGTTACTGTAGAGAGAAAAAAGATTACTTCCCACTTTTTTTACTTGGTTGGTACTAAGCCATCCATGGCGTATGGCGGACTCCAAGTCTGCAGTAAATATTTCAGCAATCTCGGTCTAGGGTAACAAAACTCACAAACCCTAACAAAAGCAAACCCTAGCAGAGCCATTCAATATTAATTTTATTATTGCACGGACTTGCATTCAATATTATTTAGACCTGAGATTCATTGGTGATTTTCCATGCATCATTAAGGTTTCTTAGCAATGTGATTCACTCATGATTTTCTATGCACCCTTCAAGTTTCTTAACCAGTGGGTGGGTGATTTTTCCACCTTGGCCCCCATATTTAGCTCGGTTTAGCGGCATGACTTAGCAGTTGGCCCACTCTGGTAGGCATAAATAAGTACAATAGATCTGATAGATAGAAGTTCAACAACTCCTCTCCTTTTCAGTACAAGTATCAAATAGATTTTTTCGTATCTTCAACATGTATCAGTGGGTAAGTGATTGTTCCTATGGTTCTATAGCATAGAATGGAAAACTTGGTTGCCATTGATTTATGGCAGTACCTATTGGGTGCATTTACAATGCCAGGTGAAGGAGTTGCGATGTGATGGGAAAAACCATCTCTTCACTTCCATATTTACCCAATTGACACACGATACATGGTACAACACTCAGGGTTCTTGATGGTGCCTCCTAACGTGTGAGATTTTGGATTTTGTTATGGAGAATGGAAGAATTCTCCTTCTCGAAAATCACTGATAAATCCGCTGACGACTTATGGTCATTGGTGGATTGCACTATATTTAATGTGTGTAAACTCATCACGACAATTTATACAAGAAACATGGCTATTTGTGTTGTTTAAGGATTTTTCGGTTTTCCATATGTTCTAGTTGTTATATTGCTTCTTACATCTGTGTTACAGGGGTATTACCATGGTTGTGGCGAAGAGGGTTTCAAGGAGGTCAATTTTCCATGCCAACAATATCTTCACCATTTACTTTAGCCTATGTTTTAGTGTTTCAATCTACAATAGCATGGTATGCCTTCATTCTTGGAAGTTTTAGGTTTTTTATTTTGTGGTACCCTTTTCCCATACTCATGGATTTTACTTCTTAGCATTTAAGTTATACATGTGTATTGTGGACCTAGCTCATTCTACAGAAGAAATCATATGAAATCTATTTAGATTGTGTGTTTCAACTAATTACACTCTCAAGCAATTATATGAGTTCTTATCTCAATTATAATTTACTAAGAAGCCTCCTCTTGAAATGTGCATGGTCCATATTTGGCTTTCTTAAAAGTATTTGGAGCTTTAATTCTGCAACCCGTTTTTTGAAGTTTAATTCGGTGTTTTGAATTATTTTTTGAGGTTTGCAGTCATGGTTCTCAAGTCCTTCAATGATAGTTTGGCATGCATACTGTAAAAAGGTTCCACTTCTATTGATATTAAGTTGATTCATTGATATAGTGGTTAGTAACAGGGATTATGAATCTTGCTTGCTTCGTTTGTTTGCATATCATTTTGAGAAGCATGTGAAATTGAGGAACGATTGTCAATATAGGAATTGTATATGTGATTGTCTAGATAATATGTGTGTGTGTGTAGATGCCACTTTGAATATTTTCTTGTTGATGTACAAGGCCTCTCAGTATGACCGATTTGAGTAAAATAGTATTAACGGATAACAGTCTACCCAAGTCTCGCAAATAAAAACCAGTACTCCTTGAATTTCATCAACGATTAGTACTTGATATGCTTTCAGACCCTCGGGAAATCAAGGTCCCAATCAACGAGTTTTGTGACTTTATTTTTGCTTAATAAATGTATTTTCCACAAGAGTTCAAAGCTCATGGGGAGACATGCCACCCTAGTCAGATTTTTTTCAGGCCAATGTAGACCAGTTGTTGTGATTTTAGGCCAGTCATTGTTATTTTATTAAACTTATTCTCCATACACCACTCTTGACTATGACAACTTAGGAAAAATAAAGGAATGTGAGGGCACTCTAGGTGAGTTTTGTAAGTCCTTGCCTATGGAAGAGACCATATGTTCCACCCTACTCTATTAGTTTGTAGGGTGGCATACAGTAATTGCAGATATAGATAAAGTCTATAAAAAATATGGATTTATTTGTTTTTTTATATAAATTATTTTGATAGGTGTTCAATTTTCATTGGGATATAGATCCTATTTTGACTAATTTTATCATTAATTGGATTAGTGAAAAAAGAAAATAAAAATCTTCCTACCTTGAAGTAATAGTTACCCAACAATAATTTTTTAAAGCAATTATATTATTGCACTGACCTGCAATCAATATTAGTTGTATTATTGCACTATCTTGCATTCAATATTATTTAACCTCAGGATTCACTATTTATTTTCGTGCATCCTTCAAGTTTCTTAGCCCCACAATTCACTCACGATTTTATGTGCACCCTTTAGGTTTTTCGATTAATATTCCACTGGGAAGGTGATTGTTCCATCTTGGACTACATATTTAGCTTGGCTTAGTGGCGTGACATAGCAATTGGACCATTTTGGAAGGTGAAAAGAAGTAGAATAGCTTTGATAGGAAGAATGGAAAACCTCCTCCCCTCTTCATTAGCTATATCAAATAGATTTTTCTGTATTTTCAACATATATCAATGAGTGGGTGATTGTTCCTCTAGTTATATAGCATAGAAGGGAAAACCTGGTTGTTATTGATTTATCCCATTACCTGTTGGGTGCATTTATAATGGAAGATGAAGGACTTGTGACATGATGGGAAAACCCCCCTCTTCACTTTCATATTTTCTTGACTAGCACTTGATACATCATACAACAATCAAGGTTCTTAACGACACCTTTAACTCGTGAGATTTTGGGTTTCATTATGGAGAATGGAAGAATTCTTCTTTCCAAAAATTGTTGATAAATACGCTGACTGGTTACAATTGTTGTTGGCCTACACTGCATTCAATGGGTGTAAATTCAAAATGGCAATTTATACGAGAAATATGGTTATTTGTGTTGTTCAAGTCTTTTTACGATTTTCTAGTTGTTCTAGTTGTTGTATTGCTTCTTGCATCTGTGTTACAAGGATATTACTAGAGTTGTGGGAAGAGGTTTTGAGCAGGTCAGTTCGCCTTGCTAACAATCTCTTCACCATTTAATTTAGCCTATGTTTTAGTACTGTTTCAATTGACAGTAGCATGGGATGCCTTCAGGCCTACGATTTTTATGTTCTTGATTTTGTGGTACCCTTTTCATGTCCTCGTGGATTTTACTTCATAGCATTTAAGTTATACATGTGTACCCTAGACCTAGCTCATTCTACAAAATAAATCATAGGCCGTCTATTTACACTATTCAAATAATTATACTCGCAAACAATTATTGTATTTCTTATCTCTATTAGAATTTACGAAGAAGCCTCCTCTTGACCTGTGCATGGTCCATATTTGGCTTTCTTATAAGTATTTGGAGCTTTAATTCTCCAACATGTTTTCTGAAGTTTAATTTGGGGTTTTGAATTCTTTTCTGGGATTTGCAGTCAGGGTTCATAATCCATTTAATGTTAGTTTGGCATAACATACTATAAAAAGGTTCCACTTATGTTGATATTAAGTTGATTCATTGATTCAGTGGTTAGTAAGAGGGGTTACAAATCTTGCTTACTTTGCTTGTTTGCATATGTTATTGAGAAGCATGTGAATTTGAGGAACAACTGTCAATTGTCATAGGCTTGCCACTATGATTTTATGCAATTTCTTCTCCATATCCACTCTTGACTACGACAACTTAGGGAAAAGAAAAGGAACGTGAGGAGGCTTCAGGTGAGTTTTGTACGAAGAGTCTCATAAAAAAATCAACTTTTTGTTCAATTCATGTGCCTTTTGTCAAAAAAATACTGAGCTACAGTATAAACCAATTTCAATTAGATCCAAACATATTGACAGGGGTTCACAATCCCTATTTATCTTGGTAAGGTGGGACAAGCTATATCTTCTAGAATTGAAAAAAAATCTCTGATTTAGCTCATATGGTTGTCTCTGTCAAGGTTTGTTTTATCCTCTGCTTATATATGCGGGAAAAGAGTTGTCTTTATAAAGAGTTATCCTTGTATCATAAATAACATCTTAGGCCAAAGAAAAATGACAAGTTATAAGGTGGACTTAATTCAGGAGGCCTCCCATAGACATTGATTTCATGGGGCGTCAAGGAAGAAACTACAGGTGGTCATATGTTTAATGTATATGGCACATTCTCTATCCTATTTGAAAGGTTGAATCAAGTGTCTAACAAAGGACACATGATAAAATATTTTCTTTGAGGACTAAAGTTGGCGATAGATAGCTATATAAACTAATTTACTAGGGAAATTCAAACCTAGTTAGAGGATCTAAAAATAAAACTCTTTCACTTCTCATTCATGTATAGAACTCCTAATGGTGGAAGCAACGAGACTCATTTAAGTAACTTAAGGATATTTGTAAGGCCCATATTGGTAAGAAACCAAAACAGAAGGAAACTACCAATACCCGATTGGCCATTGTACATGAAACCCAAATAACTGACAGTCACGAATTTTAGTTAGTTTTTGGTGGGAAAATGAGTACTTATATAGATTTCCTTTTGCATGTTTAGTGATGTTCGTCCCATTTTTTTGTTGTGAAAAAGCTCTATATTCTGGTTCATGTTTCACTAACTAGCCAATCCTTTTCAAGAAGTGCATAAGCTAAACAAATGCATTAAAATGGCCATCACTAAGTGATTCGAGATTGAGTTGAACCATTGGAAAATAGAAACAAAGTGGTCTCTTTCTTAAAGCATTTAAAATTTTCAATTTTCACTATATACAATACATTGTTTAAAAAAAAATCACAGAAGAAATAAACCTTGTTGTTTGCTTATTATATGGAGGTCAAGATGTTGGACATTATTAGGTGACCAACATTATTTGTTTAGTGTTTTCATAACAGATCCAAAATCATCGTTGGAACGAGCATCACCTGGTCCCATTTACTTATATTAATTTCCTTAACTCTTTTGACCTCTACTGAGCTTGATGTGATGCCCTTATCAATTAATTGCAAATGAGATTTTACCCAGTTTTCCAAATTAAATGAAGTCTATCCCTCACTTTGATGGATTGGGATGAATTTTAGTGCTAAATTTAGGTAGTTTATCCACTCTTCAAATACTTTTCCTGTTAGAATTCAAACCCAACGTTTTATCACAATAATATTGGTTTTGTTCAACGATAAAATTGCAGTTTCACTTATTTAAAAATTTTAAATGTATTAAAATGATCGTCACTTAGTGATTTGCAATTGAATTGAACCATTAGAAAATAAAAGAAACGGTTTATTTCTTAAAGAATTTAAAATTTAATTTTTCACTGTATATAATACAATGTTAAAAATAAATAAATCTTATGAAAGGAAGAAACCTTGTGTTTGCTTATTATATGGAGGTCAAGATGTTGGAAATTATGAAGTGACCAACATTATCTATTTAGTGTATTCATAACAAATCCAGGATCATCTTTGGAACGAGCATTACATGGTCATGTTTATTGATATTGGTTTCCTTAGCTTGATATGACTGTGACGAATTTTAGTGCTAAATTTTAGGTGGTATATCCACTTTTCATAGACTTTTCCTATTAGAAATCAAACCCAACATTTTATCACAATAATATTGGTTTCGTTCAGCTATAAAATTGCAGTTTTGCTTATTCAAAAGTTTTATGTAAATATATTTTGGGTCTACAATTTAACCTACAATGTCAAAATTACAAGTTCATCAATTCATAGGTATGATATGAAGGGTTCTTGGATCTCCAAATCAACCATAATGTCGAAGTTCCAAGATAATAGTGAGATGATTTAGTTTCAAGTAATAAAGACATTTTACCGAGAGTCCGATGAACTCACCAAAAAATTATTACTTTGATTTGATTTAGGAGCTTTTTCAAATAAAAAAGGCTTCGAAAATTCTATTTTTTACCCGAACCAAGGTTTGGTTTAAGAAGTCAAAGCTCAGTCTATGTTGTATCTGATAGCCTTGAATTTCATGTTTATAGTAACTTAGTGAATTACCAATAACTCTTCATATGTTGGTCAAATGGAGCGTCCTCACATGTATTTTCCACTGAGAGAGCTTGGATTTAGTTTTCAATGAGAAGATCATGGCTACTAGTTTGAGGGTTGAGGATCATTTGGATGGGGATTCAAATTTCAGTGCTTGGAAATCCAGAATTGTTTTGCATCTGAAGGAGAGTGAGTCGTGGGACATTGTGGAGAGTACAGCCAAAAAAACTTTGATAGTGCTGACAAATGCAACAACAAAAGTGACCTATGAGAAAAATATTATTAAGGCCCAGAGAATCCTCCTTGATGCAATCAAGGATCATGTGATCCCGCATATCACAAGTAGAGACGATGTGTATGAAATGTAGGATGCCTTAACCAAGTTGTACCAAAGTTCCAAAGAGAACCCGAAGATGGTGCTAAGAGAGAAACTAAAGAGCATCAAGATTATCAGAACTGAGAGCATGTCCACCTATATTACCTATATCACTCAGGTAAGAGACGAGTTGGGAGCAGTTGGGGAGAATATTGAGGATAATGAGATTGTGTGACAAGCCCAGAATGGCATGACCAAGCAATGGGCAATGTTCATCGAGTCTATCGTAGCAAGAGAAAACCTTCCCAAGTGGGATTTTCTTTGGGACGATTTCACACAAGAAGAGACCCATAGAGGATATCTTCAAGGTAGCTCTTCTACTACTCCTGATGAGGAGGATGTGGAACTTGCAACTAAAGGAAAGCAGAGATTCAAGAAGGGTGATCAGAAGAAAGATTTAAGCAAGCTAAAGTGTTTTCCTTGCAATTAGTATGGCCACTATGTAGGCCAATGCCCTCATAAAAAGAAGCGCAAGAAGGAAAAGGATAACAAGTAGTAGTAGCCAAGGAGGTGGATGAGTTTACTGCCAGGTTCAAGAAAGTGTTTTCCCTTGCTTCTTTTGTGTCAGGTTGTGGCAGCAGTGAACATGAGATTGAGGTTGATGAGAGATAGATGGTTGAAAGTAGTTATTGTAGTCATATGATAGAGATGCGAGATGCATTCCCCATTCTAGATACTATTCCAAATCAGCTTGTAGGGGATGTTGAGGGGATAGTGCATATAGTTATAGGGTTGGGACGAGTATGGTTCCTTCTAGAGTTTGGAGAACTCCTGGAGATATCAGGAGTGCTCTACATTCTAGGACTGAAGGTCAACATACTTCCAGTTTTGGCCTTGGAGGATGCAGGCTATGTTGTGTTGTTTTAGAGGGAGCACATATTCACTTATCCAGTTGGAGTAGATATGGTTGATCCTGTGTTGATAGGTCATCAGATTGATATGGAGTATGTAGTTCGGGTCCATTCCACTTTAGGAGTATCTGGGTGGATCTCAGAGTCCTCATTTGATTCTAAGATAAACGAAGATCGATATGCTCCCAGGATTGATGAGGCATTGAGGAGTCAGTCCTCAGATCAGAGAGATGAGCGAGAAGCTCATAGCAATACTAGACGGATATTGAGCTGGTACAAGATGACTGAGTTGGATAGATCTTAGGAGTGAGATGAGATATCTTGGAGCAGGAGAGTCAGGTACAGGCTAGAGACTAGACACTTGTAGCAATTAAATAAATAAACAAATACTAACCATAGGTTAACTATGGTGCAATTCAAGACTTGAACTAAATGTTTATCATCCTATATCATGACATAATCAAGGTCTTAAGACTATATTGGTGCGACTATATCGATCCTTGGTTTAATATCAAAATTGAAACATATGGTGAAACAATTGCAATAAAATGCAAACATTGAAATTATATCCAAACTATAATATATATTGCAAACCGTTACCAACATTGTAATATGTCGGATCGATGACAATGTAATGAAACATTATAACAAACCTTGCATAGATATTATTAATACTATATCATATTTTAGATTTGTTATGTTAACATGAAAATGCAAGGATTAATATCACGTCGAAAACTCTGACAATGTAATGAAACATTATAATGAACCTTGCATAGATATTATTAATACTATATCGTATTTTAGATTTGTTATGTTAACATGAAAATGCAAGGATTAATATCACGTCGAAAACTATGACAAGCATTTTATTTGATATTTGACAGGTTACTAGTTCATTAAAATGGCGCATCCCTCAAGCTTGACGTGGAGATCAAGACTCGATCCTGCATTAATAATATGATACATTATACAGCTAACTTGGAGTGCCCAAACGTTCCACGTAATACAAGGTTATGGTAATAACCTCAGGGCTCGTCACTGTATAAGGTTGAAATGCCATTGAACTGATTGTTGTTTGTTCCTTCATGCGCCACAGTGGCAATGTCTACAAGTTTTGGGGAGTGGGCATTTAATGCAGACGTTGATTTTCCAACCCTAAAACGCTGGCAACATTGTGATCGTCGATGGTAATGAGTTTTGAACCGTTGATTGTAACCCTACCTTTGACGTTGATTTGGTTTATGAATTTGGTAACTGAGGGTTATTGTCTCCAATGTTTTCGGCCTGTGGCCGACAGGCTGCCAAAATTTTAGCCTATGCTTTGAATGGGGTTCGACCATGAGACCTTTAGTTTTGAGAGGGTTACAGTTCTCCTTCTTCGGCAATGGAGTCGTTTGATAGCCTTTGTATCTAGTTTTTAAATGGTTAACAGTTGGTAGTTCTGGGATTCGTCGTTATAGTTTGAGTTCACGTTTTTCCTAGTGTAAAAGAACCGAGGGTTCTTGTCTTGTTTTAGTGTGGAATCACCTTGTAGCTGGTGAAGGTGGAAAACCCGGGTAGTTTACAGTAATGTAAGTTTCTGTAACAAAATTAGTATTTCTTTGCTACGTTTTTCGATTTTCACTTTAAATGTAAAGATATCTAACTCCTTGCTATCGATTGTCAGTTGCAGGGTTTATAAAGAACATTGAGTAGGGTTTTGGCGAGGGTAACAGCGTTCTTCTTCTCCGGTAAGCTTCAGGTCTTCCATAAACACTCATAGTACTCGCCGACTGTGATTGAGGTTGTTTCAAGAAAAGTGACGGGTCCTACCACGATTTGCTGTTGTCCTGTCGTTGTGAATAGTTTGACGAAAACTTTCAAAGCTCGTTTACCAAACAGTGATATGGTTTACATTCATTTGAATGTTCTTGGTTTCTATACTTTAAGTTTTTGGTAATGCCGACTGAAGCTGTGACTTGCCGATGCACTAGGAAATTGGGTTCTTTCAAATTGTTGGATCAAGGGATAAACCCTGTAGGTTTTTGTTTGCAAACATATTTTAAAATGCTTGTTCTTTAGAGCATCGACTTCGTTTTTGAAGTTATCCTTTTTGCAATGGTTTAAGAGTCTGTGAAAAAGATTTGATTCGTGTTCAGTTGTGACCATAAGAAGAAGAGCCGAGGGCTCGTTCTCTATGTAAAGATGATACTCTTCTCGGTAATAAAAATGTATGCTAAACATTTGGTGTAGATATCTGTGTTGTTCATCTTGATACTGTAGGTTGATGTCGTGTTTCTTGGTTATCAATATTGGTAAATAAGTAGAGTAAAATGTCGAAATGGTTTACAAAAATGTGTACAGTGGAAACGAATAGGGTTAAACCCTAAATTCGTGTTTTGTTTATATTTGAATACAACAAAGATGAGAATGGAAAACTAAACCTAACTAGGGTTTGAAATGAAACTAAACAAAAATATGAAAGATACTTACAGTTTTGCAGATCTAAAAATGAAATAAGTGAGTAATGACAAACTGATGTTTATAAAGCTTCTATTATTTGTTAGAAAGATGATCAACAAAATGCTTATAATAGGAAATAGAAAACAATTACTTATCAGCAACAGAATGTTTCTATTATATGTATGATATGTTTGAACTGTAAGTTTATGAAAATAATAAAATAAAGAAATGAAAAATAGTGTGTGTATAAGTGTATTGTGGAAACTGGGAATTAAAGAATGACTGTGAAAAGATTTTGCTTACAACATGTAAATATTGATGATAATACAGTGAGATAATAATCTTTGAAAAACATTAACAGAGATAATGAAATCAAAGTGTCTATAAACAATATGAAAACTGGTGATGATTGTTATGTACAATCTTATTCTGATGATCACTATCATTTAATTGTTGCTCTGTTATGATACATGCATACCTGTGATTTCTATATTTTTCTGTACAGAATAATGATAAGAATGCAGAAATTATGCATTATTTAAATGTTCAGAAAGCTCTAATACCTCATAATACATACATAGATATTATGCAGAACTTTCTACTATTATTTAATCTTGGGAACAAAAAACTGAAACATATATAATTACTATCTATCTATCGAATTCAAAATGGCAATTTGCCTATCTTCTAATCTATTTTAATTTGCGTACCTCTACTAGAGTATGATGCTTCAAAACAGCATGTGGAAAAATAGAGGTATTGGTTTATGAATTCAACTTCAACATTAAACTTAAACATTCAGACTTAAAACAATTTCTAGGATTAGATTCTTTTTCGAAACAAATAAACAGAAAATACTAGATAAACAGAACAAAATTATTTACTGAGAATAAGTTAGAAAATCTGTAAGAACCTGAGAAAATTTGTAGGGCAACAAACAGCCCAAGAAGACTATTCCACCCAACCAAATTCCTGAAAATAGTCAAGTACTGTCTTAGGACCCCCGAGCCTGTTCACTGAACCACCAAGAGGAAGAAACTCAGGAATGAGGGCTTCTTAACTTCAAAATCTTCAATAGATAGCAATCCAATAGGCTTGCACCAGCATTTCTGGTTCTTAGCAGCAATGATGCAGACTTAAGATTACAGTCACCACTAACCTCCCTATTCGAATCTCTCTTGTAATCACCTAATTCCCAAGAGGAAAATATTCTGCATAAATATTGATTAAGAGCTGCCTGCCCAATTCGAATTTGTCTTTATAGGCTGCCTAGGCCTTTTTAGATGTTATCGGGTCATTAAATGAGCTTCCTGCTCACTCCCTCCACCTGGGGGATAATGCCCTATTTTAGGGGTAGTTGTCCCATAACCAACAATTAGTGGTGTGATGCAACTGCTGCCATGTGTCCCATACCTTCCAACAACTTCCATTCCTCCTAGTGGGTCAGTGAACACTCATTCAACAGTCCTCTTGGGTGTTTGTCTCTTAATTAATTTATTTAAATAATAATATTCAGTAATTACATTCATCCATGATCAAAACTGATCATAATTACAAAAATTTGTAATTAAATTTAACATAAAGTATTTTGCAATAAAATAATAATGTTCAGAAAGTTGGGTAGGTGACATATGTAACATCCCATATTTTCATAAAAATTTAAAATTTTTGATACTAGCAATAATAGCTTAAATTAGGATAATTTATAACTGCGGAAAATAATAATTGCTGATTGTAACATCATTAACTAACAGCTGTTAGTACTAATCATAATAAAATTATGTTATAAACAATGCGACAGTAACAACTTAACATATTCATACCAACTCTGATTATGATAATTAAATGAACTAATGAATCAGAATTATGATGCGACACCTTTTACTTCTGCAATCATAAGCATGATTAATGTAATAAAAGAATGACAGGTTTGAAATGTGATATGATACTTTTTTTCTTTTTGAGATGATACTGACAGTTTGCTTCTTTGCTGACCAAGGGAGTCCTATGAGGGACCCCGAAGCTTACTTAGCTACAACGCTAAAGCATTGAACATGTTCTATGTGCAGACAACAGGTAAGAAGTTTCATGATTGCAATAAATTCCAGTTCATGTGAGTTCAAATTCGTCGTTTGAAAATAAAAATAGAATAATTAGAGACTATTGCATCTATAAAAGCATACAAGTACGATTCACATGCTTACACTTCTGCTTTCCATGGTTCGTCTTGTATCTAAGTAAAATCAACCCAAGTTAGCTGTTTGAATAAGCATCTAATTAGCAACATCGTCACTGTAGTCGTCATTGTACTAGCTGGTTCTGTCGCCGTCTTTGTACTAACTGGTTCTGTCGTCATCTTTGTACAAACTGTCTTGTTGTCACCATTTTAACTAATAGTACCAAGATGGTACTGTACCATTGTATCGCAGGAATAAAGTGGATAGGAAATTGGAGTAAATTATTACTCCTATTACCAAACTATATATTATATCATATATGTGCTTGTGAGCTTATACAACACTATTAGTCTCTATGAAAAGAAATGATTAACGATATAATTTTTATGGATCATAAATCCTATATATATCCATAATTATTTAAGTCTTATGTAAGCAAATGTAGTCTTTCCCAGAGACTAGACACTTGTAGCAATTAAATAAATAAACAAATACTAATCATAGGTAACTATGGTGCAATTCAAGACTTGAACTAAATGTTTATCATCCTATATCGTGACATAATCAAGGTCTTAAGACTATATTGGTGCGACTATATCGATCCTTGGTTTAATATTAAAATTGAAACATATGGTGAAACAATTGCAATAGAATGCAAACATTGAAATTATATCCAAACTATAATATATATTGTAAACCGTTACCAACATTGTAATATGTCGGATCGATGACAATGTAATGAAACATTATAACGAACCTTGCATAGATATTATTAATACTATATTGTATTTTAGATTTGTTATGTTAACATGAAAATGCAAGGATTAATATCACGTCGAAAACTTTGACAAGCATTTACTGGTTCATTAAAATGGCGCATCCCTCAAGCTTGACGTGGAGATCAAGACTTGATCTTGCATTAATAATCTGATACATTATACAGCTGACTTGGATTGCCCAAACGTTCCACGTAATACAAGGTTATGGTAATAACCTCAGGGCTCGTCACTGTATAAGGTTGAAATGCCATTGAACTGATTGTTGTTTGCTCCTTCGTGCGCCACAGTGGCAATGTCTACAGGTTTTGGGGAGTGGGCATTTAATGCAGACGTTGATTGTACAACCCTAAAACGCTGGAAACATTGTGATCGTCGATGGTAATGAGTTTTGAACCGTTGATTGTAACCCTACCTTTGACGTTGATTTGGATTATGAAATTGGTAACTGAGGGTTATTGTCTCCAATGTTTTCAGACTGTGGCCGACAGGCTGCCAAAATTTTAGCCTATGCTTTGAATGGGGTTCGACCATGAGACCTCTAGTTTTGAGAGGGTTACAATTCTCCTTCTTCGGCAATGGAGTCGTTTGATAGCCTTTGTATCTAGTTTTTAAATGGTTAACAATTGGTAGTTCTAGGATTCGTCATTATAGTTTGAGTTCACGTTTTTCCTGGTGTAAAAGAACCGAGGGTTCTTGTCTCATTTTAGTGTGGAATCACCGTGTAGCTGGTGAAGGTGGAAAACCCTGGTAGTTTACAGCAATGTAAATTTCTGTGACAAAATTAGTATTTCTTTGCTACGTTTTTCGATTTTCACTTTAAATGTAAAGATATCTAACTCCTTGCTATCGATTTTTAGTTGCAGGTTTATAAAGAACGTTGAGTAGGGTTTTGGCGTGGGTAAGAGCGTTCTTCTTCTCCGGTAAGCTTCGGGTCTTCCATAAACCCTCATAGTACTCGCCGACTGTGATTGAGGTTGTTTCAAGAAAAGTAACGGGTCCTGCCACAATTTGCTGTTGTCCTGTCGTTGTTGATAGTTTGACAAAAACTTTCAAAGCTCGTTTACTAAACAGTGAAATGGTTTACATTCGTTTGAATGTTCTTGGTTTCTATACTTTAAGTTTTTGGCAATGCCGGCTGGAGCTGTGACTCGCCGATGCACTAGAAAATTGGGTTCTTTCAAACTATTGGATCAAGGGATAAACCCTGTAGGTTTTTGTTTGCAAACATATTTTAAAATGCTTGTTCTTTAGAGCATCGACTTTGTTTTTGAAGTCGTCCTTTTTGCAATGGATTAAGAGTCTGTGAAAAACGATTTGATTCGTGTTCAATTGTGACCGTAAGAAGAAGAGCAAAGGGCTCGTTCTCTGTGTAAAGATGATACTCTTCTCGGTAATAAAAATGTATGCTAAACATTTTGTGTAGATATCTGTGTTGCTCGTCTTGATACTATAGGTTGATGTCGTGTTTCTTGGTTATCGATATTGGTAAATAAGTAGAGTAAAATGTCGAAATGGTTTACAAAAATGTGTATAGTGGAAACGAATAGGGTTAAACCCTAAATTCGTGTTTTGTTTATATTTGAATACAACAAAGATGAGAATGGAAAACTAAACCTAACTAGGGTTTGAAATGAAACTAAACAAAAATATGAAAGATACTTACAGTTTTGCAGATCTAAAAATGAAATAGGTGAGTAATGACAAACTGATGTTTATAAAGCTTCTATTATTTGTTAGAAAGATGATCAACAAAATGCTTATAATAGGAAATAAAAAACAATTACTTATCAGCAACAGAATGTTTCTATTATATGTATGATATGTTTGAACTGTAAGTTTATGAAAATAATAAAATAAAGAAATGAAAAATAGTGTGTGTATAAGTGTATTGTGGAAATTGGGAATTAAAGAATGACTGTGAAAAGATTTTGCTTACAGCATGTAAATATTGATGATAATACAGTGAGATAATAATCTTTGAAAAACATTAACAGAGATAATGAAATCAAAGTGTCTATAAACAATATGAAAACTGGTGATGATTGTTATGTACAATCTTATTCTGATGATCACTATCATTTAATTGTTGCTCTGTTATGATACATGTATACCTGTGATTTCTATATTTTTCTGTACAGAATAATGATAAGAATGCAGAAATTATGCATTATTTAAATGTTCAGAAAGCTCTGATACCTTATAATACATACATAGATATTATGCAGAACTTTCTACTATTATTTAATCTTGGGAACAGAAAACTGAAACATATATAATTACTATCTATCTATCGAATTCAAAATGGCAATTTGCCTATCTTCTAATCTATTTTAATTTGCATACCTCTACTAGAGTACGATGCTTCAAAACAACATGTGGAAAAATAGAGGTATTGGTTTTTCAATTCAACTTCAACATTAAACTTAAACATTCAGACTTAAAACAATTTCTAGGATTAGATTCTTTTTCGAAACAAATAAACATAAAATAATAGATAAACATAACATAATTATTTACTGAGAATAAGTTAGAAAATATGTAAGAAACTGAGAAAATCTGTAGGGCAACAAACAACCCAAGAAGACTGTTCCACCCAACCAAATTCCTGAAAACAGTCAAGTACTGTCTTAGGACCCCCGAGCCTGTTCACTGAACCACCAGGAGGAAGAAACTCAGAAATGAGGACTTCTTCTTGCTGTAGCAATAACTTCAGAATCTTCAATAGATAGCAATCCAATAGACTTGCACCAGCATTTCTGGTTCTTAGCAGCAATGATGCAGATTTAAGATTACAGTCACCACTAACCTCCCTATTCGAATCTCTCTTGTAATCGCCTGATTCCCAAGAGGAAAATTTTCTGCAGAAATATTGATTAAGAGCTGCCTGCCCAATTCGAATTTGCCTTTATAGGCTACCTAGGCCTTTTTAGATGTTACTGGGTCATTAAATGAGCTTCCTGCTCACTCCCTCCACCTGGGGGATAATGCCCTATTTTAGGGGTAGTTGTCCCATAACCAACAGTTAGTGGTGTGATGCAACTACTGCCATGTGTCCCATACCTTCCAACAGCTTCCATTCCTCCTAGTGGGTCAGTGAACACTCATTCAACAATCCTCTTGGGTGTTTGTCTCCTAATTAATTTATTTAAATAATAATATTCAGTAATTACATTCATCCATGATCAAAACTGATCATAATTACAAAACTTTGTAATTAAATTTAACATAAAGTATTTTGCAATAAAATAATAATGTTCATAAAGTTGGGTAGGTGACAAGGCTAGTGGATCCACTAATGATCAGCTTCAATGGGAGTTTGGAGTAGAGTTTCGAAGAGAGTCTAGAACATGGATCAGTATCAGATCAGAGTGCAACAGATGCAGCCAATTCAGAGGGAGCAGTTGCAGCAACAAGATATTTGATGGATTCAAGTATCAGTAGGACTGCCCTCAATAAGAGGGAGCGTTAGAGATCTATGTATCTCAGGATTTCCTTCATGTTCATATGCCTAGCATGAAAGTACATTGACAGTATGGGAATTGATGTAGTGTGTGAGAAACACTCTACCAAACATCATGGATCTAGTGGTGGAAACATGTAGAGTATTGCATAATGCATATGCATGAGATGTGCATGAGATCTGCATGTTACATGTGCATGAGATATGCATGGTGCATGTGCATGAGATCTCCATGCGCGTGTGCATGTGCATGAAACTGAGTTAGGATTTCAGAACGCTAAAAGTCATTGAAAGATTATAATGAAAGATTATAAAAGAGAGCAGAGAAAGATGGTGGCAGATTGATCTTTCTATGTAGTGAGTTCATCTACACAAAGAGGGTGAATCAGTGCATGCAGGAGGGGTGCATTCTTGAGAGGATGGACACATTCTCTAAGGAGTGAGTGTGTTGATCTAAGCAGTGATCGAGCACACTTTATCCGTAGTTGAGGGAGATTGTATTGGAGTAAGAGATTGCTTCTAGGATAGTGAACCAGTTGCAGAGCATCCAGTGATTTAGTGACAGAAAGGAGGGGCACATTCTTAAGAGAGGGGGTGCACTTTTTTACTAGAGGGCACATATCTGAGAAAGATCAGGCGCACTTGAGGTGGATCCATTAGGAGGCAAATATTGCTTCAGTGATTGATCAGATTAATTAGTTGTGAGATCAGAGATTGAACAGACAAAGGAGGGCACGTTCCTGAGCAAAGGGGGTGCATTTCAATAGAGGAGGGCGAACACTAAGAGAGGGTTCATCCATATCTGACAGAGGGAACTCACTGAGATAGTGGGGTAGATGTAGAGGGGATAGAGGCCTAGTTCAGAGAGAAAGGATCAGAGAGGGACACATTCAAGAGGTAGAGAGTTGCATTTTGGGCAAAGGGGCACTTTCCTAGCTATTTCCATCTATTTCCAGTTATTCCAGTTGTTAGCAAACTTGAGATAAGTTTGTCCTGGATAATTTTGATTGTACTTGTTGAATATTGCTTATGATATAAAAGCTTTTATCTCTCTCACTAGTTTTCCTGCAAGGGTTTTTCCAAGGTCAATTGACTTAAAATACTATGTCCAATTTTATGTGTGATTGTTGTTGCTTAAAGAGTGGTATTGATCTCATGTCTTGCAAGTTATAATTTATTGTTTTGAGCTATTATATTTTCTGGGGTCGAGAAACAATTTTAGTATCTTTCATGTGATTAGAGAGACTAGTGATAGTGTTGAGATCAATGTTTTCAGCGAGCCTATCTGAAAATCTACACCATCGATGCCCTAAATCCCTGTGATTTATTTATCGATAATTGAGGAGAGTTCTTCTCCCATCTCCACAAAAGATACATCATACATCTCCCACACCTTCCCTTCCTCTTCGAGGTGATACGCCACTCGATCACATACAAAGGATACGTGGATCCAATCATGTGGGTTAGAATTGACACAGTAGGAAGCCCCTCCACCAACCAGACAACATAAATCTTACTTGAATCACACCAAATCAGAAGCAGAGAAAGAAATTTGTGCAGGAAGACAATCCACTATCCAGAAGTACCTTAGCAAAGCATCCCTCCCTAGGGATAACAAATGAGAGTATTATCACAGAATATAAGAGGGATAGGGACACCCTCGAAACAAAGATCCCTAAAATTATTGGTCCAGTTACATTGTCCTTCAGTTTTGTATTTACAAGGAACAATGTGTTATAAAGACTCAACAATCAAGATACTAAAGAAGTGGTTCCCATAATGTACTTTCCTCACTGTTGACACCATTGGTGAATTAGGAGGTTTATCACTCAGATATTTAGATTCACTTATGCTACAATCCTTGGTATGTTTGACACATTTTATCTCTGCTACTTGCTTCTCAAATATTCTCAACGTCTCAGTGGACCTGCTAAATATTTATGCTCCATCACGTGATTGTATAGCCTTCTGGGATGGGTTCTTTGGTAATGATAATCTAGCTCATCCTCACCTTCTCCTTGGAGGAGATCTTAATTTAAATTTTGTGACATCCTAAGAGTTTACCCCTATTTAATTAAGTCAGAGGACTTGGAAATAATTTTGATTTTATCAAGTTAAAGACTTGGACCTATGTGTGATGCAAGGCATCATGGACAAATAACACTTTATGTTATTAAAGTGAAAGTTTATTTTTGAATTGTTTTCACCTGCTTGCTATGGGACAACTTGTTGAAAGAGAGACCAAGCTTACTAAGGAATCATGGCTTGTGTGAGTAAATGAATTTAATCAAGGGAAAGATTAAAAAGATGAGAAAAATAATAATTATGAATTTCAAGAAATGTGAGGAATTAAGAATGAACCCTAACTACTCCTCTAACCAAAATAAAAACATAAAAGGAAAGAGAGGAAAGGGAGAGGTTGCTCTTAGTTTCTTTTCCTACAAGATTCTCAAAAATTCTGCTTCTGAAGCCAAAATAGAGAGAAAAGCCATTCTGTAAAAAGGATAAAGAGATAAGAATCAATAGTAGATAAAGGAGATTGCATAGGCAAGTCTTCCCATTTCCACGGTACAGGTCCAGCTTGGTTTTCCTTGTTGAGCACTCAGTGTGTTTATTCCAGTTGTGAGACTTGGAATGTGATCTCCTGCTGGGAGAGGGAAAAATTTTCAGGAACCAAAAGTTGATTAAAGTGATCCTATTGGCAAGTCTACTTAAGAAATATTTCACATCAAACAACCCTAAGGCATGATTTTCTAGTAAGCTTGGTTTGGCTCGGGAATGATTTCTGCAAAAGTTGAGAGGTCATGAGCTGCTACAATTATCTATGGTTGGGTGGAACAGGTCTGTTCCACAACAAGTTGGAAGAAAATACATATAATTTTATTTATTTCTACAATTGATTTTTTTTCCTCGGAAAAAATTGTAATTTTATTTCAAATAGATGAACAAAATTACACTCTACACATGTAGTAGAATCACTGAGATCCCTACATTGTCACATATTTTCTATCCCAGATTAACATCATATCTATCCCATACATAAAACATTAACAAAATTACTGCTGTCCATACAACCGCATATATCCGGTTTCATAAAAACAAATACTGTAACAAGAAACGTAACCATCATTGGTAAGTTGCGCTATTTCTCAAATCTGTGCCTCAATTTCTTCATGAAAAGGTCTGTGATAATAGCTGAAAGTGCCCCCAGGTGAATGAATAGTAATCCTCCAAGTTCCAAGAGCTAAGTCCTGCTGCGTCGCTTCCTTGGATAGTTGATCGGCCATCCCATTCCTCTCCCGGTAAATATGTGTAAAAGTGATGTGATTAAAGGACAGCTTTAACATGATCACCTCCTCCAGGATAGGTAATAGTACCATTACATGACAATGTGTTATCTCCTTTGCCCAGTCGATAACTAACATGGAATCCCCAAAAATCTGTAGAGATAGACAACCTTGTTCAAGTGCAAATAACATCAACAGTTTAAGAGACATAAGTTCAGCATAGTTATTTGATCCTCTCCCCAAACCAGCCACTAGATGAAAATAATGGGACTCAGTTTTGTGAAGGACTGCCCCCCCTCCACACACCGTTTGTTGATCTAATGAAGCGCCATCAAAGAAGGCCCACGGCATGGATTTATCAATCAGTTCCACTCGCACAGGTCGAGTTCTAATCACTTGTACATGAGCCAAGAAATGTTGTAATACCACCACAGCGTGAGCCACCACAGACTCCAACGGAACCCTTCTATCATGAAATATGATCGTATTTCTGGTTATCCATATGCCCCAGGCAAAGATACACGGGAAGGCCCGGAATGGTGATGACTTATTTAATGTACACCAACATTGGAACGCCTCAAGGACGCACTCGCCCCTCCACCTCATCTGAAAATCCATATAACTGCTAATACCATCCCAAATAGCCTGTGAGAACCGACATTGAACAAAAATATGAGCAATGGTCGCTTCCGCATCCCTACAAAGTGGACAGATTCCCGGACCCTGAGGAATCATTTTTGCAGAATGTCCCAGGTAGGTGCCTTATTTTCCAGTATATCCTAGAAGAGTAATTTCGCTTTACCCGGACACCTTAACTTCCATAGATATTTCCACCACCACACCAATTCCCTGTTATGAATTTCCACATTTAGCTGGATATATCCATTCTTTGGTGAGTGTATGCCTGAGGGATGGTGATCCCAGATAAGTTCATCAACTCTATTGGTCAATCGGATATTAGTTAGTCGTAAGATCCACAGAAAATCCACCCAAGCCCCCTGCAGTTCTGCAGAGATCTCAAGTCGCTGTGCTGATATCCACCCCTGATGCCAATGTGTAGATGTTCCCGAATCCTCAATGTCAGCCAGAAAATTACATCCTCTTGTAGCCAAATAATTCCTCAATTCCACAGGAAGGACATGACCTCCCCTGCAGCCAACCCAAGGGTCCAGCCCAATACGTAGGAGACGCCCATTACCTATCCTCCACACTAATCCAGATCCGACCAAAGAGAAGTGCTGCACCACTGCTTTCCAGACCACAGAGCAATTTGCCCTCGACTTATTTCCCAGCCTTATCCATTCGAGGAGAGTAAGTGGGGCAATATATTTATGATATACCACTCTTGTCCAGAGACTTTGTGTATGGATAAGACACCACGACACTTTGGCCCCCAAGGCTTTTGCAAACATAAAAATATTCTTTAACCCCCATCCTCCCAGTGCTTTAGGGACAACAATTTTTTCCCATCTGACCCACACCATTGCACGATGCTCACCCAGACCCTTCCAAATAAAGGAAAAACACAACCTCTGAATCCACTCCAGGACTCCAATGGGGATCCAAGCAAGAGACATCCAATACACCAGAATTGCTTCCAAAACTGATTTAACCAGGACCAGCCTCCCAGCCCGAGAGAGCCATTTATGACTCCATCCATGTAGGCGCTGTTCTAATTTTGCTATTAACCAGTGCCAATCAGCCTTCAGATAAGCATTCGGTTTCAAGTGAAAGCCAAGGTACTTTAATCCATCATCAATATCCAATGTCCTATAAGGTAGTATGTTAGCCATTCTTTGAATCTCTTGCTCATTTAATTGCGAGCATGTGATAGAAGATTTGTCAATATTTACTAACATACCCGCTGCAATTTGCACTAAATGGAGGCCTTCAACCACCTTATCAATATCCTATCGCGTGCCATCACAAAATATCAGAATGTCATCAACAAAAAGGAGATGTGTAATAAACAATACATGTGATATGGATATGCCCCGAAAGGAACCATCAGCTTTTGCAGTCAATATAAAACGGCTGAGTCCTTCAGCAACAAGTAGAAACAGCAGCGGAGAGAGGGGGCATCCCTGTCAAAGACCCCTTCCCGCTTGGAAGAATGGACTAGCAGAACCATTGATCAGTACAGAAAATCTCACCGTAGTGATGCAGGCCATAATCCAGCGAATAAATTCGTAGCAGAACCCCAGGTGAGTTAAAAGCATCCGGATATACAGCCAGCTAACCCTGTCAAATGCTTTTGAGAGATCAATCTTAATCACGGCACCCTTCTGTTTCCGTACTTTCAGAGTGTGTAATCCTTCCTGGGCCACTCCAATGGCCTCATGAATTTGGAGACCTTCCAAGAAGCCAAATTTCTCACAAGAAATATGCTGAGATAAAAAATTTTTGAGTCTCCGCGCCATAACCTTAGAGATGATCTTATAGATACAATTGCAGAGAGAGATAGGTCTGAATTCATCAAAGCTGTCAGGCTTGTCCGTCTTCGGAATAAGAGCTATAAAGGTGGAGTTGAAAGGGCCATGGACAAACCTAGCCTTATGCGATTCTTCCACCACATGCAATAAATCCTCCCCGAAGAAGTCATAGAATCCTAAGAAGAATTCTATAGGCCAGCCATCTGGCCCCGGGATTTTATCTTTTTGAAAGGATTGCATTACCATCGAGAGCTCAATCGGAAACACCTCCTCCATCAACAACCTATTATCTTCCTCCCCCACAAAACGAGGGAACAGCTGAGTCACCCGAATAACCTCAGCTATGGAGGCCCCAGGTTGTGCAGTGAATAAATATCCAAAATGTCGAACACCCAACTCTGCTAATCCATCAAAGCTGGAGACCTGTTCCCCTTCTGCTGAAGTTAATTCCCAAATAGAGTTTGTGAATTTTCTCCCCTTAGCATAATTTTGAAAAAAATTTGTATTCTCATCACCGCACTGAAGCCATATCGCCCTACTTTTCATTCTCCACATCTCTTCTCTCTCACACAGAATCACATTCCTGCGTCATTCCCACTCCATCAGTTCGTCTTTCTGCTGATCATCCAGAAATCCCATTCCTAGACAATTAAGAATCCTATCAATATTCAGCTCAGCATCCCGCAAAGTCTACTCATCAATCGCCCTTTTATCATGAGCCCAGGAAATAGTGGCCTCTTAATTCGCATAAGATTGTGTTGAAAGTGTGCACCCGCATGCAACTGAGAATCATGAGGACGATGAACCCACTGATCCTGTACCAGCTTAAGAAAATCCTCCTCCTTCAGCCAGCTAGGATTGAATTTGAAAGGGCTAGGAGGTTTTTTCCTTCTACCTCGTAACTCCAGGAAGATGGGACAGTGATCAGATATCCCACCTGATCCTACCCACTGTCTGACAACATCAACACCCAGTGCCAACACATCGGCCACCAGAAACCTATCCAGTCTTTTAGCCACCCTATGTTCCCCAGCTCTCTTATTCCTCCAAGTCGGAGTTAACTTGGATGGTAAGATGTCAAGCAGATCCTTCCTGGCAAAGGCTTGTATGAAATAATTTGCTAATGTATCCGGAGCAGCCCGAGGCCCCCACACTTCAGAAGACCCCAGAGTAAGATTTAAGTCCCCACCCAAAATCACATCCCTACCTTCAAAAAGATCCATATCCAACAAGGAGTCCTAGAAACCCACCCTATTTAAATAGGGCCCGTAGATATTGAGAACAGTGATCATCCGACCGATCTCTGCATCCCAAACTTCCAAACCAATACCAGATGAGATTCCCCAAGAACTATCACATCTGCAGCACTTAACCTTCCACCCCGATGCCAGCCCTCCAGATCGCCCCCGAGCATCCACTCCAACAAACTTCCAACCAGGAAGCAATGATTCTAAAGTCTGTACCACATCTACACTGCCACCCAAAGTTTCTTGCAACAGTAAAACATCCGGTTGATTTAAGTCTACCAACCTCCGAAGCGACGATTTTTTAATGGGACTCGCCAACCCACGACAGTTGAAGGACATAAGTTTCATAATGTTCCCCCATCCTGGGCTTTCACTGCTCTAAGTGCCCACTCAATAGAAGATTGTGTACCCATCACTAGATCCACTTTAGCCCGATCTTGAGCTTTAGACAAAAGGGATTTGCGGCCCCGACCTTTCCCCCCAACACTATATGCCAATTCAGGAAGTCCCTTTCCGCCCGATCCAACTACAGGTATCTCCCTACTGCGAAGAGCATATCGGATATTTCTACCCTCAGAGCTGGTAGAGTGTTTGGTGTATACAATGGACTGCGTGTATACACTATCCTCATCAGTCAAACGACAAGTAGCAGCCGGACATGGTAAGATCGTACTGGCTAGTGGGGTAGACCCAAGCCTACCCCCCCCCAAAACAATAGTGTCATCAGATAAGGAAACAGTAGGAGATAAGAAATGAGACTTACCCGAGGGTTTCGTGGATGAACCCCGTCGAATAATGGACAACTCCGATAGCATACTGGAAGTGACCCGAGTAGTAGGAGTCGCTGAAAATGCCCCCTCAGTATCAGGATCCGCACTCCCAACATTTTCCTTTCCATTGTTCACCAATGGTGGCAACAATTCCTCTGATCCATGACGCCCACAATTATCTGATGTAACCACAGAATCAAAGATCACCCCCTGTCAATAGCAGACCCACTCCCATCATCCACCACCATCCGAGAGCTCGCCTTCGACAAAGGATCTGCACCTACATCAGCATCTTCACCGGTCAGGGGCTTACTAGTCCGAAACGGTAAAGGGCATATGGCTACCGGATGTCCATGAACGTGGCAGCGGTGACACCTAAACGGCACACCCACATAATCCAGAATTTGAACATAGTCCCCTTCCTTGGATTTAACATTAATCTCAGCAGAGAGTCCCAGCCGAAGATCGATATTTACCAATATCTTAGCCACCGTGTATATGCCAGTCTCAAGGTGGGAGGAATCAGAACACACATATTCACCAAGAAAATTTCCAATCTCAGCAAACCGCGTTTCATTCCACAGATGCATGGGAAACCCAGGAAGCTTCACCCACATCGGTTCTTTAACAATTTTCTCCGATTTTGAATCGAAGAAGGGGGACCAGCATTTCAGAACAAGAGGGACTCCCAACATCGACCAATGTCGTCTTAAAACAGCATCTACCTCCCCTTTGTTCGATACGATGAAGGAAAACCATCCTTTCGTCAATACCCGGACTTCAGGGGTTGATGACACGAAATTCTTCCACTGCTCAGCCGCCCAACGTTGAAGGAAACCGTGACCAAATCTTCTGCCTCGAACATGTCCAACCACAGCAGTGAGAGAGAAATCCTCCACCTCTGCCATCGAAACATCCACCCCCAGCACTAACAGATCCTTTCTCTTCCGTTCTTTTACCGTCTGAGCAGATTTTTTGAGTGAGTCAGCCTTAGCAGAAGTCCCTGTTCGAGGACTAGGTAGGGATTCGACATATGGTAAATATTCTCCACCACCCTTGGCAGCCTTTACATGACCACAGGAAGATATAGCCCTGGGAACGGACCCAAAAATTACCTCTGTCCCCCCGCCTGTCATGGAGGGACCAGTCAATATCCCCGATCGCGTCATCCCAGCATTGACTTCACCATCAGAAAAAGTCTCTCTGTCACCTACTCCGACCGAGGTGTGTTCCACATCCTTCACCATGCCAATCCCTTGCACCGATCAAGCAACAGATCCTCTGATAGGACAGGAACCCCGGAAATAATAAAAAAAAAACCCCAACACAGTAAGTGGCCGTCCTCCAATCCACAATTCCTAGAAATCTGCAAACATCACCACCCTTTCCTCATCGTTCCCCACACATCCCCGAAAAACCCCACCCTCATCCACGGCTAAGATAGCAAGACCAACCAACGACGATCCCCATCAATTGCTCCACATGACACCAGATATCAGAAGCCTTCGATCAGCATAGCTCAGAACCGTCAATCCAACTTCCAGGTTCTTGAACCGACCAATTGAATCAAGGAATGCAGATCTCTAATCAATAACGAAAAGACAGGGTCATTCAATGCCGAAATGGTGTTGCTATACAAGAACCATGACCGGGAAATCCGCATAGGATAATGCCGAGAGAAGGATTTATGAGCTGGTGTTTATTAATCCAGTCCCATTCTTAATTCCACAGTTGCAGGCGTCCAAGAAAGTCTTCCTCGGGGCCAATTCCTTAATTTCTCAATAGTATTCAAAGTCAATCAACACTTCATCAATAGAAATCTTCAGATCTTCTGTAAAGCTGCTCACGGCCATCAATCGTTTCAAAGCCTTGATGTTCCATGGCGGGAGTTGTTGAATCATGAAATCGAATTCCGCACTTCTTGCAGCTCCAGCTTCCCTTACCCTATCAATAACATCTTGTTCTCCAAAACACCTAACCCGTGGCAAAGTTATTACGAGAGGAATCAATACAAACGTTCGATCCTCTGTAGGCATCAGCAAGGATTATGCACCTGTAGCAAGAATCTCCATAGTTTAGCGTACTCCTTGGGAGCTCCATTTCTTGGAGCTGTTCACCATCATTTCCCACCTTTTCATAAAACATAGTATCATCAAAAAAGTCATTAGCCTATTTCCCTTATTTCTACAATTGATATTATGTAAGCTTTTTTAAATTAATGAATGAGTAAGCTAGGGTTTAGTAAAAAGAAAGGTGCAATATGTTGTTAGTTTTCTTTTATGTATTAATAGAAAATAGATCTTATAGTTAGTTTTCAATAGATATTTAAATGAAAACCGGAAGGAAAAATTAATAGCTTAGATTGTAGGTATCAAATATATTTATGAAGAATTATGTACTAGTTCATTTGTTTCAAGTTGAATCTGCTCTAAATATTATTTGTACATGGACTATTATGTTAAATATATTCTCCATTAGAAGAATTATTATAGTGTTATTTAACCCTAGAAGGATTGGGGAGTCTTTATTTTTGGCCACAGATTTATATTGAAAGATTCTAAACCTATTATGTATTCATAAAACAAATTAATTACACCCTAGTATTAAATATTAATTAATAAACAAGGAGAAAGCTCCTATAGATTAGATTGTCCACGATAGGGAAAGGGCTAATCCCTTGGCCATGCCATGAATCCCTATGTGCATGGACGAGCACAATGCATGTAAACATAAGTAAAAAGAAATTAAAACCCTATTATTATTGTAAACAAAATCGCGTATACATTTCAATAGGAGCAGGCTCCAATACAACCATGACCATAACCTACCTACCATAACTATAGGTATACAAAACATTAACATAAATAAACAGAGGACATAATCCATTAATCCATGCTCATGAGACTAAGCCAAATGGCCACGAGTAGAATTGATTTACCATAGAAACATTATGCAAAAGCTATTGTAATCATCAAACAATATACATGTGAAAGCCTACAGGAAGAAATTTGTGAGCCAATAAAGCTCTTCACCAAACACATGATATCGATTCAACGCAAGAGATCCATCGCGAGATTAATTTAATCAAGCTATAGATCAAAGTCTAGACTTTGTGTTGACTGAGTAAAAAATTTAACAAGTTAAACTTAATAGGGACTGATAAAAATGACATATCTTTAATAGAGACCGATTGCAAACAAATAAAAACCTATATTCTTTAAATAACACAGAAGGGTCGGGGTGAGAGGCCATATACATTATGTAAACATTTACATAAACGAAAGGTATGAAAATAACCCTGTAGAACTCCGCTCACAAAATAGAATCGATAAGATGTAGTAATTATTCACACTCAAACCATTAAGATCCTACGAATACAATGATAAATAGCAAAACGATGAAATAGTTTGTGCATAAAACAATACGAGCTCAATGGCTCTGTGTATGAGATGCAGTAAATAAATTAGGGTTCTGCTATATCTTCCCATATTCAACAAGAGCAATGGTAAACATATTATAAGACTAAAGTCTTATAAGGGAGCGATAATGGTTTATCTCCTTTGTACAAACAAACTTTATGGATACGATATTAAACCATGAATACACAATACCACAAAAAATGCAATAAGAAGCCCCATAAAAATATTATTGACTGTTAAAAGAGGTTGTATCCTTCAAATACAAAGTATGTGTGGTCTGTAGGGGCCATCGAAACCTTGAGAAGGAAATAACAAGTTACCAACAAGACAAAAGCGCTCTGAGTTCAAACATAAATGAAACAATTTCATAAACAGTCCAATCTTGTATAAACTCAAATAAAACGCTCTAAGCATGTGAATCTCTTCCTGAGGCAGTCGAGCCAAGGAGGGAACTTAGCTTACCCGGGGATGGATGCCCTTGCTCATCCAAAGATAAGTGAGTCTCCATGACCAATTGGAACCGCGTGAGCCTACAGGGAAGAAAACAAGGTATTAGTAACGAGTTCATGAATAATAAATCAAGACAAAGCTATGAACAAATACGTGAAGCAAAAAACAAAGAAAGGAACCAATAACGTTACCTTGTAAGAGCTTCCGAAGGAGCTTCGAAGGTCCCATGAAATCTGGTCGCAACCAACAGAACATGCCCTCATAACTACCATCCTCTAGAGAGAAAAATAACCCGAACTCGACTAAAAAATGGCAGATATGTAACTATAGACAAGAATGAGCATGCTTGAAGAGTTTAAGCTCCCTTATGGTTGTGCAAAGCCTCATTTC
Organism: Larix kaempferi; assembly: GCA_027924585.1. Lineage (NCBI taxonomy): Eukaryota > Viridiplantae > Streptophyta > Pinopsida > Pinales > Pinaceae > Larix > Larix kaempferi. The sequence goes on along the minus strand of BSBM01000459.1, from coordinate 6,665,264 downwards.
GAACCAAAACCCTCTCAGGAGCTGTGAAGAACCTGGAATAATTAATTAATCCAAATACACGAGATATCAGAATAATAGAACTCATAATCACTTTTATATTGATCATGAGCCACTTTGAGGGGGCAACCTCCTTTGAGCAAGCTCAAGACAATTAACTTCACGATGGCTTCAATGACCTCAACACACACTTATATACTAAGTCTATGCCCAATACTATGGGTCAAAACCATGGGACATATAATACTACGGGACAACCTACAAAGCATATGCGTCCAATACTATGGGCTAATATAAACTATGGATCAACAAATACTACGGGACGACTTACAAAGCATATGCGTCCAACAACAATATACTAACATAGTAAAGAGAAGGGTTGACACGGGTTCCTAACATCCCCTCTCCCTTAGAAAAAGCTTTGTCCTCAAAGCTTTGGTTGGAGAAATTGCTCCAAAATCTGAAGGAGTGGTTCCCCGGTAGCATCCTTGGGTTGCATTTCGGGCCACTGACGCCTTTGGAGTGTCAGGGAGGATTGCTTGGAAGGCTGTACACGAAGAAGAACCCTATCAGTTGCGTGGAAAATGCGCTCAGAATGGTGCTGATCGGCTTGTTGTTTCAGGTGAATTCTAGCCATGTGAAGATTGTCCTGCAGAATGAGAAGAATCTGATTGCGGTTGCGAAGAACCGAGTCAATTTCCTGAACTGGGGAGCTGCTAAGGGTGTCTGGAAGAAGAACTGGTGGTGTCTGTCCATAGACTGCTTCATATGGTGTCCTTTGAGATGTGGTATTGTATCACCAAAGTGCTTCTAGGAAATCCATAGAAATAGTTGGCCAAAGCTGTGTAGGGATGGGCAAGGGTTTGAGCAATCCCGAAAGGAGTGTCGTTTCACCCTTGTTGACCTGGAAAGTATCACAGTCAACCACCATCTGTTGAATTTTCATTTTCAGTCCCTGCCAAAAGAAGTTCCATTATTCCCCGTCATACATTTTGAAGAACCCAGAGTGCTCTGCTGATGAAGAAGCATGGAGTTCATAGAAGAGATAGCCATGTTGAACATATTGCAACCAATTTGGAACAAGCAGAGAAAGAGCTATAAGAGAAACTGGGTCATCAATTGTGTGAGAAGGAGCATTTGCCACCATATTGTCGTTACCCTTCTTGTAAGTGATCGCATAGGGATAACCCATGAGTTGGATAACCCATTTCAGGTGCGTTGGGTAGGAGATCCAGTGTTCCACAAATTTTTCCAAACTCTGGAGATCAGTCTTGATGTAGAAATAATTCCCTAATAGGTATGGCTGCCACTTCTGTACTGCATGCAAAATAGCCATTAGTTCCTGCTGAGAGGTATATGCGACTAAATTCTTACTGGAAAGGTCTCTTGAAGGCGGCAAGCTCATTGGTTCAGCAAAGACACCTGCATATCTATCCAAGGAAGTAGTGGAGACCGTTGATGGGTGCATCTGAATGGAATGGAGCTGAGCGATGACACCATGTGAATTCTTCTGAAGGTTTTTTTCCAGGCGATGTGAACTGATGATGCGGAGAGACCCTAGTTGTAAGCCCATTAATTTGTGTTGTGCCCCATTGACTGAAAAACTGCATCCAAAGTTCCGCAAAATCCCATAAGATGGGGCCAAGTGTGCGTAACCATTGAACACCCAAAACCACATCACATCCGCCTAAGGACAAGGAAAACATGTCAGAGCGTAGGTTATAATCTTCCATAGAGATACGTACATTGTGACACTTCCTCTTGCAAGGTAAGGTGCCCCCATGGGCAACCATGACTTCAAAGTTGGAGCAAGGATGGACAAAACAATCAGCCTGTTTGGCAATCCGAGGGTCAATGAAGTTATGAGTGCTACCAGAATCAATGAGTATGGTAAGAGGGAGCTTCTTGAAGTATCCCCTAACTCACATTGTTTGTGGGGTGGTGACGTCGGTTACAGCATGGAGAGAGATCTCAGGTGGGTCATCCTGAGATGGGGTGTCAACAGGCGGGTGTTGAATGTCGACCTGATCATCTACTGTATATGGAGCTTCTTCATCAAGTTCTGAGGCAGGCGGAGAATCCACATCCAAGAGATAGAGCTTTTGTTGAACACATCTATGTCCCCGAGTGAATTTATCATCACAATTATAACAAATCCCTTTTTCTCGGCGTGCCTGCATCTCTGTTTCAGACAAATGCTTGATAGGAGTTGGTTGAGGAGCAGGCGTGATGGGAGGTCGTTGGGAACCCATATTTCTGAAGGGAACAAAGGTGGGTTTGGAGCGTTGTTGAGCTGCGATCTTGTCCTCTGCCAACTTAGCCAACCCTAGGACTTCCATCATTATGTTGGGACATAACATTTTGACCTCTGAGCGGATTTCATCCTTGAGACCACTGATAAAACAACTCCTGTAGAATTCATCAGACAATCCTTCTATGTGATTGGCCAGTTTCTCAAATTCTGTCTAATATTCTCTCACTGTGCCAATTTGGTGAAGTTTAGTGAGTGCTCCTGTGAAGTCATCAAAAGCACTAGGACCAAATCGTGGCAAAAGGAGTTGGCAAAAATCTGTCCAGTTTGGTTCGGGATGAGCTTTGATGTACCAACGGTACCATTGAAGGGCTTCTTGTTCCAAATGAAAGGATGCAAGTGGAAATTTCTGGACATCAAAAGTATTATGTAGACTGAAATATTGTTCTGCTCGATATATCCATCCAGTCGGATCAGTACCATTGAAGTGAGGAAAATCAAGCTTCGGCCCACGAAAATTGCTGGAAGAAGAGAACCCGGTGGCTGCAAAAGATTATGGCTGTCGGTTATTGTTCATGGCCAAATGCTGAAGATGGAGGCTGAGAAATTTTTCATCCAGATCTTGGAGTTTGGTTTGGATGGCTGCAAGTGCTTCCTCCATGGTGTTTTCTCCTGCACGGGTGACAACCACAACCAAGAGTTTTTTTTTTGGGGGGGGGGATGGATAGAAAAACACAAACAAAAACTTATTTAGTAAAGGAAGATTTGGATTTGGGAAAAACTCGGATGGGTAATTGGGGTATGACTAGGTTTTAGACACTTTCTGATGGACAGGGAAGCAAAAAATGGGGATTTCAGAAGCGGGGTGAAAGAATGAGAAAATTTGGTAGAGAGGCACAGAGAAGCAGAATTAGGAAAGTAACACGGTGGCAAAATTTGAAGGCGTTTGGGTGAAAATTGAAGGAGTTATGACAAACACTAAAAATAGACAAATGTGGGATTTCTGGTCTTGGGAAGTGGAATTTGGAATAGGATCTTCAGGAATGAAATATGCAGAATGGGATTGCAGGGATGTCAGTGAAGTTTCAGGGAAAACAGAGTTGAAACAGGGGAGATATGGCCGAAAAACAAAATTTTATACTTTTTTTTTTAGAAATGGATCGACAACAACGGTGCGGAAGGGATCTGCAATAGATGGATCTGCAACGACGCAGAAGGGATCGAAAACGGCTGGATCTAAAACGACGACTAGATCTGGAACGACTTTCAGAATAGATCTAAAACGGCTGGACATGGAGCGGAAGTGATCGGCAACAGTTCAACTGAAAATAGATATGGACCCCAGGTATGTGCGGCTTCCTATCGGTTCAGGGGATTCACTCGGCCACCAATGCTGTCTGACGGCTTGCGTATTGGGGCAGTACCCCTCACTCCACAACTCAGGTAAAACTGATAATCGCTTTGCCACAAACGACAGCTCTTGGTTTACCTCACGGGTGGGAACTAGTCAATCAGGTAGGGGTCGTTGCCCTTTTCGCTGGCAGGTCCTCTCAATGGGCCAGCTACTTTGGGGTTCCTGTGGTACTCCTCACAATGAGTTTTAGGGCTTATTCCCAAGTACTTCCCAGAGTTAAGCGGATAGGGATTATCCCCAGATCCGAATTTGCAACAGATCGAAAAAAAATTTGGCAGAAATTCCACCCAACGAGCCCAAGAAAAGTGCTCTGATACCAGATGTGAAGAACCTGCAATAATTAATTAATCCAAATACATGAGATATCAGAAATAATAGAACTCAGAATCACTTTTATATTGATCACGGGCCACTTTGAGGGGGCAACCTCCTTTGAGCAAGCTCAATACAATTAACTTCATGGTGGCTTCAATGACCTCAACACACACTTATATACTAAGTCTATGCCCAATACTATGGGTCAAAACCATGGGACATATAATACTACGGGACGATCTACAAAGCATATGTGTCCAATACTATGGCTCAATACTATGGGCTAATATAAACTATGGATCAACAAATACTACGGGATGACTTACAAAGCATATGCGTCCAACAACAATATACTAACATAGTAAAGAGAACGGTTGACACGGGTTCCTAACAGGAGCAGAGCTAAACAAGAACCCAAACAATGAAACTTGATGAATCTTCCCAAGGGATTATAAGCCCTCCTTCACCAACTATGAAGAGCAGTACAAAATAATAAAGTCTATCTCCAGGAGGGTTGGAATTTGACGGGCATTTTCCCGTTATTTACAGCCAAAAATTTCACCAAGCCGTCAAGGTAAACGTGCAAGCAATTATCCATAACGTTTTTTTGACGTTTAATCTCTTTCATAAAACGTCATTAAATTTGATTGGAAAGGTGATGTCGGGAAGTGTGTTGGTTAATTCCTGAATAACTCAACATTTGTGTCCTCTCCAGCTACTCCCGTATGTAATATCCCTTTTTCAAATTTTATTAAAATGCCAATTTTTCAACTTTTTCCCCAATTTCGACCTTTGACTAGTTTAACTGTTTTGACCTCCAAATCATCCCAAATGCTCCCAAATCTTCTGTATGAGTGTATTAATGGTATTTAGACTTGAATATCAGGTTCAGGGATGTTTTATGGACCTCCAAATACTGCTTCAAACTTGATTTGTATTCTGATCAATATAGGTAATTTTGACTAGTAATTTATGCATCAAATCCCCCCCGGGTAACACTGAAAATGGCCTTCCAAATGCCTCCAAACTCCCACAAATTTATGAACAGAGGTATATAATGTGTTAAGTATGTTATTGAGGTCTCATATGCACCATTAATTGATTTTTACTACTGTTATAACTCTCTCACATTCAACAGCAAAAACCCCCAATTCGACCCTTGGGGAAATGGCACTATTTCATCTCCCAATACAACTAAACTGAGTAAAAATGCTTCAAATGCTCAAGTACAGTACATGAAACTTGTAGAAGACATCCATGGCATTATATTGATCACAAATATATCAGAGAATCATCCATCCATTCGAAATAATCAACATTATAGTGTCATACATCAATGCATTGGGGAAATGGACATTGTTTGCTCATTAATCAATAGTTTTGCATACAACCAGTGGGTATTTCGACCTGAGACTTTATGAATATGAATAACAGAGGATATGAAGCTATTAAAATCATAAATATATAATGAGAAGCTCTCTCAAGAAGCACAAGTGCTCACCAAAAACGCCCTCCCTCAAGGAGCATGAATATGCCTTCAAAACTGGAAACGGTGGAGAGAAAGTGCTGCACTAAACCAAACCATGAAACTTCCTGTAGCTGATACCTGCAAATACAAACTCCATTAAAGCACTATGAAAGACCTGAGTGGCCTCTCCAAACACCAACTTGGATGGGAATCTTTCACCCTCGAAATTGGCTAAGGCAAGAAACTAGTCATCCACTAGCTCTCTCTTCACAAATGCAATTTTTCTCAAATCATCAAAAGCCATTCTCATACTTGATTTCTACATTTTATAACCAACATTAGCCTTCAAGGGGTCGAAATCCTCTCAATAGATTCAATAATTTTCCATTTAGGAAATATTCCTCATTTGCCACTTGTCTCCTAGTTCCAACCTTCCATCTTCTCCCAAATTCGAATTTGAGTCTCTTTGGATTCCTCCAACTCCATGAGCGCCTTCCTTGAGCCTATTTTTGGGGCTGACATGTCATAATGGTCAGGTGTAAGAAGTCAGGTCTGAATTTTGTCATAAATGTCATAGATGCTTCATTATTGTTGTCATAAAACTAGGGAATCTAGCCCAAGTGTCCACTAGTCTCCAATTTGACTCTTCCTCTCCCATGGAGGTTACTATTCCATCCCATTTCGACCTAAGATGCTCAATGCCATGTGTTATGACTTACCAATTCACCCAAGAGTGTTCACCTTCCCATGAATTCGAATTGGCAAGAGAGAGCTGCCATGTGTCATTGAAAAATCAAGCTAGTGTGGGTCCCACCACCTCCATATGTCTCCAAAACCACTTGCCACCTAGAATTTCTCTTGAATTTATTTATTAATCATATTTATTAAATACTTGAACCCTTCTAATGTCTAAATATCATTTATTAGCTTCCTTATTACCATCCCACATGTTCCCATCCAACCTAGGAAACTAGTAGGATTGATGGGATTGTCTTACTATGCACTTATTTGAATGGGGACATTACAGTCCTCCCCACCCAAGATTGCTTGTCCTCAAGCAATTTCAAATTTGGATGCTGCAAAATCTTCTCCTCTTCCCATGTGGCATCTTCATTTGGTAAGTCCTTCCATTGCACTAAATATTCTTTGATGATTCTACTCCTCAACCTTCTTTCCCGTGTCTTCAAAATCTTTTCCGGAACAAGTGTGAGCTGACCTTCATCATCCAAAGGAGGAAATATTTCTGAAGTGATGATTTGCTGACCAAGAGTTTTCTTAAGACAAGAAACATGAAATACATTGTGGATTTTACTCCCTTCCGGAAGTTCTAGTTCATATGCTACTTCTCCAACCTTCCGCACTACCTTGTATGGCCCATAGTACCTTGGTTTTAATTTTTCTGCTCCATTCTTTTTGAGAGATGTTTGTTTATAGGGCTGCAACCTTAAATATACTAAATCATTGACTTGAAAGGTTCTCTCTTCTCTATGTCTATCAGCATATTGTTTTTGCTGATTTTGAGCAACCTGCAAATTGTCTTTCAAGAGCTTTAAAATTTCTTGGCTCTCTTCCACCCAACCTTTAGCCTTTGGGGCTCTACTATCACCAAATATAATGTCAGCAAATGTAAGTGCATCATAACCATATAATGCTTTGAAAGGAGACATTCCTATTGACATATGATAAGTGGTGTTGTAGCAAAACTCACCCAAGTGTAGCCATTTTGCCCATGCTTTTTGCTGCCCTCCCACATAGTTTCTTAGGTATCCTTCTAACCATTGGTTTACCCTCTCTGTTTGTCCATCAGTTTGTGGATGATAGCTGGTACTTGGAGTCAATTGAGTGCCTACCAATCTAAAAATTTCTTTCCAAAAAGCACCCATGAATCTACTATCTCTATCACTGACAATGCTCTTGGGAAGCCCATGCAATCTGAAGATTTCTTTGAAAAAAATATCAGCCACTTGTGCAGCACTAAAATATGATGTAACAGCAAAAAAATGAGCAAATTTTGTCAACCTATCAACTACCACATAGATACAATCCTTACCCAAGGATTTAGGCAATCCGGTGATGAAATCCATGGAAATACTGTCCCATTTTTGCTCCGGAATGGGCAATGGTTGTAATAGGCCGGCTGGACATGTAAGTTCTGATTTGTTTTGTTGACATGCTTTACATTCATTCACATACTTCTGAACATCTTCCTTCAGCCCCTTCCAAAAAAATCTTTGCCTCAACTGTCTATAAGTTTTGAAGATCCCCGGATGGCCCGCTAGTGGGGAATCATGTGCTTCTTGCAAAATTCGGTACTTGAGCTTGGAGTTATGAACTAAATAAATTCTTCCCTTATAATATATCAGCCCATTCAAAATCCTATAATTATCATCCCCTTTGATTCCATCCAACACATCACAAGCAAATTTGTCTTTAGCATATTCAACTAGTAGCATGTTTTTCCAATCCTTGGCAATATCCATGAGAGAAAAAGAAGGCCTTCTTGACAAAGCATCTGCTACTATATTATTCTTTCCTTTGACATATTCAATATCAAAATCATAAGCTTGAATCTTGCTTACCCACTTTTGTTGCCTTTCATTTAGATCTTTTTGGGTGAGAAAGTGTCTTAGACTATTGTGGTCAGTTTTCACCACAAACTTGCTGCCCACCAAGTATTGTCTGAATTTGGCCAATGCATGCATAATGGCCAGCATTTCTTTATCATAAATGGAGTAAAGTTTTTCATGAGGCTGCAACTTTTCTGCTCTCAAAGGCTATGGGGTGTTGGCCTTGCTTTAGGACAAGCCCCTATTCTCCACCTGAAGCATCACATTCCACAACAAAGGTTAGTAAAATCAGGAAGTGCAAGTATGGGACAACTACTCATTACCTCTTCATTTTTGGAAGGCCTTTTCAGCCTCTTCATCCCACTTGAAAGCATCCTTCTTGTCAAATCAGTGAGTGGAGAAGTCAACTTGGAGAATCCTTTCACAAATTTTCTGTAGTAGGTGCATATGCCAATAAAGCCTCTCAATTCGGTAATATTTTTTGGTGATGGCCATTCAAGATAGCCCTGATTTTTCCATGTGGTACCTTCACTCCTTCTTGCCCAATAAATGTGCCCAAGATACAGTAGTTCTTTCATTCCAAATTCACATTTTGATAATTTAGCAAATAAGGACTCTTCTTGCAAGATTTTCAACACAATCTCTAACTGCTGCAAATGCTCCTTCCCATGTTTTACTGTAAATGAGAATATCATCAAAGAAAACCAAAACAAACCCTTCTTAGTTGCTTGCAAAATATCCTATTCATACATGCTTGAAAGGTGGCTGGAGCATTTGTTAACCCAAAAGGCATGACAAGAAATTCAAAGTGGCCAAAATTGACATCGAAAAGCGGTCTTTTGCACATCTTCATCTTTCATTCGAATTTGGTGATACCCTGATCTAAGGTCAATTTTTGAGAAGTATTGGCCCCATGCAGCTCATCCATGAGCTCATCAATCCTAGGAATAGGATACCTATTCTTTATAGTCTTTTTGTTCAAGGCTCTAAAATCTATGCACATTCTCAAAGTTCCATCTTTTTTCTTCACTAGCACAACTGAAGAAGCATAAGGGCTAGAGCTTGGTCTAATGAGTCCCAACTCTAGGAGTTCTTGGATAGCTTTTTCAATCTCATCTCTAAAACCTTTAGGATGTCTATAAGGTGGTATCTGAATGGGTGAAGTACCCTCCTCCAAAACAATACTGTGCCTCAACCCCCCTATCCGGTGGCCTACCATGTGGAAGGTCTCTAAAAACCTTTTCATATTTTTGCAAGAGTCTCTCTATCTCCTTTGGGTGTTTGACAATATTTATAGTTGGCTTGGGAGATGTAATATGACATTCAGCAGCCCATTCTATATCCCCATGCCTCAATATAGATCTCATGCTATTGCAAGTCACTACTTGATTTGGATAAGTGTGTTGCCCTCTCACAACTCTTTGTACTCCTTTTGAATCTTGGATTTCATTTCGGGAATTTGATAATTTACTGTATGCTCTCCTATTGAATACAACCATTGCACTCCCAAAACCACATAAGTATCAGCAACATCAACCACATAAAAACTATCAACAAAAGTATAGTTACCTACGGTGACTTGCAGCTTTGGAACCCATGTTTTGCATTGCATTGTGTTGTGACCGGAATGACAACTGTGAATCCATCAAATGGTTCAATAGGTATCTTTCTTTTCTCTACCATCTCTGCATCAATGAAGTTATGAGTGGCTCCTCCATCTACCAAAACTGAAGTTCTTTGTCCTTGTACCACACCTTTTGCAGCGGATAGTATGATAGCGAGGTACTGCTGAAAGCACAGCCCATTCTTGCTTTGTCCGGTGAAGGCTGATTTTCTTCTTGTATTTCCTCTCTACTGCTGTCTCATATGCCTCTTCTTGATCTGAAATATGTCCATCTTCATCCATGCCCCCATCATACCCCTCATTATCAGAAAATACTTCTATGTATTGAGCCTTTCCTTTGGTACATTTGTGCCCCGGTGTCCATGGTTGGAAGCATGTGAAGCATAGTTTCTTTTTTCTAAGTTCATACCTGTTTAGTCCCCTCTTTTTATTCCTCTCAAATGACTCTCTTTGCCAAGGTTTCTTATCATATCCATCCCTTTGCCAAGGTTTCTTTTCAAATTTATAGCTAGGCTTAGGAGGAAATCTCGTTCTAGGAAGCATTCTGAGATCCTAGTCAAGCTCATTGCATCTTTTAATGTAGTTGGCTTGTGGGCTTTGACCAAACCTCTTAAGGGTTCAGCCAAACCTTCAGTGAACAGCAATACTAATCTTCCCATGGATACATCAGCCACCTTGACTGATAATTTTTGAAAGTCCAACATATATTCAGTAGGGGACCAGTTTGCTTCAATTGAGCTAGTTCTTTGAAAGGCAATTCTGGATCTTTTTGTTCAAATCTTTCTAGTACCCTGTCAACAAATTCTCCATATGTTTTAACTGATTATGACCCAAAGTTTTCAGCCCATGAAACCACCATTCATTGGCATCCTCCTTCCAAATGCAAAATGGCCATTTTTAATGCAACCTCTTCCAACATAGGATTCAGCTGAAAATATACATCCAATTTTTGCACCCAAGTGTTAGCAGAATTTGAGAAGAACCATCAAAAGTAGGAAGTGACAATTTTCCAATAGCACTATTTAATTCTTTGTTTTGGAATGGACTCCTATTGTCTCCCTTCCTATTAATCTTTTGCATAGCATCAATGTAGTCACTGAGTGGTACACCTCTTTTACACTCTTCATTCAAATCATTCCAATCATTTACTAGTTTCTTGTAATCCAATGCAAGATTGGGCTCTTCTTTGGGTGTGAGAAATTTAGGTGCAGTATGCCTTTGTGTGCTTTGAAATTCATCAGGTCTATTATGAGTTCCTGTACTTGAGAAAATATGCTCATTCCCTTTCATCTTTTCCCCTGAGTGTGAACCGCTATTATCTCCTATTATCCCTTTGCTTTGAAGCTGGCTAATCAACAATTCAAATCCTTGCAACAATTTATCACCTATCCTATCCATGTTTGCTGAAAGTTTAGAGAAACATGGATCTAAGGTTGCAATAAGTTCCTCCTTATGTTTTAATTTGTCATCCTCCTCTCTACCCATGGTTTCAGCAAAAGACTCCTCTTCTTCTACTACCTCTTCTTCAACAAAAACCTCTTCAACTACTGGTTCAAAGGGTGGTGGATTATTCTTTTGACTTCTTGTTAGGACCATCAGGTGCCAAGAACATGCTCTGATACCACTTGTAATATCCCTTTTTCAAATTTTATTAAAATGCCAATTTTTCAACTTTTTCCCCAATTTTGACCTTTGACTAGTTTAACTGTTTTGACCTCCAAATCATCCCAAATGCTCCCAAATCTTCTGTATGAGTGTATTAATGGTATTTAGACTTGAATATCAGGTTCAGGGATGTTTTATGGACCTCCAAATACTGCTGCAAACTTGATTTGTATTCTGATCAATATAGGTAATTTTGACTAGTAATTTATGCATCAAATCCCCCCCGGGTAACACTGAAAATGGCCTTCCAAATGCCTCCAAACTCCCACAAATTTATGAACAGAGGTATATAATGTGTTAAGTATGTTATTGAGGTCTCATATGCACCATTAATTGATTTTTACTACTGTTATAACTCTCTCACATTCAACAGCAAAAACCCCCAATTCGACCCTTGGGGAAATGGCACTATTTCATCTCCCAATACAACTAAACTGAGTAAAAATGATTCAAATGCTCAAGTACAGTACATGAAACTTGTAGAATACATCCATGGCATTATATTGATCACAAATATATCAGATAATCATCCATCCATTCGAAATAATCAACATTATAGTGTCATACATCAATGCATTGGGGAAATGGACATTGTTTGCTCATTAATCAATAGTTTTGCATACAACCAGTGGGTATTTCGACCTGAGACTTTCTGAATATGAATAAAAGAGGATATGAAGCTATTACAATCATAAATATATAATGAGAAGCTCTCTCAAGAAGCACAAGTGCTCACCAAAAACGCCCTCCCTCAAGGAGCATGAATATGCCTTCAAAACTGGAAACGGTGGAGAGAAAGTGCTGCACTAAACCAAACCATGAAACTTCCTGTAGCTGATACCTGCAAATACAAACTCCATTAAAGCACCATGAAATACCTGAGTGGCCTCTCCAAACACCAACTTGGATGGGAATCTTTCACCCTCGAAATTGGCTAAGGCAAGAAACTAGTCATCCACTAGCTCTCTCTTCACAAATGCAATTTTTCTCAAATCATCAAAAGCCATTCTCATACTTGATTTCTACATTTTATAACCAACATTAGCCTTCAAGGGGTCGAAATCCTCTCAATAGATTCAATAATTTTCCATTTAGGAAATATTCCTCATTTGCCACTTGTCTCCTAGTTCCAACCTTCCATCTTCTCCCAAATTCGAATTTGAGTCTCTTTGGATTCCTCCAACTCCATGAGCGCCTTCCTTGAGCCTATTTTTGGGGCTGACATGTCATAATGGTCAGGTGTAAGAAGTCAGGTCTGAATTTTGTCATAAATGTCATAGATGCTTCATTATTGTTGTCATAAAACTAGGGAATCTAGCCCAAGTGTCCACTAGTCTCCAATTTGACTCTTCCTCTCCCATGGAGGTTACTATTCCATCCCATTTCGACCTAAGATGCTCAATGCCATGTGTTATGACTTACCAATTCACCCAAGAGTGTTCACCTTCCCATGAATTCGAATTGGCAAGAGAGAGCTGCCATGTGTCATTGAAAAATCAAGCTAGTGTGGGTCCCACCACCTCCATATGTCTCCAAAACCACTTGCCACCTAGAATTTCTCTTGAATTTATTTATTCATCATATTTATTAAATACTTGAACCCTTCTAATGTCTAAATATCATTTATTAGCTTCCTTATTACCATCCCACATGTTCCCATCCAACCTAGGAAACTAGTAGGATTGATGGGATTGTCTTACTATGCACTTATTTGAATGGGGACATTACACCGTACCACCACTGCCTCTTCCTTATTATCTGGACACTGCATGCAGCTCACAAATCACCATCCTATTATCTGCAGGTAGCTCACAAAGCTAAATGTTATTGACGGTTGTATACTAATTCTGACACTGTCATTTGTAGCAAAGAGTAGAGAGTAGTCAGTGGAGTGTGATTTACGTTACCCTTGTTTAACTGCCACCAATTTTTTAATTTCAAAGCAGGCCCCTGCGTCAAACCACAAGACAATTTTTTAAATTTAAAACTTCACACAAAAAAGAATGGGCATTTGCAGGCATTGTTATAAAACGTAGAACGCTCTTCATTTCTCATCAAACATGGTCCATCATCTTTTTTTTTCTCAATAGAAGAAAATTTGTGAGTTACAACGATGAAATCATACGTGAATAGCATTGTTTTTGTGCGTGCAGGTGATCCAGATCCTTTACAAGACATTTACATTGTTGATTTGAAGAGCCAAGGTAATGTGTGCATGCAGTAATAAGTATATATATATATATATATTGTATATACTATTAAGGGTGACTAACACCATATATGTATATATTGTTTCATTTCAATTTTGCAGTCATTGTGAACGGGTTCCCCTGTAAGAATCCGATGATGGTTACAACAGACGACTTCCTATTGAAGGGCCTCGATAAACCAGGAAATACCAATAACTAGTTGGGATTTGTGGTGACACCAGCCTTTGTAATGCAGCCACCAGGCCTCAACACCTTGGGAATCTCCATGGTTCAGCTTGATTACGCTCCTTTGAGCCTCAATCCCCCTCACACTCATCCGCGGGCCACCGAAATCTTGGTGGTCAATAGTGACCCTTCTGGAGACTGTTAACACTAAAGAAGGACGCTGCAAGCTGTAATAACTTACAAGTAAGGAAAAAGAGAAATATTCACATATGATTTTTTTTGTTATAACTGTTATTACAATTGTAAACTCTCACTTAAATATTTGTGAAAAATATTTGTTACTTTCTCTTTTTAATCAATGCAAAAATATTTCAAATTTTGTTTTGGAAGTCATGTTGAAATGCTTCAAATTTCTATTCAAGTGTTCACTTACTTTAGAAGTCATGTTGTTTTCAAATTTTATCTTGGAAGTCATGCCTTTTTTAATTTATAATTTGCAAACTAGTACACAATTAACACATTTAGTAATTCACTAAATTCAAAAATCAGCCAAAACTATTTTCCTTACTTTAGAAGTCATGCTGTTTTCAAATTTTACTTTGTAAGTCATGCCGATTTATATATGTAACATGCAAATTAGTATCTTTGTTACTCTACACCAAAACGTTTGGATCGAGAGGGAGGTCAATCAATTATTTAGTTTAAATGGTATTAAATTAAAGAATTTGGGTATCTTTTGCAGTGGCTTACAAATATAGTCAAGCTGAGAATAATCTTGTAACTGCAACTATAGTGAAACCGAATAAAAGCTTAGCTGTTTTTTTTTTTTTTTTTTTTTTTAAGCAGTAAAAAAATCTCTTTTATAACAATTAAAAAGTGTCAAAATAGTTATATTCGGAAACTAGAAAGAAAAATATCCTCGCAAAGCAATAATTGTTTATTGTTTTAAGTATTGAAGCCAACACTGTAGGCATTAAATAGGTTCTAAATGTTGGACAGGAGATCCCATGTGTAAAGAATAGCTTTTGGTTGAGTTTTGAGAAAAAAAAATTAACCAAAGGTAGTTTTGTTGAAAGGTAATTTTTTCAACAAAACGTTAAGTGACGAGAAAGATTAAAGTTCAAAACGTAAAAAAAAAAAGCCTGAAGGGAAAAGATGAAATGAAATTCCAACCCTACTCCAGATGGAGGGACGATGCATGTGTAATACGTGCTCACCCTCTACTAGTGAGCTGGCTCACCATAAAAGCCACGACTCCAAACCAAGACAATACGTTGGGAAGTGTTAACCCCACAGCTAATTAGTTGTGTTTGGTTAGGAGCGTGAGACAAACATACGAACCCAAGCGTCGATCCCACCCTTTAACCTGGATACAAACATTATGCTTTAGCACTTGGTGCTAAGTAAGCCACCCAACGTGTGGCTCAATACCTCCCAAGAAGACCATTAAAATCATATATTAAGTCTATGCACATGAATCCAATGACATCACTCAAGTATGAAGGAAATAAAGGCTTGAGAACATCCATGCTTATGTTAAACGAGGAATGACATAAAACGTATAGTCCTCAAGTAATATAAATACAAACAAATGATAACTCTAGTCACCACAATGATGAGAGTAAGAAGTAAAACCTCAACGCATATATAAAGCTTATGACATGCAAGTATAATTTCCAATTTGGAAATAATGTGTGAATAGCAACAAGGAAGAATACAATTCATACATAAAGGATTTTTAAATAAATTCAATAACAAGAGACCTCTAGTGTGGGTCTAATAAATAAATCAAGCATATATGAGTTCAAGAGAAAACAAAATCATAGACATGCTCGAACATAATTAAAATTAATAATAACATAAATAACATCTTAGAGAGCAAACAGAAAGCACACAAGCATCTAGTTCATGTAACCGGGAGTTACGACAAAATGATATTGTAATCGACAGCTAACCAAACAAAACAAAAAAATATGTGTGTATTTATGGGTTAAAATTTGAGATGTTACAATTGGTATGAGAGCCTAGGTTGCAACACTATGCGACCTATGGGATTTTTCATTTATGCTGCAGATTGATTTTTCTGCGTATACAAACTAATAAAAAACTTATTTTGCACAATAAGGTAGTCGATGACATTGCCAAAAGCGACACAACCAAACTTACATGTTCAGCTAGGGAATCATAATTCTATATCAGGACAACTTTATAATTTAATTTTAAGAACAGTTAGGAATAGAGTAGAATTGGAATGGGCTTGGGAAGCCATAGCAAAACAAGAAGAACTAGCAGACCAAATACAAAATCAAAGACAGTTGCATTAAGACCAAAAAAATTTAATCATGAGTGCGGACAGGAATTCTAACCAACAAGGGAATTTAGAACCACCCCAACAGGAAGTGGAAATCTGGGTTAGTTTGAATGGCGAACAACAAACAATTACACCCTCATAACTGCTTAAGATTATGCAAAGTTTGAAATCTGAATTGCAGAGTTTTAAGGAAGATAACATGAAAGATAGGCAAGCTCAACAAGAACTGAATGCAGTACTACTGCAAAATATAACCGAGATTAAACAAAATCCAGTTCACACCTTTGATAATGCATTGGAAGGATCCCATAAGTAAGAAGAAAGTAAAAGGAAGGGGACACCTGAATCTAGTCCCTCCTATAAATAAAAAAGAAGAAGCTATAGTACTAGCTCTTCTATGTCTTCATCCCCACCTCAATATAGAAAGAGGTCTAAACATTCACATACTTCTGAATTAAAGGGGGAATTTAAGAAGATTAAGGCACCAGTCTTTGAGGGAGAACTTGATTCAAGTGAGAATCTAAGGAATGGTTGCTTTGAATGTCTAAATACTTTCATGTTTATGCTTACCCAAGCGAGCTAAAATCCTTTCTAGCAATCTATAACCTCAATGGAAAAGTTGCATGTTGGTGGAGGGATTTAAAACTCACCAAGGGAATAAAAGAAGGTAAAATTGAATGGTCATAATTTAAAAGGTTGTTCAAAGAAAATTACTTATCAGAAAGATTTTATGGTAAGAAAATCAAGGAATTTCATGAGCTGAAAATGGGCTCCATGACTATGGACAGATTAATTAATAAATTTCTAGAACTGTTGCACTACATTCCCTATATAAAAGAGGAGAAAATTAAAATTCATAGGTTTCTAAGTTGTTTTCCAGTTCACTTTGTAAATAAAATAGAATTTGATGCCCCTAAAACCTTGGATGAAGCTTTGTACAAAGCAAGGTTGTGTTATGAGCATAGCTAAAGCATATCATAATACAAAGAAAGGACTTTGTTAAAAGAGCATTCTTAGAACAAAGGAAAAAGGGGTATAAACCAGCTACTTATCGGAATC
Source organism: Larix kaempferi (assembly GCA_027924585.1). Classification (NCBI taxonomy): domain Eukaryota; kingdom Viridiplantae; phylum Streptophyta; class Pinopsida; order Pinales; family Pinaceae; genus Larix; species Larix kaempferi. The sequence goes on along the minus strand of BSBM01000459.1, from coordinate 6,648,218 downwards.
AACATAGCAGATTTCCACTAAGTAAAAATTTTCAGAATACAAAAATTGTTGCTAAGAGCGAATATCAGTCAAATATTCCAGCCCATAGTGGTACCAAACATGCCCCTTACTCAGTAAATCGAACAGTACCTGGAACAATACAGTGTAGGAAATGTCAAGGACCTCATTTCCTTAAATATTGTCCCAATCGAAAAAGGAAAAGTTTTATATAATTTGCAAGAAGAACCTATAGCCAATGGCATAGCAAGGACTCCTCAAATTTGTGCAGCATTAGAGGATCATCAAGCACACTTCTAGCCATCTATGATAGAGATAGAAGGTAAAATCTCTATGCATTATGTTTCTATTTGAATTGATACGGGTGCATGTCATAGTTATATTTCCCCAAAGATAGTGAAAAAATGCAGTTTACAAAAGAACAAACACACTAAACCATGGCTGGTACAATTAGCTACTGGTACTAAAAGAAGAATTTATGAACTAGTTAAGAACTGCTTATTGAACTTAAATGGTTTGAAAACCACTGCAATCTTGAACTTATTACCCCTTGTTTCTTATGATGTCCTGATTAGTATGGACTGGCAAGAGAAACATCATGAGATTTTGAACTGTTTAGAGAAGACCATTACTTGCATTGATGATATAGGGAATCCTATTCTAGTAAAAGGTGAACCTAGAAAGAACTTGGTGCGACAAATTTCTTCATTACAACTTAAAAGAAATGTTCGAAAAGGTTGTAAATTGTATGTAGTAAGTATTCAAAACTGTAATGATGAAACACAACGGAAAATAGAAGATTTCCCCATTTTGACAGAGTTTAAAGATGTATTTCCGGATGAGATACTGGGGATACCTCCTAAAAGGGATCTAGACTTCTTTATAAAATTAATTCCAAGGGAAGTACCTATCTCTAAAGCACGCTACCAAATGAGTACTCCAGATTTGGTAGAGCTAAGAATTCAGTTACAAGATTTGCTTGAAAAAGGATATATTAGGCCAAGTGTATCACCCGGGAGCACCTATCTTATTTGTAAAAAAGAAAGATGGAACTATGCGGATGTGCATTGATTATCATCAACCTAATAAGCTAACTGCTAAGAATAAATACCCACTTTTAATATCCCCAATTTGGCCAATTTTTTAACCTTAGACTAGTGAAACTCCAAACTGTCCCAAATGATCCCAAATGGTTTCGAATTATGTCCAGAGTGGATTGAGGTGTATTAGTACACACTAATGAAGTTATTATATGCTTGGAAAATTCCTAAATACTTCAGCAACTTTCATTTACAATTAGAGAATGAAAGACAAAATTACTAGGAAAATCGATGTTGAAACCCCCAAGGGTAGATGGCTCCAAAAGACTCCTAAGGATTTAGAATTGGGTATGAGAGTGTTTGAAGGGTATTAGGACATAAAAATGAACCTAATGGGTTTTTAGAAACTATCAAAATACTTCTGCAACATTCATTTAAGTTCAGGAGAAAATAGGGAAATTTACTAGTAAATTCGAGGTTCAAATCCCCAAGGGTAGAGGTCACTAATGGCTTCCCAAATGCAATACGAACCTCCAAAATTTAAGAATAGAGACATGTATTACTTAGATGACTTCAATGGGAACCCAAATGCATCATTAATCAGTTCCTAAAGGCTGCTGCAACTCCCATAAATCGGATATTGGCAAACATGTCTTAACATAGGGGGTAATGAGAGAAAAACGCTATAACTTGCTATGAAATTTGTGAGAAATGTTACAAGGACTTGCATAAGGTGTATGAAACTTCTTAAGTATATTAATGGTTCTCCAAACATAAATAAAACCACATATATTTATTGAGACAAGTCGATACCAAACAACTTCAAGCTCTCTCAACAAGATATATGGGAAAATGGCTCGAATCTCTTCCTTGAATGTAAATATCACTTGAAATACATAATGTTTCAAGATTTGGCTCTCATGATATGATTATTACATAGATATATAGCAGATAGCATGTCCATGAAGTCGAAATACAATTCCTTCACTAACTATGTGCAACAACAAGTGCGTTATGCAAAAGCTATGGAGAGATTTGCATAGCACACTTGTTGTTGCACTTGGGAAGTTTATAAAATCTATGGAGAGAATTCCTTGTTTGTTCTTGTCTTTTATAAACTTCCCAAGTCCTCCACGGTTTGAATTTCTTCCAAAAATCTCATGCCAACTCAAGTTGGGAAGAGATTCCAATGTGTTCCCAATGTGTGCCACTTGTCCAACAATTCCTAGTCTCCATCTTCCCTCAATTCGAATGGGGAAGCTTCTTGTCTGCCATAAATCCCTTGTGCGCCCTCTTAGAGGCTGTTTTTGTCTCTGACATGTCATATATGTTATATTTCAGCAATCAGGTCTGAAATTTGTCATAAGTGTCATAGAATCTTCATCATTGTTGTCATAGGAGTTAGGGAATCTAACTCCAAGTGTCACAATTCTTCTAAGATGCCTCTTCCTCTTCCATGGGAATTTCTCTTCCACTCCAATTCGACCTTCCATTATTCATGCCATGAATAATACCTCTTAAACTCCCCCAAGTATGTTACCCTTCATATTGAACTCAAATTGGTGAGAAAATGATGCCAAGTGTAGTGGGGAATCTTGCCACATGTGGGTCCCACAACCTCTTATGTGCCCTCATGATCCAATTCCACCTTATTTTATTTTTATTATTATTTGTTTGATCTATTTAATGTGAATTTTTAATTCTAAGGTCATTTTGGGTCTTGTAGCTCCCTTATTCTAACTTTTAATGCTTCCACCCCCAACCTAGGGAACTAGTAATTCTCCTCCATGATAGTTCATTTGGATGGGTATATTACAACTTTGAATTGGAAATTTCTCTTAATGTGAACCACCTTGTCCATTCGGATCTAGTTTTACATTATTACTAACTTGGACATCATTCTTGGCAATTTATTTGACCCTTAGCACCAATTTGACAAACTATCCTGAGTATGGCCAAGTGGCTTAGGCCATTGTGGCCCAATGCAAAATTTGGGGACATGACAAATCCTCCCCTCCCCATATTGGTTGTCCTCAAGCAATTTCAAACATGGATGTTGAAGAACCTTATTTCCTTCCAAAACTTTGCTTCAAAAACTTTCTTTCCAAAGCTTTGAGTAGTGGCACTCATGTACTACAATTGTGTGTTTCCAAAAGCAAGAAGATGTGGGTTTTCTTTTTTATATGGATATCCCCTGTAAAATCACCACTAAACACCACAATATTAATTAAATCCATAAAAACAAGTTTTTCACAATTACTCTTTACCTCTTTCATATGTTTGAAACCCTTTCTGATACCACTATATAATTCTTTGAATTCGCCACTGAGTTGCCCAACTTGGAGTCATCAAGATCCCATGAAAATTTTAGAGAGGAACCACCATGCTTGCTGCTGCACTACTCTGATTAAAATCACCTTATTAAGTGGGAACCCAATCTCCCATACTACTTGTTTCCCCCAAAAAAATTGAAACCAATGAGACTACAAATTATTCCAGGGTCCCATTGTTTGTATTGCACTCCAACAATTAGGAGTGCTCTCCAACCCATACCATCAAGCAAGAGAAATCATGGATCTCATTTCCTTGTATTCATGCTTCCAAACATCATAAGTACAAAATATAGATCATCAAAGTACATAACAACATAATAAAAATGTACATCAAGGAGGTGCCTCATCAAAGAATCATGAAAGTGTTTGTACCTCCAAGTAAGTAGACCACCATTTTCCAAGTGCATACAAGCATCAAGCGACCAATAAAATCTGCTCCAATGACATAGGTGAGGATCCCATGCCCTATAATGTTGCTCCAAAAGGATGCATGATGCATAAAAATTATCAGCCATGTGTTCTTTCATCTGAGAAGTGAATGAAGAACCTCCACTCAAATCTGAACCAATTAGGGAGCAAAGAAAACAATGAGCCTTCAAGGGGCTCACATAAGTACCATTTATGCACCATTGATATGTGTATCATAAAGAAATAACAAAGGATGTTGCTGCCAATAAAAATTTTCTCCAATCATATATCTCTTCACCCAAGTAGTTGATGAAGTTCCTCCAACATCAATTGAACTAAGCAAGGAGCAAGAAAAATCACGAGCCTTCAAGTGACTCAAGTGAACATCATAAGTGCATCCATGAAGATATGTATCATCATAAGGTAAAAAAGGATGTTGCTGCAAATGTAAATAATAAGGTGCTCTAGTCATGTCATGATCAAAAGGAGAGATAGGGGTTTCATACTCCTCATGTGGCAACATTAGAAAAAAACCTTTCACCCAATTTTCATCCCCAATTGATGTGGCTGAAAAAGAAGTAGGGGATGAAGAATTATGAACCAAACTTAACTCTTTGAAACTCTTACCCATCGAAATATTTAATTCATCTTCTCCATAATTGGCTAGTCCAACTATTGTGAGATCACGTGTCTCCTCCAAGGCTTTGCAACTCTCTCCATGAGGCAACTCATAATCCCTCTGAACAAAGACAAGTGCTTGTCTTCCTTCTGGTTTGAGTGTAGCATCTTCAAGCACCTGCATATCAACATGTACCTCATGTTCCACCATTACATGAGGTTCCTCCTTTGTAACATAAATTCTTTCATCCATTGAATGATTGTCTAATATGTAGGAGGGTGTAAAGGACATTTGCAACTTCTCTTGAAGTTGTTCAATATGCACCATATATTTTTGGAGTATATTTTGGGTGGACTCCAACTCATATGAGAGCTTTTCATTCTCTTCTGCATCCTGCAAGGTTATTCCATGATACAAACCAACAAGGTCAATTAAATAATCTCTATCAGAAAGCAATTTAAAAAATTACCTTTGGTGCACCACATTGCCTTCTGGATTTTCTCCATGTCTTCAAGGGAAGATTTCTCCTCCACAAACCAACAAAATTTAGAAACCAATGTATGTGTGTCATGGAGAGTTTTCAAGGCCTCTTTAATATTATTTTCATCCATCTTCAAGGACCCTTCAAGAAAATGAGGCTCTTGCAAATGAACTTTCTCATCTTCTTCCTTCTTGCTTGGATCAACTTCATGAAGCTCAAGTGGTGATGGGGAAGTTGATCTTGGTTCTTCTTCAACTTCTACAAGGTATTCATTTTCATGCTTAATGGAAGTTTGGCTTGCAACAACACTTTCAAAAGTGATCTCTATGTCACCAACATAGAGGTGTGAGCACCCATCGATAGGTACTCCTTCGTAGTTCAAGCATCCATCGGTAGATGCTCTTTGATTCATGTCCAAGGTAGAATGTGTCTCGAAATGATCTTCAATATTTTCAATAGAGTTTTATTCATGCTCATGTGATGTTTCTTCATATTTTTCAGAGTCACTTGGGAGTGAATTTCGATCCTCTTCATTTAATGCTTCTTCTACCTCACCTATTTCCGAACTAAGTGGCTCATGGGTCTCCTCCTTTCGCTCCTTCAAGCAAGTTGATGCATTTTGCCCCTTGGTTTCCTTAGGATCAATATCTTTGGAACCTCTTTTTGAAGAAGACCCAAAAAATCTATTCAAGTAGGTTGATTTCACTGCTCTTTTCACAAGTAGGTTGATTTTTAATCCTTTCATGCTCCCCCAAAAACTGATCTTTGGTTGTGGAACATATATCTTCTCCATACACATGGCTATACGAATAACCATCATTTATTCTTCCAAATGTGATATGATGGGATATACTTGTAGAATGTACCTACTGGACATTATCTTCCTCATACTGTCTACAATACTCCTCATATTGCTCATCATAGTCATCATCATACTGCTCATAGAAATCATTTTCCTTTGAGGCATAGAAAGAATACTCCTCCTCATATTGCTCATAATCTAATTCTGAATAATACATGGCTTCAACTTATTCAATGTATTATCTTAATGCACAGGTGCAAGGACCATGCTCTGATACCACTATAATGTCCCCAATTTGGCCAATTTTTTAACCTTAGACTAGTGAAACTCCAAATTGTCCCAAATGATCCCAAATGGTTTCGAATTATGTCCGGAGTGGATTGAGGTGTATTATTACACACTAATGAAGCTATTATATGCTTGTACACTTCCTAAATACTTCAACAGCTTGTATTTACAATTAGAGAATGAAAGGCAAAATTACTAGAAAAATCGATGTTGAAACCCCCAAGGGTAGATGGCTCTAAAAGAATCCCAATGATTTAGAATTGGGTATGAGAGTGATTGAAGGGTATTAGGACATAAAAATGAACCTAATGGGTGATTAGACACTATCAAAAGTCTTCTGCAACATTCATTTAAGTTCAGGAGAAAATAGGGAAATTTACTAGTAAATATGAGGTTCAAATCCCCAAGGGTAGAGATCACTGATGGCTTCCCAAATGCAATACGAACCTCCCAAATTTTAGAACAGAGACATGTATTAGTTATATGAATTCAATGGGAACCCAAATGCATCAGTATTCAGTTCCTAAAGGCTTCTGCAACTCCCATAAATCATATATTGTTAAACATGTCTTAACATAGGGGGTAATGAGAGAAAAACGCTATAACTTGCTATGAAATTTGTGAGAAATGTTACAAGGACTTGCATAAGGTGTATGAAACTTATTCAGTATATTAATGGCTCTCCAAACAACAATAAAACCATATATATTTACTGAGGTAAGTCGAGACCAAACAACTTCAAGCTCTCTCAACAAGATATATGGGAAAATGGCTCGAATCTCTTCCTTGAATGTAAATATCACTTGAAATACATAATGTTTCAAGTTGTGGCTCTCATGATATGATTATTACAGATATATATAGCATATAACATGTCCATTAAGTTGAAATAGCAGTCCTTCAATAACTATGTGCAACAACAAGTGCGCTATGCAAAAGCTATGGGGGAAAATGGCACCATTCATACATAGTTTGGCATTTTTACATGGTTTTACTTGGATATTCGACTTGAGGTTCATATGAGCATCAAATACAGATTTCATACATCATATTACAAATAAATGGGGCCCCTTGGACTTCCACAAAGATATCATCATCTCACCATGTGTGCCCTTCCTCCAAGAGAAAGAATATAGAGAGAAAAGTGAGAGAGATGTGGGAACAAGTTGAAGGAGAAATGGTCACGAGCAGCCCTGTTGCTTCAACCTGCAAAAAATGACTCCATTGTAGCTCCAAATGAAAGGTCTGAATGGCCTCTCCAATTTCCAATTAGGATGGGAATCTTGCACCCTCGAAATCGATACTAAGGCAAGTAGGGTAAACACTCCACTAGCATGGACAAGCTATGCTCTCCAATTTGCAAAATGAGAAATGATCAAAATCTCCTCTCCTTCTTTGTTATTGTATTTTATAAAATTCTAAAGTCTGCCATGGTTCGAATTCCTTCCAAAATCCTCATGCCAACTCAATTTGGGAAGATATTCCAATGTGTGCCACTTGTCCAACAATTCCTAGTCTCCATCTTCCCTCGATTCGAATGGGGAATCTTCTTGGCTGCCATTGGAGGATATTTTTAGCCCTGAAATGTCATATATGTCATATGTCAGCAATCAGGTCTGAAATTTGTCATAAGTGTCTTAGAATCTTCATCATTTTTGTTATAGGAGTTAGGGAATCTAGCTCCAAGTGTCACAATTCTTCTAAGATGCCTCTTCCTCTTCCATGGGAATTTCTCTTCCACTCCAATTCGACCTTACATGATTCATGCCATGAATAATATCTCTTCAAATCCCCCAATTATGTTACCCTTCATCTTGAACTCGAATTGGTGAGAGAATAATGCCAAGTGTAGTGGGGAATCTTGCCACATGTGGGTCCCACAACCTCTTATGTGCCCTCATGATCCAATGCCACCTTATTTTCTTTTTATTATTATTTTTGTGACCCATTTAATGTGAATTTGTAATTCTAAGGTCATTTTGGGTCTTGTAGTTCCCTTATTCCAAATTTTAATGCTTCCACCCCCAACCTAGGGAACTAGTAATTTTCCTCCTGTAAAATTAGTCACAGCAGATCTAATGAACAAGTAAATCAATCACAACAGATGAATATAGAAAATATGGTGTAAAACTGTGCAAAACATGCAGCAGTGCTCAATATCCCAGAAAGGGTGAATGAATTACAATAGAATACAATTTGACTCAATGAGCAATTCGAATTGACTAAGTAGGCCATTCGAATCACTGAATGGAGTAGCTTGACTCCAACTAGGAGTCCTCATCATCAATCGGTGGTGCTCATCAATGCACAAGAACCAGTCATCCAGGTGTCAATCTGAGTCTAACTAAGTGTGTCATGTGTAACTGAAGTGTGTAGCACTGATTAAGGGAAGGAGGCTCAGTGGGGGGCGCATGGGAGACTAACTGAAGTCAGAACAAGTCATCTAGTCAAACTGGAGGTCCAACGGAAGTGAAACAGTCAGTCGGGAGTGAAACTAGCCTCAAATCAGGGAGAATCGGAGCTAACTGAATGTAACTGAAGTGGAACTGCAGTGGTAAGTGAACAAGTGCGCCCTTCTCTGGCAGTAGGTGAGAAGTGGGCGCCTTTCAGCCTAGGAGGGCTAAAACTCTGTAGTAAGTGGCTCCCGGGTGCTAGAATGAGGTGGCTAAGGTGCTGGAGGCATCAAACTGGTGACTGGGATGCATGCAAGAGCATGCAGGTGCATGCAAACCCTAGATTTTGCATGCAAACCCTAATTACATGCAAGATCCTGAAAAAGATGATGTGGATATCCGAACACCCCCCCTCAAGCTAGACTATGATGTGCAAAAAATAATGTGGGGCCCTGGTAACTAAGACCAAAGGTCACCCCAATACAATAATCCAAAAAATGCTGAAAATAAACTAAGTGAGGAAAGAGGGAAAACCCAGTGGAAAGAAAGCCCCCCCTCAAGCTAAAGCATAATAATGAATCAATCTGTCTCCACCATGATGGAACTCACCCCCAACAGTGAACGGAGGTAAGAGAACTTCTTCTCAGTGAAGCTCTTGGTGAAGATGTCTGCAATTTGCTCATCAGTAGGGCAATATTGCAGAATGATGGTGCGGTCATGCACCAACTGTCGAATGTAATGCATATGAATCTCAATGTGTTTGGTCCTCTGCCGCTGAACTGGATCTGTGGAGATCTTGATAGCACTTTGATTGTCACAAAATAGGACAGTCGAAGTAGTGCCACCAAAACCAAACTCGGAAAGAATACCCTGCAACCAAACTGCCTGAATGCAGGCATTGACTGCCCCTCAATACTCTGCCTCTGCTGAAGAAAGTGCAATGGCTGCTTGCTTTTTGCTGGACCAGCAAATAGCACCATGACCAATCATGAAAACATAACCGGAAGTGGACTTCCGATCAATGCTATCACCTGCCCAATCTGAATCAGTAAAACCAATGAAATCTAGCTCAGAATCTGCAGCATAATGTATGCCAAACTGTCTCGTACCTTGCACATACTGCAAGATCCGCTTGGCTGCTCGCCAATGAAGCTCATGTGGCTGCTGCATATATCTTGACACGGCACTCACGGCATATGAGATATCAGGCCGCGAGTGTGTCAAATAAAGTAGTGAACCAATCAACTGTCGATACATACTGCAATCTGCAAGCGGTGTAGAATCTCCCTCCTCAAGACTGATTCCTGAGAGGAATGGGAATGGGGTTGCCTTACATTCAGCCATATTAAACTTCAATAACAGGTCGGAAGCATATTTTTGCTGAGATATAGTGATCCCATCAAAATTTTGAGCTATCTCCAAGCCCAAAAAGTGACTCAGCAAGCCCAAATCGCTCATGTCAAAAGCTAGATTTAAGGCAGATTTTAGCTTGTTTATTGAAGTAAGTGTGCTACCAGTAATGAGAAGATCATCAACATAAAGTACAATAACCAACAAATTACCTTTAACTCGCTGAAGATACACATTCGGATCAGGTTTGCATCTTTGGAAATTCTGAGAAAGAAGGAAGGAGTCCATCTTTGCGTACCAAGCTCTTGGGGCTTGTTTTAACCCGTACAAAGATTTCTTCAATCTGCAAAATAATGATGGATCTGATGTGTAGCCCTCTAGCTGCTGCATATATACCTCTTCAGCAAGGTCTCCATGTAAAAATGCACTCTTCACATCCATGTGGTGCACTTCCCAGTGCTTGGATGCGGCAACAGCTAAAACAAGGCGGATGGAATCCATCTTTGCAACCGGTGCAAAAGTCTCAGTGTAGTCCACTCCTTGGACTTGGGAGAAACCTTTTGCCACCAACCTTGCTTTGTATTTGCTATAGAGCCATCAGCAGCAACTTTCATGCGGTAGACCCATTTACACTTCACTAATTTTCTTCCAGGTGGAAGAGAAACTAGCTCCCATGTGTTGTTCTTTTGAAGAGAATTGTACTCTTCATCCATGGCACTTTGCCATCTCGGATCTCGGTGAGCAGAATAGTATGATGTGGGATCTGAACCAGCCATCAAATAACAAATCTCAGGAAGTAATGGATCAGCAATAGATAGTGCCATACCTGCTCTTTGAAAGTCTGCTCTTGTTCGTCTCGGATCAGCAGGATTTCCAAGGTTCGAACCAGCAGATTGGAGAGTGTTTTGGGCCCACTTTGGTAACTGAGGAGGATCATAATGGTCGGATTCCGAACCTGATATGTCATGATCATCATATGTTGCTGAAATATCAGAAATATCAGAACTCATACCTTCATTATCGCTGCACGGATCTTCTTCTGGTGAAGGCGGTGAATCGGCAGTCTTTTCCTCGACTAGTTGCAATTCTTGAAGCGGTTCTTCAAATTGCACACTGCGCTCTATGAATATCTTTTTAGATCTGATATCCATGAGTTTATATGCTTTTGATTCTTCCCCATATCCTATCAGTATGCACTCGGTACTTTGTGGATCCAAAGCTCGTCTCTTCTCAGAAGGAATTCTAGCCCATGCAGTAGAGCCAAAAACTCTCAAATTTGACACATCCGGTTTGTGACCAAAGAATGCTTCGAAAGGAGTCATACCTTTCACGGATGAATGTGGAACTCGGTTCTGTATGTATGCAGCAACATTGATTGCTTCAGCCCAAAGATTTGCAGCCAAACCTTTTGATTCAATCATGCATGTAGCCATCTCTTTCAGTGACCGGTTTTTCCTTTCCGCTACACTGTTCTGCTGGGGTGTGTAGGGAACTGTATGTTGGATCTGAATTCCGCTTTGGGCACAAAGTTGCAGCAACTCGGATTTAATATATTCTCCACCATTATCAGATCTAAGAGATTTGATCTTGCTCTCAGTGGCGGTCTCAACAGAAGCCTTAAAATCCTTGAATTTTCCAAGCACTTCTGACTTGTTTTTGAGAAAGAATACCCATGTAAAGCGGGAAAAATCATCAATAAATGTCAAAACATACCTTGAACCATTTAATGACATATGGGGCAGCGGACCACTGATATCAGAATGGATCAACCCCAAAATAGTAGAAGCTCTGCTAGCTTTGCCGCGGTCGAATCTGTGCTCGGGGTGCTTCCCAATGATGCAACCGGTGCATATTCCCTTCGAGGAACTGAGTTGTGGAAGGCCATCTACCATGGATTTGTTTGATAGCAGCAGCAAATACTTATAATTAAGATGTCCAAATCTTTCGTGCCAAAGCCTACTAACCTCATTACCATGTGTGCGAAGAGCAGTGGGCTTTGCAAGCGGAATAAAGTGTGAAAACTCATAGCATTTTGCAGTGTGATTTGCCTTTCCGAATGCAACTAGTCTTCCACTTTTGATATCAGAAATTTCAACTATATTAGGGCTGAATGTAACTTGCTTTAGTTCACCAGTGTGTGTCATTTGATACACAGAAAGGAGATTTGAAGCCAAGGAAGGCACATAGAGAACATTCTGAAAGCTTCCATGTTCTACATGAATCGTACCTTTGCCCTTTGAAGAAATTTTTGAGTCATCTCCCAAATGGATGGGGATGGAGCTGTTTGGATCGAATGAGGAAAAAGAATCAATATTTGCAGCCATATGATTTGATGCACCCGAATCTATCAAGAGAGTAGTGGGCTTCGAAACCGTTGCCATGAGTGCTTGTCCTCTTTCATGATCATCATTCCTATCCTTCTTCCTTGCACTGTCGGGAAGAGTTATGTTGTTCTTTTCCAAAAGGAGGGCCATTTGATCTATAGTCTTCTTCATACATGAACTTTCGGGATGAAAGCCACGATTACAATAAGTACATTTAGATTTTTGGTTACCTTCTTTGCCCTTTTGCTTGAACTTCGAACTGGATGGTGCATCCGTTTGTTTGCCTTTGTCTTTTTGCTTGTGAGGCTCGAATTTGGGCTTCTCCTTCTTTTGCTTTCCTTTACCATTCGAGATCTTGGGTCCTTGAACATATAGGGCTGAATCTTTGGAGCTTATGGACCCCATTTGAATCAACTTGTCATGCTCTTTTGTGACGGACTCAATGAAGGCATTCAAGGTAGGCATCTTCCAATTCGGGGTAGTTAGCCAACCGGAATTGAAAGTAGAGACAAATACCGAATAATCTTTCCCAAGCTTGCTTAGAATGGAGAGGATCAATTGTTTATCCTCTTTGATAACTCCACTGTTCTTCAATTGCATGTTCAAGTTCTTGAATTTTGTGAAGAATTCATTGATGGTCTCGAAATTCTGAGGATTAAGGCCAATCAATTCATTCTCTAATTGAAAAGCCCTAAGCTCATCCTGCTTGCCAAATAGTGTTTCAAGTTGATCCCATATGGCTTTTGGAGTCTTCAATCCACTGAGATGGAAGTGAATATCTTTGGAGATGGAGAGACAAAGAAGACCATAAGCTTCATCAAGCTTGTTGTAGTGTTTGGTTCAATCTGACACATTGTTTGGCTCCAATTCAAGACCAAGAGTGACTCGGTAGTAAACTTTTGAACGTAATATGATCTCCATATCATCTTTCCAATCAAAATAATTGAATGGGGTGAGGATAGGCTTTGAAGAAGAGTATTCCATTGCTAGGAGCGAGTCAAACTGATGTAGATGAGCTTGCATGCAGAGTGTAGCGAATGCAAAAGAGGAGTTTGCATGCACAGTGTAGCGAATGCAAAAGAGGAGCTTGATAACCTGCAAATCACAATCAAACCAAGAACCGTAAGGTCGAACAATCCACCCTTTTAGAGTTGCATCACACCTGGGATTGGAGATCAAACAATGTTGAATGGGTCCAATGTATCAGATCCAGGAATTATGTGGAAACTCAAGCTTCTGGAGTGGTATTGGATGTATTTTCAAGCTTTTCATGCACAGGAGCGAATGCCCTTGAGATATCTCATGCCAAAACTTTTTGCAATTTTTGAGCAATTCAGTCAAATCTTCTTGTAGAAACACCTGTAGAAAAGAGATCTTGTCCCTGCAATGGCTCTGATACCATGTAAAATTAGTCACAGCAGATCTAATGAACAAGTAAATCAATCACAACAGATGAATATAGAAAATATGGTGTAAAACTGTGCAAAACATGCAGCAGTGCTCAATATCCCAGAAAGGGTGAATGAATTACAATAGAATACAATTTGACTCAATGAGCAATTCGAATTGACTAAGTAGGCCATTCGAATCACTGAATGGAGTAGCTTGACTCCAACTAGGAGTCCTCATCATCAATCGGTGGTGCTCATCAATGCACAAGAACCAGTCATCCAGGTGTCAATCTGAGTCTAACTGAGTGTGTCATGTGTAACTGAAGTGTGTAGCACTGATTAAGGGAAGGAGGCTCAATGGGGGGCGCATGGGAGACTAACTGAAGTCATAACAAGTCATCTAGTCAAACTGGAGGTCCAACGGAAGTGAAACAGTCAGTCGAGAGTGAAACTAGCCTCAAATCAGGGAGAATCGGAGCTAACTGAATGTAACTGAAGTGGAACTGCAATGGTAGGTGAACAAGTGCGCCCTTCTCTGGCAGTAGGTGAGAAGTGGGCACCTTTCAGCCTAGGAGGGATAAAACTCTGTAGTAAGTGGCTCCCGGGTGCTAGAATGAGGTGGCTAAGGTGCTGGAGGCATCAAACTAGTGACTGGGATGCATGCAAGTGCATGCAGGTGCATGCAAACCCTAGATTTTGCATGCAAACCCTAATTGCATGCAAGATCCTGAAAAAGATGATGTGGATATCCGAACACCTCCATGATAGTTCATTTCGATGGGTATATTACAACTTTGAAATGAAAATTTCTCTTAATGTGACCCACCTTGTCCATTTGGATCTAATTTTACATTATTACTAACTTGGACATCATTCTTGGCAATTTATTTGACCCTTAGTACCAATTTGACAAACTATCATGAGTATGGCCAAGTGGTGTAGGCCATTGTGACCTAATGCAAAATTTGGGGACATGACACCACTGCCTAGGATTGATGACTTGTTTGATCAAGTCGAGGGAGCTAAAGTATTCTCCGAGATCGATTTAAGATTAGGATACCACCAAGTGAGGATTCGAGAAGAAGATATATGTAAGACAACTTTCAGAACTAGGTACAAGGACTATGAGTTTGTGGTAATGCCTTTTGGCTTGACAAATGCACCTGCAACTTTTATGTGCATGATGAATAATATTTTCATTCAATACTTAGATAAATTTGTTCTTATATTCATCGACGACACTTTGATTTATTCAAAGAATGAACAAGAACATGAAAAACATTTGAGGATAGTATTGCAGACATTACGAGAACACCAATTGTATGCCAAGTTCTCTAAATGCGACTTTTTGAAAAAATAAATTCAATACCTTGGGCATATTATATCAGAAGAAGGTATAGCGGTGGATCCAGAAAAGATCAAGCAATAATGGACTAGCCTACTCTGCAGAATGTTTCAGATGTGAGATCATTTATGGGATTAGTAGGGTACTATCAAAAATTCATAGAGAACTTTTCTAGAATAGCTTACCCCATAACTTCCTTACAAAAGAAAGAGGTTAAATTCATTTGGAGTGATAAGTGTGAAGCTAGTTTCCAAAATCTTAAGGAACTGTTGACAAAAGCACCAGTGTTGAAAGTTTCCAACCCGGACAAGGACTTTGTAGTATGCACAGATGCATGCAAGGAAGGTTTGGGAGGTGTCTTGTTACAAGATGACCATGTGATTGCTTATGAATCACAGAAACTTAAATTAAGTGAGCGAAATTATGCTACACATGACCTTGAACTAACTGCAATCATACATGCCCTAAGAATGTGGAGAGATATTAACTTATGGGAAAGAAATTTATGTTGAAAAATGATAACATGAGCCTGAAATATATTTTTGAACAGCCTAACTTAAATGCTAGGCAGGCACGCTGGTTGGTCTTTATTAGTGAATATGATTTTAAAGTAAAGCATATAAAAGGAAGAGAAAGTAAAGTAGCGGACGCCTTGAGTAGGTGAGTGCATTTACTGTATGAAATTTCTTTAAGTAAACCGAAAGAAAATTTAAAGAGTGAAATCAGGACAGCACTGAAAAATGATCCATTTTATACTGAAATTAGTGAAAATGACAGAAAATCAGTTCAGAACAGCAACAACGGGGTCTCAAAGTTGATGAAAAAGGTTTCCTTTGGTCAAAAGGTATGTTGTACATTCCTGAAGCAACAAGTATCAGACATTAAATCTTAACATAATTTCACAAAAAGGATTATTTTGGCACCCTAGTTATCAGAAAATGGTAGCAGCAATTAAAAAGCATTATTGGTGGACAAGAATGAGAGTAGACATAGCATATTTTATAGAAAAATGTTTGGAATGTCAACAAATAAGAATTGAACACCAACACCTTGCTGGTTTACTACAACCCTTTCCTATGCCAGAATGGAAATGGGAGGTAATCAGTATGGAATTTATTATAGGATTACCTAAGAGTAGAAAACAGAATGATTTCATAATGGTAGTTGTGGATAAACTATCAAA
The DNA here is from genome assembly GCA_027924585.1 of Larix kaempferi. Lineage (NCBI taxonomy): Eukaryota > Viridiplantae > Streptophyta > Pinopsida > Pinales > Pinaceae > Larix > Larix kaempferi. The sequence continues at coordinate 6,632,264 of BSBM01000459.1, read as the reverse complement.
CTATGCACACTTTATCCCAATACAGTCAACTTACAAAGCTGTTAACATCACTGAAATATTTTTGCGAGAAATTTTCAGGTTGCATGGAATTCCAAAAGCAATTATACCAAATAGAGATTCTAAATTCACGGGTAACTTTTGGAGGGATTTGTTTTCTGGTTTGAACACTCAATTGAATTTTAGTACTTCTTATCATACACAAACTCATGGACAAACAGAACGTACTAACCAAATTTTTGAAGACATGTTGAGGATGCACATCATGCAGAATCCCTCACAGTGCGAGGACTATTTACATTTGGTTGAGTTCGCCTACAACAATGGATATCAAACTTCCACTAAGATGTCTCCTTTCGAGATATTGTATGGAAGAAATGAAGAACATCGTTCACATGGGATGACCCAGTGAACAGATTGATGTTAGGACCAGATCTACTAAAGAACTTGGAAAAATTAGTGGACAAGATAAAACAGATTTTAAAGGAAGTCCAAGATTGACAAAATATTTATGCAGATAAACTTCACAAAGATAAAGAGTATCAGGAGGGTGCTCATGTGTACTTGAAGGTCAAAGCAAAAAGAAGCACGCTCAGGCTAGGGAAGTGCAACAAATTGGCTCCAAAATACTATGGACCCTTTGAGATGCTAGCAAGGATAGGCCCTATTGATTATCAATTGGATTTACCAGCACATATTAAAGTCCACAATGTGTTTCATGTATCTCTTTTGAAGAAGTATATCTATGATCCCAAACATGTTACTGAATAGAGTTTATTGCAGGTAGAACTAGAGGGAGAATTCCTGGCAGAATACTGGACCGGAGGGAAACATGGCTCAGAAACAGAACCATTACTCAAGTGAAGGTGAAATGGAAGCACTACGGACCTAAAGAAGCTACTTGGGAAAAGGAGGACGCTATGAGATAAGGCTATCATTTTTTGTTATGAAATGGTAACATCGGGACGGTGTTGTTTTAAGGGGGGTGGCATGTGTCATCCTAAGAGTTTACCCCTATTTAATTAAGTCAGAGGACTTGGAAATAATTTTGATTTGATAAAGTTAAAGACTTGGCCCTGTGTGTGATGCAAGGCATCATGGAAAAATAGCACTTTACGTGATCAAAGTGAAAGTTTATTTTGAATTGTTTTCACCTACTTGCTATGGGACAACTTGTTGAAAGAGAGACCAAGCTTACTAGGGAATCATGACTTGTGTGAGTAAATGAATTTAAGCAAGGGAAAGATTAAAAAGATGAGAAAATAATAATTATGAATTTCAAGAAATGTGAGGAATTAAAAATGAACCCTAACTGCTCCACTAACCAAAAGAAAGAAAGAAAAGGGAGAGGTTGCTCTTACTTTCTTTTCCTACAAAATTCTCAAAAATTCTGCTAACATTTCTGAAGCCAAAATAGAGAGAAAATCCATTCTATAAAAATGATAAAGATATAAGAATGAATAGTAGATAAGGGAGATTGCAGACATACACCAAATTAAGTTGGCTCAACATGTTATATGTTATGAAAACCTCTAGGTGGACTGCAATAAAAATAGTGATGCTTGAGGAATAGATATTTGACACTTATACAACCTGAGAGGATGGGTGGCAATAAACCCTAGAACCAGACGATGGAGGACAATGATGGTGGCTAGGTTTGCTGAGATGGAGGGGCTTACTGGGTAGCTTTCTGCAGGCGGTAGTGATGTCGTCACCCTGTCAGAGGGGCTACATGGTTATCGAGGTTGTCAAATCCCAAATTTTACGAAAAATTTAAAATTTTTAAGATAGCAGATAATGTTATTAAATACGATCATTTAACTGTTTTGATTAGATTAAAATGGACATAACTGTGTATGAAGTATATGTTTTGTACTTAAATTTAGATATGGTTTTTATTTAGAGTTACTGATTGTTTTTCTGTTTTTCAACCGCAAGGGGGAGTTGTCATAGCAGACTGGGCTTACTTAGCTTTTGAGCTAATGCATCCAAATGTCTCTCTTACAGATATGCAGGTAAGGTACAGGTCGCTGCAATTAATTTTTAAAGCATAAAAATCGTTTAGCTGTACCAAGTCATTCAGTAAAAGTCTAAACATGCTAGATAGATCATCAGGTGTTTAAAGGTAGCATTCATCCTATAATCTCTGCAAGATCTTACTATTTCTGAATTAGAAATTACTTAGAGGTTATGACTGATATGTTTCTTGTGAATAGAAGAATTAAATAACTCTATGAAGTAGTTGTGCTCTGATAATATTACTGAATTACAAAGAGTATTTCATTGCTAGCATTGTACATTACAACTGGTTACCCAACACTAAATGACAATCATTACTCATCCGTTGTTACTGTTTTATTTACAACTACCCATATAAAAGATCTGGAATGTTCATCGTATAAGTTGCTTATTTCTAGCATTGTGTGATAATCTGTCAGTTACTTGTCTTCTCATGATATCCTTAGGGGTTTGATTTGATTGCATTGCTACTACAGTTAATAAATATAAGGATCATACTAACAGCTATCTCCAAGACGCTAATGAATGCCAATCACTTCTTCTATGTTTAGAATAATATATGACTGAGTTTTGATCAATGTTCATAATACGTGAATTAATGAGTCAAGGTTTACTCTATACAATGAGTGATTCTTAAGATATTTATCCAAATGTTTCGTTGGTTTAAGGAATGTCATAAAAACTAGGTTATATCAACTTTTATGGTTAACCATGCAAATAACCCTAATTCTCATGCTATAATATTTAATTAGCAAAAATGTTGGATAATTCATTGGAGTCTTGAACCCTAATGACTATTGCATGATTCTAATGTTTGCATGGCAGGTATTACTATTCACTATATAAGTTTGATAGCTTTGTTTTCGTTACGAAAAGTGGCAAGTTTCAAAATAATATCACGACCATGGAAGAATATCCATGCTATGATTTTGGGTGACCTTTGTAATGATTTTAAATGTCCCACAAAATAATTGGGAATCATGTTGTAAAACTATTGAACCTCGACCCACTTTGCATGAAATAGTTAAGCTGCTACATGGTTAAATGAGAGCCAAGTGCTTAGTGATATAAAACAATGGACCTAATCCTACCTCGTCATTTTCCTTTTCCTTCGGGCTCGGGTCTTTCTCTGCAACATCTCCGGGTCTGAGCTTTGTTGTGGCGCTGTTGAAACAGCTCTCAGGCTATTACAGTCCTTTTGCTTAACATTATCGTTTGGAAGTCTTTATCATTGACTGTTGATATCTATGAGTGTTTGAAAATGCCCAGGGTTTATCCCTTGCCTTCCTTTGCTGGCCTGGCCCTGGCATAAGGTATTGTTCAACTTGTTTTCATTACGGCTTCCATCATAGAATGAATCTGTTGCTCCTGGCAGTTGCTCATTCGTCTCTGCTCGTGGTTGACGGGATAAGTGCTAAGTTTGGAACCCCATTCGAGTTCGCTGGTAAGCTATTGCCATTTCATCGTTTTTCAGTTTAAAAGCAAAGGGGTTAACAAAATCAAAAGTCCGTAGCTGATATCACACTGTTGTTGCAGGTGCTGGAAAAATCGTGAAGATGTGAAAGACACAACCCTCGGCGCTTGGCTAATACCGGGTAAGCCTGGTTTCACCATGGCTTTTCCTCCTTGCTGGTTGTTGAGTGGTTAGGGTTTGGTTTGGATAGAGCAACTCTGTGATGTATTTGAATACTGCGGCTTCTGTCGGTGTTGTAACTATTTTAACCTCCTTTCGGTACTTAGGTTTTTATATAGAAGATAGGTATTGTAAATTTTGGGGAGAACCAGGCTTATGAGCCTGTTCTGCAAATGATGTTACGGCCTCGGGTGTTTAGGTTTTGATACGACACTTCTTCAAAATATTTTATGGGTTAACTCCCAGGGTTTTGAAAATATATCTTAATATAAGTGTTGTCTGTAATATGGCTTGTATGATGTCTGCGTCTCCCTTTAAATTCGATACTGTGTATAGTAGATCTTTAAAACCACTTGTATTGTGGGTTTGTGAACTCGGCTGTAGGTTGGATAATGTCTTAGCCAAGGTTTTGCTCCTGCGTTATTTCCTGTGTAATTTAAACTCTATAAAATGACTTGTTACATTCATTCTGAAGAATGGAGCCGGTGTATGGTGTGTGTTTCGATTTTCTATGTTTATGTAGAAATTTTCTATTACTAAATGGCTACGGCCGTAGGTGAAAATTGTTGTAAAGAGTTTTAACGTTTGGATAATACGACTTGTTACAAGTCTCCTGTTGGTTTTGAGCTTATGTGTGTGTCTAAAATTTCAACTTCATGCTATAAGATTATTTTCACTGTGAGGTCTGGGCTGCGGCCGTAGTAGAATCGTTGTACAAATTCTAAATGTAAACTACTTGTAAGCCTGAGATGTTGTGGATTCAATCCATAACGACAGTGGTGGTTTGTTTTAAAAACTAAATCTTTAGTTACGAAAATCCTCTATTGGCAGCTCGAGTAACAAGTGAAAAACTTTTGTGATGAAAATAAAGCTCGGCAATGAGCTGGAAAACTACTCTGTCTATTTCAATTTGTTGTGGAAATAAAAATCTAGGTTAATTCTCTACTGAAGAATTCTTATTGTGAAACTGGGTTGTTAGGGTTCAACTGAATCCTACAGTCGTGATGTCTTTCTGTTACTTTGGTCTCAACTCTGTTATTACTTGAGTGTAAAAGGAAACATGGTATCTTCCTACTGTTGAGCTCGATAAATGAACTAGACTTCTGTTCTGCTATTGCTTTGGTTGTAAAAACAGTAACTAAGTTCTATGATTAAGAATTGATTAATAAATGATAGACAAGCGAGTGATGATATGACAATGTTTAAGCTCGGCAGCAGGGTTATGTTTTCTTTATTTTGTTTAAATTCCTTAACTATATTATTTAACAATGAACGATTCTTCGTGATACTTCTTGCTAGGGTTTGTGTTTAACAATTTACTTGTTATGAAAAGACTCGTTCAAATTTAACTAGGGTTTGGTTTTTAAATTTCTATAAAGCTACTCTAATTATAGTTATCACTTCTTCTGCAATATTATTTATGATAATATTATTACTGTATAAAGAGCCTCTACTTATCTATTTAACTATTGTATTAAACCAAGTTTAAAAATCACAATAACATCCTATTTCTTACAATAATAACAAAGTATAGCACGTATAAAACAAATACCTTAACCGTAAGATAATAATGATACTAGGAAATTGCTGAGACATAATAACTCTGCAGAATCTATCTACTAATAATTCAGGGATGCTAACTTTTATTGAACTAAATCCTATTCAGACATAAAGAAGATAATCATAACCTACATTCATATTTACTCAATAAACAGCAGGAATAAGTGGCAGAACCTGTGTCAAACTGTAGACAACAACAGCAATGGGAGGCTGTTCCTCCCTACCAACTCCTAGAGAGTGCCCAGACAACACTTCTCAGGACCCCCGAGCTTGCTCTGGTCTCCCTGGCTGGAACTAGGTGAAGCAGAATAATTCCCTCAGCCCAAACAGCTATACTGGAACCAAGTTACTGCAGCATTCCTCTCCAAACAACTTCCTTACTGTTTTTCCCTCTTCCTCAATGGGACTCCTGAATAACATTCACCTGAATGTATTCTCCCTGCAGAACAATTGAACCCTCAGCTCAGTTCATTGAGTACTATTTAAAAGATTGCCTAGGTCTTTGTTGGGTTAACTGTCATTAATGAGCCACCTGCTCAGATTCCACTTTCTTGGGGAATCATGACCCCAAATATAGGGAAGTTGCCACCTGCAACTTAGGAAGTGTTTGAGGATGCTGCCACTGGTCATTTGCCTCTACACCTAGTTCCATCCACCAGTTTGACCAGTAACCTCTTTTAACAGCTCTCCCATGCTGTTGTCTCCATAATTTATTTATTAATAATAAAATATTCTGATTTACATTCCATTTCTAGTGACTCTGCTGAGTCATCAATTCCTACTTAGCATTAAATTTAACATAATGTCTCAAGAATATAATGAAATAATTACATAATTATTACAAAATTGGGGTATGTGACAGAGGTGGTTCCTATTACTAAGCTGTTAGAGGTTATGTATTAACCTGTGGGTAATTTTTTATTACAGTTTTGGTTTTGCCCTTAATCCTACATCGGGAAGGTTCTTTGTTTACCGAGCATGGATCCACTAGACGAGGTGGACTACGAGAGTGACAGTTTGCAGCATAGGGACATTTGGCGTTCGCCACCTGGTGCCTTCAAGGGTTACTCAGGCGACGGGAGCTTTGGGGCATTTGGTGATGGAAGTTGTCGGCCGGCTGATTATTTTCCTATTCTGGAACTTAACCTGGCTCTGGATACTGTTATCTCGTCGGTTCTTTCGAATCCTGTGCTCTCCCCGCCATGGAATGGCATAGACGAGGTTATTGTTCAGGAGGAGACACGAGATAGCATTTTGGGGGTCAAAGGCTACAACACTCCCACTTTTTCGTTTGATACATTGTGTTCGGAGTTTGGGAATATCCAGGGTTTTCTCAACTCGTCGGGCGGCTCATTCATAGAATCTCCAGGGCGAGGTTACTGTGTGGAATCTTTGGTGAGGTTTGAAAAGGCGGAAGGGATTTCCCATTATTCTTCTTCAGGGGGTTATGTAGATGCAAACCTGGGCACTACGGAACAGCAAGGCTTCTCTAGCCCGTCAGTGGACTTAGTTTAGAAAGCTTTTGTTCGGGAAGAGGATACTACAAGGTCAACACCACCTTGTTCACGAACAAAGGTGAGGAGAAAATGGATCACAAATTCTGGTAAGGCCCCGAACTATGCTTTAGGGGAAGACATTGGTTTTCAGCAAATAGTCGGCATGGTTAAATCTGTATTGGTTGGTAGGGTTTATGGTAGGTCGGTGAGCCATAAGTCAGTCATTCAATGGGCATCTAGGGCCTAGTTTGGCCATTGTCGGTATGTTCCTCGTGTGGTGGCCCTTTGGGCGGGCTGGTTTGCCTTTCATTTCTCTTCGAACGCACATGCACAATGGGCCCTAAGTATGAACTGGTCAATCCTCAAAGTACCTCTCCTGCTCAAGCCATGGAACCCATTATTTGATGCAAGCCGTGAACGGATGGACACCATCCCACTCTGGGTCCGTCTACCAGGGCTACCATTACACTATTGAGCTGAGGAGCATTTCCGGAGGATTGGTAATCTGCTTGGAACCTACCTGGATGCGGATTTTTCCTTTGTGGCAACATTGATTCAAAAGGTTGCGCGAATTCTGGTGAGTATTAATGTTAGGGAAGGTTTGTTTGATGGTATGGATATGAAATGGGGGCCTTATACCTTTGCCCAAACCCTAGATTATGAAAATGTGTCGTTTCGCTGTAAACGATGCCATGAGTATGGACATCCAACTATTGAGTGCACTATGCCGGTTCGAATGAAGTTTGGAAACTCCTTGAAGCGTAGGATTGTGGAGAAGGTGGCAAGTGTGGATTCTGAAGAAGACGCTTTGGGTCAACCTGAGATTGATTAGATGGTGGCACCTGCTGGTACGGTGGAGGAAGATGGTTTTTTGGGGGAGGATGGATTAGTGCCGGAACCTGCTTCAATCGCAGTCTCAGCAGAGATCGATCACACTCCCCCTGTGGTCACTGCTCCGGAGGGGCCTCTGCAAATTCTTCGGTCTCAGGATTTGGCAGCTGGTACTTCTTCTGCTCCCTACTCTAACCCTTCCTTTAATTTTTTTATTAAGAACTTGTCATTTCCGGGTATTGATTGGGTGGATGGGTTTAAAAATTTACATATTTCCTCTCATATGTTGGCTTCACTCACTATTCCTCTGGGTTCTCCCGGCTCACCCCCTTCTGATAAAACGCTATTAGTGGATTGCCCCCCTGAGAATTATCCTGTTGACTCCCCGGTAATCCAACAAGTGGTTCCTGTTCCCTCCTCCCCTTCCGGCTCCGTTGAGTCTAGTTATTTCCTTTATTCAATAAACAAACCTTCTACTAGGGGGATTGGGAAAGATAAGCCTAGACTGTCTAAGCTTAGAGGACGAAAATCTTTCATCTCGCATGCTAAGTCAAGAGCATGCTCGGACCTTTGGAATGGAAAACAACTTTCAATTGAAAGGGCACTTAGAGCAGTGAATGCCCACAAGGAAGGGTTCCGATGAAGGTTATGTCTTTTAATTGTAGGGATCTTGCTGGTCCCTCAAAAAGACCAGCGTTGCGGAGGATGTTGGATCTTGAACATCATGATGTTTTGTTGTTACAAGAAACTATGTGTGGAGGTGATGAAGCTATTGGAAGATTAAAATCTTGGTTCTCGGGATGGTGCTTTGAGGCCTCTGATGCAAGGGGTCGCTCTAGCGGATTAGTGATTGGTTGGAAAGAAGCTAAGGTCTGTGTTTCCTCTCTCTAGGGAATGCATTCGGTCTTAGGGATGTCCTGTAGGTATTTGGGCGTTGAGAAAGAATTCACTATAGTAAACATCCATGGACCTTATTGTGATCGGGAATCCTTTTGGAACTCTTTGTTGGCAAGGGATTTGATCATGGGGGATTCTGTAATCTTGGGGGGGGATCTCAACTTTTCTCTGGGTCAAGCTGAGGTTTGGGGGCCTCATTCTCATGTTGATCCCCTCACAAACTATTTTATCAGGAAATTCACTTAAGGAAGTTGGGTTGATGTTGATCCTGTGTGTTTAAAACCTTCTTGGAGGAATAAGAGGGTTGGATTGGATAGGGTGGCGAAGAGACTGGATCAATTTTTACTCTCTGAGCAGTTAGTGGAGTCTTTTTTCTATGTCAGGCAATGGATTGGGTCTGGTGGCTGCTCAGATCATGAACCTATCTTCCTGGAGATGAAGGCTGGCCCTGTCAAGCCTCCTACTCCCTTAAAATTTAACAAGATCTGGCTTAAGGATCCTACCTTTGTTGAGCTTTTCCAACAATATTGGATCCCTTACCAACCAGGGATGATACATACTGCATCATTTCACTTTGTTGAGAATATAAAAATTCTCAAGGATCCAATCAAAAATTGGGCAACTGAAAAGAGAATTAGGGATGAAAGGACTCTTAAGATTATCGAGGAAGAAATATCATCCATCTCAGGAGGGCTTGGAGGTGGTTTTAGTTCTCAGGCTTCGAAGGATTACCTCGTTCATTTGGAGGATCAGCGAAACAGGATTTTGCTGCATAATGAAGAGACCTGGAGATTGAAGAGCAAGGCCATCTGGTTGGAAAGTGGGAATGAAAATTCGAAATTTTTTCATGCCTATGCAAAAGGCAGGAGATCAACTAACACCATTTGGAATCTTGCAGATTCAGAAGGTATTTCTCATGCTACTATTGAAGGATTGGCTGGAGTTGGGGTTAATCATTTTCAGAACCTCTTCAAAGCTAGTGATAGAGTGAACATTGAAGAGGTTATTAGGATAGCTCAGCTATTCCCTCATTTTGTTGACGCTGAAGATAACAGGAAGTTGATGAACTCCATTACGGCAGATGAATTAAAAGAGGTTTTGAACAACTTTCAGAAGGATAAGAGTCCGACGCCGGATGGTTGGACCATTGAATTTTTTATTGCGCTTTTTGACATTATTGGAGAGGATCTCTTACAACTGGTTGAAGATTCTAGGAAGGAAGGCAGGATACCAGCCAGCATTAATTCCACTTTCATAGCCCTAATCCCCAAAGTGGATACTCCTTCAAATTTGAATGATTTTCGACCTATATCTCTCTGCAATTATGTGTATAAGATAGTTACCAAAGTTATTGCCTGCAGACTAAAACCTATTTTATCAGCACATATCTCAGAGGAACAGTTTGGGTTTCTTGAAGGCTGTCAGATCCATGAAGCTATTGGGATTGCTCAGGAAGGATTGCAGAGCATTAAAACCAGAAAATTGAAAGGAGCAATCCTAAAAATTGATCTTTCAAAAGCTTATGATAAGGTTAGTTGGCTTTATATCCGTCTTATGCTTACCCATTTGGATTTTGAGATTGGTTTCATTCGTTGGATCATGAGTTGCATCTCTACTATCTCTTTCTCTGTTTTAATGAATGGAGTGACGACTCCTTTCTTTCATTCTGGTCGGGGCCTTCGTCAGGGGTGCCCTTTATCCCCCCTGTTATTTTTGCTGGTGGCTGAGAGTCTAAGCCGAGCAATTAAAGAAGCAAGACGTTTGGGCCAATTTGAAGGTATCATGGTGGCTCCAGGAATTTCACTCTCACATCTGCTTTTTGTGGATGATATTTTGATATTTTGTTCAGGTTCCAGAAGGGATGCAGCTAAACTCAAGGAAATTTTGGATCTTTTCTCATTAGCCACAGGGATGGAAATAAATGTTGGGAAATCCTCTCTTTATGTTTCCTATTTAAGAGAAGAGGAACTCCAGACTTATACTGATCTGTTTCCCTACACTCTACTTACCCTTTCGGAAGGGTTAAAGTATCTTGGATTCAACCTGAAGCCAAATGACTAACAAAATCAGGATTGGGTCTGGTTACTGGAAAAACTGGAAAAACGATTAAAAAGTTGGAGCTTTAGGTGGCTATCAAGAGCTGGAAGATTAGTTCTGGTTAAGTCAGTGCTGGAAGCTATCCCAGTATATTGGATGTCACTAGCTTGGATTCCGAAGGGCATCTTGGATTCAGCGAGAAATATTTGTTTCGGATTCCTCTGGAATGGCAAGGAGGATGCTCATGTTACTCCTTGGGTCAAATGGGATCGCATTGCAATACCAAAAGCTTTGGGTGGATGGGGACTCAAGAACATCTTTCACTTTTCCAAAGCATTGGCAGCGAAATGTGGTTGGCGTTTAATAAAGTTCGAGGGTTTCTGGGCAAGGGTTATGGTTCATAAATATGTTGAGCCGGATTATGTTGAATCATGGATCCGGTCCCCAAATAAATCACATAAAGGTGGGTCCTGCATTTGGAAAGTTGTTGTAACCTCTTTTCATGTTATTGAACAGAATCTGGTTTGGGATGTAGGTAATGGTCAAAGAGTAATGATAGGATGTGATCCCTAGGGTGGGCTATGAAGCTCAACATTTGTTGTCAGCCGGATTGATTGAGGAGCTGGGTCAAAGAGATTTCTACTATCTAAATCAACTGGCAGACTTGGAGAATGTTTGGATAGGAAGCCCTGTTTGGCGGAGGGATGATTCTTTTGGTTTGGGAGGTGAGTTGGAGGATGAGCTAAGGAAGTATCTGAGGGCTCTCAGCAGGGATCATATTTACTTGAATCAACAAGAAGACACAGTGGTTTGGGATGGGGATCCCTCAGGTAACTATTCCCCTGAAGGAGGATATCTATGGATCAGTGAGAACTTCTTGGACAGAGAACAGGTATGGTGGTGGAAAAATTTATGGAAGCTTCAGTGCCCACACAAGGTTAGGTTATTCATGTGGTGTGTCTTGGTCAATAGGGTACCGAGTTGGGATTTTCTGCAGAGAAGAAGCCTTCATGGACCAAGCAAATGCTACCTGTGTAATCAGGCTGAGGAGAATGTGTTGCACTTGTTTCTACAGTGTAGCTTTATTTCTGAGGTGTGGTGTATTGTTTCCAGAATCTTACAAGTAATTTTCCATTGGACAGGGAACTCTGTGGAAGAATCTTGGAGACAATGGTCTCATAATCCTGCTTTTACTTCTTTTAAATCTCTTCCACTTATTGTAATCTGGGGGATTTGGCTCTCTCGAAACAAATGTCTGTTTTCGAATATTGTTGGTATGCCTGCACTATCGACTATAAACAGCTGTGGGATTTTCCTTGCCTACAAACGTCTCAAACCTTCCACATCAGTCAGATGTATTAAACCAGTGGATATTGATCGCTCACAGCCATGGGGATTCTTTGATGGGGCTTGCCAGAATGATCTTTGTGGGGGTGGAGCTCTACTCTATTTGTCTCCTGTTCACTTCTTTGTGATGTCGTTTCGGTTTGGGAGGGGGACCAACAATTGGGGTGAGATTCTCAGTCTGAAACTTCTTATCTCCTTTGCTTTGGAACGTACAGTGAGGAACATTACTATTTTTGGGGACTCTTTAAATGTGATCAAGTGGGTGTCTGGCTCTTTTCAGTGTAACAATCGGCAAATTGTTGTTGTGTTGGAACAAATTCATAATGTCTCTCACACCTTTGAAACTTTTAATTGCAAGCATATTTACCGTGAAAACAACTCGGAGGCGGACAAGGCCTCGAAAGAAGGGTTGCTGATGGGGGTTGGTTTATGGAAAATCATAGAATTTGAGGAGGGGGTGAGAAGGGAGTATTATCATCGGTCGTTCATAGATTGATGATATTTTATATCCTTCAGGGTGGATACTATGAACATTTTTGATATTTTGCAGATCTCTATTTTCTACAGTTATGTACAGGAAGGACATATACTTTTTGTAAAAATTTTAAAGTCATGATCACAGTGAACAAGTATTTTTTTGTAACAGATGTTAATGCTCACGTGGTGAGAACATCTTAGCTTATATCAGACAGATGCAACAAGTTTATTTTATACATCTATATTCCACTCTTTACGAGTGAAGATGACAATGTAATTTCGTACTCTTAAGGATGAAATGAAATTACGCTTTTTTTTCCAGGAAAAAAAAGATAAGGGAGATTGCAGAGGCAAGTCTTCCGATTGCCACAATTCAGGTCCAAACTGGTTTTCCTTGCTGAGCGCTCAGTGTGTTTAATCCAATTGTGAGACTTGAAATGCGATCTCCTGGAGGGAGAGGGAAAATTTTTCAGGGACCAGAAGGTGATTAAAGTGATCCTATTGCCAAGTCTACTTAAGAAATATTTCACATCAAACAACCCTAAGGCATGGTTTTCTAGTAAGTTTGGTCTGGCTCAGGGGTGATTTCTGTAAAAGTTGAGAGGTCATGAACTGCTACATTTATCTATGGTTGGGTGGAACGGGTCTATTCCATAGCAAGTTGGTAGAAAACACAGATAAGTTTATTTACAATTTATTTATTTCTTCAACTAGTATTATGTAAGTTTTTTTAATTAATCAATGATTAAGCTAGGGTTTAGTAAAAGGAAAGGTGCAAACTGTTGTTAGTTTTCTTTTATGTATTAATAGAAAATATAGCTTATAGTTAGTTTTTAACTCTTCTTTAAATGAAAACTGGAAGAAAAAATTAATAGTTTAGATTGTAAGTATCAAATTTATTTATGAAGAATTATGTACTAATTCATTTGTTTCAAGTTGAATCTGCTCTAAATGTTATTTGTACATGGCTTGTTCTTATAAATATATTCTCCATTATAAGAATTATTATAATGTTATTTAACCCTAGAAGGATTGGGGAATCTTTATTTTTGGCCATAGATTTATATTAAAAGATTCTAAACCTATTCTATATTCATAAAACAGAATAATTACACCCTATTATTAAATATTAATTAGTAAACAAGGAGAACGCTCATGTAGATTAGCTTGTCCACGAAAGGGAAAGGGCTAAAGCCCTTGGACATGCCATGAATCCCTATGTGCATGGACGAGCACAATGCGTATAAACATAAGTAAAAAGAAAGTAAAACCCTATTATTGTTAACAAAATCGCATATACTTATCAATAGGAGCAAGCTCCAATACAACCATGACCATAACCTACGCTACCATGAACTATAGGTATACAGAAAATTAACATAAATAAACAGAGGACATAATCCATTAAGCCATGCTCACGAGACTAAGCCAAATGGTCACGAGTAGCATCGATTTACCAAAAAACATTATGCAAAAGCTATTGTAATTATCAAACACTATACATTTCGAACCAAAACCCTCTCAGGAGTAGAGCTAAACAAGAACCCAAACAATGAAACTTTGGGAGTCTTCCCAAGGATTAAACCCTCCTTCACCAACTACGAAGAGCAGTACAAGAGAATAAAGGCTAACTCCGGGTGGAGGGATGATGCATGTGCAGTACGTGCTCTCCCTCTACCAGTGATCTAGCTCACCATAAATGCCACGACTCCAAACCAAGACAATATGTTGAGAAGTGTTGACCCCACAGCTAATTAGTTGGCTTTGGTTAGGAGCGAGAGACAAGCATACGAACCCAAGTGCTGAGCCCACCCTTTAACCTGGATACAAACATTATGCTTTAGCACTTGGTGCTAAGTAAACCACCCAACGTGTGGCTCAATACCGCCCAAGAAGATCATTAAAATCATATATTAAGTCTATGCACATGAATCCAACAACATCACTCAAGTGTGAAGGAAATAAAGGCTTGAGAACATTCATGCTTATGTTAAACGATGGATGACATAAAACATATAGTCCTCAAGTAATATAAATGCAAACAAATGATAACTCTAGTCGCCATGATGATGAGAGTAAGAAGTAAAACCTCAACACAAATATAAAGCTTATGGCAGGCAAGTATAATTTCCAATTTGGAAATAATGTGTGAAAAGCAACAAGGATGAATACAATTCATATATAAAGGAATTTTAAATAAATTCAATAACAAGAGACCTCTAGTATGGGTTTAATAAATAACTCAAGCATATACGAGTTCAAGAGAAAACAAAATTATAGATATGCTCAAACATAATTGAAAAGAATAATAACATAAATAACATCTTAGAGAGCAAACAAAAAGCACACAGTCATCTAGTTCATGTAACTGGGAGTTATGGAGAAATGATATTGTAATCGAAAGCTAACCAAACAAAAAAAAATATTATGTGTGTATTTATGGGTTAAAATGGGTTAAAAATTGAGATGTTACAACTTTGTATGGATACGAACCTTGGGGCTCGAATGCTAGGAAAGATTCAGTGTGTTCGATCACTTCTCTCACCGTCTAGACAACCTTCATTTGGTAGATTTGGAACTCGTCAACCCTGGGCCTACATGGTCTAATAAGCACACCGATGGGGCATTAATCTCAAAACACTTAGATCTTTTCCTTCTAAGTGGGCATCTCTTACTTGAGCTAACTACCTACAGGTTCTCCATACTAAAGGTGGGACACTCTGACCATATGCCTATACTTTTGGAATTAGCCTTGCACTCCCAAAAACCACCTACACCTTTCAAATTTAATCCCCAATGGATGCTCTATGAGGACTTTAGGATTCTCATTTAGGAAAATTAGAGGCCATATAATTAAGATTCTTCTTCACATGCTATGCAATTCTTCCAAGGGAATCTAAATAGAATAAATTCTTTGACCAAAGACTGGGTAAAAAGACCTTTATGAACTCAGATAAGATTCTTATTCAGATTGAAAAACAAATTAGTGACTCAATAATGGACTGCTACAAAAATGGGAAAGTAACTGAGGATATGAACAATATGATTAACTCAATGGAGAAGGAAAAAGCTCGCATCCTGGCATGGAATGAATCCAAATGGCATATGAAGAGCAGGACTCTTTGGTTATCAAAAGGCGACCAAAATATAACATTTTTCCATCGGCAAGCAAAGTGAAGAAAGGCAATCAACACTATTTGGAATATTAGAGATCAAGATGGGGTATAATGCAAGGATTTCAAAACTATATCTAAGGCAGACATAATTCACTATAAGAACATGTTCGTTGAGCCACCTAAGGATAACATACAAGACATATTAGCAACTGCGTCCTTTTTCAAATGATAGATAAGTGAATATCAAGGAGCGGCTCTTTTAGATTGTGTAACAAAAGATGAAGTTCAAAAGGCTCTTCTCTCTTTTAAACATGGAAAATCCCCTGGTCTGGATGGATGGACCGCTAAATTTTTTATGGGCTTCTAAGACCTCATGGCAAATGATCTAACTATAGTGGTAGAAGAATCATGAGCAATAGGCAAAATACACCTACCTTTTAATTCAACTTTTATAGCAGATATTCCAAAGACATATACTCCTCATGGTTTTGATCACTATAGACCAATTTCCTTGTACAACTACATATACAAACTCATTTCCAAATTTATAGCCTGACACCTCAAGCCCATTATTTCAACCCATATTTCTCTCCAACAATTTGGGTTTCAAGACAATAGCAATATTCACGATGCTATAGGTCTTGCACGGGAAGCACTTCACTTGATTAAGTTAAAGTCATAGTTGGATTTTATGTTAAAAATTGACCTCTCAAAAGCCTTCGACAAAGTTAATTGGATTTTCCTTCATCTCATTCTCACACAAGTTGGTTTTCCACATCCCTTCATAAATTGGATTGAGGATTGTTACTCTAGTGTCTCATATGTTGTTTTGGTAAATGGGTCTACATCTTTTTTGTTCAACCCTACTAGAGGACTCCATCAAGGATGTCCTCTATCTGGCCCATTACGCTTCCTCTTGGTAGTAGAAGCTCTCAGTTGTCACATAAACCATGAAAGATCCATTAGGAATCTAAATGGAATAAAAACATCATCCACCTTGTCGTTGCTCCAAATCCTATTTGTGGATGATATTATTTGGGAACACCTCGATGGGAGAATTGAAGTGCATTGAAAGAATACTAAGGATTTTCACTTCATCCACTGGAATGGAGATAAACCTTCAAAAATATACTATTCACTACTACAATGTTTCAAAAGCACAAAAACATATGATTAACAAGTTCCTTCCATATCCAGAAGCCTCAATAGTAGAATGCTTTATATACATAGGTTTTCTTCTCAAGGCAAGTTATTATAGGTTCTTGGATTAGGAATGGCTCCTGGATAAAATTTCAATGGTTGGAAGAGTAACATTAATTAAGAGTGTTTTAGACGATATTCCAATATTTTAGATGGCATTGGCTTATATACCAAAAGCAATTACATATTCAATTAGGAAAATTTGCATTGCCTATCTTTAGGTAGGGACATAAGATAAAATAAAATATCCTTTGTATAAATGGGAAACCCTCTGTATGCAAAATCCTTGTGAAGGATGGGGATTCAAAATTCTTCGTCAATCCTCTCAAACCTCGTTGCTAAAAGGATATGGAGAATGATCTCTCAAAAAGGACTCTAGAAAAACATCATGTATAAAAAATACATAGCCCCGAGATCATTAATCAATTGGATCAGATCCACTCCACAAGAAACAGGGGGCTCTATTTTCGGGCATGCTATGCAAAAAAGTCACTCCATAATCACAGCATATCTTGCATGGAGTCTCGGGAATGGCAATCAAATATTGCTTGGCTCTTATCCAATCCTAAACATTGGTCATGAAGACTTACTTCCTCAACACATGGTTTATTTTCTCAATTCAATAGGTTTCACATATATCTTGGACATTTATCATCTGGAGAACAAAACTTTAAGGAACGGTGGATGGAGATTAGCATCTCAACTTCATCATCTATCACATGATTATCTCCCTCTTTGGAACAAATATTTATCAGGACTAAATAGAGCATGCATATCCCTCACTAAGTAGGATGACAAGTTGATATGTATGATGAATTCTGAAGATGGAGAATACAAGGTTAAAATAGGCTACAGGGCTCTACAGGATTTGGTACCATATGCACAAATCATTAATTGGTGGAATGCTTATTGGAAAATTGTTGCTCTCTCGAATGTGAAATTCTTCTTTTGGCTTTCACTCAAGAATAAAATCCTCACCTGGGATAACAAACAAAAGAGAGGGAGATATGGCCCTCGCATATGTCCATTATGTAGAGGGAAGGCTAAAACAGTAAATCATATCATGATACATTGTCATTTTACTAAGGAAGTATGGAGTGTAGATAGCTCTTTAGGAGCGCTTCCACCATGGGAAGGTCCAACCCTACAAGAGGCATGGGACCAATGGTCCAAGCAAGCTTGAAATTTAGACTTTCTAGCACCCATTATGTATTTGTTGGAGCATATGGTCACTCAGAATGATGTGATTGTCTCCCCTCAACCGATATTGACAGTCTATCACTTCAAGTACTCACTACCCAAGGAAAATAATACTCAGAAGCAAAAATCTCCCAACATACCAAAGGAAATCATCTTCGATTAGTCACTTCCACATGTATTTTGCGACGGTGCATCGAGGGAACCCTAGAAGGAGTGGAGCAAGGGGATATATCAATTTCGAGGGAACCATATTGTCTTACAAGCAAGGAACGTGACATAATACAAATAATTATGTCAAGATTATGCGTATCATCACAATCCTCTCTATAGCTCTGGGAATTACATAACAACATTCATATATTTTCAGACTCACTGCTAGTGGTGAAGTGGATAAATGTTGCAGCCATGCGTACCAATATCACTCCACAACATATGCTCAGCAAAGGGCTCAAATTGAATTTCAGTTCATATCTTGCACCTTTGAACATATATACAGATAAAACAACTCACAAGATGATACATTAGCTAAGGAAGTCTATGAGCTCATCAAAGCCATGTACAGATGCTCAAAAGGGATCAAGGAGGACAAAAAACAGAGAAGGAATACATCTACAACTAAAGCCAAAGAATAATACAGGTAAATCAATGTATAATGGTTGAGTTCACTCCCATATAGGTTATGCAATACCATGATATTAGATATAAATGGATTGAGGATCCTCTCTAATTAAAACTAGGAACACTACTATTTTTTAATGGTCGAGCTAATCTCCCTATGTGTAAATTTTGTAATGAGTTGAGATGAAATCTCCTCTTACACTTTTGGAATACTTCCTAGCTCTATGGCTTACAAGTCTAAATGGTTGTAATAGTTGTAACTTTCAAATGAAATAACAGTTTCTAATGATATATATATATATAAAAGCTAGATAAGATATTGTTTTATTTCATATATAAAAGAAAAATACATACTATAAAAATAAAAAAAATTGGTCAGCCTGAAAGAATTCCAGCCCAAATATTAAACCATATTTTATGGTTACTTCTATGTCTATCTTATTGTCTTTGATGAGGAGATTTATATAGACATTATCTACATAACACAAGTTCTGCAAACTATTATGATTTTCATATCTAATTAAAAATTCAAAAAGAAGTAGATTCGGGAACCTATTTCTCATTCTTGTCTTTAGCATTTAGAATGGTGTTAGCTTGAAACGGGCTTGCTTGACATTTTTAGTTTATATATTTTTTTAATTTTTATTATTGTCTTTCTTAAGTGTTTTTTTTAATTTATTAATTTTGTATTTGAATTCTTTTAAATTTTTTAACATTGTTATATTTTTTCAAATATTAATAAATAATTCAAAATAAAAATTGTTAATTTTGTTTATTTTTAAAAAATGGTCTTTTTTAATGTGATTAAAAAAAATCAGTCAATAGGTTTCCAAAATTTTGTAATTTTATTCCTGAAAAAAAAATGATTTCCTACTGGTAGCATCATTTTTCGATTCAGGGTTAAACATAACCACTAAATGTATCCTATTAAAAGACAAGAACTATTTAGAGTTCTCGTTAGGTTGTATAATGTGTTAAACAAACAATGAAAAGCGACTAGCAAAGACAAGCAAAGTTTAAAAGGAGAGACAATCCCATAAGCCAAAAACTCTGATAAGCACCTACTCAGAAAACATAATCTATTATTCTTGTTCGGCATGTCCTCTATATCCTTTATCTTGTTGGCTTCATAATGGCAGAAGTGCAAACTTATGATGTCAAACTCTATTGTTCTCCCAGCTGTGATCTTCCTTTGTATAGCTCTACAATAGGCATTGTTCTCATTCTTCATACTATATACCAATCGCTTCCATAATTACCAATGTACCATTCCTGGATGTTGTGTGTTGTATCCATGATTTTTTGAACCTTCTGTCTGAAACAACTAGCATTCTCACACTTAAGGCTAGTCTCATGAGAATGAATTGATTGTATAAGCATTAATAGAAGTGGTGAGGACGGACAAGTGGCAATGGTGTCGTCCTTCCTTAGGGACCTACCCATCATTTGCTCCTGATTCTTGGCAATCACTAGATCCGGGGTCGGGGTGTGTGTGTGTGTCAAATTAATTTTGGATAGTTTGTTTTTCTTCTTTCCTTAAACTAATTTTGGATAGTTTGTCTTTCTTCTTTCCTTAAACTAATTTTGGATAGTTTGTCTTTCTTCTTTCCTTATTTTTTTTAAATCTAAAAGAAAAGAACTAAGTTACATGTAGCTTTTGTTTATCAATATCATAATATCATGTTGAAGGTATTTTTTTAATGGGATAGTTCTTCTCTAAACTTGTGTTGTCTATCAAAGGTATTTTTAAATCTGCCACCTGTCAACCATTGTCATGAGTATGCTTTACTAAATCTATTAATCCATTTCTCTCATCTCTGATCTACGCCATCCCTTTCTATATGTTCCATCTTTACTTTATTTATAGCCTTCTTCATCCTTTATACCCCTCTTCCATTTGTTTACAATTGTCTTGATAGCCTACCCTTATTCATGTCAGGACCACCCATTGTTGTTTGGGTTGGAGATAAGGAGGATGGTGAGGATGGTGGCGTCTAGATGAAATAAATTTATTCACAAATAGGAATTTCTTGACATACATGTAGAGATCATGATGAGAAGGTTCTGGAAATTGTGGTTTTTCTTTTTCTTTTTGTTTCTATGTTTGGGGTTGAGTTGGTGTGTGAAGTTTATGGAATTAGGTTTTAAGAAAGCAACTCGTCCAATTTTGAATGCTCATGGAATATGTGGAATGTTTGTGTGGGCTAGACAATATCACCATGCAAAATTTATGGTGATTTCCAAGCCATTATAGTTTTATTTGGGAAATTGTTAGTAAAAAAACTTCTTGTTGATGCAAGAGCACAGACAGCTTGGCATTAGGATTCAGCTCAAAGATTGGATGATCGTGGTGTATTTTGGAAGGTGGAGTTGCACGCTGACCCATACCACCTTTTGCCTTCGAAATTAATCTCTTCCATCCATTTAACTTCCTTTGATCAGAGGGCTCACCTCTTTTTGGAGCTTGGCTTGGCCTCCAAAGAAGTGCCACCTTTGCCCTTGAAATGTGGCTCACTGTTGGATCTTTCCTTGTCCATTTGATGATCTAGTTTAACCTGGCCTTTTGCATGCATGAATCATCCACAAGGTGGGTAAGGAGGACGGGAGTAGGCAGTTTCTAAGGAATCCTTCTCATGCCCATTGATTTCTTCATTAAAATTCTCTATAATTTTCTTAGAGAAAGGGATTTCAATTGGATTTGGGGATTATCATGAAGGAGGGGAAGAAGAGGTTGTAGAAAGGTGAAAGGGAAGTTGGGGAAGAAAAGAAGTTACATGGAGAAGCAAACAAACTCTGTGATTATGATGGAGAAGGAGGAAGTCACGGGAGAATTGAAGAAGACTACATTAAGGAAGAGAAGGGAAGGTTGCATAGAGGAGAAAGAAAAGAGGAGGGGAGAAGGTATGTGGAGAAGGAAGAAAGAGAACGAAGGAGTGGAGTGCATGGTAAAACAAAGAAGGAGATTGA
The DNA here is from genome assembly GCA_027924585.1 of Larix kaempferi. NCBI lineage: Eukaryota > Viridiplantae > Streptophyta > Pinopsida > Pinales > Pinaceae > Larix > Larix kaempferi. Next base: position 6,610,869 of record BSBM01000459.1, on the reverse strand, counting down.
GAAAGAGGGTGATGAAGCCTATAAGAAGTGAGAGGAGAGGAGAGAACAAAGGAGACAGAGGAAGAAAGAAGTGAAAGAAGAACAAAAGCAGAAGAATTCATAGATCAAAAACAAGAATTAATTATAGTAATCTAGAGGTACATATTTCTTTCCAAAAATTTGAAGGAATTTTATTTAATTCATGCTTGAAACTTAGACCAACAAGCTTAGAGCTTTTATGAAGAATTGAAGGGACGTTGAGATCAATGGTGAATTTATGAAGATGAGGTCCCCTAGAGGCCTGTAATGTAATTTTTATAAATTTTTGAAGTTAATGAAAGGTCATTTGAGCCAGTTTAATACATAAAACCTTCTAGTTTGTGTATATTTCAATTTGTTGCATCCATAGTAGTTGTCTTAATGGGTTCCATGCCTATTGTGTCTTTTGGTTTATTGTTGTTTGTAGAGTTTTAATTTTGTAGGTGAGTTTCGAGATTTGTAGGGAGGTTGATGTCCTCGATCTACATTAGTCGATATTAGAGTGGGTTGTTATCATGCAAAGGGGAAGAAAATTGTAGCTCCATAGCTAAGGTCGTGGGTAGAGTTGGGGGAGAAGTAAAGTGAAGATTACAACTCCATCATTGAGGTGTTAGGTAGAGTTGTAGGTGGAAAAGGTGAAGTGAGTAAAAGAAGACAACTCCAACTAAGATTAGGTAGAGGTTGTTGAGTGATTGTGGGTAACTCCAACAATGACGTTGGATAGATTTGTTTAGTGGAGAAGGAGAAAACTCATTTGAGGTTTTGAAGATTTGGAAGGTAGATTGAAGTTTTCTATTGTTGAGATAGCTCCAACAATGGATTGTTGGGTAGAGTTATCTCATGAAAGAAGATATCCATCTGGACTTCTAAAAGTTTCAAGTGTAGATATCGATTATAAGAGACATGTGAAATTTGGTGTGATAGTTGGAGGCATAAGCAAAAGGAGGTCACATGAAGTAATGGCCTCAATAGAAGTGTGCAATGAAATGAGAAAATTAGTGGGTAAGTTGGAAGCCATAGAGGCAGTGGAAGCAATTGATAAGACCTTGGTTCATGATATGTTGGTGAAAACTTTTATAGAAAGGAGAATATCCCTCATAGAGGATGAGGCCATAATAATCAATGAGCAGATTGAATTGATGGTGGATATTGTGGAGCAAGCTATGAAGCCATGCCTAGGAAAGAAATCAAATCAGCATGATGAAATGAAAATGGAAATTGATGAATACCTCGCAATTGTTGAGGGAGAGGATGAAATTGATGATGATAAATACAATGAAGATGGATATGAAGAGGATGGTGGTAGTGATGATTATGAAAAGAAAGGGATAACATTGTGTTACCCACCAGCCTAGATCCAAATCCTAGTCTCTATCAAGCGCCGAGAGGAATCAAATCTCCCGAGGTGCAAACGCTCAGGTATTTCACTCAAGGAGAGCTAGTAAAAATAAATTACTATAGCCGACATAAGAAATAGAAATTACACAATCTCCCTCATATTTACATTTTACTTTGTATTATTCTTTTTTGTTCATGGCCAACATAATATTTATTACTTTTTACTTTGTATTATTCTTTTTTGTTTACTTTGTATTATTTTGTTACTTGACAAACACTCGACAAACTTTACAAGATCTCCCTCATATTTACTCTTTACTTTGTATTATTCTTTTTTGTTTATGGCCGACATAATATTTATTACTTTTTACTTTGTATTATTCTTTTTTGTTTATTTTGTATTATTTTGTTACTCGACTAACAAGATCTCTCTCATACTGGGTTGTAGAGCGCGTCTCGAAGCAATAAGAAGGAGAAACATTGGAAGATGTCCCTTGGGGGACATAAGTTGAATTCAAAAATGGATTTGCAGAAGTGAAAACATGGATGAAAATGAAACTACTGAGTTGGAAACAACGGAGATTGAAGAAAATAAAATCAAAGACTCCCAAAAGCAAAAAGAGTAGCAAATTAAAGAAGCTTTCTATGAGAATGAGGTGGATACAAACCCCTAGGGCAGTGAGATTAGAATATATGAAGAATTCAAGTGTGAAACATTAATCTCCTTGAGTTACTGTAATGATGTTGTTGAGTTGAAAAATGGGCAATGTGCCTATGAGGGGATGTTAGTAATTAAAGAAGATAAAGATGATAGTGATGAAATTACAGGGAGATATTCGAAAACAAGCCTTGGAGGGCATTTGATTTTGTTAACAATTTCCTTGGTTGTGATTGTGTAGGTACAATTGAGGGAGTTGAAAGCATCTTGTGTTGGAATCTTATTAATACTGAGAGAGGGGGTGAATCAATATCAACACAATTATGAACAATTTTTACTTATTATCAATTAGAACTGGAACTTTAAATTATGCATTCATCATACACTGAAACATTCAATATCACATGCGCAATAACACAAGGATTTTTACGTGGAAACCCAAACGGGAGAAAACCACGGAATGTTCTCTTATATTGAAAAGATTATATTCAAGGAAGCACCAACTTTTGAAGTTCTCCAACACCAACTTTTGAAGTTCTCCAGCACCAACTGGAAGGAGGCACCAACCCCCTAGTTTTATAGGCTACGACTTGAAGGAAGCGTTGACTCCCTAATTTACTAGCTTCAACTGGAAGGAGGCACCGACCCTCTGTTCCTTGTTCCATCTTGCCACCATGATATGACTGTAGAAGATATTTCTTTGTTTTTCAATTGATCCATGCACACGTCAGATAATATGCAATTCACTACATTGTTCACACCTTCTGTATACTGAGATCTTACAATTGTTGAATTGTATCACATGCTTCACTTCACTTCATCAATATTGCACACTTGACATCATACTTCACGACATTCTGCAATCTGCGCTCTAGTTCAATATGTCGTTATGTTTCTGCACATCTGCAAACTCAACTGATATTGTGCATCCTCTAATGTGCTATTGTTCTGACTTAGCGCATCTATATCAGATCAATCTACGCACCCTCTGTTATGCTACACTTATGTCTTAATGCATCTGTCTTAGAGAATCTGTGACCTTCTGCATACCATCTGCGTTAGTGCCTTTCTGTTCATACACACTTATCTCAGATTCACCTCATCATACTACAAATCTACCGCTGTGCTGCATATGTGTCTTCACGCATCTGTTTTAAATCATCTGTGACGTACTGCATACTATCTCAGATAAACTTCATCATCCTATGCATCTACCGTTGTGCTGCAACTCTGTCTTCGCGCACCTGTCTCAAATAAACTACTTTACTTTGTGCATCACTAGTTGTGCTTCAAATCTGTCTTCATGCGTCTATCTTAGATCATCTATGACTTTCAACGTACTATCTACGATATTGTCATTATGTTCTCACACATTTGTGCATCATATGTAGTCCTGCATTTCTATCTTTGCGCAACTGCCACAGATAAACTATATCATCCTGTGCACCATCAATAGTTTTGTTCTTATGTTCATGCACACTTGGCTCTCTGCTAGATTATGTTGTTCTAGTTCCACGAGCCCTTGCTACCCCAAAATAAGAAGCTTGCCAAATCAGAGTACTACCACTTTCACATCTTCAAACTTACTTCAACTCTCCAACTTGGATTCTTATTTATACTTGTCCTGCGCGAATAGTATGTCCACAAGTTGGTCGTAGCATCCCTTCTTCCTTGCTCTCAGCCAAGCTTAGTTCACACTTCCGCCACTTGTCATGTTCTATGCCACTGAGGTGTCCTCCCTTGTGGATCTTGCACATACTTGGTCCTTTGCATAGTGGGCCTTGCACCCTTAAAGTACCATCACTTGTGGGTCTTGCGCACTTGACTTGTTCGAACCGCCACTTTCTACCAATACTCTTGTGCGCTTCAACTTGTATACTTCTTCTAATTGGTGGGTCTTGTGCACTTATGGGGCTTGCATACCTGTCCAACCGCTTCTTGCTTCCAAGTCTCTTGCACACTTCCAAAACTTGTCCAACCATCTCTTTGGCATATACCTTTGAAGTGGCATAACTAGGTGGACTTAGGACTTGTACATTTACCATATGTACTTCTTCAAACTAGATGTACTTATGTACTTCAAATTGAATGTATTTTTTCAAACTGGATTTCATATACTTCTTGAAACTAGCACAAGAATACTAATTCCTCTTTACATCAATTGACATCAATGACGACCAAAGTTCAACAATTTCTCCCTTTGATATTGATGTCAACACCTCATGAAGTCATGCATGCCAATCACCTCATGAAGTTGTATAAGCATATATTCTATTCGCAATACTCTCCCTGTGTTCTTGCCAATTTGAGCCATTGCTCATCTACGCATCATTTGCTTAATATTTTATACGAATAGTAATATAATAATTTATTAATAACATCATTAAATCAAAAAATCATCAAAATATCTTTTTATTTGACATTTTAACCAAATTGATCCTTAATCTCTTAATATATTGTTTAAATATTTTATTCAATATTAATGCAATGCTTTACAAACCATTTGGTGAATAAACAAAGGATGTACCAGACAAGAATGCTCAAGGTAAAAAACATAACATATTAAACATAATCTTGTAAAACAATGCACAAAATTACATATATGCAAAGAAACAAAATTGAAGATAACTATATTCGTATTAAATTATTATTTTTTAAAATAATGATTTGTATTTTTTAATCAATTTTTTAATTTTATTTATAAAAACCAAGGTTATATGTTCATCATGATGCATTCTTTCTTTTTTTAAATATTATAATAAATTTAAGAATTTTTCATTAATGATTAGTATTTTTATACAAATTAATTTAAGACAAAAAATTCTAGGCACAGATAGATGTTAAGACACCTTTATATAGCCAAATTCCAAGTACATGGCAGATCTGGGCTCTACAGAAAAAAATGGAGAAGGAATATGACCCATGACCTTTTACTTAAAATTTATTACAGTCCTTAACTGACTCCAGATTTAACGACTGTTGATAGTTCTACTTTGTTTTTGAATGTATGTGAGGAATATAAAGATTTAACTTTGATACTTCCAAAAGTATAATGATCCGTAAAGACATGTAATAGACTCATTTCATGGTTTTTGCTTCGTTTTTGAAGATACGCTAAGGTGGCTTACCAGAGTTTTAAAATGTAAAATAATGAACAAGTTTGACAACCTTTTACCAGAGTTTTTTAATGTAAGATGATGAACAAGTTTGACAACCTTTTACATAAGATGTTGCTTGTAAGATATTGCTTGTAGAAGCACAATCAATGCTGAAAAGCATCATATGCAAAATTCAATTTTGTTATTTATGGAAATTAAGAACAAATCAAAATCAGAGAAAAATCATTAAAAAGCCATATACCCTTGCAAAACAATATTAAAAAGACTTATTTCAATTTTGTTATTTATGGAAATTAAGAACAAATCAAAATCAGAGAAAAACCATTAAAAAGCCATATACCCTTGCAAAACAATATTAAAAAGACTTATTTACATATATTTGTTGTACAATCCCAATTAGTATTCCCCTTAATATAGAAGTTCTACCCACCCCACGTAGGGTGCCAACCCAGACTAATCCATGCAATGATCATGCCACAGCATGTGACACGAGACGGCTCGCCGTTCTGAATGCTGCCACCTCCTCCATGCAAAGCACAGATTGAGCCTATACCACGTTTAATCTCCTGCATAGACGTTAAGATGGGATGCAGGCATGCAGGCCACTCACACGCATCGCTTTATTGTCTCAGGTAGATCATTGTTCTGGAGGGCTAATTCCTCGTCCGGACTGGCAACACTCTCATGTGAAGGTACCAAACCTCGTCATCTCAGCAGTTCTCGTCATGATAATGATCGTAATGGGCTATTATGGCACTCAGGATAAGTATATAAACGGGCAAAAGAAAGACCGGCAATCTTGCATCTACAACAATCCAACCCATAGCACAGTTACTGTCCAGATTCCCAGAAAGAAAGAGCTGCAATCTTTTACAGGGTGCAGAGAACTAAAGCTAACACTGCTGCAGTGTTTCTTATGGCACAACGAGGCAAGAGCAATAAAGAGGGGACTACCAAAGCACCAGCCCCGGTCACCTCCTGTATGAGAAGAGCGGTGTATGTGGCGCAGGCCTACAAGAACGAGATTCATGAGAATGTGCAGTCCACCATCAATGAGGCAGAGGAAGTAGCAAGGTTTGAGAGGCAGTTTATATCTGATGAAGAAATTTGAGCAGTATTTAATAGTTGGATTGAAGACCCAGGCAACACCCAGAGCCCGAACCTCTCTTTCAGCGCACTGTGGCAGAGCTGTGGACTCATAAATACCTGATAGGCAAGGTGTTTATCGAGAGGGTTGAAGCTTATAATGAAATCTTGCTGCAGCAAGATGCAATGCAGACCCAACTGCTGGATTCTCTGGCAGAAAAAATGAAAGACATGGAGAGGGTTATGAAGCTGATTGCTGCTGGTTTGGGAATTGATACAGGTTCGCGTCCACACTGGCCTTTCGCCCGACTCCCCGGCTACTATTTACTCAGGCGGTTCTGATGACAGCCCACAGTAACGGGTTCTCCTATTTTAATTTTTCTTGTTTTTTAATTAGACAGTCTTATCTAGGGCAACTTTGCTGCATTGATTGGCTCTGTCTAACTGTTTTGTTTAGATTCCTTATCAAAAACTCTGCTACTTGGTTTTTTTGCATGCCCACACTTAGGCGCAGATACATTTGGGTCACTCTTTAATGGTCTTTGCAATAGCTCTATGGCCTGTTTACCACTCGAGGGCCAATATCTGTGTTGTGTTTTTTGCTGGTTATGACTGTGGATGTATGTAAACTTTTTACCAGGCAATGAAAGGTTCTTATATCTTTGCTACAAAAAAAAAATAGAGGTTCTACCACAATTCCACGACATCTACATAAAACTTGAGAAAAATCATTTATTTTCAGATCAGCCCATATGTTAACTATGTGACTTCGAAGACCCGTGCTCAGTAACATTTCCTTGTAATCAGTTTTGAATCAGTCCAAGCATTTACAAAGGCTCAAATTCCCTTGTATTAGACTCGTTGATACATCTAAATAGAAAATAGGCACTTTATGTTTAAGATTGATCAAAGTCAATTTCAAACAAATGTGACAGTACAGAGATTCCTAGGATTTTAAAATAATTACATTGAAGATAGAAAAATGTGAATTTCCTGCAAATGCCTTGAAACATTTTTGTTAAAATTGAATGATCAGCTTATACAAGTTCGATGCTTGTGCCTTGACTAAAAGATGCAGAGAATGAGCACCGAGTGCTTGCATGCACAAGTGACTAACTTAAATGAAATAGAAGGGTATGCGCTATAGTACATTGCCTTCAGACTGTGGTTCAAAAACTGAGAGAATATTAAAAGCAGAGGATCCAAGATTAATTCCTCGAACCATTCGACCATGAGCCACCTTGATTCTATGGCAAAAAAGTAAAATTGCATCCCAAAGAGCAGTCCGTCCCTGATTATAACACAGGTAACAAGTTAGTTCACAAGGCCAGAAGATAGAGTATGCTTGAATGTTAAAGACGAATCATAAGATTGTTAATCTGATGCTGGAATGGATGTGTGGTTTAAGTTTGATGTCAAAGGATTGGGGCTAAAATTTAATGCCCTCATTCCCCAGCATTTATGTTTCTCATTTACTAAATTGTAAAGGAGCCTGGACACGAACCGCTGGTCTGCATTCAGCTAGACATACAACATGCAAAGTTGTAAGTTGTAACTATCAATAGTGACCTAGACAGGTTGTAAGTACCAATACTGCCAATCTTAGTCGATCTTGGTCACAGGATGGATGGACAAATCCAAGTACACTTGATTAATCCTGCTATAAGGGTGTTGCCTATAAGAGACTGTACCCTGTTAACTCTTTCATTGTGATACCGGATTATATCTGTTGTGTTTTGTGGTTGTGCCAGCACTTTGTTTTCATTGTGAGCTCTAAAATAATGACTGATGTGCTCACTAGTGCTTTTCTGTAATTTTAACTGAAATCTGCACATAAACTATATGCTGATGACAGAAGGTGTGTTCTATGCTACCCATTTGCCATACAACATGTGATGTTTGAGATGCAGCAAACCAGTTCTTTCATACCCAAAAAATAACCTGTATTTTCTAGATAATGATTTGAACTGTATGAAAGGGAGCTGACCCATTCAAACCAGATAATTCAGTTTAGATGAACGTACCTGAAGAGAAAACTGCAGCTTTTTATCCCAATACAGTGCAAAAACTGGAGGACTCTGCTTTCCCACTGCTAGTACACATGCTCCAGGGTGCAAAACAGTAGGAGCAGAGGACAAAACTGCAACATACTTCTCCGGAAATCTTTCTTTTGGGGGCAGAATACTAACAAATAAAGGATTATTGCTAGACTGTGTACTTGGATAAGAAGTGGGCTCCACATGCAGCATCCACTGTGGATGCTCCAAAAGTGCACAGAAAAGATACAGAAGAAGATGTGAATCTGTCGGCAGTTCGAGAGTCCATCTTTTGTTTGCTTTGTCATAAATTTCCCCTCTTCCCTCAAACTCGTACTTCTTCACACACGTTCCTTCTGCGAGTTCTGCATATTTCCACACAAATTAAAACTATACTTTGGAAATTAACACTTGATTCTGGGAACTGTTTTAACATATCATTCTTAACTATATGTAAGTTAAGTCGGCAAGCCAGACTGGTATTACTCAAAATCAAACCTAAAAATGTTTTTACCTTTAATCCGTTGTACTGTGTAATCTGCACGAACACTACTCTGTGGTAACAGCCCCTTCACCCACTCTCCTTTCATCAATGCACGTAGCCTCTGATGCTCAGTTACAGCATCTAAACATTCTTGAATAAGAGGATTGAAAGGTTTCTCTTTTGGGGCTTGAGGGCCTAGTAAAGATGACTGTGGAGCTGCATTTAAGATAGTAAGAACTCATCAGGGATTGAAACGCTGAGATTTCAAAGAACTTATAACACAGTGCCCAGCCTTTTAACAACATAAAATATGCACTTAGCACTTGAAATAATCACTTAATGTAACTTACTAGGAGGAGCATCTCGTGCTTGTATGAGATTAGCACGCAACTGATGAAGAACTCCATCCTCATCAAGGGTAAACGTTGTCTGCCACTCATTAGCAGCATTGTCAGATGATGCAGCAGCAGAGACTCCCAAATCTGGTACACTACTACCTACTTGTGTTATGGTGATAGAAATCCCAAGCCTAGCTGCTGCTTGCATGACCTATTTTGTAAAAAATGCAAATCAATATTCAAAATCACATTTGATATGTAAAAAATTAAAATCTTACACATTTGGGAGTAAACTGTGTTTGAGCAATCTATTACCTGGATATGACTGGTTTCAATTTTTTGAACAAGAGGATTAAGCAAAACTTCAGAGAACCACTGCCGTAGCCGATCACTCCATTGCTCAATATGAGGGTAAACACCCAAGTTTTGAAAGGCTTCTATTGACTGCTCCATTGACATGGGAGGGGGGAGGTCGCCCTCTCCCTTTTTAGGTGGTGTGCTAAACTTTTGTGAGTTTGGAGACATCCTAACTGTCCGCAGGGACGTGTTTCTTGGAGTACCGGTGAAAGATGCTGAATTTGGAACAGGACTTGGAGAGTTACCACCTATTCCATGAAGGGTTGGTGGCGGCGTTGCAAGACCCTGGTTTGAAGGTGGTGTTACCTTTGATGCAGACTCTGTCATTTTTTCTTCCACGTCTGCCAGAAACTCTTCAAGCTTTTCCTCTGTCGGTATTTCCTCCTTTATAAGAGTAGACCTTGGTTTAGACCATGGCGTTGAAAATTGCCTATCCCAAGGGGCTGTGTTTTGGCCTGCTACTTGTGATCCTGCAAGGTATGGATTACCTTGAGACCCTGGCGATCTATTTGCAACTGGAGAGAATGGGGAAATGTTGCTGACACCCACATCTCGCCTCTCCAATCCAGACCATTGAGATTGACCAGGTCCCACTGCACGAGAACTTTTGGAAGACACTTGATGAACAGGTACTAACAGAGATGAGGGAGATGGAGTCGATGATTTCCTTGATCTTTGTGGCTTTTGTCTACAACCAATATCTGAAGGGGAGTCAGTGTTTCCCTGCTCAATATTCCTCTTCCTTAACCCCAGAAGCTCTTGTTGATGTTCTGTCAAACCAGATGTTGGTGTAGTTGTGTTTGACGTTGATCTTGTTGCTGAATCTCGAGGAGGGGTTTGAAAAACAATATAGCCATTTGAATCTGCCCTTCGTTGCAATGAAAATGCTTTAAGGAGAGCCAACATACCTGCCAGGTACACCAATCCCACTGATATCTGTAGCACCTTGGCAACCCCATCTGCAATCAGAAGAAAGAACAATATTAGTCCTTGTACAACGGATATCTAGTATTCCTACTTATGATCCAGTCTATTCGGCCTGAAAAAGTTTAAAACCTATAAGATAGAAAGCCAAACAGTGAAAACTTACAAGAAAAGTATCGGAGGATGCCTACAGATGCTATCAGTTCAACAACCGTTTGTTCCCTGCAACAATTTATGAAAAGCGCTTTGTCACATGAAATGCTTGAAAATATACCAATTTTTAAGAACCCTTAGGCCACAGGGGCCTTGTCCACCTGCAGAGTTCTCCCTGGACATAACTTAGGAACTAAAGACAGAACGGAATTTTTCACTTGGGTGCACTGGGCCCATGTGTAAGAGGTAGATATTGGATCCTACAGTAGAATGGTCTTAAGTCGTTGGATTAGTTCTACCAATTTAAAATTCAAACTACTTCATCGTGAATTGTTTCTGGAAATAGAAGCACAGGATTACTATATATTGGCATGGTCTGCTGGCATTACTACAAAAGATAAAACTAAAATGACCCAAGTCACCCTGGCCGCTATGAGTAAAATTGTTAACGAATATAGACAATGATGATAAGAAACTAGAAATTAGTAAGCTGCCAGTCCAGACTTCCCAAGTCATAGTGACTTCCCAAGCCATACCGAGAATTTGGATGCCTAGCCACGGTGAAAACATTGGTGCCTCTTTGCAAAGGAAATATTAAAAAAACAAAACAAATTAAATAAAATTATAATAAAATACAGAATGCAGTTCAAGCAGCTGATTCAATCATCTGAAAAGCAATTCTTGCCCGCTGCATCCTGTCCAAAGAACTATCTAGGGTTTAAAACTGGAATAAACGGTTTAAAACTGGAATAAACCCTTGAATAAAGTTTCATGAAGAAAACATCGTATTACTTTACTAACCCTTTGCAAGGTTTCATAGATCCCATTTAAGGTTTTCTAGGCTTTAAACTGAAAACCAGAGCAATGAATGGCATTTAACAGGAAGTGTATAAAGCATAAAAAGAAATACAAATATAAAAATGGCGGAGAAATCTTAAAACTTCCAACTCGGCAATAGTTTTAACGACTTAAAACTTCACGCCGAAATTAAACCAAATGCCCTCTGTGTATTTATTTTTCGAGATAGAACTTACCATACAAAAAGGCCCAACAAAGCGATTGCAGAAGTAAGACATATAGTGATGATGACAGTAAAAGCGAGCATGGAGGGTCGGAGACTTCTGGCCGATAATGCAGAGGAAATGGCCGGGTTTACATAGACTGAAAACTTTGACTGATTTTTTGGCGGGCTTCTGGGATTCGCCATGGCTCCGTAAGTCTGAAACCCTGAATTGAACCGTATGGTGCTTGTGTTAATAAAAAGGGAAAATGGGAAGGATGGAGGAGGGCAACATGATGAAGATGAGCATGCCTACCATTACCATGCCGGGGAGCTTCAATCCCGTTTGAATTCGAATGACCTCTAGGGTTTTATTTGTTTTCCAAACGTACAAACCATGTGGTCATGTGGGATTAAGGAGCTGGACTAGAGGTTTAATATATTTTATGGACGGAAAATATATTAAAAGAAAATACTTCCTGATTCGGGGATATTCTTGTTTATAAAAACTTTTAATTTCATTTTTCAAAATGTTGTGGTTTTTTCAACTATGTAATAATTTTATATGGGTAATTATTACGATATAACTAACGGAAATTATCAAAGTGGAGTTGGGCAAGCTTGTGGTGGTTCGGCATAGAATTTTCTTCGTGGTCTCTCCAGGGTTGATGAGCTTGGCAATAGTAGAAATTGGGTACCTCTTGAGTTAGGCTCCGGACAAAGCAATGGTGGTGTAGTGCAGCCAATTGCTCGTGGACTCTTCAACGAGCCTGGAAATGGAAAGAGTTGGACCCTTCTTGAATTTGGGCACCAATTAGAACTTGGGCAGGGTAGTGCAGCACTTTGGTCGCGGGCACTCCAGTGAGCCTGGCAACAGCAAGAATTGGGCCTCCCCGCAAGGATTGGACAGTGGGTTTATCAATTTGGAGTCTCCACATGGGCAGGACAGTCCGTCTTCAGAAGTCCTATCACACTTGTTGGAGCTGGAAAGTCAGGTTCGATGGCTCAGGGGCGAAAAATTCGATCAGATAAAAAAGCTCTTTCACACCTCACCACCTTCGTCCAAATCTCAACTTCTGAAATCCACAATGGCTGCACCAAAATGAAGGAGTACTTTGATGTGCTTGTTGGAAAAATGGATAATGGATGTCCTTGTTCAGGTGATATCAGCACTCAAATTAACTCTCTACACAATAATCTGAAAGTGGTTGAAGCAAAGCTCGATGGCATGAGATCTGATTCTAGAAACAGTCCTACAGTCTTCCACGGCAATAACGAGGAGAACGTCGGAATAGTGAATGGAAGCAAGGAGAAAATTGGCCATCAGTGTTCTGTTTGATATTCCATGGTTTTTCCAGAACTGCTTGGTTAAAGTCCTTTTGTAATGGATCTAAGAAGCTAGTTAATTATCTATCTACTCGATATGTATTTCTTTTGCTGTCTTATGTTAAGAAAGTTTTTAAGGATCCACAGTTGTCATAGAATTAAGTGTGTATGAACTGCAAAGACGAGAATCGGATGAGCCTGCTATGACAGCTCTCCAATTTTGGGAACAGTCTTCCAGACTATATTTTGTAACTCTGCTTCTTTTTTTAATATAAAAGCTCGTCACTCATTCTTGTAAAAAAAAAACTAATGGAAATTATCAAAGTTAGTTTAAGTGGTGATGGGTCAGATGCTATATCTTTTTTTTCAGCGGAAAAATCACCTTCCTGCTATTCCGAAGGAATCAAGGAAAGCTAACATGCACGGGAAATCTCAACGGAATTGAACCCGGGCGGATAGATGAAATCCATCTAACCCCACCAAAGGACCACCGTATCCTTGACCAGGGTCAGATGCTATATATTATTATATCTAAAATAAATAAAAATTTAAAAATAAATATGTTATATTGGATGTTAGTTTTAAAGTATAAGTGTTTTTTTAAATAAATTTTTAAAAATTTTGAAATATTTTTTATTTTAAAAATGATATGTAGTGATGATGACGATAGTTAATGTTTATTGAGATTAATTTAGTCTATAGAACTTAAGAGAAAAAAGATGAATTATTTGGATTTTTGTAAAATTGTATTCGTATGCTCAAAGAATTTACAAAGAAGTGTTCCTCACTTTGATTTATAGCACATCATCTTCAAGGAATATGAGACCTTCCTTACATGGAAAATGATTGATCCCCTCACTTTGATTTATAGCTACTTATATTTGACATTGTATATTTTATGATAGTATTTCTTTGTAGTTGTTAAAGAGTAGTATAAATAATTAATATTTTACATTTTTTATTTAATATTTTTTAAAATTGTTTTTTAAATTTTTCGAAAAGTTGATATTTAAAATTTTGTTTTAATGAAATTGTAAATTTTAAATATTAAGATAATATAATTTATAAATTTAAAGACCCCCGAGACGGGTGCCAACACGGTGATACCATTGAATGTAATGAATGGCCTTAGGTTTGACAAGTCGACCAGCGCATGCAGGGAGGTGTGTGGAAACAATGTAAAGGATATAGTCCCTCGGCAAAGGATGTGCTTTTGTCAATGTTCAAACATGGGGTATGATTATGGAAGTTGCCTTGGTTTTCCTGTATGTGTTGTTGTCAACTCACTTATGTGAGTCTTCATGGATGCCCAGGATGGCCTTAATCATGATGAGAGCCCAACTTATGAGTACGCTTGAGGCCTCTGGAATAGTTGTTAACGAATCCAACACCAACTTGAAGTTGCTTCCAGCGGTAAACTCCATAACCGTCAGACCTACTCTCTGCACCAGAATTTTATCGCCTGGCTTGGGCATTCGTATCAGGGCTCGTCACTTTAGGTGTGGGTTCCCTGGGCTGACAAAATGGAAAGAATGAAAGTCACTAAGAAGAAGACGGCCAATGGCCCAAGAAGTATACATATGTTGCGTGCTCTGAAAGAGATGGGGAGAGTACAGGCGTTCTTTGAGAATGAAATTCCTCCCTTTACCAGTGCGTGCACAGTCCATTTGGAGAATCGCTTGAAGTAGATTGGTTGTAAACCAAAGGTTGATAAGCTAGAGAACAAAATTGGTGGGATGATGGAGGATTCGGGGTCCTCTCACACCAGAGAGACCCGTCACACAAAAACCTTGGGGGTTTTATGAACCATTAAGGCCCTTCTGACCATGGCTATGGAAGACTACCTTCAAGGGCAGTTCTCGGATAATTCTGATACACCTCCCCTGGTGGTCCGCATTACAAACCTCGAAGCTCGTCTGGACAATTTGGCGAGGAACCACCGACTGTAAGCGGCTCGCATCGATGCTAAATTGGATGCTTTTGCTTGTACATATACTGGGAAGACCTTTAGCGACCCTTTGCCAGACAGGCCATTGGACATGCAGCTTGTGTTCAGGAGATGTCCCTCGACTGTCAACCGAGAGGTAAAGCGAGAGAACTTAGGTGTCGACCCCTCTCATGTCTTAATTTTTTATGATGAATAGTTGTTATGTCATTAGGGTCATTGTTTTTTAATAGCTGGTGGAACTGGTTTTTTCAAGAAAATGAGGACACAACCCCTGGCTGGTGGGGGAACTGCATGAAACTTCCTTTGGAAAACACTTATACTACCATGGTTTGTTAGTCAGGGGTCTTTTTTTATTTAGCTAGTAAATATTGTGGGTTGGAAACTAGGATAGACAATGCTTGGACATGGATTGCCACTAAAATGGCTTTGTATAGTTTTATCTTTCTAGATTAATATAATTTTCCGAACCTTACCAAAAAAATTAGAAATTTAAAGAGTTTTTAATATTCTGAAATCAATTTGTATGAGTTTTGAGTTTTGAGTTTTAATTTTTTTCAATAAAAAAAAAACTCTATTTCTTGATATTCATTAAGTGGAATTAAAGAAACCATTACAAAAACCATAGTCACCATAATCTTTGGCTATCTGAAGCATAACAACTCAAAAATTGGTTATCCACTACTAATTACAGTCATCCATACTATTGTCATTTTCATCTATTTGATGTCGTCTATACTTCATAGCTTGATTGCAATTTAGAAGAAACAACTCACAAAACAATGTCCTCCAAAACTAATAAAAAAACAGATGTTATTTTTTTCTAAGAAACTTCTGATTCAACAAAAAGAACAACTCCATAACCTCAATTATTCAATATGCTTAGAATGATCCTGAAGAGACCATAACATGGTCTTTGTATTCATCATAGAATAAGAGTCCTTCATGGATAACAGATCTGCTTGAGAATTAAACTGTCTAAAAATATTAGTATATGCAATGAATTGAAAATACCTCTGTAGCTCTTGAATTCTCAATTTCTAAGAGTCCGAGATATTTACTTGGAGACATGCTCATCCAACTGCCTAATCCAATATTACCTACGAAACCCCAGCCACCTGTAGTGATAAGAAATTCCATTTCACAACACACAGGAGCAAGCCCCAAAGGGCCAAAAGTTCATCCTGAGAGTTGGTTCCATGGCCGCAACCCATCCACATCTAAAAATAATGATCCTTCTTGAATTTTATAACCATTCCAACCCCACAATCATTGTCCTATGCTGCTTTGTCAAAGAATCCAACGGGATAACCAGAAGTAAATGAGGGAAAATTTAATAGACGCATAGGCACGTCCCTAAGATGACTTTGAAATTCTTTATAGGCTCCAAGTATTTTTACCGAGATACCAAAGAAACTCCTTTTAACATCTTCAAAAATGATATGATTCCTATAATTCCAAAGTCCCCAAATAACAAATAAGGGAAGATTGAACTGTTCTCCCACCACAGAAACCCAATTGCTGAAATTTACTTCAAAAGAGTTCATACCCCCACATGTCGAGATATTAAGGGACTAACGAATTTCCTTCCAAGCAACTTTGGAAGCAACACAATATACAAACAAGATCCACAAGGTGGCAATGTCCCCGACGTTGCCACCTGGGCTAGGTAGCAGTAGATAGTTGTCGCAAAGGAAACTGATGTTGTATTGTAAAAATGGTAATGTAGTATATATTTGCAAATGTGTGAGAAAATAACTTTTGTTATTTGATGCGATAAAAAACAAGAATATAATAAAAAAAAATATACAACAGCAAATGCATTGCATTGTTCTATTTTATAGATAGGAGGTGATTTTGAGACAATAATTGAATAGTTAACAAAACCCCATGGATTTGCTTTGAAGAGGGCAAAGCACACGAACCTGCTTACAAATCTCAATACCCTCATTTGCTCGGGATACACAAAGCTAACAACATAAATCACGGTGACCAAATACATGATTAATTGCTTGTTTGCAATAGAGAAACAAGCTATGAATTTGAAATGTAGGCCTAGACAGAGGACTAGAACCAACAGCAGGAAGCTAGTCTCCAGTCAATTATATTGAATGTTCCAAGACTATGAAAAAACAATAGAAGGCAAGTTTGTGTTTTATGGCAGCAAGTTAGATAAGAGAAAGAAAACATATAATTTTTTTACTTGGTTTGATTTAATACCTATTGTTAGATTTGAAGTATTTTGAAAGCGTTAAAACAATTGAAGCCATGGACTGATTTCTTCAACAACTTTCTTACAACTGAATTAAATGTCAACAAGGAAAGTCAAATGGGTTCACAATATGACATTTGGCAGCATGTGGTTCAACCCCACAACCCCCTCACCACTCCCTAGTGGAATACACATGGCCCCCTCTGATTAGTTGCTCCCATAGCGAGTTTTGGTATTTTATTGCAATATTAAATATTCACATCAATTTACAATATTTCATGGCTTAATAGCACATGGATACCATAATATCAAATACTTGTATTTCTAAATAAAATCTGAGCATACACTAGTGGGGCCTTGGCCTTGAGCTCCACGCTAGGGAAACATACATCGCATGTATTCAATATTTACATTAAAAGCCAATATATCATAAGGGTCAAAATGGGTGCAACTATGTTTATGTGGTGCATATATGTGTGGATGTCTATTTACTGATGCATAACAGAAGATAAAGATTAAGTAAAGGCTAATCTATTAAAAGAAGGTCAAAATCGTTGATAACTGCGCTAATACTGATTCACCCCCCCCCCCCCCCCCCTCTCAGTATTAAATCGATTCCAATGTCCACTAGACCTTTACCTAACATATGAATCAATTTCAAAGCAAAGGTTACTTTTGTGTCAATGATGCATAGGCCTCAATTTGGAAATATTAGTTTGGTTCCACATGGATCAAAGCCCAATTAAAAACATAGTTTGGATCATGTAAATATTGGCATCACATATTAGAGTAGTTGTGGTCTATTCCATCTTATTGTCGACATTTTGAGCATGTTTTTAGGTCAAACTGTACATACTTCTTAAGGAAATATACATAAGGAACAATATGTTCTATAATGTTAGTAGACAATGTAATCTTATATGTAATTGGTCCTACCATATCTAAGACTTAATAAGGTTCACAGTGTTTATGTGATAGCTTGGCACAAATTCCAAGATTAGATGAGCTCTTACCTACTTCCCCCCTAAGAAAAACATAATCCCCAATTTGCATTCCTTGTGGATTCTACTTTTATCTATATAACTATTTGTGTACCTTGAGTTACATTCAAATTCTATCCATTTCTAGCAACATGCTCTTCCATTTAGTTGAAAGAACAGTCAACCATAGCATATGCACTGAGACAGAAGAAGACGACAAACAATGCATTAGCTAATTTAACTATATGTATATCGATGATACAAATATATAGTACATGGATGTAATCACCTATTGAACTAAATTTGTTCTCGAACTAACACCTATCAAGGTATAAGGCTAGGAGGAGGAAAAATAGGATCCAATACACACTTAGGATAAAGATTATATCTTATATGTGAAATACATAAAGAGGTGATATATGATTTCATGATTGTAGAGGGAGACATGAACTAACATTAGTGGCGTAATGGTGGTTAAGATCAACTTAGTGATCCCTTAGTGGTTATTAATTCCATTATGAATCACCCTTACTGGACAGTTATAGGCCCTACTAGTGGTGAGTGAGGTGGTTAATCTTAACGTAAAGGTTCCATAATGGTTATTAATACCATTTTCTATACACCATTAATGGGTCCTTAATTAGCCTATAATGACTGTTAGGGTTAGGGTTAGGCCATATATCTTGAATATCTGAAAAATGTGGTTCTCACCACAATTGTAATCACTCAAGTGTATATGAATTCATTGAATTTTGGTGTGAGAATACCCACCAAACATTTGTGTGGGTCTTTAATGTGACATGATTCTAAATGTTTTAGATTACTAGCCATATCTTCAATGTTTCCTTTAGAAGGTAATACCTAAAGTATCAAAGAAACTTTTTTAATTATATGCCTTCACACTTCGTATGCCTCGTCAAGACATTGTACAAATCATTGACAATTGCATGATACATTACTTTATCGTGGATGGATCTGACAAAGAATAAGAACTACATATTTGAAAACATAATGACAAGATCATTTCCTTGTAGGCTACTAATGACATTATAATAAAGTTGTTTCCTTTTAGGATATTAATAAGAAGCATCATGTTTAGATTTCTTTGTTATAGGATATTATTTCCAATCTACAGTTTTAGTGTAGAGCTTAAGGAAAATATTGGTCCCCTAATGGAAAATAATATATAGTTGTTGGCACTAAATTAAGACCTCAGGTTCAATGCAAATGCTAATAACAATTTGTTAATATCGACATTTTCAATATCTCATGATAGGATAAGGTCTCACTTGAGACATTAACAGACAATTATTGGAACACTTTTGACAAATGCATTTTATAGTGCATATTAATTATAGTTAAATAGCGAAAGCATAAATTAATTCAAAAGATCCATTAAATCTTACAACAGATGCATTAAAATTCATAATATCGAAAGCATAGACTAATCTATGAGACATTTGTTTAATAATATTCATACAAAATAGTTTAATGCACAAATTCAAAGTTAATAGTAACTCCCTGCACAGTAAAACTATGCAATAAAACTCTTGCTTATGGACTATACGTAAAACTACACAAATTTAGAGCATAAACATTTTAAAAAAAAAATTAACATGCTTTTATTCTATTTTGTTTACTCATTATCGACTTATTACTTTCCTTTCAAAAATCAATGTACAATAAATTTCAAATTAAATAAAAATTAAGACATATTTATGCACCCATATTAATATCAAATTATGCTATTTTTTATTAATTAAGATTACTCGACCATAATAATTTTTGGCCCACAAACAATATTTCCAATTATTTTCTTATAAAATTTATTCATAGGAACTTTGACCATTTTTCATAAATTATGTTAAAGGAGTCTAGTCGATTGGTCGAGTTTTACGATCAAGTTAATGTGGTTGACCAACCAGACAGTTGTGAAAAGTGTGTTTCAACCATTGAGTTTGTGAAATAGTGAGCTTTGAAATATATATATATATATATATATATATATATATATATATATATATAGTCTAATTCGACTTAAACAAATATTTGTGGTTGTCGACTAATGGGACAAATATGAAAATAATGAGCTTTTAATATAAATATATAGTCTACTTCAACTTAAACAAATATTTGTCGGTTGTCGACTAACCCGACAATTATGAAAATAGTGAGATTTTAAATATAAATATATAGTCTACTTCGATTTAAACAAATATTTGTTGGTTGCCGACTAACCCGATAATTATGAAAATAGTGAGATTTTAAATATAACTATATAGTCTACTTCTACTTAAATAAATATATGTCGATTATTCCAAATATTTCTTTAAGACAAGGAAAAAATCATTATTTTCCAAGTATATGCACATTTCCATTTCATTAAGTCAAGGAAATATTAATTCAACAAATCTCTTATAAAACTATAATAAATAAAATTACCGACATTAATAACTTAGTCCATTAACCGACTAAATGCATTACCTCATTTTAAGTATATTAAATAATATTACTGACCATTAGTCCTTTAACCAACTAAGTTCATCACCTCTTTTTAACTATATTAAATAATATTACCGACACCCACTACCCACTACGGTGTAATTATATAACTTCAACTTAAGTATAATCATATATGTCTACCTTGGACTAAAGCATAAATTTGTAGTTATACTACTCCAACACTTGGTTTTCAAATCCCAAATACCACTCATTACAAGGCTCCTAAAAACATGCCTTAACTCAAGGTATTGTTTATCATTTAATTAATAAATACAATTAATACTTAAACATCTAATCTCTCCAACTAAACAAATCAGCCCATGGTTTTATTAACCTAAAACAACTTTGGTTTTAATGAATCAAATCAACCTATGGTTTTCAAATTACCTATTAGACAAATTTGTCAAATCCAACCAACCTTTTAGACAAATTGGTCGAGCCCATATTTGACTCAATCACCATAACTTTATTAAATATTTATGTCAAGCAATTTCTATTTCTTTTCCCAATTAACATCGACTTATAATTTCAAATTTAGTTGGGCAATTTTACCAACCACTTTGTTCATTATTTGATGAACTATTTCCTTCCTGACTATAATCCTTATTGAATTGCATAACATTTCCTTGAATTTAGGAACTACACGTAAAACAAGTAAAACTAGCATTATTAGCATTCTCACACAGCCTTGGCAATAAAATATTATTTTTGCCATAAGGATTTAATTTAACGAAAAATAATAGAAATGAATAAAATTCCAGTTTAATTATCCATTCTTCTAAATTTTCCAAACCCAGACATATTTTAATTAAACGTTACAATTTCAAACCAGGAAATAAATTTCGATTTTGACTTAAATAAAAATAAACCGACTTACATCAAATCAATATCGTATAATTAAAATTGTACTTGAATTAATCCAAATAAATTGTACATTCCTATCTTAAAACCAAACTCAAGAAATTTTAACTAGAAATTCATGCAATTATTTAACCAACAATTAATTAAATAATATCTCAAAGATTAAAATGGAATTTCCAGGTGTTAAACTTATCTGTAAAATACTTGAAATGAGCAACTGGCTTCATGGCAGCCACGCTCCACCCGACCGTAGGTAGTTCTACTCTTTAATTTCTCAGCAGAATTCCACCCCGAGCCAAGACTCATGCATTCACCATAGGCTCTCACAAATCCCAGGTTTCTCTTAGGATTTCCTCACTTGGCAAACATGATTTTCCGGTTTGTTACCAAATCCATGCCAACTGTGCAATCCTTTCCCTTAGCTTCATTCTAACTAGCACCACAATGAAAATACATCACTACACCTGTTTTTAGAATTACACTAAAGGAATTTCTCACACCATTGCCATATCTCAAGTGCAACCAGAGGCAAATCAAGTGTACCAGTATAGACCCATCTAACTCTGGTTCTACAAAGCGCCGAGAGGGATCAAATCTGCAAGCCTTTCACCACTAAACTACAACACACATCCCTCTTTATTCTTATTTTTTATTTATCTTTTATATTTTTTTTTATATTTTATATTTTATATATTTTTTTTATGGGATAGACGGACACTTCCCCTCCACCCGAGCTGTAGAAATGTGCCTTCTCGGCGCAAAAATATCAACCTGAAAGTTAACAAAACAAGATTGGGATTACAGGTACTCTCAACCAACCCAGCTGCCACAACTTTGGATGAATTGGACACTTTGATATGGAACTGGACTTATTACTCTGTCCTTTAACAATTCCAATCGACCATTTTGTTCCAAT
The DNA here is from genome assembly GCA_027924585.1 of Larix kaempferi. Taxonomy (NCBI): domain Eukaryota; kingdom Viridiplantae; phylum Streptophyta; class Pinopsida; order Pinales; family Pinaceae; genus Larix; species Larix kaempferi. The sequence goes on along the minus strand of BSBM01000459.1, from coordinate 6,588,616 downwards.
TTCCTTCAACACTCCTACCTTCTTAGGATGCCCACTGCATTTTTTTCTCTTCTCTCCCCTTTGCTAATTTTTTGTTTTTTCCTCTTTACATTCTTTTTGTTATATGCATGCTCACCCAACAACACTTGTCAATTAATTCCTTAATTTCGCATCTAATCCTCCATTAACCACCCCTTTAAACATAATTGGCTCTTAAAACAAAATTAAGGGTTAAATAAGGATTAGGCTTAGTGAAAAGATAAAAAGTTTATTTTTAAAGGTTTTTAGGGTACACAAGGTTATGACTTAGCCCCCTTCTAGGCTATTCAACCCCCCCTCACTGACCTAGGTGAATACATGATTCCTTGTTCATTCAGCGTGTTGGTTCTACCACTGCCAGTTTAATTTTTATATTAACAGAGAAAAATACAACATGATTCTGCCTCACAGACACTCCCGGTATTTTACAAAATTGTGGTAACAAAATAATGGGGTTTAAACCAAGGGTGTTACAATATAAATTACCCTGGAAACCCCTCTACCGGGGAAAACCTGCAAACCAATGAGCTTTACCACTCATCTATTAATCAACACTCTTCGCCAATGTTTACAACCGTGATTTACTAGACAACAAATCACACTTCATTAAATTACATTATTACATAGCCATTACATATTATTTATATATGCAATACATGCACTAGCTCATGGTACACGAGTTAGTTACAACCAACTGATCATTAATGGAAATCCATAACTTCCTAACCACTTTCAGTAATTTTGTTACAGTTGACTTGACTCAATCAAGCTATGGTCGATTGCTCATTGAGCTTCTAGCCGTTCCAATGTTTGTTGACTTTTCATAAGGCAATCAATGTTATCGACCAAACAATTATTTCGTTCAGTCATTTGACCAGACTTCCACCATATGTCTACTTCCAACTCCAATAGACTTGTAGACTAGTCAACTATCGAATTTGACCATCAATTTCATGCAAAGAACATAGCATTCCCAACATTCTCCCACTTGTTGTTTTCTTTGCATAAACAGGAGATTCAAAACTTTAGTTCACTTAAGCATTGATTTCCTACACCGAGAAAACTTCTCAGTACTCACTAACTTGGTGAATGAGTCTGCAACATTCTTCACAATGTCTACCTTTTCTAGAAACACCTTTTGGTTCTCCACCACTTCTCTCACAAAATGATAATGGACATCAATATGCTCTGTCTTTGAATGATATGTTGGGTTCTTTGCAAGGAAGATTGCACTTTGACTATCACAAATTAACCTAACAACACGCTTACCAAAGCCAACCTATGAACATAATATCTACAACGAAATTGCCTCCTTGCTTGCATGAGTAGATGCCATGTATTCAACTTTAGTAGTCGACAATGCAATGACTGACTGCCTCCTACTCATCCAACTGACTACTCCACTGAATATATTGAAAACATACCCACTGGTCGACCATCTACGGTCGAGATCTCCATCCCAGTCGAAGTCCAAAAAACCATGTACATTGATTACATCTCTACTATAATCCATTGTGCCACATAGGTACTTGAATACTCTCTTGAATGCGGTCTAGTTCTCTTTCCCATGTGTCGACATTTACTTGCTCAATACTCCCACTACATGGGAAATATCCAGTCGAGTACAAACCAGAACATACATTAGACTACCTACAACACTAGCATAGTGCACATGCATCATATACTCTATTTCTTCTCGTGTCTTTGGACATGGTTCACCAAATAATTTAAATCCTACAAGAATAGGGACTTTAACCGGTTTACACTCCTGCATGTTGAAGCATTTCAGAACCGTCTCAACATATTTACTCTGACTTAACCAAAGCATTATACATGTTCAATCTCTTTTTATTTCCATTCCAATAATGAAATTTACTGCACCGAGATCCTTCATGTTGAACTTGGAGGACAACTATAGTTTTACCTCCTTAATCATATCCATGTTATTTCCTACCAACAACATGTCGTCGGCATACAAAACTACATATATAAAGTGATCACCTACTTTATTTCTGTATACAAAATGATCATCCTGACTTCTCACAAACCCTAGTTGTTGGGTATACATATCAAACTTCTAATACCACATTCTAGGTGCTTGTTTTAGACTATAGAGAGATTTCTTGAGCCTGCAGACCAGCTCATCTTCTCCTTTTACTGTAAATCCTTCAAATTGCTTCATATAATATCTTCTTCAAGGTCACCATGAAGAAATGTTGTATTCATGTTCATATGTTCTATCTCAAGATCAAATGTTGCAGCTAAAGACATTAGTACCCTAATGCAAGTTAACTTAGCAACGAGAGAGAAAATCTCACCAAAGTCAACTCCCTCGACTTGGGAATATCCTTTCGCTACCAATCAAGCTTTGTACTTCTCAATTTGACCTTTTGCATTCAGTTTCTTCTTAAACACCCGCTTACTGCAAATGAGTTTATGTCCATTCGCTAATGTGACCATATCACATGTTTTATTCTTTCTCAAGAATTCCATGTCTTCTTTCATGGCCTTTTTCTAGAGTTCACCCTCTATCGAGCCGATTGCTTCCTTTACTTACCTGGGATCTTCTTCAATGGTAGATAATGCAAAAGCAAACCGAAATTCGAGTAGACTATACCTTTAAGGTTGTTTCCTTTCTCGACCAGACATCTCGATGACTAGAGTCTATTGTTCCACCTCTTCATCGAATTCAATCGACTCATCTGAACCCTCATTTTTCATTGTTCATTTCAAACTCTAGCTTTTCTGATTCCTTTTCTCTTTTATACTCTTCATCCCCAAAAGTACCTATGACTTCCCTGAAGATTACATCTCTACTATAAATTCCTTCCTTGTGACTGGATTCCACATTTTATACCCTTTCACTCCATCCTTGTACTTGATGAATATGCATTTCTCATACTTGTTGTCGAGTTTGCTTCTTTTCTCCTTTGGGACATGCACAAAGGCATCACACTCAAAAAATTTGAGATGTGTAAGAGAGGGCCTTTTACCATCCCATGCCTCATATGGAGTCTTTTCGACCAGAAACGTCAATGGTGACCTATTCACCAGTTAGCATGATGTGTCGACTACCTTTGCCCAAAATTCTTGTGAGGTTCCTGTACCACTAAGCATGCTCCTTGCTTTCTCCATCATCATTCTATTCAATCTTTCAACAACTCCATTACGTTGAGGTATGTATGGAGTTGTGTTTTGTCTAGCTATACTATGTTGTCTATAGAACTAGTCGAAAGACTTACCACAACATTCTCCTCTATTTTCAATTCTCAACACCTTGATCTTTTTGCCAGTCTGATTTTCTACAAAAGCTTTGAACTCTTGGAACTTCTCAAAGACCTTAGATTTCTTTCTCAAAAAATACAACCATATCGTTATGGAGAAATAATTTATGAAAGAGACATAATACTGTGATCCTCCTAGTGATGGGACTGATATTGGTCCAAAACACATCATCATTATGTATTAACTTCAATATTTCCTTATCCCTAATAGCACTAGATGAGAAACTAACATGACTTCTTTACCATAAATACAATGTTCACAGGAGTCTACTTCTTTAGAACAGTCAGGGAGACCTTCGACCATACCTTTCTTGTGCATAGCATTGAATCATAAATTTGCCGCCTAATATATTCGCCTGCAAACTGTTGAAATGCATATGTGTGTGGGGGGGGGGGGGGACGTCCCCCGCAAATAAAATGATGTATCGATAATACATAGGTGAAAGACTGTTTGGAATTGCAAGTTGGATAGGGATTATTCTTTATATAAGTTGAGCACTTATGGTTGATTTTGGATGTTTAATCCTAGAGAAGGTGGTTCTATATTATATATAAATCATTTTTATTTTACCCATCGTGACCTATGTTAAGTTATACAATTATATGGTAAACTCTATAATGTCATGAGCAATGATTGGCCGCAATAAAGGTTCTATCTTAGCATTGGAAAGGTGGTGATATACAACATAAAAAGTGTAAATGCATGTGTTGATATTTTGATCGCATTATGGAAAGTGATAATTTGGAACCTGGATCAAAGGATATGATAAGATATTCTCTATTTATGAGACTGACAGTCTCGGTCAATGTTTAAAAGGTTGTTTTTGTAATGTGAAAATGGTTGATGTGGCATGTTAGTTCACCTTATCCAGATCATGTTTATTGGTTGACATATGTTGTATTTTCGAAAGTGAAAAGAATGTGGCCTAGGGTTGGCATAGCGCATGACGTAGCATTCAATGTCAACTACGTGAAGCTTTAATGCGAGAAATTATCAATTTTTCATCCAAGTTTGTGGTTTGTTTCATTGTTCATTTGAAGTTTTTTCTACCACCTGCTTGTAGCTTGCACCTGGAGGTTTGCAAACCATTTTTACGGCTCATGCAAAGAATATTTTGGGGCGTTGAAAGGCATGTTAACAAGCAGTCTACTCCTTATCAAATGATGAATTTGTAATGTAATTTATATTGGTTCTACTTGAATGGCATGTTGTTTGCATTGCACGCTTCCCTTTTTCCTTAAATGGAAAATATGCTTCAGGTAAGATGGTGTTTTCATAGTTGAAATGCTGGTTGAATGTCAGTTTAAAGATTGAAATTTGGTTGCAATATTGTTTGTTTTTATGGAAGCGTCGTTGGTTTGGTTACTAGTTGAAAATGAACTCACAGTTGTGTGCACAGATTTAAAACCCTCATCGTATACTGCTTTGCATGCGCCTTGTCTTGAGTTTTTTAAGAGAAAAAATGTCAAATATTCACTCTGCATGTCACTATTAATTTTAGAAGAAGCCACTCATGGAATTTTTACTGTCAGTAAATGAAATAAATGTTTCACTGTTTAAATAAATAAATTATAGTATTCCCTCCTCGACTTATCTGAGCATGCGGTCATTTTATGTCTAATGGGTTTTGAACCCAAATTTATGTACCAGCAAAGAAATGTTGAAGTTAAATTTTGGTTCAAGCCCGCATGCAAAGTTAGAGTTTTTGTTTTGAATCGTTTTGAACTGTCAAAAGCTTTGATAACCTTTCGAAGGTTCACTTGTGCAAACTCATTGTTTCAACTACGGTTTTGACTTGTTGGAAAACTTCTCGTTTAAAAGAATGAGGGAATCCTTGAATTGTTTTAAATGAGTTTTATGTGGCTAAAATATGTTATGCTGATCAAAGGTTTTAACCATAAGATTTTCTGATAAGTTATGATAACTAGTTGATTTGGGTGGGCCTTAAGATTGGAACGCACAAACTATGATTCGAAGAGTTTAAAGTTCTAAGTTTAGCCATTTATTCGAACTAGCATAACAAAGCCTTGAATGTTTCTAGTCGCATTGTTGATCAAAATTCCCAAAAATTATCTTCAAAACGCTTGTAGTGATGGTGTACAGGGTTGGAAGTATAACCACTTATACTATGAAACGAGAACTATATACTAAGAACGAGAACTGTAGCCATAAAAACTCATATTTTTGCATAAAAAACACCGAAAACAACCCCCAAATCAAAAAGTTTTGATACCGGTATCATGTTTTCATAAAAAACACCAAAAACAACCCCCAAATCGAAAAGTGTTGATACTAGTATCAACGTTTTTTTTCTCTGGGTTAAAATATAGCCATGGCTTAAAAATCTCATACTGTTGTTTACGAAAGCCTTAAAATCAACCCCTAAATTGAAATTTTCTGTTTTCAACAAATAAATTCCTAACCCTAACCCCCAACAAACTATTACAAAAGTTAAAATTTTTTTTATAATGCGCCCCTCCTACCCTAACCCCCCTAACAAACTATTAATAATTTTTTTAAAAATTTACATTTAAAAAAAAATTACATATCTGACCCTAACCCCCCAACGAACCATTAATAAATGTTTGAAAAAATTACATTTTAAAAAACAAAGTACATTTCCTAATTCCCTAGCCCCCTACATTACCCCCTACCTTAACCGCCCAAAAATTACATTTCTTAATGCCCTACCCACTATGTTAACCCCCCAATGTTACCCCATTACCCCTCACACATTGTTTTAACTAAAAAAAATTAAAACCCAACTTTAAAAAATTAAAACCCAACTTTAAAAAATTAAAATAAAAACCTAAACTTTACAACAACAAAAATAACAAAAAACAAACTAGACTTTACAAAAAGAAAAATTAAAAATTAAAAAAAAACTTTACAAAAAATTAAAAAAAAACAAATTAAAAAAAAAAAACGTTACAAAAAAAAAAAATTTAAAAAAAACTAAACTTTACAAAAAAAAAAAAAATCAAAATCAAAATTAAACAAAACCAAACTTTAAAAAAAAATTTAAAAATTAAACAAAACTAAACTTAAAAATAAAAATTAAAAAAAAAACAAAGTTCCCCCTGCCCCCAGCCCGCTCCATCCTCCCCTCCCCCGCCACTCCCCTCCCCTCCGCTACCCTTCCCCTCTGCCCTCCCTCCTCCCTTTCCCTTCCCCCCGCCCCCTCCACCTCCTCCTCCCTTTCTCTTCCCCTTTTGCCCGCCCCCTCCACCTCCTCCTCCCTTCCCCTCCCCCTTCCCCTTCTCTCTCCTCCTCCCTTCCCCTTCCCCCAGCCCACTCCCTCCTCCCCCGTCGCTCCCCTCCCCTCTACTGTGCTATCCTGGGCACAAAAAACACTGCCCCAAAGAGGCGGGCGGATGTTGGGTCCGCCCACTTGGGCGCCCAAAGGGTCGCCCCACAGGAGCAGCTCGATGCCCAGCATTGAGCTGCTCCTGTGGGACGGCCCTTTGGGCGCCCAAGTGGGTGGAGCCAGCATCCGCCGCCCAAAAAGGCATCGAGCTGCTCCTGTGGGGCGGCCCTTTGGGCGCCCAAGTGGGCGGAGCCAGCATCCACCCGCCCAATAATGGTGGCCTTTTTTGTTTAATTTATAAATATATTTTTTTTGTTTTTCTTTTTTTGAAAGTTTGGTTTTGTTTAATTTTTATTTTGATTTTTTGTTTTTTTTGTTGTAAAGTTTAGTTTTTTTTTAAATTTTTTTGTAAAGTTTATTTTTAAAATTTTTAATTTATTATTTTTTTGTTTTTTTGTAAAGTCTAGGTTTTTTTGTTGTAAAGTTTAGGTTTTTGTTGTTGTAAAGTTTAGGTTTTATTTTTTATTTTTTAAATTTAAGTTTTTATTTTAATTTTTTAATTTTTTTAAGTTGGGTTTTAAATTGTTTTTAGTTAAAACAATGTGTGAGGGGTAATGGGGTAACATCGGAGGGGTTAACGTAGTGGATAGGGCATTAAGAAATGTTATTTTTGGGGGGTTAAGGTAGGGGGTAATGTAGGGGGCTAGGGCATTAGGAAATGTATTTTGTTTTTTTAAATGTTTATTAATAGTTGGCTAGGGGGTTAGGGTAGGATATGTAATTTTTTTTTAAATGTAAATTATTAATAGTTTATTAGGGGGCTTAGGGTAGAAGGGACGCATTATAATTATTTTTTTAACTTTTGTAATAGTTTGTGGGGGGGGGTAGGGATAGGGTTAGGGTAGAAGGGGGCAATGCAATTTTTTTAAATACATATTTTTTTTTAATTTTAATAATAATTGGTTAGGTGGTTAAATATTATGAAAATAATGTGAAATAGTATCATTTTTATACAAAATGACTAAAAATCTGTTAAAAATGGGTTTAAATGTTTTCTTTTTCTCGATTTGTTTACTATTTTTCCCATAAAAATATCTTGTTTATGATTAAATTTTAAAGATAAATTTCGAAAATGTATGTGTTTTTCATTATAGCTAGCTTCTAAATGTATGTTTTTTTGTTAAATTTCTAAAAAACACACTTGAAAATAGAAATTAAAAATACTTTATAATAAAGATGTGTCAAAGGCCCCAAAAAATGCCTCAAAATGAAAATGTGTGATACTGGTATCAACCCTTTTTGAAACGGAGGTAAAAATAGCTACTAAAATTAAGAGAGAGAAAAACGAGAACTGTGTCGAGTTCTCGTTTCATAGTATAAGTGATTGTATGGAAAAATACCTGTGGTTAGTTTAAAAATTCTTGCCATGGGATCCATTTGTCCGCAGGCATGGCTTAAATGACCACTTCCAACTTATTTTGGAGTCTTGTTTTTCATTGGATTGCTATCAACTTGAGGAGTTATAATAAGAATTCACAATGGTTGTTATAAATGATATATGTGGTTTAGGTTTGGAATCATGAACCAAAGTTGAAGGATTAAACGCTTAATACTTGCAAGTTTGCATCGCAAAATGCTTGTAGACATGGAAAATATGCTCGCCATGGGGTTGGGTTGTCTGCAATCATTGTTTAAAATGCTCACTATTAGATTTTGTTGAAACTTGATGTTGGGTGTTTTCCAGGATTTATGAGTCTCATTTTGGTTTAGCAATTATTACAATCAGTTTACTTGACTGTCAAAGAATTTTTATGGGTTATGAGGGTTGTTGCGTATAATTCAATTGAGGTACTTGTTTATTGTTTATGAAAAGACCACTACAACATTGAAAATATTCATATGGGAAAATGGCATACAAATTCTAGAATGATCGTATACTTCGATTATCATGATTCAAACAGTCTTCAATGTATGAAATTTGTCTATAGAATGGCATGGTTTGTGTTTGTTTGAGATTTTGGTTATATGGAAGATATGTTCATCAGTTATGAAGGCTGTTGTTGTTGAGATATTTAACATTTGTTCTACTACAAGATTGAGGTTTTATAAGAAAAGTTGTTGTCTAATGATTGGTGAACAGTTCATAATCTACTCTTAGTGTAGCTAGGGTTTTCACCCTAGCTTGTGCTAAAGAGCACCTACTAACGATTAAGGAATCCTTAGTAGCAGTTCAGTAAATGAGTAAAAACTAAATTTAAAATAACAGAAAGACTAAACACTAAACTAAAACATGTGCATTGTTACGGAGAAAACTTCCTATGGCTTGGGGTAGACCACAATAGACAGCTGACTACCAGAAATTAACTCAATTCTCAATGCTATGCTATATAAATGACAATGTTAAGATAATGAAGAATATAACCAACCTTGATCGAAACGTTTGATGTAGATCCCTGTTGGAGCTTTCAACTCGTGCTCTTGAACATGCAAACTAGTCTTGACAGCTAATACACAACAAGTGCATACAATATATAAACGACATTAACATCATCAATACTAGTAACGGTCCATGATATCATACGTAAATGCAACCCAATGTAATATAAACAACATTCACAACATTAATGGACGAGAATATGAGTATTTCTATTAATAAATAACAAGAAGTACAATGTGATACGACCTCTTGTCGGCAATCAATCTGAACCAAAAACTGGGTCTCTCCACTTGTGCCTCTACCACTTCAATCCTCCATGCAATGGAAAACTCAAACTATGATAGGAGTTTGGAAGGTGAACATAAGAGGTTCACAACAACGAGGATCGATGAGTGTAGACTCAAGATGCGGCAAAAATCCACTAGAGTTATCTTGCTCTCTCTTTCTCCTCCCTTCCATATGCCATATGTGCTCAATATATAGTCCTCCCAAAGGTAAGTGAAAGGACACATCGAGGCATTTCGGGGCAAATGGAGGGCCAAAGGTCACCCTAAGACCGCTTTTGGGGAGTAAAAAGTAATTAACTAGTGATTTTTACCATTTTACATGCTACCCGCGGGCTATAGTGATGCAGCTCGCGAGTACGTCCACTGAAGTGATACAGCTAGCATACAGGGGAAAAAATAAGGAAATAGTGTGTCTGAAGGATATAAAGTGGATCTGAGTCAGTGAAATGGATCCTACAGGCCAAAGAGTGTTGATGCTCACAAGGTGGAAAATTATGTTGTAACAAATGCCCCCTAATGTGTGAGGTCAGAGACTGATGCTACGATGGCCGAAATACATTATAAATCTCAGAAGTGGAGTGAAGGAGACACAAGTGGAAGGAGCAACTCACTTGTCATAATACAATAGTATCTCCAAATACATGTCGGTATAGTACAACAATTTGATACAATGGCCATGAATAGGCAGTACATAATGAATATCTGTCATAAGTGATCATAGCCATGATCCCTCTATAGTAAGATATGGTCTCCTGTTGAAAAGGAAACAACTGGTGCAAAATGGAGGTACAAACTACTGATATCTGAGAGGTGATATCTTAGATGTAAAGTCATGATCATAAGTAGCATATTGAATTCCACTATCGCTTGGGGTCTTCTACACAAATCATCTACGGCGCAAGTCCCATCAAGTGAATAAAGGAGTTGAGGTCAAACTTGATGTGACATCGTTTGATTACCGATCAATGATGTATACCATTAACATACACGAGATAACCCACCAATAATGAAAATGGGCATCAAGGCACAGAGTACAATCACCAAAGTGCGAATAGATGTGTTGAAGTCGAACACTAAGATGAATCCATCGATCAGGGGACATTGATGTATTCCCAAAACTGTCGATGGCGAGAGAACCTACCACTAATGACTGCAAGCCTCAAGGTACTCAACCGAACTCTAAGCCTCAAGTTTCGAAATAAATGGGTTGAAGTCGACGGAACGAGACTCGTTGGAAGGAGGGCATTAAGGCATCCCCCATCGACCAGTGCAAGGTACCAGCTATGCTGAAAGATTTGGAAGAACTCAGGTGAAACAGACTGACTCAATAAGGATGGCCGACATGCAATAGTCAAGAGATCTGAGGAGTGGCCGACTCTGGTTTCAAGACTTTCTTTGAACAAGAGCATGGGCAGATGGATAGACTCAGGTAGCATAGACTCGATATAGACTGTGCGATGCAGGAGGCATCAACAAAGGGCTCCATAATGATTGGAAGCTCAACCAATCGGTGGAGGAAACTGAGAAACAAGTACAACTCCTAAGGTCCAACTATAGTCCCGACTCATGATGTATGGAGTGGAATGAATGCTCTGTTCAAAGGAGACACAACAGCTGCCAACTAGAAGTAGTAACCATAATCCCGTCAGACTTTTTGGAATATTTGATTTTTGGGGTCTTTTTCATATTTGGAAAAGCTTGAAAAAGAATAAAATTGCTTATAGTACAACAATGGAGGGAACGAGTGTCAAATAGCGAGCAGATTAGTCCCAAGCAGTGGAACATACCTATGATCAATGCAAGGAAGCATGTGCAAGATGTGTACACTCGGGGGGTGTTCCCTCGAGGTCACTAGGTCGTCAAATTGAAAAGGGAAAATGGAAGCTCTGCAGGGCTTGACAGGGAAAAGTGCTCAGGCACCAGGCTAATAATTGAGTAAGCGGGAGCCGGCACAAGGCTCAAGAGGCAAGCAGAATGATGTAATGCAATCACAACTTGATATAAATGGGTGAGTACTTATGGGAGGTGACTAGCATAAGACAAAGTAGAGTATGAGTCTTTATTGCAAAGTCATGGCGTAACTACAAAGGACTCCCGATCCTAAGGACAAACAATGACATGGGCACCATAACGCAAAAAGGGGGTTCTAACTAGGGCACCCATGTTCAGAAAGGCCCTACCGCCACATAACGACACTTCTATAGCAGTGTGAAGGTTCCGTGTCGGTTAAGAAGTGGGGTCGCACCTAGGGTTTATGAAAATGGTCAAAAGGTCAAATGCACAATGCATGTGAAAACGACATCTAACCTATATGCCAGGTGTGAAATATACCTGCCGTAGGCGCGAAACGATCAAAAACAACTCTCGCCGAAGAAATCTGGTCCAAAAATGCTACTCCAAGACATATTATTAGTCCAAAACAGCATATAATGGTGAAAACTATAGACAAGTGGGTTTCAAAAATTATAAATAGTAATAAAAATTTACAATTCACAATTCATTTTACTATTCACCCATTTGGAGTTTTGTGGTTAGTTTTCACCTTGAAGTTCAACTGCTGATTCCGGGAGCTACGGGCATCCATTCATCGAGTCATCATGAGCAGGTTGGTAGTCTCATCCATACCTTTCATTTCAATGCTTTTATTTTGATTTTTAGTGGTTGGATTTTTTAAATGGCCAAGCCCTAAATGGTCACGGCGGTACTCGCGTGCTACTAGAATACGGGTAGCGAGTAGGGCTAGGTACGCACAGTCAACGCATGCATTGACCGCGGGTACCCGCCTCTGTGAGCAAATTAGCTCGCGGGTACGGCCGTGGAATTTGTTTTTTAAATAAAAATGACTAAACTCTTTGCTTTCTATTCCTCTAGGATGGTTCTAGAGTGGAGAGAGAGGGAACATGACCTTGTGGATGAGGCCGTCAGCAATGATTTGCCTGCACAACAAGCTTTACAAGCATGTGGGCTATACAAATTTTGGAACATAGGAGGATTGAGGGCCCAAAACCTATTGCTCCGTCGTTTGATAGATTACTGGGACATAGATGCACAAAACTTTAACTTGGACGGGAAAATACTATCCTTGGAGGTGGATGATATCTACTTCATTACTAGTTTGTCCCGCCGAGGTGAAGTGGCAAGCCTTCGATCTCGTACTGTGGGTGGTGGGATCACCATTCCTGACTATATCGAGCGGTACTGTCTTCCCGATACTCGGACAGTGGGGAGTCAGGTGCCCATTAAAGCCATAATCGACCTGAGCATGAAGATCATAGTGGCTACCCTAGTGCGAATTTCAGGTTCAAAATATCTTCAACAGGCATCTAGGCCAGTGATGTTCTATGCCTCACAATGTATGCGGCCCACAATTTACGACTGGTGCACAACGTTACTGGGGTCTATGAAGACTCAGTTAATGGAGTGCAAGCAAGGGGAGGAAATGTTTTTTGGATACGACAGTATCTTATGCAATTTCTTCTTTGAGCGAGTTCCGGGACTCAGTCCGAGGGTTGAAGTCCCTCCTCATAGTCTCCACGACCCAGCCCTAACCCACTGGGCAGAGGTCTTGACGTGATAGGGTGGTGGCCGATAGGCATCACCATACACTGAGGAGTTCTTTCACTGGTGGGACCGACAGGTCATAGCTATAGAGGACAACCCCTATGCAGGGATAGACTTCCGTCAGGATTGGGACATGCCACTTCCACCAGGAGCAGTGTTTGGAGACATCGGTGAGTTACTCTTTTTATGTTTTTTCTTTGTGTATTCAATTTTTTGGATTTTTTATTATAAATGTAAATGCAAAAATATTTTGGGGGGTAGTATCATATATTAATATTTCATTATTTTCTCACAGACAAGGGCCTAGTGAGACCTGAGGGCTTCCTGAGACATCATCAACGGGGCAGGGGTGATGAGGTAGTGGGTGTTGCGGCAGAGCGTATACTACATACTGTGCGGGTCAACCTATCACGGATGACCAACAGGGTACCAGGTATCGAGATAGTGCGGCTACCAGAGGATATGTAGCGCCATGTGGTGGGGGTACCGACCAGCTGGGTGCGACTACTGCAGTGTATATCAAATGCAGTACAGTATTACTATCAGACGCATCCTGCCAAGGCGGTAGCTAGGCCTCCTTGTAGGGCTTAGATATCTCAAAGTCCCATTTTTGTATCGATATGTATATTTTTGAGGGCTATGGGCTCCAGTTTTGTATTATGACATTACCATTTTGGTCATATTATTTATAAAAAACTTTGGTTCTCTGGTTCTACTATATGTGTGTGTGTACAAATGTATGAATGTATCTTTTATTTGTGTGCTTCATTATGAATGTGACAAATGCCAATCTAGGACATAGTTAGCATATGCATAAGATATATGATTAAAACTTCTCGGAACATGAATGTATGTAATGGAAACAAAATATCGTTCCAAGAGTCTCACCCTTAAGAATTTTCGAAGTAACGTAGGATCCCTCATGCGGTACTAACCATGTAACTGAGACACAACCAATTGTGAATCCAGGCAGACTTCTAAAGACTGGATACCATGTGAAATAACATCCCGAAGTAGCTCAATCACGGCACTATACTTAGCCACATTGTTAGATGTAGGACCAAGACAAGCACCTCCTGAAGACACAACTAGGTGGTCAGATGAATAAATAACCCAGGTAGCAGAAGCAAGCTGCTGCGTATGACGACTAGCACCATCCGCGAATCCTAAGAACGTAGGAAATTTCGCTGACATCTGTCAATCAAACGGAAGGGAATTAGCAGACCCGAAAACCAAAAGAAAACTAAACTATGTACAGAAGCAACTATACAATAGTATACAAAAGTATTAGTGGTGAGCTCCCAATATGGATGCCTAATGAGGGCAGCTATACTAAGAGCCTACTTTAAATGTCAACCCGGGGGACGTACAAACTTTAGAAGTGCAGGCACTATCTGTGCTCTTATAGGATAATCTGTGTCACAGTTGGATGTCGGTATCAATGTTCTAAGGGTTGCCTACTTAATATGTAAAACTGGTTATACTAGGGAATTAAATACTGGAAAGCAATAAATCTATTTTAAAGAAATAAAGTACTGAAAGCAATAAATCTGTTTTTAAAGAATGAAGATACTAAAAGCAGTAAATCTATTTTAAATAATTAAAATGCTGAAAGTAGAAGAGATAATCTTATGAAGTTATCTAAGTGCAGAATGGTAAACCTAGGATGTGAAATGCCATAACAGATCTATTCTAATATTGGAGAAAACAAGGTCTGTAATTACTTTATGCATAGTTCTGATCTAAATCGTTTAAATACTAAACTAAAAGTGAAGTGCGATCGTTCATGCTACACATCTATTTACTAAGAAGTCAGAGTAATTAATCACGATGGGAAACATTCATAAATCTCAAATCTAAACCCCGACTTTCGAAAGCAAAGCTAATACAGATGTAATCGTTTGTTAAAATGTGCGTTGGAAGAAAGCAACTATAGGAATACTGAAACTGTTTTGTTGTACTACAGAACGTATTATAAACTACTACAGAAATAATAAATCATTCAAGCGCTTCCATATGCGATATAACTTTTCATCAATGTAAAACACATAATTGGAAAATACCTGAAAATGGAAATCCCCTGACTTACGTGTTGGAGGGGCCCTCTCCAACCTGTACTCAGGAGAGAAAAAGACCTATAAACGCTGGCTGGAATTTAACATCAATCTCTTATTTAAAATATAAAATCCATGTCTTCACAAAGGTCTGTACTTCGCAGTATCTCAATAGTGCAGAAAACTTAAAACAATGTTTCTCCAAAATGTCAACAGAGACCTCTCGCTATCCGAGAGGTCCATATTTATATAATTCATAATGCAAAACTTAACTAAATGTCTAAATGTTGATTTCCCTTAAACAGGAGTGCGTTCTCTATAAATCAGGAAACAGGGTGCCGAGCTTGGTGATCCCTCAGTCTTCTACGCGTTCATCCTTTAATGCTCCTGAACCTACTCAATCACGCTTGGTTTCCACAGGATTAGTTTATCGAATATGCATTTTAACATACAAGAATAATCATCAAAAACAATTTCATTAAATAATTAAAGTAAAACATTTTTCCCACAATTGAGTGTGTTTCTTCGCCATTGCTTGAGCTTAACTGTGGGAAAAAGGTTTATCAAATACCTGAAAATTGGACTCATCATTCTCTCCCATACTTGAAGGATTCACCCATCCTTGGGTGACTTATTCAATTCATCAATGACCTCCCTGATATCCCATGCTACCACCTTAGGTATCCCTGCCTGCTTGTGATATCCAAAATTCTGATCCTCCCTGGCCCATGCCTTCCTCTCTTCCTCTTCATTAATATGTTCCTTGATGACTGGGGAAAGAAAGAATGCGAGGATTCAGCCTCAGCTCGATCCATCTGAGTTGATTTATTGCCAGGGATTCTTTGTAGAGTGTGGTTTTGAGAAGAGCATCATCAAGCCTGAGGGGAGAGTGGAGTTCTCTTCTTTTCAGATCGTTTGCCACCCTGCTCCACCTTTCCTTAATGGACTCATTAAATTCCTTCTGTGTGCTTCAGAGTGTAATTTCAAAATGAGTCACAGCCTCCTGTTGTTTTGCAAGGAGAATGTGTATCAGTTCCTCGTCCTAGGTGAGGATCCTGTCGTTATAGATTATCCCTTCAGGGTGAGTTGGCTCTGGTCTGATCATTAATGGGGTTTTCCATTTGGTTGCAACATAGAGATGGTAGTCCTGGGCTCACTCGATTTCGTGCTTCATCCACGAACATAATGCCCTTAACTGGAAATCGCCCACATATGGGTTTGGCGACCAGTTGGGCGAGCCAGAAACTACGAAATTATGCAAGAAGAACTCACTCAGTTGGTCTTTCTCCAGCTCTATGGAGTTCAAAGATGCATCTATAAACTCTTTGGGAGTGCTTAACTCTATATGGAGTCCTTTCTTCAACCTCTGTAGCTGGAATTCGCCCCATTTCTCCTGCATATAAATTGCATATATTGTCGACAGTGGTCTGAGGTCCCGCAGTCCATCATATATTCCGATAATAGTGGCCAAAACGTCCTTTAATTTGGTAATCTCCCGGTCTTTCTTTGCTAATTCGTTTTGTGCCTCGGCCAACTTTTCTTGCAGCGTTGTATTCTTCTGCTCAGCCAGCCGCAACTCTTCTGCATGATGCATCTTCAGGATTTGTGTCTTCTCAGCTGAGAATGGGGGAGGTGTGGGCTGGCTTCTTGGCCTAATTCTTAACGTTGCCAACTCATTTCTGAGCCTTTCCAATTATGCCCGAGCCTCAGCGAGTTGGGTAACGACCTCGGGGTTTTCATTATGTTCTGGAGAATTCCCTTGGAGGTTTCCTTGCTCTTGTAAGCTCTGCTCTTCTTCTTTTTCCATTTCTTCTTCTTCATCCCATTCTTCTTCTTCATTCTTTTCCTCTTCTTCTTCTTCTTCATTTGTAGTGGGATCCTTTTGGTCTATAAAAGGATCAATGTCATCATCAGACACATTGGTAACCAGGGGACTGGGTTCCCTTTCTTCCTCCTTGGAGACTTGGATTTTAGATACCTGCGTGAATCTCTTGCCGTGCCTCTTCGACCCCTGACTACTGGTAGGAATACCTGGGTCTGATTTGGGGGAGTCCTCTTTTGAGTGTTTTATCTTTACCAAGGTGTCGGTCACACTGTCCAAGTCAATTTTTCTTTTTTCCCCTGATACAGAGGTGGTCTTACTTTTTTTATTCTGGTGGCAAGGGCGTAGTCTTCATTCTCTGAACGTCCTCAGCAGATACCACGATGAACTCCTCCCAAGAGAGCTCTGGAATCTGTGCTTTTAGTTCCTCACCAACTATTAGTTTGATCAGCCCATGATGGGCCAAAGCATCCTCTTTTCCCTTAGCCACCTTCTTGCTCATTTCTGCTAGGGATTGGAGCAGGTAAAACGGAATGCTAATGTTTTTGTTTGATGAAATGTGACTCCTGTGCCTGAGAAGTTCCAAAATACAAAAATGGAAAATGGGAACATAACTTAACCTCCCAGTGCATGTAATGTACCTCTGGACAATTGCAGCCATTTCATCCCATGGTGCTAGCATGGAGAGTCTTTTGACTCCATTTTTGTCTTCATCATAAACCTCTCCCTGCTCAAAGAATGTTGCTTTTGCTGTGTGGTTTGCCTCCCGGTCATTGCTACTCCAATGCAGGCCCATTGGTAGACCAGTGTGTTTGGAAATCATGTCCTCATCCAATTTTATATGTAACCCTTTTACTCGGGTGACGTACTGTTAATCTTTGATATGTTTGAGGTTTCTTGTGAACTCCTGAGCTACCCCTGTATCATATCCTCTCAGTGCAAGGATGAAAGGCATCCATCCTGAATTGTGAATGATCTGCAGGCCTCTCGGGCTCTGATAAATGGCGCTGTGATCTTCCGGTTCACTTTTCTTGAAACCCTTTGTCATTTTAGAATCTTCTTTTTAATCAGACAAAAACCAGAACTTTGTAATGTGGTTTATACCTTCAACTAGTCGGGGCTCTGCCTACAGGCTCGAGGATTGAAATGCTGGATGAGTGAGAGCATTAGCTTTGGTCTGTTGCTTCTCGGGAATTCCGAGCGGTTCCTTATATGAAAAATTGTGGAATATTATGCAGCCTTACTTGCCGTCTTTCCGCACCTATCCTTTCCATCATTCCTGTACTTGCCTCTTTTAATCCTCTTTTTTTCATGATCGATCTATGTATTCCCATGATCGATCTCTGTACTTCATATGGTGAAGGTTGTGATCATGATTTGTTGAGGGTGACGGGACTTAGGTAGCGATCATGATTTGTTGAGGGTGACGGGACTTAGGTAGCGATCATGATTTGTTGAGGGTGACGGGACTTAGGTAGCGATCATGAGTTATTAAGGTGGTTCGACCATGCCGCCAATTTAAAATAGAAGCTGTCCTCAGCTGACTAGAAACGAATGTATTGTGGGAAAATGTTTTACCTTAAGAGTAAAATAAAATCATTTTAGAGATTACCTTGGTATGTATGCGTACCTGCATTGATGATCTGGTGCGTTTTTCATGCATGGCAGATTCTGTAGTAGATTTGGCGGTGTCTGTAGTTGATTTCTGCATGTCAGTAGTTACGTGTGTGGGCTGCTTTTTCCTTTTTGCCCATTTGAATTTGTTGAAGTATGTTTTGAAAATTGTGCCAGTTGTTGATACGACTCATGTGATGATGCTTTGTATTTGGATGATTGCATAGTTGTATGTGACTGGATCCCTTGAATAACTTGCAGGCTCGCTTGAGTATGTTGAAAAAGGATGGCATGGCGTGTTTGAAGAATTCCGTAGTAGTTGATGACTGATTGCTGAATGTAGACGTGGCTGGCTCGCTTGAGTGCTGATATGTAATGTATCTGGCTCACTTGAATTAATTTCAAGCTCACTTGAATAAATGGCAACCTCGCTTGAATTGAATTGCAGGCTCTCTTGAATGCATATCCGGCTCGCTTGATTGTGGTTGATATTTTTCTTTGCAATAGAAATGCTGGATTTTTCATAGGGATATACGTGGCCCTGTAATTTTCATTCTCTTTTTTCGTTTTTTTTCTTCTTCTCTTTTTTCATTTTTTTCTCTCTTTTTTGTTTGTTTTTTTTGTTTTGTTTTTGTTTTTATTGTAAATGATTTGAATTTTACTGACTTGCCGCGTCATCTATCAGCATCAATTGTTGCTGGTAGAGTACCTATGTAAATTCTTCTTTTGATTGTGGTTTTTTGTAAAGTTTTAGGCGATGCCCATTCACTATCGTGGGGAACTCCTCTTCATCAATTGTAATAATTTTCACAGGCCCATTTTCATAAATTTTCTGTATAATGTAAGGTCCAAGCCATCTAGTGGTTAGTTTTCCCTTGAATGTGTGAAATCTGGAGTCGTAAAGTAGTGCCCAATCACCTTCGTTGAACTTTTTATCCTTCAGATGTTGGTCATGCCATTTCTTTCTTTGCTGTTGGATGATTTTAGTATGTGTAAGTGCTTGTTGGCGGTGTTCATCCAACTGATTTAGCTGTAGCATGCGTTCTTTTTGAATTTCTGATAGGTCCATATGTAAATCTACTGCAATTCTTAATTTCTTTATTTCAAATTCGATTGGCAGCATGACCTTTTTTCCATAGACTAGTTCATAAGGTGTGAATCCTGTAGTTGTTTTCCATGTAGTATTGTAAGCCTAGACTGCCTCACTAAGTCTGTCAGCCCAATCCCTTTTGTGAAGTTGGACAGTTTTTGTCAAGATTCTCTCTAATTCCTTGTTGGTTACCTCAGCTTGACCATTTACTTGAGGGTGATAGGAGGATGACTGTCTTTGCTCTACATTGTTTCTTTTCATCAAGTCTTCAATTAAAGTTGATGTGAATTGTGGGCCCTGATCAGAAACTACTTCTCTTGGCACCCCAAACCTATGAAAGATCTGCTCAGTAAAGAATTTGGCCACACTGTTTTCATTTGCAGCAACCAGTGCTACTACCTCTGTCCATTTTGTAAGGTAATCAATGCATACGAGAATGTAGCTTTTCTAATTGGACTATGGGTTGAATGGGCCAACAAAATCAAATCCCCACTTTTCAAATGCCTCCAAGGAGATTTGTGGATGGAGTGGCATTTCTTGTTTTTGTGTTGGTTTTCCCATTCTCTGGCAATCGTCACAGTGGGACACATACTCATAAGCATCTTTGTGGAGTATTGGCCAATAATACCCTGTTTGCAAGATCTTGTAGGCTGTCCTTTTTGCAGCATAGTGTCCTCCACAGGGTTCATTGTGAGTGGCATGTATTATGTCATGTACTTCATCTTACCTAATGCACCTTCTAAGTACTTGATCTAGTCCTTGTTTAAAAAGCATGCCCTCTATCCATGTATATGTGGCACTTTGCCTTATTACTTTTGTCCTTTCTTTATAACTGTAATGTTCTGGAAACTTTCCTGATACTAAATAGTTTGCTATGTCAGCAAACCATGGGCTTCTTATTGATATGGCAAAAAGGTGCTCACTAGGGAAGTTATCTTGAACCAATTCGTTATCTTTTCCATGTGTGACTCTTGACAAAAAGTCAGCTACCACATTATGCTTGCCTGGTTTATCTATTATAGTAATGTCAAATTCTTGTAGAAGTAGCATCCATCGAATAATTCTTGCACTGGTATTAGTCTTGTTCATAAGATATCTGATCGTTGAGTGGTCAATATGGATAAAACTTTGGTATCCTGTGATGTAATGCCTGAATTTATTGATTGCATGTATGACTGCCAGAAATTCCTTCTTTGTGACTGTGTAGTTGAGTTCTACCCCAGCCAATTTTTTGCTTATATAGTATATGGCATAGGGTTTCTTGTCTTGTTCTTGTCCAAGCACAGATCCGATGGCTTTATCTGATGCATCTGTGTGGATGTGAAATGGAATTTCCCAGTTTGGTCCTTGGAGTATTGGTGCTGTGATGGTTTTCTGCTTAAGACTTTCAAAGGCTGTCATGCAGTTGCTTGTCCATATGAACTCATTGTCTTTTGTGAGAAGTGCAAACATGGGGGCAGCAATTCTGCTATAATTTTCAATAAACCTTCTGTAGTACCCTGTCTGTCCAAGGAAGCTTCTCACATCCCTTTGTTTGACAGGTGGGGGTAGCGTTCTGATTACTGAGACTTTGGCTTGATCAACCTCTATACCTCTTTGTGATATATGATGTCCTAGAATGATGCCTTCTTCCATTAACATCCTGCATTTGTCATTGCTTAGGCACAAGCTCATTTCAATACATTTTTTTAATACTAATTCAAGATTGTTCAATGCCTGGTCAAAGCTCTGTCCATAGGGTGTGAAATCATCCATGAAGACTTCCATTTTGTCATTCAGGAAATCGGAGAAAATACTCAATATGGCTCCTTGAAATGTTGCTGAGGCGTTACATAAACCAAAGGGTAGGACCCTATAGGCATAAGTTCCCCATGGGCATGTAAAGGTCGTCTTATCTTGATCAGCTGGGTGTATTAAAATTTGGTTGTACCCACTGAAACTGTCTAAGAATGAAAAGTACTTGTTTCCAGATAATGTATCCAGCACTTGGTCTATAAATGGAAGTGGAAAATGATCTTTCTTGGTTGCTTTATTCAGCTCCCTGTAGTCCACACAAATTCTCCATTTGCCTCCTTTTTTGGGCACTATGACTAGTGGTGAGACCCACTCACTATCAGATATTGGATAGATGAACCTTGCATCTAATAAATTTTGTAATTCCACTTTGACTATGTCTTTTAGTGCAGGGTTCGACCTTCTTTGTGGTTGCCTGATAGGAGTAGAACCTTCTTTGATGTAAATGTAGTGTTTGCAGATATCAGGATGTATTTCTTTCATATCTGCATATGTTCATGCAAATGCTTTACTCTGTTCTTCTAGTATCTTCATCAATTTCTTTTCTTGCTCTGGTTGTAATTTGGAATTTATGTTGACTGATTTGCTAGGGTGAATTTCCACGACTTTTACCTTTTCAATCTGTTCTTCCAGTACTTCTGTCCATAAGTCATCCATGTTCTGTTTTGAACTATCACCTGTTTCTGTGGAAAAAAAATTCTTGAATAATATGATTGTTAGAAGATACATTTTGTATAAATCTATCTATATGGCCATCTTCATCTATTACTTTTAGTGATATTGCAACATCAATTGTTAGGATAGGTCGGAGGTTGTGATTTGGTGTGTTCTGGTAATCATCAGTCCAATTTTGATATTCTAATTCTGAAGATTTCATTGCTGGTGGGTAGATTGTGATTTTCTTCTGGGTATGGCCACTAGTGATTGTCATATTTCCTGATCGACAACCTATGTAAGTGTCTGCAGTTGCTAACCAAGGTCTACCTAGGATAATTGGATAGCCACTAAGTTTGCTTTTGATTTCGATCATTATAAAATCAGCTGGGTATTCCCAGGATTCAATATTGATCATAATGTCTTCTAGCATTCTTCGGGTTTCACAGTGGACGTGTCTGCTAGTTGGAGTACTGTTGTGGTTGGTCTAACCATTGATTGGAGTCCCAGGTATAACATGGTTTCCTTAGTCATGACATTGATCGCAGCTCCCAAATCTATTAAGATTTTATTTATTTGCTTGTTATTTATGGCGACGTTTACTATAGGACTACCAGGATCAAGATATTTAGGGTTTATTATGACACCCAGCATCAAATTGGCCAATTGTCCCACTACATTAATAGTTGGTGGATCACGCTTCCTCCTTCCTGGTTTCTTTAAGGCAATTCTCTCTAATGAATTTGTTGCAGATGGGCACATCCCTTATGGCTTGTAAAATCGGGATTTGGATGTTTAAGTGCTTGAATTCGTTTAAAATTGTATTCTCTTCCTCTTCTTTTGTACTTCGGACTAGTTTTTATGGAAATGGAGGGTTTCTATTGTGTGGGAGTGGTTGGGTTTCGTCCTCAGGAGGTTTTGGTTCATCAGGATGTTGAACATAGGGTTTTGATGTTTGGTCTTGAGCTTTAGGTACGGGTTGTTGGATGTTGTGTGGGGATGTATTCTGCAACGTTTTTCCATATCGTAGGTTTATTTCGTTTATTTCTATGGTGTCTACAACATAGGTAGGGAATTGTGTGATATCAACGTTATAAGCCTGTTGCTGTTGTGGGGGTCTGTTATTATTAGGATTTGGAATTGGTTGGGCTGGAATGGGTGGAGGTTTGGGGGGTGGTTGAGGTTGTGGGGGTGGCATAATAAGTGGCTATTGTAATGGCGCTCTCCAATTTGATGGATGGGGTATTGATTTGCATAATTTGTGGTGGATGTAAAAGGTGGGGGGTATTGAGGATAAGACGGTGGATAATACGGTTGTTGATAGGATGGTTGATATGTTTGCTGATTCTATTGCCATTTTTTTTGATTTGGCTGTGCTTGCCATGGAGTTGGTGCAGAGTTCCAATTTGGCTGTCCTTTATTATAGTAGGTTTGATTGCTCTGCTGATATGGTATAACAAAATTATTCCTCCTCTGATTTATAAAATAGAGCTATTCTATTGCTCCTTCAGCTGCTGGGTCTTGAATAGCTGCCTTACATGAGGGTAAGAGGGGACATTTATCAGTGGAATGGTCGTCAGTGCAGAGAACACATACTTCTATTGTGTTCAAGGTGCACTTCCATTTCTCATGCTTCTTTCTACAACGAGGACAGAATACTGCCAAGGCTTGGTTAATTTCATCCTGTTTCTTTTTGATTTGAAGAGCATCAAGTTGCATGGCTAGAGATTGCAGTATGTCAGTCTTCATGTCATCCAGCAGGTTTCCTAAATCAAATTTTGTAAGTGTTGGTCCTGAAGATATTGATCCACCAGTGGATGTATGTGTATCCCTTGTCCCATTCTTAGTTTTCCTAGATCTAGAGTAGTTTTTAAGGATTTGCAGAATCTGGTCAAAAGATTTTTGGAATATATCTCCATCTCCTAGGAGATTTAAGACTTCAAAATTCTCCGCTTTTACACCTCTAAGAAGGACAAGTTTTAGTGATTCAGGATCCAAGGTGCAATGTCTAGCTCGTTTGTAGCTGAGTTGAAAGCTTTGGGCATAATCTTCTAATGACTCTCTTTCTCCTTGTTGCATCCTAAATATTTCATACCTAGTGCTTTGGCCTTGCAGTAGTCCCTATATTTTTCTAAGAATGCCTATTTCATTTGATCCCAGCTAAAGATACTATTCCCTTCAAGGCTCATGAACCACCGAAGTGATAGGTCTTTCAGTGTGGAAGGAAAAAGCCTTAGCTTTTGTGCATTAGTAGTGTAATCAAATGATCTGCAAACTACCTCAAATTCAAACAGGAATGTGTCAGGATCTTTTGAAGTCAAACCATGAAAGTTTGGTAGATTATTAGGATTGATGTTCTTCATTCTGGCATCTCCAAGAGTTATGCTAATGGGAAAGGTGAAAAGCTCCCTAGGTTCCTCCTCTTCATTTGCCATTGAGGTGTTTGAGCTGGAACTGGTAGTGAAGTTTTCTCTGTTGGGATCGTATGTGGGGTCAGTTTCGTCTTCAGAGTGTATCAATTCAAACTGAGAGTGGTCAGAACTATTATTACAGTTGTTGCTCATGGGGTGCTTGGGCAGAAAGCGGCCAAATCTATCCCTTTGCCAACGAGGCATTCATTGGTAAAAATATTTATGTTTTTGTTTTATGTAATTTTTGTTTTCTTTTTGTGTTGTTTTTAGGTGATGTATCCTAAAAGATTTAGCACCTCCCTGACAACGGCGCCAAAAAGTGGTGAGCTCCCAATATGGATGCCTAATGAGGGCATCTATACTAAGAGCCTACTTTAAATGTCAACCCATGGGACGTACAAACTTTAGAGGTGCAGGCACTATCTGTGCTCTTATAGGATAATCTTTGTCACAGTTGGATGTCGGTATCAATGTTCTAAGGGTTGCCTACTTAATATGTAAAACTGGTTATACTGGGGAATTAAATACTGGAAAGCAATAAATCTATTTTAAAGAATTAAAGTATTGAAAGCAGTAAATCTGTTTTTAAAGAATGAAGATACTAAAAGCAGTAAATCTATTTTAAATAATTAAAATGCTGAAAGTAGAAGAGATGATCTTATGAAGTTACCTAAGTGCAGAATGGTAAACCTAGGATGTGAAATGCCATAACAGATCTATTCTAATATTGGAGAAAACAAGGTCTGTAATTACTTTATGCATATAACTGGAGTTCTGATCTAAATCGTTTAAATACTATACTAAAATTGAAGTGCGATCGTTCATGCTACACATCTATTTACTAAGAAGTTAGAGTAATTAATCACGATGGGAAACATTCATAAATCTCAAATCTAAACCTTGACTTTCGAAAACAAAGCTAATACAGATGTAATTGTTTGTTAAAATGTGCGTTGGAAGAAAGCAGCTACAGGACTACTGAAACCGTTTTGCTGTACTACAGAACGTATTATAAAGTGCTACAGAAATAATAAATCATTCAAGCGCTTCCATATGCGATATAACTTTTCATCAATGTAAAACACATAATTGGAAAATACCTGAAAATGGAAATCTCCTGACTTACGTGTTGGAGGGGCCCTCTCCAACCCGTACTCAGGAGAGAAAAAGACCTATAAACGCTGGCTGGAATTTAACATCAATCTCTTATTTAAAATATAAAATCCATGTCTTCACAAAGGTCTGTACTTCACAGTATCTCAATAGTGCAGAAAACTTAAAATAATGTTTCTCCAAAATGTCAACAGAGACCTCTCACTATCCGAGAGGTCCATATTTATATAATTCATAATGCAGAACTTAACTAAATGTCTAAATGCCGATTTCCCTTAAATAGGAGTGCGTTCTCTATAAATCAGGAAACAGGGTGCCGAGCTTGGTGATCTCTCAGTCTTCTATGTGTTTATCCTTTAATGCTCTTGAACCTACTCAATCACGCTTGGTTTCCATAGGATTAGTTTATCGAATATGCATTTTAACATACAAGAATAATCATCAAAAACAATTTCATTAAATAATTAAAGTAAAACATTTTCCCCACAATTGAGTGTGTTTCTTCGCCATTGCTTGAGCTTGACTGTGGGAAAAAGGTTTATCAAATACCTAAAAATTGGACTCATCAATTAGCTCAAACTAGAAGTTCAAGCGTAATACCGCTTGAGGTAGAGCCCATTCCTAGGCTCCTTCAAGACGTTCCCCTCATAATCCTCTAATTCATAGGCTCCTTTTTCCAGGACACACCTCACGATGTAAGGACCGTGCCACATGGGGTTAAACTTGCCTGCCCCCAGGGGTTCTTTAGCTTGGTCATATAAGAGGACCAAGTCACCTTCAGCATATTGCCGAGGACGGACAAACCTATCGTATTGACATGATGTTTACTAGCATCTATAGCCATAGCGACATCTCGACGTTGCTCGTCAAGTTGCTCAAGGTGGATTACACGTTGCTCAATACCCGACGTATCAGGGAGGAGCTCTATGGCCAGTTTTAGCGAAGGGATTATGCACTCAATCGATAAAATCGACTCCACACCGTGTACCATCTGAAACGGTGAGAACCTGGTGGCAGTCTTGACTGTGGTTTGATACGCCCACAAAGCAGGATATAACATAATATGCCAGTTGTTCTTGCTTTGTTGGGTGGTACGTTGGAGAATGGTCTTTAAAGACTTATTAACTGCTTCTGCCTGACCATTCGCTTGGGGATAGTAAGAAGATGAGTGTTCTTGATGAAAACCAAGCTTGAGTGACAAATCCTCCATCATTTTGTTTTGAAAGTCACTGCCATGGTCAGTGACAATCTCTTTCAGAATACCGAACTGAGTAATAATCTGATTGAATACGAAATGGGCTGCTGTAGCACCATCGGCATTTACAGTAGGCATGGCCTCAACCCATTTGGAAAAGTAGTCCACGACCACTATGATATGGTGATGCCCCCAAGCCGAAGAAAACAAAATGGGTTGAGGCCACTCCCCACTTGGTGAAGAGACCGACGGTGACAACCAAATGAAGGGGCGCTGGATGCGAGTGTATATTCCGAGAAAACACCTGGCAAGGGTGACATCTATTCACAATGTTTATACAATCTTTAAAGATCGAAGGCTAAAAGTAACCAGCTCGCATAATGTGTTGGGATATAGCAAGCCTGGATAAGTCACCGCCACACGCCCTAGCATGGCAATCATTAAGCACACGCTCCGCTTCTTTGTGAGTCAAACAACGATGGAGAATAGAATCCTTTCCTCGATGATACAAAGTGTCGCAGATGATGGTATAATCTTTAGCGTGATGTTTCACATGCCATCGCTCGTCTCGTGAATAATGCGAAGGAAACTTCAAAGTTTGGATATATACAATAATATCCCCATACCAAGGGTCCTCTGACGAGATAAGAAATAAGTATTCATCCACAAAGGAATCTTCATGAACGACATCCTCATCAAGTCTCGGAAGGTCCAACATAAGCTCAACAAAAACCGAGGATTTCACTGACTTCGCCGAAGCAAAATCGAGATCAAACTCCTGAAGGATAACAATCCATTTATTGTACTTCCCTCCTGTGAGACGTCATGATAGCATGAACTGAAATGGATTGATATGCGCTACAACCGTGGTAGTTAAAAGCATGATATAGTGCCATAACCGTTGGACTATATGAACAGTCACAAGCGCCAACTTTTCCACGTGAGTGTATCTGAGTTCAACGTCTACTAGATTTCGACTAAGGTAATAGATCACATGCTCAACGAGCACATCATCAACCTGAACTAAGACCATACCAAACGTCTCTTGATATGCAGCCACATAAAATATAAAATCTCGTACGAAGTTGGGTGGACTAAGCACATGGGCTGATAACAAAGCTTTCTTAAGGGCATCGAAAGACTGTTGGGCTCGCTCATCCCAGATAAACGGTGTGCCCTTCTTCAACAAGCACGTGAAACCTTTGGTAAGACTAGAATAATTGACTACAAAGCGACGTAGAAAAGTAGCTCTCCCCTGGAGGCTCTGAAGTTGAAACAAGTTGCGGGGAGGAGGCAACCGAGGTATTGCCTCAACTTTAAGAGGATCGACTCTAATACCCTCTTTGTAAACTATGAATCCTAGAAGGCGACCTATCCTCATAGAAAAGATACATTTATTGGGATTCAATCGAATCTTGTAGCGTATACATCGTTCGAGAATTAAACGGAGGTGCTTGGGGTGGTCCACTCTCTTGCGAGAATGGCAAGTAAGATCATCCAAGAAAACCTCCATAATCTTTTTAAGGTCATGAAAGGCATAGGTCATGGCACATTGAAACGTAGCTCCGGCGTTTTTAAGGTCGAAGGGCATTTTCCGGTACGCAAATGTACCCCAAGGACAAATGAAAGTCGTCTTATGTTGGTCATCGAGTTTGATTTGAATCTGGTTATACCACGAAAAGTCATCCATGAACGAAAAAATCTCACTTCCCGCATAGGCATCCAAGATCTGATCAATGAATGGAGTGGGGAAATTGTGTTTCGGACACGCATGATTCAGGTCTCTAAAATCAGTGCATACACGGATCGTTCCCTGCTTCTTATCCACAGGAACGGGGTTTGACACCCATTCGGTAAGGGGAACGGGGTAGATAAAACCAACCTTGAGCAGTTTCTCCATCTCTGCCTTGATAGCGACTACCTTCCTAGGGTTAACAACACAAAGATGTTGTTGAACCGGTTTGGCATGAGGATACGTTCTAATCTCGTGTTCGACAATACTGGGTTCTATTCCCGGCATCTCCTCATATGACCAGGCGAAAGCTTCCCGAAGTTCTGTAAACAATTTGGTGTAAATGGAAACCTCTTCAGAAGAGCAATCATCATCGATGTAAATGTTCCCAATATTTCCGGGAGTGTGAGAGATGTTGATCGGTATAGTCAGGGAAATATTAGCCATGTTCCCCTCCGCATAAATCTCATGTGACCCCAAAAGAGCCACAGGGTGACCAACCATCTCAGCAATAGTCGTCCTAAACTCTTCTTGCTCGGCGAGATCGAGGTTGGGAAGGAAATAAGAGTGATGATGCATATCCTCCCAAGGTTTCTCACTACCACACATGGCCTTGATAATAGCTTCATCCGAAGGAAAAGTATCATCAAGGAAATCATGCGAACAAGACGAGTTGGCTGCCCAAACCGGCAGCATAACAGAATATTCCTCCTCTGTCCGTGAAGAGGAGAGATCCGGATTTGAAGTGGCTTGTTGAATATCTTGATAAGCAATCTCAACAGCAGAAAGTGGCATAGACATCCCAACGTGCGCAATGTCTTCAGACGTGGAACTCGTGGACGGTAAGGTCCATGGATCATCAAAGTATGAAGTCAAGAACGATACATTATGCGATGGAGGAGACGCATCATCGGAAACGGTTCCAATAAAATTAATGGGTGAAGGGAAATCATAAGATCCCATCAATGAAGGATACAATCCGACACCCATGTTCCCAGTTGCCGGTTGAGAATCTGTAACTTGAGGGACTACTGATCCCATGGATGTTGTGGGAGAAGGATTAACAAAATCTAGCTGATCGATTGTCACAATCTTGCCTTTGTGTGGAAAGCAAATAACTCTGAATACAGTAGACGCGACAACTTTCACAGCGTACATCCAATTCCTACCCAGGAGAAGGTTGTAGTCGATGGGCGCATCGACCACTTCGACTTGTATAGGCACATGTTTACCTCCCAAGCGGACAACAAGGGAAGGATAATCCCATGCGGCCTAAATGACTGATCGTCAAATGCAGTGAGCATGGTCCTATACATGAGTAGAGGAGGAGAGACAAGAGCTTTCCAACAAGCTAAAGACATCGCTGACGTGGAAGCACCTTCATCAACCACCGTTCTCTTGACGAAATTCTGAAGGCACTCCACATGGATTTGAAAATCCACGTGGTAAGGTAAGTGAGGTTGAACATCAGTAGTGTCAAACTTGATAAGGTTGGGACTCCCCCCATCCTACACTCCTAGAGCACTCAAAAGCGCATGCCTTTGATAAGGACATGCCTGTAAAACTTCAAGAGCCGACATGGCACATAGAGTTTGGCCCAAATATTCTACAATGGAGTAGTTTTGGGCGGCTCGAGCATTAGGATTATGCGTAGAGTGCTTAAGAACACCTTTTGGTATCTGCGACATAGTAGAGGGCTTCTCGATATGCAAGGAATTATCAGGAGGAGGGGGATGCTCATTCCCCATATTAGGTTGTGGTGAACCATAATCACGTTGACGAGTAGCAACACTAACCTCCGATTGGACCATATTCACGCATCCATAGCCACTAGTATTGGAAGAAGACGTTGTAGTACAATGTGATACGACCTCTTGTCGGCAACCAATCTGAACCAAGAATTGGGTCTCTCCACTTGTGCCTCCACCACTTCAATCCTCCATGCAATGGCAAACTCAAACTATGATAGGAGTTTGGAAGGTGAACATAAGAGGTTCACAACAACAAGGATCAATGAGTGTAGACTCAAGATGCGGCAAAAATCCACTAGAGTTATCTTGCTCTCTCTTTCTCCTCCCTTCCATATGCCATATGTGCTCAATATATAGTGCTCCCAAATATAAGTGAAAGGACACATCGAGGCATTTCGGGGCAAATGGAGGGCCAAAGGTCACCCTAAGACCGCTTTTTGGGATTAAAAAGTAATTAATTAGTGATTTTTACCATTTTACATGCTACCCACGGGCTATAGTGATGCAGCTCGCGGGTATGCCCACTGAAGTGATACAACTAGCATACATGAGAAAAAATAGGGAAATAGTGTGTCTGAAGGATATAAAGTGGATCTGAGTCAGTGAAATGGATCCTGCAGACCAAAGAGTGCTGATGCTCACAAGGTGAAAAATTACGTTGTAACATGCATGGAAATATTAAGATTTAGATCTAGAATACAACAGTAAACAATAAAAACATTCATGAGAACTCAGTAAATAAAGATTTACGTTTTTTATTAATGGCAAACAAGGGTTTGCATGAATTTTACCTCAAATGTTGAGGTTGTTGGAGCCTTTGCAGCCGTACAAGAGTATTGCACCAGCGCTCCAATGTTTCCTTCTCTTCTCCAAATGCTTCAATGGTGGCCAAGGATTCACCTAGAGTGGAGAACTCAAGCTCGAATGGTGGGCTAGGGTTCTGTGGGAATTTTGGCAGCATAAGGTTAGAGTGGATGATGGATAGCAAATGGGGGCCTCCATCACCTTTTTATAGATATCTCAGGTGGTGGAGTATTGACCCATGGTTTTAGGGTTTTGCCCTCTTTTTTCCCTCTTTTGAAATTATTTTGACTTTTTTCCCTTTTTATTTTATTTTTGGGAATTTTGGACCCTTTTTGAGGGTTTTTTTGACATTTTTGAAGGAATTTTATTTATTTGAGGAGGGAAATATTGATTTTTTTTCTTTTTGGTAACCGATTGAGGGTCTTTTAAGGTTTTGGAGGCCAAAATGGTAAGGAAAGTGGACAAATGGGTTATGTGACTAGGGAGATGAGCTAGTGAACAACTTTCGGGTGTTAACAAATTGCCCCCTGATGTGTGAAGGTAGGAGCTCATCGTATGGCCAATAGACATCATAGGTTCTGGCATTTTCCAAAGGGTATGAGCATTGTGACGGAGAAGAGCGGAAATAGGTTGGAGACCGAAACACGTGCTCCATACGAACTGCAAAGACTAAAACTAAACATACATGTCCTCAATAATGAATGAGGAATAATCTCAATAGATGGACGAGGCAGGCATACCCATGCTCGTATCAAGATATACAAATAATAATGAGGCCTAAACGAGGATCTGGACAATACATGGAGAACTGTTGTGTACATCATAATGGTCAAGAGGGACACAAATCTGGGAAATACTCATGTTCTGACCATGACGGGTCTGAAGAACTGATATATGGACATAATGGCAGTCATACTAAATGTGGTACCATAATAAATGATGCTCTGTTGGATCTGAGGGTGTCCAACGACTAGATGGACTCAATGACTGATAGTTAGACTCTTAAGGGTACACGGAACTACATCTGAACTGGGTACTCACGGAAGCATATAACTGGAGGGATGCCGAATACTGTCGCCAAGCGTAGCTCGGATATACACGGGAACATACAACTAGGGGTTTGAAATAGACACACCAATGTGCTAGAGTCAGGGGACATCCGGGGTCTTCAACCAATAACTGAAGGGACCAATACCCTACACGAATCTCAACGGTGCGATCATGGTGTTCAAGTCGAGCACGTGAGAAACAACCTTTCGAAGAGGCACTAAGGACTCCTCTCAAAATGGTCCGTAGGCACTCACCATTGATGGTGATGAGTCCAAGGCACAGGGACCTTTGGGTCTATCCTCTGGAATAGATGGGTTGGCGTCGATAAAGGGAGACCTGTAACTATAAAGGCAATGCTATTTCTTTGATAGGAGTGTGAGGTGTACAACCAAAAGGTGATAGTACTGGATGGGATACTGACGGACTGTGGGGGAGGGATACGAGGGTCGCAGAGTGGGCGGACTCAAACTTCCTTTGTTGAGAGTATGATAGCAAGGTTGACCTAGCAACATATGAAACTGACTCCGGGGAAGGGGATCATAGTGTAAGGGACCAAGGATTGTGACTGCAATGCGGGAGACTTAAGGGGGGAACTGATGAGTGATATCAGGAGACTCAAAGGGTGACACATCGCAGAATACTCTGAATAAAGGAGACCATACTGGGTAGGCTTCCATAATAGTGGGACTAGATATGATCTGTCGTGGCGCCGAAAAACACCTTGGGGGCCTTCTTCATGGTTTAAAGACCTCAAATAAGGGACATAAATGTGCTCAAAATGGTACTGTCGTGTGGATTTGTATGAGCCCAGAACAATGCATGCTCATGTGTGCTTTCAATTTTAAGGAGTCTGAAAGAGATAAGAAGACTCTGAAGTGGTGGAGAGGTACCGTCGTGTGGATTTGTACAAGCCCAGGACGGTGAATGCTCGTGGTTGCTTTCAATTTTAGAGAGTCGAAAAGCAAATAAGAAGACTCTAAGGGGGTTCTTTCTCGTGTGTAGTCTCCAAGTCCTGAAAAAGCATAAAAGTATGCAATGAAGAACTCTTCTAGCTGATGTGACTAGAGTATTCCTTTTTCGTAATTAGTCTACCAGGTCCGTAAAAGGGGTAAACTTATACCAGATAGACTCCCTTTTAGATACTTTTAGCGAGCATGAAAGGAATCAATATTGCTCGACGATATTTTCATTGTTTTAGGAGTCAGAAAAGAGCTTAACATAAACTCCCTAAGTGCCTTTTTCGTAAAGGAATTGTGCGAACCAAAAAATGAGTAAAAGGATACCAAACAAAAGAAATGGCCAAGCAAGGAGGAAGTGTTCAATTTGAGGGACAATTATGAGAACCAAGAATGAAGGTTAGGGGGGAACACTAATGGGGCCTCCTTGCAGTTTGATGAATGGTGGAAAAATAATGCAGTGATTGCAGTGTGGATGGAGTGGAGGGCTCATGGATGGGCCGCGATGCAAAAAATGACGGCGATCGATGTGGCATGCAAATCGAGGCGGCGAGGGGCATGGAAAAAATCCCTGAAAAAAGTTTTAGTGAGAGCAAGAAATGATCTCAAGCATCATCACAAGTGCGAAAATCTGAATCTGGCGGTGCAAAAGTGCGAAAAATGGAGGTGATATGGCTCCAGAATGGTCAAAACAAGATTTGGGGCATAATCTGTATAAATAGAAAAGGGACCCTCATGACACATGTCATTTTCACTATGAAAATTGGGAGAAGTGTGGAGGGGCCCAGAAGAGGAAATTCAGATTTCTCTCAATCAAACCGGTGGAATCGAGTTCTATGACTTGTAGGTAAGTCTTGCAGTGTTTTATGATGTTTTTGATGCATTTTTAGGGGGATTTGGTCCTTTGGGGAGGCGTGCCAAGCTCATATTGGGAACCACTACGCCGAAGCGCGGGTTTCGAGGGAAAAAAATGCGCTTTAGAGCACGGATCTAGGCTTGATAGCTGAGCTTGCCGAGCACGGCTGTGGTCCTTACAGTCGCGCTCTGAAGCATGAATTTTTTGGAGAAAAGCGCACTTTAGGATGCATCTATGGGCCCCACAGGTGCGCTCTAGGGGCATGCTTTTCGAGGAGAAAAGTGCACTCCAGAGTGCACCTATGAGGCAAAAAGGTGCATTGGGAAGCGTGCTTTTTTTCCTAAGTTGGGGTTCATCGATCCAGAGGAGATCGAGGTAGGATTGATATGATCCTGATGGGTTTGTTGGCTTGACTGGCAGGATGCCAAGAGTTGCATGGAGAGAGCAGGAGCTGGGGAGCACACTGCTAGATGCAATCCAGGAGGATGAGGATGTGCAGGACAGCTTGGCTCGCTGTGGACTACCGAAGTTCACATAGGTGCCTCTGATGAGCTCGGGCAGATTGTTATTGAACAAGTTGGTCGGGTTTTGGGATGCAGACGCCAAGGCATTCATGATACAGGGTGAGCAGCTAGAGATCACGCTTGCAGATGTGTACTTTTTGACTGGGCTACCCCGACAGGGCATGATTTGGGATACCCTCCCGAGGAGGCCGGGGGATGTATCTATGGAGGATTTGCTGGAGAGACATTGTTATGCGACAACTCATGTGCTTGAAAATGCTCTATTGATCTGAGACATTGAGAGTGTGGAGACTCAAGCGATTGTGGCGTTGGTGGTGCGCATACTGGGGTCGTACGCCCCCCACCGGGTCTCAGGGGGACATATGGTGCCAGTGGAGTGGTTCCTGGCCGGTACTTATTATGGTTGGGGCCAGATGTACTTAACAGTGGTTCAGCGGGAGTTGAACAGAGTGAGCCATCAGGCAGGGGAGTTTTGTTTCCCCTCGTTCCTCTGCTCATTTTTCTTTGAGCGAGTCCCGACACTACGACCGCACAGAGCAGTGCGTGACGGGGGGCCCATGGAGCTGCAGATGCGACGTTGGGGTGAGATGATGACTTGCGGGGGTGGAGGGATGGTGGGGCAGTTCTTCACTAAGGATTTGTTCACTCAGTGGATGCAACTGCCAGTGGTGATTGATGACTACCCGTACTACAAGATGGATTATAGAGGGGATCCAGAGTTGCCGCGGCCTCCTGGTCAGGCATGGGAACCAGATGGTATGTTTTTGTTTTGTTTACAGTATCATGTTGTATCTACTCGATAACATATATGATAGCTATAGGATTTTATGACACCGATGATCTGCTTTTTCTTGTGCAGATGTGGGACTGTAGCCTCCAAGAGGATACCGAGCTCGGAGGGGGTGCATAGAGGGAGTATACTCCTCAAGACGTGGACAGGGTCGACGACGGAGTAGTTCGACAACTTTGGATACTTTGTGGGTCGGGATTGATGGTCTTCTGGATGGGGTGGTGGAGGACGGTTGGCAACACTTAGATAAGGACTTGATCGATGTCTGCTATGATGCTCCATGGGAGTGGAGGCCTATTATGAGGCATATTGCGATGGAGGATGAGGTGGTGGGAGCCATGGCACGTGGGGATGCCCCATATTATGGTGATGAGGACACTGAGACAGAGTCTGATGAGCCAGAGGAGGAGGAGGAGGAGGAGGACAATGATGATAGCGATGACTCTGACTAGGCAGTTGATGGAACTACCCCCAATGCGATGAGCATTGGGAATTTTGTATATTCGTCTTGTAATATATGACGAGGACGCTTTTGGGGATCCTCTATGTATGTATGTGTATGGGGTGCTATGGGCACGATGACATTTTTATGCTGATATATATATATATATATATATATATATATGTGGATGCAACTTATGATGATGGCTTCTTTTTGTTTTTTATGATGTTTATGTATGCCTATATGATAGATAGATTCATGAGGATGATATGATGATGCATGTTTATGGTTTACTTCCTACCTATTGTGATTTATGTGCCAGTCTAGAATATTGTTAGCCATTTGGTCTCCTACAATGTTTTGACTTCTTGGGACATGAGTGAATGAAATGGATTCAAACTGTCGGATCATTTGTTTAGTGCGCAAGAAATTTCTAAAAAGGAAAGGATACCATACCTGGTAAAAGTTGTTGATTTGGGTGACAAGAAGCTGGGAGTCAAGAAACACACGAAGGTGACTTATACCCATCTGGAGGGTAGCAGTCAGGATACCGTTCACAACATCGTACTCATCCAGGTTATTGGTAGCAGCGCCTATACATAGTCCGTCGAGGTGGATCAACTCATGTGAGGGGGAATATAATACCCAAGCTGCGGAGGCAAGGTTTGGAGACCGACGACTTGCACCGTCGGCGAAATCGACATAGTATGGTGGAACAAGATCCATCTGTGGTCATGCAGGGAAGCAAAGTGTAAGGTTCTAGATGCAAAAAGTGAAAAACAAAAAGAAATGAAACTGTACAACATAGACTCGTGCGTCCAAAAAGTGCTAAGGGTAAAAGCATTTGAGATACAACCCATTACGGGGGCTGCGCAAGGGGTTTCCTTCGAAATCAGTGAGGATATATGCCCCATGTCCTAGGTAGGTGTGGATGATGTATGGGCCTTTCCACATGGATTCAAACTTGCATTTCCTAGTCTTGTCATGTGCTTGGTCATAAACAAGGACTAAATATCCTTCTCGAAAATTACGTGGGTGGACGTGTTTATCATAGCCATCTTTGGAGCGGTTCTTTGCGGCCTCAATGGTTCGGAGGGTTGTTCGACAATCTTCGTTGGCTTGTTCCAAAAGGATTAAGCGTTTCTCAAGAGGTGAGGTGTCCGAGAGGAGTTCAATAGCAATATGTAATGTGGGAATCTGACATTTGATGGGAATGTAACATCCCAAATTTTCATAAAAATTTAAAACTTTGGAAAACGGCATTAAATACAAAATTTATAGATGCAGAAATAATAATTGTTTGATTATGACAGCTTTAATTAAAAAGTCGTTAATACTAAATATAATTTAATTTCTGTTTTAGCAGCATTGTGATAATGACAACTTTAACACATAAATTACGAACATGATTATGGTAATAGATGAACTAACAGGTCATTAATGTGATGCGATACTTTTTCTTGAAAAGATACTGACAGTTTGATTTTTGATGAACAAGAGTGTCCTACGAGGTACCCTAGAGTTTACTTAGTTGCAACGCTAACGCATTTGAATATTCTATGTGCAGATGACAGGTAAAAGGTTCAATAACTGCATAGTTTAAAAGTACGTGTGTGTAGCTAGGGTTTTCACCCTAGATTGTGCAAATGAGCACCTACTAAGGAGAAGGGACTCCTTAGTAGCAGTTCATAAAATATAGTAAATACAAGACAATAAATAAAATAGTGACTACTCTAAGCATGTGCATAAAATAACATAAAGATAATGAAAATGGTTTTTTGTATTGATTATACCTTCAATGTGAAGGTTGATGAAGCCTTTGCAGCAGTCCAAGAGGGTTGCTTCCAAGCTCCAGTGTTGTTCCTTTCTCTTTCTCCAAAGGGTTTTGGAAATGGGCCAAAGGGGCACTCAAGTGTGAAAGTAGCTCAAGGGTGAGCTAGGGTTTCAGGAGTGATTTTGGAAGAGTAAGGATATGGATGATTGTGGAGATGAAATGGGGGGCCTCCATCACCTATTTATAGGTTTTTAGTGGTGGAGTGCTAGCCCATGGTTTTGGGCACCATATGGTTTAGGTCAGCTGTATAGGGTTTTTGCTTCATTTTTCCCTCTTTTTCCTCTTTTTTGTATTTTTTATTCCCTTTTTAGAGGGTTTTTGATATTTTTGGAGGAATTTAACTTATTTTGGGGAATAAAGGGGGTTTTTTGGAGGCTTTTTTAATGGTTTTTTGGCCTTTTGGAGGTTTTTTCATGGAATTTTAAGGTCTTGGAGGCAAATATGGTAGGAAATATGGACAACTGAGTCATGTAATGGGGTAGATGAGGTAGTGAGCACTTTTTGGGTGTTAACAGTGTGTAATTCAATTCAACGTCAAAATAAAAATGTTGTGAATTCTTTCGCGAAAACAAGTATCTTTAGGTATGAAATGTCTAGTGCTGCTTACTGGTTTTTCAATGCTCTCTTACAATTTATGAATGTTGGAAAGCAATGACGTCTAGAAGGTATACATGCTATTTAAGTTTGTTGTCGTAAGCCAACGACATAGTTCTAGTGTGGCTTTGGTCGTCGTCTTAAGATAACTAATACTTGTAAAGTATGAACGTCGTAATTGTATCACTAACCGTCAGATGCATTGCATTAAGAGTTAGGGTATGAAGTTCACGACAATAGCATGGTTTTTATGCTAATTACTATTCATTGGTCTTGTTGAAAATTCAAAAGTGTAAACTCCTACATTATTATATTTTTATAAATGGAATAATAGAAACTATGATTATTTTTTTTTTCCTCGGAAAAAAAAGCGTAATTTTATATCAGCAGAGGTGACAAAATTACATTCTGAATATGCAAAAATGCATTCGGTTATCCAGCTAAGGATAAAAAAAAACAAAAAACACCAGTCCAAAAATAGTGTTCCAGTATACACATCCAGTATGAACCTGGATATATGTCCATATCAGTATAGACCAACAACATAAACATGATAGAAAGATACTAAGTAGAAACTTCAAATATGTCTGGTGGCTCCTCGAGCCCCCTGAAATGTTCCACTGTAAGCATTACAGTTTGAGAGAAAACCAGAAAAATCCAAAAGCAGCCAAAAATATCAAAAATAGCTCCATAGTTATTTTGTAAAACACCACCGTTAGTCCTGTTCCTGCTCCAATCCGTGCCCCTGTAAACCCATTCCATCAATAAAGGGTCTATGCTAGTATTCATAGATATCTCCATTCCTGTACTCCTTTATTTTCCACAACCCCATTGCCAAGTCCCTGCCAACCTTAGAAGCCTTGTCCGCCTCCTTGTTGTTCTCCCTAAAAATATGTCTGCAAGAAAAGTGTAAAAAGGAAAGTTTTAGATGCAGGATGTCCTGAAGAATGTTGGTTAGTCTTATATCTCTGCATTGTTGAGTGCCATTAGTCCAATTTGTAACATTCATAGAATCACCATACACATTTATCTGTTGACAGCCCTTCTCCCTGGCAAAGATGAGAAGAAGTTTCAGGCTCATGATTTTAGCATAATTATTCCCACCCTCCCCCAATCCCTAGAAAAGGTGGTATGAGTGGGTTGATGATAGATGCAGGATAACCACACCCCCGCAATTGTGTTCTAAAGCAGATCCATCATAGAAACCCCATGGCATAGACATGTCTATATCCAGAGCAAGGACTTCTCTCTGTTTTGCAACTTTGACATGATGTGGGAAGGCCTCCCACAAATCTGAACTGCAGTGACCACCGGTGTGCAAGCTTTCTCAATGAAGATCAAACCATTCCGAGCCAACCAAATGCTCCACCCCACCAGCAAAGGAAGATTCATGTAAGATTTTTCGATAGGGTCCATCCCCCACTGTGTCCAAGCCGACAGCACCGAGTCCCCAGTCCAATTAAACTGCTTGTTATGAATTCTGGAGCATTCCGCCCATACTTGCACCGTGTATGGGCATTGGAGGAATAAATGAAAACAAGTTTCCACACTGGCTTTGCATAAGATACACCAGCCCGGCCCGATCCTATTCTTCCTTTGCAAAAATTCCCAGGTGGGAACAGTATTTTCAAGGACATTCCACATAAAAAGACGGTGTTTCAGTGGACAGTTTATCTTCTAGATGGTTTTCCACCACCCCACCATCTCATGTGGATTCATAAATAGACTCAGGCTGATGTATCCATCCTTTGGTGTATACAAACCATTTGAGGCCCCTTCCCAAACCAAGCAGTCTTCCCTATCCCGAATGTGTATATGAGATCGAATCAGAGCACGGTAATAGGACCTCAATTCCACCCGTTCAGCCTCAGATAGTGCCAGTGTTCCAGCATCAACCCATGAATGAATCCATGGGTGGTCCCTATCCTGGACAGCCAGTTGAGAAAGGTAAGTTATTCCAATATCCCGTAGAGAATTTATCAAATCACCTGATAAAATGTGTCGGCCAACACTTCCAACCCAGGGATCCGCCCCAACACAAAGATCCTATCCATTCCCTATATCCCAAGCAAGCAGATCTCCGACTACAGGGCAAGATTTGATGACTGCTTTCCAAATAACAGAACAACCAATATGTGACTTATCAACCGACCGCACCCATTCCACAATAGATACAGGGGCAATATATTTACGAAAAACAACTTTAGTCCAAAGACTTTCAGATTTTAACAGTCTCCACACTCCTTTCGCTGCTAATGCC
Source organism: Larix kaempferi (assembly GCA_027924585.1). NCBI lineage: Eukaryota > Viridiplantae > Streptophyta > Pinopsida > Pinales > Pinaceae > Larix > Larix kaempferi. Next base: position 6,548,381 of record BSBM01000459.1, on the reverse strand, counting down.
TTTGCAAAAAAATGTATATTTTTTAGACCCCACCCCCCTAAGGCTTTTGGTATTGCGATCTTCTGCCATCGAACCCATGGGGAAATATAGTCACCTTTACTGCTCCATAGGAAACGAAAGCATAATTTCTGGGCTTTTTCCAGCGTTCCTTTTGGAATCCATGAGAGGGACATCCAATAGATCGGGATAGCCTCTAGAACAGATTTCACCAGGACCAGCCTTCCAGCACGCGAAAGCCACTTGTGACTCCAGACCTTCAGCCGTTTATGTATTTTTTCAATAAGCCATTGCCAATCCTGTTTGGTATAGGCGTTTGGTTTTAAGTGAAAACCAAAGTAGCAGAAGCCAGCTTCAAGGCGTAAAAAGGTATATGGAAAGATCCTACGAATAGCCGCAATCTCACCATCCCTGAGCAAATGAGTTGAAAGTGTGGATTTCCTCTCGTTGATCTCCATACCCGTTGCAGTGGTGAAAAGTTGAAAGATGTCCTGTAGGGTTTCCATGTCCCTAGCCGAACCCGTGCAAAAGATGAGTATATCATCCACGAACAGCAGATGTGTAATAAAAAAATCAGGACCCACTTGTATGCCATGGAGAGTGCCATCCCTACAGGCTTTTTTCAATGCTTTACTAAGTCCTTCCGCAACCAACAGGAAAAGTAAGGGGGATAGTGGGCAGCCCTGTCATAGGCCTCTTTCAGATCGAAAAAAAGGGGAGGCTACACCATTGATGAGCACCGCAAAGGGTACAGTAGAAATACAGCTCATAATCCACCTGATAAAATCCATAGCAAAACCGAGATGAGTGAGGAGTAAATGAATATACAGCCAACTCACCTTGTCATATGCTTTTGACAAATCAATCTTGATAATAGCTCCTTTGATCTTCCGCGCTTTCATACTATGGATGCCCTCCTACGCTACACCAATAGCCTCGTGTATTTGACGTCCTTCCAGAAAACCAAATTGTTCCTCCAAAATATGTTTGGACAGAATCTCTTTTAGTCTCCTGGCGATAATCTTTGACACCACCTTATATACACAGTTGCACAGAGAGATGGGTCTGAAATCACCTAAGGAAGTGGAATTGTCCATTTTAGGTATAAGTGCAATAAAGGTGGAGTTCAAGGCTACTGGGATCCTCCCCGATATTCGAGTGTCTTCAACCATCGCCAACAGATCATTCCCAATATGTTCAAAGAGTGCCAGTAAGAATTCCACCGTCCATCCGTCCGCTCTCAGGCTCTTGTCTTTTTGGAAGCTCTATAGAACACCCTTCAGCTCATCTTCAGTGACAGCAGCCATTAAGGAGAGATTGTCTTCCTCTTCCACAAACCGAGGAAACAATTGTGCCATCCTAACCACATCCAAAATATTAGCCTGAGCAGGGGCTTTGAAAAGTGATTTGAAGTGATTCACCCCAACTCCCGCCATACCATCAAAGGATCTCTGGATAGTCCCCAAAGAGTCTTCCAAACTCCAAATGGTATTTTCCGCCTTCCTTCCCTTGGCATATGCATGAAAAAATTTTGTGTTCTCATCCCCAGCCGATAACCAGATAGCCCTGCTCTTTAGATGCCACGATTCCTCTTTTTCCAGTAATAGCTTATTCCTTCTACTCTCCAGTGAGACCAAAGAAACTTTTTCTTCCGGTGTTCCCAGCCCCCCTGATCCAGAATCATAGATGGAATGCAACTCCAATTCAATAGATTTTAATTCACGATCATCCCTACAGTTCTTTTCAAAATCCCATGCCTTCACCGGCTCTTGATTCTTTTGATATTATCAGAGAACTGTTGTGCGGCAGAAAGGCCCTCCTTAGGGGTGTAGGGTACCCAAAGGGATTCAATAAGTTCAGCAAAAGTCTCATCCTGTAACCAGATCTTGTTGAACTTAAGCGGCCCAGCTGGTTTCGTAGGTCCATCACGAATCTCCAAGAAAATAGGGAAGTGATCCGAAGAGCTCCCCGAGCCAACCCACTGTCTAAGAAGAAAATTCCTATCTACAAATAGCTCAGACACCAGAAAATGATCCAAACGTTTCTCAACATGGTTTTCTCCAGTTCTGTTATTTCTCCATGTAGGTTTAAGAAGAGTAGGCTCAATATCTAGCAGATTTCGGGTGACCAATTGGTGTGTGAAATAGTCAGCCAATGGGTCTGGCCGAGCTTTGCTGCCCCAGACTTCCGCCGGTCCAAGAGAGAAATTTAAGTCCCCTCCGATTATAATGTTCCCTTCTTGTAACAATGGATGAGAGAGGAGAGAATCCCAAAACGGGACCCGGTTCAAATAAGGTCCATAAATATTCACCACCGTGAAAGTGTCACCAAAATCCAGAGACGAGCATGTCAATCCCAGAGCCGCTTCCATTCCCCAGAGTTTATGGTACTGAACAGAACGGGTATTCCAACCAATAGCCTGACCTCCAGACTGGCCCCTAGCATCCAAGGTGGCAAAGGACCAGCCACCAAACCAACTTTCAAGTAGTGTTTTAATAGTCTCACCGACACCCAATGTTTCCTGAAGCAAAATGATATCCGGGTGTTCAATAGATACCACTCTGCGGAGGGCTGATCTTTTGTGGGGACCAGCAAGACCCCGACAGTTAAAAGACATAACTTTAATTAATGACCCCTCTTCTGGGCATGCACCGCTCTAAGCGCCCGATCAATAGTCACCTGTTTGCCTTCCATGAGATCCATCTTGGCCTTGGATTGTGCCTTTGAGAGATGGGATTTCCTGCCCCGGCCCTTGCCATTATTGCCAGTTTTCTTAACCCCAGCACCCAACCCTCTCGGGGGGATTTTTGTTAGGGAGCGCATAAAATAACCCGAGTTAGATGAAGTGGTAGGGGAGGGGGAGGAAGGGGCATCCAAAGGCCCGGGATCGATAGCAGGGGAGGGTCAAGCAGCATCACCCCAGGAGAAGGATTTGTAGTTGTGCCAGAGGGGAGGTCAGGATCAAGACAGGAAGATTCAACCAACTCCATGGCCGAAGAGATATTCAAATTTTTTAAAGCTTCTAACCACTCCGGATTTTCAAAAGACAAGTTCTTTAAAACAAAATGAAAGGAAAGGGGTTTAATGGAATGAGTTATACCCGCAGACGATGTCCCTGGTTCCGAGGTAACAGATGGAACTGTAGACTCAATAGCAGTTGTTCCAGGTATTGATTCTCCAGTATGAGATGCGTCCATTCCCATCGCCTGTAGTATGTCATCAGCCCCTGCAGCAACAACGCCTGAAATTGGTAGAGAAATACTAGTGGGACAGGGGTCTACCCGTTCCCTAGGCGAACCATGACCCTCGTCCATGACCAACCCTCATTTGGGGGAGTTTCAGTCGAGGGGATATCCAGAGGGGGGTTAGCCTCCATAGCAATAGGGGATTTTTGCGAACCATCATTTTTCCTTCGAAATGGAAGTTTACATTCTGCAACCGGATGGCCATAAGCATGGCAACGACGGCATCTGAAAGGGACATTTTCATAATCCAACTTCTGCACATAAACATAGGGCCCCCAGCTGAGGGTAACATCCGGTACTAATCCTTCCCTGATATTCAGATTTACCAGAATACGTGCAACCTTCCTCTGTCGGGTGTGAAGAAAACTATAGTCACCATCCAGATAATTTCCAATCATGTTCCCAATCCCTCTGAAATGTCGCTCCGACCAATAGTGGAGTGGTAAACCAGGGAGCCGAACCCACAGTGGGACAATATCCAGACGTTCCCGACTAGCATCAAACATCGGATGCCATGGCTTGATCATGACTGGGCAGTGATCCCAGCTCCAGTTGGAATTTAATACCCATTTTGTATGTTCCTCCTCCTGGAAATTGAAGGCAAACCAGTTGCATGTTAACTCCACAACTTCCGGGGTATAGCCTAAAACCCCCGCCCACTGTTCCCCCACCCATGCTTCTATGGTGCGCAGAGAAAAGGACCTGCCCAAAGCTTTGCCAACCAAGGTGATACTGGTCATCTTCACCAATTGATTCCACTCAATGTCTTCCCCCAAAGCATAATTGTACTTAGTCCTGCTAAGTTTCAACCATCGTTTCCTGCTCCGTTTCCCCTTATGAGTAGTATCCTCCGAAGAAAGTCCACCCCATTCATCCGAGCTAGTACTAGAGCCCACACAAGGACTGGCACACCCACGCTGTTCGTGTATTTCCAGATGCCCCGCCCTCGTGTCCTCCTGTGCCTCCGTTGTGTTCAATATAGGCAGAGGGTCCAATGAAGTAGAAACCCTGCCAACATTTCCTGGATAACCGATAAAACCAGCATTTGAACCCTTATTCCTACCCGCCGAGCCCTCCAGAGAATTTATAACTTGTTCTGAGGTCTAAAGGGACCCAACATCCTTCAACGGCACATTCAGTGGAGTATTGGATAGAGGTGCAGTTATCGGCTCCTGACTCGGGGAGATAACCAATAAATCAGACGGTGAGAACCCTAGAACGGACCTATTCTCCAATGCAGGTAGACCCTCCACCTCAACTCCACCAGTAAAAACCCCAGCCTGCCACCTGGCACCCGCCGGTTATGTCCAAATGGTCAGGTCATCAGAAGGGTCAAACGAATAATCCACCCTGTCATCGTATGTATCCATAGAACAACCCACCACAGTAACACAGGTAAAAAAACATAGTAATACGCAAACCTAGGGTTTAGAGTAGCACCAAGTTTGAGCAGTAACCGGGAGAGAAAAGCAAAGTATAAAACCCGTGATGATCACCACGAACCGCAACGAGGCCAACGACAGAAACCTGCGACCCCTCCTAACGGCAGCAGGCCGCCCAACGATCCTCCAGTCAATCTAGGGTTCCGCCATATTCACAGAAAAACTTCTTGGAGCATCCGCCATCCTCATCCATTGACATTCAGAAACTATGATTATTATGCTAATCATATAAATCTTTATAGATTGTTATCCTATATAATAGTTTTATAATTGCAAAATTATTCATGATATATATGAAAGTTTACAATATTAAAATGATATGAAATATGAACTTAATACATGGCTAAACTTAAGCCTTAATACCCTAATCGCGATCATAAAGTTAGAGCTTTAACTATTAACAATGCAATCAAATGTCTTATGTGAAGATTTGTTGTCGTTATAATTGGTACTGACATACATTTATGTCGACAGGATGGACAAGTTGACGATTCAATAAATGGAATAAGCCTCGAGCTGTCATGGAGATCGTATCTCAATCCCGCATTAAAAACTCGGTTCACAACTTTGGTTGACAGGGATTTTTATAATCCACGTAGTGTAAAATCGATGTAATATCAACTGCGACAACTGCTGTGTAATGGTTTCTATAATGAACTCCTCTGAGCTGGCTGTTGATCGATCCTCCGTGTGCCAAAGTGGCATTGCCATGCTTGTACTAAAGAATGGGGCATTAAATGCAGAAGTTGTTCGTCCCAATGCCATCTTGCTGGCACTCTTATGATCGTCGATAGTGATGAATTTGGATCGTCCGATGCAACCCTAACTTTTGTTGTCATTTTGGTTAACAAGATTTGAATGTCATTCATTGTTTTATTATTTCAGTTTATGTGGCCGACAGGCTGCCGAATTCTAGGTTTAGAAATATTGTAAGAGGTTTCGACCTCGAGACCTGTAGATTAGGGTTGAAGTTGTAGGTTCTTTCTCACTGTAATGGCATTGTGCTAAAATGTTGGGTCTCTGGGTTGAAGTGTTATTGAGTCGATAGTTTTAAGCTTTTCATTTTAGAGTTTGAATGAAACACACAAAGCTGTAAAATGATAGAGGTATCCTGGTCTCGTCTACGGCAAAGAGCTTGTCGTTTTACTGGTGAATGTAAAGAACTTGGCCGCCTGTTGAGAAGGTAAGTGTTCTCGAAAAAGAATAGTGATTCTTTTGTTGAACTTCGACTTTCAGTTTAAAATATTACAGTTGTCAAATTCTAAGTTGTTGTTTTTGTCAGTTGCAGGGTTTGAAGAACGACTTGAGCAAGGGTTTGGAAAGGAAAGGCGTGCTTCCATTCTTGGTAAGCTCCGGGTCTCAAACCCTCGTAGGTGCCTTTCGACTTTGGTTGATGTGGTTTCAAGAGGATGAATAACCAGTTTTTCACCATGCCTCGGCATTGTCTGTTAGTTGAAAAACTTTGAAGGCCCTTTTGTTATTCAAACGATGTTTGTACAGGGATGTGACCCTCATTTGTTTATATGATATTCGATCTTAAACTTTGATGCCTAGCTTCGTCGAACTGGGAGTTATACTACTCGTCAATGCTGAGGGTTTTTGGAATTGTTTTAAAATGTTTAAACTTGGGAATAAACCCTGTGCGATTTTCATTTTGGAAACATGTTGTAATCTTTTTGTTTCTGAGAACATTGGTTTCCCTTCTTGGAGTTGGGACTTGTAATGGTTTAAACTTTGAGCCACGACCTGTTGGTTTATGTTATGAGAAATGAGATATAGAGCCGAGGCTCCTCTATTGTGGATACAATGTTTTTCTTCTCGGCAATGAATATATGTTATTTCATTCTTTGCTATTCGTCTGTGTTATACGTTTAAATACTATAGGTTGACATCGTGACTTTTGAGCTAGGCCAGGGTCTATATGCTTGTCGTAGATGATAACTCTGTAATATGTAATGCCGAAATGATTTTCCTTTCATTTGTAATGGAAAAGAACAAGGTCATACCCTAGTTCGAGTCTTGTCTTTGAATATAAATAGATGTTTGAATATGAACTTCTAAAAAGGTCTTCGAAGCCAAAAACTAGGATTTGATCCGTAGTTTGTGTAGATTGTGTTTGTTTATGTTGCAAAACGATGGTAATGGAAATCGAAAATTCTAACTAGGGTTTGATACAAACCCAGTTTTTGGAAATCAATATATGCAGTTTATAAATATATAGTTTATAAAATATATGAATAAGATAAAAGAAAACAAAATAAGGTTTATCATGTTTTCATTATTTGATAGAACTAAAATGTTTATTGCATATGTTATAATAGGAAATGAAAACAATGTGTGTGTAAAATGTGAGCACTGTGAAATGACTATGGTTTGCAACATTATCCATAATTTATACATTTATTTATTTGCAGCAATATTATTTATATTGCAAACATGATATGATGTATGGAAATTTGAATTTCATTTATTTCTTATGTACATAGTAGAGATAAGAAATTACAATATATTTATACAGGAAATAAACAATGTTTGTTTGTAATGAAACATTGGAATATTCTATAATATCTAGATATTATACAGAACTTTCTACTATTATTAACTATAGGGCAGAAACTGATAAACATACAAATTACTATATTTATCTATCGAATCAATGGCAATTTGCCTATCTTTTCATCTATACTTAATTTGTGTCTCTACACTAGAGTACGATGCAAACAACATCATGAGGAAAAATGTAGAGATTGGTTTATTAATTCAGAATAACATAAACTTCGACATTCAGACTTCAAATAAAATAAAAAATTAATTCTTCTTCAAAATAGAGATTTCTAATTTTACTTAAACAGAACTAATAACTGAAATAAAGTAGAAACTGTAAAACCTGGATTAATCTATAGGGAAACAAACATCCTAAGAAGATTGTTCCACCCAACCAATTCCTGAAGACAGTCAAGTGCTTTCCTTAGGACCCCGAGCCTGTTCACTGAACCACCAGGAGAAAGAAACTTATGAATTTAGGATCTCTTCTTGCAGTAGTAAATAACTGTGGAATCTTCAAGAGCTAGCAATCCAAGGGACCTCCTCCAGCACCTCTAGTTCTCTTTAATAAATATAGTATGCAGAATTATGATTGCACTCACAACTAGCCTCCGTATTCGAATCTCTCAGTGATCACCTGATGCACATGAGGAAATATTCCTGCAGAAATATTGTGTAAGAGTTGCCTGCTCAATTCGAATTTTCCTTATGTAGGCTGCCTAGGCCTTTTCAATTGTTACTTGGTCATTAAATGAGCTTCCTGCCCACTCCCACCACCTGGGGGATAATGCCACATTTTTAGGGGTAGTTGTCCCATAACCAACAGCTAGTGGTGTGGTGCAATTGCTGTCATCTGTCCTATACCTTCCAACAGCTTCCATTCCTCCTAGTGGGCTAGTGAACACTCATTTAACAGTCCCCTTGGGTGTTTGTCTCCTAATTAATTTATTTAAATAATAATAATCAGTAATTACATTCATCATTGATCAAAATTAAAAAACTTTGTAATTAAATTTAATATAAAGTATTTTGCAAATAAAATAATAATTTTCAGAAATTTGGGTAAGTGACATACACCTCCCCTTAAGTCTCAACATTGTCCTCGATGTTGGTTAATCACTCCTTGAGTGTTCCCAAAACAGAGTTGGGTATGTTGCCTGCATACTACTGTCCAACTCCCAGGTTGCCTCTTCTAGGATAAGGTGCTTCCATTGCACCTTCACTTGCCCAATGGGGCGATTCCAGAGAATAGTTTTCCTCCTTCTGAGGATACAGTCCGGTTCCACCTGAAAATCTCCATCTTGTCCCACCTGTGCATCATTCCAGTTTACAACATGAGTAGCATCGTGTACATATTTCTTTAAAAATGATATATGAAAAACATTATGTATTTTTAAGTTTGGTGACAAAGCCAGTTGGTATGCCACTGGTCCAACTTTGGACAATATTTCAAAAGGACCATAATACCTGGGTGCCAACTTTGCACAACTCCCCAATTTTAATGAACTCTTTTTTGGTCTTACCTTGAGGAATACATGTTCACAAACCTGGAACTCTTTATGAGTCCTTTTTAAATCTGCTTGACTCTTTTGTCTATCTTGGGCAGCTTTTAAATTTCCTTGTACCTGTTTCACAATTAGTTCTAACTCCTGCAATAATTCAGGTCCTAAAACAACTCTATTTACTGGATCATTCCACGAAACAGGTGTATCACATTTCCTACCATAAAGAATTTCAAAAGGACTAAGTCTAGCCGATGCATGATAATGATTATTATAAGCAAATTCTGCTAAGTGCAAGTAGTCTTCCCACTTACCAGGCTGATCCTTAACATACATTCTTAATAAATCTTCTAAAACTTGATTTACCTTTTCTGTCTGTCCATCTTTTTGTGGATGAAATGCTGTATTGAAATTTAAGGTTGTATTCAACCCCTTAAACAGTGACCTCCAGAAGTTTCCGGTAAACTTAGAGTCACGATCTGAAATTATTACTTTCGCTATCCCATGTAGTCAAAAAATCTGTTTCATAAAGATTTCTGCAATGTCTGGAGCTTTATGAGTAGTCTTCACAGGTATGAAATGTGCTGCTTTGCTGAGTTTGTCCACTACCACCATGATAGAATCATGGTTTTTTTTTTTTTTTTTTTTTTTTTTTTTTTAGGTAATCCAGTAATAAATTCTATGCTGATCACTTCCCATTTCCAACTTGGTATCGGTAATGGTTGCAACAATCCAGCAGGATGTTGGTGTTCAACCTTCACTTTTTGACAATCCAAACATTTAGCTATGTACTCTGCTACTTCATCCTTCATTCTGGGCCAATAGTATTCTTTTCTTAGCATAGTAATGGTCTTTTGATAACCTGGATGACCAGAATAATGACTTTTATGCATCTCATTTAATATCAGAAATTTTATTTCTGGTATGTCTGGTGCATACAATCTGTTTTTATATAGTAATAACCCATTTTCCTTCATGCTGTAATCTGCCATAAAATTTCCAGAACTGTTGTTTGTTGTCTTTTCCTTCATTTTTCTGTATTCTTCATATGTGTCACTCTTTTTAAGAATCTGATTTTCCAAATCAGTTGAATAAGTATTGATGGCTAAAATAAAATTCAGTTTTGCCTTACGACTCAAGGCATCTGCAACTTTGTTCTACTTTCCTTTAATATGCTGAATTTCGAAATCATACTCACTTAAGAAAGTCAACCATCTAGCTTGTCTAGAGTTCAGATTTGTCTGGTCTAATAAATATTTCAGACCCATGTTATCTATTAATAACGTAAATTTTCTGCCAATAAGGTGATGATGCCACATTTTTAAGGCATGAATTACTGCCAATAACTCTAAATCATAGGTAGAGTAGTTCTTTTCATGTACTTTCAACTTTCTAGATTCATATGCCACTGCATGCCCTTCCTGTGTCAAGACTCCACTGAGTCTGTCATTGCATGCGTCTGTACAAACTATAAAATCCTTGTTAGGGTCTATTATCCTCAAGATAGGTGTTGTAGTCAATAATTCCTTTAATTTATTGAAGCTGTCAGAACATTTCTGATCCCAAACAAATTTCTTCCCTTTCTTTTGCAAAGAAGTTATGGGGTTGGCAATCCTCGAAAAACCTTCTATAAATTTTTTGTAATATCCAGTAATGCCCATAAATGGTCTTACATCTGACACATCCTTAGGAACCGGCCAGTCATTAATGGCCCTTATTTTGTTGGGGTCAACCGAGATTCCTTCTTTTGAAATTATGTGTCATAGATACTGAATTTTGTTTTTGTGAAAGTCGCACTTACTAAACTTAGCGTATAGTTGATGATCTCTCAGAACTTGTAAGATAATCCGTAAATGTTCATCATGCTCTTCTTTACTTTTAGAATACATTAAAATGTCATCTATAAACACAACAACAAACTTGTTTAAGTATTTGTGCATAATATTATTCATTAAACACATAAATACAATTGGGGCATTAGTCAAGCCAAATGGCATGACTACGAACTCGTAATGTCCATACCGAGTTCTGAAAGTTGTCTTTAAAATATCTTCATCCTTAACCCGTACTTGATGATATCCTGATCTTAGATCAATCTTTGAAAATATCGTTGCTCCACGCAGCTAATCAAATATATCATCTATGCGGGGCAACGGATACCGATTATTGATCATCATCTTATTAAGCTGACGATAATCTATACACAGTCTTAGGGTTCCATCTTTCTTCTTAACAAAGATGATAGGTGCTCCCCAAGGAGACACACTGGGTCTAATATACTTCTTATCAATAAGTTCCTTCAACTGTGATTTTAATTCGTTTAATTCCAGTATGTTCATTCTGTATGGAGCTTTTGAATTTGGTACTGCTCCTGGTATTAATTCGGTGGTAAAATCTAAATCTCGTTTAGGAGGTAATCCTGGAATTTCCTCAGGAAATATATCCTTAAAATCTTTTAGGACAGGTATGTCCTCTAATTTCAATTTGTCCTCTTTACCAATAAACAGATCATTTACTACATTTACTGCAAACAACTGGCATCCTTTCCTAACTGCCCTCTTAACTTGCATGGTTGAAATCTATCTAAGGGTTACCTTCTTTGGGATGCCTTTTATTTCTACAGTTTTTTCTTCGTCATTTAAACATGTAAAACTTTTTCCGTAACAGTCTAGAATGATATGATGGGCTTCTAACCAGTCCATCCCAACTATAATATCATAAGATCCTAAAGGTAGAATATTCAACTTGATTTGTGTTTGTAAATGATTCATGGATAAAGCACAACTTTCTATAAAATCTGATACTTTCCTCTTTGTTCCAGTTGCTAGTCTAACTAACCAGGATTTACTAAACTATTCTGTTTTCAATTTAAGAATTTCCACAATATCTGGTGATATATAACTTAAGCTAGCACTTGGGTCAATTAAAACAGTAACAGGATGATTTTGTATCATACCTTCAATCTCTACCATGGAGATTTGATGATCTGCTTGCCTGTTGTCAAGTGCTGCATTAATTCTGGGCATCCCCCTCGCCATGTCTCCAACAGTGGGTTCAGTTTGAATAGAGTTGATGTTGTTAGCCTTTCGCTTCCTCAAGGGACATTCTGATGCGTAATGGGGACCTTGACATTCAAAACATTTGATAGGTGCCTTTTGCTCATTAGTCATAGTATTATTAGGAGCAATTTTGGGTGCTGTAGAATTCTGCTGTTGATTTTTTTGGGAATTATTCCCTTGGAAATTTTGATTCTGAAAATTCTTCCTTTGGAACCCGGAATTTCCACTGAATATAGAATTTTTCTTTTTCAGCTCAAAATTGCTAGGCTTATGACTTTTCCAGTTTGACATTCATTCTCTTTTCTGATTTGTGTCATAACAGAAAACTGCTTTTCGCATAGCCTCTTCCAGAGTCTTTGGACTATCATACTCGATTCTGTCCTTAATGTTGAAAGGTAAACAACTCAAGTACCTTTGGATTTTCGGTTTTTCTTCTATGAGGTATGGCACATATCTTAGTAAGTTTAAAAATTTACTGTTCATTTCCTTCATGTTCATACCTCCCAACATCAAATCGTAGATCTCTTTGGATTTTTCTTTATAGTACTGTTCGGATAAATACTTCTTTTTAAAATATCGTTTAAAAGTACTCCAGCTTACATCTTTATCTTTGATGCCCTTTAATCTTTTGATGTCCTGCCACCAAATATCTGCTTTTCTGGTCAAGTTATATATAGCCATTTTTGCCTTCAAGAATTCTGAATAGTTATAGATCTGGAAGTATTTCTTCATACCGGACAACCAAGCTTCAACTATCTCGCCCTTCTCAGTTTCTCCATTGAAAGTTGGAGGTCTAATCTTTTTGAACTCTCTAGAAATATGCTCATACTCCTTATGATTTTTCCTTCTGGGTTTGAAATCTCCTTCACTGCTATCACTGGTGTAGTTACGTTTCTTTTTACGCACTTCAATAGCATCTCCTGATGAGGTTGAACTGTTTTTCACCTCACTGGTTTTCATTTTCTGGTTTTTATTAGCATGAGGTAGATTCTCAACTTTGGAGATATCTTCATTATCTCTCTCTTGCTCCTCAGTTGGGCATTGTTCAAACAACAATTGGTTTAATTGTTCTTGTGCTTGCAGAATTCTTTCATTGTCTTGTTTCACAGATTTGATTTCTGCCTTTAATTCATGAAAAGCACGTAACAATTCTGACGAACTGTTATTTAGTTCACCATGACCTTTTTCTATATAGTGCTATCCCGAGCTATGGCTGTTTGGTTGAAATCTGTCATCTATATGATCAGCTGAATTCTCCATACCTGTAGCTTAAAATAATTTCTGGATAACATCATAATTAAAATTAAAATTAGTAAAATTTTCTGCTGTGTGTTCTTGGACCTCTTTCAGGCCTAGAGTTCGAACATGAGCTTTGATACCACATGTAACATCCCAAATTTTCATAAAAATTTAAAACTTTTGAAAACGACATTAAATACAAAATTTATAGATGCGGAAATAATAATTGTTTGATTACAACAACTTTAATTAAAAAGTCGTTAGTACTAAATATAATTTAATTTCTGTTTTAGCAGCATTGTGATAATGACAACTTTAACACATAAATTACGAACATGATTATGGTAATAGATGAACTAACAGGTCATTAATGTGATGCGATACTTTTTCTTGAAAAGATACTGACAGTTTGATTTTCGATGAACAAGAGTGTCCTACGAGGTACCCTGGAGTTTACTTAGCTACGACGCTAACGCATTTGAATATTCTATGTGTAGACGACAGGTAAGAGGTTCAATAACTGCATAGTTTAAAAGTACATGTGTAATTCAATTCCACGTCAAAATAAAAATGTTGTGAATTCTTTCGTGAAAACAAGTATCTTCAGGTATGAAATGTCTAGTGCTGCTTACTGGTTTTTCAGCGATGTCTTACAATTTATGAATGTTGGAAAACAATGACATCTAGAAGGTATACATTCTATTTAAGTTTGTTGTCGTAAGCCAACGACGTAGTTCTAGTTTGGCTTTGGTCATCATCTTAAGATAACTAATACTTGTAAAGTATGAACGTCGTAATTGTATCACTAACCGTCAGATGCATTGCATTAACAGTTAGGGTATGAAGTTCATGACAATAGCATGGTTTTTATGCTAATTACTATTCATTGGTCTTGTTGAAAATTCAAAAGTGTAAACTCCTACATTATTATATTTTTATAAATGGAATAATAGAAACTATGATTATTATGCTAACCATATAAATCTTTATAGATTGTTATCCTATATAATAGTTTTATAATTGCAAAATTATTCATGATATATATGAAAGTTTACAATATTAAAATGATATGAAATCTGAACTTAATACATGGCTAAACTTAAGCCTTAATACCCTAATCACGATCATAAAGTTAGAGCTTTAACTATTAACAATGCAATCAAATGTCTTATGTGAAGATTTGTTGTCGTTATAATTGGTATTGACATACATTTATGTCGATAGGATGGACAAGTTGACGATTCAATAAATGGCATAAGCCTTGAGCTGTCATGGAGATCGTATCTCGATCCTGCATTAAAAACTTGGTTCACAACTTTGGTTGACAGGGATTTTTATCAATCCACGTAGTGTAAAATTGATGTAATATCAACTGCGACAACCGCTGTGTAATGGTTTCTATAATGAACTCCTCCGAGCTGGCTGTTGATCGATCCTCCGTGTGCCAAAGTGGAATTGCCATGCTTGTACTAAAGAATGGGGCATTAAATGCAGAAGTTGTTTGTCCGAATGCCATCTCGCTGGCACTCTTATGATCGTCGATAGTGATGAATTTGGATCCTCCGATGCAACCCTAACTTTTGTCGTCGTTTTGGTTAATGAGATTTGAATGTCATTCATTGTTCTATTGTTTCAGTCTGTGTGGCCAACACGCTGCCGAATTCTAGGGTTAGAATGCTTGTAAGAGGTTTCGACCTCAAGACCTGTAGATTAGGGTTGAAGTTGCAAGTTCTTTCTCACTGTAATGGCATTGTGCTAAAATGTTGGGTCTCTGGGTTGAAGTGTTATTGAGTCGATAGTTTTAAGCTTTTCGTTTTAGAGTTTGAATGAAACACACAAAGCTGTAAAATGATAGAGGTATCCTGGTCTCGTCTACGGCAAAGAGCTCATCGTTTCACTGGTGAATGTAAAGAACTTGGCTGCCTGTTGAGAAAGTAAGTGTTCTCGAAAAAGAATAGTGATTCTTTTGTTGAACTTCAACTTTCAGTTTAAAATATTACAGTTGTCAAATTCTAAGCTGTTGTTTTTGTCAGTTGCAGGGTTTGAAGAACGACTTGAGCAAGGGTTTGGAAAGGAAAGGCATGATTCCATTCCTGGTAAGCTCTAGGTCTCAAACCCTCGTAGGTGCCTTTCGACTTTGGTTGATGTGGTTTCAGGAGGATGAATAACCAGTTTTTCACCATGCCTCGGTATTGTCTGTTAGTTGAAAAACTTTGAAGACCCTTTTGTTATTCAAACGATGTTTATACAGGGATGTGACCCTCGTTTGTTTATATGATACTCGGTCTTAAACTTTGATGCCTAGCTTCGTCGAACTGGGAGTTATACTACTCGTCAATGCTGAGGGTTTTTGGAATTGTTTTAAAATGTTTAAACTTGGGAATAAACCCTGTGCGATTTTTGTTTTGGAAACATGTTGTAATCTTTTTGTTTCTGAGAACATTGGTTTCCCTTCTTGGAGTTGGGACTTGTAATGGTTTAAACTTTGAGCCACGACCTGTTGGTTTATGTTATGAGAAATGAGATATAGAGCCGAGGCTCGTCTACTGTGGATACAATGTTTTTCTTCTCGGAAATGAATATATGCTATTTCATTCTTTGCTATTAGTCTGTGTTATACGTTTAAATACTGTAGGTTGATATCGTGACTTTCGAGCTAGGCCAGGGTCTATATGCTTGTCGTAGATGATAACTCTATAATATGTAATGCCAAAATGGTTTTCCTTTCGTTTGTAATGGAAAAGAACAGGGTCATACCCTAGTTCGAGTCTTGTCTTTGAATATAAATAGATGTTTGAATATGAACTTCTAAAAAGGTCTTTGAAGCCAAAAACTAGGATTCGATCTGTAGTTTGTGTAGATTGTGTTTGTTTATGTTGCAAAACGATGGTAATGGAAATCGAAAATTCTAACTAGGGTTTGATACGAACCCAGTTTTTGGAAATCAATATATGCAGTTTATAAAATATATGAATAAGATGAAAGAAAACGAGGTTTATCATGTTTTCATTATTTGATAGAACTAAAATGTTTATTGCATATGTTATAATAGGAAATGAAAACAATGTGTGTGTAAAATGTGAGGACTGTGAAATGACTATGGTTTGCAGTATTATCCATAATTTATACATTTATTTATTTGTAGCAATATTATTTATATTGCAGACATGATATGATGGATGGAAATTTGAATTTCATTTATTTCTTATGTACATAATAGAGATAAGAAATTACAATATATTTATACAGGAAATAAAAAATGTTTGTTTGTAATGAAACAATGGAATATTTTATAATATCTAGGTATTATACAGAACTTTCTACTATTATTAACTATAGGGCAGAAACTGATAAACATACAAATTACTATATTTATCTATCGAATCAATGGCAATTTGCCTATCTTTTCATCTATACTTAATTTGCGTCTCTACACTAGAGTACGATGCAAACAACAACATGAGGAAAAATGTAGAGATTGGTTTATTAATTCAGAATAACATAAACTTTGACATTCAGACTTCAATTAAAATCAGAAATCAATTCTTCTTTAAAACAGAGATTTCTAATTTTACTTAAACAGAACTAATAACTGAAATAAAGTAGAAACTGTAAAACCTAGATTAATCTGTAGGGAATCAAACAGCCCAAGAAGACTGTTCCACCCAACCAATTCCTAAAGACATTCAAGTACTTGCCTTAGGACCCCCGAGTCTGTTCATTGAACCACCAGGAGGAAGAAACTTAGGAATTTAGGATCTCTTCTTGCAGTAGTAAATAACTGTGGAATCTTCAAGAGCTAGCAGTCCAAGGGACCTCCTCCAGCACCTTTGGTTCTCTTTAATAAATATAGTATGTAGACTTATGATTGCACTCACAGCTAGCCTCCGTATTCGAATCTCTCAGTGATCACTTGATGCACATGAGGAAATATTCCTGCAAAAATATTGTGTAAGAGCTGCCTGCTTTATTCGAATTTGCCTTATGTAGGTTTCCTAGGCCTTTTCTGTTGTTACTTGGTCATTAAATGAGCTGCCTGCCCACTCCCACCACCTGGGGGATAATGCCACATTTTTAGGGGTAGTTGTCCCATAACCAACAATTTATGGTGTGGTGCAATTGTTTCCATCTGTCCCATACCTTCCAACAGCTTCCATTCATCCTAGTGGGTTAATTAACACTCATTTAACAACCCCCTTGGGTATTTGTCTCCTAATTAATTTATTTAAATAATAATAATCAGTAATTACATTCATCCTTGATCAAAATTGATCATAATTACAAAACTTTGTAATTAAATTTAACATAAAGTATTTTGCAAATAAAATAATAATTTTCAGAAATTTGGGTAAGTGACAGGGAAGCACAGACTCGACACCATGGACTAAATGAAAAGGGGTAAGATCGGTGGCGATCTTAGTAGACGTATGGTAATCCCAAAGGGAAGGAAAGAGAATATGGTTCCAGTTGGACTTGTGGTTGTCCACATTGCATTGAAGAATGGTCTTCAAAATTCCTAGCCGTTCCCTTGAGGGTAATAGGCGGAGGCGTATTGGTGTTCAAATTTGAGAAAAGTCGACAACTCCTTCTAGACGGAGTCCTAAAAATGTTTTCCATGGTCGGAGACGAGTTGCTTTGGGACCCCGAACCGAGTGATGACGTGGTTAGAAAAGAAATGGGCTGCAGTGTCAGCTTTGTAGTTAAAAGTAGACATGGCCTTGGCCCATTTGGTGAAATAGTCGACAACCACAATGATGTATTTATGGTCATTCGCCGAGGGAGGGTTACACTCCATAAAATCAATGGCCCATTTACAGAAAGGACCAATGGTGACAACTAGATGGAGGGGGGCGGGAGGGGTCCTCGCCTTGGGGGAAAAGAGCTGGCAATTTCGACAATGTTTGACTACTGTGATGCAATCAGTAAATAGGGTGGGAGAAAAATATCCAGCGCGGATAACCTTTTGAGTAGTGGCTATCCCAGAGAAATGACCACTACAAGATCCACTATGATAATCGTTGAGAACTTGCTCATCCTTGTCTCAGGTGAGGCATCGACGTAAAATGGTGTAGACACTACGCCGGTATAGGACATTACCAAGGAGGAGATAACATGAGGCATGATGGTGAAGGCAATCATCGCGACCGATATTGGATCGAAACTTCTGTGTGCGTAGGTGTTGGTTGCTTATACTGTTTTGGAGGTTTTCTAGAAAGACCCAGGTTTTGCACGGTTCAGGGAACCAACAAAACCCCCTTTTCACCGGCCCTTTCGAAAATAGTCTGCGAGCAGACTGAGGTCTCACCCGAGGCGAAGATAATGGGGAGGTTGCAGAATCAGATTTCCACAAACAGGTGATGAGCGTTTAACATACTGGTGAGCAACGTGCTACAGGACTCGTGTTGTGAACTGGGGACTGCGTGAAGTTCACTTCTTCACGGGTAATTCTTATACAATGGTGCATCCAAAGGACTGCACGGCTTAGGATGGTTCTTTGACAACAGGACAATGCCATAGAGATCGCGCTTACTCTTCGGTACTTAACCACTTTAATGGACTTTACCTAGCGTAACTTATCATTCAACTGACATAACATACTGGTGCATTCGACATTCATTCACACATGTTGTTACTTAACATATTATCCCCATCTTTTATCCTTTTGGCGAATACATATAAAAGCAAGAAAACATGCATTCATAAACAAAATCTTAACCATTCACATAATCAAATACACAGATACAGATGCATAATTAATCACATAACACATAATTTAATGTGGTTCACCCCCAGGATGGGAGCTACGTCCACATGAACTGTTGTTATATTATTTATGGGAAGGGTACAATAGTTCCAGTCTGCGCACTCAGATGCAAACTCTCTTCTCTCTCAGTAGGTCTATGCGCACGTAGCTTGCAGAGCCTTTTACAATCATCTCTCAACAGAGATCAATATTCAACATTGCTCAATAGAAGATTAACCCTTTCCCTTACAAAATTGCCCTCTATATAGAGATCGTGCCCATAGGTCACGTCTGTTACAATGCATAGGAAAAAACCTTAAGGTTACAAAATGGTGCGGTTACCTGCTGACTTGACCTGTCGCAGTCGACAGCTGCTCCACACGCTTCTGGCCATTCTGCTGGACCACTCATAGCTCGCACGCCTTTTTGACATCTGCAGTCTTCACAAAACAGTTATACTACATCGTGGCGTGTCACTTTCTGCCCTTTTGGCCTGCCTGTCGGTGTCAGCTTCATGGCCTAGCTTCCAACTGTTTTTCGCCACTCTCTTGACAGGTCACCTTCATCCTCCTTCACGTTGCTCCATACCCATTCCTGGGAATCCTAGAGTTTCTTTCCCAAACAGGTCGCTTCCGTAGCTCGACCTTTCCTTACATTCTTTAACCAAAGTAGGTGCCCTGCTGGAACTGTGTGGTGCTACCACTTCGCGGAGCTGGCACTTAGCCACGCGATTCCTATCCTGCCGATACTGCATTGTGCTCAACTTCGCAGATCCCCAAAACTGTCTTACCAAAACTGCCTTCATCTGAGCTGCGTTGTAACTTTGCAGCTCCAAAACTGTCTTACCAAAACTACCTTCATCTGAGCTGCGTTGTAACTTCGCAGATCCAAAACTGTCTTACACAAAAATGCCTTACTTGGGCTAGGCCTAACAGGCCCCTAACACTTACATGTGGCTCGTCCCCGAGCCACTTTCCACTTCTGGTTCCATGAGTTGCTCTTCCTCTTGTGGAGCTATCTTAGCAGCGAGCTCTTGATATGTTGCGCTCAACTTAGCAACTGTATCCTTGGCATCCTCTTCAATTGCTTTGATGGTTTCCAACACATATGGTGTTAAGTCATCCTGAGTTTGCTCTTGTACTGACGCTTGCGCGTCCCGGAGTTCCTGCAGTTTTCCTTCTATCTGCTGCGTTAGTTCATGGGATTCCTCCTGCAGGGGCTGTGACTTGTCTCTGGCTTCGGCCTCCTGTTCTCTTAACACTACAAGTTGTCTTTTTAATTCTTTGACTTCTGGAAATTTGCGGAGTCTTTCTTTTGGTAGCAGGGTCTTCATCTCCGCGTTCAGAGCATCTAACGCTACCTACTTTTCCTGCAAACTGGTTTGGACCTGCAGCAGCTCAGGGTCCTCTTGCAACGCAGTGAACACTCTCGTAGCTTCGTCCAACAAGTTTTGACACATAGCCACTTCACTGGATATGCTTTCTATGGTAGCTTTTGCTTTTGCTTCTCTGAGCTATGCCTGATCTGGTGGTGTCTTCGGTTGATTCTCTGCTTCCAAGGCGACAATCTTCACCTTGTAGTCTATCTCCATGTCTGCCATTTCAAACTTAAGATTGATGACTACTGAGCCAATCTTCTTTATAGTATCTGCAAGCTCTGGTTGCTCGTCGCACTCTGGTATTTCTGCGCAGACGGAAGCGATAGTGTGCTCTATTCTTCTTCACTGCTCCTGTTCGCTTTCAAGTGCCTTAGCCTTCTTTGCACTTGCTTCCTGCAACTGTTTATTATTTTCACATAAATCCAGGTGTTGGCTCAAAATAACCATATCTCGGTCATGTATTTCCTTGACAACCTGCAGGTGCATATTATGTAGGCCTTCAAGGGATAACATCGCGATATCAATCTCCACATGCTCTATGCTTTGTGTGCTCGAAGCCAACTAATCGCGTGGTAACATTACGCTTAGCGGGTCAATTTTGATGATGCGTGGTTTTGGTGCCAAGGTCAGGGATAAAGGTGTTTTCTTTGGCTGCGATGTGTCCCGTGACCTTCCTTCCGACTCTAATTCTCACAGCATAGCCAAGTCACGCTGGACCTGCTCAAACTTCATTGTTATTCCTTGTAGCGTGGTGAGATTTTGTTGCAAACTTGCTTGAATTTCCTCATTCTTACTGTATTTGAGGTTCAACACATCTTCTAGATGCGTGGTGACTGTGGATGCGATCATCTCATAATCATCATCATGTAGCTTCGCGTCCGACTGGCCCTTTGAAGCTTTCTGCTTCTTTTTCTGGACTTTCTCTGGTACTGAGCTTCCGGGCTCCTTCCTTTTTCCTGATGGTGACTCTTCTACAATTGTTGTTGGAATTGGATTACTCTCTTCAGAGTCATTGTTAATGATCATAGGTCCTTTGACCTTCCATTCATCCAACCATTCCTTCATAATGAGGTCGATAGCCGCTTCGTCCATGTGATAGTTCCCTTGGAACCATTCTGGGTTCTTTTTCTATGCCTTCGCTGAACTGTAGATGGTATGCATGTCAGTATACAAATTTAAAGTGCGAATATACTTAGCTATTACATCTTTGGGGATGTGCGGTGTGCGAACAATGACATCATACAACTGCTCGTAATATGTGTAGAAAACTTCATTTGACACTCGCTGTCTTTCTGGCATCAAATTCACCCAGTGGTTTGCATACCTGGGTCCTCGACAGTCATTGATGGAAGAGGTGAGGCCAACATAGTGCCTTGGGTCCTTCCAACCTACAAATCCAATTAGTACCATAAACCAACTATAATGGAACGCAGTGCCATTGACCTGAGTTTCGTGGACATCTTCCAGAAAATCATTCAGTAAATATTGGCACTAGTTAAATCTTCCACCCTGCACTGCCTTCGCCCCAAGGAGCACTGCATTGGCTGGTACTTATGAAGGTCTGGACTTCCGTAATATTTTCCCTGCTAGCAATTGTACTACAAACCTCGTAGCATTATATTTTATATCATTGGTGACGAACCCTCTTTTGCCTTTGGGAATGATGTGAGTTTATTTCATCTGGGAGGCAATATCCTTATCCCTGGGTTTGCAGACAAAGAACTTCTTAGGGTCCTCTCCTCGCTTGCTTAACCCTATGATCCAATGGATCAGGTCAATGTTGAGGTTGACATTTTTGTCCAACCAAAGGTAGCCTTGGTGTGTGCGTGATATGAGTGTGCACACCACCACGTTAAGTTCTGGGCTCCAGTCGAAGTGTGGAAGCCTCAATAGGTTTAACAACCCCGATTCGACAACTTCAAACATCTAGCTCTGCGCAACCAACAACGGGTTGTTTTTGACGTCCGTCTTCCAGCACATATATCTATTTGGCTGAAATTGTGGGTACTTAGGCTCGTCTGGATCCTTCTACTGTTGCAGTAAGTCGTAATCTTCGAACTTACACTCCGCGAGCTTACCCAACGGATTTGCTTCTAGTTTTACATGTTTGGATATGGGCGGAAGTGGTATCTCATACTTCGTGTTTCTAGAGAGCTTTACTGCCGGTGCATCTGCTGTGCGCAGAGAGATATACTCTGGGGTCAAGGTTAATGGCAACTCCTTATCCCCTGGTGGAACTTCTGGTAGCTTGGATCCCATTACTTTCACCTTAACTTTCTCAACTACGGGTTCCTTACCCTTGTTTTGCATTTGTGTAGAATGTCGTGGGGAATGGTGTGAACCTTGTCCTTGTTCTGTAACAACCTTCTTAGTAGGGGTTCTCATCAACTCTTCAAGCCCGACTTGCTTAAACACCCTCACAACCTGTTCGACTATGGACTCTTGCTTAACTATAGAGTCGTCAGACATTCATTGGATTGTTCTCTGCAAACTCATGGAATAATTGAGCATTCACTGGAAAAATATTGAACTATAGTGTGCAATTTTTTTTTTAGAGTTTCGGTAACGCCCGCGAGTCCAAACATAGCGGTATTTATAGGCACAGTTGAGCTTCACCGCGCCCATCAATGGCTAGAAAAGCATTAAATGGCATGTTTGTTGGACAAATCCGCTGAGGATTTGGGTCCTTTCCATCATTATCTCCTTCAGAACGACTATTTTTGCGTTAAATGCTAAAGCGATCATTGACAAAATCACTCTATAACGGCTAGTTTTCCGACCGACATATTAACGGCTAGTTTCTCAGAGTGTTGCATCGAACCGCGTGGTGGGTTGTTACTAACCGATGTGGTTACTTTGCAGTGTCATGCTTCTTTGTTCTGAACTTTGTCTCTTTCTCAGTCTATTCGAACTACGCGACTACATTTTGAGCTTCGTACTGCGCGGTTCTTCTTTTCTTTTCATTTTCATTTTCTTTTTCTTTTTTCTTTTTCTTTTTATTTTTTATTTTTTTTCATGCGCAGCTTCACTTCTCAACTAGTGCTGCGCGGTCGATGCATTCTTTTCATCAAACTTTGCGTATCGGACCAAAACTGTGTACAGACTCTTTTTAATTTCTAGTGCTCAATTTCAACTGTATTTGACACTTAGAAACTCCTTTCTCTTTTGATCACTGAGGGTTATGCAAAGTAGGACTATCCCTATAGGGTTTTAGTCTACTTCCATTCACCAAACCTAGTAAGTTATCTTCAGCTAACGTGGCTAACTGAACTGCGCCACCGTTAGTAACATGCATAATAGTATATGGTCCAAGTCAATGCATTCTAAATTTTCCAGGAAATTTCATAAACTTGCTATCATACAGGAGGACAAGGTCACCTACCTGAAAGGAATTGTTTTTGATATGGCGATCATGCCATGTTTTTTCTCTGTCTTTCTGCACTTGCTAGTGAAAGCCTGTAATGAAGCGATCCTCTTCCAATCCAACCAAGTGTAGAAGCCTTTCTTCTGTTGTTTATTCATTCTCCATGCCTGTGAATGCAACAATCCTTAAGCTTGGTACAATATACTCCATCGGCATCACAACTTCCTGTCCATAGGCCAATCTGAAAGGTGTATGGCCTGTCAAATTCTTGCAGGTGGTCCTGTATGCCCATAACACAGTTGGAATGCGCAGATCCCAATCATCCCTGTTTACATTGCATACCTTTTTCAGCTCATTCTCCAATACCTTGTTGAAAGCTTCAATAGTTCCATTAGCCCGAGGATGATACGGTGTACTCCTCTAATGATAAATGTGGAACTCTTTAGTAAGGGCTTCAATAGTTCTGTCAAAAAGTGAGTCCCTTGATCAATCATTAAAATCTTTGGGCATCCAAATCTGGTAAGGATGTTCTAAAAGATGAACTGCGCGACAATAACTGTGCTATATTCCTTCACTGAGTTAGCCTCTGCCCATCTGGTGAGATAATCAGTTGCGGTGATAATGTATCTCGCACCAGTCCTCTTTCCCGGTGGGTTAATAGGTCCCATGAAATCAATATCCCATTTGTCAAATGCTTGTAGTGTCAACTATGGTTTTAACGACATTTCATCTCTTCGCAATGGCTTTCCCGTTCTCTGATAGACATCGCAACTCTGACAATGTTCCTTTGAATCTTTATGAATTGTAGGCCACCATAGCCCTGCTCTCAATATATTCTACGCAGTAGCTCTTCTTGCGTAGTGACCTCTAGATGAACCTGAATGTGCATAAACTAGTATGAATGGCTTCTCATGCTCCAACACACATCTGCGCAACACTTCATATGGTCCCAACTTGTATAGTTGTCCTGCTATGATAGTGAATTCTGTTGCTCTGACTACCAGCTGCTTCTTCTGTTGTGTAGTGAACGTAGGTGCCAATCTCGTAGTAAAAAAGTCGACAATATATTTGTAATACTCATCTGCGACCTGTATGGCAAATAACTGCACGTCAGGCAGATTGCCTTCAATATTGGTAGGTTTTTCGCCTGACTCAATCCTTGAGAGATGGGTAGGTCCTAAGTTCAATATGCCTAGTTTAACAATGATCTCAAAGTCAGATTCTTAGAATAGTAACAACCATCTGCAAATTCTCCCCCCTAACACTGGTGTATTGACTAGATACTTTAAAGCGGAATGGTTAGTAAACATTGAGAAGTGCACACCCAGCAAATAGTGCATAAATTGAGTGCGTACACCATAGATAAGCCTTCTCTTTCTGTGTTTGTAAAGTTATTTTCCGCTGATGAGAGCTTCCTGCTCAAGAATGCAATGGGATGGTCAATGCCTCCCTCTCCTAGCTGTGCTAGCACCACATCAAGTGCGATCGACGAAGCATTGACGTGTACATGGAATTTCTTATCCTAATCTAGAAACACAAGGATCGATGCAGTTACCATTTTCTCTTTTAGTGTGTCGAGACCTTGCTCACATTCCGCGTTCCAGATGAACTGCGATTATTTCTTCAACAACTTCTTCATTGGCGCGGTTATCTGTGCATAACCCTTAATAAATTTTCGATAGTACCTTGTATGTACCAACGTGGTGCGAAGATGTTTCACTAAATTCGGTGCTGGCAGGGTCACAATAACTACGATCTTCGCAGGATCAACCGTCAAACCCTATTTACAGACAATGTGTCCCAACAAAATTCCATAGGGCACACAAAGGATACATTTCTTCACATTCAAAGAAATCTGATGCTGCCTACATTTTACTAACATCATTCTCAGATTCTCTCAGTGGTTCTTCAGTAAACCAAAGACAGTCCAATCATCAAAATAGACTTCTAAAAACTTATGGATAAAGTCCTTAAATGCAGCCACAACAACTCTGGAAAATATAGCTGGTGCATTCTTCAACCCAAATGGCATAACTGTATACTGATATGATCCCCATTCAGTAGCAAATGTGGTCTTATGTCTGTTTGCTTCATCAATCCTGATCTGAGGGTATCCAGAAAATCTATCAGTGAAAGAATAGGCCTCATTTCCTCCAACATTGTCCAATACTTCATTTGTAAATGGAGTAGGAAATGGGTCATGTAGCGAAGCATCATTCAACTTCGTTAGATCTACACAAATCCTGATTTCTCCTTTGGTCTTCTTTTCTTGGATAACCATACGGCTTATCCATTCAGATTCTTCAATTGGATCAATGATCCCTGCATCAAGCATCTTATCAATCTATGCCTTCACTCTCTCTTTATATCTGGGATTCAATCTGTAAGGCCTTTTCTTTATGGACTTCGCGCCTGGCTTAAGAGGTATCTTCATAACCCCCAAGTCACCCAAAATTCCTTTCATTTCGATAAACTTTGTTGGAAATAAATCTTCATACTCATGCAGAAGGTCTGCGATCTGCTCGACTGTCTCATCATCCCAGTAATATCCAATGGATGCAAAATTCGGTTCTTCACTTGTGCCAATGTTCACTTTTCTTGTCTTGACAGGTCCGCTCATATCTGGAATTTCTAGTGGAGGTCCCTCTACATCGTGCGCTCCTTCAGTTTCAGGTATATTGATGTTGCGCGGATCCTCCTTATCGCTCTCTTCTTGTTCTTCTTCATTGTCAACGAAATTATAACATTCAAGGGCATGTTCTATTTGTCTTTCCCATTCTGGTTGTAGGTTTACAGGTACCTTTACATCTTCAAATATATTTTCTTTGATTTCCTCTAATGCCTCGTTAATACTTGGGCATTCTTCTCGGAATATTCTTTCTTTAATAATTTGCAGTGCTTCGTTTATACTTGAAGATTCATCTTCAAAGCTGAAAGTTCTCTGAAAGTTCGCAGTCAACATAGACCAATCTGTGGTTCCTTTGCGAAGCTTGATGTCTTTGTACCAATCTCCTGGAATCTGCTCTAATGTGTGCACAAACAAATGAACCCATTCTGTCTGCGGTCTCTTTTCTCATGCTTCTGAACACATTTCTATGTGATCCCTCGGATCCGTTTGTCCATTATACTTTTCCATTGTCAATGCGACTTTCTCTGTGAATCTGATTTGCATCATGTGTCTGCATTGTTCCTATGTGGTCAAAGTCTGCTTATGCACGGCCCACCATCTGGCAGGTGTAGTGTGCAGTGCTATATCCAATGCTGGTATCCTATGTTCAGCTGAAACTGATACAATATATTCTTGAATAAATGAATAGACATTAGTTGAACCATCATAAGTGGCGATTGGGCTTACCTCTGTTCCAATCCAGCGCAGTGATTTGGTGATCTGCGCGCATCTTCTTGCAGATACTTCATGCATTTGGCCTTGCCAGTTCTCCGGTCCTGCGTCAGAGTCTGATATGAAGAGTTGTCGCAACGCCAACTAAGTGTTCCATCCACCGTAGGATTAATGTAGTCATCCTGATTCGTAGTCATCTTGTAGATGCGATCAAGATCTTGTGCTCTGGATTCTTCCTGAATCGGCTCGCTGTATCTTTCTCGTTGCGAAGGGTCCAAGGGTGCGATGACCCTAATATCCTGCCCTTCAAAGATCATCATTTTGGTTTTCAGGTTGATGATCGCGAGGATATCCATCTCCTAGCCTATCCCCAATAATCCTGGATATGGGTTACTGTCATCAGTCATCTCGATAACCTCAAAGTCCACGGAACTTCTGACTCCATCGATGTCCACAAGTAGATTGATGAGTATTCCAAAGGGAATCACTTTCTGCTGATTCTATAATCTCAACTGGATAGGTGACCATGCTAACCTTGGTTTCCCCATCTGTTGCCATGTCTACTTGCTCAAGACATTTACCTCTGATCCTAAATCAAGGATTATCTCATCCATCTCATAATCTCCAATCTGCGCACTGATCCTCATTTCTCGACCTGTTCTCTTATGGCTCTTGATATGGTGAACTGCGCTCTAGGTAGTATCTGTCTTACTGTGTGGTTTATATTGGTTTAGTAAATTCTGCAACTCCACTGCAGCATCTGCGCTCTTCAATAATTTCATGTAGCTCCGTAGGAACTGCACAAGGAAAGTGCCAGTTTCTGCTGCAGTACTGGTTTGATCACACGCTGCTGGTATATCTTGTATGTGCGCTATTTCACTTCGCAAAGGGATTCTTGGCGACATAGGTGCTGGCTCTTTGAAGATGTCCTGTGCTTCTTCAAAGGCTTCTTTGTTTCTCTCCAGATTGAAAACAGGTGTTTTCCCAGTAGCTTTTCTGATCCAGACTGCTTCAACAGGGGTCTACTTAGTTTGGTGATCTCCAGAAGTCAAGGTTTCTGGTTCTTTATATTTTCCTGTGGCAGCGCCACTTCGCGTCACAACATTGATATGTGGATCTCTAGTCCTTTTCTATGTTGCTATCATCTGTATGTTCGGATTAGGTGCTTCTTGCTTTCTCTTTTGCATTTTTGCTGCTAACACTGGGCATGCCTCAATGACATGATCAAAATATTTTAGTAACTACAGGTAGTACATGCATTGGTACAGTCCCTAGATAGGTGACCTGGCTGACCACAGTTATAACACATCATTTGGCCTCTTGCTCTTCCTTGTCCCGGGCCAGTGTTGTTCAATATTGTAACTTCTAAGAATATTATATTTGTACATTATTTATTCCGAAGATGTTCCATCCCTCCGAGGTGATTCTATTATGTATCCGGAGATGTTTATTCCTCCGAGGAGTTGTGACAACTAGGGTTATTAGAGCCACCATGTGGGGGTCGGCCCAGTCAGTTATAATAGGGTATTTAACCTAATGGTTAAATACGAGCCTACATGTACTTGTGTAAAATATATGTCAAAGTAGTGTATAAATAGAGGAGGTGTGTTCCTCATTTGATACACTCACACACTTGAAAAGAGGAGCACTTGTCTGGGAGATTTGCTAAGGAGGATTAGAAGGAGGGAGCACATCTTGTATTTTGGTTTATCATCTTATTGAGGAAAGCTTTGTTGGGTTTTCTACCCCATGAGGGTTTCCCAGGATAAATCTGTGTCTCTTGTGTTTATGCTATGCTTGTTGTTTCTTCAGTGATCCTGTATATGCTATTATTGTGAAATAGAATGTAATGCTACTATTTTCTGTCTTAGCATATTGAATTTTAACATGGTATCAGAGCTAACCTGAAGGAAGACAAGGTATGGCACTTACGACACTTGCTTTACTTCCGACAATTTGAAGGTTAGGGTTTTACATAGAAAAAACCAGTCATCGTGGAACTTTCGCTATAAATCCATTTATGCAAAGGTTCAGGATCTAAAAAGTTTACAAGTCGAAGATAACATCCCCAGGTACCTTTTGTCCAAAGGGCACCCTCAAATTCGTTGTACTTTATGAGTTATGATCAGTACAAGTTAGGGTTTCTGCCTCTTCCAGATCTCAGTCAAAATCAGGTGACCTTGGAAAAAAGGTCATAACTTGGGCTAGGAAGCTCCAAATGAAATTTTGTAAAAAGTGACAGGTAGTACACAGACTTTACTATCTCAAGAAACTTTTTCAGAGGCCGAAGGTGAACCAGTGACACGTGGCATGCCGTACAAGTTCGCTATCCTGTTTTATCCCATAAACAGGTCACGTTGCGACACTTGGCATAAATCTCTCTCAGAGAGTCCAATTGAGGTCAGACCTATCAGGATGGAAAGATAACAGGGCAAGATATCTCAGGAAAATTTTTCAGAGGCCGAAGATCAAACAGTGACACGTGGCACGCCGTACAAGTTCGCTCTCCTGTTTTATCCCATAAACAGGTCACGTTGCGACACTTGGCATAACTCTCTCTCAGAAAATCCAATTGAGGTCAGACCTGTCAGGATGGAAAGATGACAGGTCAGGATAGTGCAGAAAAATTTTTCAAACCCTGTGGAGCAAAAATTTCAGAGTTATAGCAGAAGCAATCAGGTGCATTTTTCTGTCAAAACAGAATTATTTTTAGGACCTTTATTCATGGCTTCCGGAATTTAGGGTTTCGGAGAAAGTTGGAATTTTTTGAAGTCTGTAACCATGGCTGGAAGCTCCTTAGAAAAATAAGAGTTTAGAGCCTTGGATCGAACCTTTTGATTGGACAGAAGGGTGGGCTTCATCAAACCCTAGTTCGGGTTCCTGTCCAGAAGATCCAGAAGTTTCGAAGGCAATTTTGAGGGGTCAAATTTTGGAGATTTCAAAATTGAAGAATGCTAGGTTGATCAGCTTAGCAAGACACATTCTTCCATCCATTCAGAATTATGAAAGTCAAAGATTGAATTTTTAGGGTTTCTTTAGCAAACCCTAATCAAGCTCCAGATCAAGTTTCATGGGGAGTTGAGGCTAAGGCCTTACATAAGAAGACTACAAAAAATCTCGACAGGTATGACTTAAGGAGGTTCAGGTACATTACAAAAGACAAATCAAGTTCCATGACCATGAAAACATGAAGACAAAGACTCACGAGGTATGTATGACTTTGTTATATTATGTTTAACCTACGAGACATGCAGGTTCTAGCTCAAGATCTCTAAATCATTGAAGAGATTGTTTAGGTATGTTGTACATAACTAAGCAGGTATACTAATCCAGGTATGTTTTCCTATGTCATGTTAGAATCTTACCTTGTGTAAGTATACTTGGTATGATTGGTTAGTAATCAAGGGTTTATGCATATTATGTCTCTTATCTTGGTTGATGATTTAACTAACTAGATCAAACAAGAATATGCATGAGTAAAAGAAGACTTCCTTGAAACCCTGAATACTAATGATTATGACTGTACATATTCAAGATTATTTAGAATTAGAATGTTTTGATAATATTGAGAATATACTAATGAATGTATGTTTGTGTATGAGATCATGAGGATGACACTAGTGTACACTTGAGCATGCACAGTGGTACATAATGAATAGAAGTTCAGAAGACATACAGAAGATCAAGCGGGAGGCAACCACACAAACATAAAAGATAAGTATTTGAGTTGTTATTAGAAATAGTAAATGATATTGCTTGTATGCATATTTGTATTCCTAGAATATATCATGCTGAGTGTAAACATTCATAAAGCATTGAACAGTATACTACTAATATGCATATGATTGGTAAGTTGGACAAACATTCCATTGTTGCTTGTCTAGAATGAAACCTCTTTGCTGACATGCTGAGAGCTGTGCACACTCTCAATAGTATGTTCTGGTAGAGATGGAAGGCATCTAGATAGCCACTGTATGCATACAGGATATGGGAAAGTGTTGTGCCAAAGTATTGGTCAAAATAGTTGCATAACTATGTAAATGATATCTGTATGCATAATAGGTTATCATGTCAATATGATTTGATGTTTATGAAGTATTACTAATCATGTACTTAATTTTGATTTGTAGGAAAGATCATGATGAATGATGAACACTGAACAAGCAATGGATGTTCAACAAAAGAAACACACTATAGAAGGCTTGTGGCTAGAAGATTCTCTTAGAAAGAAGGAACAGAATCATGATGAGATGTTTGCTCCAAGTGGCTAGATAAGACCATTCTCTTAATGGTGTAATTAAAGAAGAAGTGTGAATCAGATTCTGTATGGGTTCCCAGGATCGATAATCAATTTATGAGCTTAATGATCACCATGGGTGATGTGGATCTCAACCTTTGCTACAAGGTTGAATATGGATTCTATACACATATGACATGGATGGAAGAAAGAACTCACCACAGAGTTTGAATGATTTTGAGGCTCATATTAGTAGACCCATCTGACGAGAGATGGCACAGATAGATATGCAGAAGATCACTCAATGCTGAGTGTGAATAATGGACAATTGACAGCTTCATGACAAAGCTTGGGATTTACCAGAAGTAAAGCTGTTCCTAACCTTTACCTTAAGGTTGTGGATGATGAACCTATCATACCATTATTGTATGACGATGATCTCTTTCTGACAAGGAATGAGAAACAGGTCATGAAAATGGCTGCAGAAATGAAAAATGAAAGATCTCGGATTAATGCACTACTTCTTAGGTCTAGAAGTATGGCAAGATCCAAAAGGAATCTTTTAATTCAAAGTAAGTATGCTGTGAAGTCTCTAAAAAGATTTGACATGTTGGAGTATAAAGCCATGGCCACTCCCATGGACTCCAACTTGAAGTTGTTAGTTAATGACTCATCGTATTTAGTGGACCTAACCCTATATAGACAAATCATTAGGCCAGATATATGCTTTGCTGCAAATACCCTAAGTCAATATCTAATAGAACCTAGAAAGGTTCACTTAATAACTACAAAGCATGTAGTGAGGTACCTAAAAGGTACTTTAGATTTTGGTCTATATTATCTTGGAGGTCATGAACTCCATTTACATGGTTACTCAGATTCTGATTGGGCAGGAAGTGCCTCAGACAGAAAGAGTACATCAGGTGGATATTATAGTCTTGAATCTGCCATGATCTCATGGTTCAGCAAGGAACATTCTAGTGTGGCTCTCTGTACTGCTGAAGCAAAATATATATATAGCTATCTGCTCTGCCAGCTGTGAAGCAGTGTGGCTTCAGAAGCTATTATATGGAGTGTTTGAATTAGAAATGAATTCCACTATGATTATGTGTGACATTCAAAATTGCATCAAGATAGAAAATCTTGTATTCCACAATAAGTAAAAAAAAAAACACATAGAGATCCGATACTTCTATATACGAGATATGGTGCAGAGAGGAGCTATCAAGCTCGAGTATATAACCACTGAGGATCAGATTGTTAATATCTTGACTAAACCTCTGTCTCGAGTAAAGTTTGAATACTTCTGAGACAAGCTTGGTATAGTCCAGAAGGACCCTCCTCGAAAGGGGGAGTAGCATAGTATCTGATAACAAGTCTGTCTCATCAATGATGAGGTTACCTATTTACTGCACCTAGTTACTTAGAATTATTTAGATTTAGGAATCTTATATTTTCTTTCTTTTGATGATAGATGTATACATGCTTTTGATGTTAGTTTTTGATGATAGATGTATACATGTTTTGATGATGATGATACATGTTGTGGTTATACATGTTTTGATGATGATGATACATGTTGTGGTTATACATGTTTTGATGACGATGACACATGTTGTGGTTATACATGTTTTGATGACGATGACACATGTTGTGGTTATACATGTTTTGATGACGATGACACATGTTGTGGTTATACATGTTTTGATAATGATGACACATGTTGTGGTTATACATGTTTTGATGATGATGATACATGTTGTGGTTATACATGTTTTGATGATGAGGATACATGTTTTGTTATACATGTTGTGAAGGGATTGGATCATCCCTGGACTTCAGTCCTAAAGAGAGCCGTAGACGTATGTCTTCGAGAATGAAGTCCTTGGTGGACTTGAGGGGATTGGATCATCCCTGGACTTCAGTCCTAAAGAGAGCCGTATACATATGTCTTCGAGAATGAAGTCCTTGGTGGACTTGAGGGGATTGGATCATCCCTGGACTTCAGTCCTAAAGAGAGCCGTAGACATATGTCTTCGAGAATGAAGTCCTTGGTGGACTTGAGGGGATTGGATCATCCCTGGACTTCAGTCCTAAAGAGAGCCGTAGACGTATGTCTTCGAGAATGAAGTCCTTGGTGGACTTGAGGGGATTGGATCATCCCTGGACTTTAGTCCTAAAGAGAGCCGTAGACGTATGTCTTCGAAAATGAAGTCCTTGGTGGACTTGAGGGGATTGGATCATCCCTGGACTTCAGTCCTAAAGAGAGCCGTAGACATATGTCTTTGAGAATGAAGTCCTTGGTGGACTTGAGGGGATTGGATCATCCCTGGACTTCAGTCCTAAAGAGATCCGTAGACATATGTCTTCGAGAATGAAGTCCTTGGTGGACTTGAGGGGATTGGATCATCCCTGGACTTCAGTCCTAAAGAGAGCCATATACGTATGTCTTCGAGAATGAAGTCCTTGGTGGAATTGAGGGGATTGGATCATCCCTGGAATTCAGTCCTAAAGAGAGCCGTAGACGTATGTCTCCGAGAACAAAATCCTGAATGAACAGGTAAGGGGATTGGATCATCCTCGGACTTTAGTCCTTTGAATTGAGCCGTAGACATGATGTCTCCGAGAACTAAATCCTGAATGAACAGGTAAGGGGATTGGATCATCCTCAGACTATGGTCCTTTGAATTGAGCCGTAGACATGAGGTCTTCGAGAATTGAATGATAGGACTGGATCGTCCCTGGACTTCGGTTCAAAAGGTACATGATAGGACTGGATCGTCCCTGGACCTCGGTTCAAAATGTACATGACAAATCCTAGAATTGTTCTAGGTTACATCCAGCATGAAACAGGGCTGGCTCTGTAGATGTGATACATCCAGCATGAAACAGGGCTGGCTCTGTAGATATGATACATCCAGCATGAAACAGGGCTGGCTCTGTAGATGTGATACATCCAGCATGAAACAGGGCTGGCTCTGTAGATATGATACATCCAGCATGAAACAGGGCTGGCTCTGTAGATGTGATACATCCAGCATGAAACAGGGCTGGCTCTGTAGATGTGATACATCCAGCATGAAACAGGGCTGGCTCTGTAGATGTGATACATCCAGCATGAAACAGGGCTGGCTCTGTAGATGTGATACATCCAGCATGAAACAGGGCTGGCTCTGTAGATGTGATACATCCAGCATGAAACAGGGCTGGCTCTGTAGATATGATACATCCAGCATGAAACAGGGCTGGCTCTGTAGATGTGATACATCCAGCATGAAACAGGGCTAGCTCTGTAGATATGATACATCCAGCATGAAACAGGGCTGGCTCTGTAGATGTGATACATCCAGCATGAAACAGGGCTGGCTCTGTAGATGTGACACATCCAGTATGAAAAAGGATTGGCTCTGTGATGGTAAATCCTAGATCTGATCTAGGTCACATCCAGTATGAAAAAGGACTGGCACTGTGGTTGGGATTGGATCGTCCCTAGACATGAGACTTGTCTTAAAGAGATAAGGATTGATCATCCTGGAACTTGATCTGGATTGCATCATCCATGGACCTATGTCCTAAAAAGAGCAGGATTGATCATCCTGTAATATGATCGTGTGATGACGATGCTGTCAATCGTGTATGCTGATCGTATGATGACGATGTTGATCGTGTGATGACGATGCTGTCGATCGTGTATGCTGATCGTATGATGACGATGCTGATGATCGTGTGATGACGATGCTGATGATCGTGTGATGACGATGCTGATGATCGTGTGATCGTGTGATGACGATGATGATGACGATGCTGATGATCGAGTAATATCAACTCTGATGATGTTGATGTTCCAGTAACTAGTTGAGTTACTGATGATGATGAATTAAAGAAAGCTTCCGATGATATATAGATGATGTAGTCAATGACTCCTTGCTCCTGCAGATGTTGTTATAATATCCTTCTCATTAAGGGGGAGTGTTCAATATTGTAACTTCTAAGAATATTATATTTGTACATTATTTATTCCGAAGATGTTCCATCCCTCCGAGGTGATTCTATTATGTATCCGGAGATGTTTATTCCTCCGAGGAGTTGTGGCAACTAGGGTTATTAGACCCACCATGTGGGGGTCGGCCCAGTCAGTTATAATAGGGTATTTAACCTAATGGTTAAATACGAGCCTACATGTACTTGTGTAAAATATATGTCAAAGTAGTGTATAAATAGAGGAGGTGTGTTCCTCATTTGATACACTCACACACTTGAAAAGAGGAGCACTTGTCTGGGAGATTTGCTAAGGAGGATTAGAAGGAGGGAGCACATCTTGTATTTTGGTTTATCATCTTATTGAGGAAAGCTTTGCTGGGTTTTCTACCCCATGAGGGTTTCCCAGGATAAATCTGTGTCTCTTGTGTTTATGCTATGCTTGTTGTTTCTTCAGTGATCCTGTATATGCTATTATTGTGAAATAGAATGTAATGCTGCTATTTTCTGTCTTAGCATATTGAATTTCAACAAGTGTTTCTTCCTCTTTCGCGGAATCCTCCACGGCCTCTATATGCGCCTTGATCATATTGCACATTATCCTTGTTATGTGGTGTTTCTTCTTGAACTCTGTATACTCCACCACGCATATGCTCTACATCTTGCTTTCTTTCCATCATGAACTCAGATGCTCTACAATTGGAATCATCATGTCCAACGGATTTACAGAATGTGCAATATAAATTCTTAGGTGTTTGCACATATTTTTGGATTAAGTAACAATCTTTTGGCCGATGTCCTCTAGTTCTACAGATCTCACACCATGGCCCTTGGTTCTGATTCAGTGGATTTGGTGCTCCACTGTTTAGGTAATCTTGAAACAAAGGACATCATTCCTTCGAGTGTCCTTCTCCCTTACATCTGGTACACCAGATTTCTTCTCTTTGTTCTTTTCCCTTCTTAATGTCTTGCAACTGTAATGTCAAGGTAGCTAGCTGATTCTGGATCTGGACCATTCCTGTGCTAGTCTCTCCTATTGGTGAAGCTTCTAATTTCATTGCGGTCTCCAAGGCTTCTGCCTGCGAAGCAACCTTCTGTTGCATCAGCGGTAGTCTAATATGGGGAAACAACGCAGCTATGAACCATTCTTGGTGCTGTTGCAGTGCTATGTCAAAACTGACCTGGTTTAACAATGTTTTAAGCTTCTGGTCAAATTCCTAGACTATTTTATTAGGTTTTTGCTTAATCTCCTTTAATTCTGTTATACATTGTGTTTCTGAATTTGGTTTCTTGAACTCTCTTAAGAGTGTAGCCTTAATATCCACTAAGGTTCTATTTTGTCCGACAAAATACTTCATGAACCAATTCAAGGCTCTATCTCTGAATGTAGTGATGAGCTGTGCTTGCTTCACAGCATCATCCTGAACTTGCTTGACATTCCACATTGCTTCACAGAGAAATCAATGTTTCTCAGGGTCTTCTAGACTTGTTCCTTTAAATATCATCAATCATTCTCCTTCTTAGTGGTACAGTGTTCCGCGCAGCGGTCTGTGGGGTGTTAGGGATGTTATTGCACGAAATATTCTGAATCAGAATATTCTGATCCGGGATGGTCTGAGTGGGAATGGTCTGAGTGCTTACTCCTGCGATGTTACTGGGATTGATGTTATGAGGATTAGGAATATTAACAACTGGAGGGTTATGAATTGGGGGATTCTATGAAATAAGAGGTGCAATATTCTCAACTGGTGGGTTTTGCGGAGTGATAGGCTGATAGGTAGCTGATGGAGGTGATGTCTGGCTATCAGGCTCATCTTGGAACTCAGTCTCTACGCGAAGTTCAGGTTCTTTAAGGTTCGTTTCTGTGTTAACCTTATATCTTTTTCCACTTCTCAAATTGTGTGTATCTTCGTCAGAGTCGCTATATATGTTATCTTCCATTACAGATTCAAAAACTTCTAGGAATCTTATTGCATTCTTAAAACTCCTTTCTCGGCTAAAAGCATTTTAATATATAAACTCAGATTGTTTAGATACTTACCTCTGAATCCTTTGAAGAACTCTGCCTCTGTTGTGCTGTAGGACTTCATGGTGTCCACAACGAACTCTATCACGAAGCCTTCTAGAATCTTGTCAACCCAAAAGTCGACTGCTCGCGAGAGTGGACTATCTACTTCTTTAAGCTTTTGAATAAGTTCTGGATTCCACTCGACAGGTGCTCCTTCTTGGAAACAGTTCTTTCGCTCTGCGAGTCTTGATAACCACTCGTGCAACTCGGTTCCAAAGTTTTCCCAGAAAATTTTGTGAATATCCTTCCACAGGTGTTTATTTAAGCAATCTACGTCAGAGAGATGCGGATGTCTATTCTCCTTTCTTGCAAAATCTCTTTCTGTCTTGTCCACCCAGTTCCATATTTCTTTCTTGTCTGGATGCTAGTTTTTGGTACTCATAACCAGTTCAAGCATGACAACGGAACCATTTGTTGGTTGCTTATACTATTCTGGAGGTTTTCTAGAAAACCCAGGTTCTACGCGGTTCAGGGAACCAACAAAACCCCCTTTTCACTAGCCCTTTTGGCAATAGTCTGCGAGCAGACTGAGGTCTCACCCGAGGTGAAGATAATGGGGAGGTTGCGGAATTAGGTTTCCACAACCAGGTGATGAGTGTTTAACAGAATAGCGAGCAACGTGCTACAGGACTCACGCTGTGAACTGGGGATTGCGCAAAGTTCACTTCTTCACGGGTAATGCTTATACAATGGCGCATCCAAAGGACTGTGCGGCTCGGGATGGTTCTTTGACAATAGGACAATGCCACAAAGACCGCGCTTCCTCTTCGGTACTTAACCACTTTAATGGAATTTACCTAGTGTAACTTATGCATTCATCTGACTTAACATACTGGTGCATTCGACATTCATTCACACATGTTGTTACTTAACATATTATCCCCATCTTTTATCCTTTTGGCGAATACATATAAAAGATAGAACACATGCATTCATAAACAAAATATTAACCATTCACATAAGAAAATACACAGATATAGATGCATAATTGTAATGTCCCATGTTAATGATTTTATTAAAATGGAAATTTTCCATTTTTTTCCCCTAGTTCGACCTTTGACTAGTTTTGATCTCTAGGTCCCAAATTTGCCCCAAATGATCCCAAATATTCTGAGAAGGTATATGAATGATATTATAACATAAATATGTGTTTAAGGGATGCCTTTGGACCTTTAAAATACTTCTGCAAATACTCTTTCAATTCTGGTCAATGTAGGTAACTTTACTAGTGATTTCCCTTTGACTAGTATTGGTCTCTAGGTCTCAAATTGACTCCAAATGCCTTCAAATATTCAAGGAAGGTGTATGAATGATATTAGGACTTGAATATTATGTTCAGGGATGACATATGGCCACCAAAATACCTCTACAAACTCTCTAAAGATTCTGGATCAAGTATGCAATTTTACTAGTAATTTGGGGTTCAAATCCCCCTGGGGTAAGTACTGAAAATGGCTTCCCAATTGCCTCCAAACCCACTCAAATTTATGAAAAGAGGTAGGGAATGTATTAAAGATGTTATTAAGGTCTCATGTGTACCATTAATTGATTATTACATCTGTTCCAACCCTCTCCCATTCAACTGCAAAAATCACCAATTCGACCCTTGGGGAAATGGCCCTATTTCGTTCTCCCAATGCAATTAAACTGAGTAAAAATACTTCAAATGCTCAAATACAATACATGAAAATTGTAAAATACATCCATGGTAGTCCATTAATCACAAATTCATTAGAGAATCATCCATTCATTCGAAATCATCAACATTACATTGATTCACAACAAGGTAGTGGGGAAATGGCACCGTTCTTTCATTAAAATTGAGATTTATGCATTTCTACTTGGAATTTCGACCTGAAACTTTCTATAGATGAAGAACAGAGTATTTAATTCATACTACAAAATAAATGGGACATTAGAATCTCCCCCAAAGAGTACAATATCACACCAAAAATGCCCTCCCTCAAGGATCAAGAATATGCCATCAAAACTGAAAATGGTTGAAGGAGTGAGCTGCAATAGAAGAAACCATGAGCTGCCTTGTAGTTTTCAACTACAAATAAAGACTCCATTAAATCTCCAAATGAAAGGTCTGAATGACCTTTCCAATTTCCAACTTGGATGGGAATCTTTCACCCTCGAAATTGGCTAAGGCAAGCAACTAGTCATCCACTAGCTCTCCCTCTTCACATATGCAATTGCAAATTCTACAAATGATCAAAAGATGCTTTCATTCTTTGTTATTGACATTTATAAAGTTCTAATGTCCTCCATAGGTCGAATTCCTTCCAAGAGACTCATGCCAATTCAAGTTGGGAAGAGATTCCAAAGAACGCCACTTGTACAACAATTCCTAGTCTCCCACTTCCACCAAATCACATGTGGAAGCATCTTAGCTGCCCTAACACCCTTGAGCACCCTCTTGGAGTATATTTTTAGCCCTGACATGTCATATATGTCATATGTCAGCCTTCAGGTCTGATTTGTGTCATAGGTGTCATAGAATCTTCATCATTGTTGTCATAGAGCTAGGGAATCTAGCCCAAGTGTCTCACTAGCTCCAAATTGCCTCTTCCTCTTCCATGGGAGTTACTCTTCCTCTATATTTAGACCTTTGATGAGTCATGCCATGAATAATACCTTTTGGAATTCTCCAAGTATGTTACCATTCACCTTGAATTCGAATTGGTGAGAGAATGATGCCAAGTGTAATGGAAAAATCTAGCCATATGTGGGTCCCACTTCCTCCATGTGTCTTCATAATCAAATGCCACTTTGATTTTCACTTGTATATATTTATTTAGCTCCTTTATTAAATATTTCTTTCACTCTAATGTTCAAACATCATTTATTATCCCCATTATTCCAAATCCCAAAGATTCCACCCCAAACCTAGGAAACTAGTAATTTTCCTCCTTGGCAATTATTTGACCTTTAAAATCAATTTTACAAACTCTAATGAATATGGCCAATGTGATTAGGCCATTGTGACCCAATTCCAAATTTGGGACATGACAAATCTTCCCTTCCCAATATTGCTTGTCCTCAAGCAATTTCAAACATGGGTGTTGAAGAACCTGCTTCCTGTATAATTGTTTGAAGTTGCCATTGAATTGCCCAACCTTGAGTCTTTGAGTTTCCATGAAGATTTTAGAGAGGAACCACCATGCTTGCTACTGCACTACTCTGATAAAAATCACTTTATTAATTGGGAAATCCATCTCCCATACTACTTTTTTCCCCAAAAAATTTGAAACTAATGAGATAAAAATTATTCCAGGGTCCCATTGCTTGTATTGCACCCCAACAATTAAGAGTGCTCTCCAACCCACACCATTAGATAAGAGGATTCCTGGATCCCATTTTCTTGTATGCATTCTTCCAAACATCATGAGTGCAAAATATATATCATTAAAGTACATAACAACATAAGGAAAATGTACATTGAGAAGATGATTCATCAAAGAATCATGAAAGTGCTTGTACCTCCAAATAAGTAGACCATCATTTTTCAAGTGCATACAAGCATCGAGTGAACAATCAAATCTGATCCAATGACATAGGTGAGTATCCCATGTCCTATAATGCTTCTCCAAAAATATGTAAGATGCATCAAAACAATCAGCCCTATATTCTTTCATCCACATAGTTAATGAAGTTCCTCCAACATCAATTGAATTAAGCAAGGAGCAAGGAATATCATGAGTCTTCAAGTGACTCAAGTGAACATCATAAGTGTGTCCATGAAGATATGTATCATCACAAGGAAAAAAAATATTCTGCTGCAAATGTAAATAATGAGGTGCTCTATTCATGTCATCCTCAAAATGAGAGGTAGGAGTTACATACCCCTCATGTGGCACCATTAGAAAAAAACCTTTCACCCAATTTTCATCCCCAATTGATGTGGCTGAAAAAGAAGTAGGGGGTGAGGAATTATGAACCAACCTTAAATCCTTACAACTCTTACCCATTGAAATCTTTAATTCATCCTCTCCATAATTGGCTGGTCCAACTATTGTGAGATCATGTGCCTCCTCCAAGGATTTGCAATTCTCTCCATGAGGCAACTCATAATCCCTCTGAACAAGGACAAGTTCTTGTCCTTCTTCTTGTTTTAGTGTAGCATCTTCAAGAACCTGCATATCAACATGTACCTCATGTTCCACAATTACATTAGTTTCCTCTTTTGTGACATAAATTATTTCATCCTTTTCCTTGAAAAGAGAACCATTGCTCATTATTTTTTTCGAGTTGCTTCCAAGTTCACTAAGCAACAATTTGAAATCTTGAAAGTATTGCCTCCACTTGTCTTCAAAGGATGGTTTAAGTAATTTTCTAAACTCCTCATTCTCCTTTAAGGTTCCTTTCTCATCCTTACTCATGGTGACCAATGAATGCACTTCTTTTCCTACTTCTTCCCTTTCACCAAAGTACATCCAGTTTTGGTTTCTAAGGGTGGTGGCTTATTTATTTGACTCCTGGTCTTCATTAATGTTCTCCCACATCAGGTTCCAAGACCATGCTCTGATACCACTGTAAGGTCCCATGTTAATGATTTTATTAAAATGGCAATTTTCCACTTTTTTTTCCTAGTTTGACCTTTGACTAGTTTTGATCTCTAGGTCCCAAATTTGCCCCAAATGATCCCAAATATTCTAAGAAGGTATATGAATGATATTAGAACATAAATATGTGTTTCAAGGATGCCTTTGGACCTTTAAAATGTTGAAATATTGTAACTTCAAAGAATATTATATTTGTATATTATTTATTCCGGAGATGTTCCATACCTCCGATGTGATTATACTATAAATCCGGAGATGTTTATTCCTCCGAGTTGGTTGTGGTAACTAGGGTTATTAGACCCACCATGTGGGGGTCGGCCCAGTCAGTTATAATGGGGTATTTAACCTAATGGTTAAATACGAGCCTACATGTACTTGTGTAAAATACATATCAGAGTAGTGTATAAATAGAGGAGGTGTGTTCCTCATTTGACACACTCACACACTTGAGGATAGCGCACTTGTGGAGGGGAGGTCTGCTATTGTGGAGGAGGAGATCATGTCTCAGGGTTTCATCTTTGTATATTGCTGGTCATCTATATTGAGGAAGCTTTGCTGGGTTTTCTACCCCATGAGGGTTTCCCAGGATAAATCTCTGTCTCTTGTGTTTATGCTGTGCTTGTTGTTTCTTCAGTGATCCTGTATATGCTATTATTGTGAAATGGAATGTAATGCCGCTATTTTCTGTCTTAGCATATTGAATTTTAACATGGTATCAGAGCTAACCTGAAGGAAGACAAGGTATGGCACTAAAGACACTTGCTTTACTTACGACAATTTGAAGGTTAGGGTTTTACATAGCAAAAACAAGTCATCGTAGCACTTTCGCTATAAATCCATTTTGGCGAAGTTTTCGGATCTGAAATTGTTACAGGACGAAGCTAAAATCTCCAGGTACCTTGTGTCCAAAGGACAATCTCTAATTCGTTGTACTTTGTGATTTATGATCTGTACAATATAGGGTTTCTGCCTCTTCCAGATCTGAGTCAAAATCAGGTGACCTTGGGAAAAAGGTCATAACTTGGGCTAGGAAGCTCCAAATGAAATTTAGGGAAAAGTGACAGGTAGTACACAGACTGTACTATCTCAGAAAAACTTTTTCAGGGGCCGAAGTTGAACCAGTGACACGTGGCACGCCGTACAAGTTCGCTCTCCTGTATTATCCCATAAACAGGTCATGTTGCGACACTTGGCATAACTCTCTCTCAGAGAATCCAATTGAGGTCAGACCTGTCAGGATGGAAAGATAATAGGCCGAGCTATCTCAGAAAACTTTTTTAGAGGCCGAAGGTCAAACAGTGACACGTGGCACGCCGTACAAGTTCGCTCTCCTGTATTTTCCCAAAACAGGTCACGTTGCGACATTTGGCATAACTCTCTCTCAGAACATCCAATTGAGGTCAGACCTGTCAGGATGGAAAGCTAACAGGTCAGACTATCTCAGAAAACTGTTTCAGACCCTGTGGATCAAAAATTTTGGAGTTACACCAGAAACAATCAGGTACATATTTCTGTCAAAACAGAATTATTTTTGGTACCTTCATTCATGGCTTCCTGAATTTAGGGCTTTGAAGAAAGTTGGAATTTTTGTAATCGGAGACCACGGCTGGATGCTACTCATCAAAATAGAAATTTAGAGACCAAGATCAGAATTTTTGGTTGGGCAGAAGGCCGGGCTTGATTAGACCCTAGTTCGGGACTTTGATCAGAAAAGTGGAAAATTAGGGCTTCTGTAAAAATGGGAATTTTCGAAATCTGTGACCACGGCTGGAAGCTCCTCAGAAAAATAGAAGCTTAGAGCTTTGGATCAAACCTTTTGATGGGGCAAAAGAGTGGGCTTCATCAAACCCCAGTTCAGGGTCACGTCCAGTGAATCCGAAAGTTTCAAAGGCAAAACTGAGGAGTAAAACTTTGCAGTTTTCAAATTCTGAATATACCAGTTTGATCAGCTCATCAAGGCGCATATTTCTATCCTTTCGGAAGTTTGAAATTCAAAGTTTGAATTTTTTGGGTTTCTCTGACAAACCCATATCCAGCTCCAGGTCCAGTTCTTGCAAATCAAGTGGATTGGGTTAATCCTAGAAGAAGATGGATTGGTCACCTGCATAAGTGAAGAAGTTCCTGTCTCAGAGGGAGATGAGGATAAGGCCTTACATAAGAAGAA
This sequence comes from Larix kaempferi, assembly GCA_027924585.1. Classification (NCBI taxonomy): domain Eukaryota; kingdom Viridiplantae; phylum Streptophyta; class Pinopsida; order Pinales; family Pinaceae; genus Larix; species Larix kaempferi. Next base: position 6,504,513 of record BSBM01000459.1, on the reverse strand, counting down.
TACAAGCGATCTCGACAGGTATGACTCATCGAGGTATGTTTCGATATTTGTCCATGATTAAGTTTATGGTATGTTTGTCTTCAGGTTATTACAGTTAGTACAATTTTGATTTTAGATTTGTCGTATAACCTTAACAAAATTATGAATGCATGATAGAAGATATTCATTGGTTAGGGTGTTGACACTTATGATTGTACTAATGCATTATGATGTTGTGTGAGGTTGATGTTTTCTGCTAACAAGATACAGGTACATCACAAAAGACAAATCAGGTTCCATGACCATGAAAACATGAAGACAAAGACTCATCCATAATCTTTGTTCTACTTACGAGGTATGTATGACTTTGTTATATTATGCTTAACCTATGAGACATGCAGGTTCTAGCTCAGGATCTCTAAATCATTGAAGAGATTGTTTAGGTGTGTTGTACATAACCAAGTAGGTATACTAATCCAGGTATGTTTCCCATGAATCTTACCTTGTGTTAGGATCCCTTATATAAGTATACTTGGAATGATTGGTTATGCTTATTCATAAAGTTAGTAATCAAGGGATTATGCATATTATATCTTTTATCTTGATTGATGATATGCATGGGTAAAAGAAGACTTCCCTGAAATCTTGAATACTAATGTTTATTAACTTTAATCATGACTATACATTTTCAAGATTATTTAGTACTATAATGTTTTGATAGCATTTAGAATATAATAATGAGTGTATGTTTGTGCATGAGATCATGAGGATGACTCTTGAGCATGCACAGTAGTACAGAATGAATAGAAGTTCAAAAGACATACAGAAGATCAAGCGGGAGGCAGCCACACAAACATAAAAGATAAGTATTTGAGTTGTTATTTGAAATAGTAATGATATTGCCTGTAATAGGTTGTATGCATATTTGCATTCCTAGAATATATAATTCTGAGTGTAAACATTCATAGAGCATTGAACAGTATACAACTAATGTGCATATGATTGGTAAGTTGGACAAACATTCCATTGTTGCTTGTCTAGAATGAAACCTCTTTGCTGACATGCCGAGAGCTGTGCACACTCTCGATAGTATGTTCTGGTAGAGATGGAAGGCATCTAGATAGCCACTGTATGCATACAGGATATGGGAAAGTGTTGTGCCAAAGTATTGGTCAAATTAGTTGCATAACTATATAAATGATATCTGTATGCATAATAGGTTACCATGTCAATATGATTTGATGATTATGAAGTATTACTAATCCTGTACTTAATTTTGATTTGTAGGAAAGATCATGATGAATGATGAACACTGAACAAGCAATGGATGTTCAACAAGAAGATTTACAAATCAAACAAAATATAGAAGGCTCATGGCTAGAAGATTCTCTTAGAAAGAGGAAGAGAATCATGATGAGATGTTTGCTCCAAGTGGCTAAGATAAGACCATTCTCTTAATGGTGTAATTAAAGAAGAAGTGTGAATCAAGTTCTATATGGTTCCCAGGATCGATAATCAATTGATGAGCTTAATGATCACCATGGGTGATATGGATCTCAACCTTTGCTACAAGGTTGAATATGGCTTCTATACACATATGACATGGATGCAAGAAGGAACTCACCACAGAGTTCGAATGATGTTGAGGCTCATATCAATAGACCCATCTGATGAGAGATGACACAGATAGATGACTGTAGAAATGAAATTGAAAGATCTCAGATTGATGCATTACTTTCTAGGTCTAAAAGTATGGAAAGTCTCAGAAGGAATCTCTCTCAACCAGAGAAAGTATGCTAAGAAATCTTGAGAAGACTTGATATGTTGGAATGGCCACTCTTATGGATTCCAACTTGAAGCTGTTAGGAGATGACTCATCAGAGTTAGTGGATATAACTCTGTACAGTCAAATTATTGGGTCATTGATGTATCTAACATATACTAGATTAGATATATGCTTTGTTGTGAACACCTTGAGTCAGTATCTAATGGAAACTAGATGTGTTCACCTGATAGTTGCAAAGCATGTGATGAGGCACATAAAGGACACAATAGAATGCTATCTTGAAGATCATGACTTCAGATGGTTATTCAGATTCTGATTGGGTAGGAAGTGTATCAGACAGGAAGAACACATCGAGAGGATGTTATTGTCTGGGATTAGCCATGATCTCGTGGTTTAGCTAGAAGCAGTCTAGTGTGGCTCTCAGCACAAGCAGAATATATGGCTGCTTGCTCTGCTAGTTGTGAAGAAGTTTGGCTTCAGGATTGTTTGACTTAGAGATAGAACCAACTGAGATCCTATGTGATAATTAGAGTTGTATCAAGATGACATAGAATCTAGTGTTCCATGATAAGTCAAAGAACATAGGGAACTAACAAGATATGACGCAGAAATGAACTATAAAGTTTGAATTTGTAACAGGTTACCGTTGTACTAACCAAACCTTTACCTCAAGTGAAGAAGTTGCCAACATACTAACCAAACCTCTGTCTCGAGTGAAATTTGAATACTTCCGAGACAAGCTTGGTGTAGTTCAAAAGGACCCTCCTCGAAAGGGGGAGTAGTATAGTCACTGCTGATGAGATTGTCTCATCGAACAACAAGGTCGATGTTGAGGTAACATGTTCTCTACACTTAGATACTTAGAAATATTTAGATTTAGGACTCTTATACTTAGAATACTTAGCTTTACTTATACATGCTTTTGACGTGAGATGTATTGATGAGAATACATGCTTTTGATGATACATGTATTGATTAATGTACTTGTATGGTTGAGGATACTTGTACTTGTATTGATGAGAATACATGTGAGGATTGTATCATCCTTGAACACTTGTTCTAAAGTGAGCCGTAGACAGGTGTCTCCGAGAGAGAAGAGGGATTGTATCATCCCTGGACTTCAGTTCCTGAATTGATCCGTAGACGTATGGTCTCCGAAAATGAAGTCCTTAGTGGACAGGTGGGGATTGGATCATCCCTGGACTTTCAGTCCTAAAGAGAGCCGTAGACGTGAGGTCTCCGAGAATGAAGTCCTTAGTGGACAGTTGAGGGGATTGGATCATCCCTGGACTTTCAGTCCTAAAGAGAGCCGTAGACGTGAGGTCTCCGAGAATGAAGTCCTTAGTGGACAGTTGAGGGGATTGGATCATCCCTGGACTTTCAGTCCTAAAGAGAGGTCTCCGAGAATGAAGTCCTTAGTGGACAGTTGAGGGGATTGGATCATCCCTGGACTTTCAGTCCTAAAGAGAGCCGTAGACGTGAGGTCTCTGATAATGAAGTCCTGAATGAACAGGCAGGGGATTGCATCGTCCCCGGACTGAGGTCCCAGAATAGAGCCGTAGACTGGGTCTCCGATAATGAAGTCCTGAATGAACAGGCAGGGGATTGCATCGTCCCTGGACTGAGGTCCCAGAATAGAGCCGTAGACTGGGTCTCCGATAATGAAGTCCTGAATGAACAGGCAGGGGATTGCATCATCCCCGGACTGAGGTCCCAGAATAGAGCCGTAGACTGGGTCTCCGATAATGAAGTCCTGAATGAACAGGCAGGGGATTGCATCGTCCCCGGACTGAGGTCCCAGAATAGAGCCGTAGACTGGGTCTCCGATAATGAAGTCCTGAATGAACAGGCAGGGGATTGCATCGTCCCCGGATTGAGATCCCAGAATAGAGCCGTAGACTGGGTCTCTGATAATGAAGTCCTGAATGAACAGGCAGGGGATTGCATCGTCCCCGGACTGAGGTCCCAGAATTGATCCGTAGACTGATGTCTCCGAGAATTGAAGATAGGACTGCATCGTCCCTGGACCTTGGTTCAAAATGTACGTGATGGGGATTGTATCATCCCCGGACTTTGGTCCCTGAATTGATCCGTAGACGTGTGGTCTCCGAGAAGTGGGGATTGTATCATCCCCGGACTGCGGTCCCTGAATTGATCCGTAGACGTATGGTCTCCGAGAAAGTGATTTTTGATGTGGTTACTTGTATCGGTAGGATACTTGTATTGATGATGTGGTTACTTGTATCGGTAGGATACTTGTATTGATGATGTGGTTACTTGTATCGGTAGGATACTTGTATTGATGATGTGGTTACTTGTATCGGTAGGATACTTGTATTGATGATGTGGTTACTTGTATCGGTAGGATACTTGTATTGATGATGTGGTTACTTGTATCGGTAGGATACTTGTATTGATGATGTGGTTACTTGTATCGGTAGGATACTTGTATTGATGATGTGGTTACTTGTATCGGTAGGATACTTGTATTGATGATGTGGTTACTTGTATCGGTAGGATACTTGTATTGATGATGTGGTTACTTGTATCGGTAGGACACTTGTATTGATGATGCGGCTACTTGAGTCGGTAGGATACTCGTATTGTTGATATGGTCACTTGTATTGGCATGAATACTTGTACTGCTGCTGATCATGTGATGACGATGCTGATGATCGTGTGATGACGATGTTGATGATCGTGTGATGACGATGTTGATGATCGTGTGATGACGATGTTGATGATCGTGTGTGACGATGCTGATGATCGTGTGATGACGATGTTGATGATCGTGTGATGACGATGTTGATGATCGTGTGATGACGATGCTGATGATCGTGTGTGACGATGATGATGATCGTGTGATGACAATGCTAATGATCGTGTGTGACGATGCTGATGATCGTGTGACGACGATGCTGATGATCGTGTGATGACGATGCTGATGATCGTGTGATGACGATGCTGACGATCGTGAGGATTCAGATATTGATGTTGCTGTAGCTGTTTGAGTGCTACAGAAGATAAAGACTCAGTACTGAAGATGTTGATGTTCCAGTATTGAAGATGTTCCAGTAACTGCTTAAGTTACTGATGATGTTGAGAAAGATTCCAATGATTTATAGATGTATCATGTATGATGTTGATGACTCCTTGCTCGTGCAGATACTGTTATAATATCCTTCTCGTTAAGGGGGAGTGTTGAAATATTGTAACTTCAAAGAATATTATATTTGTATATTATTTATTCCGGAGATGTTCCATACCTCCGATGTGATTATACTATAAATCCGGAGATGTTTATTCCTCCGAGTTGGTTGTGGTAACTAGGGTTATTAGACCCACCATGTGGGGGTCGGCCCAGTCAGTTATAATGGGGTATTTAACCTAATGGTTAAATACGAGCCTACATGTACTTGTGTAAAATACATATCAGAGTAGTGTATAAATAGAGGAGGTGTGTTCCTCATTTGGCACACTCACACACTTGAGGATAGCGCACTTGTGGAGGGGAGGTCTGCTATTGTGGAGGAGGAGATCATGTCTCAGGGTTTCATCTTTGTATATTGCTGGTCATCTATATTGAGGAAGCTTTGCTGGGTTTTCTACCCCATGAGGGTTTCCCAGGATAAATCTCTGTCTCTTGTGTTTATGCTGTGCTTGTTGTTTCTTCAGTGATCCTGTATATGCTATTATTGTGAAATGGAATGTAATGCTGCTATTTTCTGTCTTAGCATATTGAATTTTAACATAAAATACTTCTGCAAATACTCTTTCAATTCTGGTCAATGTAGGTAACTTTACTAGTGATTTCCCTTTGACTAGTATTGGTCTCTAGGTCTCAAATTGACTCCAAATCCCTTCAAATATTCAAGGAAGGTGTATGAATGATATTAGGACTTGAATATTATGTTCAGGGATGACATATGGCCACCAAAAGACCTCTGCAAACTCTCTTAAGATTCTGGACCAAGTATGCAATTTTACTAGTAATTTGGGGTTCAAATCCTCCTGCGGTAAGTACTGAAAATGGCTTCGCAATTGCCTCCAAACCCACTCAAATTTCTGAACAGAGGTAGGGAATGTATTAAGTATGTTATTAAGGTCTCATGTGCACCATTAATTTATTATTACATTTGTTCCAACGCTCTCCCATTCAACTGCAAAAATCACCAATTCGACCCTTGGGGAAATGGCCCTATTTCGTTCTCCCAATGCAATTAAACTGAGTAAAAATACTTCAAATGCTCAAATACAGTACATGAAACTTGTAAAATACATCCATGGAAGTCCATTAATCACAAATGCATTAGATAATCATCCATTCATTCGAAATCATCAGCATTACATTGATTCACAACAAGGTAGTGGGGAAATGGCACTGTTCTTTCATTAAAATTGAGATTTATGCATTTCTACTTGGAATTTTCACCTGAAACTTTCTGGAGATGAATAAAAGAGTATTTAATTCATACTAAAAAATAAATGGGGCATTAGAAGCTCCCCCAAATAGTACAATAGCTCACCAAAAATGCCCTCCCTCAAGGATCAAGAATATGCCATCAAAACTGGAAATGGTTGAAGGAGTGAGCTGCAATAGAAGAAACCATGAGCTGCCTTGTAGTTTTCAACTACAAATAAAGACTCCATTAAAGCTCCAAATGAAAGGTCTGAATGGCCTTTCCAATTTCCAACTTGGATGGGAATCTTTCACCCTCGAAATTGGCTAAGGCAAGCAACTAGTCATCCACTAGCTCTCCCTCTTCACAAATGCAATTGCAAATTATACAAATGATAAAAAGCTGCTTTAATTCCTTTTTATTTACATTTATAAAGTTCTAATGTCCTCCATGGGTCGAATTCCTTCCAAGAGACTCATGCCAACTCAAGTTGGGAAGAGATTCCAAAGAACGCCACTTGTACAACAATTCCTAGTCTCCCACTTCCACCAAATCACATGTGGAAGCATCTTAGCTGCCCTAACACCCTTGAGCACCCTCTTGGAGTATAATTTTAGCCCTGACATGTCATATATGTCATATGTCAGCCTTCAGGTCTGATTTGTGTCATAGGTGTCATAGCATCTTCATCATTGTTGTCATAGAGCTAGGGAATCTAGCCCAAGTGTCTCACTAGCTCCAAATTGCCTCTTCCTCTTCCATGGGAGTTACTCTTCCTCTATATTTAGACCTTGGATGAGTCATGCCATGAATAATACCTTTTGGAATTCCCCAAGTATGTTACCATTTACCTTGAATTCAAATTGGTGAGAGAATGATGCCAAGTGTAGTGGGGAAATCTAGCCATATGTGGGTCCCACTTCCTCCATGTGTCATCATGATCAAATGCCACTTTGATTTTCACTTGTATATATTTATTTAGCTCCTTTATTAAATATTTATTGCACTCTAATGTTCAAACATCATTTATTATCCCCATTATTCCAAATCCCAAAGCTTCCACTCCAAACCTAGGAAACTAGTAATTTTCCTCCTTGGCAATTATTTGACCTTTAACATCAATTTTACAAACTCTAATGAATATGGCCAATGTGATTAGGCCATTGTGACCCAATTCCAAATTTGGGACATGACAATAATCAATCACATAACACATAATTTAATGTGATTCACCCCCAGGATGGGAGCTACATCCATAGGAACTATTGTTATATTATTTATGGGAAGGGTACAACAGTTCTAGTTTGTGCACTTAGTTGCAGACTCTCTTCTCTCTCAGTAGGTCTCTGCGCACGCAGCTTGCAGAGCCTTTTACAATAATCTCTCAATAGGGATCAATATTCAACATTGCTCAATAGAATATTAACCCTTTCCCTTACAAAATTGCCCTTTATATAGAGATCGTGGCCGTAGGTCACATCTATTACAATGCATAGGCAAAAACCCTAAGGTTACAAAATGGTGCGGTTGCTCGCCGACTCAGCCTGTCGCAGTCGACAGCTACTCCACACGCTTCTTTCCATTCTGCTGGACCACTCGCAGCTTGCACATCCTTCTGACATACGCAATCTTCACGAAATGGTTATACTGCATCATGGCGTGTCGCTTTCCGCCCTTCTGGCCTACCTGTCGCTGTCGGCTTTGTGGCTTAGCTTCCAATTGTTTTCTGCCACTCTCTTGACAGGTTGCTTTCATCCTCCTTCACGCTGCTCCATACCCATTCCCGGGAATCCTGGATTTTCTTTCCCAAAAAGGTCACTTCTGCAGCTCGACCTTTCCTTACATTCTTTACCCAAAGTAGGTGCCCTGCTAGCACTGCGCGGTGCTACCACTTCGCGGATCTGGAACTTAGCCACATGGTTCCTATCCTGCCGATATTGCACTGCGCTCAACTTTGTAGCTCCCCAAAAATGTCTTGCCAAAAATTCCTTCCTCTGAGCTACGCTATAACTTCGTAGCTCCAAAACTATCTTGCACAAAAATGCCTTACTTGGGCTAGGCCCAACATTAGGTACACAAGGATGTTGCTGTACCAGGGGTCATCCGAATGACATGATAAATAAGTGGTTGTTAGGTAAGATGATATTAATTGGTGGTGACGTAGATGCATATGGTAAATCCATCATGAGTTGTGCCAATATGAGGGATTTGGTACTCTTGGGTGTAGTGAACACGAGGTCGTACTCTTGAAGTATGATGACCCATTTAGCCACGCAGCCTTGAATAAGGCGACGACTGAAGAGGTAGACCATGGGGTTGGAGTTTGCCACAACTGTAGTTCGACTTAATAAGATATAGTGATGAACCTTTTGGACTGAGAAGACAATGGCAAGGGCCAAATTCTCCTCATGGGGGTAACGTAGTTGTGGGCCAGATAAGGTCTGGCTCAAATTATAAATGATGTGTTCTTGTTGGGAACTATCTTCTTGAACGAGCACCCTGAAACGACATAGTCGGATGCCGAAACGTAAAGGATAAAATCCTTTGAGAAATAAGGAGGTGAAATCAACGGGGCATTAGTCAAGGCTTATTTGACGGCTTCAAAAGCTGCTTGCACTTGTTCATCCCAAACGAAAGGGATGTGGGTACGAAGCAAGCGAAGGAAACCATAAACTGTCGTAGCATAGTCCAAAACAAAGCGACGGAGAAAGTTGGCTTTCCCTTGAAGACTTTGTAATTGGCGTAATGTACATGGGAATGGGAGATCAAGGATGGCTTGGACCTTCAACGGGTTGACGACAATTCATTTTTGGGAAACCATAAAACCCAACAACCGGCCTGCAGGAACGCAAAATACACACTTGAGGCGGTTCAAGCGAATTCTATAGTTACGACAACGCAGAAAAACTTGTCGAAGGTCGTTTAGATGGTCGGACCATTTCTTGGATCGAGCTGTGAGGTCATCTAGGTAGACCAGAATGATATGAGCTAAATCATGAAAGCAATATGTCATGGCCCGCTGGAATGTGGCACCAACATTTTTAAGACCGAAAGGCATGACACAATAGGAAAAGGTGCCCCATGGGGTAGTGAAAGTAGTCTTGTATTGATCTTCCTTGCGAATTTGGATTTGATTATACCCAGAGAAACCGTCCATGAAGGATAGTATCTCATGTCCCACACATGCATCAATAAGTTGGTCAATGAAAGGTGTTGGGAAGTTGTCTTTGGGACAAGCTCGGTTTAAATTGCGAAAATCATTACAAGCACGAATGATGCCCTGTTTTTTGTTAACTGGCACCAGATGGGAAACCTAGGTGGTGTAAGCGATGGGATAAATGAACCCGGCTTTACGTAGCTTGTCAATCTCAAATTTGACAATGGGGAGCTTGGATGGGTGGATGGGTTGTTGCTTATGGCGAACGGGTGTGACATCCGGCCAAGTATCAATATGGTGTTCGACGATGGTGGGGTCAAGACTAGGAATCTCGGTATAGGACCAAGCAAAGACATCGCAGAACTCTTGGAAGAGCTTCTTATAGGCATGAATCTCAACTTCAATATAAGAAGCACCTAATATAATGAGTTCAGGTGCACCGAGTGTGGTATAAATGTCAACCTGTATCGTAGGTGAAATGTTGGCCATGTTACCTTCCTTGAAGGCATCAGGGGCTGAGATGGGGTTCTTAAACCAATCCACTTTATCTGGGAGGAAGTCCTTTGACTCGACTGAAAATTGATTGGCCGCAGTAGTGGTAGACACTTCAGGGATGAAGTAGGATCGATGGTGCATATCATCCCAAGGGTAGTCAGGTGCGGTTAGCGCCTTGAGTATTTCTTCATCACTACGAAAGCACTGTGTTGTCAAGTTGGTAGAGGGGAGGCTAGAAGCTGGAGGTGAAATGGGTTCACTCTCCGTGGAACTCATGTAGATAGTGTGAATTTCCCCCAAGGAGAAGGATTCAGGAGGATGAATCTCCTCGATAGTGGTGATGGACGACTCTAAAGAAGACTGCTTGAACTCGTGGAGAACCAATCTGTACTCGGGTAGATCCAGGCAATGATGTGAGTAATGACCGTAGATTCCGCATATGGCGCAAGAATGGTTGGTACGTAGTGATTTGTTGCGTTGTTTAGGGGTGGGATCCAGTTCGACCACCGGAATGTTAGGATCATCATCCAACGTTTTCACGTGCTCTTGAAGGTTTGACAATTGTGGACAATTATGGGTAGAATGGCCCAAGTCATCACATAAAGAGCACTTAGGGGGTGCGTGGAATGGAGGGGGAGGTTTCAAGGGTGCTGTTTCCTGTGGGGAAGTGTAAGTTTGTGGGACTCTTCCCCGAGTGGTTTTGGGTGGTGGAGGGGCAGGGTTGGACGTAGACGTGGTCGCCACACCAGGAGGTGGGCGGTTAGTGGTGTGAATTGGTTGGAGAACGACATGTGGCGTTGGGGGAGGAGTAGGAGCAAGTAGGTACCACACGGGTAGTCCTAGTGTTAACTTGGGGAGACTCAGTGTAGCCATAACTGGGGCACTTACTACTCCTGAAGGTGGGAACAAGAACGAGAGTGTGGATAGGTGTTGCTCCAACATGACTAGGTACTGATGGTGGTTGCAACAATAAAGGGGGTTGTGGGTTAGGCACCGTTTGTTTGGACGAAATGGTGCATAGATTAGATATCTCCACTGCCAGCGGAGGGGGTGGAATGGAACGAAAAGTAGAGGTCATGGGAGTCTCCGAGTAAATTCCAGGTCCAACGGTGGAAACAAAAGAGGTGGGTGCACCAAGAATAGGTTGTTCAACCATGGGGATAACGTTTTCTGGTGCAGCGGGGGCATTCGGGTCATAATACATAAGTTGATCGATTTTAACAACCCGTCCCTTGTGGGGGAACATCATGATGCGAAAGACTGATGAAGCAACAACCTTCATGGCGTACATGTAACTGTGTCCAAGCAGGAGGTTATAATCAAGCTGTACGTTGATGACCTTGATGTCAATAAGGATAATTTTACCAGCTAATTGGACTGGAACGTTGGCAAAGAGGCCTTGGGATTGAGTTGAGCCGCCATTGTAAGCTCGTAAGGCGGTTGTGGATGGTTGTAGTGGATCCGAGATTCTGCCACAGGAATGTAGACATAACGCATGTGGAGGCACCCTCATCGATGGATAACGAGATTCCGTATTGACACAAAAACTTGAAATGCTAATGTGGAAGGAATGTGCAGTTCGGATTGGTCCAAATCGAATTCCATCATCCGTGAGTCGGAAGGGTCTATCGCACCAATGGTGGATAACAATGTTTTATGCTGTGCAGGACAGTTTTTTAACACCTCGAGGGCTGACATAGTAGAAGGGGACTGGGCTAAGTCATCCATGATATTATAATTGGGGGTAGCGAGTGCATTAGGGTTGTTATTAATGCGGTGTAATGGGAAACAGGGAGCTTTAGGGGCCCCATGGCACGGTGTTGCGGGTATACATAACGGATGATCAGTGGGAAGAGCATTCGTAGCCTTGTCGGTGGGAATGGTTTAGGTGGTGGAACCATACTGATTTCGGCGTGTTTGGAGGTTGACGTCAGCCGATGACATCGTTAGAAGGTGATGGGTACCCAAGTCCATGGGTTGACTAGAAGGTGCAGCATAAGTGATTTGTTGTTGTGGTGGCGCAGCCCCTTGAGGGGGAGCCAATGGTTGGGTGTTCACTACTCCTTGTGTGGGTAAGGGGTTTTGCAACACCATGGGTTGTGTATGAGGTGGAGGGGGGTTAGCTGGTGCTGGCGGAGCAGCATGTCCTTGGCGTTGGGCTTCATCGGTCCATAGTTGGTGAGCTCGCTCCAAATGGGGATAAGCGTGCGTATAATGGCCGTATACCCTGCATATAGAACATGGGTGGTTCGTTCGTAAATTGGGGTTCTTCCATTGACAAGGCGGTCTGTTAGGGTTTTGATTGGCTGGGGCAACATTGCTATTATTTGGGGGATTGGGTGGTTGGATGCCTTGATCTTGGGGTTGGTTGTTCCTGTAGTTACTTCCTCTCCCCCAGTTTTGTTGGCCTTGCTGGATTCGTTGGGCAGGCTGGTTTTATTGTTGATTTTGTTGGGCATAAACTTGCCCTTGGGGGTTAGGAGGAATATGTGGTTGAGAAAGTGCTGGTGCTGCCTACGGTGGATAGTAAGCAGGGGGGCCTGGGCTTATGCAGATGCTGGCGCTACTTGTGGTGGATAGTAAGCCAGAGTGGCTTGACGATGTGAAGATGCTGGCGCTAACTGCGGTGGATAGTAAGCTGGAGGGGCTTGAGGTCATGCATGTGCAAGTGTATCCTGTTGATGGTAATAGGCAGTAGGTGCAGCTAGAGGGGTGTAAAATGGTGATGTATGACCATAACACTGCGGTGGACACGAAGGTCCATGAACATGAGGGGCTTGGTCCATGGGAGCATACGAGGTCATTGCTCCAGAATGGGTTGTGGCATGCAAAAGGTTGGGGCCGCTAGTAGGGGGAATAGCAGTATAGGTTTGACTATGTGACACAACGTGTCCGATAATGCTGTCGGCAGCATGGGATGCCCCCGATGCTTTGTTCCGGGAGGATTCACCATGGGGAGAATTAGGTAAAATGGAATATAAGTAGCCAAACTGAGCATAGATAAGGTCAAATTGCTGGGCTTTTAGGATGGCCTCTTCTTCGGATTGAGGCCGTTCAGATGCCACATTCTTGGCGATAACCGGTATAAGAGATTTCAAAAACCAATCTAGGAAGATGTGATTGTCTAACTTGATCTTGCATAAACTTTGACGTTTACGCCACTCATGAATGTGATTAGTGATGTGGGTAGCTGTGTTCTGTCTGCAAGACAGTGGGATCTCTACACCAACATCATAACGGACTGGTAACTGAAATAACTGTAGGAAGGTCGAAGCGAGCGAAGTGAAGGTGGAGTGGGTCCCATGAGGTTGTTCGTTGTACCACTTAGCTGCAGAGCCAGTGAGGGTCCGTTGTAAAAGGCGAAGGAGGATGGACTCATCCACTATGGAGTTGGAGGAACACCATAAATGGAAGGACATGATGTAGTTTTGGGGGTCCTCACCCGCCTTTCCTTCAAATTTAGGGATATCCAAAGGGATTTTGGTAGGCATGTGAGGCTAGGTGGGGTCATGTCGAATCAGATCGTTGGTCAATCTGGCCAGATAAGGGAGGTTGAGGCTAGCCATAAATGGCAAACTAGAAGAAGGATGTGACATGGTTGCAGGGGTGTATGTGTTAGTTGTAGCGACAATGGTGGGGACATTGCCCCCAATGTGTGGAGCAATGGTATGAGCCATGATGGGGATCATGGGACCTCCAATCAAAGGTGGGGGAATTGTGTAGGAAGGGCTCATGCCCCCAAGTGTGCTACTAGTCACCAATGGGACTGTAGTTGTAACCAATCCACTAACCATAGAGATGGATGTAGTGACAGGAATACTAGGTGTAGGTCCTACAAAGGGTATGGCAGGGATAGATGCTGAAGTGGTAGCTGGGCTAGTGGTGGATCCACCACCAATGACCTCGCCGAAAAAGGGGTTGGAAGGCACATCAGCCATGGGGCTAGGCGAAGCTGTGAATATGGGTATTTCTGACTCAGAATCAGATGTAAAATAAGGGGCATTAGGATCTGGTGACGAGGCTCTACGCCTGTGACGAGTGGTGTCAAGTGAACCGTGCTGCGGGGACTGGCCCTGTAGGCGCCGAGAATGTCTCGGAGACTTAATGGTGACAATGGGAATAAAATGAATGGGTTGTGGCGAGTGGAAAGATAAAAAATACTAATGCAACCGTGTGTGCAAACAATATGGCACTCAGGACAACAACAAGCTCAAAACACTTGCTGTAACAACTGTGCTACAACAAGTGGAGCGACAAAAAAAAATGGTTAGAATACCAATAAGCAGGGTTCCTAAAAGATAAAAAAGGTAGACTCGCTAATCCAATGGTGGTATAGGCACATGCAAACACCTAACTAGAAGATCTGGAATCTCACGCAGATCGTATCCTCTACAAGGTGATGAAATCCGTAGTCAGACGATACGAAATGGAGAACCAAGTAGGTGGGGTATATCCCTCTATCGAGAGGGATCCCGGGTAAAAGAGCCCTAGGAGAATGGAAACTAAGCTACCCCGTTCATGGCACATTGAGAAAAAGCAATCGCTGTTTCAGTCCTTTGGTCGCTACAACCCCTGGTATGGACGTGCAACGGGGAAAACGAGTATGTGTCCTTAGGAACTAAGTGGAGAGTGGCAATCCACGTAGTCCTCCGGAACCAGTCTCATGAATTACCCTCCTAAGGGAGAGGCCTTTTCCAACCAATTGGTTTTTAACCATTCCAACAAGTAGTGGGGGATTTTGGTACCCTAATGGTCAATTGCTATGTCTCAAGTGTAAGTGCCAAAGGGGTGTTATTTGGATTCTTATCCTTGGTGTCCTACCTAACTACAAATTTCTTTTGTGTTCCCTGAATGGGGTTAAAGATTGGTTCAGTTAAGTAGATTTTAGGGCTCACTTGAGTTAAGGTGACAGAGTGTGTGCATAAAATGTTATGTACCCAACAAATGCCAAACCGTGGAAATAAACTAACTAGAATTGTAAATACAAGTATTAACTGCTATGTAAAACTTTGATAAACTTGCTGAAATGTATTTTTTTTCTTGAAATGGTACAACAAGCAGATAGCGTAAAAATACAACTATCCAAAGGGGATGCAAGCAAAACAGGAAAAACTAGCTGCAGGGTACAAGAAATTGCAGAAAAATTGGGCGAAAAATGGCTGACAAGAATAGAGAACAGGACGCGGCTCTAAGGCTGGAAAATGCGCTCTAGGGCGCGGCTATTAGGCTGAAACCTGCGTCCTGGGGTGCGACTGTCGGGCTGAAACTTGCGCTCTGGACGCGGCTGTCGGGCTGAAATAGGCGCTCGAGGGTGTTAGTTTTTCAGAATTTACTTCAATCTGATCTAGGATCTTAACTGAGAGAACAACATGTAAAACATATCTACAACATATCAATCATGGACACAATAATGCAGGCACACAAGAGACACATAGTTTACTTGGGGAAAACCATAAAGGTGAAAAACCCCAATAACTTCCTCAAAGATAGATAGAGCAATGATACAACCCAAGAATAAGAGATAGACATCTCTTAGCAGCAGCTTCTCCTCCTCCACAAGTGCGCCACTCTCCTGAGAGTGTAAGAGAGAATAGAATGATGAAATAAAGTGCCTCCTTCACTCTATTTATACTTGACTTGACTTGCCTAATAACCTTTACTAGGTTGGCCTCAGCTTAACCACATAACACAATGCTGACTGGGCCGACACCCAATAGGTTGGTCTAATAACCTTTTGACCCACATGGCTGACCCCCAATAGGGTGGTCTAATAACCCTTCGACCCACATGACTTATATAGGGCTGACCCCAACAAGGTGGTCTAATAACCCATCAAGTATAAGTTACGACACTCACAATATAAATGATGACACTTCCGTATAGAGGAATAATAACATCTCTATAGGAATACAACCAATTTTGTATAGAGGAATAATACCATCTCTATAGGAGTACAATATACATATATGAAATACATTCCGAAGTTACATATACATCAACACTCCCTCTTAACTAGGAAGGTATTTCTCGACACAGTTCTTCTAGCACAAGTCTTCTTCTCTGGATCATCGTCACTGGATAATCGTCATCGAGTCATCGTCATCGTCACTGTTGCTGCTATCTCAATCAATCTCTGAATCTACTCGTAGGAAGTTCTACAGAGCCAGTCCTTTTTCATACTGGATGTAGGCCCACCACCTCTAGGTCTTCATCATCTGTGCGAATGGTCTGATAGAGGTGGTCTCTCAGGACTAATTTTATGTGCTGATGCAATACTTGACAAGAGCATCCCAGGAACATTTATGTGCCTAAGCACGACCAACAAGATCTCCCAGGACTGATTACATGCATCCCCTTCACAATACCTTTAAAGAGCATCCCAAGACTTATTACGAGCACACAGCTCAACCTCTCAGATCTCCAGGACTGATTACATGTGAATAGACAATACCTTTAAAGAGCATCCCAGAAACATTTATGTGCCTAAGCACGACTGGCAAGATCTCTAAAGAGCATCCCAGGACTTATTACGATCACACAGCTCAACCTATCGGATCTCCAGGACTGATTACATGTCTCCGTAGTAATACCTCATCCTAGGACTGATTACGAGCACACAGCTCAACCTATCGAATCTCTGAGGACTGATTACATACTACATAGCAATACCTCATCCCAGGACTGATTACGAGCACACAACTCAACCTATTGGATTTCTGAGGATTGATTACATGCTATTTGCACAACCTTCCACATATCATCTCTGACCTCCAAGTATCAACCTGATACTCATGATCTAACTGATCATCATCGCACGAAGCATCATCCTGATGCTCATGATCATATTGATCATCATCACTGTACCGTCCTGATACATATCATCTGGAGCAACATCCTGAAGCTCATCATCATGATCATCTTGATCATACAATGCATCCACTTGATGCATACAAAGTATCTATCTGATACATATCACCATACATGATCCTGCTAACAATCAAAATAGCACCCTCGTCATGTGATGGAAGAGGCATATTTTTGCCATGCCCTTGTAGCAGGAAGTCATAACACAGTTTCGTCCAGAGACAAATCCTCTCTGAGAAATGCATTAAGATGCATTAATTGTGATTAAATAATTCTAAATGGTGCAAAAGGGCCTAAAAACTATTCAGAAGTGGGTTTTCACTTGAAAATAATCAAAATGGAGAAAAGTGACTAATCCCACATCCACTAGAAAGACCTAAGGCTCATTTCCCAATGCTATATAAGAATGGCATGGCAGGCATGGTAAAGGGTAATTAAAAAGCAAAGGCATGCTGAGGAGATTTTGGAGGAGGAAGAAGAGCTTCAAGTCTTCAAGAGCAAGGGTGAAAGAAGGGAAGCTCATGACAATGGAGGAAGGGTTCACATCAAGCTTATTAGTAAAGTTGTACTTCTAACAATAATTTGTGCAGGGATGTGTCTACACAAACTTAACTATCTTGCTAAAGATTGGTGAGATCTTACGTCAGAAATGAAGTAATTAACACAAGTTATTTCGAAATCTAAACATTCATCATTTAAGATAAGCAACTTTTAGATTTACAACCATTTAACGATTTAAATCACACAACATAAGCAATGTCTAAACATCATAATGGCAGAAACTTGAATTACTTCATATTGAAACAAGGAAGAAGTACAACTTTACCAATAAGCTTGATGTGAACCCTTCCTCCATTGTCATGAGCTTCCCTTCTTTCACCCTTGCTCTTGAAGACTTGAAGCTCTTCTTCCTCCTCCAGAATCTCCTCAGCATGCCTTTGCTTTTTAATCACCCTTTACCATGCCTCCCATGCCATTCTTATATAGCATTGGGAAATGGGCCTTAGGTCTTTCTAGTGGATGTGGGATTAGTCACTTTTCTCCATTTTGATTATTTTCAAGTGAAAACCCACTTCTGAATAGTTTTTAGGCCCTTTTGCACCATTTAGAATTATTTAATCACAATTAATGCATCTTAATGCATTTCTCAGAGAGGATTTGTCTCTGGACGAAACTGTGTTATGACTTCCTGCTGCAAGGGCATGGCAAAAATATGCCTCTTCTGTCACATGATGAGGGTGCTATTTTGATTGTTAACAGATCCACCTGATCATACAATGTATCCACCTGATACATACATAGATACATGATCCACACAATGTATCCACCTGATATATATCAACATACATGATATACTTGATCATACACAATATCCACCTGATACATATATAGATACATGGTCCAAGCATCCAACATGATGCATATACAAATACATATAAATGATCCAACTGATCATATCTAGCATCCAACATGATGCATACATACATATACATATAAATGATCCAACTGATCATATCCAACATCCAACATGATGCGTACATACATATATATATAAATGATCCAACTGATCATATCCAACATTCAACATGATGCGTATACAGAGCAGTAACTAGAACATCGTCTTGATGCTCATCATCCAGCGCTTACATCCACAGCCATGTGAAGGATCCTCCTTCCAACATGCTTGGAATGGCTTCGGCAAATGTGTCCATCACTTCTTCCTCGAAGTGTCGTCGATCTGAAGAACATCAAGCCTCTCTCTGAAGTACTCGAACTTCACTCTGGCTAGTGGCTTTGTCAATACATCTGCAATCTGCTCATCCGTCGCAACATACAGGAGCTTCACTGATCCTCTTTGCACCATATCCCCGATATAATTATATTTGATCTCTACGTGTTTCGACCTGTCGTGGAACACCGGGTTCTCAGACAACTTCACACAACTCTGGTTGTCACAAAATATACCAGTAGCCTCCAGCGGTAGATCAAATAACTCAGATAGTAGCTTCTGAAGCCATACTACCTCACAACTAGCTGAACAGGCTGCAACATACTCTACCTCAGTTGTACTCAGTGCTACGTAGGACTGCTTCCTGCTAAACCAAGAGATCACACCTGATCCTATATTGAAGCAGCACCCAGAAGTGCTCTTCCTATCTGCAGCACTACCTGCCCAATTTGAATCAACATAACCTTGTAGGTTAAACTTTTGATTCGCATCATACTTGATCCCATAATCAATTGTACCCTTCAGGTACCTTAGAATATGCTTTACAGCAACTAGGTGAACACTCCTCGGATCCATCAGGAACTGGCTCAATGTGTTCACCGCAAAGCAAATATCTGGTTTCGTGTTTGTCAGGTAAATCAAGGACCAAATCATCTGACGATACATAGTGATATCAACTGGCTTAGATGAAGCATCACACAGAAGCTTCAGGTTTAATGCCATAGGTGTGGCCATGGCCTTGTAGTCCATCATCCCGAACCTCTTCATGATCTCTATTGCATACTTCCCTTGTCCAAGGAAGATTCCATCTACACTCTGCCACACCTCCATAGCTAGAAAATAGTGCATCATCCACAAGTTCTTTATCTCGAACTCGGCAACAAGCTTCCGCTGAGTGTCGGTAATCAATCTATCTTCACCTGTAGTAAACAGGTCATCCATATACAAAAGTAGTTTCACTAGATTTCCTTCCTCAACCTTGTAGTAAAGGTTGGAATCCGCTTTACTCTTGGTAAAGCCCAAACTGGATAGAAAGCTGTCTATCCTACCATACCAAGTTCTGCACATATATGATTCCCTTTCATGTGTCTCAGAACCAAGTGGCTGCTCCACATACACTTCTTCTTTAACTACACCATTCAAGAAAGCTATCTTGAAATCCATCTGGTGTATCTTCCATTTCATCACTGTAGCTAGAGCAAGTACGGATCTAATGGAAGTGTATTTGGCTACAGGAGAAAAAGTCTCTATGCTACCACCTGCAGCATGCTTGATCTTGTAGATCCTCTTGGAAGTCACTACAGACTCCCCTTTAGGTCTTGGGACTGCATCCCAAACATCTTCATGATTGACTGGTACTCCTTGATCATGGCATTCTTCCCAAATCCTGGGAACTTCAATATCTTCAATATTTTCAATAGATAAATTTCTTGCTGAACAAATGTTGTAGTCCTTCTTTTGTAGGTGATGGTATACGATATTTCCTACACAACAAGTTAAATTGCATGATTAGAAAACATCTCATAGTTTTCAGAACAAATTCTTACACATAAAGAAATATGTCATACAGTCATGCAATTATCTTAGTCAATGCTTCAATACAACATTTATCCATATCCCGTAACTTTCTAGATGCCTTCCAATCTCTACCAGAACATTGTTAAGAGTGTGCACAACTCCCAACATGTCAGCAAAGAGGTTTCATTCTAGATAAGTAGCAATGGAATGTTGTACAGTGCCATAGGCCACTTACCCATGTATATTAGTAGTATACTATTCATCAATGCAACTATTCTAATATGCATAATACACAACCTAATTCTAGGAACATGAGTATATACATTATTGAACAATATTATTTAAACAATAAAATATGCAAGGAATGATAATTCAAATACTTATGTTTGTTTGTTTGTTGGGTTGACTCCCTCTCAGTCTTTGCTTCTTTTCTGCAATTCCATTCTGATGTAGATTGTGAGAAGTGGTCAACTCCCTCTGAATATCTGCTTCCTTGCAGAAACTACCGAAGTGTGCTCCTTCTTGATCTTTGCTTCCTTGCAAGAACAACTGGAGTGTGCTCCCTCTTGATCTTTGATTCCTTGCAGGAACAACTAGAGTGTGCTCCCTTTTGATCTTTGCTTCCTTGCAGGAACAACTAGAGTGTGCTCCCTCTTGATCTTTGCTTCCTGGATTACCTGTCCTTGAAATTGTATCCATCACTATGCATGCTTATTAGTATCATCATTGTGTTATCCTTGAGGTCTCATACATAATCACACATTCATTAGTATAATCTTAATACTATCAAAACACAATAATCTTAAACATGTATGGTCATGATCATTTCAAACACAGATAATAAACATTAGTATTCAAGGTTTCATGGAAGTCTTCTTTTACTCATGCATATTCTTATTTGATCATATGACTCTTCTGGTTAGTTAAACCATCAATCAAGATAAGAGACATAAAATGCATAAACCATTGATTACTTACATTTCTAACTTTATGAATAAACATAACCAATCATACCAAGTATAGTTATATAAGGGATCCTAACACAAGGTAGGATTCTAACTTGATATAGGAAAAACATATATGGATTGGTATGTTAGCTAGTTATGTCTAACATACCCACATGATGTCTTCTTGTTCTCTTCAATGACTTGTGCTAGTAACCTGCATATCTCATAGAATAACCATTTATAGAGCCAAGTTATACATACCTCGCAAAATAGATCTTCTAAGTGATTCATGACAATGGATGAATCTTTGTCCTCATGTCATCATGATCATATGTTCTTGAACTAGAACATGATTTGTCTTTCTTGGTGTACCTTTCATGTTAGCGGATAACATAAACCTCATACAACACCATAATGCATTAGTACAATCATAAGTGTCAACACCCTAATCAATGAATATCTTCTATCAAGCATTCATAATTTTATTAAGGTGATACGACAAGTCTAAATTTAATCAAGATTGTACTAACCGTAATAACATGAAGACAAACATACCATAAACTTAACCATGAACAAATCTCGAAACATACCTAGATGAGTCATACCTGTTGAGATTGCTTGTAATCTTCTTATGTAAGGCCTTAGCCTCATCTCCCTTTGAAACATGAACTTCTTCACTTATGCAGGTGACCAATCCATTCTCTTCTAGGATTAACCCAATCCACTTGATTTGCAGGAACTGGATCTGGAGCTGGATTAGGGTTTGTTAGAGAAAACCTAAAAATTCAAACTTTGAATTTCAAACTTCCGAAAGGATAGAAATATGTGCCTTGATGAGCTGATCAAGTTGGTATACTCATAATTTGAAAACTGCAAAGTTTCACCCCTCAAATTTGCCTTTGAAACTTCTGGATTCACTAGACATGACCCCGAACTAGGGTTTGATAAAGCCGACCCTTCTACCCAATCAAAAGGTTCGATCCAAAGCTCTAAGCTTCTAGTTTTTTGAGGAGCTTCCAGTCGTGGTCACAGATTTCAAAAATTCCCATTTTTGCAGAAGCCCTAATTTTCCACTTTTATGATCAAAGTCCCAAACTAGGGTCTGATCAAGCTTGGCCTTCTGCCCAACCAAAAATTCTGACCTTGGTCTCTAAATTTTCATTTTGATGAGTAGCATTTAGCCGTTGTCTCCTATTAAAAAAATTCCAACTTTCTCTGAAACCCTAAATTCCGGAAGCCATGAATGAAGGTGCTAAAAAATAATTCTGTTTTGACAGAAGTATGTACCTGATTGTTTCTGGTGTAACTTTGAACTTTTCAATCCACAGGGTCTAAAATGTTTTATTGTGATAGCCAGACCTGCCATCTTTCCAACCCCATAGGTCTAACCTCAAATGGATTCTCTAAGAGAGAGTTATGCCAAGTGTCGCAACGTGACATGTTTATGGGATAAAACATGAGAGCGAACTTGTACGGCATGCCACGTGTCACTGGTTCAGTTTCGGCCTCTGAAAAAGTTACCTGATATCGTTCAGTCTGTGTACTACCTGTCAATATTTACGAAATTTCATTTGGAGCTTCCTATCCCAAGCTATGACCTTTTTTCCAAGGTCACCTGTTTTTGATTGAGATCTGGAAGAGGCAGAAACTCTATATTGTACAGATCATAAATCACAAAGTACAAAAAATTAGAGGTTGTCCTTTGGAAACAAGGTACATGGGGATCTTATCTTCTCCTTTTACAATTTTTAGACCTTGAAACCTTGCTAAAATTTATTTATATCTAAAGTGCTACGATGATTGGTTTTTTTCTATATCAAGCCCTAGCATCGTAAGTGCAACAAGTGTCATACATGCCATACCATGCCTTCTTTCAGGCTAGTTTTGATGCCATGTTAGTTTTTCAAAATTTACTTCAATCTGATATAGGATCTTAACTGAGAGAACAACATGTACAACATATCTACAGCATATCAATCATGGACACAATAATGCAAGCACACAAGAGACACAGAGTTTACTTGGAGAAAATCATAAAGGTGAAAAACCCCAATAACTTCCTCAGAGATAGATAGAGCAATGATACAACCCAAGCATAAGATATAGACATCTCCTAGTAGCAACTTCTCCTCCTCCACAAGTGCGCCACTCTCCCGAGAGTGTGAGAGAGAATAGAATGATGAGATAGAGTGCCTCCCACACTCTATTTAGGCTTGACTTGACTTGCCTAATAACCTTTACTAGGTCGGCCTCAACTTAACCACATAACACAATGCTGACTGGGCCGACACCCAATAGGGTGGTCTAATAACCCTTTGAACCACATGGTTGACCCCCAATAGGGTGGTCTAACAACCCTTCGACCCACATGACTTATATAGGGTTGACCCCAACAAGGTGGTCTAATAACCCATCAAGTATAAGTTACAACACTCACAATATAAATGACGACACTTCCGTATAGAGGAATAACAACATCTCTATAGGAATACAACCACTTCCATATAGAGGAATAATACCATCTCTATAGGAGTACAATATACATATATGAAATACATTCCGAAGTTACATATACAACAACATGGGGCGGAGTTGGCGGGCCGAAACCAGCACTCTGGGACGCGACTGTTGGGCCGAAAGCAACACTCTAGGACGTGGATATCGGGCCGAAAGATGAGCTCTGGGGCACGATTGTCGGGCCGAAAGCAACGCTCTGGGACGTGGCTATCGGGCCAAAACCTGCGCCTCATGACGCGAAAAACAACTGCTAAAAGGGTTGACCAAAACAAACAAAAAAATAGATTTAGGGGCTCATAGAGACAACAGGGGCCAGGTCTGCAAGTATTGAAGCTCAAGGGTGAATGAGATCTGTACAAATAAACAAAATGGAAAATACAAACTAAAAAATAACCAAATATTCAAACTAGTGGAGTCGCCAAAACTGTAGCTAGGGTTTTCACCCTAGCTTGTGCTAAAGAGCACCTACTAAGGATTAAGGAATCCTTAGTAACAGTTCAGTAAATGAATAAAAACTAAATGTAAAATAACAGAAAGACTAAACGCTAAACTAAAACATGTGCATGGAAATATTAAGATTTAAATCTAGAATACAACAGTAAACAGTAAAAACATTCATGATAACTCAGTAAATAAAGATTTACTTTTTTCATTAATGGAAAACAAGGGTTTGCATGAATTTTACCTCAAATGTTGAGGTTGTTGGACCCTTTGCAACTGCACAGGAGTATTGCACCAGTGCTCCAATGTTTCCTTCTCTTCTCCAAATGCTTCAATGGTGGCCAAGGATTCACCTAGAGTGGAGAAATCAAGCTCGAATGGTGGGCTAGGGTTCCGTGGGAATTTTGGCAGCACTTTTTTTAAATAAACATTGAAGTCTTTTGAGTTGACAACCCGATTCGAACATATTTTGAAGGATGAAAAAATATTTTTTTTTTGTCTTTGTATTGTTAACATGTCTAAAAACATAAAATAAATGAAAGCCATTAATGCTAATTAATAAGTTGTTCTCGGTTGAGCTTCTTGGGTTTAAAATTGCAGACATGGTTATCAAAGCCATTTCTATGGAAAAAATTGAATAAAAGTTGAAGTTAGTCAAATTTAGAAAATAGTTAAAGAATACAAGAGTATGGATTATGGATTTGAGAGATGACTGTGTTCAATGTTTAAATTAATAATGATAACACTCTTCAAGAATGTACACCTGTGGCTAACAATGGTTATGGTGTTGATTGGATGTTGTTTGGAAAATATTAATTGGATATTTGAACATGTGCCATCTTTGTTCCCCTCATTAGTTTTAACACAATTCATTCATTTTACTTTCATTTTCCTAAATGCACCCCGTCCCTTGTTCAAAAGAGTAACATTTTGAAGATTGATGTTCAGTCTAGAAGTAATGGAAATTGAAGCATATTTTAAATGATGTTCCCTCCCGGTTTCCTTCAAATTTTTGCATGCATGATTGTTGTTTTGAATAGAGACATTAATAAATTATCTTGAATGTAAATTTATTTAAGAAGTTTACAAACTATTTGAAAATGTATTGATCTCATTTTCATTATCATATAGATGAGCTTCTTCAATAGAGGAGTTAATAGATCAAACATGGGTAGTAGAGGAAATTGGGGATGTTCCAGATGGATATCGATGGCCACCCACTTATTCCACTGGCTCAAAATAATTTTTCCAGTTTGGCAGTTTTTTAGGTTAAAGGACTACTCCAGATGGATATTGGTGGCCACCCATTTATTCCACAAGTTCAAGACAAATTTTCTAGTTTGGAAGCTTTTACATGTTTTGTGTCCAAAGCTTCTGAGGGTGTTTTGAGGCCCTAAACGATTTTTTTTGGTGACGTAGAAGTCCAATCATAATTGAAGGTAGGACTTGATGGGTGAAATGTATACTTATCAGCTAGACCTTTCCAAAGGGATATCGAGCACCCTCAACGGAGATCATATGCAAAAGTTATGCCCCTGAGAAGTTGACACCTCAACTAGCCACCTTGGGGCCCGCAAACCTTTTTACAATTCATCTCCTAGGGTTAGGTTTTTTATGTTTAGGGTTTTGTCCCTCATGTTTATGATAAAAAGTCCATTCGTCCTCCTTTTGTAATTATCTTGTCATGAATGAGTGTATCCACCACATCTTTTCTCAGAGATATAACTACCACCATTACCATTATAGCTACTTTTATTTTACAGTTTGTTTTGTTTCATTAATTTAATAGAATCTGAGTTTTCTATATCATTGTGTTCCTTGCAATATATATGTGTAAATGGTTTTATATATACTCTTTCATTTCATTCTCACATAAATCTAGATCAGTGGTGTCAGAGCGATCGGCTCTTTGTTGTCTCTTACTGCATGTCCCCAATGAGATATGGATATAGAGAGTTGTGTCTTGAACTAGTCGAGATTAGGGAAAACCACCCTCATCGGTCCAAAATGCCTCCCATGGATGACGAAAAGAGAGAAGACGGAGCAAGAGATCCTATAAAGTCTTGCTCGTGGAATCCCTAGCACGATAAAGGAACGAGATGATAGAAAATTTTGCCTAGATCCTTCTACGGATGTCGAAAACAACAGAGGGATCACCAAGTAGTCACTTCAAAGGAGCCACACCCTTCAACGTACAAGTTAACTTTGATATTACTTTATTTGAAGGCTAGATCGATGTTGATGCCCTAGATAAATGGTTGAGTATTCTATAAGGGTATTTCTCCGTCCACAATTTTTACAACAAGGAAAAGATCAACTTTGTATTCCTTAAGGTTGTCCCTCGCGGCAAAAAATGGTGGGAAAATTATTGCGAGCAAAACCTCACAGAGGAGTCGGAAATGTTTGAGGTCGATCCTACTTGAGATTCTTTTAAAGATGTCATTAAGGAACAATATTACCTTATGGGAAACTATGATGACTAGTGTACGAGATGGACCACACTGCTTCAAAAGAGGGACTAAGTGATGTCGGAGTACACCAATAAATTTCATACCTTGCGCACAAAGATAGGTATCAGAGATTCCGAGCGACACCTGGTTTTGAAATATCGTAGTGTCCTGCATCTGTACATTCCGAACAGAGATGGAATTCCTATACACCTCTTCACTAGGATCCGCTTATCAGTATGTTGTCAAAATCAAGCAAAAATTTGAGCAATTGAACAAGCAAGAATTTGGAATTGCAAATCCATCATAGAAGCAAGGTAAGGGAAACCCTATCTTACATAACAAAATACAAGGAAAGGACAACCAACCCCAAGACAACTAGTCCATCCAAAAGAAAAAAAGGGTAACATAAAGACATAGAATGACACTAGGAAGTGGTGAAAATTTCACAAAATCCCCTGGCACAACACTGATGAATGTCACTCAAAGCAGTCATTGGTGGTCAAGATCAAAACTTCAGAATCAGATCTTGATTCCAATTTCGATTCAGAACCCAACATCACAGTCCCATACATGGGGAAGCAGATTACTAATGTAGAACCCAATGTCACCATCACTACCACACATATTCAACAAAAGGAAATAGAAGGGTCAGAGGTAGAAGAGCACCTCTTCCACTCACAAATGTGGGAGAAGGGAACCCCCTACATTTTTTTGTTGACAGCGGCAACTAAAAGAACCTAATCTTAGCAGAAGTCATCAAGATATTGGAGCTACTGAAAACACCACACCCGCGGCCATACACCATCAGTTGCCTGAGCCAAGGATGAGGTATCCGGTTCAGTTAGCAATGTCGTCTACCATATGACATCAAGCCTTTCAAAGACAAGGCACTGTGTGATGTGGACCCACTTGAAGTCTTTGATGTTATTTTAGGGAATCCGTATATGTGGAAGCATCATGTTGTGTATGTGTCATGGTCACATATTTTCTTTATGACTTTGGGAGGATAGCTCTATCGAATACCAGAGACAGTTGCACCTACCGCAACCTCTTAGACCTTAACCAAGCAGTGCATAAGGATAATCTCCAACATTGGGAAATTTTCCCTTTTCACAATTTCCTCTAAAGGTGAACATCATATCACAGAGACCTTCACAACCTCTACGCAAAGTACCTCTACTCAACAAAAACAAGAATAACGCAAAGGCATCGTTTCCTCGCCTACCCTGGTACCTCTACAATGCAAGGCCATGCATTCAAGGTGCCCCTCCAGAAATATATCATCCAAAATGGTTCATACCAAGGATGATAAGGAAACCAAAATTGTTGAACGAGTCCATCACATCCATTAACTACAACTCTATCAGGCTATTAAAGCAAGGCATATTATTCACCTCAACAAATGTCTCACCAAGAGCTCAAATCAACACATAGTTCGCTACATGATGAGGGACTTGACACAATGGAGACCATTGCTTCTTAAGGGGGGATGATTGATCCAAATGGATATCGGTGGCCACCCATCTATTCCACTGGCTCAAAACAATTTTTCTAGTTCGATAGTTTTTCAAGTCAGAGGACTCGTCTAGATGGATATTGATGGCCACCTACCTATTGTAATATCCCTATTTTTACCCCATTGCATTAAAAATGTAAATGATGTAATATTGTTATAAAATCGTGGCGAGGAGCTCAAGGACAAGGCCCCGCCATCGATTTAGTGTTAAAAATTGATGCATATGGTTTGCATGCTAGCCAGGTACAATGGAAATTGTAAATATCATGTAAATATGCATTTTAATAAAATACCCACAACTAGCTATGCAATGCAACAAGAGTATGGGGGCATGATTTTTGCAAGGAATTGGGAGGGAAATATTCAAACCTTTGAATCAATCAAGTCAAGCCAAGTGTCAATGAAGAAACCCATAAACCCTCAACTACCCATGTTGACTTTTGTACCCAATCATTTAATTCTTCCAAGAGTTGGTTGAGGTAGTTAATGATTTGGGGAATGGAGAGGTATGGCTGTCCAAAATTCGGGTATGGGCAAGCCATCAACCTGAAAAATCATGGTTTGGATTCTATGGCAAGAAAACACCCACGAAATTTCTCCCCAAACCATTATCCATCAACCAGTTTGGCTCTCCCATGAGTTGGAAGCTACATGGGCATTTTACCCTCACGATTTTATGAGTTTTCCTCCATTTTTTTGAATTTGGGAGGTCGTTTTTGTGTTGCAGAACTGTGGGAAGGAAGGCGAAATCATTTTGGGGTTTATAAGGCATTTTTTCCCCACTGGATGTTCATATATCTATGGGAGAAATCATTTTCCTCTCTATGGTTTTTTCCCATCCCAAAATTTGATTTTGATGTGCCACGATTTGGGAAAACCCATGGCAATATCATTTTGGGCACCCCATAGCTAAAACGTTTTTATTCATGCCCAACAGTTGTGTAAATATGTGTGTTTGCAAGATATATTTGACATTAGTTGTGGGTGTCCCTTGTTTTGGCTTGAGTTTGAGTGCAAGCATCCAAAATAGAAGAGGGTTCACATTTGGCCTGATAAACCCAGCTATGGAATGGCTTGGCTTAGATGTGATGTTTATTTGGCTATGTATGATCTTGAGTGTTCCATTTCCTTGTAGAAATCATTCCCAGCTCGGGGGTGGCAGTTGTGTTGAGAGATTGATGAACACAATTGGCCTATGATTGGGTGGAACGTTGCAGCTGCATAGCTAGTTTCTTCGGACAACTTCACCATCAAGATAAGTATTCTCTATGTGTTTAAACTATGCATTGTTTTCAATTTAATGATTGTTATTGATATGTTGAATGCATGTGAAATGTGTGTGGATAGTTTAATTCCGCTGTGCATGTTTATTTTGAATGGCATCTGCACACATGTGTTTTATTTGCTATGAATTGATGAATGGGGCTGAGTTTGTTGAAAAGCCCAAAAATTGAGCCATGTTCCCTTCCTTGAGCTAGATCGACAAGAGGAGACGTGATACCTGTTCCACGAGTTCAAGATATTTTTTCTAGTTTGGAAGCATTTACGAATTTCCATGTCCAAAAATTCTCGGGCCATTTTGAGTCCCTAAACGACATTTTTTTGGTGACCCAGCAGTCCAATCATGCTTGAAGGTAGGACTGAACGGGTGAAATATGTACTTCTCAACTAGAAATTTCCAATGGGATACCAAGCACCCTAAATGGATATCATATGCAAAATTTATGCCCCCGAGAAGTTGACACCTCAACTAACAACATAGGGGACAACAAACCCTTTAAAGTTAATCTCCCGGGGTTAGGTTTTTGATGTTTAGGGTTTTGGCCCTCATTTTTATGATAAAAAGGCCCTTTGGACTCCTTTTGTCATAAACTTGTCACAAATGAGTGTAGCCGCCACATCTCTTCTCAGAGACATAAATACCACCATTCTAGCTACTTTTATTTTGCAGTTCGTTTTGTTTCATTAATTTAATAGAATCTGATTTTATTGTATCATTGTGTTCCTTGCAATATATCTGTGTATATGGTTCTATATATGCTCTTTTATTTCAATATCACATAAATCTGGATCAAGGGAAGAGTGATGTGCAGTCAGGGAAGTCAACAAACAAAAGGGAAGAACTTGCTTAGTCAAGAGGATAGTTAAGTAAGAAGGACACTCCTTAAGGGAGTGAACAAGGAGAGACTGCCTCTCACGGAAAATATGGATTTTGATTTGGTTGGAAGTTGTTATTACTTTACTTTATTTTGACCTATGGATATATTTTTTACTATATTTAAATGACAACAGACATATAGGCATGTTTTCATATATACTTTTTGGATAGGGCATTATGAAAGTTTGCTTTTACTTTTTATGAGTATAATGATTATGTGGCATATCAATGTTTTGTTACTTGGAGGAACAAGGGGAATTTTGAAAGAAAATGGGAATTACAAAGGGGGTTTCACCTATTATTTATTGTACTACCTTTATCATATCTAAATAAATTTTCCTTATTTATTTAAAATACCTTAACTAAAGTGTCCTAACTAAAAGGTAGTTCCAACTACCTCAACTTATTTTCAAAAGATAAAAGGGAGGCACAAGAAGGATGAAGGCATGCGATAATAGAGAGGAACTCTGATACATGTTTGCTTATGTTCAAAGTAAGATATGATCATTATTTCTTTCATTCTAAGTTACCTTAGGGGTTGCATCTTCTTGTTTATAGCAGGATTATGCTAAAGGTGGCAAAAGAAGGATCAAATAGCTCATTTGTTCTTATGCTTAGAAGGTTAATCATTTTTTTCGCAGTCTATTCAATTATATTAGATTCTCAATTAATTTCCAGTACTAATAGAAATTGTTTTTGCAGCGTCAAGGTTGTGACATATTTAATGCATGACTGTTCCAACAAAGTCTAATTTGATTTATCTCTTTGTATACACCAGAAATCTCTGTGTGATGTATCATCCCACCTCAGATATTTAAGAATTATTTTGATCCTTACCCTCGCAACGGTTTGAAAGGAAAGATTTCGGTTGTAAGTTGGAAGGATATTAATAAAATTTTCTGTTGATCTTGTCTAACTTTGAGTATGATTTTTTCAACTTGAACTGACCTAATGGTATGTATGCATTTGATTATAGTTTTGCTTACAACACTAGCATATATGATAGCTAAATTCTTATATGATCAGTTCTGATGACTTGTCATATGTATGTGCAGATGTGGGGTCCCTACCTCCAACATATTACTAAAGGCGTTGTAACAGGGTTGAGGGAGTCGACCCTACCCACCAGACACATCGACGACACAGGAGTGCTGAGGCAGTCTTAGACTGACTACGTCGGGACATGAACCAACTTTTGGAGGGGGTCGTAGATGATGGGTGGTAGAACCTCGATGATGAGATGATCACCATATTCTTCGAGGCTCTTGTTGAGTGGTGTCCGATTATGCATTGGATTGCAATGGTTGTCGAGGCCATCCAAGACCTGATGTGAGACCTACCTCTTATTGACGATGATAGTGACAATGTTGAGGAGACTGAGAATCATGGCTCAGACTACTCAGATGAATAGTCGATAGTATATATAGTTTCCCCCATGCTATGAGAATGTGGATTTTTTATGGATGTACTTATTTTTACGGAGCTGTTTGAGCTCCTTGTTGTAAACACAACTATATTTTGGACACACAGACACACATATGCACGTGGATGCAAATTTTTATATATTTTTCAGTTATTTATATGATGGTTACACTAGTAGAAAAATGGGTGATAAAAGACTAGGTGACCAAAAAAGTTGGTTTCCATGCAAAATAAATGACTAAACTACCAAAAAAGTTGGGTACCACAGTGTTTTTAAGTGAAATATGATTAAGTTTGAGCAATTCTAAGTGATCATAACTAAACATGACTAAACTAAATGACTAATTTAGTCACGGGATAAAAAAATATGACTAATTTAGTCATGGGATAAAAAATATGACTAGACAGTCTAAGTTGATACTTATATAAGATGTCCAAATCAAATATTTCCTTATATTTCACATACAAAAGAGTGTCTATATATACTATAATATAAGATTGTATACTTATATATAACATGTTTCTATACGTTTCTAGATATGTCAATATTGCAATTGTAATAGACCTAATTAGTTTGTAATAACAACGATTATCATCACCATCACCATCATTTAATGCATGACCATCATCTGCTCGAAGAGAACTTCACATAAGCATTTTATGCATTACAATTTCGTCTACAATGTTAAAATTTATGAAATTATATTGTATTTTTACAAATTTCATAAATTTTAATGTTGTGGTCTCTTAATCCATCCACATCGTTAAAATTTACGAAATTGTAAAGTTTCATTGTCAAAATTGCAATTATCCATTGTCTAATTTTATTACTACTCCATTGACGTCGCTATAATATCATATGTTATATATGTGTTAATAAATAATATATAAATAAATAGTATATAATTAATATATAGTATTATAATATATATGTATATATATAATATTAATATTATATTTATATACTATATAATATTAATATATTAATATGTTATATACTATATAATTAATATATTATATAATATACTATATAATGTATTAATATACTATATAATATAATATCTAATGTTAATATATTAACATGTTATAGTTATTAATATTAATATTATAACTATAACATGTTAATATATTAACATTAGGTAGTATATTATATTATATATATTTAATATATTAATATATTATATAGTTAATAGTTAATATATATTAATATTAATATTAACAAACTTACAAAAACAAGAATACAAATAATAAAACAAATATAACAAATATAACAATAAAGGGAGACTAAATAAAAAGAGGGCAAAATAGCGAATGAGCTAGAAAATTGGGTAAATTAAAAATGATATTGGGAGGGAAAAGAGGGGAAAATAAATGAAAATATGGCATTTTTTCAAAAGGAAGCTCCAGTAATTCTGGAGGAATTGCATCATGGAGAGGAAGCTCTTGGCGGGAAGGACATGAGGCGATTGCATGGTTCCAATTGGGGATTACTTCTCTTTGAGCAGATCTTGTGATACAAAACCTTGCAGCAAGTCTTCTCGCAGTTTCACCTTGGAGTTTCAGAGGGTTTCATCGCAGAGGAGCTCAACTTCAGTCTTTCGCTATTCGTAAGTACAAAACCCCTTTTTATTTTATATTTTCTATTGTTTAGGGTTTTGTTTATCACTTTGCTTCTACATTGATTTTGGACTTTTATTATCTATGCACTTAACTCTCTTTTTGTGGTTGACAATGTAATAATAAGTGCAAAATTGGATGTATTTTCGAGTCCCTCTTACCTTCTTTTAGCCTCACTTCAGATTTAACAACTAAATTATAATAGGATTTACCATCTTCATAAAAAAAACTACTCACACTATTATGTTTTTGACATAGATGTCCCTTATTAATTGGTCTCACACTTCACCCCTCTTCATAAATGTAAATGTAAGCTAGAGGAAACCCAATAAAAACCTTCAAGTTTGGTGAGAGTTCATTAAGTTCAATACCATGATGAGGGAGAAGAAAACACAAGCAAGTTGGAGGGAGATGAAGAAACCCAGGCGGATCAAGGGGGAGAACTTAATTGTTCTGTTTAAGTTATCATCACTGCAAGCAAATAAGAGGGCGAGGAAAACCCTAAAACACAACAATCATGACAACCACTTGAGTGCAGAGGATTATGACCCAGGCCATTGTAAGCACTATTTTTTTACATTTTTTCCATTGGAAATAATTTCATATTTGGCTCATTTCATTTCACTTATTTAATGCTTGTTCTTTTGTTTTGTTTTTTTAACAGAAACGAGTAAGAGACTTTAATATAAAAGATGGAACAGAGTTTACAAAAGATTACAACGAGGCTGCTCTCTAGGAAGTAGAAGAGCTATGCTTGTTTGCTTGATTTCTGCCATTCTAAAATGTTCATGATAAGTTCCTATTCTATGAAGCTTGTAGCTCCTAACAAACTATCCTAATAGCAAAACGAAAGAACAGAGCATGGCTTGACTCGTGGTCAAAAAACAAAAGAGGGCTAAAGTGGCATCTAGCCTATACTTCTGAAACTTCCAAATGCAAGATAAAACAGAACCTGAAACAACCCAAAAAGCTTCTAGTCCAGAGTTGGAACATAAGTGCTAAGAGTAGAGTTCGAGTTACTGATGGGAAGACTTCACACTTGTTCTTCCCACGCCTCCTTTGATTTCCTCAGAGATGTTTCTGATTTCTGCTCGCATACTTCTAGCTTTGCCTCCACCACCTTGGCGCTGCTATGTACTGCGATGATCCTTGCATCAAGATTGATTGAGCATGGGCATCCTTTTTCAAGGGTTTATGCCAAATTGGAAACTTGACCAGTGATCTTTGTGTTGCTTCTTCAAACCTATGCATTTGTAGTTTGAACCAGAGAGAAAATATGAGAAAGGGCCCGATTCAGCTCGTAATTCTCACCACTAAGGGTTCAAATTTGTGCTTCCATATCCTTCAAGTACGTCTGAACCTTGTCTGGCAGACTGGAAAACCCCATCGCAGAGCCACTGCAACCGTCGTTCATCCCACCTGTGGGTGCGCTAATTCCTTGCCCAAGAAAGTCTGCTTTGCATGGCTTCGATAGAGTGTGATGCTCCTTTCCTGTTCCAACATTATTCCTGGCCTGGCCGATGTCCTTCGCTTAAGAATTATTCAAAGTTTCATAGCTTATTCTCCCATGGGAAGTTATCTGCTTCCTGCAGAGAATACATTGGAACATGGAGAGGCCTGGGGAAGATCCTTCATCCATTATGACGCAGTTGAGAGGATCCTCACAGTCGGGATTGTGCTCACCATTGGACAGTCTGCTGCCTCTTACCTTGCTACACCAGGTGATGAACTCGAATGAGGGTAGAATGTTTCCCCTCCCTCCTTAAAAACTGTTTGGCCTCGAAATTCGGTCGAATTTAAACGCTGCATGGAGGCTATGTGGGTTGGGCGTGTGAGCTGGATCAGGACCGTCGAAAGGACGCGGGAGATGGCTTCAATATTTATGTTGATTTTGATGGATGGAGTGCCAATTCTAGATTTTTTAAGGCTTGTGATTCTAAACAAGCAACCTAGCCACTTCGAATTGTTTAAGAATTTGCTGTCTAAGCATTAAAAACCAAAAAGAAAATAGTTATGGAACCCATGCAAATCCGTGAGTTTGCTGGTTGCAAACTAAAACCCCACAATCAAGATTGACTCCAATTTTTGCCATCTTATTCGCGTACTGGTTGTTGGATCTCAAGAGGTGAAGGAAGTTGATTGCTTTGTATTCCTTGACTATGTTGTTCAACATGTGGTGTGTCTTGGTGGTAGGATTCTTTATGCTCTTAGACAAACTTCAAGCTTCTCTGATGATCAGCATAGAATCGCCAAAGATAATAAGATCCTCAATTCCATCGCTTCTAGCTAATTCCAGGCCTTTGATCAATGCAAGCCATTCAACTCCATTATTAGACCTTTTATCAATTCCCCATGCATAATATTTCATATTGTTTCCTTAAGAGTCATAGAGGACTCCTCCCGCACCTGCCAGCCCAGAATGCTTGTTCTTTTGTTGAAGTTGCCAATGTGTTATATTAACTAGGCTAGGGAAACCACTTTTTTGTCGCCTGCCCACCAAAATTAGTCCAATCAATTCGTTAGGAATAATAGCATGCAACGAAGATCTTTATATTCTTATTCAATCTCATCAATATCAGTGTGTGACATAAGGTTAATCATTAGGATCAGAAGCTGGGCAAATCAACCTGCTGTCGCTGCTCAACTTTTCATCCAAATGCTTCCACTTTTCATTGGTGACTTAGAATTGGGAACTGCTAGAGGAAAGGAGGAATCTTCCATTGAATCGGGATTTGATAGAGAATGGGCATAACATTCAACAAAAGCACCACAAATTTTCAAATTTTAGAATCTTGAAGAGAAAACCCTATTGATCCTTGATTTGGAATAAATCAATGGAGAATGGATGTGTATAGAATTTGTTTTTTCACTTCTTGCAAAGCGTAAGATACCCCCCATCTCCACATCTCGTAATTTTGCATATGTTCAGTCAAAATAATGTTTTTTCCATAAGGTTTTAGTTAGGAGCGGGGGATTCAACAGAACTATAAATGGATTATGGTTTTTCGATTGTGAAAAATTGGGAACCTTAGTTTAATTTCATGCATTTTTTGTCTATTGAATGTGAAGATTCAGAAAGCTTGCATTCAACTTTGGCTGTTTGAATAGAAGGATTTGAGAATCGAAGGTCGCATCATCCTAAGTTGAATTGATTTCTTCATCTTCTTCTTGTTCTTTGAAATCGCTATCTTTAGGGTTTAGGGTTCTAGTAGTTCTAAAATTCCATTTTATTGAATAATTCTGAGGGTTTAGGGTTTTTGTTTCTCATTGTGATCGCCATGAACTTTTATACCCTACCTCAACTTTAGATCACATCCATGCCATCTTTCATGATCATCCCTTAGATCTGGACTATTCATCCCATATTTGTCATTCGCCCCTTCTTTGGCAGATACTTGGGCACTTTAGTTTAAGGATACACATTGCTTCCCATCCACTAAGCCATAGTCATTGAGACTTTTCTCCTCCATCCAAACTCTTTCACTCTTGGATACACTCCATGGAACATATTCAATGTTGAGGATGGGTTACTTGCATTTTTATCTAGAACATTGTGTGGTTTCCTTTCTCACACCCTAGTTCACATATCAACCATCCCCATAGCACATCAATATGCAGTGCACAAGATTCACCCTCTAATAGCAGTTAGCACAGGGTGCATGTAGACAAGTCTATTAATCCAGTCTTAAGCTCTCTATCGACCTTGCACTGGCTTTGATTGTAACCATTTTATTTTCGGTTTCTTAGAGGGACACACTTACCTTATATTACCATAAAAGATCATGCGTGCCAAATTATTTTTTGGTATATGAATGCATGGGGAGCCTGCCACAGGTTTATCTCTTTTCCCATATGCTAAAGCCTGGGCTCACATACTTTTCATCGATCTCTTAGCCTTGTCTCTGGAAATATTTTTCTAAAACAATTATAGAGAAACTACTAGTACCATCATGTGCCCTAAGTACACTAGTTATCTATTATGCTATTGTTTTTCTTAATCTATGTATCAAATTCTATGCAAAAAATTTGGTTGGTCCCTTACTTAAGTAGACTACTCATATTCAACAACAGTACCCTAAATCTGGTTCATTGGAGTGTCCCATCTTACTTAGATATAAAAAATACACATGTTCTTAGTTATCCATTCTTGGCAGATCTAGTTTCTTTGCTCCACACCCAACCCAATCTTCATTTTAGAATAAAATTAGATCAATTTTTTTAGAGTGTGTCCTTCCACCCGGATCTATGTTAATACCTAATTACAAAGCATCCCTTGCTTATTTCTCGAAGGGAAGTGTGAATCTTTCTCTAACATGAAGTCATTAATAGATCTAGTTTCTTAAGATTAGCTCTCCCACCCACATATATCGTGGTCCACTTAATTTTCATCTCATTCTTAAGTTCCAAATTGAAGTGGAATCCTTTATCTGATAAGGAAATGAAGAATTAACCGTCAATAGATACATGATTCCTAGGGTATTCCATCTATAGATTAAAAAAAATAGTTTTCCCACATTATCCATTAAAGTAGAGATTTTCCTTTAAATAGTGGTACCTAAGTTTCCCATAGACGAAATTCCATGTAGCGTTTCACCCAAAATAATGAAAGAAAATTAAATACGCAATGCCATCTTAAAAGTTATTAGATCCAATTTTTTTATAATATATTAAAATATTTTTATAATATATTATTAATAATATAATATTATTAATATATATTATTTATTATTATATATTATTTATATATTAGTTAAAAGTTATACCCAACTTTTCTTATTATAATAGATTAATTATAATATAATAGTATTATGTATTAGTCATAATATTAATTAATTATATTAGTTTTAATATTAATTATTATTACTATTATATATTATATACGCGTTACATACTACTTTTCTTATTATAATAGACTAATTATAATATAATAGTATAATAGTATTATCTATTAGTCATAATATTAATTAATTATATTAGTTTTAATATTAATAACTATTACTCTTATATTATATACGGGTTACATATTACTTAAAAGATGGAAAGATATATTAGTTAAAAGTTAATGGACTCAAATTTTCATAATATATTATTATAATATAATATTATTATATATTAGTTATAATATTAGTTACTATTATATATTGATTATATATTTATGTTGATAGACGTTTTTATTTTTACACCGGTAGGTGTTTATATCTTAGAATTTGTAGTGGAGTAGCAACTATGCTTTTCCTCAATTGTACAATGATGAGACAAGTGTACTGTCGAGATTGATTCTATGGGAGTCGTTCCAAATTTGAAATTAACAATTATAAAAAAAATAATATAAAAAATAACTGGTAGTTGATGAATGGATAACTAGTAGCTAATGCATATATAATTCTTAGATGATGCATGGATAACGGGAAATTTCTGGCACACAACCTATTTAAATAGAAAAAGGCTATAAAAAGTAACATATAATGTATTAGTGGCACTTAACTTAGGGCTTATCGGTGTTCACCAACCACAAGTTAAATGGCTGTGCTAGTAGAATTTGAGGTGTATTACGACCTATGCTTTTCTAGAATAGTACGAGGATGAGACACATGTACTATCCATATTGATTCTATGGCATTCGTTCAAAATTCAAAATAAATAATTATAATTTTTTTTTTCAAAATACATAGTAGCTGATGAATGGATAACTGGTAGCGGATGCATGGATAACTCGTAGTTGATGAATGGATTACTAACCGTTCAAGACAAATAACTAGAAGAATGTGAGAGATAAAAAAAGAATATAAAAAATAATTGATGGTTGATGCATGAATGCATGGATAACTGTGAAATTCCACAGGGATAGATCACTGAGCTTGAACAACCTCACAATTTCACAATGTTATTACTGAGAAGAATTAGAAAGAAACATTGATCAATTTACTCATAAAACTGAAAAACATATGAAAAATTGTTGTTAATACATTACTCAACAATAAGATGTCAATCAAAATATGTTACAATAGAATGAATTTGATATCCTCTGATAGGATTCAAATTCACCTTAAGTCTGGGCTTAGTTTGCATTGGGAAACAATTTTAGCTTGTTTTTGACAAACAAACCTGCTAAATTTTATGTTTTTCAACTTCGACCTCTTCAAACCCATATCTCCCTTAGGAATTTCAATGTGAAGTAAACACAAAGGTTTTAGAGAATCGAATTAGCTTTCTACTCATATTTTGTTTAATTTTGTTTATGGACATATCGTGGGACAAATTTGTTGTCAACCAACGGCATATACTTGAAAAGTTTAGGTATGGATAATGAGTGACCTGTGTTGACGTTGGTTTTTTGATAGATGGTTATTCATTTTAGGGAAAAAAATTGTAGGCTCATAATCTACACACACTACACTGTGGATGGACTATATTTTGAATTTTTTAAGACTTGGGAACTATTTTTTATTATTTATCAAAACAACATATGTTCAGAAAATGGTGCATTATCGACACATGTTTTTGTCTTTGCATTTTCTTTCAAATGTGACTCTTATTGGAAAAAATAAAAGTACCCTTTTGAAGAGGACGGGCTAATTATGATATCTGTGATATTTCAAAATTTTTGGTGTTGTCTTTGTTATGATATTGAATATTTATTTCGGGTGATTTTTAAGGGATAAGGTTTAAAAAAATATATATTAATAAATGGAAATTCAAATCGAAATGAAACAATTATTATATCATTGGAAACTAGATTCGGAGATGAATCCATTGCTACCAAGTTCGGCAAATAATATTTAGAATTTGCAGGGGTTCAGGCTTGCAGAAGTTGCAGGTT
The DNA here is from genome assembly GCA_027924585.1 of Larix kaempferi. Lineage (NCBI taxonomy): Eukaryota > Viridiplantae > Streptophyta > Pinopsida > Pinales > Pinaceae > Larix > Larix kaempferi. Next base: position 6,464,697 of record BSBM01000459.1, on the reverse strand, counting down.
CCAGAAAGACGCCATATATTTTCGTAGGTTTGTTGACCATAAACTCTTGGCCGAAACAATATCTTCCAAACTCTAGGCCGAGAGTTTAGTTCAAACTCTCATCTGAGATTTTTTTTTAAAATACAGCACGGCGATTGGTTCAAACTCTCGGCCAAGAGTTTGAACTCTCACAAACTCTCGGCCTAGAGTTTGAGGTTGACTTTTTTTTGCGTGATCATCCGCTCGCACTAGTGTTTTTTCACTCCGTTTGTCATAAAATTGTTTCCCAGGTTGGCGTTTTCACCCTTTAGAAAAAAATTAGTTCAATTTTTTTAGAGTGTTTCCTTCCACCCAGATCTATGTTAACACCTACTTACATTTCATCCCTTGCTTATTTCTTGAGGGAAGTGTGAATCTTTCTCTAACGCGAAGTCATTAATAGATCTAGTTTCTTAAGATTAGCTCTCCCACCCACATATATCGTGGTCCACTTAATTTTCATCTCGTTCTTAAGTTCCAAATTGAAGTGGAATCCTTTATCTGATAAGGAAACGAACAATCAACCGTCAATAGATACATGATTCCTAGGGTATTCCATCTATAGATTAAAAAAAATAGTTTTCCCACATTATCCATTAAAGTAGAAATTTTCCTTTAAATAGTGGTACCTAAGTTTCCCATAGACGAAATTCCTTGTAGTGTTTCACCCAAAATAATAAAAGAAAATTAAATATGCAATGCCATCTTAAAAGTTATTAGATCCATTTTTTTATAATATATTAAAATATTTTTATAATATATTATTAATAATATAATATTATTAATATATATTATTTATTATTATATATTAATTATATATTAGTTAAAAGTTATACCCAACTTTTCTTATTATAATATAATAGTATTATGTATTAGTCATAATATTAATTAATTATATTAGTTTTAATATTAATGAATATTACTATTATATATTATATACGGGTTATATATATTTTTTTTCCACGGAAAAAAAGCGTAATTCCAATTCATCAAATGAAGAAATTACATTCTGAATATGCAATGAAGCATACAGTGGTCCATTTAAGGAGCAGAAAATAGTTCACAGAAAAAGTAAAATAAACCCTTCCGTCCATACATTTGCCAGGAAGGTAGTAGCCGACATGGCTCCCCGAGCCTCAATGAAAAACAAGAAAACAGTAACATTTAACAGTCATTTCATGACATAAAAATAAAAACCATAAGCTCTCTTGAGCGAGAGTAAACGTATAAGATCCCAAAAAGGAAGTGCCGCCGAAAAAAACCACAAAGCTCCCCGAGCTTCCATGAAAAAGATCCCATAAAAAAAAACCAGCTTTGAAACCATAAATAAACTCCATATGCAGTAGAAATGTAAAATATCATCCACAGGAAACTTAGTGAAGATCCGGGTACCAAGTCCTGTCCCTGTAGTATAAAAGCATCCATGAAAGGACGATGGTAGTATGCATAGAAAGATCCATCTCGGTACTCAGTCATTTGCCACACCCCCACTGCCAAGTCCCGGCCAATCTTAGAAGACGCGTCCGCCTCCTGGTTGTTCTCCCTATAAACATGTCTGCAAGAAATATACGGGTTATATATTACTTAAAAGATGGAAATATATATTAGTTAAAAGTTATTGGACTCAAATTTTCATAATATATTATTATAATATAATGTTATTATATATTAGTTATAATATTAGTTACTATTATATATTGATTATATATTTATGTCGATAGACGTTTTTATTTTTACACTGATAGGTGTTTATATCTTAGAATTTGTAGTAGAGTAGCAACTATGCTTTTCCTCGATTGTACAATGATGAGACAAGTGTACTGTTGAGATTGATTCTATGGTAGTCGTTCCAAATTTGAAATTAACAGTTATAAAAAAAAGAATATAAAAAATAACTGTCAGTTGATGAATGGATAACTAGTAGCTAATGCATGGATAACTCTTAGATGATGCATGGATAACGGGAAATTCCTGGCACACAACCTATTTAAATAGAAAAATGCTAGAAAAAGTAACATATAATGTATTAGTGGCACTTAACTTATGGCCTATCGGTGTTCACCAACCACAAGTTAAATGGCTGTGCTAGTAGAATTTGAGGTGTATTACGACCTATGCTTTTCTAGGATAGTACGAGGATGAGACACATGTACTGTCTAGATTGATTCTATGGTAGTCGTTCAAAATTCAAAATAAATAATTATAAAAAAAAATTCAAAAACACATGGTAGCTGATGAATGGATAACTGGTAGCAGATGCATGGATAACTCGTAGCTGATGAATGGATAACCAACCGTTCAAGACAAATAACTAGAAGAATGTGAGAGATAAAAAAAGAATATAAAAAATAATTGATGGTTGATGCATGACTGCATGGATAACTGTGAAATTCCACAGGGTTAGATCACTGAGCTTGAACAACCTCACAATTTCACAATGTTATTACTAAGAAGAATTAGAAAGAAACATTGATCAATTCACTCATAAAACTGAAAAACATATGAAAAATGGTTTTTAATACATTAATAAAAAATAAGATGGAAATCAAAATATGTTACAATAGAATGAATTCGATATCCTCTGATAGGATTCAAATTCACCTCAAGTCTGGGCTTAGTTTGCATTGGAACTGTCTCCTGATAAGGTTTAGTGGCCATCGATGATGAATGATCAGTTAACTGAGGTAGAACTGAGCATGACTGAGTCATGTGGGAACCCAAATAGGGAAGGAGACTCTAAGGGGGCACATATCTTACTGACAATGGTACAAAAGGGCTCTCCTAGACTCAGTAGTAGTCAAACTAGGTGTAGTAGTCAATTTACTAAGCAATCAAGGGGACAAGGTGCCCCAAATATAGGAAGTGACTGCGTAGATCCCGAAAATCATGCAAGAGGGCGCATTTAAACTCCAGTGATGTAAAAAAGGTGCTCTGAGTGGATAAAAGGGCTAGTGATGACCAAAATGAAGCTCTAGGGGGACTAAACTAAGGACTAGGTGCTAGGAGACTCAGTTGTAAATGCATGGATGCATGGAGTGTTGCATGGAATGCATGCATGCATGCAAAATGCATGTAAATGATGAAAAACCAAGATAAGATGGTGAGAATATTCCAACACCCCCCTTAAGTTGGACTATGAGGAAAAATATAAGTAAATAAATGAAAAATAGGGCCCTGGTTACTAAGACCAATGTGCTAAGAAAATATCCCTACATATAGGTCGATATCCCCTTGGGATTACAAAAGGCCCCTAATTTCCTACCCAAGACTGAATGTAAACAAATAGACACTAAAGTCCTCCTAGATCTAGCTCATACAACAACTAGTAAACTATGGAAGGATAAAGCAGGTAGATGGTGTACCTTGTTTTGATGGTTGTCCTATCTTAAGTTCCAAGCTTGATGTCCAAAGCTATTGAACCTGCAACATAATATGGGAAACCGGCCTTCCAAACACAAGTGCATCAACACGATCTAATATAACATATCATATATCAATAAAAGAGACATGACATGGGTGAATAGGCCAAGTTATTATTAAGAAAGCTGAAAGTAGCCATACAAAATGCTATACCTAATGTCCAAAGCAACAACACCTTCTTCCAAGCTCTCCTTCATCACCCTTGCAAGAATATTAAGATCAAGATGACCTCCTCATGAGTGTTCTCCAAGAATTATAGGACCATAGGTAGATATCCCCTTGGAATTAGAAAAGGCCCCTAATTTCCTACCCAAGACAGAAAGTAAACAAATAAACACTAAAGTCCTCCTAGATCTAGCTCATACAACAACTAGTAAACTATGGAAAGACAAATCAAGTAGATTGTGTACCTTGTTTTGATGGTTTTACTAGCTCCAGTTCCAACCTTGATGTCCAAAGCTCTTGAACCCGCAACATAAGATGGGAAATCGGCCTTCCAAACGCAAGTGCATCAACACGATCTAATATAACATATCATATATCAATAAAAGAGACATGGCATGGGATAATAGGCCAAGTTATTATTAAGAAAGCTAAAAGTAGCCATACAAAATGCTATACCTGATGTCCAAAGCAAGAACACCTTCTTCCAAGCTCTCCTTCATCGCCCTTGCAAGACTCTTAAGATCAAGATGACCTCCTCATGAGTGTTCTCCAAGAATTACAGGACCATAGGTTTGGTGTTTCCAAGAACTCTCTCCTCATAGCTCATGGATGGCTCTCTTTAAATAGGATTCGGGAGGCCAACCACTAAGAGGAGATTATGGATCTATGTGAGGAATATGTGGATAAAGGATCTAAACCATGCCAAGGAGGGAATGTGAGATGGGATTTGAAGGGGGACCTCATCCCATGAAAATTTCCTCGAGATCCAAGGTCTAAAATCTAAGGAAAATGGTTATTCAGGGATTTTCGTGCCCCCATAACTGAGAAAAGCATGAACATGTTGTAATTTTCGTGCCCCCATAGGTATGCAGAACGAGAAAATAAGGAATTTTCACGCCTTGCACCACTACCAGGGCACAAAAATATCTCTAGGAGGCTAAAAAGTGGGTTTGGTGAAGTGGCATTTAACACCTACGTTGTTGGATTTGCTTCCAAGTGTGACCAGGGAAGGGACCAACATGATGAAAAAGGATCCTAACACCCCTAGGAGGCACAAACATCACGTTTCTCATGGTGATATGACATGAAGACTCGCAATGGTACAGAGTGTGAAAATTTGAGGTATAACAACCAAAGGTCACCCCGTGCAACAATCTAAAATAAATGAGGAAAGAGGGAAAACCCAGTGGGAACAACCCCCCCCCCCTCAAGATAGACAGTAAAAAAGACTAATCAACCAAGGTAGCACTCACCCCAAGAAGGGATCAGAGATGAGTGAACTTTTTTCACTGAAAAAGTCTTGGTGAAACTATTTGCAATATGCTCTTCTGAAGGACAATATAGTAGTGTGATGGTACGATCATGCACCAATCATTGGATGTAATGCTTGTGTATCTCAATGTGTTTGGTTCTTTGTCTTTGAACCATATATGTGGAAATCCTGATAGCACTTTGATTGTCACAGTAGATGATTGGTGGAGTACTGTAGCGAATCCCAAACCTTGACAAGATTCCTTGCAACCAGATGCACTGTGTGGATGCATTCATTGCACCTTTGTACTTGGCCTCAGCCGATGAAAGAGAAAGAGCAGTCTGATTTTTTCTCAACCAACAGATAGGACTAGATCCAATCATCAAGACAAAACCTAATGTAGACTTTCGATCTGAGCTGTCTCAAGCCCAATCTGAATATGTGTAACCAATTAGGTTCAATGGAGACCCAACTGCATAGTGAATACCATAGGTCTTCATCCCTTACATATAGTGCAAGATCCTTTTGGCTTCCTTCAAGTGAACCTCATGAGGCTCTTTCATGTATCTGGAGACAACACTCAATGCATAGTATAGATCAGGGAGAGTATGTGTATGAAACAAAAGACTCCCGATCAATTGCCGATACAAGGTACTATCCACCAAGGGTGAAGAAGAACCATCCTCAAGATTGATACCCGAAAGAAAAGGAAATGCTGCTGGTTTGCATTCTGTCATATGAAACCTGTCAAGTAGATCTGATGCACACTTGGACTATGTAATATTGATTCCAGAATCACTCTGAGAGACTTCGAGACAAAGAAATTGCTTTAGCAGTCCTAAATATGACATAGAGAAGGAATTATGCAAGGTTGTTTTGATAGATCTAATGCATGAAGAGAGACTCCCTATAATCAGTAAATCATCAACATAGAGGACAATAAAGAGAATAGAGTTACCATCATGCCTCATGTAGACATTCGAATTAGACTTGCATCTCTGAAAATATTGTGACAGTAGAAAGGAGTCTATCTTAGCATACCATGCTCAGGGAGCCTGCTTGAGCCCATATAAGGACTTCCTCAATGTATCCTTCAGGTTGCTTCCTGTATATCTCCTCCTCTAGATATCCATGAAGAAAATCACTCTTCACATCCATGTGATGCACCTCCTAGTGCTTGGATGCAGAAAGAGCCAAAACAAGACGGATATAGTCCATCTTTGCAACAGGAGTGAAGGTCTCTGTGTAGTCAATCCCTTGAAATTGTGAGAAATATTTAGCAACCAAGCGAGCCTTGTACTTGCTTGTTACTCCATCTGATCCCATCTTTTTTCTGTATACCCACTTACATTGAACAAGCTTCCTTCCAGGAGGGAGAAAAACAAGCTTCCAAGTCTCATTCTTTTGAAGAGATTGGTAATCTTCATCCATAGCTGTTATCCATCTGGGATCTTGGGAGGCCTCAAAAAAGGTTTTTGGATCTAATCCAACCATAAAAAAACATCTATCAGGAAGAAAGGGATCTGTATGAGAGAGTGCAAAACTTTCATTTGGAAACTCAGATCTGGTTCTTCTTGGATCTTGTGGATCTCCAACAAGGTCACCAACAGATTCAATGGTATTGGAATCCCATATTGGAAGTGGTGGTGGATCTTCTGGTGCTATATCTTCAGGTTCTTGTGGATCTGGATCTATAATTCACTCATCTTCATTTTCTGAGTTAGAATCTGAACTTTCATGAGAGGATGATTTGTTATCTTGTTTAACATGTTGTGGTGGAGTAGTTGGTAAGCTATCTGCTTCGACATGGTGGAAATAATGCAATGGCCATTCTTCAAACTGGACACTTCTTTCAAGGAAGGTTTTCATGGTAGACAGATCCAACAATTTATAGGCTTTTGCATTCTGTGCACAATCGACCAATATGCACTCTTTGCTTTGAGGCTCTAAGGCTCTCCTCTTCTCTGAAAGAATCCTTTCCCAAGCTTTGGAACCAAAGACTCTTAGATGAGACACATCTGGCTTGTATCCCATCCATGCTTCGAAAAGAGTTTTTCCTTTTAGGCCTTTGTGTGGAACTCTTCTCTAGAGGTATGCAACATAGTTGACAGCTTCTTCCCAAAGTCTAGGATCCAATGCTTTAGACTCAATCATGCATGTAGCCATCTCTTTCAAAGTTCTGTTCTTTGTCTCAGCTACACCATTATGGTGTGGTGTGTAAGGAACAATGTGTAACATTTCAATACCTTCATCTGCAAAAAATAACTGAAACTGATTCTTCACATACTCTCCTCCATTGTCAGTACGAAGTACCTTGATCTTCTTGTCAGTGAATTTTTCTACAGAAGCTTTAAAAATTTTGAAATATTCAAAGACTTCTGATTTCAACTTTAGAAAATATACCCAACTAAATCTTGAATAATCATCTATGAATGTTAAGATGTATCTAGCATTATTCAAAGATAGGTGAGGAAGAGGTCCTGGTATGTCACTATGAATCAAATTGAGAGGATATGAGGCTCTCTTTGCCTTTCCCTTTTCAAACGCGTGCTCCTGATGCTTACCAATCAAGAAACCTTGACAGGTGCCCTTAGGAAATCTGATGTTTGGGAGGCCTTCAACCATTTTCTGATTGTGCAGTTCTTGCAAATATTTGTATTTGAGTTTCCCAAACCTCTCATGCCAAAGTCTGCTCACTTCATTTGCATGAGTAAGAAGTGCACTTTGTTTTGAGTAAGGAAAGAAATGAGAGAACTCATAGAGTTTGGAATGGTGATCTGCAATGCCTTGTGCAATGATATTCCCAGAAGAGATCTCTTGAATTTCAACCACATTAGGAGTAAAAATTACTTTCTTTGGAACTCCTGTATGGGTCATTTGATAAACTGAAAGGAAGTTAGATGCTAGGGTAGGCATATGGATCACATTATTGAAGTATCCATGATCCATATTGATCCATCCAATCCCTTTTGAAGGAAATTCATAATCATCTCCCATTAGGATAGAAGGCCCAACAGTTGGTTCGAATTTAGAGAATAGATACTTGGATGCAGACATGTATCTGGAGGCTCCAGAATATATGTTGAAGGAGGATGGATTCAAATTTCCATCCATGAGTGCATGAAACCTCTCTTTATCCTATGATTTAGGATCAACTTCTTTCCTTCTTGCACCTATAGGTACTGGAAGGTTGTTTTTCTCTAGAATATGGGCCATGAGATCAATGGTATTCTTCATGCAAGCACTTTCTGGGTGAAAAAATCTGTTGCAGTATGGACATTTGGTCTTCTCCTTCTGGTTTTGCTTTCCTCTCTTTGGATTCGAGGTTCCCTCTGACTATTTGGGAGAATCCTTTGAATTCTGCTCGTGTTGTTTCTTCTCCTTTCCCTTGTGCTTTCCTTTCCCATTCACATTCTTTCCTTCTCCTGCAACAAGACTTGATCCCTTGATGGTTTTATTACTCCCATCTGCACCAATTTGACCTACTCCTTTGTGAGAGACATGATGAATGCATCTAGAGTGGGAATTTTCCAATTTGGGATGGATAACTTTGTTGTTTGGAAGGTGGATGCAAACACATAATAGTGTGATCCCAGTTTTGAAAGAATAGAAAGAATAAGCTGCTTGTCTTCCTTCTCAATTCCACATAGTTTTAGCTGCACAACTAAGTTCTTGAATCTTGTGAAGAAATTTGTGATGGATTCGAAGCTTCTGGGGCTCAGAGAGATTAGCTCATTTTCCAATTGGTGTCCTCTCAAGTCATCTCGTTTCCCAAATAAGGATTCAAGCTTTGTCCAAACCTCCTTGGGAGTTTTCAGACCAAAGAGATGAAAGATTAGATCTTTGGAAATGTTGAGGCACAACAATCCATATGCTTCATCAAGCTTGTTTATATAGTTGTCCTTATATGTAGAACCATTTGGTTCGACCTCAATCCCCTTTAGCACCTTGCAGAGACCTCTGCTGCACATGAATATCTCCATTTGGTCTTTCCATCCAAAAAAAATGAAGGGATTAAGATTGGGAATCGAAGTTAGATCCATAGTAGATGACTAATGGTGCTTTTGATGATGGAATAACCTGCAAAAAAATGGAAAAATATCTGGAGTATTGTTACTGAATCTACTAAGCACTGCTTTAGGAAAATAGGAAATTTTATCCGGATCCTTCACACCTGGCTAGACATCAAAGGATTTCTCCAATGAATTCAATGCAATGGCACCAGGATTTGCTGTGGAAATCCATAGGATTCTGGTGCACTATTGAAAGCAGCTGCTCAACCTAAGCTCTCACAAGCTCTGATATCATGTGAAATTCAACAGGGATAGATCACTGAGCTTGAACAAACCTCACAATTTCACAATGTTATTACTGAGAAGAATTAGAAAGAAACATTGATCAATTAACTCATAAAACTGAAACATAGATGGAAAAATGTTATTGATACATTAATCAACAATAATATGGAAATAAAAAGATGTTACAATAGAATGGATTCAATAGCCTCTGATAGGATTCAAATACACCTCAAGTCTGGGCTTAGTTTTCATTGGAACCATCTCCCGATAAGGTTTAGTGTCCACCGATGATGAATGATCAGTTAATTGAGGTAGAAATAAGCATGACTGAGTCATGTGGGCACCAAAATAGGGAATGAGACTCCAAGGGGGTGCATATATGATTGAAAGTGGTAAATAAAGGGCGCTCCTAGACTTAGTAGTAGTTAAACTAGGTGTAGCAATTGGTTAACTGAGCAATCAAGGGGACAAGGCGCCCCAAATATAGGAACTGACTGTGTAGATCCCTAAAATCATGCAGGAGGGCACATTTAAACTCTAGTTATGTAAATAAGGCACTCTGAGTGGATAAGAGGGCTAGTGATGACCAAAATTAAGCTCTAGGGGGGCTAAACTAAGGACTAGGTGCTAGGAGACTCAGTTGTTAATGCATGGATGCATGGAGTGCTGCATGGAATGCTGCATGGAATGCATGCAAAACCAAGATAACATGGTGAGAATATTCCAACAATAACTCTCTCTCTCTCTCTCTCTCTCTCTCTCTCTCTCTCTCTCCGGATCGGGATATAGGTTTGGGTTCACGATCAAACGTAGTGTCTGGTGACCGAAATAGGGAATGAATTCAAGCGAACGCAGGTATGCGCAAAGGGTGAGTCTCTGTGACAACGAATGGAAGTTTCTATGAGTGTCCATGAGTCGTGGGGCATAATTATGGGCGTAATGAGGGTGAATATACACATGAATGAGTCCTAGAGAGTGTAATTCCATGTTAGGGGTCTAGGTGTAACGAGGGTGAGTTTGAGAAAAAGTGAAGGCAAGTCTGAGCGAGGGAGGATGTCTATGTCCATGAGCGTGAGTCCGTCTACGAGGCTGTGTAAGTCTTAGTGTCAATCTGGTCGAATGGATGTGTGAGTATGAATTGGGTCCACAAACATTCAAGAATGAAGGTAAGATATCAATTATGATTCCTAGAGTAGGATAGATGGGGAAGTGACCAACTTCTTAACATAAATTCTAATTGGGGGAAAAAGAGGACCTCTCCAATTGTGCCTGAATCACTCCCATCCCCAAGCTTCCTTAACTACATGAAGGGAATTCCCCCACCAACCTTCCACAAAAAAAATAATTGATTGGGTCAAGGCAATACAAGGTAGTATTTAGCTCATTCAAGGCTCATGGAAATAGTTGGATTGGCTCTATGGATGACACTTGTAAATCAAGGATTCAATCCCCCATAGGCCCCCTTTCCTCTGCCTCTCTAGTGGAATCATAACCACTTTGGTGCACCTTACATAGCCATCTTGGTCCATTCATATTATTTATCAACATAATATTTACATAGCACTCTGATTAGCTTGATAATCTAATCGGACTATTCAAATAATAAAACATTTACATAATGGATTTAAGATATATTCCAAGGGTAAAAATGGGGGTATTACACCAAAAATTCCTTTTTATCATAATCATTGAGGTAAAAACCCTAAATATCCAAAAACCTAAGCCTAGGAGATGAAGCATCAAAAGGATTTGCAAGCTCCAAGGTCGCTACCTAACTTCCGAGGGGCAAAACTTTTGTATACAATATCAGGCATGAAGGTAAGATAGAAATTATGACTCTCGGGGTAGGATAGATGGGGAAGTGACCAGCTTCCTAACATAACTTATGATTGGGGGGGAAAGAGGAACTCTGCAATTTCCCCTGAAGCACTCCAATCCCCATGCTTCCTTAACTACATGAATGGACTTCTCCCACCAACCTTCCACAAAAAAATAATTTATTGGGTCAAGGCAGTAAAAGGAAGTAGTTAGCTCATTCAAGGCTCATGGAAATAGTTGTATTGGCTCTATGGATGACACCTGGAAATCAAGGATTCAATCCCCCATTGGCCCCTTTCCTCTTCCTCTCTAGTGGAATCATAACCACTTTGGTGCACCTTACATATCCATCTTGGTCAATTCATATTATTTATCAACATAATATTTACATAGAACTCTAATTATCTTGATAAGCTAATCCCACATTTCAAATAAGAAAACATTTACATAATGGATTTAACATATATTCCAAGGGTCAAAATGGGGGTATTACACCAAAAATTTATTTTTATCATAATCATTGAGGAAAAAAACCTAAATATCCAAAAACCTAACCTTAGGATATGAAGCATCAAAAGGATTCACAAGCTCCAAGGTGGATACCTCACCTCCCAAGGGCACAAATTTTGTATATGATATATGTTTAGTGTGCACGATGGTTTGTTGGAAAGAACTAACTAAGAATTGGAACTTTTGGCTTGGTCCAGACAATGTCATGGAAACCCTTGGCCCATTGAATGACCAAACAATACTATTTATGGCCTCAAAACAGCCCCACAAGTCTGTAACCCAAAAAATCGTAGAAAATTGCCAAGAAGTTGGAGAGCCAATATTGTAACTCAGTGGAATAGGTGGGTGGTCACAAGTATCCACTTGGATCACAAGATTCCTTAAAATATAGGGTACTTAATGGTTATTTACCTCGAAAGTGCCAAGAAACATGAGTCTGACAGACCATACATTTCTTTCAAGTTGTATAGTAACATTGTTGTCCCTAGTTTGGTAGACTTTGATGGCCATGATCAAAGAGAAGGGCAGTGGATGCACATTTTAGGGTTTTGAAGAAGGTAGCAGTGATATGAGCATCATCCCCTATCTCATATTGTTGGAATGCATATAACAACATTCCCTCCATGGAAACTTTATCCCCTAAGATAGCATCCATACCAACCTCTATTTCATTGCTTTGATTACCAACATGTGAAGAATCTATGTTATTGTAGACATTCTGAATTGGTGAATCAAGACATATAAGGAATTGCATAGGAGGTTGATTCAACCATGCTTGGTATTCTACCTCTTTGATATGTTCTCGTTTTGTATCCTTCTCTCAATCTAACATTGTAGTGGGGTGCAATGGAAGATGGTATACAAGTCACTCATCATTATAATTCGGATTTCAAAAATATTGAATAATACATTGAAGATATTAGTAAACACGATGAAATTAGTTTGTTCAAACATCATACCAAACACTTATTAGAATTAGCATTAAAAAAATCAATAGTACATGTCCAACTAGCCACTTTACAAAACAAAACATCAAACTGATCAATACGTTTGCATTAACTCCATTGAAAAGAAAATACAATTAATCAATGATTTTTTTCTTACACCCTAAGGGGATGTCTAAAGGTAGTCAAACTACAAGGCGTATTTGAATCGGCTGGTGGTATATGGAAGTTATAGTCTATTAACAACTTTTCACCTAGAGAGAAACTATGTATTGCATGCACAACAACAAATCCGGATGCTTTCCTTTTCATAAACTATTAACAAATCCAGAAACCATTAACAACTTGTTACCTAGAGAGAAAATATGTATTGCATGCACACAAAAAAATCCGGATGCTTTCCTTTTCATAAAGAACTCTCGTCATTGGATTATTCCTGAAATGAACAATTTGGACTAAATAAAGAGCACCTACAACTATTTATGAACCATGCAATGTTTGCATGAGTGCATGGATGACCATCGATATATAACATGTTCTTCTTGTTAAACTTTTCATATGCAATAACCATTCATGCACATACTATACATGGAAATGCTATGTTTGTATTTAACAATGTTTAAGTAATTGGATTGACAATAAAGAGGACCACAAAATGTCATAAGTGCAACTAATTGTTTGGGAGGAACAAATACATGTGAAAGGATAAATAACCCAAGATTTGTAGCATCTATTTTAGACTTGGAAACCATATAATTACTACCACATAATGGGAATTCATTTCCTACATCGTGAATAGGAAGAAACAACCAAATGCCATACAAATCATAGTTGCAAAAGGTTTGGTATATAATTTGTAAATGGATAGGAGAACAAATTCAGTCATTTTAACCCTCCAACAATTGAACTGACTTTGCTATGTACTTGGACAGTTTTGTTGTTAGCTCATACAAATTTTTAGATCTCCTAATAGAGATGTTTTAAGTGGTATTGATATCATACTTTGAATCACTAAAAATCTCAATTGACTCAACAAAAGGAGATAGGTTGGTCAATTTAGGATGAAACATGGTTGTTTTGGCTTCCAACATTTCAAAAAATGAGCATATAGAAGAATTCCTATGTGTTTTTTCTATATCACATATTGGATTGTTTACCACAGTGGGAGGTATTAGATCATTAACACTGGGTATTCAACCATTAATATAATTGGTTAGTGTGGCACGCCGAGAGTCTCCTTCAACCCTTGACATTTTGAACAACCACACACTATTGGAGTGTCATAAAAGGGATCCCATTCACGATGAAGTACCATCAACTGATGATTGTGGCTAGACGATGGCATCTTGTAATTAGTGGGGTGGTCTCCTGACAAGAGCTTATGATTTACTAGTGGAATATCTTGTGCATCCGAAATTGATCCCCAATCAATATCCTTCAAAATTCAATGCATAATTATTCACATGCATGTGCATAAATAACATAGATGATCAAAATATAATTAAAATTCTAACTTACTACAAATGGAAAAGGAGAACTTTAACATTGAACAATACAATATGAGATGGAACTGGAAGAATTCTCCATTTGATATTATATTGTTTTCTACCTACATTTGATTCATATCAACAATATATGTCTACACTCTCAAAATAAATTTTGTAAAGCATATAACAATCTAGCTTTAAAAAGACTTTTGAACCATTTTTTAAGTATATAGTGTGAATTTAAACAACATATGTATCATATCGAGTATTGTAATTTATCTCTGTATAATTTTAACATCAAATATAAATTCAGAGGTCTCTATTAATTGAATACAATGGATTTGTTTCAACCTATCACACTAGTGCGTTATGAACAATAAATCACACCAATGAGCCAAAAACAATGCGTACTGGAGGAAAACATTCGCTAAATAAATAATCCACTAAAATATAATAGATGAGGTTTGCATTTACATTTTTATATTTGATATATGGTGATTCATTATTTATGAAAGCGCACCAATCCACTTTACCTATTTATGCGCAATGAAAACGGAAATATTAAAAAAAATACTCACACATTTTTCATCAATGCACATAAATATCTAGTTGGTAAATGAGCAAGAATTTATTTTCAAAAAGTGAGTTGCAAAAAGTTTTTTTTTTAAATAAAATGTAATCACCATCTCAATATTTTGCCAAAGTTCGAGGGAAAGTTCTGCAAGATATATTACGAAGGAAGACTTTGGACTGGCCAAAATTTTCTAAAGGGTCAAAATTGGTAAGGTAGTGTAGGTCACATACAACTCACACAAAAAAAATTCCAAGCATTCAGTTTTCCCCTAATAGTTTTGAGAAGACCATTAATAAATATTCCCTACTAATATTTATAGTATATTCTGAAGGAAAAAAATGATAGTTTTTACTAGTTATCTTTAACACTACAAACCGTTGTTTTCTTGTTGCTTCCATTTTGTTTTATGTGGCTGTGAAATTTGTCATCAGGGTTTAATTCTCTCTTCTATTTTACAATGTGAATTTTTCTTTGTAGACATTGTATGTTTGATTTCTTTGTGCATTTATATATGAGGCATCTCCTGCAATGGGTCCACTCATTGCATCAACTGCCAAAACATGTCATTCCTATCAATTTTTTTTAACGTTGTCGATTTTTAAATGCATAGTATACACATTAATGCATCGGTGCACTTCACTAAAAAGCACTATGTTTTAATATTCAATTTTTAAAAACACTGCCGAAACTTGTCCCTATCAGTTTTTTTTATAAACATTTTTGTTTCTTTGGTGCGTATTGTACATATTAACGCACCAATACACTTAAAAAAAATGCACCACCATTTTAATGTTAATTCTTTTAAAAGAAGCTCACGGGTATATCAGTGCGACACATACATATGATATGCACCAACGCTCTAAAATTAAAGACATCGCTGAAAATTAAGTTGTCCCTTTTTAATTTGCCACACATAATTGGATTTGGCACACCAGCTTGTTTGTACCTAATTATAAATCACCGATACTTATTTATGGTACAAAGTGCATCGATTATCCAAAAAACCATTTTAGCTAAACATTATTTAATTTATTTGTGAATTTTTTTTAATAGGTTCTATATTTAATGATGCAGGGAATTTATTGATCAAATATGTTTGATAGAAGTTCAGGGAAAAGAACTTGTTGCAATGAGCACAATGGGAGCACAACGCATCCGAAAAAGAGAACAAGACAAATTTTTTAACATTTTAGTATAAAATTATATGTTTGAATTATTGGTGAGTTTAAATGATGTATATTGGTTAATGTTTGTCACACAAAGTAAAAAGTTGAAGAAACTCAATAAGATGGTTTGCAATCTAAGTGCAAAAGAGTGTAAAACCTTGATGAAAAAGTTGGAAAGAGATGAATTAGGCGAATCAAAAGGTAATAAAAAAAATTCAATTTTTTGGTAATAAAGTACTTCTTAAGAATATTTGCTAACATGTTTCAAACAATCTATCACATTTGTTGAGTGTTGTGCAGATATCGACATTGATGGAAGGGAATGCCATTCTAAGAAGATAAAAATTATGAAGGGAGTATATGATGATGAATTTTTCCTTAGTTCATCTGGAGTGGTGTTGAAAGTTAATGAAGGGGGGGGGAATATTTTATAAATATATGAAGGATATAGTGGAAATAACATATAGATGCAATTTTCACTTTAGTACAAAAATCAATCCAATGAGTCCAAGAATCATGTTATATATAAACCACAAGAACCGTTTCCGAATCAATGGCCAATGACACATGTCATACTTGCAATAGAAAAAGCATACAATAAAAAAAAAATTCAGTTTAAAAATATTATTCTTAAACATGTTTTTCTATAATATGTATATACTACTACAAGAAATTATGAAATTAATATTTTGGCTATATATATTTACTTTCATATCAATATAAAATCTTGTTTTTTTTTTTAAATTTTTTAGGAAGATTTTGCAAATCCGAAAAGATGAACAAGGTGATATGCAAAATATTTTGGTAAAGATATCCAAAAACGTGTACAAGGAGATTGTTAAATAAATGAACATAATTGCATCGCAAGAGGAGCCATCTCAACAAAAATGGTGTTTCAACCTATCACACTAGTGCGTTATGAAAAATAAATCACACCAATGAGCCAAAAACAATGCACACCAGAGGAAAACATTCGCTAAATAAATAATCCACTAACATATAATAGATGAGGTTTGCATTTACATTTTTATATTTGATATATGGTGGTTCATTATTTATGAAAGGGCACCAATCCTCTTTACCTATTTATGCGCAATGAAAATGGAAATATTAAAAAAAAAATCACGCATTTTTCATCAATTCACATAAATATCTAGTTGGTAAATGAGCAAGAATTTATTTTCAAAAAGTGAGTTGCAAAAAGTTTGTTTAAAAAGAAAATATAATCACCATCTCAATATTTTGCCAAAGTTCGAGGTAAAGTTCTACAAGAGATATTACCAAGGAAGACTTTGGAGTGGCCAAAATTTTCTAAAGGGCCAAAATTGGTAAGGTAGTGTGGGTCACATACAACTCTACGCAAAAAAATTCCAAGTATTCAATTTTCACTTAATACTTTTGAGAAAACGATTAATAAATATTCCCTACTAATATTTATAGTTTATTTTGAAGGAAAAAAGTTGATGGTTTTTACTAGTTACCTTTAACACTAAAAATCGTTGTTTTCTTGTTTCTTCCATTTTGTTTTATGTGGCTGTGAAATTTTTCATCAGGGTTTAATTCTCTCTTCTATTTTACAATGTGAGTTTTTCTTTGTATACATTGTATGTTTGATTTCTTTGTGCATTTATATATGAGGCATCTACTGCAATGGGCCCACTCATTGCATCAACTGCCAAAACCTGTCATTCCTATCAATTTTTTTTAACGTTGTCACTTTCTAAATGCATAATATACACATTAATGCATCGGTGCACTTCACTAAAAAGCACTATGTTTTAATATTCAATTTTTAAAAATACTGTCGAAACTTGTCCCTAGTAGTATTTTTAAACATTTTTGTTTCTTTGGTGCGTATTGTACATATTAACGCACCAATACACTTAAAAAAGACTCACCACCATTTTAATGTTAATTCTTTTAAAAGAAGCTCATGGGTATATCAGTGCGACACATACATATGATATGCACCAATGCTCTAAAATTAAAGACACCGCTGAAAATTAAGTCGTCCTTTTCTAATTTGCCACACATAAGTGGATTTGGCACACAGGTTTGTTTGTACCTAATTATAAATCACTGATACTTATTTATGGTACAAAGTGCATCGATTATCCAAAAAACCATTTTAGCTAAACATTATTTAATTTATTTGTGAAAACAATTTAATAGGTTCTATATTTAATGATGCATGGCATTTATTGATCAAATATGTCTGATACAAGTTTAGGGAAAAGAACTTGTTGCAATGAGCACAATGGGAGCACAACGCATCCGAAAAAGAGAACAAGACAATTTTTTAACATTTTAATATAAAATTATATGTTTGAATTATTAGTGAGTTTAAATGATGTATATTGGTTAATGTTTGTCACACAAAGTAAAAAGTTGAAGAAACTCAATAAGATGGTTTGCAATCTAAGTGCAAAAGAGTGTAAAAACTTGATGAGAAAGTTGGAAAGAGATGAATTAGGTGAATCAAAAGGTAATAAAAAAAATTCAATTTTTTGGTAATAATGTACTTCTTAAGAATATTTGTTAACATGTTTCAAACAATCTATCACATTTGTTGAGTGTTGTGCAGAGATTGATATTGATGGAAGGGAATGTCATTCTAATAAGATAAAAATTATGAAGGGAGTATATGATGATGAATTTGTCGTTAGTTCATCCGGAGTGGTGTTGAAAGTTAATGAAGGGGGGGGGATATTTTATAAAAATATGAAGGATATTGTGGAAATAACATATAGATGCAATTTTCACTTTAGTACAAAAATCAATCTAATGAGACCAAGAATCATGTTATATATAAACCACAAGAACCGTTTCCGAAGCAATGGCCAATGACACATGTCAGAATTGCAATAGAAAAAGCACACAATAACAAAAAAATTCATTTTAAAAATATTATTCTTAAACATGTTTTTCTATAATATGTATATACTACTACAAGAAATTATGAAATTAATATTTTGGCTATATATATTTACTTTCATATCAATATAAAATCTTGTTTTTTTTATAAATTTTTTAGGAAGATTTTGAAAATCCGAAAGGATGAACAAGGTGATATGCAAAATATTCTGGTAAAGATATCCAAAAAAGTGTACAAGGAGATTGTTAAATAAATGAACATAATTGCATCACAAGAGGAGCCATCTCAACAACAATGGTGTTTCAACCTATCACACTAGTGCGTTATGAAAAATAAATCACACCAATGAGCCAAAAACAATGCGCACCGGAGGAAAACATTCGCTAAATAAATAATCCACTAACATATAATAGATGAGGTTTGCATTTACATTTTTATATTTGATATATGGTGGTTCATTATTTATGAAAGGGAACCAATCCGCTTTACCTATTTATACGCAATGAAATTGGAAATATTAAAAAAAAAATACTCACGCATTTTTCATCAATGCACATAAATATCTAGTTGGTAAATGAGCAAGAATTTATTTTCAAAAAGCGAGTTGTGAAAAGTTTGTTTAAAAAGAAAATATAATCACCATCTCAATATTTTGCCAAAGTTCGAGGGAAAGTTCTACAAGAGATATTATCAAGGAAGACTTTGGAGTGGCCAAAATTTTCTAAAGGGCCAAATATGGTAAGGTAGTGTGGGTCACATACAACTCTACACAAAACAAATTCCAAGTATTCAATTTTCCCTTAATACTTTTGAGAAAACCATTAATAAATATATTCCCTACTAATATTTATAGTATATTCTGAAGGAAAAAAATGATAGTTTTTACTAGTTACCTTTAACACTACTAACCGTTGTTTTCTTGTTGCTTCCATTTTGTTTTATGTGGCTGTGAAATTTGTCAGCAGGGTTTAATTCTCTCTTCTATTTTACAATGTGAGTTTTTCTTTGTAGACATTGTATGTTTGATTTCCTTGTGCATTTATATATGAGGCATCTACTGCAATGGGTCCACTCATTGCATCAACTGCCAAAACCTGTCATTCCTATCAATTTTTTTAACGTTGTCTCTTTCTAAATGCATAATATACACATTAATGCATCAGTGCACTTCACTAAAAAGCACTATGTTTTAATATTCAATTTTTAAAAACACTGCAGAAACTTGTCCCTATCAGTTTTTTTTAAACATTTCTGTTTCTTTGGTGCATATTGTACATATTAACGCACCAATACACTTAAAAAAAATGCACCACCATTTTAATGTTAATTCTTTTAAAAGAATCTCATGGGTATCTCAGTGCGACACATACATATGATATGCACCAGTGCTCTAAAATTAAAGACACTACTGAAAATTAACGTCCTTTTTTAATTTGCCACACATAAGTGGATTTGGCACACCGGTTTGTTTGTACCTAATTATAAATCACATATACTTATTTATGGTACAAAGTGCATCGATTATCCAAAAAACCATTTTAGCTAAATATTATTTAATTTATTTGTGAAAAACATTTAATAGGTTCTATATTTAATGATTCAGGGCATTTATTGATCAAATATGTCTGATAGAAGTTCAGGGAAAAGAACTTGTTGCAATGAGCACAATGGGAGCACAATGCATCCGAAAAAGAGAACAAGACAAATTTTTTAATATTTTAGTATAAAATTATATGTTTGAATTATTAGTGAGTTTAAATGATGTATATTGGTTAATGTTTGTCACACAAAGTAAAAAGTTGAAGAAACTCAATAAGATGGTTTGCAATCTAAGTGCAAAAGAGTGTAAAACCTTGATGAGAAATTTGGAAAGAGATGAATTAGGTGAATCAAAAGGTAATAAAAAAATTCATTTTTTTGGTAATAATGTACTTCTTAAGAATATTTGCTAACATGTTTCAAACAATCTATCACATTTGTTGAGTGTTGTGCAGAGATTGACATTGATGGAAGGGAATGTCATTGTAATAAGATAAAAATTATGAAGGGAGTATATGATGATGAATTTGTCGTTAGTTCATCTGGAGTGGTGTTGAAAGTTAATGAAGGGGCGGGGGGAATATTTTATAAAAATATGAAGGATATAGTGGAAATAACTTATAGATGCAATTTTCACTTTAGTACAAAAATCAATCCAATGAGTCCAAGAATCATGTTATATATAAACCACAAGAACGGTTTCTGAAGCAATGGCCAATGACACATGTCAGACTTGCAATAGAAGAAGCATACAATAAAAAAAAATTCATTTTAAAAATATTATTCTTAAACATGTTTTTCTATAATATGTATATACTACTACAAGAAATTATGAAATTAATATTTTGGCTATATATATTTACTTTCATATCAATATAAAATCTTGTTTTTTTTATAATTTTTTTATGAAGATTTTGAAAATCTGAAAGGATGAACAAGGTGATATGCAAGATATTCTGGTAAAGATATCCAAAAAAGTGTACAAGGAGATTGTTAAATAAATGAACATAATTGCATTGCAAGAGGAGCCATCTCAACAAAAATGGTGTTTCAACCTATCACACTAGTGCGTTATGAACAATAAATCACACCAATGAGCCAAAAACAATGCGCACCGGAGGAAAACATTCGCTAAATAAATAATCCACTAACATATAATAGATGAGGTTTGCATTTACATTTTTATATTTGATATATGGTGGTTAATTATTTATGAAAGGGCACCAATCCGCTTTACCTATTTATGCGCAATGAAAATGGAAATATTAAAAAAAAAATACTCACGCATTTTTCATCAATGCACATAAATATCTAGTTGGTAAATGAGCAAGAATTTATTTTCAAAAAGCGAGTTGCAAAAAGTTTGTTTAAAAAGAAAATATAATCACCATCTCAATATTTTGCCAAAGTTTGAGGGAAATTTCTACAAGAGATATTACCAAGGAAGACTTTGGAGTGGCCAAAATTTTCTAAAGGGCCAAAATTGGTAAGGTAGTATGGGTCACTGTAGTGCCCCTAGACCACTGTAGACATTGAAGGCACCTGCCGAGTCACCCGACTGTTTGAAACATTAATAAAATAACCCTATGATTTTATTTTCAGTATATTTATGATTACGATTGATTGATATATGTGCATTTGGGTAGTCATTGTGAATGGACGATTTCATGTTGTTTAACGATTAACTTTGATATGAAAACTGTACATATGAATGATGCTTAACGAATAGCTGTGCAATTGATTATGTGATTAGACGAATGAGTAATGATTGAGTAAATTATAACTGCTCAATGAAGCAACAGATTTATAAATCAAATTGTGATTATTGAGGACAGTGCTAATAATTTACATTTGTGAGAAATGTGTGTAGTGATAGGTGAAACGGTTCATCGATGGACACACAAAGGAATACGAAGGGTCGTAGAGTATGGGTAAATCATACACAGGGAGAGCGATGACGATATCAACTTCCGACGGAATACCACGTTTGAGTAGATAAGCACTGATCCATTTGCTCAAGAGGAAAGCGTGAGGGCGTACGAGGTGGGCCACGACGGAGCTAGTCACGTATGAGTTGGGGGGCGCACAGTGAGAATGAACTCACTCCTCAGTGCCATTAGTCCCTAATAGCGTGTGGACAGAGGATGGAAGGTAACGGCTCTTGAAATCCTTACATGAAGTTCCCACAAGTCAAAACGGAAGAATGACGACAGAAGGGCCTGACGGTGCGGTACCTTGCCGAGAACAGAAAGAGTGGACGGAAGGACCCAACGATGTGGTACCTTGCCGAGGAATGGAAACTATGGATGACTGGACCCGATGGAGTGGTGCCATGTCGGGGAAATGAAATTAAGGAACAAGGAGGCCCAATGGCGTGGCACCTGGGTCCTAGTAAAAGTTGATTGCTAAACGTAACTGCATTGAAACGTATAAGTTTGCACCTAGAACATTACTTAGAAATGCATTTGAGTACTTTAGGCATTTGCACATAAATGATATTTTGGCATTTAAATAATATTAAGTGTTATTTAGGCATTTGCACATGAAATGATATTTCTGATTATTTAAAAATATTTATTTAGGAGCAAAATAGAATTCTAGGCAGAGACACCTAGTCAACTCCACCTACACCACAAATCTAGGAGTTAAGTGAAATATCTAGGAGACACACATGAGCAAACTTAGGGATGTTGGTGTATCTCCTAGAGAAATTGACACATGGATGGATGAGTTTTATTAATTGATTAATTTAATAAAATGAATATTTTTGCATGAAGCGACATGTGTCGCATGAGATTTTCCTTTATAAGGAAGGCATTGGAAATGCGTAAAGAATCCAGACCCTGGATGACTATCGTAATTTTGAGTTACTTCATGACTGGATGCTATTGAGGGTTTGGCTGGAAATCTTGGTTGAGGGGAATCCCAAGCTGGGTTTCTTAATTATTGTGTGTAAGCTCTATGACCCAAAGCTCGGGGGAGGCCATGCGACTGAAAGCATGAGCCTATGGTTGGGTGGCAAAGCTAACGGTTGCTTCGCCTATGGTTAAATGAGCTTTGTTGGAGGGATCCTATGGAAGACACAGACGACAGTGGACAAGATGGTATCAGAGACAGGTTATGGTTTGTTTTAATTTGCTAAGTTATTCATTTATTTAGTTTATTTATCTAGTCATTATGCTTTCTAATCTCTTTTGTATCAAGTGGCTGAGTTTCAGGTTAAGCAGGAAGGACCCTACAGGAGGGGCCCTACATTTGGTATCAGAGCCGGTCGAGCCTTGAGGGCACTGGATTCATATTTTTTTTGGGGGGGGGTTCGTCAGTGACCGTGGCGTTCGACGACTCCACTTGAGCTACAAATTCTGTGGAGATACACCTTCAACAGAAGCAACAATGTCCTACAGGTTCTTCTTGTTTAAATATTACTGTCTAATTTTGTTTTTATATAAAAATACTGGGTCTTAGATTTCATAGAAAGAACTGGAATATGCTTGTTGTACATTAGAAGTATGCAATTGTTTTATCCATGTTTCATTGCGTAGGAGGATCAGGAATTAAAACGAAAAAAAATAGTTATGTAATACAGCTTTCTGGAAATTCATAATTAATCTATGTACTGACGGATGAAATACGAAGTGTAGATTTGCTGCACCTAGAATTACATTTTTATACTATCCTGCTAAAATAAATTATTTCAGTAATACACCCTGTACAGAGACGCTTACCTTTTTGAATCAGTTAGAGTCATTTTTTTCTAAAATAGCCCCAAAACTGCATAAATCCGACGGGCGTAGCAATATGGGTCTCTACATCACTTCCAACAGTATCTGTCTCTAGTTTGGTCTCTAATTGCACATTAACAGAAGATAGCATTAACTCGCAGCTTGAGTTTATTTCCCCACCTGATTCACAGCCGATCAACCACCGCCTTTGCGTCAAAACCTTGAATACTCAGCACCTGCTAGTATTTTTTTTTTTTTACATATAAATATCGATTTATTATCGTTACCACATATTCCAAAGTTATAAAAGAAAAAAATGAAGAAGGAGATATGTATATAAAATAAATAGAGGAATGAGTGATTCGATTATTATAGTATGGGTATTCTTTAGATTATATTCATGTAGGGAGTAATACATGAAGGAGTGATAAAAAAATAAAAATATAGGAAAAAATGATGAATATATATATACCTTTGTAAGTTTTATTGGGAATTGAAATCCCTTATTTTCATTCATATATGTATGTTTTATACATATTTGTTGTTATACATATATGTTGTCGTTTACGTTTTGACCAGGATGTATAAAAAAGTTACATAGATATTGTCTTAAAAATTATAATGATATAATATGTGTGGAATGGAAGGAAACTTAGAAAGTATTATTGCATTTCTTGGGAAAGTATAGTGATTATCTTTAATATATATTGTTGGATTAAAATGAAAAAGAAATTTAAAAATTACTTTCCTATTCATGTTAGGTATATAGACATTAGCGTCTATAATATAGTAAAGAGGTCGAATTATTAATCTATTTGCTCAAAACTTTAACTAACACTAACGGGATAGACTTATTATATGGGTTAACTCGTCTTAAAAATTTGTTACCTTATGGTCATATAACACTTCAAGTGTTCAATAAAAACTTCATGTTAATAAACCCACGTGAGTAAACACACTCAAGTGTTGATGTTGATGTTGACGTTGTCAATCAAGACATGAACAGTTGATTTAAAGAACTTTGTTAGTACATATTGAGTTAGATTGTATTAAAGTTTGTTAGAATGTGTCACGTCCTTAAATTTCGTAAAATTTTAATTTTTTTTAAATGATCAAATCACCCATATATGTTATGCGGAAGTGTAATATTCAGTATTTAAATCTATTTTAATTAAAGGGTGATCATTAAATATCTCATAAATTATCATTAAAAGATTTAATTGTCTAAATGACAAGAAAATATTGTAACACTTAAATATACATTCATTGGTATTCACATATGATAATCAGTTGTATTTATAACTACATCGGTATGGTGTATTATAGCTTACTTTACACAACCTCTTTCATCCTTTGGATATTTATATGAGTAAGAGAACAACCTCCTACTAAATTGAGGATTTATTTAAAAAACATAATTCTTATTTGATTCATACAGCATTTTGTTGTAAAACACGTGCAAACCTAAAGCTAAAACAATGCATGATCACAAGAAATTTTCAACCATTTCCCATACTTAGATGTGTCTACAGAATCGTCACCAATTCTAAATCCATTCAACAGATAATGACGCATAAGAAAAATACACAGGAATTAACAAGGAAAAAATAATCTATTTTTAACACATATGCTTGTATGAGAAAAAGGTCATCATAGCTAAAAATAAATGAAAGTACAAATACACATAATCAAGATACACCAAACTAAAAAAAAATGTAAGTCACAATAACTTGAGAATACATAAGGGAAATAACATCATAGGGAGATACCACTTTTCAGGTGGTTCACCCAACTCTTGGGCTACGTCCACCAAAGGTTGTGTTTTTATTATAAATAAGGTGAGGGGTTACATTCTACTGCGACACAAATGTCACAAGACTTATTTTCTTCAAGCCTTCCTTACATGGAGCATTTTGCAAAATAACATATCCTTTATTAAAAAATATAAGGTTCTCCGTATAACAACACAAAGGTTGATGTAAATAAAACCCTTCTACAATTTCTAGATGAAAATAACCTCTTCTATTTTACAACTTGAATACCCAATTAAAATTATCTTATATATACCATATATCACATTCTAATGTAATAATACCAAAACATAACTCAAGTATTTTATAATATTATTAACATAATCCAATATTCTCTTTTAAAATTTACTATTATCACATAACTCTCATCCAAAATTCATTCCACTATTATCCACCATGATATAGTTCATAACCCAAATGACATAATCCAACATACTCTTTTTAAAATTACTAAAGTCACATATCTATTATTCATAAATTCATTCCACTTTATATATATAAAATACTTGCATAACCTTCTTAATATGAAATAACATATCCTATCAACTAGATATATAAATAAGAAAGACCAAGTGGTTCCACGCTGGTATCTCCACACAAGCCTCAAACTTGTTATTAAGTTTTCTTTTAAAAAAAAACTAAAGTCACATATCTATTATCATAATTCATTCTACTTTATATATATAAAATACTTGCATAACCTTCTTAATATGAAAACTCAAATTTGGCGCAACTGCCTTTCCCTCCACCGAAAATCCCTAAGGTCTGTCCCTAAAATCCCGCGTCGTGGGGTGAATGTTGGAGCTTGGACTTACTTATAACCAACTACTACGTCCTCTACTACAGGTCGAACACTTAATGGTATAACATATTAAAATATATTATTGGTGAAAACCATAAGCCATGGTGACCATATATATAAGTATAATTTCTTTTATATAAAACAAATGGTGATATCGTAAAAATAAATCTTCCCTTCTTGGAATATATATATATATAGTACTTATCTATTACTAGTGATATAGTTTCATGGTCATATACTAGTGAGTAGGATACTCATTTTTTATGTCTTAAGTGTAATAAGTATTTTCAATATCTATAAAACTATGCCCTCATCATTTTTATAATACCCTTTACAAAAATAAAGTGACTATGTCTTATAGCCTTTTTAAGAAGGGAAACTTTTAAATTTTCAAAGATTGATTCCACCCTGACCTATTTAAATGATATTTTGTTTTTATAATACCCTTTACAAAAATAAAGTGACTATGTCTTATAGCCTTTTTAAGAAGGGAAACTTTTAAATTTTCAAAGATTGATTCCACCCTGACCTATTTAAATGATATTTTGTTTGGCAAATAAAATGTAATCCAAACAAATGGTAGTATGCCATTTCAGAACTCTTTCCAAAAGGTATTACTATATTTCTTCATTTGAATTGTTTATATAGGGGTTCTTTATTATACATCTTATACGTATAAGTAAGAGTGCTTATTTTTCAAACACACTCCTTTTTTCCATATATATAAAATTACATCTCCTTTGTTCCTACTTTCTTGAAAGTAGCATGATTATTTTTAAATTATATGTGAATATCTATTTAAGTATAAAAATAGCTTTCACAACTATTTATACATGTATATGTACTATATACATTAAATAGTCAATATAAATATTTGTAATCTCCACAATTTATATTTGTTTTGTATATATATAAATATATAACTTCTATCTAGTCATTTTATACTTGACTTTTACTTAGGTGGGTTCTTAAGAAATTTAAAGGAAAACATTACTAGTTCTTAACCCTCTAATGTCTATGACTTAAAATAGAACTCTCATGGCTTTCCTAGCTACTCCGCCTTCTTCTTTGGAGGATTTAGTTACTTATTGATTAGTCGTATTACCATCCTTTAATCTTCTAGGATTTAAACTAAGACTTATAAACATAACACTAGCTCGAGGTCCACTGGTGGGGCCTTGGCCTTGAGCTCCTCACCAGGGCCATTTACATATTTACAAATACATTTACAAAGTAATAATAATAAATGGTCAAATTTGAGGGATGTTACAGAATGATAGTTAAGTACAACCTTGACTTGACCATGATATGATAAATGGGAACATAGAACTTGGAAAATCTATCGAACAGTAAATTGAAGATAATCTTGTCAAAACAAAGTATGTAGACGATAAACACGACGAGCTAAATGCAGTGATGCTAATCATCTGAGATGATGAAGTCTAAATGGAAATACGACTAATTCCCATGATACGACTCAATGTGAATCGAGAACCCACACATGACGAGATAAGGCAAGTATGCCAAAGGGGTCATTGACAATGGGAATGATGAAATGAATTAAGGACGTGATGAGCTCATTGACCTGGGCATGATGTTACCAATGAAAGGACTAAGAGATAAATTTTAATATGTTCGACTAAGTCACTAAGTTTCGATGCCTCAAATTCTATCAAATTGAGAACCATCATTACTAAGACATTTTTGGGTTTTGGAAGTAGTCTTAAGGGAATTGGTTTTTGGACTAATTGAGGGTCTCTCCTGATTTGTTAAAACCACTATTATATCTTATTGAATATTTTATGATGTTTACCTTCTCGTATTGGAGGGAGGCTAACCAATTAGATTTGAATCCCTGTTTGGATTTGTTATGTTGAAAGATGATTTGATAAACTATTGGGTGACTATTGACGCAATGCAGCTTGTAGATAATTTGGACATCGAAGACCTTCGTAGATGACTAGGAGGTATAGAAAATCTAATTTGGTACTGACAATTATTGAAAGTATTATTGGATTTGCACTACGCAAAATTACGATTAAGTTCCTAAGGATGTATCGGAACCATACCAAATGATATAGGAACTAATGACTGGAACCACTTGTGCTTATAGCTATGATTGTTGGAGAAAAATCAAAGAGAATGACAAGAAGATGAGAATAGGAAATTAAGATAAATCTTAGCGTCGAAAGTACAAGAACAAAACTAACATCGGGACAAAGTTCTATATAAGAGGGGGTGTATGTAATGCCCCTAGAACGACTGTAGACCTTAAGGGAACCTGTCAAGTGACCCGGCTGAACAACTTCGATAATGGTCTCTTGACCCATGTTATGTATTAAATGATTGAGGAAAACCTGAAGATGGGAATGACGACAATAATTGATAAATGAATTAAGGAATTAAATTATATGTGTGGAGTGGTATAATTGATTGATTAGTTCTTGCTTAATGATTAGCCCTGATTGATTAAGTCAAAGTGCAGTAGGACAGTTACAGTCCTAGCTCTGCAACTTGGGAGGACGCAACTGAGATGCGTCATAGATTTCCATTTTTATTCTGAACTTTGAGACGAAGTTCTAAATAAGTAGGGGTGTATGTAGTGCCCCTAGACTACTGTAGACATTGAGGGCACCTGCTGAGTCACCCGACTGTTTGAAACATTAATAAAATAACCCTGTGATTTTATTTTGACTATATTTATGATTACGATTGATTGATATATGTGCATTTGGGTAGTCATTGTGAATGAACGATTTCATGCTATTTAACGATTAACTTTGATATGAAAACTGTACATATGAATGATTCTTAATGACTAGCTGTGCAATTGATTATGTGATTAGACGAATGAGTAATGATTGAGTAAATTATAGCTGCTTAATGAAGTCTGGGTGAAAAAATGAAGATGGGTGTCTATTTTGGGGGGTCTCGTGAGAAAATAATTCTGATTTTTTCATGTTTTTCAACTTCGGGCGAACAAAAGTGATATTTTTGTTTAAAATTTCACTTTGCCGTAAAAAGAAAACTTTTGTAGAATTATGTTAGCTTTCTACTCATAATTTTTTCAATTTTTTTTATTAAGATTTGATATGTCGATTTCGCAAATGTTTGACAGTGTGTTCTTATAAAATGAAAAGACTACAAAAGAGTTATGATTTGTTGCACCACTAAAATCGTTGTTAGACTTGTGTTTTGCAAAAATTGAAAATGCTACGACAATCTACACACAATGTACTAGTGCCTGACTATAAGTTTGCATCCAATGGACCTCTATACTAGTTATTATATTTTTTTAAAGTCGATCAATGGGGAAACTCAGTCGATTTTCAACAACCTTTTTGTTGCACCACTTTTCTCTCAATCCGCTTTAAAATCAAAAAATCTACGACCACCCTTTTGAAGTAGACACGTCAATGAAGAGTCCCACATTTTTTTTGATTTTTTTGGTGTTGTATTTTCAAAGTTATGGATTTTTCTTTTCGTTGTTTTTTTAAAGAGCTGAATCATAACTCGACACATGTTACGAAGATAAAACTTAAAAAATATCAGTTCTTATCTATATACAACAAAATTTATACCCTCGTAAAGTAGATTCAATGATGAATCTACTGGTATGAAGTCCGACATTCGTTTTGTTGTGTAAGAGGTGGTTTTCTCCTTCCGAAAATGGAGAAACCTGAAAATTTTGCAGAGATCTGAATCTTTCATGTTTCAGAGATTATTCGGCCGAAATAATTATTCGGCCGAATAATTATTCGGCCGAATAACTGTTTTCCGTAACGGCGCCGTAACTTATGGCGAAGGTTATTCGGCCGAATAACTAAACGGAAAAAAAAAAAACGTCGGCCGGAAAAAAAAAAAATATTGTTTTATACTCATATAAATAAACGTAAAGTTAATTCATTATTTTCGCATGTTTGAACTTCGCATTTTTTTGTCAAACTAATTTCGGAAGGAGGAGATAATTTTTGCAAAATGAGGTTTTTACAAGGTATGTTTCTTCTTTTTCTTTACAAAAGGCACATTGAAGGAGTTTTTTTTTCTAAGGCATATTTGCAAGGAGTTTTTCCAAAATATCTCTTTTCTTATTGCATTTTTACAAAGAAGACATTTTTTGCAAAATGAGGTTTTTACAAGGTATGTTTCTTCTTCTTTTTTACAAAAGGCACATTGAAGGAGTTTTTTTTTTCTAAGGCATATTTGCAAGGATTTTTTCCAAAATATCTCTTTTCTTATTGCATTTTTACAAAGAAGACATTTTTTGCAAAAGGAGGTTTTTACAAAGTATGTTTCTTCTTTTTTCCAAAGACACATTGAAGATGATTTTTTTCTAAGGCATATTTGCAAGAAGTTTTTTCCAAATATTTATTTTCTTATTGTATATTTGCAAAGAAGACATTTTTTTGAAAAAAAGACTTTTACAAAGTATGTTTCTTCTTCTTTTTTCCAAAAGACACATTGAAAAGTGTTTTTTTTAGGGGATATTTGCAAGGAGTTTTTTCAAAATATTTCTTTTCTTAGACATGTTTGCAAGGAGGTTCTTTGCAAGGATGTTTTTTTTTCAAAGTAGCTTTGCACTTTTTATTTGATTGAAAGATGTTTTTTTAAATAGTTGTTTTGCTAAGGTATTTTGCAAATGATTTTTTTCCAAAGTAGTTTTGCACTTCTTATTTATTTGAAAGGAGTTTTTTCAAATAGTTATCTTGCTAAAGTATTTTGCAAAGGATTTTTTGCAAGGTAATTTTGTACTTCTTATTTCTTTGAAATGGTTTTTTTTTTCAAAGAGTTATTTCTTTACAATGATTTTTTCCCAGATATATTTATAAATAAGTTTTTATTCAAAGTATTTTTTTCTAGTGGTTTTTTTCGTAGATATTTTTTCAAAAAAGTATTTTTGCAATGAATTTTACAACAAAGATTTATTTACAAGGTGTTTTATTTTCTTCCTTGGCACAAGGTGTTTTTATTATTTTCCAAAGAAGATTTTTGTTCAGAGAGTTTTTTCAAAGGAAAGTTAATTCCAAAGAAATCTTCTTCAAAAGACTCTTACAAAATTTTTAAAAGGTAAAGTAAATTTCAGTTCATGTTTTTATAAATTCCGTAAATGTTTTTAAATCTTAATTTATTTATTTTTACTATAAAGTAACATGATTCTTTAATTTATCGTCTATAGATTAAACAACCATGGGCAATAAGAGAAAACGTCAAAGAAAAGCTGATCGTAAACATGATGATGATGATAATAGAGAGAAACAAAAACTCAGATATATTGCCAAAAAACAAAGGGTTGCTGAAATGGAAGAGAGAACTATTGAAGATATAAATACAGATTTACATGATAATGTTGAAGAAATGGAAATTGAAAATAGAGTACAAGAAGAACAAATTGAAGTTGAAAAGAACATTGTAGAAGATGTAAATAGTGATTTACATGCTAATGTCGATGAAATCAATATTGAAGATCAAGTTCAAAATCCAGAAATTGAACCTGGTATGTATATATCATATATTTTCCAAATTCATTTTTGTATAATGAATTTTATTTTTTGATATATGTTAAATTAAATTTAACTTGATGTATAGGTACTTTTACTATTGATGATGAAATGTTAGAAGACATTGATTGCGACAAATATGGAGAAAAACTACCAATACATATTGCACGATATCGTGCTACAAAATTTTATGATGAAGTTCTCAAGGATTACTCAATAGCAGGACAAGCACAAATTTTGAGATGTTTATTAGTGTCCAAAAATTTAGAAGGTGCTACATCATTATTGGGTATTCACAAAGTAACAAAAGAGTCGAAATTGAAACAAAATGTGATGGAAAATATAGGCGATGCAATAAAAAAATTTGGAAAATCCAGGAAGAAAGATATCAGTGCTGCACGTAAAGCAATTCATACAACAATTCTTTCAGCTAGTACTAAACAAAAGCGTTTGACAACAGAACTAGCAAAAGCAGTTGGAACATCAAGAAAAACATTATACAAACATAGCAAATTCAGAATGCAAATAGATGAAAATAATGAACTTGCTTGTTGGGCAATTATTTGTAGACAACCTTACAAAGATAGATTAGGAGAAGGCGTTAAAGATATTGTACGAGAATATTGGTTGGAACATGCTCGAGTTTCACCAAATTCAAGAGATGTGATACGCAAAAGAATATCACGAAATGTATATGAAAGCCAACCAAAACATATAATGGACATGACACAAGTACAATTGTTCAATAAATTCAAGGAAGATCATCGTGGAATTAATATATCAATCACTACATTTGTGCAACAAAAACCATGGTATGTTCGACCTATAACTATACGTGATACATGTTGTTGCCGTTATCATGTGCAATTTCAGTTATATTATGACACGTTTCTTGAATTTTGTAAAATGTTTTGGACAAATTCACCACCTCCGTCGACGATACGTGAATTCATATCTCAAATTTTATGTGAGAGAAATCATGATGAAGTATTTTATTCAAAGAAATGTGTCAATGGAAAACATTGTTATCATTGTGGAAATTTGGTGTTATTCCACAATAAATACCCTATCGATAATGATCAATCGTTGTCAAATGTAAATGTTGATTGGAAGAGATACGAATACATCAACTATAATTCAAGTTCTAGTGATTCACATTCCAAAAGAATTGATTTGCTAGAAGACAAGATATGCGTCACAGATTTTCTCAAAAAATTTGAAAGCGAAATTTATAAATACACCCAGCATTCACATAGAGCACGATGGCAAGATCTTCAATTCAAACAGTCTCGTGAAATTTTTCCACCCGGAACAATTTTGTCGGTGGTTGATTTTGCTGAAAACTATACATTTGCTGCACAAAAAGAAATACAGAGTGAATACTATCACTCTGACCAAGTTTCGATATTTGTCCATGTTGTATATAGATCTCAATAGGATGTCGATGGCATTGAAAGCACATGTGACAATCGAGATGTGATTAAATAATATCACTTCTATATCAGCGATGATCGTACACACGACACACATTTTGTCCAACATTGTATAGAAAATATTTTCTATGACTCACTGAAAAAACGCGAAGTCAAATTCAAAGAGCATTGGATATGGTCTGATGGATGTGCGGGTCAATTTAAATCTTCACGATCATTTTTTTGGTTATGTCGACTTCATAAAGCGCTGAACATTAAACATCGCTGGAATTTCTTTGAAACTGGGCATGGAAAAGGTGAGCATGATGGTGCAGGAGCATGCGTGAAAAGAGCACTTCGAAGATGGCAAATGAACTATTCTTCAGCATGATTTCATTCAGCTGCAGAGGTTGTCCAATGGTGTCAATTAAATCTAAGCCATGATTATAATCAACAATCAAAAGACGTGCGCAGGTATGTCCACTATTTTTTTAATTTATGTTATTTCTTAAAATTTAAAAAAATGTATATACTAACATTTAAGTACACATGTACACTATTTATTGTGTAGGTGTTTTTGGCTTGTTGGAGTCCAAGATATAAATAGATCAATACCATATGACGCTAGCACCATACATGGAACTAGAGATCTTCACTCTATTCAAACAAAATCATTTCACAACGTGTTTGCATTTGACAGTAGAAAGCAATCATGCTTTTGTCATATTTGCATTGAAAATGTTGAGTCTACAGAAGTTTGTGAAAACATAACAAACAACTACGTAAAAGCTTGGAGACACACATAGATTAATCCAAAAGGAAAAATGCCACTGGCAAGTGTTGAAGAATTAGAATCAGAAGAAATAGCAATATCGTCTGATGGCGATAGAATTTCAGATCTCGTAAGAGAAGGTAATAAACTTGTTTTTGACTTTTTAATCAATTGTTCATTCTAATCCATCGCCATAAGTAGTCAATTTAATTCATTTAAATACGCTAACACCAATCATAACTTGCACAGGAGATGTTTTCGCTGTGATTGCACCTGTAGACAACAACGAAAATGTCAAATATTATTTGATGCGATGCACTGAAGGAAAAATGAAGTTTTTGGAGGACTACAACGACAACGGATTTACATACGAAAGAGGATCCATCATTTTAAAAGGCTACTTTTTTCAGCAGACGCATATGACTAAAAATTATGTCTACTTTCAAGATTATGAGCCCGATGTTATATGTTGTCAATATAGTCATTTAGTATGTGCATCTCGAATAAAATTGATACAAGTTCCATAAAAAAAACAGTTAAAAACCAAAAAATGGAAACTATCCATATGTGACCATGAACGGATAGTTGAAGATGGTATTCCATTGCGATGTTTTTAACTACATATCAAAAATAAATTGATCTATATTTTTGTCCATGTCAATTGTTGTGTGCAATATATTTTTTGTCCAATTATCAAAATTGTTGTGCACAGTATATTTTTTCATTGAGACTTTATGAATATTTTCTTGAATGACAACTAACATAAAAGCTTAAATGGTTGTACTTTAACATGCTAAAAATGAGTTCAAATATAATTTGAAAATTCAAAAGTACTTTATTTGGGTCCCCATATGTCTATTAGACCACTAAGGGATGAGATAACGGATGTGGCTATCCCCACCCCGCCCCGAATTTTTACTTTTGGTTGACTGATACTAACGAAAAATCACAAAAAGACCTATTAAATTTTGTATTCTTTTAATCCATCGAACATGTTTCTTTAATACATACTTCACCATAAATATGATCTTAAATAAATGTCTTAAAATTGTCACCAAGTTCTTCATCCCAAATCTTTAATTTAAAATATCGCTTGTGCAAATTCACATAACTGAAATCATGGCAAATGGAGATAACGATCATTTGATTTTTAATCACAAGCAAGGATTCCAGGATTGTGAAGCTTATGCTAAATTAGAGAAATGATTATTTACAACAAATCAATGAAAATTCATCAAATTGTTGTTTAAAATCATTGCTCTAATTTAACACAAACTTCACAATCCTGGAATCTTCGCTTCTGATTAAAAAACAAAAAAACCGTTACCCCCATTTGCCATGATTTCAGCCGCATCAAATGTACCTGAACATTGAAAATAAAAATTAAATTAATTAAAAACCCATTATATCAAAATTTGAACTTAACATATATTTGCTTTTAAACTTCCTAATTCATCCATATTTCTATCAAAAATTTTAACATTCATAAACTTCTGTCCAACATTAATTTTCAACATTGAATATTTCCTAACTTAGATTATCATTTTAGACATTTCCAACACCTCCCATTCATTCAACATTTCCTATCCTTGGGTTGCACCTATCAAGACATTTTAAACATTCATGCAAAACATATTATAATAACACTTATTCTCAACATAACAAATTGAAAACATTCCTTCTTCCATAACATCTCCCATTCATTCTTTCCCAACATTCCTTTTTCTCTAACACCTCCCATTCATTCTCAACATTGAACATTTCCCAACTTGGAATAACATTTTAAACATTCCTAACACTTCCCATTCATTCTTTCCCAATATTCATTCTTCCATAACATTCGAAACATTCAACATTCATTCTCATCATTCAACATTTTCTAACTTCATAACATTCATTCTCATCATTCAACATTTCCTAACCTTGGATTGCACCTATAAAAACATTTTAAACATTCATGCGAAACATATTATAAATATTATCAAAACATTTTAAACATTCATACAAAACATATTCTAAACATTTACCAAATGAGAAATAATGGACATGTACTCATGTATATAATCCAAAAAAAAGTTGATGAACATGTGAATTCAATGTACATATATATATAATCAAAAAAAAATACCCTCCATGTTCAAAACAACTACAATATATATATATCAACAAAAACAATAAAGTATGAACCACTATCCATCTAGACCAATATCTTTCCACTATTTTCCACTAGGACCTTCCCTGGGACTCAACTCCACCTACAATACACAAAAACACAAATTATAAATTTAGATCATAAATTATTTAAACAATTTTAAACTAAATTCATAATATTAAGATATTAAACTCAGCTACAAAACAATTCAATTATTAAAAAAATCGTACATCAAATTCTTTGAATGCATGTCCACCACTTTTTTCCCCTAGAGACTTTCCTTTGGCTCCAAAGGATCTCAAAGAACCAAGCTGCAACATGTACAAAAACAATTTTCAAATAAATCAAAAAAATATAAAACATTAAACTTATATCAAAGATCATTTCTAGTTCAACAAAATTACCTCAGTACCAATATCTACATTCATTAAAGACCCCACATCTTCGCCCCCAATTTCCAAATGGTCTCTTCCCTAAAATTTAAATTTTGTTAATAAATAAAACATAGTAGATACAAATAATAAATTAAGCAATTAACTTAAAACCAAAACAAAAAAATTAAAATCATTAGCTCACAAGAGATGGTAAATCATCTAAAAAGTTGGAATCTAATGAAACCTGCATAGATAAGTCAAATTAACAATAAGATACATTGATATTTATTAAAATTCAAGCAAACAAAAAAAATATCATGTTCAACCATAAATATTATAATTAAAATACCTCTCCTAAGCGCTCTTCATTTTGACTAAGATGCTCTTGGTTTTGACTACTGGAGACTCGAAAATTATTTGCATTTAACATTCTCGTAAACTGCAAACAAAATACATTTGCTTAATATATTTATTCCCATGTAGCAAAAAATTCAATTCAAAATGATTAATAAAAAATCAAATAGATTGTCATAGCATAATCAACAAACCTCTCCCATGCTCGATGTGTCATTGGATAACACATCTGAAGCTATATCTCGACAAGACTTAGCATAAGCCCTGAGATCATCAATGCTCAATGCATCTACCTCGTCATTCGTCTTGTAGACAAAACTCTGACGAAGAATAGCGCGAGCCCTCTCTCGCCCCAAACCAACTTCTACTCCAGCAAGAGATGAAGCTAAACCATCACCTACCGATTCCCTTCCAACTGTCCCTAGTTGAGATGTTGTCTCCATCTCTGATCTTAAAGCCACAACCCTTGGTGGACGAGGTATCTCAGGTGGAGGTTGTATAGTGGTAGGGTCTCTGAGAGCGTCTTTTCGATTATATATTCTACCCTTTCCAACTCCATAAAAGTCAGAGGGAACATCAGTATAGTTAGGCTTCATACCTAAGAAAAATTCCGCATAAAAAAATCTAGCAAAATAATTAGGAACCTCATCGTTCCAAGGCAATCGACCATAAGCTGCAAGAAATCGATCATATATTAAATGTGCTATTTGAGGATGCTTGAAATATTGCACTTTCAACATTTTTCGCTTAAGGCCTTCTTTGAAATTGAACATTGAATTGGCTTGTTCTCTGGTGACTCTCTCCTTCACAACCTCCCACTTGTCTGGACCCATAACTTGGTCCCTTCGCATCCGCATCAAATGAACAAAACTATTTGTAGTTGGTCCAAGTTCCTCATATGCATCAATGAATTTTTGCAAAGACGCCAAAACAATCTCCAGACTTTGTCGACTCTCTGGAGGGAGATCCAAAGAACAAAGATCATTGTTCAACCTGTCATAGTGGGATCTACAACTTTCAAGAATAGTTTGTTGCACAACACCTTGCCATGGAAGCTCATCAGGTAAATCAGACGGATAAGTTGATATGGGTGTACACCCCTCGGCTAGTGAAACATATGTCGTCCTAGCTCTAGGAGGATCTTCAGGACCCTGCTCTCCACCCACACCTATTCCATCATCTATAATCCTATCTTGATCTTCCCCTTGCTCCATCGAATTACGCACATCTTCTGAACGTCGCTCTGCTTCAAATATAGCCGTAGTCAAGAATTAACCTTTTCCATAAATTCAAAACACAAAAAAATACAAATTATACATTATTAAACATTAATGTTCATACCAACAGAAGGTTGAGATCGACGCTCTCCCACAGAAGACGAAGGAGAATCATTTGTACCCCTTCGAACTTGTTGGTGATCAAATGACTGGGACCCATGCAATAAACTTGAACCCCGCGGTGAATTCGACAACCTTCGACTACCAATTGGAACACCAATTCCTGAGGATTGTGATGACCTCCTACGCTTTCCCTTCGAAGACTCTCTTTCCATTTGATATAACTTCTAAATTTACACAAACGTTAACATATTGAAATTGTACATGACTATTCTACAAGCATCAAGCCAATATTTGATTAAAAACTACAACAAAATTTAAGTCCCCCTCCTAACTCTAATTAATTAACTAAAATTCTTTACCATCCCTAATATTGCAACATAAAGATATATCTAATAATCATTTCATTATCAAATATAAGTTATAACACGGTTAATTGAAGTAGAATAGTAACCTTTAAAACTTTTAATCCAACAAATATGGTTGAATTATATAAGTCAATGAACGAACACCTAACTAAACATATATATATATTCTTATTAAAAGAATTCTAACTTATATTTATGATAATTCAGTTTACACACATTGAAGCTGTACATGTTAACTCTACAAACTTAAAACATATCTATTAAAGATCTGCATACAAAATGTAGAGCTGCCTAAAATAGTATAACATATATATACCCTTATTAAGAGATTTCTAGTATATATTTATGACAAAACAATTTACAAACATTGAAGTTGTACATGTTCATTCTACAAACTTAAAAACATATCTCTTAAAGATCTGCATAGAAAATGTAGAGCCACCTAAAATATTATACCTTATTTTCTTTTGTAAGTTCCTCTCCTAACTCTAAGAACACTATTGCAGCATAAACATGACATCTATAATTATCTCATAATCATTTGATTGTAATAGTTCAATGACCTTCCTAATTTTTCAACGATCACTTATGTTTTCATTCTATATCTCAATAAACAAACATTCCTTAATTTTTATAAAATAAATACCTAAGAACTTACAACATTGAATTTTTAAGTGACTTTCTGCATGAACAGAGTTCATGAACTCATATGACATTCTTGTACCTTACTTAACATAGTAAAACCACAGATTGATCATTTATAAAGTTGTGTAGTATACCCTTTATCATCCCTTCATTGAGAATTAGAAAAACTTAATATGAAACTCGTTCGGGATTAGAGTTTAAAAATCCATATATATAAAGAAGCCATAGAGTTACATTTCATAAGAATAAGACAAATACATGTTATGATGTTTGATTTTCATTTTATATATTTCAAAGCCTTTCTATTCATATTATGCTTGTAATTATAGGCGGTAGCGGTGACTCTTTTTTTTTATATAAAAATGGTAAGAGCAAGTACTGTTCATGAACAGAACTCTGTTCATGAACAGAACTCTGTTCATGAACAGAACTCTGTTCATGTTCATGAACAGAACTCTGTTC
This sequence comes from Larix kaempferi, assembly GCA_027924585.1. Taxonomy (NCBI): domain Eukaryota; kingdom Viridiplantae; phylum Streptophyta; class Pinopsida; order Pinales; family Pinaceae; genus Larix; species Larix kaempferi. Next base: position 6,424,922 of record BSBM01000459.1, on the reverse strand, counting down.
ATGAACAGAACTCTGTTCATGAACAGAGTTCTGTTCATGAACCCTGTTCAACAACATACAATTGACATCTCTAAAATAAAAATTGAATTTTAAAAAAATTAACCTTCTAATTTTATTAACACCCATTACAGATTTTTTTTAATTCTCCTACTGCCAACAACTCAAGAGCAGAGTGTATAACGATACATACCTGTATCCAAAAGTGCAGTGAAGAATTGTCGATCCACGATGCCGCGTCTCTACAAACCACCAACGCTCCAAACACCAACTAGTTCCTTCACAATGTAACGAATAATGTCATCAAGTAATACCTATAACATACACCAACAGAATCATAACGTCACAACTTAAAGAAAAACGCACCTTAAAATAACAACTTTCAACCCTGCCCACAAAACCGCAACACCATCGACGCAGCAAGACAACCGAACACACCTGCCAACCAAAACGTAACGGCCGACGAGCAGCTTCCAACGAGCAACACCAAGAAACAGGTGACGACTCTACGAAACGTAAGAGCCAACGAGCAACAGCAGAAATGGAGCAGAAGCGGGTCGTGGAGAAGAAGCGGGTAGTGGAGCAGAAGCGGGGTGGCGAACGTAACAGCATCCGATCGAGCAGCGTCAACAGGTTGTGGAGCAGCAGTAGGTTGTGGGGCATCCGCAGGGTGGCAAACAATCTACTGCGGGCCCATGCGGGGTCCAAATATTTCCAGCAAGGAATGCCAAATGGCAGCCGATGCTGTCTTTTTATGTAGAAAAATAGTTCGACCGAACAATCATTCGGCCGAATAATTATTCGGCCGAATAATTATTCGGCCAAACAGTGTTTCGACCGAATAATTGTTCGGCCGAATAATTATTCGGCCGAATAAACTATTGCCCGAAATTTTTTTCTGTCCGGTAACTGGTTGCACACATTTCAAGGATCTCCGTTAGACGGGACGGAGAACTGTTTGTGGTTATTCGGCCGAATAACCTATGCATTATTCGGCCGAATAATGTAAATTTTTTGGCCGAACAATGTTTATTATTCGGCCGAATAATATTTATTATTCGGCCGAATAACTTCCACTAAGACGATTTTGCACTAGTTTCTCACGAAAGTGTTACCCACCTTCACGTTTTCACCCGTAGCAGATTTATAAATCAAATTGTGATTATTGAGGACAGTGCTACTAATTTACATTTGTGAGAAATGAGTGTAGCGACAGGTGAAACGGTTCATTGACGGACACACAAAGGAATATGAAGGGTCGTAGAGTACGGGTAAATCACACAGGGGGAGCGACGACGATGCCGACTTCCGACGGAATACCACGCTTGAGTAGATAAGCACTGATCCGCTTGCTCAAGAGGAAAGTGTGAGGGCATACGAGGTGGGCCACGACGAAGCTGGTCACGTATGAGTTGGGGGGTGCGTAGTGAGAATGAAATCACTCCTTAGCACCATTAGTCCCTAATAGCGTGTAGACAGAGGATGGAAGGTAACGGCTCCTGAAATCCCTACATGAAGTTCCCACAAGTCAAAACGGAAGGATGACGACAGAAGGGCTTGACGGTGCGATACCCTGCCGAGAATAGAAAGAGTGGACACAAGGACCCAACGATGTGGTACCTTGCCGAGGAATGGAAACTACGGATGACTGGACCCGACGGAGTGGTGCCATGTCGGGGAAATGAAATTAAGGAACAAGGAGGCCCAATGGCGTAGCACCGGGGTCCTAGTAAAAGTTGATTGCTAAACTTAACTGCATTGAAACGTATAAGTTTGCACCTAGAACATTACTTAGAAATGCATTTGAGTACTTTAGGCATTTGCACATAAATGATTACTTTGGCATTTAAATAATATTAAGTGTTATTTAGGCATTTGCACATGAAATGATATTTCTGATTATTTAAAAATATTAAAAATATTTATTTAGGAGCAAAATGGAATCCTAGGCATGGACACCTAGTCAACTCCACCTACACCACAAATCTAGGAGTTAAGTGAAATATCTAGGGGACAAACATGAGTAAACTTAGGGATGTTGGTGCATCTCCTAGAGAAACTGACACATGGATGGGTGAGTTTTATTAATTTAATAAAATGAATATTTTTGCATGAAGCGACATGTGTCGCATGAGATTTTCCTTTATAAGGAAGGCATTGGGAATGGGTAAAGGACCCAGACCCTGGATGACTATTGTAATTTTGAGTTACCTCATGACTTGCTGTTATTGAGGGTTTGGTTGGAAATCTTGGTGGGGGGGAATCCCAAGCTAGGTTTCTTGATTATTGTGTGTAAGCTCTACAACCCAAAGCTCGGGGGAGGCCATGCGACTGAAAGCATGAGCCTATGGTTGGGTGGCAAAGCTAACGGTTGCTTCGCCTATGGTTAAACGAGCTTTTCTCGAGGGATCCTACGGAAGACACGGACGACAGTGGACAAGATGGTATCAGAGACAGGTTATGGTTTGTTTTAATTTGCTAAGTTATTCATTTATTTAGTTTATTTATCTAGTCATTATGCTTTCTAATCTCTTTTGTATCAAGTGGTTGAGTTTCAGGTTAAGCAGGAAGGACCCTGCAGGAGGGTCCCTACAGTCACATACAACTCTACACAAAAAAAATTCCATGTATTCAATTTTCCCTTAATACTTTTGAGAAAACCATTAATAAATATTCCCTACTAATATTTATAGTATATTCTGAAGGAAAAAAAATGATAGTTTTTACTAGTTACCTTTAACACTACAAACCGTTATTTTCTTGTTGCTTCCATTTTTTTTTATGTGGCTGCGAAATTTGTCATCAGGGTTTAATTCTCTCTTCTATTTTACAACGTGAGTTTTTCTTTGTAGACATTGTATGTTTGATTTCTTTGTGCATTTATATATGAGGCATCTACTGCAATGGGTCCACTCATTGCATCAACTACCAAAACCTGTCATTCCTATCAATTTTTTTTAACGTTGTCGCTTTCTAAATGCATAATATACACATTAATGCATCAGTGCACTTCACTAAAAAGCACTATGTTTAATATTCAATTTTTAAAAACACTACCGAAACTTGTCCCTATCAGTTTTTTTAAAACATTTTTGTTTCTTTGGTGCGTATTGTACATATTAACGCACCAATACACTTAAAAAAACACACCACCATTTTAATGTTAATTCTTTTAAAAGAATCTCATGGGTCTATCAGTGCGACACATACATATGATATGCACCAGCGCTCTAAATTTAAAGACACCACTGAAAATGAACTCGTCCTTTTTTAATTTGCCACACATAAGTGGATTTGGCACACCGGTTTTTTTGTACCTAGTTATAAATCACGGATACTTATTTATGGTACAAAAGTGCATCAATTATCCAAAAAACCATTTTAGCTAAACATTATTTAATTTATTTGTGAAAAAAAATTAATAGGTTCTATATTTAATGATGCAGGGCATTTATTGATCAAATATGTCTGATAGAAGTTCAGGGAAAAGAACTTGTTGTAATGAGCACAATGGGAGCACAACCCATCCGAAAAAGAGAACAAGACAATTTTTTTAACATTTTAGTTTAAAATTATATGTTTGAATTATTAGTGAGTTTAAATGATGTATATTGGTTAATGTTTGTCACACAAAGTAAGAAGTTGAAGAAACTCAATAAGATGGTTTGCAATCTAAGTGCAAAAGAGTGTAAAACCTTGATGGAAAAGTTGGAAAGAAATGAATTAGGTGAATCAAAAAGTAATAAAAAAATTCAATTTTTTGGTAATAATGTACTTCTTATGAATATTTGCTAACATGTTTCAAACAATCTATCACATTTGTTCAGTGTTGTGCAGAGATTGACATTGATGGAAGGGAATGTCATTCTAAGAAGATAAAAATTATGAAGGGAGTATATGATGATGAATTTTTCGTTAGTTCATCTGGAGTGGCGTTGAAAGTTAATGAAGATGGGGGGAATATTTTATATAAATATGAAGGATATAGTGGAAATAACATATAGATGCAATTTTCACTTTAGTACAAAAATCAATCCAATGAGTCCAAGAATCATGTTATATATAAACCACAAGAACCGTTTCCGAAGCAATTGCCAATGACACATGTCAGACTTGCAATAGAAAAAGCATACAATAACAAAAAAAATCATTTTAAAAATATTATTCTTAAACATGTTTTTCTATGATATGTATATACTACTACAAGAAATTATGAAATTAATATTTTGGCTATATATATTTACTTTCATATCAATATGAAATCTAGTTTTTTTTTTTTTTAAATTTTAGGAAGATTTTGAAAATCCGAAAGGATGAACAAGGTGATATGCAAAATATTATGGTAAAGATATCCAAAAAAGTGTACAAGGAGATTATTAAATAAATGAACATAATTGCATCGCAAGAGGAGCCATCTCAACAACAATGGTGTTTCAACCTATCACACTAGTGCGTTATGAATAATAAATCACACCAATGAGCCAAAAACAATGCGCATCGGAGGAAAACATTCGCTAAATAAATAATACACTAACATATAATAGATGAGGTTTGCATTTACATTTTTATATTTGATATATGGTGGTTCATTATTTATGAAAGGGCACCAATCCGCTTTACCTATTTATGCACATTGAAAATGGAAATATTAAAAAAAAATACTCACGCATTTTTCATCAATGCACATAAATATCTAGTTGGTAAATGAGCAAGAATTTATTTTCAAAAAGCGAGTTGCAAAGAGTTTGTTTAAAAATAAAATATAATCACCATCTCAATATTTTGCCAAAGTTCGAGGGAAAGTTCTAGAAGAGATATTACCAAGGAAGACTTTGGAGTGGCCAAAATTTTCTAAAGGGCCAAAATTGGTAAGGTAGTGTGGGTCACATACAACTCTACACAAAACAAATTCCAAGTATTCAATTTTCCCTTAATACTTTTGAGAAAACCATTAATAAATATTCCCTACTAATATTTATAGTATATTCTGAAGGAAAAAAAATGATAGTTTTTACTAGTTACCTTTAACACTACAAACTGTTGTTTTCTTGTTGCTTCCATTTTGTTTTATGTGGCTACGAAATTTGTCAGCAAGGTTTAATTCTCTCTTCTATTTTACAATGTGAGTTTTTCTTTGTAGACATTGTATGTTTGATTTCTTTGTGCATTTATATATGAGGCATCTACTGCAATGGTTCCACTCATTGCATCAACTGCCATAACCTGTAATTCCTATCAATTTTTTTTAACGCTGTCGCTTTCTAAATGCATAATATACACATTAATGCATCGGTGCACTTCACTAAAAAACATTATGTTTTAATATTCAATTTTTAAAAACACTACCGAAACTTGTCCCTATCAGTTTTTTTTTAAACATTTCTGTTTCTTTGGTGCGTATTGTACATATTAATGCACCAATACACTTAAAAAAAATGCGCCACCATTTTAATGTTAATTCTTTTAAAAGAAGCTCATGGGTATATCAGTGCGACACATACATATGATATGCACCAGCGCTCTAAAATTAAAGACAACGCTAGAAATTAAGTCGTCCTTTTTTAATTTGCCACACATAAGTGGATTTGGCACACCGGTTTGTTTGTACGTACTTATAAATCACGGATACTTATTTATAATACAAAGTGCATCGATTATCCAACAAACCCTTTTAGCTGAACATTATTTAATTTATTTGTGAAAAACAATTAATAGGTTCTATATTTAATGATGCAGGGCATCTATTGATCAAATATGTCTGATAGAAGTTCAGGGAAAAAAACTTGTTGTAATGAGCACAATGGGAGCACAACGCATCCGAAAAAGAGAACAAGACAAATTTTTTAACATTTTAGTATACAATTATATGTTTGAATTATTAGTGAGTTTAAATGATGTATATTGGTTAATGTTTGTCACACAAAGTAAAAGGTTGAAGAAACTCAATAAGATGGTTTGCAATCTAAGTGCAAAAGAGTGTAAAACCTTGATGAAAAAGTTGGAAAGAGATGAATTAGGTGAGTCAAAAGGTAATAAAAAAAATTCAATTTTTTGGTAATAATGTACTTCTTAAGAATATTTGCTTTAACATGTTTCAAACAATCTATCACATTTGTTAAATGTTGTGCAGAGATTGACATTGATGGAAGGGAATGTCATTCTAAGAAGATAAAAATTAGGAAGGGAGTATATGATGATGAATTTGTCGTTAGTTCATCTGGAGTGGTGTTGAAAGTTAATGAAGGGGGAGGGGATATTTTATAAAAATATGAAGGATATAGTGGAAATAACATATAGATACAATTTTCACTTTAGTACAAAAATCAATCCAATGAGTCCAATAATCATGTTATATATAAACCACAAGAACCATTTCCGAAGCAATGGCCAATGACACATGTCAGACTTGCAATAGAAAAAGCATACAATAACAAAAAAATTCATTTTAAAAATATTATTCTTAAACATGTTTTTCTATAATATGTATATACTACTACAAGAAATTATGAAATTAATATTTTGGCTATATATATTTACTTTCATATCAATATAAAATCTTGTTTTTTTTAATAATTTTTTAGGAAGATTTTGAAAATCCGAAAGGAGGAACAAGGTGATATGCAAAATATTCTGGTAAAGATATCCAAAAAAGTGTATGTAAGGAGATTGTTAAATAAATGAACATAATCGCATCGCAAGAGGAGCCATCTCAACAACAATGTGCATGAAAGGCATGTACTCATGTGTTTTTTCTTTTGTATACATAAAATTTAATTATTGCATGAAATGTCAATTTCAGCTATTTTGTTGCAGAAAAGAACACAATATGGAACCCATTCAACATATAAGATAGGATGACAAGGAAAAATGGTTGATCGCAAAGTTTGTAAGCACTTGTGTTTTCCTTACTCAAAATTTCATATTTGTTATAATCTTTAAATTAAAGTTATTTTACACTTGTCTATGGATGTCTTCTAACAAGTGTTAAAATACAAAATAGAGTCATCCGAAGAATTCATCGACATTGGGTTAAGTATGGGTTGTAAGTATATGTTGTGATATCCAGAGTTGATTGTGAAATTTGTAAGTAGCTCTAGTTTTTTACTTGTCTCATTTTGTTTTAATTTGAAATAACACAAACCATTTATGAATCACTTGTTGCTATGGTATACTTTTTTATATACATAATCATGTACATGATTTTTTTAGCCTTATGTCGATCTATGTAGATATACTCATTACACTTTATTTTTATGTTTGTATATGGAACATGAATAGAAACGAAATTGAGCCAATCAACAAAACATTTAGTTAAATAACCCAAGTACAATATCGTTGCAAGTGGTGAAGAAATGAGGCACCGTGTAAGTAGCTCAAGCATTGACATCAATTCGAGTGAAGGGTGATGGTCAATATATATAATTGGATGTTAATGCAAAATGCATGTTTTAAAATGATTGTCTATGAAAATTAGACATTTTGTTTAATGTACTAGACATTTTGTCCCAATTGGTTATCAATAAGTGTAACAATTACATATCAATTGTTTGATATATTGTGGACCTTTTTGGTGTCCCATTTTGTATAACGAAGGATCTCTTATTCATATATAATAAAATGGGTTTCTAATTATATTGCATTATTTAATGTTGTAAAATGTCACATTCTTGATTAAATATATATAGATGATTAAATATTACAATGAATATATGTGTACTCCAATGGTTTAACACGTTAAATATACAGTCTTATATCCAAATGCAATAATATAAATTCAAATATCAATATTATTATAAAAATTATTTCATTTTATGATGATTGATGGAATTTAAAAAAGAAAAAATTGAACTCAATGTACGTGTGGGCCATATGTAATTCATTCACATTATTGAATTTTATTAAAAAATGCTCTAAAGTGATTTTAAACCAATAAGCCACAATGGTGCTCCTATATGAAATAAACGCCCCAATGCTTATACTAAAAATTGCACAGGTGTGTCATCAAGTAAACACACACCGCAAATACTTCTCGGTGTGTTTATTTTAACCATGTTTCCTAGTGCAGTATAAACTACAATATGCCCCGATGTGACAATACATTAATAATGCACCAGTTCGTTATGTCAATGGAGGAAACCGATATTTCACATTTGAATTGCATGCACCGACGCTCTTTGAGTTACATAGCATCGAGGCTTTTTTTTTTACTAGTGCATTGATGCATACCTTTTTATGTAGCATCAGTGTGGCACATTTAAATAATATGCATCGATGCATTATAGAAATGGAAAGCATCAATGTAGAATATTTAATAAAGATGGCTCGATGCGTATTGTTAAGGAACACATTGGTGCATTTGATTTATGTCATTGAACCAAAAAAAAATCTGCTAAAACCTCTGGCCACCCATAATTTTTTAATTATAATAAATTTCCATTACAACCTCCACCAAATCATTTGTTATCATTTTCAGAGATTTTAGCGGAGGCTTTTTGGATAATTTTCTCAATCTTGTAACACTAAAAACCTATGCTATGTGTTTTCCTCGTAGTGTTAGTTCTACATCATCGTCGAGGCTAGGCAGAGCCCATGTGGTATCAAGTATCTACTAAGATTTAAATCCACAGGTTTTCCTCTTGCCCAAAACTGAAGGTATGTTGCATAAAAATTAATCAATACATATGTAATATTGAATAAATGGAAAAAAATATTATAAATGGAAAAAATAATATTTGAAAAAAAATCTTGAATATTTATAAAGGCTTATGAGAGGATGACACATCCATCACTTTTGGTCCTTTGTATGTAATTTTTTTTCATGTTTTCAATTAATTTTCAAAATTAAGTAATATCTTACTTATATGTGTGTATTTTAGTTTGAAAAATTACAAGAATATCTACATTTGATTTCTTCCTTTTTAACATTATGTTAGTCTTAAAGAAGGAAAATCCTTCCACTCCCTTCAAATTTAACCCATGTTTGTTGGAGTTGTTCCAATCCTTGATTAAGGAGTGGAAGAACATAATGTTAGTTCGCATATTCCAGCATATGTTTAGTGCACAAACTCATTGAAATTTAACCCATGTTTGTTGGAGTTGTTCCAATCCTTGATTAAGGAGTGGAATAATATAATGTTGGTTCGCATATTCCAGCATTGTTTATTGCACAAACTCATTGAAGAACATCAAGATTAAAGTAGTGGATTGGGCTACAAAGAAGTATAAGTCTATGGATAGAAATTTTGAGTCAAAACCTGAGATTGTTGCTTTATACCAAGATAATGTTTAAGAGGTATTCACTAAAAACAAGAGCTACAAGCAGCAATGTCCATGACATTAGCTTGCAGCATAGTTGCATGGACATGCAAATGAGAATTGCATACATATGAAAATGAGGAAGCTCACTGATGTAATACATACAAAACTGGTTTTTACAGATTACACGCAGGGCTTATGACTGATGCCATGCCCATAAATATATCTGGCCATATCTGTAGTATGCAGGAATTGGAAAGCTAATTAGTAGAAATATGACATTGCAATACCATGGAGCCAGGAAATATTATTGACAATAGCGAAATGTTGAGAAAACCAATTGCATTGGAGCCAGATTTCAAGTACTAACACGAAGATGTTAGATTATTTCCATAGAAGATTTTACAGCAGGCTAGAGCAGTGGAAATTATTTCCATAGAATATCTTACAGCAAGCTAGAGCAGTGGAAAGCTAAATCAATGCTACTTACAAGAAATGCTATAAACTATAATTAGGCAAGAGTTGTTTTTGCACAATGTGAATAGAATCTATAGATCTACTAGCTAGTTTGTTTTGCAAAACTGTTGCTCGTAAAATCTATACAACCACTAGCAATAGCACAAGAAAATGATACTCAGGAAATTCCATATTGTAAATTCAGATACATGGAACACCTACATGCATTCATAGACCCAAAAAACAAATATATGTAAGCTAAATTGTCTTGAGGCATAGTAGAAAAGTCACTTGAATGCACTAAACATTTGCAGAGTATTCATTTGGCATAACATAGATTTAGAAATTGTATAATAATAGAAAAATGTCAATAAAACCATTGCATATTTCAAGCGCTAGTGACTAATTACAATTACAACCAGGAGAATCACCACATGCAAGACAGGAAAAGTTTTCAGAATAATGTGATGGAATATTTTGCAGTAGACAACAGCAGGAAAATTGTTGACAAAACTATCTAGTGTTAACAAAACTTCTGGCAAATTCATTTGCATTTGAAATAGATTTGCATTATCGGTATCTATAAATTCCTAGTAGCAATTCCATGTTATTGTGCATCTCCATGAACAGTGAAGCAAAACTGTATCTACAACATTAGCTCAATAAAAAACATGATGAATCAATGCATTTTCAATTCACTTCTAAAAGCATTTTAAAGGAATTCTTGTAATTAAATAAATAAATTAAATCCTATAAAGTAAAAAGAGCAAATATCCCGTTGATTGGATTTGGAACAAGAAGCCACTTAGTTGTTCCAAATTTCAAGCGTATTCATATGGATTTTTACTATGGCCTTGACTTCTGTCATTCTTAGAATCGGTTCTCTCTAGAGAAAAAGTGGATTATTTCAGTCCCAGCTTCTGAAGATGTATCTGGGCAAGGATGCTCTGGCTCCATTGCTGGTGCTTTTGTGGGGTGATTCGCTGGTTCTAGGTAAACGAGGGAAAGTTGACTCCAAACCCCCTGCTCCCTTCCTCATTATTGATAGGTTATATCATAAGGAGGATACGAGGTGCCTCCCTTCGGTCGAAAAAACTTCATATCCATAACCCTATTAGAACCGTACTGGGAACTTAACCAACTCACTAACCTTTGTAGGAGCATTTAGAAGTTGAACCTGCTACCGTTAGATTCGGTGTGGACCTAGCCTGATTAGATTTTGCGTCAAAATCTAAATGTTCATAGTCTCTCGAAATTATTTAAATAAGATCTGGATCCTCCTTAATTATGCCACACCATGATTTTAGTTCTTTTGACAATTTCAGTGATGAGTGATCAAAAGTCAATTCTTATTATTATGGTGGAAAACACGTGTTTTATGTTTATACTTAGTTATGTTTTTTCTGTTTGAATATCGTTATTTGTAATATGCTTTCAATATATCATCTTCCATTAAATATTAAATATAGGGTCAACAAATCATAAATATATTATATATTATCATTTCTATGTTTTCTTTTCTTAACCACTAGTAGTTATATTTTCCCTCTAACGAAAAATATTTCTCAGTCCCATTTTGTTTGTTGGTCAGGCGACGGCCACCTTTAGTGCATCTAAATAAAATAGTCCCATTTTGTTTGTGATGCCACCTTTAGCGCATCTACATAAATTGTTTACAAAACCTGTAATCTATTTGCTTTCAAAAACCGAAGTGAAAAGTCCTAAAATTTCGAGGAAGATAACTAATTCAAATGACGGCTTAGACACTTTGCCATTCACACTTTATTCAGAGGATGATTATTTATGTAATATCCTCTATAAATATAATTATGCACACATATAACTACGGCTAGTCAACATCGACTTGGTTCGTTGAATTGGGATGCAACTCAGTTATGGAGAAAAATTGACAGGGTACTAGCTTTATGACCAAACGAATCTATCTAGGTGTCTTCCGTAGCTTGAAGTGTCTTGTAAAATAGTTGCAACCTTTGCACATGCCATCAAGATGTTTGAAAATGATAGATTTAAAATACTGAAACATTAAATCAAAATCTATTATTGAGACAAAGAACAACATAAAGACTTGGAAAATAGGCTTCTGATCTCATTTTGAGGACACGAATGAGAACGTTGAAGGCAATTTCCATGGAGACAACCTTTGAACTGCTTCCATGGTGCTAGATAATAACAGATAACTACAATAAACATATTAACATACATAATAAAAATTAATATCTTTTTATTAGAAACAAGTTACAAATCTTATAATCAGGATGAAAAGTCAAAATTACAATGTTATGACAATTTATCAAGCCAAATACAAGCTTCCATAGATCCAAAATATCTAGATAATAATGTTAAAAAATTCTCATGTTTGACACAGGACAACACTTATATACCTCATCTAAATCTGTTGACACATTGCACAGTGAAAGATATAAGGCCTCTTGTAAACTGAACACTCGTTTTTGGAGCTCATAAATCACAAGGAATCGTTCAACCAAACCAGAACCGACAACTTTTGCATTGTCCAAGCTTTGTCGTTGTAACTTGTGACATGTTCATGCCTAGCATGGTCTGCAGTGGCGATTCCTGTGAAGCTATTGCCTGCAAGAAATAGAAACTTCTGTAGTGGAACAGAGGAAAGAAGCATATAGTTCCATTTTGCAAACAATCCTTAGATTCAAAAAATGCAAAAGGAATAACAAAATATACAAGCCTAAAGCAACAAATAATTGCCTCGAAGGGTCTTCCTGGAATAGCACAATATAAAACCAACAAAAAACAATCTCCAACTATCTCCAAGAATTCTCTACATGAGGAGATAGCACTAGGTAGAGTGTTGGTTGTTGCAAACCTCCCAAAACACAAAGAAAACATGAGTGCCTAATAAGCATGGAGATACATTTGAACCTGAAGCTTTGCAAGCTCAAAATCCAAAAAAATACACAGGTAGGCAAGAGTTCAAATATTGAAGAGTGCATACTGAGCCTAGAGATCTTCCTTGAGGTTCGCAGGGTGCCACACACCATAAATTTATTTAGCTAGATGATTGTAATAAAATAAATAAGAAAAGGATTTGGGTAAATTTTCTTCTTAAACAACACTTTCTAGGCGTGAGAAAAATCAAGGCAGCCGAAATGTACATTTCAATCACAGTTCATGACATGCATAGAAATAAGTACCCACAAATTGAAAAAAAGTAGTTATCGACAACACGAATGGATTTAAAATGCTGACTTACCTGAAGGGCATTGGGCATTGGTGCCCAAGCATTCCTTAGCCTTTTTTTTGGGTTCCCTCTTATTGCCTCCAAATCCATCCTTGCTTACCTCCAAATCCATCCTTGCACAGACTGATTTTTTCATTTCTTTCTCACCAAACTAACTATAAATTCTATACAGAATATCCACAAGCATTTTTTATCTTACACAAACCCAGCTTGCCGTAAACTTATATTGCGCTACTGGAAATCTTCCCGAGATAGTAACCAGCCGACCATTACTACAGATGAGAGTATCGCGGGTTCTGAAGCTGTTAAACAAGCCAAAAGATAGATGTAAACCACGTATGCGAAGCCGTCCCACAAGGAAAAATACCATGGAAAACCTGCTCCAGCCACACCGGTGTTCTTCAAGCCTTCTCAATGCCAAGGTTCTTCACGCCCCACCGATGAATTCGCAAATGTGCATGAATTTGTGGTGGTAACCCTCTACGCTGCAGAGAGGCGTACGAGCAAGCATATGAACCTGCCCTAGTGTTTGACCCTCGGATCCAGCTCAAAATCCAAAACGATCGCTTTACCTGACAAGGAGTATGAGCATTATGAACCTCCCCTCGTTTTTTACCGCGGATCTAGCTCTAAACCCAGACCGCCGATCAAACCATCGATCACTTGATGTGATAAAAAAATTACGAGCAGGGACAGGTGTGGGGGACACGTGGCGAGCAAAAACCTCGCACCAAACTACGAGGTAATTATTTGGTATTAGAATTTTGAAAACTTTATGAAATTTGTGGCCAGCGCAAAAAATTAATCTGCACCGACATACTAATATGACAAAATCGTTACAACATGTCATCGACATAATAAGGAGATTGATATTAAATGAATTGGAAAGTATTCACTAAATATAAGGAGATTGATATTAAATGAATTGGAAGGTAATTAAGTAAAAGGTTATTGGAAAGCAAGGACGTTGATTGGATGATGAAGAGTAGTATCGTCCGGTTAACGAGTGGAGATGGAATAACCAAGTTATTTCACTAGTGTGCCAACAATGGGAAGAGAGTTAATACAATTTGGGAAATGAAAAAAAAAGTCTCTGGTTTAAAAGTCATAAAGAGATTGCAACTCTTGGGGTCAAACATTTTCAGGGCATATCAAGAACCAAATATAGTGAGCAAAGCTGAAATTGTAAAGTTGGTTTCTTACTTTCATAAGTTTGTCACTGAGGAGAAAAATGAGTCATTATTTGAAGAATCTTCAAAGGAAGAGCTATCATTGGTCCTATCTTATTTGAAAAAGATAAGACTCTAAACCTTGATGGGTGGACTATAGAATTCTTCATTGGATTCTATGAGATGGTTGAAGAGGATTTGATTAAGGATATTGAATAAGATAAAAACTGTGGTATGGTAAAAGGGACTATGAGTGTTTTTTTAGAAAGAATTGAAAGCATAATTCTTTATGGTCTAATAGATGGATTTCCAGATGTGGAGGCTAATGCTTGTCAATATTTTATTAGAAATTATACTTGTGTATTGAAACTCCATTGCATTTATTTCTAAAGGGATGCTAGAGAAGGTTCATAAAATGTGTATTAACTTCTTATGTTGGGGAAGTGAAACTAGTGGGATTCATTTGGCCAAGACGTTGGATATAGCTAAACCAAAACATTTGGGTGGGCGGGGTTTGAATCACATACATTTTTTGGAAAATCTTTGGCTTCCAAAATCCTTTGAAATATGTTGACTAAAGAAAGCATGTGGAACATAAGTATATTGTGTTCGGTTATTTCTTAGGTTGGATAAGAAATCCTATAAGGAAGATTAAAAAAATGTATCCAATCAATGGAAGACACTAGTATTGACATTCCACTTAATAGGAAATAATCTAGACAATAGGATAGGTGATGGTGAAAAGGTTAGGTAGGAGAAAATTCTATTCTTGGATGTGGGGAATCAATTGTTTCGAGACAAGAATTTATAGAACATTTGCAAGATCAAAATATTTTTTTACTTAAACAAATTAAGGATCCTACTACTACTTTGTGGAATCATGGTTGGATAATGAATCTGTCTCTTGGATTAGAAGGTGAATGGTAAAGAGAATGGAATATGTTTGTGGTAAATCTAAGGAGTAGGCATATCCCTTTGAGGGATGCGAATGATTTCCTAACATAGGCTAAGGATGGCAATTCATGTGTGCACTGCTAAACTCAATTATCAATGATTGAATTATGTGGATGGTCAAGATAAAGTACGATGATGGGAAAAGATATAGAAACTTATGGCCCCAAATAAGTCATATTTTATTTGTGATCGACTCTAAAAAAATAAGGTGCTTACATGGGATTTGCTTCAAAGAAAAGTTAAAAAGGGGCTAAGATATTGTTGTTTATGTAAGGGATCTAAAGAGAATAAAACTCATTTAGTGATTCAATGTCCATATGCTCGGTACAATATGGAAGGATGTAATCTAGTTGACATGGGTCTTGAATGTTTGGAATGGTGATGTAGTGGAGCATAGTTTGAGGAACTAATTCCGGAAAAAGGAATTGAAGGCTTTAAGAGCTTGGCCTTGTCTCATTTTTTGAGGTATTTGGTTGGCCTTGAATGTTGGTTTACTTGATGGTAGACTTCTAGCATATTTACAAGTGCATTCCCAACTGTATGCTTTGTTACAAGGGTATAGAATGGAGCCTAAAGTTAGGTCCCCTAGACAAATTGATGATTTGGTGATTGAAAAATCTTATACATGGGATTTTGTTAGTAGGGAAAAACAAGGCCATCCTAATTATTTAGTGTTGGGGGAGTATTATTTATTTATGAGAGGCATTTTATAAAGTTGAAGGCGAGTTTAGGTCCAAGTTGAAACAATCTAGTAGAATTGATGGTTCTCGTATGCTTACTTAAATTAGCGATAGAGAAATAGGTGTTTAGCAACTACAAGTGTTTGGGGATTCATCTTTAGTCATAAACCAAATGAATGGGAACTTACAATTCAAAATGTCTCTAAGGTCGCTCCTTAAACAGTGAAAAGAGGCTTCAACTTTATTTTGAACTCCTTTTCTTCACACATATAACAATTGTATTTTGAAATTTAAATACAAATGCAAATGGTTTATTTGAGGAGTGATAATAGGTAGGAGCAGGGGCCATGCAGTTGGAGGAGTCTTATGATGGAATCCTATATATAACAAATATTTCAGTTTAGTGCCCATTTTCATGTTTATTAGTGTTTATTTCTATTTTGAATAGTGTCATGAATATATCTATGTTGAGATTTGTTAAAGGTCACCTTTTTGTATGTATATTGTTTAATTAAGGACACATATTTGGTAGGGGCATGATGCCATTTTTTTTTGGGAGGGGGGTTCTATTTAAAATGTACTAGACACATTTTGTAAGTGATAGGAGGTTTGTATTTGCAAAGATGCGAAGAGGCAATTTAATATGTCAAGTTGTTTGTTATAATGTGCTTAAGGCACCTAAAGAATGTAATTTTCATTCTATATTGAAATAGAAATTACAATTTTTTTCCTTGGAATATGGGTGTGTGTGTGTGTTATTTCTTCAATTTAACATTTTGACATGATGAATGAATCATGAGAAAATATCAACATATTAATAGAATTAATGAAGGAAAAATGACAACAAAATGGGTCAACCTACCAAATAAAATGAGTACTTTAATTAAATCAATGCATTCATATTTAAAATAAGGTTTTGATATATGAATATTTTTAGAAAACTTCAAATGAGCCTTCTAATTAAACTAACTTAAATACTAAAGGTGGCATATGTACTCCCTGATTTATTCTTATTCTAACCTCATAGAGTCAACAACCACATGTTATTGATTTTGAGGCCATCATCCCCATTCAAGTTATCATGTTCCTTCTTGATTTCTATGGCCTCCCTAATGCATATTTTTATGGTCTACTTCCGTTATCACATGGGTATCCTCCAAGTATATAAGATGCTTGGTTTTGTGTAAATGCCCAACAAGGGCCAAATATCATATCAAATTATGTTTAAAGTCTGCTACATTGTTCATTGATGGGATCATAAATCTCTTCGGATGTCACTTCTGTCAAATGATTGTATTGATTCTTTTATACATGAGGATGTAACCCTCTTTCGATTGGGATTCAACCTCCTCCTCATCTTCAAGATTTATTTCCAAGGATTGAAATCTGTTTTTGCTTAAGGCATTGGTGATTTCACTTCTAGATTGCAGGGTAGCTTCTTGTTGTCATCTTCTTTTACCATACAACTTGGGGGATTTTTGGAATCTATCATTCCTCTCATGTGGGGAAAGGGACCTTCTTTGGAAAATGCTTATCAAAATGACCACATGCATCACAAGAATCACATTTAAAAGGACATTGCTCGTAGTTCAACATTTACACATGGGATCAATTAATCGATTTGCAATTTTATTGCCTCTAGAATTTTAGCTTTAGGATTTACTTCCATGCAAAATTGGGCTCCTATACTTTGAGTCATTGTTATATATGAATATCCCTCACTTGTTTCTAATTGATTTGAGAGTATCCTCATCCCAAAGATTTAGGGGACAATGGGGGAACCTAGGGGCAATAGGGGAACCTAGGGGCAATAGGGGAACCTAGCCCAAATTGGAACAAGCAAAGGCATATTACCTCTAGATTGAAGTCTCGAGACCACCAACTCAAAGATAGTCCACTCATCCCTATCATTAGAGAAAATTTGGGGTCTAAAATGGGCCTCCTACGGGAAAAAAAAACCACGTCGCACTACTAATATGCAATGTCACACTAAGTTAGAGATGTTATCTAGTGAAGGTCAACCTATAATATCTCATTAATGGTAGTTGACAAGTATGTTGAGTTAAAATATGATGGTTGAAAATAATAATGAAAGGTTTAAAATCTTGTGCATACACAATAAATGATATAGTGATAAAAATTTTAAATTTATATTATAATTTATTTAATTTTTTAATAAATATACCACTACTTTTTATATATTTAATAAAATCTAAAACTTAAAAAAACTAAAATTACAATAATACTAAAAACAAACAATCATTATTTTTATTTTATATTATATTATAACTACTTCCAAGTCCTTTAAAATACAAATCTCACAGTAATTAAGATGATAGTGGAGTAATTTTGAAATAATAAAAACATTTTTATAATTAATCTCTTATAAATAAAAATAAATAAATTTTAAAAAGTTATCATAAAAAAATAGGAGAGAGATAAAATAAACTTTCGCTATTTTTGTGTTAACTTTCTCCTCTAAGCTCGGATTTTGACGCATTTGGTACCATTGGAAAGGCCTAGAGAAGAGATACAACTTTCATGTTTTGAGTTTTTCAATATTCCACACCGAGTTTTTGGGGCAGACATTTTAGTACCAGAGTATTTTATCTCTCTCCTATTTTTTATTTATTATACTTTTTTAAATTTATTTATTTTTATTTATAAGAGATAAATTATATAAATGTTTTTATTATTTCAAAATTACTCCACTATCATCTTAATGCATATGAGATTTATATTTTAAAGAACTTCAAAGTAGTGATAATATAAAATACTCTATATTTATTATTTCAAAATTACTCCACTATCATCTTAATTAATGTGAGATTTATATTTTAAAGAATTTAGAATTAAAGATAATATAAAATACTCTATATTTATTATTTCAAGTATATTTATCATATTTTGAGATGAACTTTTCAAAATATTAACCAAGGTGAGGTTTATATGAAGTTAGCTATTGCAAAATAAAATTATGATACATAAGCATCTTTGACTTCTATATGTCCAATTCAACCATAATGGTTGACCAAAGTTATTGAAATTCTATTGGTTTGAGAAATCCAACTTATCCTTTGATAAATCCAACTCATCCATGGCACATGTTTTTATAAGACCCATTTTAGACCCCAAATTTCCTCTAATGAAACTAGGGGGCACTTCAAAAGACAAATTCTATCTTCTTTAAACTTGAAGTGAAAACTGAAAGTTAAAAAAAAAAGACCACAAAATAGCACTAAAGCATGATTTTAGATTGGAAGTCCATTGTGTCTTAATCCAAGGTGCTAGGGTGCAAAGATTTGGCCATGACCGCAAACTTTCCAACCAAGGTTTGTTCAACATATAAGAAGGCTTTTCTCTTTGGGCATCAAACTGAGAATTTGAGTTTGGGGATTCCTTCTAACTCCTTGATCAAATCCTTAAATCCCTTTTTTGACGCAACAACCATATTTTGAAGATTGCACCTTTGCATCCATGAAAGAGGGCTCATTGTTAGCAAATGGCATAAAAAACACAATAGAGGACATAACCTACCACATTTTCTTTAATAAAATTGGTCACAAAAGACAACAACTTTGAGGAGCGAATATGGCACTTCTTTGAGTCGAATATGACCAATAAGAGGTCTTCCATGGAATCTAGGGGGAAATCTAACAACCAATAAAGAGAGTGCCCAAGTTTTATCATTTTCCATATAAGAGATTTAATATTGTATACAATTGTCGTGTTTCTACAATGTGCCCTCATCACCTTGCCTTTCTACCATATTGAAGTCACCACAAAATATAGTGAATAGGCCCTTAAACATATATTAGCCAACCAATTCCAAAAGGAGGCTTACACCTCTGCATCATTAAACACAAAGTTTAGTGAGGTTGAAGATCCAACAATTCAAGTTCAACATATCAAAACAAGTCTTTGCAATGGGTATGAATCTGATACCATAACATCAACATAGGAAAGGCTAAATAAGAGAAGCGTAGCAACACCTCATTGTCATCAATGTGATAGCCTCTGACCTTTTTGTTAGATTTTTAACATAGTAGTATAATTTGCATCTCTTTCAACTTTAATTTCATAATTCATTTCATCCCACAATTACAACATCGTTCATTTGCAGTGGAAATAAAACAAGAATCACTTAAAGAATAACCATGCACAAGAGACACAAGGATTAATCCTGGGAAACCTGAACTCAGGATAAAACTCAACAAACTTTTCCCAAAAGAAAAATCAATCCAATACAAGAACAATGCCAATCATGAATATTAAGAACTAGCACAATAATGTTCTCTCCATCCACAAGAAACCCTAGCGAGGGTAGATATCTTCCAAGAGAATAAGAGAAAAAGAGAAAACCCCAAAATTACTTCATGTGACTTTTGCTAGTCCTCCTTGAGAAGTGCGCACCACTTGAGAGAAGGAGATGTGATGTGTGATTGTGTCAAATGAAGTGTGAGAACACTTATATTTATATTCTTCAGTTGAATAGAAGTTTCCACAATTAGGTCGACTTGTACTTTTATTTTATTCTTTATTTATCTTTCAAGGCAACTTGTCATTTTGTCTTCTAGGGTCAATTTACCCCTTTTACTGGGGCAATTGTGCTCTTCCTTGCCTTCCACTTCTTTGGGACTTCTTCAATGGATTGTCTTGACTCCTTGGTTATTTCTTCATCATAGAAAAGTTCTCCTCGTTGATATCTCCTCACATGCAGTCAAATTATTTTCAGTAGAGCTCTAATGTTGATTTGACCATACTCTAAAAATTCTAATTGTCAAATTCAACATTAGATTAAACTTTGTCTAATATACAAGGAGATAAGATCTCCTTGTAACATAGACAAGTCATCTTAGTCTACAAGAACAAACCACTATGCCTAAGGAGCACTCCCACATGGAGTACGCAATGTGACCTCTAGCCCCCTACAGTCCAATCCACATGATTGAACAAGTCTAAGCATTCGAGCCACAAACAAGGGCTACGGTGGGGCCATTCTCTCTGGATCATGATCCCATCTAAGAGAATGATGTGCATAATGTTTGCATGATGTTGTAATCATGGAGAACATCAACACTCCTTCTCAACGAGGGAGACATTTTGTGCCAAGTCTCTAACTTGGTGATAATGCCCATCATCTGCATCTTGAGTCTATTAAGAATATTCCAGGTTCATTCGTCATTGAATGAGTTGTTATCCATCACCATGGATTCACATGAAGATCACATGCCCGATGCTACTCATCTGTACTACATCTGCATCTGTATGGTACCTATACTGCATCAGCAACTATACTACAATATCTATCTTGCAACTGCATATGTACAACTGTACTACAAGTGCATTTGGAAGATCATCATGGTGTCTGGGCCATTCATCTCTCATATGAATGTTTTCCTCTCATAATTAAAGTGTCTAAGCCATTCATCTTTCATATGAATGTCTATCGCTCATCATCACAATGTTTGGGCCATTCATCTCTCGTATGAATTTATACCACTCATCATCAATGTTACACATCCATCAACGCTCCCTCTCACTCAGAGAGGCATTCTCCATCACATCATGATTGTCCCTAAAGTATACAAACTTTTCCTTGGACAAAGGCTTGGTGAGAACATTGGTTATCTTCTCATTCGTGGATATGTACTGGAGCTTCACTGCTCCCTTCTGCACCATGTATTGGGTGAAGTGGTATTTGATCTCCAGATTAAATATCCTTGTGATACTGGTTGCAATTCGATCTACTTTTCTTGTACCGAGTGCCACAAAATCATGCTTCCCACTAATCCAGGATATCAACTAATCCAAGTTGAATCATTACCTCAATATGCTTCTATGTCTACTGCACTCTTCTTAGTCAGAATCTATATATATTTTGCAGCTTCACTTCATCACCTAAGATCATATCAATTGTACCACGCAGGTACCTTAAAACATGCTTTTCCACAACCCAATGGAAGAGTCCCGGCTCAACCATAACTGGCTCAGGGTATTTACTATAAAGAAAATGTCTCATCAAGAATCTAATCAACTGTTTGTACATCACCAAATCTGAATCTGAAGCAGAATCACTTAGCTTCTCCAGATTTGCACATCATGGGATCTATTGGATCTGAATTTGAAGTGGAATAACCCCACTTATCCATATCTATCATCATAGGTGTGGTCATGGACTTACAGTCCACCATGTCATATCTTGTAATATCTCAACAGTTCACTCCCTTTGCCTAAGTAATATCTCATCACACCTCCAATCTCAATAATCTCAGACTTAGAGGTCAACTCCCTCTTGCACTTGATACTGAGCTTTCTTGTTTTCGTAAAGGAACAAATCATCAATCATACAACACCAAGATCAAATGGTCACCATCAACAAACTTTTAGTAAAGGTTGGAATCTACATCACTCTTGGTGAAACCCAAGCTCATCAAGTATCTATCAATCTTCACATCCCAAGCTCTAGAGGCCTGCTTGATTCCGTACAAAGTCTTCTTTATCATCAATAGGCTGTGTTGCAGCTACTCCCTCTGTGTGGGAATATATTTCTCCCTATGTACCTAAGTATATTACTCCCTTTGTATCTAGGCACTCTGCTCTCTTTATATCTAAGTATCATGCATTGACTGCATTTGGATACTCTGCTTTTGGGCCAATCTTCCCACACCATATAGCTGAGGATCATGGAAGATTTTTTTCCCTTGTGAATCCATTTGTTTCACCTCTCATCAAGTGGGTCTACTAAGGGCGAGCCTCTTGTTCACTCAAGAACATTGGACATTGTTATGAGTCTGCAACCTAGTTTCCCTTCATGAGCCATCTCTGATGCTATTCTGGACTACACGCTAGATCATATAGATCTATTTGGAGGTCATCATTGACTTCCCTTTATGTCTCGACTCTATCACACATCATTATCCATGATGGAATAATATTCTTCCATCATGGCTTCCTACTGGTCTGCCTCCCAAGCACTGCATCATCTCTTGGAAGGTCCAATTGTTTTGTTGGCTCTACTGTATCATCCTGATAGAAGGATGATTACTGTATTTAGAGGGATACTCATCCTTCAGAATCTTCTACTTCTTGTTATCAAACTTCATATGAAACCTTGTATATCTTTGTCCTCTTCTTCCTTGGCACATAGGTGTATGTGGGACAACCAAGGATCCACCTTTACGAAAGATTCTTCTAATATCTAGTGAGGACACTTGATAGATAGTCATAACCGTCATAATGGATTCCTCTTTCCATAAGAACATGGGTAGATATTGATCATGGATCCTTGTCTCCCGCTCTCTCTTTATCTTTGCTTCCCTGCAGAAATCACTGGATTTTCTGGGAGAGTACTTTGCATCATCGTCTGATCTGAAGACCTTGATCTTCTTCTGACCTTTTGAAACTTGTTGAAGTTTTCATCATGGGTCTTCATGGAATATATCACCAATGAAATTCCATAGTACAAGGAGACATCCAAGGATGCCCCTGCATGTATCTGAAAGTACTAGGTCCAAGATCCCCTTTGGATCTAGTATGGAAAGAATTCCTTTGGCATCTTCTGCAAAACACTTTCATGCGAAAGCTCTGGAGTATTTGTAATCTTCATCAAATATGTCTTCTTTTCTTATGAGGTAGAATCTCTTAAACATTAGTTGTTGATGTATGTTGTTCTCTCTTCCTTTTCCTTTAAGTACATTTATAAGCAAGGTGACCAAATTTTCGACAAGCCTGACATTTCATCTTTGAGATGTCCTTCTTCTTCTGGGGCCAATTTTTCACTTGTATTTCTCTTTCGTTCTTGAACTACCATTTGCTTAGTAGCATTGTTGTCTACTAACCAAGTAATGTTAATGTAATTGTAAATTCGGTAGATATTCACTTGTATTTTATATTGTATTTATTATTGTATTTTATGTGTACCTCCAAAAGAGATGTTTATTCCTCTAGTTGGTGTTAACACCCAAAAAGTGCTCACTACCTCATCTCCCTCATTACATGACTCATTTGTCCATATTTGTTACCATATTTTCCTCCTAAAGGCCAAAAAAAAACCATTTTTTCCCCAAAATCATTTAAATTCCTCCAAAAATAGCAAAAACCCTCTAAAAGGGCCCCAAATTCCCAAAAATAAAATAAAATAGAATAAAAAATACAAAAAAGAGGGAAAAGAGGGAAAAAATGAAGCAAAAACCCTATACAGTTGACCTAAACTATATGGTGCCAAAAACCATGGATCAACACTCCACCACTAAAACCCTATAAATAGGTGATGGAGGCTCCCCATTTGATATCCACAATTTATCCCATCCTTATGCTGCCAAAAATTCTCTTGAAACCCTAGCTCTCCACTTGGAGCTAATTTCCCACTTGATAAACCCTTTGGCCCATATCCAAAACACCTTGGAAGAAGGAGAAGGAACATCACTGGAGCATTGGAGCAGCCCCTGGACTACTGCAAAGGCTCCACCAACCTCAACATTTGAGGTAAAATTAATAGAAAACAAATTTTCATTATCTTTTATTGTCTTTTTATGCACATGCTAGAATGGTTTACTGTTTTTACTTACTGTCATATTTTACTGTTTTATTGAACTGCTATTAAGGAGTCCCTTCTCCTTAGTAGGTGCTCATTTGCACAAGCTAGGATGAAAACGATAGCTACAATTTTGGCGACTCCCCTAGTGTTCCTTTGAATTTCTGGTTATAATTTTTAGAAGTTTTTAGTTTTCTGCAATATTTTTCTGTTTTCCTCTTTCGGCTGTCCCTTTCAGCAGTTGGGTTTCCTGCCGTAAATCGCATATTTTTTCCCCACAGCTGAGATCCAATCGCGGCTTTCAGTCTGCTTCCTGCGATCCAACTGCGGCTTTCAGTCTATTTCTCATGATCTCCCCACGGCTTTCAGTCTATCTCCTACGATCCGACCGCGGCTTTCAGCCTGGTTCTTGCGATCCCACTGCGGCTTTCAGCCTGTTTCCTGCGATCTCCCCGCGGCTTTCAGCCGGTTTCCTATGATATCCCCGCGGCTTTTAGCCTATTTCCTGCGATCTCCCCATGGATTTCAGCCTGTTTCCTGCGATCTCCCCGCAGCTTTTATCCTGTTTCCTCCGATCTCCCCGCGGCTTCCAGCCTATTTCCTGTGATCTTCCCGCGGCTTTCAGCCTGTTTCCTGCGATCTCCCCACGGCTTCCAGCCTGTTTCCTACGATCACCCCGTGGCTTTCAGCCTGTTTCCCGCGATCTCGTCATGGCTTTCAGCTTGTTTCCCTTGATCTGTCCACGTAGTTTTGCCACAGACCCGCGATCTGTTTTCTGCACTTTTTTACCCTATTTTGAACCCTGAACTTTGCTGCAATATTTTCTGCACCTACACAGCCACATGTTCTATCTGCAGCCATACTTACCTACAGCCTTTTTTTGCAGTTAGATTTCTGTTCCATTTATAGAGTTTTTTAAAATTTTTAAGCATTTCAATTGAAAAAGAGAAAATTTTGCATTTCAAGTTTAATTTCTACATTATTATTATTAGTTAGAAAGTTGCCCACCCCGTGGCACTTTTGATTGGGTTCATTACCTCACACGCACACACTCTGTCACCTAATTCAAGTGAGCCCTAAAATACTACTTAACACAACCAACATTCTAACCCCACTTGGGGAACACACAAGAATATTGTAGTTAGGTAGGACAGGGGGGATAGGCATCCAAATAACACCCCTCGGTCGCTTACACTTGAGACATAGTTGTTGTCCATTAGGGAACCAAAATCCCCTAGTATTTTTTGGCACGGTCACAACCAGTTTATCAGAGGGCCTCTCCCTTAGGAGGGTTGAAGTAGCCAGACTGGTTCCAGAGGCCTGAGTGGAATACCGCAATCCATTCAGTAACCGAAGGCTACCTACTCGTTGGTCTGCGTGTGGTGTTCTCTTTAGGCCCACACGGTGATAGCATCGGAGTTGTAGATTTACCTTTTCTGGACGTGTCATGAATGGGGTATCTTAGTTGCATTTCTTCTAGGATTGTCTTACTCGGTGTCCCTCCTGGTAGGGGGGTATCTTTAGACACTTGGTTCTACTATCCATATTGTATGACTTGGATTTCATCACCTTGCAGAGGATATGTCTGGTTGAGTCAGAATACTATTTAGCTAGGTGTTTGCATGCTCCCTTACCTCCCTTTGGTCTAGCGAGTCCACTATTTTTATTTTTTAGGAAACCTGCTGCTTATTGGTATTCTTACCATTGTTGTTGACGCTCCGCTTATTGTAGCACAGCTGTTACAGTGAGTGTTTTGAGCTGGTTGTTGGCCTGACTGCCAGATTTTTTGCACTCTCCTTCTGCACACTCGGCTGCATTAGGGTTTTTGAGCTGTTTTTCACTCGACACAACCTTCACATACTTGACACCATCTGTCACCATTGAGTCCCTGAGACATTCTCGACGCCTTCGGGGTGAGCCCCCGTAGCACGGTTCACTTGACATCACCCGTCATAGATGTAGATCTTCATCACTTGATACCACTCATCATAGATCTCGAGCTTTTTCACTTGAATCTACTCAGCGACGACATAGAGCTCCGTCACCCGACTCAGACGCCCCTTATTTCACATCTGATTCTGAGGCAGAGTCCGAGAACCCCACTTACACTGCACCAACCAGCCCCATGGCTGGCACGACATCCAACCCTTTCTTTGTAGGGACCATTGGTGGATCATCTACCACCACCCCAGCTACCACACCCGCTTTGAGTATTCCCTCGATGGGGCCCACACCCACCATTCCGATCACTGTGCCCATTCCAGTGGCTAGCATACCCAACCCAACTCCACTAGTGACTCACACTACCCTTGGCGGTGCAGGACCATCCCATACCACTTCGTTTCTCCCCCTGGGGGCAACATCCCCAACCTGAACCCAGCCCCTCCACTTGGGGGCATTGGCCCCAACGTGGTCACGACCACCAGTATGTCACATCTTTCTACTAGTTTTCCATTCATGGCTAGTCTCAACCTTCCTGACCTGGCCCGACTGACTAACGATCCCATTAGACACGACCCCACGTGGCCTCACATGCCCACCAAGATCCCATCAAACATCCCTAAGTTTGAGGGAAAGGCAGGTGAAGACCCCCAGAACCATATTATGTCCTTCCATCTATGGTGTTCCTCCAACTCCATAGTGGACGACTCCGTCTGCCTCCGTCTGTTACAACACACTCTCACTGGCTCTGCAGCCAAATGGTACATCGAGCAGCCCCATGGGACCCATGCCACCTTTACTTGCCTTGCCTCGACCTTCCTACAGTTCTTTCAGTTACCTGTCCGCTATGACGCGAGAGTTGAGATCCTACTGTCTTGTAGACAGATTACGACCACCCACATCACTGACCACATTCATGAGTGGCGTTGACGCCGAAGCCTGTGCAAAATCAAGTTAGATGACCGTATCTTCTTTGATTGGTTTCTAAAATCTCTCCTTCTTGTCATTGCCAAGGATGTGGCATCCGAGCGACCCCGGTCCGAGGAAGAGGCCATCCTCAAAGCCCAGCAATTTGACCTTATTTACGCCTAGTCTGGTTACCTCTATACCATCATACCTGACGCCCCCTGCGACGATTCCTCCTGACACGATGCGCCGGGGGCATCCCATGCCGCAGATGGCATCATTGGCCGTATTACCTCGCATAACCAGCCCTTTTCCATAGCACGTCCTAGCCCTAGCCCCGACCTTTCATGGGCTACATCCCACTCCGGAGCAACCAATTCGTATGCTCCCATGGCACATCACCACCATTCCCATGGACCCTCATGTCCACCTCAGTGCTTTGGCCATGCATTCCCCGCCTACGCCCCCCGATTGCACCTCAGCTATATTACCACCTGCAAGCCTCCCAAGCTCATGTATCCTCTCAAGCCCCCCTGCTTATTACCCGCCACAGGCAGCACCTACGGCAAACCCACAACCCGTCACAAAGATGTATCAGCAACCCCCACAAGGTTCAACACCTGCACCGCCTCCACCCAATTATTATCCACCACAGCTTTCTCCCGCACCTGCACAACCCTAGAACCGACCTGCTGCCCAAGGGCAGGTGTATGCCCAACAAAATTCACAGCAGAACCAAAATAACCAACGCCAACAAGGCCAGCAAAAATGCGGCAAAGGACGTAACTGCGGAAACAACCCCCCTCCAGACCAAGGCAGTCAACCCCCTAATCCCCTAAACAATAATAACGCGGCAATTTCCAACCAAAACCCTGACCGGTCGCCCAAGCAAGCCAAAAATTCTAATTTGTGAACAAACCATCCTTGTTCTATTTGCGGGGTCTATGGCCATTACACACACGCTTGCCCACATTTGGAGCGGGCTCGACAACTCTGTACTGATGATGCCCACCGCCAAGGGCACGCAGCTCCTTAGGCGCCGCCCAACCCCCCACCACCTCAGACTCAACCCTTGGTGTTACAAAACCCTTTACCAACCCAAGGCGTGGTGAATACTCAACCATTGGCTCCCCCTCAAGGAAACGCTCCACCACAACAGAAAATCACTTATGTCGCTCCTGATCAACCCATGCTATATTCAGGTACCCATCACTTGTTAATGATGTCATTCGTCGATGTCTAACTTCAAACCCGTCGGAACCAATATGGCTCCACCCCTGATGCCCCTCCCGCCGACAAAAACACCAACGCTCTTCCCACCGATCAGTTGTTACGAATACCTCCGGCTCCACTATATGGCACCTCCAAAGCCCCTCGCTTGCCACTTCGCCGCATCAACAATAACCCCAATGCTCGTGCTGCGTCTAATTACAACATTGTAGATGATTTATCTCAGTCCCCCGCAGCCATGTCTGCGTTAGAGGTCTTAAAAAACTGTCCTACACAGCACAAGACTTTGCTTTCATCCATTGGTGCTATTGACCCAACTGATTCACGAATGATGGCCTTCGATTTGGACCAATCCGAACCATGCCTGCCTTCCACATTAGCGTTCCAAGTTTCTGTATCCGTTCGGAATCTTGTCATCCATCGGTGCATCATTGATGAAGGTGCCTCTACATGCGTTATTTCCACATTCGTTGGCAGAAGTTGGGATCCCCTACTCTCCAGCAGTCCACCACTGCGTTGCGAGCCTACAACAGCCGTTCGGCTCAACCCCAAGGTCTCTTAGCTAATGTGCCCGTCCAGTTGGCTAGTAAAATAGTGCTTATTGACATAGAGGTCATCAATGCCCAACTTGATTATAACCTCTTACTTGGCCGCAGTTACATGTACACCATGAGGGCAGTTGCCTCATCCATTTTTCATACCATGATGTTCCCCCATGACGGACGAGTGGTCAAGGTTGATCAACTCACCTATTACGATCCCAATGCCGCCGCTGCACCCAAAAACGTTCTTCCCATGGTTGAACAACTTGTTTGCGGTGAAACTACCTCGTTGGTTTCCTCAATGGGACCTGGAGTTTACTCAGATACGCCGATGACCTCAACATTCCAGTCCATTCCACCCCTGTCACCAACGACCGAAATATCTGACTTATGTACCCTTTCCCACAATACACCAACACCCAACCATCAACTGCCCTTGCTACCCCAACCACCATTGGTGCCTAGTCATGTTGGTGTTACACCCATCCATACAATCCCCTTCCTATTCCCTCGTTCAGGAGTAGTAAGTGCCCCGGTTATGGCTACTCTCAGCCTCCCCAGTTTAACTTTAGGATTACTTGTATGGTACATCATGCCTCCCGTTTCCCCTCTGACACCAAATGTCGTCCTACAACCAGTGCAACCCATCACCACTCCTAGTCAACCACCTCCTGGTGTCACTACTCCTTCCTTGTCCACTAATCCATGCCCTCTTATCAAGCACACTAGGGGCAGAGGCCCACAACCATACACTGCTTTACCCCTGCCCAAAATGGTTAAAAACCCCCCCGTGTTTTGTGCTCCTCCCAAATGCTCGTTGTGTGATGAATTGGGCCATCCTACCCATCAATGTCCACAATTACTCGCATTACAAGAGCACATGAAAATGCTTGATGACAACCCCAACATCTCGGTTGTCCAACTCGACCCGACCCCTAAGCCTCGTGATAAATCACTGCGTACCAACCACCCTTGTGCAATATGCGATATTTACAGCCATTACTAACATCACTGTCCAGATCTCCCAGATTATAGAGAAGCTCTCTACGAGATGAATAACTTGGACCTCGAGATGGCTCCCCCCACCATTGAAGAGATCCACCCCCCAGCATCCCCGCCAACTGGAGAGATTAATACCATTTATATGATCTCTTCTACTAGCACTCCCTCGTCAAACGATTTGACAACCCAAAGTTTCCACAATGATGAGGAGATTCTCGAGGCTCTTACTGCACCTGATTACCCCTGAGAATATATGCATCATTGTTCCTATTTCCTCCCGGAAGAGTCCTCCCCCACCACAGCCACCCAATTTTCGGTTGATTCCAAATATTTCCTCCCCACCAAAGTCGATTGGTTTAAAGAGCCCATTCCCGCTCCCGATGCCTTCGAGGAAGGTAACATGGCCAATATCTCACCCACAATCCACATTGATATCTCTGCCCCAGCTGGTGTCGCTAGGGTTTTCACCCTAGCTTGTGCAAATGAGCACCTACTAAGGAGAAGGGACTCCTTAGTAGCAGTTCAGAAAAACAGTAAATAAAAGCAGTAAAACAGTATGAAATTTAACCTAGCATGAGCATTAACATAAATAATAAAACATGAAAATATGGCAAAATATTTCTCTTTTTGTATTAAAGATTACCTTAAGTGTAGAGGTTGGTGAAGCCTTTGCAGCAGTCCAAGAGGGTTGCTTCCAAGCTTCCAGTTTTGCTCCTTTCTCTTTCTCCAAAGGGTTGGAAATGGGCCAAAGGGGCACTCAAGTGTGAAAGTAGCTCAAGGGTGAGCTAGGGTTTCAGGAGTGATTTTGGCAGAGTAAGGGTGTGGTTGACTGTGGATATGAAATGAGGGGCCTCCATCACCTATTTATAGGTTTTTAGTGGAGTGTTGGCCCATGGTTTTGGGCACCATATGGTTTAGGTCAGCTGTATAGGGTTTTTGCTTCCTTTTTCCCTCTTTTTCCTCTTTTTGTATTTTTTATTCTCTTTTTAGAGGGTTTTTACTATTTTGGAGGAATTTTGGATTATTTTAGGGGGAAAAGGGGTTTTTTTGGCATTTTGGAGGCTTTATTAATGGTTTTGTGGCCTTTTGGAGGCTTTTTAATGGGATTTTAAGTTTTTCGAGGCAAATATGGTAGGAAGTATGGACAAATGAGTCATGTAATGGGGTAGATGAGGTAGTGAACACTTTTTGGGTGTTAATAGATTGCCCCCTAATGTGTGAGGGCAGGAGCTCATCGTATGGCCGATAGACATCATAAGTCTTTTATGGTTTTCCTGGGGTGTGGAGAAGAGAAGAAACGAACTAGAGCCCAGAACAACGGTCCCGAACAAACTGAAAAAATTGAAAGTACATGACCTCAATAATGAATGAGGAATAATCTGAACATATGGACGAGGCGGGCATTCCCATGCTCGTATCAAGATATAGAACAACAATAACAATGGGGTCCAAAATATGGGGACCTGAAATATACATGGCCTCAAATAATGAATGAGGAAGAATCTCAATATTTGGACGAGGCAGGAATACCCATGCTCGTACCAAGATACATAAATAAATGTGAGGCCCGAAAAAAGGGGGACCTGTAAGATACATAGAGAACCATTGTGTACATCATAAGGGTCCATAGGGGACACAAATCTGGGACATACTGCTGGGCTGACCATGTCTGAGCTGAAGAACTGGTGCACTGGAATAACTATAGTGCTGCTGAGTGGGGTACCAGAGGAACTGATGAGCTGCTGGATCATAGTGACGGGGAGTCATATCCTCAATGGTACACTGAACTAGAACGGAACTGGGTACTCAAGGAAGCATATAACTGGATGGCTTCCAAATACAATCTCCAACGCAACCCGGACATCCACGGGAACATATAACTGGGCATTCTGAAGTGACTCACCAATGTGCTAGAGTCGGGGGAAATCCGGGGTCTTCGACCAATAACTAAAGAGATATAAACCCTGCACGATTCTCAACGATGCGATCAAGGTGTTGAAGTCGAGCATGTGAGAAACAACCACTCGGAGAGGCAATGATGACTCCTCTCAAAATGGTCCGTAGGCACTCACCACAGATGGTGATGGGTCCAAGGCGCAGGGACCTCTAGGTCTATCCTCTAGAATAGAGGGGCTGTCGTCGACAGAGGGAGACCTGCAACTAGCAAGGCAGTGATGTTTCCTTGATATGATCGCGAGGTGGAGAACCGAAGTGTGAGAGTACTGATGGTAGGACTGTCATACTGTGGGGAATAACTGGGCAAGTGGAGTGGGTGGACTCAAACTTCCTTTGTTCAGAGTATGATGGTGGGGATGATCGGGAAGCATATGGAACTGACTGGTGGGAAAGGGATCATAGTTGTACTGGATCAAGGATAGTGACTGGGGTGAGTGATACTCGAGTTGGTGTAAAATGGCAGGAGACTGCAGAATACTCTGAACAAAGGCGACCTTATTGGGGGTGCTGCCGAGATGATCGATCATAGTGCTAAGAGGCACGGGGGGACTTCTTCATGGGTTAAGGAACTAGAAGAAGTGTGTTTAAAATGGTACTGTCGTGTGGATTTATACGAGCCAAGGACAGTTCATGTTCGTGATTGCTTTCAATTTTAAGGAGTCTGAAAGC
Organism: Larix kaempferi; assembly: GCA_027924585.1. Classification (NCBI taxonomy): domain Eukaryota; kingdom Viridiplantae; phylum Streptophyta; class Pinopsida; order Pinales; family Pinaceae; genus Larix; species Larix kaempferi. The sequence continues at coordinate 6,392,394 of BSBM01000459.1, read as the reverse complement.
GATAAGAAGACTCTGAAATAAAGGAATGGTACTGTCGTGTGGATTTGTACGAGCTCAGAACAGTGCATGCTCATGGTTGCTTTTAATTTTAGAGAGTCTGAAAGCGATAAGAAGACTCCAGGGGGTTGATTTTTTGTGTGTTAGTCTCCAAGGCCCGAAGAAGCATAAAAGGATGCAATGAAGAACTCTTCTAGCCGGTGTGACTAGAGTATTCCTTTTTCGTAATTAGTCTACCAGGTCCAGAAAAGGGTTAAACTTATACCAGATAGACGCCCTTTCAGGTACTTTAACGAGCATGAAAGGAAGCAATATTGCTCGGCGATCTTTTCATTATTTTAGGAGTCAGAAAAGAGCTTAACAGAAACTCCCTAAGTGCCTTTTTCGTAAAGGACTTGTCTGGCCCGAAAAAGGGATAAAATTATACTGAACAAAAGGAATGGTCAGGCAAGGAGGAAGTGCTCAATCAAGGAACATTGATGATGACCAAGAACGAGGATAGGGGGGAACACTGGTGGGCCTCCTTGCGGGATAATGAATGGTGGCAAAATAAAGAAATAATTGCAGTATGACAGGAGTGAATGGCTCATGTAAAAATGTGGAACAATCCGATGGCGGCCGATGTGGTGCGCAAACTGAGGCAGCAAGGTGTCAGGACACAATGGTGAAATTGTACCTGGTGAGAGTGAGAAATGATCTTAAGCATCATCACGAGCTCATAAAAATGGATCCGGCGATATAAAAAGTGTCAAAAACGGAGAATGACCGAAGTGGCATGCAAACCGAAGCGACGGGGGGATTTTTGGAAAAAATACCCGAAAAATCTGGGTGTGAGAGCGAGAAATGATCTCAAGCATCATCATGGGCTCGGAAAAATGAATCCGATGATATAAAAAGTGTCAAAAACGGAGAACGACCGAAGTGGCACGCAAACTGAGGTGACTAGTGGTGTCTAAAAAATGCTCAAAAAATGATGTGGAAAAAATAAGAAAACAAGTTGACCATCATGACGGTCTCGTTGTGCTGATTCCAGTGGTGGAAACGGTTCAAAAAATGGACTCCGTATGGGTTCAGAATGGCCAAAACAAGAAAAAGTCAACGGACTATAAATAGTAAGTGGGTCCAACATGACAAGTGTCATTTGGACTTGTTGACTTTGACTAGTGATCAGAGTGGACCAGAGCTGAGTTGGTGTTTCTGGATGATCCGACCGGCCGTTTTTAGATCTGGGAGTTACAGGTATTCCGATAAAAGCATACCTGCATTTTCATTGGGTTCGGGGGGGGGGGGGGGTAGTGGGTCCCATGAAATTTTTTGTACGGTCCAAATGGGGTGGACCGCGGGTTTGTGGGGTGGAACCGCGGTCGGGGACCGCGGGTTCCAGGGCGGATCACACGGACGGGGACCGCAAGGTTTGGGTCGGAATACACAGTCCGGTACTGCAAGTTCCGAGGCTGGACACGTGGTTCGGCTCCTACAGGCATGGTCCCGGACCGCGAGTGTAGCCCTGACAGCCGCGGTCGGAAACCGCGGCAAGGGGCCCTAAAGCCACGATTGGGATCGAGTTTTTAGGGTTTCACCGGGGGGGGGGTAATGGTTACTTCTTTGACATGAGTCTGATGAGTTTACCTTGTGTGATTGACAAGATGCCGTTGGTGCTTTGGCGAGAGCGGGATGTCCCGGATGAGATAGTGGATGTCATCCGGAGGGATCGGCATGTGCGGTCTATGTTGGGGTTGTGCGGGCTGCTGAAGTTCGCACAAGTGCCTATGATGCGTTCAGCAGCGCTGCTGCTGAACCGATTAGTGAGCTTTTGGGAGCCGGACATTCATGCATTCAGGGTGCAGGGAGAGAGGGTGGATCTCACCCTCGCAGATGTAGACTTCTTGATGGGGTTGCCCTGTCTAGGTAGGGTGGCAGTTACGCAGCCACGAGTATCCGCAGATGTGGATATGGAGGATATGTTGGAGCAGTACTGTGTTTCGGAGGCGAGGGGTGCAAAGGAATGCACTCCGGGTAGTGGACCTGCAGGAGCCAGTAGTACAGGCAATTGTGGCGTGCGTGGTTCGAGTTTTGGGGTCCCAATCACCTGAGAAGGTGTCCGGGGGCCAGATGCAGCTGGTGGAGCGGGTGCTAGATGGTGTTTATTATGCTTGGGGCCAGATGTTCCTCACTTGTGTTCAGCGGCAGCTGACATCGGTGAAGGAATCTGGAAAAGGATTTTGTTATGGATCCTTTCTATGTGCCTTCTTCATGGAGCGGGTACCTACACTGTGGCCGCGGGTGCCGGTCAGGGCAGGAGGACTAAGGGAGCCGTGCATGGTGCGATGGGGAGAGATGATGCGCCGCCGGGGTGGTGGTGAGGTTGGGAGATAGTTTACTCAGGAGCTCTACCTTCAGTGGTTGCAGATGCCGCTGACACTGGATGATTATCCATACAGAGATATGGACTACACCGGGGATCCGAAGGCACCACGGCTGCCAGGGCAGGCGTGGGGACCAGATGGTACGTATTGATTTGCTTGCATGTTATGGATGTCAAGATTTGTGTATGATAGGTTTAAGATATTGATATGTTGTAACTGACTGATGTATGATCTGCAGATGTTGGACCGAGACCACCACCAGGACATGTAGCTCGCAGGGGGCATGTGGCGGTACCAGCCCTACCAGGCCGAGGGGAGGTGCGTTGACGGGATGCTGAGGGGACTCTGGAGTCCGTACGGATGCTTCTGGATCGGTTGCTGGTGGGAGTGACTGATGATGGGTGGCGGGACGTGGATCCGGAGGTGATTCAGAACTGTCTGAGGGCGCCACGGGAGTTCCGATCGATCGCGATCCGGGTGGCTATTTTGGCGGATAGGGATCGGGCACAGGAGCCCGCAGGGGATGAGGAGCTGCCGAAGGAGGAGCGGGGTGAGGACTCAGAGGCAGATGATGCAGGTAGTGATAGAGGGTATGACTCTGATTAGGGAGTGCAGGGGACTCCCCCCAGTTTTGTAGCTACGGCATGTATTCTATGAGGCGTATTGATGTATAGATATTTTTTGTATAGCTGAGTACGGGGGTACTCAGGACATGTGTATCATATTGACGTTTATTTTTTGATATATATATATGCACATGGATGCGCCTTTTTGCGATGATGAGTTAGTGTATGCACGTGGATGTGCTTATGGTTTGTTATATGTTGGTACTGCACGTGGATGCAAGTAGTATAGGATGATGGGCACGTGGATGCCCTTTGTGTATTTTATGTTATGCAACATGATGTGTGTAGGATTAGGCACGTGGACGCCCTTGTATAGTAATGTGTTTTTATTTTTATTACACATGGATGCAAATGTTTATGTGGTGATAGGCACGTGGATGTTCCTTGCAATCTTTTTGGGTTTTTTATATATTTTTGATGAGATGATATGGGATGATAATGCATGAGGGAGGTTTTACATGGTGTGATTGATGTGCCAATCTAGGATGTTGTTAGCCATTTGATCTGCGACACTATTTTGAGCTCTTGGGACATGGGTGAATGTTATGGATTCAAATTGTTGGCTGAGTTATTTTGTGCGCAGGAATTTTCTGAAGAGGCAGGGATCACGCACCTGATAGCAGTTGTTGAGCTGGGAGACAAGTAGCTGGGAGTCAAGAAACACATGAAGGTGACATATGCCCATCTGGAGGGCAGCAGTCAGGATACCGGTCATAGCATCATACTCTGCCTGGTTATTAGTAGCAGCGCCTATACATATTCCGTCAAGGTGAATCAATTCATGTGAAGGGGAATATAAGACCCATGTTGCAAAAGCCAGGTTTGGAGACCAGCGGCTTGCTCCATCGGAGAAGCCAATGTAATGAGGTGGAAGATGGTCCATCTGTGGTCATGCAAAAATGATGAATGTAAGATTGTGGTAAAAAAGGTGAAAAACAAAAAGAGAGCAAACTGTACAATACGGACCAATGGAGCCGTGGGTTATTTAGGGATAAAAGCACTTAAGATACAACCCATTACGGGGGTTGCGCAAAGGGTGACCTTCTAAGTCAGTTGAAATGTATGCCCCATTGCTGAGGCAGGTCTGCACGATGTAAGGGCCTTGCCACATGGATTCAAAATTTCCTTTACCAGTTTTGTCGTGGGCTTGGTCATAGGCGAGGACGAGGCCCCCTTCATGGAAAGTTCGAGGGTGTACATGTTTGTCGTAACCAGCTTTGGAGCGGTTCTTGGCGGCTTCAATGGTCTGGAGAGTGGCATGACGGTCTTCATCAGCTTGTTCTAGTGATAGCAGACGTTGCTCGAGTGGGGAGGTGTCTGGGAGAAGCTCGACGGCGATGTGTAAGGCAAGTATCTGACACTCGATGGGGAGGACAGACTCTACACCGTGAACTAAATGAAACGGGGTAAAACCGGTGGCGGTTTTGGTGGATGTATGGTAAGCCCATAAGGAAGGGAACAACATGTGGTGCCAATTGGACTTATGTCGGTCAACAGTGAGTTGGAGGATGGTTTTTAAATTTTGTTAATGGCCTCTACTTGGCCATTCCCTTGGGGGTAGTAAGCAGAGGAATATTGATGTTCGAACTTCAGTAGGGTGGATAAATCACGCCAAAGGGAATCTTCAAAGTGTGAACCATGGTCTGAGACCAACTGTTTGGGGACCCCGAATCGAGTGATAACATGGTTAAAAAAGAAATGGGCAGCGGTGTCAGCTTTACAATTGAAGGTGGGCATGGCTTTAGCCCATTTGGTGAAGTAATCGACGGCGACAATGATGTACTTATGGCCATTGGCAGATGAGGGTTTACATTCCATGAATTCGATGGCCCACTTACAAAAGGGGCCAACGGTGACGACTGGGTGTAACGGAGCGGGTGGTGTCCGGGCCTTGGGGGAAAAAAGTTGGCAATTATGGCAATGTTTGACCGCTGTGATGCAGTCGGTAAAGAGTGTGGGCCAGAAGTATCCAGCACGGATGACCTTTTGGGCGGTGGCCATTCCAGAGAAATGTCCGCCGCAGGCATCGCTATGACAGTCATTGAGGACGTGTTTGGCTTCCTCGTGTGTAAGGCAACGACGGAGAATCGTGTCAACCTCTCACCGGTAAAGGACATCGCCTAAGAGGAGATATCGAGAGGCCTGGTGACGGATACGATGGTGTCCATCATGACTGAGGTTGGGTCGAAACTTCTGCATGTGAAGGTATAGCAAAATATCACCGTACCATGGGTCATCAGACGAGATGATGAACAAGTGATTGTCGGGTAACTCATCGGAGATTTGTGGGGACGATAGAAGGGAGGGGAGATTAGTGATGAGCTAGGAAAGCGCAAGGGCTTTAGTGCTCTTAGGGGTTCTAAAAGTGAGGTCATATTCTTGGAGGATAATTACCCATTTAGCAACACGACCTTGCAGGAGGCGTCGGTTTAAGAGATAGACCATGGGGTTGGAGTCGGCGACAACTGTGGTATGACTGAGTAAAATATAGTGTCGCAATTTTTGGATGGAAAAGACCACAGCAAGGGCTAGTCTTTCCTCATATGGGTAACATAGGGGTGGTCCAGACAAGGTCCGGATGACGTAATAAATCACATGCTCCTGGCGAGCGGCGTCTTCTTGAACAGGGACTCCGGATATGGCATAATCGGATGCTAAGACGTAAAGGATGAAGTCCTGAGAGAAATCCGGAGGGGAGATCAAAGGGGCTTGTGTGAGAGATTTCTTGAGGGCTTCGAATGTAGCTTCTGCTTGCTCACCCCAAACAAAGGGTATGTGGGTACGAAGCAGGCATAAGAAACCATGAACGGTGGTGGCATAATCAGGAATGAAGCGACGGAGGAAATTAGATCGCCCCTGTAGACTCTGGAGCTGCCAAAGCGTGCGAGGAGAGGGAAGGTCTATAATGGCTTGGACTTTCAGGGGAACCACAACAATTCCTTTCTGGGAAACAATGAAACCCAACAACCAGCCTGCCAGAACGCAAAAGACACACTTGTGTGGGTTCAAGCGGATTTGATATTTGCGACAACGCAGAAAAACTTGCCGGAGGTCGTTAAGGTGGTCTGATTGTTTCCGGGGAACGAGTTGTAAGGTTGTCAAGATAGACTAGTAGGATATGGACCAAGTCGTGAAAACAATAGGTCATGGCCCGCTGGAAGGTGGCACCAGCATTTTTTAGGCCGAAAGGCATGACGCGATAGGAAAAGGTGCCCCATGGGGTGGTAAAGGCAGTCTTGTACTGATCCTCCTTACGGATCTGAATCTGGTTGTACCCGAAAAAACCGTCCATGAAAGATAGGACTTCATGCCCCGCACACGCATCGATGAGTTGGTCAATAAATGGCGTGGGGAAGTTGTCTTTGGGACAGGCTCGGTTTAAATTGTGGAAGTCAATACATACTCTGATGGTGCCTTGTTTCTTTTTAACAAGGACGGGGTTTGAAATCGGGGAAGTGGTATACGCAATAGGATAAATGAATCCTGCCTTACGAAGTTTCTCAATCTCTGCTTTAACAGTGGGGAGCTTTTAGGGATGAATGGGGCGCTGTTTCTGGTGAATGGGGGGTACATCTGGCCATGTGTCAATGTGGTTCTCTATAATAGCGGGGTCGAGACCAGGCATTTCGGTGTAGGACCAGGAAAAGACATCACATAACTCTTGGAAAAGTTTTTTGTACTCTTCGATCTCATACTCACTGCAGGAGGCTCCTAATGTAATGATTTCAAGAGCCCCAGGTGGGTTAGAGATATCGATGTGGATGATGGGTAAGATGTTGGCCATGTTACCTTCCTCAAAGGCATCAGGAGCGGGAATAGGATCCTTAAACCAGTCGACTTTGGTGGGAAGGAAATCTTTGGACTCAGCTGCAAATTGGGTGGCTATGGTGGAGGAGGACTCTTCTGGGAGGAAATAGGAACGATGGTGCATGTCTTCCCAGGGATAATCCGGGGTAGTGAGAGCCTCTAGAATCTCCTCATCATTGCGGAAAATTTGAGTTGTCAAATCGGTTGACAAGGGAGTGGTAGTCGAAGAGATCATATAAATGGTGTTAATCTCTTCGAGTGAGGATGATACAGGGGGGTGGATCTCCTCAATTGTGGGGGGTGCCGTCTTAAGGTCCAAATTATTCATCTCGTAGAGAGCTGTTCTGTAATCTGGCAGATCAGGATAGTGATGTGAGTAATGGTCGTAAATACCGCATATTGAACAAGGGTGGTTGGTACGCAGTGATTTATCACGAGGCTTAGGGGTTGGATCGAGTTCGACAACCGGGATGTTGGGGTTGTCGTCAAGCATTTGCATGTGTTCCTGTAATGTAGGTAATTGTGGACATTGATGAGTTGGATGGCCTAACTCATTACACAACGAGCATTTGGGAGGAGCACGAAACACGAGGGGGGTTTAACTGCTTTGGGTGGGGGTACAACAGTGTATGGTTGTGGCCCTCTGCCCCCAGTGGGATTGATAAGAGGGGGGGGATTCGTAGATGATGAAGGGGTAGTGACACCGGGAGGTGGTTGACTAGTAGTGGCAATGGGTTGCACCAGTTGTAGGATGACATTTGGTGTCGGCGGGTGAACAGGAGGCGAAATATACCACATGGGTAATCCTAAGGTTAACCCAGGGAGGCTGAGAGTAGCCATAACTGGGGCACTTACTACTCCCGAGGGAGGGAATAGGAAGGGGATTGTGTGGATGGGTGTAACACCAATGTGAATAGGTACCAATGGTGGTTTAGGTAAAAAGGGCGGTTGATTGTTGGGTGTTTGTGTATTGTGGGAAAGGGTACATAGGTCAGATACGTCGGGCGCGGGTGACGGGGGTGGAATAGATTGGAAGGTTGAGGTCATCGGTGTATCTGAGTAAAATTTGGGCCCCACGGAGGAAACAAACGAGGTAGTTGCACCACAAACAGGTTGTTCAACCATGGGGAGAACATTCTCTGGTACAACGGGGGCATTGGGATCATAATAGGTGAGTTGGTTGACCTTGACCACGCGTCCGTCATGGGGGAACATCATGGTACGAAAAATGGATGAGGCAACCGCTCGCATGGCATACATGTAGCTGCAGTCGAGTAAGATGTTACAATCAAGTTGGGCATTGATGACCTCTATGTCAATGAGCACGGTTTTTCCAGCCAACTGGACGGGGACATTAGCTAAGAGACCTTGGGGTTGAGCCGAACAGCCTTCGTATGCTTGCAACGCAGTGGTGGACTGCTGGAGAGTAGGGGATACCAACTTTTGCCAAACGAATGTGGACATAATGCATGTAGAGGCACCTTCATCGATAATGCACCGATGGATGACAAGATTCTGAATGGAAATAGAAACTTGGAATGCTAAAGTGGAAGGCAGGCGTGGTTCGGACTGGTCCAAATCGAAGGCCATCAGTCGTGAATCATTTGGGTCAATAGCACTAATGGCGGAGAGCAAAGTCTTGCGCTATGAAGGATGGTTTTTTAAGACTTCTAACGTAGACATGGCTGCGGGAGATTGGGCTAAGTCATCTACAATGTTGTAATTTGATGCAGCGCGAGCATTGGGATTATTGTTGATGCGACGAAGTGGGAAGCGAGGTGCTTTGGAGGTGCCATCTAGTGGAGCCGGAGGTATACATAACGTCTGATCAGTGGGATGAGCGTTAGTGTTTTTGTCGGCGGGAGAGGCTTCAGGGGTGGAGCCATATTGGTGCCGACGGGTTTGGAGGTTGACATCGGTGGATGACATCATTAACAAGTGGTGGGTACCTGAGTCTAACATGGGTTGATCAGGAGCGGCATAAGTGATCTGTTGTTGTGGTGGCGCGTTGCCTTGAGGGGGAGCCAACGGTTGAGTGTTCACTACGCCTTGGGTTGGTAAGGGGTTTTGCAGCACTAAAGGTTGATGCTGAGGTCGTGGGGGGTTGGGTGGCACCCGAGGAGCCGCGTGCCCTTGGAGATGGGCATCATCAGTCTAGAGTTTCTGAGCTCGCTCCAAATGTGGGCAAGCATGTGTGTAGTGGCCATAGACCCTGCAAATAGAACAAGGATGGTTTGTTCGCAAATTAGGATTTTTGCCTGCTTGGGCGGCCGATTAGGGTTCTGGTTGGCAGGTGTTGAACTTTGTGGGGGTTGCTGATACGTCTGCGGAATGGGTTGTGGGTTTTTCGCAGGGGCTGCCTGTGGTGGGTAATAGGGTGCTCCTCAAATCATTACGTTAGGATCCTCCTGCACTGAGTACGAGATCAGAGAGTACAAAAAACTTTTCAAAGAGTTCTATGATGTCTTTGCCTGGTCCTATATCGAAATGCCTGGCCTTGACCCCGCTATCATAGAGCACCACATTGACACATGGCCAGATGTACCCCCCGTTTGCTAGAAACAGCGTCCCATACACCCATCAAAGCTCCCCGCCGTTAAAGCAGATATTGAGAAACTTCGAACAGCAGGATTCATTTATCCTATTGCATGTACCACTTGGGATTCTAACCCCGTCCCTGTTAACAAGAAACAAGGCACCATCTGAGTATGTACTGACTTCCGCGATTTAAATCGAGCATGTCCCAAAGACAACTTCCCCACGCCATTCATTGACCAACTCATCGATGCATGTGCGAGGCATGAAGTACTCTCCTTCATGGACGGTTTCTCTGGATACAACCAGATTCAGATCCGCAAGTAAGATCAATATAAGACTGCCTTTACCACCCCATGGGGCACCTTTGCCTATCGTGTCATGCCTTTTAGCCTTAAAAATGCTGGTGCCACCTTCCAGCAGGCCATGACCTATTTTTTTCACGACTTGGTCCATATCTTGTTAGTTTATCTTGACGATCTTACAGCTCGTTCCAAGAAACGATCCGACCACCTCAATGACCTCCGGCAAGTTTTTCTGCGTTGTTGCAAGTATTAGATCCCCCTTGAACCCACTCAAGTGCATCTTTTGCGTTCCGGCAGGCCGGTTGTTAGGTTTCATTGTTTCCCACAAAGGAATCACTGTAGACCCCCTCAAAGTCCAAGCCATCATAGACCTTCCCGCACCACGCACGCTCTGGCAGCTCTAGAGTTTATAGGGGAAATCTAATTTCCTCCTTCGCTTCATTCCTGATTATGCCACCATAGTTCATGGTTTCTTACACCTGCTTCGTACTCACATACCCTTTGTTTGGGATGACCCGGTGCAAGCTACATTCGAAGCCCTTAAAAAAGATCTCACGCAAGCCCCTTTGATCTCCCCTCCGGATTTCTCTCAGGACTTCATCCTTTACATCTCGGCATCCGACCACGCCGTGTCAGGGGTCCTGGTTCAAGAAGATGCTACTCGCCAGGAGCATGTTATTTATTATGTTAGCCAAACCTTGTCTAGACCACCCCTACATTACCCGTATGAGGAAAGGTTGGCCCTTGTCGTCGTCTTTTCCATCCAAAAATTGCAACATTACATTTTACTCAGTCATACCACAGTCGTCCCCGACTCCAACCCCATGGTCTATCTCTTGAACCGACGACTTCTGCAAGGTCACGTTGCTAAATGGGTAATTATCCTCCAAGAATATGACCTAAATTTCACAACCCCTAAGAGCACTAAAGCCCTCACACTTTCCCAGCTCATAACCGACCTCCCATCCCTTTTGCCGTCCCCACAAATCTCTGATGAATTACCCGACAATCACATGTTCATCATCTCGTCCGATGACCCATGGTACAGTGATATTTTTCTATACCTTCGCACGCAGAAGTTCCGACCCGACATAAATCGTGATGGACGTCGTCGTATCCGTCACCAGGCCTCTCGATATCTCCTCTTGGGCGATGTCCTTTACCGGCGAGGGGTTGATACTATTCTCCGTCATTGTCTTACACACGAGGAAGCCGAACAAGTCCTCAATAAATGTCATAGCGACGCCTGCGGAGGACATTTCTCTGGAATTGCCACTACCCAAAAGATCATCCACGTTGGATACTTCTGGCCTACACTCTTTACCGACTGCATCACAGCGGTCAAACATTGCCATAATTGCCAACTTTTTTCCCCTAAGGCTCAGACACCACTCACCCCACTACACCCAGTCGTCACCGTTGGTCCCTTCTGCAAATGGGCCATTGACTTCATGGAATGTAAACCCTCATCTGCAAATGGCCATAAATACATCATTGTCACCGTCGACTACTTCACCAAATGGGTTGAAGCCATGCCCACCTTCAATTGTAAAGCTGACACCGCTGCCCATTTCTTTTTTAACCATGTTATCACACAATTCGGAGTCCCCAAACAGCTAGTCTCAGACCATGGTTCACATTTTGAAGATTCCATTTGGCGCGAGTTGTCCACTCTTCTGAAATTCAAACATCAGTATTCCTCTGCTTACTACCCCCAAGGGAACGACCAAGTAGAGGCCATTAACAAAATTTTAAAAACCATCCTCCAATGCACTGTTGACCGGCATAAGTCCAATTGTCATCACATGCTTTTCCTTGCATTATGGGCTTACTGTACATCAACTAAGACCGCCACCGATTTTACCCCATTTCATTTAGTTCACGGTGTAGAGTCTGTCCTCCCCATCGAGTGTCTGATACCTGCCTTACACATCGCCATCGAGCTTCTTCCAGATACCTCCCCACTCGAACAACATCTGCTATCATTAGAACAAGCTGACGAAGACCGTCGCGCCACCCTCCAAACCATTGAAGCCGCCAAGAACCGCTCCAAAGCGGGTTACGACAAACATGTCCACCCATGAACTTTCCGTGAAGGAGACCTAGTCCTCGCCTATGACCAAGCCCACGATAAGATCGGTAAAGGGAAGTTTGAATCCATGTGGCAAGGCCCTTACATCGTGCATACCTGCCTCGGACATGGGGCATATATTTTAACTGACTCAGAAGGCCACCCTTTGCGCAACCCCCGTAATGGGTTGTATCTTAAACGCTTTTATCCTTAAACAAACCCGCGGCCCCATTGGTCTGTATTGTACAGTTTGCTTCCTTTTTTGTTTTTCACTTTTTTACCGCAACCTTACATTCATCATTTTTGCATGATCACAGATGGACCATCTTCCACCTCATTACATTGTCTTCGTCGATGGAGCAAGTCGCTGGTCTCCAAACCTGGCCTCTGTAGCATGGGTCTTATATTCCCCTTCACATGAGTTGATTCACCTTGACAGAATGTGCATAGGCGCTACTACCAATAACCAAGCGGAGTATGATGCTATGACCGGTCTCTTGACTGCTGCCCTTCAGATGGGAATATGTCACCTTCATGTGTTCCTTGACTCCCAGCTACTTGTCTCCCAGCTCAATAACGGCTACCAAGTGCGTGATCCTTGCCTCTTTAGAAAGTTCCTGCGCACAAAACAACTAAGCCGACAGTTTGAATCCATAACATTCACCCATGTCCCAAGAGCTCAGAATAGTGTCGCAGATCAAATGGCTAACAACATCCTAGATTGGCATATAAATCACACCATGTAAATCATCCATCATGCATCATCATACCATATCATCACATCAAAAAAATATAAAAATCCCAAAAGACTGCATTTACAACAAGGGGCATCCACGTGCCTATCATCCAAATAATATTTGCATCCATGTGCAATAACATAAACACACAACTATACAGGGGCATCCACGTGCCTATCCTAACACATATTGTTGCATCCATGTGCAATACATAATACAAAATAAACAAGGGGCATCCACGTGCCTATCATCATACACCATTTGCATCCACATGCAATACACACATACAAGAGACCACAAGCGCATCCACGTGCATACAATAAACATAACTGCAAAAGATGCATCCATGTGCATATCTATATAAATAACCATCAATGTTATATGCATGTCCTGAGTACCTCAGTACTCAGCTATACAAAAAATATATATACATAACAAGACCTCATCACATACATGTCGTAGCTACAAAAAACCCTGAGTGTCCATACACATCGGGGGGGAGTCCTCTGTACTCCCTAATGAGAGTCGTACCCTCCGTCACTGCTTGTATCGGCCGCCTCCGACTCCTCACCCCGCTACTCCTCTGGCAGCTCCTCATCCCCTGAGGGATCCTACGCCCTACTCCTCTCCGCCACCCGAATCGCAATCGATCGAAAGTCCCGTGGAGCCCCGAGGCAGTCCTCGATCACCTCCCGATCCAGGTCCCGCCACCCCTCATCAGTCACCCCAACCAGTAGACGATCTAGGAGAACCCGTAGGGACTCCAAAGTCCCCTCAGCGTCCCGTCGACGCACCTCCCCTCGGTCCGGCAGGGCTGGTAAAGCCACATGTCCCCTGCGGACTACGCATCCCTATGGCGGCCTCAGTCCAACATCTGAGAACATACATAGTCAGTACCAGCATATACATCTATCAACCCTAAACATACACAAAATATGACATAAAACAAAAAAACAGATAGATACATACCATCTGGCCCCCATGCCTGCCTTGGAGGTCGTGGCGCCTTCGGATCTCCTGTGTAATCCATATCCCTGTATGGATAGTCGTCCAAAGTCAGCAGCATCTGTAACCACTGAAGGTAGAGCTCCCCCGTGAAGTATCTGCTGACCTCTCCGCCACCCCGCCGGCGCATCATCTGTCCCCACTGCACCATGCGCAGCTCCCCCAGCCCTGAAGCCCTGATCGGCACCCGCAACTGCAGTGTAGGTACCCGCTCCATAAAGAAGGAACAGAGGAAGGATCCATAGCAAAATCCCTTTCCAGATTCCTTCACTGAGGTCAGCTGCCATTGAATGCAGGTGAGGAACATCTGGCCCCAGGAAAAGTATGTGCCCTACCCTACAGCACTCGCTCCACTAACTGCATCTGGCCCCCTGACACCCGTTCGGGCGCCTGAGACCCCAACACCCGAACCACACACGATGCAATCACTCGCACTGCTGGCTCCTGCAGGTCAACAATATGAAGTGCATTTCTATGCACTTCAGCCTCCGGAATGTAGTAGCGTTCTAGCATCTCCTCTACGTCTACGTCCGCGGACACCCGTGGCTGCATATCCACCACCCTGCCCAAACAGGGCAGTCCCATCAAGAAGTAGACATCCTCCAGGGTGAGATCCACCCTCTCCCCCTGTACCATGAATGCCTATATATCCGGGTCCCAAAACCCTAACAACCTATTCAGTAATAGCTTTTCTGAACGCATCATAGGTACCTGTGTGAACTTCAGAAGCCCACACAACCCCAATGTCGACCGGACATGCCGATCCTCCTGGATGAACTCCATCATGTCATCGGGGATCTCCCACTCCCGCCATAGCACGATCGGCATCCTTTCAATCACACAATGAAAACTCATTAGACCCACGTCAAATAAATAACCTTTTCCCCCCCGGTGTAACCCTAAAGCACGATCTAGATCACGGCTTTAGGGCCCCTTGCAACGATCTCAAATCTCGACTCTCGGGATTTGAGTTGTGATCGTAGATTGCGGCTGTTAGGGCTACAGTCGCGGTCGTGAATCATGGATTTTTTGATCCGAGTCCCGATCTCGGACCGCGACTGTAGGAGCTGAACTCGCGATCCAGGATCGCATGTTCAGCCTCCGAACTCGCGATCCCAGACTACGATTCCACCCTGGAAACCCATGATCCATGCCCTCGTGGACCGTACAGACCCCCCTGGGGACCCACCACCCCCCCCAAACCCAGCAAAAAATTACAAGTATGAGTTTAACGGAATACCTGCAACTCACGGATCTAAAATCGGCCGGTCGGATCGTCCAGAAACAACACCTAAGCTCTGGTCCACAATGATCTCTTGTCAAAGTCAACAGTCCAACTGACACTTGTCATGTTGAGTCCACTTACTATTTATAGTCCATTGACTTTTTCTTGTTTCGGCCATTCTGCATCCATACGGAGTCCATTCTCCGAACCGTTTCCACCACTGGACTCAGCACGATGCGATCGTCACGATGGTCGACTCGTTTTCTTATTTTTTTCGCACCGTTTTTTGCGCATTTTTTCTAGACACCCCACATCGTCTCGGTTTGTGTGCCACATCGGCCGTAGCCCATTTTTTATATACTTTATGTTGTCAGATTTTGTTTTCCACTCGTTTTCTTATTTTTTTCGCACCGTTTTTTGTGCATTTTTTCTAGACACCCCTCGTCGCCTCGGTTTGTGTGCCACATCGGCTGTAGCCCATTTTTTATATACTTTATGTTGTCAGATTCTGTTTTCCACGCTCGTGATGATGCTTGAGATCATTTCTCGCTCTCACCTCTAAATGTTTTGGGTATTTTTTCCAAAATGCCCCCCGTTGCCTCGGTTCGCGTGCCATCTCGGCCATCGTCCGTTCTAACGTTCCTTATATCGTCGGATTCAGTTTCTTGAGCTCGTGATGATGCTTGAGATCATTTCTCTCTCTCATCAGGACCAATATCAACATTGTGTCCCGACACCTTGCTACCTCGATTTGCGTGCCACATCGGCCGCCATTGAATTGTTACACATTTTTACATGAGCCCTTCACTCCATCCATACTGCAGTTATAGCATTGTTTTGCCACCATTCATCATCCCGCAAGGAGGCCCACTAGTGTTCCCCCCCACCCTCGTTCTTGGTTCTCATTGATGTCCCTTACTTGGCCATTCCTTTTGTTCGGTATAATTTTATCCCTTTTTCGTGCCGGACAAGTCCTTTACGAAAAAGGCACTTAGGGAGTTTCTGTTAAGCTCTTTTCTGACTCCTAAAAAAATGAAAAGATCACCGAGCAATCTTGCTTCCTTTCATGCTCGTTAAAGTACCTGAAAGGGCGTCTACCTGGTATAAGTTTACCCCTTTTCCGGACCTGTTAGACTAATTACGAAAAATAAATACTCTAGTCACACCGGCTAGAAGAGTTCTTCATTGCATCCTTTTATGCTTTTTCGGGCCTTGGAGACTAACACACGAAAAAGAACCCCCCTGGAGTCTTCTTTTTGCTTTCAGACTCTCTAAAATTGAAAGCAACCACGAGCATGCACCATCCTGGGCTTGTACAAATCCACACGACGGTACCATTCCATTATTTCAGAGTCTTCTTATCGCTTTCAAACTCCTTAAAATTGAAAGCAATCACGAGCATGACCTGTCCTGGGCTCATATAAATCCACACGATAGTACCATTTTGAGCACACTTCTTCTAGCTCCTTACAAACCATAAAGAAGTCCCCCCCATTCCTCTCGGCACTATGATCGATCATCTCGGCAGCCACCCCAATAAGGTCGCCTTTGTTCAGAGTATTTTGCAGTCTCCTGCCATCTTACACCAACTTGAGTATCACTCATCCCAGTTACCATCCTTGATCCATTACAGCTATGATCCCTTTCCCACCAGTTAGTTCCATATGTTACCCAATCATCCCCACCATCATACTCTTAACAAAGGAAGTTTGAGTCCACCCACTCTACTTGCCTAGTTATTCCCCACCCCCACAGTATGTCAGTCCTACCATCAGTACTCTCACACTTCGGTTCTCCACCTCGTGCTCCTATCAAGGAAACATCATTGCCTTGCTAGTTGCAGGTCTCCCTCTGTCGATGCCAGCCCATCTATTCCAGAGGATAGACCCAGAGATCCCTATGCCTTGGACTCATCACCATCTGTGGTGAGTGCCTACGGACTATTTTGAGAGGCGTCATCAGTGCCTCTCCGAGTGGTTGTTTCTCACATGCTCGACTTCAACACCTTGATCGCATCATTGAGAACCGCGCAGGGTATACATCCCTTCAGTTATTGGTCGAAGACCCCAGATTTCCCTCGACTCTAGCACATGGGTGAGTCACTTCAGAACACCCAGTTATATGTTCCCGTGGATGTTCGGGTTGCGTTGGCAGTTGTATTCTGAAGCCATCCACTTATATGCTTCCTTGAGTACCTAGTTCAGCTCCAGTTCAGTGTACCATTGAGGGTATAGCTCCCCGTTATTATGATCCAGCAACTCATCAGTTCCTCTGGTACTACACTCAGCAACACTATTGTTATTCCAGCGTATCAGTTCTTCAACTCAGACATGGTCAGCCCGGCAGTATATCCCATATTTGTGTCCCCTCTGGACCCTTATGATGTACACAGTGGTTCTCCATGTATCTTTCAGGTCCCCATTTTTGGGCCTCACTATTATTTTATATATATATCTTGATACGAGCATGGGTATGCCTGCCTCATCCATCTATTGAGATTCTTCCTCATTCATTATTTTAGGCCATGTATCTTTCAGCTCCCCATTTTTTGGACCTCATTGTTATTATTATAGATCTTGATACGAGCATGGGAATGCATGCCTCGTCCATATGTTGAGATTATCCCTCATTCCTTCTTGAGGTCATGTATTTTTAGTTTTTTGCAGTTTGTTCGGGACCGTTGTTCTGAGCTGTAATTCATTTCTTCTCCTCTCCACATCCCAGGAAAACCATAAAAGACCTATGATGTCTATCGGCCATACGATGAGCTCCTGCCCTCACACATCAGGGGGCAATCTGTTAACACCCAAAAAGTGCTCACTACCTCATCTCCCTCATTACATGACTCATTCGTCCATATTTCCTACCATATTTGCCTCTAAAAGGCCAAAAAACCCCCTTTTTCCCCAAAATCATTTAAATTCCTCCAAAAATAGCAAAAACCCTCTAAAAGGGCCCCAAATTCCCAAAAATCAAATAAAAGGGAATAAAAAATACAAAAAAGAGGAAAAAGAGGAAAAAAATGAAGCAAAAACCCTATACAGTTGACCTAAACCATATGGTGCCAAAAACCATGGGTCAACACTCCACCACTAAAAACCTATAAATAGGTGATGGAGGCTCCCCATTTGATATACACAATTTCTCCCATCCTTATGCTGCCAAAAATTCTCTTGAAACCCTAGCTCTCCACTTGGAGCTAATTTCCCACTTGAGAAACCCTTTGGCCCATATCCAAAACACCTTGGAAGAAGGAAAATGAACATCACTGGAGCATTGGAGCAGCCCCTGGACTACTGCAAAGGCTCCACCAACCTCAACATTTGAGGTAAAGTTAATACAAAACAAATTTTCATTATCTTTTATTGTCTTTTTATGCACATGCTAGAATTGTTTACTGTTTTTACTTACTGTCATATTTTACTGTTTTATTGAACTACTACTAAGGAGTCCCTTCTCCTTAGTAGGTGCTAATTTGCACAAGTTAGGGTGAAAACCCTAGCTACAGTTGGGGATGTCATTATTACATTTGGTCATGTAAAGTCATTGAGGTAAATCCTCCATTGTAAGTGAGGGCAATAGTTCCCCCTAGAGTCAGTTAGATTAGGGTTATTGAGTCCCCTAGAGAATTCTGCCCAATCAAGTACAATTGGGGCCCGACCTAGTAAGTGAAAAGGTCAACTGAAAGATAAAGTATAAATAAAGAGTGGAGCTCTCTCATTTTATCACCACACTCACTCACAAGTTCGCAAAAGTGAGAGAGAGGACAAGTTCGCATAGGAGGAAAAGAAGAGGAGCTGCATAAGACCATCTTTGTTTTGGGGTTTTACTTTTGTGATATTGTATTGGTGACGATTCTATCTCTGAGGAAGTTGCGGGGTTTTCTCCTTTATGTTTTCCCTGAAGAAATTCTTTGTGTCTATTTTGTTATGTTGTGCATGTTATTCTTTCAATTAAGATCCTAGATAAATATTGATTAAAAGTAGAAAATCTAACATGGTATCAGAGCTAACCTGAGAAGAAGACATTGTGCAGATGCAGAATCTAGGGCTTATTAATTTTTGGACTTCTCTCAACAAATCATCAACGAAAAGAGGCTAGGCTAACTCGCCTAAGGAGGGCGCATATTTCTATTGAAGCAAAAGTTGATTCCGAGAATTTTCATTTTCTGGCCCGTCACTACTACTGGAAGTGAAAAATTAGGGCTTCTCACAAATTTGGAATTTTGGAGTGTAATTGGCATAGGAAGGTGCACCTCTCCAAGATAGAAATTTTTGAGTGGGTGAAACTCCCAGAAAGTCAAACCCTAGTTTGACTTTGGACTAGAAATTGCAGAAAACTAGAATAAGCCAGAAACTGCAGATTAGAATTTTGCAAGTCAATTTTCAAGGGTGAAATTTTGGAATCTTCAGAAACCAATTATACCAACATACTCGCCTCAGTCAAGCGCATCTATTTTTCCAATCAAAAGTTCCAAATTCCAAGTTTGAAAAATTAGGGTTTCTCTGACAAACCCTAGGTCAGCTCCAGAACCGGTTTCGACAACTTAAAGTAGTAAGACCTAAAAGATTTTCTATTTCCATTTGAAGTTATCATTAAAGATGTCTCACCACACCAATATTGAGGATAAGCTTGAAGGGGATGATAACTTCCGAGCATGGAAGTATAGGATTGCACTTGTCCTTGAAGAGAATGAATTGGACACATATGTGAATGAAGAGGTTCCAGCAGTAGAGAGAGATGAGGCTAAAGCCTTACACAAGAATAAATTGGTTAAGGCCAAGAAGGTCATTGCATATTCTATTAAGGATCATCTCATCCCACATGTGTCATCTTTGAAGAAACCTAAAGAGATGTTTGATGCCTTGACCAAGTTATTTGAAGGGAAGAATATAAATTGGAAGATGAACTTGAGGAAATAGTTGAAGAATGTGAAGATACAAAATGCAGAGACCATGCAGTCTTACTTTACAAGGGTCTCTCAGATCAAGGATCAACTTGAAGTCGTGGGACAAAATGTAGAAGATGGAGAAATTGTGATGACCACCTTGAATGGTCTCCCAAGATCATGGGACTCATTCATTCAAGGGATTTGTGCTAGGAAGAAGTTAATCACATTCAGTAGGGTGTGGGAAGAATGCTCATAAGAAGAAGCTCGACTTGTAGCTCGAGAAGAGAAGATGGGAGAAAACGATGATTAAGCCCTCATAGCTCACTCCAGGAGGAATAATAACAAGAGGGAGCACCATCACAGTAAGAGGGAGAAACAACACCACCAAATTCAAAGGGATAACTTTAGAAGATTAAGGAGAGATCTATCTACTGTTAGATGTTATACATGCGATGAGAAGGGACACTACTCCAGATATTGTCCCAGAAACAAAAGTGTCTCCACAACAAGAAGAACAAAAATAAAAGGCACCATGCTCACACTGCAGAATATGATGAACCCGCAAGGAAAAGAACCTGAGAAGAAGAAATAGATGATTCTTCAAGTGATGAAGAATAGTGTATTGTAACGAAGGTAACCAGTTACAAGGGTTCATTCAGAAGGTTCCACCTCATAAGATAAAATATAGAGATGACTTTCAATATTACATGAAAGGAGTAGGAGAAGGTACTATAGAGTTGGACTCTGGAAAACAAATAAAGGTCGATGCTCTATGGAAGCCTCTCATCAATTTCAACATTGATTAAGGTACAGAATAAAGGACACACAAAGTCTACTCTAACAAGTGTAGAATACTTTCTCAACATTTTCGATCATAAGAAAGGAAGGCATAGTGTTGGTTGTGGAGCCAGATCTTTTAGTCTCATAGATGATATTGTATCAGCCGTGTTTGTACCCCAGTTCTATATGATGTGTAGGTGGACTGTACACTCACCCCAGTGGGGGGGGTGTGGGGGGGCATTGCCCCCCCATGGGGTTCTAGGGGGGCCCATCCCCCCTGGCTGGGGGGTCTAGGGGCCAGCGGGGGTTTGGGGGCAACGCCCCCGAAGAAAATTTTTGGGGCTGTTTTCGCCAGCTGTTTTGCGGGCCCATGGTTTTGGGTATCCCGTGGTATTTTCCCATTGTATTTCCCTTATAAAAGAAAGACATTGTAATACGGCTAGGGTTGATGTATTAGGTTTTATGCATTGTAAAGATCTTTGAGATTGGGAGAGAGACTGTGAAACAGAGAAGAGGAAGTGCAGCGGTTGTGCTGCAAGTTGTATCCCTTCATCTTGCTGGACGGTAATAATAATAAGGACTGGCAAATTCAGTGTGGACGTAGCCCAAGTTGGGTGAACCACGATATATCTGTGTCTCTCTTGTAATGTGTATGTGTGATTATATTTGCATTTCTGTTTATTGTTATTGCTCTGCGATCCTGTTTTTCTAACAATTGGTATCAGAGCCAAAGGTCTATTTGGAAGTTAAACCCGCAGGAAGCTAGGGTTTCTGGTTCGAGTGGGAGCAATGGCAGAAGAAGGAAAGTTTAAGGTCGAGAAGTTTAACGGCCAAAACTTTGGGTTATGGAAGATGCAAATGGAGGACTATCTGTACCAGAAGGATCTATTCCTACCATTGGGAGGAAAAGCAAAGCAGCCGACGACTATGAAGGACGAAGAATGGGTGGTTCTTGGCAGAAAGGCTCTGGGAACAATACGGTTGAGCCTGGCTTCGTCGGTGGCTTTCAATATCTCAAAAGAAACGACAACAGAGGGTTTGATGAAAGCATTGGGTAAGTTGTATGAAAAACCCTCGGCTTCCAACAAGGTATTTCTAATGAAGCATTTATTTAATATGAAGATGTCTGAAGGTGGATCTGTTACTGATCATTTAAATGAGTTTAATACGGTTACAAATCAGCTAAGTTCTGTAAGTGTGAACTTTGATGATGAGGTTAGGGCTCTTCTAATCTTGTGTTCATTGCTAGAAAGCTGGAATAGCTTGGTCATGGCTGTAAGTAACTCTGTCTCTGGTTCAAACACCTTGAAATTTGATGATGTTATTGGTGTTATTCTTAGCGAGGAAATGCGAAGAAAAAGCACAGGTGAGACATCAGGTAATGCGTTGACCATGGAGAGCAGAGGAAGACAAAATGAGAGAGGAAAGAGCCAAGGTAATCGTGGAAAGTCTAAAACGGGCAGATCCAAGTCCAGACTGGGAAAGATAGAGTGCTGGAACTGTGGAAAGAAAGGACATCTGAAGAAAGACTGCAAATCTCTAAAGAAGAAAGGAGATGCACAGAAGGAAACTATCCAGGAAGCAAATGTAGCAGGTGATGTGTTACAAGATGCTTTGATTCTTGCATTAGATAATACTAGTGATTATTGGGTAGTAGATTCAGGAGCTTCATGTCATGCTACACCCCATAGGAAATACTTTCATGAGTATGTTCCTGGCGATTTTGGACATGTTTTATTGGGTGATGATGAGCCATGTAAAATTGTTGGAATGGGTAAGGTATGGATAAAAGTTAAGAATGGAACTGATTGGCTGTTGAAAGATGTTAGGCATATTCCTGCTATGAAAAGAAATCTGATCTCAACAGGACAGTTGGGAGATGGCGGCTGTCTATCTACGTTCGGAGAAAAGTAGTGGAAGATCACTAAAGGATCAATGGTGATAGCAAAAGGAGAAAGAGTAGGTACGTTGTATTTATGTCCTCATAATACTGACCATTCTATCTCTTTAACTTCCACAGGAACAGATACAGCATTGTGGCATCATAAGCTTGGCCACATGAGTGAGAAGGGGATGCAGATTCTCCACTCAAGGAAGTTACTGCCAGATTTGAAGCAGGTAAGTTTGGAATTCTGTGAAAACTGTGTTTATGGAAAACAGAAGAGAGTCGGATTTCTCAGGGTTGGAAAACAGAAGAAGAATGAAAAATTAGAGCTTGTGCATACAGATGTATGGGGACCGGCTCAGGTACAATCTCTTGGTGGCTCTCATTATTATGTTACATTTATTGATGATGCAACTAGAAAAACTTGGGTTTATTGCATTAGACAGAAATCTGATGTGTTTGCTACTTTTAAGAAGTGGAAAGCTTTGGTTGAGAATGAGACAGGAAAAAGGTTAAAGTGTCTCAGATATGATAATGGAGGTGAGTACTGCGGCAAGGAGTTTGATAGTTACTGTTCATACCATGGGATTCGTAGAGAGAAGACAGTCCCAGGAACACCACAGGAAAATGGTGTGTCAGAAAGGATGAACAGAACGATCATGGAGCGTGCAAGGTGTATGCGACTGCATGCAGGGTTGCCCTTACAGTTTTGGGCGGATGCTGTAAATACTGCTGTTTATTTAATAAACAGAGGACCTTCAAATGCTTTGGATGGTGGTATTCCAGAGGAAGCATGGACAGATAAAAAGGTAAACTACTCATTTCTGAGAACGTTTGGTTGTGAAGCATTTGTCCATATTGATAAAGAAAATAGAACAAAGCTTGAAGCTAAATCCAAGAAATGTACCTTTATTGGATATGGGGTTGATGAATTTGGTTATCGTTTATGGGATTATGAAAATAACAAAATCATCAGGAGTAGAGATGTGATATTCAATGAAAAGGTCATGTATAAAGATCAGTTGCAGGGAAAGAAACAGGAAAAGGAAAGCACAGAGTACATAGTGCTTGATGAAGTTAAAGAAAATGAAGTTCCGAAGGTGCCAGAAAATCAAGAGCAGCAACAAATACGTGAAACTCCTGCAACTGTAAGAAGATCTACCAGGTTAAGTAGACTCCCTGAACGATACTCTCCTTCAATGTATTATTTATTGATGACTAATTCTGGTGAACCAGAATGTTATGAAGAAGCAATGCAGGTGGAAACTAGAAAGAAGTGGGAGCAAGGCATGAATGAGGAGATGGACTCATTGGTAGGAAACCAGACTTGGGATTTGGTTAAGTTGCCTGCTGGTAAAAGAGCATTGCAAAACAAATGGATTTACAGGTTGAAGGAAGAAGAAGGAGGTAAGAAGCAGTACAAGGCCAGACTTGTTGTAAAGGGGTTTGCACAGAAGAAAGGTATAGATTTTGATGAAATATTTTCTCCTGTTGTAAAGATGACTTCAATTAGGACTATCTTAAGTCTAGTGGCGGTAGAAGATTTGCATCTTGAACAGTTAGATGTAAAAATGGCCTTCCTCCATGGGGATTTGGAGGAAGAAATATATATGCAGCAGCCACAAGGGTATGAGGTCAAAGGTAAGGAGGATCTAGTATGCAGGTTGAAAAAGAGCTTGTATGGTTTGAAGCAAGCTCCAAGGCAGTGGTATCTAAAGTTTGACAGGTTTATGACAGAACAAGGTTATAGTAGATGTCATTCTGACCACTGCGTTTATTTCAAGAAGCTAGACAATGGAAGATATATTATCTTGTTATTGTATGTGGATGACATGCTTGTTGCAGGGTCTGACATGCAGGATATAAATGTACTCAAAAGGAAGCTAGCTAATTCATTTGCAATGAAGGATTTGGGTGCTGCAAAGCAAATCCTTGGTATGAGAATAATGAGAGACAGGAAAAATTGCAAATTGACATTGTCTCAAAGTGAGTACATACAAAAGGTGTTGGAGAGGTTCAGAATGCAGAATGCAAAACCTGTAAGTACACCTTTGGCTAGCCATTTCAGTCTAAGTAAGGAAATGTGTCCCAAGACACAAGAAGAGACAGATTACATGTCCAAGGTTCCCTATCAATCAGCAGTTGGCAGCTTGATGTATGCCATGGTGTGCACAAGACCAGATATTGCACATGCAGTGGGAGTTGTGAGCAGATATATGAACAATCCAGGTAAAGAACATTGGAAGGCAGTACAGTGGATTCTCAGGTATTTGAGAGGTACTACCACTGAGGCATTATGTTTTGGAGGTTCAGACACTGTTCTACAGGTATATGTTGATGCAGATATGGCAGGTGATAAGGATAGCAGGAGGAGTACCATAGGGTATGTGTTTACTGTAGGTGGAACAACAGTAAGCTGGATTTCGAAACTACAGAAGGTTGTTGCACTTTCAACAACAGAAGCAGAGTATGTTGCCATTACAGAGGCTAGTAAATAGATGATTTGGTTGCAGAGGTTTATGGAGGAAGTGGGTAAGAAGCAGAAGGATAGCAAACTGTAGAGTGACAGCTAGAGTGCCATTCATCTTGCAAAGAACTCAGCATTCCATTCCAGGACTAAACATATACAACTCAAGTACCATTTCATACGCTTTGTTCTGGAAGATGAACCGTTAAAGTTGGAAAAGATACATACTAGCCAGAATCCTGCAGACATGTTCACAAAGGTAGTGACCAAAGAGAAACTGAGTTCGTGCTCGGTTTCAGTTGGCCTTCTAGCATGAAGGTGAAGAGGAGAAATTTGCTAAGTCCAAGTCCAGCAAGTGTAGCAGCGGTGGAGTTGTTGTGATCAGTCTCCAAGTGGGAGATTGTTGGTTGTGGAGCCAGATCTTCTAGTCTCATAGATGATATTGTATCAGCCGTGTTTGTACCCCAGTTCTATATGATGTGTAGGTGGACTATACACTCACCCCAGCGGGGGGGCATCGCGCCCCCCACGGGGTTCCAGGGGGGCGGGGGTTCGGGGGCAGCGCCCCCGAATAAAAATTTTGGGGCTGTTTTCGTCAGCTGTTTTGCGGGCCCATGGTTTTGGGTATCCCGTGGTATTTTCCCATTGTATTTCCCTTATAAAAGAAAGACATTGTAATACGGCTAGGGTTGATGTATTAGGTTTTATGCATTGTAAAGATCTTTGAGATCGGGAGAGAGACTGTGAAACAGAGAAGAGGAAGTGCAGCGGTTGTGCTGCTGGTTGTATCCCTTCATCTTGCTGGACGGTAATAATAATAAGGACTGGCAAATTCAGTGTGGACGTAGCCCAAGTTGGGTGAACCACGATATATCTGTGTCTCTCTTGTAATGTGTATGTGTGATTATATTTGCATTTCTGTTTATTGTTATTGCTCTGCGATCCTGTATTTCTAACACATAGGACCTCAGAATCAGACGATGAAGAAGAATACTCTGTCAGAGACTCCAGTAGTTCCCGCAAGGAAGCAAAGATCAAGAGGGATTCCACCCAACAAAAAAACAAAGATAAGTATTTGAATTGTCATTTCTTATATATTTATTTATTTAAATAATATTGTTCAGTGGTGTACATACTTATGTTCCTATATTTAGGTTGTGTATTATGCATATTATGATATTTTCATTAATGAATAGTATACTACTAATATGTATGTGATGGGTAAGTGACCTATGGTACTGTACAACATTCCATTGCTACTTATCTAGAATGAAACCTTTTTGCTGACATGTTGGGAGTAGTGCACACTCTTAACAATGTTCTCGTAGAGATGGAAGGCATCTAGAAAGTTACGGGAGATGGATGAATGCTGTACTGAAGCATTGGCTAAGATAATTGCATGATTGTATGACCTATGTCTTTATGCATAAGAATTTGTTCTAAAAACTATGAGATGTTTCTAATCATACAATCGAACTTGACTTCTAGGAAAGATTGTGTACCATCACCTACAAGAGAGACTTTTTTCGAAGAACAAGCGACGAAGATCAAGAAAACTACCTATTGAAGACACTGAAGAACCTGAAGTTCCCAGGATTCAAGATTCAGTGATGGAAGAAGCGATTCCATAAGATAATGAAGATCACGAGATGGAAGAACCACAAGAATCTGTATATCCACCTCGTGAGAAGAAATCCCACAAGAGGAAGCCAACATGGGTACGAGAGGCAATACAATATGTAGAGAAGTATGGCGCTCCAAAGGGGATGCACAGAGAAAGCAAGAGACCTAGGCCATACTCCAGTTATGTAGCCGTGTTGTGCGACATCATTGACAAAGAACCTTCCAACTATGAGGAAGCAACAGAGAAGAAAGAATGGAAGGATTCCATGATCGAGGAGTACCACTCGATCATGAAGAATGATGTTTGGGATGTAGTTTTGAGACTAGAAGGGAAGTTCATTGTGACTTCCAAATGGATCTACAAGATCAAGCATGTTGCAGATGTAAGCATAGAGAAACACAAGGCAAGGTTTGTGGCACGTGGCTTCTCCCAAAAAGAAGGCATAGATTATGAGGAGACATTTGCACCTGTATCCAGATACACTTCCATCAGATCAGTACTTGCATTGGCTGCAGTGATGAAATGAAAGGTACACCAGATGGATGTAAAGACAACATTCTTGAATGGTGTAGTAGAGGAGGAAGTGTACGTGGAGTAGCCACTTGGATTTGAGACACATGACTGGGAGACTCATGTGCAAATTGAAGAAGGCCTTGTACGAATTGAAACAGGAACCTAGGATGTGGTACAGAAGGATGGATAGTTTTCTGATGAGCTTGGGATTTACCAAGAGTAAAGCATATTCCAACCTTTATTACAAGGTTGAAGTGGGAAATCCAATGATACTTCTACTCTATGTAGATGACCTGTTTGTAACAGGGGAGGATGGGCTCATTACAGATATGAAGAGGAAACTTGCCATAGAGTTAGAGATGAAGGACCTGGGTATGATGCACTATTTCCTAGGCATGGAGGTGTGGCAGAATACAGATGGGATCTTCCTTGGACAAGGGAAGTATGTGGTAGAGATTTTGAAGAGATTCAGAATGATGGACTGCAAGGCCATGACCACACCTATGGCATCGAATTTGAAGCTACTATGTGATGCTTCATCAGAGTCAGTTGATGCCACGATGTATCGTGAGATAATTGGGTCATTGATGTACCTGACAAATACAATACCAGACATATGATTTGTTGTGAACACATTGAGCTAGTTCCTGACGGATCTAAGACATGTTCACTTGATTGTTGCAAATCATATTCTAAGGTACTTGAAGGGTACAGTTGATTATGGGCTCAAGTATGACGCGAATCAGAAGATTAACTTGCTGGGTTATGTTGATTCGGATTGGGCAGGTAGTGCCGCTAATAGGAAGAGCACTTCAGGATGCTACTTCAGTATGGGATCCGGTATGATCTCTTGTTTTAGCAGGAAGTAGACATGCGCGACACTGAGTACAGCCGAAGCAGAGTATGTTGTAGCTTGTTCGACTAGTTGTGAGGCAGTATGGCTTAGGAAGCTACTGTCTGATTTGTTTGATCTCCAGTTAGATGCGACTTGTATATTCTGTGACAACCAGAGTTGTGTGAAGTTGTCCGAGAACCCGGTGTTCCATGACAAGTCAAAGCATATTGAGATCAAGTATCACTATATCAGGGATATGGTGCAGAGAGGAGCAGTGAAGCTCCAGTATATTGTGATGGATGAGCAAATAGTTGATGTTTTGACCAAGCCGCTAGCCAGAGTGAAGTTCAGAGAGAAGCTTGGTGTACTCCAAATCGAGGTTCCTTCCAAGGGGAAGTGATGAGTCTAGAAGACGCGGATGCACAAAGCCTTTCCTGAATGGTGGCAAGATAGTCCTACCATGTCGGTTGATGTAAGTGTCGATCATTTCCTGAATGGTGGTAGGAAAGTCCTCCCATGTCAGTTGATGTAAGTGTTGCGCCTTTCCCGAATGGTGGTAGGAAAGTCCTCCCATGCTGGTTGATGTAAGTGGAGTGCCTTTCCCGAATGTTGGTAGGAGAGTCCTCCCATGTTGGTTGATGTAAGCGTTGAGCCTTTCCCTAATGGTGGTAGGAAAGTCCTCCCATGTCAGTCGATGTAAGTGTTGTGTCTCACATGGTGGTAGGTTGGTCCTCCCATGTTGGTATATTTGTGATGTGCATCTGGGTTGTGCTCCATGTGACGATGAGATGATCTGGACATGATGAGGCAATAGTAGGAGATGCAAGTGATTACTGTGGCAATGTAATGATTGGTCCTGGGTTGTACCTACTTGATGGATTTATCGCAGAGATGATGAAGACCTAGATGAGGGATAGGCCTACATCCAACATGAAAAAGGGTTGGCTCTGTAGAAATTCCTATGACGAGGAGATTCGAGAGATGTCACCAATCGATGATCGACATGATGAGGATTGCAGCAGCGACGATGATGATCCAGTGTTGATGATGATGTTCCCGCATTGATGATGATCCAGCGATGAAGACTTGTGTCTAGATGTGTTGATGACTGTGTCAAGAGAATACATTCCTAGTTAAGAGGGAGTGTTAATGTAATTGTAACTTCATAAGATATTCACTTGTATTTTATATTGTATTTATTAATGTATTTTATTTGTACCTCTGACAAAGATGTTTATTCCTCCGGCCAGGGATGTCATTATTACATTTGGTCATGTAAATTCATTGAGGTAAATCCTCCATTGTAATTCGGGGCAATAGTTCCCCCTAGATTCAGTTAGATTAGGGTTATTGAGTCCCCTAGAGAAGTCGACCCAGTCAAGTACAACTGAGGCCGACCTAGTACATGAAAAGGTCAAGTGAAAGATAAAGTATAAATAGAGAGTGGAGCTCTCTCATTTGATCACCACACTCACTCACAAGTTCGCATAAGTGAGAGAGAGGACAAGTTCACATAGGAGGAAAAGAAGAGGACCTGCAGAAGACCATCTTTGTTTTGGGTTTTACTTTTGTAATATTGTATTGGTGACAATTATATCTCTGAGGAAGTTGCGGGGTTTTCTCCTTTATGGTTTCCTCGAGGAAATTCTTTGTCTATTGTGCTATGATGTGCATGTTATTCTTTCAGTTAAGATCCTAGATAAATATTGATTAAAAGTAGAAAATATAACAGTATCATTATTATATGTAATAGTTCCATTAAGATTGGAGATAAAAAAAATCATGGAGTTCATCTGCAATCTCAACATCCTACAACCTGTCTTAATCTCTAGACACCGTCTTGACAAAATCTGAAAATCCAATTTTGAAACCCTATCAAGTGCTAGGTCAAAACTAAGGTTTGGAAAAACTGAAATTTGTCTCCACATATAGATTCTAGATGCACCCTACTAGGGAGAATTCCAAAACATTATTTTTCAGTCTGATTTGTGGCTAGAAAGGCTCAAAACTGGAATCCCTAATTTCCTGGTTTCGACAAGAATCAGGTCAAAATTCAATTTTCACAAAAGTGATATATGCATTTTTTCACAACCCTATTTTTCTGGGCCTACTTTTTTGGACCCTAATTTTTCAGGCCTTCTTTTTCCAAACTGCTTTTTTGGACCTGCTGCTTTTTCGAACCTGCTTTTTTGGACCTGCTGCTTTTTCGGACCTACTGCTTTTTCAGACCTGTTTTTTTTGCCCTATTTTTCACAGCCCTAGTTTCCATATTAGGGAAAAAACAGTCTTTGGCAATGGCTTCTATTCAGAAATTCTCTGATTCCATGTTAGATTTTTAACATAGTAGTATAATTTTCATCTCTTTCAACTTCAATTTCATAATTCATTTCATCCCACAATTATAGCATCATTCATTTGCAGTGAAAAATAAAACAAGGATCACTATAAGAATAACCATGCACAAGAGAAACAAGGATTTATCCTGGGAAACCCGAACTCGAGAGAAAACACAGCAAAAATTTCTTAGAAGAAAAATCAATCCAATACAAGAACAATACCAATCAATAAGATTAATCCCTAGCACAAGAATGTGCTCTCCATCCATAAGAAACCCTAGCGAGGGTAGATATCTTCCAAGAGAATAAGAGAAAACCCCAAAATTACTCCATGTGACTTTTGCTAGTCCTCCTTGAGAAGTGTGCACCACTTGAGAGAAGAAGATGTGATGTGTGAATGTGTCAACTAAGTGTGAGAACACTCATATTTATATTCTTCAGTTGACTAGAAGTTTCCACAATTAGGTCGACTTGTACTTTTATTTTATTATTTATTTATCTTTCAAACTTGACTTGTCATTTTGTTTTCTAGGGTCAATTTACCACTTTTACTGGGGCATTTGTGCTCTTCCTTGCCTTCCACTTTCTTTAAGACTTCTTCAATGGATTGTCTTGACTCTTTGGTTATTTCTTCATCATAAAAAAGTTCTTCTTGTTGATATCTCCTCACATGTGGTCAAATTCTTTTCAGTAGAGCTCTAATGTTGATTTGACCATACTCTAAGAAGTCCCAAACACTTCTTAGAGCCAATCATCAAATTCAACCTTGGATTAGACTTTGTTTAATATACAAAGATATAAGATCCCCTTGTAACATAGACAAGTCATCTTACTCTACAAGAATATATCACTCCGGCTAAGGAGCACTCCCACAAGGAGTACGCAATGTGACCCCTATCCCCCTATAGTCCAATCCACATGATTGAATGGGGCAAAGCATATGAGCCACAAACAAGGGCTACAATGGGGCCATTCTCTCGGGTCGCGAACCCATCCAAGAGAATGATCTGCATAATGTTTTCCCAATGCCGAAATCATGGAGAACATCAACACACATAACACTAAGGAACATTTTAAGCCAAAAAATAATAATCTTAACTTCCTATAAAAAAAATAAAGTCAAGGATCAAAGTTCTAATCCTTTGAACCATGGATTTTTTGTAGGGATCTATAAGCCCCCTAACATTCTATGAAGCTAACTTCATTTAAGAATACTAACAATGCAATGCATATCTCCTTTATCACAATTATTTGCTAGTAATGCAATGTATATTTTCTTCATCACCAATATCAATAAGCTCAAGCAATTCCTCGTGGGGATTCAGAGACACACTTTGTTAAGATTATATGCTACTAAAGACTAAATTCTAACTTCATGAGCATTTAATACATTTTCACAATAGCAGCATAACAAGGATCTTTGAAAGATACACAATCACAAGGTACACAACAATATATCTTGGGAAACCCTCAAGGGGAATAAAACCCAACAAGAACTTCCTCAATATAGATTACCAAAGTACAATGCCCAAAAATAAGTCTCACAAAGAAGAGAGACAAAAACCGAAACTCTAGAGCCAAGTCAATCCTCCTCCTTCGCAAACTTCCTCTCTCCTCTAATGTGCAATGCTTGAGTGAGTGAATGGTACAAATGAGGGAAAGACTCCCTCTATTTATACTTTACTTTTACTTGACATTTAACCTAACTAGGCTGGCCTCACTTAACTTGACTGGGTCGACCTCTATAGGGAGACTCAAAATAATAATAATAATAATAAACTCTTTTGGGTGCTATTGACCCAACTTACAATGGAGGTTTTACCTCATGACTTTTACATGACCAAATATAATAATGACATCCCCGAATGGAGGTAAAACATCTCCGACGGAGTTACAATAATAAAGTACAAGTAGAATATTCTTCGAAGTTACATTAATTCAACACCCCCCCTTAACAAGAAGGGTATTCTACTGACAACAACAACAACAGATGTGGCTCTACACAACATCATGCAAAGGAGGGAGGAGGAGGCATCATCAATAACATCATCTGGAACATTGGTTGGTACATCTATAAATCATTGGAAGTTCTTCAACAACATCAATACCAGCAACTGGAACAATTTGCTGGAACATCATCATCTGCAGCATGAAGTTGGAACATCATCATCTGTAGCACGAAATTGGAACATCATCATCTGCAACATTGGATCATCATCATCTGCAGTGCTGGAACATTTTTTTTACAGTGCTGGAACATCATCTTCTGCAGCACTGGAACTGAAGTATCATCATCATCATCATCTTTAGTACAAAGCTGAAGTATCATCATCATCTTCAGTACGAAGCTGAAGTATCATTATCATCATCTTCAGTATAGAGCTGAAGTATCATCATCATTATCTTCAGTACAGAGCTGAAGTATCATCATCTTCAACAAGAATTTGTTGGAACATCAACATCATTTGCTGGAATATCACCATCAGCATCATCATCATTGTCAGCAAGAATTTGCTGGAACAATATCATCATCAGTATATGAATACTAAAACTACATCATCAATCATCAGTAAGTAAATACTGTAACAATAACATCAATCATCAGTAAGTAAATATTGAAACAACAACATCAATCATCAGTAAGTAAATACTGAAACAACAACATCAATGATAGAATGAGGCTGGCTCATCATCATAAAGCTGGAATAACATCATCATCTTCAATAGGTGCATCAACAACCAATATGATCCTTCCTTTCAGAATTTCGAGATCATGTTCAACACCGGTGATCCTTCCTTTCAGAATTACGGGACCATGGACAATCCTTCATTTTGGAATTATGAGATTCTGGTCCATCAACACCGGTGATCCTTTCGGAATTACGGGATCATGGACAATCCTTCCTTTTGATATTACGGGACTCTAGTCCATCAACACTGGTGATCCTTCCTTTTGGAATTATAGGATCATGGACAGTCCTTCCTTTTGGAATTACGGGATCATGGACAGTCCTTCCTTTCGGAATTACGGGACTCTAGTCCATCAACTCTCATGATCCTTCCTTTCAGAATTACAAGATCATGGACAGTCCTTCCTTTCAGAATTACGGGACTCTAGTCCATTAACTCTGGTGATCCTTCCTTTCGGAATTACGGGACTCTAGTCCATCAACTCTGGTGATCCTTCATTTCGAAATTACGGGATCATGGACAGTCCTTCCTTTCAGAATTACGGGATCATGGACAGTCCTTCCTTTTGGAATTATGGGACTCTAGTCCATCAACTCTGGTGATCATTCCTTTCGGAATTACAGGATCATGGATAGTCATTCCTTTTGGAATTGTGGGACTCTAGTCCATCAACTCTGGTGATCCTTTCTTTCGGAATTACAGGATCATGGACAGTCCTTCCTTTCGGAATTACGAGACTCTAGTCCATCAACATTGGTGGTTCTCAGATAATCCTTCCTTTCGGAATTACGGGACTCAGTCTTTACAGAGCTACCACTACAACACACTTGGACAATCCTTCCTTTCGGAATTACGGGATCATTGTCCACTACTCACATCTTAGACAATCCTTTCTTTTAGAATTACAGGATTTTAGTCTAAGGATCAACATTTAAGACTATCCTTCCTTTCGGAATTACGGGATCATTATCTAAGGATGATCAATCCCAAGTGCACCACCATAGTATCATCAACACTACTCCCCCTTCTGAGGGAAGTCCTTATGGACTACACCAAGCTTGTCACGGAAGTGCTCAAACTTCACACAAGACAGAGGTTTAGTCAACGCATCTGCAACCTACTCATCGGTGCTCACATATTTGAGCTTTGCAGCTCCCTTCTGCACCATATCTCGAATGGTTCTTGATCATCTTCACGCAGCTTTGGTTATCACATAGAATCATTGTGGTATCCAACTCCAGATCGAATAGACCTGAAAACAACTTCCGAAGCCATATGGATTCAAAAATGGAATGACGGGTAGCCTTCTCTTCTGATGATCTTCTATGTATCCATCTATTTCATCTTTCTAAGTCATTAGATACTAAGTTCTCGAACTCTGTTGTAAGTTCTCTCTTTCACCCATCTATGAGCTTCTCATCTTCAACCTTGTAGAAAAGGTTGATGTCTCATCACTCTAGGTGATCCTTGATCTCATCATTCTATCCATGGGTGACTTCTGAGCCCGTACAAAGTCTTCTTCAATCTGCACACATGTGGCTCTCTAAGTCCTAGAGGTTGCTCGATATCTTCTTCTACTTCGATTACACCATGATTATGGATGCTAGAGCAACATCTCGTCATAGTCGACTTCCTCTACTTGATTTCATAAGTCTTGTTTATAGTTGAACCATTGTCACTTGTTCTACGGAACAAGTCTCATCATTCTTCATTTGTAGGTGATTGTGTACGATACTCCCTACAAGTCAAATTCAGTAGCATGGTTAGAAACACTTCATAGTTTCCAAAACATACGCATAAAAACATAAGTCACACTGTCATAATGCTATCTTAGCCAATAACACAACATTCATCCATATCCCACATTCATATGGTAACTTTCTAGATGCCTTCCATCTCTACCAGAACATTATTAAGAGTGTGCACTACTCCCAATATGTCAGCAAAGAGGTTTCACTCTATATAAGTAGCAATGGAATGTTGTATAGCACCCTAGGCTACTTACCCATCACATGCATATTAGTAGTAAACTACTCATTAATGCAACTGTTCTAACATGCATACTATACTTCCAAAATCTAGGAATATAAATATGTACACAACTGAACAATATCATTTAAACAATTTGATAAAATGACAATTCAAATACTTATCTTAGTTTATTTGGTAGGATTTCTTTTTATCCTAGTCTCTTTGCAGGGATTACTAGAATGTCTGTAATGTCCCCAGCTTGACCCTATTGCATTAATATTGTAAATGATGTAAATATTGTTATTTAGTCATGGTGAGGAGCTCAAGGCCAAGGCCCCGCCATTGATTTATCGTTCTATGTATCGGCAATTAGAATAGATGCATAGAGTCCTTGTGCTAGCTGTGCACAATGTAAAATCGAACATCATGTAAATATGCAATTTTAATGAAAAACCCACAACCAGCTACGCAATGCAACAAAGAGATGGGGGCATGATCTTTACAAGGAATAGGGAGGGAAATTATTCAAACCCTTGAGCCAATGGTGTTAATCCATGTGTCAGTGGGGAAATCCATAAACCACCAACTACCCATTTTGTCTCATGCACCCAATCATTTAATTCTTCCAAAGATTGGTTGGGACAGTTATTGTCTTGGGATTGGAGAAGTATGGCAGTCAGATTTTCGTGCATGGGCAAGCCATCAACCTGAAAATCGTATTTTTGGCTTGTTGGGCAAGAAAACCCCCACGAAATGCTGCCTAAGGAAATTCCTCATGGATTATATCCTTCCTCTCACGGAGTCTGAGCCCACTGGAATTTATCCTCACGTTTTTCACCATAGCCCTGCGTTTTTCCATGCCCAGGAACGCGTTTTGGTATTTTTGCAGCAGCTGGGGAAGGAGGGACGCGATTTTGGACGGAGGGAGAGGTCGTTTTTTCCCCTGGGGCGTTTTTCTGAAATGGGTTACCCTCCCAGTCGATTTTCCTAGTTACCAATTCGTTTTGAGTCTACCCACATTTTTCTGAAGCTCAGGAAAACCCACTGTTGGGAACTTCACTGTATAGACGTTTTTCTCATGCCCAACACTTATGCTTTTGATGTTATATGCACCCATCTCTTAACAGCCTGAAAAACCCAATTGCTGATTGGCTTGGCTGATTTTGATATACCTTTGGCTATGTGAGAGCCTGTTTTCCCCTTTTTCTTGTGGAGATCATGCCCAGCTCGGGGGTGGCAGTGGTGCTGAGAGATTGAGGAGCACACTGGCCTACGGTTGGGTGGAATGTTGCAGAAGCGTAGCTGGTTGCTCATGGATTACTTGGTTTAAGATAAGTATTCTCATTTGATAATTTGATATTGCTTAATTGATGAATGACATGAAAATCTGGAATGTATGATGGATG
This sequence comes from Larix kaempferi, assembly GCA_027924585.1. Classification (NCBI taxonomy): domain Eukaryota; kingdom Viridiplantae; phylum Streptophyta; class Pinopsida; order Pinales; family Pinaceae; genus Larix; species Larix kaempferi. The sequence continues at coordinate 6,356,321 of BSBM01000459.1, read as the reverse complement.
TTTGTTAATTCTGCAAATGATTTACTTCTGCTGTGTTTTCTTAGATTGTACATCTGCATGCCTGTCTTTTTATATATGTGGATGTTGTATTTAGTAAACATCGGGGCCAATTGCCCGGTTTTAGCACAATGATCCTCTCTATCTTGCTGGTATGATAGGAGGGGACATTACAATGTCTGATGGTGAGCTCTACTCCATCATCTGATTCTGAGGTCATGTGCCTTTCTTGCTTATGATTTATAATGATGATGAAGTCTTCTACCATAAATCAAAGCTGTTTCTAAGTGATCTTATGTGAGCCACCTTCTTTTGACCCAATAACAACTACATCTTATATAAAAGTAATTCTAAAGCTAAGATATAGTACATCCTTCTTCATCATCAAAGTTCCTGAATCAAGCTTGTATGTGGCTTCTCCTATTCTCCTAGTGAAACTTTATAAGGGGAGTCCTTTTCTTCAAGATTGGAGAGAGTGCTTTGAAACATCACTATTATAAGACATATTCTTCAATTTCTTCCTTTGGTAACTTCCTGGGAGGTCCTTCTTCTTCTTCTTCTTCTTCTTCTTCTTCATCATCTTCTTCTTCTTCTTCTTCTTCTTCTTTGGCAAAATGAGCATGGTGTCTTTTGTTATTATTCTTTTCTCATTGGATAGTCTTTGGCAATATGTCCCATCTTATCACAATAATAACATTGATAAGTATTTTTGCTTGTGGTTTCATTTCTTGTACTTCTGAAACTTCTTAGGAGGATGAAACTCCTTATGAGTTTCCTTCTTGAAATGGGATTTTCCCTTTCCTCTTTTAGTATGAGTAGCTAGGGGTTGATCATCATCTCTGAGTAGTGCTTCTCAATTTGCCACTCTAGCTTCCTCTTGAACACATTCTTCCCATACAACTTCAAATTTGTAGACTTTCTTTTCTTGCACACATTGTCTAGATAAAAGAGTCCCAAGGTCTAGTAAGACCATTGAGAGCAATCATTACTAATTCTTCTTCGTCAAGATTGTCTCTAATTGCTTCTAGTTGTTCTTTGAATTGAGAAACCCTTGTAAAGTATTCTTGGATAGATTCACCTTGATTCATCTTCGTGTTTTTGAGTTAGGTTCTCAAATTCATCTTTCGATTGATGTTTCTTCCTTCATACATTCTTGATAGGGCATCAAACATCTCCTTTGGAGTTTTCTTGGAGGACAATTGAGGAATCAACTGATCCTTGATGGAGTTTGATATGATCCTCTTGGCTCTAATCATGTCATTCTTATGCTTTTCCTTTGTTTCAACTTCTTCGGGCTCTGGCACAACTTCTTTAACAAACTTTGAAAGATCAGTCTTCTAGAATGAGACCAATCCTATATTTCCAAGCACGGAAGTTTTTTATGCCTTCCAACTTGTCTTCAAGCTTAGTGCTTGGAGCCATCTTATCATGGAGAGCAGAGAATAACCAAAAATTAAACTTTCTCAAAAGTAAAAACTGAACTCACCAAAAGATGCACTTGACTGAGGCGAGTATGCTGGTACAATCTGTTTATGAAGAATCCAAAATTTCACCCTTGAAATTTGACTTGCAAAATTCTGATTTGTAGTTTCTATTTTTTTTGGTCCAAAGTCAAACTAGGGTTTGCCTTTCTGCAACATTTAGCCACTGAAAAACTTTGATCTTGGTGCCAATAGATGCTCCTATGAGGGGCGCACTTCCCTATGCACCTTGCACTCAAAAATTCCACTTTAGTAAGAAACCTTAATTTTCATGCTCAGAGAAAGAGAGAGAGAGATTTACCCTACGAAAGTTGCTCTTTTCAGGCTAGCTCTGATACCATGTTAAGATTATATGCTACTAAAGACTAAATTCTAACTTCATGAGCATTTAATACATTTTCACAATAGCAACATAACAAGGATCTCTGAAAGATACACAATCACAAGGTACACAACAATATATCCTGGGAAACCCTCAAGGGGAAGAAAACCCAGCAAGAACTTCCTCAATATAGATTACCAAAGTACAATGCCCAAAAATAAGTCTCACAAAGAAGAGAGACAAAAACACAAACTCTAGAGCCAAGCCAATCCTCCTCCTTCGCACACTTCCTCTTTCCTCTAATGCGCAATGCTTGAGTGAGTGAATGGTACAAATGAGGGAAAGACTCCCTCTATTTATACTTTACTTTTACTTGACATTTAACCTTAAATAGGTCGACCTCACTTAACTTGACTGGGCCGACCTCTCTAGGGAGACTCAAAATAATAATAATAATAAACTCTTTTGGGTACTATCTACTCGACTTACAATGGAGGTTTTACCTCATGACTCTTACATGACAAAATATAATAATGACATCCCCGAACGGAGGTAATACATCTTCGACGGAGTTACAATAATAAAGTACAAGTAGAATATTCTTCGAAGTTACATTAATTCAATACACTTTCCATACTAAAAGCCTAGATCCAAGCATCCAAGGTATGAACCTTGAGTTGCTTTGAAAATTCCCCAAAATTTAAGGCCCTGTGAGCATTTAACAACAGGGCAAAGGGTGTGCCCTTCAACCCCCACCTTGAGGAGAAAAGGCTTGGGATGGGCACAAAATCCACCCTCCCAATACCAATATCATGGGCTTATTAGTGGTCAATGGGACTTTTGGGTCATAATTTCCTTATTGCTCTAAGAACTCTCTTAGACTCATGTACCCGTCCATCCTCATTATTGACTTAGAGAGGCATTTTGACCCTAGGAGTGAATATAAAAAATTATCATGAGCAATTGGATGTCAAGTTTAACCAAAAGGATTCAATCCCAAATTCTATGATCCAAACCTTAACCCTTCAACCCCCACCACAAGGGGAGGAAGCGTGGGATGGGCACAAAATCCATCTTTCCAATGACCAATTCCATGGGCTTATTAGGGGTCAACAACATTGAAGCAATGATCGATTTGGTTCAATAGTACTTTTAGGTTGCAATTTCCTTATTGCCCTAAGAACTCACTTGGACTACTTGTTCCCATATCCATCCTCATTATTGACCTGGGAGGCATTTTGACCTTGGGAGTGAAATTTTTTTATCTAGAGCAATAGGGTGTCATGTTTGACATAAGGGGGCAATCCTGAATTCTATGATCCAAACCATGACATGAGACACTTCGTTAAGAGGTTAATATACTATGCAAGTTGTTTAAGAAATATCAAAATGGCATGGGAAGGAAAGGGCAACACAGTTGGGCAAATTGCACAAATAAACATGTTGAACCCATAGGATCAAAACCAATAATGTGTTTCAACAATGGTTGCACAGTGAGATACTTCTTGAAATGAAAGCTTAAAAAGCCTTTTGTCAAGCTTCAAGTGCTCAAACAATATCCCAATGGCTTCTAGACCTCCTTGACCTAGCAGGGCTTAATAATGGCCTTGCAAGGAACTCAACCAAAGAAATACCCGAGAAGCTAAGTAGCATGGACTAAGAACATACTGGCGTACCCTCTCATACCTCACCTTGGCCTGCAACACCTTCACGTACTCTACTATATTGTGGTGAATTTGGAGACATACCCCAATTTCAAGTACATCAATGTTGCTTTTAGCATAAAAAGAGTTTTTTAATAGTTAAGAGAAGCCTTTTGTCAAGCTTCAAGTGCTCAAACAACAACCCTATGGCTTCTAGACCTCCTTGACCCAGCAGGGCTTAATAATGGCCTTGCAAGGAACTCAACCAAAGAAATACCCAAGAAGCTAAGTAGCATGGACTACGAACATACTGGTGTACCCTCTCATACCTCACCTTGGCCTGCAACACCTTCACGTACTCTACTATATTGTGGTGAATTTTGAGACATACCCCAATTTCAGGTACATCAATGTTGCTTTTAGCATAAAAAGAGTTTTTTAATAGTTAAGAGACCCCCCAATAGGCTACTCTTAGGGTGAGCCTAGTACGAAACCCTATAACAACCAAGTGTTGCCCCCCTTTTATACCTTGAAACCCTAATTTCATGCTCACTTTTGCATTTTCAGTTTGGCTATGTGCACTTGGAAAAAACCATGGAGAAGAGAGATGCTCACTTTTGCATTTCAGTTTGGCTATGTGCACTTGGAAAAAACCATGGAGAAGAGAGATGCTCACTTTTGCATTTTCAGTTTGGCTATGTGCACTTGGAAAAAAACCACGGAGGAGAGATAGAAGTGCATTGTTCACTGTTTTATTGCAGGAAATTAGTGTTCAACAGTTCGACATTAAATATTTTTTTTTCTTCTCAGCATGAGTCCCTACACTCCAATTTCATCAAGTTTCAAGTTCATATATTTTTTGTGTCATTTCTATGCTGTGTCTGGAAATGAAAGGAATGTCAACCATCACTATTGAATCATGAATGCCAATTAACGAATGGACACTAGAATTATTTGAATCTAAAAATGAATCCAAATCATTGTTAATTTACATTAACTTTAGTTCTCTTCCTTTTTCCATCTTTTATTGTTTATATAAAATTTGATATACATACCTTGACATACCTTTTTCCCCTGTTTCGAAAAGTATTGTGGCAACATAGCTGAGAAGTGTGTGCTTTCTAAGATTGTCAGAAACTTGTGCATACTCATCCACAGGTATTTCCACAAGAATTTCATCAGGGATGGCTCATTACCTCATGAAGCACCTTTCTGAAAAACTTTTGAGGAGCCTTCGATGATACCATTGTGCTTGCAACTGGCAGACATATAGTGCTACTGTAGATAACAACAACTTTCAACAGACTAATTAATCCAAAGGGATGCCACAAATAGGCAAGCAATGGCCTTGCAACAGGCAGAAATGGCCACTACTCTGGCCAGCTAATTTTCAAGACAAACAGAACTGAGATTAAGGGCGATAGTGAGAGAGCGGATGCATGAAGAGCTAAGCCACCTTTTTATGGTGGTATTTGAGAAATAAGTGCTACTGCTTATTAAAGGTCAATGACTTGATTTGAATGTCCATGTTCCATTTTGTTTGAAAAATAAACAAAGCGTTGAAATGAAAACAGTGTAATGACATCCTACAGCTCCAGAAATGCTAGAGCTATTAAATTGGTTTCATAATTGTTCAGGCTTCAGCTGGCTTTGTATCTGTAAAAACCGATGATGAAAAGCAAATAAATTGCCCAAGAATCTGCTTTAGGACTATAATAAATTGCCCAAGAATCTGTAGGACTATAAAGATTCCATTCGTGTTGCATCAGAATGTTAAATTGAATGTGCTTTACAGAGCAGAAATAGGCTCTGCGCGCCCATTGGCATCCATGTACTAATGTTGAATTTCATATGGAATTGAAAATTATAAATGGTCAAAGAAACTAATGTAGCCCCTTTGCAATCTATACATGGTGCACCACAAGAAATGTAGTATATACAAGCTCAATAAATGGTTGACATCCAGGCTGTGAAAAATTAGAATAGGAAACAACTATCTCCCTGCATGCGGCCTTGTCATCAGCTGCACATAGCAAGTACATCAAGCATTATTAGCAGCCCATCATTGTAATAAGAAATATTCAATTAAATTGCCTTCTAAAGTAGCTGGTTCGAAGCACATAATGTAAAAAGGTATCCCACCTCTAATCCAGTGATCTCTCTAGCATCCGTCTCTGCATTTTGGACATCTTCATCTAAAGCAACTCCATTTAGGTTATCTGGTTCTAATCTTAGAGATTGCTGATAAATACGCAGGGCAACAATCAAAATGAAAGCTGCACAACAAAGTAAAGTGTACAATGTGAGGCCCCTATCCACCAAATATTTATTCATGTAAACCTGATAGATTAGCAACACAATTTGGGTTATCTGGTTCCAATTTCTATTCTCAAGACTGCTTATAGAGGCACAGGGCAACAATCAAAATGAAAACTGTACAACAAAGTAAACTGTGAAATGTGAGGCAACTATCCGCCAAATATAGATTGACCCCCTCATATATTTGGCTTTATCATACCTCCTGATATGCGAGCTGTAGCCGAAGATAAGTTCCAAGCAAGAGCAGCTGATGAAGCTAACACTGCTTTCTTGTGGGAGCAAGCATTCCATATTTCCAAACAACGAAGCAGTAAGCTTTGACCTAAAGTTCATACAAAGAGGCCTTGAGAGAATGAAACCAAAAAAGAAACTGAGCAATATGAATTATTTTTATAAAGAGAACTGGAAGCATACCATATCCATGCAATTGGGCAGAATAGCAGGAATAAAATTTGGGAATAGTGAAGATGAGAAAGAATGCTGCATACAAAGATAATGTCAATGCTGGTGACATGAAATTCACTCTGCGAATCTCAATTCATGGCATGTAAGTATACATTTTCTAAATACAAGAATTATATAGGTTTGTTATATGTGAGATCATAATTGTACCAAGCCTGGTCAGAGTCCATATTGTCATCATGTTGCCGCATTGAGCTAGAAACCACAGAACAGATGCCAACTGCATAAAAAAATAGCACATACTAAATACAAAAAAAAATTGTAAAATGTGAGAACATTACTAATCCAAAATTATATGTTAACTCTTGAACACAAAATGGTCTACAAGGCAAAATATATGGCATACTAGCTTAGTATGAAAGGATGAGTTATTCCAGTCTTCAAGGTAACATGTAGGGTATATAACTGAAAAAATGGGTTGGAGGCAAGGGAAAATCTTCTAAGAAACTAATATGAAAATAAACTCTTGGGAAATAGCGAAGGAAGAATGCTGCAAAATTTAAACAAGCTTTCGATCTTGTGGATGTAATTAAGATTCAAGACTTGTGCACTGAAGAAAGAACCTTCAAAGTGGTAGATGGGTCCCCAGAAAACAGTTCTCTAATTTTTGCAAACAAGGCATTGACTGGAGGAAGAATCACTCGAATGACACGAAGAGCGTCTGCTTCACTTAGCTCATAGTTTGTGCAACTAGTGTCCAGGTCAACTACCCCTCTGCACATTAGACAGGTATCAATATTAAATTCAATGCATTACTGATGCAACTCAAGAACATCCATTGCACGAAAAGTAAGAATGTTACCTGCGAATAAATGACTTATAAAAGAACACTACTGCCAGATAAAATAAGGCCAAATATGAGAGAATGGTCACCAAACTGCAGAAATAAAGGATTGACGTTAGATGTTAGGCAACACTCATCCGCATCTTCAGTTTCAAGAAAATATCAGGGAAACCACATACCTGAATGGAAAATCACTTGTAAAACATGATGATAAGACACAAAAAGAACCTGATCCAAATACAAATGCAGATTTTGGAGGATCACTCCACATGACCAAATCAGCTGAAACCAACATAACATAGTCAACATCTAGTAAGTAAATCACTTATAGGTCAACAATGTCTGCCATATTATTAGAAGGGAAAAGTTTATAAATGCTATAGAGCCCAAATAGTAGCATGGTGTTATACTCATATACTGAAGCCAATTTGTCCTTTCCCGGGTAGCTCTGCCCTCTGGAACTGTAGATGAGAGAAAAACAGAAAAATATTAAAAACCCACAGGCACAGGCAGATTAGTAACTGCCAGTTGCCACTGCATGCTCATCCAAAAGGATAAAATAATTCTTTGTCCCAGACCCACTTCCAAGAACAGAGGAAAAAGAAGGTAAATCCAATCAAGGTTTTGCAGCTAGGCCAACAAGGATTTTAAAAAGTGACAATTTCGTCTAATGAAAATAACACACTGCACTGGTTTAGAACTTAAAACCTTTCCAGTCCATTAAAATTATTGGGACTGAATGGACGATGTTACATCGTGTGCAGTTTTCCTAACTAACCTAATATTATAATTAATGCTATGGAGTATATCAATCCAAAAGCTAGGGCCTGCATGAACACTAATAAACTAGTATAAACATAAATTATGATCCATCATTTAACATGCAGTTGAGGATATCAATTCATAATATTTTCGTCTTCTTACTATTTGAAGATATCCTTCATAAGTTATAATCCGTCACAGTACAACGTCAGTGCTCCTCCTAAATAATATTTTACTAGCACTTGGTGTATTGGTGCAATTATTGGCTTAATGTTCATATACTTGATATTTTGGTCATAGCATAGCAGGACAGCTACATCCTCTCTGAATAACTGAAAGGCTTGCAGGCAAAACGCATATAAAATCTAATGCCTAGTCTCGTTAACAGTGGGATGAACGATTATGTGCAAGGAAAATATATGAAAGAACTATTTTAAGCTTAAATTCCTCATATATCTTACCTCTCCTGGACTTTCTGGATTGTGAGGTGTTCCTGGATAGCTCTGGACATTGAGCATTGGGTTTCTCCTGTATCAAGGATTCAGGAACAGCTACAGGCAGGCTGGAATCCGGGGCTTTTCGTTTATGTTGTCGAGTATTTGTGCGGCTTTGCCCACGCCGAGTAGCTCTGCCAACTGCTTCAACTACTACATTATCACCTTTCTCTGTAATATCCTGTAACTCCATTCTTGATCTTCTGGTGGACCTCCCAGATTTTGAATGCTGCTTATCTATTTGGCATGGGCTCTTCTCCTTCAATTCGAGCTCATCCTTGGTCTTCTTTCTGAGATCAACTTCAAGCTGTTCTTCCATAGTACTGATTTCAGCTTTAGACCTCCGAGAACTATGAGGGCTCTTATCCCTTCCCTTGGAGCTAGTCCTTGCAAGAACAATGGAAAGTTCTTCTTGAGGAACAGGGTCCACAGCCTCTTTTCTGGGGCTTCTTCTCACAGATGCCCTTGTTGTAATAATTTCTTGCGAACTATCAACAGAGCCAACATGAGATGTGTTGTTTTTAGGGCTCCTCAATTTCTGTTTACTCTGCTTTGGCGGTGGTGGTGGTGGAAGAGCATTTGAAAGATTAATGGGAATGTTCTCATCGAAGCCCAGAAGTTCTTCTCTTTGAAGCAATTGATACATTGTGGCTGTCAGGGCTGCCTTTTGGCGAGGTCTCTCTGCCTTCCCTTCTCCTATAGGGGACTGAGACCCTTCCCTGCCAAAACCAGTCTGCATTCTTCAACTTTATGGATCCAAATGTTAACAAAATGCTCAGATCCAGCTTTTATCTACAAACCCTAATGCCCAATCTCAAACCCAAAGCCCAACTAGTAGCCCTTCTTCAATCGGCTTTCTCCAACGGTAATCTCCAGTAATTCAACAGAAGATATGCCTTTGCACCAAGGAAAAAGCACTTTCCTTCTCGATCATGGGCCCCCGTACTTTCTTGACATATTATTCAGAAGACTTGAAACCCTAAAGAGTGTTTGGAAGTTTGAGTTATATTCAATGTATTATCTCCTGACTCTATACATGAATCTTATTTGCAAATGGGTATTGCAGATGCAACGAGAATTGCATTAATGGCAATATACTCATGTCGATAACCCGTCAAATCCAATTGGGTGGCTGGAGAAATAGATGTAATCATAAAATGAAAAACAAAATAACAAAAAAACTTATCTGCAAGCCTTTGCTGTTTCTTCTGTGGTCTTCAATCCGGCTGTTCAAGCCGATAAGGTTAGCAGGCCAAATAGCAGAGGAGAGGCGAGCAATGGTTGAAGACCAAAACCACCCATAGCCGTTGGGATCTCATGATTTTGAATTCAAATATAAAAAGCTCGAAAAGAATAATAAGCGGAGGTGGGGTTACATAAAATGCGGCGGGGTAAACTCTTTCAAACTTTATGAAGACATTTGCTTCGTGGAAAGCAAATGTCGGACCCATTCCATAGATATGTGTGTTACGCCATGAGTAATAACCTCGACGGAACGAATCTATGCGTTAGATAAGTGTGGTTAAACTTTATTTAATTTAATTTTAATATTTACGCCTCACAAAACTTGGTTCATGCGACTTGGATTTAAATACCAGAAGAGGAAAAAAAATCTTTTAAAGTTTTAAAATGATGGAAGTAAATAGGTTAACACTCGGTTTAAAATAAATTTATTTATTTATTTATATATATTAACGTCTTTTTTATCGATATTTTACTATCAAGACTTTTTTCTCCAAGTGTTTATATATATATAGATGATAATGACGATGATGGTGGAGATTAACATCCACTCAGACCAAATTTTGTCTATTGGACCTTAACATAAAAGAGAAGATAGATATTATTTTTTTTTTTTAATATTATTCCTATGCTCAAAAAGCTTAAAGAGAAGCGTCTCTAGCTCGTCATAGTTTTGAGGAGTTAGAAGTTTAGATAGATTGGTGTTGGAGCAAAATTTATGGAACTAAGATCTAATGTGGGTGTAGACGGGGCACTCTAAGAGAAAGTGATTTTCATCTTCGATGCTCATAGACTCGCAAAGGTGGTAAATCCTTTCCTTCCACGGCGTTTTAGGGTAGTCCAGCGCTCGGTTTCACTATGAGAGTCGTTCTAGTCTTAGCAATATTAATTTTTTTCTTTGAGCTCGTTAAGATAGAAAGATCATTTTGATCCTCCAGATTAGGGTTAATGATCTCTTTATAATATTGTAATTTTCTTTTAACCTATAAATCTTCCTTACACCACATTTTCTCTTTGAACATAGAAGTAATAATAGTTTTAATGTTATCGTTGTTTTGCAGAAGGACAATTTCGTCAATCCCCCAATGATTTAACCAAGTTATGGCATCTTTATGCCACCCTTGTCTGAGGCGCAAGTGTTTTTTACTAGAGTTAAGAGCAATTTTAGGAAGTCAATGGTCTCCTATATTGTTTAATTTGTGCTTGTACATTAGATACCGACTCATATATATATATATATATATATATATATAATACTTGGGCTATTTTATTAAGCCTAATTTTTTATCTAAAAGAGGATTGGTTTTGGCTATTAAAGAAATTCGACTTTAGGATCAGTCAATGGTGTTGGAGGTGGTTATCCTTGGGGGGTAGGTTCACGTTGGTTAACTCTGTGCTACATTCAAATCTTGTGTATTGGGCCTCCTTGGCAAACATACCGAAGACTATTTTGAGTTATATTAGGAAAAAAGTGTTTAACTTCATTTGGTCTGGCAATCATTCTAAGAGGCGTTTTCACTTGATTGGTTGGGAACATTTGGCTCGTCCAAAAAATTTGGGTGGGTGGAATATCAAGAACATCTTCTATTTTTCCAAGGCTCTTGCAGTCAAAAGCCTTTGGTGGGATTTGTTTGATTTAGGGTTATGGAGCAAGATCATTAAAGATAAATATCTACGAAATAGTTCCATATTTGAGTGGATTTGGTTGTCGGTTAAATTTTCCAAGGGTGTGTGATCAATTTGGAGGGGATTGCTTAACTCTTTTCATATTTTGGGGGATTTGCTGCCCTGGAATCCAGGTGACGGGAAGATGATTTGTTTGGGGGAGGATCCCATTGTTGGAATCCACTCTTCTTATAAGTTTTCACAAGAGCTTCTCCACGTTCTTCATTTTGGTGGTTTTTTTTCACACTACAATGAAAAGGCCTTGTAGCGGAGGTTTTTAGTGTTACAAGATTGGTCAAAATTTTCAAACAAACCTCCACTACAACCTTCGCCAACGATACCGGATGTTTCAGCGGAGGATTTTACGAAAAATTATTATAACTAAAAAATCTTGGTGGTCGGAGGCTTTAGCGGAGGTTTTTTCACTAGTGTGCTTCTTCCAAAGATGCACCCATGCCCTTTCGTCCAAGATGCACCGGTGCGCTTCTGTCCAATATGCATCGGTGCGCTTCTAACAAAGATGCACTGGTGCGCTTTTGTCAAATATGCACCTGCGCACTTATACCAAAGATGCACCAGTGCGCCTTCAACAAAGAGGAGAACTGATAATTTTTTAGCCAAAACCACACTAGTGCACATTTGTAATGGAATGTACCAGTGCACCTACAGTAAAGAAGCATAGAGACACTTATACCAAAGATGAGCATTGGTTTTCCCATACCAAAGAGGAGCACCGATGACAAAAACAATTTGTTGTGTATAGAAACCTTGTGAACATGCAAATAAATGGAGGTGATTTAATAAATACATGATAATTTATTAAAATGTAGTGATATAATAATTTTGATTTTGAATATTCCAAGTATTAGTTCATACCCTTGTTTATTAATGAACCTCTTATTTACAATTTAAAAATGAAATGCTTTCCTAATATTAAACAAAATTTAGAATTTTGATTGTTTGAAATATAATTTTATAGTTAAAAGCATATGAAATAAGATATTATCAATAAACATAAAAATAATATTATAAAATGTATAATAATTAATATTGAAATGTTAAGCATTACAATTTAAAGTCCTGGGGCACTGGTGCGCCTACAGTAAAGAAGCACTTATGCACTTATATAAAAGATGAGAACTAGTGCACCTTAACCAACAATGAGTGTCATTGTGCCCATACAAAATAGGAGCACTGATGACAAAAAGCAACATGTTGTGTACATAAACCTTGTAAACATGCAAATAAAGGGAGGTGATTTAATAAATACAACATTATTAAAATGTAGTGATATAATAACTTTGATTTTGAATATTCCAAGTATTATTTCTTACTATTGTTTATTAATGAATCTCTTATGTGAAATTTAAAAATGAAATAAGATTGTTTGAAATAAAAAAAAATTACAGTTAAAAGCATATGAAATAAGACATTATCAATAAAATAAAAATAATATTATGAAAATGTTTAATAATTAATATTTAAATGTTAAGCATTACAATTTATAGTAATGGTGATGGAACCACCCATACAAAACCATGATGAGTGTCAAACCACTCCAATTACCACTTAATAAGTGGATCTCTTGTAATTACAAAACCACTCAACTGTTACATGAAAATTGTTTGATGAGAACTCTCCAAAACCACTCATCCACTAGATATAATATGCCTAACACGAAGAATCAATTCTCTTAGACTAAAGAAGAGCACTAGTGTTCCCACATCTTAAAATAGGACCACCAGTACACTTATACAAAAAATGAGCACCGATGTGCCTTAACCAAAGAGATGCACCGATGCTTTTCTGCCAAAGATGCATCGGTGCGCTTTTGACAAAGATGCACTGGTGCGCGTCTGCCAACGATGCACCGGTGCGCTTCTGCCAAAGAGAAGCACCATGAACATAAAATAGATTGTTGTCAACAGAAAATGGTTTTCCACAGGTACAAATGCCTTGTTAACATGCAAATAAGCGAAGGTGAAAACCCTTATGGATATGCACCCATGCTGCAAAAAAATGTATCATTTTCTTTACCAAACTTGCAACTCATTTGCTATCCATATATTTTAAAGAAAAATCCTAAAATGAATCTACCATTAACCTACAAAATAGAGGAAAAACCCTCATACCAACAAAAATGAACAACAAAACCAAATAAAAAATTATGAACAATAGTGGGAAAGGAAAAATAATAGAAATAAAATAGATAATGGGAAGAAATACAATAATGAAGAGGTACAAAATGGTTTCTTAGCTACAATACTCTTCCTCTTCTGCTTCTCTCTCGTAGAACCATGTGAAATGAAGAAATGAAACAAACCCTCTTTTTCCCTCTCTTCTTAATATGTTTTTCTCGCTTCTTTCAAAAGTTTTAAAAAACATGCTTCTTTCAAAAGTTTTAAAAAACATGCTTCTTTCAATAAGCGAGGAAAACCCATATATTTTGATGATGTAAACTCTAAAAGAAATCCACCATTAACCTGCAAAATAGAGGAAAACCCCTCAAACCAACCAAAACAAACAACAAAACCAAATAAGAAATTATGAACAATAGTGAGAAATGCAAAATAGCATAAATAGAATAGATAACAGGAAGAAATGAAACAATGAAGAGGGAAAAAATTGGTTGCTTGGCTACATTAATCTTTCTCTTCCTCTTCATCTTCTCTCTAGTAGAACCATGTGAAATGAAGAAATAACAAAAAACTCTAATTTTTTCCTCTTTTGAAGACATTTTCCCGCTTCTTTAAAACATTTAAAAAATTCCACTTTTTTCAATAAGTTAAAAAAATGACTTACTGTTTGGTGCTTTTGTATATCAAAAGCATCAATGCGCCTAAACTATAAAAGGATCACTGGTGAGCCTTCACCAAACAAGAGCACCGACACTGGTGCACCTCAACATAAGAGGAGCACCGATGTGCAGTTTAAAAAATGGAGCACTAATGTTTTTTTTACAAAATAATATTGTTGAATATGGGTCATGGAGGATCGGTGCACCCACTCCTTAAAAGAGCACCGGTGCGCCTTCACCAAAGAGGAGCATCGCCACCGGTGTGCCTTCACCAATGAGGAGCATCGACAGCAGTGCGCCTTATCCAAAGAAGAGCACCGGTGCTCCATCACAAAAGTGGAGCATCGATTTTTTTTGGCTAAAATCACACTGGTGCATATGGGTCATAGAGCACCTGTGCACCATTACTAAGAAAACATGCATCGGTGCGCCATTACTAAAAACCAAGCACTGGTGCGCCATAATGGTTTTGGGTGCACCAATAAAAAAATCCACTAAAACCTCTGCCTGCTTGCTTTTACTAGAAACCACCGCTATAAACGGAGAAGGGACATGTTTTTTGGGGATTTTCCACTACAACCTCCGCTATAGGACATTTTTCTAATAATCCTTTATAGGGTAATAGCTGGTTGTTAGCTCAAGTTTTGAACCTTCACGGTTCACTTGCTGATGAATGGAATGGTTTTATCTCGGGCTTACAGAGGGGTGGTCTTGAGTTATCGGTTTATGAGGTTACATTGATCTGGACTTGGGATTTGTCTTTGGGGTCGATCAATGTTAAGAAGGCTTATGAATCATTATTCCAGTCCAATGCTTTGGATACGATATGGTGGACTCGCCCATTATGGAAATGGACTATTCCACTCAAGATAAAATTATTTATTTGGCTGGCACATAACAATTATATTTTAACTTGGGATAATTATCTCAGGAGGGGTGGATGTGGGCCAAGTGTGTGCATTGTTTGTAAAGAAAATGAGGAATCGTTTGATCATATATTGGTCCATGGTTCCTTCACCAAACAGGTTTGGCAAGTTGTTAGACAATTGTGCAATATTATCTTTAACTGGTAGTCACTTTCCTTTTCTTCTTGTTTTGAGATTTGGTTCAAGAATGGTAAGAGTTTTCCTTGCTTTGTCAGCCGGGCACTGCTCAAACAACACTTGATTTAATTGTTCTTATGCCTGCAGAATTCTTTCATTGTCTTGTTTCACAGATCTGATTTCTGCCTTTAATTCGTGAAAAGCACGTAACAATTCTGACGAATTGTTATTTAGTTCACCGTGACCTTCTTCTACATAGTGTTGTCCTGAACTGTCGCTATTTGGTTGAAATCTGTCGTCTATATGGTCAGCTGAATTCTCCATACCTGTAGCTTAAAAATAATTTCTGGATAACATCATAATTAAAATTCAAATTAGTAAAGTTTTCTGCTATATAAAATATTCTGTTGCGTGTTCTTAGACCTCTTTCAGGCCTAGAGTTCGAACATGAGCTCTGATACCACATGTAACATCCCGAATTTTCATAAAAAATTAAAACTTTTGAAAATAACATTAAGTACGATAATTATAATTGTGGAAATAATAATTTTTGATTACGACAACATTAAATGAAAAGTTGTTAGTACTAAACATAATTTAATTTCTGTATTAGCAACATTATGATAATGACGACTTTAACACACATTTGTGAATCTGATTAACGTAATTAAATGTACGGATAGGTCAGAATTATGATGTGAAATTTGAAATATTGACAAGACACTGACAGTTTGACTTTTGATGAAAAGGGTGTCCTACGAGGGACCCTGGAGCTTACTTAGCTGCAATGCTAAAGCAAAATGAATGTTCTATGTGCAGACGACAGGTAAGAAGTTTCATGGCTGCGTAAATTCAAAGTACGTGTATAGTTCAGTTTCAACGTCGTAGATAAATAAATTGTTAGAAATCTGTTGCGACTTACCATAAGTATGCAGGTATGAATTTCATAGCTATAAATACTGTTTTCAGATGTTGTCTTACAACTCCACAATGTTTAAAACAGAGTTGTCTAGGAACGTCTTCCTACTGATAGTTTTGTCGCTATAATCCTTGTCGTTGTTATAGCTGGCCTTGTCGTCGTCTTAAGATAATTATTTATCTTCACAATACTGATGTAATAGATGTATCGCAAAATCGTTAAATGTGTGTGTAATGAGAAAATACAGTAAGAACACATAATATTTATTTAGTTTTCATGTTAATCAATCATCAATGGATCCATTGAAACATCTACCATACGAACTATCTATTTTTATAATTGCAATAAAAGAATTTATATGAATGCAGTCAATGTTACAAAGATAGTGTTAAAGTCTCTCATGTATGGACTACACTAATCGTAGTCCTACAATATTGAACTAGATGTGATACTTATAAGCTTTTAAGGGCTTATATATAGTACCAATTATTGTATGAATTTCATATAAATGAAACTATGTCAAAATTATGACTATGGTCATCTTAGCAACTATTACATAACCATATATTTAGAATTTAAGAACTACAAAGCTTACATTTGGGAATATATAAACTTGAAAAGTTATTCTATATAACAACATGAATCTAGAATACGACCTAGGCTTGGAACTAAATGAATATACATAATCGTTGGTAAAAAATAACACAATAAAGTATGTTATGAGGTGCAACTTGGAAACCAAATGAGCCTTGGCTAACATGATACGTAATGTTTTAATGTTATGTACATACGTTTTGATATTATCGTTGTAATAAGGAGTGATGACATGCAATTAAATTGATTGACAGGTTGATGGTTTACAAGCGATATGAATCGGCGTTGGTGAATGTGATACAGGCCTGCATTAATGGTCGTCCATAGTATACAGTGTGACGAGGACTTACAAGCTTCCACGTGAATGCAAACTAGTGCATATGGTGACTATAAACGTTGCCATGTAACACTTCTGGTTGATAGTCCTCCGAGCTGGCTGTTTAGCTATCCACCGCGTGCAAGAGTTGACATGGTTGTGCTACGGCAATGAATGAGCAATTAATGTGATTGTTGTTCTCTCCAATGCAAAAAGCGTTGGCATGTTTACAATCATTGATCAACTTTGATCCTGATCATTGGATCCAAACCTAACGTTGCTTCGAGTGTTGGGTTGATAGAAAGTTAATGTGTTCTATGTTTTTGCTATTGTTTTGGTCTATTAGGGTCGACAGGCCGCTGGTTTGTAGAGTTAGAAGACGATGTAAATGGGTTCGACCTCATGACCTACAGGCATGGTTGCGGGTTTCGTCTTTGCTGGAGTAGTATGAACACTCGTTGTGATTAGGTTTTGCAATGTTGATGAGTTTGATAGTTAGTCGTCTCTTTCTCAGAGATTTTTAGAGGGAAGATATCTTTCTATAATCTAGATTGAATGGTAGTTTGCTCTCATCCGAGGAGGAGAGTTCATCGTGTGCAGGCGTATGTACAAGCTCCGGCCTTCAATTTGTAAAGGTAATCGATTTCCTAACTCAGAGTTCATAATAACATTTGGTTCAAAGTTTTAATAGGTATGATCTGTAACGATTGAATGTTTGTTTTGGCAGGCGCCGGTTTTGAAAGGGGAACACGCACCAGGGTTTTGAAAAAGGATGGCCACGTTCCATTCCTGGTAAGCTCCGGGTCTTCAAAAACCCTCGTAGGTGCTCCTTCGGTCTTGAATGATGTGGTTGTTTCCAACAGTGAGTAACCAGTTTTTCCATGTTCGGTGTCACCTGTCGGTTGAAAGTTTTTGAAGAACTTTTTGTTTTTCAAGAGATGTCTATACAGAGTTGTGCTTCTCGTTTGTTTGTGTGAGATTTGGTGTTTAAACATTGATGCCTAGCTCGTCGAACTGGGAGTTATAATACTCGTCAATGCTAAGGGTTTTTGGACTTGGTTTAAAATGTTTGAGATTTGGGAATGAACCCTGTGCGATTTCGTTTGGGAACAAGTTGTAATTTCTTTTGTTTATGGGAACATTGATTCCCTTTTTTTTTACGTTGGAATCTTACAATGTCTTAACTCTTGAGCTCGACCTATTGTTTTATGTTATGGGAAATGAAGAAAAGGAAATAGGGTTGAGGCTCGTTCATCTATGATTACAATGATTCCTTCTTGGCAATGATAATAAATTTCCTGTTTCGTTTTGTGTTAAAAGTCTGTGTTATACATTGATTTCTGTCTATTGATGTCGTGACTGTCGAGCTAGGCCAGAGTCTAAATGTTCGTCGTGGATGATAACTCTGTCATAAGTGATGTTTGAAATGGTGTTCATTTCGTTTGTAATGGAAAAGAACAGGGCTACGCCCAAATATTAATGTTTCCTTTGATGTAAATGATATCTTTGTAAATGATCTCCAGAAAATATTTTTATCGTCAACTAGGTTATGTTCTTCAGTTTGTACAAGAATGTAATGGTTTTGTTTATTTAACTGAGGGGAAACGATGTTAAGAGTTTGAAAGAACTATCTAGGGTTTGAATAAGTAATACGAATCCTAGTTTTTTATTTAAACACACAGTTTATAATGAAGATGGATAATATGCTAAATGTAAACATAATAGGGTTTTTACATTTCTTTTGTTATAGTTCCATCAATACTGCAATAATTATAAAATATACTACAGGAAAATTTTAAAGAAACAATAGTGTGTGGATGAAGTATGAAGACTGTGTAATGTCCGGAATTCGCAATTTAGTTCTATCGTCAACATTTCCTTTTATTTACAGACATGATATGATGTATGAGATTTTGAATTTCATTTATTTCCTATGTTCATAGTAGAGATAAGAAATTATAATATATTTATACAGGAAGAAAACAATATTGTTTGTAATGAAACAATGGAATAATCTATAATATTCAGGTATTATTCAGAACTCTCTTCTATTATTAACTAAAGGGCAGAAACTGATAAATATATAAATTACTATATTTATCTATCGAATAAATGGCAATTTGCCTATCTTCCATCTATACTTAATTTGCGTATCTACACTAGAGTACGATGCATAAAACATCATGTGGAAAAATGTAGATATTGCTTTATCAATTCAAATCATCATTGAGACTTTAACATGCAGACTTTTCAAACATAATCAAAACATTTCTTCTTCAAAATAGAGATCAATAATTTTACTTAAATAGAATTAATAACTGAAATAAAGTAGAAATTGTAAAACCTGGATAAAATTTGTAGGGAACAAACAACCCAAGAAGACTGTTCCACCCAACCAATTCTTGAAGACAATCAAGTACTTGCCTTAGGACCCCCGAGCCTGTTCACTGAACCACCAGGAGGAAGAAACTTAGGAATTTAGGATCTCTTCTTGCAGTAACAAATAACTTTTGTATCTTCAAAAGATAGCAGTTCAAGGGACCTGCTCCAGCATCTCTGGTTCTCCTCCACCAATACTTTGCAGACTTATGATTGCACTCATAGCTAGCCTCCCTATTCGAATCTCTCAGTGATCACTTGATACACATGAGGAAATATTCTGTAAGAGCTTCCTGCTCAATTCGAATTTGCCTTATGTAGGCTACCTAGGCCTTTTCAGTTGTTACTGGGTCATTAAATGAGCTGCATGCTCACTCCTTCCACCTGGGGGATAATGCCACATTTTTAGGGGTAGTTGTCCCATAACCAACAGCTAGTGGTGTGATGCAATTGCTGCCATCTGTCCCATACCTTCCAACAGCTTCCATTCCTCCTAGTGGGTCAGTGAACACTCATTTAACAGTCTCCCTTGGGTGTTTGTCTCCTAATTAATTTATTTAAATAATAATAATCAGTAATTACATTCATCCTTGATCAAAACTGATCATAATTACAAAACTTTGTAATTAAATTCAACATAAAGTATTTTGCAAATAAATAATAATTTTCAAAAATTTGGGTAGGTGACATACACCCCCCCTTAAGTCTCAACATCGTCCTCGATGTTGTCTAATCACTCCTTGAGTGTTCCTGAAACAGAGTTGGGTATGCTACCTGCATACTACTCTCCAACTCCCAGGTTGCCTCTTCTGGGCTAAGGTGCTTCCACTGTACCTTCACTTGCTCAATGGTGCGATTCTGGAGAATAGTTTCCCTCCTTCCGAGGATACAATCTGGTTCCATTAGAAAATATTTGTCTTGTCCCACCTGTACATCATTCCAGTTTACAACATGAGTAGCATCGTGTACATATTTTTTTTAAAACGATATTTGAAAAACATTATGTATTTTTAAGTTTGGTGGCAAAGCCAGTTGGTATGCCACTGCTCCAACCTTAGACAATATTTCAAAAGGACCACAATACCTGGGTGCTAATTTGACACAACTTCCCAATTTCAATGAACTCTTTTTCGGTCTTACCTTGAGGAATACATGTTCACCAACCTGGAACTCTTTATGAGTTCTTTTTAAATCTGCTTGACTCTTTTGCCTATCTTGGGCAGCTTTTAAATGTCCTTGCACCTGTTTCACAATTAGTTCTAACTCCTGCAATAATTCAGGTCCTAAAACAACTCTATTTATTAGATCATTCCACGAAACAGGTGTATCACATTTCCTACCATAAATAATTTCAAAAGGACTAAGTCTGGCCGATGCATGATAATGATTATTATAAGCAAATTCTTCTAAGTGCAAGTAGTCTTCCCACTTACCAAGCTGATCCTTAACATACATTCTTAATAAATCTTCTAAAACTTGATTTACCCTTTCTGTCTGTCCATCCGTTTGTGGATTGAATGCTGTACTGAAATTTAAGGTTGTATTCAACCCCTTAAACAATGACCTCCAAAATTTTCCTGTAAACTTAGAGTCACGATCTGAAATTATTACTTTTGGTATTCCATGTAGTCGTAAAACCTGCTTCATAAAAATTTCTGCAATGTCTAAAGCTTTATGTGTAGTCTTCACAGGTATAAAATGTGCTGCTTTGCTGAGTTTGTCCACTACCACCATGATAGAATCATGTTGTTTCTGATTTTTAGGTAATCCAGTAATAAAGTCTATGCTGATCACTTCCCATTTCCAACTTGGTATCGGTAACGGTTGAAACAATCCAGCAAGATGTTGGTGTTCAACCTTCACTTTTTAACAATCCAAACATTTAGCTATGTACTATGCTACTTCATCCTTCATTCTGGGCTAACAGTATTCTTTTCTTAACATAGTAATGGTCTTTTGATAACCTGGATGACCAAAATAATGACTTTTATGCATCTCATTTAATATCATAAATTTTATTTCTGGTACATACAATTTGTTTTTATACAATAATAATCCATTATCCTTCATGCTGTAATCTGTCATACAATTTTCAGAACTGTTGTTTGCTGTCTTTTCCTTCATTTTTTTGTGTTCTTCATCTGTTTCACTCTTTTCAAGAATCTGATTTTCCAAATCAGTTGAATAAGTGCTGATGGTTGAAATAAAATTCAGTTTTTCCTTACGACTCAAAGCATCTGCAACCTTGTTCTCATTTCCTTTAATATGTTGAATTTTGAAATCATATTCACTTAAGAAAGTCAACCATCTAGCTTGTCTAGCGTTCAAGTTTGTCTGATCTAATAAATATTTCAGACGCATGTTATCTGTTAATAATGTAAATTTTTTGCCAATAAGGTGGTGATGCCACATTTTTAAGGCATGAATAACTGCCAATAACTCTAAATCATAGGTAGAGTAGTTCTTTTCATGTACTTTCAGCTTTCTAGATTCATATGCCACCGCATGCCCTTCCCGTGTCAGGACTCCACTGAGTCCGTCATTGCATGCGTCTGTACAAACTACAAAATCCTTGTTGGGGTCTGCTATCCTCAAGATAGGTGTTGTCGTCAATAATTCTTTTAATTTCTTAAAACTGTCAGAACATTTCTAATCCCACACAAATTTCTTCCCTTTCTTCTGCAAAGAAGTTATGGGGTTGGCAATCTTTGAAAAATTTTCTATAAATTTTCTGTAATATCCAGTAATGCCCATAAATGATCTTACATTCGACACATCCTTAGGAACCGGCTAGTCATTAATGGACCTTATCTTGTTCGTGTCAACCGAGATTCCTTCTTTCGAAATTATGTGTCCTAGATACTGAATTTTGTCTTTGTGAATGTCGCACTTACTAAACTTAGCGTATAGTTGACGATCTCTCCGAACTTGTGAGATAATCCATAAATGTTCATCATGCTCTTCTTCACTTTTTGAATACACTAAAATGTCGTCTATGAACACAACAACAAACTTGTCTAAGTATTTGTGCAGAATATTATTCATCAAACACATAAATACAGTCGGGGCATTAGTCAAGCCAAATGGCTTGACTACGAACTCGTAATGTCCATACCGAGTTATGAAAGCTGTCTTGCAAATATCTTCATCCTTAAACCGTACTTGATGATATCTTGATCTTAGATCAATCTTTGAAAATATCGTTGCTCCACGCAGCTCATCAAATAGATCGTCTGTGCGAGGCAATGGATACCGATTCTTGATCGTCATCTTATTAAGCTGACGATAATCTATACACAGCCTTAGGGTTCCATCCTTCTTCTTAACAAAGATGATAGGTGCTCCCCAAGGAGACACACTAGGTTTAATATATTTCTTATCAATAAGCTCCTTCAGCTGTGATTTTAATTCGTTTAATTCCAGTATGTTCATTCTGTATGGAGCTTTTGAATTTGGTACTGCTCTTGGTATTAATTCAATGGTAAAATCTAAATCTCTTTTAGGAGGTAATCCTGGAATCTCCTCAGGAAATTCATCCTTAAAATCCTTTAGGACAAGTATGTCCTCTAATTTCAGTTTGTCCTCTTTACCAATAAACTCATGATTTACTATGTTTATTGCAAACATCTGGCATCCTTTCCTAACTTCCCTCTTAACTTGCATGGCTGAAATCTGTCTAAGGGTTACCTTCCTTGGGATGCCTTTTATTTCTATAGTTTTTCCTTCTTCATTTAAACATGTAAAACTTTTTCCGTAACAGTCCAAAAAGACATGATGGGCTTCTAACCAGTCCATCCCAACTATAATATCATAAGATCCTAAAGTTAGAATATTCAACTTAATTTGTGTTTGTAAATGATTCATGGATAGGGTACAACTTTCTATAAAATCTGATACTTTTCTCTTTGTTCCAGTGGCTAGTCTAACTAGCCAAGATTTACTAAACTTTTCTGTTTTCAAATTAAGATTTTCCACAATATATGGTGCTATATAACTTAAGCTAGCACCTAGGTCAATTAAAACAGTAACATGATGATTTTGTAACATACCTTCAATCTCTACCATAGAGATTTCATGATCTGCTTGCCTGTTGTCGAGTACTGCATTAATTCTGGGCATCTCCCTCGCCACGTCTCCAATAGTAGGTTCGGTCTGAATAGAATTGATGTTGTTAGTATTTCACTTCCTCAAGGGACATTCTGATGCGTAATGAGGACCTTGGCATTCAAAACATTTGATAGGTGCCTTTGGCTCATTAGTTCTAGTATTACTAGGTGCATTTCTGGGTGCTGTAGAATTCTGCTGTGAATTGTTTCTGGAATTGTTCCCTTGATAATTCCGATTCTGAAAATTCTTCCTTTGAAATCCGGAATTTCCATTGAATCTAAATTTTTTCTTTTTCTGCTCAAAATTGTTGGGCTTATGATTTTTCCAGTTTGACATTCCTTCTCTTTTCCGATTTGTGTCATAACAGAAAACTGCCTTTCTCATAGCCTCTTCCAATGTTTTAGGACTATCATACTCGATTCTGTCCTTAATGTTGAAAGGTAAACAACTCAAGTATCTTTGAATTTTTGGTTTTTCTTCTATGAGGTATGGCACATATCTCAGTAAGTTTAGAAATTTACTGTTCATTTCCTTCATGTTCATACCTCCCAACTTCAAATCGTAGAACTCTTTGGATTTTTCTTCATAATACTGTTTAGATAAATACTTCTTTTTAAAATATCGTTTAAAAGCACTCCAGCTTACATCTTTATCTTTGATGCCCTTTACTCTTTTGATGTCTTGCCACCAAATATCCACTTTTTCGGTCAAGTTATATATAGCCATTTTTTCCTTCAAGAACTCTGAATAGTTATAGATCTGAAAGTATTTCTTCATACTGGACAGCTAAGCTTCAGCTGTCTCGCCTTTCTCAATTTCTCCATTGAAAGTTGGAGGTCTAATCTTTTTGAATTCTCCAGAAATCTGTTCATACTCCTTATGATTTTTCCTTCTGGGTTTGGAATCTCCTTCACTGCTATCACTGGTGTAGTTACGTTTCCTTTTGCGTACTTCAATAGCATCTCCTGATGAGGTTGAGCTGTCTTTCACCTCACTAGTTTTCATGTTCTGTTTTTTATTAGCATGAGGCAGATCCTCAAATTTGGATATATCTTCATTATCTCTTTCCTGCTCCTCAGTTGGGCATTGCTCAAACATCACTTGATTTAATTGTTCTTGTGCCTACAGAATTCTTTCATTGTCTTATTTCACAGATCTGATTTCTGCCTTTAATTCATGAAAAGCACGTAACAATTCTGACGAATTGTTATTTTGTTCACCGTGACCTTCTTCTAAATAGTGCTGTCCCAAACGGTGGCTGTTTGGTTGAAATTTGTCTTCTATATGGTCAGCGGAATTCTCCATACCTGTAGCTTAAAAATAATTTCTGGATAACATCATAATTAAAATTCAAATTAGTAAAGTTTTCTGCTATATAAAATTTTCTGTTGCGTGTTCTTGGACCTCTTTCAAGCCTAGAGTTCGAACATGAGCTCTGATACCACATGTAACATCCCGAATTTTCATAAAAATTTAAAACTTTTGAAAATAACATTAAGTACAATAATTATAATTGCGGAAATAATAATTTCTGATTATGACAACATTAAATGAAAAGTTGTTAGTACTAAACATAATTTAATTTCTGTATTAGCAGCATTATGATAATGATGACTTTAAAACACATTTTAGAATCTGATTAATGTAAATAAATGTACGGACAGGTCAGAATTATGATGTGAAATTTGAAATATTGACAAGACATTGACAGTTTGACTTTTGATGAAAAGGGTGTCCTACGAGGGACCCTGGAGCTTACTTAACTGCAATGCTAAAGAAAAATGAATGTTCTATGTGCAGACGACAGGTAAGAAGTTTCATGGCTGCGTAAATTCAAAGTACGTGTATAGTTCAGTTTCAACGTCGTAGATAAATAAATTGTTAGAAATCTGTTGCGACTTACCATAAGTATGCAGGTATGAATTTCATAGCTATAAATACTGTTTTCAGATGTTGTCTTACAACTCCACAATGTTTAAAACAGAGTCATCAAGGAACGTCATCCTACTGATAGTTTTGTCCCTGTAATCCTTGTCATTGTTATAGCTGGCCTTGTCGTCGTCTTAAGATAATTATTTATCTTCACAATACTGATGTAATAGATGTATCGCAAAATCGTTAAATGTGTGTGTAATGAGAAAATATGGTAAGAACACATAACATTATTTAGTTTTCATGTTAATCAATTATCAATGGATTCATTGAAACATCTACCATATAGACTATCTATTTTTATAATTGCAATAAAAGAATTTATATGAATGCAGTCAATGTTACAAAGATAGTGTCAAAGTCTCTCATGTATGGACTACACTAATCGTAGTCCTACAATATTGAACTAGATGAAATACTTATAAGCTTTTAAGGGCTTATATATAGTACCAATTATTGTATGAATTTCATATAAATGAAACTATGTCAAACTTATGACAATGGTCATCCTAGCAACTATTACATAACCATATATTTAGAATTTAAGAACTACAAAGCTTACCTTTGGGAATATATAAACTTGAAAAGTTATTCTATATAACAACATGAATCTAGAATACAACCTAGGCTTGGAACTAAATGAATATACATAATCGTTGGTGAAAAATAACACAATAAAGTATGTTATGAAATGTAACTTGGAAACCAAACGAACCTTGGATAACATGATATGTAATGTTTTAATGTTATGTACATACATTTTGATATTATCGTTGTAATAAGGAGTGCTGACATGCAATTAAATTGATTGACAGGTTGATGGTTTACAAGCGATACAAATCAACATTGGTGAATGTGATACAGGCCTGCATTAATGGCTGTCCATAGTATACAGTGTGACGAGGACTTACAAGCTTCCATGTGAATGCAAACTAGTGCATATGGTGACTATAAACGTTGCCATGTAACACTTCTGGTTGATAGTCCTCCGAGCTGGCTATTTAGCTATCCACCATGTGCAAGAGTTGGCATGGTTGTGCTACGACAATGAATGAGCAATTAATGTGATTATTGTTCGCTCCAATGCAAAAAACGTTGGCATGTTTACAATCGTTGATCAACTTTGATCCTGATCGTTGGATCCAACCCTAACGTTGCTTCGAGTGTTGGGTTGATAGAAAGTTAATCTGTTCTAGATGTTTTTGCTATTGTTTTGGTCTGTTTGGGCCGACAGGCCACTGGTTTGTAGAGTTAGAAGATGATGTAAATGGGTTCGACCTCATGACCTATAGGCATGGTTCCAGGTTTCGTCTTTGCTGGAGTAGTATGAACACTCGTTGTGATTAGGTTTTGCAATGCTAATAAGTTCGATAGTTAGTCGTTTCTTTCTCAGAGATTTTTAGTGGGAAGATATCTTTCTGCAATCTAGATTGAATGGTAGTCTGCTCTCGTCCGAGGAGGAGAGTTCGTCGTGTGAAAGCGTATGTACAAGCTTCGGCCTTCAATTTGTAAAGGTAATCGATTTCATAACTCAGAGTTCATAATAACGTTTGTTTCAAAGTTTTAATAGGTATGATGTGTAACGATTGAATGTTTGTTTTGGTAGGTGCCGGTTTCGAAAGGGGAACATGCACCAGGGTTTGGAAAAAGGATGGCCACGTTCCATTCCTGGTAAGCTCCAGGTATTCCAAAACCCTCATAGGTGCTCCTTTGATCTTGAATGATGTGGTTGTTTCCAACAGTGAGTAACCAGTTTTGCCATGTTCGGCATCACCTATCGGTTGAAAGTTTTCGAAGAAATTTTTGTTTTTCAAGAGATGTCTGTACAAAGTTGTGCTTCTCGTTTGTTTGTGTGAGATTTGGTGTTTAAACATTGATGCCTAGCTCATCGAACTGGGAGTTATAATACTCGTCGATGCAAAGGTTTTTGGACTTGGTTTAAAATGTTTAAGATTTGGGAATGAACCCTGTGCGATTTCATTTGGGAACAAGTTGTAATTTCTTTCGTTTATGGGAACATTGATTTCCTTTTTTTTTACGTTGGAATATTACAATGTATTAACTCTTGAGCTCGACCTGTTGGTTTATGTTATGGCAAATGAAGAAAAAGAAATAGGGCCGAGGCTCGTTCATCTGTGATTACAATGATTCCTTCTCGGTAATGATAATAAATTTCCTGTTTCGTTTTATGTTAAAAGTCCGTGTTATACATTGATTTCTGTATATTGATGTCGTGACTATCGAGCTAGGCCAGAGTCTAAATGTTCGCTGTGGATGATAACTCTGTCATAAGTGATGTTTGAAATGGTGTTCAATTCGTTTGTAATGGAAAAGAACAGTGCTACGCCCAAATATCAATGTTTCCTTTGATGTATAAGATATCTTCGTAAATGATCTCCATAAAAGATTTTTATCATCAACTAGGTTATGTTCTTTAGTTTGTACAAGAATGTAATGGTTTTGTTTATTTAACTGATGGGAAACGATGTTAAGAGTTTGAAAGAACTATTTAGGGTTTGAATAATTAATACGAATCCTAGTTTTTTATTTAAACACACAGTTTATAATGAAGATGGATAATATGCTAAATGTAAATAGAATAGGGTTTTTACATTTTTTTTTTTACAGTTCTGTCAATACTGCAATAATTATAAAATATACTACAGGAAAATTTTAAAGAAAACATAGTGTGTAGATGAAGTATGAAGACTGTGTAATGTCTGGAATCCGCAATTTAGTTTTATTTTTTATTTACAGACATGATATGATGTGTGAGATTTTGAATTTCATTTATTTCCTATGTTCATAGTAGAGATAAGAAATTATAATATATTTGTACAGGAAGTAAACAATGTTGTTTGTAATGAAACAATGGAATAATCTATAATATTCAGGTATTATTCAGAAATCTCTTCTATTATTAACTAAAGGGCAGAAACTGATAAATATATAAATTACTATATTTATCTATCGAATCAATGGCAATTTGCCTATCTTCCATCTATACTTAATTTGCATATCTACACTAGAGTACGATGCATAAAACAACATGTGAAAAAATATAGATATTGGTTTATCGATTCAAATCATCGTTGAAACTTTAACATGCAGACTTTTCAAACATAATCAAAGACATTTCTTCTTCAAAATAGAGATCAATAATTTTACTTAAACAGAACTAATAACTGAAATAAAGTAGAAACTGTAAAACTTGGATAAAATATCTAGGGACTAAACAACCCAAGAAGACTGTTCCACCCAACCAATTCCTGAAGTCAGTCAAGTACTTGCCCTAGGACCCCCGAGCCTGTTCACTGAATCACCAGGAGGAAGAAACTTAGGAATTTATGATCTCTTCTTGCAGTAACAATAACTTCTATATCTTCAAGAGCTAGCAGTTCAAGGGACCTGCTCCAGCATCTCTGGTTCTCCTCCACCAATACTTTGCAGACTTATGATTGCACTCACAGCTAGCCTCCCTATTCAAATCTCTCAGTGATAACCTGATACACATGAGGAAATATTCTGCAGAAATATTCTGTAAGAGCTGCCTGCTCAATTCAAATTTGTCTTATGTAGGCTTCCTAGGCCTTTTCAGTTGTTACTAGGTCATTAAATGAGTTGCCTACTCACTCCCTCCACCTGGGGTATAATGCCACATTTTTAGGGGTAGTTGTCCCATAACCAACAGCTAGTGGTGTGATGCAATTGCTGCCATCTGTCCCATACCTTCCAACAACTTCCATTCCTCCTAGTAGGTCAGTGAACACTCATTTAATAGTCCCCTTGGGTGTTTGTCTCCTAATTAATTAATTTAAATAATAATAATCAGTAATTACATTCATTCTTGATCAAAACTGATCATAATTACAAAACTTTGTAATTAAATTTAACATAAAGTATTTTACAAATAAATAATAATTTTCAAAAATTTGGGTAGGTGACATACACCCCCCCTTAAGTTTCAACATTGTCCTCGATGTTGGCTAATCACTCCTTGAGTGCTCCTGAAACAGAGTTGGGTATGTTGCCTGCATACTACTCTCCAACTCCCAGGTTGCCTCTTCTGGGCTAAGGTGCTTCCACTGTACCTTCACTTGCCCAATGGTGCGATTCCAGAGAATAGTTTTCCTCCTTCCGAGGATACAATCTGGTTCCACCAGAAAATCTCCGTCTTGTCCCACCTGTACCTCATTCCAGTTTACAACATGAGTAGCATTGTGTACATATTTATTTAAAAACGATATTTGAAAAACATTATGTATTTTTAAGTTTGGTTGCAAAGCCAGTTGGTATGCCACTGCTCCAACCTTAGACAATATTTCAAAAGGACCACAATACCTGGGTGCTAATTTGGCACAACTTCCCAATTTCAATGAACTCTTTTTCGGTCTTACCTTGAGGAATACATGTTCACCAACCTGGAACTCTTTATGAGTTCTTTTTAAATCTGCTTGACTCTTTTTCCTATCTTGGGCAGCTTTTAAATGTCCTTGAACCTGTTTCACAATTAGTTCTAACTCCTGCAATAATTTAGGTCCTAAAACAACTCTATTTACTAGATCATTCCACGAAACAGGTGTATCACATTTCCTACCATAAAGAATTTCAAAAGGACTAAGTCTGGCCGATGCATGATAATGATTATTATAAGCAAATTCTGCTAAGTGCAAGTAGTCTTCCCACTTACCAGGCTGATCCTTAACATACATTCTTAATAAATCTTCTAAAACTTGATTTACCCTTTCTGTCTGTCCATCCATTTGTGGATGAAATGCTGTACTGAAATTTAAGGTTGTATTCAACCCCTTAAACAGTGACCTCCAAAAGTTTCCTATAAACTTAGAGTCACGATCTGAAATTATTACTTTCGGTATTCCATGTAGTCGAAAAACCTGCTTCATAAAAAATTATGCAATGTCTAGAGCTTTATGAGTAGTCTTCACAGGTATACAATGTGTTGCTTTGCTGAGTTTGTCCACTACCACCATGATAGAATCATGTTGTTTCTGATTTTTAGGTAATCCAGTATTAAAGTCTATGTTGATCACTTCCCATTGCCAACTTGGTATCGGTAACGGTTGCAACAATCCAGCAGGATGTTGGTGTTCAACCTTCACTTTTTGACAATCCAAACATTTAGCTATGTACTCTGCTAGTTCATCCTTCATTTTGGGCCAATAGTATTCTTTTCTTAACATAGTAATGGTATTTTGATAACCTGGATGACCATAATAATGACTTTTACGCATCTCATTTAATATCATAAATTTTATTTCTGGTATGTTTGGTACATACAATTTGTTTTTATACAGTAATAATCCATTATCCTTCATGCTGTAATCTGTCATAAAATTTTCAGAACTGTTGTTTGCTGTCTTTTCCTTCATTTTTCTGTATTCTTCATTTGTTTCACTCTTTTCAAGACTCTGATTTTCCAAATTAGTTGAATAAGTGCTGATGGCTGAAATAAAATTCAGTTTTTCCTTACGACTCAAAGCATCTGCAACCTTGTTCCCCTTTCCTTTAATATGCTGAATTTCGAAATCATACTCACTTAAGAAAGTCAACCATCTAGCTTGTCTAGCGTTCAAGTTTGTCTGATCTAATAAATATTTCAATCCCATGTTATCTGTTAATAACGTAAATTTTATGCCAATAAGGTGGTGACACCACATTTTTAAGGCATGAATAACTGCCAATAACTCTAAATCATAGGTAGAGTAGTTCTTTTCATGTACTTTCATCTTTCTAGATTCATATGCCACCGCATGCCCTTCATGTGTCAGGACTCCACCGAGTCCATCATTACATGCGTCTGTACAGACTACAAAATCCTTTTTGGGGTCTGCTATCCTCAGGATAGGTGCTGTCGTCAATAATTCCTTTAATTTCTTAAAACTGTTAGAACATTTCTGATCCCACACAAATTTCTTCCCTTTCTTCTGCAAAGAAGTTAAGGGGTTGGCAATCTTTGAAAAATTTTCTATAAATTTTTTGTAATATCCAGTAATGCCCATAAATGATCTTACATCTGACACATCCTTAGGAACCAGCCAGTCATTAATGGCCCTTATCTTGTCGGGGTCAACCGAGATTCCTTCTTTCGGAATTATTTGTCCTAGATGTTGAATTTTGTCATTGTGAAAGTCGCACTTACTAAACTTAGCTTATAGTTGATGATCTCTCAGAACTTGTAAGATAATCCGTAAGTGTTCATCATGCTCTTCTTTACTTTTTGAATACACTAAATGTCGTCTATGAACACAACAACAAACTTGTCTAAGTATTTGTGCAGAATATTATTCATTAAACACATAAATACAGCCGAGGCATTAGTCAAGCCAAATGGCATGACTACAAACTTGTGATGTCCATACCGAGTTCTGAAAGCTGTCTTGAAAATATCTTCATCCTTAACTCGTACTTGATGATATCTTGATCTTAGATCAATCTTTGGAAATATCATTACTCCACGCAACTGATCAAATAGATCGTCTATGCAAGGCAACGGATACCAATTCTTGATCGTCATCTTATTAAACTGACGATAATCTATACACAGCCTTAGGGTTCCATCTTTCTTCTTAACAAAGATGACAGGTTCTCCCCAAGGAGACATACTGGATCTAATATATTTCTTATCAATAAGCTCCTTCAGTTGTGATTTTAACTCATTTAATTTCAGTATATTCATTCTGTATGGAGCTTTTGAATTTGGTATTGCTCCTGGTATTAATTCGATGGTAAAATCTAAATCTCTTTTAGGTGGTAATCCTGGAATCTCCTCAGGAAATACATCCTTAAAATCCTTTAGGACAGGTATGTCCTCTAATTTCAGTTTGTCCTCTTTACCAATAAACTCATGATTTACTACGTTTACTGCAAACATCTGGCATCCTTTCCTAACTTCCCTCTTAACTTGCATGGCTGAAATCTGTCTAAGGGTTACCTTCCTTGGGATGCCTTTTATTTCTACAGTTTTTCCTTCTTCATTTAAACATGTAAAACTTTTTCCATAACAGTCCAAAAAGACATGATGGGCTTCTAACTAGTCCATCCCAACTATAATATCATAAGATCCTAAAGTTAGAATATTCAACTTAATTTGTGTTTGTAAATGATTCATGGATAAGGTACAACTTTATATAAAATCTGATACTTTTCTCTTTGTTCCAGTGGCTAGTCTAACTAGCCAAGATTTACTAAACTTTTCTGTTTTCAAATTAAGATTTTCCACAATATCTGGTGCTATATAACTTAATCTAGCACCTAGGTCAATTAAAACAGTAACAGGAGATTTTGTATCATACCTTCAATCTCTACCATAGAGATTTGATGATCTGCTTGCTTGTTGTCGAGTACTGCATTAATTCTGGGCATCTCCCTCACCACGTCTCCAATAGTAGGTTCGGTCTGAATAGAATTGATGTTGTTAGTCTTTCGCTTCCTCAAGGGACATTCTGATGCGTAATGAGGACCTTGACATTCAAAACATTTGATAGGTGCCTTTGGATCATTAGTTCTAGTATTATTAGGTGCATTTCTGGGTGCTGTAGAATTCTGCTGTGAATTGTTCCCTTGATAATTCTGATTATGAAAATTCTTCCTTTGAAATTTGGAATTTCCATTGAATCTAAAATTTTTCTTTTTCTGCTCAAAATTGTTGGGCTTATGATTTTTCTAGTTTGACATTCCTTCTCTTTTCCGATTTGTGTCATAACAGAAAACTACCTTTCTCATAGCCTCTTCCAAGGTTTTAGGACTATCATACTCGATTCTGTCCTTAATGTTGACAGGTAAACAACTCAAGTATCTTTGAATTTTTTGTTTTTCTTCTATGAAGTATGGCACATATCTCAGTAAGTTCAGAAATTTACTGTTCATTTCCTTCATGTTCATACCTCCCAACTTCAAATCGTAGAACTCTTTGGATTTTTCTTCATAGTACTGTTCAGATAAATACTTCTTTTTAAAATATCGTTTAAAAGCACTCCAGCTTACATCTTTATCTTTGATGCCCTTTACTCTTTTGATGTCCTGCCACCAAATATCCGCTTTTCCGGTCAAGTTATATATAGCCATTTTTTCCTTCAAGAACTCTGAATAGTTATAGATCTGAAATTATTTCTTCATACTGGACAACCAAGCTTCAGTTGTCTCGCCTTTCTCAGTTTCTCCATTGAAAGTTGGAGGTCTAATCTTTTTGAATTCTCCAGAAATCTTCTCATACTCCTTATGATTTTTCCTTATGGGTTTGGAATCTACTTCACTGCTATCACTGGTGTAGTTACGTTTCCTTTTGCGTACTTCAATAGCATCTCCTGATGAGGTTGAGCTGTCTTTCACCTCATTGGTTTTCATGTTCTATTTTTTATTATCATGAGGCAGATCCTCAACTTTGGAGATATCTTCATTATCTCTTTCCTGCTCCTCAGTCAGGAACTGCTCAAACAGCACTTGATTTAATTGTTCTTGTGCCTGCAGAATTCTTTCATTGTCTTGTTTCACAGATCTGATTTCTGCCTTTAATTCATGAAAAACATGTAACAATTCTGACGAATTGTTATTTAGTTCACCGTGACCTTCTTCTACATAGTGCTGTCCCGAACTGTGGTTGTTTGGTTGAAATTTGTCGTCTTTATGGTCAACTCAATTCTCCATACCTATAGCTTAAAAATAATTTATGGATAACATCATAATTCAAATTCAAATTAATAAAGTTTTCTGTTGTATAAAATTTTCTATTGCATGTTCTTGGACCTCTTTCAGGCCTAGAGTTCGAACATGAGCTCTGATACCACATGTAACATCCCGAATTTTCATAAAAATTTAAAAATTTTGAAAATAACATTAAGTACGATAATTATAATTGCAGAAATAATAATTTCTAATTACGACAGCATTAAATGAAAAGTTGTTAGTACTAAACATAATTTAATTTCTGTACTAGCAGCATTATGATAATGACGACTTTAACACACATTTGTGAATCTGATTAATGTAATTAAATGTACGGACAGGTCAGAATTATGATGTGAAATTTGTAATATTGACAAGACACTGACAGTTTGACTTTTGATGAAAAGGGTGTCCTACGAGGGACCCTGGAGCTTACTTAGTTGCAATGCTAAATCAAAATGAATGTTCTATGTGCAGACGAGTGGTAAGAAATTTCATGGCTGCGTAAATTCAAAGTATGTGTATAGTTTAGTTTCATCGTCGTAGATAAATAAATTGTTAGAAATCTGTTGCGACTTACCATAAGTATGCAGGTATGAATTTCATAGCTGTTAATACTGTTTTCAGATGTTGTCTTACAACTCCACAATGTTTAAAACAGAGTCATCTAGGAACGTCATCCTACTGATAGTTTTGTCGCTGTAATCCTTGTCATTGTTATAGTTGGCCTTGTCATCGTCTTAAGATAATTATTTATCTTCACAATACTAATGTAATAGATGTATCGCAAAATCGTTAAATGTGTGTGTAATAAGAAAATACGGTAAGAACACATAACATTTATTTAGTTTTCATGTTAATCAATTATCAATGGATTCATTGAAACATCTACGATACAGACTATCTATTTTTATAATTGCAATAAAATAATTTATATGAATGCAGTCAATGTTACAAAGATAGTGTTAAAGTATCTCATGTATGGACTACACTAATCATAGTCCTACAATATTGAACTAGATATGATACTTATAAGATTTTAAGGGCTTATATATAGTACCAATTATTGTATGAATTTCATATAAATGAAACTATGTCAAACTTATGACTATGGTCATCCTAGCAACTATTACATAACCATATATTTAGAATTTAAGAACTACAAAGCTTACCTTTGGGAATATATAAACTTGAAAAGTTATTCTATATAACAACATGAATCTAGAATACGACCTAGGCTTGGAACTAAATGAATATACATAATCGTTGGTCAAAAATAACAAAATTAAGTATGTTATGACGTGTAACTTGGGAACCAAACGAACCTTGGATAACATGATACGTAATGTTTTAATGTTATGTACATACGTTTTGATATTATCGTTGTAATAAGGAGTGCTGACATGCAATTAAATTGATTGACAGGTTGATGGTTTACAAGCGATACGAATCGGCGTTGGTGAATGTTATACAGGCCTGCATTAATGGCCGTCCATAGTATACAGTGTGACGAGGACTTACAAGTTTCCACGTGAATGCAAACTAGTGCATATGGTGACTATAAACGTTGCCATGTAACACTTCTGGTTGATAGTCCTCCGAGCTGGCTGTTTAGCTGTCCACCATGTGCAAGAGTTGGCACGGTTGTGCTATGACAATGAATGAGCAATTATTGTGATTGTTGTTTGCTCCAGTGCAAAAAGCGTTGGAATGTTGACAATCGTTGATAAACTTTTATCCTGATCGTTGGATCCAACCCTAACATTGCTTCGAGTGTTGGGTTGATAGAAAGTTATTTTGTTCTATGTTTTTGCTATTGTTTTGGTCTGTTAGGGTCGATAGGATACTAGTTTGTAGAGTTAGAAGACGATGTAAATGGGTTCAACCTCATGACCTACAGGCGTGGTTGCAGGTTTCATCTTTGCTGGAGTAGTATGAACACTCATTGTGATTAGGTTTTGCAATGCTGATGAGTTTGATAGTTAGTCGTTTCTTTCTCTGCGATTTTTAGTGGGAAGATATCTTTCTACAATCTAGATTGAATGGTAGTCTGCTCTCGTCCGAGGAGGAGAGTTCATCATGTGCAGGTGTATGTACAAGCTTCGGCCTTCAGTTTCTAAAGGTAATCGATTTCCTAACTTAGAGTTCATAATAACGTTTGGTTCAAAGTTTTAATAGGTATGATGTGTAACGATTGAATGTTTGTTTTGGCAGGCGCCAGTTTCAAAAGGGGAACACGCACCAGGGTTTGAAAAAAGGATGGCCACATTCCATTCCTGGTAAGCTCCGGGTCTTCCAAAACCCTCGTAGGTTCTCCTTCGGTCTTGAATGATGTGGTTGTTTCCAACAGTGAGTAACCAGTTTTGCCATGTATGGCGTCGCCTGTCGGTTGAAAGTTTTTAAAGAACTTTTTGTTTTTCAAGAGATGTCTGTACAGAGTTGTGCTTCTCGTTTGTTTCTGTGAGATTCGGTGTTTAAACATTGATGCCTAGATCGTCGAATTGGGAGTTATATCATGTCGATGCAAAGGTTTTTGGACTTGGTTTAAAATGTTTAAGATTTGGGAATGAACCCTGTGCGATTTCGTTTGGGAACAAGTTGTAATTTCTTTTGTTTATGGGAACATTGATTCCCTTTTTTTTTACGTTGGAATCTTGCAATGTCTTAACTCTTGAGCTCGACCTGTTGGTTTATGTTATGGCAAATGAAGAAAAATAAATAGGGCCGAGGCTCATTCATCTGTGATTACAATGATTCCTTCTCGACAATGATAATAAATTTCCTGTTTCGTTCCGTGTTAAAAGTCCGTGTTATACGTTGATTTCTGTATATTGATGTCATGACTGTCGAGCTAGTCCAGAGTCTAAATGTTTGTCGTGGATGATAACTTTGTCATAAGTGATGTTTGAAATGGTGTTCAATTCGTTTGTAATGGAAAAGAACAGGGCTACACCCAAATATTAATGTTTCCTTTGATGTATAAGATATCTTTGTAAATGATCTACAGAAAAGATTTTTATCATTAACTAGGTTATGTTCTTCAGTTTGTACAAGAATGTAATGGTTTTGTTTATTTAACTGAGGGGAAACGATGTTAAGAGTTTGAAAGAACTATCTAGGGTTTGAATAAGTAATACGAATCCTAGTTTTTTATTTAAACACACAGTTTATAATGAAGATGGATAATATGCTAAATGTAAACAGATTAGGGTTTTTACATTTCTTTTGTTACAGTTCTGTCAATACTGCAATAATTATAAAATATACTTCAGAAAAATTTTAAAGAAAACATAGTGTGTGGATGAAGTATGAAGACTGTGTAATGTCTGGAATCCGCAATTTAGTTCTATCGTCAGCATGTCTTTTTATTTATAGACATGATATGATGTATGAGATTTTGAATTTCATTTATTTCCTATGTTCATAGTAGAGATAAGAAATTATAATATATTTGTACAGGAGTAAACAATGTTGTTTGTAATGAAACAATGGAATAATCTATAATATTCAGGTATTATTCAGAACTCTCTTCTATTATTAACTAAAGGGCAGAAATTGATAAATATATAAATTACTATATTTATCTATCGAATCAATGGCAATTTGCCTATCTTCCATCTATACTTAATTTGCGTATCTACACTAGAGTACGATGCATAAAACAGCATGTGGAAAGATGTAGATATTGGTTTATCAATTCAAATCATCATTGAATCTTTAACATCCAGACTTTTCAAACAGAATCAAACACATTTCTTCTTCAAAACAAAGATCAATAATTTTACTTAAACATAACTAATAACTGAAATAAAGTAGAAACTGTAAAACCTGGATAAAATCTATAGGGAACAAACAACCCAAGAAGACTGTTCCACCCAATCAAGTCCTGAAGACAGTCAAGTACTTGCCTTAGGACCCCCGAGCCTGTTCACTGAATCACCAGGAGGAAGAAACTTAGGAATTTAGGATCTCTTCTTGCAGTAACAAATAACTTCTGTATCTTCAAGAGCTAGCAGTTCAAGGGACCTGCTCCAGCATCTTTGGTTCTCCTCCACCAATACTTTGCAGACTTATGATTGCACTCACAGCTAGCCTCGCTATTCGAATCTCTCAGTGATCACCTGATACA
Source organism: Larix kaempferi (assembly GCA_027924585.1). Classification (NCBI taxonomy): domain Eukaryota; kingdom Viridiplantae; phylum Streptophyta; class Pinopsida; order Pinales; family Pinaceae; genus Larix; species Larix kaempferi. Next base: position 6,318,252 of record BSBM01000459.1, on the reverse strand, counting down.
TATGAGGAAATATTCTGCAGAAATATCCTGTAAGAGTTGCTTGCTCAATTTGAATTTGCCTTATGTAGGCTGCCTAGGCCTTTTCAGTTGTTATTGGGTCATTAAATGAGCTTCCTGCTCACTCCCTCCACCTGGGGGATAATGCCACATTTTTAGGGGTAGTTGTCCCATAACCAACAGCTAGTGGTGTGATGCAATTGCTGCCATCTGTCCCATACCTTCCAATAGCTTCCATTCCTCCTAGTGGGTCAATGAACACTCATTTAACAGTCCCCTTGGGTGTTTGTCTCCTAACTAAAATTTAAATAATAATAATTAATAATTACATTCATCCTTAATCAAAATTGATCATAATTACAAAAATTTGTAATTAAATTTAACATAAAGTATTTTGCAAATAAATAATAATTTTCGAAAATTTGGGTAGGTGACAAGTCCATTGACTGAGGCCTCCACTATTTGAGCATGAGAATCCAAGAGGCTTTTTTCATGGAGTTGCTCAAGATAATAATAAATGTTGTGGGGTGAAGGTTATATTGATCTTAAATCCTTCCTTATCCTATAGAATCATGTTCAATTTGTGGGTTTGGAACCAATACTCGTGGAGAATTGATTGCTCTATGGTGCCTTCTTTTAATCTCTAAAACTAAGAACATCTATCTCCTACATGTTGCAGGGGATTCTAAACTGATTATTGACTGGTGTCTTTCAAATTTCTTTTTACAGGTTATTACACTTGACGGTTGGTTGTAGAGAACCATATATCTTCAGGCTTCTTTCATGGAGTTAAAATTTCAACATTTCCATAGAGAAAATAATGTTTTGGTTGACAAGTTATCGAAGGTTGCCCTGTTGGTTCAAGAAGGCTTCATTTTTGTTGAAATTTTTGAAGGATCCATTTGCATTTCCAAGGAGCCTATATAGATCTATCACCTCTAATGGGGATGCATTTTCAAATAATGACATGAAGATTTTGTTGTTGTGGCTTTAACTCTTGATTCTCTATCCCCCAGTCTCCTGCCTCATGAGACATTTATCTTTTTTATTTATTTGGGACATTTTTCTCAGAACTTTTTTTGGGGATATCAATTTTTTGTACAAAACTGTATATTTTGGCGGCACTGTATCTGTGGGTATTATAGTTTTTGGTGGTATTTTTAGGTGTCGTTGTTGGTTGTTTTCGCCTTGGGTCGTCGACCTTTATTTGAGAATTATCTGCTATGTCTATTGTTTATTTCAAGGAAGGTTGTTCTGTCGATCTAATGTCCTGTGGGGGCATGTGACATGGTTATTGCCTCCTAATATGTATGTTTTTCTTTATTTCTATTGTTCTTTGGACTGTTAGTGTTTCATGTAATGTTTTTATATACTTTAAATACAAAGTATAGTTTTTTTTTTATTGAAAATTTTTATTTTAAAATGTTAGCAATAAATACGCTAACAACTAGTTAAAGCTAAAAAATGAAAAGTAAAAGTTTAGATGTAGGTTAAATATTCTATTTTTAGGTTTGTTATCATTGGAATTTTGTTAAATAATCTTTGTCAAAATTGCAATTTTGGATTGATGAAATTTATTATTTTAATGTAGAAATGGATTAAGGGCCTTCTAATTCTCTCATTACAACGAAATTGTGTAATATCAACAATTGATACTTTCAATTTCATCAATTCAAAATAATTCTTACTGGATTTCAAGTCAAAATTGTTGATTTCACTTTTCATATCCCCTCCGATACTGATTGCCAACTGTACTGGCACTTTATTTGGCTCAATTTCCTCTTTTTTAGAGAAATTGTTTTTTCTCATATCTTTATTTGTTTAATTAAATAATTCTCTTTAATTATTTTCGAGAAATTTTTTATTAAAGTGATAATTAATCACTTAAAACTTAGGAAAAGTGGGTTTTGGGTTTTTATGGGTGCTCCGGGTTAGAAAATGAGCACCCCCATGGAAAAACAACCCCTAGACCACACTTTTATCATATTTTTGGATTTTTGAATTAAAACATTAAAAAAGTCCATAAAAGGGGAAAATATATTTTTGTCCTAACTACCTCAAACTCCTAGGCACCTACTAGGTGACCTAGTGCATGTTCATAATGACTCAATTTTTTGTCTATCAAGCTCATAAACATTGACACATGAACTTTAATAACATCCTAAGGCCTAAAAATCAAGACGACCATTGTAGCTTTGGAGGAGCGGTGAAAAAAATCGTCGATTATACAACGCTTATTCAATATTGCATAATTGACAAGGGAAAAACACCATGGAATGATCACCTTTGATGTATAATTCCTAGGAAGCCAAGTTCTTTACATAAGACTATCATGCTAGCACATTTTTACAATATCCCCCAAGGGGGTATGAACATGCAATTATTACAAAGGGGCCAAAATGGCCCTGAAAAAGACTTCTAGACTTCTGAACATTGATGATGAACATTGGAAATGTTCACAACTTTGTCGGTTCACAAGAAATCCAACTAATGTACAAATTAGTTGGTAACGGGGGGATCAAGAAGAACACATTCCAAATCAAAAGAGGAATGAAGACTTAGGAAAATTTTTGATTGTTGCTAAAGACTTTAATGTGGTCAAAGGCATGGGAGTTTTTGAGAATTCTGTGGCCATTTCTCAGTCCACATCAGATCCAAGTACTGTCCAAAAAAGATATGTAATGGCCATCTATTTCCGAGTTTATAAAAGACAGGATGCAAGGCGAGTATGACAAGAACCATATGTTTACTAAAGATTAAGATTCAATTGTATGTCATAAAGTGATAAAGTACATGTTGCCTTAAATGCTAATAATGAATTCTATCGACCAAATGATGAGAAAAAATAATCATACGTACTTTGTAGTCCATTGTATGCAAGCAAATGCATGGTTTTTGGATGTTACTAGTGTTGAATTTTTTAGTTACTTTCATAAATTGGTAATTATGAATGCAATTTTAAAAAATTTCTTTTACATAATTACACATGAAAGTATCAACCATATTAAATCACATATGAGCAGTATGACATTAATAAGTTTCAACAGTAAAGTAGATAGAGCAGAAGAAATAACACATCACATCACAATAGATATGCATAGTGGACACCATAATTTACCCTGGAAAAACCCTCTTTCCTTCAGAGGGGAAAAACCAAGCAACCTTTCTTATGATAAATTCATTATAGAAGAACAAGTATACATCAAATGACATGAACAACAAAACCCTTTCACACATAAGGGTATACATAAATAGAGAGACCAAGTACTTATCTTTTCATGTAGTTGCATTGTCATGTAGGATCACATCAAGGGATATCACAAAGCCCTAGTCTAACTGTAGGATTTAGTGCCTTTATCTCTCCATATCACATAGTGCCATCTGGACTGTATCATGATAGATCTGAACTGAATCATGCTAGATCTGGACTGTAGTATGATAGATATGAGAGACAAGATCTGAACTGTAGTATGAAGAGAGCCCTTTTAATGATAACATCATCCCATGAGAAACTATGTGGCAGCTCTTTACAATATGAATATAGCCCGAGTCAAGCAAATAAATAAGGTGCTTCCTGTAGATGAGAGTCAACCCTGAACAAGTTAACCTTAACAAGGTAACTGCTGTCACCAGTTAGACTAATCAAGTTCTGCTTCAAAAGAAGACTAATATATATAAAATGGAGGGCTTCCTGTAGATAATAATAAAAAACCATCACTATCATCATTGATCTGAGATACCAAGAGAATATTCTGCTTATAAATTATGATTGTTGCCACCAATCAATTTGTCCAAACCCTAACTTCTGCAATCAACTAGACAGAGACTGCATTGGCCAAGACTGAGGTAGTCATTGACTGAGTGATACTGCTGTTGAATTTAGGACTATGCCGTTTACTATTTGAATTCCCTGGTAGGGCTCGCTGACTACGTATCATTCCTTATAGGGATTTCGACTGCTACAGTAGTCTGGTAAAGGGTTTTTTCTAACTGCGGATGAGTGGAGAAGGCCCTAACAGGGATGCGACCTTCTTCCTATACACTGATCATACTTCCAACACACATGTGGCTGAGTGTAGAAGGCATCAATAGGGTTGCGGCCTTCTTCCTGTACATTGATCAAACTTCCAACACACTTGTGGCTGAGTGGAGAAGGCTCTAATAGGGATGAGACCTTCTTCTTGTACACTGATCATACTTCCAACACACTTGTGGCTGAGTGGAGAAGGCCTAAATAGGGCTAGGCCTACTGATTAGACCTCAATACACTTGTGGCTGCTTGAATCAAGCCCTAAACATGGCTCAACCTACTGATCAGTCCTGCAGCTGAGAGGAGAAATCCCTAACAGGGATGTGGTTTCCTTTGGATGCCTAGAAAGAGCCCTAGTAGGGTTGCTGCAACTTGGAACAAACCCTAAATAGGATTCAGGTAGGCTAGATCAGGCTAAAGATACCCCAAACAGAGTTCGGCTGCCTCCATAATGTTGATTAGACCTTTCAACAAGACAAAATACCCGTGCGGTCATCTCCACAAGATAAACCAATGCTCACGAGGATAGTAGGAGAGAGAAGATGCCCCAAGAAATTGCCTTTCAGATCAGGAATGAAGATATCATCTCATTGCTTGTTCAAATGGTAGCACTCTCTATTTATAATTCACTTCTTAGGATCACTTCCTTAGATTTAGGATAAAACAAATGATAAAATGCACTTAGATAGGGTTATAATATTTTATTTGTACTATTAACTCTTCATGAAAGCATTTGAATTTTATCTTGGACTTTTGGTTCTTTACTAGTGGGCTCTTGGTCCTTCATTGGGTTCCATGACCATAACCCCTTAACCGAGTCATCTTAGACCCTTCCCTTGGTCTTGATGGCCCACACATACCAACTTAAGGTACATCATCATAAATAAGAAGAATTATTCTTTGATTGACTTAGAAGCAACATTAAAATCTCCTCCTCTAATGAACAAATTAATTTCTAGCCCCTTCTTGGTCAAGTGTGCCCTATAACCCTTAGGGTCTTTCAATACTTTCTGGTTTGAGTCCTTGTGACTCAACCATTAAGTACTAGTCCTCTTTCAATGGTCAACTTGTCTTCTAGAATATTCATCATAAGAAAGGTTTTTTGTTGATGTTATCTCCCTTGCATGAGGGGCTTGTTATCACACAACTTGTAGTTGTCCCAAAAGGTGATCCTATCCAGGATGGTAGAGGCATTGGACAACTAAATAGGTGACCCGAGAGATGCAACGGTTCCCAATGCAATTGGTTGTCACGCTAAAAGAGGCACTCTTCACCTTAGATCTATCCTAAGCAAGACCAAGGGGGAGACCCTGGCTAACCAATGAAGGCTAGCGAACCTACTCAAGACCTCCTAGGGAAATGTGAAAGTGAAATGGGAGAAGATCAAGAGTGAATGGATCTAGATCTAGGATGGATAAGTGGACTCAAGGAGTTAGGGCTTGGTTGAAGAGGCTTATAAGATGGACAAATGTTCAACCAAGGAAAGATTAAGCCACTGATGAGTTTAGATTAGTAGATCTAGATAGATCTAATGCCAAATAGAAAGATCCAAGTGGGGCCCACCCTCAAAATATGGAAAATGGTCAAAATGGGGTCCACAAGGTGAAGATCAAGATGAAATGGCACTAGAAGGGTTTCTACTCAATGTATCTATGGATTTGATGAGGAACAAGAAATACCCACATTACAGATTTGGAAAAAGCCCACCTACCCACAAGTGCGACCTCCCTTGGAGAGGCCTAGTGCCTTAGATCAGGGGGTAAATGGAGTTAGATGCCCACAAAATTTGGTCTCCAAGGTTTATTAATTATTATTGAGGTGGGTTTTAATTATTAATCCCATGCAATCGCCGGATCTTATCATATCTAAAATCTAGGGTTTTAATGATAAGGGTTTGAGATCAAGATGACAAATGGATAAGTTAAAGGAATAAAATACGTACCTTTCAAGTGTACCTGGATAATGAGAATGAATGCCGATATGAAGAGGATTACTCCCGCAAAGATCAAATGAAAGATATGGTATTTTCTCTTGCTCACATGATTTTCCCAAGTCCACTAGTGTGCCCCTCTCTTCCTGCAAAACCAAGGAGACAAAGCTCAATTAGCAAACAACAATGAGGGTAGATGCAAATAAGAAGTAAATGATAGAGAATAATTGGTACAAAGACAAAATCACTCCCTGTTTGAACCAAGATCTGATAGAAGCTAGTAGGGTGAGCCTCCCCACCAATGCGCACTTCGCCAAATTGTCTTCTTTGACTTGCAAATCGATATAGTGGAACAAATATACAAAATTGCTACCAAAATCCTTCAGTGCAATGGAAAAGTAGTTTCAATCACCATATCCAAGCATTCATCTCGCGATACAAGCATTTACTCAAAATAGATTTCTTGTATTCCAATAACCAAGAGGCAAAAGTCTCAAGATCCCTTTACAATAGGGGGGGCTCTTCCTTAAATAGGAGGAGAGAGACCAAAACCCTAAACACTTTACAAACGAGTGGTGTAGATCAAAGGATAAAAACAATACAATCAACGGCTAAGATGAGCTAGTACAATATAACATGGATCACCTCACTAGAGGGGGTGCGCACTCACTAAAAGAATCCCTAGGGGGTTGCGCACCACATAAAAGTGACTAATACAAGTGTGTACCACATAAGATGACAAGGACAAGTGACTAGGAGCACATGGTGGGGCTAGGAGGCTTTATTATCCTTCACTAGCATCACCCCATGGAACAATGATATAAAATATGACTCAACAACATGTCCAAATGACTAAATGATCAAATCGCGCCCCCCTCAATGAGAGAAGAATGCATCAAATCACAACCCGGAGACTGTGTGGACCCCATTGAATGCTGCAAGCTGATCTGGAAGGAGTGGGATGCATCACATATGACCTTTGAACAAACCTTATTCCAAAACCTTGCCTCAATATCCCAAATCGATTTCCTCAATGGCCTTTTTATCCCACTTGAAAACCATCAAAATGTCTGTAACTCACTGCCTGATGCCCGTGCACAAAATCTCACTGTACCATCATGTCTAGAGAGGGGGTAATATGGTAATAAAAAATGGTTGGAACACCCCTCTCCTCTCTAGCGCCCTAGGTAAACGTGCTAGCTCAATGCAACTGCTGGACAAGCCATTTCTGCATGGCAAAACCTGTCAAAAGTGGAAATCTGACTCTATCATCACTGGGATTGCCTGAAACTGATAATTGAGTGTCTTAATGGACTAAGAAGGTCCAAATATACTAGAGATGAGTACCCATACACCCTGTGGCAACCTGTAAGATCATCTGTAGCCTCAACCATACCCGTATAATAATAAAATAAATGATCTGCGAATAATAATAACCATAAAAAGGTACATCAATCATCATCTAAAATTTGTGTCCACTGTATGGAGTCATCAAAGGTGCATCAAAGGACCATATATCATCACCGGTCCAACTCATCACGGATCCCAAGGTTGACTTGGTCAAACTAGGTTTGACCAGGTCAAGACTGATCAAAATATGACCCAGGATAGAAAAGCCTGCTGCTGCAAGTGCAAATGGTTAAGGCATGCTCTTTTAATCATTCTCATAGCAATACTTAAAGTTTTAAGAATAATTTCACTGGCAGTTAATAGATAATTATAATCAAGCATAAGTTCAAATAATCATTTACATACAAAAGAACCTCAATGATATACTCATTCTGTAGACATGATCAATTTGCTAGCAAAGGGTGAGGGTGAAGAATGCAAGGCTAGGACAAAGGAGATGACTTAACTGACTCAACACTGTGATACTTTGGATAAGGGAAAGGGAATACACACTCAAGCATATGTCGGATAATAAACACACAGGGAATGGCAGTGTCTCAAAAATGGGATAAATTGTTTAGAGGAGTGCTTATTCAACCTTGGAAAATGTCTTTAACTCACATCCAAGCTGTATCAACTCCGTGAGGATATTTTCTAGAACCGCCATGGACTGGGTGCCCGACTAACCATAACTTGAGGTTCTAGGGGACACTTAGAATTAGTTGTCCCTTACTCCATCTCACATCACAACCTGTGGGATCCGTGAGGAATTAATCATTACATTTCATTTCCTTGGCCAAACGTCTTTGGATTTAGCATATATTTAACCACTACTTTCTTTAGGCCTATATGACCCTTTTGGGGATTTTGCATGTGCTTAGAAGCGCAACTACTAAAGCTTTCATCCAGGGTGCTTTTAGTTTCCATTTCAATTCATTTCATAACCCTTTTGGGGATTTTGCATGTGCTTAGAAGCACAACTACTCAAGCTTTCATCCAGAGTGTTTTTCATTTAAGTTTCCATTATTTCAAAACCCTCTTTCATTGTGCTGAGAAGCACAGTTTTTAAAGTATTCTCATGGGATTTCATAAAAGATATAACAATAGTTTCCACATGTAATGATGGTAGTACAATTTGCTTCAAGTTTTAGCCAACACAAATCAAGCAACTAGGGGGAATTTCTACAATCAAGACCAAACATCGGGCAATTGACTAGAGTGATCAAGGTATCAAATCCAACTCACCAAAGGGTGAGTTCTGTTGCCAATTCAAAGCCGAGAAACAAACTAACAGAGATGCTATCCAACACAGAGGCAAAAGTGGGGAAGTCCTCCATATCACAGGCTGAGGTGTAAGTCAGGGTACAAACCAAAAGTGGGAAAGATAACGGATGGATGGGGAAAGTGAAGGTGACTCCTAAGCTAGCAAGCCATAAAGGTGTGAATGATCATGTCCACACTCCTAGGAGGGTAAAACCAACGAGTATAAAACAAGAACTTCTAAATGTAAGTAATAAAACCATTTAGACAATCAATAAAAATCATATTCATTTCATATAGATATACTTCTAGATCATGATTACTAGATACAAAGTCAAGCTATCAAAATGAACAAAAGAACAAGATAGTAAAACCAATGCACATCATATACCTGCTGGGCCATATACCTGTATCTGCTATCTGGATCACCTGTAACCACTGAAACACCGCTGTTGAAACTCTGGGAACTACACTGCTCTGTATGGGATAAAAGGTCATCTTGGTCACCGAATCCAAGGTCAAGAGGCTCAGTCTTGGCATAAGGTCTACTGCATGTCTGATCTGGGGCTGCTCTGATGTGTGAGTGATCATGAGTAATACTACTCATCATAGCTGATCTCATTAAAACTGTGTAAAGGCCAAGCTCAAAAATATATACTGAATTGCTCTGTAATCATGGTAGCCCGGCTACTATGGATGTGTTAACAGGGCTCTCATGTCTTCAACATCCTGGTCCCTGACCAGCATCTCAGCCCCAGGTTGATGCCAATTCTCTCAGAGAATGGCTCTCGATGCTTCCCAAAAATCAACAACTAGTGGTAGGTTATTTATGTTGGTATGTCATTATGACACTACTAACTAAATCTTGCAGATATAAGCTCCTCATTTTGAATGGGTTGTCCTTAGTTGGATTGGTGGTACAGTTTCCATGTTGTACTAGTACGGTGGTCTTTGTCCATAAGTCATAAAATTGCATAGTTATATAAATGGACTCATATGATGATTCTTCTAACCTTTAGATCTCTATACTTGAGCTTATTGATATGTTGCCGAGTTGAATGCCAAACTTCAAAGGACAACTTCATAAGGAGGCTCAACACATTAGGTCTTTCATTGAGTTTATAGCAAAGCTTAATACTATCCATGAAGATATATGATGAATTTGTTTTCTTGTACATTGGAAGAAAGTGTAGTAGAATGGTTTTATAAGTATTGTCCAAAGGGAACATCTTCAATTTCAATTTTTCTCAATGTGCTTAACAGCTTTTGGGTCTGTGGTTATGAAGGAGTAGATTGAGGCATCTTTTGATGGATATTTTTTTCTTGAAATTTACTGCAAGAGAAGAGAAATTTTTGGCAAGCTTTTGCTAGCATATCAAAGTAACCCCTCTGACCTTTTGTTTTCCAAGCTTCTAGAAAAATATGATGCAGTGAATTCTCTGGTGGTTATTTTTACAAGGAAATGTTTGAAATTGTCCCATGGACAACCTTCACACAAGCCTCATATGAATTCAGTGGTTATTGACTAATCCATTGTCTCATCAAAGGAGTTGTTGGAACTCGGAGTTCGACATTGTTGATGATCAATGGGGGGATTACGAAGAACACATCCCAAATCAAAAGAGGAATGAAGGCTTCATGGAAAATTTCCAACGGTTGCTACAGAATACAATGTTGTCAAAGGCGTGGTATTATATGAGAATTTTGTGGTCATTTCCTGGACCACAGCAGATCCAAGTATTGTCCAAAAATAGATATGTGATGGTCCATCTATTTATAAGTTTATAAAAGATAGGGTGAAAGGAGAATATGACAAGAACCGTATGTTCATTAAACATTCACATTCAGTAGTATGTAATTTTTCCCTTATTCATCTGAGCCTAAGTCAAAAACAAATGAAAATGATAAAGTGATGCTGCCTTAAATGTTAATGATGAAGTCTGTCAACCAAATGGTGAGAAACAACAATCATATGTACCCTGTAGTCAGTTGTATGCAAGCAAATGCATGTTTTTTGGATGTTACTGGTGGCAGGTTATTATGTTGCTATGTCATTATGACACTACTAACTGAATCGTGCAGATATAAGCTCCTCATTTTGAATGGGTTGACCTTAGGTGGCTTGGTGGTACAATTTCCATGATGTACTAGTAACAGTAGTAAGGTGGTCTTTGTTCATAAGTCATACAATTGCATAGTTAGATAAATGGACTCATTTGTTGAGCCTTCTGACCTTTAAACTTTAAAGCTCTATACTCGAGCGTATTGATATGTTGCTGAGTTGAATTCCAAACTTCAAAGGACAACCTCATAAGGCTTCTCAGCACATTAGGGATTTCATTGAGTTTATAGTAGACCTCAATACTATCCATGAAGATATATCATGAATTTGTTTGCTTGTACATTGGAAGAAAGTGCAGTAGAATGGTTTGATAAGTATTTTCCAAAGGGAACATCTTCAATTTTAAGTTTTTTCAATGCGTTTCACAGCTTTTGGATCTGTGGTTATGAAGGAGAGTAGATTGAGGGATCTTTTGATGGATTTTTTTTTCTTGAAAATTACTGTAAGAGAAGAGAAAAATTTGGCAGGATTTTGCTAGCATATCAAAGTAACCCCTCTAACCTTTCGTTTGCTAAGCTTCTAGAAAAATATGATGCAGTGAATTCTCTGGTGGCTGTTTTTACCAGGAAATGTTTGAAATCTTCCCATGAACAACCTTCACACAAGCCTCATTTGAATTCAGTGGTTACTGAATAGTTTATTGTCCCATCAAAAGAGTTTTTGGAGTTGGACGGTGTTGATGATGAATGGGGGTATTGTTAATGCTTAAATTGTTCCCTTTTGTTTTTACAATTTTTTCTCTTATGATCAGTTTGTTATTTTGCTTTCAATTTATTTTTATTTAATTTTGATTGATTTTATTTCACTTTAATTTGAATTTTTCAAATGGCTTATCAACATAGTATTAATCTCTAACCTTCATGATATGCTTGTTCAAGTCTTATTATAAAGTCTATGACTAAGTTTCAAGTTTTATGACAAGGGTATTTATCAAAGGTGCTATGTTGAAGATCTTGGTAGCGCAAATTGAAAAATAAACCCTGATGCGCTACAAGAATCCGCTATCATGGAAAAACGTGATCAATTATGCTAGGTAATGGTTTGTTAAATTTATGATGACCGGAGAAAGTTTTGCTATGATTATTTGACGTGTTAACACACATGCCAAAGAATTCTGAAGGTGGTGGGTTTTGTAATGTTTCATCATTGGGAAAATCAAAGTTGGAGGTGACAAGTTAAATTGGGGATCACAGATTTGAAGCCACCTGTTCGTTGAATGTGGTTATCACTTAAACCTTAAATATTTGTCATTTTTTTAAATTCAGAGGTATGATTAGTGAGGTGTAGTTATTAAAATGGGAAAGAGGAGTGGTAACACCAACAGGTTGGAGCCGATGGATATGCAGTGGGCAGAGAAGTTTCCGTTATGTGCAGATGTGTTTAGATCCGTTGGATGGTTTAATTTTTTCGAAAAAATCACAGGGTTTAATGAGGAGGTTTCGATTTTCTTTGCAAAGAACTTGAATGAAGATGTTATCAAATTTAGAACCCTGGGTTTTCATCTCATGGAAGCCCTAAGTTCCGAGGCTACAGGTATCGCCATGGAAGGAGAGCTATGGTTCAAGAAACTTCCTTTCAACTTTAACCCAAATCCTTTCCTACTGCCAGGTAAAGAAACTCTGAATTGGGGTAATGGAATTCATATTTCAAATTTTCGACCCGAATGGAGGCAGATGCTAAGCATTATACAAGCTTATATCACTTGCGAAGGCAAGTTTTCAATGGTTTTTAAATATCATATTAGATTTTTAATGCATATTAAGATGAATTATAAGATGAATGTGCCATTCTACCTATATAAGAGTATCCAAAAAATGTCAAACAAGGTGAAGACGTAGTCCAAGGTTTCAAGGCAGTCAGTATTTCACCATGGACTAATAAAACTTATTATTCAAAAAATTTTAAAGAAAGAGTAGAAAAACTGGGAACATTTTATCTACTGGTCTGGTTTCATTGCTGAGAGGGATGAACATGTGAGCAAAAGAAAACCTAAAAAGGAAAACAAGAAGAATAAGGCGGTAGGAGTATTGTTACAGGAAATTTCAGAGAAGCCCCTATCAAAGGATAAATGTAAAGGTTCTGAAAACAACGAACAGGTAAATGTATCTGAAATTAACAAACCAAAAAGCCCAGGAAGCGATAAGGTTAATGCATTTGAAGGAGAACTAGAACAGCGTCAAGAAATTCAAGAAATCAAATAGACTAGTAACCCTATTGTTGAACAAGTTCAAGATAAAGTTATATCAGAACAAGATAGGGTTGAGATTCCAGTTGCACAATCTTCTACAGAGAATTCAAAAGATAAAACTCCTCAAGATAAAGATTTTGAAGCAGACGCAAATCTTCTTATATATTTAAAATAATCAAGTTGGAGATTTAGAATGAAATCAACCATGAAAGGAAATATGAAAAGAGGTTCAAGTTCAAACTAGAAAACAAAGGAGATCAATATAATTCTAAGCTCAGCTGATGATGAAGATAAAGAGGTAGAAATTGGGTCAAATTCTTATCAAACCACCCTACATCAGGACTTCATCAAGTTAGAAGAAGCAGGGGAAGAGGTTAATGAATTCAAAGAAGAAGAAATGATTCTTAGAATGGAGCAAGATGAACTTGAAATTGCACAAAGATTAAAAAGGGATAAAGATGAAGAAGAGTTGATCTTCAAAAAGCTAGATATTCCACCTTCCACATCTCAGGATTCGACCTTGCATGGAGAAATAAACATATGTTTAGATATTGAAAGACTCAGGAAAGTTCAAAAACAACAGCAAGCAGAAATAGTTTTCCTTAATGAGACAAATGATAAGCTTTCAAAGTCCAATAAATGTTTAAGGGAGGACTTAGTAGAAGCTAATGATCATTATCAAGAGCTAATTGGTGTTGCTAGGAAGGCTCTGAAGAGGAAAAGAGAAGCAGAGACTAAAGTTGATGATTTAAATAGACAGGTGAACAAGATAAAAGAGAAGAACAAACTTCTATTAGACAAGGTCAAAGACTTAGAAGCCGAGCAGCCACAACACAACAAAAGAACTCATGCTTTGGAAGGGATTGCAATGTTGGTCGAAGCTACAAGGAAGGCTACCTAATGCCTAGTTTCTTTTTCATTTTTGTATCAATTATGTAATAACTAGTAGTTAAGATTTTAATTAAAGACACTAGTTTAAAAAGATTGGTTAGGTAACTGTTTTGAGACCTAAGTAGTTACAAACTACTTCTTTGAAAGATGTTTAAAAGGAAGTAAATGTGAATGAACAAGGGTTTGATGTTTTTGGTTTGAAGCTACTATACAGTGCTGTTGAACATGCTTGCAAGTTTTATCATGTAAGTTTGAAGATTGAGATCATATATATATATGTTATTAGCCATCTTTATATTACTTGACTGTGTTTTTATTTCTGATCAGTGTGGTCATACAGTGCATAATTTCATTCTTGTTTTGATGTTTTTGATTCAATGAATGCTTATGTATTGTAGATAGAAACTTGAATGTGTGACGTTGGAATGTAATGGGTCATGCCTTATTAAGATTGGTTTAAGTTCTTTATGCTACATGATTTAATTGAAGTTGATTTTTCCTTTCTTTCTTTATATTGAAGTTTTCAAATCATTAAACCTAAAACCACAGAAAAAACTATTGCACATTTATCTTGAGATTGTGAAGATTGTGTTGGCTTGTCCCTTAGTAGTTTAGGAACAAATTCTGGCACTAACATCTTTTGGTGCCGTTGCCAGGGACAAAAGTGAAGTTTTATCTTCCTTGGGATATCTTTATTGTTCTGGTTTTGAGGTGGACAGAATCAGAGAATTTTTATTTCAGACTATAGTTCACCAAAAGTAGTATTTCACAGTGGCTTCCAGGAGGTCTGGGACTAGGGGGAAGCCTACTTCACCATTACACCCAGGTGTGTCAGATCCATAAAATATTTTAAAGAAATCAAAACGAGATACACATACTTCTTCTTTTAAAAGATCTCAGTCTTCCCCAGCCTTGTTTGCACTGACTCAACTACATTCTTTGTCTCCATTTTTGTATTCTGAACCAAAATTGCAAGGGTTGATATTTAGACTTTTACAAGTCCATTGTCTCCCAAGAAACTCAAAACAGAATATTTTCCATTACTTCATTCTAAAACTAATACACCTATCCTTCAGCTTAGTTCAGTCAAAATTAATAAACCTTTGTCTTCAACTAGTCAGATTACTTCCAAGATGGCTGGACAACAATTGGATATGATGGATAGAATGATTGCAGCCAGGTATGCACCTTTAGTGCTTCCACAGATTTTAAATGCTCTTCCAGCAGGGGATTACCAAAAATATCTACCTAAGTTTAATGGGCTGGGAGAGACAACTGCAGAGGAACACTGGATTGCATTCCTTAGCTATGCTGATAACCAAAATATAGAAGTAAAGGATGTTTGGATGCGTATGTTTGTGCAAAGTTTAGATGGTGATGTCAGAAAATGGTTCAGGGAGCTACCACAAAACTCAATAACCTTAATAGAAGAATTACAAGAAGTATTCATGAGACAATGGGGAGACACAAAGGATCACACATATTATATTACTGAATTTGTAGCTCTAAAGAGAAAACATGACAAAACCATAGCTGACTTTTCAAAGCGCTTCAACAAAATGTATGGCAGGATCCCATTGGAAATTAAACCTTCAGAGACTTTGGCTAAACTGACATATGCAAATGCATTTGACCATGATTTTTCCTTACACTTGAGAGAGAGGAGACCTATAACATTATTGAATATGCAAGAAGCTACTTTAGAGGTGGAGTCCAATATTCTGGCCTCAAATAGACTTAAAGAGTAGGCAGACCATCAAGTTCATGATCGAAAAGGAAAAAATGTAGTAACACCTGTATCTCATACATCAAAGAAGGAAGAAAGTCAGATGGAGGGGATGAGTAAGATTATAAAAAGCTTGACTGCAAAAGTAAATAGATTGGAATTGGAGAAGAGTTCTAATAAAACTTTTCAAGATGGAGAAAGAAACCCTAATCAAAATCCAAACTAGTTTAGGAGACCATTTGTACCAAGATTTATACCTCGGGAAATGAGAAACAATGATATTCAGAGGGAGAGGAGAGAAAATGAAGATCAAAGAGTTCCACCCCCTTTTCAAAACAATTTTGTAGAAGAAGTTGAACAGGTGGAAGATGTGCAGTATGAGAATGATTTAAATCAAAATTTAAACTATTTTGGGGAGTTATCTTCTGAAAGTTTTACAATTGAATGTAGCTATCAGAATTATGAATATTATGATTCATATCAGTGTCAGGAAGGAAGTGATAATCGTCCTCAGGTTTCAGTCAGTATGTGTCAAACTGATCCAAAAAAGTCTTTTAATTTAAGATCAGGTCCTAAACAGGTTGTTCAGATTCCAAAAAAGAAAATAGATTCACCTGCTAGACAGTTTCCTAATCAAATCCAGGGAAAGAAACAAGATCGTGGTGATCAGACCAAAGCAGCAGAAATTGAAGAAAACAACAAAAGTTCACAGTCTTTTAACTTTGAAAATGAATTGTGTAAAATCAAAGTCCCAGTACCATTGACTGAGTTAATGAAAACTCCTTGCTTTAGAGATTTTGCATGTAAATTATTGAATGTTCTAGTCAATTCTTCTCCTTCAGATATAGTGAATTTACAAGAAGAACAGCAAAAAATAATTCTTGGGTCAACTTCATCCGAAAAGCTTGAGAGTGTTTCAACCTTTCCTCCACCTTTTTATACAACTTTGACTATCCATGACCAAATGATTCACAACTGCCTTCTAGATTTTGGAGCTTCACATAACTTGATGCCTAAGGCAGTGATGGATGCCCTTGGTTTGAGTGTCACTAAACCATATCATGATTTATTTGCACTTGATTCTAGAGCTGTGAAATGTCTAGGAGTAATAAAGGATATGGTGGTTAATCTTTCTCAACTACCAATGAAGAGTGTTATAATGGATGTAGTAGTTGCTGACATATCTCCTAAGTTTGGCATGCTACTCTCAAGGTCTTGGGCGAACAAAGTAGGTGGTACATTACAGATGGACTTGGCTTATGTAACTATTCCAGTGTTTGGTGGAGAGAACATAAGATTATACAGAGAGTTACAATATGCATTTATAGTCACTGATGATAAGAATCCAACTAATCATCCCCTATATACAGTAGATGAAGAGTTGGGCTCTTGTATGCTTCATTTTAGTGATGAGAGTACAAATGGAGTGCTGCAGGTAGAAAAAGAAGCATTAATAAAACCTACTATGAAACAAAAAGATGAGCTGTGGCAGATGTATTTTGATGGTTCTTCATGTAAGGAGGGAGCAGGAGCTGACATTGTTTTGATTTCCCCTAGTGGAGAAATAATTAGCTTGATGTATAAATTGGAATTTGTCACTACCAACACACAGCAGAGTATGAGGCATTGATACTTGGCTTAAGGGCTGCGAAGGATTTTGGAATTCAACAACTTTCTATTTATGGTGACTCCGAATTGGTTGTCCAACAGGTGAAGGGAAAATATCAAGTGAAGTAGGACTTGTTGAAGGTTTACCGTAATGAGGTTTGGGATATGATTGAGAATTTTTTCATAGCATTTGATATTACTTTTTTACCCAGAGATCAAAATCAGACTGCAGATTCACTGGCCTTGGAAGCCACTCATTTCATAATTCCAAAGCATACTCAGCTGAAATATCCAATTGAAGTTAAATATAGACCCTCAGTACTAGATAATATAAAACAGTGGAAAGTTTTTGAGGATGATGTAGAGATTAAAAAATTCTTGGAATTAACTGGAGAGTTTTCTAATTCTTTAATCGATCAGGATCAAGATGAAGAGCTAGATGACACTGCTACATACATAGAAAATATAATTGCTGATAAAAAAATCATTGAATTGAAAGGTAATTTTATCCCTAAGGGATTGGTCCCCCTTGAAAGAATCTTTTCCAAAGATGATACTTTGCTGAAACCATCAATGCAATCTTCAGAAGAAAACATCATGAGCTGCAATATTGGTACATAGGAGCAGCCAAGAATGGTCAAGATTTCTAAATCTCTTCCAGTTGAATAAAGAAACAGGTATATTGCATTGTTGAGGAGGTTTGTTGATATTTTTGCTTGGTGCTATGAAGATTTAAGAACTTATGACACAAGTATTATTCAGCATAGAGTGCCTTTAAAATCAGATGTGAAACCATTCAGACAAAAATTGAGGAGAATTAACCCATCTCTGTTGCCAGTTATAGAGAAAGAGGTAAAAAAGTTACTCGATGCAAAGATAATTGTTCCATTGAGATATTCATCATGGGTTGCTAACTTATTTCCAGTTCAAAAGAAGAATGGAGAGATTAGATTATGTGTGGATTTCCGGAACCTTAATAGAGCTTCATTGAAGGACAATTACCCCTTACCAAAGATTGAGCAAGTTCTGCAAAAAGTGGTGGGTGTTCAAAGAATATCCATGGTTGATGGATTCTCAGGGTACAATCAAATAGCTGTACATCTGGATGATAGGGAGAAAATAGCCTTTACTACTCCATGGGGTACATTCATGTATGATAATATGCCATTCGGATTGATGAATGCGGGTGCAACATTTCAAAGAGCTATGGATATAGCCTTTGTAGGAGAAAAAGAGAAGTTTGTTGTGATCTATTTGGATGATATTACAATTTTTTCTCGGTTTGATGACGAGCACTTGAAGCATCTTGAGCAAACATTTCTGAAGTGTACGAAATTTGTGTTGTCTTTGAATCCCAAGAAGTCATATTTTGTTGTACAAGAAGGTAAGGTTGTAGGACATCTTGTTTCAGCTGATGGTATTAGAATAGACCCAGAAAGAATCAAAGCAATTCTGAAGATTACTATTCCAAGGAGTAAAAAAGATGTCCAATCATTCATAGGGAAAATTAATTTTCTGAGGTGGTTCATCCTGAACTTTGCTGAAACTATTAAACGCATTACATCCATGTTGAGGAAGGATCAAGAAGTGAAATGGACAGCAGAAGCTAAGGCTTCATTCGAGAAGATTAAACAAGCTTTGACAGAAGCTACCTTTTCTTTTGCATCCCAAGACACAATAGCAGCTGTTCTCCTACAAAAGAATGAAAATGATTTAGAGCAGCCAATAGCTTTCTTCAGTAAAACTCTCAGGGATTCAGAATTGAAGTACAGTACACTTGAGAAACAAGCTTATGCACTTGTAAAAGCCTTAAAGTTTTCACGATTTACATTTTGCATTACAAAATAATCTCTTATGTACCTAATGCTGCTATCAAGGAGATTTTAACTCAGCCAGACAATGAGGGTAAAAGAGGTAGGTGGATTGCAAAAATCATGGAATATAAGGTTTAAATCAGACTGACAATGTTAGTGAAAGGTCAGGGTTTAGCAAAACTGTTAGCTAATTCAAATTGTGAAGCTTTGGATATCCATTTGGTGGCAAATCAGCCAACTCAAGAAGAATTGCAGATGAAGGATAATGAAGAGCAGATTTTAGATAAATATGCAGGATTAGAATGGTATTCTGATATTGTTTATTTTATGTTGCATCTAAAATGTCCAGATAATTTTGACAAAAAGACATCTAGATCATTGAAATTAAAGGCTACAAAATATTGCTTGGTTAATCAACAGTTGTTTTGGAAGGATCTAGGTGGAATTTTACTCAGATGTCTAGAGAAATCACAGGTGAATGAGGTGATTTCAGAAATGCATGAGGGTGCTTGTGGGGGTCACAAGTTTTGGAAATCTACAACATATAAAATTCATAGGTCTGGTTTTTATTGGACCTCTTTATTTTCAGATGTATACCAGCAGGTGCAAGGATGTGTTCATTGTCAAAAGTTTGCCGAAAAACAAAAGCTGATTTCTTTACCATTAAAGCTTATTGCTGTTAATGCCCCTTTTCAACAGTGGGGATTAGATTTTATAGGTGAAATTAATCCCGCATCAAGTGGAAAACATAGGTGGATACTTATAGCTACATATTTTTTCACTAAATGGGTGGAGGCAATTCCAACACGTAAAGCAACTGAAGGAGTTATCATAAGTTTTATACAGGAAAATATTTTGAGTTGGTTTGGCTGTCTGCATAGGTTATTGACTGATAATGCACCTGCTTTCAAGTCAAAATCTATGATGGGTTTCTGTGAGCATAATGGAATTGATTTAAGGCATTCTACTCCATACTATCCCCAGGGAAATGGTTTGGCAGAGTCATCAAATAAGAACATTGTTCAGAGTATTAAAAAACTGTTAAATCAAAATAAGAGGTCATGGGATTCAATGCTTAAATATGCATTGTGGGCAGATAGAATAACTACTAAGAAAGAAATAGGTCTGTCCCCTTTCCAATTAGTGTATGGTACAGATGCAGTCTTCCCTATTCAGCTAGGTGCTCTAGTAATGACGTTTTTTCAAGATTGTCAAGAAGAACCTAATTATCTCCAAAGGAGGATTTTCTCATTAATTTTATTGCAACAAGAACATGAAGCCATAGCAGCTAGAGCTGATGCATATAGAAGAAAAGTTAAAGCTGGGTTTGACAAAAAGGTAAAGGAAAATACTTTTTCTCTTGGGGATATGGTTCTCAGATGGGATGCAAGGAGAGATCAGAAAGGTCAACATGGTAAGTTTGACAATCTTTGGTTGGGTCCTTTTATGATTTCAAAATTTTTAGAAAACAATACTTTCATACTACAAACTTTGGAAGGTGAGAAACTGTTCACTCCAGTTAATGGATGGTTTCTCAAACATTTTTACAGTTATTGAAGGTAAATAGTGTCACACTCATTGTATATACCGGTGTGAAATAAGACTCCATGCCCAATGGAAGTTTGCAGAATAAGGAGCAATTTTAGGTGACAGTAAGGCATTGGTCTACGAGTTCTTGAAACCTCACAAGGAGGCTTTCATCCCGTAGCTGGATCCAGATGTTAATGCTTAAATTGTTCCCCTTTGTTTTTACAATTTTTTCTCTTATGATCAGTTTGTTATTTTGCTTTCAATTTATTTTTATTTAATTTTGATTGATTTTATTTCACTTTAATTTGAATTTTTCAAATGGCTTATCAACATAGTATTAATCTCTAACCTTTATGATATGTTTGTTCAAGTCTTATTATAAATTCTATGACTAAGTTTCAAGTTTTATGACAAGGGTATTTATCAAAGGTGCTATGTTGAAGATTCTGGTAGCGCAAATTGAAAAATAAACCATGATGCGCTACAAGAATCCGTTATCATGGAAAAACATGATCAATTATGCTGGGTAATGGCTTGTTAAATTTATGATGACCGGAGAAAGTTTTGCTATGATTATTTGACGTGTTAACACACATGTCAAATAATTCTAAAGGCGGTGGGTTTTGTAATGTTTCATCATTGGGAAAATCAAAGTTGGAGGCGACAAGTTAAATTGGGGATCGTAGATTTGAAGCCACCTGTTCGTTGAATGTGGTTATCACTTAAACCTTAAACATTTGTCATTTTTTTAAATTCAGAGGTATAATTCGTGAGCTGCAATTATTAAAATGGGAAAGAGGAGTGGTAACACCAACAGGTTGGAGCCGATGGATATGCAGTGGGCAGAGAAGTTTCCATTATGTGCAGACGTGTTTAGATCCGCTGGATGGTTTAATTTTTTCGAAAAAATCACAGGTTTTAAGGAGGAGGTTTCAATTTTCTTTGCAAAGAACTTGAATGAAGATGTTATCAAATTTAGAACCCTGGGTTTTCAGCTCACGGAAGCCCTAATTTCTGAGGCTACAGGTATCGCCATGGAAGGAGAGTTATGGTTCAAGAAAATTCCTTTCAACTTTGACCCAAATCCTTTCCTACTGCCAGGTAAAGAAAATCTGAATTGGGGTAATGGAATTCATATTTCAAATTTTCGACCCGAATGGAGGCAGATGCTAAGCATTATACAAGCTTATATCACTTGCGAAGGTAGGTTTTCAATGGTTTTTAAATATCATATTAGATTTTTAATGCATATTAAGATGAATTATAAGATGAATGTACCATTCTACCTGTATAAGAGTATCTAGAAAATGTCAAATAAGGTAAAGACGCAATCCAAGGTTTCCAGGCAGTTAGTATTTCACCATGGACTGATAAAACTTATTATTCAAACAGTTTTAAAGAAAGAGCATAAAACCTGGGAACATTTTATCTACTGGTCTGGTTTCATTGCTGAGAGGGATGAACACGTGAGCAAAAGAAAACCTAATAAGGAAAACAAGAAGAATAAGGCAGCAAGAGTATTGTTACAGGAAATTTCAAAGAAGCCACTGTCAAAGGATAAATGTAAAGGTTATGAAAACAACGAGCATGTAAATGTATCTGAAATTAACAAACCAAAAATCCTAGGAAGCGATAAGGTTAATGCATTTGAAGGAGAACCAGAATAGGGTCAAGAAATTCAAGAAATCAAACAGACTAGTAACCCTATTATTGAACAAGTTCAAGATAAAGTTATATTAGAACAAGATAGGGTTGAGATTCTAGTTGCACAAGCTTCTGCAGAGAATTCAAAAGATAAAACTCCTCAAGATAAAGATTTTGAAGCAGACACAAATCTTCTTATACATTTAAAAGAATCAAGCTGGAGATTTAGAACGAGATCAGCCATGAAAGGAAATATGAAAAGAGGTTCAAGTTCAAACCAAAAAACAGAGGAGATCAATATAATTCTAAGCTCAGCTGATGATGAAGATAAAGAGGTAGAAACTGGGTCAGATTCTTATCAAACCACCCTACAACAGGATTTCATCAAGTTAGAAGAAGCAGGGGAAGAGGTTAATGAAGTCAAAGAAGAAGAAATGATTCTTAGAATGGAGCAAAATGAACTTGAAATTGCACAAAGATTAAAAAGAGATAAAGATGAAGAAGAGTTGATCTTCAAAAAGCTGGATATTCCACCTTCCACATCTCAGGATCCAACCTTGCATGGAGAAATAAACATATGTTCAGAGATTGAAAGACTCAAGAAAGTTCAAAAACAACAGCAAGCAGAAATAGTTTTCCTTAATGAGACAAATGATAAGCTTACAAAGTCCAATAAATGTTTAAGGGAGGACTTAGGAGAAGCTAATGATCGTTATCAAGAGCTAATTGGTGTTGCTAGGAAGGCTCTGAAGAGGAAAAGAGAAGCAAAGACTAAAGTTGATGATCTAAATAGACAGGTGCAAAAGAAGAAAGAGAAGAACAAACTTCTATCAGACAAGGTCAAAGACTTAGAAGCCGAGCAGCCACGGCACAACAAAAGAACTCATGCTTTGGAAGGGATTGCAATGTTGGTTGAAGCTACAAGGAAGGCTACCTAATGCCTAGTTTCTTTTTCATTTTTGTATCAAGTATGTAATAACTAGTAGTTAAGATTTTAATTAAAGACACTAGTTTAAAAAGCTCGGTTAGGTAACTGTTTTGAGACCTAAGTAGTTACAAACTACTTCTTTGAAAGATGTTTAAAAGGAAGTAAATGTGAATGAACAAGGGCTCAATGTTTTTGGTTTGAAGCTACTATACAGTGTTGTTGAACATGCTTGCAAGTTTTATCATGTAAGTTTGAAGACTGAGATCATATATATATATATGTTATAAGCCATCTTTATATTACTTGACTGTGCTTTGATTTCTAATCAGTGTGGTCATACAGTGCATAATTTCATTCTTGTTTTGATGTTTTTTATTCAATGAATGCTTATGTATTGTAGATAGAAACTTGAATGTGTGACTTTGGAATGTAATGGGTTATGCCTTATTAAGATTGGTTTTAGATTTTTATGCTCCATGATTTAATTGAAGTTGATTTTTCCTTTCTTTCTTTATATTGAAGTTTTCAAATCATTAAACCTAAAACCACAGAAAAAACTATTGCACATTTATCTTGAGATTGTGAAGATTGTGTTGGCTTGTCCCTTACTAGTCTAGAAACAAATTCTGGCACTAATAGGTATCAAGAAGAACACATTCCAAATCAAAAGAGGAATGAAGAATTTGGAAAATTTCCAGCTGTTGCTACAGAATACAATATGGTCAAAGGCATGGGAGTATATGAGAATTATGTGGTCATTTCCTGGTCCACAACACATCCAAGTACTATCCAAAAATAGATATGTAATGGCCCATCTATTTCTGAGTTTATAAAAGACACGGTGTAGGGAAAATATGACAAGAACCGTATGTACACTAAATATTCATATTCAATTGTATGTCATTTTTTCCCTTATTCATCTGAGCCTAATGCAAAAACAAATGAAAATGATAAAGTGCATGTTGCCTTAAATGCTGATAATGAAGTCTATTGACCAAACGATGAGAAACATTAATCATATACACCCTGTAGTCAGTTGTATGCAATCAAATGCATGGTTTTTGGATGTTACTGGTGGCAGGTTATTTCTGTTGGTGTGTCATTATGACACTACTAATTGAAACGTGCAGATATAAGCTCCTCATTTTGAATGGGTTGTCCTTAGTTGGCTTGGTGGTACAGTTTCCATGTTGTACTAGCAAGGTGGTATTTGTCCATAAGTCATAAAATTGCATATTTAGATAAATGGACTCATCTGATGAGCCTTATGACCTTTAAAGCTCTATGCTTGAGCTTATTGATATGTTGCCGAGTTGAATGCCAAATTTTTAGGTATTTCAACGAAGCAGTTTAATGGGTCATTAAGGTTCATTGTCATACTAACTGCCTGGTTATACTTGCATGTGTGCATTGCATCAAAGAATTTGGCCCATTTTGGTCTTGTTACCAATAAAATGGCCTTACGAACATACTATTCCAGGATAATCTTGGAACTATGAGAAGTGCATGTAATCATGTGTTCTTCTAGTCTGCTCTGGTGTTTTGACCAGAGTGGCTGTTGAATCCATGACTTCTAACCTTCTAGGAGTCATTCATTTTTAAAGATTTCTACATAAGCAATTTCTCGCCATGCTTTTCATTTGTATTCATAGAGATTTTGAAAGAAAGATACATTTGCCTGCAAAACCTAGCATTTTCATTTTCTCTTTTAGGTCAACCAACATGTACAATTGGCTAGCAAGACTCAGATTGTGGACTGTAACTCTTTAGTATATGCTATTTAGTATAGGGGTTACTTAATTTTATTTGTTATGCTCATGTTCTTTAGTTTTGCTTATTCGTGGGAGTTGTCATAATAAGTGATCCAGTTCTTAGTGCATGGTTGGTTGGTATCTGGCTTAATGATGTGTTGACACTTTAGGTATCCAAAAGATGCAGACAAAGATATGCTGGCGAGATAGACCGGGCAAGATAGACAAGCTAATTTTGCATGATATGCTTATTTTCTGTTTAACTATTATGCAGCCTCTGTTACTAGCAGCAAAAAATTTTATAGCTCACCTCGCAAACCAACAAGTTGCACATAAAACCACTGCTTTGGCACTTCTTACTGTTTTGTTGGAGAATCCTACATACAATAATGTTGAGGTATACAATTGTTGTTTATGTTTTCATTAATGTGATCGTGTTAAAGGGGTAATTGGACATTCAAACCTCAGACTTGGAAGACTTGGAACTCTCTTGGTACTCTTAATATTGATGGTCATGAAACTGGAACCTCTTCTTCCATTCCATGATCCACTGCTGAGCATGCATCTTGTTCTATTTTTGTTGATGAGGATGAAGATGAGGTATATGTTTTAGGCTTTAGCTTCTGTTGTATTTTGGTACAGATAACTTCATATATAAATGTTGATTTTGGATATATAACCTTATCTATGAATGTTGCTTTTGGATTTTGCATTATGTAATCATCGGTGGGACTTAGTATAGAGTCTAGACACGGGTTTCCTTCTAAATTATCATTTGTGTATCATTATTATTTTCTTGCAAGATAACATGTTATATAAAAAATCTATTTTTTCAAATATAAATATATGTTGTATTTTTTATAATTTTATTTACTCCAATTCTTTGTTTTCAAAATTTGGAGGTTTACGTTTCTATGGTGCTCCTTTTTTGAAACTCATGCCAATTTCCAAGTTTCACGCAACTCAGAGTCAAAGCTTGTTTTGCTTCTCTTCTAATTAGATGATCCTCCATAGGTCTGCAAAGAGGTGGGAAGCTTCCACTTTAACTTGTATGTGATCTTTAAGGACTTGGCTAATCTCTAGGATTATCCATGAGATATAGTTTGTCACCCTTTGGGTGCTGGTCATGCAGTGAAAGTATTTGGTACTAATGTCTCCATCCTTCAGCCAAGGCATTCCTGGCATTCCTGACTTGAGTCTAGTGATTTCCCCAATTCAACTGGTCCTGGAAAAGGGAATTTTTGCAGGCTTACTTCCTAATTTTTCTCTTGAATCCTTGCTATCTTGCTAGTCCATAGCTTCTTTTATTCCCCTTGATATTTTGAGTACCCCATAGACTTATGTTCGATTTAAGTTGCACCATTTTTGTTTCTAAAGATGGAAGGCAGAACCAAAGACTTAGAAAGGAGAATCCAAAGAAGAAGGAAAGACGAACTAGATCACTAGACCTTTACAAGTCATGATTGTAGCAAAAGGGCATAGGTTTGCATTGTGATTGCATAAACATCCGAAAATGTTGTCCTGTGATATGAAATTGAGTTGGAAATAATACGAAATTCAAGCAAGGGAGATTCATTTGATAAAGGAATATAGTTTACTTGAGAAGAAATTTGTTGAATCTCTTGGTGATTAAGTATTTTCCTTCCCCCTATTGGTCAAAGTGACCTCTTTATTTGGCTATTAAATAGAAAAAGGAATAAGAGTAGATTGGATCTTTAACATATTCTTGACAGGGATTTCAGATAAAACAACCTCCTTTATTTTCGCTATTGTTGAATATTAAGTTGAAATAATAAGCAATAATTCAATTGTATGGCTAAAGTGAGGCAGATTATCAAGGATACAAATCCAACAAACCATGTTCCAAGCTTGACTTACACATGCAAAAGCCACAAACATGGAACACATGATTTTAGAAAAAAAACGCCAAGCATAAAAAAAGAGAGATTTTTTTTGGATTTTGTGTTTGCATCAACTCAATTTTGCTGCTGCTTATTTTTCATGAATATCTGTTTCCTTTTTTGGATTTTATCTCTTTAGAGAATGGGGGTTTTGGTACATGCTAGAAACACATTGGAATCATGTTCATTAGAAAACTATTCTGCTAAACCCCTTGTACTTCCAATTGCAATCCATCCTTGACAAATCTTATCTGAAGTAGGAATGGGATTCTCGTAACATCGTTTACAAGTTCTGAAACATGATTTATAATTGAAGTCTACATATAGGAACTTTTCATCTTTATCATTTATATATGCATAACTTACTCACATACATGTTTTATTAATGCCACTTGGTGAATAGTATTGGTAGAAATAGGGAAGCATACTCATTTCTTCATGTTTGAATACCTCACTTTATAATATTATATGCATCAAGGATTATGAAGAAAGTAATTTATACATTGTCCCTGCAGAGGTGGTATTCATTTCACAGCAGAGGGTAGCATTATTGCCATAAAAGAAATTTTGAAAGTTTTAAAGGAAGCAGAATGGGAACCTTCTTTGCACTGGAAGAGTATACTAGCAGAATTTGGTGAATCATCACCCTATGATGTTGTTGCATCTGGCAATGAGGGGACCATCAATGTTTCAGAGTTTACTTTTCACAGAAAGAAGCAATGGGATAAAAATATGGCCTCTTATTTATCTCATAGGATATTTTGGTAGGAATTCATTTTTATATGAATTATTCAGCCTCCTTTCTATGGATAATGGGTATTTTTCGTGATGCCATTATAGTAAAAAATGGATGATATAATTATCCATTAATTTCCTTTTAAATAATAAATTCATGTTTTATTTAGGCGGTGTTGCATTGGAAGTTTCCTTCAACTAATAAATAAATTCTAGAGATAAATTCATGGTTTATCTAGGCAACGTCTCATAGGAAATCTCCTTTAGCTAGAAAAGAAAATGTTATCTTTGCATTTGATAGACATTCGATATCGTTTGACTGATGGGTCTAAGTGGCATAGATTTTTAGAATTGTGAGAGCATGAAGTGTAGTTTGGTTGCTTCATAGTCTTGCAAATCTCATCGCTCTATATATTTGCTACAGTTTCCTTAATATGCCTAAATGCTCCCCAAGTTCTTCATTTCTAGGTAATCTTGCTTAGCACCACCATTTGTTTTGTTTATTTGTGCACATATATGCTTTGTTAGAATATGCAACGGAGGACTTAGTTGAGGCCATTGAGGTAGATGTTATGCTAATTGTGACATTATGTTTTATATAAAGCTGTGACATAATGGACTTTAAAAGTTGCAGGCCACCTCTTTCACTCCCTTTTGTTGTCATCATTGCCTGCCGTTTATGGTGTTGGCGGTTCTGATGTTTGACATAAATTTCATATAGATCCTTAATTTCATGCAAGCTAGCCATAAATTCTCTCATGTGCAGTGTTGGATAGAATCACACATCTACTTCAGGAATGCTTTCTTTTATTATCTTTGTTGATATATATTCTCATGTCACATAGTGAGGCTTACTCTCTATATGTGTTGTCAAAATATTTTCCAGTACGACAAATATAGTAAAAAACTACTTGTGACAATGCTATACTTAAATCTAGTGTTGGATGTCTAGTGTTTTCTGAATTGATAGAATGTATTTTCATTCTAATTTCTCTGATATATACCAAATTAGGAGAACTTTGTAATATTGAGCATGAGAAGTAAGCTTCACTATTGTCATCAATAAGAATTTGTCACGTCCCCTCCCATCATTCCAGCTAGATGGAGAGGATCGTGAGGTTAAACCGGGCATCTAGCCCCCATATCCATTCATTAAACTTTTTGATACAAAGACAAGTATATGTTCATGCAATGGTAACACAATGGAAGTTAAGTAAATGCTGTTGATATCTACAAGGAACCAGGGAACAGCAGACTCACACATAGCCAAGCCTACACCAAGATGGGCCAAGCCAAATCTGCAATTGGGTTTATCAGGCTGCCAGGAGATGGAAAGGAAGAGTTGCTAAGCTAGTGAGCTCCAGCACAGAGCCAGGGATAACCTTGCAAGATCTATCTAGCTTGGCACCCACAATACCTACACACCCAGCACAAGGAAGTATTCTTTTCATTGCTGTACAGTCCCTCAAGCCATACCTTCCCTATCTAGTGCTCTCAGGGTATGCATAGAAGAGTAACCAAAGCCCTCTTGATCTTCTTGAGAGGTTGTCTCCCCCACTAGGTTTATCAAGCCACTTTTGTCCACTACCACTCCAACACTTCAGCTCACAGGTTCAAACCAAAAACGAGGATGCACATAACAGCAGAACCACACTTGCTGGGCATGAGGAAAACGTTTTCCACAGTGGGATGCATGAGACGGGGTTTCAACTCACTCAGAAAAACGTGGGAACACCCAAAAACGAAATGGGAAGATGGGGAACAACCCTGGGAAGCCAATCCGTTTTTAGAAAAACGTCCTTGGACATTCGGGGGCAAAAACGACCTCCATACAGTCCCCAAAACGTGGCTCTTCTCTCCCAAGCTACTGTATAGGCAAAAACGAACTCCCAGGCATGGAAAAATGCAGGATTTGGATGAAAAACGTGTAGGGAAAGACCCAGCTAGCTCCAACTGCGTGAATGAATGAAGACTGACTGTTCAGAATGGCTTTGGGCACCATTTCGTGGGTGTTTTCTTTCCCAACAAGCAAAAACACGAATTTCCAGGTTGATGGCTTGCCCATGCACGAAATTGGCTGCCATACTTCTTCATTTCCAAGGCATTAACTGCCTTAACCAATTTCTTGGAAGAATTAAATGATTGGGTGCATGAGACAAAATGGGTAGTTGGTGGTTTATGGGTTTCCCCATTGACACATGGATTAATACCATTGGCTCAAGGGTTTGAATAATTTCCCTCCCTATTCCTTGTAGAGTCATGCCCCATCTCTTTGTTGCATTGCATAGCTAGTTGTGAGTATTTTTTCATTAAAATTCATATTTACATGATGTCTCATTTACATTGTGCCCATCTAGCACAAGAGTCATAAGAATCTAGTTTAATTGCCGATACATAAACGCTAAATCAATGGTGGGGCCTTGGCCTTGAGCTCCTCACCATGATTAAATATCAGTATTTACATCATTTACAAAGGGGGGTCAAAATGGGGACGTGACATACCCCTCCCCTTACATTAGCACTGTCCTCAGTGCTCATCAAAATTGAACAAAAATGGATATGCCACCCTCATGGCATCCTCCAGCTCCCATGTAGCCTCATCGGGACCGTAGTGCTTCCATTGCACCTTTACCTATCCGATGGCTCGGTTCCGGAGCAATGTTACTTTCTTGTCTAGGATGCGCAATGGATCGGTTTGGAATTCTCCCTCGGGTTCCACCTGGATCACATCCCAATTAATCACATGGTTAGGATCATGTACAAATTTCTTAAGCAAAGAGACATGAAAAACATTATGAGCTTTAGTGCTAGCAGGCAAGGCAAGTCTATATGCAACTGGCCCTATTCTTTCAAGCACTTCAAATGGCCCACAATATCTAGGTGATAGCTTGGCACAGCTCCCAAGCTTCAAGGAACTCTTCCTTGATCTTACTCTAAGATACACATGATCCCCAACATTGAATTCCCTATGCATTCTGTGTTTATCTGCATAGCTTTTGTGTCTATCCTGGGCTGCTTTTAAATTTTGCCGGATCTTTGCAACCTCTTGTTCCATTTTCTTAAGCAATTCTGGCCCAAGTACAATTCTGTTCACTGGATTGTCCCAAGTCATTGGTGTCCTACACCTTCTTCCGTACAAAGCCTCATATGGACTCATTCCCAATGATTCTTGCTGCCCATTATTATATGCAAACTCTACCAGGTGCAGATAATCCTCCCACTTGGATGGCTTGTCCATTACATACATGCGGAGCATGTCTTCAAGCACCTGATTTACTCTTTCTATTTGCCCGTCTGTTTGAGGATGGTACGCGGTGCTAAAGTTCAACTGTGTACCCAAATCTGCAAAGAGACCTTTCCAAAAATTGGAAGTGAACTTGGTATCCCTGTCAGAAATTATCGCCTTAGGCAACCCATGTAATCTGAAAATTTCCTTCATGAAAATATCTGCAATGGCATCGGCTTTATGTGTGGACTTAACCGATATGAAATGTGTTGCCTTTGTTAACTTGTCCACCACAACCATGATGGAATCATGTTGTCTCTTAGTCATTGGCAATCCTGTAATAAAATCCATGGAAATTATTTCCCATTTCCATTCTGGAATTGGCACTGGGTGCAATAAACCTGCTGGGTGTTGGTGTTCAACCTTCACCTGCTGACATTCCATGCACTTAGAAATGTATTCAGCAACATCCTTTTTCATGCCTGGCCAAAAATAATATTTTCTTGCTGTAGCAATTGTTTTCTGATATCCTGGGTGACCAGAGTATGGAGCTTTATGGATTTCATCCATAACCATTCCCCTTAAATCTGTCGCATTTGGAACATAGACTCTATTCTTATACGTAAGAAGTCCTCCTTCTTCCAAATGGTAGCCTTCATACTTCTTGCCAAGGTCTTGCTGCTGCAATTTGCCCTTTATCTGCTCATACACTTCATCCTCAACCATATGGTTAACAATTTTCTGCCTCAAATCTGGTTGGCAAGTACTAAGCGCTGCCACATACATTTCATGTACCTTCCTGCTGAGTGCATCAGCCACCTTGTTTTCTTTCCCTTTTATGTGTTTGATTTCAAAATCAAATTCACACAAAAATTCCAACCATCTAGCTTGCCTAGCATTTAAAGTTGGCTGATCAAATAAGTATTTCAAACCACAATGGTCTGTCCTTAACTCAAATTTTCTTCCCATTAAGTAATGCCTCCACATCTTTAAAGCATGTACTATGGCTGCAAGCTCTATATCATGAGTAGCGTAGTTCTTCTCATGCTCCTTCAACTTTCTTGACTCATAGCATATCACGTGGTTGTCTTGCATAAGAACTCCTCCAAGTCCTTGATGGCATGCATCGGTACACACCACAAAGTCTTTTTCCGGGTCTGCAATCTTCAGAATTGGTGCACTTGTAAGAAGATTCTTCAATCGTTGAAAACTTTCCTCACATCTTGGTGACCATTCAAACTTTATCCCCTTCTTTTGCAAAGAAGTGATTGGGTTTGCAACCTTGGAGAATCCTTCGATAAACCTCCTATAGTAACCAGCAAGGTCCATGAAAGATCTCACATCAGTCACATTCCTTGGAGCTGGCCAATTCATAATGGCTTCAATCTTCTCAGGGTCTACGGATATTCCTTCGTCGGAGATGATGTGACCCAAATAGTGAATTCTATCTTTATAAAAGTCACATTTGCTCAACTTTGCATATAGCTTATGCTCCCTTAGTAATTGCATTGTCATTCTCAAATGTTCTTCATGCTCTTCTTCATTCTTAGAATATATGAGAATGTCGTCTAGGAATACAAGAACAAACTTGTCCAAATACTTGCTAAAAACATTATTCATGAGACACATGAATGTAGCTAGTGCATTTGTGAGACCGAATGGTACCACTACAAACTCATAGTGTCCATACCTCGTTCTAAAGGCTGTCTTATGGATATCTTCTTCTTTGATTCTTACCTGATGGTATCCAGACCTCAAGTCAATCTTTGAAAATACCTTTGCTCCTCTCATTTGGTCAAAAAGGTCATCAATTCGGGGCAATGGGTATTTGTTCTTCACAGTGACTTTGTTCAACTGCCTGTAGTCAATACATAACCTGAGTGTTCCATCTTTCTTTTTCACAAATAGCACGGATGCTCCCCACGGGGACACACTTGGCCTAATATATTTCTTTTCCAGCAACTCTTGCAATTGCATATTCAATTCTAGCAATTCTGGTGTACTCATCCTATAGGGTGTCTTAGACACTGGTGCCGCTCCTGGAACAAGCTCAATTGTAAAGTCAATGTCTCTCTTTGGAGGAAGTCCTGGAATCTCATCAGGAAAAACATCCCTAAATTCTTGCAATACACGATAGTCCTCCAATTTAAGAGTTTCATTCTCTGCTGCCTCTAAAATGTGGGCTGCATACAGTTGACATCCCTTCCTACAGAACTTCTTCAGTTGCATGGCTGAAACCTGTCTAACAGAAGTCACCTTTGGAATGCCTTTTATAACCCTCCGGTTTCCTTCTTCGTCCATGCATTCAAATGTCTTATTGTAGCAGTCAAGTTTAACCTTGTGTGCTTCTAACCAATCCATTCCAATGAGAATATCACAGGAACCATGTGGCAAAATATTCAGATCTGCATAAGTGAATAGCCCATCCATCTCTAATGGACATTTCTCTACTATTTCACTAACTTTTATCTTGGTTCCAGTGGCTAGTTGAACTAACCATGATTTACTATGCTTTAATTTCTTGAAAGCACAAATCTCAACAATTCTAGGAGTGATATAACTGTGAGTAGATCCAGGATCAATCAAAATAGAAACAGATTGCTTAGCAATCTTACCTTCAACTTCAACCACAGTTGATTGATGATCTGCCTAGCGGTCTTCTACTGCTGCATAGATTCTAGGGATTGCTCTCGCCACTTGACCCACAGTTCCAGCTCCTTGGATGTTGTGAACTTGATTTGCATTCCCATTCCGATGTGGACAGTTCCTAAGCATGTGGTCTCCTCCACAACCCCAACATTGAAGTGGTTCTCTTGGCTCCTTTGGATCTCTTGGCTTGTCTCCCATCATCCTAGTTGGCTTAGTCACAACCTGTGATGGCTGTCTTTGCTGATTTCGGAATTGAGGAGGCTTGAACCCCTTCTTCCTTTGATCAAACTTCTCATTTTTCTTATCCTTCCATGCCTTATGGAATTCTGGTTTGCTTCTGTTTTGATCAAAGCAATACTTGGCCTTTCTTATGGCCTCCTCTAGAGTTCGAGGTTCATCAAAATCAATTCTATCTTTATACGACTGGGGCAATCCACTTAGGAAACGCTGAATTTTCACCTTATCATCTCAAATATACCTGACATACCTCAGCAGCTCCAAGAACTTGTTTGCATATTCTTCCATGGTCAATTGTCCCAATCTCAGCTCATGGAACTCTTTGATCTTATCATCATAGTACCTATCAGAGAGGTACTTCTGCTTGAAGTATTTCTTGAACTGCTTTCACACAATTTTCCTTTCGTTGATCCTCTTCACTTGCCTGGTGTGTTCCCACCATATAGATGCTCTTCCATTCAAGTTGAAGATGGATACCCTTGCCTTCATATTTCCCGAGTAGTCTTGGACTTGGAAATACTTTCTCATCCCAAGAAGCCAAGCTTCAGCTTCTTGACCAGATTTTACCTCTCCGTCAAATGTAGGAGGTTTTTCCTTCTTAAATTCCCCATGTGAATTGTTCTTGTAGTGTTTCTTCCTCTTACTCATGTGAGATGAAGAGCTTGAACCCTCAATGGATTCTTCAGAGTCAGATGATTCATTAGAAGATATTTCTGGAGTATAAGTCCTGTCTGTAGAAACTCCTCTTGGACTACTGGCCCTCTTACGGGAATTCCTTCTAGAGCTACTCCCACCCTTTTCTGGATTTGATATCTGATGCCCAGAGTTTATTTGCCTTTGGATGTCTGTTAAACTCTGCAGCATGGCTGCATTCAGCTGGTTTTGTTCTTCTTGAGCTTTAATCATCCTTTCATTATCTTCTCTGCAACTTTGCAATTCCTCCCTTAGGCTTCTCATGGTGGCCGCAATACCTGGAGGGGTCTCTTGATTTCTTCTCCCATTAGATTCTGTTTCAGCATTTTCAACATGTATGTTTTCCCCCATGGCATCTGTCTCAGGTTCATAGGGATCCTGTGCATCATTCATGATGTTCATTTTCTTGGCCCAACCAAGATCCAAAATTCTCTAACTGTATTATCTAGAGTGTTACCCTGCTGTAACTATGACTCTCTGAAATGTGTTCATCAACACAATTGTTAGCTGCATTACATTCTCAGAATTCACAAGTTACTTCATGCACATGGGGAAAACATTACATTGACAATTCGTCAAATCACAAACAACGACATATGAGGGAAAAAGAAAGAAAAAGGGTGTCAAGGGGGCTTGCCCCCTTGTGGCTTCCGCCACTGCAGGGCAGGTCGAGGGCAGCGCCCTCGTTTTTTTTTTTTTTTAAGAAATCATGCCGCAACGACAGTTCACGGAACACACCCGAAATTGCGGGGCAGTTGACTGTAGGCTTCCGCAATTGCGAGCCGGTTGACGGTAGGCTTCCGCAGTTGCGGGCCAGTTGGCTGTAGGATTCCGCAGTTGCGAGCCGGTTGGCTGTAGGCTTCCGCAGTTGCGGGCTGGTTGGCTGTAGGCTTCCGCAGTTGCGGGGTGCTTGGCTGAACCCTTCCGCAATTATGGGACGGTTCGGTGATGGCTTCCGCAATTGCGGAGCAGTTCGCCGAACGCTTCCGCAATTGCGAAGTTGTTCACCGAACGCTTCCGCAATGGCGGGGCGAATTACCGAACGCTCGCGCAATTGCGGAGCCATTCGGCGGAGGCTTCCGCAGTTGCGGAGCCATTCGGCGAATGCTCCCGCAATTGCGGAGCCATTCGGCGAAGGCTTCCGCAGCTTCAGAGCTGTTCACGGAATGCTTCCGGGGGTTTCGGGTGGTTTTTGCGAAAAGCTTTTGCGGAACGACTTGAGGAATGCTTCTGCAATTTCGGAACGATTCACCGAAGTCTTCCGCAATTGCGGAACGATTCGGCGAAGTCTTCTGCAGTTGCAGAACGATTCGCCGAAGTCTTCTGCAGTTGCGGAACAATTCGACGAAGTCTTCCACAGTTGCAGAACGATTCGCCGAAGTCTTCCGCAACTTCGGAACGACTCGCCGAACTCTTCCGCGTTGCGGAACGATTCGCGGAATCCTTCCGCAATTTCGGAAGAGAATTCCTTCCGAAATTTCGGAAGAGAAATCCTTCCAAAAAATTCCTTTCGGCGCTGACACTTAGAAAAAATTTTCACTTAAAAATTTTTTCTCCGCTGTTTCGGAGCCGTTGGCTGAATTCTTCCGCAATTGTGGGAAGGTTCGCGGAACCTTTCCGCAGTTTCGGGACGACTTCCCGAAACAGACTTAAAACCAAAAATTTCCAGAAACAGACTTAAAACAGAAATTTTCAAAAACAGACTTAAGAAAATTTTGAGATTTTCCCCTGTAATTGCTATCAGGTTTGGCCCATAGAGGCCCAATGCTGCAACGCAGCTCTGATACCATTATGTCATGTCCCCCCCCATCATTCCAGCTAGATGGAGAGGATCGTGAGGTTAAACCGGGCATCTAGCCCCCATATCCATTCATTAAACTTTTTGATACAAAGACAAGTATATGTTCATGCAATGGTAACACAACAGAAGTTAAGTAAATGCTGTTGATATCTATCATACATTCAAGATTCTGTGACGGCCAATTAAAGACCTTTGCAAATTTATAAAAGATCATATGGAATTGCATAAACTTGTAAAAACACAGCGGAAGTAAATTCATTTAACCCATCCACATACATTCATAATATTCATCAAATGGTAATTGCAATTTAACACAAGAGAATACTTATCTTATGCGAAAGTAGTCCCACGCAACTGGCTATGCAACTGCAACGTTCCACCCAACCATAGGCCAGTGTGCTCCTCAATATCTCAGCACCACTGCCACCTCCGATCTTGGCATGATCTCTACAAGGAACCAGGGAACAACAGACTCACACATAGCCAAGCCTACACCAAGATGGGCCAAGCCAAATCTGCAATTGGGTTTATCAGGCTGCCAGGAGATGGAAAGGAAGAGTTGCTAAGCTAGTGAGCTCCAGCACAGAGCCAGGGATAACCTTGCAAGATCTATCTAGCTTGGCACCCACAATACCTACACACCCAACACAAGGAAGTATTCTTTTCACTGCTGTACAGTCCCTAAAGCCATACCTTCCCTATCTAGTGCTCTCAGGGTATGCATAGAAGAGTAACCAAAGCCCTCTTGATCTTCTTGAGAGGTTGTCTCCCCCACTAGGTTTATCAAGCCACTTCTGTCCACTACCACTCCAACACTTCAGCTCACAGGCTCAAACCAAAAACGAGGATGCACATAACAGCAGAACCACACTTGTTGGGCATGAGGAAAACGTTTTCCACAGTGGGATGCATGAGACGGGGTTTCAACTCACTCAGAAAAACGTGGGAACACCCAAAAACGAAATGGGAAGATGGGGAACAACCCTGGGAAGCCAATCCGTTTTTAGAAAAATGTCCTTGGACATTCGGGGGCAAAAACGACCTCCATACAGTCCCCAAAACGTGGCTCTTCTCTCCCAAGCTACTGTATATGCAAAAACGAACTCCCAGGCATGGAAAAATGCAGGATTTGGATGAAAAACGTGTAGGGAAAGACCCAGCTAGCTCCAACTGCGTGAATGAATGAAGACTGACTGTTCAGAATGGCTTTGAGAACCATTTCGTGGGTGTTTTCTTGCCCAACAAGAAAAAACACGAATTTCCAGGTTGATGGCTTGCCCATGCACGAAATTGGCTGCCATACTTCTTCATTTCCAAGGCATTAACTGCCTTAACCAATTTCTTGGAAGAATTAAATGATTGGGTGCATGAGACAAAATGGGTAGTTGGTGGTTTATGGGTTTCCCCATTAACACATGGATTAATACCATTGGCTCAAGGGTTTGAATAATTTCCCTCCCTATTCCTTGTAGAATCATGCCCCGTCTCTTTGTTGCATTGCATAGCTAGTTGTGGGTATTTTTTCATTAAAATTCATATTTACATGATGTGTCATTTAGATTGTGCCCATCTAGCACAAGAGTCATAAGCATCTAGTTTAATTACCGATACATAAACGTTAAATCAATGGTGGGGCCTTGGCCTTGAGCTCCTCACCATGATTAAATATCAGTATTTACATCATTTACAAAGGGGGGTCAAAATGGGGACGTGACATAATTTTTCTTTTTTCTTTGTCCTCAACAATCGTCACAATTACAACGATACACTATGTCAAAAATAGGACATTCCCTTGTTGGAATTACGACGTATAGAGAGAAGAAAAAATGGATGTGATCATGGCACATGGCAGTAACGTGTCATCACAAAAGTGATGATGTTTCTAACGAAAAATATTTCGACGCAAAAATATTGACGCTTTGATTTTCTATATTTTGTCACTGTTGTGACCACAAAAGGTCAAAAACTATGTTAGTAATAGGACATTCCCTCATCAAAATTATGATGTAAAGAGAACACAAAATGGATGTGACCATGACATGTGGCAGTAACATGTTGTCGCAAAAGCGATGATGTTTTCGAAGAAAAAATATTTTGATGTTTTTTCAACGCAAAAATACCAACACTTTGATTTTCTATGTTTTGTTGATGTTGTGACAACAAAACGTCGAAAATAATGTCGGAATTTGAACCCAAATGTAGTAGTGTGTTTCCTCAAACCTCTCTCTCAAAGAAAACTATTAGACCAACTTTTGCAATCAACAATGCCAACTCTCACTTTGAACAATCAAACCAAGCAACCTTGAGCGATATATGCCCCCTTAGTTTAATATTCTCAAATGAGAGGGACCTTAATCCAATATCAGAAAATATTAGGGGATAATCACTTTGATTAAGAGCAGGGAAATATCTACGTGCCTCGAAAAATACCACACCCCTTAAATCCGAGAAATAAATAGTTGGTCGAAGACGGAGCATGAGCATGTGTCATTTGGTCTTCTATTTGTTGTGGCGTTTCCCTGGTTTCTCAAGTTTAGAGAAATCCCCTTAGCCCTATCTCGTCCCCTAATGGCCTTATTAGTTTTCATTACCGGAACTCATTGGTTTAAACTTGCGAATCACATTTTAATGAGGCAATTCGATCGAACTGAAGCCTCTAATAAAGTCGATAGTGAAATCTCATTCAATTATCAACCAAATGAGAATGTACAACAAGATGTGGATGGACTTTGGACTTGAGATCAATGTCTTTATAATTGTTTTTTATTCAAAGATTAGTTCTTTATAATTATTTTTTTTAGTGAAAATAAATTTTGTAATGTTTATTAATTTGTTTCAGTATTACAATAGTCTCTGCCACGCAAGGAATTTAGCAATTGCAATAGTTTGTATTGATTATGATGTGAATTTGCAATGGGTTGTATTGGTTTTATAAAATTTATTAAAATTGTAATAATGTGGTTTGGATCTCCCAATACTTGTACAATGACACTAGTATTAATTACACATTTGTGGGCTATTGATTTGATCCAATACATAAATTCTTATTTTCTAGCATGGTTGCATTATGGAAGAAGAATTAAATTCTCATTTTGTAGGTTGATAGTTTTCAAATCCAAACCAGTCTACATATAAGGTGAATATGTAATGTATTTATAGAGAATGCAATCACACAATCAAGAATTAAATTGTGCAACATATGATTAGAAATTAGAATCGATTCACCATATTTTTCACTAGTTTATAATTAATGCAGTTGAGTGATTGTAATTAGGAAATTAAGATTCAAAAATGTGGTTAATCAAATGGTTATTGGAATCAGGGAATTAAGATTCAAAACCGTGGTCAATCAAATTGTTATTGGAATTTGGAAATATGATTATGAAAGTTGAAAATTTGAAACTGAAGTCGTTTTAAACTGTAAAATTTTGTTTTTCATTATTCCAGTTTCCAAACTCCTCGACCATGCTTAGGCTATGCTTGCTTACATCGTCACCATCGAATCTCAAGCATGTTTCAATTTCATATTTCTACCTTGTTTCATGTTTTAGTGCATGCTATAGTTATGGTAGATGGATAGGGGTAGAAGCTCATGCCAGGGTATAGGTAGCTCTGGGCTCAATCGAGACTCGACAAAGTGATTTGGTTAGGTAGGTGAACAAACAAAATTATCAAGGCCCTTGTTGGAGCAACATCCTTGATCTCTTTTTGATCAACATTTACTTCGCCATTGAGAAGCGAGACATGAAGATTCATGCTTGTAAGCGAGATGGCAGGTCACTTCCTCTTTCGCTAGGTTTGTGAACGATTAATACAGAGACTCAGCTAGAATAGTTCATCCATCTATCTCAAATGGCTCCACTAGTATTTACATAGAGATGAATGTACTGCTCGAAATCCCCCAAAAATTGTAGGAGAAAAGCTTTCCTTATGATTGGATATCACTATCACTGTTTGCAAGAATGTCGATTGGCTTGCAAATTAGGATTCGAGGGGGAGATGTACCATAAACCATTCCTACTGAAATCACAAGTTCTAAATAGAGTACTTCTCGACCATTTCTCGGGCTACTCCCATTGTCAAGTTCAACCCTTGCTCAAGCTGTTTCCACCATCACCATAAACTCTGCTTAGGATACTTTCACCCTTTCTTTCCCTATTCATTCATAGGGTATATCATACCCTCTTCACACTTGACGGGATCCACCTAAGCAAATAAATGACACATCAACCCCAACACCATTGGTCCACCACCCACTTGTTTTAAGTGCACATCTCTACTGGAGATAGAAAACGATGCCTCCCCTAATGGTTACTTCCTCTAAGAGAGTCTATCTCTCCTTTGGTTTGTAGAGATGAGTGCCTATAAACATATATAAATGGATTCCTTCTCTTAGCGAAGCTTAAGATGGGCTGGGTTCTTTTTGTGGCTAAATGATTTTTTAGGTATGTGCATAATGAGAACAATTTTTTGCTGTGTTATTTGACATGTTTTCACTTAATTATTTTTATTTTTCACATCATTACAAAGACAATGTTTTAAAATTGTGTTATTTTATATGTTTTTCATTGTTTTCAAAGATGCATGCCACGCACTTTGACAAGTGGTTATGTCACAACAATGATATCTTATGCATCTCTCTAGAAACCATCATTAAAGACAAGGGCATAATAGATTTTTAAAATTGTGTTATTTGATATATTTTCCACTAAAAGTTATAATATTGAATTCTATGAATTAAATGTTGAATGATATTGAATTCTGTAAATTGAATGTAAGGAGTGAATTTTGCATGTTTTCAAGTCAAGTAAATTGAATGTAAGGAGTGAAGTTATAATATTTGTTTGTTCTTAGAAAAATGAAGTTTATAGTTTTGGTATCCATGAACATATTTTTTAGATGCACTCCTTTTGTATTTATTGATCCTTATGTTCATTGGACATTGTATAGATTGTATTTCATTTTCATCCAGCCTTGATTTTTCTATTCAAGAAGTTTCATTACTTGCGAATTCAAGCTCCATTGATTATAAATGTTTTTCATATGATTTCTTCATATTGTCAACTATTTCTATTTCTGAAATTTTCTCTATATGATGGATTACTAAGAACCATAAAATGAAAGGATGCAAATTTTGTCCAATACATTGTTTTTAATATAAATAAAATTGTAATATATTTATTACATTTTCAAATAAAAAATTAATTACGCCGAAGGAGTTCTTGAAGGGATTGGTTCCTCTGGCCGCTTCGTCATACCAGTAATTAAATTTTAAAGATCGGCAAAAATTTAAAGATTCGCAATGTTTGACGGAATAAAAGATCCCACCGTTTGTGGACCACATTAAGGGTACTCTCACTTGACAATATGAGAGCGAGGAGCATATTCGCCTAGAACATTGGGTCGTGATGTTGTATATGATACTATGTGAATATTTTTTAAATATAGAATTGCGCTCTAAGGACAACACGACGGGGGCACTATAGACCTGCTTCCTACATGACCTCGGGGTTTTAAACCTATTGAAGAGAAGCAAAGCATACATATTCTTTTAAGCAAAATAGAGATTACACCACAACATTCATACATAATACATAGAGTTTTATCCTGGAAACCCTTAACAGGGAAAACCGACAAAACTTAGAGCCACACCTCTTATTTTCTCATATTGATTATTAACTACTCATAATACAAATATAGCTATTCCACAACATCCAAAACCCTAATTCGTTAACCCGGATTAGAAAATAGACTATAATCACTTAATAATGATTAAACTACATATTTTTAGAAAGAGCCCAAAAATAGCCCAAAAAATTTCTAACTCGCTTTGCTCATATCGGAAATGGGTGTGCTTCGCGGAAGGGGGAGGGCGTCGACACGCCCCCCCCTATAACCCCCCTGAGTCAGTGCTTCGCGCAGCACCCTACACATACGGTAGAGCACTAGAGGGAGGGGATTGTCAGCTGTGCAATCAAAGACGCACCCCCCCATCCACACATGCAAAGAATATAACACATACTCAACATTCTCCCACTTGTTGTTTTCTTTGCATATAGGGGGTACACTATTTTATTGGATCAGTATTCCAAGGAACAAATTCCCATTGTTTCTTTACACCAAGAGAACTTCTCAGTGCTCAGAGATTTTGTCAATGAATCTGTAACATTCTTCAAAGTGTCAACTTTCTCCCAGTAACACCTTCTTTCTTTCAACCATGTCTCTTACAAAGTGATATTGCAAATCAATATGGTTCGTTCTTGAGTGATAAGCAAGGT
Source organism: Larix kaempferi (assembly GCA_027924585.1). Classification (NCBI taxonomy): domain Eukaryota; kingdom Viridiplantae; phylum Streptophyta; class Pinopsida; order Pinales; family Pinaceae; genus Larix; species Larix kaempferi. The sequence goes on along the minus strand of BSBM01000459.1, from coordinate 6,275,924 downwards.
TCTTTGCCAGGAATATTGCACTACGACTGTCACAATCTAACCTTACAACTTGTTGTTCAAACCCAATGTTTGAACACAATCTTTGCAACCATACTACCTCTTTACCTGCATGAGTGGCTTCCATGTATTTAGCTTATGTAGTTGATAATGCCACTACAACCCGTCTCTTACTCATCCAATTGATAACACCTCCAAATAGGTTAAATACATACCCACTTGTAGATATTCTATGATCCATATCTCCATCCCAGTCAACATCAACAAACCCATGTACATTCAACACTCTATCATGTCAAGTTCTTCCTTGATAACAGATTACACTATCTATTGTTCCACGCAAAGTCTTGAACACTCTCTTCACAGCTATCCAATGCTCCTTTCCTGGTTTTTACATATACCTGCTCAAAAATCCCACTACATGGGCGATGTCTGGTCTAGTGCATACCATGGAATACATCAAAATTCCTACTGCACTAGCATAAGGAACATGGGACATGTATTATTTTTCTTCTTCAGTATCAGGACACTATTCTGTAGATAATCTCACACCTACATGAATAGGAACTTTTACTGGTTTACATTCTTGCATATTAAACTCGTGCATTATTGTTTCCACATATTTTCTCTAGTTCAACCAGAGTTTCATTTCTGCACAGTTTCTCTTGATCTCCATCCCCAAGATGAAATTAGTATCACTGTGATCCTTCATGTCGAACTTGGAGGATAGTTGTGTTTTCACCTCCTCAATAACCTTCATGTTGTTTCCAACCAACAACATGTCATTGACATACGACACTACATAAACAAAATGTTCTCCAACTTGCTTGCAGTAGACACAGTGATAAGCTTTGCTTCTCACAAATCCGATTCCCAATATGTATGTGTTGAAATTCAAGTACCACATCCTTGGAGACTGTTTTAGACCATAAAGGGACTTCTTTAGATTCCAAACCAGCTCCTTCTTACCCTTTACTGTAAATCCTCCAGGTTGCTTCATGTAGATTTCTTCTTCCAGGTCCCCATGTAGGAACATTTTCTTCACATCCATCTTCTCTACTTCAAGATCAAAAGAAACATCAATAGCAAGAAAGAATCTAATAGAAGTTAATTTGCAACTGGAGAAAATATTTCACCAAAATCAATTCCCTCTACCTGAAAATATCCCCTTGCTACCAACCGGGATTTGTACTTCTCCACTTTACCTTATGCATTCAACTTATTTATAAAAAACCATTTTTTATTTTTATTTTATTTTATTTTATTTTTTATTTTTTATTTTTTATTTTTTATTTTTATTTTTATTTTTATTTTTATTTATTTATTTATTTATTTTATTTTATTTTATTTTATTTTTATTTTTATTTTTATTTTTATTTTTATTTATTTATTTTTATTTATTTATTTTTATTTCTTTTTTCTTTTTTCTGATGACTCTTCTTCCAGTTGGTAACTGAACTAGATCCCAAGCTTCATTTTTGTCCAAGGCATCCATTTCTTCAACCATGGACTTCTTCCATAGAACACTAGCCTCTGAATCAATAGATTCCTTCACATTTCTAGGATCATCATTAGTAATAGATAAAGCAAAATTAGACCGAAAATCAAGAGGGGAATACCTTTTTGGTTTCCTTCTTTCACGAGATGATATCATCAAAACTGGGGTATGAGGTTCTCTTTTTCTGATTCAGCTTCTTCTGTTGAGTCAGATTCTTCATCATCTAACTCAACCTCTATTTTCTATGGTTCCTTTTCCATTGGAGTCACTTCCTATTTGGGAACTTCTTTGATCTCTCTAAAGACAACATCTCTACTATAAATAGTCTTCTTAGTTACAGGATTCCAAAGCTTATAATATTTCAGACCATCATTATAACCAATAAAGATGCATTTTTCAACGTTGTTATCCAACTTACTCGTTTTCTCCTTTGGAACATGTACATAACCATCACAGCTAAAAACATTCAGATGTTTAATAGAGGGTTTCTTTCTAGTCCATACCTCATGCAGAGCTTTGTCAACCAATGCTGATGTGGGTGATCGATTTACCAAGTAACATGCAATATCCACTTCCTCTACCCAGAATTATTATCCTATCATGGCACTGCTGAGCATGATCCTTTCATTTTCCATCAACGTCCTATTCATCCTTTCTGAAACTCCATTCTGTTGAGGTGTGTATGGAGTAGTCTTCTTCCTTGCTATACTACACTTCTTACAAAATTCCTTGAATTCATTCCTACAAAACTCCCTCAACACCTTTATTTTATTTTTTGTTTGATTCTCTACCGAGAGCCTTAAATTCTTTAAACTTAGAAATACTTCATATTTATTTCGAAGGAAATAAATCCAGGTGTTCTTGAGAAATCATCCATAAATGAAACATAATACCTAGATCTACCTAATGATGGAACAAGCACAGGTCCAAACACATCACTATGTATTAACTCTAAAATTCCCTTTGTTCTTGTAGCACCAGATGAAAATCTTACTTGATTTTGTTTTCCATATATGCAATGTTCATAGAAGTCAAAATCTAGAGTGCAATCAGACATACCTTCAACCATTCCTTTAGTTTGTAATGCTCGAAGTCCCTTTTCTCCGATATGACCCAATATTTGATGCCATAGCATTGTATTTCCGCCTGATGCAGACAGGGTTCTGTCTTCTTTATCTCCTCCCTCATGCAAAACAAAACTGTTAGATTCATCAATTATGGTACTTCCCAATAGTCTATACAAAGTTCCCCCTAAAATCCCCTCATTAAAACCATTCATCCTTGAACCATTTTTCATTTTCCATTTCCATACACAGTTTGTACACTTGCAGAATCCATCTTTCCAACAAATATCAAGTTTCTCGTTATATTTTGAATGTGTATTACTCCAAGGGGAGTTCTAATCCTTCCATCCTCAAGATTCAACTTAAATCTTCCATGTCCAATGATATTGGCCGGTGAATCATCTCCCAAGAACACATCTCTTCCATCATACTTTTCATATTCACAAAACCACTCCCTATGAGGGGTCATATGACACTATGCACCTAAGTTAATCATCCATATATCATGATCTGAACGATAACCGATGGAAGATAGGTACACATCGAGTCCTTCTTCTAAGGAGGTCTTTGCCTCTATGGAATGGGTATCCTCATATCCCTTTTCTTTCTCAACATTCTTAGATCTGCAATCATTTTTATAATGTCCAACTTTACCGCATTTCCAACACTTCCTTACAAATTTTCCTGGATATTTAGATCTACCCTTAGATTTAGATCTCCCTTAGATCCCTTATTTTATTTCTCTCTTGGGGGAGACTTATCACAGATAAGGCATCCATGCTATGATTAGCCATGGCTTTCCGCCTCATCTCTTCTGACAATAGGGATGATACTATTTCATCAAATTTTTGTTGGAATATTTTATATTCCTTGGAAGGTAATAATGTCTTTGTATTATGTTGGAAGATATCCACAATATTATGTAAAAAGAGTAATACATTTATCCCACATTCATTATGGTAAAATATACTCTTGATATTCATTATTATATAAAGAGATGTTATTATGGAGAATTATATTATCCCACATGTAATATGTGAGAGTAATTCCTGCTCATCTCTTAGTATGTCAAGGGAGTCACATCATATATATTGCATGGTGATCATGATCTATACTTTCACAAGCATTGCTATATTGTATTGGGGTTATTGGCATTGCTCTCTGTAAGCTTGGAGGAGATATTATGGAGATAATAGAAGACTACCTTCCTGTGGACGTAGCCCAATTGGGTGAACCACATATATATGGTGTACTCTTTTCTCTTGTTCTCTTTTTCGTTCTTATTTACTGTGATATGTTATTGTTTGCATAGATAGGTAAGTTAGTTTAGTTAGATCCATATCTCTGACAATTTTAAGGTTGCTTGACTAGCACTACCTATTGCCACAATTAGGTTATCCCAAGAATCTAGAAAGGAACACAATAATGTAATGCATTTATCTTCTTCAAGCATTTTAATTCCAGTAGAGTTTATTCGACTTACCACAGTATTGTAGACATTTGGATGCTCTAACACTATGTCGTTTTCATCCATTCTAAGGTGATACAATTTCTTTTACAGAAACAACTTGTTTACCAAGCATTTTGATTGATACCAACTCCCTAGCTTCATCCAAATATTTACCCCACGATCTTCTCCAGATACGTTCAACAACACAGAGTCTGATAAGCACAGCCGGATTTTTCTCCTTGCCCTTCTATCTAATTGCTCCCAATATTTTTTCGAGTTCCAGTGATTTGTTTATGTTACACCAAATTGTTGTCACCCTTGTGCAAGTGTTGCAAGTGTCACAAGTGTTGCAAGTGTCGTCATCCTGACCTAGTGTCGTCACCATGACCATTGCAAGTACCTTCATTATGACCAAGTGTTGTCATCATGACCGTTGTGATAATGTTATCATTTTGACCATTGTGTAAACTCTTTGCTATTATACCTAAACTCATTTTAGAGTAAAAACACATCCCTGAAGTTTTCCATGACTAGAGGGCTTAATTGACCTACTTTTCAAGGTCGTCGCAGTTTTCCCTTGTGCAACATGCGACGTCGCAGGTTGTCCTAATGCAACCTGCGACGATGTCATTTATTTGGATAAAAGAGTATCTTCGATCCCATTCTCGAAGATGAGTGATGTGGAGGTCTATCCCTAGGTTCTAGGTGAGGTGGCATTTCGGTTCCTAACCTTATGGCAAGATCCCTTAACCATCTCCCCCTAATCCTCAACCTACCCTATCTCTTTAGCCCTATATAAACACACACTCTCTCCATGGGAGGAAGACTAAGGTATCCATACGCTGGTGAAATCTATCTTCGAGGAAGGCTATAGTATCTACATGCTGGTGAAATCTCTCCCAAGACACTCCATTCACCTCCTGGAGAACTCATGCTTCCTTGGAAGGATATGGCAATTGATTCGGTCGGAGAAGGGCTGCTACGTTAAGTCTCTGGTTGTAGTCCTATATCTCTATCATGTACTCCTCTATTTGCAGTAATACAAATGCTTTCCACCAATATCGTTATTATGTGTAATGATGTTGTGTTGTTTTCCTGCTTAATTGTTTACATAGATCTCTTATTGTATAGATGCTCTTTACTTGTTTCTCTTTTTTGTGTCTTGAAAGTTCTTGCAGCTTGGATCTAACGACTGTGGGACATGGATAAACATTCAAGAGAAAGGATAGTGAATCAAAGAGGTAAGACATCTAGCACTTGATCCTTAAGTAGATCTAGGAAACGTGTTTGTAGTCTATTCTATTTGTTTTAGAATCACATTGAGCTAGGGAGATCCGGCCCTGCTGGTTGACCAAGTGGTCAATTCAGTTTCATCTGTAATTGACCCCACTCTTCCTTCGGAGAGTGAAGTGATTGAGTCGATCTCATCTCCACTCGATCCCGCTCTTTCATTGGAGAAAGTCCAGACTGAAGCAGTCACCATGACACAATCTTTGTCTCATTCTTATCTTCCAAGTGAGAGTGAATTGGAAACCACTGATGTTTTCCTAGTCAGTTCAGAATGTCCTAGGCAAGGGGAGACCCTGTCCATTCCTGCAGGACCCCCCCCAAGTACTGAGGTTATTTCATTTGATTGGAATAGTCTAATAGAATCTCGTCTTCCTTCGAGTGTTCCTTTTCAAATATCTATAGGAGTTTCCGATAAAAAAATATTTTGTACGATAGTTCATGAGGGAGATTCTGTTAGTATTTTATCCTCAACTGCTTGGCAAGCCATAGGTTCACCTCAGCTTGTGCTAGTCACTGACCAGATTTTGGCTTTTAATAGAAGGCCTACCAGACCTTTAGGGATTCTCCCGCAGTTACCTATCACGTTGAGAGGTAAAACTGTTTATGTTGATGTCATGGTTGTCCAAGGTCCTTTAGATTTCAATCTACTCCTTGGACGTGATTATGTCTATGCTATGAAAGTCGTCGTGTCCATACTCTTTCGAGTGATGTATTTTCCCTATGATGGGAGGATTGTGACCATTGATCAGCTTTCCTTCGTGACACCCACTCATCACATGACTCCTAGTCATCAGAATTCCCTGAATGTTTCGCATGTTTTAGTGGTTTCTTCCCCCTAAGGATGGAGGGTACGAGCACAGTTTATGTTATGTTTCAAGCTCGTTAAAAAATGAAACCGAACACTCTAGCATAGTTTACCTTTGGTTTCAAGCTTGCATAAAAATTAAACCAATCCATTGGAGCACAATTTTATTCTATTTCAATCTCGTTAAAAAATGAGATAGACCCCTCTAAGCATAGTTTACCTTTGGTTTCAAGCTTGCATAAAAATAAAACCATCCACTCGAGCATAGTTTTATTCCATTTCAAGCTCGTTAAAAATAAGATGGGCCCCCTCAAGCATAGTTATTGTCTATTTCAAGCTTGTGTAATGTTAGAACAATAATCCATACTTAGTACCACAGTCCATAACCATAGTCAAATTTTATTGCTCATGTTCTTCATTACACCATAGTTTGGACTAGGTGACTTTAGTTGGTCAAATACCCACATTTGAGAGTGTTCACACCCACTTCCAAGAAAACTAGTTCACCCAACCTCCTATTTTTTCCACAAGTGCACCCTCATTAAATGTTGGATCTCTCTCTCTCCTTTATTTGGGGAATTACTGTTGACTAGGAGCGTTAGGGTGGATTTTTCCCAATTTTGGCTAGATTTGGAGCATTTATTGCTCCCTTGGTCCTCCCAAACACCTCTATTTGCTCACCCACGCCTGCCTTGGCCTCATTTATGACCCAGCATGCTTCATCCACCTTCACACCTGAATTCATGACTATTTGGGATGATTAGGACTGAGTTGGACCCACCTAGGGGGGATTGAGGCCAATTTGGCAATTTTGACTTGTACACTCATCTTGAGCTATCTAATGCTCTCGAATTTCTCATGGATGTAATAAAAACCTGTTCTTAACATTTTCACATGTTAGACAGTCAGATAATGAAAATATTAACTTCACATTGTGTGTAAAATTGTCTCCTTTTTCAAGCTTTTTCACTGGTTTTGCAAATAATTCGATTTTGTGAGGCTCTCCATAGCTCCTAGATCTCACTGTGATCAAAATAATCACATGGTATCAGAGCCATTATGGATTTAGTGAGTTGCAGATCAATATTGAGCATTGAACTGCATTCTAGAGAGGATTTCCAGATAAAAATTGAGTGTTTTTTGCAGGTGTTTCAGTAGTTTTCTCACCATTAACGCAACAGTAATGGAAGCAAACCAAATGTTGCTCACACCCTTCAATTTATTCGATTGGAAGGCTGAAATGGTTATCAAACTGAGATCTAAGGGTCTCTATAGAGTAACCATGGGCACAGAAGTGGAGCCAAACTCTGCTGTGGAGAAAGCAAAGTACTACAATCGACTTGATGAAGCTTATGGATTGCTATGCCTGAGCATTTCAAGGGAACTCTTATTTCATACAAACAGTTTGACAACCCCAAATGAAGTATGGGTGAAGCTAGAATCACTCTTTGGAAAAACTGATGAACTGAGAGGCCACCAGCTTGAAAATGAGCTCATTAGCTTGAGCCCAGCGCATTTTGAAACCATCCAGGAGTTCTTCACTAAGTTCAAGTCACTAGTGCTTCAATTGCAACAATGTGGAATTGTTAAGAAGGAAGAACAACTGATTCTGTCCATCCTTTCGAAGCGATTCTGTCCATCCTTTCAAAGCTAGGCCCATAATTTTCTGTATTTGTTAGCACATTTCACTCAGCCAAGATGACCCTTCGAAATTGGCAAATTCCATCACTAGCTACCTTCATGGAGTGTCTCACTCAGGAGCAGGACAAACTAGTTCATATGGGAACCATAAAATCAAAGGAGCAAGCACTGGCAATGGGTGTTTCAAATGCCAACAAAGGCAAGCAGAAAGCCAAGAATTCGAGGCAGCCAGATAAAAGGAAGTTTGACAAGACCAAGTCTACAGATGGAGGTTCGAATCTGTCAAAGGAGAAGGACAATAAGGGAAAGGAAAAGACCAAATGCACTTATTGTCATAAGGGATGGCATCCAGAGATCTCATGCATGAAGAAAACCATTGAATCAATGGTGCAGCTGCTGGAGAAGAACAACATCCCAGTCCCTGAGGGCGCAACGAAGAAAGAGAGCACCTCAAATCCTGACAATAAGGAGAAATGTCATGCTTTGGTAGCAGGTATTTCGAATCCCTCATCCTTTATCATTGATTCAGGAGCTTCTAGACATATGGTTTCATCTAGAGAGCTCTTCTCTTCTATGCATTCGAATGGTGGCCCAACAGTTCGAATGGGAGATGATTCAGAAATCCAGATCAAGGGCATTGGTTGGATTGACATGGAGCATGGCTATTTCAGTGATGTGCTCTATGTACCTCCATTGGCTCCAAATTTGCTATCAGTTTATCAAATGACCCATACAGGAGAAGCCAAGAGAGTAACATTTACTCCAGATTTGGTAGAAATCTCAGAAATTTCTTCAAATCAAGTTGTGGCAGTGGGGTATGCTGATCATGAAGAGAGAATGTACAAATTCTCCAATTTCATTCCAAATTCTAGTGACCATGCTCTTGTCTCTCATGCCAACAAGACCTCCAAGTTGTGGCATGGAATATTTGGCCACATGAACTACAAATATCTCCAGACATTGCACAAGGATGAGATGGTTGAAGGGATTCCAGAAATCAAATCTTTAAATGGTGCATGCATTGGTTGTGTAGTTGGAAAGCATCCTGAGCGCAACTATGAGAAGGGAATGGCAAGGAGAGCCACTCAACCACTTGGATTGGTACATTCATACCTCATTGGTCCTCTTCCCACTCCATCATATGGTGGATCAAGGTATGTACTCACATTCATAGATGACTACTCTCGATTCTGCTGGGTTTACTTCCTTAAATTGAAATCATAAGTGTTTGAGAAATTGAAGATTTGGAAGGCCTTAGTGGAGAATCATAGTGGTCATAAGATAAATATCCTTAGGAATGATAATGGAAAGGAGTATGTGAACAATAACATTCAACATCTTTGTGAGGAATGTGGCATCCAAATGCAACATTCAATCCCCTACACACCTCAGCAAAATGGTGTGGCAGAGAGGAAAAATAGATCTCTCAAAGAGATGGCCACTTGCATGATTGAAGCTAGGGATCTAAGCCCTAAGCTATGGGATGAAGCCATCAATTGTGCTGCTCATATTTAGAATAGAGCCTTTCACAAATCAGTTGAAGGAAAACCCCCTATGAGGCATGGTTTGGCCAAAAACCAAATGTGTCAAATTTCAGAATTTTTGGGTCTAGAGCATGGGCTCGAATTCCATCAGAAAAGAGGAAGGCTTTGGAGCCACAAAGCAGAGAATGTATCATGGTTGGATATGGTGAAGACACAAAGGGCTACAATCTCTTTGACACATCCACACTCAAAACTTTCATTGAGAGAAGTGTGCAATTCAAAGAAGAACCAATTCCTGATTTTGAGCTTGCACCGGGGGAAAGCTCTTCTCCTCCACACCTTAATGAAATTAGTGATGATTCCAGTTCTGATTTTTCTGATATTGCTGAAGATGACATGGATGAAGATGACATTGCTGTACATGAGTCACCATCAAGGCCCAAGTGAGATGAAAAAATCATACAAGCTATAGGTGAATTGGCAGGCAATCCCCAAGAGCCTAGGAAGACTAGATCTCAAACAATCAATGCTTCCTTTGCAAATGAAAGTGAACTTGCTGATCACTATTATATGATGATTGGATCTGATCCAACATCATATCAGGAATCTCATCATGATCCAAGGTGGAGAACAGCAATGCAAGAAGAATTCCAATCCCTCCAAGAGAACAAAACATGGGATTTGGTGCCTCTTCCTCCCAAGAGGAAACTTGTGCAATGTAAGTGGATTTTTCGAACCAAGCCTGTTGCTGATGGTTCTGATCTGAAGTATAAGGCTATTTTAGTGGCTAAGGGATACTCGCAAATCCATGGTGTGGATTATACAAATACCTTTGCACCGGTTGCAAAGATGGACTCAATTAGACTAGCTCTAGCCATAACAGCTAGTAAGGGTTGGGAAGTTCACCATATGGATGTTAAAAGTGCATTCTTACATGGTGAGCTATAGGAAGAGATCTATATGCAGCAACCTGAAGGATTCCAAGAGGATCCCACACTTGTTTGCAGGTTGAAGAAGTCACTCTATGGACTCAAGCAAGCCCCCATGGCTTGGTATGCCAAAATGGATGCTTTTTTGCTCTCAATTGGTTTCTATCGATGCAAGTCTGATCCAAATGTTTATTTGCAGCAATGTGATGATAATTTTTAGGTCATTGTACTGTATGTTGATGATATTTTAATCACAGGGAGCTGCAACAAAAAAATTGGCTCAATGAAAGCTTCTTTGCACAGTGAATTTGCCATGAGCGACCTAGGATTGCTAAGGCAATTTTTGGGTTTGGTAATTGAGAAATCTGAGAGAGGTATATTGCTGAGTCAACCCAAGTATGCTTCAGACCTGTTATTGAAGTTTAAAATGGCTGAATGTAAGGCAGCCAAGTGCCCATTCCTTTCAGGCATAAAACTAGGTGAATTTGAAGACTCTCCATTGGTGGATTGCACACTCTACAGGCAGCTAGTTGGAAGCTTGTTGTACTTTACACATACAAGACCTGATTTGTCTTATGCTGTAAGTGCTGTAGCAAGATATATGTAGCAGCCACATGAGATCCATTGGAAGGTAGCCAAAAGAATCCTTCAATATGTCCAAGGAACAAAGACCTTTGGGGTACACTATGCAGCTAGTTCTTCACTACAACTAGCTGGATTTTCTGATTCCAATTGGGCTGGAGATCCCATTGATAGAAAGTCCACTTCAGGTTTTGTTTTCATGTTTGCTGAAGGTCCCATTTGCTGGTCAAGTAAGAAACAACATACTATTTCACTTTCATCAGCAGAGGCCGAGTACAGGGCAGCAGTGAACGCAGCCACACAGTGTGTTTGTTAGGAACCTATGTCAACCCTTCTCTTTACTATGTTAGTATATTGTTGTTGGACGCATATGCTTTGTAAGTCATCCCGTAGTATTTGTTGATCCGTAGTTTATATTAGCCCATAGTATTGACCCATAGTATTGGACGCATATGCTTTGTACGTCGTCCCGTAGTATTATATGTCCCATGGTTTTGACTCATAGTATTGGGCATAGACTTAGTATATAAGTGTGTGTTGAGGTCATTGAAGGCACCGTGAAGTTAATTGTATTGAGCTTGCTCAAAGGAGGTTGCCCCCTCGAAGTGGCCCGTGATCAATATAAAAGTGATTCTGTTCTATTATTTCTGATATCTCATGTATTTGCATTAATTAATTATTGCAGGTTCATCACATCTGGTATCAGAGCACTTTCTTGGGCTCGTTGGGTGGAATTTCTGCCAAATTGTTTTTTCGCATCTGTTGCAGCTTTGGATTTGGGAATAATCCCTATCTGCTTAACTGTGGGAAGTACTTGGGCATAAGCCCTAAAACTCATTGTGAGGAGTACCATAAGAACCCCAAAGTAGCTGGCCCATTGAGAGGACTTGCCAGCGAAAAGGGCAACGATCCCTACCTGATTGACTAGTTCCCACCCGTGAGGTAAACCAAGAGATGTCATTTGTGGCAAAGTGGTTATTAGTTTTACCTGAGCCATGGAGTGAGGGGTATTGCTCCAATACGCAAGCCGTCAGACAACATTGGTGGCCGAGTAAAACACCTAAACTGTTAGGAATCCATACATACCTGGGGTCCATATCTATTTTCAGTTGAACTGTTGCCGATCAGTTCCGCTCCAGATCCAGCCGTTCCAGATCTATTCTGAAAGTCGTTCTAGATCCAGTCATCATTTCAGATCCAGCCGTTTTTTATCTGAAAGGTTGCTGATCCATTTCTCCATATCTCCCTTGTTTTCACTCTGTTTCCCTTGAAATTTTTGGGGAACCATTGTCATCCCATTCTACATCTTTCATTCCTGAGGACCCTATCCCCAATTCCCCTTCCCAAAGCCCGAAATCCCACATTTGTCTATTTTTAGGGTTTGCCATAACTTCCTCAGATTTCACCCAATCACCTTCAAATTTTACCACAGAGTTCCTTTTTGAATTCTGATTCTTTGTCCCTCTCTGCCAAATTTTCTCATTCTATCACCCCGCTTCTAAAATCCCCCTTTTTGCTTTCTTGTCCTTTCGACAGTGTCCAAAATCTAGTCAAACCCCAATTACCCATCAGATTGTTTCCCCAATCCAAATTTCCCTTTACTAAATTAGCTTCTATTTGTGTTTTTCTACCCATTCCACCTAAAAAAAAAAAAAAAAAACCTGGTTTTGGTTGTCACCCGTGCAGGAGCACACACCATGATGGAAGCACTTGCAGCCATCCAAACCAAACTCCAAGATCTGGATGAAAAATTTCTCAGCCTCCATCTTCAACATTCAGCCATGAACAATACCAGACAGCCAGAATCTTTTGTAGCCACTGGGTTCTCTTCTTCTAGCAATTTTCGTGGACCGAAGCTTGATTTTCCTCGCTTCATTGGTACTGATCCAACTGGATGGATATACCGAGCAGAACAATATTTCAGTCTGCATAAGACTTTTGATGTTCAGAAAGTTCCACTTGCATCCTTTCATTTGGAATAGGAATCCCTTCAATGGTACCGTTGGTACATCAAAGCTCATCCCGAGCCAAACTGGACAGATTTTTGCCAACTCATTTTGCCACGATTTGGTCCTAGTGCTTTTGACGACTTCACAGGAGCACTCACTAAAATTCACCAAACTGGCACAGTGAGAGAGTATCAGACGGAATTTGAGAAACTAGCCAATCACATAGAAGGATTATCTGATGAATTCTACAGGAGTTGTTTTATCAGTGGTCTCAAGGATGAAATCCACTCAGAGGTCAAAATGTTTTGTCCCAACACAATGATGGAAGTCCTAGGGTTGGCTAAGCTGTCCGAGGACAATATCGTAGCTCAACAATGCTCCAAACCCACCTTTGTTCCCTTCAGAAATATGGGTTCCCAACGACCTCCCATCACGCCTGCTCCTCAACCAACTCCTATCAAGCATTTTTCTGAAATAGAAATGCAGGCATGTCGAGAAAAAGGGCTTTGCTATAATTGTGATGAGAAATTCACTCGGGGACATAGATGTGTTCAACAAAAGCTCTATCTCTTGGATGTGGATTCTCCGCCTGCCTTAGAACTTGGTGAAGAAGCTACAGATATAGTAGATGATCAGGTCGACATTCAACACCCGCCTGTTGACACCCCATCTCAGGATGACCCACCCGAGATCTCTCTCCATGTTGTAACCGGCGTCACCACCCCACAAACAATGCGGGTTAGGGGATACTTCAAGAATCTCCCTCTTACCATACTCATTGATTCTGGTAGCACTCATAACTTCATTGACCCTCGGATTGCCAAACAAGTGGATTGTTTTGTCCATCCTTGCTCCAACTTTGAAGTCATGGTTGCCAATGGGGGCACCTTACCTTGCAAAGGGAAGTGTCACAATGTGCGTATTTCTATGGAAGATTATAACCTACGCTCTGATATGTTTGACATGTCCTTAGGTGGATGTGATGTGGTTTTGGGCGTTCAATGGTTACGCACACTTGGCCCCATCTTATGGGATTTTGCTGAACTTTGGATGTAGTTTAAAGTCAATGGGGCACAAAACAAATTTATGGGCTTACAACCAGGGTCTCTCTGCATCATCAGTTCACATCGACTGGAAAAAATCCTTCAGAAGAATTCACATGGTGTCATCGCTCAGCTCAATTCCATTCAGATGCACCCATCAACAGTCTCCACTACTTCCTTGGATAGATATGCAAGTATCTTTGTTGAACCAATGCGCTTGCTGCCTTCAAGAGATCTTTCCGATAAGAATGTAGCCACATCTACCTCTTAGCAGGAAATGATGGCTATTTTGCATGCAGTACAGAAGTGGCAGCCATACCTATTAGGGAATTATTTCTGCATCAAGACTAATCTCCCGAGTCTGAATTTTTTTTTGGAACAATGGGTCTCCTCCCCAACACACCTGCAATGGGTTATCCAACTCATGGGTTATCCCTATGTGATCACTTACAAGAAGGGTAAGGACAATATGGTGGAAGATGCTCCTTCTCGCACAATTGATGACCTAGTTTCTCTTACAGCTCTTTCTCTGCTTGTTCCAAATTGGTTGCAATATGTTCAACAGGGCTATCTCTTCTATGAACTCCATGCTTCTTCATCAATAGGGCACTATGGGTTCTACAAAATGTATGACCGAGAACAATGTAACTTCTTTTGGCCGGGAATAAAAATGACAATTCAACAGATGGTGGCTGACGATGATACTTTCCAAGTCAACAAGGGGGAAACGATACTCCTTTCGGGATTGCTCAAACCCTTTCCCATCCCTACACAGCTTTGGCCAACTATTTCTATGGATTTTTTAGCAGCGCTCTGGTGGTACAATACCACATCTCAAAGGACACCATATGAAGCAGTCTATGGAAAAACACCGTCGGTTCTTCTTCCATACACCCTTTGCAGCTCCCCAGTTCAGGAAATTGACTCGTTTCTTCGAAACCGCAATCAGATTCTTCTCATTTTGCAGGACAATCTTCACATGGCCATAATTCGTCTGAAACAACAAGCCGATCAGCACCGTTCTGGGCGCATTTTCCACTCAACTGACCTTGTTCTTCTTCATCTACAGCCTTCCAAGCAATCCTCTTTGACACTCCAAAGGCATCAGTGGCCCGAAATGCAAACCGAGGATGCTACCGAGGAACCACTCCTTCAGATTCTGCAGCAATTTCTCCAACCAAAGCTTTGAGGACAAAGATTTTTCTAAGGGAGGGGGATGTTAGGAACCTATGTCAACCCTTCTCTTTACTATGTTAGTATATTGTTGTTGGACACATATGCTTTGTAAGTCGTCCTGTAGCATTTGTTGATCCATAGTTTATATTAGCCCATAGTATTGACCCATAGTATTGGACGCATATGCTTTGTAAGTCGTCCCGTAGTATTATATGTCCCATGGTTTTGACTCATAGTATTGGGCATAGACTTAGTATATAAGTGTGTGTTGAGGTCATTGATGGCATCGTGAATTTAATTGTATTGAGCTTGCTCAAAAGAGGTTTCCCCCTCGAAGTGGCCCGTGATCAATATAAAAGTGATTCTGTTCTATTATTTATGATATCTCATGTATTTGCATTAATTAATTATTGCAGGTTCATCACAGTGTTTGGTTGCAAGGCATTCTTCGGGAGTTTGGTGTTGCTATTGATTCTCCAACCAACATTTGGGTGGATAATCAAAGTGCCATCAAGATATCTACTGATCCAGTACATAGGAAAAGAACAAAGCACATTGAAATCCATATGCACTACATTCGGGGCTTGGTGCATGACAAGGTGATTTCCTTGCAGTATTGCCCATCCACTAAGCAACCTGCAGATATTTTCACCAAGTGTTTTACTGAGAAGACCTTCACTCACTTGAGAGCTTTGCTTGGGGTGAGTGATGGATGGTGATTGCTGCAATTTTATTGTAGGTTCAGCCCCATGTCCATTTTAGAGGGAAGTTTTTATCCCATGTGGTTTTACTTCTTGTCCTCGGTTTATATGGACAAATAAAAATTCTGTTTGTAATGAGGTGACTTGAGCCTTTGTTGCCAAGGCCTCCCACTTATTTTCATGAGTTGTACTAAGTTCTAGTTAAGGGGGGGTGTTAGAACAGTAATCCATACTTAGTACCACAGTCCATAACCATAGTCAAATTTTATTGCTCATGTGCTTCATTACACCATAGTTTGGACTAGGTGACTTTAGTTGGTCAAATACCCACATTTGAGAGTGTTCACACCCACTTCCAAGCAAACCAGTTCACCCAACCTCCTGTTTTGTCCACAAGTGCACCCTCATTAAATGCTGGAGCGCTCTCTCTCCTTTATTTGGGGAATTACTGTTGACTAGGAGCGCTAGGGTGGATTTTGCCCAATTTTGGCTAGATTTGGAGCATTTATTGCTCCCTTGGTCCTCCCAAACACCTCTATTTTCTCACCCATGCCTACCTTGGCCTAATTTATGATCCATCATGCTTCATCCACCTTCACACCTGAATTCGTGACTGTTTGGGATGATTAGGACTGAGTTGGACCCACCTAGGGGGGATTGAGGCCAATTTGGCAATTTTGACTTGTACACTCATCTTGAGCTATCTTATGCTCTCGAATTTCTCATGGATGTAATAAAACCTATTCTTAACATTTTCACATGTTAGACAGTCAGATAATGAAAAGATTAAGTTCACATTGTGTGTAAAATTATCTCCTTTTTCAAGCTTTTTCACTGGTTTTGCAAATAATTCGATTTTGTGAGGTTCTCCATAGCTCCTAGATCTTACTGTGATAAAAATAATCACATGTAAAAATGAAATAGATCTCCCTCCCATTGGCTCGAGTCTCTCGCTACACTTAGAACTCGAACCTTCATTTCATCGGATTCTCGTTCCCCCCCCCTTGGTGAATATATTTGTATTAGTATCCAGGTTGGTAGTTGGGTTAGCAAGCATCATTTTTAGATGAAATGAAGCTTGGGGCGCATGTCACATGTCGTACCGTAAACAATCATGTTGAAGAAACACTACCATGTTAAGCCACTAGCAATCATGCTGGGGGAATTCACCAACCTCTAGGCATCATGTTGGGAAGGAACCCATCAATGGGCCTTAACTGTGAGCAGCGTTTACCTTGGATTCAAGCTCATTAAAAAATGAAACCAATAGTTTGAGCATAGTTCCCTTTCTATGTCAATCTCGTTAAAAAATGAAATAGGTTCTCGTGAGCAAAGTTCCAATATTGTGTCAAGCTCATTAAAAAATAAAACAACTCCTTTCCCTTTGAGTCGAGTCTCCTCGTAGACTTAGTACCTGAACCTTCTTTTCACACGCCTATGCCTTAGGCGAATGAAATGAAGCTTGGGGGCATGTCTTCAACCTCTGGAAATTACGTTGAAGTCAACTCGATCGCCTCTCCACACCATGTTGGAGTTAAGTCACTTACTTCTAGCAATCATGCTGGGGGCATGCACCAACCTTTGGATTTCATGATGGGAAGAAATCCACCATTGGGAACATTTTTGAGCATACTTTCCTTTTTTAGGTTTTGAGCTCATTAAACCATGAAAATTATCCCGAGCATTCTTCCAACATATCTTTGAGCTTGTTAAAAATAGTAAGATGGCATTTGAGCTTACTTTCTACTTTTTCGTGCTCTGGTTAAAACATGAAAAGTGGTTCGAGCTTAGTTTTTACTTTTTCGTGCTCTGGTTCAAACATGAAAAAGATTCCAAGTGCTTTTGATACTATTCTCGTGCTCGTTAAAATTTTGAGTTAAAAAGGTGTGTCTAACGAGTATAGGTTTATCCCTTTATCCGGCCTCGCTAAACTATTTACGGAAAAGGAACTGTGCCGAGTTTACTTTTTCCTTTGTCGTACTCGGTCATCAACCATGACAAAGTTGTTCATGGAGTCCTTTTTAAGCTCTTTTAAGACTCCCTAAATAAGAAAACATTGCCAAGTGAACTTGATGCTTTCACGCTTGTAAAAGCATTTGAATGATCATCTTTCTGGTGATAGTTTAACCCTTTTTTGGACCAGGAAGCACTCTTTACAAAAAATGAATACTCCAACCAACCATGTTTGTAAGAGTTCTCTCTCGCGTTGTTTTACCCTTTTCTGGGCAAAGAGACTAACTTTACAAAAAATGACCTTTTGGAGTCTCCTTTATTTCTTTTCAGACTCTCTAAACATGAAATGACACCGAGTTTTCCTTCTTTGGACTCGTTAAAATTTCAAACATTGAAGGGCCCATTATGGGACGAACCTCTCCTTTCCCAGGTTCGTAAAACATTTGGGATTGGACTCATCTATGAGATTAGCTATACCGAGCATCTGGTTACCCTCATCAAGCTCATCAAAAACACATGAGGCACTCATCAATCATGATGAGGAAAAAGGGAAGATTTTGTGTTACATCTTAATTACGACAGTACATAGTCACTCTTGAACATGGCACTCGTTTGCATTTGCATTAAGTACTTGGATAATCTGTTTTTCCTCGAGTCTTGTCAATTCCATGAGTCGCCACTCCTTTGGATTAGCCAAAGAATGCTTCCACCATCAGTTGCATTAGGGGTTGGTATCATTCTCGTCATGTCAATACTGCCAAGTCATGCCATGCCCATGTTCAAGAGACATTTGTTACTCATCTTCTACAATCATTATACCTTCGATCATGTTGGTCTACCTTGAGTTAGTCTTGCAAATTACTCTACCATCCGATCTACACCGAGCATCTGTTATCGAGTTTCATGTCGATGATGGGGGATTCATCATGGCCCTCCTTTGACGGGTTCATCCTCGTCAACTTCAAATCATCATCCAAGGATTGAACTTAGAAACCAACCAAGTACCTTGGCCTTGAATGCCTCAATGGTAGGTTACCTCGCTTTCAACATGAGTTCACCTCATTGACTCTTGATTTAAAGATTCCATTAGGCGTTCGACTTCAGCTCATTGATTCACGCTTGATGGTATGTACTGTGATACCTTGGGAATCATTAACATTAATGGTGATTTCCCTCGCACTTGTTAACGGTATACATTAATGACTGGTAATCAAGTGGTTTCTACCATGTTTGACTCCAAAACATTGTAATCACATGGATAGATTTGTATCATTGCGGGTTCAGCTTGAAGACCCTAGGGAAGTTCTTGCCTACCCAGGTTGTGATGGAGATTGTTTGGGACACACAGATCCACTTTGTATTGGTCGTGGCTATGTTTTCAGTTCAGAGTTACATGGATCCACTTTTGTATTGGTCATGGTTGTGTTATCATCTCATCATGGATCTACGATTGTGTCTAGTAGCCATGATTATGTTCAGTCGGTCTTTACTATCATGGATCTGTAATGTATTGGTCGACAGCCATGTTTTGTGTTGTATGAGACTTGTGGATCTCAGGGCATTTCTGTAGCAACTCCTTCCAACCAGCAATTCCTTGCCATTTTTTCTTACTACAAAGTATTTCACCTGTCTCATTCCGTCAGCTTCATGCTTTGGGGGGAATTCTGTTACACCAAAATGTCATCACCCTTGTGCAAGTGTCGCAAGTGTCACAAGTGTTGCAAGTGTTGTCATCCTAACCTAGTGTCGTCACCATGACCGTTGCAAGTACTGTCATTATGACCAAGTGTTGTCATCATGACCGTTGTGATAATGTCGTCATCTTGACCATTGTGTAAACTCTTTGCTATTATACCTAAACTCATTTTAGAGTAAAAACACATCCCTGAAGTTTTCCATGACTGGAGGGCTTAACTGACCTACTTTTCAAGGTCGTCGCAGTCTGCCCTTGTGCAACATGCAACATCGCAGGATTTCCTAATGCAACCTGCGATGATGTCAGTTATTTGGATAAAAGAGTATCTTCGAGCCCATTCTCGAAGATGAGTGTTGTGGAGGCCTATCCCTAGGTTCTAGGTGAGGTGGCATTTCGGTTCCTAACCTTATGGCAAGATCCCTTAACCATCTCCCCCTAATCCTCAACCTACCCTATCTCTTTAGCCCTATATAAACACCCACTCTCTCCATGGGAGGGGGGATAGTCTATGTTACCCTTATGCTGGTAGAATCCATATTGGTGATTGGGAAGCTTGTACCATCTTGGAGGCTTAACTTGGACATGTTGGATGGAGGATGCAACGTTGAGGCTTTGGTTGTAGCTTCATCTTTTCTATGTATTCCCATTTTTATACAGTTAATATAATCTCTTTCCATAAATGTTGTCTCATTGATAATGTTTAGAACTTTCTTCCTCAACTATTAGTTTAGATCAGTTATTGTTTAGATATCTTGTACTGCTTGTATCATTTCCATATTGTCTTGACAGGTCTTGCAACTGGAGATCTGATGACCACGAGACTTGGAGCAACAACAAGGAGAAGGATCCGCGATCTGAAAGGTATGATATCTAAGTACTCGATCTGTAACTAGATCTAGGAAATGAGTTTTGTATTTTGTACTATTTGTTCTAGATTCACTTGAACTAGGGAGATCCGGCTCGCGTCCGCTCAAGTGGATTGTCCGATAACAGTTTACCCATATCCATAGAAATCCATTGTTCCTGATCTACAAGAAGATCCTCCATTTTCAGCTTCCATAGCTCAAAGTTTTGGCCGTTAAATTTTTCGATCTCAATTCTTGAATTTCTCGCCATTCTCTTTCAGTTCACAAATCAACGCTGCAAAACTCCTGTTGAAACCAAGTTTATCACAGACCCAAGATCTATCAATCACATCGAACCCTCAACAACAAAGGCATCCCCTTGAAGCCAATAATCGAGCTCTGATACCACATGTAAGTTTTAAACCTATTGTAGAGAAGCAAAGAATACAAGTTCTTAAAAAAAATAGAGATTACACCACAACATTCACACATAATACACAAAGATTTACCCTGTAAACCCTTAACCGGGAAAACCAACAAAACTTAGAGACGCACCTCTTGTTTTCTCATATTGATTATTAACTACTCACAATACAAATATAGGTACTCCGCAGCATCCAAAACCCTAATCCATTAACCCATATTAGAAAATAGACTATAATCCCTTAACCAAGATTAAATTACATATTTTTAGAAAGAGCCCAAAAATAGCCCGAAAATTTTTGAACTCTCTTCACTCGTATTAGAAATGGGATAACGCTCATTTCTAATGTCCGCTTCGTAGAAGGGGGAGGGCGTCAACATGCCCCCCTATAACCCCCTCTCATCTAGCGCTTCGCGTAGCAATCGACGCATACCGTATAGCACTAGATCAAGGGGATTGTCAGCTGCGCAGTCAAAGACTCACCCCCCCAAACACACATACAAGGAATATAACACATACAAAACACCACCGATGTTTGACAGAACAAAGGATCCCACAGTTTGTGGACAACGTAGAGGGTACTCTCGCTTGAAAATAAGAGAGTGAGGAGCATATTCTTCTAGAACAGTGGGTCGTGACGTTGGATATGATACTATGTGAAGTTTTTTTAAAATATATATGTCACGTCCCCTCCCATCGATCCAACACAAGGAAGGGAACATGATTGCAGATCTTGGCCTTTTCCCAAGCACTCAGCCCCATTCATCATTGACAATTCATATAAATAAAAACATGTGTGCAAATGCATACCCAAATAAACATGCACAATGGAACTAAACTATTCACATGCATTCTGCATATCAATAACAATCATCAATTAATTAAAACAGTGTAGAAGTAAAACACATAGAGAGAATAATTATCTTGATGTGATGTTGTCCCAAGCAACTATCTATGTTGATACAATGTTCCACCCAACCATAGGTCAACTGTGCTCATTAATCTCTCAGCATAGTTTTCACCCCGAAGATGTGCATGATTTCTACAAGGAAAAGGAGACTCTCAAGCTCAGCATAGCCCAAGTAAACATCACATCTAAGCCAAGCCAGTCCATAGCTGGGTTTATTAGGCTAAATCTGAACCCTCTTCATTTCTCGATACTTGCACTCAAGATCAAGCCAAAACAATGGATACCCACAACCCAACATACTTTATACACACACAACAAGCTTAAAGGTTGGGTATGGATAAACAATTTTACTATGGGATATACAAAAACAGGGTTCCCATGGATTCTTTCAATTCGTGGCACACCCAAAATGAATTGTGGGGAATGAAAACCGACCACAAGGAGAAAAAAACGAGTTCTCAACATGTATGTGGACGTTTAGAGGGAAAAAATGACCTCTATGGGCTACCAAAACGTGACTTCCTTCCTCCCATACATTCTGCATCACAAAAATGACCTCTTGGCTGTGGAAAAATGAGGGTAAACTCAAGGAAAATGTGAGGGAAAACGACCAGCTAGCCCATAACTTGTGGGAGAGAAAAACTGATGGATCAAGAATGGATTGGGGAGCAAATTCATGACTCTTTTCTTTCCCAAGAAGCCAAACACAAATTTCCACAAATGGTGGCTTGCCCATACTCGAATTTGGATAGCCATACCTCCCCATTCCCAATGCATTAACTACCTCAACCAACTCTTGGAAAAAATAAATGATTGGGTACAAAAGTCAACATGGGTAGTTGAGGGTTTATGGGTTCTCTCATTGACACTTGACTTGACTTGATTGGCTCCAAGGGTTTGAATATTCCCCTCCCAATTCCTTGTAAAAATCATGTCCCCATCTCTTGTTGCATTGCATTGCATAGCTAGTTGTGGGTATTTTATTAAAATGCATATTTATATGATATTTTCAATTCCATTATGCCTGGCTAGCACGCAAACAATATGCATCACTAAATCGACGGCGGGGGCCTTGAGCTCCTCACCCTGATTTTATAACAATATTACATCATTTACATTTTAATGTAACGGGGTCAAAATCAGGATATTACAATCCCCTCCCCCTTGGAATAACACCATCCTCGATGTTCCAATACTTAGGAATACTTACACATTATTTACACATGTCCAAAGTTCACAAAATGTGGTAGGTCCGTCCTGCAATTCATCTTTTACTTTGAACTTTCAGGACCAAGTCCTTTGGCCTACACAAACCACTCCTGTTGGTTGGGACCTTCCAGCTCTGCATGAGGGAATTGTTCCACAACAATCCCTTCCTTTCCTTTACCTTCCAACTGATCCACAAGTCTGGAAAATTTATGGTTGCTACCCTCTTGTTGTTCCTTTTTTGGGCAGTTGCGGCAATAATGATTTCCTCCACATTTCCAACATTTCAGGAGTTGCTTTAGCTTTTCCTACTCAATTTACTTTGAGTCTTCCCACCTGGAATGTTTCTTAATGGACTGATTGGATGAATGCTTCTTCATTGA
Source organism: Larix kaempferi (assembly GCA_027924585.1). Taxonomy (NCBI): domain Eukaryota; kingdom Viridiplantae; phylum Streptophyta; class Pinopsida; order Pinales; family Pinaceae; genus Larix; species Larix kaempferi. Next base: position 6,252,898 of record BSBM01000459.1, on the reverse strand, counting down.
TCCACTTTCATTCCCACTGCTGATTTCTCCCATAATGCTTTTTACCTCTCTTTGCAGACAAATAGAGTCCTGCAAAACCTTGTGGTTCATCTCATTTTGCTGCGTTTGTAGCCTGAGCATCTTTTCAATATTTTCTTGGGTCTTGGTAATTGTATGAAGAAGATTTTCATCCAATTCCAATATCCCTTGGTCTGCTGCCATGGCCAATGTGCACAACTGGCTCTCACTTTTCTCACTAGCAACACTTGGCTGGTAACAATTACAATCAATGGATTTCAATTTCTCACCTGTGAAATTCATCATGGCAATTCTTGTTAGGCCAAGCATAACACGATATTAAAAACAATCAATTATTTTCCCAATTGATATGGAAATTCCATGCTTTACTCATGATATTTCCACCATTTTCATGCTTTCCCAACATACACATGAACTCATTCATGTTCATCCTTTCACAGGGAAATTAACTATTTTATCATTCACAATTTATTTACAGCAAATAAACACAATATACTTTCAGTCATGACATGCATTGAACAATTTTATGTTTCTAAGATGCATCAGTCAAAAGGGAAGAGACGAGTAAGAGTTTCCCCCTCTTAGTCTTGTTTCAATCCGAAGCAACACCACCACTGTGGTTTCATGCTCCTTATCCTATTTCAATTCAATGTGAATGCTTGACTTGCATTTCTTGGCTATGACATTTAGTGTCTAAGGTCTGTCTAAGGATTTTCAACCAGGGAACCCTTCCCCATTGTTTCCTATAGAACCTTTGGCTGCTAGGACCCACACAAGTCCACAAGCACCATCTTTCATTACTGCACATGATGAGATTTTTTTTTAGGATAGTCACATGTCCAAATGCATCCTTAGGATGCCTTCATAGTCCTTGATTCCTACAATGACCAAGGTTTTCAACAAAGAAACAACAGTGTATCAGCTTGGTTATCATAAGAATTATTCCCGAAATTTTCATTATTCGAATTAAAAATGAATGAAAATTAACTACTTATCTGTATTGGGAAGTTCCTCGCTACTCCACAGGTTTCCTTCTCTTCTTTACAAGCCTTAGATCACATGTGGTGTGGATGCTTGTCCAACACACATCATGCTTTACAAAATCGAGTAGTTAATGCCCAACCAGTTCACCGACTAGATTTACCAAGCATTGGTGGTGCCAAACCAGTCCCATACCTGGTTTTCCCTCTCCATTTCCAAGCTTACACATTCGTCTGGGTCATCAACCAATGGAAGGAAACTGCACCATGACCATTTCTAGGTCAAGGCTCTATTGCAGAGCCATAGGAATATCAGGGTTTCCAGTCAGTCTCGGTACACCACCTTACTGTTGACCCAATAGAGATTTTACTCCTTCATCAATATCACCACACCTTCACACACCACAACCCTTCACACACACATCAACTCTTCATACACACAAGGATGGAACTCATCCTCCTATGCAAACCAGTGGTTCCCTCTAGGAACTCTTTAGGTGACTTTCTTGACTACAGGATAGCATGGCCCCACAATACCCACTCACACTACACAAGGATGATACCCCTTTTCTACTACACATCTCCTCGGGCCTATCCATCCCTTCTAGTGTTCTTTAATGTGAGCATAGAAAGTTTACCAATGCTCATATAGTCCTCTTGAGTACCCTTTCTTCACTTTGCCTCTTAATGTGCAACACCAAATTGCATCTGTGTAAGCTGAAAACACAAGAAGGATAAGAAAACTCATCATTATTGCTTCTCTAAAATTGTAACCATATCTCATAACATTCACTATCAAGTATTCAAACACCAGGAATGCGTCCATTCCCTTAGGGTGTAGTCAATATTGACAACCTTATCATAACCCAACACCAGAAAGGTGTGCACCCCTTTCCAATGTGAGCCATGTAGGCCCTAATCACACTCAAGCAACCTGAAATAATATAAATAAAATAGAACAGTCTCTGCATATTAACCCGAATAATTAGACATGCATGTTCTTAGCTAGGGTTACATAATACTTATCCCTTTTCAGATGTATTCTCTCTTCATTTTTGAAGAATGGGGGCTCCCTTCTCTGAGTCAATAGTCATTTGGTTTTCCACCCCAATATTTTCACGTTCCATAACCCACACATGCCTTCTTGCCATAATTTTACCATCTCACTCACATGGTTTTCCAACATGTAGTGTAGCTGAGATATTATCAAAATTTACAATGGTGTTTCACTCGAAATCCATTTCCAAAGCATGGGATCCTTCCCATGGAGTCTAACTTCTGTAGGCCATCACACATGGTCTTCCTGCAATATGTCTTCCTGGTACACTTATCAAATAGCCAAATAGTCAGTGGAATTTAACAATAAATCCAAATCTGATCTTTCCATAACCAACCAGTGGCATTGATAATTAAATTCAAATGTGAATTCACAATTTTTTCTACTACAGAAATCAGGTTGGTTTAACCATGAGGCCGTCCTCCTCTTGTTTGGTTTTTGTAAGTGGTGTCACCCTGTCCATTATGGCTTTATGCTTGCTACCATACATGAAAATCTACCTGCAACATGTCCTTGCTTTTTGTCTCTTGTATATAGTAGATTTCAGTCTTTATCATGGACTTACCCACATTGCCATCCTCAAGACATTTCTTCCTGAAATATGAAATTCCAGTCAGCCAAACCCTTTGTGAGCATTCATGCATATAATATTTTCATTGCTACAACAGTCACTAAAGTGATCTCAAAATTATAATACCCAATAATTCAAACACTATCAGTTGTTCACATTTCAAAGGTAATGAGATATATATGTACTCTATATGCATCATTATCACAATGAAACTGCAAGATAACATTACACCATCTATGCAATTTTAATAAATCATTCAATACTCATTATTTCACATCCATATTATTTTTATGCAACTCCGTCCTTTCAACAGAGCACTCTGGTAGACCATCAAACATGACTACCTTCTTCATGCAATCATTCTCCTGCATTCATAGCAGCTCATGAAATGATCCCAGAATTACCATCACTTCATCATGTCATCTCTTATCTAGTTGCAATGAAACATACATAACACAACCATGCATTCACACAATGCATCTCAACATGTGTACCCACACACATGCATGCACACGTACAACATTTTCATAATATTTTAATGCATATCTACTCAATGCCACCCAATGGATTACAACATTGATCAAGAACATCCTCGTGCTCACACAAGTTTCCTACCATGGTAAGTTAGACAGTCTAGCCAATGCCCCAACACCATGCCCAACCATCTCCCCAATCACTTGATGGTTCATTTGATGTCTTCCTTCTCCACTCAACAACACATCATGAGTTTTCTCACTCCTTGATTGTTGGAAAGGAGGTTTCATCCTAATTTAACACTAATAGGGAATTCATGGGTTGCTTGTGTAGCACTAAAGCACTACCACAACAAGACTATAATCCCTCACTTGCTTTGGTTATTAAACTCATAACCAACATACAGAAATGGCATGATATAATTTCATATGAATGCATTGAGGTTTATAAGCAACTATAGGGTGTAAGGCTCCTTTCCCTAATCACTTACCCACACCTCACCATACTCGGTAGGATGACATTCACATTCAAGCACTCAGTACCACATGCAAACCAAATCAACATATTTTAAACATAGTTGAAGGGATATTACTAAATCCTCTTTCAACATTCATGCAATTAAGAACAAATAACCATTACCTGCATGGATGTCATTAACATCGCTTGATGTTACCTAATTAGTTGGCCTCTTACCAAGGCTACACAATCATTTTGCCAATATTTTGATCATGAATCATTACTCCAGCCTTCCCTCTCAAGGTTTGTTGGTCACATGCTGTGACTTCTTTGCATTTTCTGTCATGATTCTATGGTCTAATTCCTACAACCATTATTATCAACATTAACTGTCATCAACCATAGTCAATACCATTAATGGGCTGCTGCATGTGTAACTTCACTACCTTTACCCATATGCAACATCATGCTCATGCATAAGCAATTCACATGCACTATGCAATGACTCTTTAATCATGCCCACTAATTCATATGCATTTAATCTACTACTCTCTTGCATTTCCAACATCCCTATGTCATAATTTATATGCATGACAACTTCAGAATTATAAATACAATAGCAAGAGGGTAGTGGAGGGATTCTCCCTTACAATTTCCCATCATGACATGGAGCTCCTCCTCCACATCACAGTTGATCCTTTTCTTGGATTCCCTACCAAGCACACAAGGATTCATTAGCTGTGATTTCTCACCAAGTAGCAATTCAATACATATACATATGTAAAACATTTATACTTGCCACGTTCTAATCATACAATTCTTATGCTGCAAACATGAATAGTTTAAGGTGAGAAATATCCCTTTTTATTAACATTGCTTTACTGCTCCAATTGCTTTTAGAAAATATGGCCAAATCCATCTTGACCTTTCTTGGAATTCCATGCACTTATCATCACCATCAACGACATCTCAGTCAAGGGGGCTTTCCCCCTTGTGGCTTACCACTGTAGGGCAAGTCGAGGGGAGCGCCCTCATTTTTTTTGTTGTAAATCTTTCAATTTTGCGCAATCTGGCGCACATGTTTAATGCCATATTTCAATTTTTGGAACCTCAAAATCTCCCTAGAAAAATGACCAATTTCCCTGTTTCAGGGGACTTTTGAATTCTCCCTTGACCTGTTTCAAAGCAACTTTCAATTTTATGCCGATCGACGCACTCATCCTTTTTCGCTGATCGTTTTGGCAATTTTTCCATTTCTCGCTGATCGACAGACTCATCCTTTTTCTGTCGACTGTTTCGATGAGTTATCCAATTCCTCGTCGATCTCTTCATCGACAAAGTTTTCAAATTGTCACTGACTAGTTTCGACGCACTTATAAGTTTTGCACCGACCGTTTCGACATACTTCTCTCTTTGTCTCCGATCGACGCAACTTCCGCTTTTGCGCTGACTTGATTTGACAACTTTTCTCTTTGTCGCCGATCGATGCAAATTCCGCTTTTGCGCCGACTTGTTTCAGTGAGTTTTCTCTTTGTATCCGATCGGTGCAACTTCCGCTTTTGCGCCGACCTGTTTCGGAGCAATTCCAATTTCTCGTTGATTCGACAAACTTATTATTTTTGTGCCGAAACTCTTTTTTGGTGACTTTTCCGATTTTTCATGAAACACATCGAAGACCTTTCCATTTTTTCGCCGACCGTTTCAGCGCTCTTACCGATTTTGCGCTGACACAGACTTATCAGAAAACTCAAAAAAAGTTAAAAAATTTTGAAATTTTGAAAATTTTGAATTTTTCTTCCTTTTCTGATGATTAGTGTTGGGCATGAAGGTTTCTTACCTCTGCAAGTTATTATATGTAGCCCATGTAGGCCCAATGTTGCAACCTTTGCTCTCATACCAATTTGTCACGTCCCCTCCCATCGATCCAACACAAGGAAGGGAACATGACTACAGATCTTGGGCTTTTTCCAAGCACTCAGCCCCATTCATCATTGACAATTCATATAAATAAAAACATGTGTGTAGATGCATACCCAAATAAACATGCACAACAAAATTAAACTATTCACACACATTTCACATGCATTCCGCATATCAATAATAGTTATCAATTAATTAAAATAGTGCAGAAGTAAAACACATAGAGAGAATACTTATCTCGATGTAATGTTGTCCCAAGCAACTAGCTATGTCGTCGCAACGTTCCACCCACCCATAGGCCAACTGTGCTCATTAATATATCAGCATAGTTGCCACCCCCAAGCTGGGCATGATTTCTACAAGGAAAAGGGGACTCTCAAGCTCAGCACAGCCTAAGCAAACATCACATCTAAGCCAATCCAATCCATAGCTAGTTTTATCAGGCTAAATCTGAACCCTCTTCATTTATGGATACTTGCACTCATCAAGCCAAAACAATGGATACCCACAACCCAACATACTCTATACACACACAAAAAGCTTAAAGGTTGTGCATGGATAAACAATTTTACTATGGGATATACAAAAACAGGGTTCCCATGGATTCTTCCAATTCGTGGCATACCCAAAACAAATTGTGGGGAAGGAAAACCGACCACAAGGAGCAAAAAACGAGTTCTCAATAGGTATGTGGATGTTCAGAGGGAAAAAATGACCTCTATGGGATGCCAAAACGTGACTCCCTTCCTCCCATACATTTGTTGAAATATTGTAACTTCTAAGAATATTATATTGTGTACTTTATTATTCCGGAGATGTTTCATTCCTCCGATGGGACCTTGTTGTATATCCAGAGATGTTTATTCCTCCGTGGAGATTGTGATAACTTGAGTTATTAGACTTCCCTAGTGGGTTCGTCCCTGTATGTGTTATGTTGGTAAAAGAGTTATTAGACCACCCTAGAGGGGTCGGCCCAGTCAACATTATGTAAAGTGATTAAGTTGGGGCCGACCTAGTTAATGTAAAAGACAAGTCGGAGTTGTGTATAAATAGAGGAAGTGTGTTCCTCATTTAACACACATTACACTCACTTGTGATTGCTGCATAGGTGAGGGAGAGATATTATATGGAGGAGAAGGAGCTCATGTCTAGGGTTTACATATTTGTGTTTTTTGGTCCTCTATATTGAGGAAGCTTTGCTGGGTTTTCTACCCCATGAGGGTTTCCCAGGATAAATCTGTGTCTCTTATGTTTATGCTGTGCTTGTTGTTCTTTCAGTGATCCTATATATGCTATTGTTGTAAAATGGAATGTAATGATGATATTTTATGTCTTATCATATTGAATCTTAACATGGTACTAGAGATAACCTGAAGGAAGGAAATGTATGGCACTTACGACACTTGCTTCACTTGCGACAATTTGAAGGTTAGGGTTTTATATAGCAAAAACCAGTCATTGTGGAGATTTCTCTATAAATCCATTTTGGAGAAGGTTCGGGATCTAAAACCTTTACGGTTTGTATATAACATCCCCCTGTACTTTGTGTCCAAAGGACAGCCTCAGATTCGTTGTACTTTGTGAGTTATGATCAGTACAAGTTAGGGTTTCTGCCTCTTCCAGATATCAGTCATAAACATGTGACCTAGGAAAAAAGGTCACAACTTGGGCTAGGAAGATCCAAATGAAATTTCGTAAAAAGGGACAGGTAGAGAACAGATTGTAGTTTCTCAGGTACATTTTTTAGAGGCTGAAGTTGAACCGGTGACACGTGGCACACTGTACAAGTGCGATCTCCTGTTTTATCCCATAAACAGGTCACGTTGCGACACTTGGCATAACTCTCTATCAGATAATCCAATTGAGGTCAGACCTATGGGGTTGGAAAGATGATAGGTCAGGATACCATAGGAAGAAGTTTCAGATCCTGTGGATTTGTAATTTTAGAGATGCATCAGAAACAATCAGGTGCATATTTCTGTCAAAACAGAGTTGGATTCTGAGCACCTTCATTCTTGGCTTATCACTGCTACGGGAATTTAGGGCTTGGGAGAAAGTTGGAATTTTTAGATTCGGAGACCAAGGATGAATAATCCTCATCAAAATAAAAATTTAGAGACCAAGATAGAAATTTTTGGTCGGGCAGAAGGCCGGGCTTGATCAAACCCTAGTTTGGGATTTTGATCGAAAAGGTGGAAAATTAGGGCTTCTACAAAAGTTGAAATTTTTGAAGTCTGTGACCACGGCTGGAAGCTCCTTAGAAAAATTGAATTTTAGAGCTTTGGATCGAACCTTTTTATTGGGCAGAAGGGTGGGCTTTATCAAACCCTAGTTCGGGGTCCTGTCCAGTAAATCCAGAAGTTTCAAAGGCAATTTTGAGGGGTTAAATTTTGTAGTTTTCAAAATTGAAGTATACCAGCTTGATCAGCTCAGCAAGCCACATCTTTCCATCGATTCAAAAGTTTGAAATTCAAAATTTGAATTTTTAGGGTTTCTCTAACAAACCCTATTCCAGCTCCAGATCCAGTTTCAGGGGGAGATGAGGCTAAGGCCTTACATAAGGAGACTACAAGAAATCTCGACAGGTATGTGTTGAAATATGTTCATGTTATTGAGGTTAGTACAATTATGATTGTTTGATAATGAATGCATGTGAATGATAGAAGGCATTCATTGATTAAGGTTATGACACTTATGATTGTACTAATGCACTTGTGGTGTTGTATGAGGATGATGTTGTCTGCTAACAAGATACAGGTACATCAAGAAATACAAATCAAGTTCTATGATCATGATGACATGAAGTCAAAGACTCATCCATAATCTTTGATCACATAGAAGCTCTACTTACGAGGTATGTATGACTTTGTTCTACTATGTTTAACCTATGAGATATGCAGGTTCTAGCACAAGGTCTCTAAATCATTGAAGAGAACAAAGAAGATATTGTTTGGGTATGTTAAGACATAACCAAGCATGATAATCCAGGTATGTTTTCCTATATCAAGTTAGAATCCTACCTTGTGATAGGATCTTAGGTAAGTATACTTGTGTATGAAATGATCATGACCATACAAAATGTTTTGATAATATTGAGATTATACTAATGAATGTATGTTTATGTATGAGATCATGAGGATGAAACTAGTGCACACTTAAGCATGCATAGTGGTACAGAATGAATAGAAGTTCAAAGACATATAGAGATCAAGTGGGAGGCAACCACTCAACATAAAAGATAAGTATTTGAGTTGTTATTTGAATCTATGAAATAGTAAATGATATTGCTTGTATGCATATTTGTATTCCTAGAATATATCATGCATAGTGTGAGCATTCATATAGCATTGAACAGTATACTACTAATATGCATATGATGGGTAAGTTGGACACACATTCCATTGTTGTTTATCTAGAATGAAACCTCTTTGTTGACATGCTGAGAGTTGTGCACACTCTTGATAGTATGTTTTGGTAGAGATTGAAGGCATCTAGATAGCCATTGTATGCATACAAGATATGGAAAAGTGTTGTGCCAAAGTATTGGTCAAGATAGTTGCATAACTATGTGAATCATATCTGTATGCATAATAGGTTATCATGTCAACATGATTTGATGATTATGAAGTATTACTAATCATATAATTAACTTTGATTTGTAGGAAAGATCATGTGCTATGATCTACAAAAGAAGGATGATGAACACCGAACAAGTGATGGATGTTCAACAAGAAGACTTACAAATAAAAGAAGGCTTGTGGATAGAAGATTCTCTTAGAAAGAGGAAGAGGATCATGACGAGATGTTTGCTCCAAGTGGCTAGACCATTCTCTTAATGGTGTAATTGAAGAAGAAGTGCAAATCGAGAAAACTCCCAAGATTCAAGAAAGCTCTGTACGGGTTCAACAGGAACCCAGGATCGATAGTCATTTGATGAGCTTGATGATCACCATGGGTGATGTGGATTTCAACCTTTGCTACAAGGTTGAAGATGGCTTATATATGCAGATAGAATGGATGTAAGAAGGAACTCACCATAGAGTTCGAATGATCTTGAGGCTCATATCAGTAGACCCATGTGATGGGAGATGTCACGGATAGATATGCAGAATATCACTCAGAGTAGGAATGATGTTCAGTCACAAAGGGAGAATTGATAGCTTGGGCTTTACCAAAAGTAAGCTGATCCTAACCTTTACCTTAAGGTTATGGATGATGAACTTGTCATACTATTACTATATGTGGATGATCTCTTTCTGATAGGGAATGAGAAACAAATCATGGAAAGCAAGAAGAAGCTAGCTACAGAATTTGAGATGAAAGATCTCAGATTGATGCATTAATTCCTAGGTCTGGAAGTATGGCAAGGCCCAGAATGAATATTTCTCAACCAGGGAAAGTATTTGATATGTTGGAATGCAAAGCCATGGCCACTCCCATGGATTCCAACTTGAAGTTGTTGGTTGATGATTCATCAGAGTTAGTGGATGTGACTCTGTACAGACATATTATTGGGTCATTGATGTATCTGACGAATACAAGGCCAGGTATATGCTTTGCTGTGAACACCTTGAGTTAATGCCTAGTGGAACCTAGGTGTGTTCACTTGATAGATGCAAAGCATGTGATGAGATACCTAAAAGTTACGATAGACTTTGGTTCTTAGAGATCATGACTTCAGATTGTTTGTCTACACAAATGTTGATTGAGCAGGAAGTGTATCAGACAGGAAGAACACATCGGGTGGATGTTATTGTCTGAGATCTGCCATGATCTCATGGTTTAGCAGGAAGCAGTCTAGTGTGGCTCTCAGCACAGCTGAAGCAGAATATATAGTTGCTTGCTCTTCTAGTTGTGAAGCGATATCGCTTCAGAAGTTGTTATTTGACTTATAGATGGACTCCACTATGATCATGTGTGACAATCAGAGTTGTATCAAGATGATAGAGAAGCCAGTGTTCCATGATAAGTCAAATCACATAGAGATCCGATATTTCTATATACAGGATATGGTGCAGAAATGAGCTATAAAGCTCGAGTATGTGAGCACTGACAAAAAAGTTGTTGATATATTGACCAAACCTCTGTCTCAAGTAAAGTTTGAGTATTTCTGAGACAAGCTTGGTGTAGTTCAGAAGGAACGTCCTCGAAAGAGGGAGTGATATGGTCGCTAATGATGAGATTTCCTGCATCGACAGTAAGGTCGATGATGTGGATACTTGTATCAATGATGTGGATACTTGTATTGATGATGAGGACACTTGTGTCGATGATGAGGTTACCTATTTTGACAATGAGGTCGATGATGAGGTTACTGGTTCCGACAATGAGATTGATATATGGTCCTTAGACTTTGTCTAAGTGAATGAGGAGGGATTGTATCATCCCTGGACTTCGGTCCCTGAATTGATTCGTAGACATATGTATCCGAGAAATGTGGTCCCTAGTGGACAAGAGGGGATTGTATCATCCCTAGACTTCAGTCCCAGAATTGATCCGTAGACAGATATCTCCGAGAATGTGGTCCCTAGTGGACGAGAGGGGATTGTATCATCCGCAGACTTCGGTCCCGGAATTGATCCATAGACAGATGTCTCCGAGAATGTGGTCCCTAGTGGACGAGAGGGGATTGTATCATCCCCGGACTTCGGTCCTAGAATTGATCCATAGACAGATGTCTCCAAGAATGTGGTCCCTAGTGGATGAGAGGGGATTGTATCATCCCCGTACTTCGGTCCCAGAATTGATCCGTAGACAGATGTCTCTGAGAATGTGGTCCCTAGTGGACGAGAGGGGATTGTATCATCCCTAGACTTCGGTCCCAGAATTGATCCGTAGACAGATGTCTCCGAGACTGTGGTCCCTAGGGGATGAGAGGGGATTGTATCATCCCCAGACTTTGCTCCCATAATTGATCCGTAGACATCTGTCTTCGAGAATTGATGATAGGACTACATCGTCCCTGAACATTTAGTTCAAAATGTATAGATCTGGATTGCATTGTCCATAGACATGAGACTTGTCTTAAATTGATAAGGATTGATCATCCTAGAAGTAGATCTGGATTGCATCGTCCATAGACATGAGACTTGTCTTAAATTGATAAGGATTGATCATCCTGGAAGTAGATCTGGATTGCATCGTCCATAGACATGAGACTTGTCTTAAATTGATAAGGATTGATCATCCTAGAAGTAGATCTAGATTGATCGTCCATAGACATGAGGCTTGTCTTAAATTGATAAGGATTGATCATCCTGGAAGTAGATCTGGATTGCATCGTCCATAGACATGAGACTTGTCTTAAATTGATAAGGATTGATCATCCTGGAAGTAGATCTGGATTGCATCGTCCATAGACATGAGACTTGTCTAAAATTGATAAGGATTGATCATCTTGGAATTGGATCATGTGTATTGCAGATTGTGCTGCTAAGATCGAGATGATCCAGATGCTGTAGATCGGAATGATCTAGATGCTGTAGATCGAGATGATCTAGATGTTGTAGATTGAGATGATCCAGATGTTGTAGATCAAGATTGAGATGATCCAGATGATGATGATGATGTTACTGTAGCTATTCGTGTGCTGCAGAAGATGAAGACTCAGTACTGAAGATGTTGATGTTCCAGTATTGAAGATCTTGAAGATATTCCAGCAACTGGTTGAGCTATTGATGAGGTTGAGAAAGCTTCCAATGATTTATAGATGTATCATGTATGATGTAGTTGATGACTCCTTGCTCCAACAGATCTTGTTATGATATCCTTTTCGTTAAGGGGGAGTGTTGAAATATTGTAACTTCTAAGAATATTATATTGTGTACTTTATTATTTCGGAGATGTTTCATTCTTCTAATGGGACCTTGTTGTATATCCAGAGATATTTATTCCTCCGTGGAGATTGTGGTAACTTGAGTTATTAGACTTCCCTAGTGGGGTCAGCCCTGTATGTGTTATGTGGGTAAAAGGGTTATTAGACCACCCTAGAGGGGTCGGCCCAGTCAGCATTATGTAAAGTGATTAAGTTGGGGCCGACCTAGTTAATGTAAAAGACAAGTCGGAGTTGTGTATAAATAGAGGAAGTGTGTTCCTCATTTAACACACATTACATTCATTTGTGATTGGCACATAGGTGAGGGAGAGATCTACTATGGAGGAGAAGGAGCTCACGTCTAGGGTTTACATCTTTGTATTTGCTGGTCATCTATATTGTGGAAGCTTTGTTGGGTTTTCTACCCCATGAGGGTTTCCCAGGATAAATCTGTGTCTCTTGCGTTTATGTTGTGCTTGTTGTTCTTTCAGTGATCCTGTATATGCTATTGTTGTGAAATGGAATGTAATGCTGATATTTTCTGTCTTAGCATATTGAATCTTAACAACATTCTGCAACACCAAAACGACCTCCCAACTATGGAAAAATGAGGGTAAGCTCAGGGAAAACGTGAGAGAAAATGCCTAGCTATCCCAGAACTCGTGGGAGAGAAAAATTGATGGATCAAGAATGGCTTGGAGAGCAAATTCGTGGCTCTTTTCTTGCCCAAGAAGCCAAACATGAATTTCCACAAATGTTGGTATTCCCATACTCGAATTTGGATAGCCATACCTCCCCATTCCCAATGCATTAACTACCTCAACCAACTCTTGGAAGAAATAAATAATTGGGTACAAAACTCAACATGGGTAGTTGAGGGTTTATGGGTTCTCTCATTGAAACTTGGCTTGACTTGATTGGCTCCAAGGGTTTGAATATTTCCCTCCCAATTCCTTGTAAAAATCATGCCCCCGTCTTTTGTTGCATTGCATAGCATAGCTAGTTGTGGGCATTTTATTAAAATGCATATTTACATGATATTTGCAATTCCATTGTGCCTGGATAGCACGCAAACCATATGCATCACTAAATCGATGGCGGGGCCTTGGCCTTGAGCTCCTCACCACGATTTTATAACAATATTACATCATTTACATGTTTATGCAATGAGGTCAAAATCGGGATATTGCAATATAATTGTGCTTTTGGGACGACACGACAGGGTCACTACAGACCTGCTTCCTACAAGACCTCAGGGTTTTACTAATAAAGGTCATTTCAAACGTTGAAGACTCGGTCCCGTAGTTTGACAATACTTTCAATCCTTGCAAACATGCATAAAAGTGTGAAAGAGGCTAGACAATGCAAGGGGTTCAAACTTAGCGATGGGTGCATAAATTTGTACGTACCTTAGAGTACCTTAGAGCCATTGCCGAGAAACTGGTATATGTAGATTTAGATACAATAGAAAATATGCCATTAGGTGAAACTATGCGAAAGGTTCTGCAAGACTTTTTGACCCTGTGGGACATATATCCAATCCGCAGGTATCCTTTGGTAGACCATGTTGATCAATGAAGATCGACAGATGATGTCGATTCAATAATCATATCCATTTGAAAAATTTCAACGATATCAATTTGATTCAAAATTCTAATTATGTATCAGTGAAATTCACGATTCCAAATCAGATCATGGCTTCATTATGGTTTGTATCTATCTTATCAATATATGCGTTGGGCTATACAAATTTGGACCATCTAATCGCACCTTTCATTTCTAAATAGGCATACCCACTCCCTGGGACAATGATAAGACTTTAAAGTTAAAACCAATTATTTTTGAATTCGATATTTTCTAATTATAAAGTCCTTCATGTCCATACTTTTTAATGATAAGACTTTAAAGTTAAAACGAGTTATTTTTGAATTCGATATTTTCTACTTATAAAGTCCTTCGTGTCCATAATGTTTATGTTTAACTCGCAATTTTTCTATAAAATACTTCCAACATATGTTAAAGGTTAATAAAACCAAAACAAAATATTAATAATAATAATAAATAATTATCAAACAAATATAAATATAAACATATAGCAGCATTGAGTGACATTTGTTTACTGAAGAATAATTTTTTAAGTTGATAAATTTGAGGTGTTATTACAAACTTCATGTTGATTAGATGCATGAAGGAAACATGATGCAACATGCAATTTTTGGAATAAACCAGCGTAGATCCAAATCCTAGGCTCTATCAAGCGTCGAGAGGGATCAAATCTCACGAGGTGCAAACCTCTCATTGAATAGCTCCTAGAGTGCAATACTTGAGTCACCTAATCCTAAGCTCTAAAGTCTCTAGTTTAAGTCTCATATTTATTTTTTACTTTGTATTATTCTTTTTTGTTTATGTCGACATAATATTTATTACTTTTTACTTTGTATTATTTTGTTACCGGACACACTCTAAAGTCTCATATTTACTTTTTACTTTGTATTAAAAGTAAAAAGTAAAGTCTCTAGTTTAAGTCTCATATTTACTTTTTACTTTGTATTATTCTTTTTTGTTTATGGCCAACATAATATTTACCACCTAATCCTAAGCTCTAAAGTCTCTAATTTAAGTCTCATATTTACTTTTTACTTTGTATTGTTCTTTTTTTGTTTATGGCCGACATAATATTTATTACTTTTTACTTTGTATTATTTTGTTACTCGACAAACACTCGAATAACAAGATCTCCCCCATACTGGGCTGTAGAGCGCCTCTCGGCGCAATAATTAAAATAGAATAAAAATAAATAAAAGTGGACAAGGAAGAAATATAGGTTGCATTTCCATAAGATTGTGATTTTTTTTCGTCCATGTATTATTTGATAGTGTGACTATGATTTGATAATGTGACTATGACTTCCTATAAGGCCTTAGATGGGTTATATGCATCTATGTTAGTGACATAATAATAAACTTTATGGACCGTCCTTTGTTGGGAAATCCACATGTAAGTCCTTGTATCCACATAACAAAACACACATTTAATAGATGGAGGATTAGTTCTTCTGAGTTGTAAATGCTAGCAAGACTCTTGACATGTTTTGTCGGATGTGCGGGCATGTGATTGGCCTCACGAAAAACTAGTTGGATGGTGGTATCTCATTTTTCATAGAAATGCCTTACTTGGTGGTCATTCATCCAAACTAGCATGACAAGTAGTTGATTTTATGTTTATGAAATGTGCAACGACCATAGATGGCAACAAGTTCTCACCTTGCGTGTGCACCATGTAGTTCTTTCCATTTAAGGCCTTAACTTTTCTTTCTATCTTATGTCGATAATGGAAGAAATATTCTACCGATAATGGCAGTCTTATAGATCCATTCAAAGTCCACAAACACATATTGTAGAGACAAGACAAGGTTTCATTGATTTGATGGACATCATTGCCATATCCCATGTTATTTTTTTTTCTTTCAAACTGGCTTCTGAGATTTAAGTCCTGCAAATTTTCTCCATTTTGGATTTGAACCGAGGTTTATTAAATTGTCTAAATCAATGTTCGTTAACATAGGAATGTCGTTATGTATATCCAAGATAACCAACGATATCCAAGAATTGGCTATGCTTATTGCACAATCTGTTGCATATTTCACCAATGGTTCATATGCACAACAAGATGATGACCATCAACTAGAAAAATAAATATTGTTATGGGTAGGCAACGAGCAATGTTATCATGCAATTTATGGGTCCAATCAAGATGAGTAAATTGTGCACTCGGAATGGTCATGCAAATTGTATACAAACCTAGATCTAGCCCTCCTAAATTACCAACCTATGTTATCATGGCATTTGATAATTACATTGGGCCTCCATGGGAGCAATCTCAACCAAAGAACATACCAATTCCACCCATAAATCGAAGTAACAAAAAACAAATCCCCTCAAGATGGCTTGGGCATTGACTATCCATAAATCCCACGGATTCACATTAACAAGGCTTGGCCTTCACGGCGATGTCAAGGCTTGACCTTCACGACAATGTCATGCACTACAACATTAGAAGGAATATGAATTGCACAATCGTTCTCCTTTAAACGATATGCAAAGATGAAAGACACTCCATTTGTCTCACTTCAGAAAAAGGAAGAGGGATGCGTTCATTCTCTGTCTCGTTCACACTTCAAATTGCAATTTTCAATCCCTGCACTCCCCCTACCAAATGAAAATACCAATGCTGATTTCCAATATATTTAGAGCCAAACTTGATCACTATCTAGCCCTTTATTGTTTTACTCACATATGTATATTTTTTCATATGACAAATTAATGTACAATTCATTTTACTTGTCATCGATTACATGGGCTTCTATTTATTGCTTATTAGTACTTGCAACAAAGTTTTACTTTCAATTTCATCCGCTACTATCCCTACCATATAAAATTATATTTACGCCGTAGGCGTTTTCACCATGGAGAAGCATTACCTCCATGTCAGCAAGATTTCTCGCTCATGGAGTGAATGGAATTTTGCCACGTGGACGGTTCTGCTTCTCCGCGACCTGCCTCCTGAGTCTGTTCGCTGCTTGATTCTGCTAATTTCACCATGCCAGATAAGTTATAAAGCTGCGAGATTTCTTAGTGCAGGGCTACGCATAGTGCAGCAGACGCTAACCCTGGAGGTCGCGAGCATCTTGAATCATGCCATGAATCATTCCATAGTAGAAGCTTGTGGCTGCGGGAACGGCCAAACGATTCCTCTACATGTTGCACTCATTCATTCATAGTCGCTTGTAAATTGTTCATTAATCTCTTTGCGTACCAGTTGATTTGGGACAACAATCTCTGTTCTACTTTGTTTTAAATTGAAACCTTAAAATCATGTGGTCGTATGAAAAATTTCCATCATGCCAAATCTTAGATCTTGAACTTGATTTTTAACTGAACATTAAGAACCTGTGATATTTCCCCTTTGGAACCCGACCTCTGTCATTTTCTTATTGAATTAAGTTGATCTTTAGAGGTTACGACTGCATGATGATTCCTGGTTAAATTAGATTTAAATTTCGAACTCTGTTGAATTATGGTTTGCTCCCCCGAATATTAAACCCGGTTGCAAATCTCTGTTGGCCAAAAATTGGGGCAATTTTTGAATTGATGTTGCAATCTTAGTTGTTCCCAAATTTTGGTGTTTTCTAAAATTAGTAATTATGAATTGAAAACTATGACCTTCGGAGATAATAAACACCTTGTAATTGTTTTGGCAGGTGATGAAGAATATTCTATCTTAATGTCGACTATAGCGAATCCAGAGCTTATGTTCAAGTACGACATTCTAAGAGAGGCTACCTCCAATTTTAATGTAGAGAGTGTTCATACTTAACAATCCTGTCATCAATGGAGAATAGAGCTTTTGAAGGTTACTGGGGACTTACCCACATCTATTTTCCGGCACCGATTGATTGGCAGAGGTTTCCATAATAATACCCACATCTATTTTCTATTTTCTGCAAAGTTCTGACAGGCTGCGAGATTTCTCGCTGCACTCTAGCGAGTTTGTGACGATATTAAAGGGAAGCTCCAACAGAAAGCTGCGAGATTTATCGCCGAAGCTCCGACAGAAAGCTACTGGTTTCCAGTCGCTGGTCGCTGGGCTTTGGTCACCGGTCGCCGATCGCTGGGCTCTGGTGCCTGGGCACGCTGACCACCCCGCATTCACTCCTCCCCGAGCTCCAACCGCCGAGCTCCGACGCGGGTGTTACTCCTCCCCGGGCTCCGACCGCCGACCCCTGAACTCTCTTGAGAGAGACCCGGAAAAACATTTTAATTAGCAGCGACCGCGTTTTTTGCCAAGCGATTTTGTCAGAAAACAATGGAACTGGATAGGCGAATCTACACCATATATATACAGATCCTGCAAAATAATTAGTGGTTTACCATACGAGGTTTCAATATATGCTGCAAAATGGTTTAAAAGCAATAACGGAGGAGAAGAGGTTTGAGTATAGGCTAAATGAATTTTTCTTTTGAAGGTGTAGATTATTCATATTGAAAATGGATTCATTCCTGTACTGTTCATGGACTTCGAAATCAAAATCCACGCAAAATCGCCATGTTAAAATTTTTTTTAAAGGCCATGTTCTTGTTTCAGAGTTGGGTTAAAATACCTTTGGCAGTTATTAACGATCAAATCCCAGTCCAAAAAATTTAGTTCCGCAATATGTCAATCTATCCAGAACAATACTTTCAATATGGATGAGTTGTACAGAACTTTTGAATCTGGAAAACCAATGATTCCCTATTGGCTGTCGAAATTTGAAAAGAGATCTTTAAATCTCGCAGAGGAACTTGATTCTCTGGGCTATACGTTGAATGTTTCAGGAATAAAGGAAGTAGCATGTGAATTACTATTAACTATGTAAGGAAAAGTGGAGATAAAGGTGATATGCCGTTTATTTATGCGAAGTACCAAAGTAAAACTGGTAATGGGGAAATTGAAAAATGCATAAGAGGAAGTCAATTTTTGGTAGTCATTAAATTTTTAGAATGGGGTCAATGTATAATGGGTATTTATAATCTAAGATTTATTTCAATTGGTTTATCCATCTATCTTTTCAAATTATCAATACAATAGGAAACAATATGAATTGTAAAATAATATTTAAGCCACTTTTATTGAAAAAGACTTGTCACGGAATAATATATAAACCGTTTGTTTCATAGCAAATTATTAGTGACCACGCCATTTACAGAATCAAATCGATGTCTGGCACATGTTGTCTTGCACTCACTCATTCATATCCATGTCGACTCTACAGATCCCGTGAATCTGTATTGAGGGATTCAACCTTCCGACAGCCCAGCGCATGCATGCACCACCATTAATGAAGAGACAAAATTGTTGCCCCATTTGAAACAATAAGACACTAAAGGAAAAGGCATTTTAAGAAACCCCAAGTCAAAGATGAATCTCCTCCCTTGTTTTCAAGGAAATGGATATGGCGAACTTATCGCAATTCTAAGAGACTTCAGTCGCAATTCTAAGAGACTTAAGCTTAATGGTCATTATACCGTGGTACCGGTTTCGTGTTTTGTAACGTGGTGAGCATTGTCTATGCCTCAGAATCGCAGTTGTTTCGTGGTATGTGCATTAAGCTTAAAAGTTTTATTTTATTTTGCCCGCTCCTTTATTTACTTTTCAAAAGTAAGTTAAGAAGTGGAGAAGCTTCATTTAAAGAAGCCAATCGCATATGTTTGCATATCTTCTGGAATTTTTCAAATTTAGAATTTCATTTAATAAATATGAACTTTCATTTAATAATTTGTATACATTTTATTATTAACATTTAAAAAAATAATTTTTAAAAAATTATTATTCATATCAATTTTAATATATAATATTTTTTTATTTATATAAAAAATACATATTAATAGGAAAAAATCCTTATATTAAATAATCATGATCGTGAACATTAAATAAATATATTTATATTAAATAATCACTCTTTTATAATAGAATACATTTCAATATTTTTATAAAAAAGTATATAAAAGTTCTTCATATTAAATAATCATAAGATGGACATACTATAATCACATGATTTGGTCATATTAGTTGACATATATTTAGTTTTTAAATAATCATATAAGATAATCATATTATTAGGTGGACATATCATAATCATATGACTAATTTCATTTAGTCATATTCATTAATATACATTTGTTGACATATATTTAGTTTTTAAATAATCATATAAGATAATCATATTATTAGGTGGACATATCATAATCATATGACTAATTTTATTTAGTCATATTCATTAATATACATTTGATTTGGTTAAATATTATATATTAATACGTATTATAATTATTTTTATATTAAAGATTAACAAAATGAAAAAAAAATATATTAAATAATAATGATATCAATATAATAAAGTATATTAGTAAGCATTAATATAATAAAGTATACATCAATATGAAAGATTCTTCTTATTAAATAATCATATGAATCATATGAGGTGGACATGAAGATTTCTTGTATTAAATAATGATATGAGGTGGTAGAGAGTTTCATGTGGTTAGCACTCGAAGACTGTATTCTGACTTGGAACAGCTTAGTTCGTAGAGGCTATTTGTCCACACTGTATGAATTTTGAAGAAAATATTACATATTTTTATTGATTTCTAATTTGCAAAAGTGGTTTGGTCCTCAATCTGTTCTCATCTCTATATTTCGGGATATTGGGGCTCTATTTCTTTGGATTCTTCCTTGCATAATTGGTACAAGGAACAACATAAACACAAAACCCTTCCAGTTTATGTATGTTGGTTTATTTGGCGATCAAGGAATGAGCTAATATTTGAAAACATTAGAAATCATCATGTATGGCGGTGGCGCTTCAAGCTTTTGACATGTATAATTCCTACAAGAAGTCCAATCTCAACACTGCCCGATTTAGAGTTTAATCAGATGTCTGTGAGTCAAATCTTGTGACTAGGTATTTCGATGGGGTCACTTCAGAGGGTAGACATGCAACAGGCATTTATCTAAAGTTGAATGAGGAACATTTATTCAAGTTCAAAATGAATTGTGGAAGTGGTACCAACTCCAAGGCTGAGATTATGGCATTATGCGTATTATTGAAAATTGCAGTCATAATGGGGTTGTATTCTCTACGAATCTTCGGTGATTCTATGATGGTTGTTAAATGGATTAAGAAGGTATTCAGAATTAAGGAAATCTTAGTATTGCACTGGTGCTATAGAATTGAAGTACTTCTGAAGACTATTCACAATTGGTCCATTGATCACATTTATCGTGGGCTTAATGGTAATGCAGATGCTTTGTCCAAGGAAGCACTGAATGAAGAAGAAGGTATATTATACTGGGAAGAGTGGATTGATTGCTCTTTGCATGAGACTAGCTCTCTTCCTTTCTTTGAAGATTAGTTTGTGTTATGTTTGTAGATCCTTGCTCTATTATGATGTATATCTAAACATTTTTTGTATTGGAGGTATTGTAGATGTACTTTTTGATTTATAAAAGAGTATATATATAAAAGTTCTGTATATTAAATAATTATGTGAGATGGATATGTGATCATCATATGATTTGGTCATATTAGTTGACATGCATTTAGTTTTTAAATAATCATATGAGTTAGATATAAAATAATCTTATTATTAGGTGGACATATCATAATCATATGACTAATTTTATTTAGTCATACTCATTGATATACATTTGGTTTGAATTTTATTTAATCATATTCAAAGTGATATATATTTTCTTTGGTTTGGTTAAATGTTATATATATTTGGTTTAGTTTAGTTAAATGTTATATACTAATATGTATCATAATTATTTTTATTTTAAAAATTAACCATGTGAAAACTCTTCATTTTAAATAATAATGATATCAATAAAATAAAGTATATTAATGTAATAATGTATACATCAATATGAATGATTCTTCATATGAAGTGGATCCTCATATTAAATAATCATATAAGGTGAAAGAGAGTCATATGAAAGCGAAAGCCAGGCATTTGGTCATATTTATGTAGTCATATGAATAAATTGCATTTGTCCATATATTCGTTCATTTGGTTGAATGTTATATATAAATATATCTTTACAATGTTGAAAAGTGGGGGCAAAATTTCTCCAGGCTTCTCAAAGTCGTGACGCATCTACCTCCCTTGCAATTTCTGTTAACTTTCATTCGAATTAGCAATGGCTGCCTCCACCTCCACTGCTACTCATAGTTTCCAATTGGCAATGGCTGCATCCTCCTCCTCTATCGCTGCTCATTCCAACAACAATCAAGGGTACCAGGTATTCCTAAATCATCGCGGCGTTGATGTCAAGAAACATTCGCCATCGGATACAACAAGGATACAATTTTCCTTCTGAAATAGAGCACGCCATTGGTACTGCCTCCGTACGCGTGGCGATCTTATCCCCTAGATACGCTGAATCAGATTGGTGCTTAAAATAACTCGTACTTATGTTGGAGTCAAAGGTGCCCATTATTCCAGTCTTTTAACGTGTCACGCCTGCAGAGGTTTGGTGAATGCACGGGAAAGATGGAAATTATGCTCAAGCCCTAAACAGACTGGCAAGTAAAAGAACTTATGAAGCGGAGCTGCGATATGACTCCAAGACTCTTGAAAGTTGGAGAAATACACTTTCTCAGGTTGCAGACATCAGCGGTTTCGAGATGGAGGCGTTCAATGGGTGAGAACTCAAGCTTCACTCTCTCGATATGGTACTATTTTTGATAAATAACATGGACATTCGTTTCTCATTAGTTCTATTTATTTTCTTTTCAATAACCAGGGAGGCAAGCCGAGGTCTCTTCTTTTGTAGTCCGAATTGGCTGCAAACGTGGTCTTCTTGCTGAACTCACAGCTCTCTAGCTCAACGGGCCACGCAACGATAGATTGGTGAGTTCCCTGTCTGTGGTTGTGGTTACTTGAAGTAAACTCTTTCAGGATTTCTAGCCTTCCAGCAGCGATTTTTGGTCTTTCTGTAGTTGCAAGCCATGGCAGAACACATTCAAAAGAAAGCAAAGTACGAAGAAGCACAAGATGAGAGGACCAGGATGACTACTACTTCCATTATTAAGAAGAGGAAGAAGCACGATCCATCTCAAGAAGAAGAGGAAGAGAGGACCACGATGAGTACTACTTCCATTAATTACATGAACATCCTACGCTCGTGAGAAATATGCGCCATAGGTAATAGCACCAGGAAGGTCCCAAATATTTTTCGGGATTATCATTTACGATTGTATCGACATGCGAGGATATACGATTTTGCTCCCAAGTTCGTCATAGCCGGTGACATAATATTTGTGATTCATTTATCACTTTGTCTTTATCCATTCCGCTGGGATATTGGAGGATTATCGTGGCTCACATACGAAGGTGGGTTACAGAGGATCAAGATCAATATGATCAAAATGATAATCGAGTTTGCTTGTTATAATAGCAATAATAACTCATTGATAGTTGTTGCTACTGAACCGAAGCTTATATGTACACGGATTCTAAGATTCGAAATTGAACCAATGAAAGCAGGGATGATCGCCGGTCGCGCAATATTTTTTTTACCTTGCAAACTGAACGGCGATCGCCGACCGGTTGTCCTTCTCCACGATGGACCTTCCGCCGACGCGTCGCTGTGTCGCCAAAAAATGCCGCGTTTGTTTAGTTTGTTTGCAACTTTTTTGTTTGTTTGTTTTTCCTTTGCACTCGGACTGGCAACTTGCAACACCTTTTTCTTGGTTATTTTGTCCTTTGCACATCGACCGGATCTTGCAGACAACAGACTTTATGGTCGCCTTCGCTGGTCACTGATCGCAGTTTAACTTTCCCTTTCGACGTTCATTTTGCCCCTCCAAAAACGAATGCTAGTGTTTAAGTACACACAACTTTCTTTCATTTTACAACATATTAAAATTCTTCTAGACATTTCATTTTTCTACCTTTAAAAATATGAAAAAATATGCTAGTTTATTTTAACATGTCAACATTCAAGGGTTGTATATATTATAACTCTTCAAAGTGAAATAGGACTTGCCTTCAAATTTGATCCTTCAAATATCATCCATGACAACGATCAAGGAATGAGCTAATATTTGAAAACATTAGAAATCATCATGTATGGCGGTGGCGCGTCAAGATTTTGACATGTATAATTCCTACAAGAAGTCCAATCTCAACACTGCCCGATTTAGAGTTTAATCAGATGTTTGTGAGTCAAATCTTGTGACTAGGTATTTCGATGGGGTCGCTTCAGAGGGTAAATGTGCAACAGGCATTTATCTAAAGTTGAATGAGGAACATTTCTTCAAGTTCAAAATGAATTGTGGAAGTGGTACCAACTCCAAGGCTGAGATTATGGCATTATGCGTATTATTGAAAATTGCAGTCACAATGGGGTTGTATTCTCTGCGAATCTTCGGTGATTCTATGATGGTTGTTAAATGGATTAAGAAGGTATTTAGAATTAAGGCAATCTTAGTATTGCACTGGTGCTATAGAATTGAAGTACTTCTGAAGACTATTCACAATTGGTCTATTGATCACATTTATCGTGGGCTTAATGGTAATGCAGATGCTCTGTCCAAGGAAGCACTGAATGAAGAAGAAGGTATATTATATTGGGAAGAGTGGATTGATTGCTCTTTGCATGAGACTAGCGCTCTTACTTTCTTTGAAAATTAGTTTGTGTTATGTTTTCTGGTTATGTTTGTAGATCCTTGCTCTATTATGATATATATCTAAACATTTTTTGTAATGGAGGTATTGTAGATGTACTTTTTGATTTATAAAAGAGTATATATATAAAAGTTCTGCATATTAAATAATTATGTGATGGACATGTGATCATCATATGATTTGGTCATATTAGTTGACATGCATTTAGTTTTTAAATAATTATATGAGTTAGATATAAAATAATCTTATTATTAGGTGGACATATCATAATCATATGACTAATTTCATTTAGTCATACTCATTGATATACATTTGGTTTGAATTTCATTTAATCATATTCAAATTGATATATATTTGCTTTGGTTTAGTTAAATGTTATATATATTTGGTTTGGTTTAGTTAAATGTTATATACTAATACGTATTATAATTATTTTTATTTTAAAAATTAACCATGTGAAGACTCTTCATTCTAAATAATAATGATATCAATATAATAAAGTATATTAATGTAATAATGTATACATCAATCTGAATGATTCTTCATATGAAGTGGATCCTCATATTAAATAATCATATAAGGTGAAAGAGAGTCATATGACAGCGAAAGCCATGCATTTGGCCATATTTATGTAGTCACATGAATAAATTGCATTTGTCCATATATTCATTCATTTGGTTGAATGTTATATATAAATATATCTTTACAATGTTAAAAAGTGGGGGCAAAATTTCTCCACGCTTCTCAAAGTCATGACGCATCTACCTCCCTTGCAATTTTTGTTAACTTTCATTCGAATTGGCAATGGCTGCCTCCACCTCCACTGCTGTTCATAGTTTCCAATTGGCAATGGCTGCATCCTCCTCCACTATCCCTGCTCATTCCAACAACAATCAGGGGTACCAAGTATTCCTAAATCATCGTGGCGTTGATCTCAAGAAAACATTTTCCATCGGATACAACAGGGATACAATTTTCCTTCCGAAATAGAGCACGCCATCGGTACTGCCTCCGTACGCGTGGTGATCTTATCCCCCAGATACACTGAATCAGATTGGTGCTTAAAAGAACTCGTACTTATGTTGGAGTCAAAGGTGTCCATTATTCCAGTCTTTTAACTTGTCAAGCCCGCAGAGGTTCGGTGAACGCACGGGAAAGATGGAAATTATGCTCAAGCCCTAAACAGACTGGCAAGTAAAAGAACTTATGTAGCGGGGATGTGATATGACTCCAAGACTCTTGAAAGTTGGAGAAATACACTTTCTCAGGTTGCAGACATCAGCGGTTTCAAGCTGGAGGCATTCAATGGGTGAGAACTCAAGCTTCGCTCTCTCGATATGGTACTATTTTTGATAAATAACATGGACGTTCGTTTCTCATTAGTTCTATTTATTTTATTTTTAATAACCAGGTAGGCAGGCGAGCTCTCTTCTTCTGTAATCCGGATTGGCTGCAAACGTGGTCTTCTTGCTGAACTCACAACTCTTTAGCTCAACGGGCCATGCAACGATAGATTGGTGAGTTCCCTGTCTATGGTTGTGGTTATTTGAAGTAAACTCTTTCGGGATTTCTGGCCTTCCAACAACGATTTTTGGTCTTTCTGTAGTTGCAAGCCATGGCAGAACACATTCAAAAGAAGGCAAAGTACGAAGAAGCACAAGATGAGAGGACCAGGATGACTACTACTTCCATTATTAAGAAGAGGAAGAAGCACGATCCATCTCAAGAAGAAGAGGAAGAGAGGACCACGATGAGTACTACTTCCATTAATTACATGAACATCCTACACTCGCGAGAAATATGCGCCATAGGTAATAGCACCAGGAAGGTCCCAAATATTTTTCGGGATTATCATTTACGATTGTGTCGACATGCGAGGATATACGATTTTGCTCCCAAGTTCGTCATAGCTGGTGACATAATATTTGTGATTCATTTATCACGCTGTCTTTATCCATTCCGCCGGGATATTGGAGGATTATCGTGGCTCACATACGAAGGTGGGTTACAGAGGATCAAGATCAATATGATCAAAATGATAATCGAGTTTGCTTGTTATAATAGCAATAATAACTCATTGATAGTTGTTGCTGCCGAACCGAAGCTTATATGTACACGGATTCTAAGATTCGAAATTGAACCAATGAAAGCAGGGATGATCGCCGGTCGCGCAATATTTTTTTTTACCTTGCACGCCGAACGACGACCGTCGACCGGTTGTCTTTCTCCACGATGGACCTTCCGCCGACACGTCGCTGTGTCGCCGAAAAATGCCGAGTTTGTTGTTTGTTTGTTTTTCCTTTGCACTCCTACTGGCTACTGGCAACACCTTTTTCTTAGTTATTTTGTCCTTTGCACGTCGACGGATTTCGTAGACAACAAACTTTATGGTCGCCTTCGCTGGTCGCTGATCATAGTTTAACTTTCCCTTTTAACGTTCATTTTGTCCTTCCAGAGACGAATGCTAATGTTTAAGTACACACAACTTTCTTTCATTTTACAACATATTAAAGTTCTTCGAGACATTTCATTTTTCTACCTTTAAAAATATGAAAAAATATACTAATTTATTTTAACATGTCAACATTCAAGGGTTGTATATATTATAACTCTTCAAAGTGAAATAGGACTCTACCTTCAAATTTGATCCTTCAAATATCAGCCATGACAACGATTAAAATATAACTCCACCGATCAAAAGATAAGCTTAACGATTAAAATATAACTCCACCGATCAAAAGATAAGCTTAAGGCGACTGATAAAAGTTGGAATTTATACTATATTACGCGTTCTTCTATTTATGTGACTTGTCTACAGCCTCTACATGCACTCTGTTCCGCTCTGCTCTCCCTGGTTGCAACAAGTCTCAATGAATATGGGATGGTTACTATGGTATTCTGCTACGGCGATCATCTCAATCATCATATTCTTTGGTTTTGGTTTGAATGTGTGGAATAAGAAGTACTATAGACTTCCTCCGGGACCTCCCGGATGGCCAGTTGTCGGAAATTTGTTTCAGTTGGGTAACAACCCCCACGAGTCCTTGTTCCACCTCGCTACCAAATACGGCCCTCTCATGTGTCTCTCTTTAGGAATGAAAACCACAGTGGTGGTCTCCTCTCCAGCCATGGCAAAGGAAGTTCTCAAGACCCATGACCACCTCTTTGCGGGCCGGACTCTTATACAATCAATAAAGTCTCTTACCCACCACAAGTCCTCGTTAATATGGGCTCAATATGGATCTCATTGGCGTATGCTCAGACGTATATCTAATACAGAGCTATTCAGTGTCAAGAGACTAGATGCCTTGCAACATTTGAGAAGAGATCAAGTATTCCGAACAATCCAGCAGATTCTGCAGGAAAGTATAAAGGGAAAGAGTGTGAATATCCAAGATACTATGGTCCACTCAGCTGTTAATCTGTTAGGCAATATGGCCTTTGGTAAAGACATGTTCGATCCCCATTCTCCAGCCTTTCAAGAGTTCAAAGACAGTATTTGGCAATTGTCGGTGAATGCAGCAGCTCCCAATTTGGCGGACTACTTTCCCTTTCTTCAGTGGTTGGATCCTCAGGGTGTGGCACGTAACACGGCAATCTATATGGGAAGGGAAATAGGTATTCTTGACAAATTCATAGAGGACCGCCTCGCCACAAAAGGAAAAACCATGGACGGAAGTGATGGTCCTAAGGATCTCTTGGACTCTCTGCTGGACATGAGAAGCGATGAATTTACTCTCACCGATATCGAATTCTACTTAATGGTAATTGTTTTCATTCTCTCTTGTCGGTGTCATACAAGAAGGTCAGCCTGTTTAGTCATAGATGGTATCTTGTTTTAAATTATTGCAGTTTCCTAGTGGATTCAAACTGCTGAAGTAATTTCTCTTATGGTTAATTGCTTGTTGCAGGACATATTTGGGGCGGGAAGTGACACTACCGCCAAGACAATGGAGTGGGCGATGGCGGAACTCATATGCAATCCGGAGAAATTGAAACGAGCCCAGGCCGAGTTGGACGAGGTGGTTGGGTGCAACAGAAGGGTGGAAGAAAGTGATACAGACCGTCTCCCTTATCTCCGTGCAGTGGTGAAAGAAGTGCTCCGACTACACCCGACAGCTCCTCTGCTCGTCCCACACAGAGCAGATAGCAGTTGTGAGATTGGGGGATATGTGATACCCAAACATGCTGAAGTACTCGTGAACATGTGGGCGATCGGAAGGGACCCTGAGATCTGGAATGAGCCGTTGAAATTCGCCCCAG
This sequence comes from Larix kaempferi, assembly GCA_027924585.1. Lineage (NCBI taxonomy): Eukaryota > Viridiplantae > Streptophyta > Pinopsida > Pinales > Pinaceae > Larix > Larix kaempferi. The sequence goes on along the minus strand of BSBM01000459.1, from coordinate 6,224,115 downwards.
AGAGATTTATGGACGGTGAGATGAAGAATGTGGATTACAAAGGACAGCACTTTGAGCTGATACCGTTCGGAGCAGGAAGGAGGATGTGCGTGGGGCTTCCGTTGGCGAGTCGGATGATTCATCTGGTATTGGCTTCTCTCCTCCATTCATTTGACTGGGCACCTCCGAAGGGCATGAGTGCAGACCAAGTGGACATGACCGAGAAGTTTAGAATCACTATGGCGAAGGCGGTGCCACTGGAAGCAATTCCTACGCCACGCCTGCCACCGGATGTGTATTAGAACTATTTGCGTTTATGTCCAAGTACTGCTTTGTTTTATCATCAACAATTTTATGATGAGACGAGACAAATATCTGTATTTGTGCCGTGTGATATGTTGTGCTCTGTTACCTTATTACCTATAGTGGTTGTGCTCCGTCCGCTCACCTCCACTCCCCCACACTCCTTTCCTGTACGACGGCTCAGCACCCCAATTTGTAATGCTCAAACCACTATCCTAAGGTGTTATTATATCCTAGCCTCCACTATCATGATATCTATGATTTCCTAGAACAAGCAAACGCTGACGCAGACGCAGACCAGCAGACCAGCGCAGAAGATCACAGCTTCAACAACACCCACGATCGTGTAGAAGAGCAGACAAGCGTGCAGCTTCAACAACACTCACCATGCAGAAACATGTACCAACTGTAAATCCCGATTTACCAGTACCTAAATCACGATGTAAAAACGGTTGCTTTCACCGTTTGAATAATCGTTTCCCAAATGTGTAGTTTTTTCATTTTGTATTCATTCCATCCCGCACTCATCTTTGATTGCCTTAAATTTGCTAGAGATTTTATTGGAAGATTATGCCTGATCTTTGATTCATGATGCCCGATCTTTGTTCATAATCATATTTGTGCACAACTGGTAATATCGCTACTGGTAAATCATATGGGCCGATTGGTACAATCAATTTATTACATATGTAAAACTAGGATCAACAATCAGACAGAGTGTGATTACTAAAGTGTGATGAAATGGCTTATTTTTTGATTAATTGGAGACTTACGCCTTGTCTGCTTCCACTGGCCTTGTCCTGCCCATAATTATTCCCTGTTGTTTTTCCTATGCGCGATGCCATTTTCATGTGATGCTGATTCGAGCCGAGTTTAAATAATCGTTTCCCAAATTTGTAGTTTTTTCATTTTCTAAATCGATTGGTTCTGCATGCAACTCATTAATGAGCATTGCTGCAATCAGAGTGGCCACGCTTATGTATATTGAGCGCAGGAACGGTCATGGTATCAGATTGCGTAGACTAGAAAACCTTCCATTGCTCGCATCTCCAGATTTTCCCTCCAAAGCTTCAGACTCCGCTCCAGCGAATTGTATAGATTTTGTTGTTTTGTTAATTTATTGGTATTGTCCCTGACCTTGGTCGATGCATTAACCCTATGGATGCTCTCGCGCACTCCAGGCATGCATCCTTCCCGGCGAGAATTGGTTTTAAGAGAATGATGATTTCTTTCTATGGCAACCAACTTTAATTACAAATTTCCTTCTACTAATTTTTTTCTTTGAAGTTGTTCTTCAGACGGTGGTGGAGAAATCAATCATGGCGGAGTCAACTATTAGTACAACGATTTCATTGACTCGCTTCTTCTTGGAGGTAATGATATTCATGATTAACTTTCGATATTGAGCCATCCTTTTGCTCATTTTTTTAATTAGAATGCCGATATAATTTACACAAAATTGCAGGGACGAAAGAGATCCAGCCTTTCGTTATGCTATGCCACTATGATATTCCACAAGCCCTGGAGGATCTATACGGAGGCTGGCTTAGTCCAGATATTGTGTAACATGCATGCCTTGAAGCAATTTGATTTCTCTGCTTATTGACAATTTAATCATGGGTTGAAAATATGTTTCTTGTTTATTGTTGTTTTAACACTACTACATCAAAAGATTAATATTATGCTGAACATCAACCCTGATTTTGTATTCTGAAAGATTCCCTACATAAACAGGCTAATAATGTTTTGGTGGGCGAGTGAAATACTGTAGTTCTACAAGAAATTCCATGGGAATTTGCATAAGTTATTGATACAAATAACAACTCTTAGCAATTAACAACTAAATGCGTACAATCAATTAGCTGATGCGGTCCATGTGAATGGTTGTATCATTTTCTGTCAACTTTAACACATGGTTGTATCATTTTCTGTCAACTCTAACACATTGGTATTTTTTTTCAATTAGAAGCTCATATGTTTGTTTAGCTCTTCATCCAACATTTCCGTCTGACTTCAAAAAATTGCAATTGATATTGATACAACATGGAATTGATTATTATTAAGAGTCTTTATCAATGAACAACTAAATGCGTACAATCAATTAGTTGATGCGGTCCATGTGAATAGCTGTCAACTCTAACACATTGGTATTTTTTTCAATTAAAAACTCATATTTTTTTCAATTAGAAGCTCATATGTTTGTTTAGCTCTTCATCCAACATTTCCGTCTAGCTTCAAAAAATTGCAATTGATATTGATACAACACGGATTTGATTATTATGAATCTTTCCCCATGTTTTGTCCAGGTTGAGATCCATGTAAACAACAGTTTTTTAATCTGTACCAGTTTATAAAAGACCACATAAATGACCACACTCTTGCTACAATGCTTGGCTATAAAGTATTATTTCCTTATATTTTGAGCGGCAACCAACGATGACTTCGAAAATTATTTCCGATCACCAGAAAGCTTTATTGGATTAAAACCCTAAAATTTGTACATGCTATCAATTACTCGTGTATAACCAGAATCTTATCTTTGTTAAATGGTCTAAAAATAATACATGGAATGCATTAATCTTAATTTGTACATGCTATCAATTACTCGTGTATAACCATAATCTTATTTTTGTTAAATGGTCCAAAAATAATACATGAAACGCATTAATTTTAATTAGGGCTTTTGGATTTGTTGACATGTTAATATCACTTTTTTTTTTATAGGTAAAGCTTATGCTTTGTAATAAATTCTAATATATAGTATTAATAATAATAACATTAAGCTAAAATACAAAATAATAATAATAATAATAATAATAATAATATTAATATTAAGCTAAAATATAAAACATAATTGCCATAACTCCAAATTATTATTAAAAAAATTTATGTATCTATTCATATTTTTTTTCAATTTTCATAAAAGTAGTTTAAAAAATGATTTGGAATATTTTTGAAGTTTATTTTTCTTAGACTTAATTTTTATTAATTTACTTATTTTTTCAAATATATAATGATATATTAAATTCAAATTATAAATTATTTATTTATATATATAATTCATGTTATTTATAATTACATTAAAATTAATAATTATTTATTATTACATTAAGATTAATTTATTTTTTAACATATTTTATATAATTTAGATTTTCAATACAATCTTTTAGAAGGCTTTTTAAACATAAATTTAAGTATTATGCAGTTTGTTTTCAATGAAATATATGAGATTTTGTTTTCAATAAAATAAATGTTTTAAAGTTAATAAACTTTATATTATAATTTTAAGTGTATTTTTAATATATATATAACAAATTAAATATGATTTTATTTTGAAATTATTCATGTTATTTGTAATCACAATAAAAATAATAAATATTTTAAAGTTAATACATATTTTATTATGATTCTAAGTAAGTATATATATATATATATATAACAAATTAAATATGATTTTATTTTGAAAATTTTAAATTATTTGTAATTACAATAAATATAAAAATTATAAAATTAATAATTATTTAAATAATATAGATAAAATTTACGTAAATATAACATTAAAAGAATTACAAATATGTAAATAAAAAATATTTATAAAAACAATTATATAAATAAAAAATAAAACACATCATATAAAAATTGTTATAAAAAATTTAACTAAATAACATTATATAAACATTAAAAAATAAAGTAAAATAAATATTATAAACATTCAAATTTACATAGTAACATTGAATATAATATTTCAATACATTGACATATTTTATATAGTCAAGGTAATAAAAGTATGACATTGATTATATAATATGATATATTTCAATATTTCAATATAATACAAGTATAGAATGTTATATTTTAATATAGACTACATCTATATTTATAGTAATAAAAATATGATATTGGTTATATAATTACGTTGTAGGCGTTTCACCACGGAGGTGCATAACCTCCACATCAGCTAGATTCCTTGCTTATGGAGTGAATGGAATCCTGCCACGTGGAGGTTCTGTCCGTCTGCTTGCTGCTGTCCATCCGCTTGTTGCAATGTTTTATCCTACAAGTTTCCTGTAGTACTTCTTGGCTCACCCATTCAACTCATGATTTCCCAGATCCTTATTGCTTTTTCTCCGGATCCTCTCCCGAAGTGGCTAAGTCCTGTTGTAACTGCCTTAGACTACCCAATTTGTTATGAGCATTTTTAATAGAATTTTTCCAAAAGAATTTTTGTGTGACCATTTTTTTCCATGCATACCGCATCCTCCAATGGTTTAATAACAACAGATTTTCATTTCCTGCATACAAGACGAGCGGGAATGACGCATTTGGCTCCTCAGAGAATGGATTCGAACTAAGATAATACCGTGGACATTTAATTCGGTTTCCAAGGTCTCCTTATTGATCTGTGGCCAAAATGAGCTTATTTTCATCCATCGAGCAAGTAGACTGCTACGAACGAGTTTGAAGAATATGACCATCATATATTTTCTGAGCAGGAGGGCGGTGTAAAACCTTTTGATACAAGATGAAGTAAGGCTATAGACAATCAACAATGAACGGAATTACCCTCCTTCACCATCTCCCTTTGCGGTCTATAAATAATGGCAGTTGATTTTGCTTTTGCTTACCGTCTCTGAAGAATTGAACCCCTGAACTTGCGGCGGCTTTGTTGACATATCTCTATTGCTTTGTGTTCTTTTTTTTGCCCTGCTGTATAAGGCACCGAAGCCCCACAGACGGAGCTGTATAAGGCACCGAAGCCCATAAGGTTTCCCAAGAGGGTTCTCCTTTGGAAGACAAAAGACAAAAGAGCCCTGAAGAAGGCTGCATTCTCAATCTTAGAAAACTCAATAAGTTAAAAATAAAAATGAGCATGTGATCCCTGGATGGAAACACTACCAAGCCCAACCTCATGCTTGGATGTCACAATTGCAACCACTCGTACCCACCTAGAGCGTATTGTGCACGTTCTTCTACCAAAAAATACCAATGTTTCCCTACTTAACAGCTCTTTAGATGGCCGTAATGAAGGCCATGACCACCAGTCAGAGTAAACCACTACCATACTCTTTTCAAAACCCTACTTGCTCAAAGTAAGAAGAACGGGAGGAAACACTGCACCCTGAAGACCGTGTTGAGATATAAATCCAGAGAGGAGATGTCGTGAGCAGAGAAGCTAAAGGAAATCAATAACAAACCAAAATTTGATAGTTGTGCCTCCTGAATGGAAGAAACTCATGTGCAGAGAAAAATTGAGGGGACGTGCCTTCGGAAGGGAAGCCTCACGCATCTGGAAAAGAAGGAAACAATAATCAAGATGAAAATTTAGGGTCTTGCAAAACATCAAGGGCTTAATCGGTCATAAAAAATTTGGGGTCTCTCATTACATGCCTCAGGTTTGGCGGGAAGTGAAATGATAGATGGCTTTCAATAAAGGATTCCTCCAAAATGGCACATACATCATGCATTTAGATGAATACCACGTATCTGCATACTCTTTAAGAATTATACACCTGTACTAATTGCCAACCATGTTTAGTGGTTTCCACCATCAGGACTTCGAGATGTTCAAGCACTTGGCGGGGAGTTTGGGACACTTGTAGTGAGTTCCATTTTCAGGGCTTCAGAATGTTCAACGCTTGGCAAGAAGGGTGAGACATGAGGCCAAATAAATGTATTGGAATTCGCTTTCTTGTCTAAACGAATATCACATTAGCTAGGGAACACTTTTAAAGAGCAGGAGCAGGACCCCGTATTTTATTTGATAGTGGGAAGCTTAACGTTTCAGAGGAATTGCAAGCCTCTGGTCGATATATAGCCATTATTTGTTTATGCTAGGCTGTACCCCATTCTTCTAATAAACCCTGGTTATTTCGTAAGTTTTCTTCGTGCCATTTTTTTTCACAATCAAATTTGTTGCAAAATTGGAATTGTTTTGTACTTTTGATCCTAATTGTAGTTTAGAGTTTTGAAATGTCATCGGATCTGTCCTGGAGTAGCAAATTCTCTTGAATTTTGTACGGTGAATCCGTGATTCTACTTTAATTTGCTTTCAAACGCTGAATTTCTCTGTTCAAGGTTTTCAGTGGTGAAGTATGGCTGATTTTGTGGATTTGGGCCTTTGTTTTAGCTGTTTTTGTTCATTAATTTTGGATGGTGAAATTGTCCTCTTCTACTTAATTTTGGCTTGCGATCTGAAAACCCTTGAAGTAGGGCTCTGGCTAAATATAGCTGAATTTGTGTTATCTCTTTCTAATAAATTTTGGGGCTTTTTTTGTGGGTTTCATGCTTTAATGCGTTTACGCATTTTGCTTTAAAAGTGTAGGTAATCATATCACAAATGTAATGTAATGCGATTTAACATAAATATATGTATAAAAGTTTAGCTTATATATCTATCTATCTATCTATCTATCTATATATATATATATATAAGTGTAGATAGAACATAGAGAGGGATAGCACATTGATAGCATTTTACCATTGATACAGATACAATATGTTGTAGCATTTGACTGTTGGGTGTTATAAAATAATACCGAATCAACTGAATAAATTGATCAACGAATGTTTCTCTACCGAAATCTCACTCTGTTAAAGTGAACCTGAGCGTGCTTGAGGAGACAAAGATCCGATGCAAGCTATCGTTTCAATACTATGATCACAATCAACATTTGATTTATTTTTTATTGCTAGAAAGTATAGTATGATAAATATTTAAATACAATTGGTGCTAAGTTGCTCAAATCACAGTCCTCATTATCACTGATTATTAGCATTGGTGAGTGTAATGGCTGAAATCGTAAAATTTTCATGATAATCTTTTTTTTTAAGGCACTCCTTTTAAAATCGATCTTTAAAAAGGAAAGGCATGCTTTTAAAGATATACTTTTTAGTTTAAGAATGGATTTTTATATAAAGGGGATTCTTGTAATTGAAGAATTTCATACTTAATTTTGAAAGTTTGACATTATTTTTGTAATTTTCAAAAACAATTCATTCATGCCTTATAGAAAATATAGTATAGATAAATTTAGTTCCCAACAGGGTTGCTGCCTTGTTTGCAACTTGGTATGTGGTTTGCGTTCAATTTGGGCAACTTCCAGTGTAGAAAATGATTACATGAATTAAAAATGCCAATGGAAGTAATTATATAATATGTCATTGAAGATTCACGAGGTAGCAGGTTACACGTGTATTTAAACATTAAGGACTACCTTCCTGACATGAGATAGCTCGACTACTGTAGTTTCAAAAAGTTATCAAGTCAGGATTTTAGGTGGCACAGTGATTGACTCTTCTTATACTCAGAAGGATAGAAGCAGATTGGAGGGGCAGTAGTTGACTTGATGCCAAATATGGATTGCACAGATCTCGTTGTCTATAATTTCAGATATTTCAGTAAATGAGAATAAATCTTATTTTTTTTAAGAGTTCCTGATTTTCGTTGATTTTCATTTTTTAGTGTCGACAAGCGAATTTATTAATGGAAACATAAATTTCCTGAACTAACGTTCCCTGCAAATAGTGCGAAAATGCTTCATTACCATGACGTGATTCTGTAAATTCACGGCATGTCAGATAAGTTATAATAAATGGGGATGTCAGATAAGTTATAATAAACGGAAGCTCCGACAGGCGAGTTTGTGCCGATCAAAAGCTGCAAAAGCTGCAAGATTTCTCACCAGAGCGCAGCGATGCCTTCTACTTCTATAGTCACCGATCGGAGCTCGGCGGTCGGAGAGTGGTGGTCCTAGGCGGTCTGCGCTTGGGAGCTTGGCGGTCGGGGATGGGTTGGAGCTCAAGGATGGGCGGTCAGAGCTTGGGAGCTTGGCAGTCCCAGCTTGGGAAAAAAGGCAGGAAATTAAGAAGTTACTATTCATTAATGTTAATGTTTGGAAAAGATTTCTGAAACTTAATATTTTTTTAAACCATTCATTTACTATTCTGTGAGTTTTTTTCGTGAATATACAGTCATAAATCAGGGCCACTGAACCCAAATTTACCCACCTGTTTCGGTGTAGCATCAGCTTTCTCCCGCCAGTGGCATCCGCAAAAAAAAAAAAAAAAAAAAAAAAAAAAAAAAACTTTGTTTTATGTATTTAATTTGAAAAAATTCCAAAAATTTACGAATTGGTCCATATTGTTAAAATTTCTTGGTCGCTGCCACTGGTCGGCTCTTATATGGGCTGATGCACAATCATGGACTCCTTTAAAGACACTTTAGATGCCACATAATACTGAAAAAACCTGGAACCTTTGACTTTAGGTGACAATTAGGGGTACTTCCGTAACGGATTTGATGATGAAGTAAAAAGACAAAAGATAGGTAATTGAATCAACTTTCATAATATATAACATTTATCTATAAAAAAGTTGTGTAAATGATTATAAAATTAGTTTCCGTTAAATTGGTTTTTCAAATTTTCAGCACAACATAACATATAGGTTTGTGCGGGTGCAGCACTTATTGAGGTAAATGATGTCCATTTTGGATAAAATCTTGCAGACATATAAAGGACATATGGGTCTAATGCAACACTATTTTTTCAAAAAATTTCATGAATTATTTTTTATTATTATTAATTATTGAAGTCAGAAAACCTTGAAATTAAAACGTTATGTGCGGGTGCAACACTTTAGGGGCAAAATTTAATGAAATCATTGATTTCTATATATGAGATTGTAGAGCTCAGTCTCCTCTAGTGCACCATATAGTTTTCTTGGGAAATGGTGAAGGAAATCAAAAGTTATATAAAAACGAATCAATGTATGTATTTTCGAAAACTGACGCGTGTCATTTAGAAAATTAATAATAAATAAATAAAACATACATTTTTATGAAAAAATTACATATTCAGAATCGTCAAATTGTACTGTACAATATTCTATATTTTCATAAAAAAATATTGAGTTTTTCATAGCAAAACATGCCATTGAAACTGAGCATATTGATAGAGTTCAAAATTACAAGCAATGGCCTTAGTTTTTTTGTTCTAGCCAATAGATTCGGCAGTCCGAAGCTATTTCCAAACATCATCCCAAGCCTTGTTCCCGCCCAGTTTTTAAATTTTAAATTAATGCATATGCGTTATAATGGATATGCGGTTTAGACTTGTTCTAATGGCATATGCGATTCATATCGCATATGCGATATAACGGATATGCGTTTTGGTTTAGTACAAAAGAGTAAATAGAGAATAAAGATTATTAGATAAAAGAGTGGCATAAAGATTATTCTTTTGAAATGTAAGATAGCATCCCATCATGGTTAATATAACATTGTTTAACATGACAAATGTGTTCACTATGCATCTATTGATTCATGTTATTGATGAGAACCAACATATCTTTGCACTTATTTTGTTAATCAAACTTTCTTTGATATCAATGTAGTTAAATGACTTCAAGTAGGGTTTTTTATTTAATGACAAATTTATTATATAACTTAATAATGCTCTACTTGAGTTGATGATGATTATGGTTGTTATTAATGTCCATTGAGACCAATTTTGATCTATCAAACCTTTAAAAAGGTAAGGAGTCACTTGGTTTTCTTTAGAATTATATTTCTGTGCTCGAAACTTTTAAGAGAAACATTCATAAATCACCAAAGTTTTGATGAGTTAAAATGTTAGGAAGGTTGGTATTGTAACAAATATTTTGAATTTGGGATGAAATGTGGGTGTACACATGACATTTTAATGTGATTTGTTTCTATATGATCTTTAATAGTTTAATCACATTACACTATTGATTCAAAAACAACAAATCATTTAACTAAAAATTTTTCAACAAATAATTTAACTAGAAATCTTAATGATTGATCCTCTCACTCACTCCATACCTCACTTTCTCCACCCCCTTCTCTCTTCCCTCATAATTCCTTCTCTCTTTCTCCACCCCCTTCTCTCTCACACACATCCACACACCCTCTAAAACAATTCCTTTGTTGCCCCTCCCTCCCACCAAAACTCTTTCTCCCTCCCCCCCTCCCTCCCTCCCTCCCTCCATGTGTTCCATCCTATCACTCACTCCATCCCTCACTTTCTCCCCCTACCTCCTCTCTCCACCTTCAAGCCTTCATCCCTCCTTCATCTCTCCATCTTTCTCTCCTTTCCTTAATATCCATGATCTCTCCCTCTCTCTCTCTCTCTCACACACACACACACACAATCTCTCATCTCTATCCCTCTGTGTAACCATCCTTGACCATCCTTCATTTCCCTAAATCCCTATTCTCTCATTGTTATTATCCCACTCTCTCACCCTCTAACCATCCCTCCATCCATAATTCTCTCTCTCTCTCTCTCTCTCTCTCTCTCTCCCATGATTCCCTCTACAACTTCGCCTCCCTCCTTTGACTCTCCCCACACCTCTTTTAGCTTTTAATCAATGTAATGTTGGGGCATGAGCCACTCCATCTCTCTCTCTCTCTCTCTCTCTCTCTCTCTCTCTCTCTCTCTCTCATGATTCCCTCTACAACTTCGCCTCCCTCCTTTGACTCTCCCCACACCTCTTTTAGCTTTTAATCAATGTAATGTTGGGGCATGAGCCACTCCATAGATCGCCTGGATGGAATCTTTGGATGGTAGGGATGGGTCTCTAAATTGTATTATAAGGGGATAAGAGTGACATTATAGGGTTTTGGATGGTAGGGATGGGTCTCTAGACATTGACCATAGTCATGGAAGAAAAGATGGTCCAATGAGTCTCTAAATCAACACACATGCACTATAGATGGAATATTTGGCCTTTAATGGGATCTGGGTGTCATTATGAGGTTTTATGCACTAAGGATGGGTCTCAGGGTCTTAACCATGGTAATGGGACAAAAGTGTAACAGAAACAAGTCTTAAACCACTACACATGCCCTTTAAAGGGGATATTTAGCCTTAATATGGGATATATGTGCCATTAGACTATTTTATGCATTGAAGATTGTTCTCGAGGCGTTGACCATGGTCATATCGGAACCATTACGAATATTTCCAAACAAAACATAGTTCTGAAGACACTGTACCATGGTCCAAGGATAAATCCAATCTTCTAGGGATTAAATGATGTTTTCATGGTTCATGGTTAAATGAGGTTTCAATAGTTGATATGCACTACATCGCATATGCGATTTAGTGATCACGTTTTTAACAAAGCATATATATGCATATAGTTCATAAAAGCATAAAAAGCATAAAAAGCGTAAAAAGCATATAGTTCATATCACATTTGCGATATAACACATATGCGTTAAAACGGAGATGCATTATATCGCATATGCGATATTTGTTTAATAAATAATCTTGGGTTGCATGCCATGGGCCATATTTACTATACAGGAAAAGACATAATTCTTCTGAAATCCACGCAAAGCGTACTGTTCAACCTGCAATTTAATCATTTATTATACAGATCCATAGGTTTTGTACAATTTTGGGTGGATTTTAATGGGGAATCCACGTAATAGAGTTCGGAAGTCAGCAAGGAAGATGTTTACACCCGAAGAAGCTGAAATTAAAAAAGAAAAGAAGAGGGAACATTCAAGAAATCGTCAGTATTCATTGGATGAGCAAATACTTCCCATTCCCGCTGAACAGATACCTAGCGAAGAGGCTGAGGAAGATATTGCAACTTTAATGCAAGCTAGTTATAACCAAGATGAAAATTTTGCTCCAGTATTAACCGAACAACCCTCTATAGAGCTCAATCATTATGTTCCTGATGAGACTCTGCAACAACCATGCCAAGTGGTTCAATCTCCTAATCGAAGTTGTCAACCTGCAGTGGATGTAAACGTCTCTCCAGCATTTCAAACGACAAGAAATCTCGCATCAAAACAAAAGAGAACTCCTAAACTCATACAAGTGGATGAGAGCAAATTGACTTCCATGGAAGGTAAGGTGGCTAAATGCACAATCATTCGTCATTGTTCTCAAATAATGAAACAATATTTTGAACCAAAATCTGAAGCTGGTAAATGTCAATTGTTTTTAGCTTTGATTAAATCTAGAAGTATGGCAAATGTTAGAAAAACGTTAGGCATAAGAACATTGAAGAATACCGAATCAAGTAATAACATTGTTAAATCTCTTGCTGCTGCATTCACATCAATTGGTAAAAAAACTCGTTCAAAAGACTGTAATGTGGCTCGCCGCGTATTGGCTGAATCAATTGTATCTAGAACCACAAGACAACATCGTTTACTTAAATGCACATCAGAAATTGTCCCTTTACATCCAAAGACTCTTAAAAAATATTTAGTAAGAAGAGACAAACTTGATGTAGAGGGACAAATGGATACACTATGGGCATTTAGCAGTAGGTTGCCCCGCAAAGACATGAAGTTGGTCGAAGCAGTGAAGGGACTAGTGCACACTTTTTGGCACGATAACACTAGGCCTTCTTCTAACACAAAGGATGTGTTAAAATGCTGTAGGGGTTCCATGAACAATCAAGGGCATGTTAAACATTACTTTGACATGACACAAACTCAACTGTTCGAGATGTTTAAAGTTTCCCACGTAGAGCTAAGGCTCAGGAAAATATCTTTTGAAAAATGCAAGCCTTGGTATGTTAGAATAAATAGAATTCGGAACACTTGTTGTTGTAGATACCACATAGAGTTTGATCTATATTATCATACATTTGCACATATACGTCGTTTTTTGCACCCTAACCATGTGCAGGAATGCTCAAGTACAGTACCGCCAATGTCATCTAGAGATTTCATCCATAGCATAATGTGTCCGAGGCAAGATGGGCAGACCCATTACTTAAAACAATGTGTAGAGGGTTCTTGAAACAATTGTGGTGGGCTATCTTTATGGTCCGATTGCATCCATGAGAGTGAAGATCAAGCATTTAGTAATACAATTGTCGAGAAGTAGAACTTTTAGTATGAGACATATCAGCTACGTGATGGGAAAGAAAGCAAGAAGATTAAATTGGTGACTTCACAGGTGACAATCTACACGAAACATGTTCATTTAACTGAGTGTACATTGTTTATATGTTGTTTTATAACATTGTTTTAAATATTGATGTATATTTTAATATTCATGTAAATATTTTTATGTTGTTTTATAACATTGTTTATTTTTTTCCACCAGGTGCAAGTATGTGATTTTATTCCAGAGTTCCGTGGGAAGATCCAACAGTAGATTCAGCATGTCGATATGGCACGGTGGCAAGATGAGCAATTCAGAATATGCTGGGACACCTTCCCTCTTGGAACAATACTATCAGTGGTTGACTTTGCGGAAAATTACACCCTACAACCACAAAATGAAATACAAAGTCAATACTATCACTCAGAGCAGGTGAGCATAATGGTCCATATCACTTATCGACATGGGCCAGATAGCAATGAAGAGAAACGTGTGATATTGAAAGAGAGTCACTTTTACATCAGTGACGACCGGACCCATGACATCCATTACGTGCAACATTGCTTTTAGTTGTTCTATGATCATGTGATAGCTATGGATATACCATTTTATCATCATTTGATTTGGTAAGATGGTTGTGCTGGACAGTTCAAGAATGCACGTGTATTTCAATGGTTGTGTTTGTTGCACATAAAATACAAGGTGCCACATACATGGAACTACTTTGAAACAGGTCATGGCAAAGGAGAGCACGATGGTGCTGGTGCATGCATAAAAACTGCCCTTCGAAGGGAAGAGATGAAGTTTACAGGTGCTCACCTTCGAGATGATTCATCTATAGTCGAATGGTGTGCATCTGTGATGGGAGAACAAGCAACAAGGAAACACCTAGTGCAGAGAATATTTTGGGAGGTGACAGATGTGGACCGATCCCAAACACATCGGGTGAACACAGTGCATGGAACTCAAGGTTTTCATTCAATTAGAAACTCAGAAAACTCGGCCCTACAAATTTGGACAAGATTGAAGTCTTTCTTTTGCAGTTCCTGTAGCATAGATGAATGGGATGATTGTGAGTATACAAATACAGTTGATACATGGGATCGAGTGACACTTGGCACTGATTTCAAGGGGGTTAATGAAACAGACCATTTGGAAGATGACCAGACATATATTTCTGCAGACTATGATCACATATCGGATCTCATACAAGCATGTACAGAAAAGTAAATTAGTAGTACCTAAATCAATACAAGCCCTTACATTGAAAGAAATTTTATTTAATGGTTACATGCAAGACCTTTTTTAATATTTATGTAGTTTTAACCTTTTTCGATTTCCTTTCACAGGTCAGATATATGCAGTAGTTGCCCCAAAAAATAATGAATGGAGTTCTGACTATTGGTTGGCACGTTGCTTAGAGGGGAAACAAACCCTTCTCGAACCTATTACAGATGATGAAAATATTGAATACCCAACAGCCTTGACGGTTATAAAAGGGGAGTACCTGACACTAGCAACACAACAAAAAAGAAAGGGTGGGTATGTATATCAAGATTATAAACCAGGAGCTATTGTATACCACTTCACCAACCTGGTAGTTGGTATAAACATCAAGCTGCGCACAATTTCGAAAAAAAAAAGTCACATGTACAATACTTGCTACCTCATTTAGAGCATGAGAGATTGATGGACACCATTGGCTTCAGAGATGATCCGGATGGCCTACTCAAGTGAGTGCATTGTCAAGTGTTACTGGACAAGTTATAAACACGATCCTACAACCTCAGGTGAGTTATCTATAAATAATGTTTGCACATTTTCCTTATTTTCTCACGAGAGTACTAATGTTTAGCCTTTCCTGTGCCTAGGATACAAACCCTATTTATGGCACATTGGAGGCGCCAAGAACAACCAGTGTCTTTAGACAACACCAAATACAAATCAGAAAATAACATGCTCTCAAGTCAAGTTTATCTTCATCATCTTCATATTCCAAAAGTTCTCTTGTATGTCAAGTTCATGAATATTTATGCCAATTTTTACATATGACCAATAAACCTTAAAACTAGCAATTATCAACAAGTATGATAGTTCTCTTCTAACTTCTTTCAATACCTCATTTTGTTTCTACATCTTAGTCATGCATGCATATGAAATTCATGTATATGGCATTTTGTTTCATGTATGTGCATAGCCTAGGTATATGGCATTTTGTTTCATGTATGTGCATAGCCTAGGTATATGGCATTTTGTTTCATGTATGTGCATATAATTCATGTACATGTGTTTCTACATCTTAGTCATGCATGCATGTGAGAGTTCATAAAACCCTATTTTTTAGTTCCATGTCTCAATTTGTGAACCCTAGTTTTATTATGCAGTGTCTAGTTCATAAAACCCTAGTTGGTTTGTAATTTGTAAGTGTAGCTTAGGCATATTCTTGTTGGATTATACGTTGGTACAAGAATAATATAGCCTGTGATCTCTAGACACATAGTGTTTTCTTAATGCTGCAACATGTTTTACGGAGTTGACCCAACAATGCGAGCTTGCATTGATGGAAACTGAGCAAAACCCTAGTTTATGAAATGAATGCACAATGAAGTCGTTGGGACATGGAAACACGGAGGAGAGGCTAACTAGAGGTAATCGCATGCCAGGAGAGCAACGAAATCGACGGTTCATCGATCCGACCTTCGGTTGTCGAGTTATGTCGAGTTGCAAGTCGCATGAAAATGCCATTCAGGGACACTTGGTGACTTTTTGTCCGGGAGCGAAATAACAAATGGAGTGGCAAGATTGCATTCTGTTGGCTCCTGGTAGTGTCTATGGGCAATGCCGACGTGGGACCGCTGCCAACATTGGCTTAGTGGAGTGTTTTGCGGAGTTGACCCAACAATGTGAGATTGCATTGATGGAAACTAAGCAAAACCCTAGTTTACGAAATGAATGCACAATGAAGTCACTGGGCCATGGAAACATGGAGGGAAGGCTACCTAGAGGTAATCGCATGCCAGGAGAGCAACGGAATCGACGGTTCGTCGATCTGACCTATGGTTGCCAAGTTATGTTGAGTTGCAAGTCGCATGAAAATGTCGTTCAGGGACACTTGGTGACTTTCTATTCGAGAGCGAAATAACAAATGGAGTGGCAAGATTGCATGTTGTTGGCTCCTGGTAGTGTGTATGGGAAATGCCGATGTGGGACCACTGCCAACACTAGCTCAATGGAGTGTTTTGCGGAGTTGACCCAACAATGCGAGATTGCATTGATGGAAACTGAGCAAAACCCTAGTTTACAAAATGAATGCACAATGAAGTCACTGGGCCATGGAAACACGGAGGAGAGGCTACCTAGAGGTAATCGCATGCCAGGAGAGAAACGGAATCGACGGTTCGTCGATCCGACCTCTGGTTTCCGAGTTATGTCAAGTTTCAAGTCACATGAAAATGCCGTTCAGGGACACTTGGTGACTTTCTGTTCAGGAGCGAAATAACAAATGGAGCAGCAAGATTGCATGCCATTGGATCCTGATAGTGTGTATGGGCAATGCTGACATAGGACCGCTGCCAACACTGGCTTAGTGGAGTGTTTTGCGAAGTATGTTCATGGGATTGTATGGGCTTGTAGAGTATGTTCATGTTCCTTATCATTTCATATCAATTTAGCTATAAAACATCCTCGCTTTCCTCCAATGATGTAGGTTATGTAGACCATCCATGATTATCTGTGGTTAAACCAAATGTGAAACATGAGGTTGTAGACATAGAACTAGGGATAATACACACTACGGAGCTAAGTTAGATAAAGTGCCAATGTGTATTCCATGCCTCGTGGTATAAATGAATGTGTCCAAGGGGAAGACAATGACTACAAGGAATGTGTTTTTGTTCTATATATGCCCTAGGAAAAACCTTAGGGGTGAAGTTTAACCCATGGGCTAATTTTAGATGTTTTTTTTCCAAACGATGTTCCCATTTCGATTTTTATCTACTAAGCATAAAATGATAACCAAATTCCATAGGATAAAATTATTTTACTATAAGCATGATTAAGCATTAGGTATCAAATGATTTTCTCTCACATTCAAGCATTAGGTATCAAATGATTTTCTCTTTATCTAGGCAAGCTTCAACTAGATCTTCAACCCTTTCTTCTTTCTCATAGCTAGGATCCCATTCCTTGCAAAATGCTTGGACCAAACATGCAAAAGATGATGTTTTTCCTTTACCAAAATCTCTAAACCAATCTCTACATCTCCTTCTAAGCTATGCAAAAGCAATCTCATCATACTAGATTCATGTTCTATTTTAAGTTTTGAAATCTGATGTTTAAAAGATGCAACATGATGTGCCACAAAATGAATGTCCCCATGAAAATTTTGAACATGTTTGGTCCATTTTGGAGGGACCTTATTTGGATACCCAACAATGCCTGAAAAATTTAAAGGGGCATATACTCTATGATGCATCTTTTATAGGAATGATGCCATATTGATTTCCTCCCAAATCTTCAAAAAGAAATGGTAATATGAAATATAAAAATAATAATAGTTAATACATTCATACCAACTTATCACATCATTATAGCTATGTCTACCGAATTCGGGAAAGGGAATTTATTCCTAGAAACAACGCCATTTTGTTACCTTCTAAGCCTGCAATTATAAATACCCAATTCCATGCAAGAATGGAAACTTAGGGCATCTTATTAAAAACCCTACCCAATGTCAACTTAGCAAGATTTCCCTTCACTTTAAGTTAGCTCTCCTCCAACACAAGGGGGATTTCTTTATGTATGATTGCTAAATTACCCTTATAATCTTCAACAAACAGATTTAGCAATCCAACAGGTTATGATGTACAATGGATATTATTTGTGATGAATTCAAGTAGATTAGTGCCTGTCCTTGGGCTAAATAGAGTCGAAACACTTTGAAGATTGAAGAGCTATGTATTTCCCTATGTATGATTGCTAAATGGATTTCCCTATGTATGATTGCTAAATTACCCTTATAATCTTCTTCAACAAACAGATCTAGTAGTCCAACAGGTTATGATGTACAACGGTTATTATTGTGGTAAATTCAAGTAGATTAGTGCCTATCCCTGGGCCAAATGGAGTTAAAACACTTTGAAGATTGAAAGACTTAATGAGAGACAATATTAAAAAAAAGAATATGCTTGAAACAACAATCAATCCTAGTTATAATAGTGCCACAAAATCATATTCCAACCAACCATACCAAACTCAAAGATAAACTGGTATTTTTATTGCAATCTTGCCTCTTCACAATACAACCAGAAACTGAAAATGAAGTAGAAGACTGTAATCTTTTATTAAAGAGAACAACACAAGAACATAGCATATATCAGAACTGAAATTAGGGTCTAGAAAATGACTGTTATGACAGTAGCAATATTCCCAGTATGAGAGCGAGAAGGACAAGGCACAACAACACCCTTACAAATGATGATGACCGCTCTAAATATTTCATCAAGAAGCCTCAAATAAAAATTTGACTGAAAATGTAAATTGATACACCATAATATATTTGTTTATTAGAAGACAATGGTTGTATTATTGGAGCCAACCTAGTTGATAAGGTGAATCCTGTGGGGTAGTAGGAAGTTGTAAGCATGATTAAAAAAGGTCTAAGAGATGAGGTTCTTTTGGATTCCATTTCTAAGGACTAGAGTGGCTACTTGGTATTTGATTTAATAGTTGTGAGTAAAAATGAGTGCTAGAGTTGAGTGGGACTAGGAATGTATCATCAATAGTAAGGATGCGTTAGTTGTAGTATGATTGTAAAGATAAACAAGTTTAGGAGGCGAAGAAGGTTTAGGAGAGGAAGGGGCTATGAAAAGTCACTTGTTTGTTCATTAGAAATTAAACTTCTAGATTGGGCTTGTCACTATAAGAAACAACATTCACATCATCATATAGTAAGGCATCTAGAGCCTTCCTTTCTATACCGAACACATTAGATTCATTATTTGCAATGCCAACTCTTCTCCAACAAACACAAAGCCATAAACCTAAAAACATATCCAAGCATATATCTGCAAGGCATATAATACACATGTCTCCATCCCATATCAAGTCAACCATATATAGGTAAATCTGAACATTGCTTTATATTATAGATCTACATGTATAATGTTTTCAAAAATGGCATGCCATGGCCATAATACAAAATTGTGGATCATACTGTACATTTGTGTGTACATACAAACAAAACGGTACATGTACATGTATTCCCCCTATACATGGATTCTATATGTACCCCCCCTATACATGATTTCTATGTATCCCCCTTTTCACTGCCAATGTCAGTGGCTAATGAGAAGTCTATCTTTCTTTTGCGGCTGCTCGATGGTGTTCCCCAACGATCCGCAAGAGGACGCATTCTCAATATCAGAGACTGCACACAAACCAAAATTTGTTACAAGTTAGTTTACCAAGCTATAAAAATAAATACCACATGATGTATATTTGTTCAAATTCCAAGCAAATATAACATTTTTACTTACCATGCATGTGTAAGTCCTCAGCACTGAAACTACATGTACTTGGGTGGGGGGGCATGCAGGGTCATCAGTGGCCCCAATTGGGTGCTCTTCAGGCACCATTGCATCACTAGATGCCTGCATAAAGTAACATATGGACCAATGTCAGCAAATACAAAGGAAATGAGATTGTATGTAATATGTATGGATGTACAAGGACCTTTTCAAAGAAAGAGAGACATGTACACACGTACCTGGGGGGGGGAGAGGTGGGTCACCAACAACGTCGATTTGGTGCTCTTCAAACACCATTGCATCACTAGATGCCTGCATAAGGTAACATATATATGTCAATGTCAACAAATACAAAGATCTAACAAGACTACATATATATACTGCATGGACAGAAAATGGCTTTTTCAAAGAAAGTGAGACATGTACACGTACCTGGGGGGGAGGGAGAGGGTCACCGGTGGGTGGACTACTAAAAATTGGCCCTACTAGACGGTAAAAAAAAACCTAACCATAACCAGGCTACGTAACAAAACATACAGATACAATTAGAAAATTTCTTTAAATAATTAAACGCATATACATGTTTCAAATCATTAAAAGAATATAATTAAAATCATGTAATGAAAAGAATACCTGACTCTGAGAATCTTCCTCTACATGGGAGGGACTGACCTGGGATTCCACAAACTCATCGTGTCCACCCTGCATAAAACATATTGTATCGAGTTTAAGACATATTTAATGTTGCAGTCTATAAATTATAAATATGTAAATTACTCAATGACAAATTAAAAATAAAGTTCTTACAGCTAATGGTGAAGCACCAAAATCATATGCAGCATTGACTGCTGCATCAATGGCATCAGCATCAACGGTCGGATTACGTGAATCTAGGGTGTCATTGGACACTAGATTTAAATTTGTTCACGTAAATTGTCAGATAATTATTCAAATAGAAATAAATTACTAAACAATTGAAAACTGTGATATAAAACAAAATTTATATACTATGTAAAGAATGAATGTTACTTACATATCGGAGTAATCCATCGCCCCAAAAATCTGAAGCAGTCCCATAAAATATGCTTCGACATGATGTGCAAGGGTGTGGAATAACCCGATGCTCTGAAGACTCCACGTCACCGGTGCGATGTGTAGCTCTGGTTTGGTCTGGGGACCTAAAAGGTGGATCCAAACTGTGAGATGGTCCAACCCCAGATGGGCCAACTTCGGAAGTGCCAACCTCTTGGCCTACATTGCCTTGGATGGCAATCCCATGCTGAAGTAATGTATCGGTCGAATCTAATAAGGACTCCTGCATATCATCAAGAACTGGACCGGCTGGAGGATATAATCGAGGGGGGCTTGGTGTGCGTGGAGGGCATCGCACACGGTTAGGATCGGTCCTATCCCCTTCCCTATCTTGGGGCATCCCATGACCCACACCCTGGAACTCTAAAATGTCAAAATAGTTAACATGTTTCCCCAGGATAAATTCTGCATACAGCTTCCTAGGGAAATAAAACAGGATGTCTCTATTCCCGTGAGGGTCTTCATCGAAGACCATGTACCAGCAATCCATCCAATTGGCTTTAATATTTGGTTCCACGCACTAGTCTATGGAAATGTGAGGTCGAATGGTGGGTGGAACCAATCCGATGCTGGGGTCCCGGAATAAGGAAAACAATTGGTCTCTGGTTATTTTTATTTTTTTGACATCTTTGTAGCTCAACCCAATGGAATAGTATTGCCTCTGGGAATCTTTGTACGAGCTAATGTTGTATAGTGCTCCCTGGGCATTGGAAATTGTATTTGTTATGGATTCTAAGGCTTCACTAAAGATTTTCTTAAGTGCCCCCCCCCCCCTAAAGAGTGAGCTAAGGTGTCTCAGATTTTCTGCGAGCACCCATATCATAAAACCCGCGAAACATGCACCCAGATTCTTGCAAATTCGTGATTGCTCCCACTCGTTGGCTCTTATATCATAAAACCCACGAAACATGCACCCAGATTCTTGCAAATTCGTGGTCACTCCTGCTGGTCGGTGCCAAAAGAGGATAAAACCTCTGAAACAGTCCGCGATATTATAAAAGCGTCGATCGCTGCTGACACAAACAAACAAAATGGTCGCTGAAAATATGATAAAATCTCCGAAACAATCCGCTGCAAAATCATAAGTTCTATTAAAAAATTCAGTTTTAGCTTTCGGCGTTCCTTTTGCCCCTCAGGGCAAATGCTAGTATAATATATTTCAATATTTCAAAGTAATAAAAGTATACAACGTTATATATTAATATGAACTATATTTATTAAAATATTTGAACTTGAAATAATGTGATTCAAAGTTAATATCATAATAAAATTTAGAAAACAAATAATATATAGTTGTTAAAAAATTGTATAAATATTATGAAGAAAAATGTGATTATTTGAAATAATTTAAATTTATATTGCAACATTTATTATAACATTTAATTTAAATTATAGTAAAAATGTACAATGTTACATTTCAATATGAATTATATTCACCACTAAAGTATTTGAACTCATTTAATTGAAAATATTTATAAAAAAATCAATTTTCAATTTCAAACTAATACTCTAATATAGTTTAGAGAAAAATACAATATCTACATTTTGTAAACATTAAAAAAATCTATAATTTTTTTTTTCTTTTTAAATTTTAACATTATTTAAACATTGCAAAAATTAAATTAAATAAATAATATAAAAAAAAAATTATTGAAAAAATTATATAAACATTTTAAGAAATTAAATGGTAAACATTATAAAATTAAACGTTTCAATTTTAAAAACTTTAATAAATATGATCCATAAAAAATATAAATTACTTGAAAATATTTAAAAAAAATCAATTTTCAATTTAAAATTGATACTCTAACATGGTTTAGAAAATATACAATATATACATTTCTACAAAAAGTTATGTAAACATTATAAAAAAAATTTGCTTTTTTTTCTTCATTTTAAATCATAAGAATTTTAACACTATTTAAACATTATAAAAGTTAAATTAAATAATTAATATAAAAAATAAATTATTGAAAAAATTATATAAACATTTTAAGAAATTAAATAGTAAATATGATAAAATTAAAAGGTTTCAAGTTTTAAATACTTTAATAAATATGGTCCATAAAAAAAATATGATTGTATGCTTCTATTATATTAAATTATTGAAATATATCGTAATGTCACACAAATTAGTAAAAATTATAAAATTATATAAGTAATTCAAATTTACATTGTAACATTAAATATACATTTCAATATCGCATTTACTATATTTCATAAGGTCAATGATAAATGTATGATATTCATTATATAATATGATATATTTCAATAATTTAATGTAATAGAAATATATAATGTTATTTTTTTTATGGACAATATTTATTAAAGTCTTTAAAATTGAAACCATTTAATTTCACAATACTAAAAAAGAATTTCAAATTTTAATTCAAAGTTAATATCATAATGAAATTTACAAAAATTATAGTATATAGATTTATAAAAATTGTATATTAAAAAATTTTCAATTTTCAATTATAGCTCAGATTCTAACATGATTTAGAAAAAAATATGATATATACATCTATACAAAAAAATTATATAAACATTATAAAAAAATTGTGTGTTTTTTTTCTTTTAAATCATAACGATTTTCACTTTGTTATAAATTTTAGTTTTAAACTACACCAAATAATTTAAAATGTTTGAATTAAACAAATTAAACCATGGTCAACCAAAGTAAACCATAGTCAACGAAATTCAACCATGGCTAACCATATTTAACCATGGTCAATCAAAAGCCATCCAAAACCAAAGTGAATGATGGTAAACCTGCGTCAACCATAGCCTACCATGGTCAACCATTGTCAACCCAAAAGTCAACTAAAGTAAAAATATATATCAACCATGGTATTGTCAAGCAAAATTCAATCGAAGTCAACCATGCTCAACTATAGTCAACCATCGTCAACTAAAGTTTACCATAGTCAAGCAACGCTAATCAGAGTTAACCATGGTTGAAGAAAGTCAACCATGGTCAACCAAAGTAAACCATATTCAACCTTGGTCAACCAAGTCAACCATGGTCAAACAAATTCAAGAATGGTTAAACAAAGTCAACCATGGTCAAACAAAGTCAACCATGGCCAACCATAGTTAACCAAAAGTCAACCATGGTTAAGCAAAGTCAACCATGGTCAACCAAATTCAACCATGGTTAACCATCATCAACCAAAGTTAACCGAAAGGAAACCAACCTTAACCATGGACAACCAAAGTCAACCATGGTAAATCAAAATCCAACCAAAGTCAACCATCACCAACGATAGTCAACCATAGCCAACCATGGTTAACCAAAGTCAATCATGATCAACCATACCATAGTCAAGCAATGCTAATCAAAGTCAACCATGGTACATGAAAGTCAACCATGGTCAACTAAAGTAAACCATATTCAACCTTGGTCAACCAAGTCAACTATGGTTAACCATGGTCAAACAAATTCAACCATGGTTAACCATAATCAACCAAAGTCAACTAAAAGGAAACCAACCTTAACCATGGACAACCAAAGTCATCTATGGTAAATCAAAAGTCAACCATCACCAATGATAGTTAACCGTAGCCAACCATGGTTAACCAAATTCAATCCTGGTCAACCATAGTCAACCATGGTAAACCAAATTCACTAATGGTCAACCATAATCAACCATCATCAACCATGGTCAACCATAGGAAACCAAATTCAACCACATTGAAGCAAAAGTCAACCAAAGTCAACCAATGTAAGCCTAAATAAACCATATTCAACCATAATGAACCATAGTCTACCAATATCAATGAAAATTCAACCAAAGTAAAAAAAAAAACCATTGTCAATTAAATTCAGCCATCATAAACCAAAGCCAACCAAAAGTAACCAAAGTGAACCAAAACTCAACCATGGTCAAGCATAGTCAACCAAAAGTTATTGTCACGAACCCAAAATTCATAAAAATTTAAAATTTTTCTGAATGGTCTTAATTCTCTTCCAAATGGTCTAATTTGCCATTAAAATGCTTTGCAGAATTATAATTATATAATCAGTATCTAAATTTTCTATTTATTAAATGCAACATGTAACGCTTCATAAAATTTATCATTGAATATTTATGCCAAGGTGTTAGTACATACTTACAACAGGTAGAAATTACTTTTTTATCTTAAGTGATTCTTATGCACTTCATTGGTCCTCGTATGAAATATTCGTATGTAAAGGACCCAAGTGACTGTATACTATGTTTACAAAAATATAACTTTAAACATAGAGACCTTCCAAGCATTGATAACATACTAGCATGTACTTAAATACTACCATTCTAAATTGAATATGTACAACTTGAACCAAAATAACACTTACACCTTTATGGTCCTCATTTGATCATAGGAAATATCCTTCAAACAACATTTAACATGAAATATATTTTAACAACATTTAACATGAAATACGCTTTACTAAGACGCATTTGACAAATGTGTTATAAACACCAATTATTAAAATAACGCATATGAGAGTAAAATAATACAATCGTCATGAAGGAACATACGCATATATTAAAGGCCATAGACAAAATAAACGAGACCAAAAATAACGTGGTTCACCCATACACGGACTAGTCCACAAAGGTGTGTGTTTATATTAATCAAATTAAAAAGCAATAAGTTACATCCAACAACAAAGTTGTTGTCAACTACTTTCCTACATATCTCTAGCTTCTCTGATAGAGAGCTTTGTCCATGCTAACTCTACCATCAACAATGGCAGCACAAAAAGAAATCTCTACTTAATCTATAAGTCATTTTAGTTGTGCTATAAAACAATTCAAAAAAATAATTTCATATCCTTCATGCTTTATTTACTCATTAACATAATATTCTTGTATAAATCTTTTCCTAACCTTCATACTTATCTTATCAACATATTATACTTGAATACATAAACTTGAATATATAACTTAATTTCCCATTAAGTAAAATTAGTAAGATAAGTTCCACTCTAAAGTCGCTTTACACTTTACATCCAAACCTTGTAAACATTAATTATACCAATTCTCAAATCCTTATTATAATTCCCACTATCTTTTTAAAAGGAATTATCTACCATATTAATACACTTTTGAGTGCCTAGAAGTACTCTTGAACCTCTTACTATACTTTTTGTACTACTAAAGGTAACTTTCTATAACATTTTCTATTGGCTACAAAATATTTTAATAATTTTAATGTGATTTCACTTTTCACTCTACTTTCATTCTCATCCTCTTAAAGGAAAATCTCTATATTTAAATGTTTCAAACTTATATATATATAAATTTAAAGCATAGCATATGTCCTACTCAAACATTTCAACCTACCCTATTTCTTGCCCCATGGTATTATATACAAACTTTAACTTAAAATATTTTTATCCACATTATTACATTAAGTAATTAGCTCGATATTTCCAAGTACATCTTCTTGTTTTCAATACAAAATATATGAATGGTTTAACTTTAAAGTTTTCAACCAAACTAAGGGTTTCGCTTTGGCTATCCGATAACTTAATATAACACTATCTCTTTTCTCAAAATTTAAGACCAAGCTATGGCCAAATGTACGGTATAGCTACTTTATGTATTAAATGTAAAACATATAATAATATCCTAACCTTTCTAGGAAGGAGAAACTCATTCTTCCTTAAATCAAGAATAAACTCCCTACTTAAAATATAAGATAATACTATTGTATGTTTTCGAGGATTTCTATGGATAATGGGCTATCTTTGTATAATTATGATAAAAATAGTAATTAATTAGCAAAAAGCTTATGTATTAAAGTGAAACCTTCCTCTCAGGGAAATTTCGAATCCAAAAACATTAAGACGAGACAAAAGAAAATGCAGTATAAAATTTTGATGGGATGACGACGATATTTATGATCTCACTCAAATTTGCGGCAGTCAGGATTTCGGTTTTAAATAAACCATTAAGAATTTTGAAGAAACAAAATGAAGGTTGGATAACTATGAACTCCGGGTTACAGTCAATCGACACCGGAAGGTAAGTTATAACTCCAGATTAACTCTATGGTTCCATGCGTTTTTCTGATTTGAAAACTGAGATCTATATTAATATTACAATGCTTTAAAACTGGAGGAGTGAAGCTCTCTATGAGCCATTCGTCCGAGTGATTAAAAAAAATAATACACAACAGAAGGACGTTGTATAAAATTAACAATGCAATGAAGGTTCGTTCAGCGTGAAGGAAAAATCACTCAAAATGAGTAAAAGATCCATCAAAGTAAATGCCGGAATGTGTTTAGATAAATTTGAGCAGAGGTCTAACTGGTGGAAGACATGGATATCTTTACCCAAGCATTGACTTAGTGGAGCTCGCAGTCTCCCCCACTCCTTACAGTGGAGTCATAACCTGTTTGACCAACACTCCTTCGGATTTTCACGGGCTATGTTCTTCTTCATGAATGAAATGATGAAGTGCTAAAACACTCAACGAGTGGAGTGGCTTCGGTAAGCTTCCTAAGTATCCCCTGCAGGAAAACGCAAGATAAAGGTGGGGCTCGAAGTACTCCACTATGGAGACAGCTCCCTACGAAAATCTCACCGTGTCAATCAATTACCAAAAAGTAGTTGCACATGAATATTAATCATATCTTTGTCTAATAAATGTACATAACTAAATAAGCATGAACTTAACCCTTGGTATGAATATATATATATATATATATATTTATTGTATAATATATGTATATATACATATTTCTCTTCTTTGAAAAGTGTATATATATATTTTTAATTAATTCCCATTATCTTTTAAATATAGTTATAGACTTTAATAAAAGTCATTTAATCAATAACTCTACCTCCTCTCATAGGAGGATGTTAATATATGTATATATATATATATATCCTATTAACCCACAAGGTTAAGGTAGTAATAGAAGTTCTTCATGGATAGGCATGTTCACAGGTAGTTTAGCTCACACTCCGAAAGCAACATTTAATTTAGGACGACCCTATAAATTAACTCTTGTGGATTCTAGCCATCGACTTCCCTCTCTCTCCTCTCAATAATTTCAATTACTTATCTTTTAATTAGTTTCATGCCGTTTAGGAAAAGTGACATAACAATATTCCCAAGTGCCACTGGTGGGGCCTTGGCCTTGAGCTCCTCACCAGGGCTACTATACAATCATAATTACATTTACAAATATAATAACAATAGGGATCGAATTTGAGGGATGTTACAGTTACCCATGGTAAACCTAATTCAATCATGCTCAATCAAATGTAACCATGGAAAACCATGGTTAACGATGGTCAACCATAGTAAACCATGGTTAATCATAGTCAACCATAGTCAACCATAGTCAACGATGGTTAGCTACAGTCAATTAGTCATTGAAATTCAACCACAGTAAAAAAAATTCAACCATGGTCAACCAAAGTCAACCATTTTCAATCGATATCATACATGTTCAACCAAATTCAACCATAGTAAACCATAGCCAACCAAAGTCGATCATAACCATCCAAATTCAACCAAATTTAAAAGCCAAACAATGTAAATCAATATTCAATTATGGAGAAAGAAGTTCAACCATAGTCAACCATATTTCAGGAAAGTCAACCATAGTAAACCATAGTCAACCGTTGTCAACCCATAATCAAAAGTCAAAGAAGGTTAACTAATAATTAATTATGGAAAAAAAAGTCAACAGTGGGTATCCATAGTAAATCAAGGTTAACTAAAGTCATCCAAAGTTAACCATGGTCAACAAAAGTCAATAATAGTCAACCATGTTTAACCAGAGTCAACCTAGGGTATCCAAAGTCAACCATGGTCAACTAAATTCAACCATCGTAAACCATAGTCAGCCATGGTGAACCAATATGAACTAGTAGTGAACTATGGTAAACCAATGGTCAACTAGTAGTGAATTATGGTAAACCAATGGTCAATCATAGTTAATATGGTTTACCAATGGTTGATGAAAGCCAACCATGGTATATCAACCACATTTAAGCCATAATGATATGCGTCGATCATAAATGGTAAACTAATGTCAATGAAGGTCAACGATGGTCAAGCAAAGTCAATGGACAACAAAACTCAACCATGGTCAACCACAATTAATGAAAGGTCAACCAAAGTCAACCATGGTAAACCAAAAGTCAACCATCATCAACCAAATCCAACCATGGTCAACCAATGTCAACCCTCGTCAACCATAGTCAACCATGGTCAATGAAAGTCAACCATGGTGAACCGTAGTAAAGCATAATCAACCATGCACAACCATAGTTAAGTATGGTAAACCATTGTCAACCAAAAGTCAACTATTGTCAACCAAAGTCAACCATGGTCAACAATAGCCAACCATAGTAAGCCAAAATCAACCATGGTCATACAAAGTCAACCATGATCAACCAAAGTTAACCACGGTCAACCAAAAGTCAACCAACGTCAATTTTGGTCAACCAAAGTTAACCATATTCAACCATGGTCAACCATAGTCAACCAAAGCCAATCAAAAGTTAACCCTACTCAACCAAAGTGATCCATGGTCAACCATAGTGAACCATAATCAACCAAAGTCAATCATCGTAAATTACAGTCAAACATGGTCAACCAAAGTCAACCATGATCAATTAAATTCAACCATGGTCAACTATGTTCAACCATAGTCAACCATGAACATCCAAATTCAATGATGTTCAACCATAGTCAACTATAGTTAAGCATGGTCAACCATGGTCAACCATGGTTAACTGTTATATTTAATTATTATATTTATTATTATTTAATTAATATATTAATTGTGCGGTCATAATATTATTTTTAATTATTATTATAATAATAATAATTTACCAAAGCTAATGAGTGGGTCGACCGTCAACTAGCAAGCCATATTAATATTAATAATATGGCTTATATACGTCGATTGATGTATATAGGCCACACAATTAAATGTGGTTGATATATGTCGATCGACATATATAAGCCATATTATTAATATTAATATGGCTTGTTAGTAATAATTTACTAGCCATGATCCTGAGCTGGAAAAGTTCTTGGGGTAGATCTTTTTGTAACTATCAATTCATTGTTTGTTGAGAACTATATATTTTTGTTTGTCACTATATATTTAAGTGGATTTCTCTGAAGTTTTTTTGATGTTGATGTATTTTTTCAGTATGATATAGCTGCAACTTGTTTGGGGAGCTTTGAAGCTCTTATATATATAGGTGACAATATGAGTTAACATGATGTAATTTTCTCATTTTCTTTGATTCAAAATAATAACAAGAAAATTTTGTTGAAAAAAAAAGTGTACATACTCTACTAAGTATTTGAATTTATGTAAAAAGAAATACATGTTTTTAACCTTTACACCCCTTACACTCTATATAATAAAAACATAAAATTTCAATTTATCTAAAAAGAAACACATGTTTTTAACCTTTACACCCCTTACACTCTATATAATAAAAAAACATAAAATTTCAAAAAGATATATTTGAAAATTTGAAACCTATATAAATCATGATATTCTAATATTATAGAAAGCTAATTTTAGTTTTTGTTTTAAAATCATTTCCAATTTCATTCTCAAGGTATTATGAGTATTCATGGATATAAACATTTATATTAATAGCTAAAATCATTATAGAAACTTTATATGTTATTTAACAATGGAAATGATGATTTTTTTTTATGTATATTAAAACAAGAGGGAAAGCTGCAATGCAGCTAATTCCTTGCCAATTCATTGGCATAAGAGTAGAAAAAGCAGAAAGTTAAAGACTAAGTTGTCGCGGCATGCGATTAAGTTGCTGACCCATATTTTGGTTTACATTGAAAAGTTGAAGATTAAGCCCCCGATTACATGATCAACATGCTAAGAATTAAGGCACTACTTTATATACTTTGGTGAGCATTTAGTTGTATGGGAGTGAAGGGGTGCTTCATTCCTCACTTCTGTAACCTTTTTGCTAGTTAGAAAGGGTTAGGTTAGGTGAGAACCACTAGCATCCTATCCCTCACCTGAGTCAACCATGTTCTTTGAGCACCCGACAAACCTAAATAGCAAATGAGTATGCAGTTGACTGGTCATGGGCACCTGAAGAGGGAAATTGTCGTTCATCTCATCATTCTATCTATTTACCACATATGATTTAAATTTCACTATTACTATTGTGGGACGTCATTCATAGATTACAATGCATTCAAGCAAATGCAATATATGATGTAGATGCTCGGAGAATGCATTGAGAAGAAAAGAAAATGACATAAGTACCATAAATTACATTGAAGGAAACAGAGTTCCACGGATACAAACCTAGAGAAAATTTTGCATGCTTGACAGATATGAGGCTATGATATTAATGTCATCATTGCGAGCAATATCTTCTTCACTCTCGGTTTCCACATATAGTCAAGTACTACATAGTCTCATGCTTTGTGAATTCTGCAGTTGGTTCAAAAATTATAAATAAAAATGTCAAACTAAGGGATGGATGAACAAAGATGTCACTAGCAATCTAAACTAGCTTGTATGTATTATTGTGCTCTCCTTGAATACGCTACATCAAATGTTGCATATTTATGTCAATAATAGCCATCCCACTAATGTCTTATTTCATCCTTTCTTCATTTCCCCCCCATTCAAACTATATTGGATAAAGGCAAGGGTGTTGCTAAAAACCTTGAACTTGAGACTCCACACATAGTCACCCCTATGGATATAGGCTCTCAATCTCAATTTTTGTTACTTTGTATAATGTTTTTGGAGTAAATGAGGTACAAATTTGAAAAAATAATCAAATCCAAGTTACACTTCATTTTTTGAAACAATGCTATGAGACTAATAACATTACTTTTCTTATGTATTTTCCAATTCATTTTACCTCGATTATATTTTGTGATCATGATTTTTGGTAGCATATACATGCTTGATGAAAATCAATAAATATATAACCATAGAATAAAACATGTTAGTTCTGAAACAATGAGAAATTAATAATTAATAACAATAAATGGAATTTATGGTATTCCGCAATTACGGTTTAGATTCGCGTACATTTGGATCTAACTAAAAATTCGAGCCTTGACGAAGTGTTGTCCAAACAAAATGATAGAGCCACATAAATTCGAGCCCTAATTATGTCCTTACATTGTCGAGGGCATGTCTTTACATTGTTGGAGACATGTCTGATAGCTACCAGAGGAAGTTTCTATAGTCGTTGGGGGGAGAGCCCCGATGCAGCTTGGACAGAGTTCAATAGCCCCGATAAAGTCTATAATTTTCTGCAAATATTTTATGATGCACAACAAATCCATGCCCTGTAGCCCGATACTTTGCACCCCCATGAAGTATTGTTCAACCAAAATAGTGTGTACAAGTACTGTTGGGATCCAAACAAATCCCCTCAAATTTCACAAAAGTTTAGGGGGCTCCATCTCAACTTTGTAAATAATTTGCTTTTGTTTGGTTTCAATTTGTTTTGCATGATTTCACTCTTTGGTTTGACAACTTTTTCATGTTTAGTTTTTCTCCTTTTATTGATTCTTGGACTCATGCAACAATGGTTGGGTGATTCTAATGATTTTTTGCCTAATGGATCTTTTGATTTATGGGTCTTATTTTTATACTTTCTTCTTTGACATAGAAAAATTTATTCAATTAAATATTTTTATTTTTGAATTTTTTTAAGTCTTAAAAGAGTGTATGTTAAAGTTGTGAAATGAATAGATAGTTTCAATTTCAAATAAGGCATGATTTTTTCTGTTAAATGATTAAAAAAATATTTTTATATTTATAATAAGTATGATTATTCTTCTTATTCTTTATATATATATATATATATATATATTAAATTACTAAAATATTATCACAACAAACATATACCAAAACTTAGTGGTTATGAAGCATACTCATATCTATGGACACATATCTTATGTTTATTTAAATATTGTAAAGCATTTTGAAAAAACACTTGTAATATTAAACTTTTTACATTTAAATGATTATACTTACAAGAAGGTTCTTGTTTTCACATGAGAATATGAATTTAATTATTCTCTCAATGGCATGATGTCATAGGGAAATACGAATTTCCATAAAGCTTTCATTAATATTTTTATGTTGTAGGCGTTTCATCTTGGAGGTCTATAACCTCCACTTTGGTTAGATTCTTCGCTTATGAAACAAATGGAATCTTGTCATGTGGATGGTTATGCTTCGACGCCGCCGCCTCCTGCAGTAACGCTAACTCACAATTGAATTATCGATCTCCCTTCCTTCCGCTGGCCAACGATATGATTAATTCTTCAATTCGAGAATGAACGGGTCCTTCAGGTTCAACGTCGCATCGTTGACGATATCTCTCTTGATCTATTCATAAAAATTCGCAATGGCTTCTTCGCAACATGTGGGGCGTCAATGGGTGTGAAACTTAGCAGCTTTGGTTGGTAAAATGGTATTAAAAATCTATGAATCGGTTGAAATTTTTATGGAGGTAGATCCGATTGGGCAGGGATATGGAGTAAATGCATAGATTACATACAAATCTTTGTATTTCTTGCATAGATAATAATAGTAAATCGATTTAGATAGTATCGAGAGTTTACAGCCGGAGTTCTTTCTTAAATTTTGACCAAATTTAAATCCATAAATTAATGATAATTTAAGTTTCCTTGATCCCCACCATCAAAACCAAATAATTTTAAAAAGGTTAAATAATATTTCGTACCAATAAAGTTCAACAGTAGCCAATGAAAGATCCTATTTAATGGTGGTTGGATTTGTTTTTGGGGGGAATTTGGAGAAAATTACATTTAAATCTGTCCATGTTTTGTATCCCGTCTCTTGGGGTTTGGTCTGTTTATCAGAAAACAAAGATGATCATTACTGTGATGCTCACGATAATTAAATCCCTCCAACTCGCCATCTCCTCTTCTGGTCGACTACAGCCTCCTCCGTGCAGAGATCGATACTTCAGAAATTATGTCAAGTTTTCTTGGTTTGGGCAATGTTATCGTTTACTAAAACTATTTCTAATCACATACTGTTTAATCATATGCTACACCTGAGTTACACCTTGGTTTCATTGGTCACAATTGTAACAATCTCTCGATTCTTTCAGTCTTAAATGCGACCGTCAAAGCAGAAAGATAAGGCCAAATGGTTCCGCCGTTGCGGAAAAGATAAGCGGACTTGCCTGCCATTGTAGAAAGAGAATTTAAGTTTTCCCGCGGTGGAAAGGCGCGAAAGCACAGATAAGCGAATTTATCCAGGGTTGCGGGCGATTTTATGTAACCTAAGCGAAACAATTCATCGGAGAAGAAGAAAAGGTTCATCTGCCCTTTTGCGGAAGAGTTGATCGGAAATGTTCGCTGTTACTGAAAAAATAAGGCAAGTTCCTCGACTGTTTCGGAAAAAAAACCTTAACTCTTCCATTGAACCAGACTTGTTTGTCAAAAAGGCCGTTGTGATATACTTACAGGAGTTTCTCTGCCTCCAGCGATGGCATCACATCATCTTTTTTCCCAGCAGTTTCAATTCATATTGCAGGGATTAAATGCTTTATTACCACGACGTGATTCGTATTTTATCCACTAGTACATTATAAAAACGATAACCCATCATTCATATCGATAAAAATATTTATGCCGCTACTTCATTTTCAAGGCAGTACAAAAGCAAAGAGATCCGTAGAATTCTCAGAGCATAATAACAATAAGAACAAACTGTATAAACAGCAAAAGTTAAACATGCTGTAGATATTGTTCTTGCTTTGTGCAGCATTCATCTTCCATTTAAGATTTATTTTCACTATACATAGAGTCCAAGGTTTTACTCCATCGGATTCTATGCTTTACTTTGGTGGTAGGCTAGCACGTTTGTACAAAGATCTCACAGTGGTTTTAATATTGCGGTTTCCCTTGCAAGTTTGGCTTCTATATAAAGGTGCCTGCGAAGAATGTGAACGATTCTGGGCTTTTTTTTTTTAATTTACATTTACAAATGAATGATCATTGTGTGAACTCTTGTACCAAATTGATTTTCCAAAAGTTTGACTATATGCGTCCCATATCTCTGTATCAAAATTCTCAGTACCGTTGAGAATTTTTAAATCTATGATGTCTTTAATCTGCACTATGTTTCCCTAATTCCAAGTTTCAATTGTATGGAAACTAGAATAGCTTCCAGTCTATCCAATATATATGTATCTTTCAAGGCAAAGAACGAAATGGATTCTCTTGGCTGATTTGTCAATCTTCCCCTTCAGGTAAGGTGGTCGTCATCCCATTTCGTTCCCCTCTTTGTCTTGTTATGGTTTTCTCCTGTGCCAGCGTTGCTAAACTGTCTGTCATCATAACCTGATAACAATTTATTTCGAAAGATCATAAACAAATGATCACATGTGATGCCAGCATGTGCAGTGAAACGAATTACCAGTGAAACGAATTACTGTAAAAGTAACTCATATTTATTGTATATAATATAAATCTTGATAATATATTTATGTTAAAAAACTTCATATTCATATTAAGTCATATTCATTGTAAAATATAATTATTTTGAAAAAAGAATATTATTAAGTTATTTTGGAAAAACATTAATCCACACCGATATCGTATTGGTTGGTTTCATTGAATTCATTGCATAAACCAACCCCAAAATTTATAATAAGTGTCCATAAACCAACCCCAAAATTTCGACAAAATTTATAATAAGGTGATCTTGGACAAGACGGTAGTAATGAGCGCTGAGCCAAGCTATTCTTATCACCCCTGTCCCAATATCACGAAGCTCTGCATTTTGGAGTAAGTACAATGTGGACATTTTTGTGTGACACCAGTAATTCTATGAATTTCCACTTTACCATTTTACTTACATCTAGTATGGAACATTCACATTTACATTCCGGCTGGAACATTCACATTCACATTTACATTCTGTCTGGTTTTTTTAAATATTCTGTTGTTCACATTCGCATTTACATTCTGTCTGGTTTTTTTGAATATTCTGTTGTTCACATTCACATATGCCATATTCTTGTAATATTTTAGTTTTAAATATTAGGTTTTTCTATAATGTTCACCAGCATTACTCCTCTCGTGTAAGATTTCCTTGCTATTGATTTCTATTGAGCTATGGTGTCGAGTCCATCACCATGGGAAAGAAGAAACTTGTTTCAGATGTTCCTGATGCTACAATCTGCCATGCAGTTTATTATCAGCTTATTTGATAAAAGATTATTATTCTTCGCCTAAAGATCAAAGAAATTATTTACTGGCCTAGATTGCACATTGTGTCTATACAAAGGTTAGCAATGGAGCAAAATAAAATTGAATGGTATGGAGAAAATCAATTGTTAACGTTGCTTCCCATTGGATGGACAAAATATCCAATCGAAAATCTGCTAACTTTGATGCCCATTGTAAAGGTTGTGTTTCCTTTAAATATTTATTTATCCACGACAAGAACAAGTCGATGCCAATATTGTGTATTCCCAGCTTGGTTTGACATATTTTTCACGCGTCCTTTTATTTTGGTACTCCTTTGGTTTTTATTTTCATCTTGGATTACTAGTCTTACCCACCAAGTCTTTTATCTTTTTCATTTCAACCAAAGAAGTAAGTCCCACACCAACCTTATTTTCATACTGTTCACGTTTTCCAAGGCAGATTCCAAGTCTGATTTTTACTATGTCCCAAGTAGGAATTGGCGTCCTTAAAACTATTTCGTCATAATCCCAAGCACTCTCCCCCACAATCTGCTTGATGTATTCAGATAGAATAGTGGTCGGCTGAGCCTGGAGTGGTCGGCTATGACTAGACTTACAATATAAAGCAAATACAATGTGCTCTACATGAGAGGGATGCGTCCTGCGGAGTGATGGGCTGCACGGCCACTCTTAAACACATCTCCATATGTTATAGGCTGCAGCAACAGCTGTTGGCCCTGATCCTTCCGGCAAGACTAGGCCAAATGGTTCCGCCGTTGCGGAAAAGATAGGTGGACTTGACCGCCTTTGTGGAAAGAGAACCCAAGTTTTCGCGCCTTTCCACGGCGTGCAAACTTGGGTTTTCTTTCCGCAAAGACAAGCAAGTCCGCCTATCTTTTTCGCAACGGTGGAACGATTTGGCCTTCTTTTTCCGCATCAGTGTTATTTGTCAAACTTGTGGCAAGGGACATGGGTTTCATAAGAATGATCAGTTATACTAAGCGGAAGCTCCGACAGGCCATTGGAGCCATTGGAATTTCAGCATCAAACAACGAGTCGGCGCACAATACACAAAACTTTGTCCAAAGTCTGGCTTCCAGGTTTTCTGTTGGTTTGGAGACTCGGAAGGCAAAATTCATTGTTCTGAATAGACGAGTAAGGAATTATGTTTTCCTGCGTTTGTCACTGTTGGCAGCTCTTCTAACTCGGACATCCCAGCAACATTTGGAGCACTTCTAACTTGGACATCCCAGCAACATTTGTGGCGTGCTCCAAGCCACGTATGCTCTTCGGCTTCACACACCCGTCTTCCCAACGAACAAACAGAAATGAAATCTCTTCGCTCTCTGTTTGTATTTGTAATGTTCCCTCCTATCATACCAGCATGATAGAGAGGATCATTGTGCTACAACTGGGCATCTAGCCCCATGATCTTATTCATAAGAATTCAGTTATTATAACAGGCATATGAAGATGCATAATTATTTTAAGAATACAGTGGAAGTAATTTTAAATACACATTCATCACCCATTCAAGATATCCATCGATTGATAATTGCAAATTTAACACAAGGGAATACTTATCTCAATAAGGTAGTCCCCAGCAACTGGCTACGCTTCTGCAACGTTCCACCCAACCGTAGGTCAGTGTGCTCCTCAATCTCTCAGCACCACTGCCACCCCCGAGTTGGGCATGATCTCCACGAGGAAAAAGGGGAAAACAGGCTCTCACATAGCCAAAGGTATGTCAAAATCAGCCAAGCCAATCAGAAATTGGGTTTCTCAGGCTGTTAAGAGATGGGTGCATATAACAGCAAAAGTGTAAGTGCTGGGCATGAGGAAAACGTTTTCCACAGTGGAATGCATGAGATGGGGTTTCAACTCACTCAGAAAAACGTGGAGAAACACAAAAACGAAAATGGAAGATGGGGAATAACCCTGGGAAGCCAAATCCGTTTTTAGAAAAACGTCCCTGGGCATTCTGGGGCAAAAACGACCTCCATACAGTCCCCCAAGTCGTGGCCCTTCTCTCCCCAGCTAATGTATATGCAAAAACGAACTCCCAGGCATGGAAAAATGCAGGATTGGGATGAAAACGGGTAGGGAAAGACCCAGCTAGCTCCAACTGCGTGAATGATGAAAGGCTAACCGTTCAGCATGGCATTGGGCACCAATTCGTGGGTGTTTTCTTGCCCAAGGAGACAAAACACGTTTTTCCAAGTTGATGGCCTGCCCATGCACGAATTTTGGCTGCCATACTTCTTCAATCCCAAGACATTAACTGCCCCAACCAATCTTTGGGAGAATTAAATGATTGGGTGCATGAGACAAAATGGGTAGTTGGTGGTTTTATGGGTTTCCCCATTGACACATGGATTAATTCCATTGGCTCAAGGGTTTGAATAATTTCCCTCCCTTTTCCTTGTAGAACCATGCCCTATCTCTTTTGTTGCATAGCGTAGCCAGCTGTTGGTTTTCCATTAAATTTCGTATTTACATGATGTCTTAATTACATTGTGCTCCGCTAGCACAAGAACCATATGCATCTATTCTAATTGCCAATACATAAAACGATAAATCAATGGCGGGGCCTTGGCCGTGAGCTCCTCACCATGACTAAATAACAATATTTACATCATTTACAATATTAATGCAATAGGGTCAAGCTGGGGACATTACAGTATTCCTTCGTATGTATCGCATTCCATGGTGGTTGTGCAGGTTATCTTCACTGAATGAATTATTTTAAAAATTGGGATTACCTTCATTACTCCTTTATGTCTTCTCAATCTGTACCGGTTCTTATGCTTGTGCATGGGAGTCAGTGGAGCAGGAAATGACAGGATTTTCCGAGTTCTATTGGTTCATAATATGAATGATCTTCCTATGCAGGATTTGAACCAAGCACCTCCACCATCTCCTCTGCCTCTAGCTCCACATCCAGAACCACCACCACCAACATCTCCTCCTCCTCCTCCTTTGTTTTCTCCCTTTATACCAGTGGCAAGACTCATAAATTTGACGGCTTCAAATGGAGGAAAATTGGTACATGATTTCAACAAGCTGATGTTCAACTATGCTATAGTACTGGGACCAAGGGTAAGACAATTCGCCCTCACTATTTACTTCCCCGAGGAAGAGGTATGTCTATATTTCCATTTCTTGTGTGCGCAATGTGAGATATATTAAAAGAAGATATGTGATGATACATGAAAGAGCAGGGCGTCAATCCCTGTAGAACAACTTTGTAAAAAAAATAAACCCTTGCATTTATACAAAGATATCATCAAATAAAATGGAATATCATTAAATGCTTTATTATAAATTTTGTTTTCCCATCTGATTTTTAATTTAATTAATTTTCTTGTATTACTTTATAATGAATAAGATATTTACTTTGGCACATGATTTTTTTAATTATACATTTACAAATTTTAATCTTATAGTTATTGATATATTATGAAGATTTTATCTCCAAAATTGATAAATTACAATTAAGATAAATTTAGATTAAGTATAATATGCTATGTTGAATTATACTAAATAATTATTATTTTTTAATAGAAATGGGTATATGTACATTAATATAAAAAAGTTACTAATGTAAACATTCAATAGTACAAATTGTCCTAAAATTCAAAATATCTCTTATAAAAAATGCTAAATTCTAATTAAAAATACCAAATTCTAATTAAAATCGTTAACTTTTTTCTAAAATAATCACTTAATAATTGTCTTTGCTTACTATATGTAGATTGTAGCCTATGCCTTCAATATCTATATATTCTAACAAATTGACCACATACCAAAAGAAATTGACAACACATATAAAAACCTAAGGCACTTATTTATGACCATGCCCACTATGTGCTTCTTCCATAATTGGTTCTCTATTGTTCTTTGGCTCCATCATCAACTTGTCCCAATATTCTTCATAGCTATCCACATCTTGTACTTTTGAATCCTTCATACATACCTCCTTAATTGACCCAATAGAGAGTAAAGGCTTGGCAGCCGTTGGAGAGCTTCTAGCAAAACCAAGGATCATATTATAATGTGGCATACCCATGTCCAAAAGTATCTTATCCACCTATTTCCCTTGAGCTTCAATTTGGGCCTCAAGGAAATCAAATTGAGCTTATTGAGCATCCATATGATTTCCAATGCTCTAGTCCAAATGGGGTATAGCTTCTTGAATGAAATCCATTTGCTTAACCTCGATCTGAAAAGCTTCCTTAAATCTATACCCTCACACAACACACATTTCCGTGGATGCAAATTCCATACTCTTGCAATGTATTGCCCCACAATCCTCTGTCAAATAGATTTTGAAGATAAAACCATTCCACAAAGCCCTATAATGACAAGTTAAACAAGCCTTTCCTTAAGCATTAATATGTTTTCCCCACTCAAACCATTAGGCTCCAGTGGAATTAAACAAAGCCACAAAAGTAAGAACTCGTGTTTTTGCAGACCCAAACCACTTAGAGATAAGTATTCAAATGAACCTAAGGATCCCAAACAAAGGAACATTCAAGACCTCGTTTATTCAACCACATTCCGAGAGATGAATGTATTTCTTCCAATACGCCCAAGATCACAACACCAAGGCACAAACATGTTCCATAGAGTAAACAATTAAATTTCCATATCAGCATACTACAAATTATCTAACCATCACCATTACAATCCATCACACTCACCATAAATATCCCTTTGCAAATGATAAAGCAGGATGGATCCAATTCATGTTAGCATGGAGACAAAACCTCGACTCGTCAAATGGAGTACCAAGGAGTTTGCTGAAGAATAGTTCCAAATGCTTGACACTAAATCAGTCAACACAATATTTGCTTTGCCTAACACCTTCGACCGACTCCTTCCAAGGCTCAGCAAACAATTTCTTGTATACATACAGAAAATGTTTTCCTTGAAGCTTCAGCAGATGCATGCATATACAACAAACTACATCATGCATCAAAGGGCAAGGTATAACCGAGTGCTGCAGCAACTAAGCATGATATGATTTTGAAAGGAATGGAAATGTTTCTCTAGGAATTTGAATTTTAAAAAATTGTGAATTAAATATATTTATATCTTTATAGAAAAGGAAAAAAAAATATTTCAAATGTGTTCCAAAAAGAAAAAGAAAATCATATTTCAAAGGTGTTCCAAAAGAATAAAAAATAAAAAGTAAAATAGCTACACCAACTCCATCTATAATTTTGATTGGTTAGTTAAAACCCTGTCTAGTTGGTGCCATCATTGATGTGGGGGTTGGAACATCTGGCTTTTTTTTAAAGCAAATCTCAAAGCCCTTTGATTCCCAATTCTTGGGCCAAAAAGGTGAGGTCCCCTTCATGAGGAATGCTGCTCTCATATTTCATGAATAATTTTTTATTTATTGAATGATGACATTTGAAAGAAGGGTAGAAATGTATTTATTT
The DNA here is from genome assembly GCA_027924585.1 of Larix kaempferi. Lineage (NCBI taxonomy): Eukaryota > Viridiplantae > Streptophyta > Pinopsida > Pinales > Pinaceae > Larix > Larix kaempferi. Next base: position 6,182,674 of record BSBM01000459.1, on the reverse strand, counting down.
TTATTTTTATAAACAAGAGCCACGAGGTGGCAATGTCCCTGACATTGCTACCTGCTTTATTTGCGGGGAGGTAAAAAGAAATAAAGTGTACTGAATGAACAAGAGTTTATATGAGTTGTAGAAAATAGGTCTGAGTAACTCTTCCTTATTTATTCATTTTCTATTTTCTCTTTGGTGTCATGTTAAGAGTGTGGTGTTACAATTCTTTCCATGGTATTAGATCTTAGTTTCCTCTTGGAAGGACAATTTTAATTGTTTAGAGAGGACTACTCTTTTAGGTGTTACAATTCTTTCCATGGTATTAAATCTTAGTTTCCTCTTGGAAGGACAATTTTAATTGTTTAGAGAGAACTTGTTCTTTTATCCATGGCTTTAGAGAGGTTCAATTTGACACTTGTTTGTGACTAGCAAATCTACTATGGAGATATGAGACAAAAAAAGTGGACAAAACAATGAATCTCTCCATTGGAAAATGCTTTTCCATGTGGACCATTTTTTCTATCATATTTTAATAGATACCATCAATACAAAGACCATGAAATAGTGATCACACTATATTATTATCATAGCAAATATATGTGACACTATATTATTATCATAGCATTTTTAGCTTGTGACGGTTATATGCATTTAATGGGTGAAATATTAATTATATACAAAAATAAGCAGCCAAACATCAATTTCACTAATGGAATACCTACACAGTTATCTCTTTATGAAGAATGTAGTCATGCATTTATTCCTTCAAATATCATGAAATCATTATCGCACCGTGATTATGTCTAATTCTACATCTCACTCAAAGAGATACTTAATTTAGGATGGATGTTGGTCAATTGTTTCCCATACCACTTAAACCAATTAATAAAATCACACAGTCTTTGCCCATCCCGAAAGTTACTGTATTCACATTGAAGTGATTTTTCTTTCAAGCATAGTTTCAACTCAAAAAAATATATAAATAGATGTCTCCATCCTCCATTTGAATAAGATCAAAATTTATAGTGTTATGGGATTGAAAGAATATATGAAAATATTTTGAAGCCCACTTACTCCAATCTTTATCTTGAGACAATGCAATGTTAAAATAGACAAGTCTCCTCTTCATATGACCATTTTATAGGTGAAAATGCTATTAAAATAACTCTAAAACATAAAAGAGTTTTATTTGAAGAACCAATAACCTCCTCAAGAAAAAATATTGGAATTATAACAACGTTGTGTTGCAACACACACCTAAAATAAAAAACTAAAAAAACATTATAAATATTATGCTTCGTTTAAAATGAAAGCATTAGCACATATGAGCACTAAGCACATTAAACTAAGAAAAATCATTACAAAACACAAGATCGAATAAAGTTTGTCTACATAGCTAACTAATTTTAACAACCATGGTATAAAATACACTTTATTCTTTTCTTAAACTCTATGATAATTATTTTGTTTAATTAAATATTTAAATAATAAGAATAACTTTATTCTTTTCTTGAAAGCTCTCACAATTATTTTTTTAATTAAACATTTAAACAATAATATTGATAACACACACCTAATATAAAAAACCTTGAACATTTTTTATTAAAAAAATCTACAAATTTTAACTTATTGCCAAAATTTGTGCAATTGTGCCTACTAATTTTTGTTCATCCCTGCCTACAAACCATTGCATAATCTTCCCTACAATCAAGAACCATTTTTGTTCATCCCCTTCCTCACAACTAGTAATGGGAAGCAATGTATTGTTGTTTCTGCTATGAGATTGAAATCTGTTGAAACCAATGATCTCAGACATGGATCTCTTTTTGTCAATTTGAGCCGATGAATGTTCGCCTGGTCTCTTTGCCTTAGTTGTTGATATGTTCTTCATTTCCAAATCGTCTGTCGGATTTATATCTACAAAGGCATGCGTCTGCTGTCGGTTGTGATCATCTGGGAGCTCAGAAACAACAAATCTGATGGATTTCTATCGCTCCATCGGTGCTTCGACATGACATCTGACACGAAAATAAGATGAGCAAACCAACGAGCTAATTGTAGTTGCTTCGACTCCTTGTCGGCCTCCGAGAGCAGCAGCCCTTCCTTTCTCCTGCTGCCGAAACACCCAATTCATCCGGACGGTTTCGACAGATGAGCGCTCAACTGTCTGAAGTTGTTCTCCACTCTAAATCTCGAGGACTCAGACTCGCCCCCTAAACCTGTCTGTTCCACTGCTACTATCTTTTCCTACCAACCATTGCACAATCTTCTCTGCAATCGAGAACCATTTTTGTTCATCCCCTTCCTCACAACTGGTAACGGGAAGCAAGGTATTGTTGTTTCTGCTACGAGATTGAAATTTGGTGAAACCAATGATCTCAGACATGGATCTCTGTTTGTCGATTTCAGCCGATGAATGTTCTCTCGGTCTCTTTGCCTTAGTTGTTGATATGTTCTTCATTTCCAAATTGTCTGTCGGATTTATATATGCAAAGGCCATGCACCCACTGTCGGTTGTGATCATCTGGGAGCTCAGAAACAACAGATCCGATGGATTTCTGTTGCTCCATCGATGTTGCGACATGACATCCGACACGACAATACGATGAGCAAACCGACGAGCGAATTGTAGCTACTTCGACTCCTTGCCAGCCTCCGAGAGCAGCAGCCCTTCCTTTCTCCCACTTCCGAAACACCTAATTGATCCAGACAGTTCCGACAGACAAGCACTTGGCTGTCTGAAGTTGTTCTCCACTCTAAATCCTGAGGACTCAAACTCCCATAAACATTTTTTATTAAAAAAATCTACAAATTTTAACTTCTTGCCAAAATTTGTGCGATTGTGCCTACTGATTTTGTTAATGAAACCATTTAAAAATTACAAATTATTCTCGGTAACCAAATGCAACACAAAACCAATGTTTACGTGGTTTGCGCAGCAAGGATTTGTTTGTGCATGAGACACATAAAGGTTACATTTGTTCCATTTGCAGTGCTGTGAGGTGTGGTTTTTACTTTTAAATACCTTTGTATCTGATATATGGCCTGAAGCCAATTTGTAGTTGTTGTTGCAGCTAAAAACATGAGCTCCGTGGCAAGTATGGAGTGAATGAGGATGATCCCTAGACGGGTTTACCTTGGCTGTATGCACACAACTCAGGATTATACCATCATGCAAGAAAAATGTCATCATGGAGGCTGCATTAAAACCAGTAATGGCAGCTGACCCATAATGTGGAGGCTTCATCACACCAAATAGAGGAAGGTGTAAGCATGTCGATGCTTTTAAAATGATATCATAGGGCTTAGCAAGTAACCAAACCACAGTAAAAAAGGAAGTGAAATTTATTGCACATATTGGCTTCTAGATCGTGGTAGAATTTTGTGGATTAGTTTTTCCTGGGCCGCCTCTTCGTCAACTTATAAATATATTTTAACTTACTCTTAGTTGATTTGTTTTGTTGGGCCGCCTCTTTGTCAACTTATAAATATATTTTAACCAAAGTCTTAAGTGTAGTCCACGGTGATGATGAGAATGGCGGAGACTCACAGAGTGCGGTTGGTGACTAAGTGTTTAAGGTGAGGCGATCAAGCGCGGTACACTTACATAAATATATAGCTTTCCCTCTTCGATTGCTTGCAGTTACAACACCTTTCCTCCCACTGATAACCGATAGAGAGAAACGAGTCGATGGTTGTTAGCATTTTGAAGAAATAGAAGAACTCTACCCATTCATCATGGCGGCTTTGCACTTCAAAAGCTCTTTTGTGCATCTATTTTTTCCTTTCCTTTACGTATTAATTTGTGTGATGGTCGTTGATGGATCATCAAAATCTCCGGATAAAAAAGGAAGTGAAATTTATGTTGATGTATATGTAACTTCGGAATGTATTTCATCTGTGTATTTTATATATATTTATTGTACCCTTATAAGAGATGTGTCATTCCTCTATAAGGAAGTGTCGTCATGTGGATTAACAAGTGTCGCAAGTGTGTGTACTTGCCGATGGGTTATTAGACCACCTTGTGGGGTCAGCCCTGAATTATATATAATATAATGTGGATGTACCTAGCTAGACAAGTCGGCCCCATAAGGTCACTGGGAAAAAAGGTTAGTATAAATAGAGATCGGAGATCTCTATTTTACTCACTCGGAAAAGCAACTCACTCTCACTCAGAAAGTGGCGCACTAGTGAGGAGGAGGATCATCTGCTTCTAGGAGACTATCTCAGTGTTATTTGGTTGTACTTTGGTTGAGCCATTGCTCTCTCTATCTCTGAGGAAGTTGTGGGGTTTTTCACCTTAGGGTTTTCCCCACGGAAACTCTATGTCTCTTGTCTCTTATGCTTTTGATTCTTGTGATGCTTTTCATATTGTGATTGTCATGCATTGATATACTGTATATGTTATTCTCTCAGCAAAGATCCTAGAGTATTGTGAATTAATGCTCAAAATTTAACAATTTATTGCACATATTGGCTTCTATATCGTGGTAGAACTTTGTGGTTTCGGTTGTTTTCTTTCGATGAACACCTGTCTCACATGCTCCTTGTTGTCAATGCTTCCTCCTTTGATTTGTGAACTTTGGCAACTCAATTTTTTTGATATTTCAATGCGCAGTCTTTAAAAGACCTTCCCATGGAATTTGAGCAGCTACCAAACTTAAAGGTGTTGGACATGAGGGAATGCTTTGGACTGAAGAAGCCGCCAAAAGCGTTAGCTAAACTAAAATAATTAAAAGGTGTAATCTATGATGAGAACGCCATACGACAATGGATGGCTACAAAATCCTCTACCATGCCTAATCTCATAGTTAAGGTCGTCAAAGAACACTTTAATTTGGACTGGATTGATGATTGAAAAATATCATGATACATCATCGTGCCACTTCAACACCTTTCATTATGTTGGTGTATCATGTACAATCTGAATAGAAGTGGGGCAAACTACAAAGGGAAAAAGTGAAGTCCAAACTGGAACTACTAGCTAGATCAATGAAATTTTTTGGAGTGTAAGGACTGAACGTCCATGACCGGAAAACAATATTTTGAGGGTAGAAACTATATAGAAATATCAAAAAATCTAGAAACTGAAACTACTGCCTATTGTTGAAACTTTCCAACAAGTAAGAATTGAAATTTTCCTACAAACAAACTGGTAAATATTTTAGAAAGCTGGTAACAGAAAGAATGATGCTTTAAAGTTTAGAAAACCTTAGATAATGTGCCGAATTTAGGACAAAGCGCGCCAACCCTCGTGGATTACTACTTTTATTTTCTTTAATCGATCAACCCAACATTGAAGCTTTCTCAAGTATCGACGATTCCGAAGAAAGATTACAAGGAATAAGCTGAGTTTGGCTGACTGTTTCAAAGGAGTTAGGTTAAGCTCACCGACCATTTCGGTGGAGTTATGTTAAGCCTGCCGACATTTTTGTCGGAGTTATGTTAATCCTGCCGACCATCTCAATGGATATATTTTTTAAGTTTTCATTTACTGAAAAATGGCCCACTATTTTAGTGGAATTAGGTTAAGCCCCCCCACAGATGTTAATCTTTGTTTATTCTACCTTTCTTCTTTTCCTACTGGCATTCACTTTTCCCCTCCAGGGGCAAATGCTAGTTAATATTCATTTTCAAAAGGATCACTCAAGTATAGGCTCGAGATATCCTGCACGTTATCAAAATTAATAAAGAAGTGACAACAAGTCATATTAATAAGTGCAATTAGATTCTACGAGATCATAGGTCCGGGTTGCACCAGATCATTGAGTTTGTTTTACTTGATTAAATCAAATTTTATGAAATGTCTAGTTCAACAAACAAGGTATCAGCTTATTAGATATGCAGATCCTATAGATCGCAGAAACACAAGATCACACATTGAATTTTATCGCATTAGCATTTTAGCACCATGTGGATTGTAGTTTCATTTCTAAGCATAATACAAAGTAAGAATGGAAAGCAGTTTCACTGATGATTTCTTTGACCATTGATTTGAGTTGTAAGATTGAAGGTAGTTTGGAGAAAGATAAATAATTATAAGTAGAGATAGGGAGAAAAAATCTCAGAAGTAAAGAAAGGGAGAAAAACTCGTGGGAAAAAAGCTCATCCCGACCAAAAGAGAGAAAAACAACATTAAAAACATGTGAATGAAGGAGGATTCAAGAGGTCCCTCTAGGAATAACTTCCTTAACCCCATGCATAGATCATAGGGTGAAAACATGAAGTTGGGAACCAATTGTGGCTTGTTTTTGACAAAAAAACTGCTAAATTTTATGTTTTTCAACTTCGACCTCTTCAAACCCATATCTCTCTTAGGAATTTCAACTTGAGGTAAAACAAAGGTTTTAGAGAATTGAATTAGCTTTCTACTCATATTTTTTTTAAAAAAATTTATGGACACATCATGGGACAAATTTGTTGTCAACATACGGCATATACTTGAAAATTTTAAGTATGGATAATGAGTGACCTGTGTTGACGATGGTTTTTTGATAGATGGTTATTCATTTTAGGGAAAAAAAATTGTAGGCTCATAATCTACACACACTACACTGGATCCTGGACTATATTTTGAGTTTTTTAAGACTTGGGAACTATTTTTTATTATTTATCGAAACAACGTATGTTCAAAAAATGGTGCATTATCGACACATGTTTTTGTCTTCACATTTTCTTTCAAATGTGACTCTTATCAAACAAACTAAAACCAACCCATTGAAGAGGACACTTCAAGGAACATCCTTGTATTTTTTTTTAAAAATTTGGCTTTGTCATTGTGATGATATTGAATTTTCATTGTGATTGATTTTTCAGTCACTAAATTTTTTAATGATAAAGTTTAGTAAAAAATAGTAATCCTAAATGAAATTAAAAAAAAATTATATTATGAGAAAGTAGATTGAATGATGAATCTACTGGTATAAACTTTGACATGTAATTCTCATGTTTTGCAGTGGTCTGACCTTGTTAAAGTGACACATTTCTGAATTCTGCAGAAATGGTGCTAGAATTGTTGACCAGAAACTCTTGGGTGAGAAAATGTCTTCCGAACTCTCAGCCGAGAGTTAAGTTCAAACTCTCATCTGAGAGTTTTTTTAAAAATACAGTGCGTGGATTGGTTCAAACTCTCGGCCTAGAGTTTTTTTTAAACTCTCCCCGAGAGTTTTAACTCTCAAAACTCTCGGCCTAGAGTTTAAAAAACTCTAAGCCGAGAGTTTCAAGTTGACTTTTTTTTCCCCTGTTCATCCGCGCGCCCTCTTTCCCAGCTTCACGTTTTTGTCACAGAATTGTTTCCCAGCTTCGCGTTTTCACCCCATAATTAAAGAAAACAAGGGGATGCAATTATTTAGTGGAAATGTCGACAATTTACACTTCAATAGGAAAATACTCCAAGATGAGAATACCATCTTGTATGAGTTGTCGAATGAAGTACATGTAAATCTCAATGTAGTTTCTATATCGATGCTCCACTAGGTTGCAAGAAATGTGTATGGGACTCTATTTATCAAGCCAAAGAGTAGTGGGATGATCATGTTGAATGCCAAATTATATAATCAATGGTTGAATCCAAAGAACCTCTCAAGTAGCAAGAATTGCAACACAATACCCATCTTTTGTAGAATATAGTGCGATTGTTGATTGCTTCTTACAAGTCCATGCAATAGGAGCATATCCAAGGTAATAGAAAAAACTAGATGCGTACATTTAATCATCAACTAAACCAGCCTAATATAAATCAGTGAAACCCACCAGCTATGAAGCGTTGGAGGTGTGCTAGATACCAAAATTGATGGTACCTTGAGTGTACCTCAAAGTATGCTTGGTTTCCTTCAAATGAATCTTCTAAGGATTTTGAGAGAATCAAGAGACAATCCCAACTGCAAAGAAAATTTCAAGGTGTGTATGAGTCAAATACATGAGACTTCCAACCAATTTCCTCTAGAATGAAGGATGAATGTGTGGTGTTACAGTAGATAAATTTGCAAAAGTGTGACATCTGATTGAAATGCAATGGGTGCAAGATTGCAATAAACCATGCCATAGAAATGAAGTAAAGAAAGTGCATACTTCTGCGAAAAGCTGCAGATCCCTTCTGAAGATTGAAGGGCATGGAGACTAAGAAAATAATGTGAAGGACCAAAGCCTATCATATCAAATTGTTCCGTCAATTCTTGTTGAACACTCACAATCATGGATGAAGAGATACTTGTTAAAATTAAATCATCCACATACATAACTGGAATCAAGAGATCAATGCTCCACCTCTTAGTGTAAATTGTAGGATTAAAACGACAGTTATTGAAACATGAAGGAAAAAGAAACTATCCATGTTCTCATACCAAGCTCAATGAACATGTTTGAGACCATATAGTGAATTCCAAATCCTACAAACAAGTGTAGGATCTTATGCAAAACCAAGAGGTTGATCCATGTAGATTTCCTCATGCAAACCACCATGATGAAAAATGTTCTTCACACCCATATAATAAACTAACCATCATTAGGAGGAAAAAAGAGAAAGAACTAGATGTTTGTAAATCCATTTCAACAATAGGTGCAAAGGTCCTAGAATATTCAATGCCTTTAGGCTATGAAAATCCATTGGCTAGAAAATATGCCTTATGCTTGGCAATAGAGCCAAATTATCTCTATTGTAATATCATTGTTGACTATACTGATTATTGAATGATTACACACTATTCTGTTCCTATCTGAGCTCTCATGCACGATTAATTGTCTCCGCATTTTTACTGCAAATTTCACTGTAATTCACCTTTTCTGATCATTCTTTCCCTGTAAGGTATACTTATCTCCATGATCTGTTGTGATTTAGAATTTCACATGGTATCAGAGCTCAATGAGCGTAGGTTGAGTAGCTTCTTTCAGTAGTGCACCAGAAGCCTTTGGATTTCCACAACAAATACTGGTTCCATTGTATTGAATTCATTGGAGAAATCCTGAGGTATAGATAGGTGTGAATGATGTAGAAAAATGTGCCTATTGTCCTAAAGTAGTGCTCATTAGTAGTCTATCTCCAAAGTTGAGAGGTTTTTGTAGGATTTTGAAGGTTTTTTTAGTGCAGTAGTAGCAGTAGTTCAGTTTGTATTCGCTCCAGTAGTTCATATGGAGAATTTGAATGATCCTCTGTCTCCAAGGATCCTGACAACCTTCAATTATCTTGAGTGGAGGGTTGATATGGAGATGGTATTGCGCAACAAGTCACTGTACAGGGTCACAATGGGCAAGGAGGTCGAACCTCAAGCAGTTGTTGAGAAGGCCAAGTATCTGAATAGATTGGATGAATAATTTGGTTTCATGTGTATTCATATTTCAAGAGATAAACTCTTCCACCTTAACGGATTGAAGACTCCAAGAGAGGTTTGGTTGAATCCTGAGACCCTCTTCGGCAAGCAAGATGAGATGAGAGGCCATATTCTGGAGAATGAGTTAATTTATCTTCAACTCAACAGTTTCAAAACTATACAACAATTCTTTTCTAAATTCAAATCTTTGGTCATGCAATGCATACAATGTGGCCTTGAGAAGAAGGATGAGCAGCTGGTGCTATCCATTCTAAGCAAGCTTGGTATGGGTTTTTCCATTTTTGTTTCTACCACCCATTCAGGGAGATTTCCAATCCCTGGTTGTAAAATGCCATCCGTAGATGCATTCACCGAATCTCTCATCCAAGAACAAGACAAATTGATTCAGATGGGTTCCTTGAAAGCCTCCAAAAATCGAGCTCTTATGGTTGGAGAGTCAAAAAGTGTGCATGCAAAAGGGAAGCAAAAGGGAAAGGAGAAGAAACAATTTGAACCCAAGAAAAATCTAAAGTCTAGTTCATCGGAAGGAGCCTCCATCTCCAAGAAGTAAAAGCAAAATAAATTTGAGAAGTCCAACTGTTCCTATTACAAGAAAGGAAACCATCCAGAGAGTCCATGCATGGAGAAGAAGATAGATCAATTGACCAAGCTTATTGAACAACACAATATTTCCATCCCAGAAGGCGCAAGGGAGTTTGATTCTGGAAGTGAGACAAATAATCATGAGAGATTCCATGTAATGAAGGCTTAATTCTCACAATCACAATCCTTCCTCATAGATTCTGGAGCCTCCAACCACATGGTTGCCTCCAGAGAGTCTTTCTCTTCTTTAGATCTCATCGATGGTCCTAGCATTCACATGGGAAATGATTATCCAATCTCATCTGAAGGGAAGGGCATAATACAACTAGAGCATGGAAACTTCAAAAATGCTCTATTTGTGCCTTATCTATCAGCAAATTTGTTGTTTATTTATTCGATGGCTCACACAGGTTCATCGAAGAAAGTTTCCTTTGGTCCTGACACAGTTGTGATTGCAGAGATCTCTTCTGGGAAGATTATAGCGAAAGGGGTTGCAAACATTCCTCCAAGGCATATGCATTCTCTCTTTTTTTTCCATACTCTTTGCCTACTCCATTTGCATATGATGAAGATCAGACTGATATCTCTTCTAATGATCCAGTTTTACAATCCGAATATGAGGACCAAGATCTTGATGTTGAGTATGAAGTTCAATCAGATCCAGATCCAGATCCAACACCTTCTCCCAATCCATGGTGAAGGCCAATATGGGATTGGAAATTCCTTGAAGCTAATGGGAACATATTTGGGGATCCATCTAACCATAGAAGAACCAAAACTCAGTATTGAGATGCAAACCTTTCACTATGTCATACAGATCCACTTCTCTCAGAGAGGTGCTACATGATGGTGGGGTCTGATCCATAATATTTCAAAGAGACTTTCCATGATGTATATACAACCAAGTATAAAGCTCGGTTGGTTGACAAAGGGTACTCAAAGGTTCATGATTTGGACTTCAATGAGCCATTCGCTCTAGTAGCAAACATGGTTTCTGAAAGACTTGTTTTGGAAAATACAACTTCGACACAGTGGGAGGTACATCAGAGGACCATATCCAGATCCAGATCCAGATCCAGATCTAACACCTTCATTACTATCCTACACAAGAGCATATTGCCTACATTTTTACAAAGTCTTTCACTCAAAAGAGATTTTCCTTCTCTGCTTGGTGTGAAGGTTGTTTGAATTTCCCGTTGGTCCTTTTTGAGGGGAAAGTATTTTTCCCTTGAGGTTTTCCCCATTTCCTTAGTTTTCATGAACACTTATTTATTTTTATCATTTATTTGATTGTATGGGTGACCTCTGGTATCAGTAGGGCCCAGGATGTTCAAGTTTGGATTAAGGGGGGTGTTAGGATAATTAATACTCCATCCTTGTCCTACTTAGCATTATTTTTCTTTTCCTAGTAGTTGATGATTCCATTTCCCCCTAGTGGTGTGCATATGTCATTGAGGACCCATTATCACCTAATGTTCCCTGCATGCATCATTTTAGGACCACCAGAGTCAGTTCCCTACATTTTAGGAGCGAACTCAATGATCTGGTTCAGTCCACCTAAGTTAGCTGACTCTTGTGGGGGGTTTGTGCTTCGATTGCCACTATTTGTGATCTAATGCACCCTTTTCTGAATGATTTGCATGCCAAACTCACTAATGTGCCCTTCTTGGTCAATTAACTGACTGTGTCTTCAATAAATGAGTTTTGGTTCAGTTGAGTTGAGTTTGGGTCTTTTGGAGCACTCCAGTGATGACAATTCCTATGCTAGACAGATGAGACTCGAATTCTCCTAGGATATTTGAATTATCTCTATTGTAACATCATTGTTGACTATATTGATTATTGAATGATTACAAACTATTATGTTCCTATATAAGTTCTCATGCATGATTAATTGCCTGCTCATTTTTACTTAAATTTTCACTGTAATTCATATTTTATGCTCATTCTTTCTCTGTGAGGTATACTCATCTCCATGATCTGCTATGATTTAAAATTTCACATTCATATATAATAATGTGATTTGCAGTGTAAACTGCAACAATGGAATTTTCGAGGTCTTCTTATTCTATAGAAATTTCAGGGTGATCTACACAATCTTTAGAAAGATAATCTATATGAGAAGTAGGAGTAACTATGGGGTTAAAATGCTCATCAAAATGAACACCCTTCCATATAAAAAATATTTAGAAATCGGATCTAATAACTTTTATACCTTCATATATTCATATTAACCAACAAAAATCAACGCTTAGATCTTCTTCTTTATAGCTTTGTGCTTTTCATCTAGAATTAATGCCCACGCTTGACTGCCAAATACTCTAAAATAAGAAATATTGAGCTTAACATATATCAAATATTACTCCAGATTCATTTTAGGAACTGCCTTATGAAGCATATGATTCTTAATGTAATTTTCACAATTCACTCCTCAACTCAGAAAGAAGGTGCCATGTTCTTGGACTGAACATGCAATTGGCCATCTCTTCAGTGTCCAATCATTTATTTCGATAGCATCACTTTTCTAAGGGGTGTAGGTTTTTGGGAACTTGTGATGCAAAGCATACAAAAATTTCAAACACATAAGAAAGGGACACCTGTATTTACACTCAAGAAACCCCTAAAGGGAAATTCTATCCAATCATCCATTCGTGTGTGTGTATTTATATTATACATTAGGTCACTTTATATAATAATAGGTGAAATAACATCTATGGAGTAATTATCTATTTAGTTCAACCATCTCTAGAATTATTGCAATGAATACGTCAACTTAATTCTATGAAACCCTCATCCTAACTTCTCTCCTTGTCCCCACCCTTAGTTTTGTACATAGACATTTAAGCTTGGTATAGTACATTACATTTATGCAACCACACACCTTAAATATTTGTATTCACAAATATGAGTTCTTCCTTCATAGGGAATAAAGTGTTGATGTTGAATGCCATGTTCTCTACAAAAATATTTGAATGCATGTTTGACATACTCCCCCCCTCATTATTTGTGCACATTTTTTTGGTAGAAAGAGAGGACTACTTCTCAAAAAAATATTTGAAGGTCTTAAAAACAAAAAAGGCCTCACTCTTGTACTTAAGAAGGTACACCAAAGAGCAACATGAGAAGTCATCAATAAAGGCGAGTGCTTACTTAGACCCTAAAAATGTGTAAGTAAAAAATGACAAGAGACTGCTATGTAACAACTCAAGAGGTTTGGTAGCATGCAATATCTTACCTTTAAAAAAGAGTATCCTGATGTTGTTTTCCAAGAAAAAAACCTTGACAAACTCCATTAGTGCAAGAGATATTAAGAATATCAAGCACCAAATATTGTGTTCTTAACTATTGCAAATACTTGTAGTTCAAATGTCTAAATGTTTCATGCTAAAGTCTACTCAAATAATCATCAAGTGAATTGAAAGAGGAACATAAAGAATGCTCAAAACCAATGAACTTGTACAACTGAGAACTATGATAAACTCTCCCAAAAGCAACAACAATTTTTGACTTATGTAGTTCTTTAATGACTACATCATGAGAGGTAAATTCCAATGTTTTCTCGTCACTAGAGTGACAAATATCATAAATAGAGATTAGATTGGCAAAAAAAATTGGAAAACGAAGAACATCATTGAGGTAGCTATAAGATGATTGTCAAATTCTTGATCCTAAAACAATAAATTTTGAAGAGTTTCCAACTGCAATTTATAAATTGTTGATATCACATGTGGAAGGAAGTGGTTCATGAGAATGAGTCATATGATGTGAGGATCCAAAATCAAGTATCCAATTGTTTGAATATGAATACAAATATCGAGAATAAAGTGCTTTCCCTTTATCAGTTAAAGAAGGTTCAGGCATTGGAGTTTTGTGTTGCTACATGGCTTCATACAATGCTTCTAGTTTCTTCCATCCTTTGTATTCTTGACTCCCAAATATGCCACAAAAATTGTAGGTTACTCTTGAGTTCTCATTTCTATTGGGGGAACACTCACCAAACTTGGAAGATGGAGGAGTATAGGATTTTGATTTTTAATAAAGCTTGGAGGAAGATTTAATGGCTTAGGTAATATTTTTCATATATCTGTGTTTAATTTTGTGCTTAACTTTGGAGGTTTTAACCATAAGAGATGCATTTGTATATATAGAAAGAATGTCTAATTGCACAATATTAGATTGTTCCTTGATAAGATGCTCACATAAAATCTCAAAAGAGGGCATTTTAAATATGAGCCAAGTGAATTCATAGTGGGGTAAACAATAAAAAAAATTACCTAATAAGTGTAAGTTTTAAACCTGTTGTAGAGAAGTAAATCAAATAGATTCTTTTAAGTAAAGTAGAAATTACACCACATCATTCACACATAATACATAGAGAATTACCTTGGAAAACCTTAATCAGGAAAACCAACAAAACTTAGAGCCACCCCTCTTATTTTCTCATATTGATTATTAACCACTCACAATACAAATATATGTATTCCGCAACATCCAAAGCCATAATCCGTTAACTCAGATTAAAAAATAGACTCTAGACCATTAACCGATATTAAATTACATATTTTTAGAAAGAACCCAAAAATAGGCTGAAAATAGCCCAAAAAATTTTGAACTCGCTTCACTCATATAAAAAATAGGATAATGCCCATTTCCGATGTCCGCTTCGCTCGTATAGGAAATGGGATAATGCTCATTTCCGATGTCTGCTTCACTCGTATCTAAAATGAGATAATGCCCATTTTCAATGTTCACTTCGCGGAAGGGGGAGGGCGTCTGCACGCCCTCCCCCAAGTGCCACGTGCAGTGCCCAATGCATAAAACATAGCACTAGAAGGAGGGGATCGTCAGGTGCACGGTCAAAGACGCAACCCACCCAGACACCCCCCCCCCCCCCCCACACACATGCAAAGAATATAACACATACCCAACAATAAGGACCTCTTGAAGCTTAAATTTTTTTATAAATATACATTATTCCTCTATTTTGATTTTTCCTCAAGCTTTAATATTATAGTAGTAACTTGAATTTGGAAAGAAAATATTCAATGGAAGAATGCTCATCAGGTATAAGGGATGTCAATTTAGCATCCAATTGCAAAAAAATAAATTCATTGGCTTTTCCAAACAATAAATGCACTTTGTCCCATTCTATTTTGGTGTTTTGCATTCAACAACATGAAGCATTAGATTTTCTAAGACATGTTATCTAACCAAACCCATTGCTTCATCAATTTTGTTCCTATATGCAAATCTTTCAATTTCTTTGGTCAATACAATTTGAGCTTCAACCAACATTTTCCATAGACCTTTAGATTGCAGAAGTTGTTGCACCTTGAGTTTCCACGTATGATAGTTATTGAGTGTTAGGAACTCAACATTCCTAGATTCCACCATTTGAACAATAAATATAGATGACAAAAAAAAAAGGATACTAAAATGTTCCTTGCAGTCTCCAAATATTTGAAAATTCAGAAAATGTAACCTCATGCACAAAACAAAGATGTTAAAGAAAAAATATGTAGAAATAAGATTATTAAAAAAACAATTTCGGAGAAATTCTATAATATGTGACACCTAGACATTTAAATCAAAAGTGACAAAGTGAAGATCTTATGCTTGAGATGCCTAAAAATGTAGATCTATGATGAGGAATGGTAGATATAAAATATGGGCATGTAGATATGAATTTTGTGCAATTCTTGTCACGTCCCCCTCCATCAATCCGACAAAGATAGGGGGCATGAACAATTTATGGGGTTGGAAATTTCGCCGCATGGGAATAATACAAAATTCATAAACATTGAATTATGTGTGTAGATGCAAAAATATAAACACAACATAAATAAATCTATCCATTCACAACATGCATATACTAGCATAATTATCATAGGATAACATTAAAAACATTGCACGTTCAAATACAATAGTAAATACTTATCTTTTCAATAAAGTTTCCCAAGCAACTGGCTATGGAAGAACAACGTTCCACCCAACCGTAGGAACTTTTTCCATTACTTTATCTCTTTGCTGAGAGGACACCCCTGAGCTGGTATATGTATCCACTAAGGAGGAACTACATAGGCTTACTCACAGCCATAGACACAATCAGTTCTCAGGTAAAGCTAGAATAACAGCTGGGCTTATCAAACATACATAGAGATGAAGAAAGATAATGCTAAGCTAGTGAGCTCAACCACACAACTACATGCATCTCAATTAGCTTTAGCTAGTATTGGAAACCACATTAACTACCACATCCTACACAAGGAAAGTCCCCTTCTCTACTACAAAATCCCTCAGGTGACCCCTTCCCTCTAATGCTATTTAGGGTGGGCATAGAAAGGTACAAGTTGCTAAAATTTTAGAGATTTTTTTTAATATTTGGTTGAAATTTGATCTTTAATTCTTTTAGATGCTGAAACTTGAAACAGTGAGATAATTCAATCACATGAAATTCATACATCCATAACACAAGATATACCTTGGGGAAAATCCTCAAATCTATGAGAGAAAAAACCCCAATAATTCTTCTCAGTATAATATAATGGATAATAGAGAATTCTTTCTTTTACAACATAGTAGATTTCTTTCGGAAGATAAGAGATCACCAAAACACTCTTGGTGAAGATACATAAGCAATAGAGAAGAGAGATCAATCAGATGTGTTTTCTAATGTGCCCAACACATCAATAACAAGAAAGAACAATAACCTACACAAAGAGAAGAGCCTTGCCTTCAATGGAGAAGAGAATTCGCTTCACATCAAATTCATCAATCTCTTATAAAATATTTATACATTCTTCTCATGCACCAACTTCTTCTAACTTCAGGATGAACTCACCCTCAGACTAGATGTATCAATCTTGCATGAAGAAGTGTGCCCCACTTCTCATGTAGTGCTTTATCTCACTGATCTGTCTCTTAGGATGAACTCGCCTCTTAACTGAAATCTTTCCCACTTAGTTAGGTGGCTAACTTAAGTGTCTTCATGCAAGTGTCACAACTCAAGTGTCATCTTTTAGTTTAACATACGTGTCATCATGCAATAACACTTAGTTAACTAGATCTTCTTTGTTGCCACTTAGTTAACTCTCTTTAACTGATTCTTTCTTGATAACATCACTGTAGTGATCAATTCGATTTCTCCTTGATTTACTGAAGTGTTGTCTTTTAGTTTAACTAAAGTGAAAACACTTTAGTTAACTAGTCCTTCTTATTTAACACTTAGTTAACTATTATTAACTGAAATCATGCTGATTAATTTACTTGTAGTGACCACTATGAGTTCTTTAGTTAACTGAGGCATACATTATGGATTTAAATGAAGCTTGAGAATTCAAGTTCACTTAGTCATCTCCTGATCAATTTGAATTCTCTTCTTCTCTATGCATTTATCTTTATCTCTTTATCTTTTACTGCATGGTCAATATGTGCTAACTTTAATTATCCATCACATTACATTATACTAAGAAGAATTATCAGATGCTGTGATCATAGTATATTATTCCGAACCAAATGTTCATATGCTAAAGTAATTCACTTTTAGAGGTGATCAATCTCTAAAGGAGACTTAATAGCAATCTGGTGATCATGGTTAATAATGCATCACACAACATTAAATGCTTTTAACAAGTAAAGCATGACCTTTATACGGAAGGTCCACCTCGATACGAGAGGTCTATCCCATGGATACCTTTATACAAAAGGTTCACATGAGAATCATGACTTGAAACGCAAGTCTAGAGCCTTGTCCAACAAGACTTTACAACATCATTACTTTGATCAATTACCTCTATATGGAAGGAATAACCTTTACATAGAAGGAAATCAAAGTGTTCACCTCTATACGGGAGGATCAATATTGGTTGCACAATATTGGTTTGGAGAATGTCTCCTGATGTTGTACATTTAACACTCCCTCTAAACGAGGGAGGAATTCTATGCCATACCGAGTTTGTCTTAGAAGTACCTAAACTTCGTCACTGACAGAGGCTTTGTTAACACATATGCAATCTTCTCATCAGTAGAAATGTACTGAAGTTTCACTATACCTTTCTAAACCATGTCTCAGATGAAGTGATACTTCATTTCAATGTGATTCGACTTGTCATGAAACACCGGGTTTTTAGAAAGCATGATGCAACTCTGATTGTCACACCTAATAACTGTGAACTCCATCCCCATGAACTCCACAATTTTTTGATAAACCGTATAATTATATGGCCAACAGGGCTGCCACATGGTAGACCCTTATTGGTCCAAATCACTTTCCATGTCATCAACCTTTCCACGTGGCACCCTGTGGGGGATTCCACGTGTCTCCAATGCTTACTTGTCCATGCCACGTGGCACCCTATGGGTGTGCCACATGGCCCCTTTTTTTCCCCTTTTTACATCAACTTTACCCTTTTTTTCTGAATCTTTCAAACTCAATATCTTTTGCGTCTGGAGGCCGTTTCACACGAAATGAGTGTTTTCAGAAAGATGCTGACGATCTCTACACGCCTTTAAGATCATTTACATATTCTGAATACTTTCATTTTGATCAAAATTTGAGATCCTTCTGGATCAAACCTTCCCACTGGAAATATTTTGGGCCACCAAAAGCATGAGATCATATAGAAAATAGGTGAGGGTACAACTCCCTCACTCTTTTGGTCTCTAGCCACCATGCTTTGCTTGGATGCATTCCTTTGAGCCCCACACGAAGAACGTATGATCATGGTGACATGAAGACAAGGATTCATCCATTGTCATGGATTACATAGAAGATCTACTTTCGAGGTATGTATAACTTGTTTCTACAATGGCTAACTTATGAGACATGCAAGTTACTAGCACAAGTCACTGAAGAGAACCAGAAGACATTATGCGGGTATGTTAGACATAAATAGCTAGCATGCTAATCCAGGTATGTTTTTCCTATATCAAGCTAGAATCCTACCTTGTGTTAGGATCTTATACTATTGTGTTGTTGATAATGATTATTCACGAAGAGTCATAGGTTTGAATAATCATGGTTGTATGCATATTATGTTTCTTACCATAATTGATGATATGACTAACCAGAAGAATCATGAAGGTATAGGTTTGAATAATCACAGGTTTTATGCATATTATATCTCTTATCTTGATTGATGATTCAACTAACCTGAAGAGTCATAGGTTTGAGTAATTACAAGTTTAGACATGTTATGCTTCTTATGATTTGACTAACCATAAGAATCCCACATAAACCTTGAATGCTAATGCTTATTATTCTGTTTGAAATGATCATGACTATGCATGCTTGAAATTATTGTGTTTTAATAGTATACTAATGAATGTATGATTTTATATGAGATCACAAGGATAACACAATCATGATACTAATAAGCATGCATAGGGACCAAGGATGAATATGAGTTCAAGAACAGGTAACTCAGGAAGCAAAGATCAAGAGGGAGCACACTCCAGTTGCTCCTGCAAGAAAGCAAAGGAGCACACTCCAGTTGTTCCTGCAAGAAAGAAAAGGAGCACACTTCAGTAGTCTCTGCAAGTATGCAGATATTCAGAGGGAGTTGACCATCTTTCTACATTCCACAACAGAAAGGTGTAGAAGAAGCTACTTCAGATTAGGACTCCAGCATCTCCTGCAAGGAAGCGAAGACTCAGAGGGAGTCCACCCAACGAACAAACAAAGATAAGTATTTTAATTATCATTTCTTGCATATTTGTTTGTTTAAGTAAAATTGTTCAATGATGTATATGCTCATGTTCCTAGACTTAGGATATGTATTGTGCATATTAGAATAGTTGCATTGATGAATAGTATACTACTAATATACATGGGTAAGTGGCCTATGGCACTGTACAACATTCCATTGCTACTTATCTAGAATGAAACCTCTTTGCTGACATGTTGGGAGTTGTGCACACTCTTAACAATGTTCTGGTAGAGATTGGAAGGCATCTAGAAAGTTACGGGATATGGATAAATGTTGTATTGAAACATTGGCTAAGATAATTGCATGACTGTATGACATATTTCTTTATGTGTAAGAATCTGTTCTGAAAACTATGAGATGTTTTCTAATCATGCAATTTAACTTGTTGTGTAGGAAAAATCGTATGCCATCTCCTACAAAAGAAGAACTACAACATTTGTTCAACAACAAAATTATCTATTGAAGATATTGAAGTTCCCAGGATACGGGAAGAATGCCATGATCCGTCGATCATGAAGAACGATGTTTGGGATGCGGTCCCAAGAGCTAAAGGGAAGTCTGTTGTGACTTCCATATGGAACTATCAGATCAAGCATGTTGCAGATGGCAGCATTGAGAAATATAAAAGTGATGAAATAGAAGATGCACCAGATGGATTTCAAGACAGCATGGTGTAGTCATTTATGTGTGCAGAACTTGGTATGGTAGGATAGACAGCTTTCTATCCAGTTTGGGCTTTACCAAGAATAAAGCGGATTCCAATCTTTTCTACAAGGTTGAGGAAGACAATCCAGTGATACTACTTTTGTATGCAGATAACCTGTTTGTATCAGGTGAAGATAGATTGATTGCCGACACGCAGCGGAAGCTTACTACCGAGTTCGAGATGAAGAACTTGGGGATGATGCACTATTTGTTTTTGGCATGGAGGTGTGGCAGAGTGTAGATGGAATCTTCCTTGGACAAGGGAAGTATGAAGTAAGAGATCTTGAAGAGGTTCGGGATGATGAATTGCAAGGCCATGGCCACACCTATGACATCGAATCTAAAGCTTCTATGTGATGCTTCATCTGAGCCAGTTGATGTCTCTATGTATCGTCAGATGATTGGGTCCTTGATGTACCTGACGAACACGAGACCAGACATTTGCTTTGCTGTCAACACATTGAGCCAGTTCCTGACGGATCCGAGGAGTGTTCACCTGGTTGCTGTAAAGCATGTTTTGAGGTACCTGAAGGGTACAGTGGATTATGGGCTCAAGTATGAAGCGAATCAAAAGTTTAACCTACAGGGTTATGTTGATTCAGATTGGGCTGGCAGTGCTGCAGACAGGAAGAGCACATCTGGGTGTTGCTTCAGTATGGGATCAGGTGTGATCTCTTGGTTGAGCAGGAAGCAGTCCTGCGTAGCACTGAGTACAGCTGAGGTAGAGTATGTTGCAGCCTATTCAGCTAGTTGTGAGGCAGTATGGCTACGGAAGCTACTGTCTGAGTTATTTGATCTCCCGTTGGAGGCTACTGGTATCTTCTGTGATAACCAGAGTTGTGTGAAGCTGTCCGAGAACCCAGTGTTTCATGACAGGTCGAAACACATAGAGATCAAATATCACTATATCAGAGATATGGTGCAGAGAGGAGCTGTGAAGCTCCTGTATGTTGCAGTGATGATCAGGATGATCATAGATGACGAGCTTCAGGATGTTGCTCCAGATGACATGCAGCAGGATGTTGCAGTGATGATCAGGATGATCATAGATGACGAGATTCAGGATGTTGCTCCAGATGACATGCAGCAGGATGTTGCAGTGATGATCAGGATGATCATAGATGACGAGCTTTAGGATGTTGCTCCAGATGACATGCAGCAGGATGTTGCAGTGATGATCAGGATGATCATAGATGACGAGCTTCAGGATGTTGCTCCAGATGACATGCAGCAGGATGTTGCAGTGATGATCACGATGATCATAGATGACGAGCTTCAGGATGTTGCTCCAGATGACATGTAGCAGGATGCTGCAGTGATGATCAGGATGATCATGGATACATCAGGATGATGTATGGTGAGTATCAGGTTGATACTCTGTGGCCGTGGATCAGGTTGTGCAGATGAGCATGTAATCCGGTGCCCTGGGAGATTTGCAGATGGTCTTTCAAGGTTTTGCATATGGCATGTAATTCGGTGCCCTGGGACATCTGGAAAATGCTCTTTCGAGGTTTTGCTCTGGGAGGACATGTAATTCGGTTCCCTGGGAGATCTGCAGATAGTCTTTCGAGGTTTTGCCTATGGCATGTAATTCGGTTCCCTGGGATATCTGGCAGATGCTCTTTCGAGGTTTTGTCCTATGGCATGTAATTCGGTTCCCTGGGAGATCCGATAGGTTGGGCTGTGTGCCCGTAATCAATCCTGGGATGCTCTTGCGAGGTTTTGCCATGACCACATGTAATTCGTTTCCCTGGGAGATCCTATAGGTAGAGCTGTGTGCTCGTAATAGCCTGGGATGCTCTTGCGAGGTTTTGTGGTGAGTTCACATGTAATTCGGTGCCCTGGGAGATCCTATAGGTAGAGCTGTGTGCTCGTAATAGCCTAGGATGCTCTTGCGAGGTTTTGTGGTGAGGTCACATGTAATTCGGTGCCCTGGGAGATCCTATAGGTAGAGCTGTGTGCTCGTAACAGCCTGGGATGCTCTTTCGAGGTTTTGTGACGCACGTAATAAGTCCTGAGGATTCCATAGTATGGCCAGTGATGATGAAGACCTACAGGTGGTGGGCCTACATCCAGTATGAAAAAGGACTGGCTCTGTAGAACTTCCTATGACGAGTAGATTCAGAGATTGATTGAGATAGCAGCAGCAGTGACGTTGATGATGTCTCGATGACGATTATCCAGTGACGATGATCCAGAGAAGATGACTTGTGCTAGAATAACTGTGCCGAGAAATACCTTCCTAGTTAAGAGGGAGTGTTGATGTATATGTAACTTCGGAATGTATTTCACATATATTTATATTGTATTCCTATAGAGATGGTATTATTCCTCTATAAGGAAGTGTCGTCAATTATATTGTAAGTGTCGTAACTTATACTTGATGGGTTATTAGACCACCTTGTTTGGGGTCGGCCCTGTATAAGTCATGTGGGCCAAAGGGTTATTAGACCACCCTATTGGGGGTCGGCCATGTGGGTCAAAGGGTTATTAGACCACCCTATTGGGGGTCGGCCCACTCAGCATTATGTTATGTGGTTAAGTTCGAGCCTACATGAGTTTGGTAAAAAGGCAAGTCAAGTCAAGTATAAATAGAGTGCGGGAGGCACTCTATTTACTCACTCACTTCTCACACATGCACTCAAGGAGGAGTGGCGCACTTATGGAGGAGGAGGATCTGCTGCTAGGTTATGGCTATCTCTCTTGGTTGGTTGTATCATTGCTCTATCTATCTCTGAGGAAGTTATTGGGGTTTTTCACCTTTATGGTTTTCCCCAAGTAAATCTTTGTGTCTCTTGTGTGCTTGCATTATTGTCTCCATGATTGATATGCTGTAGATATGCTGTACATGTTGTTCTCTCAGTTAAGATCCTAGATCATATTGAAGTAAATTCAGAAAATTTAACATGGTATCAAAGCTAGCCTGAAAGAAGGCATGATATGGCATGTATGACACTTGTTGCACTTACGATGCTAGGGCTTGATATAGAAAAAACCAGTCATCGTAGCACTTTCGCTATAAATCTGTTTTGGCGACGTTTTCAGATCTGAAATTGTTACAGGCCGAAGCTAAGATCTCCAGGTACCTTGTGTCCAAAGGAAAACCTCTAATTCGTTGTACTTTGTGATTTATGATCTGTCCAATATAGGGTTTCTGCCTCTTCCAGATCTGAGTCAAAATCAAGTGACCTTGGGAAAAAGGTCATAACTTGGGCTAGGAAGCTCCAAATGAAATTTTGTGAAAAGTGACAGGTAGTACACAGACTGCACTATCTCGAAAATCGTTTTCAGAGGCCGAAGTTGAACCAGTGACATGTGGCACGCTGTACAAGTTCGCTCTACTGTTTTATCCCATAAATAGGTCACGTTGCGACACTTGGCATAACTCTCTCTCATAAAATCCAATTGAGGTCAGACCTATCAGGATGGAAAGATAACAGGCCGAGATATCTCAGGAAAAGTTTTCAGAGGCTGAAGTTGAAACAATGACACGTGGCACGCCGTACAAATTCGGTCTCCTGTATTATCGCAAAACAGGTCACGTTGCGACATTTGGCATAACTCTCTCTCAAAGAATCCAATTGAGGTCAGACCTGTCAGAATGGAAAGATAACAGGTCAGGCTATCTCAAGAAACTTTTTCAGACCCTGTGGATCGAAAAATTTGGAGGTACACCAGAAACAATCAGGTACATATTTCTGTCAAAACAGAATTATTTTGAGTACCTTCATTCATGGCTTCCGGAATTTAGGGCTTCGTAGAAAGTTGGAATTTTTGTAATCAAAGACCACGGCTGGATGCTACTCATCAAAATAGAAATTTAGAGACCAAGATTAGTATTTTTGGTTGGGCAGAAGGCCGGGCTTGATCAGACCCTAGTTCGGGACTTTGATCAGGAAAGTGGCAAATTAGGGCTTCTGTAAAAATGGGAATTTTTGAAATCTGAGACCACGGCTGGAAGCTCCTCAGAAAAATAGAAGCTTAGAGCTTTGGATCAAACCTTTTGATTGGGCAGAAGAGTGGGATTCATCAAGCCCCATTTCAGGGTCACATCCAGTGAATCCAGAAGTTTCAAAGGCAAAATTGAGGAGTGAAACTTTGCAGTTTCTGAATATACTTGCTTGATCAGCTCATCAAGGCGCACATTTCTATCCTTTCGGAAGTTTGAAATTCAAAGTTTGAATTTTTGGGGTTTCTCTGACAAACCCATATCCAGCTCCAGGTCCAGTTCTTGCAAATCAAGTGGATTGGGTTAATCCTAGAAGAAGATGGATTGGTCACCTCATAAGTGAAGAAGTTCCTGTTTCAGAGGGAGATGAGGCTAAGGTCTTACATAAGAATATTACAAGCGATCTCGACAGGTATGACTCATCAAGGTATGTTTCGATATTTGTTCATGATTAAGTTTATGGTATGTTTGTCTTCATGTTATTACGGTTAGTACAATCTTGATTTTAGATTTGTCGTATCACCTTAACAAAATTTTGAATGCATGATAGAAGATATTCATTGGTTAGGGTGTTGACACTTATGATTGTACTAATGCATTATGGTGTTGTGTGAGGTTTATGTTGTCTGCTAACATAAAAGGTACACCAAGAAAGACAAATCATGTTCTACTTCAAGAACGTATGATCATGGTGACATGAAGACAAGGATTCATCCATTGTCATGGATTACATAGAAGATCTACTTTCGAGGTATGTATAACTTGTTTCTACAATGGTTAACTTATGAGACATGCAGGTTACTAGCACAAGTCACTGAAGAGAACCAGAAGACATTATGCGGGTATGTTAGACATAAATAGCTAGCATGCTAATCCAGGTATGTTTTTCCTATATCAAGCTAGAATCCTACCTTGTGTTAGGATCTTATACTATTGTGTTGTTGATAATGATTATTCACGAAGAGTCATAGGTTTGAATAATCATGGTTGTATGCATATTATGTTTCTTACCATAATTGATGATATGACTAACCAGAAGAATCATGAAGGTATAGGTTTGAATAATCACAGGTTTTATGCATATTATATCTCTTATCTTGATTGATGATTCAACTAACCTAAAGAGTCATAGGTTTGAGTAATTACAAGTTTAGACATGTTATGCTTCTTATGATTTGACTAACCATAAGAATCCCACATAAACCTTGAATGCTAATGCTTATTATTCTGTTTGAAATGATCATGACTATACATGCTTGAAATTATTGTGTTTTAATAGTATACTAATGAATGTATGATTTTATATGAGATCACAAGGATAACACAATCATGATACTAATAAGCATGCATAGGGACCAAGGATGAATATGAGTTCAAGAACAGGTAACTCAGGAAGCAAAGATCAAGAGGGAGCACACTCCAGTTGCTCCTGCAAGAAAGCAAAGGAGCACACTCCAGTTGTTCCTGCAAGAAAGAAAAGGAGCACACTTCAGTAGTCTCTGCAAGGATGCAGATATTTAGAGGGAGTTGACCATATTTCTACATTCCACAACAGAAAGGTGTAGAAGAAGCTACTTCAGATTAGGACTCCAGCATCTCCTGCAAGGAAGGGAAGACTCAGAGGGAGTCCACCCAACGAACAAACAAAGATAAGTATTTTAATTATCATTTCTTGCATATTTGTTTGTTTAAGTAAAATTGTTCAATGATGTATATGCTCATGTTCCTAGACTTAGGATATGTATTGTGCATATTAGAATAGTTGCATTGATGAACAGTATACTACTAATATACATGGGTAAGTGGCCTATGGCACTCTACAACATTCCATTGCTACTTATCTAGAATGAAACCTCTTTGCTGACATGTTGGGAGTTGTGCACACTCTTAACAATGTTCTGGTAGAGATTGGAAGGCATCTAGAAAGTTACGGGATATGGATAAATGTTGTATTGAAACATTGGCTAAGATAATTGCATGACTGTATGACATATTTCTTTATGTGTAAGAATCTGTTCTGAAAACTATGAGATGTTTTCTAATCATGCAATTTAACTTGTTGTGTAGGAAAAATCGTATGCCATCTCCTACAAAAGAAGAACTACAACATTTGTTCAACAACAAAATTATCTATTGAAGATATTGAAGTTCCCAGGATACGGGAAGAATGCCATGATCCATCGATCATGAAGAATGATGTTTGGGATGCGGTCCCAAGAGCTAAAGGGAAGTCTGTTGTGACTTCCATATGGAACTATCAGATCAAGCATGTTGCAGATGGCAGCATTGAGAAATATAAAAGTGATGAAATAGAAGATGCACCAGATGGAATTCAAGACAGCATGGTGTAGTCATTTATGTGTGCAGAACTTGGTATGGTAGGATAGACAGCTTTCTATCCAGTTTGGGCTTTACCAAGAATAAAGCGGATTCCAATCTTTTCTACAAGGTTGAGGAAGACAATCCAGTGATACTACTTTTGTATGTGGATAACCTGTTTGTATCAGGTGAAGATAGATTGATTGCCGACACGCAGCGGAAACTTACTACCGAGTTCGAGATGAAGAACTTGGGGATGATGCACTATTTGTTTTTGGCATGGAGGTGTGGCAGAGTGTAGATGGAATCTTCCTTGGACAAGGGAAGTATGCAGTAAGAGATCTTGAAGAGGTTCGGGATGATGAATTGCAAGGCGATGGCCACACCTATGACATCGAATCTAAAGCTTCTATGTGATCTAAAGCTTCTATGTGATGCTTCATCTGAGCCAGTTGATGTCTCTATGTATCGTCAGATGATTGGGTCCTTGATGTACCTGACGAACACAAGACCAGACATTTGCTTTGCTGTGAACACATTGAGCCAGTTCCTGACGGATCCGATGAGTGTTCACCTGGTTGCTGTATAGCATGTTTTGAGGTACCTGAAGGGTACAGTGGATTATGGGCTCAAGTATGAAGCGAATCAAAAGTTTAACCTACATGGTTATGTTGATTCAGATTGGGCTGGCAGTGCTGCAGACAGGAAGAGCACATCTGGGTGTTGCTTCAGTATGGGATCAGGTGTGATCTCTTGGTTGAGCAGGAAGCATTCCTGCGTAGCACTGAGTACAGCTGAGGCAGAGTATGTTGCAGCCTATTCAGCTAGTTGTGAGGCAGTATGGCTACGGAAGCTACTGTCTAAGTTATTTGATCTCGCGTTGGAGGCTACTGGTATCTTCTGTGATAACCAGAGTTGTGTGAAGCTGTCCGAGAACCCAGTGTTTCATGACAGGTCGAAACACATAGATATCAAATATCACTATATCAGAGATATGGTGCAGAGAGGAGCTGTGAAGCTCCTGTATGTTGCAGTGATGATCAGGATTATCATAGATGACGAGCTTCAGGATGTTGCTCCAGATGACATGCAGCAGGATGTTGCAGTGATGATCAGGATGATCATAGATGACGAGCTTCAGGATGTTGCTCCAGATGACATGCAGCAGGATGTTGCAGTGATGATCAGGATGATCATAGATGACGAGCTTCAGGATGTTGCTCCAGATGACATGCAGCAGGATGTTGCAGTGATGATCAGGATGATCATAGATTACGAGCTTCAGGATGTTGCTCCAGATGACATGCAGCAGGATGTTGCAGTGATGATCAGGATGATCATAGATGACGAGCTTCAGGATGTTGCTCCAGATGACATGCAGCAGGATGCTGCAGTGATGATTAGGATGATCATGGATACATCAGGATGATGTATGGTGAGTATCAGGTTGATACTCTGTGGCCATGGATCAGGTTGTGCAGATGAGCATGTAATCCGGTGCCCTGGGAGATTTGCAGATGGTCTTTCGAGGTTTTGCATATGGCATGTAATTCGGTGCCCTGGGACATCTGGCAAATGCTCTTTCGAGTTTTTGCTCTGGGAGGACATGTAATTCGGTGCCCTGGGAGATCTGCAGATAGTCTTTCGAGGTTTTGCCTATGGCATGTAATTCGGTTCCCTGGGATATCTGGCAGATGCTCTTTCGAGGTTTTGTCCTATGGCATGTAATTCGGTTCCCTGGGAGATCCGATAGGTTGGGCTGTATGCCCGTAATCAATCCTGGGATGCTCTTGCGAGGTTTTTCCATGACCACATGTGATTCGTTTCCCTGGGAGATCCTATAGGTAGAGTTGTGTGCTCGTAATAGCCTGGGATGCTCTTACGAGGTTTTGTGGTGAGTTCACATGTAATTCGGTGCCCTGGGAGATCCTATAGGTAGAGTTGTGTGCTCGTAATAGCCTAGGATGCTCTTGTGAGGTTTTGTGGTGAGGTCACATGTAATTCGGTGCCCTGGGAGATCCTATAGGTAGAGCTGTGTGCTCGTAACAGCCTGGGATGCTCTTTCGAGGTTTTGTGACGCACGTAATAAGTCCTGAGGATTCCACAGTATGGCCAGTGATGATGAAGACCTACAGGTGGTGGGCCTACATCCAGTATGAAAAAGGACTGGCTCTGTAGAACTTCCTATGACGAGTAGATTCAGAGATTGATTGAGATAGCAACAGCAGTGACGTTGATGATGTCTCGATGACGATTATCCAGTGACGATGATCCAGAGAAAATGACTTGTGCTAGAAGAACTGTGCCGAGAAATACCTTCCTAGTTAAGAGGGAGTGTTGATGTATATGTAACTTCGGAATGTATTTCACATATATTTATATTGTATTCCTATAGAGATGGTATTATTCCTCTATAAGGAAGTGTCGTCAATTATATTGTAAGTGTCGTAACTTATACTTGATGGGTTATTAGACCACCTTGTTTGGGGTCGGCCCTGTATAAGTCATGTGGGTCAAAGGGTTATTAGACCACCCTATTGGGGGTCGTCCATGTGGGTCAAAGGGTTATTAGACCACCCTATTGGGGGTCGTCCCACTCAGCATTATGTTATGTGGTTAAGTTCGAGCCTACATGAGTTTGGTAAAAAGGCAAGTCAAGTCAAGTATAAATAGAGTGCGGGAGGCACTCTATTTACTCACTCACTTCTCACACATGCACTCAAGGAGGAGTGGCGCACTTATGGAGGAGGAGGATCTGTTGCTAGGTTATGGCTATCTCTCTTGGTTGGTTGTATCATTGCTCTATCTATCTCTGAGGAAGTTATTGGGGTTTTTCACCTTTATGGTTTTCCCCAAGTAAATCTTTGTGTCTCTTGTGTGCTTGCATTATTGTCTCCATGATTGATATGCTGTAGATATGCTGTACATGTTGTTCTCTCAGTTAAGATCCTAGATCATATTGAAGTAAATTCAAAAAATTTAACATGGTATCAGAGCTAGCCTGAAAGAAGGCATGATATGGCATGTATGACACTTGTTGCACTTATGATGCTAGGGCTTGATATAGAAAAAACCAGTCATCGTAGCACTTTCGCTATAAATCCGTTTTGGCGACGTTTTCGGATCTGAAATTGTTACAGGCCAAAGCTAAGATCTCCAGGTACCTTGTGTCCAAAGGAAAACCTCTAATTCGTTGTACTTTGTGATTTATGATCTGTGCAATATAGGGTTTCTGCCTCTTCCAGATGTGAGTGAAAATCAGTTGACCTTGGGAAAAAGGTCATAACTTGGGCTAGGAAGCTCCAAATGAAATTTCGTGAAAAGTGAAAGGTAGTACACAGACTGTACTATCTTAGAAAACTTTTTCAGAGGCCGAAGTTGAACCAGTTACACGAGGCACGCCGTACAAGTTCGCTCTACTATTTTATCCCATAAACAGGTCACGTTGCGACACTTGGCATAACTCTCTCTCAGAAAATCCAATTGAGGTCAGACCTATCAGGATGGAAAGATAACAGGCCTAAATATCTCAGAAATTTTTTTCAGAGGCTGAAGTTGAAACAGTGACACGTGGCACGCCGTACAAATTCGCTCTCCTGTATTATCCCAAAACAGGTCAGGTTGCGACATTTGGCATAACTATCTCTCAGAGAATCCAATTGAGGTCAGACCTGTCAGGATGGAAAGATAACAGGTCAGGCTATCTCAGGAAACTTTTTCAGACCCTGTGGATCAAAAAATTTGGAGGTACACCAGAAACAATCAGGTACATATTTCTGTCAAAACAGAATTATTTTGAGTACCTTCATTCATGGCTTCCAGAATTTAGGGCTTCATAGAAAGTTGGAATTTTTGTAATCAAAGACCACGGCTGGATGATACTCATCAAAATAGAAATTTAGAGACCAAGATCAGTATTTTTGGTTGGGAAGAAGGCCGGGATTGATCAGACCCTAGTTCGGGACTTTAATCAGGAAAGTGGAAAATTAGGGCTTCTGTAAAAATGGGAATTTTTTAAATCTGAGACCACGGCTGGAAGCTCCTAAGAAAAATAGAAGCTTAGAGCTTTGGATCAAACCTTTTGATTGGGCAGAAGAGTGGGATTCATCAAACCCCATTTCAGGGTCACATCCAGTGAATCCAGAAGTTTCAAAGATAAAATTGAGGAGTTAAACTTTGCAGTTTCTGAATATACTAGCTTGATCAGCTCATCAAGGCGCACATTTCTATCCTTTTGGAAGTTTGAAATTCAAAGTTTGAATTTTTGGGGTTTCTCTGACAAACCCATATCCAGCTCCAGGTCCAGTTCTTGCAAATCAAGTGGATTGGGTTAATCCTAGAAGAAGATGGATTGGTCACCTCATAAGTGAAGAAGTTCCTGTTTCAGAGGGAGATGAGGCTAAGGTCTTACATAAGAATATTACAAGCGATCTCGACAGGTATGACTCATCAAGGTATGTTTCGATATTTGTTCATGATTAAGTTTATGGTATGTTTGTCTTCATGTTATTACGGTTAGTACAATCTTGATTTTAGATTTGTCGTATCACCTTAACAAAATTTTGAATGCATGATAGAAGATATTCATTGGTTAGGGTGTTGACACTTATGATTGTACTAATGCATTATGGTGTTGTGTGAGGTTTATGTTGTCTGCTAACATAAAAGGTACACCAAGAAAGACAAATCATGTTCTACTTCAAGAACGTATGATCATGGTGACATGAAGACAAGGATTCATCCATTGTCATGGATTACATAGAAGATCTACTTTCGAGGTATGTATAACTTGTTTCTACAATGGTTAACTTATGAGACATGCAGGTTACTAGCACAAGTCACTGAAGAGAACCAGAAGACATTATGCGGGTATCTTAGACATAAATAGCTAGCATGCTAATCCAGGTATGTTTTTCCTATATCAAGCTAGAATCCTACCTTGTGTTAGGATCTTATACTATTGTGTTGTTGATAATGATTATTCACGAAGAGTCATAGGTTTGAATAATCATGGTTGTATGCATATTATGTTTCTTACCATAATTGATGATATGACTAACCAGAAGAATCATGAAGGTATAGGTTTGAATAATCACAGGTTTTATGCATATTATATCTCTTATCTTGATTGATGATTCAACTAACCTGAAGAGTCATAGGTTTGAGTAATTACAAGTTTAGACATGTTATGCTTCTTATGATTTGACTAACCATAAGAATGCCACATAAACCTTGAATGCTAATGCTTATTATTCTGTTTGAAATGATCATGACTATACATGCTTGAAATTATTGTGTTTTAATAGTATACTAATGAATGTATGATTTTATATGAGATCACAAGGATAACACAATCATGATACTAATAAGCATGCATAGGGACCAAGGATGAATATGAGTTCAAGAACAGGTAACTCAGGAAGGAAATATCAAGAGGGAGCACACTCCAGTTGCTCATGCAAGAAAGCGAAGGAGCACTCTCCAGTTGTTCCTGCAAGAAAGAAAAGGAGCACACTTCAGTAGTCTCTGCAAGGATGCAGATATTCAGAGGGAGTTGACCATCTTTCTACATTCCACAACAGAAAGGTGTAGAAGAAGCTACTTCAGATTAGGACTCCAGCATCTCCTGCAAGGAATCGAAGACTCAGAGGGAGTCCACCCAACGAACAAACAAAGATAAGTATTTTAATTATCATTTCTTGCATATTTGTTTGTTTAAGTAAAATTGTTCAATGATGTATATGCTCATGTTCCTAGACTTAGGATATGTATTGTGCATATTAGAATAGTTGCATTGATGAACAATATACTACTAATATACATGGGTAAGTGGCCTATGGCACTGTACAACATTCCATTGCTACTTATCTAGAATGAAACCTCTTTGCTGACATGTTGGGAGTTGTGCACACTCTTAACAATGTTTTGGTAGAGATTGGAAGGCATCTAGAAAGTTACGGGATATGGATAAATGTTGTATTGAAACATTGGCTAAGATAATTGCATGACTGTATGACATATTTCTTTATGTGTAAGAATCTGTTCTGAAAACTATGAGATGTTTTCTATTCATGCAATTTAACTTGTTGTGTAGGAAAAATCGTATGCCATCTCCTACAAAAGAAGAACTACAACATTTGTTCAACAACAAAATTATCTATTGAAGATATTGAAGTTCCCAGGATACGGGAAGAATGCCATGATCCGTCGATCATGAAGAACGATGTTTGGGATGCGGTCCCAAGAGCTAAAGGGTAGTCTGTTTGGCAGCATTGAGAAATATAAAAGTGATGAAATAGAAGATGCACCAGATGGAATTCAAGACAGCATGGTGTAGTCATTTATGTGTGCAGAACTTGGTATGGTAGGATAGACAGATTTCTATCCAGTTTGGGCTTTACCAAGAAGAAAGCAGATTCCAATCTTTTCTACAAGGTTGAGGAAGACAATCCAGTGATACTACTTTTGTATGCGGATAACCTGTTTGTATCAGGTGAAGATAGATTGATTGCCGACACGCAGCGGAAGCTTACTACCGAGTTCGAGATGAAGAACTTGGGGATGATGCACTATTTGTTTTTGGCATGGAGGTGTGGCAGAGTGTAGATGGAATCTTCCTTGGACAAGGGAAGTATGCAGTAAGAGATCTTGAAGAGGTTCGGGATAATGAATTGCAAGGCCATGGCCACACCTATGACATTGAATCTAAAGCTTCTATGTGATGCTTCATCTGAGCCAGTTGATGTCTCTATGTATCGTCAGATGATTGGGTCCTTGATGTACCTGACGAACACGAGACCAGACATTTGCTTTGCTGTGAACACATTGAGCCTGTTACTGACGGGTCCGAGGAGTGTTCACCTGGTTGCCGTAAAGCATGTTTTGAGGTACCTAAAGGGTACAGTGGATTATGGGCTCAAGTATGAAGCGAATCAAAAGTTTAACCTACAGGGTTATGTTGATTCAGATTGGGATGGCAGTGCTGCAGACAGGAAGAGCACATCTGGGTGTTGCTTCAGTATGGGATCAGGTGTGATCTCTTGGTTGAGCAGGAAGCAGTCCTACGTAGCACTGAGTACAGCTGAGGCAGAGTATGTTGCAGCCTATTCAGCTAGTTGTGAGGCAGTATGGCTACGAAAGCTACTGTCTGAGTTATTTGATCTCCCGTTGGAGGCTACTGGTATCTTCTGTGATAACCAGAGTTGTGTGAAGCTATCCGAGAACCCAGTGTTTCATGATAGGTCGAAACACATAGATATCAAATATCACTATATCAGAGATATGGTGCAGAGAGGAGCTGTGAAGCTCCTGTATGTTGCAGTGATGATCAGGATGATCATAGATGACGAGCTTCAGGATGTTGCTCCAGATGACATGCAGCAGGATGTTGCAGTGATGATCAGGATGATCATAGATGACGAGCTTCAGGATGTTGCTCCAGATGACATGCAGCAAGATGTTGCAGTGATGATCAGGATGATCATAGACGACGAGCTTCAGGATGTTGCTCCAAATGACATGCAGCAGGATGTTGCAGTGATGATCAGGATGATCATAGATGACGAGCTTCAGGATGTTGCTCCAGATGACATGCAGCAGGATGCTGCAGTGATGATCAAGATCATCATGGATACACCAGGATGATGTATGGTGAGTATCAGGTTGATACTCTGTGGTCGTGGATCAGGTTGTGCAGATGAGCATGTAATCCAGTGCTCTTGGAGATTTGCAGATGGTCTTCCAAGGTTTTGCCTATGGCATGTAATTCGGTTCCCTGCGACATCTGGCAAATGCTCTTTCGAGGTTTTGCTCTGGGAGGACATGTAATTCGGTGCCCTGGGAGATCTGCATATAGTCTTTTGAGGTTTTGCCTATGGCATGTAATTCGGTTCCCTGGGATATCTGGCAGATGCTCTTTCGAGGTTTTGTCCTATGGCATGTAATTCAGTTCCCTGGGAGATACAATAGGTTGGGATGTGTGCCTGTAATCAGTCCTGGGATGCTCTTGCGAGGTTTTGCCATGACCACATGTCATTCGTTTCCCTGGGACATCCTATAGGTAGAGATGTGTGCTCGTAATAGCCTGGGATGCTCTTGCGAGGTTTTTTGGTGAGGTCACATGTAATTCGGTGCCCTGGGAGATCCTATAGGTAGAGCTGTGTGCTCGTAACAGCCTGGGATGCTCTTTCGAGGTTTTGTGACGCACGTAATAAGTCCTGAGGATTCCACAGTATGGCCAGTGATGATGAAGACCTGCAGGTGGTGGGCCTACATCCAGTATGAAAAAGGACTGGCTCTGTAGAACTTCCTATGACGAGTAGATTCAGAGAATGATTGAGATAGCAGCAGCAGTGACGATGATGATGACTCCATGACGATTATCCAGTGACGATGATCCAGAGAAGATGACTTGTGCTAGAAGAACTGTGCTGAGAAATACCTTCCTAGTTAAGAGGGAGTGTTGATGTATATGTAACTTCGGAATGTATTTCACATATATGTATATTGTATTCCTATAGAGATGTTATTATTCCTCTATACGGAAGTGTCATTATTTATATTGTAAGTGTCGTAATTTTTACTTGATGGGTTATTAGACCACCTTGTTTGGGGTCGGCCCTGTATAAGTCATGTGGGTCAAAGGGTTATTAGACCACCCTATTGGGGGTCGGCTATGTGGTTCAAATGGTTATTAGAACACCCTATTGGGGGTCGGCCCAGTCAGCATAATGTTATGTGGTTAAGTTCGAGCCTACATGAGTTAGGTAAAAAGGCAGGTCAAGTCAAGTATAAATAGAGTGCGGGAGGCACTCTATTTGCTCACTCACTTCTCACACATGCACTCAAGGAGGAGTGGCGCACTTATGGAGGAGGAGGATCTGCTGCTAGGTTATGGCTATCTCTCTTGGTTGGTTGTATCATTGCTCTATCTATCTCTGAGGAAGTTATTGGGGTTTTTCACCTTTATGGTTTTTCCCAAGTAAATCTTTATGTCTCTTGTGTGCTTGCATTATTGTCTCCATGATTGATATGCTGTAGATATGCTGTACATGTTGTACTCTCAGTTAAGTTCCTAGATCAGATTGAAGTAAATTCTAAAAATTTAACATGGTATCAGAGCTCGCCTGAAAGAAGGCATGATATGGCATGTATGACACTTGTTGCACTTACGATGCTAGGGATTGATATAGCAAAAACCAGTCATCGTAGCACTTTCGCTATAAATCCGTTTTGGCGAATGTTTCGTATTTGAAATTGTTACAGGACGAAGATTAAATCTCCAGGTACCTTGTGTCCAAAGGAAAACCTCTAATTCATTGTACTTTGTGATTTATGATCTGTACAATATAGGGTTTCTACCTCTTCCAGATCTAAGTCAAAATCAGGTGACCTTGGGAAAAAGGTCATAACTTGGGCTAGGAAGCTCCAAATGAAATTTCGTAAAAAGTGACAGGTAGTACACAGACTGTACTATCTCAAAAAAATTTCATAGGCCGAAGGTGAACCAGTGACACGTGGAACGTCGTACAAGTTCGATCTCCTGTATTATCCCATAAACAGGTCACGTTGCGACACTTGGCATAACTCTCTCTCAGAGAATACAATTGAGGTCAAACCTGTCAGGATGGAAATATAACAGGCCGAGATATCTCAGGAAATATTTTCAGAGGCCGAAGTTGAAACAGTGACATGTGGCATGCCGTACAAGTTCGCTCTCCTGTATTATCCCAAAACAGGTCACGTTGCGACATTTGGCATAACTCTCTCTCAGAAAATCCAATTGAGGTCAGACCTGTCAAGATGGAAAGCTAACAGGTCAGGCTATCTCAGGAAACGTTTTCAGACCCTGTGGATCTAAAAATTCGGAGGTACACCAGAAACAATCAGGTACATATTTCTGTCAAAACAAAATTATTTTTGAGTACCTTCATTCATGGATTCCAGAATTTAGGGCTTCGTAGAAAGTTGGAATTTTTGTATTCCGAGACCACGGCTGGATGCTACTCATCAAAATAAAAATTTAGAGACCAAGATCAGAGTTTTTGGCTGGGCAGAAGGCCGGGCTTGATCAAACCCTAGTTCGGGACTTTGATCAGAAAAGTGGAAAATTAGGGCTTCTGTAAAAATGGGAATTTTCGAAATCTGTGACCACGGCTGGAAGCTCCTCAGAAAAATAGAAGCTTAGAGATATGGTTCAAACCTTTTGATTGGGAATAAGAGTGGGCTTCATCAAACCCCAGTTTAGGGTCACGTCCAGTGAATCTGAAAGTTTCAAAGGCAAAATTGAGAAGTGAAACTTTGCAGTTTTCAAATTCTGAATATACCAGTTTGATCAGCTCATCAAGGCGCATATTTCTATCCTTTCGGAAGTTTGAAATTCAAAGTTTGAATTTTTGGGGTTTCTCTGACAAACCCTTATCCAGCTCCAGTTCCAGTTCTTGCAAATCAAGTGGATTGGGTTAATCCTAGAAGAAGATGGATTGGTCACCTGCATAAGTAAAGAAGTTCATGTTTCAGAGGGAGATGAGGCTAAGGCTTTACATAAGGAGATTACAAGCGATCTCGACAGGTATGACTCATCAAGGTATGTTTTGAGATTTGTTCATGATTAATTTTATGGTATGTTTGTCTTCATGTTATTACGGTTAGTACAATCCTGATTTTAGACTTGTCATATCACCTTAATAAAACTATGAATGCACGATAGAAAATATTCATTGATTAGGGTGTTGACACTTATAATTGTACTAATGCATTATGGTGTTGTATGAGGTTTATGTTGTCTACTAACATGAAAGGTACACCAAGAAAGACAAATCATGTTCTGGACCAAGAACATATGGTCATGATAACATGAGGACAAAGATTCATCCATTGTCATGGATCTCATAGAAGATCCATTTACGAGGTATATATAACTTGGTTTTGTAATGGTTAACATATGAGACATGCAGGTTACTAGCACAAGTCACTGAAGAGAACCAAAAGACATTATGCGGGTATGTTAGACATAAACTAGCTAGCATGCTAATCCATGTATGTTTTTCCTATATCAAGCTAGAATCCTACCTTGGTTTAGGATCTTATACTGTTGTGTTGTTGATAATGATTATTCATGAAGTCATAAGTTTGAATAATCATTGTTGTATGCATATTATGTTTCTTACCATAATTGATGATATGACTAACCAGAAGAATCATGAAGGTATAGGTT
This sequence comes from Larix kaempferi, assembly GCA_027924585.1. Classification (NCBI taxonomy): domain Eukaryota; kingdom Viridiplantae; phylum Streptophyta; class Pinopsida; order Pinales; family Pinaceae; genus Larix; species Larix kaempferi. The sequence continues at coordinate 6,144,889 of BSBM01000459.1, read as the reverse complement.
TGAATAATCACAGGTTTTATGCATATTATATCTCTTATCTTGATTGATGATTCAACTAACCTGAAAAGTCATAGGTTTGAGTAATTACAGGTTTAGACATGTTATGCTTCTTATGATTTGACTAACCATAAGAATTCCACATAAACCTTGAATGCTAATGCTTATTATTCTGTTTGAAATGATCATGACTATACATGCTTGAAATTATTGTGTTTTAATAGTATACTAATGAATGTATGATTTTATATGAAATCACAAGGATAACACAATCATGATACTAATAAGCATGCATAGGGACCAAGGATGAATATGAGTTCAAGAACAGGTAATTCGGGAAGCAAAGATCAAGAGGGAGCACACTCCAGTTGCTCCTGCAAGAAAGCAAAGGAGCACACTCCAGTTGTTCCTGCAAGAAAGCAAAGGAGCACACTCCAGTTGTTCCTGCAAGAAAGAAAAGGAGCACACTTCAGTAGTTTCTGCAAGGATGTAGATATTCAGAGGGAGTTGACCATCTTTCTACATTCCACAACAGAAAGGTGTAGAAGAAGCTACTTCAGATTAGGACTCCAACAGCTCCTGCAAGGAAGCAGAGACTCAGAGGGATTCCACCCAACGAACAAAGAAAGATAAGTATTTTAATCATCCTTTCTTGCATACTTGTTTGTTTAAATAATACTGTTCAATAATGTATACACTGATGTTCCGAGAATTAGGTTGTGTATTATGCATATTAGAATAGTTGCATTGATGAACAATATACTACTAATATACATGGGTAAGTGGCCTATGGCACTGTACAACATTCCATTCCTACTTATCTAGAATGAAACCTCTTTGCTGACATGTTGGGAGTTGTGCACACTCTTAACAATGTTCTGGTAGAGATAGGAAGGCATCTAGAAAGTTACGGGATATGGATAAATGTTGTATTGAAGCATTGGCTAAGATAATTGCATGACTGTATGACATATTTCTTTGTGTGTAAGAATTTGTTCTGAAAACTATGAGATGTTTCTAATCATGCAATTTAACCTATTTTGTAGGAAAGACCGTATATCTTCACCTACAAAAGGACTACAACATTTGTTCCAACAACAAAGATATCTATTGAAGATATTGAAGTTCCCAAGATCTGGGATGAAGAAATGGAATGCCATGATCCATCGATCATGAAGAATGATGTTTGGGTTGCAGTCCGAAGACATGAAGGGAAGTTTGTTATGAATTCCAAATGGAACTATCTGATCAAGCATATTGCAGATGGCAGCATTGAGAAATATAAAAGTGATGAAATAGAAGATGCACCAGATGGATTTTAAGACAGCATGGTGTAGTCAGATATGTGTGCAAAACTTGGTATGGTAGGATAGACAGCTTTCTATCCAGTTTGGGCTTTACCAAGAATAAAGCGGATTCCAACCTTTTCTACAAGGTTGAGGAAGGGAATCCTGTGATTCTACTCTTGTATGTGGATGACTTGTTTGTAACAAGAGATGATAGATTGATTGCTGACACGCAGCGGAAGCTTGCTGCCGAGTTCGAGTTACTTGGGAATGATGCACTATTTGTTTTTGGCATCGAGGTGTGGCAGAGTGATGGAATCTTCCTTGGACAAGGGAAGTATGCAGTAGAGATCCTGAAGAGGTTCGGGATGATGGACTGCAAGGCTATGGCCACACCTATGGCATCGAATCTGAAGCTTCTATGTGATGCTTCATCTGATCCGGTTGATGTCTCTACGTATCGTCAGATGATTGGGTCCTTGATGTACCTGACGAACATGAGACCAGACATTTGCTTTGCTGTGAACACATTGAGCCAGTTCCTGACGGATCCGAGGAGTGTTCACCTGGTTGCTGTAAATCATGTTCTGAGGTACCTGAAGGGTACAGTGGATTATGGGCTCAAGTATGAAGCAAATCAAAAGTTTAACCTACAGGGTTATGTTGATTCAGATTGGGCTGGCAGTGCTGCAGATAGGAAGAGCACATTTGGGTGCTGCTTCAGTATGGGATCAAGTGTGATCTCTTGGTTTAGCAGGAAGCAGTCCTGCGTAGCACTGAGTACAGCTGAGACAGAGTATGTTGCAGCCTATTCAGCTAGTTGTGAGGTAGTATGGCTACGGAAGCTACTATATGAGTTATTTGATCTCCCGTTGGAGGCTACTGGTATCTTCTGTGATAACCAGAGTTGTGTGAAGCTATCCGAGAACCCAGTGTTTCATGACAGGTCGAAACACATAGAGATCAAATATCACTATATCAAGGATATGGTGCAGAGAGGAGCTGTGAAGCTTCTGTATGTTGCGACAGATGAGCAGATTGCAGATGTGCTGACGAAGCCACTAGCCAGAGTGAAGTTCGAGTACTTCAGAGAGAGGCTTGGGGTTCTTCAGATCGAGGACACTTCGAGGAAGAAGTGATGGACACATTTTCTGAAGCCATTCCAAGCATGTTGGAAGGAGGATCCTTCACATGGCTGTGGATGTAAGCGCTGGATGATGAGCATCAGGATGATGTTCTGGTTTCTGCTTGGATATGATCAGTGGGATCATTTTTATGTATGTATGTACGCATCATGTGGATGCTGGATATGATCAGTTGGATCATTTTATGTATGTATGTATGCATCATGTTGGATGCTTGGACCATGTATTTGTATATGTATCAGGTGGATATATTGTATGATCAGGTGGATCATGTATGGTGATATGTATCATATTTGTATCAGGTGGATACATTGATGATCAGGAGGATCATGTATGATGATATGTATCAGGTAGATACTTGGTATGCATCAGGTAGATGCATTGATGATCAGGAGGATCATGTATGATGATATGTATCAGGTAGATACTTGGTATGCATCAGGTAGATGCATTGATGATCAGGAGGATCATGTATGATGGTATGCATCAGGTAGATGCATTGATGATTAGGATGATCATAGATGACGAGCTTCAGGATGTTGCTCCAGATGGTATGCATCAGGTAGATGCATTGATGATCAGGATGATCATAGATGACGAGCTTCAGGATGTTGCTCCAGATGGTATGCATTAGGTAGATGCATTGATGATCAGGATGATCATAGATGACGAGCTTCAGTATGTTTCTCCAGATGGTATGCATCAGGTAGATGCATTGATGATCAGGATGATCATAGATGACGAGCTTCAGGATGTTGCTCCAGTTGACATGCAACAGGACGTTGCAGTGATGATGATCAGGATGATCATGGATACATCAGGATGATGTATGGTGAGTATCAGGTTGATACTCTGTGGCCGTGGATCAGGTTGTGCAGATGAGCATGTAATCCGGTTCCCTGGGAGATTTGCAGATGGTCTTTCGAGGTTTTGCCTATGGCATGTAATTCGGTGCCCTGGGACATCTGGCAAATGCTCTTTCGAGGTTTTGCTCTGGGAGGACATGTAATTCGGTGCCCTGGGAGATCTGCAGATAGTCTTTCAAGGTTTTTCCTATGGCATGTAATTCGGTTCCCTGAGATATCTGGCAGATGCTCTTTTGAGGTTTTGTCCTATGGCATGTAATTCGTTTCCCTGGGAGATCCGATAGGTTGGGCTGTGTGCCCGTAATCAGTCCTGGGATGCTCTTGCAAGGTTTTTCCATGACCACATGTAATTCGTTGCCCTGGGAGATCCTATAGGTAGAGCTGTGTGCTCGTAATAGCCTGGGATGCTCTTGCGAGGTTTTGTGGTGAGGTCACATGTAATTCGGTGCCCTGGGAGATCCTATAGGTAGAGCTGTGTGCTCGTAACAGCCTGGGATGCTCTTGCGAGGTTTTGTGGTGAGGTCACATGTAATTCGGTGCCCTGGGAGATCCTATAGGTAGAGCTGTGTGCTCGTAACAGCCTAGGATGCTCTTTCGAGGTTTTGTGACGCACGTAATAAGTCCTGAGGATTCCACAGTATGGCCAGTGATGATGAAGACCTGCAGGTGGTGGGCCTACATCCAGTATGAAAAAGTACTGGCTCTGTAGAACTTCCTATGACGAGTAGATTCAGAGATTGATTGAGATAGCAGCAGCAGTGACGATGATGATGACTCGATGACGATTATCCAGTGACGATGATCCAGAGAAGATGACTTGTGCTAGAAGAACTGTGCTGAGAAATACCTTCCTAGTTAAGAGGGAGTGTTGATGTATATGTAACTTCGGAATGTATTTCACATATATGTATATTGTATTCCTATAGAGATGTTATTATTCCTCTATACGGAAGTGTCATTATTTATATTGTAAGTGTCGTAACTTATACTTGATGGGTTATTAGACCACCTTGTTTGGGGTCGGCCCTGTATAAGTCATGTGGGTCAAAGGGTTATTAGACCACCCTATTGGGGGTCGGCCATGTGGGTCAAAGGGTTATTAGACCACCCTATTGGGGGTCGGCCCAGTCAGCATAATGTTATGTGGTTAAGTTCGAGCTTACATGAGTTTGGTAAAAAGGCAAGTCAAGTCAAGTATAAATAGAGTGCGGGAGGCACTCTATTTGCTCACTCACTTCTCACACATGCACTCAAGGAGGAGTGGCGCACTTATGGAGGAGGAGGATCTGCTGCTAGGTTATGGCTATCTCTCTTGGTTGGTTGTATCATTGCTCTATCTATCTCTGAGGAAGTTATTGGGGTTTTTCACCTTTATGGTTTTCCCCAAGTAAATCTTTGTGTCTCTTGTGTGCTTGCATTATTGTCTCCATGATTGATATGCTGTAGATATGGTATACATGTTGTTCTCTCAGTTAAGATCCTAGATCATATTGAAGTAAATTCATAAAATTTAACATTTCACTTTGTGGAATAAAGATCTTTCCAAGATGATACAAAAAATTGTCATCAATATGATACTTGAATTCTTCATTTTGAGAGCCATGTTTTAGTGATTCATATAATTCTTTGTAGTCTTCATCCTTAGTGTATTGTTCAACATAACTTGAATGTACCAAAGGACTTTGTTGAATAATAATAGAAGAATTTATTGGAGGTCTTGATAACATATCTACAACTTTGTTCTGAATACCTTTCTTATACTTAATGATCAAATGAAATTGTTGTAGAAAATCCATCCACCTGAAATTTCTTGATTGTTGTAGCTTAGTTTGATATTCAAGATATTATAGTGGTTGATGATCAGTATGTATAATTTGTTCCTTATCCATTAGGTAATGTTTCCACTTCTTCACACTTTGTACTAATGCATACAATTCTTTATCATAGGTTGGATAGTTAATTATTGCCTTAGAAAAGGTTTCAAAATGATATCATATTGGTTTTTTAAGTTGCATTAAGATTTCCCCCAGGGAATAACCACTAGCATCAGTCTCTATCTCAAATGGATATTGTAGATATGGAAGTGCAAGTACTGGAGCTGTGTTGATATTTTCTTTCAGAGTATCGAAGGCCTTCTTTGCTTTTCCTTCCCACTGAAATACTTTGTTCATATCTCTCAAAGCATGTAATGGAGAAGCTATGAAGGAGAAGTTAGCAATAAAATTCCTCCTGAGTATTGGGCTGCTCCCAAAAATATTCTTACTTCGGTTACATTATTCGGCTTGGGCCAATTCACAATGATCTCAACTTTAGAGGGATCAATCCTTAGTTCACCACCCCCTACAATGTACCCTAGATACACTAAAGATGTCTTCCCAAACTCACATTTAGACATATTTAAGTACAATTTTTCCCTTACAAGTATATCCAAAACTTGTTTGACATGCTTGACATGTTCTTCCCAAGTACGACTGAAAATCAAAATATCATCTAAGCAGACTATGACAAAGTCATCAATGAAGGGCCTAAAAACATCATTCATCACCCTCATAAATGTTGCGAGCTCATTACAAAGCCCAAAGGGAATTACCATCCATTCATACAATCCCTGTTTAGTTTTGAAAGTAGTCTTCCAAATATCATTGTCATGAATTCTAGTTTGATGATAGCCACTTCTTAAGTCTAACTTAGTGAAATAAGTTGCATTCTTAAGTTGATCCAAAAGATCATCAATCCAGGGAAGAGGATACATGTTATTAATTGTGATTATGTTTAGTGCATGTTGACATAGTTTTGTCGATAGTGGTTCACTTCACCTTGTCATCAACAAATACCAACCAAACACCCTTAAGCATCGACCCAGAAAGGTTTTACCCGAGATGGTTAAGGGGGCTGCAGGAAGCAAGTTTCTGCAGTAGGGAGAGGACATGCATATACTATCACTCAGTCGCTATAGAAACCAGTGATTTATCTTCGTATCATGCTTAGCAATTTAACCACATATTCGTCATTCGCATTACAAATGTATAATCGATATTTGCACTAACAATGTATAATTGATAGTCGCATCAATAAACATTATAGATTAATCGACAGAGTAAAAAAACTTAATCATAACGCATTATTGAGGTCACATTCATCATTCAACATAACAAAAACATGTAAAAGAGACATAACCGAACATATTCATGCATTAACTCATCCCAAAACCTGCGGTACAACCTTCGCATGGACAGTTCGAAGAAACTTATCGCAAATCCATACAAACAGGACAAAACTTGTCGAAGGAATCATAGAATTATCACACTATGATTCTATTTATAGACAACTAAGGTGGTTACAAAATGGTCCAAATGACCCATTCTAACTAACTAAACCAAAACTTGCGCTTTCGTCGGCTCCTTGTTCTTTGTGAATGGTCCTTTCTTCAGCGAATACTTCTTTTCGTCACTGTTGGTTTTTGCACTTCATGCACTCTAACCCCGTGCCAACAGGCCCCCAACACAAACTTGTGGCTCTCACTTGAGCCACCTCAACTGGACAACTTTGGTGCATTCACTTGTTGTCTAAAGTCGTCGTATGCATCTTTGATCTGATCGACCACTTCCTTTGCCGATACTTTGAGTTGTGTACATTCTTCTACCTGTTGTTATGTAGGTTGTTCACAACTTCTCTATTGCGGTTCCTCCAGTTATTGCTCGACCTGTTTCACTGTGGCCATTGCTTTTACTGCGAGTAGTTTTTCCTTTGTTTGTAACTCATCGAGGTGTTTGGTCCTTCTTTACTGCCTTTCGCGTGCCTTAGTTACCCGCTACTGCATTCTTTCCAATTCCACAGCCTTCATCATCTGTATGAATGAGGGAATCGCTTTAAACGATCCCTTCAAGGATTCTGTTATCACTCCAGGAAACTCTCCTAGGTTTTATCTCAGAGATGCCTGGTAACTTAACTAATCTCAATGTTTCATTCAATGGATCAAGTCAAATGACTAATCAAACCTCACTTACTCAATACATGCATAAACTGAACCAAACAAACAAGGCTTCTAACTATCATTGTTTAGAGGGTTTGTAATAAAGGTGAATATATGGAGAATTCTCACTATGCTGGCAGATTCATACATAAAGCACTTACATATGAATGGCTAATCATAACAAGGAAATGATACTTGCAATTCAACTTATCAATACAGAGATAGGATGACATCTATCTAGTATTAGACAAAAAGAATAAACATGAATGAAATATCCAAGTACAAGTATAGAACAGAAAGAAGATGTAATCTGAACATGTAATGGCAAAAGAGCTTGTATAAATTGACAAGAATATGAGAAGCTTAAGTACAAAAAGTGTCTAAGAGTCTCCAAAGTTGAACCTCTTACAATGATTCTTCAATGACCTTAAATAAGCTTTACAAATCAGTTTCAAGATCCTCAAAAGATGGATCCGATAACCTCTTTTCCTATCTCAAATCTGAATTTGTGAGGTGGCTGGAAAATGCAGAAATTTCTGGAAATATGCTTCTCATAGATTGACCTATATCTCTCAAATAAAAACATATTTTGGAAAACTGAGAGAGGTTTTTGTATATTTCTTTGTTATGAGCAAAAAAATCTCTTAGTTCTTTGAGATTCATTTTCATTTGCCCGACATGTATTTCCAAAACATGTGTCAAAGAGAGAAATTTTGAGATCTGAAAATTAGGTCTCAAAGATGGATTCGATTCTCCCAATATGTGACACCTGTAGAAAAACTGAGAGAATTTATTGTTATTTAACATGTTAGGCACAAAAAAATCTGACCGTTTCTCAAAATGATCCTCCAGTCGCTCAGAATCATCATTTCAAAATGATGACTCAGCACAGTAAAAACGCCATATTTCTAAAAAACGTAGCCTCATCTTGCGGGGGACTTTTGACTTCCTTCCCAAGCTCCAAATGAAGATCTGAAAGTACCATTGGGAAGCTTAGGATGTGTAGTTGTCAATTGACTATTTGAGCGTGTAAAATGGCCTCTCCACGATGTTTCTTGGGTTTGTGCACTTTTGGTGGCTAAAATAGCCCGAATTTTCATGTTTTATCTACCGAAAGCTCTACTTCGGTGGCTAATGAATAGTTGGAATGTCTGCCTAAGCCACCAAAACCTGAGTTTTGACTTTTTTGAAGAAAAAACCCAAATCAATTTTTTTCAAACCTTATTACATACCTAAAACTCTAAAAAATGAGCCTTAAAAAATTTAGAAATGTATTTTTCAATGACTTACTATCATCTAAAATAAACAAATTTGACTAATTTATTTAAGGAGATAACATATGGCTCCTACTCGGGGATGGAATCCTCCCTATGAGGTTCCAAGAACCACAGACCTGTTTCCTTTACCATTGGGCTATGGATTCATTTGGCCTTTATAACTGATCCCCTGCAAACCTGTAGCTTGCTTTGCTTATTCGTAAAAACAAATGAAAATGATCTAGTTGCTCATATGAAGAGCTTATTCTTCTACCTATCGCTATACTAACCATTGTACTGCTTCTTGTCAAGTGAACTCATGCTTCCAATGAATCCATATCAAAAATTGATTTGATGAACCTGTTCTTGATCTTGACCCGAAAAATAATGGAATGCATAGCCAACAGAAAAGTGGTTTGAACAAATGATAAAGCCAACTTTCATCTGAAAAAATACTTTGACACAAATGCTGCTCATAGATTCCAAATAGTTTGCAATAGGGTCATTAAAACCATAAAGGAATACCTCTTTAAACTGCTATTCCAACAGGTTGTATTGCAGCTGCTGATGGTTGTCTTCACTGATCTCAATACAGAATGTAGACTGCTCAACATCTGTTAGAGAGTCATATAGGATGGACTGCTGATCTGGATCCTTATGCTCATCATCTTCCTCTTTATGTCTACTATAATCCCCCTTTGTCTGCAAAACTAAAAGTTGTGGGCTGTCCTTAGTATTTGTTGTAGATCCGAAACTGTCTCCTGCTGATATGTCGATCTGCTCAACATCTTCAAAGTTTTCAGAGGGAAAAATCTGATCTTCATGACAACCTAAAACAGTAGATGCACTTGGTACAAGGTCAAAAGAATCACTAAGGTTATCATAGTGTGGATCACTAATCTCTCGAGCATAATGAAGAGTATCTTATGCTGTAGCAAAATCTTCATGAATGTTTGAATCTTTATTCAATAAATTGAATTCATGACAGCATTCGAGATATAGAAGATCAACTGGAAATTTGTCTTTACAAAACACATGAAAGGTAGCATGAAAATATACCAAAGAGCTGATACTAGCAATAGGAAGGGACCGATACCAATCACGAGCAATCCCCTCTAATGAATACCAAAAAAGTTTAATTCGAACATCTTCATGTACAATTTGCAACCGATGAATGCAATCATGAAAGTCAAGTAAATGTTTAGCTAGCACTTCCCATTCTTCTCCTCGAAATATGGGAATACTACAATCCCATTCATCTCTACTAGGCACTGGATTAGGGAAACCAACAATCTTTGAAAAATCGTAGAAAGCATACCTCTTTGCTAAGATTTTGTTCATGTCATACCAATGGAGTCGCCAACATGTTTCTAAGCAATGGAGTTGCCACTGAATCCGTCCTTCATGGAGTCGCCAGATAGATGATTACAACCAAGAAAATGTCCAGGCTTTGCCTATCATAAAAGTTGGATCTATGTCATGTCCCAAGGAAGTTGAGCTTCAATCTCCTCTCCCCGGCAATGACGCCAAAATGTTATCACTCCAGGAAACTCTCCTAGGTTGTATCTCGAAGATGCCTGGTAACTTAACTAATCTCAATGTTCCATTCAATGGATCAAGTCAGATGACTAATCATACCTCACTCACTCAAGACATGCATAAACTGAACCAAAGAAACAAGGCTTCTAACTATCACTGTTTAGAGGGTTTGTAATAAAGGTGAATATATGGAGAATTCTCACTATGCTGGCAGATTCATACATAAAGCACTTACATATGAATGGCTAATCATAACAAGAAAATGATACTTGCAATTCAACTTATCAATACAGAGATAGGATGACAGCTATCTGGTATTAGACAAAAAGAATAAACATGAATGAAATATCCAAGTACAAGTATAGAATAGAAAGAAGATGTAATATGAACATGTAATGGCAAAAGAGCTTGTATAAATTGACAAGAACATGAGAAGCATAAGTACAAAAAGTGTCTAAGAGTCTCCAAAGTTGAACCTCTTACAATGATTCTTCAATGAGCTTAAATAAGCTTTACAAATCAATTTCAAGATCCTCAAAAGATGGATCTGATAACTTCTTTCCTATCTCAAATCCGAATTTGTGAGGTGGCTGGAAAATGCAGAAAATTTATGGAAATATGTTGCTCATAGATTGACCTATATCTCTGAAATCAAAATATATTTTGGAAACCTGAGAGAGGGTTTTTTATATTGGTTTGTTATGAGAAAAAACCTCTCTCAGTTCTTTGAGATTCGTGTTCATTTTCCCGACATCTGTATTTCAAAAACATGTGTCAAACGGGGAAATTTTGAGATCCGAAAATTAGGGCTCCGAGATGGATTTGATTCTCCAAATATGTGACACTTGTAGAAAATATGAGAGAGTTTATTTTTCTTTGAAATGTTAGGCACAAAAACCTCCGACCATTTCTCAAAATGATCCTCCAGTCGCTCAGAATCATCATTTCAAAATGATGACTCAGCATAGTAAAAACGCCATATTTCTAAAAACGTAGCCTCATCTTGCGGGGGACTTTTGACTGCCTTCGGGAGCTCCAAATGCAGATCTGAAAGTACCATTGGAAATATTAGGATATCTAGTTGTCAATGGACTATTTGAGCTTGTAAAATGGCCTCTCCACGGCTGAGAAAATTGATTTTTCCCAAGACCTGCTGATCGTTTCCAAGTTTTTGCTCTTTTGGTTGCTAAAATAGCCCCAAATTTTCGCATTTTAGCTACCGAAAGCTCTGATTTTGGTGGCTAATGAACAGTTGGAATGTCCACCTAAGCCACCAAAACCTGAGTTTTGAATTTTTTGAAGGAAAAACCAAATCAAATTTTTTTCAAACCTTATAACATACCTAAAGCTCTAAAAAATGAGCCTTAAAAAATTTAGAAATGTATTTTTCAATGACTTACTATCACCTAAAATAAACAAATTTGACTAATTTATTTAAGGAGATAAAAGATTCCAACTGTGTCTCTGCCTTGCTGATTTGCACATTCAGTTCGGTCAGCTGTTCATCTGTGACACCCTCTGCAACTGTCTAGGATGTCTTTTCCATCTCTGTGATCTCTGTCACGGCTTCTTCGATCGCATTATGTCTACCCTGAATCCGCTCTGGTGGTGTGCTGGGTACCACCCTTTCCTGCAGAATCTCATTTTCGTTTCGTAGATAAGTGATAATTACACCTAACACGATGGCTTTCACTTCTTGTAGTATATCCTGATCTACCTCAGGGGCTTCCTCGCATGCCTTGGATATCGCATTCTCCAACCGCTCTCTATCCTCCATAGCCTTTGCTCTTTTAGCCAATGTTTGGGATTTCGCGTCTTGGAGACGGCATGACTCTGACTCACTGTTCAATGCCTGTTATTTATATCTTATCATTTGGTCATGTATTGCGGCCTCGCGGTCGTTGAGTTCTGCACTAGCAGCGGATTGGATGCGATGTAAGGACATCATTGGCAGTATATTGAAATCTACCATGATTGAGTCATGCTTTCTTAATTCTACGTCCATCTCTTCATCGCCTGTTGTCATTGCATTCGGAAAAATTTGTACTAACATTGGGTTTGTGCTGATCTCCACCTCATCCCTTCTTGTCGATATACTGGGTGGGAGTTCCCCTTGCGGTACCCTTGTCTCTATGAATGCATTAGTTAGTGTTGATAGCAGTTGATTGACCTGATGGAAATATTTCATTGCGTGTTGTGTTACCTTTGTGCGGTTTTCTTCTGCCACCACTATTATTTTCTCCAGGAGCTGGTCGACTTGTTCCTCGAGAAGACCACCAGTTGTGCTTCCTTCGCCACGATCCATCCTATGATTTGTTCTTGTTTCTTCTTGTTGTGCTTCTAATTCAGAATCTGTGGGGGTGGCTGATGAGGCCCCATCGTGACTCAGTGTATACGATTGTTCTTCCATAGGATCTCCTTTTCCTGCACCCTCCTGTCGACTGGCTGAGTCCTTATCTTCTTGATCTGACCTAGTTACCGACTGCCCATTCTACAGGTTTGATAACTCCTCCTCTGCTATTGGGATTTTCCATTCCGCTTGCCATGCTTCAATGATGTTGTCCAGTTCCTCCTTGGTGACTTGTATTTTGTCGGTAACCACTGCCATTGCTTATCTACCCGTGCCTGAATGTAAATTGTCTGAGATTTGACTGATAACCTTGCGATCCGTCAATAATTTCATGCTGCTTGTTCAGTTATTCGCGGTATTTCTTGCACATGTGTCCGCATCATGTCTAGGAAAAGGTAGAATTGCACAACATTGAATTCTTAGCGTTCTTTGTTCGGTGTCTCCCATAAGTTTTGGTACCATGCACCTTCACGTATCTTGGCCTCTGTGGTTTCCATGCCTTAGTGTGATGGTTCCCTCCATGCAGCTACTTGGGAGACCAGCAACAAAAGCCATGAATATGTGAATTCCTTCCCTTTTTCCTGCGTCGCAATGGCATCCTCCATTAACTCATTTAACAGGAAGAGTGACCAATTCATTTGCACCCCTGTTGCGCATTGTTCTATGGATGCAATGATGCCCGATGTACATTCTTTTGTCCCGTTCTTCCATACCAACTTAACTGCTAATATCTTCGCTCCGACCCTGACAACTTGGTCCTTAATCGTGTTGATTAAGTATCCTTTTGAGTTTTCTCGACTCCATAGTTTGTTTTTGGCCTCACGGCCAGCTTCTTGTCATTGTCCTTCTCCTGAAAGAATTGAGAAGGGTCTTCCCCATCCTTGGGTAATCTGGTAATTCTTGAAATCAGGTCGACTGTGACCGGGATATTTTCATGCAGCCATAAATATCCGCCATGAAAACAGGCTAATAACTTCTTGACACACGCATTCACCTGCCTTGATCTCCCAAAGTGAGGTATTTGGGTGAGGCCTAGTAATCCCGATCGCTCCAATCCCATTGCCCGCGTTGCTGGTTCCTTCGTGATCGGGCCTCCTTCTCCATGTGATACATTGACATATGTGGCTTATGTGCATTTTGGGAAGTTCGTGAGGTCATGGTCGCTATATTGTAGCTTCTGCAAGTTTGCCACAATATTCCCAGCGTGAGGAACTCCTTTCGGTATTGGTGGAATCTTAATTACATATCTTGCTTTCTTGCTCAACTGAATTGCTGGTGCCCTTCCTGTACATAAACTGGTATTGTTAGGCCAGGGTTCCCTCCTCGAGATGTTGTTTCCTTTCAAGCGCTAAATGAAGTGGCTTCTTATACTTTTGCGAGTTGCGTTGAATTGCGGGTCCCTCTCTCCGGCTTCCAGTCGAATGGCACTCCTCTTCTTTCTGAATTGTTCCTCGGGCACGATCTCTGGTTTCTCCTGCATGATGGTCATTGGTTGTGGTAGTTCTTCAGTGCTTGTAATCGAAATGTAAACTGCCATGCGCTATCTTGCATTTTCTTTCTTAACACACACCGTGTCGAACATTCCCCCTTCTCTGCATTTATAGTTTCGATTTTTCGCGTCCTATTCATTCTTGTCGATTTTGAACAATTATTACCAAATCCAGTGTTGATTTACCGAATCCTCCGCATGCTTCGGTTATTAATTTTACGGTTACTTATTTTCGCCGTTGTCCATCATGGCTTAACTGCTGCATTTATGATGGGATTTGACCCATTTTTGGAATGGAAGCCATCGAAAGGCGCTTGACCTCATCGCTTCTTCTGTGTTGTCGACAGACGTAATGTTGTTGATTGATTTCCAACCTTAAATTTTTATTTTTATTTTTATTTTTTTCGCGCTATCCCGATAGGGCTGTAGCCGAATCTGCTGCGCCAACCCTTCTCTCTACTCGCTCTAGTTCAGCTTTCACACGCTCCTTGTAACTTGGTTTTAATCTGTAAGGTTACTTCTTTACTGGATTCACATCAGGTTTCAGTGGGATATTCATCCCACCCAGGTGCCCAAAAATGTCTCTCATCTCCAAAAATTTTGTTGGGAACAAGTCTTGAAACTCGTGTAATAGGTTAGTCATATTGGAAATGGTCGAGTCGTCCCAATAATCTATGATGCTTGCAAACTTGGGATTTTCCTCTGACCCAATATTCACTTTCTTGATTTGCAATGGCTGCTGGAACTTGTCGAAGGGCATATCTGGTTCTTTGACATTCCAGATTCCTTCTGACTATGGTATATAAGTAGCTCGCATATCATCCTCATTGTTAAGTTCTCCTGTTATGTTGTAGCATTCCATCAACATTTTGGGTGTCGTGGTCCACTGTAGTCCCATTGGTTTTTCTGTCGTAATTGCTTCGAGTACTTTCTCACGGACCTCCTGTAACACATTGTGGATGAAGGGGTTTTCGTCCAAGAAACTGAAATTTTGGATAAAGATAATAGTCATCTCTTTCCATGTAGTTGTTTTGCGTCATAGTTCTGTTGTGATATACCAACTTTGCGGTACCTCATCCAAGGAGATAGTTAGATTGCATGGGTTGCCGAAGAGTATCACATCAGACATAGATACCAAGTTTATGGGGCATTTCTGGAGAACCCTATGGAAGAAACTAGAAACGAGGTTTCAGTTTAGCTCGACATATCGTCCGTAGACAGATGGACAGACTGAGGTGGTAAACACAAGTTTGGGAAACCATCTGAGATGTTTGACGGCCGACAGACCCAAGCAGTGGGAGAACGTGTTGGCGCAAGCAGAGTTCGCGTACACCAATTCCGTGAATCGGTCAACAGGTTTGAGCCCATTCCAGATTGTTCAGGGATGAATCCCAAATGGAGTGGTGGATTTGGTCAAGTTACCGACGGAAATCAGGAAAAGCGCGGATGCAGAATCATTCGCAGAGCACATGAAGATGTGTGAAAGCGCATAGAAAAGAGCAATGTGGCATACGAGTTAAGAGCTGACAGGAAGAATAGGGTACAGTAGTTCAGTGAAGGAGACTTATTCTATACTCATTTGCGGAAGGAAATATTTTCGACAAGAACATATAACAAGCTGAATCTGAAGAAGATTGGACCGTGTAAGATCTTGAAGAAGATTTCGGACAATGCTTATATGTTGGAGTTGCCGAAGGACTTGAGCATTTCACCAACGTTCATTGTCTCAAATCTGTACAAATTTGAAGAAGATTCGAGTAGTGGAAGTGCAGAAGTGTTGAACATCGATTGGACAATGCATATTCCAGATCGACACAAAGAGGAAATCGTCGAATTACTAGAGGAACGCAAAGTCAGGCGTATGTGGAGTTCACGAAAGAAAGAATACTTAGTGTGATGGAAAGATGATGAGTTGCAAAAGGTGACATGGATTGCCGAAGAAGAGTTCAGGAGACTGACTGAGAAGTTAAGTTCTTTTTCACCTGGGGAGTATGATGCAGGAGCATCGGGGCCTAGGAAAAACAGTCGAATTTGATCGACATGAGGGGTCGACCAAGGGGATTTCCGACTACCACTAGTGCAAAGGAAGATTGGATGTCAAAGTCCATAAGTCGAGCAAAATCTGTTGAGGTGTGTCGAAAAAAGGAGAAGGTCGAGATCGACATGTTGTCGAATCGTGACACCGATAGGTTGAGGCATAAGCCAAGCGTGGAGGAAGGGGTGGACTGGCGAAGCTCTAGAAGCGAAGGAAGCTGACAAATAAGTCTAAGGATGACGAAAGACAGTATGGTCGAGGTCAGAGATGGAACTGACTACTGTAGTAGATCCAGAGAAGCTCAGAAGTCAAGTCAGAGTACTTGGTAGCCATTCAGGGTTGCTAAGGAAGTTATGAGCAGTTAAGAAGGTGGTTGAAGACATGCCAGATGTCACCACAGGTGGAGGTTGTGTAGAATGGTGAGAGGGCACTGAAAATTGCAAGTCTACAGGATCGGGAGGATTCAACGGACAGAGGAAGAGTGTCCCCAGGATTGGATTGGACCTCTGGATGAGCAGAAGAGAAGTAGTAGTAGAATACCAGTGCGTAGGAACCGGAGAAGGGACCAGTCACTCGAGAATTGATCAATAGATTGGAGATAATAGTCACTTATCAACCGAGCACGCAAGAGATATGACCCATAGCTCAGATTTCTGCATCGAACCGGGAGAGGGTGAATATCGACACATGGAGAGAGCACACCATTACTTCTGTATATTGTAAAGGCTAAGGCCGACTAGATAGTGTTTTATATTCCTTGCAATTCAACATTGTAACCATAATTCAATTGAAGTAATAGAAGCCAGCTTCCAGCATCCTATTTACATCCAGTTAATGTGAACGCATGTGTGTCATGTGTATTGTTAAGAAAGAACGTTTGTCCGACCCGCCTTGTGCTAGTTGGTATCAGAGACGAAAAGAACCGGTAATATAAGATCCTGGAAGCAAAGTCCGGATGAGATGAAGCATCCTGTGCGTAGGAGAGCATTAGTTGGTATCACTGAGTCCAGTGTTGAGTGCTTAGAACAAATCCAGTCGTGGTTTGGTAGAGTTGTGCATGACTTGTGAAGGTCTGGTTGTGATTGGACAAGTGAGAGTTTCAACTGCGGTTGAAAATGGCTCACAGAGGCGTTAATGTTCAAGGAGATGGATGAAGAGCACGTGGCATAGCAGTCACAATTGATCATGAAATGTCGGACGAGTGCATGTGAACAATGCAAAGTTTGACTAGTGAATTCGCAGTGATCAACGAAAGCCAAAGGCATGGATGCATTCTTGATGTGTTAGACCACAACAACGAGGAGGTCGAAGAAGTGGAAGCATGGGAAGCAGCAGGTGAAGAACCAGAAGATAAACTCATCAAGCTTGTGACAAAGATGAGAGGTCGGACAAAGATAGATGTATGTACCTACTCAGAAAGTCTGGATCCATAAGATTTAATAGACTAGTTCAGAGAGATATAGAAATACTTCGACATAGAGCAGATCGAGGACCCCAGATGGGTTAGAATTGCATGTCTAAGGTTGAAGGGTCATGCCTCATTGTGGTGGGACAATGTACAGGCTGACAGATTCAATAAAGGCAAGGAAAAGATCAATTCTTGGGATAGGATGGTCACCAAGATGAAGGGGAAGTTCTCACCGGGTGACTATGTGATTCCTTGTTTCGGAAGTTGCAGAACTTTAGACAAAAAAAGATGACCATGAAGGAGTACATGGAAGAGTTCTACAGATTGTCGATAAGGTCGGGACAAACCGACGAAAGAGAAGAAGTTGTCGTGAGATACGTGAATGGCTTGAAGTATGCCATATAGGACGAGTTGATCCTATCAAGGTCTAGAGCAGTCTGTGAATCCTACCAGTTAGCTCTGAAGGTAGAAGAAAAACTGTCGAGGAAATCCGCATTGACTAGAGGCAGGATGACTAGTCGGGGTAGGAAGACTGTTTTCGTCAAAGGAAAAAGTAGCGGAACCCGGAGAGAAGCCGTTGAAGACAGTCGACGTGCGGAAGGGACATCGACTAAGGAGAAAGCACAGGAAAATCGACGCGATGGTCGAGAGAACCTCGGTCGAGGTGCATATGGTCAAAGTGGTCCATCCAATAGAAAAGGAGCTGATAGACCAACTGTGGTTTGTTACAAGTGTCAAGGAGTCGGACACAAGGAATACGAATGCCTAGAGAACCTACATGCTGCAGAGGATTCTAAACCCAGACGTCAAAGATATGAGCAAGTCAACAAGAGGGCAGAGTCGACATCTGACAATAGTGAGGATGGAAAAATAAAAAGTTGAACCATGACGACTAGGAGGACGTTGGTTCAGCACGACTGACGCGATGAGAAAGAGTTGGTACAACGAAAGGCTATCTTTCAGACTAGAGTGCGGATAGGTGACTGGTATTGCAAGACCATAGTTGATGGTGGCAGTACAGAGAATCTTGTGTCGACAGAGGTCATCGACAAGGTGGGATTTAAATGTCGATAACATCCAACTCCATACAAGATATCGTGGTTGCAGAAGGGTCACCATGTGAAGGTAACCAAGCAGTTCCTGATTAACTTCAAGGTTGGGATGCTTGAAGACAGTGTAGTGTGCGACGTAATACCAATGGATGCATGTCATATGTTGTTAGGGAGACCATGGAAATATGATCTAAAAATGATATATGATGGTCGAGCCAACACAGTCACAGTGTGGAAAAATGACACGCGAAGAACTCTGAAGCCAAAGCAGGAGGACCAACCTGACTGCAAGCAGGGCGAGATAAACTATTGGGAGAAGCGAGTGTTGATGTGTTAAGCAAAGGAATTCCACACAGAGGGGGAAAAGAAGTTAAGATGTTTCTCCATCATTCTGAAAGTTCCATGTGTCGAAAGGTCAACAATGGAGAGAATTTTGGTCGAAGTCGAAGAGATACTCGACAAGTTCAAGAGCATAGTAGTCGACGAACCGCCGACGGGATTGCCACCGACAAGAAGCATATCCCACCAGATCAACTTGATTCCAGGGTTGATTTTTGCAAACAAGGAACTGCATAGAATGACTCCGAAAGAGGGTCAAGAACTCAATCGACAAGTCTAGGAGTTGTTGGATAGAGGATTGATCATAGAGAGTCTAAGTCCGTTCGCGGTACCAGCAGTATTAGCACCGAAGACGGGTGGAGAACGGAGGATGTGTATAGACTCCAGAGCTATCAACAAGATCACGATCAAGTATTGGTTTCCATTGCCAAGAATAGACGACTTGATGGATTGTTTGAGTGGAGCAAAGTACTTCACGAAGATCAACCTAAAGAGCGGTTATCACCAGATTCGGGTTAGAGAAGGATATGAATGGAAGACAATATTCAAGACGAGGGAAGGGCTATATTAGTGGTTAGTCATGCCATTCGGATTGACTAATGCACCCAATACATTCATGCAGTTGATGAATGAGGTACTGAAGCCATTCTTGGGTAAGTTCGTCGTAGTGTACCTAGACGACATCCTGATATTTAGTCGAACCAATACAAAACACTTGGGGCACATTTCACAAGTATTGTAGAAGTTGCATGAAGAGAAGCTGATGGTGAACCTGCAAAAGTGTTTCTTCATGAAGGAAGAACTGGTGTACTTGGGATTTGTGATCTCGGGTAAGGGGTTAGTGATGGACCCAGAGAAGGTGAAGGCAATATTGGATTGGCTGGAACCGACAAGCGCTACTGGAGTAAGAAATTTCCATGGAATTGCTAGTTTCTACAGGAAGTTCATCAGGGGATTCAGTCGAATATGTGCACCTTTGACAGAGTGCATGAGAAAAGGGAATTTCAAGTGGACGGAGGCTGCCCAAAGATATTTCGACAAGTTAAAGGAAAATTTCATTAAGAGCCCAGTGTTAGTGCTCCCATATTTCGACGAAGTTTTCCAAGTCGATTGTGACGTGAGTGGAATGGAAATTGGAATAGTGTTGAGCCAGGAGGGCCGGCCAATTGAATTCTTCAGCGAAAAGTTGGATGATACGAAGCGGAAATATTCGGTCTATGATAAGGCGTTCTATGCTATTGTCCAAGAATTGAAGAAGTGGAAGCATTATTTGTTTCCCAAGG
Source organism: Larix kaempferi (assembly GCA_027924585.1). Taxonomy (NCBI): domain Eukaryota; kingdom Viridiplantae; phylum Streptophyta; class Pinopsida; order Pinales; family Pinaceae; genus Larix; species Larix kaempferi. The sequence goes on along the minus strand of BSBM01000459.1, from coordinate 6,124,871 downwards.
AATTTGTGTTGTACATAGATCACCAAGCATTGAGGTACTTGAACACTTAGTTGAAGTTGAATCAGCGGCACATGAAGTAGGTTGAATTCCTGCATGGATATACCTTCATGTTGCGACATAAGTCGGGCAAGTCAAACAAGGTTGCGGACACACTGAGTCGAAAAGTTGCATTGCTGAACACGGCGACAATTCAAGAAACATGAATAGAGTCGGTGAAGGTAGAGTATGCGACCGACGAGGATTTTGTGAAAGCATGGCAGGCAAGTAGTGGACCATGGAGTGTCGACAGGACTCCATACTTGGATTATTTTATCCATGAGGGATGACTATTCAAGGGACAAAAGTTGTGTATTCCCAGAGGATCCGTAAGAGAGAACCTAATCCGAGAACTGCACAGTGGTGGATTAGCATGTCATTTTGGCATCGACAACACCAAGGCGTTCGTTGAAGAAAAGTATTATTGGCCAGGAATGACGAAAGATGTCGGTAAGTGGGTATGACAATGTCGAGTTTTCCAGTTGGAAAAGGGAAGAATTCAGAACACGGGGTTGTATACGCCATTACGAGTGCTGAATACCCCATGGGAGAACCTGAGCATGGATTTTGTGCTAGGATTGCCGAAGGCGCATCAAGGTAACAACTCAATCTTTGTTGTAGTTGAAAGATTTTCGAAGATGGCACACTTTATTCCGTGTCAGAAGACAAGTGACGCCACAAGAATAGTTGTACTATCCTTCAAGGAGATAGTCAGATTGCATGGGTTGCCGAAGAGTATCACATCGGACAAAGATACCAACTTTATGGGGAATTTCTGGAGAACCCTATGGAAGAAATTGGACACGAGGTTGCAGTTTAGCTCGACATATCATCCATAGAAAGATGGACAAACCGAGGTGGTAAACAAAAAATTTGGAAACCTTCTGAGATGTTTGACAACTGATAGACCCAAGCAGTGGGAGAATGTGTTGGGGCAAGCCGAGTTCGCGTACAACAATTCTGTGAATCGGTCGACAGGTTTGATCCCATTCCATATTCATTAGGGATGAAGCCCACATGGAGTGGTGGATTTGCTCGAGTTACCGACGGAAATCAGGAAAAGAACGGATGCAGAATCATTCACAGAGCACATGAAAGAAGTACATGAAGATGTGCGAAAGCACATAAAAAAGAGAAACACGACATATAAGTTGAGAGCTGACAGGAAGAAGAGGCTATAGTCATTCAATGAAGGATACTTAGTCTATGCTCATTTGCGGAAGGAAATATTTTGGACAGGAACTTATAACAAGCTAGAGCTGAAGAAGATTGAACCGTGTAAGATCTTGAAGAAGATTTCAGACAACGCTTATGTGTTGGATCTGCCGAAGGACTTGAGCATTTCACCAACGTTCAATGTCTCAGATCTGTACAAATTTGAAGAAGTTTCAAGCAGCGGAAGTGCATAAGTGTCAAACATCGATTGGACAGTGTGGATTCTAGATCGACACAAAGATGAAACCACTGAAGTACTAGAGGAATGGGAAGTTAGGCGTATGTGTAGTTTGCGAAAGAAAGAATACTTAATGCGATGGAAAGATGATGAGTTGCATGAGGTGACATGGATTTCCGAAGAAGAGTTCAAGGGACTGACGTAGCATTCGAGTTATTTTTCACCTGGGGAGTTTGATGTAGGAGCATTGGGGCCTAGGAAAAACAGTCGAAGTTGATCAACATGAGGGGTCGACCAGGGGGATTTCCGACGACCACTCATGCGAAGGAAGATTGGTTGTCGAAGTACATAAGTTGAGCAAAAGCTGTCGAGGTGCGTTGAAAGAAGGAGAAGTTTGAGATCGACATGTTGTCAAATCACGACATAGACAAGTTGAGGCGGAATCCAAGTGTGGAGGAAGGGGCGGACTGGCGAATCCATAGAAGTGAAGGAATCCTACAGATAAGTTGAAGGATGATGGAAGACAGTATGGTTGAGGTTAGTGATGGGACCGACTACTGTAGCAAATCTAGAGAAGATCATAAGTCAAGGAAGATTACTTGGTAGCCGTTCGGGGTTGCTAAGGAAGTTATGAGCAGTTAAGAAGGTGGTTGAAGACATGCCCTATGTCACCATAGGTGGAGGTTGTGCAGCACGGCCAGAGGGCGCTGAAAACTGTAGGTCTGCAGTATCAAGAGGATTCAGTAGACAGAGGAAGAGTGTCTTAGGGATTGGAGTGGACCTCGAGATGAGAAGCAGAGCAACAACAGTAGAATACCAGTGCGAAGGAACAGGAGAAGGGATCATTCACTCGGGAGTTGATCAGTAGATTGGAGAGAACAATCACTCATCAACTGAGTGCATAAGAGATCCGACACATAGCTCAGAGTTCTGCATCGAACCAAGAGAGGGTGAAGATCAACACACGGAGAGAGCACACCATTACTTATGTATATTGTAAAGGCTAAGGCCGACTAGTTAGTGTTTTATATTCCTTGCAATTCATCATTGTAATTGTAATTCAATTAAAGTAACAGAAGCTTGCTTCTGGCATCCTATTTACATCTAGTTCATCTGAACGTGTGTGTGTCGTGTGTATTCTTAAGCAAGAAGGTCTAGCCGACCTGCCTTGCGCCAATGACTTTCGACTCTATTAGCATATATATGCAATCACAAGATGACTATCCTTAGTTCCATAGTAGAGTTAAGACATAGGGTTTGTGCACATGATCCATGGTCTCTCACTTAACCGAGTTGAATTTAAATTACCCTGGATGTGGGAAGCATTAGTAATGACATATATTAACTAATGATTAATGCAATATGCCAATCCTGGACAAATGATAGAGGCAATGGAATAAAATTACATGGTGAACCTTTTTACCAGATAGATAGTGTGTGACCAGCATAACCCCACTATGATCTTTATGATCAAATCATGTCCACAGTATCATAAAATTAATGCGTTGACCTAGGGAATTTTCTTGGGTGACTCATGATGATAAAAGTATGCATAGTGAGTCTAGTGACTGCTTCTACCACATGTACATAAGAATGGATACAAGAAAATGATGCCCCATGTGTCATCATCATATCTCAACCAATGTTTTAAAATTCGACTCAAGCTTGGACTCAGCCATGACTTGGACTGGTTTGAATTTAATGAGTCAGCTTACTAAAAAATACATCAAATATTAAAAATTTAATGAAAAAAACTATTCTAAAGATTCCAAACCATTATTCCAGAACCATTGTCAAATGCGTCCATATACAGTCGTGAATTTCAACATTAAAAATTAGCAACTAAAGTTAGTGTATTGTTTACATATTGTCAACTTGATCACATGACTATCCATGAGTTTTAAAAGTCCAACAAACCTTGTGACATAGGTTGGATGTGAAGAGGCTTTCTCCTAATGTTATCTTTCTTTCTAGAGTGTCAGCTTTGGTAGTTGCATATGATCTATCGACTGTGTTTTTAATAACATTTTCTCTTGACATCGACTTTAGGTTTTGTTTATTTTTGTCCTATAAATTGAAGAACATTTTCCAGTTGTTATTGTAGTGTGAATTCTCATGTGGTGTATGCTCAAGGGAAGTGTTTGGTGCCAAATGATGTGTCCATTTCCATATCCAAATTATGCACATATGATCACATAGGTAATCTCTTGGACTAAAATGGTTTTTGTGATTTTTGCATCTTTTGTGAATTAAAATGCTTGGCAGTGGATCTAAACCTCATCTATTGGGGTTTTTAAATGCAGGAAAGGGATTTGACTCATATTAACCACTTAAATCTGTGTTTTGAAGAAATTATATGGGTTTGTCATGTGCAGTGCCCTAGTTTGGGCTAGCCTGGAAGTAGACAATAGATGTGGGTCAGTCATAGGTGTGGAATATCATGGGCCAGTAGGTGTGTTTCTCTTCAACCACTTGAATAGGATTTTGGGATAAAGGTTGGATATTGGAGTGCACAGTTGATTATTGAGAAAATTCTCACCCCACAGGTGTTGGAGGTGGATGATTTGGATTCCACCTTTGGAGGAGTGGGTGGGTTTGGGAATCCACCAGATGACTATTCCATTATTTTCAAACCTTTATTTGCAAATCTAACACTACAATTATTTTTGGTGCTTGTGGAATTCCAACTATCCTTGTCCTCTAATTTGTTCCATTAGAGTAAATTCCAAGCATGTTTACTATGGTTAGTTTCAATATCTAAAATTAGCACCAAAACCCTTCTTGTATGAATAGCATTAAATTTTCCCATCTAAAGATATTATTGCTAAGTCTGATCATTCACATTAGTAATCTTAGCCATTATGGTATGATTTTTTGTCTAAGGTTTATCCACATTTATAAGTTTACTTTTCATTATTATTAACAATTTAACACAGGACTAATCCTTAAATTGATGCTTCATATCTGAAGTATATATTATTGACACCTAACCAAATTGTGATTACATATGGTACATTTTCATGTGCATTCATTGACTATATTGTGGGACTAAATCACTAGGCAATACACTTGGTCATTTGTCATACTACAAGAGTTGATTAGTGATCACCTTCAAAATCATTATATGCATACTCAGATTTGATATACAGTGAACCTAATCAATTCTTTGGTCATTTTCACCATTACTTTGCCTGCATATACTACAGTTTATGCTATGATATTTTATGGGTCTATGTTGATGCAAAATTGATCATTTTTTGTTTTCACAAGACCTCTTTTGTCACAACCATAAATCACTATCTTACTGGTGTAGCATATGATAGTCCTCTAATCAAAATTATATTGCAATCATTATGTGATTTGTATGCACCAAACCTTATAGTATTAGCTCAATTGTTTGTTGACATTATCTCTAATCTCTATCTTGAATATACAATGATCTAATCATCCTTTTGCTGGTATAATACAATGATGATCTATAGATCAATATAACATTTCATTTTCCAGGGTTTTATCAATGCTTAGGGAACTTGTTTGCTGATTAATTTGATCACCGCATCCACATTCTTGTTGGCTATCACATACTCCTTGATGTACACAACCCTACAGATCCTAAACTACATTATCACAATCAAGTTACTATTGTCATTAAGGCTGTTATATACTATTGTCATTAAGGCTGCTAGGATGTGGAAGTTAGTTGTGAATTAGATAGACAATGTAGGTAGATAGGTGTATCATGAAGTTAGGAAGAAAACTTGCTTAACTATGTATGTTGAAAACCTTTGTTGAGTCATGTGTCGTAACTCAATAACTTATAAAATTGTTCATTAGATAATATATTTAGTTAAGTAAATTATCAAACATTGCAAATTGTGTTTAAGAATGCATCAGTAAACAATAAATTTTGTGATTATGAATGTTGTGTGGTTAAGTACTTTTAGTGTACCTATGCGATCTATGTAAGCCTTAGCTACAGTTACATAAATCATCTACATGTATATATGAATTATCTATTGAAAAATTGCGTGGTTGTGTTGTGATTCTAAATAATCACTATGTACTTGCTTGTGCTTAATTAATAATTAACTTAAATAGTTATGTTGAATTATTCAATGAATGGTTATTAATTAGGTTATGGTAAGATATTAATAAAAGGGATTAATTATGTAAAGGATCTTGCCGATTAAATAATTGAATAGGTTGTTTGAATGACTTAGGTGATAATGAATAAGATCATGTTGTCAAATGGGGATAAGTGTGAACTAATCAAATTATTAGGAATAAAAAATTGGTAAGGTGAACATTTAAGTTAGAAAAAATAATTGTAGATAATTAATTGATATAACATTATGTATAAATCATTGATATTAATCATTTATTGTCGTGAATGAACCATCATTAAAATTAAGGATGATGTCGTGATTAGTTACCATATTCTAATTATAAATCAATATGTTAAAATATGCTTTGAAAATATTTAATAAATATTATAAATTAAATTATGAATTGTGTATTGTAGTAGTCAATGAATAATTGAATGGTATTTAATGAGGATAAGTCTTATTAAATGTGAAATTTACGGTTGACAGGTGACCCCAACCCATGCATTATAATAATATATTAATTATGAATTGGAGTCCAATTGTTGGGCTCGAGAAAACTTGGCAAGAGGAAAGCATTAACTTTGGGGGGGATAAGGGTAGTAAATGTAGAGGGAAGAGTCGGTAGGAAGGAGGATAAGGGCCGGAAGAATGGAATTTGGGGGAAGGGGATTACCTTTTGATTTCGAAAGAGGAAGAAATTTAGAAGAGGAGAAGTAATCAGGAAATTGGGAGAAGTTACAGGAATTACAGTAGAGGAGGCTTGTTTTTCTGATCGAAAGGAAGAGGTTCAAAAGGGTTGGACTGAGTGGTTAGGTTTTGGGCTCGAGGGGTCCAAGAAGCAATTCTTGGAGCTAGGTGGTTGGATAGACCATCCAGTTGGCAGGGAGGCATACCAAGTTTTGGTGGTTGAGTATTCCAAGGGTTGGGAAAAATTTTACAGGTCTTTAATTGGTGTTTAAATTTTTTCTTGCAAGAACAATTGTTGAATCAGAAAATACAAATATGATGCTTAATCTCTAAATTAGTTTAATTTCTAAATTGTGATAGATGAGTTATATCTGCAAATGAAATTTAATATTTTATGATCTTCACATTTACACAACAAAATTTACTTGCTTTCTACCTGCACAGAGAAACGTTAATATTTTGAAAGAATTCAACAGAAAGAAAACTTTGAATTATAATGGAATTTACTTTATTTTACAAGAAACCAAGGATGGCCCCTTACACTTTTGCAAGTATTAAAACCTCAATCCAATTCACTTTTTTGGGTGACACTATCAATTTGTATTTGAGAATTTCATTGTGATCTTGTTGCTTTGAAGCTTGACGTTTCATTTGGAATTTAACAATATTGCTTGACATTATTGTAATTGCTCTAAGTAGTGGTTGAATATATATTGTTGCTTGAGATTATAATAGGGTTGAAAACTTAAAATTAGTATCTTTTCTCTTAGTCAATTCGCACAATTTTCATACTTGTTTGGTTACTCACATTGCTACAAGAGTTTTATTGCTTTAAGGGATTTGATGGAATGTTAAGTTTTCACATGGTTGGTAATTTGGGGTTCTTTCCCTAATCTAATATTGGTTGATAGTACTCATAATTTAAGTAGATGATCTTAAGTACATTAACGGAAATCTTTTTGAAACTGATATAATGAATAATGATCATTTCATTAACCATAAAAGTGTGGTATCATAAGTTTCTAAGCATGTTCATGCTATACATATCCTGGTGCTAGACATATTTCCTTTTTCATACTAAGATTTGTTATAAGTATTGCCATCTTACAGTTCTAGATTGATCTCATACAATTTCTCATGATGAACTTCAAAGGATTCAATGCTTGATTTATTTCAATGTTGGTTCAATAAGTTGTTGACAAGTGGTTATTATTTTCATTGTCATTCCATTGATGTTGATTTATTGATGCTATGAAGTGGTGATTATAAATAATACATTGATACATTGTTCATATTGGAAGTATTTTACGTTCATATTTGGCTCAAAGACACATGAGTGGAATGGAATTCCAAAAAAATATACTTTTCCTTAACCCTACATGACCACAAATTTCCCAATCTTGACATCCTGAATTTTCTCTAGATCCAAGTCACCATAAGATTTTCGTTTTTTTTTTCCTTTATATATTGGCAACTTTAAAGCACTTCTTCCAAGTGTGGTGTAGTTTATGCACTTTCAGAATTTCTTAAACCTTGATGTACAATTTTGTAGGATATCACTAATTCAGTATAGTGACCTATACATATTTTTGTTGCACATATTTATGTAGGATATCAGTAATTAACTATAGTAACCTACACAGATTTTTGTTGCACAATGCAAAGTATGCATTGATGGTTTTATGCTCAAAAGAATGCATCTTATTGTATTCAACTTTGTACACCTTACCCGCTCTTTACAAAGAGTACATTGCGCAATTCATGCTCTTAGTGTACATCCTATTGAATTATATCTACAGTTCGTGGTCCTTTCATGGTGATTGAGGACACAAATGAGGAGATGACTTATTCTCTCTCCTCTTTCAGTGATGGCTTCTAGTTCCAGCACAAGTTGACATGTTCTTGGTGAGTTTTTTCTTATGTAATCATTTTATGTCTTTATATATTTCTTCTTTAAGCTGTATTTTATCTCTTTGTAGCTTTGTTCTTATATCACATACCTTTTCTTATTGTCATTAGTGTAGCTATAGGCACTGTTTTTGCAGTCTCACTATGTATTGTACTGATTGCACTATTTTAGTTCCATTGACCCACTTTTGTGGTCATTCATTGGATATTATTGAAATTATCTTATCTAACTGTTAACTATGATTTGTGTAATATTGCAAATTATTTGGGATGAGTTTCTGGTGAAAAATAGTAGCTTCTCAATCCCATTGTGTATTAGTTTTATCCTTGGACAAAATTTTAAACTTATGGTCACTTTTAGATTTGTACCTGTGTTTTCTTCAATTCAGAACTGCACAATTCAATTGAAGAGCTTAAAGGAATGACCGAGGACTTAAAAATCAGGTACTTCACTCAGTTCACTTTGCATACTGTCCTAGCCATGAACACGTAGGGAGTAGAATGTTGTGTCCATGAACACGTAGGGAGTAGAATGTTGTGTTGGTGTTTTTTTATAGGATGAAACATGTGTATATAAAGGCACATACATGCTACAAATGGAGGCCTTGATTTTGGATGAGATGGCACCCTGGTGTGTGCAGAATGAAGCAGACAACATGCCCTTTGTACAGGCACGTTAATACCATTTGTATAGAGGCAGGGGCTAAGGAAAAGCAGGCCATACATTGGTGTATCACTTAAAGGAAACCTATAATCATTGTCTGAATATCTCGATCAGAATTCGAGTTTTGAGTACTTTTTTTTGAATAATTGCATTATGGCTATATCTTGTTTTCAATATTAATAAGGGATTATTATGTTTTAGCATCTTGTATTTTTTTTATGAAAATGACAAGCAAGAATCTACTAGAGATGCTTGAATTTTATTTTCACATTTATCAACAATTTTATGCTAGTTTAGCATTTTCTTGGTGTAATCTCTGAAGAGCATAAGTTGAGAAAGGGAAAAAACATAGTAATTTTCCCAAAAGATTGCAACAACTTTTCCTCATGAAATCCCTGGTTTCATTTGTTGGATATCTCATTATTTTAAATGAGTTGGGATTAATGTTCATGGTTATGCAATTTTGTTGTCTACAATATTCACTTCCTCAACCTAAAGGTGGAAGGGAAGCAGTGACCAAAAATCCCATTTTGCGGAAAAATCAGCTCGCTCACCAAAGCCAAAAAATCAGTTTCAAATAGAGTAAGTTCCTTCGGTATCTTATTCCACTTCAAGCTCCAATACAGGAAGCTTTATCTATTTTCCTCTTCAATACGAGAAGAGCTCCACTTCAGGCTCCAATACGAGAAGCTTTAGTTAGTTTCAGTGGAAAATTATTTCCAAATGGCAATCATTTCTCTCGTCATAAGCGTTAATGTTTTCTTATTTTTGTAATGATATGGAAGACTTCATGATTTTAATGCTGGCCTTTTGTATTTGAGATTTGGAGTTGGATTATTTTTACTTTTGAAAATAAGTCACTAAGTCCATGCCATGGACATTGAAGGTGTTATTTAATTACATTTATTTGGTCTCTCGATTCAACATAGGAGAGCCATTAATAAATTATATTACATAAAGATATATTATTGTGCACAAAATGGTTCTATTTGTTAGATTATATTGTTTGTGCCATTTTTTGTAATATTATATTTTGTGTTATTTTCTTGCTTTATTTTAGCATAATAAGAACATCCTTGTTATTGTACTCCATATTTGAATCAAAATTCATCAACAGAAAGGCTCTAAATTATTTCTTTCTCTATCCCAACATTTCCACAAGATAAATAACTTGATGTGGATTGCTTGCATTATGTTTTTATAGGAATGCTTAAAAATAAGAATAATGCCAATGCATGTTTTTATTATTACCCAACAAGTTATTATGGAACCGAAATCATACTCCCCAAATTGTTAATTTTTATGAAAAAAAACCATAAATTCATACCCCTTGAATGGGTTTTGGACATCATCTATCCTTCTTGTTGGCATTGTTCCAAGAGTCATTGGTGCAGGGGGGAGATGACCACAGTCTGTCCAACCCACACCTTCCCAGGAAATAGGGTGATTCTTGAAATCGAACCCCCCAGACTTAGCTAAAAACCAGCTAGTCCCTTCTCAATGGCGGCCCTCCTCTCCAAACTGAGCTTTCTGCAACCTTCTTATGGTCAGAACTGACCTTCCGCAAGGATCTTGCGGAAGCACCTTCCTTCTGCAATTACAATGCCTTCCGCAATGATCCTTCCACAAGCGCCTTCCCCTAACAGTCTTTCTGCATGCTCCTTTCCACAGTTTGCGGATTGCGGGTTGCAGGCTCGTGTCTTGTGATTTCTCGAAAACACTTCCGCAATAACTCTTCTGCAACATGGCTTCCGCAATCTATCACCATTCACCCCCACGCTATTTCCTTCTGCAGAACGCTGTAGCAGTCGTCGATCTCTTGCGGGTTTGATCTCATATGTTGATCTATGATCTCACAAAATACTTTGAATCAAATTGCAGATTCGCTATCTCCGACGCATGTTCACTTGATGGATTCTTTCCCCACCATCGATATTCCTTTCGGCTTTGATCTGAGTCGTCCAACCTCTATTTAGTCATTTCGACTGCGCTCGAGGCTTTCTTCGTTGATTGATCAAAGAATCGATCAATCCAATTCGATTCTTCGTTCAGATCTAAGGGAAACTAAATGCAAACAAGAAATCTACTTAAGCTACTTCACGACGGTCGGGCTATAAACGATTTGGGTTTCTTAACTGCATATGGAAATCACACAGATACGAAATAGAGACTCATTCACACATAAATCAGGTCAACAATTTCACACAGCTCTACCTGACAGAATCTCAGATCATTCTTCATTCAGATGTATAGTAACCCAATCGAATACACAAAACTTATAAATGCACTAACAGATAGCTATAGAATTTACATTCCAACCAACACGACCAACCCCCTTCTCATTTAGCTCTCCCCTTTTTATCCATTCGGCTCCCCCCCAAAAACAGAATGGTCGAACATCCAAAAAAACTCCTAACAGACTCTCCTCCATCACTAAAGGAGTCACTATCGTTATTCGACTAACTACCTATCTGGCTCGATCTCCACGCAGGGAGTATCAAATTGCCACTACGTTCTATCGCTTCACAAACTGACAACAAACTATTCGGTTACACACTTGAAAATATTTCAAACTACTTGACAAAGAAAATTCCCTTCATGACAACTCGCCCTCCTGCCAGCCACAACATGTGAACATGTAATCACATATCTAACTCAGCATTGATGCTCCTCCATCAAACTCCCAAGGTTAAAATTTTGAACTCTTGTTCAGTAAATCAGTGACTGAGAAACTCTTTGCCTCCAATTCTTTAGCACTCATCTATGTAGAATCTTCTATAGAATGTCCTTCCCATTTGATCAAGTATTCCAAGTAGTCTCTTTGTCTGGTACTTTTCACTACTCTAGTAGCCAAGATTGAATCAGCTTCTGATGGTTGGGCCATAGGCATCTACTTCAGCCACTGCAGATCCCCCACTTCTGGTACTTATCCTGTATCATCTGTAACATAATTATACAGGTATGCAACATTAAAAATAAGTGATATACCAATCCCTATTGGCATTTCCAATTCATAGGCATTAGTTGAAAACTTTATGAGTATTTTGCAGGGGCCAATCTTTTTCATTTTCAACTTCCTATACTCTCCTTTTGGAAATATCTTTTTCCTCGGATGTGCTAAAACCAAATCTCCTACTTCATAGTTTTTCTCTCTTCTCTTGGAATCTGCTCTGGTTTTGTAACTATTGTTACTCTCTGCAACCTTACATCTCTGGAATAGGCCTGTGAACTTTACATCTCTGTCAGATACAATGCTCCTAGGTAAACCATGTAGCTCACAACTTCATTGAAAAACAAGTTAGGAATGTGTGTGGCATCACTAGTCTTATAACATGGAACGAAATGTGCCATCTTAGTAAATCTATCCACCACTACAAAAATAGAATCATTTCCCTTTCGAGTCTTTGGAAATCCCAAGATGAAATCCATACTCACAAAATCCCAAGGCCCAGTTGGAATAGGAATTGGTGCGTATAAGCCGGTGTTCTGGATTCTCCCCTTGGCATGCTGACATACCCTACATCTGCTCACAAACTTTTCAAATTCAGACGTCATCTTTGGCCAAAAATAGAAATGGCTCAATTGTCCAAAGCTTTTATCACTTCCAAAGTGACCTGCCACTCCTCCATTGTGTTTCTCCTGTATCAAATTCTCTCTCATGGAACATTTGGGAATACAAAGTTTATTGTTTTTAAAGAGTAAGCCATCTTGCAACATATGCTCCATCCATGGCTCGCTGTCCACCTCCACAGGATTCTGACAAACTCTGTATGCATCCTGAAAATCAATTTCAGTTTCATACAAACCTCTTAAGTGCTCAAATCCCAAGACTTGGATATGATTTTCTTGCACAACCAATTATTTCCTACTTAAGGCATTATCTACTCGATTTGATTGCCCACTTATGTGCTTTATCACGAAGGTAAATTTTTACATGAACTCAACCCACTTGACATGTTTCTGATTCAACTTAGGTTGTTGCATGATGTACTGCAATGCATGATTATCAGAAAACAAAACAAACTCTCTAGGCATCAGATAATGTCTCCAATGCTTTAGTGATTGGACAATAGAATAGAATTCCTTGTCATAGGATGAATACTTATGTTTTGAATCATTCAACTTTTCGCTGAAATATGCTATAGGTTTGTCTTCCCGACTGAGTACAACTCCAATTGCTACTCCACTGGCATCACATTTCACTTGGAAAGGATGTTTGAAATCTGGTAATTTCAATATTGGTTGCTCAATAATCTTCTTCTTGAAGAACTGAAAGCTCCTTTCAACCTCTGCTGTCCATTTAAATGGTTGTTTGTCCTTTCTAATTGTTTCAATGATCGGTGCACAAATACCACTGAAATTATTTATGAACTTCCTATAAAAACTTGTCAATCCATGGAAACTTGTTACCTCAAAAATGCTTCGAGGTGAAGACCAATCAATGATTGCTTGCACCTTTTCTGGATCCACTTTCAATCCATCTCTTGAGATAACAAAACCTAAATACACTAGTTCTGATTTCATGAATGTACACTTCTTCACATTCAACAACAAGTTTTCCTTTTGTAACTTCTCCAAGACACATCCCAGGTGCTTCAAGTGTTCTTTTTCTGTTTGACTGAAAATCTAAATATCATCAAGGTAAACTATCACAAACTTACATATGAAATATCTCAAGACTTCATTCATTAATCTCATGAAAGTGCTTGGTGCATTGGACAGTCCAAATGGCATAACCATCCAATCATACAACCCATCATTTGTCTTAAAGGTTTTCTTCCAGTCATCTCCTTCTCGAATTCTAATCTGGTGGTATCCACTCTTCAGATCTAATTTTGAAAAACATGTTGCCCCAATCAGGAAATCCATCATGTCATCCATCCCGGGTAATGGAAATCTGTATCTGATGGTAAACGTGTTAATTGCTCTAGAGTCAGTGCCCATCCTCCATTCACCATCCTTCTTTGGGGTAAGTACTGCTGGTACTGCACATGGACTCAGACTTTTCTGAACCAACCCCTTGTCTAACAATCCTTATACTTTCCTTCTAACTTCTTCATTCTCTTGAGGTGTCAACCTGTATGCTGCATTGTTTGGTAAGCTTTCTCCAAGAATAAAATCAATATGGTGACTTATATCCCTCTTCGGTGGTAACTCATTGGGAAAATCATCTACCACAATGTCACTAAACTCTCCTAGCATATCCTAAATCTCCTCGGGCATATCTGTAATATTAGTCTTCATCACTACCACTCTAGGATTACATACCACAGCATAGTTCAGTCCCTTCTCATCAAATTGCTGCAAATACTATTTCCCTTTCAATATCGGGACTTTAGATGCTTGCTGCTCTGTTGAACTTTCTCCTTGCAAAGGATGAAGAATATGTTTTATCCCATATTGCACGAAACTATGACAATTCCTCCTACCATCATGCACTACCCTTTTGTCAAATTGCCATGGTCTCCCTAGAAGAATATGGAAAACATCCATGGGCATATCATCACATATAATATTGTTCTTATATGTGCCTACTTGAAAATCAACTTCACATTGTTCACTTACCAGGATTTGATGTCCTTTATGCAGCCATGATACTTTGTATGGAACAGGGTGTTTGGTCCTCTTCAGACTCAGTTTCTCCACCATCTTTGTGGAAACACGATTGTCGGTGCTCCCACTGTCAATCACCATCTTACAACACTTCCCTTTTAATTTACACATGGTTCTGAATAAAGCCTTCCTTTGAGCTAGTTCCACCTCCTCCTTTTCAGGTTTCAATAAGACTTTGTTCATCATCAAAGACTCTCCCTTCTCTGGCATATTCTCAGCCATCGTCGTCTGCTCTTGCTGCTGCTCATTCCGAGCTACATAGGATCCTCTCTGTCCTATGTCTTCTTCCTCAGGGCATTCAAAGGATTTGTGCCCCAATTTGTTACACTTGTAACACCTGTAGGCAACTTCTCTGCCTCTTCCTCTACCTCTACCTCCTTGGTAAGGTCTTCACTGTCTTGGGTCACCTCCTCTACTTTGGTGCTCCTGCTCGTTTAAGTTACTAGGTTCTCCTCCTTGTGTTGCAAACCTTCCTCTTCCAGCTATTTTCCCCCTTCCTCTGGCTGAAACTCTTCCCCTGTTGAAGTTCTGCGTCCTCACTAATTTCTCTTCTGCTCTCAACGAACATTGGTATGCCTCTTCCATGGTTCTTGGTGATATCATATTGATCTCATCCTGAATCTCCATCCTTAGAACATTGACATATATAGCAGCCTTCTCTGCTAATTCTTCCACATAACCTGCCCTTAGGTTCACTTTGTAGAACTCTTCAGTATACTATCTTACAGTTAATAATGTTTTCCTAAGGTTCTGCATTTGTGTGTACAATGTCAGCTAATAATATTTGGGTAAGAACTTGGCTCTCATCTTAGATACCATCCTATTCCAGCTCTTTATCAACGGTTTGTTCTTCCTTCTCCTTTCAGCTTGCACACTATCCCACCACAAGGACGCATGTCCTTTCAACCTTGTTACTGCAAATATGACCTTCGTGTTCTCTTCGACTTCATCATACTCAAAGTACTTGTCTAACTCGTTGATCCAATCAATGAGGTGTTCAGTAGTGAGACTTCCCTCATAGGTAGGAAACTCAGGTTTTGGTCTTGATGTTGCTCCAAGAATTGACCGAAAGTATCTCAGCTCAAGTGTCTCTTGCATGGGTGCTGCTTCTTCTCCTTGTTCCTCTTCTTCAGGGTCACTCACATTGCCTGCTTCTGGTTCTCTTCGTCTAGCCATCTCCACAGCTTCCATACTTGCTCGCATTTCTCTCATTTCCTCCATGACCTCTGCATTCGTTGTTGGTCTTCCTCTGTCACGACCTCTTGCTCGGCCCACACATACTGCCATGTCTTTCTTCTGTTGCGCTGAGCAGATCCCACTCTGATACCAAAACTGGTGCAAGGGGGAGATGACCACAGTCCGTCCAACCTGCACCTTCCTAGGAAATAAGGTGATTCATGAAATTGAACCCCCAAGACTTAGCTGAAAACCAGCTAGGCCCTTCTCAATGGTGGCCCTCCTCTCCAAAATGATCTTTCCACAACCTTCTTACGGTAAGAACTAACCTTCCGCAACGATCTTGCGGAAACACCTTCCTTCCGCAATTACAATGCCTTCCGCAAGCTCCTTCCCGCAACAGTCTTTCTGCACGCTCCTTTCTGTAGTTTGCAGATTGCAGATTGCGGGCGCGTGTCTCGTGATTTCTCAAAAACACTTATGCAATAACTCTTCTGCAATGTGCCTTCCGCAACCTCTCATTGTTAACCCCCATGCTATTTCCTTTTGCAGAATGTTGTAGCAGCCTTCGATCTCTTGCGGGTCTGATCTCATCCATTGATCTATGATCTCGCAGAATAATTTGAATCATTTTGTAGATTCACTAACTCCAGCGCACGTTCACTTGATGGATTCTTTCCCCGCTGTCGATCTTCCTTTCGGCTTTGATCTGAGCCATCCAACCTCTGTTTAGTCGTTTCAACTGCGCTCGAGGATTTCTTCGTTGATTGATCAGAGAATCGATCAATCCAGCTCGATTATTCGTTCAGATCTAAGGGAAACTAAATGCAAACAAGAAATCTACTTAAGCTACTTAACGTCGGTTGGGCTGTAAATGATTTGGGTTTCTTAACTGCATATGGAAATCACACAGATACGAAACAAAGACTCATTCACACAGAAATCAGGTCAAAAATTGCACATATCTCTCTCAAATCATTCTTCATTCAAATGTACAGTAACCCAATCGAATACAAATAACTTCTAAATGCACTAACAGATAGGTAGAGAATTTACATTCCAACCAAAACGACCAACCCCCTTCTCATTCAGCTCTCCCCTTTTTATCCATTCGGTTCCCCCAAAAAACAAAATGGCTGAACAACCAAACAAACTCCTAACAGACTCTCCTCCATCCCTGAAGGAGTCACTGTCATTATTTGACTAACTGCCTATTTGGCTTGATCTCCACGTAGGGAATATCAAATTGCCACTACATTCTATCGCTTCAGAAACTGACAACACACTATTCGGTTACACACTTACAAATATTTCAAACTACTAAACAAAGCGAATTCCCTTCATGATAGCTCGTCCTCCTGCCAGCCACAACATGTGAACAGGCAATCACATTGCTGACTCAGCATTGATGCTCCTGCATAAGTCATCATTTGATTGCATTGAAATTTTTATGAAGTAGCCTCAACTTTGGATTGGGAACATACTTAGGACCAATGCTCGACCTCCTTCTTGCTTGGTGCCTCTAAGGTAGATCTCCGTGTGAAACTAGCCTATAGAAAATGAGGACGACAATGAAATTCAGATGCTCTTGTTGATCTTAAGCACCAAATTTATGCATTTGATAAGGAATTTGCAGCCAAGAGGCAATATTGTTAGGTCCTAGTGATTTTCAAAAATTATTTGGTATTAAAAATAAATAGGGGTATTAAAAATGACACGGAAAAAATGATACCTAAGATATTTGGTAAAAAATAGGGGTTTTAAAAATTAAAATGATGTATTGGGACGGGGGTTCAAAAAAAGGTTTTTGGGAGGTATTTTTCAATATTTTGTGAAAATAGGGGTATTCTTTAGCATCATACAAATGAACGTGCTATGATGCCTGTTCACTGAGTGAAACCCTCGTGTATGGATGGTGGTATCTCATTTCCGTAGAAATTCCTTACTTGGTGATCGTTCATCCAAATCGGCATGACAAGTAGTTGATTTTACATTTATGAAATGTGCAACGACCATAGATGACAACAAGTTCTCACCTTATGTTTGCGCCATCTAGTTCTCTCAATTTAAGGCCTTACCTTTTCCCTCTCTCTTCTGCTGATAATGGAATATATCTTCTATTGATAATGGAAATCTTATAGATCCTTTCAAAGTCCACAAACACACATTGCCGAGAAAAGACAAGGTTCCATTGAGTTGATGGACATCATTACCATATCCCATGTTATTTATTATTATTTTTTCAAACTGGGTTCTGAGATTTAAGTTCTTTGCAAATTTTCTCGATTTTGGAATTGAACCGAGGTTTATTAAATTTTCAAAATCAATCTTAAAACATAGGAATGTCGTTATGTATATCCAAGATAACCAATTATATCCAAGCATTGGCTATGCTTATTGCACAATCTGTTGCATATTTCACCAATGGTTCATATGCACAACAAGATGATCACCATCAACTAAAAAAAAAATATTGTTATGGGTAGGGCAACGAGCAATGTTATCCTGCAATTTATGGGTCCAATCAAGATGAGTAAATTGTGCACTCGGAGTGGTCATGCAAATTGTGTACACACGTAGATCTAGCCCTCCTAAATTACCAACCTATGCTATCATGGCATTTGATAATTACATTGGTCCTCCATGGGATCAATCTCAACCAAAGAACATACCAATTCCACCATAAATCGAAGTAACAAAAAACAAATCCCCTCAAGATGGCTTGGGAATTGACTATCCATAAATCCCAAGGATTCACATTAACAAGGCTTGGCCTTGACGACGATGTCAAGGCTTGACATTCACGGCGATGTCACGCACTACAACATTAGAAGGAATATGAATTGCACAATCATTCTCTTTAACGATATGCAAAGATGAAAGACACTCCATATGTCTCACTTCAGAAAAAGGAAAAGGCACACCTTCATTCTCTGTCCCTTTCACACTTAAAATTGCAATTCTCAATCCTTGCACTCCCTGTACCAAATGAAAATACAAATGTTGATTTCCAATATATTTAGAGCGAAACTTGATCACTACCTAGCCCTTTATTATTTTACTCACATATGTATACTTTTTCATATGACAAATTAATATACAATTCATTTTACTTGTCATCGATTACATGGGCTTCTATTTATTGCTTATTAGTACTTGCAACAAAGTTTTACTTTCAATTTCATCCGCTACTATCCCTACCATAAATTAACTAGACTTACTTTCAAACATATCAAATTATATTGTTTAAGTACAAACAACTTTTTTTCATTTTACACCATATTGAAATTCTTCTAGACGTTTCATTTTCCTTGGCTTTGAAAATATGCTAGTTTTTTTTTAACCTTGCGAAAAAAAGCATACTATTGATATTCAAAGTTTGAATCAAATAGTACATGATTAGGTCTATCATAGAACCAGACTGTCCACAAAGCAACCCTATCATAGAGAGCCTCGACAGTACAAAATTACATCATAAAAGATGCCAATAGTCCAAAAGCCATAAGAAGCATAAAACAGAATCAAATCATGATATTATAAGAACCTGAATCAATCATCTGATTCTCACAGAATTCTTCCCATATCACATAATCCTCCTCGCCTACAAGAGCCAATTTAGACAGACAGTCTGCCTGAGCATTGAATTCCCTGAAGGTATGCACCAAAGTAACCGAACCGAGAAGACTGAGCTCATCCTTTATTCTCGTACACCAGCTGACCAAATCCAAAACTTTAATGTCATATTAACCGCGTGCCCAGTCAATAGTCACACGTGAATCCCCAAAGAACTTCACATCAACTAACCCAAAGATATTTGCAACTCTGACAACACACCACAAAGCCAAGAGCTCTGCCTTCATATTAGAGCCTCTACCACACTTTAGACGAAGTGAAAAGTAATGAGACTGGTTTAAAAAGATAACTCCACTAGCGCCACAATCACCAAAATTGGCAGCCCCATCAAAAAATAGGACCGGCTCCTTGATGATGAAATGAAATTCCCCAATATTTCTAGGAACCGAAGCTAGTATATCTGTCTAAGACTGCAAAAAGTGTGAAAGGATAATATTGAAAGAGCCTTGAACATTCAGAGTATGATCTTCAAAAGTAGCCTTATTTCTAACAAACCAAATGGACCAACATATAAATATAGGCAGTGTTAGATACTGTTTACAATTCCACGTCCACTCCAGAAGACAGACATCCACAGTAGTACCACTCCATTTATAAACAATACCAAAAGATTGATAGAACTTGTCCCAAAGTTCCACAGCAAATGAGCAATCTATGAAGAGATGAGAAGCAGTCTCCTGATGAGCTTTACATAAAATACAACAATTAGGACCAACCCAGCCGATCCCAGACAAATTGTCCCAAGTCTTTAAGCGATCCAGTAACAGGAACCAACTAAAACATTTCAATTTCAATGGCATATTCTACTGCCAAATCTTCTTGTACCACCAGTTATTAGGGAAAATACATCGTCTTTTGATAATGCAGTCATAAGCTGATTTTGCAGTAATGTTACCCGAAACTTCATTACCACCCCACACCACCATATCATCATCAGCATTAAGCCGAATAACAACAGCATTTAAACCATGAATATAAGTTTCCCATTCTTCAATCAAATCCGGTGGCAGATTTAAATCACCAGTGTTAAGCCAGTAACCAGAGACAACATTTTTAACAATAGAATTAATAGTAATCAGCCCAGTCCTTCTAAAAAAAGTAGACAATTCAGTCGAAAATATATAATTTCCTTTGAGCCCAAGAACTGGATCAACTCCAATAGCCACCTTCGATCCATTACCAACTTTCCAGCAAAGAAAATAAGCAAACCAACAGTAAACCTTCATAAATCCTCTCCAAATAGGGGAGACTCCCCTTAGCTTCTTCTTAGGCTGTCTCAACCAGAAAAAAAAAATCTTGGTATTGATATATTTAAGATAAATTACCCGAAACCAAAGAGATCCACCATAGATAGCCTTCCACATACTCTTCAGTCGCAAAATATAACTGAAAACAGACAGATCCTTTAAACACCAACCTCCTGAAATATAAGAGATAATCTCTCCCACCCAACCAAGGTCCGACTAGCTCGTTTCAAGCCTCCAGTCCATAAGAAAGTTTATTTTAACATGTCAAACATTCAAGGGTTGTATATATTATAACTCTTCAAAGTTGAAGAGTACTCTACCTTCAAATATCATCCATGACAACGATTGAAAGATAACTCCAGTAATCAAAAGCTTAAGGCGGCTAATAAAAGTCAAAGTTGAATAGTACTCTGCCTTCACATATCATCCATGACAACGATTGAAAGATAACTCCACCAATCAAAAGCTTAAGGCGGCTAATAAAAGTCAAAGTTGAATAGTACTCTGCCTTCACATACATTCCATGACACCGATTGAAAGATAACTCCACGGTCCACCAATCAAAAGATAAGCTTAAGGCGGCTCATAAAAGTTGGAATTTTTGGACGGGAAACCCACCAAGTATAACTATAAGCTCTTTTACTATATTACGCGTTCTTCTATCGATGTGCCTTGTCTACAGCCTGTACATGCACTCTGTTCCGCTCTGCTCTCCCTGGTAGCAACAAGTCTCAATGAATATGGGATGGTTACTATGGTATTCTGCTACGGCGATCATCTCAATCATCATATTCTTTGGTTTGAATGTGTGGAGGAAGACGTACTGTAGGCTTCCTCCGGGACCTCCAGGATGGCCCATTGTCGGAAATTTGTTTCAGTTGGGCAACAATCCCCCCGAGTCCATGTTCCACCTCGCTACCAAATACGGGCCTCTCATGTGTCTCTCTTTAGGAATGAAAACCACAGTGGTGGTCTCCTCTCCAGCCATGGCAAAGGAAGTTCTCAAAACCCATGACCACGTCTTTGCGGGCCGGACTCTTATACAATCAGTAAAGTCTCTTTCCTACCACAAGTCCTCGTTCGTATGGGCTCAATATGGATCTCGCTGGCGTATGCTCAGACGTATATCTAATATAGAGATATTCAGTGTCAAGAGACTAGAGGCCTTGCAACATTTGAGAAGAGATCAAGTATTCCGAACAATCCAGCAGATTCTGCAGGAAAGTATAAAGGGAAAGAATGTAAATATCGAAGATACTATGTTCCAATCCGCTGTTAATCTGTTAGGCAATATGGCCTTTGGTAAAGACATGTTCGATCCCCGTTCTCCAGCCTTTCAAGAGTTCAAAGACAGTATTTGGCAATTGTCGGTGAATGTAGGAGCTCCCAATTTGGCGGACTACTTTCCCTTTCTTCACTGGTTGGATCCTCAGGGTGTGGCACGCAGCACGACAATCTATTTGGGAAGGGTATTTGGTATTCTTGGCAAATTCATAGAGGGCCGCCTCGCCACAAAAGGCAAAACCATGGACGGAAGTGATGGTCCTGAGGATCTCTTGGACTCTCTGCTGGACATGAGAAGCGATCAATTTACTCTCGACGATATCAAATGCTACTTAAACGTAATTATTTTCATTCTCTCTTGCCGGTGTCATACAAGAAGGCCAGCGTGTTTAGTCATAGATTATTGCAGTTTACTAGTGGATTCAAACTGCTGAAGTAATTTCTCTTATGGTTAATTGCTTGTTGCAGGACATAATTGCGGCGGGAAGTGGCACTACCGCCAAGACAATGGAGATGGCGATGGCGGAACTGATGTGCAATCCGGAGAAAATGAAACGAGCCCAGGCCGAGTTGGACGAGGTGGTTGGCTGCAACAGAAGGGTGGAAGAAAGTGATACCGACCGTCTCCCTTATCTCCGAGCAGTGGTGAAAGAAGTGCTCCGACTACACCCAGTTCCTCTGCTCGTCCCACACAGAGCAGATAGCAGTTGTGAGATTGGGGGATATGTGATACCCAAACATGCTGAAGTACTCGTGAACATGTGGGCGATCGGAAGGGACCCTGAGATCTGGAATGAGCCGTTGAAATTCGCCCCAGAGAGATTTATGGACGGTGAGATGAAGAATGTGGATTACAAAGGACAGCACTTCGAGCTGATACCGTTCGGAGCAGGAAGGAGGATGTGCGTGGGGCTTCCGTTGGCGAGTCGGATGATTCATCTGGTATTGGCTTCTTTCATCCATTCATTTGACTGGGCACCTCCCAAGGGCACAGACCAATTGGACATGGCGAAGGCGGTGCCACTGGAAGCTATTCCTACGCCACGCCTGCCACCGGATATGTATTAGAACTATTTGCGTTTATGTCCAAGTACTGCTTTGTTTGATCATGAACAATCTTATCCTGAGCCTTGACAAATATCTGTATTTGTGCCGTGTGATATCCGAAGTCTCGTTGTCGGTTTCATGGATATTTTTATTTTTATTTGTGTCTGTAAAGTCCATATAATTTTTAACTCAATATAATAATAATAATGCAATAATAATAATTTACTAGCCATGATCCCGGGCTGGAAAAGTTCTCGGGGTAGATCTTGTTGTAACTATCAGTTCATTGTCTTTCCAGAACTGTAGATTTTTGTTTGTCACTATATATTTAAGTGGATTTCTCTGAAGTGTTTTGATATTGATATTGATGTATTTTTCCAGTATGCTATAGTTGCAACTTGTTTTGGGAGCTTTGAAGTTGTTATACACATATCGATTGCTGATTCCTTTTATCCGACGGGCATGGAGCAAAGTGAAAAGTGGACTTTGCTCCATGCTCATTGAATGGAGGGAATCAGCAATCGAGATAAGCTCAGGCTGTAGGGTGGATTGGCATGATGTAATTTTTTAATTTTCTTTGATTCAAAGTAATAACAAGAAAATGGTATTGAAAAAAAAGGTGTACATACTCTACCAAGTCTCTACTAAGTATTTGAATTTATGGTCTTCTAAAAAGAAACATATGTTCTTAACCTTTAAATCCACTTACATTCTATATAATAAAAAACATGAAATTTCAAAAAAAAATATTTGAAAATTTGAGATCTATATAAATCATGATATTGTAATATTATAGAAAGCTAATTTTAGTTTTTGTTTTAAAATCATTTCCAATTTCATTTTTAAGGTATTAAGAGTGTTCATCCATAGAAACATTTATATTAATAGCTAAAATCATTATAGAAACTTGATATGTTATTTAGCAATGGCAATGATGAATTTGATTTTTGTATGTATATTCAAAAAATTGTAGATGTCGAGAAAACAAAATCACAATGGGAGGAATCCTTTACAATAACAAAAAACATTTCACAAGGGAGAAGATGATGGCTTGATCGACTATATTGAAATATTAGAGCAATCTCTTCAAATCTTGTTATACCAAAATCTCGTCATCATGAGCCATGTATCAACTCAGTGCCTTAATTCCTGAAGTTTCTCTGGCTGGAACATCATTGAGCAAGTTGTTGACCTTGTTTTCCACCTTCCCTAGTGATGTTGGCGCATCCTGCTGCCTAGCAAGGGGCGCCAAACCTGGTTGGTGCTTGATGCACACTAGCATACTGCGCCATTGGTTCTTTATGACCTCATGCAAGATGCACCAACCCTTTCTAGCACCTGTTGTCTTCAGATAGAGTGCGCCAGGGTTGGTTAGAGTGGATGATAAGGGGATTCGAACAAATTCTCGAAGCTGGGTGACATGGATACCTATCCCTAATTGGTAGGAACAGCTGGTGTTCGGTTCCTAACCTAATGGGAAGATCCCTTAGACCTCTCCCCCTAATCCTCAACCTACTCTATCCTCCTAGCCTTATAAATAAGACCTCTCTCTCCATTGAGAAGGGAGGAAGGACTATAGCACTTACATGCTACTGGAATTACCCTAGGTGATCCCTATTCATCTCTTGGGAGACACACACACTCTTTTGAAGCTTGGCTTGGACAGTTGGAGGAAGGTTACATCGTTAAGGCTTGGGTTTTAATCATCACTCTTCTATGTATTTCCCATTTATTTACGGTAATATAATCTCTTTCCATAAATGTCTTTGTGTTAATTATGTTTAAAGCTTTCTTCCTTAATTGTTAGCTTAGATCAGTTAGTGTGTAGATGTGCTTTTACTGTTTGTTTGTCTCTATATGCATGACAGGGTTTTGCAACTCTAGATCTGAAGACCACGAAGCTTGGAGCGATAAAGAGGAGAAGGATTCACGAATATGAAGGTAAGGCATCTATCCACTTTAATCTCTGATTGATCTAGGAAAGTAGATCTATATGCTGTATTCATTTGTTCTAGATCCACCTGGACTAGGGAGATCACACTCGCGTCCGCTCGAGTAGATTATCCATAAACAAATCTGGCGATTATATTGGGTAAAGAACATAGTTTTGATTTCAATTTGATTTGTTTTCATTGATTTCTTTTGGTTCATTTTCTATCCTACGGAACCCCTCCCACCTTTGAATTTTTTCCATTTTAGAGTCTGTTGGCTTTCCCTAACTCTACCTGGGATCAAGATTGGACCTATTACTTTATATTTTTGGAGATCTTTGCTTTCTTGCTTTTTACTATTCACCCAACGCACCTGGAGTGTATATTCCTTGCGCTACTGGGACTTTGGTGCTCATTGTCCATGAGCATCCTGCGCCTCTGGCGCCATTACCCTGAGTATAGTCTGCTCCATTGGCGTGCTTATCCTGGACATAACCTGCGCCTGGTGCTATGGTGCACAAGAACAGAGTGTGCCAACACCTATTTCTTGGTGATTAGCATGATTTATCCATTTTTTATCATTTGGTCTGATTGATTGAGCTCTGTATGTTGTGTGATTCAGCCACAGTACCCCTAGGTCTTGCTTGTTTGTGTCTGAGTTTGATTTGGTTGACTTTGGGTCTTAATCTAGTCAAGTGAGCAATTTGGTAGTGGCGGGAAATTTCAATCCCCCATCTATCCGCTTGGTATTGCGATCCCTGATCCCATTTTCAGATTTATTCAGTTTGTTAGGTCTGATTCCTAACCCCTTCCTACATTCAATCATTGAGTTTTGTTTGCGATTTTGTTGTTTGATTTTGTGTGTGTTTGAGTGTTTTTTGAGTTTTTGGGTGATCTCTTTTCTTTGGGAATTTCTAGTTTACCATAGCTGGTCGAGACATCATCTTTGATTTCCTGAATGGTAGATCTAAAGAGCATTATAATTCTCAGATCCATTGTGAACATTTGAGTAGGGAAAACAAACTTTTATTGTCTTCATTTCAAGTCTTATTCTTGGAATTGTTGGGGAGAATTTTCATAACTTTGGGATAAAAATCTTTGGAAAACTTGAAAGATCAATCTTGTAGTTTCTTGGTTATGACAACTTGTTCACTTATTAGAAAGTTATAAGCATATTTGGGTTTTCGCAAAGCATCTTTGAAGATTGAAAATTCCCATTCTTTGATTTTCCTTCATCTTTTAGGTCATTATTTTGAAAGTTAGAGATTTTTATATTTGAAAGCGAAATTCTTCTTTCCATGTTTCGTAGATTCGATTAAATTGAAAAGAGAAAAAAGAAAAAACATTTACATTTTGGTGCTTGTTATTTTTTGTGATTTTGTTGGCAAGATTGAAAAGAGCACTTCGTTGTCTTTTTCACTGATTTTGATTTATAGGGGTATTTGTCTTTTCTCATATCGGCAACAAAGGAATTTCTCCCTACCTTAGATAGATTTCATTGAACCAGAAAAGAAAAAATTTGCATTTTGCATATAGATTAAATTGCATTTGTTTAAATTCCTGTCTACACTCCATGCATTCACCTAACCGCTCAAGATAAAATTAACAGTAGTGTTAGGTTAAAACTTGCTAGCAACTTGTGTGATAAGTTAGTGACGTGTTTCGGTGTCATTAAGCGTGGCAGCTGTCGTTATCTGCCTGCACTAGTGCCTGCAGTTCTTCCACGTACCAATCGGTATATCGAATGTTCTTTCACGTACCCTTGGGTATATGAAAGGCACTTCATGCACTCGGTAATATAACAGAATGCTCTTGTCGTACAATTGTGCATTAGAGAGCACCACTACGGATTTGAGCTCCCACGTACCTTGCGTATATCGGGAGACCCTTCTAGGATTCCTATACCAACTGAGTTAACCTATTGGCCATCTTGGCATGGCAATACACCGATAACAAAACTCGGGGAGATACTATGCATGTGCTTCAGGTAGTCGAGTTATTCGGTTAGGGGTACGGTCCTAATCCTCCCTGGTTAGTGCTATGAAATATTGGGCTGAGTATAACTATTGGACCCTGTGGTATATTGCGAGTTGCACCGTGTTGACAATCATGTGAGGTTCCAGACCTGTGAATCCCCACCTGTCACATAATTTTGCTTGCGGCTTTAGCTTGTGTAGATATTGGATTATTTTTTTTTTTTTTTATAGGTTACACTTAGGAGAAATTTTGATCCGATCATCCTGTCCGATCAGCCTCTGAGAAGATCAAGAAGGATTCTCAATTTACCACCTGAATATCCCCTTAACTAGGAGGATAACTCAGGAGTAAGAATGGATCAACCGATCACATTTGTGCCATACGAGGAAAATGCCTCTACTCTAGAGTCGGGAATGAACTACTCGTCTCCCATGAACATACCTATCTCCGATCCAGCAGAACCTTTAATAGGAACACCATCTACCTCATATGACACATCCTTCCATCATTCGATAGAAGGACATACTGGAGCTACGGACTGGATTTTCAGTCAGCACCAAGATGAGTCTGTATCAACAACGTTTGGTCCGTCTGCATCCTTTTGGGACACGTCTCTAGGACGACATGTCGCCGAGTTTGGGTCAATTCCCATGGAAGAAACCATACCTCGTCGTTGGATTCCTAACTTTGAATTCTTTGCACCACTTCACGAATAACTAAACCATTTACGCTTGACTGGTGAACAACTGAGACATCAGAGTCTCTCACGACGAGAAAACTTTCAACACTCCCTTGTACACTCTTTATCGTTTGATTCACTTGAAACATTTGTTTCTAATGCAACCACTTACGAACCAGGTCAAACCTCGTTTCCTACGAGTACACCTTCAATACAGGCGACCAGTTCTATACCTATTCTGACTCCCACCACGACATCCTCTGAAGGGAAACCTTCAACATTCGTTAACTTTGGGACATTACCTCCAGCTCCCCCACCTCAAAACTCGAGGGGAGGATATAATTTTCTTGTTAGTCTACTATCAGGCGGAATTAATCCTTTTTTTAGCACTCAACCCTTGGTCACGAGTCAACCTAGCATTAGTGGTTAGCATTTGGTCACCGGGCATATTCTAGTTTGTGGACAAATTTCAACTAGGGGGAAAGCCCTAGTTGGTGGACCTAACCTGACTGGGGGAAATAACCCAACCAACAGTCATACCATGAGTAGAGGATACAATTCTCATCTGAGTTTTAGTACGGTTGGTATCCCGCTTCCAACCATCGCACAACCCATGTGGGTACATCATGCGAGGGGTCCATCCATTTGGACCCAACCCCCATGGGGACACATTATTCCAGGACATCATAACATCAATATTGGAAAAAATATCCGAGAAACCTTTTTCCTGGATTACCCTACCCTGGAAACCCTAATACCCCATGGGGGCACCATAATGCCCCAACGACCAGACCTCCGGTTGGTGGGGCACCCCTATCACCTCCACCACCTGCCCCACCACCTCCACCGCCATCTGTTCCACCACCACCACCTCCACACCATTCTGGAGGAGGAGGACCCCCACCTTATGGTGGCGGACCTCCCCATTCCGAAGGAGGTGGACCCCTGCATTTCGGCGGAGGACCACCTTACTTCGGAGGGGGAGGACCCCCACCCTTCGGCGGAGGCCCACCTTATTCCATAGGAGGAGGACCCCCACCCTTCGGTGGGGGACCACCACATTCTGGCGGAGGCATACCCCCATCTTATGGTGGAGGACCACCTTACCTTGGAGGGCCCCCACCTTTTGGTGGCGGGCCACCTCATTCTAGCGGAGGCAGACCTCCTTCCGGTCCCCCTCCTAACCCCGATGACCCACCTCCATACGGCCAATTTCCTATGGGAGGACCCTATGGTCAATCCGTTCCTGGTCCTACTGGTACACCGATGCCATATCAATACTACCAGTATCCACAGTCCAACCAACAATTACCCTTTCTAGATACCCTCGATCTGCCAAATTTATCACGGTTGACCGACGATCCCATCTATCATGGAACCAATTGTCTGGCTATTCCGGTGAATTTAACTTCCGACATTCTGAAGTTTGACAGCAAACCGAGTGAGGATCCCAAAAACCATGTAATTACATATCATTTATGGCGTTCGTCTAATTCCCTAATGGATGATTCCATCTGTTTACGGTTTTTCCAGGGAACCCTCACCAGCCCTGTCGCCAAGTGGTATATCGAACTACCACCACACTCTTTTCATGATTTTCGATCCTTGGCCATGTCCTTTTTGACACATTTTCAGTTACCAATCTGGTACGAAACCGGTACGGATCTTTTGATCTCTCTCCAAAAAAATACCGCCATTCACATTTTTGATCATATTCACAAGTGGAGACAGAGACAACATTTGATCAAAGATCCCATTCTGGACCAAATCCTTGCGGATTGGTTTACTAAGTCACTCTTACCCGTTGTGGCTAGAGATGTCGCTATCGGTGGGTCTCCCACCGAAGCGAAAGCTATAGCATGTGCCCAGTAATTAGACTTAGTCTATGCTCAATCTGACACTCTATATGATATTGTCGACGTTCCCCGCTCTACCTACGACCCAACAAAGCCACCCCAGGGACCTCATGCCGACGACATCATAGGTTTTGTTCAAAACCAGACTGTTTCTCAATCTAGTACCCATACTGGTCCCACTTCCTCCCCATCACAGTTTGGGAACAACACCAATAGATCACCCAGCCCTATTGCCACCAAATAAGTGAATTCAGTCCAGTCTACCTCACCTCAGAAGTCTGGTGGTAAAAATAAGAACAAGGGGAAAAACAAAAAACCTTCTAATCAATAGGAACCAAAACAACACAATCCTAATACCACCAAACCTAAGAGGAAGGCTAAGTTTCCATGTTTATTGTGCGGTGACGACCACATTACCAAAGAGTTCCCACATCGAGATGAGGTCCAAAAGTTCTTGAAAGGGAACCCCACACCCGCAGTTCTAACCGATCCCTTCCCCATGCAACAACAACGAATGATCACCCAACAACCCTCTCCTTCTCAAGGAGAGTCATCCTCTACCGCTCATGTTCTCATGATGCGTAGTGAAACTACCAACTTGAACACATGATCATGATCTTATGACTCGGTCCCACCGAAGGAACCTATCGGAAGTCATACTGCAAAAGCTTTCGTCTCTACACTGGATATTCCCATGCCACAAGGTTCTCTCACTATCGAGAAACCTTCCTTTGATTCAGTGCTACGTCTTCCCAAGAGCATGATTAGAAAAGTTGTTTTCAATCCTAATGCTCAGGCTGCTCAGAATTACAACACTGTAGAGGACCTAGCACAAGCCCCTTGTGCTATGTCGATGTTGGAAGTCTTGCAAAACTGTCCCAATCAACGCAAGACTCTCCTTGCTGCTATCGGCGCTGTAGAACCTGATTCCTCAAACACCATCATGTTCCGACTCGAGTACTTTAAATCGAGACTTTCCAACCAGCTTGCATTCCAAATTGTTACCAATGTTGCTGGGAAAAGAATCCATTGTTCCGTGTTGGACGAAGGCGCATCCACCTCGGTCATGTCGTTGTCCTATTGGAGATCCATTGACTCTCCCAAGTTGAACCATTCCCCTACCACGTTGAAAGCATTTGACGGTTGTGTATTCCAACCACACGAGATGTTACAAGCTTTGGCTATTGAGCTAGGGGGAAAAACCGTTTCCATCAATGTGTAAGTAGTCGCTGCCCCACTGGATTATAACCTACTCCTTGGTTGTAATTGGTTTTATGCCATGACTACGGTTGCTTCATCCGTATTCCGCATCATACAATTTCTCCACCAAGGGAAAATTGTTACTATCGACCAACTGGATTTTTGTACACCAAACACCACTACTCATCCTGGTGACAATGTACCCCTCTTAGGTCATTCGTCCCAGATATATGAGAGTGTGGGGGTTGGACTCCTCAAGGACTCATCCCTTATGGGATTTTTTCCATCACCGGACCCCCCTTCCCATGTTGCTACTATGAACATGATTTCTTCTATGATACCACCATCATCCAACTGTAATGAACAATGACTCGTGCCCAAGCTTAATACGTTGGACTCAATTGGAGACATCATGCCTATTACACCTGCAGAAGCTACATACGAGGCTATCCAATTGGCATCCGATGACCACTCTTTAGTGGCATCTACATCATATTATCCACCACTACAACGGTCTTCATCCCTACTTGATTCTCTCCTCTAGAATTTCCACTCGGATGAGTCCATTATGGAAGTCATGAGTTTGGATGAACCTCCTTGGAAATACCTCCACCATCGATCATCTTTCCTACCACCCGTAGACTCCGTGGATAATCACATTGAAATCCTCATTACGCCAGATGTCGTTCCTTTCCCCCAATCTCCTATCCTCACTTGTGATACGGTAACCGAGGGTAACTTGGCGAACATCGAACCTACCGTACCGATCAACATCTCGATCACACCTGGAGTCATGGAACATATTCGTATAGGCCACAAGTGCTCTCCTAAAGAGATTACATCTTACACGACCTTATTCAAACAATTCCGTGACGTATTCGCATGGAGCTACGAGGAAATGTCCGGGATTGATCCTGCCATTGTTGTTCATGAGATCAAAACATATCCCGAGGCTAAATCAATCCGATAAAAGTTACATCCAGTGCACCCACTAAATATTGTGGCTATAAAAGCTGAGATTGAAAAGCTATTGAAAGCTGGATTCATCTACCCTGTCATCCTTGTTGCCAAAAAGTAGGGCACCATTAGGGTTTGTGTCGATTACAGGGATCTTAATAAGGCTTGTCCCAAGGACAACTACCCTACCCCGTTTATCGACCAAATCATCGACAACTATGCTGGGAGCGTCATCTTCTCATTTATGGATGGATTTTCCGGTTACAATAAGATTGAGATCCACCCGACTGATCAACACAAAACTGTTTTCATCTGCCCATCGGGTATGTTTGCATACCGTAAACTACCTTTTGGTCTTAAAAACACTGGTGCCACATTCCAACGGGCTATGTTGTATTCCTTTCACGATGTGAAGGACTTTGTAGAACCATATCTCGATGAACTTCCTGCTCATTCGCAGCATTGAGAGTTCCACATTGACCATCTGACGTCAGTATTCCTCAGATGTAGGCGGTATAATATCTGTTTGAACTATCACAAATGCATATGCTGTGTCGATTCTGGATGTCTCCTAGGATTCATTGTCTCTAAAGACAGGATCCGCATTGATCCCTTGAAGGTGGAAGCCATTGTTTCTCTTCGACCCCCCATTGATATACCGAAACTACAAAGTTTGTAGGGGAAGGAAAAATGCATAAGGATTTTTGTGTGTAATTTCTCCAAGAAAACGCAGGGATACATGCAGTTATTGAAGAAGGATGTACCATTCATTTGGGATGAGTTTGCTTAGCTATCCTTCGACAAATTAAAACACGCTATCACCCATGACCCTGTACTTCAACCTCCTAACTACCACAAGGACTACATCCTATATCTTGTTGCTTCCACTACCACCATTGCTATGGTCTTGGTTCAGGAAGATAGTAATGCCCAGGAACATGTGATCTATTACCTAAGTAAGGGTCTTATTGACTCTAAAACACGCTATACACGTGTTGATAAACTCGCTCTCGCAACGGTCATCACTCTCCAAAATTTTCGTCACTACATCCTCGTCCGCACTACCACCATAATTTTCGACTCTAACCCTATGTACCATGTTCTTACACATCAGGTACTAGGGGGAAAGTATTCGCACTGGATCGTCATTATCCAAGAGTTTGACCTCCAATTTGAGAATGTTAAGTCTAAAAAATATCTAGTTTTTGCGGAGCTTATATGCGATCTTCCCCGTACTAATATGGAATCTAAGCCCATGGACTCTTTCCCCGATGAGTCCTTGTTTCTGATCAGTACTTCTGACCCATAGTATGGGGATATTACTTTGTAGCTCCTAACCCAATGGTTCAGTCCTCATCTATCTCGTGACGATCGTCGTCTTGTGCGTCACCACACCAAGTACTACCCGATCATTGGTGATACCTTATACAACTATGGTGTTGATTCAATCCTCCGACGTTGTCTAACCCACGAGGAGGTTGAACACATTCTGAATGAATTTCACTCTAGGGCTGGTGGCGGTCATATTTCTAGGATGGCTACAACCCAGAATATATTGTGGGATGGATACTATTGTCCCTCGATATTCAAAGATTGCATTGAAGCAGTTAAGAAGTGTCCTCCCTATCATCTTTTTCATTATAAAAAGCTCTCGCATCTAGTCCCACTACATCCCGTTATTGTCGTCGACCCCTTTGCAAAATGGGGCATAGATTTCATGCATTGTAAGCCTACCTCGGTCGGGGGGCATGGTTACGTTATCATTGTCGTTGACTATTTTACCAAGTGGGACAAGGTTACGCCTACATACAACGAAGATGACAAAACTACCACACTCTTCATGCTTAACCATATTATTGCATGATTCGGAGTCACACAAGCCATCGTTACTAATCATGGATCCCGTTTTCAGAACAAGATGGTGGATGAACTGAGCGCTAGATTGGGTTTTCGCCATGAGAACTCAACTCCATATTACCCACAATCCAATGGACAAGTAGAGGCCATCAACAAGGTATTGAAAACCATGATCCAATGGATGGTGGGGACAGACAATTCTAAGTAGCACAATATTCTTTTCTCAGCCCTTTGGGCATACCAGACTTCCATAAAAACTACTACTGGTTTCATGCCCTTTCAATTGGTCTATAGACTAGAGGAAGTACTTTTGATAGAGTGCGAGATTCCATCGTTAAAACTCTCTGTCGAACTCCTTCCCAATACCACCGCCGAGGAAGAACTTTTCCTCCACCTAGAGAAACTCGATGAAACCCACCGTGACGCTGCCTTGGCTAACAAAGATCATAAGAAGCACGTCAAGGCCCAGTATGACAGATCCGTCAAGCCTCATGCTTTCAATGAGGATGATTTGGTCCTCACATATGACCAGAAACAAGATAAGATGGGGGCAAGCAAACTCGATTCCATGTGGCACTATCCATATGTGGTAAAATGAGTGTTGGAAAAAGGAGCATATGAGCTCGAAGATTATGATGGGATATCTTTAGGGGAGCCTCACAATGGGATCTTCCTGAAACGGTAATATGCTTAGATTTTTATGCATTAGTACTATGTAGATATTGTACATGATGTGTGTTTTGTGTGGTGTGACGCTTTGATTGAGTGTTCTTAGGATCTTGTTTCTATGCTTATACCATGTTCTTCCTGGATGTGCAGATGGAAACATGTGTTAGATTTGCAGATGGCACCAGTCGGCATACCCATAGCCTCGCTTTGGTAGCTTGGGTTCTTTACTCTCCTACCGATGAGCTTATTAGTTCAGGAGGAAGTTTTCTAGGGTACGCAACCAATAATGCCGATGAGTATCACACGATTATTGGATTCTTGACCGGCGCTCTTTCCCTGGGTATGGACCATGTTGTGATTCACCTCGAATCGAAACTAGTAGTCTCCCACCTTAACCGTATCTACGCTATCTGCGACCCTACCCTACTCCATCTATTTCGACGAGTACATCTCCTAGAGAGGTCTTTTGAGTCTATTCAATACCTACATATTCCTGGAGAGATGAACACTATTGCTGATTCATTGGCCAATTTTATTCTAGATTGGTACATTGCACATACATAAAACATCCAAAAGATATGAAAACAAACACGACATGTATATCAGCAAACAAGCATAAGATCCCATAATCATCCATAGAACACTGTATATAGAGACGCAAATAGATTTATATATATATCATGTCGGTATAAATACAAAAGGTGGTACTGATACATAAATCTGAATCTCATGAGATTTCAGTAAGAGTCCTCTCTACAAAAATCTAAAGTCCATGACTTTCAGTACAATACATATATGCATGAGCCTAATCCCTAGGATGCTCACTATAGCAGACTATGGCCCTAGCCACCTTCCTAAGTAGCACGCCAAAACGATCAGATACACCTGTTGTATGTCACTGGTAGCGACGAGGTAGCTCATGGACATGTGGATCTGGGATGCCAAGAGTCAACCGTTGGAGGTTCTCCTCCAACTCATCTAGCTCCTCCATGGCATCACGGTCTGCATCCTCCATCTCCCATACTGCTCCTCTCTGCACAATCGGAGAAGCTCCCAACAGACGGGATGGACCAACATAAACATGTACAAATCATCAGTACTACACCAAAAACATAAAAAAACCATAAAATGAAAAACACAACAGAGTTGTTGTTCTTACCTATGTCTCCCCACTGCGCTCCCTCGAGAATCACCAAGTCTAGGTCTCATCTTAAATCGACACCCTCGTAGGGGTAGTCCTCCACCATGAGGAGCTGTCCCCTCAACCAGCTGAAGAAAGAAGGACCATAGCTAATGATGGGTCCCCCACCACCATGGTGAGATATCACCTCAGACCATCGTACCATGTGTGGATCCCTCGTATCCAACTTATCTAGCTCAAGATGTGGGCATATATGTGGAACCCGCTCTAGGAAAAACAAGACCACAACCAATCCATATCCAAATTGCTTCAGCTCACCACGCTGACATTTGGTGAGATTCTCTCTAAGAGATACGAGGAGTCCCTCGCACCAATTGAAAATAGTGGGATCCATGCACTCCTCTGCGTATAGCATATGGGATTTGTTGGCCGAGTGAGGTGCTCTACTACTTTCCACCCTCTCGATGGTGAACAGGACTGTACGCAGAGGCCGATCCCTCAAATCTTTGATGGGGATCTTCCCACCAACTGTCTGTGTGCCAGGATGGCACCATTGGGCCACTACATCCTCGATGATCTGATCACTCCTGCGTGATCCTGTCAGAGACACGGGACCCCCCCCCCCCGTTGGGACAACCCTGTCAGAAAATAGATATCCTCGCAGTCTATAGTCAATGTATGCACACTGTTATAGGTCAAATCAACACTTCTCCATCCATGATCACATTTCCCTGTTGGTCTCACAAAAGGACACTATGGATGGAAGAGCTAGATTAACCTTAGATGAATTAGTGCCGAGATCCCACATCTTCAGCTAAAAACTTTATTTTTTCTTCATATTTCATTGGAAAGCCGCGACTCTAATAATTGACATCTAACGGGTCATGCACGGGTCCTAATATTGACAACACGCAAACATCACTTAAATGTTGCATTCGTGAGTTGCTAAGAGAACTAGCCGCGCACCATTCGCCTATTTCCTAGTGTTATACTCACGGGTATCTTAAGATGGAATTGAAAAATATATTAAGGATACGAATTGGGATTAGTTGAGTTTGGTATTGTAACCCCCCCAACTTCCCAATTCAACTGCCTCGCGAATCTAACTTCCTTCCTTGGACATAAATACAAGAGGAAGCCATGAGGAATAGGCCAATGGAGAGAAAGCTATTGTTATGCTGAAGGAATTCCAAGTCAAGAGAGGAGCAGGAGCCCAGAACTTGGTTGCAGAAGTGCTTGAAGCAAGATTAGGTATATCAGTTGTATTTTCCTGCATTTCTTTGACAATAAAGATTGATATACTCTTCCCGTCCCAATAGAGTGTTAATTCTATTGAATTTTGATTATAATTAATGTTATATTGTTTGTCAATATCATTATATGTTTATAGTCAAATCGTTTTGAGGAAGGTCTGTGTGTTTTGCAGATATATTGCTCTAGAGATTGGGAGAAAAGCTAGGACCAACCACCATAAATAAGGTACTCTTTCCTAAACCCTAATCTCATTTGTTTACAGTAATGAATGTAAGACCCTATGTATGTATCTGTCAGCCCATGTACGTTGGTAGCATATATCCCCCTCTATAAGGTAAAATCCCTAACAACAGAACTAGCGACTCCACTAGGGAGCACTTGTTCGTTTCTGCTCTGGGGATCTTTTTTATGTTTTCTTCAGTTTTTACAGCTTTCTGGTTCTCTGTGAGGTTTCCAAAAGTTTCTTTGTTGATTTCCTTTGTTTTTATTCAGTCCTGTTTTGGGTTTGCAAATCTTTTCTTTCTTGTACCAGTCCCCATTCACGTGTTTCCTGTACATCCAGGCGCGCACTTTCTGAATTGTGCGCGAGTTGCTAGCAATACAACCCGCGGCTTTACAGTTGCATGCACAGATTGTTAGTATATATAGTCCGAATATCCCTTCAAGTTTGAACCTTTTGCTGTAGGGTTTGATATTTGGGTGTTGGGTCTGTCTGTTAAGATTTAATATGCTAAGACATAAAATAGCAGCATTACATTCCATTTTACAATAATAGCATATACAGGATCACTGAAGAAACAACAAGCACAGCATAAACACAAGAGACAAAGATTTATCCTGGGAAACCCTCATGGGGTAGAAAACCCAGCAAAGCTTCCTCAATATAGATGACCAACAATATACAAAGATGAAACCCTGAGACATGATCTCCTTCTCCACAATAGCAGACCTCTCCTCCACAAGTGTGCTATCCTCAAGTGAGTGTGTGTGTATAATGAGGAACACACCTCCTCTATTTATACACTACTCTGATATGTATTTTACACAAGTACATGTAGGCTCGTATTTAACCATTAGGTTAAATACCCCATTATAACTGACTGGGCCGACCCCCACATGGTGGGTCTAATAACCCTAGTTACCACAACCAAATCGGAGGAATAAACATCTCCGGATTTATAGTATAATCACATCGGAGGTATGGAACATCTCCGGAATAAATAATATACAAATATAATATTCTTTGAAGTTACAATATTTCAACACTCCCCCTTAACGAGAAGGATATTATAACAGTATCTGCACGAGCAAGGAGTCATCAACATCATACATGATACATCTATAAATCATTGGAAGCTTTCTCAACATCATTAGTAACTCAAGAAGTTACTGGAACATCTTCAATACTGGAACATCGACATCTTCAGTATTGAGTCTTTATCTTCTGTAGCACTTATACAGCTACAACAATATCATCATATGGATCCTCACGATACATGATCATCAGCATCATCATCTCACGATCATCAGCATCGTCATCACACGATCATCAGCATTGTCATCACACGATCATCAGCATCGTCATCACACGATCATCAGCATCGCCATCACATGATCTCAGTATCGTCATCTCACGATCATCAGCATCGCCACCACACGATCATCAACATCGTCATCACACGATCATCAGCATCGCCATCACATGATCATCAGCATCGTCATCTCACGATCATCAACAGTACAAGTATTCATGCCAATACAAGTGACCATATCAACAATACGAGTATCCTACCGATACAAGTAGCCACATCATCAATACAAGTATCCTAACGATACAAGTAACCACATCATCAATACAAGTATCCTACCGATACAAGTAACCACATCATCAATACAAGTATCCTACCGATACAAGTAACCACATCATCAATACAAGTATCCTATCGATACAAGTAACCACATCATCAATACAAGTATCCTACCGATACAAGTAACCACATCATCAATACAAGTATCCTACCGATACAAGTAACCACATCAAAAATCACTTTCTCGGAGACCATACGTCTACGGATCAATTCAGGGACCTAAGTTCGGGGATGATACAATCCCCACTTCTCGGAGACCTCACGTCTACGGATCAATTCAGGGACCGCAGTCCGGGGATGATACAATCCCCACTTCTCGGAGACCGCACGTCTACGGATCAATTCAGGGACCTAAGTCCGGGGATGATACAATCCCCACTTCTCGGAGACCTCACGTCTATGGATCAATTCAGGGACCGCAGTCCGGGGATGATACAATCCCCACTTCTCGAAGACCTCACGTCTACGGATCAATTCAGGGACCGCAGTCCGGGGATGATACAATCCCCACTTCTCGGAGACCTCACGTCTATGGATCAATTCAGGGACCGCAGTCCGGGGATGATACAATCCCCACTTCTCGGAGACCTCACGTCTACGGATCAATTCAGGGACCTAAGTCCGGGGATGATACAATCCCCACTTCTCGGAGACCTCACGTCTACGGATCAATTCAGGGACCGCAGTCTGGGGATGATACAATCCCCACTTCTCGGAGACCTCACGTCTACGGATCAATTCAGGGACCTAAGTCCGGGGATGATACAATCCCCATCACGTACATTTTTAACTTAGTGGTTCCGGGATGATGCAATCCCCATCACTTTATTCTCGGAGACCTCACGTCTACGGCTCTCTTTAGGACTGAAAGTCCAGGGATGATCCAATCCCCTCAACTGTCCTCTAAGGACTTCATTCTCAGAGACCTCACGTCTACGGCTCTCTTTAGGACTGAAAGTCCAGGGATGATCCAATCCCCTCAACTGTCCACTAAGGACTTCATTCTCGGAGACCTCACGTCTACGACTCTCTTTAGGAATGAAAGTCCAGGGATGATCCAATCCCCTCAACTGTCCACTAAGGACTTCATTCTCGGAGACCTCACGTCTACGGCTCTCTTTAGGACTGAAAGTCCAGGGATGATCCAATCCCCTCAACTGTCCACTAAGGACTTCATTCTCGGAGACCTCACATCTATGGCTCTCTTTAGGACTGAAAGTCCAGGGATGATCCAATCCCCTCAACTGTCCACTAAGGACTTCATTCTCGGAGACCTCACGTCTACGGCTCTCTTTAGGACTGAAAGTCCAGGGATGATCCAATCCCCTCAACTGTCCACTAAGGACTTCATTCTCGGAGACCATACATCTACGGCTCACTTTAGAACATGTGTTCAAGGATGATACAATCCCCACATGTATTCTCATCAATACAAGTACAAGTATCCTCAACCATACAAGTACATTAATCAATACATGTGTCATCAAAAGTATGTATTCTTACCAATACATCTTATCATCAAAAGCATGTATTCTTACTAATACATCTAACATCAAAAGCATGTATTCTTACTAATACATCTAACATCAAAAGCATGTATTCTTACTAATACATCTAACATCAAAAGCATGTATAAGTAAAACTAAGTATTCTAAGTATAAGAGTCCTAAATCTAAATATTTCTAAGTATCTAGGTGTGGAGAACAGGTTACCTCATCATCGACCTTGTTGTTCGATGAGACCAACTTATCATCAGTGACTATACTACTCCCCCTTTCGAGGAGAGTCCTTTTTGAACTACACCAAGCTTGTCTCGGAAGTATTCAAATTTCACTCGAGACAGAGGTTTGGTTAGTATGTTGGTAACTTCTTCCTTTGAGGTAAAGGTTTGGTTAGTACAAAGGTAACCCGTTACAAATTCAAACTTTATAGTTCCTTTCCGCATCATATCTTGTTTGTTCCCTATGTTCTTTGACTTGTCATGGAACACTAGATTCTATGTCATCTTGATACAACTCTAATTATCACATAGGATCTTAGTTGGTTCTATCTCTAAGTCAAACAATCCTGAAGCCAAACTTCTTCACAACTAGCGGAGCAAACAGCCATATATTCCGCTTGTGATGAGAGCCACACTAGACTGCTTCCAGCTAAACCATGAGATCATGGCTAACCCTAGACAATAACATCCTCTCGATGTGTTCTTCTTGTCTGATACACTTCCTGCCCAATCAGAATATGAATAACCATCTGAAGTCATGATCTTCAAGATAGCATTCTATCGTGTCCTTTATGTGCCTTATCACATGCTTTGTAACTATCAGGTGAACACATCTAGTTTCTACTAGATACTGACTCAAGGTGTTCACAACAAGGCATATCTCTAATCTAGTATATGTTAGATACAACAATGACCCAATAATTTGACTGTACAGAGTTATATCCACTAACTCTGATGAGTCATCTCCTAACAGTTTCAAGTTGGAATCCATAAGAGTGGCCATTCCATCATATCAAGTCTTCTCAAGATTTCTCAGCATACTTTCTCTGGTTGAGAAGGATTCCTACTGAGCCTTTCCATACTTCCAGACCTAGGAAGTAATACATTAATCTAAGAACTTTTATTTTCTTTTCTACAGTCATCTATCTATGATGTCTCTCATCAGATGGGTCTACTGATATGAGCCTCAATATCATTCGAACTCTGTGGTGAGTTCCTTCTTGCATCCATGTCATCTGTGTATAGAAATCATATTCAACCTTGTAGCAAAGGTTGAGATCCACATCACCCATGGTGATCATTAAGCTTATCAAAACCTGATTCACATTTCTTCTTTAATTACACCATTAAGAGAATGGTCTTATCTAGTCACTTGGAGCAAACATTTCATCATGATTCTCTTCCTCTTTCTAGGAGAATCTTCTAGCCACAATCCTTCTATAGTGTGTTTGATTTGTAAATCCTTTTGTTGAACATCCATCACTTGTTCATCATTCATCATGATTTTTCCTACAAATCAAAATTAGGTACATGATTAGTAATACTTCATAATCATCAAATCATATTGACATGATAACCTATTATGCATACAGATATCATTTACATAGTTATTCAACTATCTTGACCAATACTTTGGCACAACACTTTCCCATATCCTGTATGCATATAGTGGCTATCTAGATGCCTTCCATCTCTACCAGAACATACTATCGAGAGTGTGTACAACTCTCAGCATGTCAGCAAAGAGGTTTCATTCTAGACAAGCAACAATGGAATGTTTGTCCAACTTACCAATCATATGCATATTAGTAGTATACTGTTCAATGTTCTATGAATATTTACACTTAGCATGATATATTATAGGAATACAAATATGCATACAACCTATTACAGGCAATATCATTTACTATTTCAAATAACAACTCAAATGCTTATCTTTTATGTTTGTGTGGTTGCCTCCCGCTTGATCTTCTGTATGTCTTTTGAACTTCTATTCATTATGTACCACTGTGCATGTTCAAGTGTCATCCTCATGATCTCATACACAAACATACACCCATTAGTATGTTCTAAATGTTATCAAAACATTATAGTTCTAAATAATCTTGAGAATGTATAGTCATGATTATAGTTAATAAACATTAGTATTCAAGATTTCAGGGAAGTCTTGTTTTACTCATGCATATCATCAATCAAGATAAAAGACATAATATGCATAATCCCTTGATTACTAACTTTATGAATAAGCATAACCAATCATACCAAGTATACTTATATAAGGGATCTTAACACAAGGTAAGATTCATGGGAAACATACCTGGATTAGTATACCTACTTAGTTATGTACAACATACCTAAACAATCTCTTCAATGATTTAGAGATCCTGAGCTAGAACCTGCATGTCTCATAGGTTAAGCATAATACAACAAGGTCATACATACCTCGTAAGTAGAACAAAGATTATGGATGAGTCTTTGTCTTCATTGTGTCATGGTCATGGAACTTGATTTGTCTTTTGTGATGTACCTGTATCTTGTTAGCAGACAACATCAACCTCACACAACACCATAATGCATTAGTACAATCATATAATCCTAATCAATGAATGTCTTCAATCATTCACATGCATTCATACTGTTACTAGGGTGATAAGATAAGTCTAACATTAATCAAGATTGTACTAACAAATAATATGAAGACAAACACATCATGAACTTAATCAAGAATTAGATTTCAAGACATACCTGAGCCTCCTTAAGTCATACCTGTCGAGACTTCTTGTAGTCTTCTTATGTAAGGCCTTAGCCTCAACTCCCCCTGAAACTTGATCTGGAGCTTAATTAGGGTTTTCTAGAGAAACCCCTAAAGATTCAACCTTTGACTTTCACACTTCTCAATGGATGAAAGAATATGTCTTGCTGAGCTGATCAAACTAGCATACTTCAACTTTGAAATTTCCAAAATTTGACCCCTCAAAATTGCCTTTGAAACTTCTGGATCTTCTG
Source organism: Larix kaempferi (assembly GCA_027924585.1). Lineage (NCBI taxonomy): Eukaryota > Viridiplantae > Streptophyta > Pinopsida > Pinales > Pinaceae > Larix > Larix kaempferi. The sequence goes on along the minus strand of BSBM01000459.1, from coordinate 6,082,181 downwards.
GACAGGATCCCGAACTAGGGTTTTATGAAGCCCACCCTTCTTCCCAAAAAAAAGGTTCAATCCAAGGCTCTAAACTCTTATTTTTCTTAGGAGTTTCCAGCCGTGGTTACAGACTTCAAAAAATTCTAACTTTTGCTGAAGCCCTAATTTTCCATCTTTTCGATCAAAATCCCGAACTGGGGTTTGATCAAGCCCGGTCTTCCACCCAACCAAAAAATTTGAACTTGGTCTCTAAATTTCGATTTTTCTGAGTAGCATTCAGCCGTGGACTCCGATTCCAAAAATTCTAACTTTCTCCGAAACCCTAAATTCCGGAAGCCATGAATAAAGGTGCTCAAAAATAATTATGTTTTGACAGAAATATGCACCTGATTGTTTCTGCTATAACTCTTAAATTTTTGCTCCACAGGGTCTGAAACCCTTTTTATGCAGTAGCTTGACCTGTTATCTTTCCATCCTGACAGGTCTGACCTCAATTGGGTTTTCTAAGAGAGAGTTATGCCAAGTGTCGCAACGTGACCTGTTTATGGGATAAAACAGGAGAGCGAACTTGTACGGCCTGCCACGTGTCACTGGTTCACCTTCGGCCTCTGAAAAAGTTTCCTGAGATAGATCTACCTGTTATCTTTCCATCCTGATAGGTATAACCTCAATTGGACTCTCTGAGAGAGATTTATGCCAAGTGTCGCAACGTGACTTGTTTATGGGATAAAACAGGAGAGAGAACTTGTACGGCGTGCCACGTGTCACTGGTTTAATTTCGGCCTCTGAAAAAGTTTCCTGAGCTAGTACAGTCTGTGTACTACCTGTCACTTTTTACGAAATTTCATTTGGAGCTTCCTAGCCCAAGTTATGACCTTTTTTCCTAGGTCACCTGAATTTGACTGAGATCTGGAAGAGGCAGAAACCCTAACTTGTACTGATCATAAATCACAAATTACAACGAATTAGAGGTTGTCCTTTGGACACAAGGTACCTGGAGATTTAATATTCGTCCTGTAACAATTTCAGATCCGAAAACTTTTCCAAAACGGATTTATAGCGAAAGTGCTACGATGACTGTTTTTTGCTATGTAAAACCTTAACCTTCAAATTGTCGTAAGTAAAGGAAGTGTCGTTAGTGCCATACCTTGTCTTCCTTCAGGTTAGCTCTGATACCATGTTAAGATTTAATATGCTAAGACATAAAATAGCAGCATTACATTCCATTTCACAATAATAGCATATATAGGATCACTGAAGAAACAACAAGCACAGCATAAACACAAGAGACAAAGATTTATCCTGGGAAACCCTCATGGGGTAGAAAACCCAGCAAAGCTTCCTCAATATAGATGACCAACAATATACAAAGATGAAACCCTGAGACATGATCTCCTTCTCCACAATAGCAGACCTCTCCTTCACAAGTGCGCTATCCTCAAGTGAGTGTGTGTGTATAATGAGGAACACACCTCCTCTATTTATACACTACTCTGATATGTATTTTACACAAGTACATGTAGGCTCATATTTAACCATTAGGTTAAATACCCCATTATAACTGACTGGGCCGACCCCCACATGGTGGGTCTAATAACCCTAGTTACCACAACCAAATCGGAGGAATAAACATCTCCGGATTTATAGTATAATCACATCGGAGGTATGGAACATCTCCGGAATAAATAATATACAAATATAATATTCTTTGAAGTTACAATATTTCAACACTGTCTTTGAGCCTTGGTTTGTTTTTCTGTTGTTGTTGAGACACCCCTGTGTCTTTTCTGGGTCTATCTGCAACCTCTCAGAGGCCCTTTTTTGAGTCCTTCTGTCGATTTAGTTACTTGTGTGGTTTCTTTTCTTTCTTTTTAGGTTCTTTTGAAGCCTGTTCGCGACTTTTCAGTGGTTGCAGTCGCGCACTTTTTTCCCTAGCTGCGAGTTTTCTGCTTACAGACCCATGGGTCAGCCGCGAGTTGTTCCATATAGGAGTTGCACCCATTTCCTAAGATGTTTCTTTTTTAATTAGGGTTTGATCTCAATAGGATCTTTTTGTGGTTTTGAAGGTCCTTGATTGTTTGGATACCTCTTGAACATTTTTTCAGGTCAATCTGAGTTTGTTTAGAGTCTCTTTGGTAGTTTTCTCTTTGAGTCTTTATGATTGTAAATTTGCCCTGGTTTGCTTGCCTACTTTCTGTTTGGTGGATGCTTTTCTTTGGTTTTCTGATGTTCAAGAGCAGTCTAGTTCTCTGCTTTTCCGCTTTACACATCAGCTTTTCATTTTTTCTTTTGCATCTTGTTCCAAATTTTGAGTTATTTCAGTGAAACAACTCTGTAGTTTAAAGTCTTTGTCAGTCTTCTGATTTGTTTGTAATAAGCTTTGGGCCCTTTGTCTTTACTCACACTTTTGATAAATCTTGATCGTTCATTTTCATGTTTATTTCCTTTCATAGTTTGAGAAAAAGGTCAAAATTGAAAAATTAAGAACTTTCTTACAAGATTTGTCATTTTTTCGAGGTAGGATAGTTGGTATTACTATTAACTTTGAAAATTAAAAAAAATTAAAAAGAAAAATTTCATGCTTAGGAATGCCTAGTTTTTTGTTTTGAAAGCTATAAAACGAAAAAGAATTTTGTGAAGTTTTATGTATTATTGTACACACTTTACTTTCGTCATAACCATACCACACACATCACTACCTTTTGAGGAATAAACAACCTCTAAAAAGAATATTTAATAAAATAATTAGTAATCTTTCTTTTTAGGTTTGACACTACACCAACTAGCTTAGGCTAGGATTTCAAAATAGATCACTTTAAACTTTCTGAAATCGTTTCATTGCTCAAAAATTGTAGTGAGACAATATTTTAGGTAAACCCACTCTTATCAAAATATTCTGGGAAGCTCCACTTAAACCAGAGTTAAGACGAGGTCATGTGAGAATGGAATTGTTGGGGATAACCCCCACTTTCCTTTTGAGCATACACCAGGGCTGATTCGCGTACGAGGGTCCTGTTATCACATATATAGTAGCCAAGATACCATACATTATTTTTCTGATTCCAGTACACTGTTCAGCCAGTTCCCTTGCATTGAGATGTTGAGATGAGCATCTATTATGGATCACCATCAGATTTTGGACAACGGTTTTATTCCCCATACCATGACTGAGTTTCAGGACACTCAAAGAGATGACTGATGTAGCTATTTAGCCATTTGTACAGAGTAGTCAGTAGTGCCTAGAGTTACAACAGCAGTTTCAGGGGACAAATGATGGTTCAGATGATGATCTTTCAGGTATATGACTCAGCAGGTATATTATGGTGTTGTGGTTATATTGCTTTTATTTCCATTCTCTTAGCATGTCTTAGCATTTAGTATCATGATCTGGCGATCATATAGATATGTGGACCTGGTTGTACTTATACATATATATCATATTTTTCCCTACTCGGACTTAGAAGTTCTTTGCCTATACTCATTGGTTTTACCCTCCCTAGGGAGAATAGAGGTGATCATTCCCGCTATACTTTGGCTTGCTAGTGTTGGTCTCATTATTCACTATCTTCATCCATCCATGACTCACCCAGTTTGTTCATTACCTTGACTTACTACTTGACTAGTGGCATGGAGGACCTTCCCCCACTGTAGCCTCTATATTGGATAAGCTTCCCTATTTACTGTGTCTTGGCTTTGAGTTGGTGACAAAACTTACCTATGGTGAGTTGGATTTCCTTGAGAATTCCTCTTAGTCACTAAAGATGTTGGCTAAACCTGAAACTTTTAGTGCTTCCATTAATGCAAAGTATGGAAATGAAATGTTATATCTTGTATGAAAAGCCCATTCATGCAATGTGTTTCTAAACACACATGAATGAAAGGCAAGCCACATGAAAATGGCTATGAAATATCAAATGTATATCTTTTGTGAAATGTAAAATACCTAGGTAAACAAGCTATCTGTGACACACCAAGAAGTGCTCAGGTAAACAAGTGCCTTAAAATCACACCTGCAGCAGGAAGCCTAAATAAATGTAAATATATGCAATGTGTTTGTAAACACACATAGATCAAAGGCTATGGAAACTCTAGGCCCAAAAAGTAATGGAACTTAAATGCTATATCAAAAATATTGCTGGCCTCTTTTGTATTATGGATTGTGTGGATCTGTGCAAGGTGAATAAACACTCTTTGAACAACTTATCCATTTGTGAGACACTGCCATTCCCTGTGTTGTTGCTTATCCACTATATTCTATGGTGTGTATTCCCTTTTCCACTTCCAAAGTGTCACAGTGTTAAGTCAGTAAGTCATTCCCTCTAGCCTAGCTATGTTTTTCTTAGCCTTCACCCTTCACTAGCAAATTGATCACAACTATGAAGTGAGTATGACCTTGGAAGTCTTGTCTGAGTAATAAATAATAATTATGACTTATTATATTTGAATTTAAATTGCCAGTAATGATTACTTCTTGTTATAATTTCTAATTGAATGGATTGTAAAGCATGTTTTAACCTTGGACACCTTACAGCAGCTTGATGACAGTTTGAGTTATATTTTGGTCATGTTGACTTGGTCAAACCTCAGTTTGATCAAAAGTCAACCACGGGGCATGAGATGACAGACCTCAGATGTTACAGATAGATGATACATGGTCTGGTACAGGTCACCTTGGTGGGCTTATGCAGTGATTTCAGGCTTATGATGATGATTTGTGCTTTTCAGCACTTTTACAGATTATTATTATTTGGTCTGCTGGATATGATGAGTATTTATTTTGGACCATGCAAAAGTTTATATGGTGTATGATTACACATCTTATATGTATTTGTACCTTCTGAGTCCAGTGAGACAGTCTGTTTTCAGTTCCGGGAAGTTATAGTGATGATTGAGCCTCAGTTGGCTATCCTAGTGTAGTTTTGGTCTATAGGAAGCCCTGTCAGAGCAGTGATGAGATTTAATTGGTTCACCTAGGGCGTTGTGCATGGAGGGGGTGGTCCAACCACTTGTTATTACCATATTACCCCCCTCCCAGACTCATTCGTGAGCTCACCTTGACAACGCAGGCACTCCAGGAGGCAGTTTGGGCAGTTTCACATTTCCCAAGGCAGTTCAGAAATGGTAGAAATGGCTACAGAGGAATTCGATTTGGGCTACTAAGGAAGTGTTATGGCATGGGATGATCAGTGATGATGAGTGGGATGTCTTCCACACCTTCTCCAGTAGTTTCAGCTTCATCAGGACCCACATCCATCACTTATGGCACTTTCTGATGATTTTTGGAGCCTCCCAAGGCTCACGATTTGTCCATAGAGGCACAATTTGGTACTTTGATGACTATTTTATTGATATTATGCTATGGGAATTGACCAAGGGTGTCTAAAATTACCCCTTGGACCCACCATAAGCTATATCTACTATTTGTCATCATGATTTGGTGGGATCCCCTCTCTTAGGGCGATTTTGTCCACTTATTGTTATATTTTACTAGTGATCCATGTATTTTATTGTTGAGCTCATCTCAACCATTGATTAGATCTTTTGATCTTTTAATATTAGCCACTCATTCAAAAAGTGATTAGATTGTGGACGCTCTCCCTCCTATTTAAAGGAGAGAGCTTCTCATTGTAAAGGGGACTCTTGGCTTTGGATTATTGGAATAGAAAATTATTATTGCATCTATCTGTTGTGTTGTGGTGAATTCTTTTGGAGTTCGTTCGTTGATTATTCCTTTGCACTGGGTTCTTGGAGAATTTGTCTTGCTATATTTTTGTACCACATTTTTGTATCTACAGGTGGAGGCCGATTTGGTTTGAGGAGGACGTATTGGTAGGGGAGGACCCTCCCTACTTCTTCTTTGGATCTCTTCGTTGGTAACAGGGAGTATTACTGTCCTAGGACCTTCTATTTCATGTTATCATTGCATTTTACTTGTATTTCCTCCATACTTGATCTCACTGATTGAATCGCTTTCCTTGGTTTGACAGGTAGAGGAGGTCGCACTTGTGGGCTAAGGCATCATTTTGGAAAGCAAATTCAACAATTTCTCATTTGATCTCTGCGGGAGTCTTCCTCAACAAGGAGGCATCTTATCTCATCACTCAGGTATGATCTCAAGGTAATTTCTCTTTCCATGATCTATCCATTTGTCTAAATGCTTCAAACCCTTACTATTTCAAAACCCTCATTTTACAATTTTTCAGATCTAGCTTGATCCACTTGAATTTTGGGTATAAAATTTAAAACCCACCTCTATAGCATCCACGACAATTCGGATCTATAGTTTGGTGAGGATTGGCCTTCATTTGACCCACTTCCCAAGGCAAAGAAGCTTCTCCAAGAGAGGTCACACTTCCTGGGAGGGGTGAGTTTGCTAGGATCTAGCACCTGGGTAGGTGAGATTCCACTTGATCTGTAATCTACACATTCAATAACCTATCCCTAGTGTGTCACTTCAGTGATTTTGACCTTGTTGGCCCCATTCCTCATTTTGAGGGTTGTGCCCCACTTGGGTCACTTTGTGGCATACTTCAATCTCAGATCTACTGAGATACAGCCATTGGATGACCCTAATCTTTTAGATCCACCTACCTCAATACCTTAACATTCCAGATCTATAATTTGGTGGACATCTGACTCCATTTGGCCCACTTCCCAAGGCACTGATCTTTCTCCAAGCTAATTCGACTTTCTTGGAATGTTGAGTTTGTTTATTGTTTGATCCTTGTTTTGGTAGCTTGAACACCTTGACTTTGTCATATCAATCAATCAAGCTCACTTTTGGTACTGGTTAGCCCCAATTCAGTCCTTAACTACCCTGCATTGGACACGGTTCCCAAGGTAGTGGATTTTCTCATAATTGACTAGTACCCTAATCCTGGATCTTATTTCAAACATCATAAGTCACTCTTCCACCCATAATGGACCAAAGCTACACTGTTTAAACCCCTTGATCCAAACTATTATTCTTCTTGTGACTTCTTCCATAGATCTAGGGTTCACCATACACCTTACGTTCTTCAACTATACTTGACTTGATCTGGTGTGTTGGTTTGATCTCTCCTATCGAGAGTAGATCTGGGTCTCTGTTGCTTGGTTTTTCAACCAAGCATGTGCATCCTCATGTGCTAGGATGCACCTGCTAACTAGTAGCAGCAGTCTCAAATAAAGCAATGTAAATAAGCAAATATGAACTATAGATCAATGGCAGTAAACAGTAAAACAAAGAATTCTAGATTGATAACAATGAACAAAATTGATTCATAAGCATGCAAATAAAAATTAAAACTTTTGTATTACCTCAAATGGTGAGGATGGTGAGTTTTGGGCAGCTCCAAGGTTGAGGTGCTCCAATGTCCAATGGTCTCTTCTTCTTCAATGCTTCAATGGTTGGGAAAAAATCACTTATACTATGAAACGAGAACTATATACTATGAACGAGAACTCTACCCATAAAAATGATGATTTTTGCAAAAAAAACACCAAAAACACCCCCTAAATAGAAAAGTGTTGATACCAGTATACACGTATTTTTTTTTAGGGTAAAAAATAGAGCCATGGCCTAAACATCTCATATTGTTGTTTAACAAAACTTTAAAATCAACCTTAGATTGAAAAAAAAAAATTCTTGAAGAGATAAATTACAACTTTCTGGAAAATTGCATATTAAACAAAAAACAATTTTCTCTAATAATTTCCCCATTATAACCATATAAAAACAAAGAAATTATGATGAGATTCATAATGAGATAATATATTATACCATACAAGAACAAATGGATCATATAGATATTCAAAAACTCCTCTAGAGTTTCAATTACAAAAATCATACTAGTAAAAAGCATCTAAACTGCTTCTTCAAATTCATCCATGGATTCTGACACCCCATCATTAAAAACTCCTCTAGAGTTTCAATTACAAAAATCATACTAATAAAAACCATTTACACTGCTTCTTCAAATTCATCCATGGATTTTGACACCCCATCAGAATCTACATTTTCTGTAGATGAAGGACTTGATGAAGATGTAGATGACCCATACTCTTCTCTATTTTCCACGAATATTAGCTTTGTGTTTTAAAAAAGAAATTAAAAACAAATTAAACTAATGTTATAATTAAAAAAAAAAAAACAAACTAAACTAAGATAACATTATAATTAAAAATTTTAAAAAATAAGAGGGGAGGGAATTTTTTTATTGTTTTTGTATAGTTTAAAAACAATAAACAAATAAAAAAATCAAATTATACAAAATTTTAAAATAAATTAAAAAACAAAATTTAAACTATACAAAAATAAAAACAAAACAAAAAAAATTTAACTATACAAAAACAAAAACAAAATTTTAAAAAAATTTAAAAACAAAATTTAAACTATACAAAAATTTAAAAACAAAATTTAAACTATACATAAAAAAAAAAAAAAATTAAACTATACAAACAAAAATTAAAAAACAAATTTAAATTATACAAAAATATAAACAAAATTTAAAAAAATTAAAAAAAAAAATTAAAATCAAAATTTAAACTATACAAAACTTTAAACAAAATTTAAAAAATTAATAAAATAAAATAAAATAAAAAAACAAACAATGAAATGGCGAGCGGGGGAGGTGGGCGAGGGACAGGGGAGGTGGATGGCGGTGAGGGAAGGTGGAGGTGGGCGACGGCGAGGGGAGGAGGGGGAAGGGGAGGGCGGCGGAGGGGGAGGTGGTGGAGCTGGGCAGGGGAAGGGACGAGGAGGTGGAAGGGAGGGCGCGGAGGGGGGGGGAAGGGAGGAGGAGGTGGTGGAGCTGGGCGGCGGGGGGAGGTGGAAGGGCAGGGCGGGGCGAGGCGAGGCGGGGCGGGGCGGGGGAAGGGGAGGGGAGCAGAGTGGTAGGGGAAGGGGCCGCGAGGAGGGAGGAGGGGGAAGGGGAGGGGAGCAGGGAGGAGGAAGCCGGTGGGGCACCACCCGCTTGGGCGCCAAAGGGCGGCCCTCACAACCCCTGTCGATGCGGCCCTCACGGCCCCCGTCGATGCCCAACATTGAGGGGGCCGTGAGGGCCGCCCTTTAGCGCCCAAGTAGTAGACCTCTGCTCGCTTGGGTGCCAAAGGGCGGCCCTCACAGTCGCTCGCTTGGGCGCCAAAGGGTGGCCCTCACGGCCCCCATCAATGCCCGGCATCAAGGGGGCCGTGAGGGCCACCGTTTAGCACCCAAGCAGGCGGTGCCCTGCCGGCTTCCTCCTCCCCACTCCCCTCCACTTCCCCCTCCTCACTCCTCCCTGCTCCACCTCCCTCCCCCCCCCCCTCACCCCGTGCCCTCCCTTCCACCTCCCCCCACCGCCCAGCTCCACCACCTCCTCCTCCCTTCCCCCCCCTCTCCGCGCCCTCCCTTCCACCTCCTCCTCCCTTACCCTGCCCAGCTCCACCACCTCCACCTCCTCCCTTCCCCCTCCGCCGCCCATCCCTCGTTGCCGCCCACCTCCCTCGTCCCTTGCCCCCGCCCATTTCAATGTTTGTCTTTTTTTTTTAATTTCTTTTTTTTTTTTAATTTGTTTGTTTTTTTTATTTTTTAAATTTTTTTAATTTTGTTTAAATTTTTGTATAGTTTAAAATTTGTTTTTAAATTTCATTTCTAATTATTTTTTTAATTTTTTTTAATCTTTGTTTTTATTTTTGTATAGTTTAATTTTTTTTTAATATTTTATTTTTAATTTTTCTTAATATTGTGTATAGTTTGGTTTTTAATTGTTTTTAAAATTTTGTTTTAAATTTTTTTTTTTAATGTTTTATATTTTAATATTTTTGATTGTTTTTAAATTTGTTTTTCAATGTTATATAGTTTGATTTGTTATTATATATAGTTTTTTTTTTTTTTTTTTTTTAATGTTAGTTTTAGTCTATTTTTATTTTTGTTTTTAATTTATTTTAAAATTTTGTATGGTTTGTTTTTTTTTTAATTTTTAATTTTTTATAATGTTATTTTTATTTTGTTTTTAAGTTTTTTTAAATTTTGTGTAATGTTAGTATATGGTTAATTAGATTTATTTTTTTAATTTTTAATTATAATGTTAGGTTAGTTTATTGGGTTTTTTTTTTTTTTTTTTTCAATTTTTAATTATAAGAACATTAGTTTAAATCTATTAGTTTTAATGTTAGTTTATTTTTTTATTTTTTATTTTTTTAAATGTTAGTTTATAATGTTGTTAGGTTAGTTTAAGTTGTTTTTAATTTTTTTTTGAATTTTTTATTATAATGTTGTTAGGGATTAGTTTGATTTGTTTTTAATTTTGTAGGGGTAGTGGTAGGTTTAAGTTTTTTTTTTAAATAAATGATTATATATTTTAGGGGGTTAGGGGTAAGTCTACATTTTTAAAATAATTTTCAAAACGTAAAAATATCTGATTATGAATGTACGAGTACTTTGGGGATCTTTCAGACATAGAAGACCCAATGGAAGAGGACATTGATGTCCTTGAGGAAAGCCAAGCTACAGAAAATTTCAATGTAGATGATGAATTTGGCTTGCATGATATTGTTGATTAGTTTCATGTTTTGAAGAAAATGTTAAGTTTGACAATATTTTAATAAGATATATTAGTAATGTTTTGAATTTCAGACTTAATTTTAGAAATAAAATATCTATATATAATGTTTGAAATATGTTTTTTATAAATAATTTGTATAGTTTTTCTTGAATTTATGTGAATCAACACTTTTCGAAAAATAATATGAAATAGTATCATTTTTATACAAAACATATCTGAAAATTGATTGAAAATGGTTTTAAATGTCTATATTTTCTGGAATTTTTTACAATTTTGTCAATAAAAGTGTCTTATTTTGTCCATAAAAATGTCTTATTTTATTGAAAAAATTGCAAAATGTATATGTTTTTCATTATAAATTGCTTAAAAATGTATGCTATTTTGCTAAATTTCTAAAAACGCTCTTGAAAATAGAAACTAAATTTTTTTTATGATAAAGATAATTCAAAGGTCCCAAAAAATGCCTCGAAATGAAAATGTGTGATACTGGCATCACCCATTTTTGAAACGGAGCTAAAAATACCTACTAAAATTAGGAGAGAGAAAAATGAGAATTGTGTCGAGTTCTCGTTTCATAGTATAAGTGGTTCAAAGCTCAAAAGATGGGCAAAGCTCAAGATGGATTTTGGCAGCATGAGGATAGGATGAAATATGGATGAATAATGAGGAGCCCCCATCACCTTTTTATAGTTTTTGGTGATGGGGAATACCATTATGGTTTTAAGGAAACCAATGCTATTAACCAACATGGTTTAGGTCTCTTTTTCCCTCTTTTTTCTTTTTTGAATATTTTTTATATTTTTATTCCCTTTTAATATTTTTGGGGAATTTTGGACCATTTTTTAGGGTTTTTTGTGTTTTTTGAGGAAAAATACATATTTTGAGGGGGAAAAGGTGTACTATGGTCTTTTTGGTGACCTTTTGATTGTTTTAGAGGCTCAAATGGTGGAAAAAGTGGACAAATGGGTCATGTGAATAAGGGAATGAGCTAGTGAGCACTTTTTGGGTGTTAACAGATTGCCCCCTGATGTGTGAGGCAAGGAGCTCATCGTATGGCCAATAGACATCATAGTTCTTTTGTATTTTTTCCTAGGATTTGGAGAAGAGAAGAGACCGATTGGATACTAGAACAACGGCCCCTTGGAAGCTGCAAAAACTGAAAAAATACATGGCCTCAAAATGAATGAGGAATAATCTCTGATTATGGACGAGGCGGGCATACCCATGCTTGTATCAAGACATATACATAACAATTAGGCCCAAGAAGAGGGACCTAAATAATACATAAAAATTGTTGGTACATCGTAATGGTCTAGAGGGGACATAATGCTGGGACGTACTCATGATCATACCATGACTGATCTCAATAACTGATACACTGGAAAAAGGAAACAATCATTCTGAATAAGGTATCAGAGGGGTTGATGAATTGCTGAAACTGAAGGTGTCCAACATCTATAGGGACTCAATAACTGTGAGTCAACTTCTGAAGAGTATATGTAACTGTATACTCGAGGGAGTGTAAAACTGTCGTGCATCTAAAAATTGTCGCCAAGCATAACCCGAATATCCATGGGAATATGTAACTGTTTGTTTCCTCAATTGCACTCTCAAATGTGGTAGAGTCAGGTGATATCTGGGGTCTTCAACAAATAACTGAAAGGACTGATACCCTGTACGAGTCTCAACGATGCGATTAAGGTGTTGAAGTCGAGCATTTGAGAAACAATCATTTGGAGAGGCACTGAAGACACCTTTCAAAATGATTCGTAGACACTCATCACTAATGGTGATGAGTCCAAGGCACAGGGACCTCTGGGTCTATCCTCTAGAATAGATTTGGTTGGCGTCGACAGAGGGAGACCGACAACTACCAAGGCAATGATGTTTCCTTGATAGGAGCGTGAGGTGTTCAACTGAAATGTGATAGTACTGATGGTAGGATTGACATATTGTGGGGATGAGGAATAACTGGGGTCATAGAGTGGGTGGACTCAAACTTTCTTTGTTCAAAGCATGGTGACATGGTTGACCTGGCAGCATAGGAAACTAATTTTTAGGTGTGGCGATCATAGCTCAGGGGTATGTATTACAGACTGGAGAGACTTTGGGGGAACAAGTTGATGGATGCTATTGGGAGACTCTCAAGGTGACATACTGCAGAATGCTATGAACAAAGACAACCATAATGGGGAAGCTACCTTATGAGTAGACATGATTTGTTGTGGTGCCGAAAAGCACCCTTGGGTCCTTCTTTGTGGTTTTAATGAGCTCCAAGAAGGGATAAAAGTGTGCTCTAAAATGGTATTGTCCTGTGGATTTATGCGAGTCTAGGACTGTTCATGCTTGTGGTTGCTTTCAGTTTTAGAGAGTCTGAAAGCAGTAAGTAGACTCCAATGGTGTTCTTTTTCGTATGTTAGTCTCCAAAGCCCGAAAAAACATAAAATGATGCAAATGGAGAACTCTTATAACCAATGTGACTAGAGTATTCATTTTTTGTAATTAGTCTATAAGGTCCGGAAAAGGGGTAAACTTATACCAAGTAGATGCCCTTTCAGATACTTTTAGCGAGCATGAAAGGAAGCAAGATTGCTCGACGATCTTTTCATTATTTTAGGAGTCAGAAAAGAGATTAACAGAAACTCCCTAAGTGTTTTTTTCATAAAGGAATTGCTCGGCCCGAAAAAGGGATAAAATTATACCGAACAAAAGTAATGGAGAGGCAAGGAGGAAGTGTTCAATCAAATGGCAAGTATGGGGATCAAGCACGGTGATAGGGGGGAACACTAATGGGGCCTCCTTGCAGGTTGATAAATGGTAGCAAAACAACGCTATAATTGCAATATGGATGGATTGGTGGGCTCATGTATAAGTTGTGGTGCGAAAATTTGTAAAAATTGACGGTTGCCAAAGTGGCACGCAAATCGAGGTGATGATGGGCACATGAGGAAGTGCCCAAAAATTCTGGGGTTGAGAGTGAGAAATGATCTATAGAATCATCACAAGCGCGGAAAACTGAATCCAGCGATATAAGACTCGTAAAAAATGAACCACTGCCAATGTAGCACGCAAATCGAGGCGACGAGGGGCATGTAAGAAAGTGCCCAAAAATTCTGAGGGTGAGAGCGAGAAATGATCTCAAGCAACATCACGAGCACGGGAAACTGAAACTGGCGACATAAGACTTGTAAAAAATGGACCGCAGTTGATGTGGCATGTAAATCGAGGCAACCAGGGGAATGTAAAAAGTGCCCAAAAAATCTGGTGGTGAGAGCGAGAAATGGTCTCACGCATCGGCACGAGTGCGGAAAACTGAATCCGGCGATATAAGACTTGTCAAAAATGGACCACGACCAATGTGGCACGCAAATCGAGGCAACGAGGGGCATGTAAAAAATGCATAAAAATGGGACCTGGTGGAAATGAGAAAAGGAGTGGACTATCGTGAAGTTCTCGCTGTGCTAATTCCAATGGTACCAACGGTTTGAAAAATGGACGTCGTACAATGCTGAAATGGTTGATTGAAAAATGGTCAAATTTCTATAAATAACAAGTGGACCCAATCTGACAAGTGTCATTTTCACCGTTGACTTTCACAAAGCAATTTAGTTGGGTCAGAGCATTTTCTTGATTTGTGGGAGATTTGACTATCGATTTTTCATTCTGCGAGTTTCAGGTAAGCCTATGTGCCTTAGCCTTTCAAATTATTTATTTTTGTTGAGCGTTGGGGTCTCAGAAGCTGCGAATATTCCACGTTGGCTTGCCAACGTGGAATATCGCGGGTTTTGGGTCTTTTTCCGCGATGCACATTGCGGGTATGGGCTAGACATCCGCGATGTGCATTGTGGCTATGGGTACGACAGTCGCGATGTTCATTACGATTGTGGGTGCTTACAGCCGCGATGTTCATCACGGCTATGGGTGCTTACAGTCGCGATGTGCATCGCGGCTGTGAGTCCGACAATCGCGATGCTCATCGTGGCTATGAGGGCTTACAGCCGCGATGCACATCGCGACTGTGAGGGCTGATACCCGTGATGTTCATCGCGGCTGTGAGGCTGAAAGTCGCGATGTTCATCGCGGCTAAGGGCTCAAAAGTCGCGATGGGGATCGCTTGGGTAGGGAAAAAGTTTTGTTTTATTTTTCTAAAAAAATTTGTGGTGTTTTGGTAGCATGCTGAGGAGGCCGCTGTTGGCTGCTTTCTTGGGCAGACCCGGGTTTTAATGAAGCGCAGCAACAAAACCCCTTGGCGCACTGGCCCTCTCGGCAACGAGCTGCGCGGCAGCTCGAGGTCTCACCCGAAGTGGCTATGGGGGGGTTAAGGAATCAGGTTTCCTTAACCGGGGTGACGCGGAGATAGCTTTTCCTTGAATGGTTCCTGCAAAATCGGCGGTCGGACCTTCCCGCAGGCCGCTCGGCGCAGCTGCGCGGGTCCCTTCCTTGGCAGGTCTACTGCGCAGTTTCTCCTTTCTATCGCAGCAGGCAACTATTTCTTGGGTCGACGCGCGAAACACTTTCTCGCCCTTCGCATCTAGCGCAGTAACGCAGTCTGCTCTCGCCGCAGCGACTGTGCGTTACTACCTCTTTAGTACTTAAGATACTTATAGTTATCAAGGGATCTTTCCAACTCGCTCAAACAGTCACAAAGATAAGACAGAAGTCTTGCATACACAAATACTGAACTCGAAATAGTTATCATTCACACAAACATTATAACAAGAAGATATAAGTGAAGCTCATCTCCTCGAGGAAAACCACGTCCTCAGGAGTTTATATTAACCAGAAAATGATAGAGTTATACAATATGCTGCGCACACAGCTGCAGCCTTAGAACTTACAGGAAACTCCACGCACACAGCTGGGAGCCCTTTTCTCAAGCTTGTCTCCTCTCTATGGAGATTACAAAGGCACAGACGTCGACTCAGACTGTCTGGCAACTCAGGGATTAGCTCCTCGGCTATCCGATTTCCTCTCTCTAGTTCTACACACCAGGTAGAAATTACAGTGAAGGATAATCAACACATGATCTATCCCTTTAGACTGGCTCTCTAACAGTCTAGCATCTAACTCTCTAACTCTCCAAAAAGGGAGGAACTGAAGGAAGGGAGGAAGAAGCCTCTACCCATTACAGTGATTCATCTATATAGGTAGCCATGACGGTCACACCTTTACAAAACTGTGGGCCTTTCCCAACAGTGATTCCCAAAAACCCTAACCACGCACATGGCTAGGTGTACTGTAGGCGCCGCTTGCAGTCACGTCGCCGCTTCCTGCAGGCTCCATGAATTCCGGCGCAGATTGTGGGTATGGGCGATCGTCCTTCGCCTTCAATGCTCTGGTCCGTTGCTCCTCCTTGATCCGAGCAACCATAAATTCTGTACTAAGCCTTTAAATGAGGGTAGCTAAGCCCTCTACTCCATCACCTTATTTATTATGGTAGCTGAGCCACCTTCATTCTTCGATGACGTGCGCGCGAGCTCCGCAATTTCCGGTCCGTGATCTGCGCTGAGATCATCCATCTGGCACCGTACTGCGCACCGTCTCCTTCTTACCCAAAACTTAGTGCTTGTCCCAAAATTAGCACTTTCCTTCCATACTCGTGCTTTTTCCCAAAATTCGCAGCTTTTACTATAGCTGCGACCTTGGCCCCAACAGGCCCCCAACACTCACTTGTGGCTCGCCCTCGAGCCACTCGCACTAGCGCGTGGTCTTTGAATTTGCGCATCTGCGTTTGCTTGAGTCTCCGCGAATGTTTTCTGCCATTTCACAATAGCGGAGTCCAATTCCTCAATACACTGATCGGCTGTTTGTACTGTTTCTGCGGTTGTTTCTTCTTTAGTGAGTGTATCAATGATCTCTTGAGACTCGGCAATTTCTTTGATTTTTGTCTCAATCTGGCCAACAATTTCAGCATACTCATCCATGAATGGCTGAATGCTGTTGGTGAGCTTCTCATCTTCAGTTCTGAGCTTGTGCAGTTGCTGCTGCATTTTGCGCACTTCGCCCATTTTCTTCATCTTTGGCAAGCCTGTTAAGGACTTGGCTTCTTCATTCAGAACAGTGAGGGACTGTTCTGCAGCTTGCACCTGTTCTGATAATCCCACTTTAAAAGGGAGGTTCACAAGCTCTGTCCAAGCTTCCATAGCCTGGTTCATCAGGTTCTTGGCTTCCTGTACTCGACCTTTCATTCGTGTGGAAGCTCTGCTCAATGCTTCAAACTGTACCTGCGCATCATCTGTAAGATGCGCAGCAACGCGAGCTTCTAGCTCAGCGATCTGGGTTTTATGGCCTTCTGCCATAGCAGCTATTTCTTGCTCCAGGGTTTTCGCCCTTTCGCCAATAATTTGAACTTTTGCAACCAGAGGGAGGTCTGGTTGAATCTCGCAAGCCGGCAGTTCCTGAGCAATCTCTTCTATTGCGTTTCTGATGCCGGTGTCTTGCGCCTCATAGAGTGCAAGCTTCGCAGAGATATTCTTATGACTTTCCTTCAGCTCTATCTCCTGCGATTGCAGTCGTTGGTTTGCCTGGAAAGTAGAGAGCTCTCTAGCTCTCAACTCAAGAGAAACTTTCTCCTGTACTAGCTGTAGAGTTTCTATAGGAATCATAGACAAATTAATTTCTACAGGTCCAACTGTGCTTACCTGCAGTTCAGCTAGGGGATCTGGAAGTGTCATGCTGGTAGGCGGAATATGCACGACAGTGTGCCTTTCTGTGAGTTCTTCAACTCGCTCGCCAGTTGGGATTTCTTGTGGCACCTGCGAAGTAGATGCTGGCGCATGGGTCTGCGCAATCCTTCCTGCGAGACCTTTTAGTTCTACAAATTGTAAGTCTAGAGCACCTCGGATGTGAGCATGCATGTTCCGCATCTCACGAAATTGCTCTTTCAAATATTTGTCGACCTCCGAGGGAATGGCCTCAGTGGGATGCGACACTTTCTGCTTCTTTGTGGCTGGTTCTGTTGAGCCTTCGTCGCTTCTTTGCTCAGGGGCTTCCTTGCCCTTATCTTTTTCTTGCGCAGCGGTGGGTGGCATCGCAGGTGCGATGTCAGCTGCTGCTCTCCATTCGTCCGACCAAGACTTAATGGTTTCTTCGACATCTTCTGTGGTCATCCTGTAAAGACCTAGCGCCCAGTCACCTGGAATGTCGCAAGGCCGAAGGTAGAGTTGATGGATGTCGGCAGTAAAAGCCAACTTCCCGTCATACAATGTGGCTGTCTCCGCGCTCAGCCTTGGCATATCTTGTATGGTATCGCGGAGGAGATAGTAATACTCACAAAAAACAGCGCGATTCATCTTGCGCTTCGCGGGATTAGGGGAATCCCAGAGGTTGATGTAGCGCATGCCGGCAACCTCTCCTGCGCGGCGTGGACGGAACTGAGTATTCGGGGGCTCCTTCCACCCGACGAGAGCACATAGAATTAAAAGCCATGAAAAATGGAATGATTGGCCTGCATTGTCCTGCACATTCAGGCAATCAGCCAAAAAAGAATTCAGCAGGAAGAGAGACCAGTTGTACTGTTCTCCCTCCGCAGCTGCGATAGCGAGCTCTACGACAGCTCCAGTAACTTCTTTTGGTCGGCACTTGGTGAGAAGTCTGCCTGCAAGCAGACTTCCTGTGAAGCGAAGTGCCTCATCTTCTACGGTCGTGAGGTCATAAGCCCGACCTCCTCTTGTCAAGTTATATTTCTGGACCAGCTTTGCAGCTAATTTTCGGTCCTTCTCTTTTCCCGCAAAATGGATATTGGGATCCTTACCAACCTTAGATAGGCCGGTGATACGGTGTATCAAGTCAACATTTAGATCAATTGGCCTCCCGAGCCAAAGGTAACCTCCATGAACGCAGGATAGCAGTGTTTTAACGACTGCGTTCACTTCATTGCTACGCCCAAAGTGCGGTAGCTTCAACAAATTCAAGAGTCCAGGGCGCTCAAGATTTGCTGCAAATCCCTTCGGGATAAACTCATCAACGTTTCTGGTGGGATTATGGACGATATCCAAATATCGGTCCAACTGAAACTGAGGATATGTCTTATAGTCTCCAAGGTTAAAATCAGAGAATTTAACCAGTGGAATGTTTCCCAATAGTTGGCCTTCTACCCGCACACTAGCCGGTAGTGGCGGGTAGCGAAATTGGATACTTTGCATTCTTCGGAATCTGGACATCCGGCGCATCGTCTGGACGCGGCGGAAGGTAGTTCACCATAGACGCGAGCGGTTCTGGAACAGGTTCCTCCGGCTGCTGCTGAGATGCTCTTGTGCCTGGAGATGTTCTGGGATCAGTAGCACCAGGGTGTACGTAGGCCGACGGCGTCACCGGAGTGGCCATGCCGAAATCTAAGCCTCGGCGTAGAAATTGACGAATAACTTCTTCAGTCGATAAATTCTCCGTTGTGAACCAATGTAAATAACAAGACTCTGGACAGCAAATGGCGGAACTGCGTAGGGTATAGATTCTGAAAACAAGGGAAAATAGTCTGCACACTCGGCTCTGAAAACAATAGTGCAGATCTTCAAAGACAACTTATGCAACTCGAGACAGTAACCCAAAATTGATACAAGTGTGAGGTATTTATAGCCAGCGGGGTTAGTAAATGCGACCAAGTGGGGTTACGTAGCTATAGGCGGCTACAGATGAGTTGACAACACGCTATCCTCCTTGCCGTAGCGGTGCATTTAGTGTGATTGACGGGTTCTGACAGCCTTCCGGGAGAAGCTAATGGTTTCGGCGCCTGAGTTAAATGCAAATCTTTCGGAGATTAAGCCGAATCCGTCAGAACGGGTAGAATTAAATAGCGGCCTTATCCTTCATTTATTCAAACGCGGCTACATAACTGCTGTAATTCAAAATTTTCCGGCGGGTCATTTCAACTTAGGAAACTGTGCCTCTAGGGGTCCACAACAAAACTCTTTTCAGCGGCAAATTATGAAAGGGGACTTCGCAAGAGCGATAGTCCAATGGTCCATAAAGCAAAACTTCGCCAGAGCGGACCGCTAAGCTTTGTTCAAGCAATTTTTATTCAGGATGCGCGGATATTTCAAGGAACTGCGCAGGAAGCTGGAAACTGAGGGTGTGTCGCAGCTTCCGTGTAGACTAAATGCGATGTCTCTTTCAACTACACTGGGCATCTGCATTCCTGAGTACTATATTATGTCGACAGGGCGGAGTGGCCGTCGCAATAAAGCTTAAGCCGACTCCCGTTTATCATTGTAGGTAGTAGTTCTCCATTCAGCTTCGCAAGCTGAACTGCGCCTCCGTCTGTTATTTTTATTACCTGAAAAGGACCTAACCAATGCACACGAAACTTGCCTGGAAACTTGATGAATTTACTATCATAAAGGAGTACCAAGTCTCCTTCTTCAAAGTGCTTATGCCGAATGTGCCTGTCATGCCAAGCTTTCTGTCTTGCCTTCTGTACCTGTTGATGAAATCCGGCCATAAGTCTGTCTTCTTCTAAAGAAAGCAGTTGCGAAAGTCTTTCATTCATAGTGTCAGGATCTGCCATTTCTGTAATTTGCGCAATTCGGAGACTGGGAACAATGTATTCCATGGGCATAACTGCTTCTTGTCCATACACCAAGCTGAAAGGTGTGTGACCTGTTAATTTCTTGCAAGTGGTTCTGTAAGCCCATAATACAGCTGTGACTCTAAGGTCCCAATCATCTCTTTGTTGATTACAGATCTTCGTCAGGGCATTCTCAAGGATCTTATTGAATGCTTCCACCGTACCATTAGCTTGAGGATGGTAGGGTGTACTCTTATGGTGATTAATTTGAAATTCTTCAGTAAGGGCCTCTATAGTCTCATTGAGGAAATGTGTACCTTGATCACTCATGAGGATCACTGGGCATCCAAACCTAGTGATAATGTTCTCGAAAATGAACTGCGCGGCAGTAGCAGCGTCGCAGTTCTTAACTGGCTTCGCCTCAGCCCATCGGGTGAGGTACTCAGTAGCTGTAATGATATATCTTGCGCCAGTTCTTTTTCCTGGTGGGTTAATAGGTCCTACAAAGTCAATGGCCCATTTATCAAAAGCACGCAGTGTGATCTGGGGTCTTAGCGGCATTTCATCTCTCCTTGAGGGTTTTCCTGTGCGCTGGCACACATCGCAACATTTACAGAATTCCTTAGTATCCTTGTGCAATGTCGGCCACCAAAGTCCTGCGGCTAATATTTTCTGCGCAGTCGGCTTTCCTGCGAAATGGCCTCCTGCGGTACCTGAATGTGCTTCTGCGATGATAGAGCTCTTTTCATGTGGTAAGATACATCTGCGCAAAATTTCGTCAGGGCCCAACTTATAAAGCTGGCCTGCTATCAAAGTGAAGTCTGCGGCTCGAACAACAAGTTGCTTCTTTTGCTGGATTGTAAACTCAGCCGGCGCTTGTCCGGTAGTGAGAAAGTTAAGAATATCAGAATAATATTCGTCTGCTGCTTGGATATAAAACAACTGTGCGTCAGGCAGATTGTCCTCCAGACTCGTAGGTTCCTCTCCTGACTCTATTCTGGATAGATGGTCAGGCCCTGCATTCAATCTGCCTGGCTTTACAATAACCTCAAAATCATACTCTTGAAAGAGTAGTAGCCATCTGCAAATTCTGCCTCCTAAGACTGGTTTATTGACCAAATATTTCAAAGCAGAATGATCAGTATACATTTTAAAGTGAGCTCCTAACAGGTAGTGTCTGAATTTCTGTAGGGCATACACCATGGCTAGTCCTTCCCTTTCTGTAGTGGTGTAATTCTTCTCAGCTGTAGATAACTTTCTGCTGGAGTAAGCAATTGGGTGGTCAATACTTCCTTCTCCAGACTGTGTAAGCACGATTCCCAATGCTATGGAAGAAGCATCAACATGAACATGAAAAGGTTTTCTCCAATCCGGGAAAACTAGAATAGGTGCTGTGATCATCTTTTCTTTAAGTGTGTCCAAGCTCTGTTGGCATTCCTCTGTCCATTGGAACTTCGAATCCTTCTTCAGCAATCTTTCCATAGGCGCTGTGATCCTTGCATATCCTTTGATGAATTTTCTGTAGTATCCTGTATGTCCCAATGTAGTGCGCAATTGCTTGACTGAGTTGGGCGCAGGTAAATTGGCAATGATGGCAACCTTCGCAGGATCCATCAAGAGTCCTTGTCTGCATACAATATGTCCCAACAAAATACCAAAGGGCGCACAGAATATACATTTTTTCAAGTTAAGGGAAATCTGATGCTGTCTACATTTTTCTAGCATCATACGCAGATTCGCAATATGGTTCTTTAGTAAACCAAATACAGTCCAGTCATCAAAATAGACTTCTAAAAACTTGTGGATAAATTCTTTAAAAACAGCAACAACAACTCTAGAGAAGATAGCAGGTGCGTTTTTAAGACCAAAGGGCATTACCGTGTACTGGAATGAGCCCCATTCAGTTGCAAAAGTAGTCTTGTGGCGGTCATCCGGATGGATTCTAATCTGATGATATCCCGAAAATCCATCAGTGAAAGAGTAAGCCTCTTGTCCTCCAACATTATCAAGTACTTCATCTGTGAAAGGAGTGGGAAATGGGTCGTGCGCTGATGCATCATTGAGTTTGCGCAAGTCGACACAAATTCTTATTTCACCTTTCGTTTTCTTTTCTTGGACCACCATAGGACTAATCCAATCGCTTTCCTCTACTGGCTCAATAATACCTGCTGCAAGCATCTTATCAATTTCTTCTTTGACTTTTTCTTTGTAGCGCGGGTTCAACCTGTATGGGCGCTGCTTTACTGGCTTGGCGTCTGGTTTCAGAGGTATGCGCATCACTCCTAAGTCTCCTAGGATGCCTTTCATTTCTGTGAACTTGGTAGGAAAGATATCCTGGTAATCACGTAATAAATCTGAAACATGCGCAACGGTTTCATCATCCCAATAATCTCCTATAGAAGCAAACTTTGGGTCAGCTTCTGTGCCAATGTTAACTTTCTTGAGCTTGACGTGTTCTGCGATGGCAGGAATATCAAGCTCAGGACCTTCAATATTGCGTGTCCCTTCTGATTCTGGGATATTGAGGTTGCGAGGATCGTCCTCCTCATCTTCGGCGGTAAAGTTATAACATTCCAGGGCATGCTCCATCTGAACAGCCCAATCTGGTTGGGAATATTCTGTTACTAGACCTGGTTCAAATACCTTCTTTTTAATACACTTCAGAGCCTGATCAATGCTTGGATGCTCTGACTCAAAGCTGAATGTAAGTTGAAAACTTTCTATCATAAGAGCCCAAGTAAGAGTGCCTTTGCGCAATTCTATTTCAGTATACCAATTCCTTGGAATTGTATCTAATGTGTGGATGAATTGGTGAACCCATTCATCTTCCGGAATATCTGACCATTGCTGAATACATGCTTCAATGTGTGACCTGGGGTCACTCTGTCCTTCATATTTGCGTAGCGCTTCGGCTGTGGTGTCCTGAAATCTGCGCAGTATCAATCTGCGACAGTCTTTCCATGTATGAATATTCTCCTTGTGCGCAATCCACCATCTTGCGGGTGTAGCGCGCAATGCTATATCCAGTGCCTGGATGCGCTGTGGTTCTGGAAGCTTTTGTTCATATTCCTGTATGAATTTAGTTACTTTGGTTAGACCATCAAAAGTTGGAGTGTCAGTTAATTCTGTGCCAATCCATCGAATGGATTTAGTCATCATGGCGCAACGTCTTGCAGAAACCTCATGTAGACGATTCTGCCAATTTTCCAATCCTGCATCTGAATCTGATGTGCACGAGCTATCACATCGCCAGCTGATATGGCCGTCTGCTGTGGGGTTGACATAGTCACTGTGGTTAGTGGTCATCTGATACAGGCTTTCCATGTGGCGCGCTTCCTCTTCTGCGCGAATAGGTTCTATATATCTTGGTCCTTGAATAGGATCAAGAGGTGCGATGACCCTGATCTGGTCATCCTCAAAGGTCATCTGTCTTTTCTTCAGGTTAATGACAGCCAAATTATCAAGTGCCCAGTCTATTCCTAACAGCGCTGGGTATGGTCTACTATCATCCATAATTTTGATTACTTCAAAATCTGCAGAGCTTCTTACTCCTTCAATATCAATAGGTACATTGGGTAATCTGCCCAATGGAGAGACTCGTTGCTGATTTGCGAGTCTTAGCTGGATAGGGGATCTTGTAAGCTGAGGGCTTCCCATCTGTTCCCATGTCTGCATAGTGAGAACATTGGCTTCTGAGCCCAAATCTAACATGACTTCGTCCATTTCAAATGCTCCAATCTGCGCTGTGAGCCTCATCTCTTTTCCTGTTCTAATGTGACTCCTAATCTGGTGAACAGCACGCTGTGGTGTGTTCGTCGAAGCAGAGTGTTGGCACCGATCCAACAGGTGTTGGAGTTCTAGAGTTGCTTGTTCATCGCGCAACAATTTTAAACATTGTCGCAGAAACGCATGAACACTGCCTAGGGCATGCTCCTTATCGTCGTCAGGTCTTCCAGCTGTAGTGGCCTGTTCTTGTACCAAGTTGTCTTGTCTTAGCACTTGCGATCTACTATTGTTCTGCGGAATTGCGGTAGAACTTGAAGCTCTCGGATCTGAGAAATACTCTTGAGCTTGCTTAAATGCTTCTTTTTGCTTCTGTAGGTTAAGTGGGGCTGGTTTAATGTTAGCGCGGCGCACCCATTGCGTCGCTTGCTTTCCCGTTCCCATCTCTTGCGCACCAGTTGTAGCTCCACTGCGTGTCACTATATTAACTGTAGGGTCTGGTTCTCTTTTTTCGGCTCCAATCAACTGGATATTCTGATTGACCTGTGGTGTCTTTGCTTGCATCTTAGCCTGTAACTGAGGGCATTCTTCGATGATATGGTCAGAAGATTTACAATATCTGCAGAGGGTTGTAGGATTTTGGCAATCCCTAGCAAAATGACCTTGTTCTCCGCAATTATAGCAAGTGATCTGTCCTCTTCCACGACCCAAATTTGTTGTGCGTCCGCGTCCTCTGTAATTTGCTGCTCGGGCGTCCCGAGATTGGTCATAAGGTGGACCTGCTGTGGGTCCTTGTGTCTCTGCTTGTACCCTATAAACATCATGCTTTCTTTCTATCATAAGATCATATGCTCTACAATTGTTCTCATCATGACCTACTGATTTACAGAAATTACAATATAGATTCTTTGGAGTTTGTACATATTTCTGAAGTAAGTGGCATTCTTGTGGTCTATGACCTCTAGTTCTGCAGATTTCACACCAAGGCCCTTGTGCCTGTGGTAAAGGATTAGGTGCTCCAGTTGCAATGTAGTCTATGAAAACAGGACAATGGTCCTTTGAATGACCTTGGGCTTTACATTTTGTACACCAAATTTCTTCCTTAATCTCCTTGCCTTTCTTAATATCATGCACTTGCAAGGTTAAGTTTGCTAATTGGTTCTGTAAATGCGCAACATCGTTGCTTGTTCCTGCAATTGGCGAAGCTTCTAGTTTCATAGCCATTTCTAGAGCTTGTTCCTGAGTATTGAGATTCTGTTGCATAAGAGGAAGTCTAATGTGTGGGAGCAGCGCAGCAATGAACCATTCTTTATGTTGCTGTGGTGCAAACTCGAAGCTTACTTGATCTATCAAAGCTTTGAACTTCTGGTCAAAATCCCATACTGATTCTGTAGGTAACTGTTTGATGTCTTTGAGCTCTGTTATACACTGTGATTCTGACTTAGGTTTCTTGAATTCTCTAATCATGGCATTTCTTACCTCAGCAAGCGTCCTATTCTGTGCTGCTGAGTATTTCATGAACCAAGTCAAGGCTCTTTCTCTTAGTGTGGTTGCTAACTGAACCAGTTTAACAGCATCATCATTAATTTGCTTAATTGTCCAAATGGCTTCACATAAGAACCAGTGCTGCTCAGGGTCCTCTATCCCTGTTCCTCTAAAAGTTGGTAGTTTCATGTCATCACCCATCCTTCTTGCACGGGTTTGAGGTGGAGGTACTGTAGCAGTGCCTCCGGGATGGTTAAACAAAGGTGGTACAGAGGTACTAGAAGTAGCGTGTGGGCTACTCGAAGGTGTTACTGTAGGATTATACTGAGCTCCGTCTGGTTTTTGCGGTGTAAAGGGGTAATACGGGATATGAGCACTCCCCTGTCTTTCTATATGGCTTGCTCTAGGGACTTGGCGATTGTCTGGGCTAGACTCAAAAGGATATTGGTCAAGGCCTACTTTATATCGTTTTCCACTACGAGTGCAACCAATAACTTCAGGATCACTATCAGAATCTACGGACATTACTTGACTATGCTATTCATCAGAAGCAATACATAGCTTTCCTTTTTCATACAGAAGCATTTTAATCCATAAGTTCAGAGAATTTAAGAACTTACCTCTGTGTACTTGGAAGAAACTCCTCTCAGCTTCACTGAAACTCTTTCTTGTATCGACTGCAAATTCGGTAATAAAACCTTCCAGTAGACTATTCAACCAAAAGTCTACTGCGCGGGACACAGGATTGTCTATCCGCTTCACAATACTAGCTAGCTCAGGCGTCCACGTGACGGGTCGATCAACATGCAGCGTAGGTCTAGAATCTGCTAACTTGGCTATCCAAGCGTGTAACTCCAATGCAAACGTAACAAAGAAAATTTCGTAAAGGTCAGCATAAATATACTTCTGTAACCAATCTTCTGTTTGAAGCGTAGGGCTTCTATTTTCTTGTTCAGCAAACTCTTTAGCCTTTAAATCAAACCAGTCTCCAATTTCCTTAGTTGTAGGGTTCCAGTAACACATTTGGAACCATTTGTTGGTCACTAGGCAACGGAACCATTTGTTGGCTCCAACAGTATCTCACACGTTGCTGAAAGAACAAGTCTCATCCGCGCGGCAACGAAACCATTTGTTAGCTGTTCAACAAGGTTCAGAGCAACGGAAGTGACGTGATCAAAAATTCATGAGGCAACGGAACCATTTGTTGCACTGTTCTATCTCGCGCGTCGCCAAAATAACAAGTCTCATTCGCGCGGCAACGGAACCATTTGTTGGCTGCTTTCTTGGGCAGACCCGGGTTTTAATGAAGCGCAGCAACAAAACCCCTTGGCGCACTGGCCCTCTCGGCAACGAGCTGCGCGGCAGCTCGAGGTCTCACCCGAAGTGGCTATGGGGGGGTTAAGGAATCAGGTTTCCTTAACCGGGGTGACGCGGAGATAGCTTTTCCTTGAATGGTTCCTGCAAAATCGGCGGTCGGACCTTCCCGCAGGCCGCTCGGCGCAGCTGCGCGGGTCCCTTCCTTGGCAGGTCTACTGCGCAGTTTCTCCTTTCTATCGCAGCAGGCAACTATTTCTTGGGTCGACGCGCGAAACACTTTCTCGCCCTTCGCATCTAGCGCAGTAACGCAGTCTGCTCTCGCCGCAGCGACTGTGCGTTACTACCTCTTTAGTACTTAAGATACTTATAGTTATCAAGGGATCTTTCCAACTCGCTCAAACAGTCACAAAGATAAGACAGAAGTCTTGCATACACAAATACTGAACTCGAAATAGTTATCATTCACACAAACATTATAACAAGAAGATATAAGTGAAGCTCATCTCCTCGAGGAAAACCACGTCCTCAGGAGTTTATATTAACCAGAAAATGATAGAGTTATACAATATGCTGCGCACACAGCTGCAGCCTTAGAACTTACAGGAAACTCCACGCACACAGCTGGGAGCCCTTTTCTCAAGCTTGTCTCCTCTCTATGGAGATTACAAAGGCACAGACGTCGACTCAGACTGTCTGGCAACTCAGGGATTAGCTCCTCGGCTATCCGATTTCCTCTCTCTAGTTCTACACACCAGGTAGAAATTACAGTGAAGGATAATCAACACATGATCTATCCCTTTAGACTGGCTCTCTAACAGTCTAGCATCTAACTCTCTAACTCTCCAAAAAGGGAGGAACTGAAGGAAGGGAGGAAGAAGCCTCTACCCATTACAGTGATTCATCTATATAGGTAGCCATGACGGTCACACCTTTACAAAACTGTGGGCCTTTCCCAACAGTGATTCCCAAAAACCCTAACCACGCACATGGCTAGGTGTACTGTAGGCGCCGCTTGCAGTCACGTCGCCGCTTCCTGCAGGCTCCATGAATTCCGGCGCAGATTGTGGGTATGGGCGATCGTCCTTCGCCTTCAATGCTCTGGTCCGTTGCTCCTCCTTGATCCGAGCAACCATAACTTCTGTACTAAGCCTTTAAATGAGGGTAGCTAAGCCCTCTACTCCATCACCTTATTTATTATGGTAGCTGAGCCACCTTCATTCTTCGATGACGTGCGCGCGAGCTCCGCAATTTCCGGTCCGTGATCTGCGCTGAGATCATCCATCTGGCACCGTACTGCGCACCGTCTCCTTCTTACCCAAAACTTAGTGCTTGTCCCAAAATTAGCACTTTCCTTCCATACTCGTGCTTTTTCCCAAAATTCGCAGCTTTTACTATAGCTGCGACCTTGGCCCCAACAGCCGCTGGTGTCATGGAGGGAGAGGAAGATTGATGTGGGACTGATGGGCAGTATTCGGGATGACCCGGATGTGCGGGCGACCTTGGCTTTGGGCGGACTACTAAAGTTTGCTCAGATTCCTATCATGCGTTCAGTCAGAGATCTAATGAACAAGTTGGTTGACTTCTGGGATCTGGAGGAGGTGGCTTTCATGGTGCAAGGTGAGCGACTGGAGATCACCTTGACCGATGTGTACTTTCTTATTGGCTTGCCTTGTTTGGGTGAGATAGGGGACACCCAGCCGAGGATTCCGGCTGGTATGGATATTGAGGATCTCCTAGAGGGATTCTGCATTCCAGGAGCCCGTGCACAGAACAATGCACTGAGTATCTCGGATCTGCGGGAACCAGAGATGCAGGCAGTGGCGGCTTGTGTTTTGCGAGTGCTTGGTGCACAGGTGCCCCATCGTCTGTCTGGGGGGGAAATGATGATGGTTCACAGTGTCTTGAGAGGGACCTATTTTGCTTGGGGGCAGATGTTTTTGGCCTATGTTCGGCGAGAGCTGAACAAGGTTAGTCGGGAGGGAGGAGAGTTCAGTTATGCTTCTTTCCTCTGTTGTTTCCTTTTCGAGCGGGTGCCTACCTTGCGGTCACGTGTGCCAGTTCAGGAGGGATTGAGGAGTGAGCCGCGGATGGTGTGGTGGGGGGAGATGATGCCCCGGGGTGGTGGTGGCATCTAGCGGTTCTTTTCGTCGGAGATGTGTGACCAGTGGGAGCAAATGCCCATTGTTATTGATGACTATCCATATGTGGGTATGGACTTCCGAGGATACCCTGAGATGCCTCGAGCTCAGGGAAAGGCTTGGGGGTTAGACGGTACGTCTTTGTTTTTGTTTCTCTATTATATCATGTTTAGATGTTTTGTTATGAGTATAGCTAGAGATGTTTATATGATACTGACTTGGTTCACTGTGGGTTATTGCAAATGTTGGTCCAAGGCCTCCAGTGGACCATATAGGATGTCGGGAACGGATGATGATGGTGGTACCTCCACTGGTAGTGGCACTGCCGCCTCATGTACGAGGAGTTGTGCATTAGTGAGATGATTTCCTAGAGGACGTACGTGATACCTTAGAGGCGCTACTAGTGGATGCACCAAATGATGGTTGGAGGGATCCAGATCAGCATGTTCTCGACCGTTGTTTCGATGCTCCCCGTGAGTGGTGGTCGATCCTGCTGAGAGTAGCTGTGGTGATGGATGAGAGGAGGGCTTGGGATCAGTATGATCTAGAGGAGCCAAAGGAGCCCGGTGATCGTGATGATTAGGTGATCTTGTACCTGCCCCCAAATGTTGATGAGCATATGGGGATGTATTTTGTTGATACACATTTTGTACGGCTGGTGTACCTTTTGTATATTTGGGTGCTGAGAGCACTCCTTACATTTGTGACTCTTATGATGGTATATATGTATATTTATGCGTTTTTGTATATAGTCGTGTATGCACGTGGATGCACATCTTGTTTTTTCTTTTATGTCTTGTTGCATGTGGATGCAATGATATGTGTCTGGGTTTTTGTATGCCTGTGGAGGCTTATGTTTTATGCACGTGGATGCAATATTATGATTTTTATATGCCCGTGGAGGCACTTGTTTTATGCACGTGGATGCAATGTTATGATGATATATTTATTTTTTTTTATTTGATTTTTTTATGCCTATGTGATGCATGTCGTGATGTCCTACATGTGTTGGTTGATGTGCCAATCTAGAATGTTGTTAGCCATTTGGTCTGCTACACTGTTTTGATTTCTTGGGACATGAGTGAACGAAATGGATTCAAAGTGTCAAATCATTTGTTTAGTACGCAGAAATTTTCTAAATAGATAGGGATCGCATACCTGGTAACAGTTGTTGAGTTGGGAAACAAGGAGCTGGGAGTCCAGGTAAACATTAAGGTGACTTATGCCCATTTGGAGAGCAGCGACTAGTAGACCAGTCACGGCATCATACTCAGCTTGGTTGTGTGTGGCATCACCTATGCACACTCCGTCGAGGTGGATCAACTCATGTCAAGAGGAATAAATTACCCAAGCCGCTGAAGCGAGATTTGGAGACCAGTGACTTGCACCATTAGCAAAACTGATGTGGTAGAGTGGAGCAGGATCCATCTGTGTTCATGCAGGAAAAAATGAAAATGTAAGGTTTTGAAAGTTTACAGTGAAAAAATAAATTAAAAAACTGTACAATATGGACTATGGTGTCCAGGAGTTTTTTATGGGTAGAATCTTTTGAGGTAGAACCCGTTACGGGGGTTGTGCATGGGATTGCCTTCCGAGTCGGTCAAAATGTATGCCCCATGTCCAAGGCAAGTCTGTATCATATACGGGCCTTGCCACATAGATTGGAACTTTCCTTTGCCTGTTTTGTCATGGGGTTGGTCGTAAACAAGTACCAGGTCTCCTTCACTAAATGCTTGTGGGTGAACATGTTTATCGTAATGAAGTTTAGATCTGTTCTTTGCGGCTTCAATTGTTTGGATAGATACGCGGCGATCTTCGTCGACCTGCTCTAAAAGAAATAAGCGTTCTTCAATTAGTGAAGTATCGAGGAGAAGTTCTACAGAAATTTGTAATGTTGGTATCTGGCATTCAATGGGGAGGACAGATTCCACGCCGTGAACTAAATGGAATGGGGTAAATCCGGTGGCGGTTTTGGTCGACGTGCGGTAAGCCCATAATGCAAGAAACAACATATGATGCCAATTGGCGTTATGTTTGTCGACAGTGCACTAGAGGATAGTCTTCAAAATTTTGTTAACAACTTCGACTTGGCCATTCCCTTGGGGGTAGTAGGTGGAGGAGAAATGATGTTCAAACTTAAGGAGTATTGAAAATTCTCTCAAAACGGACTCCTCGAAGTGAGAGCCATGGTCTGAGATGAGTTGCTTTGGTACTCTGAAACGAGTGATAACATGGTTGAGGAAAAAACGGGTTACAGTGTCGGCTTTGCAATTGTAAGTAGTCATGGCTTCTGCCCATTTAGTAAAGTAATCGACATCCACAATAATGTGTTTATGGCCGCCCACTGATGCAGGATTGCAATCCATGAAGTCGATGGCCCATTTACAAAATGGTCCAATGGTGACGACTGGATGAAGGGGGGCCGGGGGGGGGGTTCTCGCCTTGGGGGCAAAAAGATGGCAATTTTGGCAATGTCTGACTGCTGTGATACAATCAGTGAATAATGATGGCCAAAAATAACTTGCGCGTATTACCTTTTGGGTGATGACCATTCCAGAGAAATGGTCAGCGCAGGCACCGCTACGACAGTCATTAAGGACTTGTTCTGCTTTGTCTTAGGAAAGGCATCGTCGTAGGATTGTGTCGACGCCACATTGATAAAGGACATCACCCAAGAGGAGATAATGGGCGGCATGGTGACGAATGCGAAGACGTCCGTCACGGTCAATATTGGGTCGAAACTTCTATGTGCATAGGTATACCAAAATGTCACCGTACCAAGGGTCGTCAGACGAGATGATGAACAAATGTTCGTCGATTACATCAATATGGATAGATAGTGATGACGACGAAGATGGTAGGTTTGTAATGAGTTGAGCGAGTGCTAATGCTTTGGTGCTCTTCGGGGTTTTAAAAGTTTGGTCATATTCTTGTAAGGTAATCACCCATTTGGCAACACGGCCTTGTAGCAGGCGGCAATTCAAGAGATAGACCATTGGGTTGGAATCTGCCACAACCATGGTATGGCTGAGGAGAATATAATGTCGCAGCTTTTGTACAAAAAAAACGACGGTGAGGGCCATTTTCTCTTCATCTGGGTAGCGTAGTGGTGGGCCTGATAAAGTTTGGCTGACATAGTAAATGACATGTTCTTGATGAGTGGAGTCTTCTTGGACAAGTACTCCGGAAATGGTGTAATCTGATGCCGAAATGTAAAGGGTAAAGTCTCTTGTGAAATCTGGAGGAGAAATCAAGGGGGCACTTGTAAGTGCTTTTTTCAGGTCTGTGAAGGCCCCTTCTGCTTGGTCGTCCCAATTAAAACGGGTATGAAGGCATAGCAAACAAAGGAAACCATGTACTATCGTGGCATAGTCTGGGACAAAGGGACAAAGGAAGTTGGACTTCCACTGGAGGCTTTGTAGCTGTCTTGATGTACGAGGTGACGGTAGGTCTACTATGTCTTGGACTTTTAGAGGGTCGATGATGATCCCTTTTTTTGAAATGATAAAACCTAGCAAACAGCCTACTGGAACGCAAAAGACACACTTGAGTGGGTTCAAGCGGATTTTGTATTTTTGACAATGCAAGAAGACTTATCGAAGATCATCTAAATGGTCAGATTGTTTCTTAGATCGAGCCGTGAGGTCATCTATATAAACTAATATGATGTTATTCAAGTCGTGAAAACAATAAGTCATAGCTCGTTGGAAAGTGGCTCCAGTGTTCCTGAGACCAAAAGGCATGACGCGATAGGCGAAGGTGCCCCATGGGGTGGTAAAAGCGGTCTTGTATTGATCTTCTTTACAGATTTTGATTTGGTTGTATCTAGAGAAATCGTCCATAAAAGAAAGTACCTCATGCCCCACACACGCATCGATTAGTTGGTCAATAAATGGTGTTGGGAAGTTGTCTTTGGGACAAGCTAGGTTGAGGTCACGGAAGTCAGTACAGACGTGGATGGTGCCGACTTTCTTATTGACTGGTACTGGGTTTGAAACCCAGGTGGTATATGCAATTGGGTATATGAAACCTGCTGCTTGAAGCTTCTCAATCTCTGCTTTGACGGTTGGAAGCTTGGATGGGTGAATGGGATGTTGTTTCTGGCGAACCAGTGATATGTTGGGCCAAGTGTCTATGTGATGTTCTACGATGGTAGGATCAAGACCATGCATCTTGGTATAATACCAGGCAAAGACATCTCGAAATTCTTGGAAGAGTTTCTTATAAGCTTGGGTTTCTTTTTCAGTGCATGATGCGCCTAAAGAGATAAGCTCAGGTTTTCTGGGGGTGGTGGAGATGTCGATTTTTATAATGGGTGAAATGTTAACCATGTTACCTTCTTCAAAGGCTTCTGGAGCTGGGATTAGATCTTTAAACCAATCGACCTTGGTTGGTAAAAATTCCTTGGATTCAACGGATAGTTGGTTTTCCATGGTGGACGTAGATGCCTTGGGGATGAAGTATGATCGATGGTGCATATCATCCCAAGGGTAGTCCAGTGCAGTGAGTGTTTCTAGAATTTCCTCATCAATACAGAAGTAGTGTGTCATTAAATCAATTCGTTCAGGTTTATAGGTAGTTGAAATCATATAAATGGTATTGATTTCTTCTGAACGGGAAGATTCTGTGGGGGAATATTTCCTTAATGAGCGGGGGCAGATATCTCTAGGTCGGCATTATTCAACTCGTATAGTGCTGCTCTGTAATCTGGGAGATCGGGGCAGTGATGTGAATAATGGCCGTAGATGTTGCATATTGCACAAGGGTGGTTTGTGCACAATTATTTATCACGAGGATGAGGGGGTAGTTCTAGTTTGACAACTGGAACGTTGGTGTCATCATCCAACATATTCATGCGTTCTTGAAGTGTCGATAGATGTGGACATAGATGGGTAGCATGGCCTATATCATCGCACACGGAGAACTTAGGGGGAACACGGATTGTTGGGGGATTCTTTGCCAACTTTGGAGTTGTTGGTGGGGTGCGGTTGGTGGATCTAGTGGTGTAGGTTTGCGGTCCTCTACCCCCATGGTAACGGGATTGAGGGGGGACATAACTAGATTTTAATGTAGTGGCCCCTATTGGAGGTGGTCGGTTTTGGGGGTTCGGTATACCAGGTGGTGGACGGTTTTGGGGGTTCATTATGCCAGGTGGTGGGTGGTTTGAAATATTGATGGGTTGTACCGGTTGTAAAACAATGATCGGAGTCGGTGGAGGGGTTGGGGTAGGTAGGTACCATACAGGTAATCCTATCGTTAACCCTGGAAGGTTAAGTGTAGCCATTACTAGCGTGCTGACAACTCCTGAAAAAGGAAACAAGAATGGGATAGTGTGAATCGGTGTTGTTCCGATATGACTAGGCACTATGGGTGGTTGAGGTTGTTGAGTATGTTTTTGTTCATTGTGCAAGAGGGTGCATAAATCTGATACTTCAGTTACCCAGAGAGGGGGTGGGATAGAAGGGAAAGTGGTGGTCATCGGAGTGTCCAAATATATCTTGGGTCCGGCTAAGGAGACGAATGATGTGGGTGCACTCTGAACGGGTTGTTCGATCATGGGAAGAACATTTTCAGGCGCTGCGGGGGCATTGGGATCATAGTATGTAATCTGGTTGATTTTGACTACGCGTCCTTCATGGGGGAACATCATGAGGTGGAAAACTGAAGAAGCAACAACTTTCATTTTATACATGTAGCTTCGTCCCAAAAGGAGATTGTAATCAAGTTGGGCGTTAATGACCTCTATATCTATGAGAACCAGTTTGCCCCCAAGCTGTATGGGTACGTTCACTAACAAACCCTGAGGTTGAGCTGCACGGCCATCGTAAGCTCGCAATGCGGTAGTTGACAGTTGTAGCGATAGGTATCCAAGTTTCTTCCATACAAAAGTCGTTATAACGCATGTGGAGGGACCTTTATCGATTATGCATCGATGAACAATGAGGTTGCAAATGGACACAGAAACTTGAAAAGCTAGAGATGAAGGAAGACAAGGTTCGGCTTGGTCTAAGTCAAAAGCCATCATGTTGGAGTCATTAAGGTCTATGGCACCGATGGCAGATAACAACAATTTTCTCTGTGCAAGACAATTTTTTAGGATTTCTAGAACGGACATAGCGGCAGGGGACTGGGCTAAGTCTTCTACGATGTTGTAGTTCGAAGCTGCACGAGCGTTAAGGTCATTGTTGATTCGTCTTAAAGGGATGTGAGGTGCTTTTGGACCCTCGTCCATGGGTATATTAGGTATGTGAAGTGGTTGATCAGTTGGGAGAGCACTCGAAGATGGATCGGTAGATGTGGCGTCAAGGGCTAAGCCGTATTGATTTCGACGGGTTTGAAGATTGACATCGTTAGCAAATGGTGAGTGTTGGACTCTGTATGCTAGTAATCTACTGCCGCAAAGGTAATTTGTTGTTGTGTTGCAACGGATCCTTGAGGGGGATCATTTGGACGAGTGTTTACCACGCCTTGGTTTGGTAGGGGATTTTGCAATATCATGGGTTGTGGCTAAGGAGGAGGTGCTGGCTGTGCAGTATGTCCTTGTCGTTGGGCGTCGTCGGTCCAAAGTTGACGTGCTTTGTCCAAATGGGGGCAATTGTGCGTGTAATGGTCGTAGACTCCACATATGGAACACGAGTGGTTTGTTCTAAAATTAGGTATTTTGCCCTGTTTTTGTGGGCGATCAGGGTTTTAATTTATAGGAGCAGCGTTTTTATTATTGGGAGGATTAGGTGGTTTTCCTCCTTGGTTTTGTTGTTGGTTATTTCTGCGGTTTCTTCCTCTTCCGCGATTCTGTTGACCTCCTTGATTACGCTGGTTGTTCTGGTTTTGAGGTTGGTTTTGCTTTGCGTATACATGCCCTTGGGTAGTAGGTGGCTTTTGAGGTCTTGCAGGCTCTGGAGTAGGCTACGGTGGGTAGTAAGCAGGAGGGTTATGAGGTGGACCTGGTGCTTGTTGCGGTTGTGGGTAACCTTGAGCTACCGGAAGTGTTGGAGAAAGAGGTGTTGTCTGTTGAGGATAATAAGCTGAGTGGGCTTGTGGCTGAACCTAAGTCTGATGGGCCTGCTGGTTAAAATATGGAGGTGGTCCATAAGATGATGGTGCTTTCCCATAACACTGTCGTGGGCATGAGTGTCCATAAGTGTGGTGGGTGTGTATGACTGGAGCATATGAAGTTGTAGCCCCAGAATGAGACGTATCCCTAGGAAGGTCTTGGGCGTTGTTTGTACTTATCATTGTGAAAGGTTTGTTTTGTGCCATAACTTGGCCAATGATACTGTTGGCAGCATGGGATTCCCCCAGCACGTCGCTCCAGGATGGATCGCCGCGAGGGGTGTTCGGTAAGATTGTGTATAAATATCCAGACTGGGCATATATGAGGTCGAACTGCTGAGATTTTAAGATAGCTTCTTCTTCCGACTGGGGTCGTTCAGAAGCTACATCCTTGGCTATGAGGGGGAGGAGTGATTTGAGGAACCAATCCAGGAAGATACGGTCGTCAAGCTTTATCTTGCAGAGACTACGATGCTTACGCCACTCATGGATATGATCGGTGATGTGTGTAGCGATGTTCTATCTACAAGACAAAAGTATTTCCACTCATGCATCATAGCGTACATGTAGTTGAAAGAACTGAAGGAAAGTTGAGGTGAGGGATGTAAACATGGGGTGCATCCCATGTGGCTTCTCAATGTACCATTTGGTTGCAGAGCTAGTGAAAGTTCTTTGTAAAAGCATGAGTCGAATAGAATCATCTACTATGGAGTTTGAGGAACACCATAGGTGAAACGACATGATATGGTTTTGGAGGTCTTCCCCGGCTTTTCCTTCAAATTTTGGGATGTCTGAGGGGAGCTTTGTGGGCATGGGGGGCCAGGTAGGGTCATGTCGGATGGGATCATTTGTTAGCCTAGTCAAGTCTGGTAGGTTAAGGCTAGCCATAAATGGCAGACTGGCGTAGGGGTGTGATGTTGTCATGGGGACATAAGTGTTGGTGGTGGCGTTATGTATTAGGCCACTGCCCCCTAGGGGGATATTTGTCATGGGAGGTATGTGCCCTCCACCCATAAGAGTGTGTGAGGGGCACGCGCCACCAAGTGCAATGGGACTCACAAATGGGTTGGGAAGATGTCCAAGAGGCGTTGGAATCTGAGTGGTAGTGGGGATAGTAGGTATAGTTGCCATAGTGGGCATGCCTAAGTTAGGTGGGGGTCTTGTATTGGGCAGGGGTCCCATGGTAGGCATACCTAATGTAGGTGTAGGTCCCATATTAGGCATCCCTAAGGGAGGTGTGGTAGCTGTGGCTACCGTGGTGGTCGTTGTGGTGGCGGGGGTGGATGATGTTCCACCAACAACCCCTGTGAAAAAATTGTCATAATGCGAACCAACCATGGGGCTAGTGGGTGTGGTGTATGTGGGATTTTCGGATTCTGCCTCAAAATTAGATGTGAAATGAGGCGCGTCAGAATCGGATGATGGGGCTCTATTCCGATGACGTGTGGGGTCAAGGGAACCGTACTGCGGGGGGTCTCCCTGGAAGCGCCGAGAACGTCTCGGGGAATCAATGGTGACAGTTGGTGAATAAAAACTACTAGGTGGTGGTGAGTGGAAAGCTCTAAAGCCCTAATGCAATTGTGCGTGCAAGAGGGGAGCGTAAAAAATAAATGGCACTCAGGCCAAAAAAAAAAAAAATCTCAAAACACTTACTATAACAGCTGTGCTATAGTAAGTTTCGTAATCAAAAAATGTGGTCAGGAAACCAACATGCAAATAGCTCCTAAAAATAGAAAAAGGTGTACTCTATGACCAAAGGGAGGTAATGGAGTATGCAAACACCTAACTAAAAAGTATTATGACTCGACAAGGTATATCCTCTGCAAGGTGATGAAATCCAAGTTAGACAATATAAATTGTAGAATCAAAGGCTAGATATCCCCCTACCGGGAGGGACACCGGGTAGACAATCCTAAAAGTTTGGCCACTAAGATACCCCGTTCATGACACGTTCGGTTGGGTGAATCTGCAGTTTGGTTATATCACCGCTATACTCCCATAAGGGTGGTACAATGAGAACTATGAAAGGTATCCTTCGGTCACTGAATGGATTGCGGTATTTCACTCAGGCTTCCGGAACCAGTCTGGCTACTTCAACCCTCCTGAGGGAGAGGCCTTCCCGATGAATTGGTGTTAAACCGTGTCAACAAATAATAAGGGATTTTGGTACCCTAAATGTCAATCACTATTTCTCAACATGAAAAATGAGTGAGGGGTGTTATTTGGATACTTATCCCCTCAGTCTTACCTAGCTACAAAATTCTTTTTGTGTTCCCCAAGTGGGGTTAAAATGTTGGTTGATTTAAGGTAAATTTTAAGGCTCACTTGAAATTATTGTGACAGATTGTGTGCTGGTGTAGGTGTATACCAAAACAATGTGCCTCGCATGAACGATTTAATCACAAACTAAAATAAGGATTCTAATTTGCGAAAAAATGAAAGACGTTTCAAATGTAAATGCTTTAATAATCTTTTCAAAAAATATGAATTCTTTAAAAAGTAAAGCAAATAACAGATGTGAAAATAAATGGATTTTAGAGTCTTTCTTGGTGTAGCTAGGGTTGATGCGGTTGACAGCAGCCGAAAGGAAAAAACAGAAAAATATTGTCGAAAATTAAAAACGTTTAAAACTTTAAAATTATAACCATAAATTCAAAGGAACACAAGGGGAGTTGCCAAAACTGTAGCTAGGTTTTTCACCCTAGCTTGTGCAAATGAGCACCTACTAAGGAGAAGGGACTCCTTAGTAGCAGTTCAGAAAAACAGTAAATGAAAGACAGTACAGTAAAATAGTAACTATTCTAAGCATGTGCATAAAACAGAAAAGACAAGATAATAAAAAGGGTTTTTGTATTGATTATACCTCCAATGTGAAGGTTGGTGAAGCCTTTGCAGCAGTCCAAGAGGGTTGCTTCCAAACTTCCAGTTTTGCTCCTTTCTCTTTCTCCAAAGGGTTTTGGAAATGGGCCAAAGCGGCACTCAATTGTGAAAGTAGCTCAAGGGTGAGCTAGGGTTTCAGGAGTGATTTTGGTAGAGTAAGGGTATGGTTGACTGTGGATATGAAATAAGAGGCCTCCATCACCTATTTATAGGTTTTTAGTGGTGGAGTGCTGGCCCATGGTTTTGGGCACCATATGGTTTAGGTCAGCTGTATAGGGTTTTTGCTTCCTTTTTCCCTCTTTTTCCTCTTTTTTGTATTTTTTATTCCCTTTTTAGAGGGTTTTTGCTATTTTGGAGGAATTTCGGATTATTTTGGGGGAAAAAGGGGTTTTTTGGCCTTTTGGAGGCTTTTTAATGGTTTTGTGGCATTTTGGAGGCTTTTTAATGGGATTTTAAGGTTTTGAAGGCAAATATGGTAGGAAATATGGACAAATGAGTCATGCAATGGGGTAGATGATGTTCGGATATCCACATCATCTTTTTCAGGATCTTGCATGCAATTAGGGTTTGCATGCAGAATCTAGGGTTTGCATGCACCTGCATGCACTTGCATGCATCCCAGTCACCAGTTTGATGCCTCCAGCACCTTAGCCACCTCATTCTAGCACCCGGGAGCCACTTACTACAGAGTTTTAGCCCTCCTAGGCTGAAATGCGCCCACTTCTCATCTACTGCCAGAGAAGGGCGCACTTGTTCACCTACCACTGCAGTTCCACTTCAGTTACACTCAGTTAGCTCCGATTCTCCCTGATTTGAGGCTAGTTTCACTCCCGACTGACTGTTTCACTTCCGTTGGACCTCCAGATTGACTAGATGACTTGTTCTGACTTCAGTTAGCCTCCCATGCGCCCCCACTGAGCCTCCCTCTCCTTAATCAGTGCTACACACTTCAGTTACACTTATTACACTCAGTTAGACTCAGATTGACACCTGGATGACTGGTTCTTGTGCATTAATGACCACCACCGATTGGTGATGAGGACTCCTAGTTGGAGTCAAGCTACTCCATTCAGTGATTCGAATGGCCTACTTAGTCAATTCGAATTGCTCATTGACAGTCAGATTGTATTGTAATTATTCACCCTTATTGGGATATTGAGCACTGTTGCATGTTTTGCACAGTTTTACACCATATTTTCTATGTTCATCTGTTGTGATTGATTTAGTTGTTCATTAGATCTGCTGTGACTAATTTTACATGGTATCAGAGCCATTACAGGGACAAGATCTCTTTTCTACAGGTGTTTGTACAAGAAGATTTGACTGAATTGCTCAAATTGCAAAAAGTTTTGGCATGAGATATCTCAAGGGCATTCGCTCCTGTGCATGCAAAGCTTGAAAAATACATTCAATACCACTCCAGAAGCTTGAGTTTCCACATAATTCCTGGATCTGATACATTGGACCCATTCAACATTGTTTGATCTCCAATCCCAGGTGTGATGCAACTCTAAAAGGGTGGATTGTTCGACCTTACGGTTCTTGGTTTGATTGTGATTTGCAGGTTATCAAGCTCCTCTTTTGCATTCGCTACACTGTGCATGCAAACTCCTCTTTTGCATTCGCTACACTCTGCATGCAAGCTCATCTACATCAGTTTGACTCGCTCCTAGCAATGGAATACTCTTCTTCAAAGCCTATCCTCACCCCATTCAATTATTTTGATTGGAAAGATGATATGGAGATCATATTACGTTCAAAAGGTTACTACCGAGTCACTCTTGGTCTTGAATTGGAGCCAAACAATGTGTCAAATCGAACCAAACACTACAAAAAGCTTGATGAAGCTTATGGTCTTCTTTGTCTCTCCATCTCCAAAGATCTTCACTTCCATCTCAGCGGATTGAAGACTCCAAAAGCCATATGGGAGCAACTTGAAACACTATTTGGCAAGCAGGATGAGCTTAGGGCTTTTCAATTAGAGAATGAATTGATTGGCCTTAATCCTGAGAATTTCGAGACCATCAATGAATTCTTCACAAAATTCAAGAACTTGAACTTGCAATTGAAGAACAGTGGATTTATCAAAGAGGATAAACAATTGATCCTCTCCATTCTAAGCAAGCT
Organism: Larix kaempferi; assembly: GCA_027924585.1. Taxonomy (NCBI): domain Eukaryota; kingdom Viridiplantae; phylum Streptophyta; class Pinopsida; order Pinales; family Pinaceae; genus Larix; species Larix kaempferi. The sequence continues at coordinate 6,041,448 of BSBM01000459.1, read as the reverse complement.
TGGGAAAGATTATTCGGTATTTGTCTCTACTTTCAATTCCGGTCGGCTAACTACCCCGAATTGGAAGATGCCTACCTTGAATGCCTTCATTGAGTCCGTCACAAAAGAGCATGACAAGTTGATTCAAATGGGGTCCATAAGCTCCAAAGATTCAACCCTATATGTTCAAGGACCCAAGATCTCGAATGGTAAAGGAAAGCAAAAGAAGGAGAAGCCCAAATTCGAGCCTCACAAGCAAAAAGACAAAGGCAAGCAAACGGATGCACCATCCAGTTCGAAGTTCAAGCAAAAGGGCAAAGAAGGTAACCAAAAATCTAAATGTACTTATTGTAACCGTGGCTTTCATCCCGAAAGTTCATGTATGAAGAAGACTATAGATCAAATGGCCCTCCTTTTGGAAAAGAACAACATAACCCTTCCTGACGGTGCAAGGAAGAAGGATAGGAATGATGATCATGAAAGAGGACAAGCACTCATGGCAACGGTTTCGAAGCCCACTACTCTCTTGATAGATTCGGGTGCATCAAATCATATGGCTGCAAATATTGATTCTTTTTCCTCATTCGATCCAAACAGCTCCATCCCCATCCATTTGGGAGATGACTCAAAAATTTCTTCAAAGGGCAAAGGTACGATTCATGTAGAACATGGAAGCTTTCAGAATGTTCTCTATGTGCCTTCCTTGGCTTCAAATCTCCTTTCTGTGTATCAAATGACACATACTGGTGAACCAAAGCAAGTTACATTCAGCCCTAATACAGTTGAAATTTTTGATATCAAAAGTGGAAGACTAGTTGCAGTCGGAAAGGCAAATCACACTGCAAAATGCTATGAGTTTTCACACTTTATTCCGCTTGCAAAGCCCACTGCTCTTCGCACACATGGTAATGAGGTTAGTAGGCTTTGGCATGAAAGATTTGGACATCTTAATTACAATTATTTGCTGCTGTTATCAAACAAATCCATGGTAGATGGGCTTCCACAACTCCGTTCCTCGAAGGGAATATGCACTGGTTGCATCATTGGGAAGCACCCCGAGCACAGATTTGACCGCGGAAAAGCTAGCAGAGCTTCTACTATTTTGGGATTGATCCATTCTGATATCAGTGGTTTGCTGCCCCATATGTCATTAAATGGTTCAAGGTATGTTTTGACATTTATTGATGATTTTTCCCGCTTTACATGGGTATTCTTTCTCAAAAACAAGTCAGAAGTGCTTGGAAAATTCAAGGATTTTAAGGCTTCTGTTGAGACCACCACTGAGAGCAAGATCAAAGCTCTTAGATCTGATAATGGTGGGGAATATATCAAGTCCGAGTTGCTGCAACTTTGTGCCCAAAGCGGAATTAAGATCCAACATACAGTTCCCTACACACCCCAGCAAAACGGTGTAGCGGAAAGGAAAAATCGGTCACTGAAAGAGATAGCTACATGCATGATTGAATTGAAAGGTTTGGCTGCAAATCTTTGGGCTGAAGCAATCAATGTTGCTGCATATATACAGAACCATGTTCCACATTCATCCGTGAAAGGTATGACTCCTTTCGAAGCATTCTTTGGTCACAAACCGGATGTGTCAAATTTGAGAGTTTTTGGCTCTACTGCATGGGCTAGAATTCCTTCTGAGAAGAGACGAGCTTTGGATCCACAAAGTATCGAGTGCATATTGATAGGATATGGGGAAGAATCAAAAGCATATAAACTCATGGATATCAGATCTAAAAAGATATTCATAGAGCGCAGTGTGCAATTTGAAGAACCGCTTCAATAATTGCAACTAGTCAAGGAGAAGACTGTCGATTCACCGCCTTCACCAGAAGAAGATCCGAGCAGCGATAATGAAGGTATGAGTTCTGATATTTCTGATATTGTAGCAGCATATGATGATGATGACATATCAGTTTCGGAATCCGACCATTATGATCCTCCTCAGTTACCAAAGTGGGCCCAAAACACTCTACATTCTGCTGGTTTGAATCTTGGAAATCCTGTTGATCCGAGACGAACAAGAGGAGACTTTCAAAGAGCAGGTATGGCTCTTTCTATTGCTGATCCATTTCTTCCTATGATTTGTTATTTGATGGCTGGTTCAGATCCTACATCATACTATTCAGCTCATCGAGATCCGAGATGGAAAAGTGCCATGGACGAAGAGTACAGTTCTCTTCAAAAGAACAACACATGGGAGCTAGTTTCTCTTCCACCTGGAAGAAAATTAGTGAAGTGTAAATGGGTCTACCGTACTAAAGTTGCTGCTGATGGCACTATCAGCAAATATAAAGCAAGGTTGGTGGAAAAAGGTTTTTTCCAAGTCCAAGGAGTGGACTACACTGAGACCTTTGCACTGGTTGCAAAGATGGATTCCATCCGCCTTGTTCTAGCTATTGCCGCATCCAAGCACTGGGAAGTGCACCACATGGATGTGAAGAGTGCATTTTTACATGGAGACCTTGCTGAAGAGGTCTATATGCAGCAGCCAGAGGGTTATACATCAGATCCATCATTGGTTTGTAGATTGAAGAAATCTTTGTACGGGTTAAAACAGGCCCCAAGAGCTTGGTACGCAAAGATGGACTCCTTCCTTCTTTCTCAGAATTTCCAAAGGTGCAAATCTGATCCGAATGTGTATCTTCAGCGAGTTAAAGGTAATTTGTTGGTTATTTTACTTTATGTTGACTGGTAGCACACTTACTTCAATAAACAAGCTAAAATATGCCTTAAATCTAGCTTTTGACATGAGCGATTTGGGCTTGCTGAGTCATTTTTTGGGCTTGGAGATAGCTCAAAATTTTGATGGGATCACTATATCTCAGCAAAAATATGCTTCCGACCTGTTATTGAAGTTTAATATGGCTGAATGTAAGGCAGCCCCATTCCCATTCCTCTCAGGAATCAGTCTTGAGGAGGGAGATTCCACACCGCTTGCAGATTGCAGTATGTATCGACAGTTGATTGGTTCACTACTTTATTTGACACACTCACGGCCTGATATCTCATATGCCGTGAGTGCCGTGTCAAGATATATGCAGCAGCCACATGAGCTTCATTGGCGAGCAGCCAAGCGGATCTTGCAGTATGTGCAAGGTACGAGACAGTTTGGCATACATTATGCTGCAGATTCTGAGCTAGATTTCATTGGTTTTACTGATTCAGATTGGGCAGGTGATAGTATTGATCGGAAGTCCACTTCCGGTTATGTTTTCATGATTGGTCATGGTGCTATTTGCTGGTCCAGTAAAAAGCAAGCAGCCATTGCACTTTCTTCAGCAGAGGCAGAGTATCGAGGGGCAGTCAATGCCTGCATTCAGGCAGTTTGGTTGCAGGGTATTCTTTTTGAGTTTGGTTTTGGTGGCACTACTTCGACTGTCCTATTTTGTGACAATCAAAGTGCTATCAAGATCTCCACAGATCCAGTTCAGCGGCAGAGGACCAAACACATTGAGATTCATATGCATTACATTCGACAGTTGGTGCATGACCGCACCATCATTCTGCAATATTGCCCTACTGATGAGAAAATTGCAGACATCTTCACCAAGAGCTTCACTGAGAAGAAGTTCTCTTACCTCCATTCACTGTTGGGGGTGAGTTCCATCATGGTGGAGATAGATTGATTCATTATTATGCTTTAGCTTGAGGGGGGGCTTTCTTCCCACTGGGTTTTCCCTCTTTCCTCACTTAGTTTATTTTCAGCATTTTTTGGATTATTGTATTGGGGTGACCTTTGGTCTTAGTTACCAGGGCCCCACATTATTTTTGTTGGCACATCATAGTCTAGCTTGAGGGGGCGTGTTCGGATATCCACATCATCTTTTTCAGGATCTTGCATGCAATTAGGGTTTGCATGCAGAATCTAGGGTTTGCATGCACCTGCATGCACTTGCATGCATCCCAGTCACCAGTTTGATGCCTCCAGCACCTTAGCCACCTCATTCTAGCACCCGGGAGCCACTTACTACAGATTTTTAGCCCTCCTAGGATGAAAGGCGCCCACTTCTCATCTACTGCCAGAGAAGGGCGCACTTGTTCACCTACCACTGCAGTTCCACTTCAGTTACACTCAGTTAGCTCCGATTCTCCCTGATTTGAGGCTAGTTTCACTCCCGACTGACTGTTTCACTTCCGTTGGACCTCCAGATTGACTAGATGACTTGTTCTGACTTCAGTTAGCCTCCCATGCGCCCCCACTGAGCCTCCCTCTCCTTAATCAGTGCTACACACTTTAGTTACACTTATTACACTCAGTTAGACTTAGATTGACACCTGGATGACTGGTTCTTGTGCATTGATGACCACCACCGATTGATGATGAGGACTCCTAGTTGGAGTCAAGCTACTCCATTCAGTGATTCGAATGGCCTACTTAGTCAATTCGAATTGCTCATTGACAGCCAGATTGTATTGTAATTATTCACCCTTATTGGGATATTGAGCACTGCTGCATGTTTTGCACAGTTTTACACCATATTTTCTATGTTCATCTGTTGTGATTGATTTACTTGTTCATTAGATCTGCTGTGACTAATTTTACAGATGAGGTAGTGAGCACTTTTTGGGTGTTAACAGATTGCCCCCTGATGTGTGAGGGCAGGAGCTCATCGTATGGCCGATAGACATCATAATCCTTTTATGGTTTTCCTAGGATGTGGAGAAGAGAAGAAACGAACTAGAGCCCGGAACAACGGTCCTGAACAAACTACAAAAACTGAGAGTACATGACCTCAATAATGAATGAGGAATAATCTGAACATATGGACGAGGCGGGCATTCCCATGCTCGTATCAAGATATAGGACAACAATAACAATGGGGTCCAAAACATGGGGACCTGAAATATACATGGCCTCAAATAATGAATGAGGAAGAATCTCAATAGATGGACGAGGCAGGCATACCCATGCTCGTATCAAGATACATAAAAAAAACAACTGTGAGGCCCGAAAAGGAGGACCTGTAAGATACATAGAGAACCACTGTGTACATCATAAGGGTCCAGAGGGGACACAAATCTAGGACATACTGCTGGGTTGACCATGTCTGAGCTGAAGAACTGATATACTAGAATAACAACAGTGCTGCTGAGTGGGGTACCAGAGGAGCTGATGAGCTGTTGGATCATAATGATGGGGAGTCATACCCTCAATGGTACACTGAACTGGAACTAAACTGGGTACTCAAGGAAGCATATAACTGGATGGCTTCCGAATACAATCACCAATGCAACCCGGACATCCACAGGAACATATAACTGGGCATTCCGAAGTGACTCACCAATGTGCTAGAGTTGGGGGAAATCCGAGGTCTTCGACCAATAAATGAAGGGATATAAACCCTGCGCGATTCTCAACAATGTGATCAAGGCATTGAAGTCGAGCATGTGAGAAACAACCACTCGGAGAGGCAATGATGACTCCTCTCAAAATGGTCCATAGGCACTCACCACAGATGGTGATGGGTCCAAGGCGCAGGGACCTCTGGGTCTATCCTCTGGAATAGAGGGGCTGTCATCGACAGAGGGAGAACTGCAACTAGCAAGGCAATGATGTTTCCTTGATAGGAGCGCAAGGTGGAGAACCGAAGTGTGAGAGTACTGATGGTAGGACTGTCATATTGTGGGGGATAACTGGGCAAGTAGAGTGGGTGGACTCAAACTTCCTTTGTTCAGAGTATGATGGCGGAGATGATCGGGAAGCATATGAAACTGACTGGTGGAAAAGGAATCATAGCTGTAATGGATTAAGGATAGTGACTGGGATGAGTGATACTCAAGCTGGTGTAAAATGGCAGGAGACTACAGACTACTCTGAACAAAGGCGACCTGATTGGGGGTGCTACCGAGATGATCGATCATAGTGCCAAGAGGCACAGGGGGACTTCTTCATGGGTTAAGGAACTAGAAGAAGTGTGTGTAAAATGGTACTGTCGTGTGGATTTATACGAGCCCAGGACAGTTCATGCTCATGATTGCTTTCAATTTTAAGGAGTCTAAAAGCGATAAGAAGACTCTGAAATAATGGAATGGTACTGTCATGTGGATTTGTACGAGCCCAGGACGGTGCATGCTCGTGGTTGATTTCAATTTTAGAGAGTCTGAAAGCGATAAGAAGACTCCAGGGGGGTGCTTTTTCGTGTGTTAGTCTCCAAGGCCCGAAGAAGCATAAAAGGATGCAATGAAGAACTCTTCTAGCCAGTGTGACTAGAGTATTCCTTTTTCGTAATTAGTCTACCAGGTCCGGAAAAGGGTTAAACTTATACCAGATAGATGCCCTTTCAGGTACTTTAACGAGCATGAAAGGAAGCAAAATTGCTCGGCAATCTTTTCATTGTTTTAGGAGTCATAAAAGAGATTAACAGAAACTCCCTAAGTGCCTTTTTCGTAAAGGACTTGTCCGGCCCGAAAAAGGGATAAAATTATACCGAACAAAAGGAATGGCCAGGCAAGGAGGAAGTGCTCAATTAAGGAACATTGATGACGACCAAGAACGAGAGAGGGGGGGAACACTGGTGGTCCTCCTTGCTGGATAATGAATGGTGGAAAAATAACGAAATAATTTCAGTATGAAAGGAGTGAATGGCTCATGTAAAAAGGTGGAACAATCCGATGGCGGCCGATGTGGCGTGCAAACCGAGGCAGCAAGGTGTCGGGACACAATGTTGAAACTGTACCTGGTGAGAGAGAAAAATGACCTCAAGCATTATCACAAGCTCAGAAAAATGAATCCGGCAATATAAAAAGTGTCAAAAATGGAGAATGGTCGAAGTGGCACGCAAACCAAAGCAATGGGGGGCGTTTTGGAAGAAATACCCAAAAAATATGGGGGTGAGAGCGAGAAATGATCTCAAGCATCATCACAGGCTTGGAAAAATGAATCCGATGATATAAAATATATCAAACACGGAGAGCAGCCGAAGTGGCACGCAAACCGAGGCGACTAGTGGTGTCTAGAAAAAATGCTCAAAAAATGATGGGGAAAAAATAAGAAAACAAGTTGACCATCATGATGGTCTCATCGTGCTGATTCCAGTGGTGGAAACGGTTCGAAAAATGGACTCCGTATGGGTTCAGAATGGCCAAAACAAGAAAAAGTCAACGAACAATAAATAGTAAGCGGGTCCAACATGACAAGTGTCATTTGGACTTGTTGTCTTTGACTAGTGATCAGAGTGGACCAGAGCTAAGTTGGTGTTTGTGGACGATCCGACCGACCGTTTTCAGATCCGGGAGTTACAGGTATTACGATAAACTCATACCTGCATTTTCATTGGGTTCGAGGGGGGGTAGTGGGTCCCAGGAGAGTTTTTGTATGGTCCACGTGGGGTAGACCGTGGGTTTGTGGGGTGGAACCACGGTCGGGGACTGCGGGTTCTAGGGCGGATCACGCAAACGGGGACCGTGAGGTTTGGGTCAGAATATGCGGTTCGGTACCGTGAGTTTCGAGGCTGGACTCGCGGTTCGGGACCGCGAGTTCGGCTCCTACAGGTGCGGCCCCATACCGCGATTGTAGCCTTAATAGCCACTGTCAGAAACCACGGTAAGGGGCCCCAAAGCCACGATTGGGATCGAGCTTTTAGGGTTTCCCCAGGGGGGGAAGGGTTACTTCGTTGACATGAATCTGATGAGTTTTCCTTGTGTGATTGACAGGATGCCGTTGGTGCTTTAGCGAGAGCAGGATGTCCCGGATGATATAGTGGATGTCATCCAGAGGGATCGGCACATGCGGTCTACGTTGTGGTTGTGCGGGCTATTGAAGTTCGCACAGGTGCCTATGATGCGTTCAGTAGCGCTGTTGTTGAACCGATTAGTGAGCTTTTGGGAGTCGGACATTCATGCATTCAGGGTGCAGGGAGAGAGGGTGGATCTCACCCTCGCAGATGTATACTTCTTGACGGGTTTTCCCTGTCTGGCTAGGGTGGCTGATACGTAGCCACGAGTATTCGTAGATGTGTATATGGAGGATATGTTGGAGCGGTACTGCGTTCCGGAGGCTAGGGTGCAGAGGAATGCACTCCAGGTGGTAGACCTGCAGGAGCCAGCAGTACAGGCGATCGCGACGTTCGTGGTTTGAGTTTTGGGGTCCCAATCACCTGAGAAGTTGTTCGGGGGCCAGATGCAACTGGTGGAGTGGGTGCTGGATGGTGTATATTATGCCTAGGGCCAGATGTTCCTCACTTGTGTTCAGCGATAGCTGACATCGGTGAAGGAATCTAGCAAGGGATTATGTTATGGATCCTTTCTGTGTGCCTTCTTCATGGAACGGGTACCTACACTGCGGCCGCGGGTGCCGGTCAGGGCAGGAGGACTGAGGGAGCCGCGCATGGTGCGGTGGGGAGAGATGATGCGCCGACAGGGTGGCGGTGAGGTTGGGAGATACTTCACCGAGGAGCTCTACCTTCAGTGGTTGCAGATGCCGCTGACACTGGATGATTATCCATACAGAGATATGGACTACACTGGGGATCGAGAGGCACCATGGCCGCTAGGGCAGGCGTGGGGACCAGATGGTATGTATTGATTTGCTTGATTATTGTTGATGTCAAGTCTTGTGTATGATAGGTTTAAGATGTTGATATGCTGTTACTGACTGATGTATGATCTATAGATGTTGGCCCGAGACCACCACCAGGACATCTAGCGCGCAGGGGGCATGTGGCGGTACCATCCCTGCCAGGCCGAGGGGAGGTGCGTCGACGGGACGCTGAGGGGACTCTGGATCGGTTGCTGGTTGGAGTGAGGGTGCCACGGGAGTTCCTATCGATCGTGATCTGGGTGCCTATTTTGGCGGATAGGGGTCGGGCAAAGGAGCCCGCAGGGGATGAGGAGCTGCCGGAGGAGGAGCGGGGTGAGGACTCAGAGGTAGCTGATGCAGGTAGTGACGAAGGGTATGACTCTCAGTAGGGAGTGCAGGGGACTCCCCCCGATTTTGTAGCTACGGCATGTATTCTATGAGGCATATTGGTGTATAGATATATTTTTTTGGTATAGCTGAGTACGGGGGTACTCAGGACATGTGTAGCATATTGACGTTTATTTTTTGATATATATATATGCACATGAATGCACCTTTTTGCGATGATGATTTAGTGTACGCACGTGGATGCCCTTATGGTTTGTTATATGTTTGTACTGCACATGGATGCAAGTAGTGTAGGATGATGGGCACATAGATGCCCCTTATGTATTTTATGTTATGCAACATGATGTATGTAGGATCAGGCACGTGGATGCCCCTGGCAATCTTTTTGGATTTTTATTTTTATTTTTTTAATTTTTGAGGAGATGTTATGGGATGATGATGCATGATGGAGGTTTTACATGGTGTGATTGATGTGCCAATCTAGGATGTTGGTAGCCATTTGATCTGCGACACTATTCTGAGCTCTTGGGACATGGGTGAAAGTGATGGATTCAAATTGTCAGCTGAGTTGTTTTGTGCACAAGAATTTTCTAAAGAGGCAGGGATCACGCACCTAGTAGCAGTTGTTGAGTTGGGAGACAAGTAGCTGGGAGTCAAGGAACACATGAAGGTGACATATTCCCATCTGGAGGGAAGCAGTCAGGAGGCCAGTCACAGCATCATACTCTTCCTGGTTATTGGTAGCAGCGCCTATACATATTCCGTCAAGGTGAATCAATTCATGTGAAGGGGAATATAAGACCCATGCGGCAGAAGCCAGGTTTGGAGACTAGCGGCTTGCTCCATCGGTGAAGCCAATGTAATGAGGTGGAAGATGGTCCATCTGTGATCATGCAAAAATGATGAATGTAATATTGTGGTAAAAAAGGTGAAAAACAAAAAGAGAGCAAACTGTACAATACGGACCAATGGGGGCCGCTCGTTTATTTAGGGATAAAAGCGTTTAAGATACAACCCATTACGGGGGTTGCGCAAAGGGTGGCCTTCTGAGTCAGTTAAAATGTATGCCCCATTGCCGAGGCAGGTCTGCACGATGTAAGGGACTTGCCACATGGATTCAAACTTTCCTTTACCAGTCTTGTTGTGGGCTTGGTCATAGGCGAGGACGAGGTCCCCTTCATGGAAAGTTCGAGGGTGGACATGTTTGTTGTAACCATCTTTGGAGCAGTTCTTGGTGGCTTCAACGGCCTGGAGAGTGGCACGGAGGTCTTCATCATCTTGTTCTAGTGATAGCAGACGTTGCTCGAGTGGGGAGGTGTCTGGGAGAAGCTCGACGGCAATGTGTAAGGCAGGTATCTGACACTCGATGGGGAGGACAGACTCTACACCGTGAACTAAATGAAACGGGGTAAAACTGGTGGCGGTTTTGTTGGATGTACGGTAAGCCCATAAGGCAGGGAACAGCATGTGGTGCCAATTGGACTTATGCCGATCAACAGTGCGTTGGAGGATGGTTTTTAAAATTTTGTTAATGGCCTCTACTTGGCCGTTCCCTTGGGGGTAGTAAGCAGAGGAATACTGATGTTCGAACTTCAGTAGGGTGGATAACTCGCGCCAAAGGGAATCTTCGAAGTGTGAACCATGGTCTGAGACCAACTATTTGGGGACCCCAAATCGAGTGATAACATGGTTGAAAAAGAAACAGGCAGCGGTGTCAGCTTTACAATTGAAGGTGGACATGGCTTCATCCCATTTGGTGAAGTAATCGACGGCGACAATGATGTACTTATGGCCGTTGGCAGATGAGGGTTTACATTCCATGAAGTCGATGGCCCACTTGCAAAAGGGGCCAATGGTGGCGATTGGGTGTAACATAGCGGGTGGTGTCCAGGCCTTGGGGGCAAAAAGTTGGCAACTATGGCAATGTTTGACCGTTGTGATGCAGTCGGTAAAGAGTGTGGGCCAGAAGTATCCGGCGTGGATGACCTTCTGGGCGGTGGCCATTCCAGAGAAATGTCCGCCGCAGGCACCACTATGACAATCATTGAGGACGTGTTCGGCTTCCTCGTGTGTAAGGCAACGACGGAGAATTGTGTCAACCCCTTGCCGGTAAATGACATCGCCTAAGAGGAGATATCGAGAGGCCTGGTGATGGATACGACGACGTCCATCACGACTGAAGTTGGGTCGGAACTTCTGTGTGTGAAGGTATAACAAAATATCACCGTGCCATGGGTCATCAGACGAGATGATGAACAAGTGATCGTCGGGTAACTCATCGAAGATTTGTGGGGACGGCAGAAGGGATGGGAGATCAGTGATGAGCTAGGCAAGCGCAAGGGCTTTAGTGATCTTAGGGGTTCTGAAATTGAGGTCATATTCTTGGAGAATAATTACCCATTTAGCAATGCGACCTTGCAGGAGGCGTTAGTTTAAGAGATAGACCATGGGGTTGGATTCGGCGACAACCGTGGTATGACTGAGTAAAATGTAATGTCACAATTTTTGGATGGAAAAGACCACAGCAAGGGCTAGTCTCTCCTCATACGGGTAACGTAGGGGTGGGCCAGACAAGGTCTGGCTGACGTAATTAATGACATGCTCCTGGCGAGCAGCGTCTTCTTGAACAAGGACTCTGGACATGGCATAATCAGATGCCGAGACGTAAAGGATGAAGTCCTGAGAGAAATCCGGAGGGGAGATCAAACGGGCTTGTGTGAGAGCTTTCTTGAGGGCTTCGAATGCAGCTTCTGCTTGCTCACCCCAAACAAAGGGTATGTGGGTACGAAGCAGGCGTAAGAAACCATGAATGGTGGTGGCATAGTCAGGAACGAAGCAACAGAGGAAATTAGATCGCCCCTGCAGACTCTGGAGATGCCGAAGCGTGCGAGGAGAGGGAAGGTCTATGATGGCTTGGACTTTCAGGGGATCAACAGCAATTCCTTTTTTGGAAACAATGAAACCCAACAATCGGCCTGCCAGAAACCAAAAGACACACTTGTGTAGGTTCAAGCGGATTTGATATTTGCGACAACGTAGAAAGACTTGCCGGAGGTCGTTAAGGTGGTCCGATCGTTTATGGCAACGAGCTGTAAGATCGTCAAGATAGACTAGTAGGATATGGACCAAATCGTGAAAACAATAGGTCATGGCCCGCTGGAAGGTGGCACCAGCATTTTTGAGGCTGAAAGGCATGACGCGATAGGCAAAGGTGCCCCATGGGGTGGTAAAGGCAGTCTTGTACTGATCCTCCTTACGGATCTGAATCTGGTTGTATCCGAAAAAACCATCCATGAAAGATAGGACTTCATGCCCCACACACGCATCGATGAGTTGGTCAATAAATGGCATGGGGAAGTTGTCTTTGGGACAGGCTCGGTTTAAATCGCGGAAGTCAGTACATACTGAAAAGGTGCCTTGTTTCTTGTTAACAGGGATGGGGTTCGAAACCCAGGTGGTATATGCAATAGGATAAATGAATCCTGCTTTGTGAAGTTGCTCAATCTCTGCTTTAACGGTGGGGAGCTTTTAGGGATGAATGGGGTGTTGTTTCTGGCGAACGGGGGGTACATCTGGCCATGTGTCAATGTGGTGTTCTATAATAGCAGGGTCGAGACCAGGCATCTTGGTATAGGACCAGGCAAAGACATCACGGAACTCTTGGAAAAGTTTTTTGTACTCTCCAATCTCATACTCACTGCAGGAGGCTCCTAATGTAATGATTTCAAGAGCACCATGTGGGTCAGAGATATCGATGTGGATTACAGGTGAGATGTTGGCCATGTTACCCTCCTCAAAGGAATCAGGAGCGGGAATGGGATCCTTAAACAGTTGAATTTGGCGGGAAGGAAATCTTTGGACTCAACCACAAATTGGGTAGGTATGGTGGAGGAGGACTCTTCTGGGAGGAAATAGGAACGATGGTGCATGTCTTCCCAGGGATAATCCGGGGCAGTGAGAGCCTCTAGAATCTCCTCATCATTGCGGAAACTTTGAGTTGTCAAATCGGTTGACGAGGGAGTGGTAGTCGAAGAGATCATATAAATGGTGTTAATCTCTCCAGGTGAGGGTGATACGGCGGGGTGGATCTCCTCAATTTTGGGGGGTGCCGTCTTAAGGTCCAAATTATTCATCTCGTAGAGAGCTGCTCTATAATCTGGGAGATCAGGACAGTGATGTGAGTAATGGCCGTAAATACCGCATATTGCACAAGGGTGGTTGGTACGCAGTGATTTATCACGAGGCTTAGGGGTTGGATCGAGTTCGACAACCGGGATGTTGGGGTCGTCGTCAAGCATTTGCATGTGTTCCTATAATGCAAGTAATTGTGGACATTGATGAGTTGGATGGCCTAACTCATCACACAATGAGCATTTGGGAGGAGCACGAAACACGGGGAGGTTTTTAACTGTTTTGGGCGGGGGTACAACAGTGTATGGGTGTGGGCTTCTTCCCCCAGTGTGCTTGATAAGAGGGGGGGGATTCGTAGATGACGAAGGGGTAGTGACACCGGGAGGTGGTTGACTAGTAGTGGCAATGGGTTGCACCGGTTGTAGGATGACATTTGGTGTCGACGGGGGAACGGGAGGCGAAATATACCACGCGGGTAATCCTAAGGTTAACCTGGGGAGGCTAAGAGTAGCCATAACCAGGGTGCTTACTACACCCAAGGGAGGGAATAGGAAGGGAATTGTGTGGATGGGTGTAATACCAATCTGACTAGGTACCAATGGTGGTTTGGGTAACAAGGGCGGTTGATTGTTGGGTGTTTGTGTATTGTGGGAAAGGGTACATAGGTCAGATACTTCGGTCGCGGGTGACGGGGGTGGAATGGATTGGAATGTTGAGGTCATCGACGTATCTGAGTAAACTCTGGGTCCCACAGAGGAAACAAACGAGGTAGTTGCACCACAAACAAGTTGTTCAACCATGGGGAGAACATTCTCGGGTGCAGTGGGGGCATTGGGATCGTAATAGGTGAGTTGGTCAACCTTGACCACGCGTCTGTCATGGAGGAACATCATGGTACGAAAAACGGATGAGGCAACCGCCTGCATGGCATACATGTAGTTGCGGCCAAGTAAGAGGTTATAATCAAGTTGGGCATTGATGACCTCTATGTCAATGAGCACTGTTTTACCAGCCAACTGGACGGGGACATTAGCTAAGATACCTTGGGATTGAGCCGAACGGCCATCATAGGCTCGCAATGCAGTGGTGGACTGCTGGAGAGTAGGGGATCCCAACTTCTGCCAAACGAATATGGACATAACGCATGTAGAGGCACCTTCATTGATAATGCACCGATGGATGACAAGATTATGAACGGAAACAGAAACTTGGAATGCTAAAGTGGAAGGCAGGCGTGGTTCGGATTGGTACAAATCGAAGGCCATCAGTCGTGAATCATTTGGGTCAATGGCACCAATAGCGGAGAGCAAAGTCTTGCACTGTGAAGGATAGTTTTTTAAGACTTATAATGCAGACATGGCTGCGGGGGACTGGGCTAAGTCATCTACAATGTTGTAATTAGACGCAGCGCGAGCATTGGGATTATTGTTGATGCAACGAAGTGGGAAGCGAGGTGCTTTGGAGGCGCCATCTAGTGGAGCCGGAGGTATACGTAACGTCTGATCAGTGGGATGAGCGTTAGTGTTTTTGTCAACGGGAGGGGCTTCAGGGGTGGAGCCATATTGGTTCTGATAGGTTTGGAGGTTGACATCGACGAATGACATCATTAACAAGTGATGGGTACCTAAGTCTAACCTGGGTTGATAAGGAGCGGCATAAGTGATCTGCTGTTGTGGTGGCACGCTTTCTTGAGGGGGAACCAACGGCTGAGTGTTCACTATGCCTTGGGTTGGTAAGGGGTTTTGTAACACCAAAGGTTGATGCTGAGGTGGTGGGGGGTTGGGTGGTGCCTGAGGAGCCGCGTGCCCTTGGCGATGGGAATCATCAGTCTAGAGTTGCCGAGCTTGCTCTAAATGTGGGAAAGCATGTGTGTAGTGGCCATAGACCCCGCAAATAGAACAGGGATGGTTTGTTCACAAATTAGGATTTTTGGCCTACTTGGGTGGCCGATCAGGGTTCTGGTTGGCAGGTGCCGTGTTATTGTTGTTTGGGGGATTGGGAGGTTGCAGCCTTGTTCTGGAGGGAGGTTATTCCCTCGATTACGGCCTTTGCCACGATTTTGCTGGCCCTATTGGCACTGATTATTTTGGTTCTGCTGTGGATTCTGTGGGGCGTACACTTGCCCTTGGGCAGTAGGTGGGTTATGGGGTTGTGCAGGTGCGGTAGTAGGCTGCGGTGGATAATAAGTAGGGGGAGGCTGTGCAGGTGCTGAACCTTGTGGGGGTTGCTGATACATCTGCAAAACGGGTTGTGGGTTTGCCGCAGGGGCTGCCTGTGGCGGATAAAAAGCAGGTTGGGCTTGAGAGGACACAGGAGCTGGTGTAGCCTGTGGGTGGTAATATGGCTGAGGTGTGACCGGGGGGGCGTAAGCGGGGTTTGCATGACCAAAGCATGGAGGTGGACATGAGGGTCCATGGGAATGGTGGTGATGTGCCATGGGAGCATATGAATTGGTTGCTCTGGACTAAGATGTAGCCTGCGAAAGGTCGGGGCTATGGCTAGGACGTGCTATGGAAAAGGGTTGGGAATGCGAGGCAATCCGGCCAATGATTCCATCTATGGCATGGGATGCCCCCGGCACATCGTGTCGGGAGGAATCGCCGCAAGGGGCATCAGGTATGATGGAATACAGATAACCCGACTGGGCGTAAATAAGTTCAAATTGCTGGGCTTTGAGGATGGCCTCTTCTTCGGACTGGGGTCATTCGAATGCCACATCCTTGGCAATGACAAGAAGAAGGGATTTTAGAAACCAATCTAAGAAGTTACGATCGTCTAACTTGATTTTGCAGAGGCTGCGACGTCGACACCACTCATGAATGTGGTCAGTGATGTGGGTAGTCGTGTTCTGTCTGCAAGATAGTAGGATCTCAACTCCCGCGTCATAGCGGACAGGTAATTGAAAGAACTGCAAGAAAGTCGAGGCAAGGGAGGTAAAGGTGGCATGGGTCCCATGGGGCTGCTCGATGTACCACTTAGCTGCAGAGCCAGTGAGGGTGCGTTGTAACAGACGGAGGCAGACAGAGTCATCCACTATGGAGTTGGAGGAACACCATAGATGGAAGGACATAATATGGTTCTGGGCGTTTTCACCTGCCTTTCCCTCAAACTTAGGGATGTCGAAGGGGAGCTTGGTGGGAATGTGAGGCCACGCAAGGTCGTGTCTGATGGGATCGTTAGTCAGTCTAGCTAGGTCAGGAAGGTTGAGACTATCCATGAATGAAAAACTAGTAGAAGGATGTGACATACTAGCGGTTGTGACCATGTTGGGGCCAATGCCCCCAAGTGGAGGGGCTGGGTTCGGGATGTTGCCCCCAAGTGGAGGGACGAAAGTGGTATGGGACGGTCCTACACTGCCAAGGGTAGTGTGAGTCACTAATGGAGTGGGAATAGGTATGCCAGCTATTGGAATGGGTACAGTGATCGGAATGGTAGATGTGGGCCCCATCGAGGGCATACCCAAAGTAGGTGTGGTAGCTGGTGTGGTGGTGGATGCTCCACCAATGGTCCCTACAAAGAAAGGGGTGGAAGTCACGCTAGCCATGGGGCTGGTTGGTGCAGTGTAAGTGGGGTTCTCGAACTCTGCCTCAGAATCAGAGGTAAAATAAGGGGCGTCTAGATCGGGTGACGGAGTTCTATGCCATTGACGAGTGGAGTCAAGTGACAAAGCTCGAGATCTATGATGAGTTGTATCAAGTGATGAAGATCTATATCTATGATGGGTGATTTCAAGTGAACCGTGCTGTGGGGGCTCGCCCCGGAGGCACCGAGAATGTCTCGGGGACTCAATGGTGACAGATGGTGTCAAATATCTGGGGGTTGTGTTGAGTGAAAAACAGCTCAAAAACCCTAATGCAACTGAGTGTGCAGAAGGAGAGCTCAAAACATATGGCACTCAGGCCAACAACCAATATAAAACACTTACGGTAACAGCTGTGCTACAATAAGTGGAGTATCAACAGAAATGGTCAGAATACCAACAAGCAGAAGGTTTCCTAGAAAATAAAAATAGTGGACTTGCTAGACCAAAAGGAGGTAAGGGAGTATGCAAACACCTAGCTAAATAGTATTCTGACTCAACTAGACATATCCTCTGCAAGGTGATGAAATCCAAGTCAGACAATATGGATAGTAGAGCCAAGTGGCTAAAGATATCCCCCTACCGGGAGGGACACCGAGTAGTCAATCCTAGAAGAAAAGCAACTAAGATACCCCATTCATGACACGTTCGGTTGGGTGAATCTGTCGTTTGGTTCTATCGCCGCTGTATCCCCATACGGGTGATACACCGAGAACTACGAAAGGTATCCTTTGGTTACTGAATGGATTGCGGTATTCCACTCAGGCTTCCGGAACCAGCCTGGCGACTTCAACCCTCCTAGGGGAGAGGCCTTCCCGATAAATTGGTTTTAAACCGTGTCAAAAAATACTAGGGGATTTCGGTTCCCTAATGGACAACAACTATGTCTCAAGTGTAAGCAACCGAGGAGTGTTATTTGGATGCCTATCCCCCCGATCCTACCTAACTACAAAAATTCTTATGTGTTCTCCAAGTGGGGTTAGAATGTTGGTTGTGTTAAGTAGAATTTTAGGGCTCACTTGAATTAGGTGACAGAGTGTGTGCGTGTGAGATGATGAACCCAAGTAAAAGTGCCACGGGGTGGGCAACTTTCTAACTAAAAATAACAATACAGAATTTAAACTTTGAAATGCAAAATTTTCTCTTTTTGATTAAAATGATGAATTTTAAAAAATATTCTGTAAATGGAACAAAAATAATACTGCAGAAAAAGGCTGTAGGAAAGTATGGTTGCAGATAGGACAGATGGCTGTGCAGGTGCAGAAAATATTGCAGCAAAGTGTTGGATTCAAAACAGTGAAAAAAGTGCAGAAAATAGACCGCGGGTCTGTGGCAAATCTGAGCGGTCGGACCGCGGGAAACAGCTCAATAGTCACGGACGGGATGCGGGATTTTGGCCGAAAGACGTAGTCGGACCGCGGGAAAAAGGTCGAAAGTCGCAGGCGGGTTACAGGAAAATGGCTGAAAGCTGCAAGCGGGATGCGGGAAAAAAGCCGAAAGACGCAGGCGGGTTGCAGGAAAATGGCTAAAAGCTGCAAGTGGGACACGGGAAAAAGGATGAAAGATGCAGGCGGGTTGCAGGAAAATGGCTGAAAGCCGCAAGCAGGATGCGGGAAAAAAGCCGAAAGACGCAAGCAGGTTGCAGAAAAATGGCTGAAATCCGCAAGCTGGACACGGGAAAAAGGCCGAAAGACGCAGGCGGGTTGCAGAAAAATGGCTACAAGCCGCAGACGGCCCACGCAAAAATGGATTAATAGCCTTGGTTGGACCGCACGAAACAAGTTAATAGCCGCGATCAAATCGCAGGTAACAGTCTGGAAACCGCCGATAGATCGCCAGAAACAGTCTGAGAGCCGCGATCGGATCGTAGGTAAATGCCTGAAAGACACAGTCGGAACACAACTGCGGGGAGCAAAAGACGCGGTTGACGGCAGCCAAAAGGGATAGCCGAAAGGAAAAAACAGAAAAATATTGTAGAAAATTAAAAACGTTTAAAACTTTAAAATTATAACCAGAAATTCAAAGGAACACAAGGGGAGTTGCCAAAACTGTAGCTAGGGTTTTCACCCTAGCTTGTGCAAATGAGCACCTACTAAGAAGAACGGACTCCTTAGTAGCAGTTCAAAAAAACAGTAAATGAAAGACAGTACAGTAAAATAGTAACTACTCTAAGCATGTGCATAAAACAGAAAAGACAAGATAATAAAAAGGGTTTTTGTATTGATTATACCTCCAATGTGAAGGTTGGTGAAGCCTTTGCAGCAGTCCAAGAGGGTTGCTTCCAAACTTCCAGTTTTGCTCCTTTCTCTTTCTCCAAAGGGTTTTGGAAATGGGCCAAAGGGGCACTCAAATGTGAAAGTAGCTCAAGGGTGCGCTAGGGTTTCAGGAGTGATTTTGGCAGAGTAAGGGTATGGTTGACTGTGGATATGAAATGAGGGGCCTCCATCACCTATTTATAGGTTTTTAGTGGTGGAGTGCTGGCCCATGGTTTTGGGTGCCATATGGTTTAGGTCAGGTGTATAGGGTTTTTGCTTCCTTTTTCCTCTTTTTTGTATTTTTTATTCCCTTTTTAGAGGGTTTTTGCTATTTTTGAGGAATTTTGGATTATTTTGGGGGAAAAATGGGTTTTTTGGCCTTTTGGAGGTTTTTTTAATAGTTTTGTGGCATTTTGGAGGCTTTTTAATGGGATTTTAAGGTTTTTGAGGCAAATATGGTAGGAAATATGGACAAATGAGTCATGCAATGGGGTAGATGAGGTAGTGAGCACTTTTTGGGTGTTAACACTTGCGCAAAATATTGAGCAATTTTTAGAAATATGGTTCTAACTTTGCAATGTATAAAACTTAGAATCTCAGAAATACTTAAAAAATCTTTATTTCAATGAACTGAAAATTTTCAAAAAGATAAATGAAGTATCTAACGAATATCAAATTAATAATGTTGCAATAATGACACACTGGGCTTTAAAAAATTGCAGAAATTGATGCTGGCAAAATGGGCTGATTGGGCGAATTTTTTTTGAAAAAATTGGCCGAAGCGAAACAGGAAATATCGTGGCTGTTGGGTCAAAACCCGCGATGAGCCACGCGTTGATGTGGGCAAAATCTGTGATGTGAATCGCGGCGCGGTGGTCAAAAATCGCGCGGGAAAAGGTTGCCTAGCCGCGATGAGCCATGCGGGAAAAAGTCAAGAAGTCACAATGGACCGCGCAGAAAAAAGGCCCATACTCGCGATGGACCGCACAGAAAAAAGGCTCACACTCGCGATGGACCGCGCGACTGTGGGTGCCGAAAGTCGCGATGTACGGACGAAAAACGGCCAGCGAAAAATGAACCCGAAAATTGAAATTTTGGGTTGTTTCGGGCTACAGAAAGGGCCAATGGCTAGGGCAGCTATTAAGAAGCTGACTAGTATGGCAGATCTACAGTTTTAAATGGGAAAAAAACAACTAAAATAAATATGCACCTGCTAACTAGTAGCAACAGTCTCAAATAAAACATTGTAAATAAGCAAATATGAACTATAGATCAATGGCACTAAACAGTAAAATAAAGAATTTTAGATTGATAACAATGAACAAATTGATTCATAAGCATGCAAATAAAAATTAAAACTTTTGTATTACCTCAAATGGTGAGGATGGTGAGTTTTGGGCAGCTCCAAGGTTGAGGTGCTCCAATGTCCAATGGTATCTTCTTCGCCAATGCTTCAATGGTTGGGAAAAGTTCAAAAGATGGGCAAAGCTCAAGATGGATTTTGGCAGCATGAGGATAGGATGAATAATGAGGAGCCCCTATCACCTTTTTATAGTTTTTGGTGATGGGGAATACCATTATGGTTTTAAGGAAACCAATGGTATTAAATAACATGGTTTAGGTCTCTTTTTCCCTCTTTTTCTTTTTTTTGAATATTTTTTATATTTTTATTCCCTTTTAATATTTTTGGGGAATTTTGGACCCTTTTTAAGGGTTTTTTTGTGTTTTTTGAGGAAAAATACATATTTTGAGGGGAAAAAGGTGTATTATGGTCTTTTTGGTGACCTTTTGATGGTTTTAGAAGCTCAAATGGTGGAAAAAGTGGACAAATGGGTCATGTGAATAAGGGAATGAGCTAGTGAGCACTTTTTGGGTGTTAACAGTCTCTCCCTTTGTTGTCTTGGGCTAGATAACATAAAGTGAATATTGCCTCGATTGGCGTGACAACCATCCATTGGGAGTCGAGGCTATCTTGGTTGCACCTCTGGTTTCCCTTCCCTTCTGCCATCCATCTTGGATCCATCTTTAGGGGCACCTACAAGTTTGGTGATAACATTTTGGTGCCATTGCCAGGGAGGGAAGAATCCTACCTTGGTTCGACATATTATTTGTCACTCACTCTCTCCTGCATTTTAAATGACATACATCTTGGTAAAAGAATTTAAAGACTACCGGGCGACTCCGAATCGTGAATCCGCTGAGGAGCGAACTCATTTACATCCTTATAATACTAGACGTAAAGCAAACTTAAATCAAGTTGAAGGAACCCCACTCACCTATCACAAAAGAGATGCTAAAGCCCAATCATCTAACTTCCTTTGGAAACTTGTTAACTCAGATTCACCAAACCGTGTGTTGGGATCTCCTTTGTTTAATTTAGTTCCTCCCTCATCTCCTAATTCAAACTTGAACACAAATTCACTAAATCCAATGGCTGGAACAAACTCTGGAAACCAAAATGTTCCCCCACCACAAAATCCTAGGATTTTCGAAAGAAAGGCTAAACCATCTCCTTTAGACTTTTCCCAAATCCAGGGTGCACCCCATGAGATGCCTGAAAAGTATTTTGAAAAGGTTCCCAGGTTTGATGGAGTATCTGCTATATCCATTGAAGAAAATATTGATAAAGTATGGGAACACATGGAAGCATATGGAGCATCTGAAGAAGATGTCTTCATGAGGGGTCTCCTAGCATCTTTACAAGGAGATGTTAGGAAGTGGTTTGACAGGTTGCCTGCTTCATCTATTGATGGGTATGACAATTTTGTCAACAAGCTTAATAGTGAGTGGTCCCATAAGTTAGATGGGAAATTTCTCTTGCATCAATTATTTGACATTAAGAAAAGAGAAAGTGAATCAACCCATGAGTTTAATGTAATATTTGATAAGACCGTGGTTGCTATCCCTGAAGAGATTAAACCAAAATATCAAGTGATTGTAATTCATTACTTGAATGCATTCGAAGGATGGCTTGGTTATCACTTGAAGGATAAAAACCCAAATGACTTAAAGACCGCCCAATTCAATGCAAAGATGGCTGAATAGAACGCAGCATCTATGGGGAAACAAAAAAATTTCGATCAATTTATCCCATCCACTTCTAGATCTGACCCTAGAATCTGAAAGCCCAAGGAACCTATGAGTGAGCCAAAGGAATCAAAGGACATGTTAGAAACAATGCAAGAAATGATGAGACAACTAACTATCCTAATCAAAAGTGTAGCAAACTTGAATGATCCTGAAAGACATAGGAACCCTTATGTCCCTAAACCTTATTGGAACAACAACATAAGGCTTGAGGGGGATAGAGATAGGTGATGACTTGAGTATCCAGAGAACTCTGAGAAAAATGATGTCAATTGGTGTGATGAAACAGAAGGAGAACCATCCAACACCATTAGCCCTGATAACCAACCAAATAACATCAACTTTATTAATGACTTATCCTATGATGAAGATTTTGGAAGAATCCTTATAGAGGAAGAGCCATGGGAGCAAGAAGAATAAATAATTAAAGAACCTAGTTCCTCATGTTGTGCCATAGATCTCCCAGAACTTAAGGAACAACCCAAGTATAGAATTTACAAACGAGGAAATAACTCCCAACCTTATTTCCTTGACAAACAAAAAAAGACAAATGAAGATCAGAAGGAAGAAGATCTTGTTGTAAATGATTATGATCTAAAAATTGATATGAAGAAAGAGTCAAGCAAGATAGTGTGTAATATCCCTGTTACTGAGTTAATGAAGGTACCCTCTGTTAGAAGCTAGGTGGAGGAGTTCTTTGATGGCATTGGCCAAGAGAAAGCTTCTAAGGCTGTCTTAGAATCCTGTCATATCCTGAACCTTAGTAGAATGCAACTTAGCGAAACAGAGAAGGATCCACCAATAAACATCCATTCAGCAATTTATGAGAGAAAGAACGGTGGTCACCCTCCCTTTTACCTTACCTTACACATCCAGAACATGCTCCATCACAATTGTATGTTGGATTCTGGAGCAGCTATGAATGGCATGCCTTTACAAGTCATGAAGGAAATGGGACTTGAAGTGACTAGACCTTATGGAAATGTCTGTGGTATAGACTCCCGACGAGTGCAGTCTTATGGTTTGATAAAAAAATCTTAGAGCTGATCTTTTGCATGTTCAGACATTTCTACTATGATGGATGTAGTAGTAATTGACTTTCCCCCAACATATGAAATTCTTTTATCTAGGAAGTGGGCAGCTGGATTAGGTGGATACCTTATGATGGATTTGTCATATATTTATGTTCCTAACTCTAATGGAGCTTTGATTAGGGTGAACAGAGAACCTTGTTATAACAAGCATTTAGAATCATTTGATGAAGGGATTAAAAACACCTATGGGGATGAATTATTGAATAATGCAAAAGCTAACCTTGTTGAAAATGAAAATGAACTTTGGGAAGATAATCAAGTTGAGAATATGTTCATGGTAATGGAAGATTCTGATTTCTCTTGGGAAGAGGAACGAATAGCTGAACTTGATAGAAGGATAAATTTGGATTTGCTTAGAAATGAGTTTGCTGGAGAGATAGATGAATTGAGAAGAAATGAGAATCAACCTCAGGGTCAAGAATAGAATAATGTAATCAATCAAGAACCAATTATTGAAAATCAAATACCTGAGGAAGTTGATGATGGCTTGAATGATATAAGAAGAGGTGAACGTTTGCCCAGATCAGTCATTGAAATGAATTCACTTATTGATAGTAATATAACAAGACACAATCAAGGTCTGGAACCAATTCTCCTATGGGAAAATAATCATGATCAAACAAATATTGAAGAAAATGTTATTGAAGATCCTATCCTTGTAGTTGATGAATTTGATGACATTAGGAGGGGAGAAAGAATTCCTTTTACCGTTAGAGAGTGGTTTTCCCTAACTGATCATAATAGAGAAAGGGAAACCCAAGGGCTTGCACCTATTTATCCTTGGGAAAACCATCCTACAACATCTATTGTGGTTGAGACCGAAGAAGAATATGAGGTATATGATTCTTTGTCCCACCTATCTCTAGAAGATGAAAACCTAATTCGAATTCATGATAATTCTTTAAGTTGGGAAGAGGATGCCTTAATTAAAGTTGCACCTGAAGGAGACTTTAACTTAAACAATCTTGCTATTTTTCAAACTCCTTTGGATTCTCAAAATAATGCTTTATCGGCATATCCTCGTATCCCTGATGTTCTTCTACCACCTGAGTCATCTAGTCATCTCAATCATGATCCTTCTCACATTCCTAGTTTTTCTACATTTCATTCTAAGTTATTTTCTACTGGGTTAGAAAACATGGTCATTCCAATTCCTTCAGGGAAGGCTCTAGTCATAATACTGTCATATCTCATGAGCCACCTCCCTTGGAAGAACATAGAGATTTCTGGACTATAGGTGAAGTTGTTAAAAATATTGTGTCTCCTCATGAGGAAGAGTCAAATGAAGTAGTCCAAGAGACAAGAAGAGAAGTTAGAGAAGTCCTTGTTGGCAGGATTGCTATTTCATTAGATGGTGGTTCACCTAGAGTTGATGCAGTTCCTTCTAGGAGGAGCTCAAGGATTGCCACACCTCAACCGTAGAACCTTGTTGAAATCCACCCTATGCCCATTCGCAATATTGGAGTTATTACTGAGTCTGTCAATAGAAATAGGTTTCCTACAGGAAGTCAAGTCATCATTCCCAACCATTTATTGCATATTAGATCGGGACAGGCTGATGACTTGTGGGTTGGACCTTACACAGTAGAACCATGCATTGATGACATGTGCTTCCTGACCACTGGTAGTGGACGATGTATTTTATATCCTGTAAATCAGAGGGACTTAAGGGATCATATCCCTGTTCCCACATAGTTGGGATTTCTCTGCTTGCCTTGCCTGGTAGAAGAGAGTAGATAAAAATTGAATAAGCCTACTTGGGCAGTAGTTAGTCTTTTCAGCCATTGAGTCTGGCACTTTTATTTGTTTTCTCCTAAGCTCCTTTTGAAGCTCCTAGTTTAACTGAATTCCTATCATTTTTCTTTTCCTGCACAATAAAATATCAAACCTATTAAAGTTGGGTTAGTAGATTTAAATTTATTTTCCGCATTTATATTTCATGCATTTAAATTTTTGTCATAGAATAGATTTTATTTCAATCAGATTTTATATTTTTCCCATACATGCTGCATGAGGTATTTTGATGTTTGTGAATGCAGATATAGGTGCATAATAAATAAATAAAAAGAGAGATGAAAGAAAAATGGTAGAGTGTTGGATCGAGGATTCGAGTAGCAGAGTTCGAGGACCAAAGATTCTGAGGTTCTCAAGTGCTCTTTTCAGTAGAGCACTTGTCCCAGCCGGAGCCAGATGTTATCACATATATAGTAGTTGGGCTACCATACATTATTTTTCTGATTCCATTACACTATTCAGCTAGTTCCCTTGCATTGAGATGCTGATATGAGCATCTATTATGGATCACCATCAGATTTTGGACAACAGTTTTATTCCCACACCGTGACTGAGTTTCGGGACACTCAGAGAGATGACCGATGTAGCTATTTAGCCATTTGTACAGAGCAATCAGTAGTGCCCAGAGTTACAGCAGCAGTTTCAGGGGACAGATGATGGTTCAGATGATGATATTTCAGGTATATGACTCAGCAGGTATATTATGGTATTGTGGTTATATTTCTTTTATTTCCATTCTCTTAGCATGTCTTAGCAATTTGTATCATGATCTGGTGATCATATAGATATGTGGACCTAGTTGTAATTATACATATATATCATATTTGTCCCTACTCAAACTTAGAATTTCTTGGCCTATACTCATTGGTTTTACCCTCCCTAGGGAGAATAGAGGTGATCATTCCCGCCATACTTTGGCTTTCTAGTGTTGGTCTCATTATTCACTATCTTCATCCATCCATGACTCACCCAGTTTGTTCATTACCTTGACTTAATACTTGACTAGTGGCATGGAGGACCTTCCTCCACTGTAGCCTCTATATTGGATAAGCTTCCCTGTTTACTGTGTCTTGGCTCTGAGTTGGTAACAAAACTTACCTATGGTGAGTTGGATTTCCTTGAGAATTCCTCCTAGTCACTAAAGATGTTGTTGGCTAAACCTGAAACTTTTAGTGCTGCCATTAATGCAAAGTATGGAAATGAAATGTTATATCTTGTATGAAAATCCCATTCATGCAATGTGTTTCTAAACACACATGAATGAAAGGAAAGCCAAATGAAAATGGCTATGAAATATCAAATTTATATCTTTTGTGAAATGTAAAATACCTAGGTAAACAAGTTGTTTGTGACACACCTAGAAGTGCTCAGGTAAACAGGTTCCTTAAAAACACACCTGCAGCAAGAAACCTAAATAAATGTAAATCTATGCAATGTGTTTGTAAACACACATAGATCAAAGGCTGTGGAAAATCTAGGCCCAAAAAGAAATGGAACTTAAATGCTATATCAAAAATATTGCTGGCCTCTTTTGTATTATGGATTGTGCGCATCTATGTAAGGTGAATAAACACTCTTTGAACAACTTATCCATTTGTGAGACACCTCCATTCCCTTTGTTGTTGCTTATCCACTATATGCTATGGTGTGTATTCCCTTTTCCACTTCCAAAGTGTCACAGTGTTAAGTCAGTAAATCATTCCCTCTAGCCTAGCTATGTTTTTCTTAGCCTTCACCCTTCACCCTTCACTAGCAAATTGATCACAACTATGAAGTGAGTATGACCTTGAAAATCTTGTCTGAGTAATAAATAATAATTATGACTTATTATATTTGGATTTAGATCACCAGTAATGATTACTTCTTGTTATAATTGCTAATTAAATGGATTGTAAAGCATGTTTTAACCTTGGACACCTTGCAGCAGCTTGATGATAGTTTGAGTTATATTTTGGTCATGTTGACTTGGTCAAACCTCAGTTTGATCAAAAGTCAACCACAGGACATGAGATGACAAAACTCAGATGTTACAGATAGATGATACATGGTCTGGTACAGGTCACCTTGGTGGGATTATGCAGTGGTTTCAGGCTTATGATGATGATTTGTGCTTTTCAGCACTTTTACATATTATTATTATTTAGTCTGCCGGATATGATGAGTATTTATTTTGGACCATGCAGAGGTTTATATGGTGTATGAGTACACATATTAGATGGATTTGGACCTTCTGAGTTAGTGAGACAGTCTGTTTTCAGTTTCAGGCAGTTACAGTGATGATAGAGCCTCAGTTGGCTATCTTAGTGGAGTTTTGGTCTGTCGGAGGCCCTATTAGAGCAGTGATGAGATTTACTTGGTTCACCTAGGGCATTGTGCATGGAGGGGGTGGTCCATCCACTTGTTATTACCATATTACCCCCCTCCTAGAATCATTGGTGAGCTCACCTTGACAGCGCAGGCACTCCAGGAGGCAGTTTGGGCAGTTTCATGAGGCAGTTCAGAAATGGTAGAAATGGCGACAGAGGAATTCGATTTGGGATACTGAGGCAATTTTATGGCATGGGATGATCAGTGATGATGAGTGGGATGTATTCCATGCCTTCTCCAGTAGTTTCAGCTTCATCGGGACCCACATCCATCACTTATGGCACTTTCTGATGATTTTTGGATCCTCCCAAGGCTCACGATTTGTCCATAGAGGCACGATTTGGTACTTTGATTACTATTTTATTGATATTGTGCTATGGGGATTGACCAAGGGTGTCTAAAATTACCCCTTGGACCCACCATAAGCTAGATCTACTATTTTGTCATCATGATTTGGTGGGATCCCCTCTCCTAGGGAGATTTTGTCCACTTATTGTTATATTTTATTAGTGATCCATGTATTGTATTGTTGAGTTCATCTCAACCATTGATTAGATCTTTTGATCTTTTAATCTTATCCACTCATTCAAAAAGTGGTTAGATTGTGGACTCTCTCCCTCCTATTTAAAGGAGAGAGATTCTCATTGTAAAGGGGACTCTTGGCTCTGGATTATTGGAATAGAGAATTATTATTGCATCTATCTGTTGTGTTGTGGTGAATGATTTTGGAATTTGTTCTTTGATTCTTCCTTTGCACTGGGTTCTTGGAGATTTTGTCTTGCTATATTTTTGTGGACTCTCTCCCTCCTATTTAAAGGAGAGAGATTCTCATTGTAAAGGGGACTCTTGGCTCTAGATTATTGGAATAGAGAATTATTATTGCATCTATCTGTTGTGTTGTGGTGAATGCTTTTGGAGTTTGTTCGTTGATTCTTCCTTTGCACTGGGTTCTTGGAGATTTTATCTTGCTATATTTTTGTACCACGTTTTTGCATCTACAGGTGGAGGCCGATTTGGTTTGAGGAGGATGTATTGGTAGGGGAGGACCCTCCCTACTTCTTCTTTGGATCTGTTCATTGGTAACAAGGAGTATTACTGTCCCAGGACCTTCTATTTCATGTTATCATTTCATTTTACTTGTATTTCCTCCACACTTGATCTCACTGATTGAATCGCTTTCCGTGGTTTGACAGGTAGAGGAGGTCGCACTTGTGGGCTAGGGCATCATTTTGGAAAGCAAATTCAACAATTTCTCATTTGATCTCTGCGAGAGTCTTCCTCAACAACAAGGCATCTTATCTCATCACTCAGGTAGGATCTCAAGGTCATTTCTCTTTCCATGATCTATCCATTTGTCTAAATGCTTCAAACCCTTACTATTTCAAAACCCTCATTTTACAATTTTTCAGATCTAGCTTGATCCACTTGGCTTTTGGGTATAAAATTTAAAACCCACCTCTTCAGCATCCATGGCAATTCGGATCTATAGTTTGGTGAGGATTGGCCTTCATTTAACCCACTTCCCAAGGCAAAGAAGCTTCTCCAAGGGAGGTCGCACTTCCTGGGATGGGTGATTTTGCTAGGATCTAGCACCTGGGTAGGTGAGATTCCACTTGATATGTAATCTACACATTCAATAACCTACCTCTAGTGTGTCACTTCAGTGATTTTGATCTTGTGGGCCCCATTCCTCATTTTGAGGGTTTTGCCCCACTTGGGTCACTTTGTGGCATACTTCAATCTCAGATCTACTGAGATCCAGCCATTGGATGACCCTAATCTTTTAGATCCACCTACCTCAATACCTCAACATTCCAGATCTATAATTTGGTGGACATCCGACTCCATTTGGCCCACTTCCCAAGGCATTGATCTTTCTCCAAGTTAATTCGACTTTCTTGCAATGTTGAGTTTGTTTGTGGTTTGATCCTTGTTTTGGTAGCTTGAACCCCTTGACTTTGTCATATCAATCAATCAAGCTCACTTTTGGTACTGGTTAGCCCCAATTTAGTCCTTAACTACCCTACATTGGACATGGTTCCCAAGGTAGTGGATTTTCTCATAATTGACTAGTACCCTAATCCTGGATCTTATTTCAAACATCATAAGTCACTCTTCCACCCATAATGGACCAAAGCTACACTGTTTAAACCCCTTGATCCAAACTATTATTCATCTTGTGACTTCTTCCATAGATATAGGGTTCACCATACACCTTACGTACTTCAACTATACTTGACTTGATCTGGTGTGTTGGTTTGATCTCTCCTGTCGGGAATAGATTTGGGTCTCCCCCTTTGTTGTCTTGGGCTAGATAACATAAAGTGAAGATTTCCTCGATTAGCATGACAACCATCCATTGGGAGTCGAGGCTATCTTGGTTGCACCTCTTTAGTTTCCCTTCCCTTCTGCCATCCATCTTGGATCCATCTCTAGGGGAAACTACAAGTTTGGTGATAACAGGTCCATTAGTGCCTTGTGCATTTCTGGATTTCAGGCTTAGCTACCCTGCCCATTCGTTTTGGCTGGACCTGCAACTGTCCCCCCAGATATTTTCATAATTGTGGTATCCTTATAATCTTGACTTTAGGGCTTTACACAGGTATAGTGGAAGGCTATGTCCACTACACCTAGGAAAGACACGGAAGGCAACAATCTATAGTAATCCCGGGAGGGATGTTTGGTGATTCAAACGCTTGCACCTAGTGGACCTGCATTGAACGCTGTGTAACTAACCTTCGATATTCTACTAGTTTGTTCTGGGCCCTCATCATCCCATACTGACTTTTGAGAATATTATCTTTGTTTTCCTGGTTTGGATTACTTTAGGACAATTTTTTAGTGGTGAGCTCTTTGTGCCGCTTGTTTTTAGTTGGCCTTAGATATTTCTGACTCATTGAGTCAGAAACTACAGATAACATTCTGGTGAGCACCAATCAAGGGACCCCTGTTCAAGGGGCTCCTTGTGCTTTTCCATGGATTGGGAACATTGGTACTCCCTTAATGGCTACCTTGAATCTTCCGGGATTCACTATAGGGCTACCGATTTGGTTTTTTTCCGCTCTAAATTCCCTGCATACTCTTGATGCTTCTCAATTAAGAACTTCACATCAAGAGCATCAAAACCCTATTCCTTCTTTGCCAGTAACATCTTCTCCTCCTCCTTCTACCTCATGTGGTGAAAATAATAATACTAGTAACCAAAAGTATAAAAGAAATAGACAGAGGAAAAGTAGGGAGAAGATTCCTAAGCAAGGGGGAAGCCACCTAGCCTCTAGAAGTCATGCTGGGGGAACCTACCCAACCTCTAGTGGTCATGTTGGGGGGGGATTTCAGTCACTGTAAACCATATTGAAACTATCCACCCAGCCTCTAGAAGTCATGCTGGGGGAATCCACCCAGCCTCTGGAAGTCATGCTGGGGGAATCCACCCAGCCTCTGGAAGTCATGCTAGGGGCATCCACCCAGCCTCTAGAATTCATACTGGGGGAACCTACCCAGCCTCTGGAAGTCATGTTGGGGGCACATACCCAGCCTCTGGAGGTCATGCTGGGAATAAAATTTCAGTCACTGCAAATCATTCTGAAATTATATCTTCAACCACCGTTGTTCATGTTGAGGACAAGTCATTGATCACTGCTGGTGATATTAATGACAAGTCACTAGTTACTGTGAGTCATACTGGAGACACTAAATCATCCACTGCAAGTCATGCTGAACAAGTTGACATTGTCAAAAAACCTAATAAACAGAAGCTTAAGGTCCCTTGTAAGTTTTGCGAGGGAGACCACCTTACCTATTTATGCCCTGTACTTCCATAAGTGCAAAAAGTGTGGTCCATAGTTCAAAAGTATTCTGCTTCTAAGTAGCCAGCCACTGCAAGTCATGTTGGGGGAAAGCTGTCATCCAATGCTAGTCATGCTGAGAGTACTGTTGTTGTAAAGGAGTCTAAGCTTATAGGAAGCAAGCCAAAATTCCCTTGTAAACTTTGTAAGGGAGATCACCTTACTCACCTGTGCCCTGTTATTCCAGAGGTGCGGAGAGTGTGGTCCATGTCTAAAGGATCCTTTGCTCCTTAATTGTCTATAGATTCCCAACAACATGGTCAACCTTTGGTTGATAAAGTGGTTGAACCAAAAAAATCTTTGGTCAACCCCACTCTTCCTTCGGAGAGTGAAGTGATCACATCGATGCAATCTTCGACCGATCCCATCATTCCTTCGAACACTATTGCAACTACCCCTGGAGTCTTCTGCATTACCAGTTCGGATGTTTTTGAAAATGGGGGCACTTCATCTGTGCTGAGTGAACCCCTGCCAAGCTCTGGGATCATTAAATTTGATTGGAATAGTCTAACTGGACCTCGCCTTCCTTCTTCTACACCTTTCCAGACAAAGGTTGATATCGGAAACCATGCAGTCCATCGATGTATTGTAGATGAAGGAGCTTCTGTTGGTATCTTATCCCCTTATACTTGGAGAAATTTAGGTTTCCCTAACCTTGTTCCAGCTGTGAATTGGTCGTTGACCTTTGATAGAAGACCTAGTGAACCGTTGGGATTCCTCTCTCAGGCACCTGTTAGATTGGGTGTAAAAACAATCTTAGTTTATTTTATGGTTTTAAAGGACCCCATGGATTTTGATATGATCCTCGGGCGTGATTATGTATATGCTATGCATGCTGTGGTGTCTACACTCTTTCGTGTGATGAATTTTCCTCACAACGAAAGCATTGTCACTATTGATCAGCTAGCATCTATTGATCCTACTTACTACCCAACTATAGACCAAGTATATCCCTCGTCAGTAGGCACCACCATGTCACAACAGAATTATGTGGCATTTTTCTCCTTGAGCCAAATTGCTACTAAGAAGAAGCCTTTTAATTCATGCTTACCTTCTTGGGACTGGGTCTCTGCAGTTGATCAGGTGATGAATCCATCTGAATGTTTAGATATGTGTTCTATCTGGGATGATATACTTCCTTCTGATGAAGTTTTCCTAGAGTCTATAATGCAGTTTTCCATTCATTTGGACATTAATCCAGTATCAAACATTCTTCCACCTTCCCTTCGAGCTCCTTAAAAATAGTAAGAAGGTTACGAGCATTCTTCCACCTTCACTTCGAGCTCATTAAAAACAGTAAGGAAGCTATGAACATTCTTCCATCTCTCCTTTGAGATCGTTAAAAATAGTAAGGAGGTAACGAGTTTAAGTCTTTGGGCTCATTAAACTTTTACAGAAAATATTTTTATAGATTTATTTCATGCTCTTGTTAGACTCGTTAAATATGACAAGATTGCCGAGTATGGTTGTCATTTCAGACTCGTTAAAGAATTTGAAGTGACATCCACTTAGGTATAATTTTACCCCTTTTCCAGACCTTTGTGGATCATTTACAAAAAAGGTATACTCTAGTCATATGTTGCTAGAAGAGTTCTTCTCTCATCGTTTTACACTTTTTCAGGTGAGGAGACTAACTGTACGAAAAAGGACCTTTAGGAGTCTTCTTTAGGGTTTTCAGACTCTCGAAACATGAAAACACCAATGAGAATTCACCTACTTGGGCTCGATGTGAAAACCACGAGAGGGTATATAGAGTTATTGTTTAAGTTTTTTAGACTCTTCAAACAAAAAAACACCGGCGAGCACCTACCAACTCGGGCTCGATATTAAAATCCACGAGTAGGTGTATGGAGTTATTGTTTAAGTTTCTCAAACTCCTCAAAAAGAAAACACCAGCGAGCATGAACCAATACTGGCTCGATATTACAATCCATGGATCGGTGTTATAGAGTATTCGTCTATCTCTTCTTCAAACTCTTCAAAAAATGGAGAAGGTCCTGAGTTTTCCTCCCATGGGATCGTTAAATTTACACATGGTTGGACTTGTATCAAGCAGTCTTCTCCCTCTTTCTTCGAGCTTGCTTCAAAAATGAAGAGAGACCATTGAGTTTGCTTTCTTGGACTCATTAAAACCAACAAGAAGGATATTCTTTGATAAAAAGAGAAAAGGGAAGGAAAGGGTATCAAACATATTTTGAGTTTAAAGGAATCAAGTCAGTCATGTCCTTGAACAAAGCACCTTTTGAGTCTATCATTTAGTTGGGTTTCAGTTTTTGACCTTAGGATGAACTTGATCTCCGATTTTCTACTCCTCTGATTGGTTACTCTTCCAATCATATGGAGAATCTACCAATGTCTCCTACATTGCAGGTTTATATCACATTCCTGTTATGTTAAAAGATGCCTAAGTCACTCTTGTGTCGTGCTCACTGTTCAAGGATACAGCCTGTGTCGTCCATTTTGCAGTTACCTTGACTTCATATGTTGGCCATCCTTGGTGTCAATTTGTTTCATCTTGTATCAGTCCTACTCCAAATCAACTCAATATTTTGAGTGTTCTTGTTGGATGATGGATGATGCATTACGGCCTCCCTTCCAGCGGACTTCTTCTCATCGACTTTAGCTCATCATGTTATGGGAATGAAGTTTAGAGTTTCAGATAGTACCATGGGGATAGCAATCATCAATGCCAATTTCCATCGCTATTGGATAATGGGAATACATCAATGTCTCATATTCGATGGATTCTTCAAGTGTTCGAATCCAAGTCCACGTATTCACACTTGTTAGAATGTACTAGGTACCTTGGGCCCCATTTTCATTATTGATGGATGCCCTCGCGTTTGTTAACGGTATACATCAATGACTGGTAATCAAACAGTACCCCCCATGTTCGACTCCATCTAATTTATTCACATGGATATGGTTCGTACCTTGGGATGTTTTGGATGAAGACCTTGGGACTATAATAACATCATCATATTTATGTTATTACCCAAGTTGCGGAAGACTAAGCCACACTCACTTTTTTCTCTTAATGAGACATAGATCCAGCTTGTTGTTATGTCTATGATCTCCTATTTTGGACATGGATCCACACTTGTATGTCATGGCCATGCTATATACATCTCCCAGTTATGTATTGGATATTATGTTCTATCATACTTAACATCTATTTTATGTCAAGATTGTAATTGCTCGCTAACCCTGGTTGTTGTTTTCAGGTACTTTTGTGACTTCGTCCAATGGTTTCCTTGCTTCTCCTCTGACTTGGATTGTAATGTATTTCGGCCATCGTTTCCCTCTGACCTCACACATTAGGGGGCATATGTTATAAGTCAAATCAACACGTCTCCGTCCATGATCACATTTCCCTATCGGTCACACAAAAGTACACTATGGATGGAAGAGCTAGATTAACCTTAGATGACTTAGTGCTAAGATCCCACATCTTCAGCTAAAAACCTTATTTTTTATGCATATTTCATTGGAAATCTATGACTCTAATAATTGACATCTAGCGGGTCATGTGCGGGTCCTAATATTGACAACCCACGAACATCACTTAAATGTTGCATTCGCAAGTTGCTAAGAGAACTAATCGCACACCATTCGCTTGTTTCCTAGTGTCATACTCGCGGGTATCTTAAGATGAAATTGAAAAATATATTAAGGATATGAATTCGGATTAGTTGAGTTTGGTATTGTAACTCCCCCAACTTCCCAATTCAACTGCCTCATGAATCTAACTTCATTCCTTGGCCATAAATACAAGAGGAAGCCATAAGGAAGAGGCCAATGGAGAGAAAGCTATTTTTATGCTGAAAGAATTCCAAGTCAAGAGAGGAGCAGGAGCCCAGAACTTGGATGCAGAAGTGCTTGAAGCAAAATCAGGTATATCAGTTGTATTTTGCTGCATTTCTTTGACAATAAATATTGAGATACTCTTCCCATCACAATAGAGTGTTAATTCTATTGAATTTTGATTATAATTAATGTTATATTGTTTGTGAATATCATTATATGTTTATAGTCAAATCGTTTTGAGGAAGGACTGTGTGTTTTGAAGATATATTGTTGTAGAGATTGGGAGAAAAGATAGGACCAACCACCATAAATAAGACACTCTTTCCTAAACCCTAATCACATTTGTTTACAATAATGAATGTAAGGCCCTATGTATCTATCTGTCATCCCCATGTACATTGGTAGCATCTATCCCTTGCTATAAGGTAAAATCCCTAACAACGCACATCGACCCGGAAGTGTTGTTGCTTAGGATCCCAACATCGGATCAAGTATTCTAGTAACTGCAATTGGGTCCCCATGCCCTGTATGTGGAAGTATTTCAGTAACCAGCAATTCCTCAATGCATTCATGCATTAAGGGTCATTTTCCGCTTAGGAATCATCTAATTTATGCTCACTTTCACGCCACTGGACCATCTTTGCCACCTAAACCTATCCAAACATCAACAAGACACTCATTAGAAGTGGATCCAACTACCCAACCCCTCAATTTTTGGCTTGTGCATGAGTTCATGGAGGCATTCTTCATTGGCGCACCCAGTCCGTACGGACAGGGAACCCTCGGCGACATCCCCACGGGTTTGGTGCCAGGACGCCCTCAGCTAACAGCCCGAAAGGGAGAAGTGCAATGGGCTGAGGGCACAATTTCCCCCATTCACACGGGCCAAAAACTGGGAAATTGGAAAAAAAAATCAAATCTACTCCATTGAAATTGTAAAGGTGAAATTTTAGGGTTACCTGACACTAACGAATCTGCAAACGGTTGAACGGATATCCTATAATCGGCACTTGAAAAATGGTTTTAAAATGGTATTTTCACCTCTCAATTTGGTAAAAATGAAATAGTAACTAATTTTTACTATTTACCCCTATTTTATATATTGGAAAAGGAATATTCCTTTTTTGATTTATTCTTTTTGGTTTATTTTTCTATACTTGGAATTATTTTTGTGTCTATATACCTAATTGATCATTCTGAACTAGTTTTTGAAGTCTACAAGTGAATTAAAGTGTCGGGTTTAACTTTTGATCGTGATTGTGGTTATTCTATGCCTGTTACCAGGTGTGAAAGACTCTTCGATCGTTTTTGTGTTGTTATTCCGCTCGTGAAAACTGGATATGAATGACACCGAGCGTACTCTTTGTTCCTTCTCATGCTTGTAAAACAATGAGAATAAGTTATCGAGTTATCATTTATCACTTTTTCGGGCTCGTAAAACTCCCACGAAAAAGTGACCCCACAGGAGTCTCCCTTTAAGCTCTTTTCAGGCTCCCTAAATACGAAAAGATTGCCAAGCAAACTTGATGCTTTCACGCTTCTAAAATTATTTGAATGATCATGTTTCTGGTGATAGTTTACCCCCTTTTTTCATATTAGAAGGAACTATTTACGAAAAAGGAGAACTCCAGCCAATCATGACTCGAAGAGTTCTCTGTCACGTCGTTTTATCCTTTTTCGGGTGAAGAGACTAACTTTTATGAAAAAGAACCTTTGGAGTCTTCTTTAGTTCTTTTCAGACTCTCTAAACATGAAATGACGCCGATTTTTCCTTCTTTGGAATTGTTAAAAGCTAACATAGAAGGGCCCGTTTTGGGATGAACCCCTTCTATCCTAGGTTCATAAAATATTTGGGATTGGACTCATCTGAAGGATGAGCTATACCAAACATCTATTTACCCTCCTCAAGCTCGTTAAAAAACAAAAGAGGCACTCATCAATCATGATGGGGAAAAGAAAATATTTTGTGTTACACTATAATTTATGGCAGTACATAGTCACTCTTGAACATGGCACTCATTTTCATATGCATTTAGTACTTGGGTAATCCGTTTGTCTTCGATTCACACTAATTCCATGAGTCTTGTTACTCCTTTGGGTCATCCAAATAATGTCTCCATCATCAGTTGCATTAGGGGGTTGGTATCATTCTCGTTATGTCAATACTGCCAAGTCATGCCATGCCCATGTTCAAGAGACAGTTTTCATTCACTGTAACGTCCCCATCTTGACCCTATTGCATTAATATTGTAAATGATGTAAATATTGTTATTTATTCATGGTGAGGAGCTCAAGGCCAAGGCCCTGCCATTGATTTATCATTCTATGTATCGGCGATTAGAATAGATGCATATGGTTCTTGTGCTAGCCGTGCACAATGAAAATTCGGACATCATGTAAATATGCAATTTTTAATGAAAAACCCACAACCAGCTATGCAATGCAACAAAGAGATGGGGGCATGATCTTTACAAGGAATACGG
Organism: Larix kaempferi; assembly: GCA_027924585.1. Lineage (NCBI taxonomy): Eukaryota > Viridiplantae > Streptophyta > Pinopsida > Pinales > Pinaceae > Larix > Larix kaempferi. The sequence continues at coordinate 6,004,151 of BSBM01000459.1, read as the reverse complement.
AGGGAAAATAACCAAACCCTTGAGCCATGGTGTTAATCCATTTCATTGAGGAAACCCATGAACTCTCAACTACCCATTTGGTCTCATGCACCCAATCATTAATTCTTCCAAGAATTGGTTGAGACAATTAATGCCTTGGGATGAAAGAGGTATGGCTGTCAATTTTCGTGTATGGCCAAGACAGCAACCTGGGAAATCGAGTTTTGGTTTGCTGGGCAAGAAAACCCCCACTAAATTGTGCCCAAAGCCATTCTTCACCCATGGCATTCATCCTCTCACGCAGTCTGAGCTTGTTGGGGTTTTATCCTTCACGTTTTTCACCATTTCCTGCATTTTTCCATGCCTGCAAACTCGTTTTTGGTTAGCACAGTGGCTGGGAGAAGAGAACCATGATTTTCTGGGGTTATAGAGGTCGTTTTCTGCCCATGAATTTCCCATGGACATTTTTCTGAAAATGATTATGCTCCTGGGGTTGTTTTCCCTTTTTCCAAATTTCGTTTTGGGCTTTCCCACGTTTTTTCTGAACTAGTGGAATTCCCATCATTGGGAATCCTACTACAAAAATGCCTAGTACTTGCATTTCTGGCTGTTATGACCCTCCCTGTTTAGTTTGAACCTGTGAGCAAGAGATTCAAGAGTGGAAGAGGACAGATTTGGCTTGATGAACCCAATGAGTATCCATAGCTCCATGGTTGAGCCACTAGCCTAGTAATTCACCTCTGCCATCTCTTAGCAGCCTGAGAAACCCAACTGCTGGTTGGCTTAGCCGATTCTGGTGTATCTTTGGCTATGTGAGAGCCTGTTTTTCCCTTTTCCTTGTGGAGATCATGCCCAGCTCGGGGGTGGCAGTGGTGCTGAGAGATTAAGGAGCACACTGGCCTACGGTTGGGTGGAACATTGCAGAAGCGTAGCTGGTTGCTCAGGGATTACTTGGTTTAAGATAAGTGCTCTCATTTGCTAATTTGATATTGCTTAAATTGATGAATGGCATGAAAATCTGGAATGTATGATGGATGTGTATTGAAATTACTTCCGTGGTGTTTTAAAATAATTAAACATCTTCATATGTCTTTTAAATTGATATGAATGCTTACATAATAGTTCATGGGGCTAGATGCCCGGTTTAACATCACGATCCTCTCCATCTAGCTGGTATGATGGGAGCGGACGTGACATTCACTATCTGCAGTCAGTTTACCTTCCATCATGTTAGTCGTCCTTGAGTTAGTCTCACACATTACTGTCCGATTCACTCCAACATCCGTGATCGTGTTTTGTGTCGATGATCGGGGATTCATCATGGCCCTCCTTGGATGGATTAATCCTTGTCGAATTCAACTCATCATCCATGGATTGAATCTAAAAACCAACCAAGTACCTTGGGCCTGCATGCCTCAATGGAAGGTTACCTCGCTTTCAACATGAGTTCACATCATTGGCTCTTGATTGAAATATTCCATCGATTTTTCGACCTCAGCTCATTGATTCACATTTAATGGTATGTACTGTGATACCTTGGGAATCATTGACATCAATGGTGATTTCCCTCGCACTTGTTAATGGTATACATCAATGACTGGTAATCAAGTGGTTTCTACCATGTTCGACTCCGAGACATTTGTAATCACTTGGTTAGATTAGTATCATTGCGGGTTTAGCTTGAAGGCCCTGGGAAAATCATATCTTACCTAGGTTGTGATGGATATTGTTTGAGTCATATTACATGGATCCACATTTGTATTGGTCGTGGTTGTGTTATCATCTCATCCTGGATCTACAATTGTGCCAAATAGCCATGATTGTGTTCAGTCGGTCCCTACTACCATGGATATGCAATGTATTGGTCGGAAAACCATGTTATGAGTCATGTGAGACTAGTATCTTAGAGTCGGTTGTACTGTAGTAGCTTCTTCCATCCAACAAGTCCTTGCCGTCAATCCTTACAAATCATTTCACTTGTATTATTTTACCAGCTTCATGCTTTGGGGGGAATTTTGTTATACCAAAATCTCGTCATAATGAGCCATGTATCAACTCAATGCCTTAATCCCTGAAGTTTATCTGGCCAGAACATCATTGAGCAAGTTGTTGACCTTGTTTTCCACCTTTCCTAGTGATGTTGGTGCATCCTGCTGCCTAGCAAGGGGCTCCAAACTTGGCTGGATCCTGATGCACACTAGCATATTTCTCCATTGGCTCTTTATGACCTCATGCAAGATGCGATAACCCTTCCTGGTGCCTGTTTTATTCAGGCAGAGTGCACTAGGGTTGGTTAGATTGGATGACAAGGGGCTTCGAGTGAATTATCGAAGCTGGGTGACTTGGATACCTATCCCTAATTGGTAGGAACAACTGGTGTTCGGTTCCTATCCTAATGGGAAGATCCCTTAGACCTCTCCCCCTAATCCTCAACCTACTATATCCTCTTATCCTTATAAATAAGACCTCTCTCTCCATTGAGAAGGGAGGAAGGACTATAGAACTTACATGCTAGTGGAATTACCCTAGGTTATCCCTATTCATCTCTTAGGAGACACACACACCCTTTGGAGGATTGGATTGGACCATTGGAGGAAGGTTACAACGTTAAGGCTTGGGTTGTAATCATCACTCTTCTATGTATTTCCCATTTATTTATAGTAATATAATCTCTTTCCATAAATGTCTTTGTGTTAATGATATTTAGAGCTTTGTTCCTTAACTATTAGCTTAGATCAGTTAGTGTGTAGATGTTCTTTTACTGTTTGTTTGTCTCTATGCTTGACAGGGTTTTGCAGCTCTAGATATGAAGACCACGGAGCTTGGAGCGACAAAGAGGAGAAGGATTCGCGAATCTGAAGGTAAGGCATCTATCTACTTTAATCTCTAATTGATCTAAGAAAGTAGATCTATATTATGTATTCTTTTGTTCTAGATCCATCTGGACTAGGAAGATCACACTCACGTCCACTAGATTAGATTATCCATAAACAAAGCTTGTCCTTCATCAAGTTGTTTTAGTTCAATCTACACATTTTCATTTGGTGCTAATGGCATATTTTCTTCTTGTTGATTCATAGCTTCAAGTTGATTTTCATTGTTAGGATAATTAATACTCCATCCTTGTCCTACTTAGCATTATTTTCCTTTTCCTATTAGTTGATGATGTCATTTCCCTCTAGTGATATGCATATGTACTCTAGGACCCATTAGCCACCTAATTCCCTCTGCATGCATCATTTTAGGGCCACCAGAGTCAGTTCTCTACATTTTAGGAGCCAACTCAGTGATCTGGTCCAGTCCACCTAAGTTAGTTGACTCTTGTGGGGGGTTTGTGCTCTGATTGCGATTGTTTGTGATTTAATGTACCCTTTTCTGAATTATTTGCATTCCAAACTCACTAATGCACCCTCCTTGGTCAGTTAATTGAGTGTTTCTTCAGGTAACTGAGTTTTGGTTCAGCTGAGTTGAGTTTGGGTCTTCCAGAGCATTCCACTGGTGACAATTCCTATGCTAGACAGACTGAGACTCAAATTATCCTAGTATATTCGAGTTATCTCTATTGTAACATCATTGTTGACTATATTGATTATTGAATGATTACACACTATTATTTTTATCTCCATTCAGGGAGATTTTCAATCCCTAGTTGGAAGATGCATTCAATGAATCTCTCATCCAAGAACAAGACAAATTGATTCAGATGGGAACCTTGAAAGCCTCCAAAAATCAAGCTCTTATGGCTGGAGAAATAAAAAGTGAGAATGCAAAAGGGAAGAAAAAGGAAAAGGAGAAGAAGCAATTTGAACCCAATAAGGATGCAAAGTCTAGTTCATTGGAAGGATCCTCCAACTCCAAGAAGGACAATCAAAATAAATTTGAGAAGACCAAGTATTCCTATTGCAGGAAAGGAAACCATCTAGAGAGTTCATGCATGAAGAAGAAGATAGATCAATTGACCAAACTTCTTTAACAACATAATATTGCCCTCCCAGAAGGTGCAAGGGAGTCTGATTTTGGAATTGAGATAGATGATCATGAGAGATGCCATGCACTAAAGTTTTGATTCTCACAATCACAAGCCTTCCTCATAGATTTTGGAGCCTCCAACCATATGGTTGCCTCCACAGAGACTTTCTCTTCTTTAGATCTCAATGATGGTCTTGCAATTCAAATGGGAAATGATTCTCAAATATCAGTTTAAGGGAAGGGCACAATACAACTAGAGTATGGAAAGTGCAAAAATGTTCTATTTGTGCCTTCTTTGTCAACAAATTTGTTGTATGTTTATCAGATGACTCACACAGGTTCACTGAAGAAAGTTTTCTTTGGTCCTTACGCAGTTGATATTGCAGATATTTATTGTAGGAATATTATAGCGAAAGGGGTTGAAAACCATGCCTCCAAGGAATATGAATTCTCACATTTTTTTTCCATACTCTCTGCCTACTCCATTTGCATCTGTTGAATATCAGAATGAGGTCTCTTCTGATGATCCAGTTTCAGATTCTGAATATGAGGACCAACATCTTGATGTTGAGTATGAAGATCAAGCATATATAGATCCAGATACAACACATGCTCCCAATCCATGGCCAATGATAATAAGGGATCAAAAATTCCTTGAAATTGATAGGAACATTGTTGGGGATCCATATGACAATAGAAGAACCAAAAATCAGTATCGAGATGCAAACCTTGCACTATTTCATACAAATCCACTTCTCTCAAAGAGGTGTTACATGATGGCAGGTTCTGATCGACAATAATTCAAAGAGACTTGCCATGATGGATCTACAACCAAGTACAAATCTCTATTGATTGACAAAGGGTACTCAAAGGTTCATGATTTGGACTTCAATGAGTCATTTTCTCTAGTAGAAAAGATGGTTTCTAAAAGACTTGTTTTTGCAAATACAACTTCAACTTAGTGAGAGGTACATCAAAGGAGCAGATCCAGATCCAGATCTAGATCCGACACCTGCATTACTATCCTACATAGGATCATATTTCCTACATTAATACAAAGTCTTTCAATCAAAAGAGTTTTTCCTTCTCTACTTGGTGTGAAGGTTGTTTGATTTTCCTGTTATTCATTTTTGAGGGGGTTTATTTTTCCCATGAGGGTTTCCCCATTTCCTTAGTTTTCATGAACAATTATTTCATTTTATCATTTTTTTGAATGTATGGGTGACCTTTGTTCTCAATAACCAGGGCCCAGGATGTCCAAGTTTGGATTAAGGCGGGGTGTTAGGATAATTAATACTCCATCCTTGTCCTACTTAGCATTATTTTCTTTTTCCTAGTAGTTGATGATGTCATTTTCCCCCTAGTGGGGTGCATATGTCATCTAGGACCCATTATCCACCTAATGCGCTCAAGAAAGAATAGTTATTTCTATTGTGGAGACAGTACAACAAGAGATGTTTATGAATAGTTTCTATCATGAATTGGGTGTAAAACAAGGTATTTCTATTAACTTTTTCAGATGTCTTTGATTTTATTTTACTTTTCTAAAACAAGGTATTTCTATTAACATTTTAAGATGTCTTTGATTTTATTTTACTTTTCTCGGTCGGTTATGTTCAATAACTTCTTCAAATTCATATTCTACTACAGCTTCAAATAAAGAGCACACCCAGGTATTGTCCAATCAAATTATACTATCCGATGACAAAAGTGAATGTGATATAGAATCTACAAAGAACTACCAAACAGGAGCACAAACAGGACAAGAAGGTAAAAATTTATTTTTCAAAGATCGTGGTTAAATTAACTCAATTATGAAAGGGGATAGTGACCTTGAATACTTGCAAAAAATTATATAAAATGTATACCTACGAATTTCTAGGTCATGTGGATCATCCACAACCAGAGCTAGCATCGACGATGTCCTGGATATTGGCCAGCAAATCATATTGGAGAATAATGGACCTAGCGGGAGCTTGGACAATAATGAACAAGTCGAGAGCTTGGACAATAAAGAACCAGAAGAGTGCTTGGACAATAATGAACAAGGAGAGAGATTGGAAAATAAAGAACCAAAAGAATTCTTCGATGATATTGAAACTGGAGAGGGATTGGTGTCAAAATGCAGTGTCTCTAGCGATGTTGCTCACCAGTCAAATGTTGGCCTACCATTGACAAGTAAAAGACAAAGAATATTTTTTACTTAAATTGATAAAACAAATTTATTCCGAAGTATATAATGACAAGCAATATTTTTGTGCAGATCCCCATACAAAAATGTTATTGATATTAGAAATGGAAGGTTTTCTATTTCGCAAGAAAGCCATAGAAAACGACTCCAAATGAGAAAAAATAGGAAATCAAAAAAATACTAGTGGAGGGGATGTTGATGTATATGTAACTTCGGAATGTATTTCATCTATGTATTTTATTGTACTCCTATAGAGATGTGTTATTCCTCTATACGGAAGTGTCGTCATTTGTATTGACAAGTGTCGCAAGTGTTGTAACTTGCTGATGGGTTATTAGACCACCTAGTAAGGGTTCGGCCCAGATTAATGTAACCATGGGTTATTAGGCTAAGTTAGACAAGTCGGCCCCACTGGTTTATTGCGCAGGATAGGACAAGTATAAATAGAGATCAGGAGATCTCTATTTCATCATCTCATTACTCACTCTTCCATTACTCAGAAAGTGGCACACATGTGAGGAGGAGGATCAGCTACTAGGAGAAGACTATGTCTTGTACTTTGGTTGTATCATTGCTCTTTCTATCTCTGAGGAAGTTGTGGGGTTTTTCACCTTTATGGTTTTCCCTAGTGAAACTCTATGTGTCTATTGTCTCATGTGATTGCTTGGTGTGATTGATATGCATTGTTATACTTGATATGTTGTACATGTTATTCTCTCAGTAAAGATCCTAGAGTATATTGAATTAATGCTCAAAAAATTAACAGGGGAAAGAGGAAAAAAGGGGGAAGAGATTACTAATGGTGAATTTGAATTTAAACATAAACGATCTTCATATGAGTCGCGAACACATGCCATTGAATTTTTGGATTTACTTCTTTCCAAATTCAATGTTGGGATTTGGTCATCTAAATGTAGTGTCAATGAGGGGAAGCCATTGCTTACAAAATTTTTGGTGGAAGGCGGTAAAGATAAATCATATGAGCAAAAAAAATTATTTATTTGGTTTCGAGAGAGATGTACCTATGATCAAGAAGGAAATACACACAAAAATATGCAGAGTGTGTGGATGGAGTTCCCAATGAAAACTACGGAAATTGATACATCAATGATTGTTTTGGAGGGTGATGGTGAGAAAGTACTTCCATTTCAAAACTGTATTTTGAGTAAGCCCTTTATTGAATCGTCCCCTAGGACAGATACTGAATTGGTAGATGGACTTTGGCAACATTTTAGTAAAATTCATGAATCAACTGATATCAGAACCTTCAATTCCTTCTCCCAGTTGAATCCTGGTTGAGTGACAGCCATCAAATGTAACCTATCATTGCCTATTTCTAGATGTAATCTATCATTGCCTATTCTAAATCATTCAATGTGTTTTCTATTTTTTCCAGAGATGTTGCTATTTTCGTCTGAATGTAACATATTATTAGTTCAGTGTGATGCTTTTATTAAATCAATTGAGACTGTGAAATTTTGGGTGATTTTTGTATTATTCTTTGGAAATCAACATCTTCATGTACAGTTGCATGGTTGTGATCATTAACTTCATGAACAAAGTATTGTTTTTATTGTTATATATATAGTCACTGTTCTTGTACGCAGTGAGGATATCACCGCAAAAGAAACTATTGGTCCTGGGCATAGAGGGATTTCTCTTTGGAGTTCGGATGTTATCCAACATTGGAGATTCTTTAGAACAACCTCATTTTGTCCATAACTGCTATCATTATTATACACACATGTTCAACCCCGAAATTACTAGTGTTTCCAGAGAGCATTTCGACGTTTCTCTTTGGTTTTCCTCGCTTGACAACATGGAAATTAAAAATTTCCTTGATGTATTTGAATGGTTGAAAAATGAAGAATTTGTATTTATTTGGGGTCGAGAGCAATGTAAACTTAGTACTATTTATAATCACTCAATGTCTGCATACTATAATGTTGGTGAAGTACAGAACATATACAAAAATTCGTTCAAGGATGTACTTATCCAATATGGATATATATATAAACAAACAGACATGTTGTTTATAGATGAAGGGCAATATCAATCAGCAGACAATTGCAAGGAAAACTGCTTGAAAATGCCAACTAGTTGGAAATTTACAAGAGAGAGATATAACAATAAAAACAATGTTGTGTTGTCTCTTGAATTATCTCGGGCCTCGTTCAAAAATGGGGCGTTGGTTAAACACATTGAATTTGAAATGACCGTCATATTATACAAAAAAAAATCATTTAGTGATTTGTATATTTTTTACAACTCCTGCATTTAATTGATGTAAGTTTTATTGCACAGTTCTCATATTATTTATGGACATCGTACCATGTATCTGGTAATGTGTTTCAAAAATTGTTGAACATGAAAGCAATATACTTAGAAACATTGAACAATAATATTTTATTGACTGGGTTGTGTGTGTGTTTTTTCTTTGCATATAGTACTAGAAGATTTGTTTCTAGTAAACCTTTAATAATTTTTTATTTCAATGGCGTTTTGTTACATGCATTACATAGAAAACAGAAACCCGGATTGCAACAACCACGGGACTTCGAAACATCAACAAAGTATTCTTTTATACGGCCAGAATTAAGGGAATTTTTTGAAAAATGATTTAGTATTTTTGAGGTTGGCGTATGGACATCTACTCAACAAAAAATGTTGATGAGTTTTTGCCTATATTATTAGAAAGAACAGGATTGAAAAGGGAACTATTTAGATTAATTTTAACACAGGAATATTGTTCTTCTGTAGCCAGAGAGGGTTTTCAGGGTGATGGAAATCCTCATGTATTTTGCAAGCCTTTGAGTATAGTTTAGGACACTTTGATCCATGGTTGGAATCGGACAAATACTGTGATTGTGGATGACTCCGAAGAAAAACAGTTTTCTAACAAGGAAGGAAACTATATTATAACAAAAACTTATACTTACGACAATGTCAAGGACACATTTTTGTTAGATCGATTATGGCCTTGCTTGCTGCAGCTGAATGGCGTGAGCGATGTGAGGCCAATTGTGAATAAAATGAAAATGGAAGTATTTTGTTAAATAATACATTTGAATGTTTGTTTTTACTAGTATGTTCAATTTCACTGTGATTATAATTCTTGTAAAGTGTCGAGTTTGGTTTCCGAAAATGCAAAATCAGAGTTTCAAATTGCTAAAATCTGTTTTAAAATTTAAAGATTAAGTATTGGATGTGTAAAAAGTAGCCTTCCAAAAGGGAAAGTGGCAATCTGCCCTTGGCAAATCAGATGAATGGGGGAACCATCGAAGGAGAGAATTGGAGAAACTTTGTACTTGGAGAATTGTAATGTTTTACAATCTTAAAATAATTTCAGTTAGTTTCTCTTTTCCTTTCTTTTGTTGTGTATAAATTTTCCTTGATTCATTTTGGTTTTTCATACATACATCTAGTACCTCTGTTTAAATTGTATTGTTAAATCATAAAAACATATAAATCTGTGTTCTTGATTTACCATTGATATGATTTATATGCATGTTATGCATCCGTAAATTTCTTTACGTGATTCATATTGTTTCACATTCTGCAATTACATAACAGTCATTATCATCATATTAAGTTAATTTGCTAAGTTATTAAGCATCTAATTAACAGCTCCTTAACTAGGATTATGCTTATCGTTCTAAGAACATACAGGAGGCATCCATCCATCAATGAGGTTGTGATATGGTGTTCTTGGTTATCAGTCTGTGAAATGGTGTTCTGTTGAATTGCTGCTAGTCCTCTACTTTGTAGGTTAATAATTCTTTGTTGTACTATAGGAACACTATCATTAGAACTTTTCAGTATTTGTTCAAGTGAAAGGGGTCCTCTAGTAGGTGATATGATAAGGATATCCCTTCTATTTTCCCGCTTAGTTGCAGGTGTACCAGGAATTACAGTTGGTTGTGGGACTATTTGATGTTCAGAGGTAGATGCATGTGATTGGCTACGAGTGACAACCGATGATGTTCTTGCTGGAGGAGGTTTAGGGGTATTCTATTTAGGCATATTTTACTTCAGGCCCTCCTTCTAGTGATATTTGTTGAGGCCTCGAGTGTGTATGTGTTGGAATGGGTTCCAAAGCTCTCAACAGACAGAGAAAACCCAGCCAGAGGCTTCAGATAATCCTGCGCAAGTATTACCCTATCCTCTAGCTGTTTGGGATGGTGATCTCCCATGGATACAAAGGCCTCTGCTGGAACTTGTGGTTTTGATCCTAAAAGGATCTGTCTTCTAATGAAGGAAAACAAAGTGTGTTCAGTCTGAAACAAATCTACCTAGGAAGGAAAATATAAGCTAAGTTAGACCTACTCTAAAAGGTGTCTTGTTTAAATGCAAATTAACTTGATGTGAAAATAAATAAGTACATTCATCCACTTAACAGAAATGTGAAGAAGATCAAGTTACAATCAATCAATTAAAATTAACTGAATGCACTATTAAGTGTTTAATCTCATTCAATATTAACTTGTAACCAATATGTCAATTGAAAAATTAACATAGATTATAATTTACTGTAAATCATTTGCAGAAATCGATAAATATCTTAGTTGAATAAATTCAATTAAAACATAATGCATACATAGATCTGACATAAGGAAAAAACCAGATTAACAATCTCTACATGAAATAATGTTTGCAAAGGATTAAATAGCATAGATAATAACCTGAAGTAGAAATCAATATTTACCAAATAAATTTAATCAATGAACAAAAGATGATGCAAGAGAATAACTTTACTGTATTAATGAAAGTCTGTAAGAAATTACAAGCTCAGCATAAAACAGAGCATCTCTAGTCTTCTTTTGTCTATTTCTACCCCAAAAATGATCATCCCTTGCCTAAGAGAGATCTACCCCTTAAATAATAAATTACACAAATAATACAAAGGATAAATTCCCCTTAAACAGGGATTACAAAATCAGAATATTCTATTTAGTGAGGAAATCTTCCCACTTGTACCAAACTTCTATAAATTCATTATATCCGGATAACGAGGAGATTCAAGCCCCAGCTGGGCATCACACGTGAATCCTTCAATCTTATTTTTGGCTATTTTATGCCACATGCAGATAAACATATAGATCTTGGCCTCCAAGGAAACAGGTTGCTTAATCAACCAATCCACGTCTTCAATTTGGATATGCTCAATCTGCAGGATTTTCTCCTTAACTTGATCACAACGGGCTTCGACCTGTTGTATCATCAATTTTGGCGGATCTGCCCCCTCGATGAGCCCCATTGCAGGGATTCCAGTATCTCCATGAGATTTTCTGAGGCATACCATCTTCTTCTGCAAAGGGATTGAGCCTAGTTGATGGTATCCTGTACCATGTTAATAACATTCTCCCAAGCTCGCGCAATAGTTTAGATCCTTCTGAATTTGAGGCTATCCAACTCAGGGATATCAGCTGGCTTATCTTCAATATACTTCTTCCAATCCATGATGTCTTATACAGCTTTAGACGCCTGTTTTATTTCCTCTACTTTTTGGCCCAAGGTGCCAGCCATTTTGTCAAAGACAATGTAAGTCTCATGGATTTCACCCAAGGTAGTAAATAGCTTAGCTAGAAGTTGAAGATGCTCCAAGTTGACTTGATTGGCTAGGTCCTTGAACTCTCGCTATGAAAACCTAGAAAACGCAAAGGAGTTTGCACTTGTAGTTGCATCCTTTAGCTGTTGTTCAAGAACAACTATATTTTCAGCATTGGCAGTGTCCAAAGCTTCAACATCTTGCAATTGGACTTGAAGAGAAGTGTTCTGTTCTTGAAGTTCTTCAATCTTATTTTCAAATGCTTTTCTCAGTTCACGAATGCCAGCTTCATGTTCTTCATTGGCCTTAACCAGTTGCTCTTGAAGTTTCTTGAGCTCATCCTTCTTGACATCAATTTCTTTATTCAGTGTGATTACTGAATCAAAATTTGCACTTGCAAAAGCACCCATGGCAGCAGCAGTATCCAGTGCTTCTTGTTGTATGTCATATGATTGCTTGGCCCAAATGATTTGATTAGGAAAGGGGCCCTGCAACACATCTTGATCTCTGCCTCTTTTGTTACCCTTCTTCACCACTTCCTTAGCCTTTTTTCTATAGAAATAATCTCCAAGGGAGGTTACAATATCTTCCTCATAAGTAGCTACAAATTCAGTGGAAGATGTAGCCACATCTCTTGTTGCAATTATTGGGGCTATCTGAGTAACAATGGTATTAGGTATTGTCATAGTAATCTGAAAGGTGGTTAGTGGAGAAGGGATAACTTTAGGGACTAAGGGTAAAGAGGTTGGAGTAGGGATTGAAGTAAAAACTTCAAGAAGTGAAAAAGATGCACCGACAACTAATGGTGAATACGGAACAACAGGGATTTGGACATCATTGGCTGGTGATCATGAAATATATGATGGTGGTTGCAGAGAGATAGTTGAATACTGGATCTCTGCAACTATTGATTATGGAATGGAAAGTGGAACTGACAGGGTTGGAGATGGAATAATAATGGAAGTTATTGCATGAAATAACTGGGATATGGTGGATGGTGGTGTTACCCCATAAGATAAAGTGGAAAAATCTTGAATGGATGAAAGTAAGAGTGTTGAAGTTGTGGTATCAATAGCAGTAGTGGTTTCAAGAGACTGTTGATCTGGGACAAGATCATCCATGACTATGGCATCCAACACATCTGCAATTTCTTGAGAACTTTCAGTTTCTTCCTGCACCACAGTCACAAAAGGAAGTGTTTCATCTTCCACATCACTGTCCTCAATAGTAAGAGTAGGAATCTCAGAGGCAAAAGTTTGAATTTTCTGTCTTTTAGCTAGTTTACTCACAGCAATCACTTGAAAAACACTAATCAGGTTGGATGTAGCAGCCACTTGAATATCAGTAGTGGGTTTGGGTACTGTAACCACTTGGGTATCCAGCACCAAACTCATCTGTTCTAATTTCTACTTCGATTGCTTAGATGTATGCACCCACATCTTTAATTCTGCAGCAGTTTTCAACTTCGGAGTATCCTCCATAAGGCCTTTGCCTTTGTCTCCATCCGAGTAGGTCAGCATCAATGGAGCACTAGCTTTGTGAGCTTCCTTTTCTTCACTATCTTTTCTTGTTTGCTCATCAAGCTTGAGTTCCATGCTTATATAGCTCAAAACCTTGGTTTTAAGCTCCCGCTGATACTGAAAGATATGGCTATGTACTTCTTTGCTCTTTGCCCTCAGCAGGACTTCAGAGAAAATATTAACTCCCTGATAAATAGAGTCATCAGGGATGTGTTGATGTGTATAACCAATCCTCATATGCGCCTATTTGAAATGAGCCTCTAGAAATCCTTTGGGGTCATGAGTTCTTTTGGGAGCAAATCCCAATTTCAAAGAAACAATCCTATCTCCCAATGTTGCAGCCCAAGTTGAAGTTGGGATAACCAAAGGCTCGAGGTTTAAAGGGAACTTAGGCCATCCCTTCCTTTTGGGACCAGTGAGCTTAAGGTAGACACCATATGTAACAGTCTGATAAGATATCTCCTCAAGTAACAGTCTGTCAAGGACAACTCTTGATAGAAAATGTACAGTACTGCTTCCCCAGACTCTAATGTAAGCAAAGGCTTCTCCCACATACCAATCACCCAATGTATGGATTAGATTTATGGCATCAGGAGAAAAGGTAGGGGCATCTTCCCTGAATATCTGCTGGTAAATTGCACCAAAGAAATGGTCGTAGATGTCATAGAGCAAGGGAACAAAATTGCTTTCCCATAAGGAAGAACAATAAATATGAACAGGGGGTGAGGACTTAGTCCAACTCCACCCCATGGTGGGATACTGAAAATCTGTATAGAAAACATCAATTACAAATGCATAGAAAAAGAAGTATGGCTTCCTTGTGGCTATTGTTTTCTGATATTTCTCAATGGTTGTCTTTAACTCTGCTGATAAAATTGAAGCCCAAGGGAATGGCTTCCCCGTTGTTAGGACATGATGGGAGATAGGAGCCCATTCAGCTTTGAATACTGAACAATTAGGGAGACCATAAAGTCTGCAGAGCATGGGTTCCAGAAGAGAATAAAGCTCTTTGAACCAGGAAATTGGGTATCAATTATCAACCCTGGGCATGAAATTTGTCGGTTTGTGCATCCAAGACTTCAACATTTCATTGAAATTGTACCTAGCCTTTGACGACTCAAGGAATGCAACATTGAGGGGTTGAACAGCTGGTTTTAGGGGATAAGCTATGGTAAAAACCTCAGCGCGAAAAGTAGACAATTGAGACCCTGCTCTATCATTGAAAGAGCAATCTTTAGGGTTAGCATGGTCTATAACCCACTTAACTGCATCAGTGTAGGGAAGGATAACAAGTCCGACAGCTATAGCGTGAAGTTGTGAATCCCTAATATTTTCATAGGCGGGGCAGTCACTCTAAATATCAGTTAGGTCGTCATTGTCAAATATGGAGTAAATTTTGGACCAATCCATTTGGTATGTCTCAAAAACCTTATCGCTGGTGTCGGCAAGGATGCCGAAGTTTGGGTCTTTGTTCAAAAGATATTTCTGAGGAGTTTTGCAGCGAGTGTTGTGAGACATGTTTGAAAAACTGGAGAAATCTGATGAATAAATAAACACCAATAAGAAAAAAAGACTCAAAATAGCAAAAAACCTTGAACAATTGAATAAGAAAGTGACATGAAGCCAACCTATGCAAGATGGAAAAAATGGTGAAAACGACCCCTGGTAAAAAGTCGTGAAAACGACCCCTGGTAAAAAGTCGCGAAAATGACCCCTAGTAAAAACTTGCGAAAATGACCCCTGGTAAAAACTCACAGTAAAATCCGCACAAATGGCGAAAACGACCCCTGGTAAAAACTCACAGTAAAATCCGCACAAATGGCGAAAACGACCCCTGGTAAAAACTGGCAGTAAAATCCACACAACAAGCAATTTACAAAAATGAAAAATGATAAAAGAAAACATAAACAAAATCAACATGTTTATTAATTTCGTCGGGTTACATCTGGGTCGTAAGATTAAGGAAAATCGACGGCTGAGATCTAATCTGTGGAATGCGGAAGACAAGTTGCGGGGGTTTAATTTTTCGGAAATATATACAACGTTCCTGCAATCCACAATCCGCAATTGTGAGTTTCGGGACCATAACTCCAAAAAAAAAAAAAAAAGTGTCATCACTTCCTATGATATTAGTTCTCTCTTTGAGGCTCACACGTGTGAGATTTTGGCCTTACAAAATAGATATAAATTCATATATAACTAGAATGGTCAAGACCGGATATCACTTGATTTGAACATAACAACTTATGGGATAAAACACTATGTTACTTTTCTACCATTCTTAGGGCTCTTGTGATGAGCACCTCTTGAGAAGGATGTATATTTTGGTTTGAAGGCAATCTCTTGAAGTATCTTTGGTTCAAGCTCTTTGCTAAGGTGGTGCTAGAGTTGTTTTCTTAACACATGCACAAGGAGGTATCTAAGTTCTTCTCTTGATTTCTCTTTGTTAAATGTTGAATGATATTGCTTTTTTATTGTTGAATGATAGCCATTATTGCTACATTTTGTCTAAACTAGGTCATTTTCAGCCTTTTGTCACCATAGTTTTGTGAAGGACATCCTCTAGGAGGAGTCTTTTGAAGCTTGGGCTTTAGGTCTCTATGTTTTTCCCTAACTAGGCTTCCTTTAACCAACTCTTGTGGTTGTTAGAGAAGACCCTAGTTTTCCAAACTTTGCAAGTACCATCTCAAGAGGAAGGTCATCTTCCTTGATGCCTTAGGGTTAGGGTAAAACCTTAAAACCCTAGGTTGGCATCTTTTTCTACTCTTTCCAAACCCTAGTTTGTGAGTTTTGTAAATATTAGACTAGATAATTTGTTATTTGGTTAGTTAAGTCTGATTTTTATATTGTCATGTACATAATTATCATAAATTTAAACCTTAAAAAAACCCTAAAATCCTAGCCTAAACCCTAATTGCAGACCTCTCTTATGCCCTAGCGGCCCAACTTACCTTCATCCTAGACCTTCGCCCTACCTTCCTTTGAGCTCGCCCTCCCTCATATCTCCCTTCTAGACCTTCTCCCTTCCATTCCAAGCCTCCCTTCTCTCTTGAATACATTCGTTGCTCTCCTTTTCTTCATCTATCTCCTTCGCTCCCCTCATTTTCCTTTCCTTTCCCTACTCCTTTCTTCCTCCTTTCTCTCCTTTTTCTTCCTTATCCTCCTATCCTCTTCTTCCTCCACCCTTCCCTCTTCCTTTCCTTTCCCTATCTCCTATCTCCCCCTTCCTTATTCCTCCCATCTTCCTACCTTTACTACCCTCGACCTTCCCTTTAAAGCTAAGTTATTGAAAACACCAAAGCAAAGTTGGTGAAACGTCGTTCCTCGTTTTGGATCCTGAAATGGAGGGGATATGGCCTTGAAACATCACTAATACGTATCAGATTGGTATGGATACGTTTCATCCTAGGGTGATACGTTTCAGGGAAATGGTAATATTAAATTCTTAGAGTAAAAGTGATATTCATCCTAGGGTGATACGTTTCAGGATGTTTGAGAGTGGTCCCAACCTCATCGGACTTCATATGCAAAAAGTAGAACTTTTAATCCCATTCAGAATTCAATAAACTTAATATTTTTCAGGATTTCAGGATTGCAACGTTGCCACTAAATTCTATCATATATGAGGGTATGGGATTCGCATTCAATCAATCACATCAACCCCTCTATGTACGTTGATGTTGGTGGTAATGATTGTTGAACTCCTCTATCTTGGATGGACTTGGACCCACTTCAATAGCTAGAGGATGTGAACATTGATGTTGGACAGGTGCCTTCAAGCCCAAGGGAATCAATCCAGGCTCGAAATCCCTATTTTCGATCAAATTTTGTTGACGACATAGATGATGACTCTAACTCTGAGCATGAGGATTCATATGATATTAGTTAAAAGTTTCATAGTATCATGTTACATGTACGATTCATGATATTCGATGTCAGGTGATGATGATAATGTACAATGATAATATTATGATGATTATGATGGCAATGATATATATATATGTGTGTGTGTGTGTGTGTGTGTGCCGCTTTCCCGCCGTATCGTATCTAGCTTTTTTGAAAATTTGTCATATCTATTCCCCCCCCTATATCCATATCCGTTTCCATATCCGCTTCAGTGCAACTTAGCTTTAAAGGCCTCAACCTAATTCCTTTGGTTTCCCAAGCCCTAGTCCTTGGCTTACTAAGGGCTCGGTCTCCATATGGGCCTTCTTCCAAAAGGCTACAACAACCTTTTTTAGACTTAGTTATTTGCTGACCTAGGTCTATAATAAATTGCAGACTGAGTACTTTGGAAGTCCCTGAGCTTATCCTCTTACCTACACACAAAGCAACAAACAAGGTTAGGTGTTGGTCACATCTTCTTGCATTACATTAAAGTTTGTTATTTGTTAATAAATTGAGGTTTGAAATTACTATTGTACGCATGTCAAGGTGCCTTATTGCCATTACAAACTACTATTAGAGTGATTGTCTTAATGTTGTTGGTACTTCATACAATCTGAAACAAGACTGTTTACTGGATGATATACTAGTTTGATATCTTATTTTCATTGCATAAATATTCATGAAGGAGTAATTGATGATTGAAATCTATTGTCTACATTGGGTGTTTGAATTTCATCGATTATACATCTATCCAAAGACTATATTACCACTGTTGTTACATACTGATAAAGACTGTCATATACTACTACTATCACTAAATGATAAATGGTTAGGCGTTGATGATATGGTGGATGGTCCCTAATGTGCTTGGATATTTATTGAATAACATATATAATTAATCTTGCACACCTTGGTATACATACATTGCTCAACAATCCTTTACACCTAATTTATTATCTTTGGACACTTGTTATATTTTTTGGTATATTGACTACTGATACTAGTGTTTGCATTGTTGCCTTTGGATGATTAAATAGTATGTCTTCTTCATTTTCTTGAATTTATTGTCTAAGGCATTGGTCACTAATATTGATTGTCAAAGAAGACATAGTTTCTCTTGTCCTAAGGTGTTTTGCAGACCACATAAGGGCTCTTATCCTTGGAGGTTACGACTCTCCTAAGAAGTTAGAGAACTAGCTAAGGTGACAGTGGCCACTTCTCTCACATTTTTCATCGGAGACCGGCCCTTCTAGTTCATCCGGTAACATTTTTGGCACCACTACGGGGGACTTTAAAATCAATTGAGGTGACTTATCCGTGCAAGAACGACACATTGGTAAATCTTAAGGTAGGTCCTTGTCATTAGTACATATATATTTTTCGTAAGGACTAACTTGACAGGTTTATCTAGCAACTCCACCAAGAACTCAATCACCATTATCTCAGGTATGCCCTTGTTTTTGGTACTTTGGTGAGATTTGTTAAGCTAACTTCGCAGGTCTCTCCTGGTGACTCCAACTGAAAAAAAAAATAACAGAAGTACTCTATAAATACAAGGAAACCAAACGATATGGCATCTTCTTACGAATTGTTGATGGATATATTGGATTTTTCATACATTCCAGGATATCCACATCGGTATGTCATTGAAGACGATGGGAAAACACTTTTTCCATTATTTCATGAATATAAGTATCATGCAACAACACATATCTGGGCATTAATGAAATTTCTCCAAGGAAGCAATATCATACATGAGGATATTAGAATGAAGCTTTTTCTACTGTCTCTCAACTTAGAGAACAACTGGGATGTCAGAAATTGGTATGAAGGATTTCCTCGTAAAAAAATTTCTTCATTCAGGCAGTTGATGGATGCATTCAGTGAGGAATGGGATCATGATATGGAGGAACATGAAAGAAAGGTCGTGATTAACCGTATATGGGAAGATACCTTGGGAAACATCCCGAAACAAGATGGTTCTAGTTAGAATATGTCCAAGAGAATGCTCTTGAGGAACAAATAGTCCAATACTTGCATGAGCAACACTAATAAAGTAACTATTTATCTGATGAAAATGATTGAGTTGAGAGACCAACTAGTTACTGTTGATGAAAAAATATAAGAGAATGAGTTACTTCTGATCAATTTAAATGGATTTGGTCCATCTTGGCATCATTTTTTACAATGTATATGCACAAGAATCTACCCTCATTTGTAATCTTGTGGGATGTGTGCATTTGTGGGGGAGGAGATGAGATTCAAAATTGTTTTAGCTAGATATGACGATGTGCAATACCTAGCCCTCATCGAGAAGGTGAGGAAAGGAGGAAAGAAAGTAGGATTTAGGAAGGGCCAAAAGAAGGAAAACTCAAGGTGTAATGTCCTTTCCTTGCAACATGCGACAGAAAACCCCTCACCAGCTCATCCATCGACAACTTAGATGCACGGGAAACCGACACGCCTAGTATGACCAAGAGGTGGATCGACACATTTGGTCATTTTTGGGAGCGTGCAAGGAAATCGAGGGTAGTGATGGATCGAGCATGGTCATGGAGATTTCTACAATGGGGCATGTGGCCAAGAGGCTTCAATAAGTTGACAAAGGCTTTGGAAAGGGGAGCATCAATTATCGACATATGGCTTTGGGAAGCAACAAAGTGGAAGAGATGCCATTGGGTCCATTGCGCAAGGCATGGTGGTAATACACCCCGATGAGGGGAAAAACGGTTGTACACAACACCAGGCACATGTGGATTCCATCAGCACGACACTTGGGCTTGTGGTTAAAGGGACTTGAGCACATGTCAAAAGAGTCGAGCACTTGATGTAGGTGCACCCAATAAGGGCATCGGGAGAAGTGCCCAAGTGTTGGAAATCGGGTTAGCAAAGTTATCGATGTTCCTTCGGGATGATTGTTGGAGAGCACCCAAATTTCTTGGGGTTTCCCAAATGACGCATCCCTTTGCTTGAGTGCCCACTTATGATGAGGACATCTCATATATATTAGATGGATGCACTTGAGGAGAAGGCATCCAACAAACCAAGGATCCAATCATTCAAGAAGTGATCCAAGGAGGTGTTGAGGTAGAGCACCCAAGTGAAAGATTTGGGAGAGATAGAGGTGGTAGCAAGAAAATTGGGAGATTTTGGGATGGAGCGCCCAAGGAGTGTTGTTTGTTGTATTTTGGGTAGCAGGCTGAAGGCCGTACCCCCTTTGTATCTGAGGTTCTGACCATTGCTCGAACCACCCATTGTAACATGTTCACTTTATAAAAACTTGTCGGGTGCCTAGTTTGGGCACCCACCTGATATTTTGTGTTGTGGTTTGGTTTCTTGTGTAACTGTTGAATTAGGCTAAGTAAGGTCACACACATAGTAATATAAGTCCAAGTGCAGGTTGGCAAGGTTGTTGGGCATGGTTGGTTCAGGTAATGTGACGCTCATCAATAGAAGGTGTGGGCATGCTGTGAGCGAAGAGGTGTAGCCACTGAAGAGTAACTTGTGGTGACCAAGTCCTCGCAACAAGATTTGAGTGGTACCATATGATCACCAAAGTTCGGGCAAGCCTACGACATCAAAGATTTGGGGTTATGACAGATGGTATCAGATCTGGTTTGAAGACCAAAAGTGTACCAAAAAGTGAAGTTTCGGTAGGGCTCTTCGCCATTGTCCTGGTTGTGCTAGATGGTATTAGACTTGAGAAGTGAATTTTTGGGAGAAAGTGCACCTAGGACATAGCATATTAGGAGAGGTGCGCCCAAGAAAAGTGCGCCTAAGATGCAATGTGTCAAGAGAGGTTCACCTAGGGAAAACTGTGCTTGGGACGTTGCGCATTGGAGAGGTATGCCCGGAACACAGTGTGCCCGGACATAGTGTTCCCAAAACACAGCATGCTCGAGACTCCGTGAGCTTAGGAAGAAGCATGCCCAAAACAAAGCACACCTGGAAATAACATGCCTAGGAAGAAGTGGGCCATGAGGAAGTGCACTCAAAATATTGCACATTGGTAGAGACATGCTTGTCGGTAGAAATGTGCCCGTTGACAAAGAAGCATATGTTGGGAGAAGTGCATCGACAAAACAACGCCCGTTGGTAGATTGCCTAGAATTCAAGAGTAAGGGTGTCGAAAGCTACAGGTGATGAATTGGTTGGTAGAAGACTCTTCAGATGTGCATGGGAGGGTTGAACCATTTCTGGGTTGCAACATGAATGGTGTTGAAGAGACATGAAAGACCAAGATGGAAGATGTGTTCAAGGAACAAGAATGCTAGCATCAAGAGATGCTCGAATTGTACCTTGTGAACATGAGGCTACTAAAGCAAAGTAGTGTGAAGGTTGAAGTATTGTCTGAGATTGTCGAGGATTTGACAAAGAGGTTGGAGTTGTTTTGCAGACAAAATACCAACTTCGTAGCATCACTGTTACCAAAACCCAAAGGTAAGTTCGTCGCATGCTTCCTCTGTTCTTAAAACCAATTTACTAGAGATTGTCCTTTGAAGCCAGAGTTGGAGAATTGCTAGAAGAAGCACGTCCAACATTGATTGCAAAGCCGATAGTCTTGGGAGCAGCTAAAGTGCAGGAGACTTCAAAGGGATCGACAAAGGTTCTAGGTGCCTTGACAACATGTCTTGGCAAGTTTTTTGCAGGTCATTGGCTTGCTTTACAAGAATACAACCCAGGCGAACTGGGATTTGTGTATGCGACCATGTGTGGATAAAAGGTGCCAACTTTGGTTGATTCCGACGCGATGCACAATTTTGTGAATGAACAAACCACGACTACACTTCACCATAAGCTTGAGCCAAGTTTGAATGCATTCAAGGTAGTGAACTCATCTATGAATCCGTTAGCATGGGTAGTTTGTTCAACACCATTGAAGGTTGGGGAGTTGCTTGGCAGTTTGGACTTGACAATAGTTTCGATGGATGACCATAAAGTCATCCTAGGGCAGGAGTTCCTCAAGTTCACCAAAGTTGATATGTTTCCCCATATGAGTTGCTTGATGTTTTTGGATGAAGTTGGGACTTGTACAGTGTTCGGATTGGTCGGTGGACTCTAAAGTGGTCGGTGGGCTTTGAAGCTAGGTGATCCATGGGGTGGTCGCCATGCCTTGAAGTAATGCTTTCCGCAAAGATAGGCGGGGCATACAGCAACCATTGGACCTCGAAGGTGCTAATGACCAGTGCAAAGATGGGGATAATGTCCTAAATGTCTTCCATTTGATTGGTTAAGGAAATTGATGAGCTTGTTGGCTTTCTTAGTGTAATTGTATATTGACAAAAGAAGTAGAGTTCGGGCATACTAGTTGTTGGTGCACCTATGAGAAAAAACCTAACCGAGCAAAGGTTGGGAGCATTGGAGATCTTGGTAGATTCATCCTTGGGGAAGTTTGAACCATCGGGTGCTTTTGATGATCAAGAGCAGGGCATTGAAGACATGGTGACACTTGCGAAGTTCAGTAGCAAAGGCACTTGCCAAGAAGAAAGAAGTTCAAGTGTTGGGTCACAAGAGCATGGGTAGACATTTACCCAACAAAACCCTCGATCGTAAGATGAGGTTATCATTACAGCTTTTGAGGGTGTTGAGGAGGCTCAACCACTTGACAAAGAGTTGTGCAAGGCAATGTAGGAACAACAAATTGTGAAGAGAGTAGAGGCACTTTCACACATCATGGAGGTAGTGGTAGAAGAAGACATCTCGGATAAAGTTGCGAAGGAGGAGAAGGCACCTTCACACATCGTAGAAACCAATCAAGTCTCACATTCAAGTGCGTCAACAAAGGAAGAAGACTTCCTTGATAGCGACCCCACAACCATTGCGGAGTTTTGTCGGTATACGATGGGGATTTATGACTACCAACTAATGCCGACTTAATTGGAGTTATTGGGTTGCAGACAAACAAAAAGAGAGGCAATTTTGAGGTATCTATGCACAAAGCACAAGATAGACACTTGGTTTGGCTATGTTGTTAATCACCACTTGCCAAAATACGTTTGTGGATGATAGCACGAGGTTGGCTCATTGCTTGGGAGTGGGAAATGGAGCCTTGGGTGCCTTTGAAAGGTACCCTGGAAAGTTTACTCAAGTACAACAGTGAGCAGAGGTAATTGGGAAACTTTGCCTTGGCTTAAAAAGGAGTTGTGCAGTTTGACTGAAACACAGAAGGGAAGAGGCCAATTTTGGCATGAGGAGTGCATTCTCATGAGGTGGACGCAATGATTGGATTAGCTACCCAACTAGTTCAACACATGGGGGTCGACAATGTATAGATGCATGTCATAATCGCTAAGTACCGAAGTAGTAGTAAGTCAAAAGGGCGTAACACTTGGGCATCTTGACAACATTCTTGGGAAGGTTGGGTTGCCACAACAATGTAGGTCAATGGTAACATTAATGGGTTGCGATCTTTGCAGAAGGAAACACTCTCAACTTTTTGCATCTTGGACATATTGAGGGTAGACTTAGGCAGCTTGCTTTGTTTAGGGAAGCATCAATTGCTCAAGTTTTGGACTAGAAATAGTGTGGAGTGCTTGGAAGCGACCTTGCGAAGGTTGGGTTACCACAACAGTGTAGGTCAATGGTAACAACAAGGGGTTGTGATTGTTGTAGAAGGCAACAATCCCAACTTTTTGCATCTTGGACATATTGAGGGTAGACTTAGGCAGGTTGCTTTGTTGAGGGAAGCATCAATTGCTCAAATGTTGGACTGGAAATAGTGTGGAGTGGTTGGAGGTGACCATGGATGGGTGCATGAGTTTGGAAAACAGACATGCGAGGACAACGAGAGTTCTTGTGACTTTGCCCAGGATGGAAACAAAGTTGATTAGGGGAGGATGTAGTGTCCCTTCCTTGCAGTAGGCAATAAACCCTCACCATCTCATTCATTTGTAGCTCAAATGCACGGGCAATCGACACATCTAACATGACCAAGAGGTGGATAGGTGCCTTTGGGCACTTCTAGGAGCAGGCAAAGCAACTGTGGGCAGTGATGGATTACGCATGGGTGCAGAGCTTTCGACAACGTGGCATGTGACCAAGAGGCTTTGATGAGTTGGAAAAGGCTTCGGCAAGGGGGATTCAACAATCAACACAAGACTTCGATGGAGAAGCAAAGTGGAAGATATGCCATTGAGTCAATTTTCCCAAGGCGTGGTGGTAAAACACCTTGACTTTCTTTGTTGAGGGAAGCATCAATTGTTCAAGTGTTGGACTAGAAATAGTGTGGAGTGGTTGGAAGCGACCTTGCGAAGGTTGGGTTGCCACAACAGTGTAGGTCAATGGTAACAACAAGGGGTTGCGATTGCTGTAGAAGGAAACAATCCAAAAAAAATTCATCTTGGACATATTGAGGGTAGACTTAGGCAGGTTGCTTTGTTGAGGGAAGCATCAATTGCTCAAATGTTGGACTGTAAATAGTGTGGAGTGGTTGGAGGTGACCATGGATGGGTGCATGAGTTTGGACAACATACATGCAAGGACAACGAGATTTCTTGTGACTTTTCCCAGGATGGCAACAAAGTTGATTAGGGGAGGATGCAGTGTCCCTGCATTGTAGTAGGCGATAACCCCTCACCACCTCATTCATTTGTAGCTCAAATGTATGGGAAATCAATACATCTAACATGACCAAGAGGTGGATATGTGTCTTTGGGCACATCTAGGAGCATGCAAAGCAACTGTGGGCAATGATGGATTGCGCATGGGTGCAGAGCTCTCGACAAATTGGCATGCGACCAAGAGGCTTTGATGAGTTGGCAAAGTCTTCAGCAAGGGGGATTCAACAATTAACACAAGACTTTGATGGAGAAGCAAAGTGGAAGAGATGCCATTGAGTCAATCTTCCCAAGGCGTGGTGGTAAAACACCTTGACTTTCTTGTTGAGGGAAGCATCAATTGCTCAAGTGTTGGACTAGAAATAGTGTGGAGTGGTTGGAAGCGACCTTGCGAAGGTTGGGTTTGTTGGTTGTGGAGCCAAATATTCTAGTCTCATAGATGATATTGTATCAGCCGTGTTTGTACCCTAGTTTTATATGATATGTAGGTGGACTGTACAATCACCCCAGTGGGGGGGCATCGCCCCCCCATGGGGTTCTAGGGGGGACCATCCCCCCTAGCTGGGGGGTCCGGGGGTAGCGCCCCCGAGAAATGGGGGTTCGGGGGCAACGCCCCCGAAGAAAATTTTTGGGGCTGTTTCGCCAGTTGTTTTGTGGGCCCATGGTTTTGGGTATCCCGTAGTATTTTTCCCATTGTATTTCCCTTATAAAATAAATACATTGTAATATGGCTAGGGATGATGATGTATTAGGTAAATTATGCATTGTAAAGATCTCTGAGATCAGGAGAGAGACTGTGAAACAGAGAAGAGGAAGTGCAACGGTTGTGCTGCAGGTTGTATCCCTTCACCTTGCTTGACGGTAATAATAATAAGGACTGGCAAATTCAGTGTGGACGTAGCCCAAGTTGGGTGAACCATGATATATCTGTGTCTCTCTTGTAATGTGTATGTGTGATTATATTTGCATTTTTGTTTATTGTTATTGCTCTGCGATCCTATTTTTCTAACAGGGTTGCCACAACAGTGTAGGTCAATGGTAACAACAAGGGGTTGCGATTGTTGTAGAAGGAAACAATCCCAACTTTTTGCATCTTGGACATATTGAGGGTAGACTTAGGCAGGTTGCTTTGTTGAGGGAAGCATCAATTGCTCAAATGTTGGACTGGAAATAGTGTGGAGTGGTTGGAGGTGACCATGGATGGGTGCATGAGTTTGGACAACAGACATGCGAGGACAACTAGAGTTCTTGTGACTTTTCCCAAGATGGAAACAAAGTTGATTAGGGGAGGATGTAGTGTCCCTGCCTTGCAGTAGGCGATAACCCCTCACCATCTCAGTCATTTGTAGCTCAAACGCATGGGAAATCGACACATCTAACATGACCAAGAGGTGGATAGGTGCCTTTGGGCACTTCTAGGAGCATGCAAAGCAACTGTGGGAAGTGATGGATTGCGCATGGGTGCAGATATTTCGACAGCGTGGCATGCGACCAAGAGGCTTTGATGAGTTGGAAAAGGCTTCGGTAAGGGGGATTCAACAATCAACACAAGACTTCGATGGAGTAGCAAAGTGGAAGAGATTCCATTGAGTCAATTTTCCCAAGGCATGGTGGGAAACACCTTGATGAGGGGCAAAATGGTTGTACACCACTTCAGGCACATATGGATGCCATTGACATGACACTCGGGCTCGTGGACAAAGGGGCTCGGGTGCATGTCCAAGAATCGACAAAATAGTCTGTAGAGTGGAGAATCTTACCTAGGTGCACCCAAGAAGGGCATCAAGAGAAGCACCCAATTGCTAGAAATCGGGTTGGAAGAGTTTCTAAAGATCCTTCCGGCCTATCGTCGAGAGAGTGCCCATAATTCTTGGGGATTCCCAAAAGATGCATCCCTTTGCTTGAGCACCCATGTATGATGAGGACATCTCAGATATATTAGATGGACACATTTGAGGAGAAGGCATCCAACAATCCAAGGATCCAATCATCCAAGATGCAATCCAAGAAGTGATCCAAAGAGGTGCTGAGGTAGAGCACCCAAGTGAAAGACAGGTTACAACAAAAGGCTTCAAGAGAGACAGAGCCAACTGCAATCAAACCAAGAGATTTTGGGATGGATTTCCCAAGTAGTTTTGTTTGTTGTATTTCGAGTAGTAGGCTGAAGGCCACACCTCCTTTGTATCTGAGGTTCTGACCATTTGCTTGGACCACCCATTGTAACTTGTTCACTTAATAAAAACATGTCGGGTGCCTAATTTGGGCACCCCACCCGATACCTTGTGTTGTGGTTTGGTCTCTTATGTAATTATTGAATTAGGCTAAGTAAGATCACACACATAATAATATAAGTCGAAGTGTAGGTTGGAAAAGTTGTTGGGAATGGTTGCCTCAAGCAATTTGTAACTCATTGGAAAAAGGTATGGGCATGTCGTGAGTGAAGAGGTGTAGTCCATTGAAGAGTAACCTTGAGTGACCAAGTCCTCGCTACGAAATTCAGGTGGTGCTACATGATCACCAAAGTTCAAGCAAGCCTACTGCATCAAAGCTTTGGGTTTATGAAACAAGGTCTTCTAACAATAGAAGGATGTGAGCCATATCAAGTGCTTCAATTGTAACAAGCATGGCCACTATGCTTCTTAGTGGTATGAGAAGAAGGTGGGGTAAATAACAATAGAAGAAAAAACAAGTTATGGGAAGTATAGAAGCTTTAGATTTGGATAAGTGGACTACTCGACTTGATGACTTTGCCTTGGTGTCATGCCTTTCCACCAACGCACTTTCAGGTGTTGGGTGGTGTTGCCACCTGAATATGCACCTAGGATAACGCAGCAGAAATATTCAAGCCACTTGGTGCATCCTTGGGGGAAAGTCTCGAGTCAAGTACTATCACTTGATCTTAACTCCCCCATTTAGGCTAACTCCTAATGAATCCACTGGAGGGGGGGGTTCCCTAACAAAATACTTGATTAAGCTAAATACAATAGGTAATTGTGATTTTAGGGGCTAAAATAAATCACTAAAACGAGAATTGAAAAAGATTATTTAGTTCAACAACATATAAAATTAAAGCATTCATGACTTACAGATTTGATTTAAGCAAAAAAAAGAATTGTAGACCAATGTCATGGAGTCGAGAAAGAGTGCAGCTGTGTCGAGAAAGTCTTGTAGTTGTCTCGTTGGTCAGTTTTAGTTTATTATCTGATGAGTGGATTAGGGAGTGGTTTAATTTCTTGTTTGGCCCACAGAAAGTTGATTTCCTTGAACTGAGCACTTATTGCAACAATACCAAGTGTCCAACAGGGCGAGGCATAACCATCTTAAAGCAGCCCCCTAACTGTATGGTATGTCCAATGCGACCTCTCGAGTTCTCGTAAATAAACCACTTATGGATTGCCCTATTAGATTAGACACTCTAATCCCTTTCTGGTGTGACGATCTGATCGGACAAGCCACATAGGTCTAGAGCATATGGGGGAAATAGCCTTGGTTTATTTTAATTGAAGTAAACAAATTGTGAAGTTAGATTATTAGAGGCTAATAATCTCTTATCACCTACTTGAGCAACCTCCTTCAGTTTACTTGAGAATACATAATCAGATTGATTTGTTGTGATTTTTTGCAAAAGATAAATAAAACTTTGAAAGATTGATTAAACTAAATAAAATCAAATCTATTCTACTAGATAGCACATGGAATACAAGCAGAAAACAAAAAAAAGGTTCACGCCATGAAAATGACATAGGACCTCGAAGGGGGGAAGGGGTGTGGGCGTTGGGTATCCCACCTGCCTTTATTATTATTTTACAAATTATAGGTGGATGCCTTTGGTCCTTATAGATCTAGATCTAAAGGATTTAAAAGGTTTAGAAATGAGACAGGTTCAAGATATATTGCTCCGGGAGGCCCTGGATGTCTTGAATCTCCAAATTTTCAACAACACTTCCTCTTATTTGTTCATAAAAAGCGAAAAACCAACCTTTTATGCACCAAATGTGCCAAATATAACATTAAAAGCATAAAAAATTCAAGTATTTGAAAGATATAAATTTTTCTATAAACTAAGTACTTGCAAAGGGACTTGATCTACAATATGTACATCTTGAATAATTAGATCTAGTCTATCAAAGTATACTCAAACAAATCAGCTTATGATCTTCTTGAAAGAAACTTATTTAGCTTAAGCATGTAAAGAACCGTGACCACCTGCCTTTATTATTATTTTACAAATTAAAGGTGGATGCCTTTGGTCCTTATAGATCTAGATCCGAAGGATTTTACAAAGTTTACAAATGAGACAGGTTCGAGATATATTGCTCTAAGAGGCCCTGGATGTCTTGAATCTCCAAAAAAATTCAGCAACACTTCCTCTTATATGTTCATAAAAAGCAAAAAACCAACCTGTTATGCACCAAATGTGCCAAATATAACATTAAAAGCATAAAAAATTCAAGTATTTGAAAGATATAAATTTTTCGATAAACTAAGTACTTGCAAAGGGACTAGATCTATAAGATGTATAGCTTGAATAATTAGATCTAGTCTATCAAAGTATACTCAAACAAATCATCTTATGATCTTCTTGAAAGAAACTAATTTAGCTTAAGCATGTAAAGAACCGTGACCAAAAGAAAGATTAATAAGAGGTGAAGGAGAGAGATAGAAAGAATGTTGGAAGCTCGAGAACTTTTGGGCTGTGGAGTCTGCTGGTGGAAAGCGGAGGGACTATGCTTTTCGATAGTGCTTGAAAGTTGGAGAAGTCAAACAAGATCAACCAACCATTTGAGCTAATTACCTGCATCAACTTGTAAATTCTTGCACACGAAAGGTTAAAACAAGCGTTGGTGTTTCCTGTAATGGAAAATCATAAAGCATGGAAATCAAACAAGAATGCACATGCCCATCTAAGAGATCTAATGCAGACAAGCAAAGAGAATAGTCAAACTAGAATTTCTCTTACCTCCTAGGAGATACCTCCCCTCCAAAGGCTAACACTCAACCAAAGAGATACAAAAATTAAATAAATACAGATCACCTCATAAGCTATGCAATATTCATCCACACACAATGATGCCTGATACTAGAGTTTTGCCTCCAAAGCCTTCTATTATTCCATAAAATATTACAAATTACAAGATCAAGACTTCAACATCCTTTTTGTCATCTGGCCATGAAAAAACATGAGGCCAAGACATGCTTAAATAGGAAAAGAGAGCACAAAACCCCAATGGGGCGAATTTGCCAAGTGTAGAAGAGATTGAGTGAAAGAGGGGTGAATTTGAGTTAATTGGGCTTGATTTGGAGTGCCTGGAGCTTATTGGAGTTGATTCCCACCTAAAAAATGCACCCCCCCTCCAATGGTGACACATCCCCATCAATAAATGTGCCCTCCTTTGGATGAATTCACCCTCTCTATTGGAGAGCTTCAATCATGTCCATCAAATGCCAAATCATAGGACTTGTGTTGGATTTTGTGCAACTTTGAAAGTTATTCTTATTATCTTCTATTGTAATTATTTGTACCTCCTACAGGAGTTGATCTTGATGTAATTAATCATGCAAACCCTTGAAAGAATCAAAGTAAACCTTGGGGAGAAAATTAAGTAAAGAAAATAATTATTAAATGTATTTTTATATTCCCCCAAGACAAGTCGGCCCAGTGGGTAAACTGCCCCAAAAACAGTGGGCAGTCTGCCCTAAACAATGGGAAGAACTGCCCCAGTCAGGTCGGCCCAGAAAGGGAAAAAGTCATTTTTGCATGTGTATAAATAGAGAGGTCATATGCCTCATTTTTTCATTCACTCACTCAACACAAGTTCACATCACTTGGAGAGGGGCTCGCACCTGCAACTAGGAGAAGCTTATTTTGGGGGTTTTTGGTTAGAGAGACTTTCTACTTTCTCTTTCTCATCTCTGTACTTTGTTCTCGGAATTATTCATCTCTATACGAAGGTTGCTGGGTTTTCTCCCGATTGGGTTTCCCAGGATAAATTCTCATGTTCTTTGTTTATGTGCTTTGTCTTTCTTCTAGTGATCCTATTGAATTTATGCAATTGAATTATTATGCTATAAATGTATGAAACACAAACATGGTATCAGAGCGGTACTAGAAGAAGCGATTTCTGGAACTAGGGTTTCATCTTTCAAGGCCTTCACTCAACATTTTGGCGGAAAAAGAGCCTTGGGAATTTCACTCTAAGGAAGGTGCACCTTTTGGTGAAGGTAGAATCCGATTTTAAGAAGTTTCATTTTTTGACCTAATTCTATAGTTGTAGTTACCGCAGAAATTAGGTTTCAGTTTTTGACCTACTCCCTCCATATATTTGGCTCGACCCCACCTTTTCCCAACTCGCCTTTCTAGGGCACATCTCCCTGTGGAGTCAGTTTTCCAAGAATCCAACTTTCATTTTTGACCTAGCTCCTGCTAGAGTTTTTGCTTCAGATCTACAGTCGGGATGATTGGAATGAAGGTTGAAGATCATCTGGAAGGGGCTTCCAACCTCATCTCTTGGAAGTCTAGGGTTCTTCTCTTACTAGAAGAAAATGATCTCTTGCAGTTTGTCAATGAGAAGGTCCTAGAACCAGAAGGCGAAGAAGTCAAATCTCGCTGGAGGAAGAATGATGCTAGAGCAAGAAGGATTTTGGTGAACTCAGTTAGAGACCACTTGGTTCCTCAAATATCAGAAAGAGACAAGAATAGAAACAAGGCAGAGACTTCATGGCACTCAACTTGAGGAGAATCAAGCATTCTTGTCCCATGCCAAGAAAGGCAAGGAAAGGGGAAGAAATTTTTACAAACACAAGTACCAAGGTAGGAGATTAAGTCCTCCTCCAGATCAGAAGGAGAAGAAGAAGGATTTGTCTCCGATACAATGCTATAGGTGTAAGGCATATGGTCATTATGCCAGTAATTGTCGAAGCTCGATAAAAAAGAAGCATGAAGCCTCAACTATTGATGTTGATGAAGACACTCCTCACAAGAAGTCAAGGAATGTTGATTGTTTGGAGTTCTTCTTTTAGTTCTCCATATGTTGAGGAGATATGAAGATCCATACTACCAGAACAAAGGTCTCTCCATGAGGCAGTATGGATTGACACCACTATGTATCATCGGCTGATTGGGTCCTTGATGTATCTGACAAACACCAGACCAGATATATGTTTTGTTGTGAATGCTCTCAACCAGTTTATGTGTGAGCCGAGGCAGATTCACTGGATTGCTGCAAAACATGTGCTCATATACTTGTGTGGCACTGTGGGATATGGTCTGAGATATGCTTCAGTGTGTGACTTGAGATTGCAGGGGTTTACAGACTCAGATTGGGCCAGATGTGTTGCAGATAGGAAGAGTACTTCCGGATTTTTCTTCAGTTTGGGTTCTGCAGTGATTTCCTGGTGCAACAGGAAGCAGAACTCAGTAGCACTCAGTACTACAGAGGCCGAGTATATGGTTTCTAGTACAGCAACTCGAAAATCAGTATGGCTTCGTAAACTCCTTGCAGAATTGTTTGGCCAGATTCCAGAGCCACCCGTGATTCACTCTGATAACCAGATCCGTGTGCAGATGTCAGTGAATCCTGTATTCCATGACAAGTCAAAGCATATAGAGATTCAGTATCATTTCATATGTGTTATGGTGCAGAAAGGTGCGGTTGAGTTACAATATGTTCCGACATATGACCAGACTGCAGATGTTCTCACCAAGCCTCTTCCTAGGATGAAGTTCGAATACTTTCACGGAAGACTTGAAGTAGAAGAGAACGTGTCCCTCCTTGAGAGAGAGAGATGACATAGAGATGTTTACCCTGCTTTCACCCAGGTGCCTCTACTTGTCCAGGTTATCATCTAGGTATGGGAGAAGTCCCATCGATAGATGAGACGGACAGGCAGTAGATAGTCGACTTCCACCCAGGTGCCTCTACTCATCCAGGTTCTCAACCATGTATGGGAGAAATCCCATCCGTAGATGAGACGAATAGGAAATAGATGGTCGGGTTCCACCCAGGTGCCTCTACTCATCCAGGTTCTCATCCAGGTATGGAAGAAATCCCATCGGCAGA
The DNA here is from genome assembly GCA_027924585.1 of Larix kaempferi. NCBI lineage: Eukaryota > Viridiplantae > Streptophyta > Pinopsida > Pinales > Pinaceae > Larix > Larix kaempferi. The sequence goes on along the minus strand of BSBM01000459.1, from coordinate 5,971,440 downwards.
TGAGATAGACAAGTAGTAGATGGTCGGGTTACACACAGGTGCCTCTGCTCACCCAGGTATGGGAGAAATCCCATCGACAGATGAGACGGAGAGGTAGTAGATGGTCGTGTGATGATTGCACGGGTATCTCTACTTGTTTAGGTTCTCAACCAGGTCTAGGGGTACCCCATCAGTAGATGAGACAGACAGGTAGTAGATGGTCGTGCACCACTGCTCATCTGGGTTCTCAGCCAGGTATGGGAGGATCCCATTGTCAGATGAGACAGACAGGTAGCAGATGGTAAAGTAGATGGTAAATCCTATCTCTCAGACATCTAGGTAGGATGGAGAGACTCTCTTGGACTCACCGAAGGACTAGTGGAGTTGATGCATGATGATACTTCTCGAAGGACTGAGACTGTGTTGACAACATTCAGTATGTATAGAGATGATTCAGATAGTATAGATGTACAGATGAAACCCAGATGATCGCGATGTTGATGAAGACCGAAGAATACCTTCCTTGTTGAGAGGGAGTGTTGGATTTTGTGCAACTTCGGTATTTATTCTTAGTATATTCTATTGTAATTATTTGTACCTCCTATGGGAGTTGATCCTGATGTAATTAATTCCTTTCTAGGTCTTCACTACTGATCACTGTTGATCCCCGAACTTCCTATCGACTGTCAAGGGGGGTACTCCGTTGAGCAAAGCAAGCCCCCCGAGAGGAGCTGGGTAGAGACCGGGATGAGACCTGACCTTCCTTGCCATAGAAAGTCCCAGAAATATAGAGACCCACTCCTTACCCCGACACTATAACATAGAATATACCAGCCTTAATTTTATCTTGTTGCTCCTTTAGTATGGAGGCAACCTCCTTGGCTTCCTGTGGATCCTGTCCTATAGTGACATGCAAACCCTTGAAAGAATCAATGTAAACCTTGGGGAGAAAATTAAGTAAAGAAAATAATTATTAAATGTATTTTTATATTCCCCAAAAGACAAGTCGGCCCAGTGGGTAAACTTCCCCAAAAACAGTGGGCAGTCTACCCCAAACATAGGCAGAATTGCACCAGTCAGGTCGGCCTAGAAAGGGAAAAAGTCATTTTTGCGTGTGTATAAATAGAGAGGTCATATGCCTCATTTGTTCATTCAGTCACTCAACACAAGTTCGCATCACTTGGAGAGGAGCTCGCACCTGTAGCTAGGAGAAGCTTATTTTTGGAGTTTTTGGTTAGAGAGACTTTCTACTTTCTCTCTCTCATCTTTGTATTCTGTTCTCAGAATTATTCAAATCTATACGAAGGTTGCTGGGTTTCCCAAGATAAATTCTCATGTTCTTTTTTTCTGTGCTTTGTCTTTCTTCTAGTGATCCTATTGAATTTATGCAATTGAATTATTATGCTATAAATGAATGAAACATTAACAACTCGCTCCTAACTCAACCTTGAATCTCAATCACAACTGCCACAATTTTGCTTGACTAAAACATGTCTGGGACATGTTCCTTGATTTATGGGATTTGATTTTTCTCTATTTTTTAATTTTTTATTCTTTTTTTTGCCTTTTTTGAGAGAAATTTAATTTAAGCGATAAATAATCACTTATTTTCTCTCGAAAGTGGGTTTAGGGTATAATGGGTGCTCCAGGTTAGAAAATGAACACCCCCATGGAAATATCTTCCTCCTAACCACTTTTTCATGCCTTTTTTTTTATTTTTATAATTAAAGCATTAAAAATTGACTTGTTTTACAAGAAAATTTTTTATTTGCAGAAAACTTAAAAACCTATGGAGGACCCACACATGTTCATATGACTCAATATTGATGACTATCATGGTAATATACATAGACACCTAGACTTTAACTATTTAATAACCTCCTAAGGTTTAACCACCAAGGCGAATACTCTAGCTTTGTAGGTGTGAGTGAAAAACTCAAAAATTTTATGTCACTGAAAAACAACATATAATTAATAAGGAAAAAACACTCTAGAGTACCACATTGATGATTATGTCCTAGGAAAGATAAGCCTTTTACAAATAGCCATCATGCTACGTCATCTTATTGTTGATTTTTCTGAGCAGCATCGACTGCCACTCTCTGGGAGAATGGAGGCACCTAGTCAGTTACCAGGATATTGATCCAGTCTAGGACTGGAAGCTCAACAACCTGAGGCTGAGAGCCATTCTCTGGGATAATGGAGGCACCTGGTCAGTTACTAGGATATTGATCCAGTCTGGGACTGGAAGCTCATCCTGGGGCTAAGATCCATTCTCTGGGAGAATGAAGGCACCTGGTCAGTTACCAGGATTTCACTGTAAGCCCTAGACCGAGTCTAGGCAAGTGGTGTACTCCTCTCCTTGATCTATGGGCTATGGGACCTTCTCAAGGAACTGATCAACCCTTGTTTAAATACCTAGCACTTGATCTTGGTGGTAACATGAAGGTGAAGTAAAAGCAATTAATAATTCTCCTTATGATGATGCACTTGGAGTGGACATGAATGGATCGTTGAAGACCTTGAAGAACACCTGGATGACTTATTGTGAAACACTTGAAGAACCATGAAACCCAAGCATAACTTGGCTTGGTCCATGTGCCCACCAATTGAAGAAAATAAAAATAAAATATACATTCATGGGTCGGCCTCATTTGTAGAGCTCAGCTCGTTATTGAAAGAAAATAAAATATATAAATTTGTAGGTCGGCCTCAAATAAAAGAAAATAAATAAAAAAAATCAAGCAACAAGTCAGCCCCAATTTGTGGAATTATTTGCCACTCGACACACTATAAATAAGAAGGAAGAACTCTCTTTTTTATCCATCGTTTTTGAAGTGTCTTCTCTGCTCCTAGGTCAGTTCATGGGTGACTTTTCCAGCTGGGTTCACTCTTCACACTGTTGGTCCTTACTCCTTGAAGAAGTCACATATTCATGCTCTTGTTCTCACTCTTTTTACTGCTGGTTTAAAGTTTCCCTAACTCTATTAGGGTTTGTTGCTGCCACACAAATTCCATTTGGAAATTTCTGTTGTGTACACCCGAGCCCAACTAGGGAAATTATCAGTGCACCCGAACCCTGTTAGGGAAACTCTTTGTGCACCTAAGTTTTGTTCAGGGTATGTCCCTGAGTTTGGCAGCCCAAACAAGGCACCCACAGGTTACAGCAAGTCACGGTAGCCCTGGAAAGGACTTGGACATGTCATGACAGCTCAGCATAAGGTTTAAACAGATCTCGGTCCTCTCAGTGATTTATACACCAGTATTTTTTTTGGCATTTAAGGTTGCTCTAGGCATCTAGCAACAACTACAGTCATTCCGTGACAAATTAGGGTCAGCAGACATTGTACAGGGTTCTTCTTGATCAATGAAACAAACTCTGATTTGTTGAAAAGGATTGTTCTTAGCCTGCTATTGTACAAACTCAGTCATCTTATTTAGGAGATAAATTATTATTAATTGCTTTGGGGTTTTTGTCCTTAAAAGGTTTCCCCGTGAAAAATATTGTGTTCAAATTTTGTGAATGTGTGTTTACTGCTAGCTATCTTTGCACTAATTTATTTAAAGTATGTTACTGCTATCAAATTTTAAAATTTTAACATGATATTAGAGCTCTGCTTGTGAAGTATACAGCATTTGAGCAGGTGACTGTACCTTCTATAGACCTTGGGACAGTACAGACTGAGATAGCAGACCCTTAGTGGATCAAAGATGGCTTCTTCTGCCACTTTCAGGCCAGAGGACAGGCTTGAGGAATCAGCAAATTTCAATTCATGGAAAGCAAGGCTTATGGCCACCTTGGAAGAGAATGACCTATATGACTTGGTCATCAAAGTTGTAGAAGAGCCCACATCAAATGCAGGAAGGGCAGCGTTCAAGAAGAAGCAAGCCAAGGCAAGAAGGATTATCTACGACTCAGTCAAGGAGACTATAATGCCTTCCATAACACCATTGAAGACAGCCAAGGAGTGTTTTGACACCTTGAAAAATCTATACGAGAAGAAAGCACCCAGTCAAAAGAGAGTCTTGAAAAACAGACCTCGTACATTGAAGTTGGAGAAAGATAAAGGAGTGGCCTCCTTCTTCACAAAAATTGCTCAGGTAAGAGATCAACTTTCTGCTATTGGGGTTAAAATAGATGATTATGACCTTGTACAAACTGTCTTTGATGGCCTTCCAAATTATTGGGAAACCTTCTTGGCTTCTGTGAGTGGACGTGAGACTCGGCCAGATTTTGAGAGAGTTTGGCATGATTGTTTGGAAGAAGAAGGCAGAGTTCAAAGCAGAACTAAGGGTCCTAAGGAAGGGAATCTTGCACTAACAACCAAGACTAAGAAGAAGTTAAAGAAAACCTTCCCTCTCAAGAAGAAAGAGAATAAGCCACAAGGTAAACAAATTGATATGCCACAAATTGAATGTTTTAACTGTCACAAAATGGGACATTATGCTAGAGACTGTAGGCAGCCAAATAGGAGGTTCAAAAGAAGATTTCAAGCATCTACAGCTGAAGAAGAACCAAAGCAGAAGAAGAATGCCAAGTCTTCCGAGGAGGAAGAGTCAAGAAGAGAATACTACTTGATTTCTGCCCTATCTGGATCCATCGCCAACTGCACAAATTCTTGTTTGCTAGACAGTGGAGCCTCAAAACACATGACAGGTTCCCGTGAATCCCTTACAAGCTACAGAAAGAAGAAGTTTGCCACTCAAGTAGAACTCGGAGATGACACCACCTACAAAATTGAAGGAGTTGGCTCAATTTCGTTTCAACTTGATTCAGGGATCATGTTGCACATTGAATACATACTATATGTTCCAGGCTTGAAGAAAAAGCTCCTTTCAGTTGCTGGCTTAGAAGATAAAGGCTACAAAGTTATATTCATGGACAAAAAGGTTCTGCTGTGGTCAAAGAATGAAAGGTTGAGTGTAACTGAATTAATTAGGGTTCGAGAGGGAGGCCTTTACAAGGCATCTACGCATTCTACTCAAGCATTGGTTCACAGTACAATCAACCCTTGTGATTTATGGCACTGAAGGTTTGGGAACCTTCATTATACAACTCTCCCTGGTCTTCAAAAGATGGTTACAGGTATGCATGAGTTTTCTAATGAACATAGTGGTATTTGCAAAGGTTGTGCCCTTGGTAAAAATACCAAGAAGTCCTTTTCCAAGAGTAACAGCATATCAAAAGGGATTTTGGACTTGATTCATTCTGACATTTGTGGACCCATGTCTTCACCTTATTTAAGTGGTTGTTTATACTATGTATTGTTCATTGATGATTACTCTCATAAATCTTGGATTTACTTTCTAAAGTCTAAAAATGAAACTTTTGATAAGTTCAAGGAGTTCAAAGCACTAACTGAAAATCAGACAGGAAGACACATCCCTATCTTGAGGTCCGACAATGGAGGTGAGTTTGAATCTAATGATTTTGATGACTTTTGCCAAGAAGCAGAAATCAAGAAGGAGTTGACTGTACCTTACAACCCCCAACAAAATGGGGTTGCAAAAAGGAAAAACAGAAAAATCTTTGAGGCTGCTAAAGCCATGTTGTGTGATCTAGATCTTCCTTTGTCTCTGTGAACTGAGGCTGCTAGTACTGCTGTCTACATTCAAAACAGAAGTCCTCATGCCATTTTGGGGGAAAAGACTCCAAAAGAAGTCTTCACAGGTAAGAAACCTGCAGTTGACCACATGAGGATCTTTGGCACTCCAGTCTACATCCATGTGCCAAAATAAAAGAGATTAAAGCTGGAGCCTTCCGGAAAGAAAGGCACATTATTTGGGTATAGTGAAAATTCAAAAGCCTACCGCATCTATGTTCCTGGTCAAAGATACATTGAAATCAGCAGAGATGTGATATTTCATGAGGAAGTTGTTTTCCACCACTCTAAAGAGCTTCCAAAAGATACAGAAGAATCTCTTTCTGACTGTCCTCATTCAGAGAATCAGAGGGAAGAAGAAGATGAGCCTCAAATTCCAAATGCTTCCTCAGAACTAGAAAGACCAGCTGAAGAACAACTTTTAAGTTCCTCTTTCCAAGAGAAGACCTGCTTGGTTTCAAGAGATATTGCAAGAATCAGAGAAGCATAAAGCACCTTCTGGGACATTCAGAGAAAGAAAGAAGCCCCAGAAGTACTCAGATCTTATCAGTAAGCTCATTGATGTAGAACCTTCTACATTCAAAGAAGAAGAAACTCATCAGGTATGGATTGATGCCATGATAGAAGAATATAATTCCACTATGAAAAATGATGTGTGGGAAATTGTTCTTAGACCAAAAGGGAAGTCTGTGGTGACTTCCAAATGGCTCTACAAAATCAAGCATGCTGTTGATGGCAGCATTGAGAAATATAAGGCAAGATTTGTGGCACGTGGTTTCTCACAAAAGGAAGGCATAGATTATGATGAAACATTTGCTCCTGTTGCCAGGTATACCACCATTAGGACCATCATCTCCCTCGTTGTTGTCTTTGGATGGAAACTCCATCAAATGGATGTAAAGACAACTTTTCTTAATGGAGAAGTTGAAGAATATGTCTACATTGAGCAACCTGAAGGTTTTGTGACTCATGAAATGCAGTCTCATGTGTGCAAGATAAAGAAATCTTTGTATGGACTCAAACAGGCCCCAAGGGTTTGGTATGCTAGGTTTGATGGTTACCTTCACAGTTTGGGATTCTCCAAGAGTACTGCCAATTCCAACCTCTACTTTAAGGTTGTTCAGAACCATGTCTTCATCCTAGTCCTATATGTGGATGACCTGTTCCTTACTGGAGAGGAGCAACTGATAGCTCAGTGCAAAAGGGATCTTATTTCAAAGTTTGAGATGAAAGATATGGGTCTCATGCACTATTTTATTGGTTTAGAGGTCTGGCAGAAGCTAGATGAGATCTTCTTGTCTAAAGGGAAGTATACAGTCGATATCTTGCAGAGGTTTGGGATGCATGACTGCAAACCCATGAGTGTACCCATGACATCAAATCTGAAGAAGTTACGTGACTCAGCTACTTCTTCAAAGGCAATGGATCCTACTCAGCATCATCAACTTATTGGATCTTTGATGTATCTAATGCATACGAGACCAGATATTTGTTATGCAGTGAATGCACTGAGTCAGTTCATGCCCGAGCCAAAGCACATACACTGGATAGCTACCAAACATGTGCTTAGATATTTGCGAGGTACTATTGCTTATGGGCTCAGATATACCTCCAACAGTGGAGTAATGCTACTTGGATATGTTGACTCTGATTGGGATGGCAGTGCAGTGGACCGAAAAAGCACATCATGGTATTGTTTCAGTTTGGGATCAGCCATGATCTCTTGGTCCAACAGAAAACAGGTTTCCATAGCTCAGAGCACAGCTGAAGCTGAGTATATTGCTGCCAGTGATGCCTGCAAAGAAGCAGTTTGGCTTAGAAAGCTTCTCTCTGACATGTTGGGTGGAAAGCTTGAGCCAACTATTATTCATTGCGATAATCAGAGTTGCATTAAGCTTTCAGAGAACCCTGTATTTCACGACAGTTCAAAGCACATTGAGATGAAGTATCACTTCATCAGATATATGGTACAACGAGGTGCCATCAAGCTCCAGTACATCCGTACAGATGAAAAAGTTGCAGACATATTCACCAAGCCTCTGTCGTTGACAAAGCTTGTGCACTTTTGAGACAAGCTTGGCATTGCAGAGAATGACCCTCTTGCTGAGGGGGAGTGTTGATTTTTCTGAGCAGCATCGAGTGCCATTATCTGGGAGAATGGAGGGACCTGGTCAGTTACCAGGATTTCACTGCAAGCCCTAGACCGGGTCTAGGAAAGTGGTGTACTCCTCCCCTTGATCTATGGGCTATGGGACCTTCTCAAGGAACTGATCAACCCTAGTTGAAATACATAGCACTTGATCTTGGTGGTAACAGGAGGGTGAAGTAAAAGCAATTAATAATTCTCCTTATGATGATGCACTTGGAGTGGACATGAATGGATCATTGAAGACCTTGAAGAACACCTGGATGACTTATTGTGAAACACTTGAAGAACCATGAAACCCAAGCATAACTTGGCTTGGTCCATGTGCCCACCAATTGAAGAAAATAAAAATAAAATATACATTCATGGGTCGGCCTCATTTGTAGAGCTCAGCTCATTATTGAAAGAAAATAAAATATATAAAGTTGTAGGTCGGCCTTAAATAAAAGAAAAAAAAATATCAAGCCACAGGTCGGCCCCAATTTGTGGAATTATTTGCCACTCGACACACTATAAATAAGAAGGAAGAACTCTCTTTTTATCCATCATTTTTGAAGTGTCTTCTCTGCTCCTAGGTCAGTTCGTGGGTGACTTTTCTGTTGGGTTCACTCTTCACATTGTTGGTCCTTACTCCTTGAAGAAGTCACAACTTCATGCTCTTGTTCTCACTCTTTTTACTGTTGGTTTAAAGTTTTCCTAACTTTGTTAGGGTTTGCTGCTGCCACCCAAATTCCATTTGGAAATATCTGTTGTGTACACCCGAGCCCTGTTAGGGAAACTCTCTTTGCACCCGAGTTTTGTTCAGGGTCTGTCCCTGAGTTTGGCATCCCAAACAAGGCAACCACAGGTTACAATAGGTCATGGCAGCCTTGGAAAGGACTTGGATAGCTAGGGAAATTATCAGTGCACCCGAGCCCTGTTAGGGAAACTCTCTGTGCCCCCGAGTTTTGTTCAAGGTCTGTCCCTGAGTTTGGCTTCCCAAACAAGGCACCCACAGGTTACAACAGGTCACAGCAGCCCTGGAAAGGGCTTGGACATGTCATGACAACTCAACAGAAGGTTTAAACAGATCTCGGTCCTCTCAGTGATGTATACACTAGTGATTTTTTTGGCATTTAAGGTTGCTCCGGGAATCTAGCAAATTCTACAGTCATTCCGTGACAAATTAGGGTCAACAGACATTGTACAGGGTTCTTCTTGATCAATGAAACAAATTCTGATTTGTTGAAAAGGCTTGTTCTTAGCCTGCTATTGTACAAACTCGGTCATCTCATTTAGGAGATAAATTATTATTAATGGCTTTGTGGTTTTTGTCCTTAAAAGGTTTCCCCGTGAAAAATATTGTGTTCAAATTTTGTGAATGTGTGTTTACTGCTAGCTATCTCTGCACTAATTTATTTACAGTCTGTTACTGCTAACAAATTTTAAAATTTTAACATGGTATTAGAGCTCTGCTTGTGAAGTATACAACATTTGAGCAGGTGATTGTACCTTCTATAGACCTTGAGACAGTATAGATTGAGATAGCAGACCCTTAGTGGATCAAAGATGGCTTATTCTGCCACTTTCAGGCCAGAGGACAGGCTTGAGGGATCAGCAAATTTCAATTCATGGAAAGCAAGGCTTATGGCCACCTTGGAAGAGAATGACCTTTATGACTTGGTCAGCAACATTGTAGAAGAGCCCACATCAAATGCAGGAAGGGCGGTGTTCAAGAAGAAGCAAGCCAAGGCAAGAAGGATTATCTACGACTCAGTTAAGGAGACTATAATGCCTGCCATAACACCACTGAAGACAGCCAAGGAGTGTTTTGAGACCTTGACAAATCTATACGAGAAGAAAGCACCCAGTCAAAAGAGAGTCTTGAAAAACAGACTTCGTACATTGAAGTTAGAGAAAGATGAAGGAGTGGCCTCCTTCTTCACAAAAATTGCTCAGGTAAGAGATCAACTTTCTGCTATTAGGGTTGCAATAGATGATGATGACCTTGTACAAACTGTCTTTGATGGCCTTCCAAATTCTTTGGAAACCTTCTTGGCTTCTGTGAGTGGACGTGAGACTCGGCCAGATTTTGAGAGAGTTTGGCATGATTGTTTGGAAGAAGAAGGCAGAGTTCAAAGCAGAACTAGGGGTCCTAAGGAAGGGAATCTTGCACTAACAGCCAAGACTAAGAAGAAGTTCAAGAAAACCTTCCCTCTCAATAAGAAAGAGAATAAGCCACAAGGTAAACAAATTGATATGTCACAAATTGAATGTTTGTCACAAAATGGGACATTATGCTAGAGACTATAGGCAGCCAAATAGGAGGTTCAAAAGAAGATTTCAAGCATCTACAGCTGAAGAAGAACAACCAAGGAAGAAGAAGAATTCCAAGTCTTCCAAGGAGGAAGAGTCAAGAAGAGAATACTACTTGATTTCTGCCCTATCTGGATCCATCGCCAACTACACATATTCTTGGTTGCTGGACAGTGGAGCCTCAAAACACATGACAGGTCCGCGTGAAGCCCTTGCAAGCTATAGAAAGAAGAATTTTGCTACTCAAGTAGAACTTGGAGGTGACACCACCTACAAAATTGAAGGAGTTGGCTCAGTTTCGTTTCAACTTGATTTAGGGATCATTTTGCACATTGAAGACATACTGTATGTTCCAGGCTTGAAGAAAAATCTCCTTTCAGTTGTTGGCTTAGAAGATAAAGGCTACAGATTTATATTCATGGACAAAAAGGTTCTGTTGTGGTCAAAGAATGAAAGGTTGAGTGCAACTGAATTAATTGGGGTTCGAGAGGGAGGCCTTTACAAGGAATCTACGCATTCTACTCAAGCATTGGTTCATAGTACAATCAACCCTTGTGAGTTATGGCACCGAAGGTTTGGGAACCTTCATTATACAACTCTCCCTGGTCTTCAAAAGATGGTTACAGGTATGCTTGAGTTTTCTAAGGAACATAGTGGTATTTGCAAAGGTTGTGCCCTTGGTAAAAATACCAAGAAGTCCTTTTCCAAGAGTAACAGCATATCAAAAGGAGTTTTGGTCTTGATTCATTCTGACATTTGTGGACCCATGTCTTCACCTTATTTAAGTGGTTGTTTATACTATGTACTGTTCATTGATGATTACTCTCATAAATCTTGGATGTACTTTCTAAAGGATAAAAATGAAACTTTTGATAAGTTCAAGGAGTTCAAAGAACTGATTGAAAATCAGATAGGAAGACACATCCGTATCTTGAGTTCAGATAATGAAGGTGAGTTTGAATCTAATGATTTTGATGACTTTTGCCAAGAACTAGGAATCAAGAAGGAGTTGACTGTACCTTACAACCCCCAACAAAATGGGGTTGCAAAAAGGAAGAACAGAACAGTCTGTGAGGCTGCTAAAGCCATGTTGTGTGATCTAGATCTTCCTTTGTCTCTGTGGGCTGAGGCTGCTAGTACTATTGTCTACATTCAAAACAGAAGTCCTCATGCCATTTTGGGGGAAAAGACTCCAGAAGAAGTCTTCATAGGTAAGAAACCTGCAGTTGACCACATGAGGATCTTTGGCACTCCAGTCTACATCCATGTGCCAAAAGAAAAGAGATTAAAGTTGGAGCCTTTCGGAAAGAAAGGCACATTTGTTGGGTACAGTGAAAATTCAAAAGCCTGCCGCATCTATGTTCCTAGTCAAAGATACATTGAAATCAGCAGAGATGTGATATTTCATGAGGAAGCTATTTTCCGCCCCTCTAAAGAGCTTCCAAAAGATACAGAAGAATCTCTTTTCGACTGTCCTCATTCAGAGAATCAGAGGGAGGAAGAAGATGAGCCTCAAATTCCAAATGCTTCCTCAGAACTAGATAGACCAGCTGAAGAACTACTTGAAGTTCCTCTTTCCAAGAGAAGACCTGCTTGGTTTCGAGAGATATTGCAAGAAGCAAAGAAGCATAAAGCACCTTCTGGGACCTTCAGAGAAAGAAAGAAGCCTCAGAAGTACTCAGGTCTTATGAGTAAGCTCATTGATGCAGAACCTTCTACATTCAAAGAAGAAGAAACTCATCAGGTATGGATTGATGCCATGATAGAAGAATATAATTCCACTATGAAAAATGATGTGTGGGAAATTGTTCCTAGACCAAAAGGGAAGTCTGTGGTGACTTCCAAACGGCTCTACAAAATCAAGAATGTTGCTGATGGCAGCATTGAGAAATATAAGGCAAGATTTGTGGCACGTGGTTTCTCACAAAAGGAAGGCATAGACTATGATGAAACATTTTCTCCTGTTTCCAGGTATACCACCATCAGGACTATCATCTCCCTCGCTGATGTCTTTGGATGGAAACTCCATCAAATGGATGTAAAGACAAATTTTATTAATGGAGAAGTTGAAGAATAGGTCTACATTGAGCAACCTGAAGGTTTTGTGACTCATGAAATGCAATCTCATGTGTGCAAGCTAAAGAAATCTTTGTATGGACTCAAACAGGCCCTAAGGGCCTGGTATGCTAGGATTGATGGTTACCTTCACAGTTTGGGATCTCCAAGAGTACTGTCGATTCCAACCTCTACTTTAAGGTTGTTCAAAACCATGTCTTGATCCTAGTGCTATATGTGGATGACCTATTCCTTACTGGAGGGGAGCAATTGATAGCTCAGTGCAAAAGGGAGCTTATTTCAGAGTTTGAGATGAAAGATCTGGGACTCATGCTCTATTTTCTTGGTTTAGAGGTTTGGCAGAAGCCAGATGAGATCTTCCTGTCTCAAGGGAAGTATACAATCGATGTCTTGCAGTGGTTGGGGATGCATGACTGCAAACCCATGAGTGTACCCATGACATCAAATATGAAGAAGTTACATGACTCAGCTACTTCTTCAAAGGCAATGGATCCTACTCAGTATCGTCAACTTATTGGATCTTTGATGTATCTAGTGCATACGAGACCAGATATTTGTTATGCAGTGAATGCATTGAGTCAGTTCATGCCCAAGCCAAAGCACATACACTGGATAGCTACCAAACATGTGCTTAGATATTTGCGAGCTACTATTGCTTATGAGCTCAGATATACCTCCAACAGTGGAGTAATGCTACTTGGATATGTTGACTCCGATTGGGCTGGCAGTGCAATGGACCGAAAAAGCACATCATGGTATTGTTTCAGTTTGGGATCAGCCATGATCTCTTGGTCCAACAGAAAATAGGGTTCCATATCTCAGAGCACAGCTGAAGCTGAGTATATTGCTTCTAGTGATGCCTACAGAGAAGCAGTTTGGCTGAGAAAGCTTCTCTCTGACATGTTTGGTGGAAAGCATGAACCAACTATTATTCATTGCAATAATCAAAGTTGCATTAAGCTTTCAGAGAACCCTGTATTTCACGACAAGTCAAAGCACATTGAGATGAAGTATCACTTCATCAGATATATGGTACAACGAGGTGCCATCAAGCTCCAGTACATCCGTACAGATGAACAAGTTGCAGACATATTCACCAAGCCTCTGTCGTTGACAAAGCTTGTGCACTTTCGAGACAAGCTTGGCATTGCAGAGGATGACCCTCTTGCTGAGGGGGAGTGTTGATTTTTCTGAGCAGCATCGAGTGCCATTCTCTGGGAGAATGGAGGCACCTGGTCAGTTACCAGGATTTCACTGTAAGCCCTAGATCGGGTCTAGGAAAGTGGTGTACTCCTCCCCTTGATCTATGGGCTATGGGACCTTCTCAAGGAACTGATCAACCCGTGTTGAAATACCTAGCACTTGTTCTTGGTGGTAACAGGAGGGTGAATTAAAAGAAATTAATAATTCTCCTTATGATGATGCACTTGGAGTGGACATGAATGGATCATTGAAGACCTTGAAGAACACCTGGATGACTTATTGTGAAACACTTGAAGAACCATGAAACCCAAGCATAACTTGGCTTGGTCCATGTGCCCACCAATTGAAGAAAATAAAAATAAAATATACATTCATGGGTCGGCCTCATTTGTAGAGCTCAGCTCGTTATTGAAAGAAAATAAAATATATAAAGTTGTAGGTCGGCCTCAAATAAAAGAAAATAAAAAATATATATCAAGCCACAGGTCGGCCCCAATTTGTGGAATTATTTGCGACACGACACACTATAAATAAGAAGGAAGAACTCTCTTTTTTATCCGTCATTTTTTAAGTGTCTTCTTTGCTCCTAATTCAGTTCGTGGGTGACTTTTCTGTTGGGTTCACTCTTCACATTGTTGGTCCTTACTCCTTGAAGAAGTCACAACTTCATGCTCTTGTTCTCACTCTTTTAACTGCTGGTTTAAAGTTTCCCTAACTTAGTTAGGGTTTGCTGCTGCCACCCAAATTCCATTTGGAAATTTCTGCTGTGTACACTCGAGCCCAGCTAGGGAAATTATCAGTGCACCCAAGCCCTGTTAGGGAAACTCTCTGTGCACCCAAGTTTTGTTCAGGGTCTGTCCCTAAGTTTGGCATCCCAAACAAGGCACCTACATGTTACAGCAGGTCACAACAGCCCTGGAAAGGACTTGGACAGGTCATGACAGAAGGTTTAAATAGATCTCGGTCCTCTCAGTGATGTATACACCAGTGATTTTTTTGGCATTTAAGGTTGCTCCAGGCATCTAGCAAAACCTACAGTCATTCCATGACAAATTAGAGTCAACAGACATTGTACAGGGTTCTTCTTGATCAATGAAACAAATTCTGATTTGTTGAAAAGGCTTGTTCTTAGCCTGCTATTGTACAAACTCAGTCATCTCATTTAGGAGATAAATAATTATTAATTGCTTTGGGGTTTTTGTCCTTAAAAGGTTTCCCCGTGAAAAATATTGTGTTCAAATGTTGTGAATGTGTGTTTACTGCTAGCTATCTCTGCACTATTTTATTTATAGTATGTTACTGCTATCAAATTTTAAAATCTTAACACTTATTACAATTCCCCTTGGGGTATGAACATGCAAAATTTTTTAAAAAGAGCCAAAAGTGGCCTACTGGACTTTTGAAGTTTTGGAAACGAACAAGTACACTTGCTCAATCTTTGCCGACACACTTGAAATCCAACTAAGTACAACTTAGGTGGTAATAGGTGGTATGTTGACAATGGAGCCTCATGACATATGATAGGAAACAATTGAATTTCTTTGGATTACAAAAACAAGATACCAACTTGTAGGTGGAGCTTGGTGATGCTAGCAAGTACCTTATGATTGGGTTGCGTTCTATCTCATTCGACATGCTAGCAAGAGAAGTCTAGAGCTTGATGAGGTTTTGTATGGTGTTGGTATCACATGAAATAATCTTCGATTAATCGAATTAATCTTGATGCAATTAGAGAAATTATTATTTCATAATAATATCGATTATTTCGTTTAATACTATAGTGGTGCTAATATTGGTAAGTTTTTCCCAAATTATTTCTTGCTTATTGTTGATTTTATGTTTTTGGGATCCTCAAAATAATTATTGATTGTGATTATTTCATCTATGCTTGGTACGACTAAAAAATTGCTTTCAATTTCTTGACTAACATATTTGAAGTGTAGGGTTGAGTTTGATGATTAGGGAGTGATCATAAGAAGTCATAGTATTGATTTTGGTCGAGTTTTGGGTAGGGGAGGTAGAGAGGGTGGACTTTACAAATTGTTAGCAGATTTCATGAAGTAGAGAGCTTTTTTTACTAACAATTATAGTTTTTTTTAGCTTTGACATAAAGGATTTAGCTACTTGAATTATGGATATTTACCTCTTTTAAAACATATGGTGGTTGGATAGCTCGATTTCATGGTGGGGAGGAGAGGAGTGTGCTTATGTGCACTTGACAAGCATGTTGAGGTTGATTTCCCAAACAATGAGCATAGATCAAGAGGGATACTAGATATGATTCATTTAGATGTCTGTGAACCCATGCCATCAACTTTGTTGATACGTAGTCTTTTATGTTACGTTCATTGATGATTCTTCCCGAAAAACTTGGATATATTTTATGAAGACCAAGGATGAGGTCTTTAAAAGGTTTCAAGATTCAAAGCTCTTATTAAGAACTAGATAGGGGTAAGATGATCAAGGTACTAAGATTAGACTAACGTTGCCAAAATTTGGGCACGAAGTGGAAGCGGGAGGAGCGCCATTTCTCAAAAAACCTTGAGAGTGGAGTTTCTTGGCAGCATGTTTTAAATACATATATTTTTATTTATTTATATTAAAAAACATGTTGAATGCCAAATTAGTTGCAAAATATATGAAAACATGCATATTTGTGCTACTTGTAGATGAATACTATATTATTATGAAGTTACAAATGTCATCTAGATTCCATAGAACATTAAAGATTAACCATTCAATCATCAACCATCTAGTAGTTACAAACATACAAAATTTTAAACCATATAATAGGAGGTAGAATGTTAGTTTATGGAATGAAATAGGTTGTCCGCCAAATGTCAACATGACCAAATAGTTATGTTTACAAAATACCCCATCTAGATAAGTTCTTAAAGGATATTTTAACTGAAGTATGAAGACCAAAAGGTCCAAAAATAAACCAATAAACTAAGACTGAACCTATGACATATAAAGTAGTGAAACAAGAGAAAGTTGAAACAATTATTCTAATTTCTATATGTTGTTCCTTCCTCTTTGCACCACCATGATTGCCTCGTGTGCCTCCACGTGGTGGTAGTGGAGCTGAAGCAGAAGGTAATTGTGTAGATGGAAGTGGAAGTTGAGGACTATGTATGAAGCCTTTGTTGTTTAATTTGAAGTCCGTTAAGGCCACCATGATAGTAGATGGGGGTGGCATATCACCGCAATCATCATAAAAAAGAGCACTCTCCAGTTGCTCCATAACCAATGCTCCATCCTTGGAATTGTCCTCCGTTGGATTTATGTCCCATGTCTTAAATGTGTTATCCATCTTTGACTCCTCACAATAATGGGACAACAATCACAAGTTGTAATGCACATAAACCACGCTCTATAGTTGGTTTACATTCAACTTGTTTCTTTTGAAACTGTGGATGAAATTGTAGGTGCTCCAACGCCTCTTTGCAAAAAAAGTGACTTGTGAAAGCACCCATGTCACCAAACGTTCTAGATGTGGGGTGGAACTGTCATGCATGTTCCACCATTGAAGAGAAGTCAAATTCCCTTGATCTCTAATTGCATGGTTGGTCCCAAAGGCATGGTTTCCACTAATGTAGTGGCTCAATTGTTGTTGTATGGTATCACACTCCTCACCAAGGACTGGTTTCTCTAATGCTTGGATATAACTAGCCTGAACCTGTGGATCTCTGTGTGGTTTTTTCTTCACCACACCACCAGTTGTTGGTGCTTGCAACCATGATATATGATAACATTTTGGTGTAAGCACATATGCTAAGACATGTGGAATATTTAACTTTTCCCACCATTTTTCCACCTCTATATGAATACGATAATACAAGTTCACATCTCTAGGTTGAACAATGTCCTTAATTTGGCCTAGCATAGTGTCCATTTGCTCATACACCTCCCTAATGACTGGCATATCTAAATCTGCAAACCAAAACATGTTATAAATCAGTTTGGAGAATTGGAAAACATACCTCACTTGTTACCAAATTAACTATCATGAACAACATCCTTCACAACATTAGCACCATCTGTATCAGTGCTCAAGTCATCTCACTCATCATTCATCACCTTAGCTCCCAAAGCTTGTCTTACCCTCAATAGGTGCGTGAAGGTGAGGAAATATCTACCAAATCTAGTGTTTGAAACCTTAAGTAACTGCAACTTAGAGTAAGTGCTATAGAAGTACTGGACCCTTGTGTGCTCGGTGACAAATTTGATGAGCTTCTTTCCTTTCTTGACAAGACATTAATCCATCCACATTCTCTATGCTTGACAATATCATGCATCAAAAGGTTCAACGTGTGCACCAAACATAGAGACCAAAATATGTGAGGATATGTTTGCTCAATGAGCCTTCCTGCTCCGTTACAATTTGTTGCAATATCAGTGATTACTTGAACCACATTAGAAGGACCAACATCATTAATGGATTTTACTAGAAACTTCTAATGTTTTTAGTAGATGAAGTGATTGATGAGGAGTCATGTGCTTCAAGAAACACTACACTGCTAGCTAAAACACCAAGAACATTTACCAAATGTTGATTTCTAACATTTGTCCAACTGTCAGATACAATGGATACCCCACTATCTGCCCACTCATTTGTAAACTATGTTAGATCTCTTTTGAGTTTTGCTCTCTTGTCTAGTAATGCAGTCCTAGCTTTCTCATACCCGTGGCTCTTGTATCCTTGGGGGGATTTATTGATGGCCATAACCATGTCATGCTAATAGGGGAAGTGAAGAACATTGAATGGTATACCACATGCATAGAGAAACTGCACCACTTTTGCATCCACTTCATCCCTACCACCAACATCAAGGAAATTTGCTAGTGTTCTTCTAGATTCACTTGAGAATCCACTAGCATGATGGGATGTAGATGTAGCGCCATGGCCATCGAATCTAGATGATATGTCAGATTGAAACTTTTGTTTTTTACCATGCATTCTTTGTGCAACTAACTCTATTTTGATGTATTTTTCTGTGTATTCCTTTGATATGTTATGGCAAACTGTGCCCAATGGCCCCCTTGTTTTCATCACTCTACAACCATTCATGGGTGTCGAAATGAGGAAAAACAGAGGGAACGGGGAACTTGTTAGGCTTACCATCATGAGATTTGCAACTCACTTCCTCGCATTGCAATCTCTCATTTCCCAAGAACAGAACTTGCAAAAGATGTTTTCAAGTGATGAATGGAATTCATTTTGAGAGTGCATTTTGGAAAAAAGTAGCAAATGTGAAAATTGTCGATCCCCTTGTTAAGGTGTTGTGGTTGGTAGATGGGGAAAATTGGCCATGGGTTACATTTATCAGGCTATGGATCAGGCAAAGGAGCAGCTAAAGGCAACATACAAGTATAGAGTACGAAAGTATGGGTCTATTTGGGAGATCATTGATAACATATGGAACGATCAACTCCATCGCCTTATACATGCAGTTGGGTATTTCTTGAACCCAAGGTATCATTACAGAGCTTATTTAGGAGATGATCAAATAGGGGAGGTCAAAGATGGTTTGTATGAGTGCCTACAGTGCATGGTCCTTGATGAGAGTGAGCAGCTAAAAATACATTGACAGATTAACTCTTTCACTAGAGCCATGAGCACCTTTGGAAAAAACCTAGCAAAGAAGGCAAGAGATGTGGACCAACTAGGTAAACAATTCCAAGAATCCAAAGTTTTATTAAGTTCAGTTGTTTAAGTTTTAAACTTTAAAATTTAAATACTCGAATTTTTAGCCAAATTCACAATCTAATTTGTTAAACTAACTTTGTCTTTGCAAAAAATTGGTGGGAGTCATTTGGTAGCTAATGTATTCAATTGTAAAAGTTTGCAATTTGAGTCCTTAGTCAAACTTGCAATGGTTCCAAGTGTGGGTGCAATTGGTCTATCTTTAAGCAGATTCACACGAAGAAGAGAAACCGTTTGGAAGAAAAACAGTTAAATGATCTTGTCTTCATGCAATACAACCTCCGGCTAAGGCACAACCAATTTCTAAACAAAAGACCTGATACAAATCCCATTGTGTTGGATGATATTGATCCAAAATCAAAATGGGTAGAGAGTCACTCAGCAGAGTTTGGTCTCGATTTTGATATTGATGCAGATGACTTGGGGTGGGATACTTTGGATGCAGATCCACTAGTAGTAGGGGATGTAGGTGCAGATCCAGACATTGCAGGCAGTGGTAGTGGCACTAGTTGACTTAGCTGTGCAGCCCGTGCTTCTACTAGTACCACTACTAGGGTCGTAGATGTCCCCGAGGAGTCCAAGCAGTGGTGATGAGTTTGATGATTGATCATTCATCAGATCATGGTTTTTGGACTCTAGAGGCTATTTAGATATCAGAGCCTCATTGATATTGTATTTTGTTTCAGAATCTGAGATATGTACTATGTAGTGCACTTGGTGCCATTTTGTGACCCAGAGATGGTATATATATATATATATATATGAGTAAACTTTACATATTTTGTCTCTAACGGTTTGGAATCAAAGCTTGGAATCTCTAATATATTTTTTCCCATTAAAATTGTAAAATTTTATGTATTTTTTAGTAGTCTGAGTCATTGAAATCAAATCTCTCTAAATCAGTACTGGTTCCTATTCTGGTTTTGACCCGTGTTGACCCTTGGCCAGTTCGAAGTCCGGTTCTGAGTTTTAAAACATTGGTTTGTATTTCCTCCAGCAGCACCTGTTGGAAATGTATTCAAATCCTTGATGGATGGAAGCCACAATCTTCTTACTTTATAGTAGCAATGGTGACATATGTACACACCTTTTGTGACCGCTTCTATGAATGTGTCATGCACATGCCCAACAGTTTGACGTTTTCTGCAACATTATTTCTCCAATAGCTTTGATTTGAGAATATAAGGTGGCTTATAATGGTTGATTATTTGTTTCCCAAATAATCTAGTTTTAAATGGTAGTGGCAGCAGCCTGGCTGTTCCCTTTCACTCCCAACTAAGAAACCCCTAATGCTTCCCTTTTATATTGTTAGGAGTAATGAGAGGTTAATTGGGGTGGGGAAAGTGGGGTATTGTCTTAAGCTCCTACCAAGGTTCAAATTTGAAAAAAGTATCTGGTTTTCCCCACAAGGGTGGCCAAAAGGTGATAGAACCGTTATGGCCATTAAGTTGTGCCAGGTAACCTCATGCCCTTCAAAAGACATTGTAAATGGTGTCTCATTTTTTATATAGGTTTATGGGATTTAAGATATTCGATGGTTCCTTTGGTAGTATTATGAAATCCTATATTGTTAAGACAATTCAATGAGGTGAGTCTAAGCATCCTTATAATGATCTAGGATCATATCCCATGGTCATAGAAGGATTTCATGGACACAAACGCTCAAGGGTAGGTCTATGTCAAGTTATCTTCCTCAACATATTTTGGGGACCTAATGGGGTACTTTTGTAATTTGAAGGGTGTTTCAGTTGATTCCAAGCTCAAGCTAGCCTTCTCCCAATCATTAAGACTCTCACATTGGGCAGGAGAGAGAAAATCAATCTTTCCCCAACCTGCCTTTTGAACCTTTCCTCTCCTATCTTATTATTGTGGCCCTCTTTGTTGTTTAATTCATAGAAAAATGAAGGGAAGCCATCCTCCAACACATCCCAACTCTAATCTACCCCGTGTAAACCATGTCAGGAAAACTTGCATGTCGGATGCCATGACAATCCTTGTACCCACAACAAACTTTTGAAATTGAACTTCCAAAACATGAAAATGGGTGAATATATTCAACCGAATATAGGCAACTAAAGAGACCAACAAACACAGGGTAAAGAGATTTTAAAGCTCCACAAACTATCGTGTTAGGAACTCTAAGAAGAAAAAATAATGGGAAGAATTAGGGTCAACAATCCAAAAAAGAAAAGTGGTACGACATATTGCTGAGGAAAATTTCAAGGGTCCATACATAGTTTTAAGTGTAGTAACTTTGACATAAACCTTCACAAATCTCATTGATTCTTAAAATTTCAACTATAATCTGTTTGGCTAAAGTTTTGTAAAAATATTCAAATTTCTAAAGATTTTATATAACTTCTAAAAATTTTAGCAATCACTTTTATAAAAATGAAAATTAGCAATTTTTTTGGAAAGAAAGTGGAAAAACCAAGGGAGAAATTTACCTTCTAAAATTTTCCTTCCTTACCACCCAAATGAACGAGCTACGTGAGCTCCAGAAGTGGTTAACTCATATGATTTGGCAGAAGGTCGACAAATACCCAGAACTACCCCTTTCAAACTCTTTGAAACAAAGCATTCAACCAAAATGTTAGTGAATGACAATAACATGACTCCACATTGTTTGATATTATCCATCTTATTCTTGATCCAACAATTTTGGAATTATTCATGTGAGCTCATACCTGAACGATAATTGCATGCCTACGAGCCTATCATAGTTCTATGCTACAATATCTTCTCCATTGGATTCATGTTAATCAACCAATATACTCCCTTTCTCTGCAATTAAATCTATGCTATTGTTATGATTTCATAAAACTGAGGGTTTTGATGCTTTGATTTGCATTTAGGCATCTCATGACAATTCACAACTTTGTAAGCTCCTATATCTACATGCTTCCCAATGGCATTGGAGTGATTGGTGCCACTTATAATATTAGTTGTGATATAAATTTGATACATGTAAGCTCCAACCTGATCCATGATTCCAAATGATGCTTGGGAATCCATCATATTCTAACATATTCTAATGCTACAATATCTTCATTAAATTCATGTTCAACCCATGTGCTCCTTTTCTTTGCGATGAAATTAATGTTCTTGTAAGGTCTTCTTAAAATTGATGCATTTTATGTTTTGATTTGCATTTAGGCATTTCATGACAATTCAGAGCTTAGAAAGATTGAATGTATCCATGCTTCCCTCTTTCAGTTAATCAATAGCATTTGAGTGATTAGTGCCACTTATAATATTAGTTGATATAAATTTGATTCATGCGAGCTCCAACCAAATCCATAATTCCAGATAATGCTTGAGAACCCATCATATTCCAACATATTCTAATGCCACGATATCTTCATTAAATTCAAGTTCAATCCATGTGCTCCTTTTCTCTGCAATGAAATCAATGTTCTTGTCATAACTTCTTAAAAATGATGCATTTGATGTTTTCATTTGCATTTAGGCATCTCATAGTAATGCCATTGATAATATCAATTACAATTTATGTCTAGTTATTTTTTAGTAATAAATCTATAGTAACAAGTTTTAATCATGTAAGTCTTTGATTTGGTTATTTCATATTCAAAAGTTTCAAATGTTATTCTCAAATTAAAACAAGTTTGTTGCATGTTTCTTAATAGCGGGCCTAACGGCTAAGAACATGTGTTTCTTGATTGGAGGTCACATGCTCAAATCTAGAGGGGATATGATATTTACATCTCTATAGACCAAAGAAGTCAATTAACTCCACGAAGGGGTCTTCTTTTCCAAAAACAAGGGGGCCTTATACACCAATTTGGTGTCTGACTTGGTCATGACTTTGAGAATAGATCACTATTATTATTATTATTATTAAATAAATATCTTTGAATTATTTCCATTTTTAGAAACATATTGGATGTCATTGCATTAGTTGGACAACTTAAGTAAATACAATAATATTTCATAATTTTCTTGAGATATCTATAATAACACGAAGAGAATAAAGAAAGAAAGTAGAGATACTTGCACAAGTCTAATTACATAATATTTAATAATTTTATCGACTTGTAATATCTAGAATGATGTGAAGAGAATAGATGAAGAAAGCATAACTAAATGAGCATGTCTAATTATATGTATACACGTTGATATAACCACAATAACAAAAATAAAATGTCTTATTATTAGGAAATGTACATGAATGATCATATCTTCAAGCACTTGAGGGGTTTAATACCCATGGCAAGACTTATGAGAATGATTATCTTCACATCTTTTGCTTCTCATATATACCACATAGTTATTACCTACTAATATGTATGAAGTTGGTTGATTAGAATCGTTGAGACATGCTTTGCAAGTCAACATTTAATTAGATGAAATATAAGATAATATTTTCTTAGCTAACTTTGTAATGAATGCAAAATCCAAGAGCCAACTCCTGACTCTTTTAAACATATTTGGGGGAGTATAACTATGTGTCTCCCTACACAACTTTTCTATTCCAAAGTCATTCAAATTTATTGCGTCCAAGAGGTGCATTCTACAGCCTAGTAGGGGGATTTGTAACTCCTTCTGTGCTCATCTTGGAACTGACAAGTGTCATTTAAAAAAAAATATTATAAAAAATAACATCTCGCTCAAATAGGATTTAAAAAAATTGCATTTACAATGGCATATATATATAACTACACAAATTAGATAAATTAAAACCCTTCCTCAATATTTACACTAAAAAAATCGTGCGCCTTGAGAGATTTGATCCCTCTCGGCAATTGGTAGATCCCCTTTTAAAATTGTTCTATGTTGGTCTAGTTCAAATGATATTTAGAGAGTTGTAATTTCATGGAGGGATTTGACTTCACACAAGGCAGGATGAAACATATCACAACTAATTTCAACTCTAAAAGAAAAATATGAGAGAACTTGCCTCTTTGTGGTCAGATCCTTAATGTAACACTAGTGATCTTTATTTGTAACTTGCAAACTCTGCAAGTGTCACTTATCCTTTGTGTTTGACTCCTTCAATTGAGAGCATAGATATGCTCACTCTTGAACATCGACAACTTGCATTTTTATATGT
The DNA here is from genome assembly GCA_027924585.1 of Larix kaempferi. NCBI lineage: Eukaryota > Viridiplantae > Streptophyta > Pinopsida > Pinales > Pinaceae > Larix > Larix kaempferi. Next base: position 5,947,360 of record BSBM01000459.1, on the reverse strand, counting down.
GATTTCTATTGTGTTAACAAAGCATTTGTCGATATCATGGAATACCACTTGAAGGTTTTTAATAACTTCCTTGACATATTCACACACATGATGAATGCTAGCTTCAATCTAAACAACATCCATGGGTTTCAATGTGAACACATCCACATGTACAGAAGTAAATCATTGTCGCCATAAAGCTATTTTATCTAAACATTCTTGCAACTTAGCCATCTCTACAATTTTCCACTCAAGTCATCGACATAAGGATATCTCTTCATTGAGGATTTCTTCACTTTGAAAATTCACTTGAATAAATTTGTTTGCCATAGTACGCTTTCATCACTAAGTTTTGAAGGGCGTAAGCAATGAATTCACTCAAGTTTTGCTCACATGTCTTATAGTGGTCAACTTGATTTTTAGTTTGAATTTTATCTCCCCTTCAACTTAATATTTTTTTGGATCCATTTCCCTTAAAACGGTGAACTCAACTTCAATTTTTTCTACCACAATCTTGCCCGTGTTAGTTTTTATCCTTTTTTGTGAATATCAATTTCCTTGTTACTTTTCTTATTGAAAGATAAAGTTTATATTGCCGCAATGGTATCATTGTTAAAATATTGTGGCTTTTCCTTACAAAAATGTTGGAACCAAGATTCTTCCACATTTGAGGTGGGGATCTTCCAACAAGGCCCATACTCCTATTGAGACACCCTCCCATGTTTTCAGTGCTACCAAGATTAGTTTTGTTTTTTTGTTGTGTTTGGTCTTTTGAGTAAATATCCTGGGTACTTAGTTGATCCTCCATATTGTTGGATCTTTGGAGTTTTCTTCCTTGTGTCAAGACAATCCTTGATGGTGTCCTTATAGATATCAATCTTTTCTTGACTAGTTAAATCAACCACTTCATCCTCTTTAGTCTTCTTAGTGGTGGCGCTACTCCCTTTACATGCAAAGGGGAATTCTCCTTATTAGTGGAGCTCATGCGTTAAACAAGGACAACATCCAATGTTGATTTCAAACCCAATTTCTTTTTTGTTGCTGCTCTTTCTTTTTTCAATACACGCTCATATTCTAAGGAATTCATCTTGAAATCTTCTTTGGGACACTTTACATGATTGTAAGGCCACTTGTTGCTTTGGGAAGCTAGATTAGCCTTGAATAACCATAAAGTATCATGCATTCAAGAAGATTTAGATGTTGATGGTGCTAGGATATTCCCACTACGACTTCTTTTGCTTTGGATGCAATACTCCATTGCAACCATGAAGAGTTATTTGATAGGTAATCTCCCTTGCTTATCCATTTGACACATTTTGGCAATGTACGAGTCTTTGTTGCTTGGTGATTCTAAGGAATGTGGAATGCTTGTTTATATACCAATCACCCATTGGCACTATAGCTTGTAGAGCTTCATGGAGCTAAGATGTTGTCACATAAGGATTCATACCTAGCTCGTATTTTGTTTTCCAAATATCTTGACAATGGATATGAATGGGTAATCGAGAAGTTTCGTTCCACCCCTCCATTGAAGACATTGTGGGATGATATGGCATCCGTCAAGGAGTCATCTAAAATTTTGGTTTTGTATTTGAGAGTATTTTTTGCCCAATTATGATTGATCCATGGTGAAGGATATGATGCACAATTTTGATTGATCCATGGCCCAACCATGATTGAAGTCTCCAAAGCATAAGTCATGATTGATGCACAGTTTTTTCCCAAATATGATCAATCCATGGTGGAGGATTTGTTTTTCCATTTAAGAAATCATGTTCTTTTTGTTTGATTATTGGAGAATGACCCAACCATGACAAAATCAATTTGATATTGTGTCATTGCAAAAACGATTTGTGAACAATGAGAAAAGCACGTTGAGCATACGAAGAAGGTCTTGCCTTCATTAACCATACCAAGGTGCAAAGCACATGAGTTTAATGTTATGTTGCAAAGCAAGAAGATGCTTATGTACCGTGGGGTTTGAAACACTAATCTTTGAAGTGAATTAACCAGAAAATTTTCTTGAAGAATCCTCTTGTTGTGTATTTGAATTTTCATCTCCGTAATTGGTAGCTTGCATTCCGTAGCTTTTAAAGGTTTTGCAAGACAATTTCATATATCGGTTTCTATAGTAATCTCATTGTTTGCCCTTGTTGTGATCTTTCTTTTAGTTATTGATATTTACATTGGTGGTTAAAGTTTTATAACAGATTTGTTAATGGCATTTAACTAATGAAATTAAAGTTAGAGATTGAGTTGTAATTTGTAAGATTAGGAAGTAGTTTGAATTTTGTGAAGATTGATCTCCTTTCAGTAAAGTGCAAAGCAAATTGATGAAGCAAGTACTTACTGTCTTCAATATGATCTGTGTATAATGTGGATCTACATTACAAATATGTATGCATGCTACATACAAATGGTTCATATGCATATTAATTAATACTAGGTTATACAATCATAAGAACAATGTCTTGTTACTTCAAAACTATCACTATTATAATACACCATTGTAACTTTGCATCATATATGCCCTATCAAAATTGGCTAAAGCATTTTGTTCTACATATCCAAATTATTTAAACAAAAACTCAACTCAAAGGTAATTGATAGGATTGAAACTAAAACTACATAAATCTAAATTATTGATTGCCATTCCCTAAACCATAAAACTTGAAATCTTTTCCCCGGTGATGAGCACTTGACAAATGGCTTAAAAACATTTGAAAAAAAATAAAACACAATGCAAAGATCCCATCATTATCTGCATATCACCATACACAGGTTGAATAATAATCATTCTATAATCAAATAAATATAATTTTGATTATTCTAATTAAACTTTAAAGATAACAAATATGTAAGCTCGAAGTAAAATCAAATCAATACTGAGAGAGACCACTCAGTTAAAAATAAATTGTAAGAGAAGTGATTTATCATAATCATAACTTTTTGGCAACCTCTCTTAAAAAGAAACGGTATGCAGAGAAGTGAAAGAAAAGAGGTCTCCCTCAAAGGCCAGGCAAAGTTATTGCCCGCTTTATCTATCGGGTAACCCTTCGGATAACTCTCAATTTCAATTTATATCTCTTCTTGATTAGGTTCCACTAAAGTCACATGGCAGATGAATTAGGAGGCATCGGTGTCCATGCTATGGCTGCCCTCAACAGAGCGGAGGACGCTCTGAGAGGCTAATATACCACCTGAAATTGTACCCAGATCTTATCCATCAAGTTGCAAACGCAAAGTCACAAGCTGTGAGAGGCTTATATACGCCTGAGCAGAGTAGGCTATGAGAATACACCTGAAATCAAGCTGCAAACGCACATCACGGTGGTTGAATTAAACAAGAAATAAAAATAAACAAGAAATAAAAATAATTCATCAAGTCCTCCATTTCGAATCCAATGCAACCTTCTGATGATGAAAATGAAAATTCAAATGCAGAAAAAATTAACATAATAAAAACTATTTAACATGTTTATCTCTGTTCATCGAATGCAATTTATCCCACATTGACCTTCCTGACAATATTCTAAATCGTAGAAAAATTAAGCACGAGAGCATGCCACTTGGCGGGCATCGGATGGCCCGATCGGACGCGCGAGAGCATGCCACTTGGCGGCCATCGGACGGCCCGATCCAATGCACGAGAGCTTGCCACTTGGCGGCCATCGGACGGCCCGATCCAATGCACGAGAGCATGCCACTTGGCGGCCATCGGACGGCCCGATCCAATGCACGAGAGCTTGCCACTTGGCGGCCATCGGACGGCCCGATCCAATCCACGAGAGCTTGCCACTTGGCGGCCATCGGACGGCCCGATCCAATCCACGAGAGCTTGCCACTTGGCGGCCATCGGACGGCCCGTTCCAACGCACGAGAGCTTGCCACTTGGCGGCCATCGGACGGCCCGTTCCAACGCACGAGAGCTTGCCACGTGGAGGCCATCGGACGGCCCGATCCAACGCACGACAGCTTGCCACTTGGCGGCCATCGGACGGCCCGATCCAACGCACGAGAGCTTGCCACTTGGCGGCCATCGGACGGCCCGATCCAACGCACGAGAGCTTGCCACTTGCCGGCCATCGGACGGCGCGTTCCAACGCACGAGAGCTTGCCACTTGCCGGCCATCGGACGGCGCGATCCAACGCACGAGAGCTTGCCACATGGCGGCCATCGGACGGCCCGATCCAACGCACGAGAGCTTGCCACTTGCCGGCCATCGGACGGCGCGATCCAACGGACGAGAGCTTGCCACTTGGCGGCCATCGGATGGCCCGATCCAACGTACAAGAGCTTGCCACTTGGCGGCCATCGGACGGCCCAATCCAACGTACAAGAGCTTGCCACTTGGCGGCCATCGGACGGCCCGATCCAACGCACGACAGCTTGCCACTTAGCGGCCATCGGACGGCCCGATCTAACGCACGACAGCTTGCCACTTGGCGGCCATCAGACGGCCCGATCCAACGCACGAGAGCTTGCCACTTGGCGGCCATCGGACGGCCCGATCCAACGCACGAGAGCTTGCCACTTGCCGGCCATCGGACGGCGCGTTCCAACGCACGAGAGCTTGCCACTTGGCGGCCATCGGACGGCCCAATCCAACGCACGACAGCTTGCCACTTAGCGGCCATCGGACGGCCCGATCTAACGCACGACAGCTTGCCACTTGGCGGCCATCGGACGGCCCGATCCAACGCACGAGAGCTTGCCACTTGCCGGCCATCGGACGGCCCGATCCAACGCACGAGAGCTTGCCACTTGCCGGCCATCGGACGGCGCGTTCCAACGCACGAGAGCTTGCCACGTGGAGGCCATCGGACGGCCCGATCCGACGCACGAGAGCTTGCCACTTGGCGGCCATCGGACGGCCCGATCCAACGGACGAGAGCTTGCCACTTGGCGGCCATCGGACGGCCCAATCCAACGCACGACAGCTTGCCACTTAGCGGCCATCGGACGGCCCGATCCAACGCACGACAGCTTGCCACGTGGCGGCCATCGGACGGCCCGATCCAACGCACGAGAGCTTGCCACTTGGCGGCCATCGGACGGCCCGATCCAACGCACGAGAGCTTGCCACTTGGCGGCCATCGGACGGCCCGTTCCAACGCACGAGAGCTTGCCACGTGGCGGCCATCGGACGGCCCAATCCAACGCACGAGAGCTTGCCACTTGGCGGCCATCGGACGGCCCGATCCAACGCACGAGAGCTTGCCACGTGGCGGCCATCGGACGGCCCGATCCAACGCACGAGAGCTTGCCACTTGGCGGCCATCGGACGGCCCGATCCAACGCACGAGAGCTTGCCACGTGGCGGCCATCGGACGGCCCGATCCAACGCACGAGAGCTTGCCACTTGGCGGCCATCGGACGGCCCGATCCAACGCACGAGAGCTTGCCACTTGGCGGCCATCGGACGGCCCGTTCCAACGCACGAGAGCTTGCCACGTGGCGGCCATCGGACGGCCCGATCCAACGCACGAGAGCTTGCCACGTGGCGGCCATCCGACGGCCCGATCCAACGCACGAGAGCTTGCCACGTGGCGGCCATCGGACGGCCCGATCCAACGCACGAGAGCTTGCCACTTGGCGGCCATCGGACGGCCCGATCCAACGCACGAGAGCTTGCCACGTGGCGGCCATCGGACGGCCCGATCCAACGCACGAGAGCTTGCCACTTGGCGGCCATCGGACGGCCCGATCCAACGCACGAGAGCTTGCCACTTGGCGGCCATCGGACGGCCCGTTCCAACGCACGAGAGCTTGCCACGTGGCGGCCATCGGACAACCCGATCCATGGGCCTAGGAGGTGACAAGTGGCGGCCATCGGACGGGCCGATCCATGGGCAGAGAATGCGAGGGCTGAAATGTGACACTCGGCTATCGAGTAAAGATTAGTCTTCCGCTGTTCCTTACGTTTGAAAGGGATGGCTCTGGCTAAAGGAAAGGCAAGCAATGACAGAAACGGAGGGCTTACAGTCGCACGACACAGAGGTGAGTTCCTCTTTGCTATGAAGTCTACAAGCAATGACAAAAACGGATGGCTTACATTCTCGTCCACTGTTATCTGGGTTTGCATTCCTTCTTCTCGCCGGATCTACCGAATACGATCCCTGCGTTATATTGCCCCAAATATTCCGGGCTCAATGGAAATGCATCTAAACATATTATTAACCCGAGATGAATAAATTGGATTGCAGGGATGTGCTGATGGAACTACAGACTGCACGCCTCCCAGATTGCAGAGTGACAAATGTACAAATACAGGTGTTTCCATGAATTATTAAAGCCGAGGTTGTTTGCAGTGCTTATTTTTTAAAAAGTCAATTCAGTTTCAACTTTTTAATTATTGAACCATTAAAAAAATTATAATGATGAATTTAATGAAGTACATTATTATATTTTTTTCCATTTTAATGAGTAATTTTGTAAACTCATTCATTAATCTGATGAGGCTGGATTCAATGCTGTTTCGATGCAGAAATGCATCAAGGCTAGAAGCTACCTGTTTCAATCCCCAGTGAAGAGGTCGTTGATTATTTCTATTTAAGATTGTATAGACATTTGAACAAAAACAAGATCAATATTTAATCTTTTGAAAATGCAAAAGTTGACATTAAACAGTTGAAGATTTACCTACTCGGAATTGCTGGAGTATTCATAGACACTCTCCCTGCTGCAGAGAGGACAACGACTCCCTGGCATGCATCCCATGTTGTTGATAATTCGCGAACCGGATCATTCTAAAGCATCTTGCTTCAACAACTTTGCCCAATGGACAACATGCATTTCTCTGAAATTCACAATCTTTACTTCATTGTTCGAACTGAAATTCGTTTATGTATAAATTTCATTGTTCGAACTGAAATTCGTGTACAATTCTCCGGTCTTCACACACCAGCTTTTTAGATCTCTTCGGGATTTGACAGCCGCTTTGAAAATAACACGGCCTTTCCTCTGTTCTGCTGCCAATTCCAATAAATACCAATAAATGTTACGGAAAATTTTCATTGCCAAATTCCGTCCAATTGCCAAACAGAAAAGGCTAATTGTTCGATTTTAGACTGCTAAGTCTCCTATAGTGAGCGGTCACTGCAAGGTGGCAATCATATAAAATACTTGTTGTGGCGGAAGATGGCCTCGTCCACTTTCTTGCCCCAGCTCTTAATTCTCGCCGGCACCGCCCTTTATAAAGCTGGTTTCCAAATGTTGCAAATACGTCTCTGCTCAAGCGGGAGGAGAATTTCAAACTTTCAGCTACATCAATTACTTTTCTCTGTCGTTGAGTTTGACAAAGATATGTGCATCTGTAAACCCCCATGATCCATGGGCTCATGCAGAGTCTAGCTGCTAAATCGGGCAAGGCAGCTAGACATAAGATTTATACATAAGCTGAACACATAAGATTTTTACATAAGCTGTACACGTTTAACATAAATCTGGGCGCTGTGAGTAGATGCTATCTTAATCTGAATAGGCGGCTTCTCAGAACAACAGCGCTGAGACAGCAAGGTTTCATAAACTAAAATTTCTTGAGAACTTGAAAATGAAGTAAAAGAAACATTACTCCGTATTCTCTTCCAACGGTGCCGTGGTCTCCAAATTGGTGTTGCTGTTCGGCCATTACTACCTGCAAATGCTCAGATTGAAAACCCTTAGAGTTCATTATTCCGTCGGAGTTTATACATAGAAATCCAGCAGAAAATATATTTTCAGATAGAAATGCGAATTAATAGTAAGTACGGATAATTATTTTCAGATTAAGAAATCCAGCAGAAAATATTTTCAGATTTTTTTGCATGCTTTTCCAACGGTGCCGTGGTCTCCAAATTGGAGTCGCTGTTCGGCCATTACTACCTGCAAATGCTCAGATTGAAAACCCTTAGAGTTCATTATTCCGTCGGAGTGTTTTCATAGAAATCCAGCAGAAAATATTTTCAGATTTTTTTGCATGCTTTTCCTCTGGTGTTCAGTGAGAGAATGAATGCCATTCAATGAAGGCAAAGTACTACCAACTATTTTAAATGAATGTAAATTACATATTACGTACCTCACAAGTCAGATATCTCACCTCAGTGATACGGCACGAACAATTCCATTAATTGCGACTCAGGTTTCACCGCCAATATTTTCTTGAAATCCTTTTAGGCTGAGCTTATCTCGCCTGTACGTTCAGGCTTGATAAGCCAGCTGGGCAGGTGGGTCTGGAACCTCTCCGTTTGACTCTCTTCGTTTCTCCGTTCACCCGCGTTTTTTTCACAGATTGCGGGGCCGTCGAGAGTCTGAGATACGTACACAGGGCTCAGTTGATGTGGATGGATTTGACGTCCTCGAGCTGCAAACTACCGTGCCATGGCCTCCAAAATGTCCCGTCCTGCCAATTGAGTCAAATTTGGATTTCCCTCCATGATCGTCTTTTTTGATCGCCCTCTGTTCACTCGCCTGACACCATGTTTTCATTCGACCAGTCTTCACTCGAGCAACGTCGTGAGGGGAGTCTTTAACTTAGGATTGATAATAACGCTGAAACGAAGGAGCTCGTCAACAAGGCAGGAGAAGCCCTGGGTTTTCTTTCACTCGAAAATAAGCAAAACTGTGAAATAATAATGAGCATTGACTTGGTGGGTCATCCGAATTCGATCGCAGGCCTGATCTCCGTGCTGAACGACCCGGTGCAAGGTATTCATGTAGCGAGAGTACTTCGGAATCTGCTTGCATACGCAAAGGCAGATTGCGTTCAATTGAGGGATCAAATCAATGCAATGGCAGCGCAGGTTGAAGTTTGCATTCAATTCGGTCATTTAAAAATTAAAGCCTTCCACTGCAATTCAATAGCAAAGCATATTCATGCTATAGATTAATTTTTTGCTTGTGATATTTTTACAGGTTGTGGAGTTTGTCATGGAGAAAGAGGGCGAGCATCAGGAAGCAGCTATAGTACTGGCTGCTCAGATCTTCCAGGTTATGACCAACTTGGATTTCGAACATGTCTTCAATGATTTCAAAATAAAGGGTTCGTTGATTTCAAAATTGGTGGAGCTCTTCCAGGAGCACCCACATCCATCAAGGGAGGTTCCGAGCATCAGGAGATTCAACATCGAGTTTCTGATCGTTGTTATGAAGATGGATGGATCTACAATAGAAAGAGAAATGATATCAGAACTGGAGGAGGTTATGGAGGGAGTGATGAAAACGTCGTCCGAGTTGGAGAGTTACATGGTTGTTCGATCCCTCGTAAAATCTGCCATGGTATTGCTTCGTAATAATAAACAGATGCAGTAGTATGTAGCCACTTCCGACTTTAGAATCAGTTTGGTATTGTATGCAGAAGTATCTAGCCAGTTCTGGTTTCATCATGAGTTTGGAATTGCATGTTGTATTCAATGATTCCGTTGAGGGTAAATTGTTTTAGAATCAGTTTGGTATTATATGCAGAAGTATCTAGCCAGTTCTTGTTTAAGCATGAGTTTGGTATTGCTTGTTGTATTCAATGATTCCGTTGAGGGTAAATTGATATGGTTTAATTTTAAATTTATTTTAAACTTGTGATTTTTTAATGTTAATTTTTTTTTAATGAAGTTAGGTTTTGAAAGTGATCATAACATTAGTTTTCAAAAATGTTATTTTTTATATAAAAACTTAAATTTTGAATAATTTTCAATTTCAAAAATGCAATTTTCAATTCGATTAAGTGTGATTCAATTTAACAGTTATTAATTTTGATTTTAAAATTGAGAATTTTAAATTTGAAAATTTTGTAATTATTATTAAATTTTGATTTTAAAATTGACAATTTTATGGTTTCATTTAAATTTCATTTTTATATATATTATATATCATGTTATTTAGTATTAATTAATTTTGTATATCTATGTATAATATATTCATACCAAATATCACTAAATATATCAATATTAATGAGATATAATAAAATAATTTAAATAAATGTATAATATGTCTATATCAAACCTTACTTCAAATACATTAATATTAATGAGATATAAGAAAATAATTTAAAACAAGTGATAATGAGAATCATTACATTTCCACTTTTATACTTTTTAAAAAGCAATTTAAGGTAATGTACAAAGGTTTCTATATATAAACAAAATATAAAGTCTATGATGTGGTTTCAATATATACATTAAATAAAATCTTTCAAAGTTTGTGAAATGTAATGTTAAAAAAATACAATTATTGGCTCTTTCCTCCTATAACCAACTTATTATAAAAATAAACCCTAATATAAAAACCATAAATTTTAGAAAGCCACAGCAATACTAATTTTGAAACTATATAAAAGCTTTCTTGAATTTTAAAACTTTTATATGGAGCTAGAGAGAACACAAACTAGATTAATGCAAACTCATATATGATTTAAACTAGATTAATGCAAACTCATATATGATTTTATTAGTTGATTACATATGCTTCTCTTATATATGATTTTATTAGTTGATTACATATGCTTCTCTTTCTTATGGCGAGTAATTAAATTATCATCTTTTATGAAGGTTAGATTTATTATTTATAAGTACTTTTAAAGAGAAACAAAATTTCTAAAACATCATTATATATTACTATTAGTAGTATTAATACCTTTATTTTATATAAAATTATACATTCCAATTTCCAACTTTCAACCACTTTCCATTTTGCAAGTTGCATCGATTCCTCCTTGAAAAAATTACATTAGCATGCTACAACAACTAAATGACTTGGAAGTTGTCCCTTGGGCAATATCAGAACCCTAAGGTCTAAATAACACCTTAAAATTTTTGGGACTTCGGATGATCGCTAGGGTTTGAAGGGTTTGGCTACACGCCAGTTACAGGCTCGACGTTGACAGGCTGCAGGAAGGTAGGTTCAGTGGGTTCGGCCACCTTGTTGATGCATAGGGTAAGCATGCTGACGCCATCCTCGAGACCTTCGGGTTTGGCAGGGGATGAGGACATGGGTTTAGGCGGCTCAAGCGGATCAGAGGCACGGAGGAATAAGAGATTGGGCATGGGGGGTTGCCTCCCCAAAACCCTCACTATTTGTGCTATCCAGGTCAAATCTGATAAAATTAGAGAGAGGATCGAGCAATGGAAGGAGAAAGCACTGATTGGAAAGTTTGTGGGGATCTGGCCGCGAGAGAAAGATCTGGTTCAATGAATCAAGACCACTTGGAATCCCAAAGGGAATTATGAATTGCACCTGGGTGCCAAAGGGTTCTTTTCAATTATCTTCTTCAATCTGGAATATAGGGACAGGGTTCTGGAGGGAGGCCCTTATTTCTTTCTCTCTTCGGGTCTGTATCTTAGGCCATGGAAAGAAAGGTTTAACCTAGAAATGGAGGATATGAAAGTAGCCCCGGTCTGGATCAGGCTCTATTCTCTCCCCTGTGAGTACTGGGATCAGGAGATCCTGCAAGCTATTGGCAATACCCTAGGGGAGTTTGTTAAAGTCGCAGAGTATACCAAGATCCAAAGGTACACTGCTTGTGCCTCCATCTGTGTTTACATGGATCTGTCAAAATATCTTCCTAAGGCAATTAGTCTGAACTGGGAAGGCAAGGAGTGGATTCAACCTCTTCATTATGAACAGCTTCCATTTAGATGCAGACTCTGTCATGAATATGGTCACTTTGGCAGGAACTACCCTAAGACCACTCAGGTGCCGCCTCCCTCCAACTCTGCCGAGGAGGGTGTGAAGGATAAATATGGATTTACCTAAGTGTGTAACAAGTGGAAGAACAGAGCGGTGGATCATCAGAAGAAAGGAAAGGAGAAAGTCGAGAAAGGGATCAATGGCAATAATCCCTTCCAGATTCTGGAGGAAGTTGACAAGGCCGACCAGGATGGAAGCAAAGGGAAGAGTCATCAGGAAAACATAGCAATGGAAGTAGAGATTCCACTGCTTCAGGTTGCACTGTCTGAAAATCAACTGGTGGTTATGGAGGAAGACGAGGATGAGGAAATGGAGCTGGGAGAACTTGACCTAGATGAGATCGAAAAATAATGCAACAAAAAGGGTTCGGGCTATGTAACACGTAGGAAATTCGAGCTTTGCAAGAGGCAATCATCAAATCTAAAGCTAACCAGCAGCTCGGGATTTCATTGGATCCTCACAAAGGGAGCAAAAGGAAATCCCTGGAGGAGGATTTGAAACGGGGCAGGAAGTTGAACAGATAAAGAATTGCAAAGATTGGAGTGAAACTCATTGAATCTGGCCAGTACCCGACAATCAGGGCGACCTTTTCTGAAGCAAATAAGGTTTCCCAATGAAGCTCATATCGTGGAATATTCGAGGGTGCAATCACCCGAGGAAAATAAAAACGCTGGCAAGAAAGATTAAGAAGGAGAAACCTGATGTTCTTTTTTTACAAGAAACTAAATGCAGCTTTGAAACCATGGAGAAGGTGGGGAAAAGGATCTGGAAAGGTTGTAAATTGATTTCAACGAATGCTTTAGGCATGGCTGGTGGCTTAGCAGTCTTATGGCTTCCTCACTATTTGTAATTGACTGATTGGAGAGCTAATCAGTTTTCTATTTCCTGCAATTTTACTATCTTAGATTCAGGGACAAAAGGTACTCTGGTAAATATTTACGGACCCAATGCCTTCCCTCTTAAGCATTCATTTATTAGATTTTTATCTTGGATGGCTGAGCAGGTTGTTACTGGTTCTTGGATAGTGGGAGGTGATTTTAACCTCATATCTTCGCTTAATGAGAAGGGCAGTAGGAGGGTTTTGGATAGATTCCAGTAAGCTTTCAGGGAGCTTATATCCCAAAGCTCGTTCATTGATATTGAGACCAGAAATGGTTGGCATACTTGGAATAACAAACGAGGTGGCCAGCACCTTGTAGCTTCCAGAATTGACAGATTTCTAACTACTGAAGACATTGACCGTGGTACAGGCGAAGTCAATGCCAACATACTACCCTCAGCAGGCTCCGACCATTGGCTCATTTTCCTCCATTGGGATTGGTCAAACAATGTCCTTTATAAACCTTTCATATTTGAGCAGTTTGGTTGGAGCATAAAGACTTCAAAGATTTGGTGGGGCAGTGGTGGCAAGAGCTGGTCCCCCTGGAGGGTACCGGTATGTTCCAATTTCAGAAAAAACTCCAAGCCCTCAAATCCAAAATTCGTACTTGGAACAAGAAGACTTCGGTAACATATTCCAGGATAAGAAAAAGTTGATAGAGGACCTGGAGCAGACCCACCGCAGAGGAATAGATGATGGATGGGATGACGCTTTAAGGGAGCAGGAGCAACATCTGTTGGATCAACTTGAAGCCAGGGAAAGGCAGGAGGAAATTTTCTGGAAACAAAAGTCTAGGAACCAATGGCTCCAAGATGGGGAGAAAAATATGAAATTATTTCATAACACGGTCATTCAAAACCATCACAGATCAAATATTTTCAAGCTCAAAAGGGATGATGGGAATCAAGTGGAAACTAGAGGCGAGATTGAAGATGAACTAGTTAACCACTTTGCTTTGGTCTTAAAGGAAGACAGGGCTGATCGGAGCACTGCTATTTCCCACATCACTCGTCTCATCCCCAGACTAGTCATCGAGGACCATAACGAGTTGTTGAACAAACCTGTGTCTATGCAGGAAGTTGAGGAAGCCATGAATCAGATGGCTCTTGGGAAGGCCCCAGGACCGGATGGTTTTACTACCAATTTCTTCCATTCCTTCTGGGATATGATCAAGGAAGAGGTTCTAGGCATTGTTGAAGAATCCCGCAAGTGTTGTGGGGTTTTAAAAGATTTTAATGCGACCTTTCTTTCTCGTATTCCGAAGGAGGAAGGCGCAGACTCCCCTAGAAAGTTCATACCTATAGCCCTCTGAAATGTCATTTACAAGATCATTACCAAAGTGATTGTTAATAGGCTCCAGCCTCTGCTCCCTATCCTTATTAGCCCGGAGCAGTCGAGATTTGTTGAAGGAAGAAAAATCATGGATGGAATCATTTTGGTTCACGAGACTATCCATTCCCTGAAGCTCACTAAGAAACCTGGCATGCTAATCAATCTGGACTTAGCACAAGCTTGTGATAAGCTTAGCTGGAATTACATGCACATCATCTTGGCTGCCTTTGGGTTTGACAGGACTTGGGTGAACTGTATTATGAATCTAATCTCCACTCCTTTCTTTTCCATCCTGCTCAATGGTTCCCCGTCCAGAATCCTATAGGCCTCTCGGGGAATTCGCCAAGGTGACCCCCTCTCGGCTTTCCTCTTCATCATAATGGCAGAGGGGCTGAGTAAACTCCTGCGGAGCTTAGCAATTAATGGCAGTATCAGAGGCCTGCAACTCCATCCTGGGTGGACAAGAAGATGCACCAACAATTTGTTGACGACACCATGTTAATGGTGCACCCTTCAGTCCAAGAAGCTCATATCTTCAAAAAAGGCTTAAAACTTTTTGAGAAGGCATCGGGGCTTGAATTCAATCCTACTAAGTCTCAAGTTTTCTTCTTTAATACTACTGAAATTACGCAGCATAATATTATGAGGATTTTAGGCTATGTTAAAGGATCTCTTCCTTCCAAGTATCTGGGTGTTCCTATCTCTAAAGGCACCATTCATAAGGTTTCATGGCAAGATTTGATTCATAGGATTCAGAAAAGGATAGCGAGTTGGATGCTCAGACCTGTAAATCTCCCTAGCTGTCTGGTCTTGGTTAAGTCAGTTCTCCAAGCTATGCCCATTTACCTCTTTTCTATGCTCTCTTCCCCAAAATCAGTTCTTAAAGAAATAAGGAGTATTCAACGAAATTTCCTGTGGTTGATGTATAATACAAATTCATTTGGAAGCAAGCAATTTCACCACTTCTTCAAGGCTTGTACAATAGCATAGAATTCTAGATCATATATGCAATATTTCTTATTAGCATCATTCAACTTCTCACTGAAAAATGATATCGCTCTTCTCACTTGGCTCATAATTGTTCCTATCATTGTCCCTCTCTCATCACTATCCACTTGAAACACTTCATCAAAATTTGGAATGTCAAAACTGGTTGTTTTGTTACCTTCTTCTTCAAAATTTCCAATAACTTCATCATTGTTGTGGTCCACTGGAAAGTCCTTATCTTCATGCATTTAGTATGGGTGCACAAATCTCACTGAAATTTTAGATAAATTTCCTATAGAATATCACCAACCCATGGAAGCTTCTCACATCAAAGATGCACTTAGGTGTTGGCTAGTCCAAAATGGCCCTTACGTTGTCGGGATCCATCTCCAAGCCTTCACTAGAAACCTAAAAAACCAAGTACATTAACTCTTCCTTCAATACCATGCACTTATTCAGATTGATCAACAACTTCTCTTCCTTCAATCATTCCAACACCCTTCTCCCATGCTCCAGGTGTTCTTCCTTGGTTCTATTAAAAATCAGAATGTCGTTCAAATACACGACAACAAATTTTCCCAATAACAATTTCAAGTCTTCATTCATGAGCCTCATAAAAGTGGTGGGAGAATTAGTTAACCCAAATGGCATAATTAACAACTCAAACAACCCATCCTTTGTCTTGAAAGCAGGCTTCCATTCATCACCATCCCTTATTTGTATTTGATGGTAACACTCTTCAGGTATATCTTTGTAAAGTATCTAGAGAGACTCAAACAATCCACGAGGTATTCCATCCTTGGTAAAGTAAATCTATAGTTGATAGTGATCTTATTGATGGCTCGTGAATCAATACACATTCGCCATTCACCATCCCTTTTTGGTGTCAAGTGACTATCGATACAACATAAGGGATCAGACTTTCCCATATCAGTAATTTGTCAAGTAACTCCTATACTTCATGATTCACTTATTCCTTCTTTGTTGTGGTCATCTGGTAAGATTACTTATTGGGTAGACTTGATCCTGGTACCAAGGCAAGTTGATGTGCTACACTCCTCAAGGGGGGTAGACTTGCGAGTAAATCATCTACAACAATTTCATTAAATTCCTTCAACAAAGGTTGAATCTCTGGTGGCACAAAATTCACTTTTCCAACTGCTTGGATTCATTTTGGCATGATGGCCAAACAAAAAATTATCCTTATATGTTCTCTCATAAATTCCTTAGCTGAGCATAACATTACTATGTTGCTACTACTACCCACATCTTTCCCATTTTTATTTGGTTCCTCTGCCATTGCATTCTCCAACATTGATTCTAATCGATAGTGTTGTTCATCCTTTTAAACTCATACGCATTTTCCACACCATCATGAGACAACTTTGTGACAAATAACCATGGTCTACCCACCAATACATGGCATGCATCCATATCCACTATATCACACAAGACATGTTTGTTGAATTTCCCAATTTGAATATGCAACTTTAAGGAAATGGATATATGAAGTGGGAAAGTAACTAGCCACTTGGTCTCTGTGAATAGATGATCAAGGTCCAAGTTCATTCTAACCAATGGCCTGGAGGGCATAAGGAAAAAGCATACTAGTGGAAGTTTTTCCCCTTCATCTCTATGATTCGAACAACTAATTTAGTGGAGGAGCAGCTTTTATGGGCATATCATGCCATGGTAGGCACCCTCATCTACGCATTTAAAAGAAGCAATTGCCTCCTCCATGATCTAGTAAAAATGCCTTTTTAATGGGAGCCCAAATTATCAACCTCCTTGCGCCCATTAAATGGAATTAACACTACCTACTTAGTGAAACTTAAATATTTCATGGTGATATAACTATATATAAATAAAAATTATATGTTTTAGAAGTTAATTGCATCTCCTACATTTCATCTTTTTACAGTGTATTCAAATATGTGTGCCTTGAATCATCTCTCCAAGTCAATAGATTATTGTTTTTCCATATTTGCATCACCACTAATGCATCATTAGAGAAGTTATCATTAGCTTGTATGCACTAATAGTTTGGAGGAACTTGTAACTAGTTTAGAAAGTCACAATCGATAGATAGTGGTAGGGATTCATTGAACCCTAGTGGCTTGTGAATGCAAGTGCTCATTGTAATGGTCATAAATTAGTTAGAGGAATGATGGGCTGGTAGGGATTCATTGAGCCCTAGTGGCTTGTGAATGCAAGTGCTCATTGTAATGGTAAAAAATTAGTTAGAGGAATGGCGGGCATTAATGGAAAATAAGGGTTTTGTTATACATGGAGAAAGGAGCATTTATTACCCACCTCTCTCATGCATTAATTGCATTATAAATTAGAGGGTTGTGGGAAGGGTTCAATATCTAATTTATGGTATCTTTTGTGCAAGAACCCATGTCATCTCTAAGAAGTTATGAGTGCATAAATGAGTCAAAGGAGTGAAGCTACTTCAACCTCCTTACTCATCATTAGTGTTGGAATTTTGTTTTCATTGTACTTGTAAAATGTTTGTTTGTTTGTTTGTTTGGGGGTTTTTATATTCTTTATTTTGAAACATTTTGTTTAAAATAAAGTACTTTTCAACAATAAAGTCTTGCCAAAATTTGTATCCTTCAATAATAAGGGCCCATCACAATCTCTAATTTTAAAGGGAAGAGAGGTCTCTCTAAATCTATATAGATTAATGAAATTATGGGAGAAATCACTAAATATCATACTAAATATCATGTCTACAAATAAATCACTAAACATTGTGTATGTAGTACCTTTGATAATGTAAATAAGGCTCATTCAAATTTCCATGTTTATTTTCAAGGCTTTGTCTCCAAGGCCTTCCAGAGTCCAACTTCTAAGTCTTTTAGTTGTTGTTGCTAATGTAATTTTTTCAAGGAGGAATCGATGCAACTTGCAAAATGGAAAGTGGTTGAAAGTTGGAAATTGGAATGTATAATTTTATATAAAATAAAGGTGCTAATAGAGTTAATAGTAATATAATGATGTTTTAGAAATTTTGTTTTCGCCATAAAAAAGAGAAGCATATGTAATCAAGTGATAAAATCATATAAGGTTTATTTTTATAGTAAGTTGGTTATAGGAGGAAAGAGCCAACAATTGTATTTTTTTAGCATTTACATTTTACAAACTTTGAAAGATTTTATTTAATGCATATATTAAATCCACATCATAGACGTTATATTTTGTTTATATATGGAACCCTTTGTACATTGCCCTTAAATTGCTTTATAAAAGTGGAAATGTAATGATTGTCATTATCGTTTATTTTAAATTATTTTATTATATCTC
Organism: Larix kaempferi; assembly: GCA_027924585.1. Taxonomy (NCBI): domain Eukaryota; kingdom Viridiplantae; phylum Streptophyta; class Pinopsida; order Pinales; family Pinaceae; genus Larix; species Larix kaempferi. Next base: position 5,929,214 of record BSBM01000459.1, on the reverse strand, counting down.
ATTAATATTAATGTAATCACTAAGGTTTGATATAGACATATTATACATTTATTTAAATTATTTTATTATATCTCATTAATATTGATATATTTAGTGATGTTTGGTATAAATATATTATATATTGATATACAAAATTAATTAATACTAAATAACATGATATATAATATATAAAAATGAGATTTGCCATAAAATTGTCACTATTAAAATCAAAATTTAATAATAATTATGAAATTTTCAAATTTAAAATTCTCAATTTTAAAATCAAAATTAATAAATGTTAAATTGAATCACACTTCATCAAATTGAAAATTATATTTTTGAATTGAAAATTATTCAAAATTTAAGATTTTGAAATAAATAATAACATTTTTAAAAACTAATGTTATGATCACTTTCAAAACCTAATTTCATTAAAAAAAAATTAACATTAAAAAAATCACAAATTTAAAATGAAACCATATATTTCTCTAGCAAGGCAATTTTACAATGTATAATCTTAGCTCATCAAAGACCAAAAGCAATCTTCTACGAACGACTCATTCTTGCTCATACCGAACCCTTAATCTGATACATATAAAACATTTATATTAAAACCCAATTGCAATTTACCCTTTGTATTCAAACCCAATTTCAATTTACCCTCAACGGAATCATTGAATACAACATGCAATACCAAACTCATTGTGAAACCGGAACTGGCTACATACTTCTACCATTCATGAAGGGAAATATTCACCACAGCATCTACCCTCAATTTCAATTTACCCTCAACGGAATCATTGAATACAACATGCAATACCAAACTCATTATGAAACCAGAACTGGCTCCATACTTCTGCATACAATACCAAACTGATTCTAAAGTCGGAAGTGGCTGCATAGTCCTGCATCTATGTATTATTACGAAGCAATACCATGGCAGATTTTAGGAGGGATCGAACAACCATGTAACTCTCCAACTCGGACGGCATCTTCATCACTCCCTCCAGTGCCTCGTTCAGTTCTGATATTCATTTCTGCATCTTGTAATACCATGGCAGACTTTACTAGCGATAGAACGGCCGTGTAACTCTCCAACTCGGACAGGAGCCTTCTTCAATTCCGATATCTTTTCTATTTCGATTGTAGATCTGTCCTTCTTCATAACAGCTATCAGAAGCTCGATGCTGAATCTCCTGATGCTCGGAACCTCCCTTGCTGGACGTGGGTGCTCGCGGAAGACCTCCACCAATTTTGAAATCAGCGATGCCTTTATTTCAGCCCTCCGTTCATTGAAGACATGTTCGAAATCCAAGTTGGTCATAACCTGGAAGATCTGAGCAGCCAGTCCTATATAGCTGCTTCCTGATGCTCGCCCTCTTTCTCCATGACAAACCCCACAACCTGTAAAAATATCACAAGCAAAAAATTAATCTATAGCATGAATATGCTTTGCTATTGAACTGCAGTGGAAGGCTTTAATTTTTAAATGAGCGAATTGAATGCAAACTTCAACCTGCGCTGCCGTTGCAGTGATTTGATCCCTAAATTGAATGCAATCTGCCTCTGCCTATGCAAGCAGATTCCGAAGTACTCTCGCTACATGAATACCTTGCACCGGGTCGTTCAGCACGGAGATCAGGCCTGCAATCGAATTCGGATGACCCACCAAGTTAATGCTCATTATTATTTCACAGTTTTGCTTATTTTCGAGTGAAAGAAATCCCAGGGCTTCTCCTTCCTTGATGACGAGCTCCTTCGTTTCAGCGCTATTATCAATCCTCAGTTAAAGACTCCCCTCACGGCGTTGCTCGAGTGAAGACTGGTCGAATGAAAATAGGGTGTCGGTCGAGTGAAGAGAGGGCGATCAAAAAATACGATCATGGAGGGAAATCCAAATTTGATTCAATTGCAGGACGGGACGATTTTGGAGGCCATGGCACGGTAGTTTGCAGCTCGAGGACGTCAAATCCATCCCCATCAACTGAGCCCTGTGTACGTATCTCAGACTCTCGACGGCCCCGCAATTTGTGAAAAAAATGTCGGTGAATGGAAAAACGGAGAGAGTCAAACAGGGAGGTTCTGGACCCACCTTCCCAGCTAGCTTATCCCGCCTGAACGTACAGGCGAGATAAGCTCAGCCGTATGGATTTTCTTGAAATTTTACCACAAACTGCGCTCAGGGTTTCATGAAAGTCACCATCTGACTCACTATAACCATGGTGTCGGTAAATTAGATTATAACCAAAACTTTTGTAATTGATAAATTAGGTTTTTAAATAAACTCTTAAAATTACAAAGATAATTTGGGAAAAATTAATCAAAATTCATCAAAAGTTAAGAACATGAGTACTCACATTGTAACCAATCAATTATTGTATTAACTAATGATTAACACAACTAAACTTTAGCTAAATGAAATCAAAACTACACAAGCCATTGAAATTATTTATATATATATATATATATATCAATGAGGAGGATGCGATGAATTAGACTTGATTATATATATATATCAATGAGGAGGATCTGATGAATTAAACTTGATCATTATTCTAATCCTTTTCAATTTTTAATCATTAATTTTATTGATCATATATATATGAATGAGGAGGATCCCATGAATTAGATGTGATCATTATTTTAATCTTTTTTCGATTTTTAATAATTAATTTTATAAACTTCATTGATTTATGCATGATCACAACGAGACATCAATTTGATGTATGAGACCCCCTTGTTTGTGGGACAAGGGACCCCCTCTACCGAGGGATTAAAGACTACAAAGGTGTATATACCCTACCCCCTCTAGGTAGGGTATTGTTATAATTAAATTAGATATAATGTTAAATTGTATCCAAGGGATGTTGACTTTCTTGATTGACTAGAGATTTCTCTTCCGAGTTTTGTTTACATGTCTTGATATTGTATAACAAAGGCTAAGTTTTTCTAGCTTTGGGGAAAAAATTAAAGAGGGCATTCCCATTTACAACCTTAGTGAATTTGAGTGGAAGGTTAAATTGTATCTTGAGGTAGTCTTTGGTTTCATGATGAACAAAAGGGATGATGACTTTCTTGCATACATTGTCTAGGTTTAGGTTGAAACTACCTTTTTGTCTTAGAGTATGACCTACAAAGTCTACTCCCATACATATCACCAATAGGTTATTTCAAGGGGATGGGTTTTGTTTGCACACAATGATGAAATTACACATCAAGATCTTGATTATATCAATAGAAGCAAGACCAATAACCCCGAGTATTTGCAAGTTTTTTCTTGCTTTGGAAAAAAATGAAGAGGACATTCCCATTCAACCTTGATTCTAGCCCCTTTATCTCATGGCCTAAAATTGTTAGTATTATTGAACTAGTTGACTATCAACATATTGCATAGTTCTTATGTCCCATAGAGATTACAATTATGAAGTTCTCACTCTTCAAACTTAAAGTCATTGTCTAGCCAAAGATTCCTATCCAACGAGACCTCTATTTGACAATTACAACACTTATTGAATAAGCAATAACATAAGTATTAGATGGCTAGAAAAAAAGCTTCATGTTCTCACTCAAAACCTATTACAAAAGCCAATGTATTTAAATATATTATCAATCGTATTTCCAAAATCTGCGTTGACTTGATTCATTGCACTAGTCATTTTTATAGCAATTCTATAAATATATGTATAAATACATTAGAGCAATACTCACTAAAAATGTTGAAGGTTTGTAAGTTATCAAAGTTTTATATTTTGATTTTTTATCTAATATATTTTGTACCTTGTTTACTTGTCCAATTAAGATGTAACCTTTTTTTGTTTATGCTTCTTAATATCAAAACCATTTTTATTTTTTAATTACAATTGGTTTTGGTTTTGAAATTGGCTTGGCTAGCATATTTAGTTACAATATGTATAATCTATTATGAATAACAATATTCAACCACTAACGGGTGAGTAAATTACCATCTAAGTTTTGTATTTTCATTTTTATTAAATATATATTGTGTACTTTGTCTTTTTGTCCAATTAAGATTATGATTGTGTAATTTTTTTATTGATTTTAATACTAATTATTTTTATTGTTTATCATTTTATTTTTTAATTGCAAATGGTTTTGATTTTAAGATTGGTTTAACTAGCATATTTATTAGCCATTTTTATAATATATATATATATAATAGTCACACATTATATTTAAAATGTATTTATAGTTAAAATTACACATTTTTCAAAAAAATCTCTTTATGGTAAAAGATAATATTTACTTATTTCAAAATTATAGTTTTTATGAAATGTTAATATCACAAAACTTTGTATATATATATATATATATATATATATAAATTAAAAATTTTGATATATGTATAAATAATTAAGTTTGTGTTTATATAGATAATGGAAATAGATATTGACTTTAGTTGACAAGTTAATTATAGTGAATTTTTTCATATCAAACCAATCAGAATTGTTATAAGTCATTTGATGTTTTCTTACAATAAACAAAGGCTAGAGCTTATAGTTATTTGGAAACAATTTTCATATTATTAAAGTTAATAACCTTTATTACCTCAATTTGATAAGTGAATATTAGAATTCTAATTATTCATAATTTTTCAAATATATGTTTAGTTTTAAATCAATGTATTTTTCATTCTAAATTAAATTATTAAAATTCAAACTTTGTATAATGTTGCCTCTAGCTTACAAAAAAACTTCATTACAATAAATTATTGATTGATCACCACAATTTTATAATTTAACCCATAATTATTATTTTAATCTTTTATTATGTATGTAGTTCACATGGGATGTTTTTGTGATCATGAGTGAACAAGCTGCAAAGTTCCTCTCTCCATCTTGATAAAATAAATTATTAAGGAGGTATGATTTCTATTACATGTGATTTTGATTTTAAAGTATGATTAGCATTATGATTTCATGAACATTATTTATTTTTTGTTATTAATTTCAATATAGGAAGAAATAGAAGTTTCCTGTGCCGATGTGATTTGAGAGGAAGAAATAGAAGGCTTACTTAAAGGGATGACAAAATAGTTAGAAGGGTTAGGTTGGTCCTTTAAGTTTGAGGGGAATAAAATAGTATCCTGAAGGGCCCCTTATTTCCCATTTCGAATTTGGATACTATTGTAATGATCCATTTATTAAGTTTGATAAACAAGAGCTGTAGCAGCTTGAGTGTTATGTAAATTCTGAGTATTTGAATTAAAGAAGTGACTCACCTGGACAGACGAAAAAGAGTCTTGAAAAATAACCTTGGTTCTCGATTTCGATCTGGAGTTGGAGAATATTATCCCCAATTTTTCCCCTTTCACAAGGAGAGAGTGGATTGGAATAAAGAAAGACAAAAGAAAGATGTGTAGAGAGGTGTGAGAAAAATAAATTTTTGAATTCTTGTTTCTTATTATTTGTAAAAGTAGGATTTTTTAGTGCACGCTAGCATGTGCATGTGTGTGTGAATGAAATATTTGAATGAAGAAGTTGGTTATATAATGTTATTCACTACTAAAACATTTTCAATACAAAACATTTTTTCCAACATTTTATTTCTTTAAGACATGTAGAAGGAATGGAGTGCACTTATTGCATTGCTAATACAAACACATTGTTCTAGCATTTTGTATCTATGATACTAATATTTTGCTAGATTTCTCTCACTTAGTTCCATATTTATTTTTCATTTGAATCATATCAAAAGAATAGAGTGTACTTATTGTTACAAAGTTCTTAGTGATGTTCAAAAATTTCATGATTGCTATTGACATTTGGATATCTCTATCCAATGTTCAATTTCTCTTAAATCCATTAAGGTTAATCCATGCTTGAAATGTTCTAAATGCCATTTACATAGTTAAAAATTTTGGAGGTGGTTTTTAGGCATCTTATGATGTTTGGAAAAGAGACATCTTATAACCACCATTTTCTATGTATCTATTAACTTGTTATTAGTTTTATATAAGATGTTACCTCTATTTCAAATTTTATGTTTTGTAACTTTAATATTTTCGTATCATAATATATACTTAAGAGTTATTAAAGTTTGCTAAGAGATGTGTTTGAAGGTGATTAAAAGTACAACTTACACACTATGAAAATGATTATAAATTGTCTCAAATATATAATTAATTTATTTTTTATGAAAATATTTAAAATTATAAAGTTCAATGGCTAAATAAATTTTATGGAATGAATATATTTAAATTTTATGGCTAAGTTATTTATTTTTTATGAAAATATTTAAAATTATAAAGTTCAATGGCTAAATATATTTTATGGAATGAAGCCTAAAAGTTCAACGGCTAAATAAATTTTACGGCTAAATAAATTTTATGGAATGAAGCCTAAAAGTTCAATGACTTTTATGGAAAGAAGAGTTTGAAAAATAATATATTAGAAGTTTAAATCATAAAATTTAATTCATAGAAAAAATACTTTGAAAAATAATATATATTAATAAATTTAAACCATAATATTTAATTCATAGATTTTTTTTTTAAATATATAAAAATAAAGAATTTGAAAAAATTCAAGGACAAATTGAGTGAATCTTGTTTTCAAGAGTTAGTTAAACTCTCGAGATTTGATAAAGAAATATTGCATTGGCTTAACATATTGCCCAAGTAGTGTGAACTATGATCAACAAAGAAGAATAGTCCTTGATAGAATCCTGCAATGAATTTCTGAATTTATTATAATACCAGTCAAACTTGTATTAATCAGATGCCCCGGTGGTTTCAAGGAGTGCTAAATCTATTTCTACACTCAAAAAAATGATTTGAGCATAGGAAAAAATCGAAGCCTCCTTCAAGAAGAAATGAAGATTTTAATTGGTAAAAGTGACTATTCAAACTAACTAAAAATGTGTCCAGTATTTATGCATTCCTTTTCACATATTGGTTCATCCAATGAAATAAAGGAACCGAGTTTACTTGACATATATATATATATAGAGAGAGAGAGAGAGATTTTGTAACGATCGATTTTATAATGATATAATAATTTATGTGGATTACAATATTATGTGAGTTACTCAATTATCTATTAGGGAGTTACTCAATTATCTATTAGGGAGTTACTCAATTACCTATTAGATTGTAAGAATTTCAAAGTGGAGTGGATTATTACTATTGGATTGCAATGATTTTATTTGTTGTGTGCTTTAATGTTGGATATATAATATCAACAACCTCTTATATAGATTAGAATGTGGTTTAAGTTGACTAATTAAATGAACATTAATCACTAGATTATATCACTGTACTAACTTGATATTAGACTTTTACAATTAGATTAGGTTATATTGGTTTTAGTTGTTAGACCACTCTTCATAGCTTGTAATGTATGGTCCATAACAATATATTGTCTTATGGTAGATCATAATGACCCATAACAATATGTTGTCTCGTGGTAAATCATAATATATTAAATTTAGCAATCAAGTGAATAATCGTCAATGTATAACAACTTAATATTAAAGTACAATTAAACCAAACAAACTAATTTTTGCATTTCCCAAATATATAATTTTACCGGAGAGACAAGTTATTATAATTGATTGTTAGCTTGGGGAGAGTTCTTACAACATTGTATACAAAGATATCTATAATTATAAAGGTGTTTTTCTCACCCTCTGCGAGGTTAAATTTAGCAATCAAGTAAATCATGGTCATTGTATAACAACTTAATATTGAAGTACAATTAAACAGAATAGATATTTAATTTATTTTTAAAAAAATCCAATTTCATTTTTTGTATATTACTTTATACACACACTTTAAAATAATTTTAAATTTGAATTGAAAAAAATCAACTTTATTATTAATTAATAAGAAAAATCCATTATTAATAATACATTATACATAGTATATATATAATGCTAAATGCAGTAAGCTAAGGACATCAAGAGTAGATGTGTCCGCTATGTGAAAGGATATTTTCTTTGGTTGGCTAGTTTCCCAACTACCAGAAGCTTCATAATTCCATATTTGAAATTAAGCAATGAAAAGTTATACAGAAGCTTCATATTTCCATATTTGAAATTAAGCAATAAAAAGTCTTTATAACTTAAGGTTGTTATATTCCCATACTTGAGAATGAGGAATAAAAAAATAATAAATATAATGGGTGGGAAACATAGATTGAAAGGCAAAATATATGCATTTTGTGTACGAGAGATTGAGAACCTGTACATTCTAAATTAACATATCAATAATGATTCTTTATTTGTGAGATAAAAATACAGAGCTTTAACTTAAAAAAAAAGTGCATTTTGTGTGTAAATGGGTGAAAAACATAGATTGAAAAAGATTGTCCGTTCAATAAAGAGTATTGAAGCAACATCCAAAATATTTGCATTTTGTGTGTGAGAGATTGAGAACTTGTACATTCTAAATTAACATACTCTCTATCTGTAAGATAAACATACAAAACTTTAACCAAAAAAGTATACATTTTGTGTGTGAGAGATTGAGAACTTGCACATTCTAAATAAACATATCAATAATGACTCTATTTGTGAAATAAAAATAGAGAGCTTTAAAGCTGGCTGCCACCCAGAGCAAGCAGAAGCTAATTAAAACTAAAAATATGTTAAATAAGTCTTTTTAAATTAAAGTTCCTTTTAACTATTAATATAAGGAAATAAAAATAAAAGCTTGGTCTTTTTAAATTAAAGTTTTCTTAATAAAAAAGGTAGGCTGCTAGTGTAATGTCATCCAGCACAAGCAGAAGCTGATCAAAGCTCAAAATAGGCGAGCTGGATTAAGCCAAGGCCAGAAGCTAATCAAAGCTGAAAATAGGCGAGCTGGATTAAGCCAAGGCCAAAACACTTGTAGCCAAACAACCAAATCTGCGTTCCATCTTTTTAGATCATTTTTCATTCGCATAGAAAAACAATGTAACATCCACTCCATTTTTTAATTGGATTGACATTTAAGTTATGTGTTTTAAAAGGCATATAACGAACAGGTTAAAGTTTATAGCTCAAAATAGGCGAGCTGGATTAAGCCAAGGCCAAAACACTTGTAGCCAAACAACCAAATCTGCGTTCCATCTTTTTAGATCATTTTTCATTCGCATAGAAAAACAATGTAACATCCACTCCATTTTTTAATTGGATTGACATTTAAGTTATGTGTTTTAAAAGGCATATAACGAACAGGTTAAAGTTTATAAAATTATAAACTTGTAAGTTTTAAATTGCAACAACCATATTGAAATCTTGAAATTATGAATCATAATTGTGCCAATTATAAACTTGAAATTTTGAAATTCCAATAGGCATGATTATTAAAAATTGTGCCAAAAACCATTTTTTAATTGGATTGACCGCTAACTAAATGCCCGTAGTTTAAAGAGACCTATGGTATCTAGGACACCATAAAAAATATTTGTGAAATCTTCCTATAATGAATGTACTCTTTACTGAATCTCCCTAAGACTTAATAAGTAATGATAATATCTAATAGCAAGTTAAATAGATTCAAGTATGAGTTGCAGAATAATATGATCTATCTATTTGGTGGATATGGTAATAACATATGTTTTTGCAAACACCATATCAGATAATCTTTTTTCTCCTTCAAAACATAAATTTATCAGTCCTGCAGCTCTAGTAGGACCGTGTGTTAAAAACCATTTGCAAGTTGAACAGATTCAAGTATAAGTTGCAGAATAATATGATCTATTTGGTGGAAATGGTAATAACATAAGTTTTTGCAAACACCATATCAGAAAATCTTCTTTCTCCTTCAAACCATTGTAAGGAAATTAATCAGTACAGATAATCTTCTTTCTTCTTCAAAACAATGTAACGAAATTTATCACTGTCCTGCAACTCTAGTAGGACTGTGTTAAAAACCATTTGCTTGGGAAAAACCAGATATAATTGAGAGTTTAGACAACGTATGGAATAATCCCAGTTTAAAATTTATAGAAATGAGATGCTAAAATGGTATCACTGTTCCTTCTGTATATGACAGTAGGTCAACAAATGGGATCATAAATAAAAATTGATCCAAGGCAGTTCAAAATGGTATAGTACAATCAGCTTTGTTCTTTGCAAATTCCATTTAATGCTTGTGCGGATTTGAATGAAAAAGGAACACAATATCTCAATGTAGGTTTAACACATCCAATCAACATAACATTTGTTGCAGCTGAAGTACTTGTTGCTCAGGTGACAAAGAATTTATCTGTTCTGGACTAAGACTCGTCACTTGTTGCAGCAATGCAGATTCTACTTCTGGAAATTTGTAAAAATGAGATGCTCACAATGTATCATTGTTCCTTCTGTATATCACAGTAAGGTCAACAAATGGGAACCGAAATGAAAATTGTTCCAAGGCACTTCAAAATGGTATAGTACAACGGTACAACCAGCCTTGGTCTTTGCAAATTCAATTTGATGCTTGTGCGGATTTGACTGAAAAAGGAACACATTATCTCAATGTAGGATTCACACATCCAATCAACATAACATTTGTTGCAGCTAAAGTGCTCAACTGTCTGAAGCCTCAGAAGCCATTCCACCATCCGCAGCTATGTAGCGTTGCTTGCTTCCATCTATATTAGGTATCCCTACAGAAGTAGATGAAACTGTTGCCAAGTCCCTACATACACCACCAACTGATTGTGGGACCTGACACCAGGATACATCAGGAAAGCCACCCAATCCTTGGACCAAATTATTAGATCCTCTTCCCACTCGGAGTGTACCTAATTGGAGGGAAGTGGGAACCAGCATTGCTTAAAAAGTTGCTTGGGATTGTGCTTCAGCAAATTGCGGCAGAGCCTGCCTGTAGAGCTGTGCCAACTGTACTAAAAAACCCTTATCTGCAAATAGTCAAAATCTAAGGAGTCTCAGAATGCCAATTGGAGAAAAAGTTTTTGACCTAAACTGTTTTTTAGAACCAACTTACCTGATAAGTCTTCCGTGGTAGAGTGGGCGGTGGAGGTTGGGTGTGTTTCTGGAAAGGAATCCCCAATGCACTCTGAGGATGGTTTCCTGGCTGCTACCAAAAAGCATCATTTCAAACAGCTGAAAAACCCATGAAAACGTATACCTTAAATCTGCCAAACTAATACGAAGGGGCTCCTCACCAACATAGTTTGTTAATGACATCAAGCCTGAAGATATAATATGTATAGCTTGCTCATCACTCCCCCTCAAATGAACTGAATGAATAAAGGTATCTAATGGCATCAACTGTCATACCTGAAAAGGTGCCTCTGATGACAGTTGCTGTGGCACACTTGATCTTTTGAACCCCATATTCTGAGTTGGCTGATTTTGCACCTGACCTGCAGGTAGAAGAGAGTGCAACAATGGCCTTGGGTGGTGACGGTTGATGTAGACTCCCCAGACTTGGCTAGTTGGAAAGTTATTGAGGCTGACCTGAATGAATAGGAGGAACTTGTACAGTGTGTGGAGACTGCAATGAAGTTTGTACTGGAAAATTCGAACTTTGAGATGCCTATTGTAGAGACTGCAATACTCTGGCTCTTGAGAATGAGATGGTTGGATAACCTGAACTGAAGGCTGCACTGGAGGTGGTCGCATTAACTTCCAAATTGGAATGTTTTGGGGTTGAGATTGTTGTAACAGTTGGGCCTGACCATGCCACCCAACCTGCATCTGGGCTTGCTTCCCCATTTGAATCTGATTTTGTGCTAAATGTATCTGACCCTGTCAACCGGACTATATCAGAGAATCATTAAACTACACAGTTTGTCAAAGAAATAAACCCTGCAGACATAATATGTATAGCTTGCTAATCACTCCCCCTCATTAACTGAACTAAATGAATAAAGGTATCTAATGGTATCAACTGTCATACCTGAAAAGGTGCCTCTGATGACAGTTGGTGTGGCACACTTGATAGTTTGAACCCCATATTCTAAGTTGGCTGATTTTGCACCTGACCTGCAGGTGGAAGAGATTGCAACAATGGCCTTGGTTGTTGTGGTTAGTGGCGGTTGATGTAGAATCCCCAGACTTGGCTAGTTGGGAGGTTGTTGTGGCTGACCTGAATGAATATGATGAACTTGAAGCTGTACAGTGTGTGGAGACTGCATTGGAGTTTGCACTGGCAAATTCAAACTTTGAGATGCCTATTGTAGAGACTGCAATACTCTGTGGCACTTGAGATTGAGATGGTTGGATAACTTGAACTGAAGGCTGCACTGGAGGTGGTTGCATTAACTACCACATTGGAATGTTTTGGGGTTGAGATTGCTGTAAAAGCTGGGCCTGACCTTGCTCACAACCTGCATCTGGGCTTACTTCCCGGTTTGAATTTGATTTTGTGCTAACGTATCTGACCCTGTCGACCAGACTATGCCAGAGAATCATTCACCTACACAGTTTGTTAATGATATCAAGCTGAATATATAATATGTATAGCTTGCTCATCAATCCCCCTCATTCACTGAACTAAATGAATGAAGGTATCTAATAGTATCAACTGTCATACCTGAAAAGGTGCCTCTGATGACAGTTGGTGTGGCACACTTGATGGTTTGAACCCCATATTCTAATTTCTGAGTTGGCTGATTTTGCACCTGACCTGCAGGTGGAAGAGATTGCAACAATGGCCTTGGTTGTTGTGATAGTGGCGGTTGAAGTAGACGCCCCAGACTTGGCTGTTTGGAAGGTTGTTGAGGCTGACCTGAAATAATAGGAGAAACTTGAGGCTGTACAGTGTGTGGAGACTGCATTGGAGTTTGTACTATCAAACTCAAACTTTGAGATGCCTATTGTAGAGACTGCAATACTGTCTGTGGCACTTGAGATTGAGATGGATGGATAACCTGAACTGAAGGATGCACAGGAGGTGGTTACATTAACTGCTGCATTGGAATGTTTTGGGGTTGAGAATGCTGTAACAGTGGGCCTGACCGTGCTGCCCAACCTGCATGTGGGCTTGCTTCCCAAGTTGAATCTGATTTTGTGCTAAACGTATCTGACTCTGTCCACCAGACTATATCAGAGAATCTGGGTGGAAATTGGGCACCTGGAAATGTGTCATAAAGAACATTTATTAACTATTATGAACTATATACTCCATTTGAAAGAAATTCCATAGTCAATGATACCAAATTTAAGAGAAAATTGAAAATACCATTTGTGAAGACACCATGCCAAGCATTATATGTGCCTGAAACATTCAGAGACAGAAAACAATGTAGTTATAAATGAATAACACTTGGAAAAGAAACACCGAGTACACCTAGAAATCAGTTTGACTCGGCAAGGCAAACATTGTTTTTTACCCCTTTTAGCATATACAAATACACACTGCTATAAGTCAATTTTTATGCATACAAAGATAATAATGATCGATGCATGAGTGGCTAATGTTGTATCTAAAATAATCATATCAAGGCATTGACAACAGTTAAAAGATCTTATTGAGTTTAGAAGGCAACTCAACCTGCTCTTGAACACTAGCCTCCGCAAGGCAGCACCCATAGGAGGAATTGGCAACATAGCCTGATGTTGGCAAACCCCATATGTGGGTAGTAATTGTTAAAGATTAGTTTCCTTTCACCTGAAACAGATTATCACTAATGAAGAATTAATACATTGCTAGTTCACAATGAATGCATGCTCAAGCAAGTACAAGTATGCAATTACCAATACAATGTATTGTCTATGCAATGGGCATTCATGGGAAGTTATATGACCAGCTTGCAAACCTCCCAATGGAGAACTAGTCCAAAGGTGAGCTGCTCTTGAACAGTAGCCTCCGCAAGGCATCGTCCATAGGAGGAATTGGCAACATAGCCTCATATTGGCAAACCCCATATGTGGACAGTAATTGTTAAAGATTAGTTTCCTTTCACCTGAAACATATTATCACTAATGAAGAATTAATACATTGCTAGTTCACAATGAATGCATGCTCAAGCAAGTACAAGTATGCAATTACCAATACAATGCATTGTCTATGCAATGGGTATTCATGGGAAGTTATATGGCCAGCTTGCAAACCTCCCGATGGAGACCTAGTCCAAAGGTGAGTGCCATGTCTTCATCTCTACCCCATCAAACAGACTATGAATTAACACCCCATCATATACCAGGATAACTAACATTAGCACCTCAGAGACTATTACCTAGCAACACAACTCCTTCATCCTCACTGTAATTTCACAAAACCCCTATGTGCTAAACCCAGGTAAACCATAGGCACACTAAAAGGCAGGGCTTATATGATGACAATGGGGAGCAGATATAGATACAAGTGTGTACCAGTTTCCACTAGCTAGGTCTACATGTACTAGGCATTGACCACATGACCAATCCACGTCCACAATGCATTTCAAAATAAAAAAATCACCCTACAACATTTCAACTATGGCGCATGCTGGTACAATTTACATGCAACTATAAAACTGCAACATAATCACTGATGCTACCAAGAATAAATGTCACAATCACCATCATGTGAAAAATCATAAACTAGGCCATGAAAAATAGACCAATAAATGAACCATTGTCCATAACATTACACAATAATTAGCACCAAGGGCTAAGCTCAATTTGTTGATACTTGTGTGAAATTTACAGAGGTCTCCAGATCAAGTCCTATTAGGCCCTTTGGGGTTACCAGCCGCTTTTGAGGCTGGCGGTCAATCCACCTTCCATCCAGAAATTCCGAGGAAGAAGGGGGAGCACTCTGCCAGGGCTGGCCTAGTACTAACACCCCCATTCTTCACTTAAGTGTGTGCGGTTGGGATGAGATCATTTCCTTGGAAAAAGAATTATAACAAGAAGAATAAGAATAATCATGAACTGATCAAAAGGGCAAAATATATATCGGAATGCAATAATAGGCCACTAATCTAGCTTCAAATATGACCCTATAAACTTACAGGTTATTGTCTACAGTCCCAACCAATATAGTCCAAAGTCCAGAAATTATAGTTGAAAAGACTCACTATAGTAAGATGCATTTGAAAACACCTAAAAATCAAGGTTGTTGCACAATCTAACAACACCTCATATATATTATACACGTTGTGGTGCATATTAAGATGCAAATGGACACCTTTCTTGCCCAGGATTTCACCAAAAAAACAAAGACAAGACAATGATGCATTGATTCACTCGTGAGGTTGATGGAGAGTACTAGGTTCCATTCCTGACATGTTCTGCTATGCTCAAATGGCATGAGTTTTAGGAGGTCGGGTGTTAATCCCAACCAAATTTGGTAAAATTAATACCCCTCAGATCTAGGGAAATATATATGTTCTTTATGAAATTGTAACGGGGAGACACCCCTCAAATCACGTGTTTTATATGAGAGAGAGAGATGTAATGGAAATTGTTTTATAGACAACAAGAAACCAAAATTTGTACTATGGAACTCCCCAAAAACATCATATTACATGCTATTTTTTCACAAATTTTTTATACATCTAAATGATCAAATGTATCAATGCTAATATTGAGGTAACAAGACGTTGAGAACAGTATAAAGAAGGAAGGGTTGCACAAGTGGTCACCAAAAGCGGTCACACCTGTCGTAGTACAGGATGGCAAATAAATGTGGTCATTCAACCTTAATCCATCGCGATCAAGTGAGGGGAAGGACCACGCACCCTCATGATATGACAGTTATGTTAACTGCAAGAAAAGGATCATAAACAGGTTGTTTCCTCCTTTTCCAGTGTTAAGAGCTAGAAGTCACATTACCATGTCAGGTGGAACAACTGAAGAATCATAGCAAGTGGCCACCAAAAGCAGTCACACCTGTCGTAGTACAGGATGGAAAATAAATGTGGTCATTCAACCTTAATCCATCGCGATAAAGTGAGGGGAAGGACCATGCACCCTCATGATATGACAGTTATGTTAACTACAAGAGAAGGATCATAAACAGGTTGTTTCCTCCTTTTCCAGTGTTAAGAGCTAGAAGTCACATTACCATGTCAGGTGGAACAATTGAAGAATCATAGCAAGTGGCCACCAAAAGCGGTCACACCTGTCATAGTACAGGATGGCAAATAAATGTGGTCATTCAACCTTAATCCATCGCGATCAAGTGAGGGGAAGGACCATGCACCCTCATGATATGACAGTTATGTTAACTGCAAGAGAAGGATCATAAACAGGTTGTTTCCTCCTTTTCCAGTGTTAAGAGCTAGAAGTCACATTACCATGTCAGGTGGAACAATTGAAGAATCATAGCAAGTGGCCACCAAAAGCGGTCACACCTGTCATAGTATAGGATGGAAAATAAATGTGGTCATTCAACCTTAATCCATGGCGATCAAGTGAGGGACCACGCACCCTCATGATATGACAGTTATGTTAACTGCAAGAGAAGGATCATAAACAGGTTGTTTCCTCCTTTTCCAGTGTTAAGAGCTAGAAGTCACATTACCATGTCAGGTGGAACAATTGAAGAATCATAGCAAGTGCATGTGGATAAGGTGTTAATAATGGAGATAAAATAATGGCTTCACTCTTATGATGCATTTGTTGCTATTGTTGCTTGCTTTTATCTCCCTGATGTCTAATGAAAGACTCGGTTTAGTTCTAGTTACTAGGCTTTTTTGAGGCTATTGTTAAGATATATTGATGTTAATACCCTGAGTAATAAGAGCATTATAAGCAACGAGGCTTACACAAGTGGTCACCTTTGTCATGGGTACAAAATGGAAATTATGCCTGGAGCTCCACATCAAACAAGCAGGATCAAATAGGGTGAAATACCATGCACCCTCATGATATGGCAGTGATGGATATTAACCCTAGTAGGAGGATAAGAGACAGGTCGTTTCACCCTTCTGCGAAAATGAATGGCTAGAAATCACATTATTGTGTGCAGTAGTAGGATGGAAGAATCAGAGCCAGTGCGAGTAAATAAGCTGTTGAGAATAGAGGAAAAGGTATGGCTTCAATTTTCTGATATATTTGTTGCGTTTTTGGCTTGCTTTCATCTCCTTCCTGTTTAGTTAGAGATCTATGGCTTGGTCTCAAGACAGGTAAGCACCTCCCTAGAATCCTTAACTTCAGTGTTGTAAAGGTGTAGGCATCACACTTAACTCCTCCCTGCCCAAGTGGCACTGTTAAATCTATGGATGTTTATTCACTGTCAATTGCTAAGAGGCAGGACTCAAATTGTTTTTGACTAGTTAGAGCATTTCTTTGTTGTCCGTGAATGCTTTATTAGACTGCATTCTTGATCCACAATTTGTGCTCCTTGTGATACCTAGACTATGATGTGGTTTTGGTCTAAGCTTCAATCTTGTAACTCTTGGTTTCTTGCCTAAATACTTTATCAAGAAAAAGGTAAAGGTGCACTTGGAAGGATGGGAGGAATTGCAGAAGGTCATTGATCAATATAGTATGCGCACGGAAGCCCAACTAGAGTTGATTGACACAAATGGCAAAACGATGTATATAGGATGGTGTGAATGATGTTGAAATCCAACCCTCTTAAAAACCCTTGGAATACTAGAGTTGGGCACACTCTTTCCCAACCTTTTAGGAGGCCAATTTGTTTTTCTCATTGCTATATATTGCCTTACTAGGGCAAGTCCCAAAAGGAACTTGGCTCATTCATGCAAGATGTAGAGGTAAAATTTGAAGTAAAGAAGTGTATATATATAGGGATTGGAGAAGACATCCATGGAGCACGATATAGATATTATGGAGCTGAAAGGCTAAATATGTCAAGATTGAATATCTAAAAACTCTCCTCAATTACAGAGAAGTTGTGTTGATGCATGGAGATTCCAATTACCTTATTTTACCCACCCTACCTCTAAATATAAACAAACACACATGATATAATTATGGAGCAGCAAAGGAGTTAAATGAAAACAACATTGAAGCATAAAAATATGTAGCAGCAAACGAGTAAATTTCCCCATACATACCTCTGTTTCACCTTTTCCAACTACACTTGTGGAATCTGCATCATTCCTAAACCCACAATATGGATTGAGGCCTGCCTTAATTTTACCACCAATTGAATCCAAAACAAAAATTATCCACAAAGATTAAAAAAAAAAAAGGAAAGAAGAAAAACAAAATATCAAACCGCGAATTAGCATGGCCATGCTCATAAATGCAAAAATACAACACCATAGTAGAAAAAAGATACAAACAACAAATAGAAAAAACCAACAAAAATAACAAAAAGAAAAATAGCAAAAACAAACTCGGCTTTGCAACACTAAAAAGTATCCATGGCCAAGGAAGCACACCCTGCACACCAAAATATAGATAGTTATTAAATAGCGACCAAAAACAATTATGATAAATATTAAATAAACATCAGATATCTTATCAGAAATATGAAAGAGAGACCAAGATAACTAAAGAAAAAAACTTAAATAGAAATGAATAGTCTTAGGGACAAGTACATCTTATGCAAATACAAAAAATTATAAATTGAAAGAAAACTCACCTTTGGCTCTGTATCTGTACGGTATACTACAATCTTTCCAATAGATATTTCCATAGTTTTATCAGTGAAACACCACGTTCCTTTACCTGCATTGCAATGCACCCAATAATTAAATAACTGACAAGTAATGTAAGATTATTCTAATTTAACAAACACGCATGGAACCATACCACCTCAACCTTAGCCTTCACCCACTACGCTTGTCTATATCCACAATATGGATTGTTGGGAAAAGCCTTAATTTCTCGTCCATTGAAACCAACAAAAACCAAACCATAAAATACTAAATAGAGACCAAAAAATCTCATCAGAAATATTAAACAAATACTTGAAGTGTATTATGAGAAATCTTAAGCAACGACTTAGAATCCTATTTAGAATGAAGTACACCGTATGCAAAGAATCGCAAACTATATGATTATGAAGCAGCAAAGGAGTTAGATGAAAATGACATGGAATCATAAAATTATGTAGCAACAAAAGATTAAATTTCCCCATACATACCTCCTTTACCTTTTCTCACTACACTTGTGGAATCTGCATCAGCCCTAAACGCACAATATGGGTTGTTTAAGGCCTGCCTTAATTACCCCACCAAATGAATCCAAAACAAAAATTATTCAAAAAGATAAGAAAACAAAATACCAAACAACAAATTAGCATGGCCATGCTAAAAAATGCAAAAAAATAACAACCATAGTAGCAGAAAAACAAAAAAATAAAAATAACAAAAGATACAAACAATAATAGAAAAAAATAACAAAAAGAAACAAACAAATAGAAATAACAAACATAGACTCTACTCTGCAACCCCAAAAACCATCAATGGCCAACCAAGGATACCCTGCACACAAAAACATAGATAAGTATTAAATAGAGACTAGAAAAACTTATAATAAATATTAAATAAGCACGATAAATTTTGGTAAAATTCAAAAGCGAGACGAAAATAACAAATGAAAAATGAAAAATGGAAATGAAAAATCTTAATGCAAACAATAAAAATTATAAACTGAAAGAAAACTCACATGTGGATCTGCTTATGCAAGGTATACTATAACCTCTCCCACATAGATATTTCAATAGTTTATCATTAAACCACCACATTCATTTACCTGCATTGCAATGCACTCAAAAATTAAATAAATGACGAATAATGTAAGATGACTTTAATTTAACAAACACACATGGAACCATACATGTTACCTCAACCTTAGATTTCACCCACTACACTAGTCTATATCCACAATGACATGGAATCATAAAAGAAGCAAAGGAGTTAGATGAAAATGACATGGAATCATAAAATTATGTAGCAACAAACGATTAAATTTCCTGATACAAACCTCCTTTACCTTTTCTCACTACACTTGTGGAATCTGCATCAGCCCTAAACGCACGATATGGGTTGTTTAAGGCCTGCCTTAATTACCCCACCAAATGAATCCAAAATACCAAACCACAAATTAGCATGGCCATGTTAAACAAATGCAAAAAAATAATAACCATAGTAGCAGAAGAACAAAAAAATAAAAGTAACAAAAGATACAAACAATAATAGCAAAAAATAACAAAAAGAAACAAACAAATAGAAATAACAAAAATATACTCTACTCTGCAACCCCAAAAACCATCCATGGCCAACCAAGGATACCCTGCACACAAAAACATAGATAAGTATTAAATAGAGACTAGAAAAACTTATGATAAATATTAAATAAGCATGATAAATTTTAGTAAAATTCGAAAGAGAGACGAAAATAACAAATGAAAAATCTTAATGCAAACACTAAAAGTAAGAATTATAAACTGAAAGAAAACTCACATGTGGATCTGCTTATGCAGGGTATACTATAATCTCTCCCACATAGATATTTCAATAATTTATCATTAAACCACCACATTCATTTACCTGCATTGCAATGCACTCAAAATTAAATAAATGACGAATAATGTAAGATGACTTTAATTTAACAAACACACATGGAACCATACATGTTACCACAACCTCAGATTTCACCCACCGCACTAGTCTATATCCACAATATGGGTTGTTGGGACAAGCCTTAATTTCCCCGTTCCCTGAAACCAACAAAAACCAAACCATAAATTATCATGACCATACTCATAAAGCACAAAAAAATAACAACAATAATGGAAATGAAAAATCTTAATGTGAACAATATAAATTATAAACTGAAAAAAAAAACTCACATGTGGATCTGCTTATGCATAGTATACTATAATCTCTCCCACATAGATATTTCAATAATTTATCATTAAACCAACACATTCATTTACCTGCATTGCAATGCACTCAAAAATTAAATAAATGACGAATAATGTAAGATGACTTTAATTTAACAAACACACATGGAACCATACATGTTACCTCAACCTTAGATTTCACCCACTACACTAGTCTATATCCACAATGACATGCAATCATAAGAGCAGCAAAGGAGTTAGATGAAAATGACATGGAATCATAAAATTATGTAGCAACAAAAGATTAAATTTCCCCATACATACCTCCTTTACCTTTTCATCTACACTTGTGGAATCTGCATCAGCCCTAAACGCACAATATGGGTTGTTTAAGGCCTGCCTTAATTACCCCACCAAATGAATCCAAAACAAAAATTATAAACTGAAAGAAAACTCACATCTGGATCTGCTTAGGCACGATATACTATAATCTCTCCCACATATATATTTCAATAGTTTATCATTAAACAACCACATTCATTTACCTGCATTGCAATGCACTCGAAAATTAAATAAATGACGAATAATGTAAGATGACTTTAATTTAACAAACACACATGGAACCATACATATTACCTCAACCTTAGATTTCACCCACTACAATAGTCTATATCCACAATGACATGGAATCATAAAAGCAGCAAAGGAGTTAGATGAAAATGACATGGAATCATAAAATTATGTAGCAACAAAAGATTAAATTTTCCCATACATACCTCCTTTACCTTTTCTCACTACACTTGTGGAATATGCATCAGTCGTAAACGCACAATATGGGTTGTTTAAGGCCTGCCTTAATTACCCCACCAAATGAATCCAAAACAAAAATTATTCAAAAAGATAAGAAAAACAAAACCAAAACACAAATTAGCATGGCCATGCTAAAAAATAACAACCATAGTAGCAAAAGAACAAAAAAAAAATAACAAAAGATACAAACAATAATAGCAAAAAATAACAAAAAGAAACAAACAAATAGAAATAACAAACATAGACTCTACTCTGCAACCCCAAAAACCATCCATGGCCAACCAAGGATACCCTGCACACCAAAACATAGATAAGTATTAAATAGAGACTAGAAAAACTTATGATAAATATTAAAAAAACATGATAAATTTTAGTAAAATTCAAAAGAGAGATGAAAATAACAAATGAAAAATCTTCATGCAAACACTAAAAATTATAAACTAAAAGAAAACTCACATGTGGATCTGCTTATGCACGGTATACTATAATCTCTCCCACATAGATATTTCAATAGTTTATCATTAAACCACCACATTCATTTACCTGCATTGAAATGCACTCAAAAATTAAATAAATGATGAATAATGTAAGATGACTTTAATTTAACAAACACACATGGAACAATACATGTTACCTCAACCTTAGATTTCACCCACTGCACTAGTCTATATCCACAATATGGGTTTTTTGGGACAAGCCTTAATTTCCCCGTCCCCTGAAACCAACAAAAACCAAACCATAAATTATCATGACCACACTCATAAAGCACAAAAAAATAACAACCATAATCGAAATGAAAAATCTTAATGCAAACAATAAAAATTATAAACTGAAAGAAAACTCACATGTGGATCTCCTTATGCACGGTATACTATAATCTCTCCCACATAGATATTTCAATAGTTTATCATTAAACCACCACATTCATTTACCTGCATTCCAATGCACTCAAAAATTAAATAAATGACGAATAATGTAAGATGACTTTAATTTAACAAACACACATGGAACCATACATGTTACCTCAACCTTAGATTTCACCCACTGCACTAGTCTATATCCACAATGACATGGAATCATAAAAGCATCAAAGGAGTTAGATGAAAATGACATGGAATCATAAAGTTATGTAGCAACAAACGATTAAATTTTCCCATACATACCTCCCTTACCTTTTCTCACTACACTTGTGGAATCTGCATCAGCCCTAAACGCACAATATGAGTTGTTTAAGGCATGCCTTAATTACCCCACCAAATGAATCGAAAACAAAAATTATTCAAAAAGATAAGAAAAACAAAAACCAAACCACAAATTAGCATGGCCATGCTAAAAAATGCAAAAAAATAACAACCATAGTAGCAGAAAAACAAAAAAATAAAAATAACAAAAGATACAAACAATAATAGCAAAAAATAACAAAAAGAAACAAACAAATAGAAATAACAAACATAGACTCTACTCTGCAACCCCAAAAACCATCCATGGCCAACCAAGGATACCCTGCACACCAAAACATAAATAAGTATTAAATAGAGACTAGAAAAACTTGTGATAAATATTAAATAAGCATGATAAATTTTAGTAAAATTCGAAAGAGAGACCAAAATAACAAATGAGAAATCTTAAATGGAAATGAAAAATCTTAACGCAACACTAAAAATTATAAACTAAAAGAAAACTCACACCTGGATCTGCTCATGCACGGTATACTATAACATCTCCCACATAGATATTTCAATAGTTTATCATTAAACCACCACATTCATTTACCTGCATTGCAGTGCACTCAAAAATTAAATAAATGACGAATAATGTAAGAATACTTTAATTTAACAAACACACATGGAACCATACATGTTACCTCAACCTTAGATTTCACCCACTGCACTAGTCTATATCCACAATATGGGTTGTTGGGACAAGCCATAATTTCCCCGTCGCCTGAAACCAACAAAAACCAAACCATAAATTAGCATGACCATACTCATAAAGCACAAAAAAATAACAACCATAATGGAAATGAAAAATCTTAATGCAAACAATAAAAATTATAAACTGAAAGAAAACTCACATGTGGATCTGCTTATGCACGGTATACTATAATCTCTCCCACATAGATATTTCAATAGTTTATCATTAAACCACCACATTCATTTACCTGCATTGCAATGCACTCAAAAATTAAATAAATGACGAATAATGTAAGATAACTTTAATTTAACAAACACAGATGGAACCATACATGTTACCTCAACATTAGATTTCACCCACTTCACTAGTCTATATCCACAATGACATGGAATCATAAAAGCAGCAAAGAAGTTATATGAAAATGACATGGAATCATAAAATTATGTAGCAACAAACGATTAAATCTCTCCATACATACCTCCTTTACCTTTTCTCACTACACTTGTGGAATCTGCATCAGCCCTAAACGCACAATATGGGTTGTTTAAGGCCTGCCTTAATTACCCCACCAAATGAATCCAAAAACAAAATTATTCAAAAAGATAAAAAAAAACAAAATACCAAACCACAAATTAGCATGGCCATGCTAAAAAATGAAAAAAAATAACAACCATAGTAATAGAAGAACAAAAAAATAAAAATAACAAAAGATACAAACAATAATAGCAAAAAATAACAAAAACAAACAAACAAATATATATAACAAACATAGACTCTACTCTGCACCCGCAAAAACCATCCATCGCCAACCAAGGATACCCTGCACACCAAAACATAGATAAGTATTAAATAGAGACTCAAAAAACTTATGATAAATATTAAATAAGCACGATAAATTTTAGTAAAATTCGGAAGAAAGACGAAAATAACAAATGAAAAATCTTAATGCAAACACTAAAAATTATAAACTGAAAGAAAACTCATATGTGGATCTGCTTATGCACGGTATACTATAATCTCTCCCACATAGATATTTCAATAGTTTATCATTAAACCACCACATTCATTTACCTGCATTGCAATGCACTCAAAAATTAAATAAATGATGAATAATGTAAGATGACTTTAATTTAACAAACACACATGGAACCATACATGTTACCTCAACCTTAGATTTCACCCACTGCACTAGTCTATATCCACAATATGGGTTGTTGGGACAAGCCTTAATTTCCCCGTCCCCTGAAACCAACAAAAACCAAACCATAAATTAGCATGACCATACTCATAAAACACAAAAAAATAACAACCATAATGGAAATGAAAAATCTTAATTCAAACACTAAAAATTATAAACTGAAAGAAAACTCACATGTGGAACTGCTTATGCACAGTATACTATAATCTCTCCCACATAGATATTTCAATAGTTTATCATTAAACCACCACATTCATTTACCTGCATTGCAATGCACTCAAAAATTATATAAATGACGAATAATGTAAGATGACTTTAATTTAAGAAACACACATGGAACCATACATGTTACCTCAACCTTAGATTTCACCCACTGCACTAGTCTGTATCCACAATGACATGGAATCATAAGAGCAGCAAAGGAGTTAGATGAAAATGACATGGAATCATAAAATTATGTGGCAACAAACGATTAAATTTCCCCATACATACCTCCTTTACCTTTTCTCACTACACTTGTGGAATTTGCATCAGCGCTAAACGCACAATATGGGTTGTTTAAGGCCTGCCTTAATTATCCCACCGAATGAATCCAAAACAAAAATTATTCAAAAAGATAAGAAAAACAAAATTCCAAACCACAAATTAGCATGGCCATGCTAAAAAATGCAAAAAAATAATAACCATAGTAGCAGAAGAACAAAAATATAAAAATAACAAAATATACAAACAATAATAGCAAAAAACAACAAAAATAACAAAAAGAAACAAACAAATAGAAATAACAAACATAGACTCTACTCTGCAACCCCAAAACCATCCATGGCCAACCAAGGATACCCTGCACACCAAAACATAGATAAGTATTAAATAGAGACTAGAAAAACTTATGATAAATATTAAAAAAGCATGATAAATTTTAGTAAAATTCGAAAGAGAGACCAAAATAACAAATGAGAAATCTTAAATGAAAATGAAAAATCTTAATGCAAACACTAAAAATTATAAACTAAAAGAAAACTCACACGTGGATCTGCTTATGCATGGTATACTATAATCTCTCCCACATAGATATTTCAATAGTTTATCATTAACCCACCACATTCATTTACCTGCATTGCAATGCACTCAAAAATTAAATAAATGACGAATAATGTAAGAAGACTTTAATTTAACAAACACACATGGAACCATACATGTTACCTCAACCTTAGATTTCACCCACTGCACTAGTCTATATCCACAAAATGGGTTGTTGGGACAAGACTTAATTTCCCCGTCCCCTGAAACCAACAGAAACCAAACCATAAATTAGTATGACCATACTCATAAAACACAAAAAAATAACAACCATAATGGAAATGAAAAATCTTAATGCAAACACTAACAATTATAAACTGAAAGAAAACTCACATGTGGATCTGCTTGTGCACGGTATACTATAATCTCTCCCACATATATATTTCAATAGTTTATCATTAAACCACCACATTCATTTACCTGCATTGCAATGCACTCAAAAATTAAATAAATGACGAATAATGTAAGATGACTTTAATTTAACAAACACAGATGGAACCATACATGTTACCTCAACCTTAGCTTTCACCCACTGCACTAGTCTATATCCACAATGACATGGAGTCATAAAAGCAGCAAAGGAGTTAGATGAAAATGACATGGAATCATAAAATTATGTAGCAACAAACGATTAAATTTCCCCATACATACCTCCTTTACCTTTTCTCACTACACTTGTGGAATGTGCATCAACCCTAAACGCACAATATTGATTGTTTAAGGCTTGCCTTAATTACCCCACCAAATGAATCCAAAACAAAAATTATTCAAAAAAATAAGAAAAACAAAATATAATTATTATAATAATTTATCTAAAATATAAACTTAAAGACTATTTTTTAATTTAAATAAATAAATTTCTAAAATCTATATAATATTATAAAATAATAAAAGAAGCTTTTCAAAATCAAAGTCATATATATATATTTTGGTTGTTGCTCTTGTAATCTAATATATATATTACAACATATCTTCTTAAAATTAAAACATATCGTTAAGATATTTCATATAATATAAAAATCGTTTCTGACATAAAACCAAATTCACCGAGAAGCACATGCCCGTGGATTCGGTGGAGGCCATTCATGCCCATGGATTCGGTGGAAGCCCAAATTCACCGAGAAGCACATGCCCGTGGATTCGGTGGAGGCCATTCATGCCCGTGGATTCGGTGGAAGCTCGCTGGGATTCAATTTTGGGTATCCCGTATGCGGAACATACCTTCCAATTAACAGAAAATACGGAGCAGCTGTGGGTGTGGCTAAATTACAAACTTCTCGCCAAATTCACCAAGAATTCCATGTTGACTTTGGAATCGCAGCAAGAAACGTAAATGTAACTGCGTCAATCAAGCCCGCTTTCAGTTCCGTGGAGGCTATTTTCTATGCTTCCCGAGTTCATGCCGAGTTCACCCGAGTCCGTGTGAGTCCATGAGAGTCTGTGCCGAGTAACCCGAGTATGTCGTGTGCCGAGTCTTGTGACGAGTCTTCAACGATTACTCGGTTCAGAGGTTGACTCGCCCAGACTCACAAGTCTTGGGCGAGTGGTGCTTCACTGGGTTACATTAAGGCACTTGCTTCATAAGGAGGGCCTTGGAGCCACAAAATGGTGGTGGAAAAAGGTTTGGAGGTTTGAATGCCCCCCTCTAAATCTTGTATATTCATGTGGTTATTAGTTAATAATAAGGATCAAACATGGGATATCTTGAAAAAGAGAAAAACACATGGTTCTAGTTGGTGCAGTTTATGTAAGGCAAATGGTGAAACAATTGTCTTATCTTGTCTTGTGCATTTGCTAAACAATTTTGGAAAGAGATTGAGGGTCTCACAAGATTGATAGATGTTTGGACGGGGGGCACAATAAAATGTCTTAGGATGTGTTATGAATACTTAATTATATTTTATCTAAATAATATAATTAAGATATTATCAAAAAGGTGTAATTGAATAGATGTGACTATTCGTAAAGAGTCATCTCGAGACCTATAAAAGCTATACATATTTTCATTGTAATGTATCATTCATTTTTTTATTCAATATCATATTTATATATACACTTTTATATATCTATTACTATTGGGAAGAGTGAATTCATTGAAGTGCTTTTGTCATTCATCAACCCAAAAAACATATCATAAAGGAGATGAACAACATGTTAAGTGGAATTTTAAAAGTTGTGAAAATGTTTGAAGTGAGAAAAGAAAACGTTAAGGATATATATATATTTTTAAAAGTGAAGGAGAAGTTTAGTTTCTTAGTTGTATTAAATTAGTAAAGTACAACTTTAAAGTTAAATAAAGAATTATAGTCTAGATGGTAAGAAAGAAGACATAGAAAGAAAGAGGGTTTGGAGGAGATAGAATATATATATATATATATATAAAGTTTTTAATCGAAGGGAAAACATTAAAGTGTTAACAGGGTTGGCAAGTGCGGGGAGAGTAATTTTCGACTCCAATGGGAACAAGCAGAAGGAGTTTGCCTAGAGCATAGGAAGAAAAACCAATAATGGGGCTAAGTGGCTTGGCCTTATCAAAGGGTTGGAGATTGCGATCAAGTTAGGAATCAGGAAGCTTATGGTCTTAGGTGATTCCCTTATTATTATCAAAGAAGCCAGAAGTATTGTGGGCAAACGAAAGGATCCCACCTCAAAAATGCATCGCCTCCTTCTTCATATCAGCAAAGAATTTCATGATCTTAATTTTAGGCATATCTTGCGTGATCTAAATGGACAAGCCGATGAAATGGCTAATCTTGGTGTCACCCTCTCTTATGGTGTTCTAAGCTATAGCAATGAGCCCATGGAAGACTCTTGGATTCCCCTTATTATTATCAAAGAAGCCAGAAGTATTGTGGGCAAACAAAAGGATCCCACCTCGAAAATGCATCACCTCCTTCTTCATATCAGCAAAGAATTTCATGATCTTAAGTTTAGGCAGATCTTGTGTGATCTAAATGGACAAGCCGATGAAATGGCTAGTCTTGGTGTCACCCTCTCTTATGGTGTTCTAAGCTGTAGCAATGCGCCCATGGAAGACTCTTGGATCCCCTAGATCAAAGACAATCCTAATGACCTGGATTGAAAATCGAAATACCTTGCTTTATAAGTTACACCAAGCTCACTATACAAGTGGGTTCAATTTTTAAATTTTTAGGGTATCCCCCTCGAATTTCGACGGCTCTTCACAGCCTCGCTCAATGCCCACACACGCTCGAATTTATTGCTACCAACCAACTCGCCATCTGTCCGGCATGGGAGCTGGGGATAGTTGTATATTTCTGGATCTAGAAGCATCCGTCTATTCATTCAGCCGTTTTCAATGCTCTGCAGGGTGAGTTGTTTGCATTGTTGCTCGGGTTGTCTGAATTGAGTGTCGTTCCGTATGTTGGTAGAAGCATGGACAACTATGGTGCTGGCCGTCCTCAGGGGCATGGTGGTGTTTGTTTCCATGGAGCTGGGCGTCCACAAGAGAGAGGTGAGGCGGCCCAGAAATGTAAGAGGTGCTTCACGGTGGGGAGAGTGTCAAACGGCGGTTGCAATAGAGGCTGACATATGGATGAATTGAGGGGAGACTCTACAGAGGTTGAGACCAAGCGCGGGTGTGGCCCTTGCTACTGTCATGTTGGGGAAGGGTCTCCAAATTTGAAGTGGAATTCCTCGATAGGCTTCAGGAACTGGAGCTGCAAGCTCGGATGACCAGGAGCGAGAACCTGGAACACACAAGAAGATCTTAACCCATTTGTATAATTTGGCTTATGCTACCCATACCAAGGCAAAAGCTCAATATCAGAACATTGCTGAGAAAGTGGAGCATTTAGAAGAGACCCTGGGTCTGGCATTCCCCCATAAGCCCCGCAAGCGCAAGGTTTCTGGCAAGGATTTGGAGGACATCAACAGGAAGATGGAAAAATTACAGAAGTTCATGGCCAATGAAGGAAATTTCGTGGATCTCAGCGCTGAAAAGAACGGGGCAGCAGCTTCTGCTGATGCTGCCATGGATTTCAGTCTGCAGTAAGAATTTCGCCGGTTACGGGCTCGGGTTGGACCTTTCCTGCTCAATAATGTAATGTTTTATTTATAGTAGTTTGTTTATGATGTATGGACTTCGTAGAATAGGCACCAGCAACGTTTTTGGTAATCTGGACTGTTTAATACTCCAGTTTTGTAAAAGGCAGAAGCTTTAAAATGTTTTATTTCTGCATATTACTACTAGGGCAGTTCGTCAGAAGTTACTGTTATCATAGAATAAGAAGATACACGGATAGCTCTCAGAATGAACATGATGAAATAGGCAAGACGGATGACTTCCATTCATGGGAGCATTCTATTCTGCCTCTGTTTTGTACTCTCTACCTTTTTTTCTCATAATCAAAGCTGGTAACCGTTTCTGTTAAAAAAATAAAAATAAAGTGTTAACGATTATGAAGAATTTATGAGTCTTATCAAAGTAGAAGTTAAAAAATGGTAGGAGTTAAAGAAAAGCACTGCGAAGACAATTTTATAGCTTTGAGGACAAAGCTTTCTTTTAAAAAGGTGAAATGTTATGAATATTTAATTATATTTTATCTAAATAATATAATTAAGATATTATCAAAAAGGTGTAATTGAATAGATGTGACTATTTGTAAAGAGTCATCTCAAGACCTATAAAAGCTATACATATTTTCATTGTAATGTACCATTCATTTTTTATTCAATATCATATTTATATATACACTTTTATATATCTATTATTATAAGCTTCCGCAGATTAAGCTTTACAGGATGTGGCGTTACAATGACACTTCAAAGGAATATGAAGCATTACCCTTAATTGTGTTTTGGGACATTTGGTTGGCAAGAAATGCCAAGATATTTGAAGATACATATATATCTCATTTGCAATGTGTTGTGCAAGGGTTGAATATTCTAGGCTCTTTCAATCATGTAAAACTTGCAAAATTACCGAGGCGAGTTATAGAAGAAAATATTGATAAAAGAGGAGCTTAGGCCTATTTTCATGGTGTATCTCAAAGTGATGCTTCGATGGGAGGGGTAGGGGGGGGGATATTCTTTTTATCTGACTCACATACCCTATGATTCAAAGTCTATATAGTCCTAGGCACAAACACTTTGGCAATATGGCTCTAAAGTTGTTGCTTTGGCAATAGAATATAGTCAAATGGCTTAGGTGCCTCTCTTCTTGTGATCAAACTAGATTAAGAAGGAAATAAAGATTGTAGCTCAGACAAGAACTTCCACATAGGTTTAATATCAATGTGCCAGTAATAGTTCGAGTCAAATCTTGTAATTCACTTTAATAATAAAGTGAAAGTCTTATATTTAGTTGTTGAGTCTAATTAAGTGTATTTTATACATTAGTGAGTTAGACTAACCTCAACCGTACATCTCACCAAGTGATTAGGGTTTTGGTAGATTGGGGTTTCAGCTCTAGTATAAAGGCAAGTCAAAGTAGAGGGTTAAGACAAACACATTCACTCAAAGACAAGTTTTCTTAGAAGGTGACTTTGTTCATCAGTTGAGCATGTTTTGTGCACTAGAGGGGAGACGAAGTCTAGAAACATGCAAAAATCTACAAGCAATACCACACAAGTGAATCGATACAATCGTATGTATTATGTATGCATAGATCCGTAGAGTCGTATATACAGGACCATATGACAACCCAAAACATGTAGCAAGCAGTTTTTCTCATTCCAACAAATAGAATGTCTTAGTAGATGTGCACATTTGTTTTTTCGGTGTACTGTATAACCGTTAGTTTGACAATTTGTGGAGGTTTCCTTGTAAGCTTTGAATTGTTAATGAAAAACTTATTTGAAGGAGTAATTATCTATGTATTGAGTTTATGCTTCCACTATTTACTTTCCAGGTATATGTGTGAATACTGCTATGTGAAGAATTTAATTTCTACAATTAAATTAGAGTTTTGTTTAGTTGAGAACATAAGGAAAACAATCACCTAGGGTTTGGAATTTTAAAATGGTATCAAAGCTTCTCTAATTAAGATAATTTGAAGAGTTTATGATAGTAGATCAACTGTTGGAAACAACTATCAAAACTATCAAGAACCATGACCAGTAGTTAGAGGGTTTTAAAGGTAGTGCTTATCAAAGTTGGGAGTTTGTGTGCAGTTTCCCTCATGTTCAAGGATAGGTTGGAAGGTGCCTCAAATTTCCTATCACGGGAAGTCAACCTCAGGGTAACTCTTCTATTAGAAGAAAATGATCTCTAGGATATCATTAGAGATGTAGTGACTCCGTCGACATATCCGCGAGCTTTGGTAGTTCATAAGAAGAATGAAGTGAAAGTTAAGTGGATGATCATGGATGCTATAAAGGATCATCTCATCCCTCATATATTCGAGAAGAAGATGGCAAAGGAGATGTTTGATGCCTTGGTTAGCATTTACCAAAGCAAGAAAATCAATATGAAGATGATATTGCATAAGCCTTAGATCTATAGAGATAACCGGATCAAATACCTATTACCTGATGAAGGTCACATAGATTTGTGATTAACTTGCAACAATTAGGGAGAAGGTTGAAGACAAAGCTAGTGAGAAAGGCGCTGAATGGGTTGCCATCCCAATGGGAAACATTTGTTCAAGGTGTTTGTGCTCAAGAGAATCTTCCCTCTTGAGATGACTGTATCCAAGAGGAGACTCAGATGGAGTTAAAGGCCATCAAGCAAGGAGGTGATAGTGACCATGCTCTATTTGGTCAAACAAAGAAGGGTAGAGGTAAGAAACCCAGTAAGGGTAAGGTAAAAAAGTGAGTAGTCATCCTCATAGCCTAGGAAGGACTTGATTAAAATCAAGTGATTCATATGTCATAAGCACGACCATTATGGATCACAGTGTCCAAAGAAGAAGAAAGGTAAAGGGAAGCAATAGCAACATCAAATAACATCCTTTGCTAAAACATAGATGAATGAGTTTGACTCCAAGTTCGAGAAGGATTTCTCGATGGTATCTTACCTTTCTTCCAACACGTTTCCTAATAATGCTTGGTATGTGGATTGTGGAGCATCTAGGCATATGACATTAGCCCGAGAGTTATTTTTTGAGTCTAAAAGAGCACGTCTTAGGAAAGTCAATCTTGGTGATGATGCCAAATATCCAGTAGCAAGAGTTGGTACCATTCCTTTCCAATTCCAATCAAATAATTCCTAGGACTTTAATGATGTGTTGTTTGTTCCAGGTCTTAGGAAGAATTTGCTTTCAATTTCAGTCATGGAAGATAAGGGCTTTGTAATAAATTCAAGAAACAAATCCTTATAAGACTGCAGGAGTCTAGCCTAGGATCAACTCAAGTGATCACAATTAGAGAAGGCAAGTTACAAAGGTTACAAGGTGAACCTGTTTGAGCCCTAGTTCATAACACAACGCAAGTGATCACAATTAGAGAAGGCAAGTTATAAAGGTTACAGGGTGAACCTATTTGAGCCCTAGTTCATAACACAGACAAGTTGTGTGAGTTATGGCTCAAGAGGATGGGGCACCTACATCGTAGTGCGTTATCTATTCTAAGGGAGAGGGTTGCAGGTCTTGCAAAGTTCAGCATTGAGAAATAGGTGTATGTAGAGGGTGCATGTTTGGCAAGCATACCAAGGTTGCTTTCCCAAGCAGCAATAACAAGTCTTTGGCGATTCTAGACCTAGTGCATTCGAATGTATGTGGACCAATGTTAGTAGCATCAATCACAAAAGGCATGAACTATGTTTCCTTCATTTATGAGGTCTTTAGTAGGTTTCAAGAGCTCAAAGCTCTAAGGGAGAACTAGACATTGAAGAATATAAAAAAATTTAGACCAAACAATGGGGTTGAGTATACCTTCAATGAATTCGAGGATTTCTACAAGGACTGATGAATCAAGAGGGAGTTCACAATTTGTACAACTCATTGTAGAATTGGAGTCCATCATAGGGGCTACTAAGGCCATGATACATGACCCAAATTTGTCGATGTTTCTATGGGTGGAAGCATTTAACACAACAATCTACATCCAAAACATGTGTCCTCACAAGATTTTGGAGGACAAGATAACAAAGGAGCCATCCACTAGTGTGAAGCCAAAGGTGAGTCATTTTCACATCTTTGGTTGTCCAGTTTATATCCATATACGAGTGGAGAAGAGGAACAAATTGGAGCCCTCTAGTAGGAAGGGTTTGTTTATTGATTACAATGAGACTTCAAACCTATGAGATCTTTATTCCAAAGCAAAGAAAGACCCTCAATACTAGGAAGGGTTTGTTTATTCCTAATACTATAGCAGGATGGATTAGAAGACCCTCAAAAAGCATTCAAAATGTGTAAATAGAATGGAAGGGCATGGCTTTAGCCTTCCCACTAGTGGAAGATTGGCTAGTGTAAAGATGGAAACAGATAAAAAGTCAAGATGAGAATAGATCCATGGTTGGGGAGCAGAGGCCTATATCAAGTTCCTGACAATCTAATCGCAACACCTCAAAGAGAAGGAATCCTTAACCTAACTCAAGCAACCTCTCCAAAGATGTCCACTCTCCACTCTCTGGCACCAAGAGCAAAAAAATGCAAATCAATTTGATTTGCATCATCATGAAGGGAAGTTGCGGGATGCATATACAACAAAATTAAAGGTAAGTCATCTTGGAATTAAGGAGGTGGACAAAGAATTGGCTTGGTCCAAGAATTCTACTCTAGGAATTTACACTCTAGAACTAGGATATAAATCCATGTGTGAAAGTGATAACCCTGAAGATTTTTAATGTTGGTAGAATCCAATTTGGAAAATCAAGCCTCCATTGAAGGTCTTTATGCAATTGGTTGTAAAAGAATAAGGCCCAAGTCCCTCCCCTAGAAGGCTTTATAGAGAAGTAAAAAGCATAGTCCTAGTAGGCGTCTTATGCAAGAGTGGGAAGAAACCATACATCAATTGTCAATTTCACGTACATATGCTAGACAAGTTTGGGAAGAAATGGACGGATAAACAAGGGTAAGAGGAGGATGGCAAGGTTCAAGTCAATTGCAAAGTACTTCACTCACTGGTAGAAGCTAGAGCTTAAAGAATTTAAAATCCATTTTTTTTTTGTTGCCTGGGATATTTGCTTGCAAGAAATGTCAAATATTTGAAGATAGATGCATTCCTACCTTTAGATGTGCATCAAAATGTAGGTCAATTACTGTTAGCTACGAGTGTCCTCCAAAAAGCATGCCTCAAAGGCAACTTAATCATGGTTCAAAGCGGCCTGGCAAAGCTTGGAAGGATCTACAGTTTTCAGTACTTTAAGTGTTAAACCGAAGGAAGTAACAAAGCATCGTTACAAGAGTTGATCAAAATTTATGGAGGATCGCGCACACCTGACCCTCCCCCCCAATAATTGTTTTGGGGGGGGTGAGTACAAGGGAAGGGGCTTAGTTTTGTCCACCTCTCTCACCAAGGGAAGTACTCGTACCAAGCCAAAGGGTCACTACCAACCAAAAATACACATAAAGAGAGGCTTGCCGAGCCAACAAGACTTGTAGGTGGCTAGAACCAACACACATATAATGGACATAGGAATTGAACCAATTTATAAGCCCTTTTACTAAGGAAGCAGACCTAGGAATTGAACCGATTCATAAGCCCCTTTACTAAGGAAGTGCTTCACGATATAAGGACACACCCACATAGAAGTAAACTTGCCTACCCCCAAAGTGTCACTATATTGGTCATAAACCAAGACCATATCTCCTTTAGAAAAGACTTGAGGATGGATAGACTTATCGTAATGGGCCTTAACTTGTTTTTGATGTTCTTCAATTGTAGTAGCTGCATCCTTATGGTGTTCATTGAGGCACTAAGTAAATGAGATGCTCTTCTTTGGTATTCCTTCAAGTTTTCCTTTGTGGTGCAAAAGTAGTTTAAATAATCTAAACCGTGCGCATCCCCTTTCTCAATCAAATGAAAAAGGATGATTCTGAAGTTACATAACTTAATCATTCATTATACAAATAAATGTAGTATGTGCATTACTCAAATAGAGTCATTGCTAACCACTCCTATTGAGCTTGTTTCATTTAGAAAGGAGTTTTCAAGCTATCTTATTCCTTGATCCAGATTTTGCGATATCTGGATTTGAAATCTAGCTTGGTGAAGTACTTAAAATGTTTTAATTGACCTCGAAATTAATCATCATGGGTAAGGAGTACCAATTCTTGATGTCAATTTTATTTAGATCTCTATAGTAAATACACATTCTCCAAATCCCTCCTTTGCTACCTAAATGAACAAGGAACCACACATGGTGAGGTACTTGTCCTTAGGACTCCTTACTCCAACAATTCCTGCAATTAATTCTTGGAGTCCTAAGGACAAGTACCTCACCATGTGACTAATTAGTATTTTTCGTTCTTTGGTTGGTTCCAAATCTTTGTTGCTTACTATTTCCATTTGTTCATTTTCGGATGGAGATCTATGGATATGAACGCCTAGTAAGTCCAACTGTAGTTAGTCAATTAGAAATAGTTAATATTTACTACAGGTCCAAGGGTAGTTTCAATCCTACCTCTCTCTTAGAACCCTTCGTTTCCTCCCTAACTAGTTTATCCCCAAGGATACCAGGTTTGAATCATTAGATTCTGAATAATGGGATTCTCACTACTTCATGCACACCATTTCCATGTCATTGATATAAACCATTTAAGAATCCTGCGTACACAAGTATAAGAAAACACCACAATCAAGCTAACACAATATCAACAAGGAAAACACTTCGATGGTAAGGTGTTCGCGAGTAAGAGGATTTTGACATCATCTCCAATAAAGCACTTTGTTACCCCCCACTTTGACAGGGGTGTTCACACAGCTGAGAATAACATGCAAAAGAAAATGCAAAGAAGAAGGTTCCTATAGTTCGTTCCTTGACATTAAATTGGGTCACATTTTGCATTTGAATCAAGCAATAAGTTATTGTCTTAAAGCTTCATAAGGACTATGTTCCTATTTGCATGGAGTATCTAAATGATGGCACACCAAAAGTAAGAGATGCAGCATTTTCATCACTAGCAGCAATTGCTAAGTTAGTTGGTAAGAAACCTCTGGAAAGATCCTTGGAGAAACTTGATGATGTTAGAAAGAAAAAACTCAGTGAAATGATTGGGACCACTGGTAATACAGACTCCAAGTACACCATCAGCTGTGTGCAGCCTTAAATATAAGCAAACCCACTGTTGACAGAGATCTTGATATATACAAAAAATATTCTTTCAAAATTGGTCCAGTCGAAGGAGCTTTTGAAAGAATATGTTGAAAGGTTGAAGATGCAAAGATGATAATACAGTTGACGGCGGAAATGGTCACAGTAGATTATGGGCTCCTCGATGAAACTTCTAAAATTGTTGAGGACTTAAATATCTCACTAGAACGTTATGAGCTATCAAAGCTACTTTCAGGACCATATGACAAAGAAGGTGCCTGCCTTACAATTACTGCTGGAGCTGGAGGCACATATGCACAATTCAGGATTGGGCAGATATGCTATTGAGGATGTACTTGCGCTGGGGTGAAAAAGCAAGGCTATAAAGCAAGGGTTGTTGAAAAATATGTTGGAGAGGAGGCTGGTATCAAGTCAGCAACAATAGAATGTGAAGGTCGTTTTGCCTATGGTTATCTGGCTGGAGAAAAAGGGACGGGACATGATGCAATCTCCCCAGAAGATACCAAACTATCAAAGTTGAATTTATGGAGAAAAGATGATGTCAAGAAAGAAAATGAACACTGCAAAATAAAAGAAGAAGAGAGCGAAGAAGAATGAAGAAGTTGGTCCTCAAGAAGATGTTGCTCCATCAGAATTTAGGGCATCTGCAAAAGAAAATATTAGTCAGCAAGAGCTACTTGGAAGTCCACCAGTTTCAGCAAACCAAAAAGTATTTTCTAGGTTACCTACTCCTGCAATTGAGTTGCGTGTAGTTTTTTGGTGAGAATCGCTTTCCATTGCGGTTTATAAAGGGGGGTTGAGTTCTTTTCAAACAGCTGATAAAGAAATCCGATCCACCATCGCGGGCTAAAATTTAGTGTGCTGGCGGCAGTTTGATCCGTGTCAGCAATTAATGGCACTTCCTAGCAGTTGTTTGGACATAATTTGGTGAGCATTCAAGGCATTGCTGCCTATTACGTGGAGTTTTGGAGCGCCTCACGAGCAGCTGGTGGTATTTCCACGATAAACGGGGAATTGCTGGAACAGCTAACATAGCTAGCTAATGATCCCCGTATCATTTCCTTTTGACAGTTGTTTGCGTAGAAGTTGATGTGCTGGAGTACGATTTGCTAAAATCAACCAAAGATCATTCATCATGACCAATTAACTGTTGTAGAGAGACCCACGGCTTACAGTCAATAAAAAGAATCGGGTCCACTGTCACATGCTAAAAGATCTGTGTAGTACCAACTGATTACAAAAGAGAAATTTTGCGTTGTGTGTTATCTGTTGTTAGGTAGTTGCTCGCGGGCATTTTTCACGGTCACCTAGAGTTTTGGAGCATCTCATGGAGTGTTGGTGGTGTCTTCTTGACCCACGTATCAACTGTTTTTATTGGCAGCCGATTACAAGTGGGAATTGGATCAGCACACAGCGCATCTCTTTCTCTCTCTCTCACGACTCTCACATCTACGTGACTTAGACTCGTGTTTCCTTTTTGACAGCCGAGTCGTGGAGATTTGGACCTATACTCCCTTTGGCAGCCAATTGCAAATCTTTGATAAGTCACTTCTCTTGGACCTATAGTTGCACATGATTTAGGGAGCTACTTGGCATTTACGCTTGGCTAGAGGAGACCCGATCCTTAAAAAAGATCCACTTTTGATGAGTTGTCCTTTTGATAAAGGCATGAGGATTGGAACCATTAACCTAAGTAGCAGTTCCATGTTTTCGTTGGGTAGGAAAAAGTGGATCCAAGCTTCAAACTTTTTCTGACTTTTTCTCCTTTATTTTATTATTTCTTCTTTTGAAAAAAGTGAAAGGCTTTTTGGTCTATAAAAGGATCACCCTTCTTCATTGTATGGATGGAAAAAGTTGGTATTTTTTCAGCCCTGTTGAGCTTAATAGAAAATAATATCATGTTGGGATTTTTTGGGATACAATGGAGCACTTTTTTCTGAATTGTGGCGTAATCTTGTATGAACTTAGATAAGTGTGAATTTTACTAGATTTTCAGTTTTATTTTCCGTGCATGGATGAGGCCAGAGGGGTGTATTCCACCACATTGGAATGTGAATAATCTTAGTAGCTGCTTTCTTTTTGCCTTTGTGAGCATGCATACACGGGCATTGATCTTTGCATTTAATCTAGTTTGATTGTGTAATATTGATCTTTTGTTTGCATAGCGCACCTCCCATAGCTAGAAAATGAAGAAGTAAATTTGATTGTTTACACTAGACTAAGTAGGGTTTGCTCAATCATGCGATCTTTCCCCCTCAGTCACATATAGCGCAAGGCCCCCTTGAGTTCTCTTTTGACTCCATTCTCCCTTCTGGTATATTGACACTGGTCTTTTCTCGAGGACTGATCCTCCCTGCCTTCCCATCACTCAATCAAAATACCTTTATACTTTAACCGTTTCTCTAAGGCAGCCTCTTCGATTCACCTTGCCCTTTTACTGTACCTGCCTTAGCGATCCTACCTTGGGGAAGCCCCCCTTGAGTTGGAAAAGAACCAACCTGAAGCGAGGAAGAGAGGAGTGTGGTGACATTGGATTTTCTTTTGAGAGTTGTCATCGAGCTAGTGTGCTTATTTTTGGGCTTCAACACACACATGTCAGTTTTGGGTGACAACACACTTGTCAAG
This sequence comes from Larix kaempferi, assembly GCA_027924585.1. Taxonomy (NCBI): domain Eukaryota; kingdom Viridiplantae; phylum Streptophyta; class Pinopsida; order Pinales; family Pinaceae; genus Larix; species Larix kaempferi. Next base: position 5,889,780 of record BSBM01000459.1, on the reverse strand, counting down.
GCTGAGAGGGAAGGTTACGGGAATAACAACAACTCACATAGCGCATATCATTCATTTATTAAACTACTATAACAAATGTGTGCAACTCATGTAAAACATAAAAGAGATGTTAATGATTTACTCAATCCTCTTCTTTAATCCAAGTTTTCTATCGACTAGTCTTGTCCCTACTAATATCATTATCGTCTAAATCAAAGTGCATTGGAGAGGACCTGCCCGCTTCTATCCACACTTTTCAGTCGAGTGGGCATGGGACCATTGAAAGGTGGTTAAAGTCACTTCCAAGCATTCGATCGCTATTAATGTGTGAAATTTAATGTGCTTATTTGGGTGTTAACCCAAGTGTCAACGATAAAGCACAGGCAGGGAACCAGACTATGAAACCAAACCACGGAAATACTCCTCCAACCTTGACCTCCACGACCCTTTGGGCTTACTTGTTGGAGTTGGAATGTTATTTAAATGGTTCTAGGGAAGCTATCAAGGGGTGCCCCTTTCAATTTTATTAACTCCTTATATTTTGATTCTCAATTCATGAATGAGTTACCTATTATTAGTCTTTTATGCAAAGTGCGAGAGAATGCAGTGTGCCTTTATCCAAAATGGAACTACTACTACAACCAAGAGAATATGTTATCCAACTCCTTTTCTTGGCAAAAACGACCGATGTGACATTCCATAGAAAAATAGAAAGCAAAGGTGCAGAGTTGCAAGTTTGCTACTTGCTTGTATCATTCAAGCAATAAGATGTCACATCAAACAGGTGCTATGATATTACGTATATGCTACAAACAAGCCACCTTTTCCTAAATGTGGTCGGGTCTTCCGAATTATTCCCCTACCCATGGAAATCAAGGAGAAAATCCAAGGGAAGACTAATATGGAGGTTTGAGCCTCTGGTGGTCGACTTTTTTGTTGACGCTATCGACTAAGCCACATAATATAAATTTCTCTTCTTCTTGAATAGAATTTACTTTTTTTCTAAGGAAAATTTTTACCAAAAATTAAGTTATATAATTTGTGCCCACTACACCAATGGAATCTATATCAATTGGGTTGATTGGGCCTCCCATAATTTCCTGACCCATTAAACCCAACCAGAATATTTTATAAATAAAAAAAGGTTTAAAATATTAAAAAAAAATCATAAAACATATTAAATATAAATTGAATATATTATAAAAAATATTAAACAGAAACCCAAAACTTATGTAGTAAATCTTATGCAAAGACTAAAGATCGTAACCTGTAAATAGGAAAGGAGGCAGTAGAACTATTGTATCTTAAATATTCAACTTACATGAATTAAATTAAACCTTATGCTTGGCCATCGCTGAATCTCCATCACCTTGGCTATATGGGACTGCCTTGAATCTGCTGGGCTGTTTGAGACTGAACCCAGTGACAACAAAAATATCGTGAGAAATAATAAGAATAAACTGAAATATATTATTAAAAAAAATTAGAGAGAAATCAAATGGTATAAACCCTAAACAGATAAAAATGGAGTAAATCAATTATACTGAAATTTAAATGATTACATGCGTTTTATACCAAAAGAGGATTCACTCATCCAAAGGCCTTCAACAGCTCATCCTTTACCTCTATTGCCTCTAAATTTTACAAAACACACAGAAAATGAGATAGACTGAGCAACACATACCTTTAAATAGCCGTAACCTGCACCCACTGTGGCTGGAATGTGTATCAGCTGGGTCGTTTGTGAGTGCTTTCATTTCCCCACCTACTGAATTCTGATTTACCTGCAATGCATCTAGATTTTAAAATGCACACATCATATAACTATGCAGCAGAATAAATTAAATTAAAACATGCCTTAGCCTTTGCTTCTATTGCCTCTAAATATTACAAAACACATTCTATATAATTAACAGAAATTGAGGTAGACCGAGCCATACATACCTTTAAATAGCCTTACCTGCACTCACTGTGGCTGGAATGTGTATCAGCTGGGCTGTTTGTGAGTGCTTTGATTCCCCCACCCACTGATTTCTGATTTACCTGCAATGCATCTGGATTTTAAAATACACACATCTAGATGAAAAACAAATAATAGTAAAGAGGGAGGAGGTCAATTGCATCTGCACCATGGGTTTTGGTGCTGGTTTTGCACCAAAAGTGGACTTACCCTCTGACGCTTTCACACAACGACATTCAACGGCTCCTCCACTTTTATTCACCCACAGATTTAGAAAACAAGCATTATAAATTTATGTAGAAGAAAAATATGTCAGAATTAAACAACATAACTTCTTAGTTTTCGCCCTGTTCACCCTGCGCCCATTGCACCTGTGAACTCTGCATGGTTTTGGCGGTTTGCCCTGGCTTGACTCTCCAACCATTAAATCCGAAGAGAGGAAAACAAAAAATATGAAGAAAAGCAAAATAAACATATACGAAAGTGCACAACAGGAAACATAAGAAGTTAAGTTAGCATGGCCATGCTCAAGCAAAGAAAAATAACAACCACAAGAGCATAAAACTGGCAGAAAAAGCAGACATAAAACCAACAGACGAAGCAAAAATAAAACCACCACAGAAACATAAAAACAAAACAACGGAGACAAAATCCGACTCCCCTTTTCGTCCATGGACAACCAAGGACACCATCTCATCACATCAACTCCTCTCTTCCCAGCGCTCCTCTTCTGCCCAGCCGTCCATCCAACCTCCGTCCAAAGGCAAAGAAACAACGGAGACTCCTCTCTTCCCAGCGTTCCTCTTCTGCCAGCCCTCCGTCCAAAGGCAAAGAAACAGCCGAGACCAACAACGGAGACTAGGGACAGCCATCCCATCAAATGAACTCCTCCCATCCCAGCGCTCCTCTCCTGTCCAGCTCTCCGGCCAACATCCGTCCAAAGGCAATTAATGAACGAAGTAGCTTAGGGCGACTATATTTGTTTCTTTGTTTTCGTGTAGCCGTTACCTGCTTTTTCTTACAACATGTGTGCTATCATCATTTCGACGACATGACCCATTCATCCAATTGAGGCGGTTAGGCGGTTAGGCGGTATACGCAGGTGGGGGTATTCAATTTTTTTCAAAGAGAATATGACATTTTTTTAGCGGGGAATTTTGACTGAAGATATGAATCCAAGAAATAGTAGGGGTTTCCGCTTAGACGAAATGCAAGCCAAGATGTTACTAATTGATTTTTTTTCCTAATTTACAAAATGTTAATTTATTTTGAGAAATATGTAATAACTAAAATTATATACAAATGTAATGTTGTTTAATTTAATTTTGTAATATAGTGTTTTTTAGTGGTCAGAATGGTATGATATAAGAATTTAGAGTTTTTATTGATTTGGAATTTCGATAATTTAATTTTATAATATAGTGTCTTTTAGTAGTCAGAATTGTATGATACAAGAATTTAGAGTTTTTATTGATTTGGAATTTTGATAATTTTTCAACAATTTAGATAAATGACAACATTTTCATTATGTAGAGACTTTCGACTATGGTAAAATTCTAGTAGTGCTTTAAATTTTTATTGGGTTCTAAATAGATTTGTGGTTGAAACTAAGTTACATTCACCATAAGATTAGCTTACTCCTATAAAAGCTTGGGCAAACTTTAAACACCATATAGACTTAACATAAATGCTTGAACTAGAACCTTGAAGTGATATCAAGGTTATAGGGCAATCAATTACGGCAATAGCATGAGAGGATGAGGATATTGTTTTTATACATGAGAAAAGGAGGTTATTACTATCATAATTTGTGCTCCATGTGGAGGAGAAGAAAATAGAATTGAACATCATGTGGAGTGTATTAAAATTTGAAAACATTGCCACCATTTGAGCATAATATTCCTACCCATATGCAACTGAACAACTACTTAATTGAGAAGATACAATGGAATATTCCACTTTGACACTTAAAACATTGACTTATGAATGAAAAACATCTATTAATCTACCTACCATTCCCATCTCTGTCAGTGCAAGGATAGTAGTTGTAAAATAAGAAATAAAATGTTTGTTTGAGCATTCCTACCATGTCTTCATAGGATATGTTGGTGGTTGATTCCATGGTCATCGAGATGGGCATATTTAGTTGGAGAAATAAGTTGGGGCTTTTCAAAATCTATGGAAAAAAAGTACTTTAAGTATGTAGGTTGTCAAGGCTTGGTTGCAAATGCACAAGGGAAAGATCAATCTATATATGACTAAGTTGTTAAGTAATAAAGAGAAGTCAAGGTTCTATTTGTTCAAAACCCAAAGTGGTATACATACTTATAAACAGTTCAAATGGAAAAGTATCAACACATAGAAGAAAATTTTGCAAGTGTGAGAGGGAAAGATCGATCCTCACATGATTACATTGTTAAGTAATAGAGATAAATCGAGGTTCCAACTATTCAAAACACAAAGTGGTGTAGCTACTTCCAACAATTCAAAGGGCAAAGCATCAAGATGCAAAAGAACATTGACATAGGAAGTTTATAATGTTGCTTGAACATTTTTTAATAGCGGTAATTCAATTGTTGATTGGCTTTCCTTTGCTTGAACTAGTTGTAGCCAATGTTGTTGAGTTTTTGGCTAGTTCTATACCAACATGTGTGCAATTCAAATCCCCCTAAGTTAGGTGCAATACTCTACTCCATCAACTTTACTAGGGATGTCATCTTCAAATGTGAGGAAGCATCCTTTAGGTTTCTCTAGGTCCCAAGAGGTAATTGCTTGATAATAATAAGAATAAGAATAAGCATAAGAATAATAAGAATGACAGAACATGATATTATTTTTTCTATCGAGTTATGCCAGTTTAGCAGGTACAATGGGGCACCACCATGCAAATCAGGGATGATTTTAAGGGTGAAATATAGCCCAAGGGAAAAACTAGAGGGGTCTCAAACATATGGTGGGTGAATTTTTAATATGAAAATAGTTTTTTTAAATTTAATAGTTTAGCCCCAAATTTATTTGACCCACATCAATGGGAAATTGAATCGCCAAGGCCAAATAGGCGCGTGAGAGAAGCAAAATTGAATGTCGCCCTACCAAATATGGTTGAAACTGGTGATTCGCCCCGTATTTTGGGTATGAAGGCCACAAAATATTGAATTCGCTCCGATTTTTCAATAATGTAGCCACCAAATGGTGAGTTCACCCTGATTGGAGGATGATGCAGCTGGTTTGTGGTTGATATATGGACTTTGTCAGCTAATACGCCCTCGATTTGAGTTGGGCAATGGGCAGTCTCACCAAATAAGTTACCACGCCCTCGATGTCAAGTTGGGAAATGGGCAATCTCCCCGAGTCGACAACTCAATTACCACGCCCTAGATTTGAGGTTGGGAAATATCGTTGAATCGCCCATTGATTTTTCGTTGGTGCCAAGTGGAGGTTTCTATAATGGTATTGGTTACTGGTCTCAGCCCCCAATGTTTTATGGGTGAAGGTTTTTTAACTCCAAGTCCAAATTGGTCCATATCTGAGTAAAACGTAGTAGAGCCATGCAACTTGCAAGGAGTTTATCCCTATATAATGCGGAAAGAGTCAATAGAAACCCACGTCATCAAATCTTTCATCTTTGCATGAAGCTTGGTTTTTTATAGTGGTTGTCTCTACGTTTGTTCAAAGTTCCTTGGGGTTTGCAGTCTTCGGAGAGGTTAGTTTTCATAGAACCAAATACTGTGCAGTGGACATTATAATTATGTGTTTGTAGTTCAAGAATCAAATTTAAGTTTCTCTTGTAATTCAAGAATCAAATTTAAGTTTCTCTTGCAATTAAAATTCATGTTAGCCAGGTTGTTGAATATTTTTCAATTCCAATCATGTTTTTTGCTTGATCATGAACATATGGGCTTAGATTTTTTTCATTTGGTTTAGAAAATTATTTAAATTTTCTAGCATTCACGGTGCTAAGAGACTGAATCCATGAAACTCTCCACGAATCTTACTATGAGCTATATGCTTTGTTTAAAGAGTAGCAAGAAACCATTTAAGGAAATTATGAAGGTTCAATTGGTAGGAACGGATTGGTAGCATTGCGGGATTAGTGTGAGAGACATTGGTAGATTACAGATCTAGTTCTTCTCCAGTGATCTGATGCATGCATATCCGCCCAACAGTTGCATAAGTTGAACATTGTATGAGTTGTCCCAATTTCAATCTCTATTTGGGTTATTATGTCTGGAAACTCACTAAAATATCCTATGGGATGTGTGGTATGTTGATCCACCTTGATCCTCATGTATCCATTGACACATTTAGGTGCTAAAGGGAATGTGAAGGTTATAGGTAGTGTGGAAAAAATCTATGAAAAATTGGTGAGTTTGTGACAAAACTCATCAAATGAGAAACCAGCTCAAAAAAAGGCTTGATAAAAAAACTCGCAAATAAGCTAAGTAATTCCCTAGTTTTTCCCAATAACCAGCTGGTAGCCTGGTACATGGCAACTTCAATTTCAAATTGGATTTTGGCTCTCATTTGATATTCTAATTTAGTTGATAAAATTAAAATTATGCATTTTTATTGCTCAACGATTTTTGGTTGAGTTTTTTCTAGTATCTTTTTTATGAACCTTGTCGAGTTCTTGACAAGTTTGAGTTTTCCAACACTGGTTATAAGAGAATTTGGGGTTGAAATTTATTCTTCCAACCATCATATCATCCTCCCCAATGCCTTCTTGAGTGATATGCCAAGAGGCTCTATAGAGTGGTTCTCAACGTAACCTTGTCTAACTCGCTTTGTTAGCAACTTAAACAGTAGGGCATGATGTTTTCTATAAATAAGAAAACATATGAAGATACATCTCATGATTCTGTGGCAATTTTGTGGTTTAATTCTATGTTTATCTTTTCTTGAATGACCATTAAATTATTAAAGTAAAACACATATAAATCAAGTTTTCTATTGGATCTTCAATCTCTAGAGATTCAAGCTAGACCAACACTTTAGTATTAACTGCACCAAGGTTAATTTTAATATTCCTTCTTCTCTTCGTTGCTAGTTCAAATTCTCGAATACTCATACTAGGGATTGGACTATCTCTTGTATACTTTGGTCTTAGTGGGGTACTCAGTCCTTCCTTTCTTCTCAACTCTGTCCAAATTTAACCAACATGGAATGTTTATGTTTTCATGCCACAAGTATAACAATGCATATATCTAACATAAGTTTCAGTGTTCAATTGATTTTGTGAAAATGTTTGGAATACTTGAGACACTTGAGTCTTCCCATGCATGCTTTCTATTACTTTACTTGTAGCCTTGTGAATACCTTTTTGCAAAGGTGACTTTATTGTGTTGTTGCTAGAATCTTGAATTTTCTTTCCTTCGAGTGTTCTCACGTATTCTTCTTTTTTCTAATGACTAACAATTTTCTTGCTCTATAGATTGCTCTTCAGATTTTTGTTCCATCTCTCGACAATTCATCTTTAGTTAGCTTAAATGGTAGTAGCGATGCCTTATCATTTGGCATAAATCCGGGGTGTACATATGTATTGTGCATATCCACTTCAAAATTAAAGATCTCATTATATTTCTCCAGAAGATAATTATATATGCACACTTTACCAAATATTGCAACTTGCAACGAATGGACCACCTCTCAAAAGCCTAGTTATTGATACTTGTATCTTCTTCTTTTTCCTCACTCTCTAGACTTTGCATACAAGTGATGGGGAAACTGAATCGATCTCTTCACCATAACTTCTCTTGTCCAAAGGCTTCCAATGTACCATAGGTCCATATCTAGAAGAAAAATCAACTAATAGTAATGGCAATATTTTCCATGTTCTTGAGCTTCAATTCAATTTGTCGTGACTTCATTAGCCAAAAAACCTAACCCAATCCATCTTTGTCCCTTCAACACATCTATATGCAGCATGGAATAATCCCAAGCCCGGCATGCATACTTTCTACATTTTCTTATTATTTTACAGGGAAATAGTTATGTCACAAATCTAACAACAATATCACTGATTTTTTTATTACAGCTCCTCTTCCCCCTCTGCACATGTGATATTTTTCATAAATTTCAACAGATTTTACATCTTACCTATCATTGCTTCTCCGACATCTTGATTCTTCCCCAATTCTTGGTAACCTTGGAATTCTAACCATGGTATCCATACTGACAAGTAAGAGACATAAACTACTAGAGATACATAAAAAGGAACACTTGGTCCTTGAATGTAGTATATGTGTCTAACATCCCTACCACGAGGTCACTTAGGCACCTTCTGGATTTTTTGTCAACCAACGAATGTTGATTCTCAAATCCAACTAATACAACAACATGTTCAAACTCAACCAACTCATGTAACTGAAATTTGTTATGCCATACCAATGAAGTCTTGGACAAAATTTAGACATCGCTTTAACCAGTTTACTTACTATGGTGGTGGTGGATCCCATCTAGTTGGAAATGACGCATGGAAAATGTTTTATAGCGTTGTTACTTAACATGTTTGTTAGCATGTGTTCATTGTTTCCATACAAAATTCATATGCTTTTGTTGGGATACTATTTCTATAGAATGCATTTCCTTTTTTCTTCTCCATGATATTAGTTAACCCTCGACTTAAGCATCTAAAAAGTACATATATTTTGTGTAAACCTAGTACCAATAACATTATGCTTTTGTGCATCCTATTCTCCATGTTTGGAATCTTTCGACTTCCTAGTCCAATATTCAACACAAAACATATTATTCTCATGAAATTCTTCTAGCAACTCAACTGAAACAAATTGAACTCCTCATGCATGACCTTAATAAAAATGTACTCTTCGTTCAAGCAAAATCAAATATTAAGCATGGGAAGCTTTTTCTACCTTATCTTAATGATTGGATTAGGAATTTTCATCAAAAAAAATTTATTTGTCGGGAGTTGAGTTGTTGACTAATGTCCTTGGAGGATCAACTTTGAGATTCAAGTTAGAGGCAAGGGCTAGGGCCTAGAGGAGTGAGGCATAGGGTGCTATTGATGACTAGGATCCCAATATATGCAATGATTCATGACATGTATGATTTATGATTTATGTTTCACATTCATTTTTTTAAATGTCCTTTCTCATTTACACAACTTAGTTTCCATCTATATTGTGAATCCATGATTACTTCCCAATCCATCTTTGTCCCTTCAACACATCTATCTACAACATGGAATACTCCCCAGCCCGGCATACATCCTTTCTACTTTTTCTTATTATTTTACAGGGAAATAGTTATGTCACAAATCTAACAACAAGATCATTGATTTTGTTATTACAGCTCATCTTCCCCCTCTGCGCATGTGATATTTTTCATAAATTTCAATAGATTTTACATATTACTTATCACTGCTTCTCCAGCATCTTCCCCAATTCTTGGTAACCTTGAAATTCTAACCATGGTATCCATACTGACAGTTAAGAGACATAAAATACTAGAGATACATAGAAAGGAACACTTGGCAGGGGATTCTCAATATCCAATCCTAAAGTGTGAAATAGGTTAGCAGCTTATGCATATGAGCTGTAACCAAATCCCTTACTGTCTAAGATCGTAAAGGCTGAAGGACCAGTCAAGGATATATCTGTTCTTTCCAACTCGATTCTCTGTGATGCATCGAAGTCTCTGATGAATGACGAGCTCATGAAATATGATGAAGTGAGGGAAATTTCAACTTTTAGGACATGAAGGTCATGATCATTTGGTTTTTTTCTTATGCTATGTATGGTGAATGTGAAGAAGGGACTGTTTGTCAGAATGGATGAAACTGAGCACCAAATTTGTACATTCAAGCATCCCATAGCATAGGACAATAATTACACACAAAAACATGAAATGTCCAATAAAAAAATGTCATATTAGGTTATATTTTTTTTTCCTAAAAAAAAATAGGTTTGTAATTTCATCATTATTAAATAAAATTACATTCAATAGATGCATGTAGGCATTCCTTTCATGATTCATATCATCTTGAATCCAACTACATACTTCTACCATAATTCATGTAAATAAACCTATACTTTTCAGTACCAACATATCCTAGCAGGATAGCACATACCAACATAACTATTACAATATAATATATGTTTATGTCTATAAAACTTCTTCGTAAACATACCCCATTTTCCGAGATACTGCATAATCAAAACTGGGCAAAAAAAATGGGTACTAACACTTCAAGGATAATACAAATAATGACTCCATGAACTCCATACAAGAAAATCCAAACAAGAACGATTGCAATAGCTTAAGTATGATGTTATTATCATCAAAGGAAGGAACCAGGGTCATTTTTTTCTTGTACACCTTCTTGAATCACCCAAAAGTTTTGCTTTGATGTTTGAAATAACACTTGTACTTGATTTGAACTTAATGACTACTACCTTTATCCTTATCATTCGAATTAGAATGGGAACTAAGGTTTGTCCTCATTTACTGATATTCCAAAGAAAAAATAGTTTTAGAACATGCTCGGGGTACCCAAAATCATCTTCATACCCTCTGTCGCAACCCCTCCTCCGACTAACCATCAACCAGTCACTACCCTAGACTACAACCAAATCATTCAAGAAAAAAATGATTTATTATCGATTTAATTTCTCTAGACAATGAGGATTTAAGTTTAGACATAGATAGTATAATAGGTTACAGAGAAAAATATTAGAGAGACAATTCTTGGTAGGTCCTATTATCTCTAAATGAGCTATCACCAAGCTATCCACTATCAATAGATGGGTAAATCACTTATGCCACTATCAAACACCATAGCAAGAATCAACAACATCATTCATCCTCGTCAATTGGAAATGACTCTATTGGAGTTGCCTTTAGTTTTTTTTTTGTAAGATAATTTTTATTAAGGTTAATATTCATGAGCGTTCTTTCCCAATTTTCGATCATTTTTATTAAGGTTAATATTCATGAGCGTTCATGTCCCCAATTTTCCATCTCTCAGCAATTCATCTTTAGTTAGCTTAAATGATAGCAGTGATGCCTTATCATTTGGCATAGATCTGGGGTGTACATATGTATTGTGCATACCCACTTCAAAATTAAAGATCTCGTTATATTTCTCCACAAGATAATTATGTATGCACACGTTACTAGATATTGCACTTTGCAATATATTTGTGGGTGATATCTTATTGTTTTAAAATGGATTGGTGATATACATGATGCCATTGGGTTTGCCTAATAGGTCCCATACTCTGTTCACCCACATCGCACGTGAGCCCTTGTCTCTAAAATTAACCTTTCCAAAGCCTTTGATTGGGTTAGATGGTTATAATTCCGTATGATTTTGATATAGGTTTAGTTATCTTGGCTTTTCATAAAGTTGATTGAAGCATGTACCGCATTTCCCCCCATTGGTATGCTCATTAATGGCTATATATCCACTTTTTTCCATCTCCCAATGTCTTCAACATGGATGTCCACTCTCCCCATTACCCATCCTTCTTGCTATTGATGGCCTCAAAAAGTTGATCACAACTGAATTCATAGATGGTCTTATCAAAGGAATCAAGTGTTGATGTACTTGTAACTTCGGAAGATATTCACTTGTATATTGTATGTATTACATTTGTACTTTATTGTATCCCCAACGGAGATGTATTATTCCTCCGATTGTAAGTGTCATCATTTGTATTTGCAAGTGTCACAAGTTACATTGTAAGTGTCATAACTTATATTTGATGGGTTATTAGACCACCTTGGTGGGGTCGGCCCTGTATGAGTCATGTGGATGGGTTATTAGGCTTCCTTAGGAAGTCAGCCCAGTTAGGGTTAAAGGCAGGTCAAAGTAAAGTATAAATAGAGAGTGTGACTCTCTCATTCTATTCATTCACTCACTCATCCAAATCGCATAGTTGAGAGAGAGAAGTGCGCACAAGTGGAGAAGGAGTAGCTACTGAAGACATCTATCTTTTGGGGTTTGATCTTTGTGATCTTTGTATTGGTCCTCATTCTATCTCTGAGGAAGTTGCGGGGTTTTTCACCTTCTTGGTTTTCCCCGGTGAAATGCTTTGTGTCTCCTGTCTCTTATGTTTGATATGCTGTACATGTTGTTCTCTCGGTTAATATCCTAGATCATATTGAATTAAATGATGAAAAACTAACATCAAGTTATCCGCCTCCGCTCACCTTACCCACATTTGTAGTTGGGAAACTGTACATGCAAGAAATGAAGCACTATGTACACACATATAAAAAATTAATTTTTTCTCTCCAATTGGAGCTGGTAAATCCTAACCATGGTGGAACCCTAACTACTAACTAGATGGAATACCAAGGAAGGATGATATGGTTGAAGATGACAGTGTGTGGTGGGGTCTCGAGTCTAATTTGGCACTCATGGTAAATCTCCTTTATCACTTTATCATTATAATATATCATGACAAAATCATGAGGGGCCACATGCAAGCCCTCTTTATCTCTACCATCCCTCACACCCCATGGTCCTTCACCTCAAACCCTTCCCACTAAGGATCCATCTATTCCTTTGATAACCTCTTATGGAAATGATGATGCGATACATATACCTAACCTTCCCCTATTTTATTAGTCATGATTACTAGATCAAGGTTCTGATGAACCTGGCGTGATGCAACCTACTCGCTCAAGGGATAATTACACCAAATTGTTAGGAACCAAAGCATATCAACCTCTACCTTGAACCCTTCTAGATTTCCTTTTGACAGATGTGATTAAGGAGTTAACTGATTGGGAAACATCCCTTGCGACCACCTGCTCAGACATGTCAAAATTGGAGGAGCATGGAGAGGAGGAGCACTCTATTGGAAATGCCTACTTTCCTCTTTCTACTAAAACCCCTTCTGTTTATGCTTGATCCAAGGGAAATCCTCCATCATTTTTGGTACTCCATCCTTCGTTCTCTCGTCTCCTAAATCAAGGTCATTGGAAGAATTCTCCCAATATTTGAAGAAACTAAAGGAATCAACTATTCGGGAGGCACTCATTTCATAGAGAGTTATCCCTGCCACTGTTATCTGTGATATCACTTAATTTCCCCCCTTCCCCTCTCATCCTCACTTAATTTCAGAGAGAGCAATCTGACATATCCTCCTTCTCGATATTAGGTTGATAAGGGCATAGATACAACACCAAGTCCAAAGCATAGCTCCTTAAGAATACTTCATCACTAACCTCTACACAGGGATTGTAAACAATTCAATATGGTGCAATTGAAAAGAAAAAAGGTTAGGAATATATTAAATACTGCAAAAGCTATATCTCAAGCTAACATAGAAGTTCAATAGGGAAGATAACAGACCATCACTAGGGCACTAACAAAATTGGAATCCCTTTAGGAGGTTTCCAAATGAAACTAATGACCATCAACAATAGGGGCATGGTATCCACCCCAAAGATGCAATCCCTTAAGCTACTAATTTTTGTTCACAAACCATATATTCTATTTTTTTTCAAGAATCCATGATCTTGGAGCAAATATGCTCCACCACACTTAAGAAATCACTCCTGGATTGGAATCATGAATGTGTTGGTGCCTCAGGCCTATCATAAAGTCTTATAATGGATTGGAAAGGAGCATACAACCTCATCAATTGTATAAAATCAAACAGTTCATCTTGCTTTCCTTATTCTCTAATGAGACAAATGGCATCATTGACCTTCTTAATGTGTATGGACTATTGCATTACAATTTACAGATAATTGTTTTGGTAGGATTTATAATTCAATGGCATATTGGAATCCCTAACCCTCATAATTGGGGGTGACCTCAACCTCATCACCTCAGGGGTTGAAAACTGGGGCAGTTACACCCTATAGGACCTACTTGTAGACTTATTTTTGGAGATCTTTGAGCAACATGCACTGATTGATGTGGAATCAATTACATGTATGGATACCTGGAGTAATCAGAACAAGGGAATCTGAATATCTTGGATAAAGACTGGACATATTTTGAGAAAAATAAAGTCTCCTGGATGGATTTCAAATATACAATTCAGAAATTTATCCCTATCATGGATCAGACCATGCCACAATCACTCTAAAACTTGTAGCTAGTCCTCCTTGTCCAACAACCCCCTTCAATTTCAACCCCCATTGGTTATTCTATCCATAATATGTACAAAGTATCAACTCAACTTGGATGTCTTACTCCCTTAACTAGGGGGATATCATGACACATTTCCTGAAAAATATCATTGAGATGAAAGAAATATTCAAGATATGGTGTTGGGATAATTTGGTAAACTCCATAAATGACCTACATAGAATTGAAGTGGTGTTGTCGACATTATACCAATATGTGAGCATAACCACATAACCTCTCCTAGACGAGAATCATATGAGGAACTATCACAATCATAATTGAAAAGATAAAACCTCCTGGCTTGGGAAGAGGCTCATTGGCACACAAAAACATGGTCAATATGGTTAAGAGAAGAGGAACTAAACATGGTCTTCCACAAGAAAGTCTAATCTTGGAAATCACGCAATACCATTTGGAGAATCATTGACCATAAGAGAGTATGATGTGAAATTTTGAATACATAAGCAAGGACAAAGCTTCACACTTCAAGGATCACATACTATAAATACTGTGAAATTAATTATTGTTTCCTTCCCAAACTAGATTCGAACAGAGGATAATAAAGGACCGATGACATCTACTACTTCCTCTAAACTAAAAGATAGCTTGCCACATAGATAGCCTGGGTGTGCTGCAAACCCTATTTTGACTCAAATATTTCACCTTGGATGTGTATATATCCTCGTAGATCACATTCCTGTGGAAACCCTAAATCAATGCAGATATAAGAACAGATAACTTGCCATAAAGATAGCTTGGGTATGTTGCAAAGCCTATTTTGACTTCGATATGGATGTATATATATCCCCGTAGATCACATTCCTGTGGAAACCCTAGATCACTTCAGATATAAGAACATATAGATTGCCACAGATATAGCTTGGGTATGCTGCAAACCCTATTTTGACTCAAATATTTCAGCTTGGATGTGTATATATCCCCGTAGATCACATTCTTGTGGAAACCCTAGATCACTACATATATAAGAACATATAGCTTGCCACATAGATAGCTTGGGTATGCTGCAAACCCTATTTTGGCTCAGATATTTCACCTTGGATGTGTATATATCCCTGTAGATCACATCCCTGTGGAAACCCTAGATCACTGCAGATATAAGAACAGATAGCTTGCCACAGAGATGGTTTGGGTATGCTGCAAACCCTATTTTGACTCAGATATTTCACCTTGGATGTGTATATATCCTCGTAGATCACATTCCTGTGGAAATCCTAGATCACTGCAAATGTAAGTACAGTGCTTGGATGCTCGGATGCAAAGAACAATGTTCGAAGAATATACTTTGTGTTCATATATTAAACCTACAAATAATTGGATTAGGAATTTTCATCAAAATAGTAGGCCCTAGGGAGTTGAATTGTTGACTAATGTCTTTGGAGGATCAACTTTGAGATTCAAGTTAGAATTAAGGGATAGATCCTAGAGGAGGGAGGCATAGGGTCCTGTTGATAACTAGGATCCCAATATAGGCAATGATTCACGATGTCTAGTATGTTGAGAATGCCCTTCAAAATTGGGAAATGTTTTGGGTTTTATGTGAAACTCTCAATAATACCAAAATTTTGTATTTGAAAAATAAATTTTATGGCTTAAGGATGTCAGAAGGTCCAATAATTGATTAGCTGCCAAATCAACAGGATGTTAGAAATCAGTAAATTTCTGTGAGACAGAGGATTGAAGAGGGAGTTGACATTAATTATTTCAAACAATTTTCCTTGTTCTTTTAAAAAATTTGCAACTACTTTGAGAATTACAGTAACAACAAAGACATTGTCCTATGAAGAGCTTTAAGATCTCTTGCTGCAAAATGAACAACGCAATAAAAGAACATAATAAAAGTGTAATACTAACCTTGTAGGTGAACATTAATACTTTCTCATATACTGAAATCAAATCCATAAGAGTGAAAAATGTAAATATATACACTATTGTTAGGTCAATGATAATTTTTAAATATATATTATCGATAATACATGTGCAATTTCAACCGACTCTCTATTGTACAAATTTTTGTGATATAAGGAATTATTTCTTCTCAAATAGTATATGAATACTGCAAAGCATTCTATTTAACAATTCCAGAACCTAAGAAGGAATTTCCATGCTGTGCAATGTGCACAATCACTCAAAGTAACTCAACCCCAAATATGATCACAAGATTCATACATAGACAACCGAACACCCGTCAGAATTTTATGCAATATATTCAAATCTTCTCTGAAAAATTATTCTTAAAGCCTTTGAAGCTTCAAAGCATTCCAAGGGTTCAAACTTGAGAAGGCCCTGCAACAAGCCTAAAGAAACACCTCCATTGTTCAAAAATATATATCTCTTTAATACATGTGCATTTTTCAACCAACTCTCTAATGTACTATGTTTTCTGATATAAGGTCTCATTTTGTTTCAAATGTCGCATCACCAGTACACATTATACTGCTTCACCATTACCAAAATATCCATACTATAATACATGAGACATGTGCCATAAGCAGAGAATGGATTTCCATGATGTGGCATGTACAATCATTTACAGTGCCTTTAGGCTCCAAATACAATCTAAAACTCACAGATAGTCACATGCATACTCACGAATTTTATGCCCTACAGACAAATCTTCTCAAATCTTCTTTGAAAAAAGAATCGCTTAGAGCCTCTGAAGCTTCCAAGCATTCCAATGGTTGAAACTTGAGAAGGCCGTGCAACAAGTCTTGCCAAAATTAGGTCTTCAATTTTTTATGGTTTTATCGAAAATTTGTATATGGTTTTACCTATGAAAATGACTTCTGAAACTATTCAAGAGATAGTGCATGCATACAATGTATCTCAATTCTCTTCTATCATTTGAAACCACTCTATCTATTATGATAGTGAAGAAAATGGTGATGAGACATGTATTAGAATTCGGAAAGCCTACGACATGTAACTCTCTGTATTTCTCCCTGAGAGTTCCTATTAGGTAACATATTATCTGGTACTCCTAGTAAAGGAGTTAGGACTCGGGAGGTCATATAGAGATCTGAGTATCAAATGTTTCACTTTTGTCCAACTGAAGCTTCAAGGGGATGGTAATCAGATATATTATCATGAACTGATTTCACTTATATTGACAATTGATCTGAGCCATGTTAAAGGTATGGCATATACGAGTAATTTTAGCTCGCTATTTGAAATAGAGTACCCTATTTGCTAGACCTAAATATTGAGATGATAGCATCACACCATAAGGGTTGGCATATTTTGATCTAAATAGAAAAAATATCTTTAGTAGCAAGGTTAAATATCGTAAGTTGGATACATAATATGTTAGTTTTCCTTATGTTCTGGTGATTAAAAAAGTAAGATGACAACTCTTTGTTTTGTTTTATTTTATGAGTGTTGCACATGGGTATATCCCCCCACTCAAGTTGTAGAGTACCTCACTTCTCTCTATGCAATAATGCACAATATATGACTGTCCCATAGGCCAACCATTTTGGGAAAGGGTCCAAATATTCACTTGACTTGTTTGCATATAAGCCCATTTGTTTGACCTCTTATTTCCTAGATAATATGAGTACTTTATTAATTTTTCTTACAATGTAAGAGATGGTTTGTCTCATTATATTTTCTTGCAATATAATGTGCAATTGTATTAATTTTATATCAATTTTCTCATGCAGGCTTCCTTCTAGTTTCTATATTGATTTGGAATTTCAATTGTGGAACATTAGGTAAGATGTCAAACATGGATCATGGAAAGAAAAATAAAACATCAAGACAAAAGGATGTAATATCATATTTTCAAAAGCATCAATCCAATAATACACATCATATTCATGCTTCAAGCTCTCTTGAGCAAGGTATCAATGAGAGAGATGTCAACACTTTAGAGAATGCATCTGCAATCCATACAATGGATGGTAGAATACCTTCCTCTAGTGATCAAAGTGAGACAAATGCATTTTCATCATAAATTGGTAGTTCAAATGTTGAAGATTTTTCCTTGCAAGGTGACATAGCCCATTCACGGAAGAGGTAAATTAAAGGCCAATGGGACTTAGGGAGACAATTCCAATCTGATTGGGTCTCAAGATTCCCATTTATTGAACCGATACCTCCAACAAATGAGAATGAGACCTCATGAGAAGTTAAATGCATTTCATGTAGTTGGAAACTTGGCAAGGTAGTGAAATTGCAAATGAAGCTAGACACAATAGAGAATCATGTTGGAAAGGTGTATGATAAGAAATCTGTAAATGATGAGAAGAAATCTACTGCTAGATGGAAATCTCTTAGCCAATGTCGACATCTCCAATATGAAGAGGAATACAATAAATTATTAATAAATAAGAGAAAACTGGAGGAGAGTGGAGGAACCATCACTTCTCAATTTGGAAAGATGATGGAAACAAATTTGTTATCGAAGACGATACAGTTAAGCACTGTATTTCACATCCTATCCAATGGTCGTCCTATGACAGATTTTCCAAAAATGATAAAATATCTATCTTTTATTCAAGTGCCAAATTTTCCATCTTCTCATTGGTCTTTAACGAGTGGTTGGGAATGGGGAAAATATCTAGCTCAAGTAGAAAAGGATGATATGAAAGAGAAGATTGTGAATGCTACATTTTTTTCACTATCTTTGGATGAGGTTACGGTTGTTGATAAGAATTCATGGATTTGCATGAGCATTTATATGGTCAATGACCATATCAGGCACTCCTATCTACTTGGAATTCATAAAATGAGCAAAAGTTCTACATCAAAAAATATTTATGAACTTGTTATTAATAGTTTGAAGGAAATTGGTGGTATGGATCATTCAATGATCACAAAAAAGTTGGTATGCGTTGGAGCAGATGGAGCATCAGTAATGCAGGGACAAAGAAATGACCTTTGTGCTAGACTACAACTCTCAGCTTCGTCGTATATGCTTAGTATTCATTGTATGGCTCACAAGATGAATCTTGCATTTAAGATACTGAGCAACTTTCCATTGGTTTCAAAAGTTGATCATCTTGTACGTGAGGTTCATGCATACTTTTGTCGGAGTCCCAAATGGTTTTCAGAGCTTAAAATATTTTCCAACGGTGTTACAAATGGAAACAAACTATTAAAAGATGTTGATACAAGATGGATCTCACTGAAGGGACCAACTGAAAGACTATTCGATGAATATGCATCCTTGGTAGGGGTGATGTATAAACATCGCTTAAGTGTAGAAAAAGCTCAAACTCGTATCTTTCTATTAATTTATATAGAGACATTATTAACATTGGCTAGATTTCTTCCTCTGCTTCATGAAATGAATAGCCTCATGAAGATGTCTCGGAGTTGTACGATGTATATTGCTGAATACACAAATGCTAGAAAATTAACATGCCTTGCATTAGATAATTTGTATATGATGGCAGAGTCTTTTACAGGTCTAGCATTTACAAATGGACTAAGATAATCAATATAGAAAATGATGAAAATTTATTGAAGCTTGATGAAAAATGTATTCTATGTACGACAATGCGTGGGTATATGGTTGCCTTTTATTATAATGACAATATAGGAAGAACCACCAAAGAGTGCCCTGTGTCAAGAGAACGATTTGACAATGTTGTGATTTCAGTGAGGCACAACTTGATAGAAATTGCAAAATCACTACCATCAGAGATAAGAGAACGATTTCCTCGAGATGAATTGTTGGAGGCCATGTCTGTGGTATGCCCTCAATATTGGAACGATTGTCAATGTACAGACACTTTAAAGGTTGACTTTATAGCAAAATGCAAGGTTTTGCAAAGCCATTTTTGTCGAGAGGTCGAGATACAAGGAGAACATATTCAAGGTATTTTAGATCTAAAAAAATTGTCAGATCAAGCCCAATGTTTTGTTGATACAATGTGGTCTCAATTTTCTAAGTTGGAGAATCCTCTAGAATATGGTGCAATTACAAGATTATGGACTAAACTCAGTGGTAGCGAATTTCTACTGCAAAGAATGTCAAATTATTTCAAATTAGTAGATTAATGTCAAACCATGATTTTGGGATCAATGGAGGATGAGAGAATGTTTAGTGCATTGACATTTTTGAAGTCAAAGTTGAGGAACAAGCTTGATAAAAATGTGGATACATGCTTAAGATTATATGTAACAAAGTATGAGGTTGACACTTTTCCATATGAAAGAGCACTATCTCTTTGGAGATCAAATCGTGAAAGAAGGGGAGAAAAGAATATGACAAATTTCTCTAATGAACTTGATATGGAACATAGTGTTCTTGAGGATCATAATGACAGTTCATCTGGAAAAGGTCATGTTCAGAGTATCGAAAATAAGCACCAAGCCCGAAATGTGAATTGGGAAATAGATTTCACCTAAGATTGTATATGAATTAATACACACGAGGGACTCTTGAGTCTTATTTTGGTATAGGTGTTCCATGGACCGTTGTTGGTGATCACTATATGTGAATTCGAGCTTGCATTTTAGTTAAAAATAGATTCTGCATTGTATGTTTTTGTTGTAACGTTTATGATTTGAGCTACATTTCCTTGATGCAGTTTATTTTAAGATTGATGTTTTGATATTTATCTCTTACATTGTCTCTTTCTTGTATGTGATAGGAAATGACGATGGAATTTGACAAAGCTAGTTCTAGGAGCCATCTCTTTACATAGATAGTGTCCTAGCATTAAAGTATAAATAACTAATTTGACTACACTTTCGCTAAGCAAGAATGAGCTCATTCAAGTACATGAAACCATGTTGGTGTTTATCTCTAATATCTTGACAATTTTTTATGGTTTGTTTATTGCTTTTGTTTGAAGCATTTTGTCGATTTGTGGAATTTGTGTGTAGTTTGGTTAAATATTGTGTTAGACCCTTGAATGATTCGAGTTCTTGATGCTTGATTTAACCCTTTGTTGTAGCTTGAATCAAGATTGGGTTTAGTTGATTTCCATTGATTCAGGGTTTGAGAAAATATGTTTTTTATCACCTTTTAGTTGCATGAATTAATTGTCTTCACTTTTTCGATTCTTTTATGCTGATTGTATATTTTCTTTTTAAACACTTATCATTATTCAGAAAAATAAATGAGCTCTACATAACTAAGCGAAGAGAAAAATGGTCTATGCACTAGGTTCCTATGCATTGATCGTAGGAGACTTATTGGCATGAGACCAACATTCCTCTAATGCAATTGGTATAATTACAATGTATAATTGTCCTAGCCTCCATGAGCATATTGGTTATTGGAGGCCAAGATCGGGCATAATGTCTGATTCTATCATTTTATCGGTTTGTCAAGATTCAGGTCCCCACATGTCCGTTGGACCATTAAGGGACGAGATAACAAGTGGATTCCCCACTTGCCCTAAATCTTGACAAACATTGGAGGAAGAGTAACACTTGAAAGTTTTCTTGTTTCCATTGGACACCTCCTTGTCCTTGTTCAAGGCATTCATACCTCCATAATGAAGATAGTCCCAAAGTCAAATATGAAAAGTAATAGAAATCTTTACAACAATGCGAATAGTTTTCTAGATGTATTAGTGTGCGGTTCACTAATTTGTGGTGCATACTTAACACTTGCATTTAATAAAAAATAATGAATATTAATCATGGTAAAGGGTTTCTTAACAAAAACTTTGGGGCTCCTGTGAATCAAATAATATGAAGAGAAACCTATTAGAAGGAAAAGTGAAAGAACAATGAATTGTGATTTCCTAGGAATCAAAGAGATGGTGAGTCTTCTTGGCAAAAGATTCGCCGAATTATTACAATGTCTTATAAATCAATGAAAGATTTGCCAATTTTTACAATTTTTTATAATGCAGTGAAATATTTGCCAAGATTTTACAATATCTTATAATTTAGTGAAACATTCGCCAAGATTTTATAGCACTACATAATAAAATGAAAGATTCGCCAAAAAATTAATATATACATATTATATTATTGATAAAATCGCCTCCAAATTTTCCTATATATCGGGGAGATTCGCCCATTTTTTATACATATAAATTTCAGGGGGTTTCTTAAAAGCATCCCTAGTTTGAAACTGTTTTAGCGACTTATCATAAGTTCAACGAAAATTCAGACCAACTTTCGATTTGGCTCTGAAACGGTCGGATAAAAATTACATTTCGCTTCGAAACGGTCGGAGCATTTTCTATTTTTACGCCGAAGCTGTCGGACCAAAATTTAATTTACTTTCAAACGGTCGGAACCAAATTCAATTTAAATCCAAAACGGTTTAGGTACTTTCTGTTGTAACACCAAAATGATTGGAGATTTTTCCACCTTTATTTTAGATACGGTCCGAACTTTTCACTCGAAACTTACCAATGACTTTGAGTCATTTAAGATTTCATTTAAACTTAGGATTTTTTAAGTTGAGTATTGATCTTGACACATTTTGTTCCAAATCTGGTTGCGAGACTTAGTTTTGTTCACGAAACCGATTGTTTTGGAGCCTTACTTGATTTAGCCCCAAAACGGTCAATCCAATGAGAATTTCACCCTGATTTCCTTTCGCTTCAACATAACTTTAAGTTCACATCAGAGCCAGTATGTTTTGGGTCGCCGAACGTTTCAACCTAAAACAAGTTTTTAATCTTTAACACATCGTTATGTATCGTGTTATTATTCCATTCAACGCCGATACAAAGACTGATTGGTCGTAGACCGGCTGTTTTAAAGTTATAAATCCATTTTTTCTCAAACGTGGAAACATTGTTTACACCTTATTATTTGAAAAGGGCTCTCAACCATAGTTACTTGTTAACTGAGTCATAAGAATATAGGGTTTGAGATCATATTTATAAAGAAGAAGTCGTTCCATTTCACTGTTAGATTCCTGAACCCTGTAATCCTCGAGCCACTTGGACGGAGGACTCTGCCAACTCAACCATCGACTCTTCAACATGCTCGTCATACAGCCAGGTAGGTATTATTTTTTCCTTATTTGGTTATACTTGGTTAGGTTTGATTAGCGTTAAGGTATTAAGTTAAGACCATTTTTGTTGATGCCCTAGTTTTATAGTTACAAACCATGTAAACCTAGTTTATTTATCTAAAGAGGAAAACGTGAACCCTAGCTCTCTGTTTCCTTTTCCTACGCATAGTGTTAACACTAATAGCTCGATTTCAAGTGCGTTTTGGTTTTGGGGCAAACATTTTGAACTCTATCCATCTATTGAAATACATACTTAACTCGTGTAGCGAACATCAAGGTTTTGACTTGCCAGTATTTAATTATTCAAATGCACAACCGTCGTTCAAGCTTGGGTATTTAACTGAGATCGAATTCAATTTATTTGAATAAAGTGCAAAAACCCTAGCCAGTGAGCTTGACCATCAGTTTGCAATGAACCCTAATGTATCCTTGTTCTTCTTCTTGCTTACATTTTGACCTAAGCGCTCAGTTGGGTATGTTTTGATTTGGGAAAACATATGTAAATCATATCCTAAGATTTATCCTAAAAAAGAATTCAAACAAAGATTCCCTATTTTGAACCCTGACCAACACATCTTCTACAGTTGCAGATACTCAAACTGGGATTGGAGCCCTGAACTCGATGGGCCTATGTAGTGGGAGCGATTGAGCTTTGATGTTTAACCCCTATTTGTAACCAAATAAGGCGTTGCTTTACCAGTTTTCTTTCTATTTAGTCTTTAATATGGTCATTTCTTAACAAGGATGCTTAATAAATATTTGCATAATAAAATAGTCTTCTGGTTTACATTTTGCTTCATGAGTAGTTTTTCACTTAGAACAATGTTATGAATGGATTGATAGCATTGTTGACTTAGACCCAGTCGACAGGGGTTCCCATCACTATCGACACCAACCCACCGCGACCTCCCTGAGCACCGGCCCAGATAGGTTTTACCTTACCCAGCAACACCTGCAGAGCAGATGAGGTCTCACCCGAGGCGATCAAGGGAGAGTGGACAGAACCATGTTTCCGCTGAATGAAGGAGGATGTATGCGACATCCACTACTTAATCTTATTGCAACATTCAACAATAAATCTATGCATTCACTTCGACATTATTGTACTCATAGCATCATTTAATGGAAACATTCATTGTTACTGCAGATTATAACAGTAAAGCGACTATTCCATCAAAGAAACATTGCATTACCATCAAAAGATAGAAGACACACCAAGATTGCACAGAAACAGTTTCATCACATCATATTATTGCTGCAAAAACCCAATACAATACCTCTGCAGATCACAGGCTTCAACAATATCTCTGGATCTCAAAACATACGCACAAAATGCATACCAAAACATCTCTCTCTGATCTCCCCTTTCTTCCTCTCCCTTTTTCGACTTACAACTTTCTATCTATATGTAGGCTTCCGCCTTTACAATGCTTGTCCACTTACTAACAACTTCCTAACTAACTCCTGGACAAATGACCCAAAATCTAACTGACACGGTCCAAATGACCCAAAAACCCGCCTATTGTGGTATACTTAGCTCGAAATTACATCTCATATGGTCCAATGACCCAAAAACCCGCATATTGCGGTACAAACGACTCAAATACATAAAATAATAGAGCCTTCTTCCTTCCACGACCTCTTCTGACGTGTTGCAGCATCGGCGATGCTGAGATTCTTCCTTACCAAACCGCCTGCCAACAAGCATAGATAGTTGGGCTTGCATGTTAGTTCATTTGGTGAAACTGGTTGAAAAATGAAGGTATTCTATTAGTAAATATCATGCTTAGTGTTTTCTTTGAGATCCTCATGTTATAATTCTTCCATATTTAATATATCTAGTTGTATTTGTCAAGCACTCTATATGCAGATAAATTGTTACCAAACACACAGAGCATATGAAATTTATTGTCAACCCGAGAAAGTCTTTTTATTTCAAAGGATAAGTGCACAATATATGCTTAAACACAAAACCATTAGAAGTGAATACTTTTATCTTCTATCATCCATGTTCATCCCAAGAATCTATGCAATCCCAATTGCCTTCTAACTGCTATACTACAATTCCTCTCTATTATGCATCAATAAGAAATGGTATCAGATCTAATCAACAATTGCAAAAAGGAAATCTCATTCGCATTCTAAAACAATCACTTGTCTGATCTAATCAATTTGGGAATCATAAAGCATAAACTGAACATTACTCTAGAATTTCAATTGAAAAAGATTGAAGCAACTGTTCTAAGAAATTGAACTGCAGAATGGAAATCAATCAACACATAACAGGAAAGCTAAATTGTAAGAGCTCCTGGGATCACGTCTCAGCTGTAAGATGAACACGGCAGTGTGAACAGAAATTGAAATGCATAAAGCAAACCTGACTCAGTCGACTGTTATTCTACACCATTCACCAATCTCACAGAAATGTAATCTTTTACTGAGAAATCCACACAATAAATATTGCTGCTGCATACAAAGGAAAGAACAAAGCATCACACAACAAGAAAGATAAAATCCTATTTTAACTCAGCAATCTCTGTGGAAGACGGGCCCAGTCTTCACACAGAGACGCTGGTTGAACAACACACTCTTTAGCTCAGAAGTAACCCCTTATATTAACAGAAGAATGAGTACACAGTTTTGCTTGGCTGCTAATACAAAATGAATTAATTGCTTGCTGTTCAACCCCTGAGTCGAGGCAACTCCCCCTATTTATACATACAAATCATAACATCTAGTCCCATAATTGGGCAGCCATGAAGATCTCTGATCTTTAGGCGCCCTAAATAATCTAGCTGTTACAATGCGTGGCAGAATAGAAACATCCAAATATGAGGGAGTTATTAATTGACCCAAGAGTGGCGGTCCTTCCAACTCACAGCTAGACTCGAGCAGCAACATACTTAAGATAGCAAATTCTGTTACAGCTGCCCTGTCACGATTGTGCCTTGATTGATGATTCGAGCCCCAAGGAACCTTCTACAAGAAACAAACATCCCTTTCTTTATGACTTGTTCAGCCCCGATCTTCCTGTCATCCATTTGTCTCAACTATCTTCACAAATCGCAACATGTTAGCACAATTTGAGAGATGCACAGCTTTAATTATCACAATCAGAAGCATTAATAAAATAAAACAATGATCAACCATACCTTGGTAATTTGGGGGATAAGGTAAGGACAATGGGTTTGATTGCCATGATAAATGTTGTAGGACAGGGGCAGGAAAGATGAATAATGATGACTAAAAAGGGCCAATTCTGGGCTCAACATCTCCCCCCAACTACCCTGTTGCATGTCCTCATGCAACAACCTGCATTTGAATCGTGTGTTGAACTCTATCCAGAAGAGAGGAAGAAATGTAGGAAACTCAGGCACCTTATCTATCTTTTGAGAGGCCTCTGTGAGTGACCCAACATCTTCCAACCTCACTATTTCCCTTCCACTGCTACTTGCTGGTATCTGAGAATGCAATTGGTGTAGTGGGAATCTTCCTGCAGTCTCATTATGCTGTGCCTGGGGGAGTTGAAAGGAAATCCTCAATCTGAATCCAACTCAATGACATCTCTAGGAGGTGGAAGCACTGGTTCTTGTGGGACAGTGTCTTCCAGCGCATCTAGTCTTAACGGGAGAGTTGCTGGTTCTTGTGTAACAGCAACATCCTTTAAACCTTCTTCAGCAGCTACCTTTATTGATTTTGGAGACACTGGTTCTTGTGTAGCAGCGTCTTCTTTGTCCTTCTGCTGCTGCGATAGGATATCCTTCTCATCGTGCAACCCTTCCTCCAAGATTTCGGTGTCACCTGAGCATGGTGTTTGTACCTGTTCATCTTCACTCCACTGTATATCAGGAATGATATCCACTCCAGGGTTATCTTATAACTGCAATTCAGGAGTTCTTGCTGCAGCTTCCAAGGGTGTTGGTTCTTGTGTAGCAACATCCTGGCTTACCTCTTCATCCTTCTTTTGCTGCAACTCTTCTCCTATGAGTTCTGTGTCATGGGAGTCCTCTGGGGTTACAACCCAGAGTTCATCATTAAACTCCAGAATCTCCTCTGTCCCAGGTTCTTCCCCCATCTGTTTGGCAGATTGGACAAGTATATTCAGGTTTGCTGGTTCTTGTGTTGCAGCTTCCTGTTCCAATTTATCACTGTCCTGCCTTTGTATCTCCTCTTCTAAAATTTCTGTGTCCTGGGAGCATTCTGGGGTTTCGTCATATTCCTTTATAAGCTCCAGCGCATCCTTCATTCCAAGTTATTCTCCTACCTGTTCCATAATTTTTGCATCATGGGAAGTGGCAGCTGCAGCAAGGATGTTTAAAAGTGCTGGTTCTTGTGTGACAGCACCTTCTTTTTCCACTGCTTTCCCCACTGTGGCTACAGGCTGTTGTGCTGAATAAGTGCTAAGTAGAATTTTATGGCCTGCTTCCTCAAAGATTTCTCCACAGGTGGGGCAGAGTATTCGCTCATCCTTTTGTCCAGCTCCAGCAGAAACTGATTCCTCCACTTGGTCTGCAACCTCTATTAGTGTGTACATTTTTCTTTCACCCTGCTTTCTGCAGGTTTCCTTCCAAGTTTCCAGCTCCCTTCTAAGTGCTTGGAGGTCCTCTTTCAGCATTGCATTCTCATACAAAAGTCCTTCAATTCCAGGTTCTTCCTCCACTGGCCTTTGTGGAGCATCCATCGGTCTTGGTGTAAGGATTGGGGGCTCAATGTGTGTCTCTGAGGTTGCCCATCTTTTCCTAGCTGCCTCTGCTGCTGTGATTGATCGAGTTCATTTCCTTCTGATTGGTGCTATTAGATCAAATTCATTGGTGGCTCTCTTCCTTTTCTGTGGCGTTTTCTTTTGTGATTTTTCTTTTTGTGGTGTTTCCTCTTGTGGAGCTGGAATATAGGGGGGCAAAACTGAAGTCAAAGGAATATTTCCCTGCCCCTCATGCTGTTCTTCTTCAATCACAGCTCCTCCTCCTACCCACTCAGGTGAAGACTCAATTGTAACCAGCTCAATGTCTTCTTACATTGCCCTAGCTCCGTCATCTTCAGGTTCCATTGTCGCAGCATTTGATGCTGCTCCAATTTCACCTTCTGCTGTCGGAGCTATCCTGTTATCTAGGTTTTCCACGAAGGTTTCATCTACATTGTCACCTGATGGCTCTGTTTGTGCTTCCCCTTGCTCTCCTTCAAATGTAGTGTCATCCCCCACTGGTTCTGCTTGTGCTGGGGATTCATCTACCTCGAATGGCTTTGACTGTGCCCCTAGTTGTTCTTCCTCTGTGGTTTTACCCACCCCGGATGGTCCTACCTGTGCCCCCGATTGCTGTTCTTCTCCCATTTCATCCCTCCCCCCAACTTCACTGGAGGAACTCCGGTCCTCCTGTTGTGGTGGAACCTGTAATTGCTGTAATGGGATGACCCTCAAGGGAACAGGTTGCTGTGGTCGGGTTATAAATTGTTCCCAAGTTATATTATGTTGGGCAAGGGTTCTTACAATAATTAACTTGATAATGCCATGGTGGGTGAGAGAGGATAGTGGGTGCTTCGCAGACTGAACAAATGTTGCCATACGACGCAAGTCGTGCAATAAATAAAATGGAATGTTCAACAAAATGCCATGGCGGAGATGAGAAAGCAAAGGAAGTTCAGAGTTATACACAGTTTGGTATCTACCTTCGCAGGTAATGTATTTCTTGAGGAAGACAGCAACCTGGTCCCATGGCCGCGACAGTGAGTTCAGTGCAATCCCTCTCCTGGATGCTTCAACTTGCTCCCCTGGAAGTAAAACTTGTTCTCGTGCAACCATTTCAGGGACTCAACGGTTAAACCAAGGTTTTCCCACCATCGGGATGGCTGTAACCTTGGATATAATGACCTCAGAGACGTCTATACACAGCCCCCACACCGTGGAGTGAGTTTTGGTAAGATTCAAGGCAAATTGCAGGGCTGCGTCCCGATCGAATCCGTCCAATCGCTCAAAGAACTCGACCCAACCAGCAGCTTGAAAAATGGCAAGAACTTGCGGATTCCGTCTGAGTTCTCGGGTATTGAAAGGTTCATGGCGAACTGGAATGCCCATGGTCCTGGCTGCAAACTGAAACTGCTATTCCACAGATTACAGGATCCCAGAATGGAAGTTGCAGCACAGAGGATGCATGAATCGCTGAGCGGAGACGCTAAGAGAATGACCAAATTTGGAAAGTTGAGCACAGAACAGTGTTTCAAATTTTCATGCCGAATTGGGGAAGGTGGTAGTTATTAGCGTTTACGTCGTACGAGGGAAAGGTTTAATCAGGTATAATGGTGGTACGAGTGAGGGTACGACCAATATCGTTTAAATGATATCAATGCTTAATCACGTGATAAATGAAAGCCATACCTCATAAAACTATGCGTCGAAAAGCTGCGAAAAATGGTGGAGCATGCAGTTGGTGACGTCACGGAGCCGAATTCGTGCACAGTCGGATGTGTGATCATGATGACTCGGATAAGGCAATAAGTTCTTCCGTTGGTGAAACACAAACCGTCGCTTCCTCGGTGTCGGAATGATGAATTCGCCGGCACGACTGAGGTGAATCAACACCATGATTAGCATGTTTGAAACAATTCTTTTGTTAACACGGGAGTTACCACTGCAAGTTGCCAAAAAGAATGATAGCACGACCGACGAAAAAGATGTTGCAGTCGTAAAAAAAAATAAAAATGTTGCAGCCACTGGGAAAGAAGTTGCGGCCACCGAAAAAGAACTCACGGCAGCCGAAAAAAAAATTTAAAAGTTTTACGGTGGCGGGAAAGATTACAGCTGGCGGGAAAAGTTGTTGCAGTGCTGTGACGTGATGTTGCAGCCGCTGGATTGAAGTCGCGGGTGCCGGGGATGATTTACAGCTGACGGGAGAAAATATTTTAAGGTCGACGGAAAACAATAACGGCGAAATGTTGCAGCCGCTAATGTTGCAGCCGCTGGATTGACGATCGACGAAAAAAAAAAAGGATACTACGACTGCTGAAAATGAGGTGGCAGTTGCTGGGAAATGAGATGGCAGCTGGGGGGAAATGAGGTGGCAGCTGCGGAAAACGGTTACGGCTGTGGGGAAATGATGTGGCAGTGGCTGGTAAATGAGGTGGCAACCGCTGGAAGATGAGGTGGCAGCCGCGGGGACTGGGGTTGCAGCTGCCGATGTTGCAGCCGCCGATGTTGCAGCCGCTGATGTTGCAGCCGCCGATGTTGCAGCTGCCAGAAAAGATTGACGGCAAGCGGGAAAAAGGATTTTGCGGCTGCTAGGGAAAAAGATAATGTGGTTGCCGGAAAAAGATATACAGCTGCCGGAAAAAATATGTTGCAGCTGCCGGAAAATATGTTGAAGCTGCCGGAAAATATATCGCAGCTGCCGGATTTTTTTTTTTTTAGCAAGGACGGCACAGGGAGATTTTCGTCTAACGGGCTCAAACTGGTCGTTCTCCTGGCGCTTCCCTGAAAATTTCTGAAAAACGACAACAAACAAAGAGATCAAATGCAAAGAGAATGAATAAAAAAAACAACAGTTATACGCTACAGCAGGAAATTATTTATGTACAGCAAATACGATTTTCAGTTTAAGGTTTGGCAAAGGTAGAGAAAAGTTCCTGCTCTGGTGCCAATTGATAGTCTGGATCGGCAGCAATTTGTGAAATGAATGCATCTTTCGAAATGTGCTTACGATACAGTCGCAGTCTGTGGCCGTTAGCAAGTAATGGTATACGGTTTTCATCAATGGTCACCAGGCGAACAGTGCCATTATCAAATACCCTGTCGACCAAATATGGACCCAGCCATCTTGTGCGTAATTTTCCTTTAAAATCCTTCTTGAATCTGGAGTCGTATAATAGTGCCCAGTCTCCTTCATGGAAGATTTTCTTTTTGATGAATCGGTCATGCCAGTTAGATCTCTGTTGCTGAAGCAGCACCGTCTGGTCTACTGCAGCTTACCGTTTCTCATCCAATTCATTTAATTGATTCAATCTTCTCTTCTGGGCTTCTGTTACATCTAGATTCATTTCGGTGGCTGTTTTCAGGGTCTTGATCTCAAATTCAATTGGAAAAATGGCACTCTTTCCATACACCAGATCGTAGGGAGAAAACCCCGTGGTGTTGCGCCAAGTTGTGCGATATGCCCACAGTGCTTCTGGAAGCCTGTCAGCCCAATCCCTTCGATGGCTTTTAACTGTTTTAGTAAGGATTGCTTCAATAACTTTATTATTGCTTTCTACCTGACCATTGGCCTGGGGATGATAAGGTGAAGCTATCCTGTGCTGCACATGATACTTCCGGAGCAAGGATTCAAATTGGTGTGAGATGAATTGCGGTCCCCCATCGGTAACTACTTCCTTTGGTACCCCAAAGCGGGTAAAAATTTCACTGTACAGAAAATCAATCACCGCCTAGTCATTAGCCTTAGCCAAAGCTACAGCTTCTACCCACTTGGTCATGTAATCTGTACACACCAGAATGTAAATCTTCTGTCTGGAAGGAGGGTTGATAGGGCCAACAAAGTCCAATGCCCATCTATCAAAAGGTTCTAGTACCACTTGGGGCTGTAAAGGCATCTGATCTGTCTTATTAGGTTGGCCCATCCTTTGGCAGCTGTCACAGGACTGAACATATCTTTTAGCATCTCTAAATAGTGTCGGCCAATAATAGCCCATCCGCAGCGCCTTATGCCCTGTTCTTTTGTCTGCAAAGTGTCCTACGCAAGGTTCATCATGACAGGCCTTCAGTATATGAAAGATCTCATCTTCCCTTACACATCTTCTAATCTCAAGATCAGGTCCTGTGTAAAAGAGATGGCCCTTGAGCCAACAATACCTGGCACTTTGCTGAATAATTTTTATTTTCTCTCGTTTAGACATATGTGGCGGAAGCTTTCCTGCAACCAAATAATTAGCAACGTCTGCATACCAGGGTGAATGAGCTGAGAGTGCGGATAAATGTTCATCCGGGAAAGCATCCTCAACAGGTGAACTGTCATCACTGTTAGTAAATCGTGATAAAAAATCAGCAACAACATTTTCTTTTCCAGGTTTATCTATAAT
Organism: Larix kaempferi; assembly: GCA_027924585.1. Classification (NCBI taxonomy): domain Eukaryota; kingdom Viridiplantae; phylum Streptophyta; class Pinopsida; order Pinales; family Pinaceae; genus Larix; species Larix kaempferi. The sequence continues at coordinate 5,857,716 of BSBM01000459.1, read as the reverse complement.
AGTAATATCAAACTCCTGTAATAATAAAAGCCACCTGGTTACTCTGGCATTAGTGACAGGTTTGTTCATCAAATACTTAATGGCAGAGTGGTCAGTGTGCACAAATGTAGGATACCCAGTAATGTAATGTCGAAACTTATTAATAGAATAAACAATAGCAAGGAATTCTTTTTCAGTAACAGTATAATTTAGTTCAGGAGGGGCTAAGTTTTTACTAACATAATAGATAGCATAAGGTACTTGACCATCCTGCTGTCCTAGTACTGCTCCAATGGCAGTATCAGAAGCATCTGAAGAAATGTGGAAAGGTATGGTCCAATTAGGTCCCATTAGAATAGGGGATGTGGACAGCTTCTCTTTAAGCTTATCAAATGCTGTCTGGCATGCTGTACTCCACACAAACTGTGCGTCCTTCATTAACAATGAAAACAAAGGAGAAGCAAGTTTGGAGAAGTTTTCTATAAATCTCCTGTAATATCCAGCATGTCCCAGAAAACTTCGCACCTCTTTCTAAGTTGAAGGAGTTGGTATATTTTTTATCACCTTAATTTTTTAAGGATCCACTTGAATACCATCGGTAGAGATGAAATGTCCTAATACCACCCCCTCACTCATAATCATATGACATTTTTCAGTGCTTAATGAGAGGCGAGCCTGTTCACAGCGAATTAAAACTTTCTTTAAATTTTCTAGTGCTTCCTCAAAATCCTTGCCATAGGGAGTAAAATCATCCATAAAGACTTCCATACTATCATTAACCAATTCAGAAAATATGCCAATCACAGCTCTTTGGAACGTTGCAGGTGCATTGCACAAGCCAAAGGGAAGCACCCTGTAGGCAAACGTTCCCCAGGGGCAAGTGAAGGTGGTCTTATCTTGATCCTCCGGAGCAATCTGAATTTGATTGTACCCACTGAACCCATCCAAGAAGGAGAAGAACTTCTTCCCTGATAGGGTATCAAGTACTTGGTCAATAAAGGGCAGAGGAAAATGATCCTTTTGTGTAGCTTTGTTCAGCTCCCTATAATCGACACAGACTCTCCATTTACCATTTTTCTTGGGCACAATTACAAGTGGGGAAACCCACTCACTATCTGAAATAGGATAGATAAATCCTGCTTCCAAAAGTTTCTGGATTTCCTCCTTCACTATATCCCTCAAATTGGGGTTCATGCGTCGTTGGGGTTGACATATAGGCCGGGAGTCGTTTTTAATATAAATATGATGAGTGCACAGACTAGAAGGAATACCCTTCATGTCTGTATACTCCCAGGCGAATGCCCCCTTACGTTCCTTCAAGAGATTAGTTAGGCGCATCTGTTCTTCTAAGGAGAGACCAGGGTTGATGTTCAAAGTTCTTCCAGGCTCTACCTCAATAGGAATGCTTCTCGAGTTTTTCAAAACTGGGATTATGTTTGTGTCATCGACTAGCGCTTCCTCCGTAAGCTGTTCTTGTTCTTCCTTACCAAGGGTACTGTTCAGGAGTTGATAAACTTCTTTATCTACTGAAGCAGGTTCGCTAATGAAATTATTAATTGCATCGTCTTCTGTTTCGTTTTTGAAGGTTAGTGCCTTCCCTATTGTTAATAATGGTTGAACATCCTCCTCCTCTTCCTGTTCTATCCAAAGGGAAGTTTCAGTTTCTAGACTCGGCCATGCTGGAGGATACAGGGTGAGGTTTTTGGTTTCCATACCATCAGATATAGTCATAGACCCCGATCGACAGCTGATGCAAGCATCAGTTGTAGCCAACCAAGGCCTCCCCAAGATCAATGGGTGTCCCCCCAGCTGTGATTTTGGTTGTAATACCAAAAAGTCGGCAGGGTATTCCCATGAGTCTACTGAGATGACAAGGTCGTCCAAAATCCCTTCTGGTCTGATGGTGGATCTGTCTGCCAATTCTAAAATGGTAGGGGTCGGTCTAATATTGGTGAATCCGAGCTTCTTTACAGTCTCCATTGTTATAACATTGATTGCTGCTCCTAAATCTACTAGTACGTTGGGTATCTGCGTTTGTCCTATGTGTACAGTGACAGTAGGATTGCCAGGGTCGTCATACTTGGTCATAGGGGTTTTTTCGGTCATTAAAGCAGATAAATTCCCTATGACATGAACAGTGGGATGATCTCTGGGCTTCCTTCCCGGTCTTTTAGTGCACAGGTCCCGAACAGTTCTAGCATAAATAGGTACGTCTTGAAGAGCTTGCAAAAGGGGGATCTTAACATAAAGGTTCTTCAATTCTCCTAGGAGATTGAACTGAGGTTGCCCCCCTATTTTTGGCAGCATTAGTCTCTCAGGGTATGGTGGTTGCCTTACCAGCCGGGTAGGCTGCGTATTATCTGATTTATCGTTTAATGTTTCAGCCGTCCCATCTGAGGGATTCTCAGCACCTTCAGTGATAGGAACCGGATCAAATGGATGCTGGGAACTCTCTTCTTTGTCATGCACAGACGGTGGAATATTTTCTGAAATTACACGTTCTATTATCTTCCCAGACCGTAGGCGAATATCATTACAAGGTACAGGGGAGAGAGAGTAGGTCGGCATATTGAGAGCTTCCAATTGATGGACTATTTTATTATTTGGGTTAGGGTTAGGTTGGGAAGGCAGCTGAGGCCGAATTGGTATATCAGGAATAGGATTATTCTGCAGCTGCAGCTGCGACTGCTGAGGTGGGTATTGAGGATATTGATGAAATTGAGGATATGGAGGAGAATACGGTAACTGTTGAGGTGGAGGTGGTTGAGGAAACTGGTTCCCAGGATGGAAGTTCATCCATCCAGGAGACCATGACGTAGGTTGATGTGGTGGCTGTGTCCAAGGACTCCATGAGTTATAACCTTGCATCGCAGGTTGAGGAGAATTCCATTGAGCATAATTTGAAGGGAATTGTGTATTCACATTTTGCATATTAGTATTCCAATTATTCAAAAATGGAAATGAATCGGGAGACATACCTTGATTTCGAGGCTGCCAGGGTTTCTTCTGTGCAATGAAATAGGCTGATTCCACTTCTGGAGTTGATGCCTGCAGAACAGCCTTCACTTGGAGAAGTGTGGGACATTCTTTCATATCATGGTTCAGCTCGCATAGCTGACATACTTGTATTTTTTCAAGAGGGAATTCTTTCAGTGGATGAGTTTTTCTACATCGGGGACATAACACACCTAGTGTAAGATCCTCCACTGCCTGTCTTTGCTTAGCCTTCAAGACATCAATCTCCGAAGAGATAGAGCTCATCATTTCTGTTTTAAAATTTTCAAGAAGATTGCCTATCTCCGCACGTGTAGCTCCCCCATTGGATGACTTCTGAGTTCTGTCGAAGACATCACGTTCCAGCTTATCTCGTTTGTTCTGCTTGTTATGCCTAGAAGATCCCCTGGAGTATCTCTTACATAATTCCACAATTGTCTCAAAAGGTTCTTTATAGATATCTCCCTTTCCTAGCAAAGTTAACATGTCTAGACAATCGTCCCTGATCCCTCGAAGCAGGATTATCTTGAGCACATCTAGCCCCATGTTCGTCTGCCCAGCTCTTTGCACATTGTACAACAGCCTCTCTACAAAATCCTCCAAACTTTCATCCTCCTTCTGCACCATCTTGAATAATTCCTCTCTTTTGTCCCTGGTGTTGCAATATTCTTGATATTTTTCCAGGAACACTTGTTTCATCTTATTCCAATTAGCAACAGTTCCTCCCCCAAGGCTCATGAACCATCGTAATGCATTGTCCTTCAGGGTGGCAGGAAAAAGCTTCAGCTTTTGGGCATCTGTGACATAGTCATAGCTGCGACAGAGGATATCGAATTCAAAAAGGAATTCATCTGGATCTTCTGCCGCCCTACCATGGAAGCGAGGCAACACCGATGGCGAGATGCTTTTCATAGGAGCTGTCCCTTCTAGCTGCTGTATTGGAAATTGTAATGTAGCCATAGTTTCTTCTGGCAGGGAATTATTTTCATGATGGTATTGTACCACTGCTTCTTCCTCTTCGTCCTCATGTCTGTTATTCATCTTTTCTTCTGTATCCTCTTCTTCGTTCGTTCCTGCGTTCCTTACCTCAGTTGTAACAGCTGCGTATTCTTCAGTTGTAGCAGTTGCGAATTCTTCAGTTGTAACAGCTGCGAATTCTTCAGTTGTAACAGCTGAATCAGTTGTCCCTTGTTTAGCAGGGGTATATGCAGGAATCACGGCTGCTCCTGTATCTTCCACCGTGGATCCTGATGCTGGCGCTCCAGGATTAGCAGGGCCTCTTCTGATAGGAGTCTCCCGTTGATGAGCTCTGACAGCTGAATCAGTTCTGTCAACAAGGTCGTCGATGAATGTTCTTCTACCCAACGGTGGACTTCGACCACGACCCAAACCACCTGCACTGTTAGTGTTTTGTGGGGTTTTGGGGGTTGGGAGGTGATCGCGTTTTACCCTCCTTGTATTCATGCGAAGCAGATCATTTCAAAAACAAATAAAAGACTGTCTAAAAGCAATTATCAAATGCAACTAATGATTAGTGTTTAATTTTTATCCTTCCCCGGCAACGGCGCCAAAATGTCAAGCACTCTATATGCAGATAAATTGTTACCAAACACACAGAGCATATGAAATTTATTGTCAACCCGAGAAAGTCTTTTCATTTCAAAGGATAAGTGCACAATATATGCTTAAACACAAAACCATTAGAAGTGAATACTTTTATCTTCTATCATCCATGTTCATCCCAAGAATCTATGCAATCCCAATTGCCTTCTAACTGCTATACTACAATTCCTCTCTATTATGCATCAATAAGAAATGGTATCAAATCTAATCAACAATTGCAAAAAGGAAATCTCATTCGCATTCTAAAACAATCACTTGTCTGATCTAATCAATCTGGGAATCATAAAGCATAAACTGAACATTACTCTAGAATTTCAATTGAAAAAGATTGAAGCAACTGTTCTAAGAAATTGAACTGCAGAATGGAAATCAATCAACACATAACAGGAAAGCTAAATTGTAAGAGCTCCTGGGATCACGTCTCAGCTGTAAGATGAACACGACAGTGTGAACAGAAATTGAAATGCATAAAGCAAACCTGACTCAGTCGACTGTTATTCTACACCATTCACCAATCTCACAGAAATGTAATCTTTTACTGAGAAATCCACACAATAAATATTGCTGCTGCATACAAAGGAAAGAACAAAGCATCACACAACAAGAAAGATAATATCCTATTTTAACTCAGCAATCTCTGTGGAAGACGGGCCCAGTCTTCACACAGAGACGCTGGTTGAACAACACACTCTTTAGCTCATAAGTAACCCCTTATATTAACAGAAGAATGAGTACACAGTTTTGCTTGGCTGCTAATACAAAATGAATTAATTGCTTTCTGTTCAACCCCTGAGTCGAGGCAACTCCCCCTATTTATACATACAAATCGTAACATCTAGTCCCATAATTGGGCAGCCATGAAGATCTATGATCTTCAGGCGCCCTAAATAATCTAGCTGTTACAATGCGTGGTAGAACAGAAACATCCAAATATGAGGGAGTTATTAATTGACCCAAGAGTGGCAGTCCTTCCAACTCACAGCTAGACTCGAGCAGCAACATACTTAAGATAGCAAATTCTGTTACAGCTGCCCTGTCACGACTGTGCCTTGATTGATGATTCGAGCCCCAAGGAACCTTCTACAAGAAACGAACATCCCTTTCTTTATGACTTGTTCAGCCCCGATCTTCTTGTCATCCATTTGTCTCAACTATCTTCACAAATCGCAACATGTTAGCACAATTTGAGAGATGCACAGCTTTAATTATCACAATCATAAGCATTAATAAAATAAAACAATGATCAGCCATACCTTGGTAATTTGGGGGATAAGGTAAGGACAATGGGTTTGATTGCCATGATAAATGGTGTAGGACAGGGGCGGGAAAGATGAATAATGATGACTAAAAAGGGCCAATTCTGGGCTCAACAGTATTATTGATAGAGCCTCTGTTACACAATGATGTTGGTCTTATGTTACTAGATTCAGATATGTCAAAAAATACTTCTAAGAGTAATCTCAAGTTAATGGAGGAGTCAAATTCGGATGTGGAAATGATCCTAGAAACAACCATGGAAACCCTGTTTGAGGATACAAAGTCTACTATAGGGATGGTTCCCGAGTATAAGTGGGGGGAGATTTATTATCTTATAAGAGATCAGAACATACTGGACACAATAATAGAAGAAACAATGATATACCAAAATATAAAAAAAAATTCGGTCTGCATAAGGCTGCCACACGACCAAAATTATTCCCTTATTCAAAAGTAATCGGGTGGATGCTTCCATGTATATACGTAAAATCTAGAATCATCGCCAGAACTGCTAGAAATGGTTTTTCTTCATTTCAACCTGCACATATGAGCAAAACCTACAAACTACCAGTGCCCAAGGTTTTCCTGACAGATGATTGGGTCAAAAGTGTAAAGATAGAACATTCAAATTACGCAAGGAAATGTTAAGTCCAGGCAAACAGTTACGTTAAAGGATTAGTGGAGAATATGAAACTAAGAATCTAAGAACTCCATTCAAGGTCACTGCTACACTTCTATTTAGAATATATGTAAGATCAAATGCAAACATTTATAAACTCAATTAGATGCCACTATTGTACCATGTCACAATACGAAACCGTATTCAATTGGGTAGACATCATTTCAAAGAATATGGCTCAAGCCATAAATGATGCTTAGGAAGGGATAAAGCAAGGGAAGGTTGAATTCTACATGTCATCATATTTGATTGACTGTATTCTCATTAGTAATCCTTTCCCAAAACTTGGATGCTATTGGGTTCCAAATGAGACTCCAATTTATGTAGCTTACCAGATTATGTGGGTTCATAAACATGTTAGCTTCTACAAGTTGAATTGTGAAGAGATTTTAATGCCTCTATATAAACTGATTTTCAATGAAGAACCAAATTGCATGTCGGACGCAGCCCTCGAAGTGATCAGTGAATACAGTGATTACTATTTCACTCCCGAAGGTACGTATCTACACATGTATGGAGGCATGAAGAGTCTTTCGCTAATTCCCAGATATGTCACAAATTACATTGTCTTGAAGGAGGCAGTTATCGTGTCCCCATTTTGACATCACCATGGAGTTTCATGTACCCTCCCTAGTGATCCTTGATCACACTCCTAACCAATTTATTCCACGGGTCATTAAATAATTAATTAGGAACATATTATTTAATAAATGTTTTTGGAATTAAATAAAGTTTGGTGGAATAACTACTTGCACATGTAATTATTATTTTTATTATTATTCATGAAATTTTTATGGATGGATATTATTAGAAGAGTCCGAGAATGTGCATAGGATTTTTTGGCTTGAAAAATGTGTCCAAAAAATGATAATGGAAGAAAGCAGAAAGCTAGAAGAAAGCAGGACAAAAGCAGAAAAATGCAAGAAAGCAGGAAAGGCACGAGAAGCAGAGAAAGCACGAAACTCATAAAATAAGAAAGCATGCAAAAAGGAAGGAAATTCCATAAAATAATAAAGAAGAATACAAGCAATCAAAAGCACTGAAAAACCAGGGAAAAGCCAGTGAAAAGCAAAAAAAGCAGAGGAAAAGCATAAAGTAGAAAAAAATCAGGATAAAAGCAAGAAAGGTTACACAAAGAAAGTAATTTCCAAATTGAATAAGGAAGGCACTTGGATGAGCTAGGGACCGCATAACATGACTTTAATGAATTTCCTAAGAAGCTATAGAGTCTATAAAAAAGAGAGAAAGAGAACCATTCACATCTTTTGACAGTTTATGAATTTGTGTGTGAGAGAGCTCAAGCTTCTCTAGGCTTTGGTGATGCACCCTTAGCCACCTATGGGAGATGTGCCCCATATTTCTTGTTCCAGTATTCTTCACATGATCCATTGCATCCATTTATTACCAATTTGCAGATATGATCCAGCTCTGTGATTGCATCCTCTCTTCTTTCTATCTTCTGAAGTATTCTTCTCATTCACTGGAAACAATGTTAAGGAGCCGAAATGGAGGTTATGTATTCGAATTTTATGAGTATTTATGGACTTTGAGACCTATCCCATTGTTTCTATATCATCGTTTCCATTAGGAAACACTTTTTTTTTTCCATCAAAAAAGGTGTCCGGATGAGCAAGTTATGGCCCTTTTACTAGATCTGGTGTTCCAGGTGTGAAAAACGCGCCCTTGCTTTTCTATATAGTTTGGTGAATGATCCCATGAGCAGATCCTAAGTCTTGGTGCAACTTCCATGAGCAGACACATTTTCTACATTCATCATATTGGAATATCTAGTAAATAAATCCTCTTTACTACTCTTCATAGCAGCCTTAGTTTCTCAATTTTGTAAAGAACTTTATGTATTGGAGACATTCTAAAAGTTTGAAGGTTGAAATATATACAATTGTTTCTTAGAGTTTGTAATTTTCATTTTCTTATGCTTTATATTTCATATCAAAGCCACATTAAATATCATAAGATGATTTAGAGAGCCTCATTTGGTTGTTTGATCCTATAGGTTTCAAGACTAGCTCATTATATGTTTTCAATTGACTAGTTTTCCAAGATTTGCAATATACGGAGCTATGAGTAACTATTTTCCTTTATGAAAGTTGTTGTAGGTTTTAAATTGGCTTTAGTATCCATCCCAATCCAAAAAATAGAAATTCAAGACCCTTTATGACTACTTGTATTCATATTTCTGAAGACTAGTTCATCATTGCCCTTTTATTTGACTAGTTTTGCAGTTTGTTTAATAAAAAAGTCTATGTATGCTCAAGTTCAGTTTTGCCAAACATGTTAGGTCCTGAGAAATTTCTGAAGACCATCCCACCATAATATTAAGAATTTTTTTCCATCTCATCCTGTTTGGAATAGCTTGTAAACAAGCTGGTAACACATATTTCATTAAATTTGGAATCATACAAGGGATCTAGAATTTAGAACTTCAACAAGATTGAGTTTTCAAAAAATGAAAAACCAAAAAATTACTTAATTCACTCATTTCAATCTTTATATTCACCATTTTTTTATAATATTATCAATATAAGCCATATAAAATCAAATTTATATAAAGTTGAAGCATATCTTCCTAATATTAAACTTAGATTCCTTACATTATTTTATTATTATAATTTTTTAATTTGTATTAATATTTGAGTTGATGAAGGTTTACCTCATCTCATGAACAATAGATGTTGCAAGAAATTTCTTACCTATTAAGTTATCTAATGGCATTATTTGTATGTTGAAATTATTAACCATTTTATTTATAATTTGATAAAGCATATATTGTGCATGTGTTTAATTACCATATTAGTAAGAGATTGTCTCCATTTTAGAGTGACCTACAAAGTTATTTAATGATATAGCAGTCAATGTGTTTGTTACTGTAACAAATTTATGTATTGGCATAGTAACTTATTAATTCCCAATCTTGATAATGGGTGGCTAGAACATGGGGATTTTTTCTCAACTTCAAGAAACAACAAGAACTGGAAATGCCTAGGAATTCTCTGAAACCTCTAATACCATGAAAAATTATTAGCTCATATAGTCAGTGTCATATTGAACTTGTGGATGAGGACACTACCCCTAATCATATTTAGAATATTGACTAGAAAAACAATTAGTAACATATACACAAGCAACAACATGGAAAACTAGGTCATGCTCTATTTTATTTTCTTCCCTTTATATGTATTATCGAGTACAGATCTAGAATTTAGAACTTCAACAAGATTGAGTTTTCAAAAAATGAAAAACCTAAAAATTACTTAATTCACTCATTTCAATCTATATATTCACCATTTTTTTTACAATATTATCATTATAAGCTATATAAAATCAAATTTATATTAAGTTGAAGCATATCTTCCTATGCTTAAACTTAGATTCTTTACATTATTTTATTATTATAATTTGTAATTTGTATTAATATTTCTTACCTATTAATTTATCTAATGGCATTATTTGTATGTTGAAAGTATTAACCATTTTATTTATAATTTGATAAAGCATATATTGTGCATGTGTTGAATTACCATATTAGTAAGAGATTGTCGCCATTTTAAAGTGACCTGGAAAGCTATTTAATGACATAACAGTCAATGTGTTTGTTACTATAACAAATTTATGTATTGGCATAATAACTTAGTAATTCTCAATCTTGATAATGGGTGGCTAGAACATGGGGGGTTTTGCTCAACTTCAAGAGACAACGAGAACTGGAAATGTCTAGGAATTAGGTGAAACCTCTAATACCATGAAGACGTATTAGCTCCTATAGTCATTGTAATATTGTACTTGTGGATGATGACACTACCCCTAATAATCTTTAGAATATTGACTAGAAAAATAATCAATAACATATCTACGAGCAACAACATGGAAAATTAGGTCATACTCTATTTTATTTTCTTCCCTTTATATGTATTGTCTATTGTATGCCTTAGGACATTTTTGTCAAGTATATAGCACAATAGGTACTTAGGCACTTCACTTTTTCCCTACATTTTATGGGATTATTATGAGCTCACAAGTTTCTACATGTTTTGGACATTGTTAACTATCAATTATTACTTTGGATTATGTTGATTGGTTAAGCCTAGATTCCTTTTTATAATATAAATATAATCATCTAACATTTAAAGAAATATTCATTATTCAATACTATATATTATGATATGTGGTTGGCACTATTTTAGAGCCAACAAGAGAAAATATTGTATTGGATAAAGTCTAAGTATACCAATTAAGGTAAAAAAAAATTATTAATTAGAATATAAATTTTATAGTACAATTGGTTTTTTTTCAAATACATGAAGAAAGAGGGAAAACCCATTCTAGTTATTGCAAGTGTCCAGTATTTATTTTTGAAATGTTTGAACATATTACATTGAAAAAACATTAACTAGCTACTCCCATAGTAAACTTTTTATAGACAAAGTCTATAATATGTTGTATGTCCAGTATTTATTTTTGAAATGTTTGAACATATTACATTAAAAAACATTAATTAGCTATTCCCATAATAAAGTTTTTATAGACAGTCTATAATATGTTGCTTGTAAGTGCTTTACTGGACTCCATTAACCAAGTTTGACGGATCAAGAAGTGTGGTACATTTGAAATCAATGAATTAGAATAGAAACATTGAAGTACATTTTTGTTTCTTACAAATACAAAAGTGAAAACCCACTAAACTTATTAAAAGTGCATTTAACAATCAATTTTTTTTATAAGTATCTGTGTGTCATTTAACAATCAAAATCAAATTATTATGAATTTTTATTGGTAGTGCATTTAACAATCAAAATATTTTATAAGTATTTGTGTGTCATTTAACAATCAAAATCAAATTATTATGAACTTTTATTGGTAATTTTTATTGGAAACATTTTACAGATGTCAAAAGAAAATATTTTATAAGTCTAGGCGTGTTTTTTAATGATCAAAATAAATAATTTTGTTATGAATTGGAATAGAAACAAAGTAGTACAGTTTAATTTATTTTATTATAATATATATTCATGAAGTGTTTGAATGTATTATATTGAAAAGAATACGAATTAGCTAGCCCAACATTATCGTTTTAATAGATCGTATCTAGAAGATGATGCCTTTAAATGTATTATTGAACTTGATTATCCAAGTTTGATGGAGTGAGAAGTTATGTCGATCTAGACAAAGCATTGGAATTTGTAATTTCCATGTTAGAGATTGTTTGGTGTTTGAACGTATTACATTGAAAACAATGCTAATTAACTCCAATATAGTTTTAATATGCCAAATTAACTCCAATATAGTTTTAATAGGCCAAAACTAGAAGATATTGATTTTAAGTGCATTATTGGACTTGATTATCCAAGTTATGGGAGAAGTTATGTTAATATAAACAAATCATTGAAAGTTTAATATTTCATGGTGTCATGTAATTTGCATGAAGTATCGTCACATGAATACATTGCAATTTAAACAAAATTTTCATATTTGTACCAAATAATATAAAACTCCTCAAATAAATTTGAAGAGAATATTCAATATACAAGAAAAATTGAAAAATGTTTCTTCATGTATTAATTGGTCCTCCAAAGAACAAAATTACATCCATGAATCATCTCCACCTAATCTCATGTTATTCGTTCAAGTAGGTCAAGGACAGCTTGTACACCATGTTTATTTATCTTGGCCTTCTTGCAATGTTCTTTCTTAGCCATCCATGCCCAAACTATGGTATCAATTGGAATAGATCCAAGCTCTATGTCATCAGGATTTGGTACCCAATATTCTTCTAATACTTTTCCATTGTATTTCCCTGAACCGGGCTTCCACCAATCAACTTTAACATGAAGAGTATCACTTTCATCATCTTGAAATATATTTGAGGTGGCTTTTTCCATCCAAATCATCTCCCCTTCATCCTCGTTTCCTGATCTAACTAGCAACATCTTTCCTTTCTCAACATCATTAATAGGGTTGAATGTTGTCTTTGGCTTATTGCACTTGGGTCCAACATACACGGGTTCACTTGTCATAGTATCAAAATCCCCATCCATAATATTTGAGATTGCATGAAGTGCATTACGACCAACATTTGGAGTTTGCCTTGTCTTGGGCCAGAAATCCTCTAAAGATGAATCACTTGCATCCACTATTGTATGATCATTGTAATCTTCATATAAAGTATCAAGAACTCTTTCCCAATACTCTACCTTATTTTTCCATTCTGGTGTAACAATTGGCAAATCCTCACCACCCATTGTGTCTTTCCACATTTTTATGTATGATGTTATTCCTTCTTTTAGTTCTTTTAAATAGATTTCATTCTCTTTGGGATGTAAGAAAGATGGCTTCCCTATGGGCAGTTTAGATCAACCTTCATCGTCTGTATTCCATAACTCAACTGGTTTTGACCACTCAACATCTCTTATGGATTCTTTATACCTTAATACCGGAACATCATTGAGTACAAGAAATTGGAAGTACTGAACATTAAGATGTACAACTAGTGCATTTTTTCCTTCCTTTTGTATCCATTAAGGAAGCTTTTGAAGTCATACACCTTATCAATCAGCTTAGGTGGAAACACTCTTTTTTCTTCAATTTTGCGATATGTATCCATCATCTCAGGTAGAGAATATATATCTTTACTTTTCAAGCTGGAAGACATTCTCCCATAGGTCCCGTCTATGTCTTCATGGGTGTGTCCCACGAGCAAGAACCCAACCTCAATAGTGATGAAGACACCAAGTGCAGTGAGAAGTGATAGAAACATGAAAAGATAACGATTTTTATTATCACTTGCTGCATTATCCAATTGTAACAATAAATGTGGAGGAAGAGGTTTAAAATTGATATCTTGATTTTATAATCTTCCATGAGATAAAAATTCATCCTTGTACACTCTACATTTTGAATAAATAGAGGTGTCAAGTAATGCATTTGAAAGTGGGTTTCTTGAACTTCCACTCTCATAAAGAAGATCACCATACATATCAAGATGTGGGTCTTCAAGGTCCCTTAAGCACTTAGCAAGTGATGTAATGGTAAATTGTGATCCCATATGTACAAATGGTAGGGAGAAATGACCAAAACCTCATGTCTTATGCCCATGTGTTAGCATACCTGTCAATGACAAACCCAAGTTTATTCCTACAATAGATTTTGGTTTGACGCGTAGCCTTGGAATTGAAGTCTTTGTTTTATCCATTTTATCATGGATAATACTCAAATACTCGTTTGGAAACCTCTCTGGATAATTGAAGTCTTTGTCTTTGTTTCCTTTGTAGTTGCTGACTTCATTTGTGCTTTCAACACAATACATTCACCACATTTACTGAAGTTGGTGTTCTTTGAGAATGCCACATCTCGAAAATGAGTGTTCCAAATCTTGCTCATTGTTGGTTGTGATATTAATGGACAATTGAGCTTTTCCAAACCCACATTGATCTCTTTTAACAAAGAGCTTTGTGTGTAAGTCGAAGGCAACAATCTTAGAGGAGAAGAAGTTCCATCTGCTTCGACTTGACGTGTTTGGTTTGGCGAAAAACCTGAATTGTCCATTACAATTTTATGCAGTATTTCTATGGCCGCCACAGTATGTGCACGTACTTTACATGTATTGGTGTTACCATGAAACCACTTATACTATGAAACGAGAACTATATACTATGAACGAGAACTCTAGCCATAAAAACGATGATTTTTGCAAAAAAAACACCAAAAACACCCCCCAAATAGAAAAGTGTTGATACCAGTATACACCTTTTTTTTTTAGGGTAAAAAATAGAGCCATGGACTAAACATCCCATATTGTTGTTTAACAAAACTTTAAAATCAACCTTAAATTGGAAAAAAAGAAAAATTCTTGAAGAAATAAATTACAACTTTCTGGAAAATTGCATATTAAAGAAAAAACAAATTTCTCTAATAATTTCACCATTATAACCATATAGAAACAAAGAAATTATGATGCGATTCATAATAAGATAATATATTAGACCATACAAGAACAAATGGTTCATATAAATATTCAAAAACTCCTCTAGAGTTTCAATTACAAAAATCATAATAGTAAAAAGCATCTAACTGCCTCTTCAAATTCATCAATGGATTATGACAACCCATCATCAAAAACTCCTGTAGAGTTTCAATTACAAAAATCATACTAATAAAAAGCATCTACACTGCTTCTTCAAATTCATCCATGGATTCTGACACCCCATCAGAATCTACATTTTCTGCAGATGAAGGACTTGATGAAGATGTAGATGACCCATACTCTTCTCTATTATCAATGGGCGCACCATCTGAGTCTACATCTATGCCCATCATTTCAGATGTCATATTCCTTCGGGATCTACGGCTTGGTTTAACAGACTCCCATCTTGCAACTTCTGGCTGTGGCAGCAACCTATTGATAATCTCTATAGTCTTGGAGCGGAGAGTGTCTTTCTTTGTCAACTTGAAATCATAAACAAGTATATCAACTTCCTCTAATTTCAAGATGTCAATGCGGCGGCGATTTATTTTTTGACCCTTTCTGTTTCTCTTTCTGCTTACCTTTTTCTCAACCACCATCTCTGCCTTGTACACACCATCAAATGGGTGTGTATCTGTTGCATACCAATGTACTTCTACTGATACTACTTCTTCATTTTCTTTATTGACCTTCATAGCTTTTGCAATCCAGAATGGATATTGACGTGGATCATCTGTAGCCAAAACTGCAATCATGCAACCCTCCTTGATATCTTGTACCGAGCCCCTATAAAGGTCTTCCATCTCTCGACGCTTTGCGGATGATCTTCTAGAGCCAATATACAGTTCTCTTTCCTCTACTTGAGAAAACTCAACAGCTCGAGGTTCAACATTTGTTACCTCGTTTTCATTTGATAAACTTTGTGGCCAAGCAAATGGAGTCTTCAAAAATATATCTCCATTTGTAGAGTTTGAAATTATGTCACTCTGCTCCATGAAAAAAGACTCCCACCAAACGGAATCAGCAACATCAAAGTACTCATATGTATCTTCAATAGACTTTTTGATTTCTTCCAAGCATTGAGAAGAATCAACATCTCTACTATGTCGCCTTGCATTATGAATCTCTGTAGATGATTGCAATAGCAATAAATTTGAAGCATACATTTGACGACTTGGGATGAATTTCAAAAATGTCAAACCTGATGAAGGCCCCCATTCTGTGCTAGTTGAGTACTTCTTGCCCCACAATAGTGTTTTTCCATCAATCTTTTTTATACGAAATTGATGCTGAAAGCTAATGTCATTAAGTTTTTCAATGCACCTTTCCTCACCATGCGATCCAAACAGAAATCTTCGCATGTCAACAGTTTCTTCTAATTTCTGTACAGTAGGCTCTGGATGGTATGCTTTCCCTATAATTTCAATCAACGATGGCAGGCTCCCGACTTTCTTCCTCCTCAATGTCCTTGCAAAATGGCTGAACATTTGATCAATATGATCATGTGTATGCCCAACAAGAAGGAACCCAACTTTTACCTTCTTAAAAATTCCCAATTCCACAAGCATGCTTAGATAACCAAACACAACCTGGTTTTTGTTTTCCCGGCTTGTGTTGTCCAATTGTAGATATAGAACTTCTGGAAGATCACCAGGCCAATGAGTAATGACATGGTGAATTATGCTGATGGTCAAATTTGCATCATTGTGAATATTTGGAGCTGTAAAGTAAACCTTTGGAATCATTTCACCATTAAAAACCATACACCCAACCAAGTGAAACTGAATAAAATTCTCCTCCTTTAAATTCTTTGGCACACGGACAAAATGTGGCAAGAGTGTTTTTTTCTGATCCATGCCATCAATTATCAAACCCATATACTTATGTGGAGCATCGTAACACTTCTTGCGATGTTTATACAATTTTTGCCGTTCATTTGATTGTTGATTGCGATGTTCTTGCAGTGCATTGATTATGGAATCTACAAACAACATAACAAAACAATATTGTTAACTAGATTCAATAATTGACATTTATCTATTTGTTTTTTTTGTTTTGTAAACATACCTCTTTCTATCCCCTCTGATCTATCCCTTCTTTCTTTAAGAGAAGCACATGTACTGCAGACCCCCATCCTTGACCTCTTTGGAATGCGGACATTGTTGAACTTCTTTTTCCATACTCTTGTGAAATATGCATATCTGATGAAGTTGTCATTTCCTTGACCACCTTGAACATAATCCTTGTATAAGTTGTAGATTTCCTGCCTTGTGAAATTATCTGGAATGTGTATTGTTTCTCTATTTGGCATACTCTCTCCATGCTTGGAGAAGAAATCATGCATCCATGATATCGCAATGTGTGTTGATGGCCCAGTGATTCGTCCCTGATAATCGTCAGTGTAAAATGTAGGATCCTTTTCTAGTCTTGTTTGGATTCTTGACAATCGAAGATTACCAATTGAGTGAATCCGTTTGAATGCCTTTCTACAAAGCATAATTCTTCCAACGCGATAATCATAGCCTGTCCTAGTAGAAATCATGCACCCCACTAAATATGAATTTTGCATGCTTTTGTTCATTGAAAGATACATCTTCCTTCTCTCCAAGACATAATTGTAGCCTAAACTTTTCAAACAACTTTTGTGGCAACACTCACTTGAAATCAAATGAGTAATGGAACTTGGACTTGTGAGCAATTCTTTCCTAGACCTTGTATAACTGGAATGCTTTGGATTGACATAAAAAGGTCTAGTCCTACACTTAATCCTGCTCTGCATTGGATTCTGTCGCTGGATCTCCTGGACCATTGTGTCTGCAACAACATCCTCAGCAGGATGATTGTTTTCATTGTGATGCATATGACCCCCCTCATTGAAAATTTCATCCCCAAATTCATTATGAAAATTATTGTCATGATCACTTGCTGCCAGATCAATGTGACCATCAACATTATTTGTGCCACTAAATTCTTCACTGAAAGGAGAATCACTGTCTTCATCATTGGTGGCTTCATCATCAACAGAATGATCATCGGTGCCATTGAAATCCTCGCTCGGAGAGAAATCATCATCGGTTCCATTGAAATCTTCACTCGAAGGAAAATCATCATTAGTGCCATTAAAATCCTCGCTTGGATGATAGTCACCATCGTTGCCATTGAAATCCTCGCTTGGAGGTAAGTCACCATCGTTGCCATTGAAATCCTCGCTTGGAGGTAACTCACCATCGGTGCCATTGAAATCCTCGCTTGGAGGTAACTCATCATCGGTGCCATTGAAATCCTCGCTTGGAGGAAACTCGTCATCCGTTCCATTGAAATCCTCGCTTGGAGGAAACTCATCATCCGTTCCATTGAAATCCTCGCTTGGAGGAAACTCGTCATCTGTGACATTCAAATCCTCGCTTGGAGGAAACTCGTCATCCGTTCCATTGAAATCCTCGCTTGGAGGAAACTCGTCATCTGTGACATTCAAATCCTCGCTTGGAGGAAAGTCATCATTTCTTCCATTGAAATCCTCGCTTTGAGGAAAATCATTTTCACTATTATTGATGTCTTCTTCCTCACCAGAATCATCATCCGTATCATTAAAATCCTCACTGGGACGAATATCATCATCAATCCCACAAAAATCCTCTCTGGGAGGAAAATCTTTGCTTGAAGGAAAATCATCGTTGGTGCCTTGAAAATCCTCGCTTTCAGGTAGATCATCATTGGTGCCTTGAAAATCCTCGCTGGGAGGAAAATTGTCATCATATTGTTTGTTGTCTTTAAGATCCCCACTTGGAGGAAACTCTTCATCATCATCACATTCTTTCTCTTCATTACTAATGTCTTCAAAATCTTCATAACTAGGAAGTTCTCGAATAACATGCTTGATTACATTGCTTGCACTGCCAATATCTTCGCTAGATGAACTGTACATTTCTGCATTAACATTGGAATTTTCTTCAGATGAGTCCATGACTTCTCACTAAAAGATAGAATTATAGAAAACTCTGTATCGCACAACTGCAAAGAAATTTTACCACAGTCCTCACCAAAAAGTAGAATGGTGCAACTGTCGACCGTCAATCTTATAGCTATGAGAACGAAAATATCCCTCCAAAATATTCCCTCCAAAAATTTCGTTCAAAATTTTCCCTCCAAAAATTTCGTTCAAAATTTTCCCTCCAAAATTTCCCTGCAAAATTAAAGCGCACATTCATATTATATTAAAAGAATTGAAATAATATAATAACCAATTACATATTTATATCCAGACATTTAAGACTAATAAAATTTCTCACAGTATTTTTTATTCACAATTTCTAACAAAACAATGATTATTTTCTTTTTTTGTTACCCAACATTCATACTATTAGTAATTATTTAATTTTAATCTATCTTATATAAATTTAATAATAATGCTGTAATTACTTTCCTTTTTTATCCCACATTGGTAAAAAAGTAATGTTAAATTTACTCTATGCTAAATAAACATTTTAAATTTCCTACTATTCATCATCTATTTATCCCACATTGGTAAAAATAATAATGTTAAACTAACTCTACGCTAAATAAACATGTTAGATTTCCTACTATTCATCATTTATTTGGGAGCAATTTAGTAACACTTGCAAGGTTAGTAATTATTTTATTTTTTTATTAATTTAGTAATGATTATTTTATGGCTTTATTAATTTAGTAATGTGTTTTATTGCTTTATTCTTTTAGATTTTTGTTTTTTTAACATTCTTAAGAATGGAAAAATTAAACCTAATCTATTTTATTAATACAGGATTGTTTAGGCTTTAGAGCATTTGACGAAGATTTTCAGGAAGAAAGGGAAGATTGCAGAGAGGAACTTCTAGCACATTCAACAGAGGAGGCAATACCACTTTCCAGGTTAGTTTTATATTTTTTTTTAAACGTTTTTTTTTTTAAATTCGTGTATTATTAATCTAGGCTCTACCCATGTTTTAAATTTTTTTTTTTATCATCCCGGCCCCCCCTCACACCCTTAAAAATATTAAAAATTAATTAAATTTATTTAAAAAAAACCCCACCCTTTGGCGCCCAAGCCCAAGCGGGGGACGTCAGCCGGCTTTGGCGCCCATGGGCGGCCGACGGCCGGCCCCGAGGGCCGCCCATGGGCGCCCAAGCAGGCGGACGTCCGCCCGCTTGGGCGCCCATGGGCGGCCCTCGGGGCCGGCCGTCGGCCGCCCATGGGCGCCCAAGCAGGCGGACGTCCGCCCGCTTGGGCGCCCATGGGCGGCCGACGGCCGGCCCCGAGGGCCGCCCATGGGCGCCCAAGCGGCGGACGTACGCCTGCTTGGGCGCCCATGGGCGGCCCTCGGGCGGGCCGTCGATGCCCGGCATCGACGGCCCGCCCGAGGGCCGCCCATGGGCGCCCAGGCGGGCGGACGTCCGCCGCTTTGGGCGCCCATGGGCGGCCCTCGGGCGGGCCGTCGATGCCGGGCATCGACGGCCCGCCCGAGGGCCGCCCATGGGCGCCCAAAGCGGCGGACGTCCGCCCGCCGGGGCGCCCATGGGCGGCCCTCGGGCGGGCCGTCGATGCCGGACGACCGGCCCGAGGGCCGCCCGTGGGCGCCCAAGCGGGCGGACGTACGCCGCTTGGGCGCCCATGGGCGGCCCTCGGGCGGGCCGTCGATGCCCGGCATCGAGGGCCCGCCCGAGGGCTGCCCATGGGCGCCCAAGCGAGCGGACGTCCGCCGCTTTGGGCGCCCATGGGCGGCCCTCGGGCGGGCCGTCGATGCCGGGCATCGACGGCCCGCCCGAGGGCCGCCCATGGGCGCCCAAAGCGGCGTACGTCCGCCCGCTTGGGCGCCCATGGGCGGCCCTCGGGCGGGCCGTCGATGCCCGGCATCGACGGCCCGCCCGAGGGCCGCCCATGGGCGCCCAAGCGGGCGGACGTACGCCTGCTTGGGCGCCCATGGGCGGCCCTCGGGCCGGCCGTCGATGCCGGGCATCGACGAGCCGCCCGAGGGCCGCCCATGGGCGGCCCTCGGGCGGGCCGTCGATGCTGGGCATCGACGAGCCGCCCGAGGGCCGCCCATGGGCGCCCAAGCGGGCGGACGTCCGCCGCTTTGGGCGCCCATGGGCGGCCCTCGGGCGGCTCGTCGATGCCCAGCATCGACGGCCCGTCCGAGGGCCGCCCATGGGCGCCCAAGGCCCCGAAACATTCATGTTAATTTTAAATTTTGGTTTTTAATGATAATTTAATTAATTCATGTTGATTGAAATTTTACTTTTAATGAAAACTTTAAAAATTTGTTTGTTAAGTATAGGTTAATATTTTGATATTTATAAGTTTGATTGAAATTTAAATTGTTTTTCATATAAAAGATATATTAAATAGATTTATATATTTTATTTTTAAACATTAAATTAATTTATATATTTTATAAAAGTTATATTTAAATTAAAATTAGTTATCTAAGTTATATTTTAGTTTATAGTTTGATAGATTAATTGAAATGGTTGAGTGATGTAAATTGTAAATATGAAATCATAAAATTAAATCATGGGTTTGATTTCAAAAATAACTATCTAAATTAATATTTAAATTAATTTGTATGTTAATTAAACTTGTAAACACTTTAGAGGTAAAATATCCAAGTTAGTTCACATGATTCATCGAGTTTATATGCTTCATGCCGAAATGTTGAGGTTAATTTAAATGCTTCATCTAACTTACAAACACTTTATAGTTAAAATATCCAAGTTAGTTCACATGATTCATCCTAGTTAAAATATCCCAGGTTACTTTGCATGCTTCATTGAAGTTATGTCCAAGTGAGTTCATATGCTTCAACTTAGTTTACAAATTACTTACTTTTTTCTATATCCTAGTTTATATGCTTCCTCGTGGCAATAGGTTGGATGAGGGTAATCATGCAAACGTCAACAAAGGTTCATTATAGTTTATATTTTTTAGTGATTTTCAATCTTCTTTAAGAGTAGAAAGTATCCATATGGTGTGAGTGTTACACAAGTGCAATGTGATTATATTACTTCCATGTATGGTTTTTTTTTATTGGATAACTGCCTTTTGGAAAATTTGAATGAGTAGTTAGGCGAATTAATCGACATTGAATTAAATAAGTTTATGTTTTAATTATTGTATTAATTTAATTATATCGTGACATACAAGTAATTATATATGTAATTATATTGTTTCATAATTTATATTATTACCTATGGGTATAGTGTGAAACATAGGAATATAATCATTATTCTAATATATGTCTTGATTTTATTGTGATTAGAACATTATTATAATCATATTGTGAAGTATATGATTATTATATTATAATATGTGGTTATATTATTTCTTTCTTTTTATCATAGCATAATGTTTTTCTATAATTTATTTGTTGATTTATATTATATTGTTGATTTATTTTAAAATTCTACATTTTGGATATAGGTACAATGGCATCAAGGCGGATATCTGTAAATGTTTCTGGATCAAGAGCGGCAATCATTGCATCGAAAAAAACAGTTGAGGCATCTGAGAATGTTGAGACTCAAGAGAGAGTTCTTAGCTTTGAAGAATTAAGAATGAAGAATGCTAGAGAATGGAAACATGCAACAGAAGAAGACAGAACAGAGTATCATTGGCATTTGAAGGAAAAAAATCAAGGAAAACCAGAAAGCATTCTCTTATTTTGTTCTGCAGATCCATATATTCAAGCAGATTACAATCTATTGGGATTGCTGAGAGATATATTTGTAGTGCCGGGTACAGATATTGTTTATGCACAGGTGAAACAAGCCAAGACCTTTGCAAAAATCCGATATGTTTTGAAGATTGCAAAATATAATGCTCAAGAAAATTTCACAGATTTTTGTCAAGGGGTCGTGGATGAAATTGATAGCGGGAGAGTAAGTTTGAATATTGATATTATTTTTAAACTGGTTTTGTTATATCTTGGATATCACAATGTAATAGATTTAATACGATAATGTTTTTATTTTGCAGGATTTTTCCATTTCGATTTCAAAAAAGTTGAATGGAATTTATTATACAGAGGCCAATCCTATGGATGTCATTACTGTCGCTATTTAAAAGGGACTAGAAGTAAGGAGGAAAAAACAAGTGTTAAATGTTCAAACTGAAGAAGTACAAGCAGAAAAAGGAAAGAGCATCCAACAATCAAATCAGGTACCTAGAAGGGTTATATTTAAATCTTCATCTCGCCGAACTGAACATGATGAAATTGTTGCAAATGAGCTTGTTACTCCTGCTAGTAAGAGTAGCAAACAATCTCATAAAAGAAATATGGTTGATAGTGCCTCGATTCCTGTTGAAGGCATTGTAGATTTAGGAGGAACCCCTTCAAATCAAAAAAGGAAGAGACCTGTTGTTGCTGAAACCAATGTTATTATTGAATCTGAGAGTGAAAATTCTGGTGGCAGTAGGGAAATCATTACTCCAGGTGCTGATTTAGAGGATGGCATTGTCAAGACAACACAAAATGCCATTCGAGATCGATTGCGGAGGGATAAGTTGGTTAACAATGGACATACATTTGAGTTGAATGTGAATCAACTTTATAAACCCACAGAAGGGAAAGATCACTTTAGAATTAGAAAACCACATCACTTGCATATTCACAACTTAAAAGCATTGATGAGGCACAATCCCTATGCACATGTTGTTGACTACCTAGTCCTTGTTGACCCGGAAGTTGTTCCTACTAGAGATGAATTTGATGAAACAAGATGTTTTCATTACAAATATTATGTTCTTGGAGGGAATCATTCTGCAGAGGCAAGAAGAGAGTTGATGCAAGAATATCCCAATAACCCTATTTTTGAAACAGTTAAATGCATCATTTATGCTGGTTTAACAGATGTTGAAGCAAAGTTGTTGGCATGGGATCATAACACAGATAGTGAATATAGGTTGACAATGACATTTGTTCAAAGGGTGAGATTTATACACAGTGAATTTGTGCAAATATGTGGTGGGGAAAAACATAGAGTTGATGCAAGTTTTCGGAAACAATGTTGTATGGAAATAGGTCTCCCTATTAAAGATGATATTATGCTATCAAAAAGTTCCAGAGGAAGTGATGCATTCAGAGCTGTAGATGCCTATTTCCAGTTGGCATTTAGAGTTGGGAAAACATGGGATTTGATTGATGAGATATTTAGCTTGTGGGAGAATATTGGCATAAAAAACCAAAAAGTGAAAAAAAGTAGAGTTGTTCCATGGAGCGGTGGTAAGGCAGGTCCTGACGTCAAGAATCTGCCAGAAGACATGACTATTACACCTTGGAGAACAATGCAAGGTGTGAAGGATGAAACATTAATAGCTACAATACTATCACGGGTAAAGTCAGGTGAATTATCCATGGAGGAAATGTGCAGCGAACTTGAGAAGTAAGTTGAGCATTTTTTTGAGTTTAACATTTTTGTTATGTTCTAGGTATTCTGTTATATTATTATATATGATTGTAAACATCATTTATTGTTTCATTGTCTAGTCACAAGGTCTACATGAAAATACAAGAGGAGATGGTTAAAATGTTGAGTGAGAAGAGTTGGGATGATGTCAAACTCAACTATCCAGACTCAAGCTCGATAGAAAGTTTACGACAATTTTTTGTTGCATTCAAGAAGGTATGTTGTTCTATGATACATCCTATTTTATTTATTTTATAATTCAATTCATTTCTATTTTATTACTTATAGAAATCATTTTCATTTGAAGATGCCAAAGAGGGGTGGAGCTGGAGTACCGGAGTCCTTCAAAATCCATATCCAAAGAGCCAAAATAGAACGACAAAGGAGACAATGTCTTGCAAATGTTGAACTTGATGATACACTTGATCATTATATTTGGAATGGGCTTGACACTGTGCAATATAGAGTCATTTTAGGTGACTGTGCAGACATTGCAAATCTTGTTCCTAAAAAGGAGTACGCACTAGTGATTGCAGATATCCCTCATGGATACAATATCCGAAACACTACTTATGATTGTGAGCCTTATACTTACCAATCATTCAGTAAAGTGGTTTCGGGATTTGTAGATGTCACAACATCACCACTATGGAGATTTGTTGTTTTCCATTCAGACACACAATTAGGGGGCTTGTTGACAGCCTTCAGGGGTAAAGGAAAAAAGAGGAAGCAACTTTATTGGTAATATATTTGCACTATATTATCAAAATTTTGAATTTATAAATCAATTATATTTATTGATAAGTTAATTATTTGTTTTATATTTTTGTTACAGGCAAAAGCCTAATGTTCGTAGCTCAGGTAGCGATCCATTCCTAAGTGATGCTGAAAGCATACATGTTGCAACTTGGACACAGGAGGATGCTTATGAACCTCTTTTAATCAATGAAAAGAGAGGAGGAAAACATAGTCAGATATTGAGTTATAATGCCGTGGTAAAAAAATTAACATATGAAGAAAGGGATTTAAAAGGAGTGACTGTAAACATCTATCAAAAGCCACAAGCATTGATTAATTATCTCATAGATACATTTTCAAGAGAAGGAGATTGGGTCTTAGATTTGTTCTCGGGTTCTGGTAAACTTTCTCATATTACATATGAAATAATATATCAAGTTTTATTGTATGTTTTATCTTTCATTATTTTATTGTTATAAAGTATGCTTCTTTATGCTATTTCACTTAACTTTAATTTTGTTTTTGGTGATTAGGTACAACAATAGCATGCTCCTTACAGAAAGGAAGAAATTGCATATCGATTGATAATGATCCACTCCAATGCAATTACATAAAACAAAGAATTAAGGCTATTCAAGTTCTTCCAGATGAACTGCAAGAAGTTGGTTTGAAGAAAGGAGAGTTTAGTGAAACACTTGTGGCAAAGATGTCAAAAGAGCCCCAACCCCCGTTAGGAGGGGTGTTTGGAAAGGAGCACTTTGGGGATCTTGCAGACATAGAAGACCCAATGGAAGAGGACATTGATGTCCCTGAGGAAATTCAAGCTCCAGAAAATTCCAATGTCGATGAAGAATTTGGCATGCATGATATTGTTGAATAGTTTCATGTTTTGAAGAAAATGTTAATTTTGTCAATTTTTGACAATTTTTTGATCAGATATATTAATAATGTTTTCACTTTCAGACTTTACTTTAGAAATAAAATTTCTAAATATAATGTTTTTAATATGTTTTTTACAAATAATTTGTATATTTTTTCTCGACTTTATGTGAGTGGTTACTTTTCGATAACTAATATGAAATATGATCATTTTTAGAGAAAAATTCTCTGAAAATTCATTGAAAATGGTTTTAAATGTCTTTATTTTCTGGAATTATTTACAATTTTGTCAATAAAAATGCCTTATTTTGTACATAAAAATATCTTATTTTATAGAAAAAATCGTAAAATGTATATGTTTTTCATTATAAATTGCTTAAAAATGTATATTATTTTGTTACATTTCAAAAAACACACTTGAAAATAGAAATTAAAAATATTTTACGACAAAGATAATTCAAAGGTCCCAAAAAATGTCTCAAAATGAAAATGTGTGATACTGGCATCAACCATTTTTGAAACGGGGGTAAAAATAGCTACTAAAATTAGGAGAGAGAAAAACGAGAACTGTGTCGAGTTCTCGTTTCATAGTATAAGTGGTTATGAATGGATTCCATATGTCCTTGTTCAAAATTATGTTGGTAGCTATAGAAGGTGCTTTGAGGAATCTTATGTATCTTGTACCATGCTTTCTTACAAATAACATTACCATCAAATCTCATGTCCTTTACTTTTCTAATAATAGGAGGTAGGCCATGGCCATGGCTCTTTGACATGATAGTGTTTGAAACAAGTGAATTCAATACAAATTCCCTGATACCATTTTTGTCTTTACATTCCATATCCCTTCTAGCATTTGCAATGGCATTCCTATCCACATGTTGAAGACAATCTTGTTTACAACATTCATCTGCAGCCAAAAGTCGGACTTCTTTCTCTTTATCTATCTTGGTTTGACGTTTTGCAACTTTTTCTCTTGTCATAGCTCGTTTAATCTTTTTATATGGCCTCGATGCATTAAGAACATTGACATCTTGATATTTTTGATTATAAAGATCCCCATCCCATTGGTATAAAGGACTTGTATCCTCTATAACATCCCATATCAGCATTTCCATGGGTGGCTCTTTGTACTTTGTCTTGACCCTTAACATCTCACCTATGTTGTCCACCAATTTATGTATTGGCCATCTAACCAATCCATGTATAGACTTATCCCCAATCTTGCATCTTTCACAATACCCATGTATCTGTTCCACAAAAACACCAAAGTTATCTTCACCTAGTGTTTCACCCACAACCATGTCATCCTCATGGACGTTAACTATCATTCCTTTGGCAATGCTGTAAAATCTCAATCACAGCTGAATCTAGGTACTGTGGATTCCTCACTGGTGAAAGATTGCACAACATTTGCAAGAATGGCATAAAAATTTAAATGAATGAAGAACAATACACATGAAATGGTGAATAATATCAATATTATTAACTATCCAACCTTAACATAGGTTAAGAACACCCATATATACAAATCTGGAAGAATTCGAATCCATCTGGAGTGTTCACACTGATCTAGCTTAGAAATAGCTCAAACCCCCCTAGGTTGAACAAAATATCCCAAACCATCCCAAACTGGTTCGAATCAGCTGTGTGAATGCTAGGAATGACTGGACAGGCCCATGTGACCTCACACATGTGAAGAAACTGGTTGGTTAGAGGTTTGGTAGCTAAAATTGGCCAAAATTATGACAAAGTTGGCAAGATTGTCCACAAACTGAGCAAATGCGCCCTAGGTAGAAGAGAAGCATGCTGAATGCATTAAATGACCTGAGGAGGGCGCTCTAGGCATGCTGAATGCATTAATTGCCCTGGGGAGCGCTCCACATAGCTGGTTTGACTCAGCACTTGTTCACATTGCTAACTAGTTCAAGACAGTTTGACCATTTACCAATCTAATCAACTTAGGGATGTAATCATTAATCACTTGGGCTAATTAATCATCAATTAATAAATGATTAATTTACATAGGTGTAAAAATGTTCTAACACCCCCCCTTAAGCTAGACTTAGTGAAATATCAAAAATTAAGGCCTTGGCAACTAGGCTCAAGTCACCTTTTACATCATAAAATTTATTTGTCCATGTAAAATGAGGAAAGAGGCAAAACCACATGGGAAAAATCCTCCCTCAAGAATGGACATGATACAGAGATGATCAAAAGGTCTTCAACAGGTATTGTTCTTCACTTGAATGAGTTGAATGAACAACTTCTTGCTGAAATACTTGGTGAAGATGTTGTGGATGTCATGATCATGCACCAATTCTTCAATGTTTTGTAGGAAAAAAACATGTTGGAAGGCTCCTTGAATCTCATCATTTGATGATGGGGGAGCATTATAAGAATGCTTCTTGCTGCATACATACTCTAATATGAATACATGATCAATAATGGAAAAGATATCTCTGCAAAATCCTTCCCAAAGAACATCAAAAATCTCAACAAAATCTGCATTTTGAGGAGCTTCCACATGGCAAATCAAACCATGAATCTTCCTTCCAAACTGATGTAGCACCTTCCCAAATCTGTAATAGAGATCATGTGGCTCTGATATATCAGAATAGGATCCATATGGAGCAGCAAAAACTAGAGGTATAATGTCTCCATGATCGAATGGTTTTACAGTAAGAGAAGTGTGTGTAACTGGATCACACTGACAGTTGAGCAAACTTGAAGGGTTTGGAGACTTGAGTTTTGAACCATAGGCGGTAAGATCAGGTCCAGACATGTGGAACATCAGTCCCATGATAGCCAATGACATGGCTGTCCAACCAAGGAATGATATGCAAGACATAAAACCAAGATAGATCAGTGACACAGTTTTGGAAACAATAAAATTGTGAGATTTTCCAACTGTAGAACTTGGGGTTTGTGTGGTTTTTTGGGCATCCAATGGTTGGGGAAATGGTTTGATGGCTGTCATAACCTGTATATCAGCCTGCATGTTATCTTCCATATCAGAATATGAAAGATCTGATTGAAGTGGGAAAGAGCTTTCAGAAGGCATGTCAAAAACTAGTGAAAAATTACTAGTATTGGGAGAAAGCTTCGGTGAACTGGATGGAGATTCTTTCAGGGAAGAGACTGAATTTTCTGAATCTGATATATCAGAATGTAAATCAGAAACAGAGATATCAGAAAAATATTTGGCTCTTTCACCCAAATTATAGAGCTTTTTACCTTTGCATGTGGCATAGAGGCAATGATCTTGTTCCAAAGAGAGCTTGGCTTCTTCTCTTCTTGCAAAATCTGGAACATCAATGTTATGTTCTTCAAGTAGCTTGGTTAGAATGTCTATCTTCTTTCTGAAACATGATTTTTCATTGTGAGAACCTCTGCAATAACCACATTTGGGCTTCTCTTTCTTTCTCTTCATCTTCTTGACTTTTGAATCTTCATCACTTGAACTTGAGCTTTCATCACTTGAATGCTTCTTCTCCTTCATCTTCTTCTCTTGAGGTTTCGGCCCCTTTGGTTTTTGCTTGCCTCTTCCATATTTCGAATCTCCAGCTGCAAGAACTTGGTCTTTTTGCTTGATGGAGCCCATCAAGACCAGCTTGTCCTGCTCTTGAGTTAACATCTCCATGAAGTCAGCCAAGGATGGCATCTTCCAACCTCTAACTGTGAGCCTTGTGGAGTTGAAGGAAGACACAAAAACTGAGTATTCAGAACCCAGTTTGGAGAGAATGGACAACACCAACTGTTCTTCTTTCTTCTCTATGCCACATTGTCTGATCTGCAAGACCAAGTTCTTGAACTTGGTGAAGAAGTCCTGGATGGAATCGAAATTCCCTGGGCTCAGTGAGACAAGCTCATTTTCGAGCTGGTGGCCTCTCATCTCATCAGTCTTTCCAAATAGTGTCTCAAGCTTGAGCCACACTTCATTTGGAGTTGCTAGACTTTCTACATGAAACAGGAGGTCTCTCGAAATGCTGAGACAAAGGAGGCCAAATGCCTCATCCATTCTGTTAAAAAACTTGGATTTCTCCACAGCTGAGTTTGGCTCCACCTCAGTGCCCATCGTAATTCTGTAGAGACCCTTAGATCTCAGCAAAATCACCATTTTTGCCTTCCAATCGAAATAGTTGAAAGGAGTGAGCACATTTGGGTGAGATGGCTCCATTCTTCTCTGCTGCTCACGCACTTGCTGACAATGTTGATCTTCAATACCTGCAAACAACTCTCAAATCACTCAGGAGGGATCTACACTAACAGATTCGAACCCTGTTTGGATATTGGGTGCATTCGGGAGAGCATCACACCTGAGAGGAGCCACTAGATTTCTCCAGTGAGCTCAAGGTAATGGCCTCAGGAATTATGTGGTTTCTCCACTGCTTCTGGCAATCCACTAAAACAGTCTTGCTGGTTCGAATGGTAGCTCCAAGAGCTCTGATACCATGTAAAATCTCAATCACAGCTGAATCTAGCTACTGTGGATTCCTCACTGGTGAAAGATTGCACAACATTTGCAAGAATGGCATAAAAATTTAAATGAATGAAGAACAATACACATGAAATGGTGAATAATATCAATATTATTAACTGTCCAACCTTAAAATAGGTTAAGAACACCCATATATACAAATCTGGAAGAATTCGAATCCATCTGGAGTGTTCACACTGATCTAGCTTAGAAATAGCTCAAACCCCCCTAGGTTGACCAAAATATCCCAAACCATCCCAAACTGGTTCGAATCAGCTGTGTGAATGCTAGGAATGACTGGACATGCCCATGTGACCTCACACATGTGAAGAAACTGGTTGGTTAGAGGTTTGGTAGCTAAAATTGGCCAAAATTATGACAAAGTTGGCAAGATTGTCCACAAACTGAGCAAATGCACCCTAGGTAGAAGAGAAGCATGCTGAATGCATTAAATGACCTGAGGAGGGCGCTCTAGGCATGCTGAATGCATTAATTGCCCTGGGGAGCGCTCCACATAGCTGGTTTGACTCAGCACTTGTTCACATTGCTAACTAGTTCAAGACAGTTTGACCATTTACCAATCTAATCAACTTAGGGATGTAATCATTAATCACTTGGGCTAATTAATCATCAATTAATAAATGATTAATTTACATAGGTGTAAAAATGTTCTAACAAATGCACATAATTGTTCCTATGCATCCATGTGTAAGAGAAACCCTTGTACATGTGAATGCAGCCCTATCTTGTGGAATATTTATGGGTTGATCTTCACAATGAGGTTTCAAATCTATTTCTGGCCAAATCTCATAAGATTCTATTGCACCCCCTAGTGTTTCCTCAAATCCAGTTGGATGTGGTAAAGGAGCATCATTTTTTAACACCTTCTCAATTCTAACCACTATGCATCCTTTCTTTACAATCTTTCCATGAACCTTATTCCCAAGCTCTGTATTGAATATGGAGCCCTCACCCACCTTCACTCCATGTTGTAAAAGATCTACTTTGTCTCCAATAGAAAATGTTGAACAAACATTTGCACCTGTACACCAAACATAACAAACTTAGTATTTTCTCAAAAAAACATTCAATAAACTATGAATAATTCTTAACACATGCTTTGGTATTTGATTTACCTATGGTGTGCCTCAAATCTGTAGTCCTCCATGGATGTGTGTCCCCTTCATCAACATATTCCACAATCAAATGTGGTTGAGTGACATCAATTATCAAAACCATAACATAACTTGCAACAACCCTTCCTCCACCATAATAAGTTCCAACTTCTGTAGATTCAACCTTTCCTAGCCCAATAACTTGACCATTAACCAGGAGGTCAACATAGTCCCCTTTTGTGAAAATTATACTTTCCATTGTCGCTCCTACAAATTCTGTAACACACAATTGAATTATAATTTGTAGTTAAGGTTAAACCATGTAAAGTGTGCTCTTATATTTTAGGCAAAACACAATCTACAAAAAAATAATGTACTTGTAATAGCTAAAAAGGGTATGGCATCATTTTGTTGTGCAAATTAAACATTGTTCCCCACCATTTAGTCCCCACCGCCAAAAGGGACTTTACATATAAATTATGATGGAGCTACAAAGTGTAATCAAAACAAGATTGGTTATCAATGTATATAATCTTAATACAAACACAAAACTATTCTTAGAAAAACTTGTAAAAATGTCTAAAAATTTTCCATACTTAAGAACTTGTAATAGTATTGAAGGTAGTTATTAAGTAGGTTGGAATCCAGCCATGATCGATCATGCAAGTTTGTATAATCATGGAACTTGTAATAGTATTGAAGGTAGTTATTAAGTAGGTTGGAATCCAACCATGATTGATCATGCAAGTTTGTATAATCATGGCTCACTGAGATTTATTTTTTGTATCAATTGTTCAAAGTAAATTCAAATATCCTTGATTGGAGTCATCCCTATTTTAAGTACTCCCGAAAATAGTTATTCGGTGTCATCTAAACCTATATTGTAGATTAGTGAAGAATAACATCTATATGGAACTAGAGTAATACAAAATCCCAAGCAATGCTACTTGATGCCACTATTAGTATACTAATACATAGTAGAAGTTTTTTGAATTATAAGCGACTCCTAGCTTAGCGACTACTAATACATAGCGACTACTAGCTTTCCTTCTAGCATAAGCACACATGCTTATGCTAGAAGAAAAGCTAGCACTCATTAGCTTTCCATAAGAAAAACCCTGGGCATGGTGATTGGTGGTTGCTAGGTTATACCTTGGTCTTGTGCCATGTACTCTATTTTGAAATAAGCACATGGCACAAAATCAAGGAAAGCTAGTGACTCCTAGCTTTCGTTCTAGCCTAAGCATTTCCTTATAGCATAAGCACACATATTTATGCTAGAATGAAAGCTAGTAGTCGCTAGCTTTCTAATAGATAAACCCTGGGCATGGTGATTGGTGGTTGCTAGCTTATACCTTGAGCTTATGCCATGTGCTCTATTTTGAAAGAAACACATGGCACAAGATCAAAAAAAGCTAGCAACTGCTAGCTTTCTTTCTAACATAAGCATTTCCTTCTAGCATAAGCACACATGCTTATGCTAGAAGGAAAGTTATCAATTGCTAGCTTTCCAATAGAAAAACCCTAGCCATGGTGATTGGTGGTTGCTAACTTATATCGTAATCTTGTGCTATGTCCTCTATTTTGAAATAAGCACATGGCACAAGATCAAGGAAAGCTAGCGACTGCTCGCTTTCCTTCTAACATAAGCATTTCCTTCTAGCATAAGCACACATGCTTATGCTAGAAGGAAAGCTAGTAGTCGCTAGCTTTCCAATAGAAAAACCTTGGGCATGGTGATTGTTGGTTGCTAGCTTATACCTAGAGCTTGTGTCATGTACTCTATTTTGAAATCAACACGTGGCACAGGATCAAGGAAAGCTAGCGACTGCTCTCTTTCCTTCTAGAATAAGCATTTCCTTCTAGCATAAGCACACATGCTTATGTTATTGGAAAGCTAGAAATCACTAGATTTCCAATAAAAAAACCCTGGGCATGGTGATTGGTGGTTGATAGGTTATACGTTGATCTTGTGCCATGTGCTCTATTTTGAAAGAAGAACACGGAACAAGATCAAGGAAAGCTAGCATAAGCATTTCCTTCTGGCATAAGCGACTACTAGCTTTACTTGTAGCATAAGAATTTTTCTTCTAGCGACTGCACACATGCTTATGCTACAAGGAAAGCTAGCGAGGGACGCTAGTAGTCGCTAGCTTTCCAATAGAAAAATAATAAGAAACTCTTTAAGTTCACATTTCCTAAAGATTCATAATAGCCTATCCCATAGAGACCATCATTTAACTCGTTAGATGAATAACTTTTGGACATGTCAACATGAGAGAATAAGTGTTTATAAATGACAAGCTTTAAAAACTCAGCGTCTTCTTCCACATTCACCTCATAATAAAACTTCCCATTACATAGAATAAGCACACATGCTTATGTTATTGGAAAGCTAGCAATCGCTAGCTTTCCAATAAAAAAACCCTGGGCATGGTGATTGGTGGTTGATAGGTTATACGTTGATCTTGTGCCATGTGCTCTATTTTGAAATAAGAACATGGAACATGATCAAGGAAAGCTAGCATAAGCATTTCCTTTTGGCATAACCACACATTCTTATGCTAGAAGGAAAGTTGTTAGTCGATAGCTTTCCAAAAGAAAAACCCTAGCCATGGCGATTGGTGGTTGCTAGCTTATACCTTGTGCTCTATTTTTAAAGAAGCACATGGCACAAGATAAAGGAAAGCTAGCGACTGCTAGCTTTCTTTCTAGCATAAGCATTTCCTTCTAGCATAAGCATAAGCACACATGTGCTTATGCTACAAGGAAAGATAACAATTGATAGCTTTCTAATAGAAAAACTCTAGCCATGAAGGAAAGCTAGCAGTCGTTAGCTTTCCAATTGATAACACTGTCCATGGTGATTGGTGGTTGCTAGCTTATACCTTCAGCTTGCGCCATGTGCTCTATTTTGAAATAAACACATGGCACAAGATCAAGGAAAGCTAGTGACTGCTAGCTTTCCTCCTAGCATAAGCATTTCCTTCTAGGATAATAACACATACTTATGCTAGAAGGAAAGCTAGCAGTCGCTAGCTTTCCAATAGAAAAATCCTGTCCATGGTGATTGGTGGTTGATAGATTATACTTTGAGCTTGTGTCATGTCC
Source organism: Larix kaempferi (assembly GCA_027924585.1). NCBI lineage: Eukaryota > Viridiplantae > Streptophyta > Pinopsida > Pinales > Pinaceae > Larix > Larix kaempferi. The sequence goes on along the minus strand of BSBM01000459.1, from coordinate 5,823,466 downwards.
TCTATTTTGAAATAAGAACATGGCAACATATCAAAGAAAGCTGGCGACTGCTAGCTTTCCTTGTAGCATAAGAATTTCCTTCTATCATAAACACACATGCTTATGCAAGAAGGAAAGCTAACAGTCGCTAGCTTTCTAATACAAAAACCCTGTCCATGGTGATTGGTGGTTGTTAGCTTATACCTTGAGCTTGTGCCATGTACTCTATTTTTAACGAATGCTACCTTTCCTTCTAGCAAATGCATTTCCTTTTAGCATGACACACATGCTTATGTTAGAAAGAAAGCTAGCAGTCACTAGCTTTCCAATAGAAAAACCCTGGGCATGGTGATTGGTGGTTGCTAGCTTATACTTTGAACTTGTATCATGTACTCTATTTTCAAATAAGCACATGGCACAAGATCAAGGAAAGCTAGCGACTGCTAGCTTTCCTTCTAGCATAAGGATTTCCTTCTAGGATAATAACACATACTTATGCTAGAAAGAAAGCTAGCAGTCACTAGCTTTCCAATAGAAAAATCTTGTCCATGGTGATTGGTGGTTGCTAGCTTATACCTTGAGCTTGTGCCATGTGCTCTATTTTGAAATAAATACATGACAAAAGATCAAGGAAAGCCAGCGACTGCTAGCTTTACTTGTAGCATAAGAATTTTTCTTCTAGCGACTGCACACATGCTTATGCTATAAGGAAAGCTAGCAGTCGCTAGCTTTCCAATAGAAAAATAATAAGAATCTCTTTAAGTTCACATTTCCTAAAGATTCATAATAGCCTATCCCATAGAGACCATCATTTAACTTGTCAGATGAATAACTTTTGGACATGTCAACATGAGAGAATAAGTGTTTATAAATGACAAGCTTTAAAAACTCAGCGTCTTCTTCCACATTCACCTCATAATAAAACTTCCCATTACATAGAATAAGCACACATGCTTATGTTATTGGAAAGCTAGCAATCACTAGCTTTCCAATAAAAAAACCCCGGGCATGGTGATTGGTGGTTGATAGGTTATACGTTGATCTTGTGCCATGTGCTCTATTTTGAAAGAAGAACACGGAACAAGATCAAAAAAAAGCTAGCATAAGCATTTCCTTCTGGCATAACCACACATTCTTATGCTAGAAAGAAAGTTATCAGTCGCTAGCTTTCCAATAGAAAAACCCTAGCCATGGTGATTGGTGGTTGCTAGCTTATACATTGAGCTTATGCCATGTGCTCTATTTTGAAAGAAGCACATGGCATAAGATAAAGGAAAGCTAGCGACTGCTAGCTTTCTTTCTAGCATAAGTATTTCCTTCTAGCATAAGCACACATGTGCTTATGCTAGAAGGAAAGATAACAATTGCTAGCTTTCTAATAGAAAAACTCTAGCCATGAAGGAAAGCTAGCAGTCGTTAGCTTTCCAATTGATAACATTGTCCGTGGTGATTGGTGGTTGCTAGCTTATACCTTCAGCTTGCGCCATGTGCTCTATTTTGAAATAAACACATGGCACAAGATCAAGGAAAGCTAGCGACTGCTAGCTTTCCTCCTAGCATAAGCATTTCCTTCTAGGGTAATAACACATACTTATGCTAGAAGGAAAGCTAGCAGTCGCTTGCTTTCCAATAGAAAAATCCTGTCCATGGTGATTGGTGGTTGATAGATTATACTTTGAGCTTGTGCCATGTGCTCTATTTTGAAATAAGAACATGGCAACAGATCAAAGAAAGCTAGCGACTGCTAGCTTTCCTTGTAGCATAAGAATTTCCTTCTATCATAAACACACATGCTTATGCAAGAAGGAAAGCTAACAGTCGCTAGCTTTCCAATACAAAAACCGTGTCCATGGTGATTGGTGGTTGTTAGCTTATACCTTGAGCTTGTGCCATGTACTCTATTTTTAACGAATGCTACCTTTCCTTCTAGCAAATGCATTTCCTTTTAGCATGACACACATGCTTATGTTAGAAGGAAAGCTAGCAGTCGCTAGCTTTCCAATAGAAAAACCATGGGCTTGGTGATTGGTGGTTGCTAGCTTATACTTTGAACTTGTATCATGTACTCTATTTTCAAATAAGCACATGGCACAAGATCAAGGAAAGCTAGCGACTGCTAGCTTTCCTTCTAGCATAAGCATTTCCTTCTAGGATAATAACACATACTTATGCTAGAAAGAAAGCTAGCAGTCGCTAGCTTTCCAATAGAAAAATCTTGTCCATGGTGATTGGTGGTTTCTAGCTTATACCTTGAGCTTGTGCCATGTGCTCTATTTTGAAATAAACACATGACAAAATATCAAGGAAAGCCAGCGACTGCTAGCTTTACTTGTAGCATAAGAATTTTTCTTCTAGCGACTGCACACATGCTTATGCTACAAGGAAAGCTAGCAGTCGCTAGCTTTCCAATAGAAAAATAATAAGAATCTCTTTAAGTTCACATTTCCTAAAGATTCATAATAGCCTATCCCATAGAGACCATCATTTAACTTGTTAGATGAATAACTTTTGGACATGTCAACATGAGATAATAAGTGTTTATAAATGACAAGCTTTAAAAACTCAGCGTCTTCTTCCACATTCACCTCATAATAAAACTTCCCATTACATAGAATGCCAATCTTTTCTCTTGTTACATGAGAATTATGTCCAAACACAATATATAGTTCAATGCGCTTTGTGTCAGTGATTATTTTAGCACCCATCTGCATTTCATAGTTCAATACATCTTCCATCCTCTCAAATTCCTGGTGTATTTTCTCTATATCTAAAAAAATTGGATTTCTCTTTTATGATGGTCTACCTCTATACCAAGCCGGTAGATGTTGCAAGTTTGTTGAATTGTAGCAACAAGGGAATGCAAATTGTAATTATTCTTTCCACGGAACCTCTTCAAGAGACAACTTGAAGTTTTTATGATATCATCTTTACATCTTACCATGGATTTGGCATTAATGTTATTTTCCCAGCACCATTTCTTCCTTCTAAATTTTCGTTTATCCTCCCACTTCTTGTAAACTGAGAGAAGAGTAAAAAGGTCTCCATCGAGATGGAAGAAACAAAGTTTTAAACAATCAGACTCTGATTTTTCTACCTCTGTACCAACCTTAAAAAATATCCTTCTTGCAATTTCCATCAAAGCTCCAAGTACAAGGCCCTCCTTACATAAACCCTGATAAAAATTGTCCAAAGTAATCGTTCCTAATCAAGGTTGGATAACCAACTTCACAAGTTTCAAACATAATTCAGTTAATTTCAGAACTTCCTGGCCACAAATCATTACACCTAACTGCACTAAATATTTATTAGCCATACTAATTGTCTCTTGGCTTGAAGATTGAAAAAAATCCAAAGATTCAAGATCGTGAATGGGAGACAAGAAGGACATAAGATATTGAATAAGTGTACTTCTTTTCGAGTATGGGATTCGTTGGTCTGTATTCAAAGCCACGTTCAACTACATATCTTTCAAATCACCAGAAGAAGCCTATGGAATATTTAAAGTGCCCAAAATTTGCTTCATTTTTTCTTCAATTAACCAATCCCATTGAAACTTCAAGTCCATCGAGTAAGAGTCACAAATTCGCTTCTTGTTGCGCACTGTCACCATCAATACTTCACCTACGCCGCTTGAGACCTTCAAAATATTATCTTTACAAATATCGAATTCTAAAGAACCTAAATCAATGAGAAATTCCTTTATCCTACTGTTGGCCCAGGTGCTTAAATTTATTTCGTCCCAAGTTCCTGCACGATTCTAGACTGATCCCAAAGGCGCTGATTATTGTTGTTGATTTGATAAATCCTCCACCGAGAGTTTGCAGGGAGTGAAAAGTTGTGTCGCTTCGGTTGTGGTCATTACTAAACCTTGTTTTCCATAATTATTCATTTTTAGACAGAGATAGAGAAGTTACCTAAATCATTGGCTCATGTACGAAGCCTCCTGTTTCTTGATGTTAGTGGGTGCAAACATCCATGTGAGTTGCATTCGGGCATAGGTGAACATAAGTCTATGGTATATCTGAATGTGAAGGGCTGCAAAAATTTGAAGTCGCTGCCTGCTGGAATATCGAAACTCATATGTCTACAGTCGTTGAAAGGTGTTGTTCACCTAGAGGATGGGACTTTTGGGGCTATGACAGAGATGCGAGACCTCTCCTTCACATATATTGATCCCTGCAGCCTTCTCAGTCTTCCCAAAGACATTGGTGTCATGAAACGCCTTGAAATTCTTCATCTAGGTGGCTGTGAAGTCCCGAAATGGATCTTTCACCTCCAAAACCTCATGGAGCTGAAGTTAGTTGGTGATAACGATTCAGAACATTCACCTCGAATTTTGAATGTTCTAAAGCGGGGAAATTGAAAATTTGAAACCTCATGGAGTTGAAGTTACTTGGTGATAACGATTCAGAACATTCACCTCGAATTTTGAATGTTCTGAAGCAGGGAAATTGAAAATTCGAATTCGAATTTTGAATGTTTGGAGGGAAATGAAAATTCAAATTTTGAAGGTTTGCGGGCAATGCAAATGCAAATGCAAATTCAAATTTTGAATGTTGACTACCATTCAAAAATACACATATTAAGAGAGTGGTTGCAGGCAAGTGCATGTAAAAAGTTTGGATGCGCCACTTTCAAAGCCCTCAGCTATTGAATATCTTTCTGCAGTCACCTGTTCTCTTCTGTAAGGGTTTCGTGGCATCTCTTCATATATTAACAGTCCACTTCTGTCCGCTTCATCTTTGTCGTATCATATATACATAAAAATCAATCAATATTCAAACTTCAAATCCATCCATCAGACTTGATTGGTAAAAGAGGCTAACCTGGCTCTTCTGTTATGGAACCATAGACTTTTACTTGACGCGGGCGAAGGTTAAGCTGCTCGGCTAATGCCAGCTTTTGCTTCTGCAATTGAAAACACTATGAGTAACAGATTGTCTTTATCTTTTGGGATTGCAAAAGACGAGGTATTAGGCACACAGAGGCTTACCGAATTAAGGGTATTGTGCTCATTAAAGCTTTCTTCTAAATAAGCAGACTATTCTTTGGAAAGATGGAGCTTTTTTTCTGCTAGTTCTCCCGTCTTCTTCTTCATCGCTTGCTCTGGAGCAAGCTCTATCCAGTTCATGGTCATTAGCGTTGTTATCAGGATGATCGTCGTCTCTCTCCCTCTTCACAGCACATGTCCCATTACAAATGGTGAAATCCATCCGAAAAGACGATAGACGCCAACGTGGTGGCTCCTACACCTTGACCACAGGATCAGTTTCCTGCCAATTTTATCAATAGACAAAAGAAGCATTAGATTAGATAAGAAATGGACAACCATTAAACCTGAAAGAGATCGGACCATGAGTGAATGAACCAACATACATACCATCGTTTTCAGAGATTGGTGGTTGGTACATTTTAGTGTCGAGGTGCCATGAAAAACAACGCGGAACGGGAGCTGAAGGAATCATATCCGGCTGAATGGGAGGGTTGGGATTGGCTGCGGTTTGCCTCTGTGAGCCCAGTTCTAATCCCTAGCCTTCAAATTCTAAAACATTTAATTGGATATTATCTATGCCTTCAGATATCACAAGCTTCAAAATAAGTTTTATCGCCATCGGTTTAGCTCGATTATTTGTGTTGGGGGCCCAAATCCGTCGAGAAGAAAATATAGGACGTCTTTGAGGTGTATATGATACCCCTAGCTCACCCTAGTGAAGGTTGTCCCTACGAAGTGTTGTCAAAAAGAGCCCAACTATAAGATTTGTCAATGCATACCTCAGTGATTCTTCTGACAGACTTCTTTCCTATGCAAGTCAATGGATGGGCATTAACAATGGCAAGGCCCTCAGCAACCCAGTGATAAGGTAGTATGAGTTTATTTTGAAAGACAGCGAGGTTCCTGGAGAGCGTGATAACCCATAGGAAGATAATCGACAACGCTTTGAAATCATCTAAACATCCATTTGTAAGCCAATTGTGCAACACTGCTTCCAGGTTCGGGCTTACCCGAGTGAAGGGTTTTTCTACAGTGCTTGAAGCAAGATCCCACAATTTTTGCATATAAGGACAGTTTAGAAAAAAGTGGTATCTAGTCTCACTCTCCAAATTGCATAAAGCACACCATCCCGGTCCAATCTTATATTTGTTTTGGAGATTTTCCCATATAAGGACCTTATCCGAAAGTGCTAACCATGTAAAGATTGTGTTTTTGAGTGGACAGTTAAAGTCCCAAATAATCATTTTCCACCATGGACGCGGCAACCGATTCTCTGCTTCATAAAGCATCTTGTATCCTTCTTGGGAGCATAAACTCCACCTTCCATGTTCCTTGCCCAAATGAGTTTGTCCAAGTAGTAGTCATTATTGCCGAAGGACATGGACAGTCTTAAATTATGCCCATAATTGAAATGAATACTGCTAGGGGGTGGTCTCATGCCCAGATTTAGGAGAATATTGACATTTACTATGGCAAGAGATCATGGACAATCCCCAATTTACCCAAAAAAATCAAACCATGCCTCCTACTACTGGACTTTATGCACAAAATTGACCCAAGGCTTATAATGCCACAAACAAAGCCCAAAATTTGTTCAACAACCCCCATAAAAGCTAATGAGACTTGTTATGACTTAAAATTTTACTAATCAAATAGGGGGTAACACCCCTCAAGCTAGAGATGCATTTTGAGTATGCACAGGTGCTCTTTCTAGCACATAAAGAAGCTTGAGCTATAACAATAAGATGAACCTATTACAACTACTTTATCATAGGCATTTGGAATTTTGCGTCAACAACATGTACAAACCATCTTGGGTACGATAAGATAAAATAATTTATTAATGTTTGACTAATGCCAGACTTATATTTTGCACCAGTGGTGATTTTATCAAAGTAGGTATATCCCTTGGTCAAGTGTACATATTTCACTCAGCAGCAGGAAGCAAAGGAAGAGTTTGGATGAGAATTTATCTATATGCTATGACTCTTAACTAGCGGAGTACTGAGAAGTATGGGAATTGATTGATAGATTTTCTTCTTTGTCCTAGTATAATTTTATTTATCAGCATAGAGTTATGTATAAAATTTTGCTAACTTTACAGAGATTTCAGGGTTTGCTCGATTGATGGACTTTCGAAGTTTGATAAGATTTAACTAACAGAATCTTCGGAGTTATTTATAACTGGACTTACCCAGGCTCCTTAAGCTAATAAGGCCATAATCTAATCAAAATATTTTTTTGTAACTATCGATCGAGCAGAACAAGTTTTCTTTTATCGTTGGGGTTACCGGATTGTTTATATTCCAGATCAGATCCTTCATGGAAATCAATTTCTAAAGAAATTTATTTTTGTTCTCTTTTCTTACGCAGTGATTTTTTTATGGAATTTGAACCTTAGGCTATAAATTCTTCTTCTTTGAAGAAATAAGTATAAGAGCACGAGTTTCGTAAGGTTGTATCCATCAAGTCTCAGATGATACATAAAATTTTAAGAATTAATAAGAATACTAAGGACTTTTCCCTGAGAAACATAGTATGGCCAGAGAAGGATAATTTTTGTAAACATTAAGGGTTACGGTGACCTTGTAAGTCGACGCAGAAGGAGCTTGATCTACAACGAGTTATTCAGAAAACCGCGATGATGTAGAAGCTACCCAGTATTCAAATATAACGCAGTAACTTCTAAAGTAAACACGATTTGTTGCATATTTAATTACCTTTTTAATCAAACACAGTGTCTTCAGTGCCATTTAATGTTACGACAGGGTATTTCTATGGTAAATACAAGCATTTAACTTCGTTTTCCATACTTTCGGTCAAGGGTAAACCCATATGTAAATTTTTTAATTAAATTCATCAAACAAGTAAGTACAGTCAAAAGAACTCCAACACATACAACGCCAAGATTAAGACAGAGGGTACCAAACCTAATCATATCAATTCTATCTGGGTTTTGTTTTAACCGAGTTCGTATCAAAGGAAAAATCCCCATAGATCAATATGGAATTCCTTGTGTATTTTCGAATACCCTGATTCGACCCTCTCAAACAAAAAGTATAAAGCTGAGAAAATTCCATGCTCTGTCGGAGGCATAAAGACTTATAAAGGCAAGTAAGATTTCATTAAAATACATCTCTGTAAACCCCTAGAAGGGCTGATAGTAAACTTCAGCAGTTAGTAGGTGCTGGTCTTAACTACAATAAACAAGCAAACTGCTAAAAAGAAAACCATTTAGTGTTTGGGGTTTATCCTTCCCATAAAAGTTATACAGAAGCAAAACCCTAGTTTTTACCAAGAGGTACCCGGACGAAACTGGAGTGTTCTATAGTAGCAGGAGGTGCTGCTTACCTTTCATCCTTCAGTTCGGGATTTAGCCAAGATTTTCCATTATCTAGTACCTGCAAGAATTTGAGAAAAATTACTTAAAAATCGGAATGCAAATATTTTAGTGTAATTTACAAATGCTAGATAATTTGAGGATTTAATTTCTGTACCTGAGCAATCTCCGCCATGACGAAGTTCCAGACTTAACCATTCTATCTTGTGGGTACTAAAAACTCTGAATTGGGCCAAGACTGTGCTCAGAACCTGAGTCGCAGAGCCATTAACACTGAAGTGGGCTACTCTCTCGACCATATGCACCCAGGGCTCACCGGGTGCCATCGAGGGCGCGACGAGAGCTAACGGAGGAGCTGCAGAGAGTTTAAGACGAGTCTATCCAATGTCAGAGACGCCCGACTCTTTATGGCATAATGTATGGCCATCCATGGATCGAGGATTTGGCTTTGTTTTTCCAGCGTGTGCTCCCTCACCAATTTCCGGCCATCATCGGATCACGCGATCTCCCTGCCCCCTCACGCTTTGTTGTAGCTGTCAGTTCGTATTTAATGCAACTTCGACGTCTTCGTTCTTTGGAAGTTGGAACGCCCTTTGGGAATAGTAAAGCGATGGGGAGAGGAGCGGAATTTGTTTCAAATTTGAATCTACGGAGCGAGAAAATTTGAATCCGATCGAGCGAGCAAATTTGAATCTACGGAGCGAGAAAATTTGAATCCGATCGAGCGGGCAAATTTGAATCTACGGAGCGAGAAAATTTGAATCCGATCTAGCGGGAAAATTTATATTAACATGTGTCCAAGCTATGCAAAATAAGCCATGCCTTTTTGCCGAAATTTCTCAAATAATGGTATATCCAACATGGTAAATCAAACACCGGCAATATTCTATTACATGTGTTTACATATCATGTCAAAAAAATTATGGTAAATGTATAAGATACCAATAGTCTTATAATATATTTGTATCAAAATATATATTATATAATATTATAATATGTTTACATACAAAAATATATATTATTTCAGTCATATATATATCATTGAAGAGTATACGAAATAAATATAATTCCAACTATATAATATTTAGAGATTAAAAAATTAAAACAAGATATTATGAAAAATATTTTATATATAAAAAAATAATATCATAAATTATAAATTAAAATATAAAATTACAATATCTTAAATATAATAATTAAAAGAAGATTTTGAAATATATATAAAACAATTATTAAAGGTTAGTTATATATATAAAAAGGAAGGTTTTCGTTTTAGTATGGTTTGATGGTAATTTTTTTTAAAGACGTTACATGTCAGGTCATATATCGGATCCTTTTTTAATCCAAAGAATTGGGTGGGTTTAATTTAGGTTTAAGAGGATACAAGTTACCTCATATATGTCGGTTAGCTATCTTGTTGGTGTATGAGACTCCCTTGTTTACCCTTAAATACGATTGCTACTATCATTAAATATTCATCTTTAATTATAGGACTAATAAGAAGAAATCCTCAACTCAAAGATGTAGTTCTTGAGCGTATGAAAATGAGAATCTAGAGTATGATTGATTCCTTTGAATTCTTCCAATTGTTTCATACTTGATGGAGAAACAATAGTTGAGAAAACATGTTTGCAAATAAGGTTGCATGGTTACCAAAGGGGAAACTAGTGGAAAATGGGGACACCCCCAAAGTGGTTTTGTTACCATAGATATCATGAATTGAGTTGTACGCCAAGGAAAGAATCCAACACTGTCAATGCATGTTAATCGTTCCTCAAGCGTAAACATATGTACTAAGACAAGACATTTCATAGACGTGAATTTAAATTCCTTGTCTGCAGGATCTTCTCCTCAATACTGTCCACCATGATGGTGGACTCAACTTAATCCCAAAATTGAATTTGACACAAATCACATTTGGGATAATTGGTTTATAGGTTATCTTTTTTGTTGGTATGGAACAGGGGACTGGGTATAACACAAGAAGCAGGTATTGAGCTTGACCCCGAAACAGAATACAATTGATGCAGTGAACATATATCGGGTAAGCTTTAAATTTTTGGAATCATTCTGTCCATTATTGTAAGAAGGAGTCTGGGTTATGATTTTATGTCTGGTCTTGTGTTGGAATTTTTCTTTAAACTTTATTTGTAGTCTTCATTTAAGAAGCCTCATGAATTTATAATATACTTGCTCTGCTACTAGATGCATGTATCACATAGAGCCTTTGATTTGTATTTTTGACATTCCCCATCTCACTAAAATGGCCAATGATAGTGTCAATGAAATTAAGAAGATCCTCAGACAAATGACCTGCTAGCTTGTGGGCATGAAACATGCATAGAATACTTAAGTATTCACATCGAAAAACATGAATCCAAGAAGGAAAACATGAAATCTAAATTCCAAGAACTAAATATTGATTATGATAAAATTGCGTCAAACTCATAGATGCATTACAATATCATATTGGGTTTTGCAAGAGGTTCTCGACCAGATACATGGTTTCCTAGTGTTTCAATTGCTTCAACGAAGGGGCATATTATTTATGAAGACATTCCAACAAACAACTTTAGCACTCAATGAGAACAACATGAATAAAAAAGATCAAGGAAAAATTAAAGCAGGACAACAAATGGAAGAAGGCCTCAATGGAAATTATCTTGACTCTTAAACTTCTCATATATGCATTTTACTTGTCTTGTTTATTAGTAATTATGTAAAGCAGTATAGCACTAAATTTGAAATTCATAAGGTAGGTATTGTAAGAAAGAAAAAGCATCATGACCAATTAACATATTTGTTGAAAATATTTATACAAGAATACTATAATGTTTTTTGAAATTTTTGTACTTTTTATGTTATTTGGTTTGTCAACAACCTTTTTATAAATATATAACTACCTCTTTTTTGTGATATATATATCTATATATATATATATATATATATATATATATATATATATATATATATATATATATATATATATATTTCCTATGGGATAGAGGAGGGCATCTTTTAACACATTGGTGACCCATTTTCATGCTCATGTGAACTTCATGCAAGCAAATGGGAATAAGGAAAAAACTTTTTCTAAGGTCAAAATCCCATATTCATTACATTGCACATGAACATATTACTAGGAATTGGAGTTAATGACAGTAATGTTTCTATATGTGTGGACTTGAATCTCACCCCATGAAGGGATACCAATGAAGGATAAAGGAAAAAAGCTTGTTCACAGTGCAATTCCAGGTTTTTCCTTACTCTAGTAATTAGGTTAGCAATGTGTAGGACTCTATTGCACGAGGCTATTAACTCATTAATAATGTGTTGGATTCCATTTGAGGAGGATATCAACAAGGTATCTATTTAGCAAGTAATGTGGAGGCTACCAACTAATTATTGTAGTACTCTCTGGTGCTAACTTGTAATAGAGTTGTTATGGATCTCATCATGCTTGAAAAATAGGCTAGTAGTGGTTTTAGTTATGTTCCTTTCCCTTACATCAATATTAGCGTGTAGGCTAGAGAGGTTTTAAGTGTTAGTTACTAAATTTTTATGTGTAAAAATACATAAATTTGAGATAATTCTTATCATTGTCTTATCACATCATAACTTCTTTTTCTTGTGAGCTTTACAGTGACATGAGTAGAAGAGGTCATACTTTAGATATCTTCACTTATAATATAAGTATTCGATGCTTCTGTCAGAGCAAGAAATTAGATAAGGCACTGGAGATTTTGGATCAAATGGGTGAGAGTGGGTGCAGTCCTGATGTTGTGACTTACACAACAATCATTGATGGGTTTGTAAGGTAGAGAGAGTGCGGAATGCTTATGATGTTTGGAATAGGATGGTACGGGCAGGTTGTGCACCAGATGTGGTAGCATGTGGAGCATTGATATAAGTTACCTCATATATGTGCATTAGCTATTTGTTTGTGGGAGAAAAGATTTCTTGTGTAAAAATTTAAAGATTTATGGATAACAATAAATATATTATAGGTTTTTCTTTAAATCTTTTGTTTATGTAATACCTTTATAGAGAAAAAGAAAGCATGTCTTTTATGATAAAGTCAATTTTAACCCTAACCTAAAATACATGCAGATTACCATTGTACTTTATTTAAATATTATATAATAGTTAATTATTAAAGCTACATATTATTACGGATAAGTATGAATAGTTACACTTAGAGAGTAGTTTCTTTCTTCAACTATCTACATCAATTCCTCTTAGTTTAGTTGGAAAGATTATCCAGTTTTAACTTAGGGGAATAATGAAAACACAGAAGATAATGTTGATTGAAATGGTGACTTAGTCTATAATACTAGAGTGTTGAGTCTAAAATGAATGTATATTTTCAATTTGCAAGTAATCAATTAAGTGATAAAACTATTGTCTTTTTGCACAACGTTTATTTATTATCATATCAAGCAAGATGACTGTATGGATAGTTGTCAGTTGCCAGTGGCCACCTACATCTGCATAGCAAATATTGACATTGTTTTACAAGCTGGAAAATACATTTTGTGACAACTCTTGTATTAAATGTTTGATTGCAAATTGGAAAATACCTGTCTGTTTGTCTCATAGACAGGTATTAAGTTAGGCCTCCCGTCATAATTTATGGGTTGGGTATGGATGCAAATCTGAATTGGGTTTCTAGTATTTGTCGTGCCTGTATATATAACACTGGATATATTCATTGTTCCTGAAGGTTATTAAAATTTAAAACCACAAATGAATTTAAAAACACTCCAGCTCAATTTATTCTATACAAAAGGGGCAGCGAAGATATTGAGGAACAAGTGATGGTCCTCATTAACAAGCTCTAGGTTCCCAATTCTAAGGTCCCGAAAAGCTTTACTGTGAATTAAAGCACTCTATTGCTGGCTCGAAGTGAAGATTACCCTTTCAAATGAATCCGGAGAGGGCATATGGACTAAGTGAATCTGTAATTGAATCAACGATGATTACAATATTGGGTAAGTCATATGTTTGAAAAGGGAGCTCAAGTACTCAATAAATTATGGACCAGGAGGCAGGCTCCTTTCCATCTGAGACTCCTTGCCCGATGCGGACAAGCGGCTTTACACCTTCTTTCACGAACAAATTTTGCAACTAGTAGCCATGTTAGGATAATCTTTGCGAATTTCCATACCTAGTAATAGGTTTGTTACTCGCGGTTCTGGTTGCTTTAAATTTATAATCAAATCATTGTGAGTTGCCACTCAAGTGCAGTTATGGAAGTGGATGAACTTCTTAAAAATTTATAATGAATTTGTTATCCTTAAACAAGCTCACACAACATTGCATGTATTTCAAAAACGTTGAGAACCAATTTTCGATCTAGTTGGGTTTGGGTATCTAATCTTTGTTTTTACCTAGAGAATATTTGGGTATTGGCTTCCTCCGTTTGTAGATCTTGACGTACTAAACTATTGACATAGCATTGGGAGGGTTGGATGACGTTGTTGCTGCGTGTGCATTGAATTGATAGAGTGTTGATTACATTGATAATGAATAAGCTCTTCATATTGAATGGTTCCATTTGAGTTTCACTGAAAGAGAAAAATAATTTGTAGCTTGTGATTTGTCTTGTTCATAGTCCATTAACCACGATAGATTAGAGTGGGAACAATAAAAATTCGTAGTAGAATTCTTTACCCACACAATATGTGCAGTTTTGAAGAGCTGGGTAAACATGCACTTGAAGTTGTTTTTTTGTTTTGCTTTTAAATGGTGAAACTTAGGACATATATTTATATTATGCATCACGTATGTGGCGGATCAGAACATACATATATTTATATTATGCATGTAGATAGGGTTTGAAGTCACATGTGCAGATTATTCCGGGTCTAGAAAACGGATTGGGGGCAGGCTTTTGTCTTTTACCAAAAACATCTCTCTTGCGATCTGGAAATCATGATTTTTACACGTTTTATTTTACCAAATACATCCCTCGTGCAATCTAGAAATAGTGACTTTTTGCAAGCACTTTTTAGAGCCTAAACATCTTCACTCTGTCTATCCGAACTATATGAGATTGTGTTGTATGAGATTGTTTTAGGATCTGGTAGTGCCTTGATCGCATGAGTTTTAATGCGAATCTAGAAACCACCTAGGTTACATTTTTTGCCAAGAGTTAACACCGCAGGGAGTTCGGTTGTGTTTTGAAGGATAGTTCTATTTTGGTTGGGTCTAAATGCCTCGCATTATTGCCAGAATCAGTTGTGTATGATTCCCCAATGTTGTGGTTGGTAGGTGGCCAAAGTGGCTCGTAGCTGAATTTTCTCCATAGTATAACATATCATATTTATGAGAAGAGTTTAAATAAACAGTGGGCTAATTATAATATGAAATGAATTTAGGGCTACTTAGGTTGGCTGGAAATAGTTGTCTATGTTCATGAAAGTATTTTTGAATGATGGGGCATATGTAACTTTGTCTGGTTAACTGTCATTCTAAGTTTTCCGGTTTTCCCCAAGTACTGAACCGGTAATATGAAGATACTGTCATTCTTAAGCTTATGTTTCTCAAAGTGTGGAGCATATCTTTATTCAGGACGTGTTAGATGGATCATTTCTTCTGGCTTTGCTTTCCAGATGTATATGATTTCCCCGTTTAGAGTAGTCTAACTGGCTTTGCTTTTCAGATATTTGTACTTCTTTTAATAGAGTAGTCTAAACAAGTGCCATTGCGTTTTCCAGCAGGAATTTGACGGAATTTGAGAGAAGAATTCTTTGAACTTACATAAATCTGAATGACCTGGGTATTTAGATATTCAAAGCTATTGAATATATTTATATATTCAAAACCAAATTTAAAAAGAAAAACCAAAATACTTTCCCCAAAAATAACCAGCATTTAGACTCCTCTTCTAATCAACTGGAATATGGGAATCGAATTAAACCCATCCTCTCTTGTTTTTTCATGGTCAGCAGCATTTCGAAATTGAGTTGTGGATTCAGTAGACTGTATACTGAATGGTTACATAGTTGTTCTTTATGTCAATATTTGACATAGAATTAAGAAAATGAACAGTTTTTTTAATTTTTATTTGTGTATGTGAACTGAATTAAACCCATCTTCGCTAGTTTCACAGAGTCCAGCAGCAATTCGAAACTGAGTTGTTAATTCCATAGTTTAAATGGTTGTCAAATGCACAGCAATACTGGTATTCTGCAAATGATCTTGATTTGGGTGGTTCCGTCGAGTTGATTTGGAATGACTATATTAATGGTCTATTAGGAGCTGGTATTCATTTAAATAACAACGCTGATAAGCTGGTCTGGAATTATAATTATAGCAGGGATTCTATTACTACAAAAGATGCTTACGAATGCATCTTTAAATCCACATCTCGCCCGATATCTGTGATTGATTGTATTCCTATTTGGCATAAGGCTCTGCCTAGCAAGATCTCTTGTTTCATCTGGATTTTACTTCATAATAGTATCCTTACATGGGATAATTTGCAACGGAAGGGGTTCATGGCATTATCCAGCGTATTATATCAACAGTTCAAGATCGTTATATTGGGACTGTGGTTAAAAAAGGACGCTGCAGAATTATTGGAAATCCACCTGTCAAATATTATCCTTGTGGTTTTATAGACGGAGCCTCCAAGAATATGACAGCTGGTGCAGGCCTGTGTATTTTTCTTAATAGCACTCACTTCCTGGAGTTCGCAGTGGGGGTAGGATATGGCACAAATACCAAAGCAGAGCTGCTCAGTCTCTGGGCTCTCTTACAAATATCCCATATGATGAGGATCCCCTTAGCCCACGTATACGGTGATTCTCAGGTAATCATCATTTGGGCTAAGGGATCGACTGCTCTCTCCCCACCTGCCCTATTTCATTGGTGTCGGGAGACTAAAAAGCTAGCCACTGGCTTCCAGGACCTGTCATTTTCTCACATCTACCGAGAGCACAACCAGATTGTTGATCGACTTTCAAAAAAGGCGCTCTCCTTTCCCCAAGGGAAAGGTGTTTTGATGGAATATATAGAGAATCACCTGGTTTCTAAGGAATTCTTCCAGCTCTTTTGAGCATGATTTTGAAAGTTTTTTTCTGTTGGACTTGAAGTCTTTGTGTATCTGAAGGGCATCTTTTTTCCCTTTCATGTAGATGTCTCATTTGAAAATTATAGTGCGTCTCCTTTGAACGCAGATCAGAGTGTGATTGGCTCTCGGTATATGTGATTTTGTGGACAGTCCACATCACATGATGAGACAGTTTTCTGATGGGTTATTTTTTGGTATTATGTGCCTTTCCCCCTGTCTGGAACTCTGGACGAGTTGTTATGAAATGTCATGCTGAAGCAGCTGTATGTACTAATGGCCTTTGATTCTATTGAATAACAAGGACAGGTTTTTTTCGATTGAAAAAAAATTGTCCTTTATTTTCAAATATGGTTTTATATTTTTTTTGAAATTTATAGTTTTTGATGTTGTAAATTTAGAATTAGCTTTATTTTAATCTGTATTTTAATGGTATAAATAGATTCAACATTTTTTAAAAATTTCGAAACATCCAAAAATTCCACTTAACAACTATAATCTAGATTTTGAAAAATTACAATAAAATTTGTTCAAAATAAAAATCATTCTATTTAAACCTAAATAACTATTTTAAATAATTGCCAATCATTTATTTGAATGTTGTATTTCTAAATTTCATTTTGTAAACCTCCATGGTATAATCAACTCTATGAATGTATGTAGGATGTAATATATGGCATTACTTGTACATAAAAATAGCTATCAACTCTATGAATGTATATAAGTATATGGCATTACTTGTACATAAAAATAGTTATCAACTCTATGAATGTATATAAGATGTAATATATAGCATTACTTGTATATAAAAATAGTTAAATAGCTAGTGTTTTTTATATTTAATTATTTGATATAAGTTTGTAACTTACAGATAGTTTCAATATATTGTACAGTTTCCATTCAAGTAGTCTTGGCTTCATAGCTTCCAAATTATTGTCTATCAAAGAAGCAAGACCAACTAAGATGAAGATGAAGTTATGGGAAAAAATGGCATTGGCATTGGCATTAGCTTTAGTCTTAGCCAAACAAAAAGTAAAGAAGAAGACTGGATTAAAAAGAGGTTGAAAATCTTGGTAAGTTTATAGATTTTTTTTTACTTTTACAATTTTGTTTATAGATTTTTTTTTTATTTTTACAATTTATTTTATTTAGTTTTTTTTACATGGTTTACATCGTTTATTTAGTTGTTTTTTTATTAGGTTGAGTTGCATTATTTTCATTTTAAAAGAAAAGCCTTTTCATTTATATGCAATATCTCATGTGCGCTCAAAACCGTCACTTTCTTTGATGCACACACACACACACAAGAAACTCTCTCATCACTCACTAAGTTCAAAAATAGCTTAAATCTACTCACTTAATACCTCCATAGGAGGGCACAAAAGAATCTTGTAGTTTAGGTAGGATTTTGGGGCTAGGCATCCAAAAACATAGTTGTTGTCCTTAGGGTGCTATAAAAATCCTTCTAAATCAAGTGGTCGTGTATAGCCACACGGGGCAAGTGAACGAGCGGCGCCGCGCCATAGGAGGTCAAACCCAAGGTTGCGGGTGTATGTTCTCTCAAGTGGGCTCACCACCACTTGTTGAAAAGGAGACGGCCCAATACCGTTCGAGGGATAACTGCTCTTTCTCCACTTGACGAAGGTACTTAGTGACCAACTTAGGATGTCATTCCTTATAGGTGACTGTCGTGGAAGCTGACAGTACCTGAGACAGATTTTGTCACAAGATCAAGGAAAGCACACGTCACAAGATCAAGGAAAGCTAGCAACTGCTATATTTCCTTCTAGCATAAGCATTTCCTTCTAGGATAAGAACACATACTTATGCTAGAAGAAAAGCTAACAGTCACTAGCTTTCCAATAGAAAAATCATGTCCATGGTGATTGGTGGTTGCTAGCTTATACCTTGAGCTTGTTCCATGTGATGTATTTTGAAATAAGTACATGGCAAAAGATCAAGGAAAGCTAGCGACTGCTAGCTTTCCTTCTAGCATAAGCATTTCCTTCTAGTATAAACACACATGCTTATGCTAGAAGGAAAGCTAACAGTCGCTAGCTTTCCAATAAAAAACCATGTCCATGGTGATTGGTGGTTGCTAGCTTATACCTTGAGCTTGTGCCATGTGCTCTATTTTGAACGAATGCTAACTTTCCTTCTAGCATAACACACATGCTTATGTTAGAAGGAAAGCTAGCAGTCGCTAGCTTTCCAATAGAAAAACCTTGGGCATGGTGATTGGTGGTTGCTAGCTTATACCTTAAGCTTGTGCCATGCACTCTATTTTCAAATAAGCACATGGCACAAGATCAAGGAAAGCTAGCGACTGCTAGCTTTCCTTCTAGCATAAGCATTTTCTTCTAGGATAAGAACACATATTTATGCTAGAAGGAAAGCTAGCAGTCGCTAGCTTTCCAATAGAAAAATTATGTCCATAGTGATTAGTGGTTGCTAGCTTATACCTTGAGCTTGTGCCATTTGCTCTATTTTGAAATAAGCACATGGAAAAAGATCAAGGAAAGCTAGCGACTGCTAGCTTTCCTTCTAGCATAAGCATTTCCTTCTAAAATAAACACACATGCTTATGCTAGAAGGAAAGCTAACAGTCGCTAGCTTTCAATTAGAAAAACCCTATCCATGGTGATTGATGGTTGCTAGCTTATACCTTTAGCTTGTGCCATGTGCTCTATTTTAAACGAATGCTACATTTCATTCTAGCATAAACATTTTTTTCTAGCATGTCACACATGCTTATGGTAGAAGGAAAGCTAGCAGTCGCTAGCTTTCCAATAGAAAAACCCTAGGCATGGTGATTGGTGGTTGCTAGCTTATACCTTGAACTTGTGCCATGTACTCTATTTTCAAATAAGCACATGGCACAAGATCAAGGAAAGCTTTGAACTTGTGCCATGTACTCTATTTTCAAATAAGCACATGGCATAAGATCAAGGAAAGCTAGCGACTGCCAGCTTTCCTTCTAGCATTAGCATTTACTTATAGGATAATAACACATACCTATGCTAGAAAGAAAGCTAGCAGTCGCTAGCTTTCCAATAGAAAAATCCTGTCCATGGTGATTGGTGGTTGCTAGCTTATACCTTGAGCTTGTGCCATGTGCTCTATTTTGAAATAAGCACATGGCAAAAGATCAAGGAAAGCTAGCGACTGCTAGCTTTCTTTCTAGCATAAGCATTTCCTTCTAGCATTTTTGAGAAGGAAAACTTTTCTTTTTAATGAGTCTCTACTTGTGCTAGATGCAATGGATTTTTATTTATCTCTAAGTATTTAATATGTTTCCATAACACATGACCCTTATTATTCTTGTGCATGTGAATAAAAGACATGTAATAGAATATTGTTTGATAATGCTCATTATTTCATGTATTTTTAAAACAATTTAAACTTATAGTCGACTATTTATTATTGTTTTTAGAAGCTATGGACTCTGGTGCAATGACAATTCCAAGGAATAATTTGAAGAAAAAACGAATTGCAAGTGACACACAAACAACGTCTCCCCCATGTGGTATGGTGGTTTTAAATATTATTCTCTCATTTCTAAATGGTTAGACTAGAAGACTATATGGTAATATTTGTGATTTTGATTTCATTTTATTTATAGTAATAATTGCTTATTATTGTTTTTAGAAGCTGTCGTCTCCAAAGCAAGTAAAATGCCACAATTAGCATTCAAAAAACAAAAGCGTCATTCAACTCAGATTATAAATTCAACAATGGGTTCTAATTTTGAAATGATTAAAAAGTTCAAAACATCTGCTGTATATGAGTATGTCGAAGATTGGTATGTTGAGATTGAAAGTCCCATGAATATGTTTCCAGATATGTATCTATTTGGATCCATGGATGGAAATGATATACAAAGGCTAGGGATAATTGTTAATTGCTATGCTCTCAATCATAGTCAGATCGATTTTCAAATGGAGGTAATTGAAGAAAATGAAGTGAAATTATTTTCTTGCCAAGTTGATTACACAAAATTTAGACCAGATTTGATTGATACTAATACAGAATTTCCAGAGTCAATAATAAAGTCACAGTTTAAGTTGGACAGTTTTGAGAGCTTCAATGAGTCTGGTCTAAAGAGTTGTGATGATCTTGTACAACGTATTACCAACGTTATGAAATATCGCTATGTGAGATGTAAGAAAACATCATCCGTGTTTCTTTATTTGCAACAAAGAGGTAAACTACTTGATAAAATACCAGATGATAAACTCGAGGCTCAATTGCTTGCTTTGAGAAGGGTATATTTAGCTGAGCTAGAACAGAGCATTAAAGAAAGTGAGTTCATGCCTACTACAGAGTTTGTAAAATCCCAAAAAGAAGACTCTCAGATAGAGAAGCTTGCTGACCAATGCGATGAAATCCATGAAAATTTTAAGGATAGTTATTTATTTTCAAGCTCTTTTACCATGAAGGTGGATGTTCGAAGATGTGTAGAAGCACCCCAGTTATATAAATTGAGATCACGGGATGATTTAAATGTTCGAGTATTAGTAAAATCATTCCTACAGAAATTTCAAGCATCATTGCCTGATGCTCTTCTGATTCCATTTGACACAAAAGAGTCTGATCCGATTGGAAACCCTGTGAAAATCATGAATGAAATGGATATAAATGCCAAGAACATCAATTTTTGGATAGTTTATGGGCAACACACCATTCAAGCAGCAAAAGAAATATTATCAAATCCTAAATTCAGTCTATCTGGGGAGGCAAAACAGAAGTATAAAGAACGTAATGCTCGATTCTTAGATCCATTAGTTGCTCCCAATGTGGTGATTCGTATTTGCTGCTAGTTAAATTCTGCAAACATAGTGTTCTTCAAAAATCCATTCATTGATTCTGTGCGATCTGCAAGACAATTCCTAATTGCCACAAATAAATTAAAGAAACAAAAATGTGGGAATTCTAAGACGGCTGAAGACAAGGTATGCAATTTTTTTTTTTTTTTTTTTCGCACTTAGTTTATATTGTTATAACTAAATTCATGGCTATTTTATTTTTGATATCACATTCTTACTAATTTATATTTGTTATTTTTTAACAGGTTGATGATGAAATGTTGTGCTCTTTCTTCGATTGTCCACTAACAAACTTTGCTGAAAAAAAGTCTTGTTATATCTTGATGATACTACTTGGGATAAATGGGAAGTTGTTTTTAATTGTTACAAACTAGGGACATTAATGTGTTCTCCAAACCAACCTAAGGATCCAAACTATAAGACAAATAGTCTGAACAGTTTGGTATCAAGTTCTTTCCGTCCCCTTCAGGGACTAACCGCTGAAGAAATGTGTTCTGTAGCAGATAAACTATTGGATGGAACTGTCTGGTTTTCTATTCCAGTGAACCATCCGACCAATGCCATAAAAATGAAAGATTATTGTTCACAATTGAAAACCAAAAGAACAATTTTGGAGGCAATGGTAACATATTGCAAAAGTCATGATAAGAATCTGAATGATAAGATTCTTACAATATCCAATATTCTTGAGCATTATGGAATTACTGATATCATATTTGCCAACTTCTGTAAGACAATGGAAGGGTGTAAATATGTAAAAGGATCACGAAATACGAAAATAGAGTCCCTTTCTCCACAAGCCTGTGTGGTCCTTGATAGAATAATTGATGCATCGACAGATATACAGGAAATTGAGAACAGTTTTGAATTCAGTTGTCATTATGGGGGTCCTAGCCTCTTGTCAACACTTTTGCACTCTTTTCCTTGTCAGTTTCAACCAATGTTATACACTGACTTTGTTGTGTTGGATACATTGGCTTTGAAAGATGAATCATTCCTTAAGGATCACTATATTGAATTGTTTCGATTTTTAATCGAAAAAAATGGGTTGAAAGATTTTACTATGATTATCTTAGTAGAAATTTGGTCTTGTAAGGATGTACGCCAAGCTCTGGAGATTGTTGTCAAGGACTCAAATGTCAACTATAAAATGGCTACCGGTCTTTATGAATATAAAGAACAAAATAACTATAGTTATGATATAGTTTTAACTATACATTTCTATAGTGAAGAGTCAAAAATTTTAGAGGCCTCAAGATACTCTCACAGTTTTAGAGACATATCTGATGAAAAGGAGAGAGATTTTGAATTCTGGGAAGAATTATTGCAAATGCATCAACAACATAGTGATCTAAATTTGATTATTTCTCTTTATGCGGGGACAAATTTACAGCAAACTTGCTGTACATATGGAAGAAGAATGGCATGTGTCGTAGAAAACGAGTTACAAAGGACTACCATGCTGACTAATCAAGAATCCTTCCAATTGCAAAAACCAATGTCTAATATATTGTTGTTGGAATATCCAGGTATTGTACTTGTTTTGTTCTTTCTCTAGTGATTCTTTGGATTCTATGTTATTTATAAATCTTGATTAACAAGATGTTTACTATAACTACTAATGGCGAAAATTGTAAAGAAAACAACGACGACACTTTGCAACAAAGCAATGATCAACATAGTGTGCACAATGTCGAAGAAGTTTTCGAGATCCAAATACAAGACGAAGAAAATACCATACTAGGTACATAATTTATTTTGTTTCTTTTGTTGTATTGTACTTGTTTTGTTTTTTCTCTAGTGATTCTTTGGATTCTATGCCTATTTATTTAATGAATTTCATTCGTTGATACATTTTATAACATTTCATATGTTTATTACAGTGGCAAATGAGGAGAAAAAAGACAGTGATCAAGGGAATGTGACAGAAAGCCATAGTCAAGAACATGATATCATATCAGGTACTTCACATGTCTCTTATTTTCAATTAAACATAAAATATGTCTTATAAAAAAAAATTGATTTAAAGAAGTATTATTGGTATTTGATTGAAGGTTTGTTATTTTGGCTCTAGGTTCTATGAAGACAATACAAGAGAAGTGTGGCTTATCAATAACTAGTACAAAAAATACTCAAAGTGAGTGTATTTCTTCAACAATTTTTTTTATTAATAATTTATGTAGCATGAATAAAATGAATTAATTATGATATCCATTATTGTTTTGCAGCTATTATAAGTCAAAAGAAATTAGTTATTTTTGAATTGAATAACATTTTCTATCAGAGCGTTGATGGTGATGCATCACAAAAAGAATTTATCGAGCCGCAGATTACACGATAGAGAAAAAATCATTTTGGTTTCGTCCACATGCAAAAACATTTCTTGAAATGTGTTCCAGAAAAGAATCTCTTGACATTGCAATTTGGACGACATCTTTGAAACAAAACACAACAAGAGTTATGAAAAAGCTGGTTTCAGAAACATTACAAGCTAAATTTTTGTTTACATGGACTGCTTTAGATTGCAAACAACAAAAGGGAAAAAATGACATTGATAATTCAACACAAGTTATATACAAAAAACATCTGAAAAAAGTGTGGAGAATGTATTCTCAATATGATGCTACTAACACTATTCTAGTGGATTGTTCAATGGAGACAAAGAAAGAAAATCCCAAAGAAAATGTGATTATTGCCCCTTCGTTTGATGGAAAGAATGAGGATAAATGGTTGATTGCTGATCTGTGGAGCTTATTGAATAAATTCTACAAGGCACCCGATGTTCGAGATATTTTGAAGAATCTTCAATGACTTTTAATAGTACATTAAGATGACTGTTATTCATTTCCTCTATAAACAAAATCTTGAAGTTTATAATATAAATTCTTGGTCATTGTACATTTGATGACTTAATTCTACATGTGATGTGTTATTACTGTGTTTTATTTTACTATCAATTTAATGTCAATATTATTTCATAATACTCATATAAGGATTGTTGTTGTGTCATTATTATAAATTAACATATTATTATTTTGTTTATTTATATTGAGATATTGAGTTATAAAAAGTTAGTGATTTGAATAATAGTCTTATGTGTTTGCATAAAAATGTAGTATTCCATATTGATTAAATAATTGTATTAGGTTGTATGTATAAATTAACGTACAATTACTATGTTTGAGCAATTGCAGTTTATTTATCAATTGCGTCTTAATTGATCATTATAACTCTTACAAATCAGTGATTTGAATGTTAGTTCAATGTTATCATATGAAATTTTCTTATTTCTTAGAAATTAAAAAAATGGAAAATCATATCAGGTTGTATGTAAAAATTACCTATAATTAGCTTGTTTAATTGAAATTTAAAAAATTGTAAATCTAGGTGGTGTGTATAAATTAACATATAATTGGTTTGAATTGGACCATTGTAACTATATTTTTAAATTGTGATTTGAATTTCATTGCAATGTGCTTATATGAATTTTTCTTATAATTTCTTGAAAATTAGAATATCGTATGAGGTTGTATGTAAAAATAAACATATAAATAGTTTGCTTGATTTAAACTTAAAAACTGTAAATTTAGGTAGTATGTAGATATTAACATATAATTAGTTCAAATGAATTCGACTATTGTAATTATATTTTTAAATTGTATTTTATCTCATTACAATTCTTAAAAATTAGTGATTTGAGTAGTAGTTGAATGTGTTTGTATAAAAAAACTATTCCACGGAAATTACTTTTATTTTTTTCATTAAGTTGTTTGTTTGGGAGTGGAAATAAATTGGATATGTTTTGATGCCATTAAGCAATGAAGTTTTGAAGTGAAAATATGTTAATGTTAAATATGTTGTGGCAGCAATGCAGATGGGAGTTAATATCAGTCGGAAGATCTTGTTGATCTTTGAAATGGAAGGATTATTCTTCTCGTCGTATTCCAAAGATGAAACGAGTTGTCAAATTCAAAGAAAACCAGATTGGGAGCTTGGTGATAGATCCTAATTTTGTAGGCCTTTTCAATTAGAAGTATTAAAATACTGCCTAAAACATTATGATGTTGCGATATGGACATCAAATGTTACTAACAAGTACATTCGACAAGTACTTGAAAAATCAAATATTGATACAAGTGACTTTGAATTCATATGGGATAGGTCCCATTGTCACTTGCAAACAAAATCCAAATCATGTAATATGATACAGTTTTATGAGAAAAGGCTAAGCGACATGTGGTCCCAATATGGAAATAAGTACACATAATCAAATGTATTGCTAATAGATACATCAAAGCCTACTTCTCAATTCCTCGGATATCGGTCAAACTGTATCTTAATAAAGGCTTATATAGGACATGAACACGATACTTGGCTTGTGCAAGTTCTATTCCCCTTTTTAAAGACACTTCATCGTATCAAACAAAAACACAACTACATTCGAATGTTCAATAGAACATTGAGTTCTTTGTATTAAGTGAAGATATTATTTTATGGAAATTTGTTGACGATTACATTGCAATATTTCAATACAAGTTGGACACATTTTTTGGTGAATTAATTTGTATGATTTTATAACTTTTATAGATAGATGATAATTGACAATGATATATAAATACAATTATTAGTATTATTTATGATTGCTTTTAGATTGACAAGTTTTTGCATCATACAACACTTGATTTCCCCATTCAAAATATTTTCTAAATTTGTGCTCTTAAATCAACTATTTGTAATTTAAATAATCTCATAAAAGCCAACAAGGCATGCAAGAAAGTCTCTTTAGTTTTATTTATCTATATGTATTAATACAAGTGCATTACAACACTTGATTTTTCTATTCAAAATATTTTTTAAATTACATACTCTTAAATCAATTATTTGTAATTTAAATCATCTCACAAAAGCCAACAAGGAATGAAGTTCTCTTTAGTTTTATTGATCTATATGCATTAATACAAGTGACACACAAATTTTGAATTAAACCTCCATCTATATAAAAGCACATTTCTTACAAAAAATATTACTTCAATGATAATGAGTGCTAAGTGTACTAGAATTTAGATTAAAGCATGATGAGTCATAGATGAATGATTTTGAAAGGTATAGGCATTTGATTTCCCAATCTATAACTTATTGTAAATGTGTATTCTTAAGTTAATAGTTTATAATTGCAATGATCTCATATAAGCCAACAAGACATGAAATAAATTATTGACTGTTATTAGCCTATATTCATTAATATGAGGAGTTTATCAATGCAATATGTAATTTTTGAAATAAAACCCCATATAATTGAAGTTGCAATTGTTTTAAAACACAAAATTAATTGCTAATGAGTGCTAAGTGGTATTAAGGGTAGTACGAGATTGGTCATAAGTGAGTGACATTGAACTATAAGAAATTTGATTTCTCATTTCATTTTTTTGTAAGTTTGTATTATTAACTCAATTACGATTAATTGAAATAATCTCATAATAGCCAACAAAGCATGAGATACGCTCTATCTTTTATCTTCTTGTATGAATTAAATGAATGTATAAATGTGATATGTATTTTTTGGAATAAAATACAATGTAAAAACATTCAACAAGTAGTTGAAAAATCAAATACCGATACAAGTGACTTTGAATTCATATGGGACAGGTCTCATTGTTACTTGCAAACAAAATTCAAATAATGTAGTGTGATACATTTTTATGAGAAAATGTTAAGTGATGTGTGGTCCAAATATGGAAATATGTACGAAGAATCAAATATATTGCTAATAGATACATCAAAGCTTACTTCTCAATTCCCCGGATACCGGTCAAATTGTATCTTAACAAAGGCTTATATAGGACATGAACCTGATACTTGGCTTGTCCAAATTCTATTCCCCCTTTTTAAGACAATTCATCGTATCAAAGAGAAACGCAACTACATTCGAATGTTCAATAGAACATTGAGTTCTTTATAGTAGGTGAAGATATTAATTTTTAGAAATTTGTTAACACGTACATTGCAATATTTCAATACAAGTTGGACACATTTTTTGATGAATTAATTTGTATGTTTTTAAAACTATTATAGATAGATGAGAATTAACAATAATATTTAAATACAATTATTAATATTATTTATGATTGCCTTTAGTTTGAAATTTTTTTGCATCATACACCACTTGATTTCCCCATTCAAAATATTTTTTTAATTTGTGTTCTTAAATCAAATATTTGTAATTAAAATCATTTCATAAAAGCCAACAAGGCACGCACAAAGTTTTGTAAATGTGTATTCTTAAGTTAATAGTTTATAATTGCAATAATCTCATATAAGCCAACAAGGCATGAAATAAATTATTGACTTTTATTTGCGTATATTCATTAATAAAAGGAGTTTATCAATGCAGTATGTAATTTTTGAAATAAAGCCCCATATAATTAAAGTTGCAATTGTTTAAAAACACAAAACTTATTGCTAATGAGTGCTAAGTGGTATTAAGGGTAGTACGTGATTGGTCATAAGTGAGTGACATTGAACTATAAGAAATTTGATTTCTCAATTCATTTTTTTGTAAGTTTGTATTACTAACTCAATTATGATTCACTGAAATAATCTCTTACAGGCCAACAAAGCACGAGATATGTTCTATCTTTTATCTTCTTATATGCATTAAATGAATGTAAAAATGTGGTATGTAATTTTTGGAATAAAATACAATGTAAAACCATATAATTAATTGATAATGAGTACTAAGTGGACTATTTAGACTCATTCGATATGTGCCATAAATAAATTCAAAAGAGCATGGGGTCATATATAAAGTTCAACTAAAAGATTTGAAAAATATGTTTCAACATCTATTTCTTCGACATTTAAAAATCTTATCATTTTCTTTGCCTTTTGCTGAAAGTAATTCTCAGCCATGATTTCTTAATTCGATTTCTTCACACTTTCATTGTGTATGTATAATGTTGTACCTAACAACTATCCCAATTTTGACGAATTTATAGTTATTATTTGGTTCGACATCAATACATTTCTTATAATTTATTTTATTTTAATTTAATATTGTGATTTCCTTCCAATCATGCTATATTATAATATGTTATTTAACAATAAAAATATTTAATATGATACTTTGTTCACTTCAAATATAGATAGAGATCTTCTTGTAATAAAACATGCAATTATGTGTGCAACTTAACTTCATTAATCCTACATTTTATATCTTCATGAATATTTTTTCTCACGATTCAACAAATTACAGATTTTCATATACTCCTCCTAATTTATGGCATACCGAACTAGTTATAAATGATACAACATTTCATTTTTTAGATTGTATATTAAAAACACTTGGAGTAAATAAAATTTGTGATCAATAAAAACATTCTTTCTAGGATTAGTTTTTCCAATTTTAATGGAATATTTTTTTAATGCATAATTTTTACAAATTAAATGAAATAAATAAAATGTTTACAAAAAAATTCAATGTCATAGAAGTCCTTGTAATAGAATTTTTCTAGATTTCTTGAAATAGGTGTTTAGTGGAGTAATCCTACCTAGCTCTCTTTCTCCCTTTGCCTCTAAACATTGCTAGATCCTCCCAAATCATTATTAAATATTGTCCATATTCAAATTGGGGGTTAATTACTGATATCCATCCTCTGGTTAATTTCAATATTAAGTGGATGGTCTAGTATGCATATGATGGTGTGCCCAGGAAGCCTCGAAGTAGACTTCAACTTGGTTGATGTTCGAAACGTAAATGGACACAGTACGTTATGCATAGGACTATGAAGATGGCCTTGATTTTGATATCCTTTCTACTTCACACTCCCCAATACATTTTTCATATCCAAAACAGTCCATCAATCAAGTTTTGGGTGGCTTAATCACTGACCAAGACTAGTTTCATCTTAACTAGTTTTGAAGACTAGTTTCTGCCATACAATTTTTTAATTTTAGAGTTGAATTTTGAGATAATATCAGGGATATTACAGTGGTATCATAGCACTTTCCTCTACTCCCATGGGAATTAATCTCTCTCAATTTGAAGAAGTTGCAGCCATGAGACTAGCACCAACTAGCGATATTTTTGAATGGGATGATGAGGAAGCATCTTGTTCCAATGATGATGTTGTTTATGATGTTGATAGACTGCAGGTGGTGCATGAGGATGATGATTCCTTGTATGAAATTGTGTCCATAGAGAATAGAAGCTCAAATCTACCAGATTTTAGTATTATGGATGGCAGAGTGTACTATGGGGGAAAGCTTCTTGGATTCAATCCTTTTGAGTACCTCGTCGTATACCAGAAAATGAGGAAAGACATCCAGGAGGTATTTCCTTTCCAACACTTCTATACTTTCAAAGTTGAAAGGTTGTTTCCAAATTAGGATCCTTGTGGAAGCACATATCAAAGAATATTGAGTCATATTGTCAACAGTGTGTGCAAAGAAGTGGAGCATATGTTGCAGTAGAGTGAAGCATCACCATGCTCTACACCCAATGAGCCAGTGACTAAGGGAGCATCCAAAGATTCTCTTGATTCAGAAAGAGGGAATCCCTCTATTAAAAGAAATCCATTAAATGATCATGATGGACTTAGCACTATGGAAGCTTCCAAAGAGAAAGAAGAACCATGTGCAGCATAAGAGCAAGCAAAAAGTGTTGAAGTTGTGAACAGTGTGGAAAGAGATTCTATTTCGGAACCTTCAAGCTTATTTGTTGGTGATTTCAATATCATTGCAAAGGAAATTAATTATGTTGATGGTGGTGAGACATATTTCGGATCTAATCCAAAAGAAGAACTGAATTCATATTTTCAGTCACCACTTTAGCTACCTAGTGAAGTAGATGACAAGCACACATCAGTTGGATGTGAACCTGAAATTTTGGTGATAGAAAAGACCACCACAACTATACCTCATGAGTGTTGGTTATGGAGCTTGATCTTTCCGTTTCATAGATGATGTTGTTTCAGCTGTGTTTGTACCCTAGTTTTATATGATATGCAGGTGGATTGTACAGTCACCCCAGCAGGGGGTGTGGGGGGTTCGGGGGTGAAGCCCCCAAAAGAAATTTTTTTGGGTTTTTTTTGTCAACAGATTACGGGCCCATGGTTTTGGGTAACCCATGGTACTTTCCCATGGTATTTCCCCTATAAAGGAAGACATTGTAATACGACTATGTATTGTATTGTAGCATTGTAAAGATTTGTGAGATCGTGGAAGAGAGACTGAGATTGAGTGAAGAGGAAGTTGCAGCAGATGTGCTGCGGGTTGTATCCCTTCATTTGCTGGATGGTTTAATAATAAGGACTGGCAATTTCTGAGTGGACATAGCCTATCTTGGGTGAACCACGTTATATTGGTGTCTCTCTTGTAATGTGTTTGTGTGATTTATATTTGCATCTTGTTTATTGTTATTGCTCTGCAATCCTATTTTTCTAACAATTGGTATTAGATCCAAAGGTCTATTTGGCATATAAACTCGCATGAAACTAGGGTTTCTGGTTCGAGTGGGAGCAATGGCGGAAGAAGGAAAGTTTAAGGTCGAGAAGTTTAATGGCAAAAACTACCAGTTATGGAAGATGCAAATGGAGGATTATCTGTACCATAAGGATCTATTTCTGCTGTTGGGAGGGAAAGCAAAACAGTCGACGACTATGAAGGATGAAGAATGTGAGGTTCTTGATAGAAAGGCACTAGGAACAATACGGTTGTCCCTGGCTTCATCGGTGGCTTTCAATATCTCAAAATAAAAGACAACAGAGGGTTTGATGAGCGCATTGGGTAACCTGTATGAAAAACACTCGACCTCCAACAAGGTATTTCTAATGAAGCGTTTATTTAATATGAAGATGTCAGAAGGTGGATCTATTGTTGATCATTTAAATGAATTTAATACGGTTACAAATCAACTGAGTTTTGTAAGTGTGAAATTTGATGATGAGGTTAGGGCTCTTCTAATCTTGTGTTCATTGCCAAAAATCTGGAATGACTTGGCCATGGCTGTAAGTAACTCTGTCTCTGGTTCAGACATCTTGAAATTTGATGATGTTGTTGGTGTTATTCTTAGCGAGGAAATGCAAAGAAAAAGCATAGGTGAGACATCAGGTAATGCGTTGACCACAGAGAGCAGGGGAAGAAAAAGTGAGAGAGGAAAGAGCCAAGGTAATCGCAACAAGTCTAAAAAGGGCAGATCTAAGTCCAGACTGGGAAAAATAGAGTGCTGGAACTATGGAAAGAAAGGACATCTGAAGAAAGACTGCAGATCTCTAAAGAAAAAAGGAGATGGACAACAAGAGACTACTCGGGAAGCAAATGTAGCAGGTGATGTGTTACAAGATGCTTTGATTCTTGCATTAGATAACACTAGTGATTACTGGGTAGTATATTCAGGTGCTTCATGTCATGCTACACCCCATAGGAAATACTTTCATGATTATGTTCTAGGTGATTTTGGACATGTTTATTGGGTGATGATGAACCATGTAAAATTGTTGGAATGGGTAAGGTATGGATAAAATTTAAGAATGGAACTCAATGGCTGTTGAAAGATGTAAGGCATATTCCTGCTATGAAAATAAATCTGATCTCAACAGGCAGTTGGGAGATGGCAGCTGTTTATCTACGTTTGGAGAAACGTGGTGGAAAATCACTAAAGGATCAATGGTGATAGCAAAAAGAGACATGGTAGGTACGTTGTATTTATGTCCTCATAATACTGACCATTCTATCTCTTTAGCTTCCACAGGAACATATATAACATTGTGGCATCATAGGATTTGCTACATGAGTGAGAAGGGAATGCAGATTCTCCACTCAAGGAAGTTGCTGCTAGATTTGAAGAAGGTAAGTTTGGAATTCCGTGAGAACTGTGTTTATGGAAAACAGAAGAGAGTTAGATTTTTCAGGGTTGGGAAATAGAAGAAGAATGAAAAGTTAGAGCTTACGCATATAGATGTATGAGGACCGGCTTAGGTACAATATCTTGGTGGCTCTCATTATTATGTTACATTTATTGATGATGCAACTACGAAAACTTGGGTTTATTGCATTAGGTAGAAATCTGATGTGTTTGCTACTTTTAAGAAGTGGAAAGCTTTGGTTGAGAATGAGACAGGAAAAAGGTTGAAGTGTCTCAGATTTGATAATGGAGGTGAGTATTGCGGCAAGGAGTTTGATAGTTACTGTTCATACCATGGGATTTGTAGAGAGAAGACAGTCCCAAGAACACCACAAGAAAATGGTGTGTCAAAAAGGATGAATAGAATGATCATGGAGCATGCAAGGTGTATGAGATTGCATGTAGGGTTGCCCTTACAATTTTGGGAAAATGCTGTAAATACTATTGTTTACTTAATAAACAGAGGGCCTTCAAGTGCTTTGGATGGTGGTATTCCAGAGGAGGCATGGACAGATAAAAAGGTAAACTACTCATTTTTGATAACTTTTGGTTGTGAAGCATTTATCCATATTGATAAAGAAAATAGAACAAAGCTTGAAGCTAAATCCAAGAAATGTACCTTTATTGGATATGGGGTTGATGATTTTGGTTATCGCTTATGGGATTATGAAAATCACAAAATAATTAGGAGTAGAGATGTGATATTCAATGAAAAGGTCATGTATAAAGATCAGTTGCAGGGAAAGAAACAGGAAAAGGAAAACACATAGTACACAATACTTGATCAAATTAAAGAAAATGAATTTCCAAAGGTGCCAGAAAATTAAGAACAACAACAAATATCTGAAACTCCTATAAGTGTAAGAAGATCTACCAGGTTAAGTAGACTGCCTGAGTGTTATAGGTCAAACTTGCACCTCTTCATCCGTGATCACCCTGAGTTGCTGATCACACAAAAGGACAACTTGGATGGAGGAGCATGTTGACCTTTGATGATATGTCAACTCATTCCATTTCCTGAAAATACTGGAAAACCCCCAAAAAATATCATTTTGAGATATGAGCGCTACTCAAAGAGACTAGCGCCCATACGCTACTCTACTATATAATAGTAGCGCCCATATCCAAGTATACGCTACTCCAGTGTAGAATAGTAGCGCTCACAATTTTAAATCGATTGAGCGCTAGTTGTTAAACACTAGGGTAGCGCCCTATACGCTACTCCATTGAACAAGAGTCACGTACATCTTAAAAGATGATTAAAAAATAAATTAATTCATCAAGGAGGATTAGTTGATGGCAGTTGATGGCAGTTTCCTAACTCCCCCAACTTCCTCCATAACTACATCTTGACCTGAACTGCTTCTTTAATCCTATAAATACCAAGAAGGTTAAAGGAGAAGGGTTAGAAATTGGAGTTAGTGAGATTGATTAATGGAAAAACTTTGAAGAAGCTTGCATTGGAGGAGTTGTTGCTGAAGACATCCAAGCCAGAGAAGAGCCAGAGCCCAGAATCTAGTTGCAGGAGCTTGTTTCATGATCATGTATACTTGTACATCATTCTACTTTTGACAAATAAAGGTTGAAGTGTTTTTCTTGTTCCAATTTGAATGTGTTATGAAATGACATTTTAATTTGGATCTGTTTTGGTCAATGCTGAATGTTAAACATTGTTTTTGTTTCTTTCAAGCTTTACATATTTCCCAAAATGTTTTGAGAAAGGTATTGTTATTGCAGGTTTGCCGAAGGAAAGGTGGATTTGGAAGTTGAACACGGGATCAAGTCAAGGCTAGGATCAGACTTCGATTAAAAGGTGTGTTCCCAAGATCTACAACTTATTTCTTTTTGTAAATGTCTCTGTAATAGCATCAATACACTTACCTGTCACCCCAACCAAGTTGATAGCATTAGTTTCCTTGCTATAGGGTAGAAATATCCGCCAACAGACTGGCAACTCCACTGGGGAAATAGAGTTTTTGGCTTTAGGAAACGTTGTTCTTGGGTGTCTTCCCAGATTGTTTTGACTTCTTTTGATGTGTTAAGAAACTTTATAGGTATTCCTTGACTGTTTCTTGTATGCTTTCATCAGTTTTTTATACCTTCCAGAGTCAGTTTTCAAGCCTTTGAGATATGAGCGCTACTCTGCTATATACACAGTAGCGCCCATACGCTACTGTGCCATATATACAATAGCGCCCGTTTCAGTAGGGGCACGAGTTTCTCTACTACACAGTAGAGTACACTTTCTGAAGCATTCTTTTTTGGTTTGCTTGTGTTTTAGCCCTGTGGTGATTTGCTGACTTTGCTGTAGGATCCCTTTGATGATTGCATGAGGGTTTTAACTATTGTTTAAGTCATAAGAACCTTCTCTTGAAGTTTTTCCCATGTTTTAAACCGCTTGTTGACCTTTGGAATTTTTGGGACTTTTATTGACTTTTTGGAAGACTTGGTGGTGTTTGGTGACGAACACTTTCACTTTTTTTAGACCCTGACTGCATGTTCCCAGTTTACAAACCTGCATACTCTTGTATCCGCTGTTTGTGGTGACGTTTGTCTACTCTCTACTACTTCCATCCTTTGTTTTAGGTTTTGGTCTTTGGTAGAGCCTCTAGGGTGTCTTCTTTTCGGTCAAGTTTCATTCTTCCTAGACTTCTTGTCTTTTTTGCTGGTTGCAAGTGCTTTTAAATAGCTGTAGGCTAGTTCATTTTCTCAGTTTCTTTGTGTTAGTAAGGCAGCTTGCTTGTCTACTTGTGCTTGGCTTAGTGGTATTGGTAGGGATAGATACTTTAGGTCAGTCCTTTTGTGTCTTTCTCCTTTGTTTTCTTCCACTTTGTGCCCAAGTTTAGAGGCTTTTTATTTGTAAAAAAACCTGTAGACTAAGTCTTTTTCGAGCTAGGGTTTCGACAGCTATAGGCCTAAAAACTTTTAGCCATACTTACACACTTTGCATATAAAGTTTTATTTGGCTTTCCATTTTATATAGTTCTTTTTTGTTTATTGAAAAAGAAAAAAAAAATTGGTACTTTAAGTTAAAATAGAACTTGTCTTTGTCATTGCAAGATAACTTAGCATATTTTGTATAATTTCAAAAAGAAAACAAAAATTTTTAAGTACACTACACCAACTAGTTTTGCTTAGGATCTTGGGTTTAAAACACCTTAAACCACCCAAGGTCACACATTGCGCAAAAATCGTAGTGAGACTATCATAGGTAAACCCACCTCACTCAAAATTTGCCTAGGATCTATGCAGTAGGTCATTGCGAGATCAGTTTGTGGGAATACTCCTCCTACTTTCTGTTCAAGCATACGCCAGGATCGGATTGCGTATTGGGGACTCTTTCGAGTTTCGAGCTTAGCTACCCTGCCCACGCTTTCTGATTCAACCGGTGATTGTTCCCCCAAGAATTTTTCGGTGTTGTGGTATCCATAGTATCTGACTCTAGGTTCATACACAGGTGACAGCAGAGGGTATATCTGCTGTACCTAAGATAGACGTGGGAGGAAACCCCTTGCAGGTATTTGGGAGGGCGGTTGGGTGATTCCAGCTCTTGCACCCTTAATCATTGTATTGTGGACCCCGGGTAACTGTCTTTCTTCCTTTGTTGATCTGTTCTGGGCCCTCATCATCCCAGACTCTTCTCCGGAAGGCACCTTTGTTTGGTTGGTTTGTATACTTAGGAATTTTTTTAGTTGGTGTGCTATTTGCCCCCTAGTTGTAGTGGCCACTAGGTTCTAGTCTGTTATTTTATATTTATAATCACGGAGAATCAACAACTCCGTAGATCGAGAAGGATTCAAAACCTTCCACCAGTTAGAACAGAACCTATACAGCCAGCTAGACGACAGCGGGTAAACCCCGGGATTTTTTCAGAAGTTACTCCTGAAACTGAATTACCTGAAGAAATCCTTGTAACAGAAAACCTTGAAATTGAGGTTCCTGAGGAACCACTACCAGGTACCACAGATCAGCAACACTTTAGTACTGTTGAGGTGGAAGATCTTTCTTCCGCGGAGTATAGCACTCCTTTCAATCCTCCCTTAACCAATACTAGAATTTCACTTCTGTCACCTGTTGGTTTCCAGCAGCCCCTTTTCAGTGCAGATCTTTCCTTTCCCGGACATCTGATGTCTAACTCAGGAGGTGAACAGGGCTTTCCCCAAACTCCCACTTTAGGTATGAACACCAACACAGTTAACCCTTCTTTTACTGCTACACCAAGTCAGGCACAAACCACATCTGTGCCTACTCCATCTTTCAGTTTCAACACTAGTACATTAGGTATGCCTAGTTTTACAACGATGGCATCTATTCCTACACCTACTGTTGGACCTAGCAGTATGGCCAACTGTGCAACACCTTCTACTTCCAAACCGTTATATCAGATTCCTAGTACTTGGGTTTCCACACCTGTGGTAGGACCACGTGCTTCTGCAAACATGCCAGTCATGGGTACCATGACTGCACCGTCCACATCAGCTTCTACTGGTTTCAATACCTTTGTAGGCCCTAACATGAACCAATGTAGTGTGCCTGCAAGTAACACCCCTTTTTCCTTATTCTCGGGGGGAGGGGGTAATATCGTTAACCAGCAATATGGCGGGGCTAACACCCAGCCACAGTGGACGAACACGCAAAGCACTAATCCACTCTCGTATGGGTGGGGAAATTTTAATAACTCTTTCATACAACAACAACAGTTGGTAGGGGGCAACCCCTACCAACAAATACCTGGGGGTAACTCCTACCAACAGTTAACTGGGGGAAACCCCTATCAATAGATGGTAGGTGGCAACTCCTATCAGCACATGGCCGGGGGCAACCCTTATCACCAGATGGCTGGGGGCAACCCCTACCAACAATTCATGGGACAAGCGATGGGTGGTTCCCCTTATCAAGTACCATCTTACCGGCCTCGTATACCATTTCTGGCAACCTTAAATTTGCTAGATCTTTCTAAACTGACAAATGATCCTGTGTGTCATAATGCCACATGGCCATCAGTTCCCACCAAATTACCTTCGGATATTCCAAAGTTCGAAGGCAAAGCAGGTGAAGACCCTGGTGACCATGTCACTACCTTCCAATTATGGTGTTCTTCAAATTCTTTAAACGAGGATTCCATCAAATTGAGATTGTTCCAAAGGACCTTAACTGGTCCTGCGGCCAAATGGTACATTGAGTTACCTGCGGCTACTTTCTCTAGTTTTGGGGATCTAGCAACCGTCTTTTTGAACCACTTCCAGCTTCCTGTTCGGTATGATGCCGGAACAGAACTTTTGTCTACTTTTAGACAAAATAAAGCCACTCACCTATCTGACCACATTCAGGAGTGGTGAAGACAGAAGAGGCTCATTAAGGCCAACATACCTCCGGAGTTCTTGCTTGAGTGGTACTTGAAATCACTCCTTCCTTATATTTCTAAGGAAGTAGCGACATCTGGCGTATCCAATGAAGAAGAAGCCATCTTAAGGAATCAACAGTTAGACCTTGTATATGCACAATCTGGTTTACTGTACGAGATTATACCTGACGCACCAAGATCAAACACTGATCTGAGTAGACCCAAACCTGGACCACATGCTGACGGCATAGTGGGTTCAGTTGACTCTGTAGCCTTCGAAGCACTAACTAAACAGGTTCACGCCTTATCAGTCAAACAATCGACTGCGGATTTTTCTTCCGTCACAACCTCTCCTTCTACTTCTGAGCCTATCAATCAGGTTCAGAACAATCAAAAGGGCCGACGGCAGCCCAAAAACAAAAAGAAGGGCAAGAAAGGAGAGGGGAACCAACAAAAGCCCAAAAAAGACAATGCCGAAGAGGGTAACAAAGAAGAGAAGAAGGTTAAGTTCCCTTGTAAACTTTGCAAGCAAAACCACCTTACTCATCAATTCCCTCTACTTGAAGAAGCCCAGAAGCTCTTAAGAGAAAAGAAGCCTGCCGTCTTGAAAGATCCATTTCCTAAAGGGCAAGGCTGAACTTCTGGCACCTCAAAAACTGGGGGCACTTCGCACGCCATGGTTGATCAAACATTTATAAACATGGTTAATTCAGATGCACTTTTGCAAACTAGAGCTAAGAACTATACCCCAGAAACGCAGAGAAAGGATAAGGAGGTTCCAGAATCCTCCACTCCACTCCACATACCTGTGGACCCAATGCCCAAGATTCCGAAAGGTGTCTTGAAGAGGGCATCGCACAATCCCAACACACGGGCTGCTTCTAACTACAATGTGGTTGAAGATTTAGCCTAGACCCCTTGTGCCATGTCCACTCTAGAAGTCTTGTAGAGTTGTCCATTGCAACGAAATGCACTTCTGGCAGCTATTGGGAGTATGGAATCCTCCAACATGTCTGTGCGATTTGATATGACTAATGTCAAATACCGGTTGCCCTATCACGTTGCCCTTCAGATTGAGGTCGTCCATGGTCCAATGACCATCAGACGAGCTGTAGTAGATGAGGGAGCGTCGACTTGCGTAATGTCTATTTCTTGTTGGAAAGCTTTAGGTTCTCCTGAGTTAGTCCCTTCCAACACACTGCTTACTGCATTTGATGGCAGAACTTTCCGTCCACATGGACTTTTTCCATCATTTGAGGTCACTTTGGCCGGTAAGATAGTTGCTGTTGAGATAGAAGTTCTGGACACTCCGCTCGATTACAATATGTTATTGGGCAGGAGTTGGACTTATGCCATGCAAGCTATAGCATCAGCAATTTTTTGAGTGGTCATGTTCCCATTTGAAGGTATGATCGTTACTGTCGATCAACTTTCTTTCACTCAAGAAAAACACCAGACTTCTTCGGAAACCACAGTCCCTTTGATTGATCAAACCACCCCAGTTGGCAAGAGTTTAGGAGCAGGACTTTTCGGATCACTAATTGGCACTTTTGACCTACCCGCTCCTACTTTATTTGTCGGTACTGAGGGATGTTCATTGTTTGAAACATCCATGACCAGTTTAACAACTGATTTTGAGTTTCCCTTAACTAATACAAACCCCTCAGTGCCTACCCCTGTTGTAGAAGTTACTCACTTAGATTCTTATCAAACTACAACAGAAGATATGTTGACTCCATTGGTGTCTGTATAGTCAAACATGGATTGTGCCGCTACTCAGACACCAGACCCGATCCATTCTCTCGACATTTCAGAAATCACTTTACCTTCTGACGAAGAAATGTTAGAAGCCTTGAACGACCCGGACCATCCTCGTGAACATATAGATCCCGTGTCCTTCCTGTTTCCTTTTCTTAATTTGTTAGAGAGAGGTGAATTTTGTTCACCACCCGCTGAAAATACTGATCTCACTCCTTCACAAGTTGCTATTGTTGAAGCAAATAGATTACATACTTCACTGGTGAACATTTTTACTGGTGTCAACGGAAACATTTTCTTTGAAACGGGATGTTATCTCGATGAGATCATTCCGTATACTAATCTTTTCCGTGAGTTCCATAACACCTTTGCCCAGCCTCGCGATGAGGATCCAGGCATTGACCCTACCTGAAGAAGTACTACGCTTAGGCTGAAGTACTTTTTCTTGTAACATAGCTGTATTTTTTTGTAAAGCTAGTTTTGTTATGCTCGTTAGGTAATCTTATGTGTGTTTCGTTTCGTGTACCAGATGTCAACCAAACATTTCTTAGGATTTGCTGATGGCGCCAGTCGCCACATCTGTCAGTTGGCTGCAGCATGTGTGTTTCGTTTCGTGTACCAGATGTCAACCAAACATTTCTTAGGATTTGCTGATGGCGCCAGTCGCCACATCTGTCAGTTGGCTGCAGCAGCTTGGGTCATTTACTCACCCGCTGACCAACTTGTTTCTTCGGGGGGGGTTTGTTTGGGACCTACCACGAATAATGTGGTTGAATACAGTGCAGCCATAGAACTTCTCCGAGATTCTCTCAGTCATGGCATTTCGTACCTGGAGGTAAGGCTTGACTCACAATTGATTGTATTTTAGTTAACAGGTGTTTATCAGATTAGAGATCCAGGATTGCTACGTCAGTTTCTACGAGTTAGACTATTGTAAAGACAATTTCATTCTATCAGATATGAACATATTCCAAGAAGTTTAAACACTTTAAGCTGATTCATTAGCAAACTATGTGTTAGACTGGCATTTGCATCATACATTGTCATAAACAACATTACACACATAAAATTTAAACGCATACACATGTAAATAACCGATACTATATATAGCTGATACCGTGTCAAAAAATATGAGTTTTGAGTCATGAGTTGATCAAGTCAGGTCATAAAAGTACAAAAGCTGGGCATAGTAGCCTCAAAAATATATACATAGAATGTTTTCTTCTCCTATGGAGAAGGAGGGACCTCCTCATCATCTACCGCATTGCGATAGCATATGACTATTCTAGCAACCCTCCGCAACAACCTAAGCCATGCTGGGGGCACCCCAACAACATCTTCCTGCATATCAACAGGTATCTGGTCCATA
This sequence comes from Larix kaempferi, assembly GCA_027924585.1. Classification (NCBI taxonomy): domain Eukaryota; kingdom Viridiplantae; phylum Streptophyta; class Pinopsida; order Pinales; family Pinaceae; genus Larix; species Larix kaempferi. Next base: position 5,782,883 of record BSBM01000459.1, on the reverse strand, counting down.
CGGCATGCAGGAATCTCATGAGTCAACCGACTCATTTTTCTCTCCAGGGTTCCCAACATAGCATCCGCTGCGGTAATATCTGTTGGCCTCACATAGATAGTAGGATGTCCCTCAGGACGAATAGGCCCAACATTTGCATATGACACTTGATTAGAACTTCAAAACTCCTTCATAAAAATCAAATACTTGAAAAAGTTTGAAAAAATTAAATAAATTCTCAAAATTTAAACATACCAATATCTCCCCAAGCTCCACCTGGCGGAAGCACAAGCTCTGGATCGTGACGGAAATCCAATCCAGCATAAGGAAACTGCTCAAAGGCGGGCACTTGCCTCTCCCACCACCCCCAGAAGTCATCAGTATGGTAACAATAGTGACTTTCCCCACCACCCTGGTGGAGGAAAATGTCACCCCCAACGGCCTAGTCTGGGCTCACAGGGGTTAACCTGTGGCAGAGGCATCCCCAAACTAATAGCAGGCATCCTCTCGAAGAAGAAAGTACATAAAATACTTCCGTACCCAAAATTCTTCATTGTGCCGGATTTGCAACCTGTCAATTGAGACTTCATGTTTGCCAACAAACTGGTACACCAATCATAAACATGACCGTGCAAGCATTGTACACCAATATGCATCGAATGCCTGGAAGCTAAGTGTTGTGATGCACTATCAGCTACTCGGTTGATCATGCTCACTATCACTTTCAGAGGGAGACCATCAATAGTTGAAATCAAGACTTGGCTTCCCGATTTTTTTGCTCCGGCAACACAGTATGTATTCACATATTCTTGCATTGATCGTGCACCCAAACGAGAAGACCCTTTCAGATTGATTACGTCTCCTCTCCTTGAGAGACCAGTAATAAAGTATATGTCCTCAACGGTAAGCTCAAGAGTTTGCCCGCGGATGATGAAGGTATTAGTATCCACATCCCAATACTGAATCAGTCTTCGAAACAGTTTGTTTAATGCCCTCATGTTTATGGTTCGATAAAATTTCAACAAACCGCATCTTCGGAGCGCATGGAGGGTAGCCGGGTCTTGCATGGCTAACCTATCCATGTCCTCATGCTCCCTCTCCCTCCATTGTAAGACCATCCTGCACAAAAAACCAAAATTTTTTGAGTCTCGGCGCTTGTAGGTAGCTTTTCAAGTATGTACGCTACTGTGTATAGTACACAGTAGCGTGTAGGCGCTACTCTGTTTGAGCAAAGTAGTGCCCATCGAGTTTATACGCTACTGCTGTGTATACACAGTAGCGCCCGCGCATAATCGCTTATGAACATTGCGTTGCAAAGCTATTTTTGCTCAAAAATTAAAAAATAAACCATTAAAATGCAAGATAGGTGGATTTCAACTTACTTGGTGGAGGAAGTTTGATGTTTGGATGCTCGGTTCGATCGCAATGGAGATCGGAAATTTGCAAACGTTGCCCCAATTTTTTGCCCTACAACACAAATTGAAAATTGATTTTTAAAACAATGAAATTATATATAAATTGGATTTTGATTTTTACCCATATTTGTTATTTTTCCATAGTTTCAAAATTTTCACAAAATCCCTAATTAATCAATTGAAACACACAATACGGTATCACACTGATCCAATATCATTTTTCACTTAATTGTTGTCGGATTCGTCTCCTAAGCTCAAATTTCTTGTTGACAGACCTTGTCAATTAGCTAAATATTCCAAATTCATATATCATTCGAGATTTTTGCTGCATCGACTAATATTTTGTTGAAGACCTAGTTTTGGCAGGGTATGAAGCTATGATCCTAGAAGCTGACCTTTAAGTCATTTTAAGCTCTTGTTTGGACTATTTAAACCTAAACAAGATTGTCGAGCAAGCTTGTCCTCTTTGAGCTCCTTAAAGTAATCGAAGGCTCATCCACTCAGGTATAGAATTACCCCTTTTCCGGGTCTCAGTGGATTAACTACAGAAAAGGTATACTCTAGGTATACTCCTATACGCACTAGAAGAGTTCTCCTTTCATTGTTTTATACTTTTTCGGGGGAGGAGACTAACTGTACGAAAAAGGACCTTTTTGGAGTCTCTCTTTAGGGTTTTCAGACTCTCTAAATATGAAAATACCAAGCGAGCATTCACCTACTCGGGCTCGATGTGAAATCCACGAGAGGGTAAGTAGAGGACTGTTTAAGTTTTTCAACTCTATAAACAAGAAAACACCGCCGAGCACAGACCAATCCAGGCTTGATATAAAATCCACGGATAGGTGAAAAGAGGGTTGTTTAAGTTTTTCAAACTATATAAACAAGAAAACACTGGCGAGCATTAATCTTCTTGGGCTCGATACTAAAATCCACGAGCAGATATATGGAGTTATTGTTTAAGTTTTTCAGACTCCTTAAAATTGAAAACACCGGCGAGCAAGAATAGATCTCGGCTCGATATTAAAATCCAGAGATCAGTACATATAGAGTAATCTTCTATCTCTTCTTCGAACTCTATAAATTATGAAGAAGGTCCTGAGTCTTCCTCCCATGGGCTCGTTAAACTTTTTACATGGTTGGATCTATTGAGTTTTCATTCTTTCTTGGACTCATTAAAACAACAAGAATGGTATTCTTTTATCTAAAAAGAATAAGGAACGGGAAAGACATATCATATCTTCATTGTCAAAGGCAGTTTCAGTCAAGTTCTATCCTTGAACACAGCACCTACTCGAGTCTATCTTGTCGGTTGGGTTTAGTTTTTGACCTCAGGGTGAACCTTTCCTCCGAGTTATTTACTCCCCCGGTTGGTTATTCTTCCAACCATATGGAGGGTCTGCTAATGTCTCCTACATTTCAGATTTATTTACCCCATTATGTCAGAAACTACCTGAGTCACTTTGTGTCGTGCTCAATGTTCAAGGATATACCCTGCGCCGGCCATTCTGCAGTTTACCTTGACCTCATGTGTCGGCCTTCCTAGTGTTAGTCTTGTTACATATTATTCGATATCAGCTCTTACCAGTTGAGTGTTCCTCGATTTGGATGATGGAGGATGCCTTAAGGCCTCCCTTCCAACGGACTTCTGCCCATCGACATCAACTCATTATTCTGGGATTGAAGTTTAGAGTTTCGGTTAGTACCTTGGAGATTGCAGTCACCAGTGGCAATTTTCCTCGCTGTTGAATGATGAGAATACATCAATGTCTCTTCTTCGACAGGATTCCCAAGTGTTCGACTCCAAGTCCATCTATTCACATTTGACGAATCGTACTTGGTACCTTGGACCCCATCATCATTATCGGTGGAAGTCCTCGCGTTTGTTAACGGTATACATCAATGACCGGTAATCAAACGATACCCCCCATGTTCGACTATCAGCTCATCTATTCACATGGTTAGGGTTTGTACCTAGGGTTGTTGTGGGATGAAGACCTTGGGATTTTGATGACATTACCTCATTTTGTTATCACCCAAGTTGCGCAAGACTGAGCCTCACTTATATTCGGCTCTCCATGAGACATAGATCCAGTTTGTTGTTATGGCTATGATCTCTCAGTTTGACATGGATCCACGCTTGTATTTCAAGTGGCCATGCTTTACATACATCTCCTTGTTATGTATCGGAGATCATGTTGTATCACACTGCACATCTATATGATTTCAAAAATGTAATTGCTCGCTGACCTTGATCTTTGTTGCAGGTTTCTTGTGACTTGTTTTTTGCGGTTCTGTGCTCCTCCTCTGGCTTTGGATTGTAATGTATTTCGGCCATCATTTCCCTCTGACCTCACACATTAGGGGGCATCTGTTATAGGTCAAACTTGCACCTCTCCGTCCGTGATCACCCTGAGCTGCTGATCACACAAAAGGACAACTTGGATGGAGGAGCATCTTGACCTTTGATGATATGTCAACTCATTCCATTTCCTGAAAATACTGGAAAACCCCCAAAAAATATCATTTTGAGATATGAGCGCTACTCTACTTAAAGAGACTAGCGCCCATACGCTACTCTACTGTATAATAGTAGCGCCCATATCCAAGTATACGCTACTCCAGTGTAGCATAGTAGCGCTCACAATTTTAAATCGATTGAGCGCTAGTTGTTAAACACTAGGGTAGCGCCCTATACGCTACACCATTGAACAAGAGTCGCGTACATCTTAAAAGATGATTAAAAAACAAATTAATTCATCGAGGAGGATTAGTTGATGGCAGTTTCCTAACTCCCCCAACTTCCTCCATAACTACATCTCGACCTGAACTGCTTCTTTAATCCTATAAATACCAAGAAGGTTAAAGGAGAAGGGTTAGAAATTGGAGTTAGTGAGATTGATTAATGGAAAAACTTTGAAGAAGCTTGCATTAGAGGAGTTGTTGCTGAAGACATCCAAGCCAGAGAAGAGCCAGAGCCCAGAATTTAGTTGCAGGAGCCTGTTTCATGATCAGGTATACTTGTACATCATTCTACTTTTGATAAATAAAGGTTGAAGTGTTTTTCTTGTTCCAATTTGAATGTGTTATGAAATGACATTTTAATTTGGATCTGTTTTGGTCAATGTTGAATGTTAAACATTGTTTTTGTTTCTTTCAAGCTTTACATATTGCCCAAAATGTTTTGAGAAAGGTATTGTTATTGCAGGTTTGCCGAAGGAAAGGTGGATTTGGAAGTTGAACACGGGATCAAGTCAAGGCTAGGATCAGACTTCGATTAAAAGGTGTGTTCCCAAGATCTACAACTTCTTTCTTTTTGTAAATGTCTCTGTAATAGCATAAATACACTTACCTGTCACCCCAACCAAGTTGATAGCATTAGTTTCCTTGCTATAGGGTAGAAATATCCGCCAACACTGAGCGATACGCTCCTTCAATGTATTATTTATTGATGACTGATGTTGGTGAACCAGCATGTTATGAAGAAGCAATGCAGGTGGGAACTAGAAAGAAATGGGAGCAATGCATGAATGGGGAAATGGACTCATTGGTAGGAAACCAGACTTGGGATTTGGTTTAGTTTCCTGCTGGTAAAAGAGCATTGAAGAACAAACGGGTTTACAGGTTAAAGGAAGAATAAGTAGGTAAGAAGCGGTACAAGGCCATACTTGTTGTAAAGGGGTTTGCACAGAAGAAAGGTATAGATTTTGATGAAATATTTTCTCCTGTTGTTAAGATGACTTCAATTAGGACTATTTTAAGTCTAGTGGTGGTAGAAGATTTGCATCTTGAACAGTTAGATGTAAAAACAACCTTTCTCCATGGGGATTTGGAGGAAGAGATATATATGCAGCAACCACAAGGGTATGAGGTCAAAGGGAAGGAGAATTTGGTATGCAGGTTGAAGAAGAGCTTGCATGGCTTGAAGCAAGTTCCAAGGTAGTGGTATTTAAAATTTGAAAGGTTTATGACAGAACAAGGTTATAGTAGATGTCATTCTGACCACTATGTTTATTTCAAGAGGCTAGATAATGGAAGATATATTATCTTGTTATTGTATGTGGATGACATGCTTGTTGCAGGGTCTAACATGCAGGATATAAATGTGCTCAAAAGGAAGTTCGCCAATTCATTTGCGATGAAGGATTTGGGTGCTGCAAAGAAAATCCTTGGTATGAGAATAACAAGAAATAGGAAAAATTGCAAATTGACATTGTCTCAGGGTGAGTACATACAAAAGGTGTTGGAGAGGTTCAAAATGCAGAATGCAAAACCAGTTAGTACACCTTTGGCTAGCCATTTCAAACTAAATAAGGAAATGTGTCCCAAGACACAGGAAGAGATAGATTACATGTCCAAGATTCCCTATTCATCAGCAATTGGCAGCTTGATGTATGCCATGGTGTGCACAAGACCAGATATTGCACATGCAGTGGGAGTTGTGAGCAGATATATGAACAATCCAGGTAAAGAACATTGGAAGCCAATACAGTGGATTCTGAGGTATATGAGAGGTACTACCACTCATGCATTATGTTTTGGAGGTGCAGACACTGTTCTACAGGCATATGTTAGCAGGAGGAGCACCACAGCATATGTGTTTATTGTAGGTGGAACAACAGTAAGTTGGATTTTGAAACTGCAAAAGGTTGTTGCACTTTCAACAACGGAAGCAAAGTATGTTGTTGTTACAGAGGCTAGTAAAGAGATGATTTGGTTGCAGAGGATTATGGAGGAATTGGGTAAGAAGAAGAAGGATAGCAGGTTGTACAGTGACAGCTAGAGTGCCATTCATCTTGCAAAGAACTCAGCCTTCCATTCTAGGACTAAACATATACAACTCAAGTACCATTTCATGCGCTTTATTCTGGAAGATGAACTATTGAAGCTAGAGAAGATACATACTAGCCAGAATCTTGCATACATGTTTACAAAGGTAGTGACCAGAGAGAAACTGAGTTCTTGGTCGGTTTCAGTTGACCTTCTAGCGTGAAGATGAGAAATTTTCCAAGTCCAAGGTCCAAGAAGTACAACAGCGGTGAAGGCATATTCCTACATGTCATAGATTGTTGGTTGTGGTGCCTAATCTTCTAGTCTCATAGATGATGTTGTTTCAGCTGTGTCTGTACCCCAATTTTATATGATATGTAGGTGGATTGTACATCACCCCAGCGGGGGGGTGTGGGGGGCATCGCCCCCAAAATAAATTTTTTTGGGTTGTTTTTCGCTAACAGATTACGGGCCCATGGTTTTGGGTAACCCGTGGTATTTTCCCATGGTATTTCCCCTATAAAAGAAAGACATTGTAATACGGCTGTGTATTTTATTGTAGCATTGTAAATATCTGTGAGATCATGGAAGAGAGACTGAGAGAGAGTGAAGAGGTAGTTGCAGCAGATGTGCTGCGGGTTGTATCCCTTCATTTGCTGGATGGTTTAATAATAAGGACTGGCAATTTTTGTGTGGACGTAGCCCATCTTGGGTGAACCACGTCATATTGGTGTCTCTCTTGTAATATGTTTGTGTGATTCATAATTGCATCTTGTTTATTGTTATTGCTCTGTGATCCTTTTTTTCTAACAATGAGGAGGAAGATATGATGCAAAGGTATGACTATAATTCTGATTTTTACATAAATAAAATTGCTTTGTATCATACTGAGATAGTATCCACTTCTGGTGAGAAAGGTAGCTCGGAGGAAATTTCCAATGATGGGAATTTGGTGTTAAAGCTGAAATTAGAAACAATCACATTTCATTGCAGCACATTGAAATGGCTTCTACTTCATATCATGAAAGTGATATTGCAAATGATTCTAATGATGGTGATGTGTGTGAATCGTGTGATGTGGACTCATGCCACAAGCAGGGAGATCTTTTCTGTCAACGTACAAATGCAACAAACTTGGGGAGGGATTTTCTTTGTGAGCCGCATCATTTGAGTGGATCACTAAAGGAGGACCAAGAGAAGCTCATGGAAACCTTGAATAACTTTGTTGATGCCAATGCCTTGGTGTCAATATGTTGTTGGAAATCCTTCGATGAGTATTGGGAGAAAGAATCCTTGTTGGGAGATTTTGAATCTCTTAGAGAAGCAATGGCCAAGGTAAAAGCAAGCTACATGAACCTATTGGAAGATAGAAATCATCTCCTTATAGTGAGAAAGATGTATCATAATGCCTCAATTGAATATGAACAGGATATTTACCAACTCACTCATGAGTTAGATACCACCCATGATTCCTTGAGGAGAACTCAAAGTGCACTTCATGAATTTGAGATTCAGATTAAGCAGTTTGATGAGGATTTGGAGAGCACCCAAGGAGCTCTTCAAGAGTTAAGAAGGCAGATCGATCAACTTCAAAAGGATTTGAGCACACCACATCCTCCATCAGGTATGGGACAAGATCACGTGCACATGGCATGAGACATTTTGGGTTTGATGGAGGAACCTCATGTGGAGATCGGACATGAAGAAGATGCAGATTCCATAATTGCAGGTGCTTGTGAAGAGCCACGATGAAGACAATTTTTCCCAATCACTTGTTTTGAAGCATGAGGAGAAGAGCTTAGCTATAGGGGAGATAGTTAAGTACATGACATCCAAATCACCAAGCAAAGGTATTCACTATTCCATGGAATGGGTAGGTGAGTACATAACCACAATGGAAGATCAAGGATGCACTAGAATTGCTTACATTAGTAGGAAATTTATGGACACATCATTTGATGTGCAACCTTATGATCAACATCATGATTTCTTATGGTAGCCATGTGATCCTTCCAATATGAAAAGCATCACATGGGAACCCTACTTGATTGGGCTTGATAGACTAGATGACATGGAGAGTGTTTTCCAAACACTCATCTTGCTTATGGAGGACTTTGAGTTACTTCCATGGGAAGGATATTTAGCTCTAAAGAAGAGGGTTGATTTATTTCCATTTGGATCAGCAAGCCAAAGTGTTCATTCATCCGTGGGTCGCGTGGATAGATACATAGCAAGGATGGAAATTCATCGAGGTAAAGATTTTATTTATTTATTCCGTGATAATGTTTTTGATTATACTGACATTGTTTTACCATGTGAGAAACAACAAGGGTATGCATGGAAACCCTTATATATTTTTAGTACACATACCCCCATGGATTGGGTGTGCAAGTACATGGAATATTTGGAACTACCATGCAAGAGAAAATCATCTTGCATACAAAACATGTTGGGAACAACAAAGCATGTAAGCAATCAGTTTGTATAAGAAGCGATCCAAGCACTGCCGGAACACATGACAAAGACCTTCAGATGCCTTGGGATTGATGAACTTCCAACATGGCAGTGGATGGATCCTGGCATACCGTGGAGTGATAGGTTGTCACAAGCAGTAGTGATGATGGATGGTATGCATCAGGGACCATGGGATCCAGGAATTCCTTGGAATGATGGAATGTCTAGGGTGTCATGGATTTTATCAGAGTGCAGTGGTGGTTTTCATAGTCACATTGTATTCATCGGATTTACTTGGGAGAATTGGGAGGAACTTACATTTTTAGTTACATAAATAGAGGAGTTAGAAATTGGGAGATGGTAATAATCAGAGTAGTGCATCGAAATCATGGTGGATAGCCTTTAGTTTAGCTTGGAGTTTGGGTACCAATGCTATTCATTCCAAAAACAATGTTGAGGCAACAATTGGAACAAGAACAAGTTAATCATCACCATGGATTATTGTTGCTTGAGGACAAGCAAATTTCGGAGGGGAGGACTATCATGTCCCCATTTTGACATCACCATGGAGTTTCATGTACACTCCCTAATGATCCTTGATCGCACTCCTAACCCATTTGTTCCATGGGTCATTAAATAATTAATTAGGAACGAGCACCTGAGTGGGCCTAATGGTTAAGAACATGTGTTATTTTCGTGGAGGTCACAGGTTCAAAACTGGCAGGGGGTAGGGTTGCTCATTGGCCCGTTGTGACCAGGCTTGAAGGGTAGGCGACCCTTGGGATAAATGATCTCCCCTGGGATAAAGGGTCTCGGGAAATCTTGACCCCTGCTGAGTCACAAGTTTCTGGTATATATGGCTTGCAGGCTGTTGGATATACCCTTGGTAGGTTGTTGTTCCCATGGTTAAAATATTAATTAATTAGGAACATATTACTTAATAAATGTTTTGGAATTAAATAAAGTTGGGTGGAATAACTAGTTGCGCATGTAATTATTATTTTTATTATTATTCATGAAATTTTTATGAATGGATAATATTAGAATATTCCAAGAATGTGCATTAGGATTATTTGGATTGATATATGTTTCCAAAAAATCATAATGGAGTAAATCAGAAATCCAGAAGAAAGCAGAACAAAAGCATAAAAAGGTAAGAAAGCAAGAAAGGCAGGAAAAGCAGAGAAAGCGAGAAACTCAAAAAAGAAGAAAGCATGCAAAAATGAAGGAAATTCCATAAAAGAGTAAAGAAGAATAAAATAAAGCAAAAACACTGAAAAATCATGGAAAAGCCAGTGAAAAGCAGAAAAAACAGAGGAAAAGCAAAAAGTAGAAAAAAATTAGGATAAAGGCAAGAAAGGTTGCACAAAGAAAGTAATTTCCAAATTGACTAAGGAAAGCACTTGGATGAGATAGGGACCACATACCACGACTTTAATGAATTTCCTAAGAATCTATAGATTCTATAAAAAATATAGAAAGAGCACCATTCACATCTTTTGATAGTTTATGAATTTGTGTGTGAGAAAGCTCAAGCTTCTCTAGGCTTTGGTGATGCACCCTTAGCCACATGTGGGAGATGTGCCCCATAGTTCTTGTTCTAGTATGATGCACATGATCCAGTGCATCCATTGATGACCAATTTTTCAAATCTGATCTAGCTCTGTGATTACATCATCTATTCTTTCTATCTTCTAAAGTATTCTTCTCATTCAGTGGAAGCAATGTTAAAGGGACAAAGTGGAGGTTATGGATTTGACTTTTCTGAGTATTTATAGAATTTGAAACCTATCCCATTGCGTCTGTAGCATTGTTTCTAGTAAGAAACACTTTTGTTTCACCAAAAAAGGTGTTTGGATGAGCAAGTTATGGGCCTTTTACTAGATCTGGGGTTCCAGTTGTGAAAAGCACGCACTTGTTTTTCTATATAGTTTGGTGAATGCTGCCATGAGCAGATTCTGAGTCTTGGTGCGCCTTACATGAGAAGCCACCTATTCTACATTCATCATATTTTCATATCCAGTAAATAACTCCTCTTTACTACTCTTCAAAGTAGTCTTACTTTCTCAAAATTGTAAAGAACTCTATGTATTGAAGACATTCTGAAAGTTTGAAGGTTGAAATATATAGAATTGTTGCTCAGAGTTTGTAATTTTTATTTTTTTCTGTTGTATATTTCATATCATATCCACATTAATTATCATAATAGTATTTATAGATCCTCCTTTGGCTATGTGAGCCCATATGTTTCAAGGCTAGTTCATTATACATTTTCAATTGACTAGTTTTCCAGGATTTGCAATATACGGAGCTATGAGTGACTATTTTCCTTTATGAAAGTTTTATAGGTTTCAAATTTGTTGTAGTGTCCATCCCATGCAAAAAATCAGAAAAAAATTACCCTTTATGACTTCGTGTATTCATATTTCTGAAGACTAGTTCATTGTGCCCTTTTATTTGACTAGTTTTGCAGTTTGTTTAATAAAAAAGTCTCTGTATGCTCAATTTCAGTTGTGTCAATCATGTTAGGTACCTGATAAATTTATGAAGACCATCCCACCATAAAATAGAGAATTCATGGCCATATCCGTCTATTTGGGAGATCCTGGAAACATGCCAGTGGAGTAATCCTACCTAGCGCTCTTTCTCCCTTTTCCTCCAAACACTGCCAGATCCTCCCAAATCATTAGTAACTTTTGTCCATAATGAAATTGGGGTTTAATGAATGATATCCATCCTCTGGTTACTTTCAAGAGTAAGTGGATGGTCTAGTATGTATATGATGGTGTTCCTAGGAAGCCTCGAAGTAGACTTCATCCTAGCTGATGTTCGAAACGTAAATGGCCATTAGATTTCACACTCCCCAATACATTTTTTAGATCCAAAAGTGTCCATCAATCAAACTTTCAGTGGGTTAATCATTGACCAAGACTAGTTTCATCTTAACTAGTTTTGAAGACTAGTTTATGTCATACAATTTTCTGATTTTAGAGTTGAATTTTGAGATAATATCATCTGATATAATATCAGGGATATTACAGTGGTATCAGAGCACTTTCCTCTACTCCCGTGGGAAGTAATCTCTCTCAATTTGAAGAATTTGCGGCCATGATACTAGCACCATCTAGTGATATTTTCGAATGGGATGATGAGGAAGCATCATGTTCCAATGATGATGTTATTTATTATGTTGATAGACTGCAGGTGGTGCATGGGGATGATGATTCCTTGTATTCAAATGTGTGAATAGAGAATAGAAGGTCAAATCTACCAGATTTCAGTATTAGGGATGTCATAGTGTAATATGGGGGAAAGCTTCTTGGAGTCAATCCTTTTGAGTACCTCATAGTATACTAGAAAACGAGGAAAGAGATCCATGAGGCCTTGCCTTTCTGATACTTCTGTACTTTCAAAGTTTAAAGGTTGTTTCCAAATGAGGATCCTTGTGGAAACACATATCAAAGAAGATTAAGTCATATTTTCAACAGTGTGTGAAAATAAGTGGAGCATATGTTTTAGCAGAGTGAAGCGTCAACATGCTCTACACCCAATGAGCCCACAGGGGGTTCACTCAGTGAACTTATTACATAGCACGATCGTTCACATGATATTAAATAATATCCCTAATTTCACTAAATATTGGAAAATACCTCCTAAAATTGTATTGTTGAACACCCCTCCCAATATGCCTTTCCAATTAAGAAAACCCCTAATTTCACCAGATATTGTATGTATCCATTTTTATGAACCCATTTTTAACACCCCTTTATGTCATATTATCAATTTGTAACAAACAAGATCCCTAACACATCTTAGTATAAGCAAACAAGATGCTAAATAAAATAATAGTATAATGCTAATAATGATCCCACCAGAACTGTAGGGGCGACTGATCAATTTGTAGCGTTGGATAGTGGAAGACCCATCGAAATAGTACCAGAGAAGGAAAAATGAGTAAAAGGGAACCTAGTCGAGAGATCGACATAACAAAGAATGTAAAATACTTATAGTCCAATAGTTAGTGCAATGCTTAGAAAATATGAGAATTGCAGATGTTTCACACCACATCGTACCAATCTACCATTTTTATATCATGTAAATACAAGTATAGCCATCTAGAGCTCATTTTTTCTATAAGCATAATAAATTAAAATCCATGAAAATGAAAAATCGAAACCCTTTCATGGATGGACTCCCCTACCTTCCTATCAAAACAAACATCATCGATGTTTGAACCTAAATGAACATAGAAAAAAACCTCTTACTTTTCAATAACACCATATGATCATGTGCATAGCTTGCATTTGGGTCATTCACAAGATCCAATGGACTGCCTCCACTTCCTCTACATTTATTCTTACAATTAAGGGAATTAACAATATTTAGTTACCTTTTCTTGGGTTATATCTAGTTTTTTTTTTTAATTTACAAGAGAGGGAAAAATATCTATTGTTAGGTTTCAAGCATGCAATAGTTATAAAGATACAAAGATGGTGAAACTTATATGATACCATTTCATGGTAATGATGACAAATAGGGTATGTAAATAAGGATTTATATTTTCATCTATGTTCATGTCAATTCCAATACAACATTAAGACGGATGCCTTGCATATAAAAATTGAAATTATAATTATGAATGTGCCAAATATAACTCAATCTAACAACTATTCCTAACTGGAAATGTGAAAATATTAAAGAAGAATACAAAAACTTGAAAGAAATAATTAATCAAGAAACATTGATCTAACGTTTCTTGGTTCCAATGAGCCAAGAAAGATTGATCTCACTTTTCTTGGTTTTCGTGGAGCAAGGTTTGATCGAATCTCAATACCCAACAAAATCCCAACCTAAAAAATGAAGAGTTAGATCTTTTACTTGAATGCCTACAGAAAATACAATACAATTGTTCAAGTCCAGACTCCCAATTAACTACATATCTTAACTTAAATATGAAAAACAATATACCATCAATTCAAACAAGCCTAAATAATATATTAAATGAGTATTTCTCAAGGCCAATAATCCAAAGAGATTTCCATCGATATTATCATTGGTGTACACTATTATCATATTTATGAAAAACTTAGGATCATAAGCAATATCAAATAAAAATTGAGGGTCCTTAAGTTTTAGGTGGGTATGATTTGGAGGTATGAATCCATTCCACGATTTGGAGTTTATTCCTCATACCACCCAAATAAAATAACTCCCAATATTTATATTACTATGTCAAAATAAAAACCCCCCTTGACCCCTTAATACGAGGCAATATATTTTTGAGGTTTTTAAGAGTATTCAAACCCCCAATATGAATGGACATGATATGATATTGCCTCACCAGTGAACCCCCCGTGAATGAGCCAGTGACTAAGGGAGCATCCATAGATTCTCTTGATTTAGAAAGAGGGAATACGAGTCTATTAAAAGGTATCCATCAAATGATCATGATGGAATTAACATTATGGAAGCTTCCAAAGAGAAAGAATAACCATGTGTAGCACAAGACCAAGCAAAAAGTGTTGAAGTTGTGAACAGTGTGGAGATTCCACTTCAGAACCTTTAAGATTCTTTGTTGGTGATTTCAATATCATTGCAAAGGAAATTAATTATGTTGATGTTGGTGAGACATATTTCAGATCTAATCCAAAAGAAGAACTTAATTCATATTTCCAGTCACCACTTCAGCTACCTAGTAAAGCAGATGACAAGTACACATCAGTTGGATGTGAACTAGAAATTTTGGTGGAAGGAAAGACCACCATAGCTATACCTCATGAGGAGGAAGATATGATGCAAAGTTATGACTATAATTCTGATTTTTGCATAAATAAAATTCCTTTGTATCATATTGAGATAGTAGACACTTCTGGTGAGAAAGGTAGCTTGGAGGAAATTTCCAATGATGGGAATTTTGGTGTTAAAGATGAAATTCTAAGATGTGTTGATAATATTTGCAACAGTCACATTTCATTGCAGCACTTTGAAATGCCTTCTACTTCATATCATGAAATTGATATTGCAAATGATTCTAGTGATGGTAATTTGTGTGAATCACATGATGTGGACTCATGCCACAAGCAGGAAAATATTTTCTATCACTCTAGAAATGCAACAAACTTGGGGAGGGATCTTCTTTGTGAGCCACATCATTTGAGTGGATCACTAAAGGAGGACCAAGAGAAGCTCATGGAATCCTTGAATAAATTTGTTGATTCGAATGCCTTGGTGTCAAGATGTTGTTGGAAATCCTCTGATGAAGATTGGGAGAAAGAATCCTTCTTGGGATATTTCAAATCTCTTAGAGAATCAATGGCCTAAATGAAAGCAAGCTACATGAACCTGCTGGCAGATAGAAATCATCTCCTTATAGTGAGAAATATGTATCATAATGCCTCAATTGAAGATAAGGAGGATATTTACCAACTTACTCATGAGTTGGATACCACTCATGATTCCTTGAGGAGAACTCAAAGTGCACTTCATGAATCTAAGATTCAAATTAAGCATCTTCATTAGGAATTGGAGAGCACCCAAGGAGTTCTTCAAGAGTCAAGAAGGAATATCGATCAAATTCGAAAGGAGTTGAGCATGCCACATCCTCCATCATGTATGGGACAAGATCGTGTGCACATGGTAGGATACATTTTGGATTTGATGGAGCAACCTCGTGTGGAGATCAGACATGAGGAAGATGTAGAATTGCAGGTGCTTGTGAAGAGCCATGATGAAGAAAATTTTGTCCAAGCACTTGTTTTGAAGTATGAGGAGAAGAGCTTAGTTATGGGGGAGATAGTTAAGTACATTCCATCCAAATCAACAAGCAAAGGTATTCACTATTCCATGGAATGGGTAGGTGAGTACATAACCACAATGGAGGATCAAGGATGCACTGGACTTGCTTACATTGGTAGGAGATTTATGGACACATCATTTGATGTACAACCTTGTGATCAACAGCATGAGTTCCTATGGCAGCCATGTGATCCTTCCAATATGCAAAGCAACACATGGGAACCCTACTTGATTGGGCTGGATGGACTAGTTGACATGGAGAGTGTTTTCCAAACACTAATATTGCTTGTGGAGGACTTTGAGTTACTTCCATGGGAAGGAGATTTAGCTCTAAAGAAGAGGGTTGATTAATTTCCATTTGGATCATCAAGCTAAAGTGTTTATTCATCCATGGGTTGGGTGGATAGATACATAGAAAGGATGGAAATTCATCGAGGTAAGGATTTTTTTTATTATGTGATAATTTTTTGGTTATAATGACATTGCTTTATCACGTGCGTAGTAGCAAGGGTATGCATGGAAGCCCTTGGATATTTTTAGTACACATACCCCCATGGATTGGGTATGCAAGTTCATGGAATATTTGGAACTACCATGCAAGAGAAAATAATATTGCATACAAAGCATGTTGGGAACAACAGAGAATATAAGCAATCAGTTTGTACAAGAAACGATCCAAGAATTGTTGTAACACATGACAAAGACCTTCATATGCCTTGGGAGTGATGAACTTCCAACATGGTGGTGGATGGATCCTGGCTAGCGTGGAGTGATAGGTTGTCATAGTCACCTTGTATTCATCGGATTTACTTGGGATCCTGGCATTCTTCTCATTTGTTTTGATTGGGAGGGACCTACATTTTTAGTTGCAGAAATAGAGGAGTTAGAAATTGGGAGATGGTAATAATCAGAGTAGTGCAATGAAAGCATGTGGTGGATAGAGCTTAGTTTAGCTTGGAGCTTGGGTCCCAATGTTATTCATTCCAAAAACAACCTTGAGGCAACAATTGGAACAAGAATAGGTTAAGCATCACCATTGATTATTGTTGCTTGAGGACAAGAAAACTTGGGAGGGGAGGACTATCATGTTGCCATTTTGAAATCACCATGGAGTTTCATCTACCCTCCCCAGCGATCCTTAATCACACTCCTAACCCATTTGTTCCATGGGTCATTAAATAATTAATTAGGAACATATTACTTAATAAATGTTTTTGGAATTAAATAAAGGTGGGTGGAATAACTAGTTGCACATGCAATTATTATTTTTATTATTATTCGTGAATTTTTTTATGAATGGATAATATTAGAAGAGTCCAAGAATGTGCATAAGTATTATTTGGCTTGACAGTTGTTTCCAAAAAATGATAATGGAAGAAAGCAGAAAGCCATAAGAAAGGAAGACAAAAGCAGAAAAAGGAAAGAAAGTAGGAAAGGTGGGAAAAGCAAAGAAAGGGGGGAATTGGAAAATAAGAAAGCATGCAAAAAGGAAGGAAACTCCATAAAAGAATAAAGAAGAAAAAAGCAAGAAAAAGCATTGAAAAAGCAGGGAAAAGCCAGTGAAAAGCAGAAAATAGAAAAAAATCAGGATAAAAGCAAGAAAGGTTGCACAAAGCAAGTAATTGCTAAATTGACTAAGGAAGGAACTTGGATGAGATATGGACCACATACCAGGACTTTAATGAATTTCCTAAGAAGTTATAGAGACTATAAAAAAGAGATAAAGAGTGCACCATTCACATCTTTTGACAGTTTATGAATTTGTGTGTGAGAAAGCTCAAGCTTCTCTAGGCTTTGGTGATGCACCTTTAGCCACCTGTGGGAGATGTGCCCCATATTTCTTGGGATGGGTTTTCGGATAATCCACGGTCAACATTTTTGTTGTCGTCGACGTTTCGAATCCCAAGCTGGATTCATCATCAGGACAAAACATATGTAGAGAAGTTGCTAGTGAGGCGTATAAATGGTGAAGTGGATGCCCAATTCTTTCCACTTCCGACTTATCCCTTCATCTTCATCTTTCTCAAGTTCTTTCAAGAATAAGACAAAAAACTCTAACTAGAGAAAATCACTCAAGTAATTGATAAAAATTAGTACCAAGTAATTGATAAAAATTATTAATAAAAATTAGTACCAAGTAATAAAACCTAAAATAACAAGCATGAAACCAAAGAGAGATTTATACTAATAATTTCTCCATAATGAATATTATTAAGAAACCATAATGTTCATAATAATTTAATGCTCATAACTTTACAAATTTACAAATGTACAAATGCTTATGAATAATAGTAGGGTTTTCATAAAAAGACCTTAACTTAAGATTATTATTAATAATGATTTATTTTATTATAACAATAGTAACCATTATTATTATTAATAATATAATAATTATTAATAATGATTTATACTATAGTTATTTAAAACATGCTCATTATTAATAATATAATCAAATAAATTATTTAAACCATGCTCATTTACGAATGTACAAATGCTCATGAATAATAGTAGGGTTATTAATCATAATAATGGTTTATACTATAATGAGCGCGTTTTAAATAACTATAGTATAAATCATTATTATGATTAATAACCCTACTATTATTCATGAGCATTTGTACATTCGTAAATGAGCATGGTTTAAATAATTTATTTGATTATATTATTAATAATGAGCATGTTTTAAATAACTATAGTATAAATCATTATTAATAATTATTATATTATTATTAATAATAATGGTTACTATTGTTATAATAAAATAAATCATTATTAATAATAATCTTAAGTTAGGGTCTTTTTATGAAAACCTTACTATTATTCATAAGCATTTGTACATTTGTAAATTTGTAAAGTTATGAGCATTAAATTAATATTATTATGAGCATTATGGTTTCTTAATAATATTTATTATGGAGAAATTTTTAGTATAAATCTTTCTTTGGTTTCATGCTTGTTATTTCAGGGTTTATTACTTGGTATTAATTTTTATTAATATTTTTTATCAATTACTTGGTACTAATTTTTATCAATTACTTGAGTGATTTTTTCTAGTTAGGGTTTTTTGTCTTATTCTTGAAAGAACTTGAGAAAGATGAAGATCAAGGGATAAGTCGGAAGTAGAAAGGATTGGGCAACCACTTCACCATTTATATGCCTCACTAGCAACTTCTCTACATATGTTTTGTCTTGATGACGAATCCAGCTTGGGATTCGAAACGTTGACGACAACGAAAATGCTGACCATGGATTATCCGAAAACCCATCCCAACAATGCAAACCACGGAAACCTAAAATCCCATATTTCTTGTTCCATTATTATGAACATGATCCATTGCATCTATTGATGACCAATTTTCAGATCTGATCCAGCTCTGTGATTACATCCTCTCTTCTTTCTATCTTCTGAAGTATTCTTCCCATTCAGTGGAAACAATGTTAAATGGCTGAAATGGAGGTTCTGGTTTTGAATTTTATGATAATTTATGGACTTTGAGACATGTCTCATTGCGTTTATAGCATTGTTTTCAGTATGAAACACTTTTTGTTTCATCAAAAAAGGTATATGGATGAGCAATTTATGGCCCTTTTACTAGATCTGAGTTTCCAGCTGTGAAAAACACGTCCTTGCTTTTCTATATAGTTTGGTGAATGCCCCCATGAACAACTCCTGAGTCTTGGTGCACCTTCCATGATCAGCCACCTTTTCTACAGTTATCATATTGGAAGATCCAGTAAAGAACTCCTCTTTACTACTCTTCATAGCAGTTTTAGTTTCTCAATTTTGTAAAGAACTCTATGTATTGGAGACATTTTGAAAGTTTGAAGGTTGAAATATATACAATTGCTGCTCATAGTTTGTAATTTTTATTTGTGATGCTGTATATTTCATATCACATCCACATTAAATATCAAAAGAGGATTTATAGATCCTCCTTTGGATGTTTGTGCCCATATGTTTCAAGACTAGTTCATTATACATTTTCAATTGACTAGTTTTCCAGGATTTGCAATATATGGAGCTATGAGTAATTATTTTCCTTTGTGAAAGTTGTTTTAGGTTTTAAATTGGCCGTAGCATCCATACCAAGCCAAAAACAAGAAATTTGTGACCCTTTATGACTGCTTGTATTCATATTTCTGAAGACTAGTTCATTGTGCCATTTTATTTGACTAGTTTTGCAGTTTGTTTAATAAAAAAGTCTCTGTATGCTCAATTTCGGTTATGTCAGTCATGTTAGTTCCCTGAGACATTTATGAATACCATCCCACCATCATATTGAGAATTTATGGCCATTTGATTCTATTTGTAAGAGCCTGGAAACAAACTAGTGGAGTAATCCTACCTAGCGCTCTGTCTCCCTTTGCCGCCAAACACTGCCAAATCCTCCCAAATCATTAGTAACTTTTATCCATCATAAAATTTGGGGTAATGACTGATATCTAGACCCTGGTTACTTTCAATATTAATTGGATTGGCTAGTATGCATATGTTGGTGTGCCCAGGAAGCCTCGAAGTAGACTTCAGCCTGGCTGATGTTCGAAACGTAAATGGCCCCAGTAACTTGTGCATAGGACTATGAAGCTGGAATTGATTCGTATATCCTTGCTTCTGAACACTCCCTAATACATGTTACACCTAAATCTTGCTACCCTGAGAATCAGTGTAAACATCCCTGAAGTTTCCCATGATTGGAGAGATTAACTGACCCATTTTTATAGGTCGTCGTAGTTCACCCTTGTTCAACCTGGGACGTCGCAGGTTGTCCTAATGCAGCCTGCGACGATGTCAGTTATTTGGATAAAAGAGCATCTTCGAGCCCATTCTCGAAGGAGAGTGATGTGGATCCCTATCCCTAGCCTATAGGGGAGCTGGCATTTGGTTCCCTAGCCCTTTGGTGAGATCCCCTAACTCTCTCCTATCATATCTCAACCTATGCTATCCTCTTAGTCCTATATAAGTGAAGCTCATTCCCATTCCAAAGGGAGGAAGTCTATAGTATCTACATGCTGGTGAAATTAGCTTAGGAGATATATCTACTCATCCCTTGAGAAATCCACACTTCCTTTGGAGGCTTTGGCATTGGCTTGGTTGGAGAAGGATTGCTATGTTAAGTCTTGGTTGTAATCACTTCCTTCTATGTACTTTCCATTTTTATATAGTAATATAAATGCTTTCCACCAAATGTTATTGCATTGATGATGTTTGTGTAGTTTGCCTGCTTAACTGCTTACTTAGATCTATTATTGTGTAGGTGCATTTTACTACTTGTTTTGTTCTGTGTTGTCTTGACAGGTTTTGTCGTTGAGATCTGAAGACCGTCAAGCTTGGAGCGAACATCAAGGAGAAAGGATCAACGATTTGAAAGCTAAGGTATCTCTCCACTCGATCTCTAATTAGATCTAGGAAAGTATTCTATGTTCTGTCCTATTTGTTTTAGTCTTACGTTAAGCTAGGGAGATCAGGCCTCGAGTCCGCTCTTGGTGGATTGTCTGTCAAACAAATATGGCGACCATACTAGGGAGTACTTTGTTTTAGTTTTCAATTTGAATGCCATTTTCATTTGATTTCTTTTGCAAGCCATCTTATTTGCCTCCTAAGTCTTTTTCACCATCATATCTTCATTCTGAAGAGTCTGTAGTCCTCCTATGAGTCTGTACTCACAATCTTTAAGCCATTTTACTGCTCATTTCTTGGAGATCTATTGATCCTAGAGTTTGGATCTCGCCCATCGCACCTGGGCAGTGGAACCAGAGCGTTGATTTGATCTCTGTTCTCTGTCTTTTGGGCTGTCGTCACAACCTTCCCACTAGTGTCCTGCAACATTGTCGCAATTCCCGCACTAGTGACTTGCGACAGTCACTCTGTGTCTGAACACAAACTGCGCCGATCCGTTAAATTTGACATATGGGCATCCCCCCTCCATTTTTTACTTGAGTTTTGATTTAGTGTGCAGACCCCTCTGTGCTGCAAGATCCAGTTAGAGACCCTTTTTTGATTTGCGTGCTGAAAGTGTTTGGATTTTTGTGTGGATTTGTATTGGGTCCCATTTGAACGAGCTTGAGTTTGGTAGTGGTGGACACTTTGGTTTCCCCCACCTTCATCTACTTAACCTTGTTTTCCATCTTCTCCTCACCCGATTTGATCCTTGCATTGGATCTGATCCGAAACTGCTTTTTGTGCTTGTCATTTAGCTTTGTTTGCATTCAGTTGTTTGATTGAGTGTTTTGAGTGTTTTGAAGTGTTTTTAGTTCATATGAGTGCTTGTCATTTTCTGAGAATTTCCTGAGTGTTTAGATTGCTGCTAATCAACTTTCTTTTCGGTTTTTGTGCTTAAAAATATCATTGTTATCAAGTTGTAATCTTGGCATGCCATTGGAAAATTGCTTCATGCATTGGAATTGGTTGTTTATTAGTCTTTTGGAAAAGTTTGAGAGAAAGAATTAATCATTTGTGCTTTTCGGGAATTATGAATCATTCATTTTCTTGAAAAATTCGAGTGAGATCAGGTTTTTACAAAAGTGATTCCATGTTTGGAGATATTGTATGCTTTCTTGATTTTTTATGCTTTTAAGCCATTATAGTGAAATTGAAAAGTTAGAGTGCTCTAGATAGGAAATTTCTCTCTTTTCATCTCTTAAAGTTTTCATTCGAAAAGACAAAAGAAAATGTTTAGATTTGGTTGTTATGCTTGTTGATTTTTTGAGTTTTGCTTGGAAAAACGGAAAGAGCGAAAATAGTATTTTTTATCAAATTTGGTAGATCTGGGATTGTGTTGCATTTTGTTGCTTTGGTAAAATCACTTGGAAAGAAATTTGTCCCTCCCATATATAGAGTTCATCAAAAGAAAAGCACATTTTTTGCATGTAGTTAGGGCTTGCATTATGTTTATGTTTATCTACTCACCTCATGCATTCACCTAACTGTTCAGATAAAATTAACGGTAGAACTAGGGTAAAATTTTTAGTAACTTGTGTGTAAGTTAGAGATGTGTTTCGGAGTCGTAAAACATGGCAGCTGTCGTTACTTGCCAGCATTGTATTCCGGGGGTATTGTAGTCTTCCACATACTTATCGGTATATCGAATCTCTTTCACGTACCAACCAGGTACATTGAAGCTCTTTCACGTACCCACCAAGTACTTCGCGTATATCGAAAGGTGTTTCACGTACTTGGCATATATAGAAAGGTGTTTCACGTACTCGGTAGTATATAGGAAGGTCTCGTGCTGTACAGTTGTGCATTAGACAACACCACTACAGATTTGAGCTCCCACATACCTTGCGTATATCGGGAGACACCATTAGGATTCTTGAAACCAACTGAGTTAACCATTTGGCCGTCTTGGCAGAGCAATACACTGAGAACAACACTCGGGGAGATTACTACGCACGTACTGTCTAGGTAGTCGGGTATTCAGGCAAGGGTACGGTCCCAATCCTCCTTGTCGCGTTTTACTATTGGACCCTATAGTATATAGCGATTTGCGAAGCCTTGATAATCCTGTGAGGTTCCAGACTTTTGAATCCGTTCCTATCACATAAGTTTGCTTGTGGCCTTAGTTTGTGTAGGATTTTTTTGGAGTGCTTTTTTTTTGTTTAGCTTGCCCTAGGAGAAACTTTTGTTTCAGTCACTCTGGCTGACTTTCCTTCAAGAAGGTTTCGTAGGATTCAAAACTTACTGCCCGAATATCCCCTTAACCAGGATTTCGAAGGTAAGAATGGACCCACAAGCCATGGTCGTGTCACCTGAAGTAAAAAACCCTACTATGAATATTGGAGCACATATGTTCCCTCCGGATTCACCTGCCTCCAACCCCCCACAAGGTGAAGAGGCGCAAACTTCCACTTCACAAGACCTAGCTTCCATTGTATCGGGAGAGCCTGGATCGATGGAATGGTTAAATCCACCCCAGGACGACCCTGCAGCAGCTGTTGGTCTAGTTGTAGCTTATTGGACATCATCTCTAGGCCACCCAGTGGCTTATTTTTCCATTGCATCCCCACCCAGTTGGGCTACTCCCGATGACCCTCTAGCACCTTATCGTGAACAGTTGACTCAATTGCGTGTTATGGGTGAGGAGTTTCAAAGACAAAGTCTTTTACGAAGAGTTGAAGACCCGACGTTACCTCCTTATCGCAATCGTTATTTATCTTATGATTCACTGGAATCATCCGCACAACATGCGACCACTTCTGAATCTAGTCAACCCTCAACTCCTGCACATACACACCCTAGACAGGAGACCAGTCCTATACCTCAAATGTACCAACTTGTTGAAGGACAACAGTTTAACACACCTGTTACTACCACGGTTACATTACCTGCTACTCCCCCACCCCAAAACTCGCGGGGAGGATATTATTTACCCCCTACCTTCCTTACCGGTAATGTTAATACTACATTAGATAATCAACAACCCATGTTGGGTCAACCTTTGATTAGTGGTCAGCAAGTTGTTGCTGGGGGGAAACCCCCGTCTCTTAACCATAATACTGGAGGAGGGGTTCCCATCAGTCCTTCTGTTGGAAATTCCTTACCTCCTGGACCTTCCACTACAAGATTATCTCATGTTGGGGGACCATCCAATGTAATTCAACCACTATGGAGTCAAGCATATCCAGGTTATCTTAACCTTGTGTCGGGACAACTCAATCCCAAAAATGCACTCTACAGGGTACCCTACCTCGGAAATCCATACACTCTATGGGGCCAGCAAAATGTTTTACAACATGGACCCCCACCTATAGTCCCTCAAGTCCCACCACCCCTGTTTTTTCCACCCCCACCTCCCATTGGAGGCGGTGGGACCACACACGGTCCGGAGTAGGTAGACCTATAGCTTCTGGCGTAGGACCACCTCATTCCGTCTATCATGGCCCACCCCCCTGGAGGTAGAGGTGGAGGCCCTTCCCCTTCAGGCGGAGGCGGAGGGCTACCCCCCCCGGGTGGTGGCGTACCTCCACCTTATGGTGGAGGCCCATCCCATCCTAGTGGTGGTGGTGGAGGACCATCTTACATTGGTGGAGGTGGTGGAGGACCATCTTACACTGGTGGATGCGGCCCACCCCCTCTTGGTGGAGGCGGTGGAGGCCCACCCTATCCTAGTGGTAGCGACGGACCATCACCTCCTCCTGGCAGAGGCAGTGGTGGTCCATCCTATCCCAGTGGCAGCAACGGACCCCCACCATTTGGAGGCATCCCACCCCCTCCCGGCGGTGGTGGCGGTCGCCCACCTTATGGTAACAGACCACCTTATTATGGTAATGGACCACCTTTTTATGGTGGCGTACCCACTTACTGTCCAGGCGGCACACCCCCTTACGGTCAGTTTCCTCTGGGAACACCCTATAATTAGTCGATTCAAGGTCCTACCAGTCCATACATGCCTTATCAGTACTATCAGTACCCACAACTAAACCAATAGCTGCCCTTTTTGGCTACTTTGGACCTACTCGACCTATCTCGTCTGATGAATGATCCCATTTTCCATAGGCATAACTGGCCGCCCATTCCGGTTTAGTTACCATCAGATATCCCCAAATTTGATGGCAAGCATGGTGAGGATCCCAAAAACCATGTGATGACATACCATCTATGGTGTTCATCCAACTTCTTGATGGACGACTCGATCCGTCTTAGGTTATTTCAACGGACTCTCATCGGTCCAGCTGCCAAGTGGTACATTGATATATAACCCAATTCTTTTCTCGACTTTTGATCTCTTGCTATGTCATTTTTTACCCACTTCCAGTTGCCCATTCACTTTGAGACTAGTATGAACTTATTGACCTCCCTTCGCTAGAACACTACCACTCATATTTCCAGTCATATTCATGAATGGCGGAGAAGTTGACGTCTTATTAAGGCTCATATCCCGGACCAACTCTTAGATAAATGTTTCACAAAGTCAATTTTACCTGTCATAGCTCGAGACATAGCTATGGGAGGGGCTGTCACTAAGGAACATGCTATTTTCCATGCCCATTACTTAGACTTGGTCTATGCTCAATCCGACACATTGTATGAAATTGTTCTTGACGCACCTCGCCCTACGTATGATCCCACGAAACCACCCAAGGGACCACAAGCTGATGCCATCATTGGTTCCCTTGCTTCCCAGCCTTCTATTCAAACTGTTGGCTCGTCGAACCCCCAAGGTTCTTCCCCATCACCACCATAGGCTGGCAATAGCACTACCAAGTCCACCACTCCTGCCTCCAATGAAGAGGTGAATTTTGTGCAATCACCTTCATCTCAGAAGTCCGGTGGTAAGAAGAAGAACAAAGGGAAACCGAAGAAATATTCTAACCAACAGGAGCCCAAACCCACTCAAGAAGACACCAAATAGAAGAGGAAGTTAAAGTATCCTTGTTTGTTGTGCAATGCAGACCATTTCTCAAAAGAATGTCCCCACTGAGACAAAGTTCAAAAGTTTCTCAAGGGAAACTCTACTACTGCAGTTCTCAACGATCCCTTCCCCACTCAAAACCAACAACTAATCGCACACATCTCTCCTTCCCAAGGAGAAGCATCCTCCATCGCGCATGTTCTCATGATGCATAGTGAGACCATCAACTTGAACACCCATTCTCGTTCGTATGACTTCGTCTCGCCGAAGGAACCCGTTGGAAGTAATACTGAAAAAGCTTCCACTTCGATTCCTGACGTCACTGTACCGCACACTTCTCTCACCATTGAGAAGCCCTCTTTAGAGTCAATGTTGCGTCCACCCAAGGGCACGATTCGAAAATCTGTTTTCAATCCCAATGATCCAGCCGCTCAAAACTACAATATTGTAGAGGACCTAGAACAAGCCCCTTGTGCTATGTCGACGCTCATTAGAGGAAGTTCAGGTTAAAAATTAACCTCCTAAGGAAAATAATAAAATAATAGTAGAGAGAGAGTAAAAAAACTTCTTTTTGGATCGTATTTTCAACTTATCTCCTTGTAGGTTTACTCAAATTTCATGCGAGAGGACTCGTTGGATGCATAATTAAATTATGCATCCAATGAGTACCCATGTTGCATACTTTTAACAACATCCACACCATGAAAATTTGAAAATACATTAAAAAACGTGTTTCCAGTGAGAGAAAACACGTTTTTTTAATGTATTTTCAAATTTTCATGGTGTGGATGTTATTAAAAGTATGCAACATCGGTACTCATTGGATGTATAATTTAATTATGCATCCAATGAGTACTCCCACTTGAAATTTGAGTAAACCTACAAAGAGATAAGTTGAAAATACGATCCAAAAAAGTAGTTTTTATTTTTTCCCTCCAATTTTTTTAGGTGCTTCCTTTTTTAATTTTAAAGCATTTGGATTGGTTAATACATGATGACATGTAATTTGTATTATTTTTGGAAGGCCCATTTTAAATTGAAATTTCCTCTAATGTGAGGTCTTGCAGAACTGTCCTAACCAGCGCAAGACTCTCCTCGCTGCCATCGGCGCGACTGATCTGGATTCTTCGAATACCATCATGTTCCGGTTGGAATACTTTAAACCGAGGATTTCCCATCAATTGGCATTTCAAGTTGCCACAAACATTGCGGGGAAGACAATCCATCGTACCGTCTTGGACGAAGGTGCCTCTACTTCAGTCATGTCGATTTCATGTTGGAGAGCCATTGGCTCTCCTGAGTTGAACCATTCTCCTACCACCTTGAAAGCATTCGAGGGACGTGGCTTTCAACCTCATGGGTTGTTACAAGCTTTAGCAATCGAGTTGGGGGGCAAGACCACAACCATTAATGTGGAAGTGGTCGTTTCCCCGTTAGATTATAATATTTTACTTGGTCGTAATTGGTTTTCGCCATGACTGTGGTCGCATCATCTATTTTCTGCATAGTACAATTCCCCCATCAAGGCTTAATTGTTACTATCGACCAACTGGATTTCTGTACACCTGACACCGCTACTCATTTGGGTGATAATGTTCTGTTACTTGGACAATCTTTGCATCCTTATGAGAGCGTGGGATTTGGACTCATCAAGGACTCATCCCTTATGGGAGTTTTTCCAACCTCGGATCCCCCAAATGATGTTTCCACGGTGAACATGATCTCCTCCCGGATTTCATCTATCCCCAACTCTACTGATCAATGGCTTGTACCTGATGAAGCTACCACACACCTGATTGGAGACACTATGCCTCTTTCACTCGTCGAACTCACTTACAAGGCTATCCAGTCAGTCCCGGAGGACCACTTGGATGTGGCCTCCACCTCCTGTTCTCTACAGCGGACATCATCCCTACCCGATCCTCTGCTCTGAACTTTTCATTCTGATGAGTCCATTATGGAAATCATGAGTGCGGATGACCCTCCGTGGGAAGACTTCCATCATCATCCGTCTTTCCTTCCTTCATCAAATACTATGGATAATAGCATCACCACCATCTTTACACCGGATGTCTACCCTTGCTCTCAGTCCTCGATACTTACGTGTCAAACGGACTCTGAAGGAAACTTGGCCAACATTGAGCCTACCATTTCGGTCGACATATCGGTTACTCCCGATGTAGTGGAACACATTCGTTTAGGCCATAAGTGTTCCCTTGAAGAGATTACAACGTTCACGGCCTTGTTCAAGAAATTTCAAGACGTGTTTTCTTGGACTTACGAGGAGATGCCGGCGATAGATCCCGCTATCGTTTCACACAAGATCCAAACCTATCTTAATTCTAAACCAGTCCGACAAAAACTGTGGCTAGTATACCCCCGAAAGACTGCGATAATCAAGGCAGAGATTGAAAAGCTCTTGAAAGCTAGTTTTATTTACCCTGTCCTGTTGACAGAATGGGTCTCAAACGTCGTCCCTGTAGCTAAAAAGCAGGGTACCATTCGCGTCTGCGTCAATTATCAGGATCTTAACAAGGCTTGTCCTAAGGACAATTACCCGACTCCCTTTATCGACCAGATCATCGACAATTGTGCGGGAAGCGTCATCTTTTCATTCATGGATGGATTTTCCGGATATAACCAGATTGAGATCCAACTGACTGATCAACACAAGACAACTTTCATCTTTCCTTGGGGTATGTTTGCTTATCGCAAGCTCCCTTTTGGACTTAAAAATGCTGGTGCCACATTCCAGCGGACCATGTCGTACGCCTTTCACGACATGAAGGACTTTGTGGAACCTTACTTGGACGATCTACCTGCCCATTCATGGAAACACGAGTACCACATTGACCATCTGACGGTAGTATTCCTCAGATGCAGGCGGTATAACATCCGTTTGAACCCTCACAAGTGTATCTTCTGCATCAAGTCTGGATGCCTCCGCATTGATCCCTTGAAGGTGGCAGCCATCGTTGCTCTCCCACCTCCCACTGACATCACATAACTTCAAATTTTGCAAGCGAAGGCAACTTATTTAAGGCGTTTTGTCTGCAATTTCATGCAAAAGACGCAGGGTTACATGAGACTACTTAAGAAAGACGTCCCGTTCATTTGGGACCACCAAGCGCAACAATCTTTCGATAGTCTCAAACATGCTATCACGCACGCCCCTGTGCTCCAACAACCTAATTACTACAAGGATTATATCCTTTATCTTTCAACTTCTACCACCACGATCTCCATAGTCTTGGTACAAGAAGAAAACAATGCCCAGGAGCATGTGATCTACTACCTTAGTAAGGGTCTCATCGACTTTGAAACCCGTTATTCACATGTCGAGAAGCTCGCTCTCGCGACAGTCATTGCCTTCCAAACGTTCCGACATTACATCTTGGTCTGCACCACCACCATCATTACTGATTCGAACCCCATGTACCATGTTTTGACATGTCAGGTGCTTGGGGGCAAGTATTCACGCTGGATTGTGATACTGTAGGAATTTGATCTCCTATTCAAAAAGGCCAAGTCTAAAAAGTCTTTAGTGTTTGCCGAGCTGATTTGTGATCTTCCCCGGGATGATGTCGATTTTGAGCTCAATGTTTCTCTTCCAGATGAATCATTATTCCTCATCAACATATCTAATCCGTGGTATGGAGATCACTTTATATCTTTAGACCCAATGTTTCAGCCCCCAACTCTCGCAGGACGACCATCGTCGAATACGCCACCATGCAAAGTATTATCTAATCATCAGTGATACTTTGTATCGCCGTGGTATTGATTCTATTCTTCGACGTTGTCTCACTCATGAAGAGGTTGAACACGCATTAAATGACTATCACGCTGGGGTGTGTGGCGGTCACCTCTCCTGGATGGCTACAGCCCAGAAAATACTTCGCGCAGGATATTATTGGCTGTCTATCTTTAAAGATTGTATCAAGGTCGTCAAAAAATGTCCTCCATGCCAACACTTCCAAACTAAGAAGCGCACCCACCGTGCCCCGTTACACCCGGTTATTGCCATTGGCCCCTTTGCTAAATGGGGCATTGACTTAATGCACTGTAATCCTACGTCGGTTGGGGGGCATGGTTACGTCATAGTACCCATGGATTACTTCACAAAGTGGGCCAAGGCTATGCCTACTACATACACGGACGACGAAAAAACCGCCGCACTCTTCATGTTTAATCATGTTATAGTGCGGTTCAAAGTTCCTCAAGCTATAGTTACTGACCACAGTTCTCACTTTATGGACCACAGTTCTCACTTTATGGACCACATGGTTGACGAATTGACCACTAGATTGGGTTTCCTCCATGAAAACTCAACATCGTACTACCCACAGTCCAATGGAAAAGTAGAGGCCATTAACAAGGTCTTGAAAACCATGATCCAACACATGGTGGGTACACACAAGTCCAACTGGCACAATATGCTCTTCTCCGCACTATGGGCTTATCGAACTTCCGTCAAGATCGCCACTGGACTTACCCCCTTCCAATTAGTTTATGGATTGTAGGCGGTCCTACCGATTTAGTGCGAGATTCTGTCCCTCAAACTCGCAGTTGAACTTCTCCCTAACACTACTGCTGAGGAAGAACACTTCCTCTACCTAGCTAAACTCGACGAGACTCGCCGCAATGCCGCTCTTGCCAATGAGGCTCATAAGAAACACATCAAAGCGCAGTACTGCAAGTCGGTAGAGCCTAACGTCTATAGTGAGGGTGATTTGGTCCTCACATACTACCAAAGACATGATAAGCTGGGGGAGCCTATCATGTGGCATGAACCCTACATAGTGAAACGCGTTTTAGAGAAGGGAGCCTACGAACTTGAAGACTACGATAGGATATCTTTAGGTGAACCCTACAATGGGCTTTACCTAAAGAGGTACTATGGCTGAGTCTTTCATGCATAAGTACTTTGTATATACTATACATGGCATGTGTTTTGTGTGGTGTGACACTTTGATTTTTGCGTGCTTAGGTCTTGTTTCGTTACTTATACCGTGTCTATCTGCGTGTACAGATGGCAACTTGTTATGGATTTGCGGACGACGCTAGTCGGCATACCCACAACCTTGCTGCGACAGCTTGGGTGCTCTATTCACCTACCGATGAGCTCATCAGCTCAGGAGGAATGTGTCTAGGTTTCACAACCAACAATGCTACAGAATATCAAGCAGTCATTGGAATCCTAACCGATGTTATTTCTTTGGGTATGGACCACGTTGTCATCCATTTGGACTCTCAACTAGTGGTATCTCATCTTAACCGGGTCTACACCATCCGCGACCCTACCCTACTCTGCCTTTTTCATCTTTTGAAAAGGTCCTTTGAATCCATTCAATACCTGCACATTCCACGAGACATGAACGCAGTTGCCGACTCCATGGCCAACATCATCTTAGATTGGTACATTGCACACACATAAGCATATTCATGAACTGTAAAAGCAGACATAACATGTAAATAATTCATCACGTAAGAAAACACGTAAACAAGATCTCATATTGAACACAAATGTATAAAGCCGCCAAAATGTCTGTATATATATATAATCAAGATAAAGTAGTGCTGATACAAAATCTGAAGCATGATGGATTTTAGTGAGTCTATACAAAATCTGAAGCCTGATAGCTTTCAGTACAAAATCTGAGGCTCACAAGCTCTCAGTACATACATAATATCATGGGGCCTAACGCCTGGCCCGTGCACCCCTAGGTCTCGTAGCTCTCGCCTGCTGACCATGGAAGCAGTCTACCGCTCTCGCTACCTTACGGAGCAACTAACTGAAATGCAAGATCACACCAACAGTTTACCTCTGCATGGCCCTCAGTAACTCATGTACTGCTGCATCTGTTACACCTAAAATCCTACCACCATGAGATTCAATGTATACATCCCTGAATTTCCATTGACTAAGTCATTAACCTAGAAGAGATACCACTGCATTCATGCTAGGTTTTGAGAGGTCGTCGCAGGTTGCACTCATGCAACCTGGGACATCACATCTTGCTCTCTTGTAGGGTGTGACGAAGTCAGTTAATAGGAAAAATAGCTTCTTCGAGTCCATTCTCGAAGCCTGCTGACTTGGATCCTTATCCCTAACCTCTTGGGGGAGATGGCACTCGGTTCCTAATCTCTTGGAAGGATCCCCTATATCTCTCCTACCATATCTCAACCTATCCTATCCACACCCTATCTACTTACTGCTATATAAGTGAAGCTCTACCCCTCTCCAAAGGGAGGAAGTCTATAGTGTCTACATGCTGGTGAAATCATCATTGAGAGATCTCTACCTCATCCATTGAGACACTCACACTTCCTTGGGAGGATATGACATTTGACTTGGAGGAAGAAGGATTGCTACGTTAAGCCTCGGTTGTAATCATTCTTTTATGTGCTTTCCCTATATTTACAGTAATATAAATGCTTTCCGCAAATATTGTTGTACTGATTGACAGTGTTGCATAGTTTGCCTGCGTAACTGTTTACTCAGATCTATTATTGTATAGATGTTCCTTACTTGTTTGCATTGTTCTATGTACTTTGACAGGTCTTGCAGCTCAGATTTGACGACCGCAAAGCATGGAGCAACGTCCAGGAGAAAGGACTTCAAGTTAAAGGTAAGACATCTAGTGACTCAATCCTTAATAAGATCTACGAAAGTAGCTTATAGCCTGTACTATTTGTTCTAGACTCACATTGAGCTAGGGAGATTTGGCTCGCGTCCGCTCGAGTTGATTGTCCGTCAAACAAATATGGTGACCATACTGGGGAAGAAAATTTCTTTGTAGTGTCAATTTGAATGTTGTTTTCAGTTGATTCCCTGCCAAGCCTTTTTCATTTGTCATTTATCCTCCTAAGCTGGTTTCACCATCAGATCTTCGCTTTGAAGAGTCTGATTACCTTCCTTTGAGTTTGTATTTTTCATTTCCAAACCAGTTCATTGCTCATTACTTGGAGATTTGGCTCATTTTTGAACTTGAATCTTTCCTGTTGCACCTGGTTAGTACATACAGAGCGACACTGTGTCATTTTTGATCTCTGTTATTTTCATGTTGGTCAGTCGTCGCAAACCTTCCATTGGTGTTTTGCGACACCGTCGCACTTCTCGCATTGGTGAATTGCGACGTTGCATTGTGTATAAGCATAAACTGCGCCGATCTGTCAAAGTTTCCATACAGGCACCCTTTCTCCTTTCTGCTTTTGAGTGTTGGTTTGTCTGTAAACTCCATATGTACTGCAAGATCCAGTCATAGATCCCATCCTTGTTTTATGTGATTGAGTTGTTTGGTTTGATTTGGAGTCGCTTTGGGTTCCATATTGGACAAGTCTGAGATTTGGTAGTGGTGGACACTTTGGTCTCCCCCACCTGCATCCACTCACCCTTGCATTCCCTCCTCTCCTTGCTAGATCTGGTCAAGTGTGTCAGATCGTTTATCCAGACCTCATTTACATGTTTTTGTGAGCTTTGTTTGCTTTAGTGCTACTTGTTACTGCTTGAGTCTGAGTGTTTGTGTGTATTTTCGGTTAATTGAGTGCTTACTTTCTCTTAAGTTTTTATGAGTTGTTGGAGTGCTGCAAGTAATCTTTTCAGTTCAATATTTATGTTTGAAAGCATCACTGTTGTCAAATTGTTATGTTGATGCATCTATTGAAAGATCAAAAGTGCTTTATTTCCATCATTTTTCAAGATCATTTGAAAAACAATACATGCATTGGAATGTCTCATTTATAAATCTTTTGGAAAAATTGAAAGAAAATTGCGTTATTTGTGTTTTTAATGAATTATGAGTTGCTCATCTTCTCGAAAAAATTCGAATAGATATCAAGTTTTGCAAAAGTGGTTGCGTGCGTGAAGAGTTGCATTGTATCTTTTGATTTTCATGCTTTTAGGCCATCATAGTGAAAGTGAAAAGTTTGCATACTTTGCTTAGGAATTCTCTCTTTTTATTACTTAGCATCATTTCTGTTTTGAAAAGACAAAAGAAAAAGAAAAACATGTGTTGATTTGGCTTAGTAATGTTGTTAAAAAATATTTGCATTTCGCTGAAAAGGAAAAAAATGCTTCATTATCATTTTTCGTAGATTTGGGATTGTGTTGCATTGCACTATTTTGGTAAAATTGTTCGAAAGAAAAAGAAAAATTCTCCTTCTCATACATAGAGTTCATCGAAAGAAAAACATACTTTTTGCATGTAGTTAGGGCCTGCATTATGTTTACGATTATGTACTCACCTCATGCATTCACCTAACCATCCAAATAAAATTAACGGTAGAACTAGGGTAAAATTTTTAGTAACTTGTATGTAAGTTAGAGACGTGTTCTTACATCGTTAAGCATGGCATCTGTCGTTATTTGCCAGCACTGTATCCCGGGGGTATTGTAGTCTTCCACGTACTTATCGGTATATCGAGCTCCTTCATGTGCCTACCAAGTAACCTTTAATACTTGGCGTATATCAAAGGGTGTATCATGTACTCGGTAGTATATCAGAAGGTCTCTTGATGAACGGTTGTGCATTAGACAACACCACTACGGAATTGATCTCCCATGTACCTTGTGTATATCGGGAGACACCCTTAGGATTCCTGAAACCAATTGAGTTAACCTTTTGGCCGTCTTGGCAGAGCAATACACCGAGAACAATACTCGGGGAGATTACTATGCACGTACCATCCAGATAATCGGGTATTCAGGCAAGGGTACGGCCCCAATCCTCCTTGTCGCGTTTTACTATTGGACCCTGCGGTATATAGTGATTTGCGAAGCCTTAACAATCCTGTGAGGTTCCAGACCTATGAATCCACTCTTATAACATAAGTTTGCTTGTGTCCTTAGTTTGTGTAGGGTTTTTTCTGGTCTACCTTTCTTTTGTATAGCTTACCTTAGGAGAAATTTTTTGTTTCAGTCACTCTGGCTGAATTTCCTTGGAGAAGGTCTCATAGGATTCAAAATTTGCCACCCGAATATCCCCTTAACCAGGAGGTAATTTCGAGGGTAAGGATGGATCCACAAGCCAGGGTCAGGTCACATGAAGTGGAAAACCCCACTTTGAATGTTGGAGGACTTTTGTTTCCTCATACTCCTCCAGATTCACCTACCTCTCATCCCCCACAGGGTGAAGAAGCACAAATCCCCACTTCACAAGACTTACCTCCCATTTTTGCGAGAGAGCCT
Source organism: Larix kaempferi (assembly GCA_027924585.1). NCBI lineage: Eukaryota > Viridiplantae > Streptophyta > Pinopsida > Pinales > Pinaceae > Larix > Larix kaempferi. The sequence goes on along the minus strand of BSBM01000459.1, from coordinate 5,747,931 downwards.
GGATCATTGGAATGGATAAATCAACCCCAGGACGACCCTACAACATCTACTGGTCCTTCAACAGCTTATTGGACATCTTCTACATGCCACCCAATGGCCCATTTTTCCATTGCATCCCTACCCAGTTGGGCTAGTCCCGACGACCACTTAGCACCTTATCGTGAATAATTGGCCCGTTTACGTGCTATGGGTGAAGAATTTCGAAGTCGAAACTTTCAACTAAGGATCGACGACCGACCGATCCCAGGTCACTCTTTATCTTTTGAGTCACTGGAATCATCCATGTAATACGTGACCATGACTGAAACTAGTCAACCATCCATTCCTACACATGTGTCCCCCTAGACAGGAGACAGGTTCAGTACCTGTTGAACAACAACAGGCCAACACACCTGTAGTCACCACGATTACGTTACCTACTTCTCCCCCACCTCAAAATTTGAGGGGAGGATATTCTTTACCCCCTACCTTTTTTACGCGTAACGTTAATCCTACGGTGAATAATCAACAACAAGTGTTGGGACAACCTTTACTTAATGGTCAACAATTTGTTGCTGGGGGGAAACCCCTGTCTCTTAACCATAATATTGAAGTATGAGTTCCCATCGATCCTTCTGTTGGAAATTCCTTACCTCCCAAACCTTCCATGATGGGACTATCCCATGTCGGGGAACCATCCAACGTAATTCAACCTCCATTGAGTCAAACGTATCCAGGTCATCCTAACCCTGTGTCGGGTCAACTTAATTCTTGAAACGGACTTTACGGGGTACCCTACCCCAGAATTCCTTACACTCTATGGGGACATCAAAATGTTTTACAACATGGACCCCCACTTACAGTCCCTCAAGTCCCTCCACCCCCATTTGGCCACCCCCACCTCCCATTGGAGGCCGTAGGCCCCCACATAACCCTGGAGGAGGTGGACCTCTACCTTTTGGCAGAGGACCACCTCATTTCAGTCACCATGGCCCACCCGCTCCTAGTGGAGGTGGTGGAGGACCACCTTCTTCTGGTGGCAGTGGTGGAGGACCTTCTCATCCTGGTGGCGGTGGTGGTGGACCACCACACCACTATGGTGGAGGCGGCGAAGGAGGCTCTTACCCTTCCGGCAGCGGCGGTGGCCCACCACCCCCTCCCGGCGGAGGTGGTGGAGGCTCGTCTTATTCCGGTGGTGGTGCATAAACCCTTGATTACTTACATTTATAACTTCATGAATAATCATTATCAACCATACAATAGTATAAGATCCTAACACAAGGTAGGATTCTAACTTGACATAGGAAAAACATACCTGGGTATCATATTTGCTAGTTATGTCTAGCAATGTCTTCTTGTTCTCTTCAATGACTTGTGCTAGAAACCTGCATATCTCGTAGGTTAAGCATTGTAGAACCAAAATATACATACCTTGTCAGTAGAGCTTCTATGTGATCCATGACAATAGATGAATTTTTGTCTTCATGTCACCATGGTCATATGTTCTTGAAATAGAACATGATTTGTCTTTCTTGATGTACCTTTCATGTTAGCAGACAACATCAACCTCCTACAACACCACAAAGCATTAGTACAATCATAAGTGTCAAAACCCTAATCAATGAATATCTGCATTCATAATTTTATTAAGGTGATACGACAAGTCTAAAGTTAATCAAGATTGTACTAACCTTAATGAAGACAAACATACCATAAACTTAATCATGAACAAATGTCGAAACATACCTGGATAAGTCATACCTATCAAGATTGCTTGTAATCTTCTTATGTAAGGCCTTAGCCTCAACTCCCTCTGAAACAGGAACTTCTTCACTTATGCAGGTGACTAATCCATTCTCTTCTAGGATTAACCCAATCCACTTTGATTTGCAGAAACTGGATTTGGAGCTGGATTAGGGTTTGTTAGAGAAACCCTACAATTTCAAACTTCTAAAAGGATAGAAAGATGCACCTTTTTGAGCTGGTTAAGCTGGTATACTCAGAATTTGAAAACTGCAAAGTTTCACCCCTCAAAATTGCCTTTTAGATTTCTGGATTCACTGGGGAGGACCCTAAATTAGGGTTTGAGTTTCCCGGAGCTTCACCCAACCAAATAGTTTGATCCAAAGCTCTAAACTTTGATTTTTCCAAGGAGCATCTAGTTATGGTCACAGATTTCAAAAATTCCCATTTTTGTAGAAGCCCTAATTTTTCACTTTTCTGATCAACGTCCCGAACTAGGGTTTGATCAAGCCTGGCCTTCTACCCAACCAAAAATTTGATCTTGGTCTCTAAATTTCGATTTTGATGAGTAGCATTCAGTCGTGGTCTCCGATTACAAAAATACCAACTTTCTCCGAAACCCTAATTCCCGGAGCCATGAATGAAGGTGCTCAAAACCCAATTCTGTTTTGACAGAAATATGCACCTGATTATTTCTGGTGTAACTCCGAAATTACGAATCCACAAGTCTGAAACTTCGACCTGTGGTAGCTCAAACTGTCATATTTCCAACCCCACAGGTCTGACCTCAATTGGATTCTATGAGATAGAGTTATGCCAAGTGTCGCAACGTGACCTATTTAAGGGATAAAACAGGAGAGCAAACTTGTATGGCGTGCCACGTGTCACTGGTTCAACTTCGGCCTTTGAAAAACTCACCTGAGAAACTAGAGTCCGTGCCCTACCTGTCAATTTTTACGAAATTTCAATTGGAGCTTCCTGGCCCAAGTTGTGACCTTTTTTCCTAGGTCATCTGGTTTATGACTGAGATCTGGAAGAGGCAGAAACCTTGGATTGTACAGATCATAACACACAAAGTACAATGAATTAGAAGTTGTGCTTTGGACACAAGGTACATTGGGATCTTATCTTCGACATGTAGAAGTTTTATATCCTGAAACTTTGCCAAAATGGATTTATAGAGAAAGTGCTATGATGACTGGGTTTTGCTATATCAAGCCCTAACTTCGCAAGTGCAACAAGTGTCATAAATGCCATACCATGCCTTCTTTCAGGCTAGCTCTGATACCATGTTAGTTTTTCAGAAATTTCAATCTGATCTAGGATCTTAACTGAGAGAATAACATGTACAACATATCTACAGCATATCAATCATGGAGACAATATTGCAAGCACACAAGAGACATAGAGTTTCACCAGGGAAAACCAAGAAGGTGAAAAACCTCGCAACTTCCTCAGAGATAGATAGAGCAATGATACAACCAAAGTACAAGAGATAGTCTTCTCCTAGCAGCTGATCCTCCTCCTCACATGTGTGCCACTTTCTGAGTGATGGAAGAGTGAGTAATGAGATGATCCAATATAGATCTCCTGATCTCTATTTATACATGCCTTGTCCTGCCCAATAAACCAGTGGGGCCGACTTGTCTAACTTAGCCTAATAACCCATGGTTACATTAATCCGGGCCGACCCGACACTTGGTGGTCTAATAACCCATTTACCCACATGACTCATACAGGGCCGACCCCATCAAGGTGGTCTAATAACCCATCAAGTATAAGTTACAACACTTACAATATAAATGACAACACTTCCGTATAGAGGAATAATAACATCTCTATAGGAATACAAACACTTATATATAGAGGAATAATAACATCTCTATAGGAATACAATATACATGGGTAAAATACATTCCGAAGTTACATATACATCAACACTAAAAACCACATGATGACATACCACTTATGGTGTTCATCCAACTCTCTGATGGACGACTCGATCCGTCTTAGGTTATTTCAACGGACTCTCACTGGTTTGGCTGCGAAGTGGTATATTGAACTACCACCCCATTCGTTTCCCAATTTTGGTTCTCTCGCTATGAAATTTTTGACTCATTTCCAGCTGCCTATACAGTATGAAACTGGTACAGAGCTTTTAACCTCGCTCCGTCAAAATACTGCTACTCATATCTCAGATCATATACATGAGTTGCGGAGGAGACAATGTCTCATCAAGGCCCCTATTCCAGACCAACTCCTAGTAGACTGGTTTACGAAGTCTCTCATTCCCACCATAGCTCGAGATGTTGCCATGGGAGGTACTGTCACTGAAGAACAAGTTATCGCCCGTGCCCATTTGCTAGACTTAGTATATGCCCAATTTGACACATTGTTTGACATTCTTCCCGACGCCCCCCGTAGCACCTATGATCCCATGAAACCACCTAAGGGACCTCAAGTTGATGGCATTATTAGATCTTTTACCACCCAGCCTTCTTCTCAAACTGTTGGATTGTCAAACCCATAAGGTTCTTCCCCATCACCAACATAGGTTGGTCACGGCACCACCAAATCTTCCACCCAGTAGGAACAAAAGAGCATCCCCGGCGATACTAAACAGAAAAGGAAGTTGAAGTATCTTTGCCTACTGTGTGGTGATGATCACTTTTCTAAAGAGTCTCCCCATAGAGACAAAGTTCAAAAGTTTCTTAAGGGAAAACCCACACCTGCAGTTCTCAACGATCCCTTCCCTGCTCAAAACAACAGTCGATCGCTCACACTTCTTCTTCCCAAGGAGAAGCATCTACCACCTCACATGTTCTCATGATGCGTAGCGAAACTATCAACTTGAACACGTGTTCTCATTCGTATGACTCCGTTCCATCCAAGGAACCCGTTGGAAGTAATACTGAAAAAGCTTCCACCTCGATGCTTGATGTCACTATACAGGATGCTCCTCTCACCATAGAGAAGCCCTCATTTGAGTCTGTGTTGCGTCCACCCAAGAGCATGATTCGAAAATTGATTTTCAATCCTAATGCTCGGGCTGCTCAGAACTATAATATTGTAGAGGAACTAACACAAGCTCCTTGTGCTATGTCGATGCTCAAAGTCTTGCAAAACTGTCCTAATCAGCGCAAGACTCTCCTAGCTGCCATCGGTGCACTTGACCCAGATTCATCGAATACCATCATGTTCCAGTTGGAATACTTCAAACCAAGGCTCTCCCATCAATTGGCATTTCAAGTTGCTACAAACATTGCTGGGAAGACAATCCATCGTATCATTTTGGATGAAGGTGCCTCTACGTCAGTCATGTCGATCTCATGTTGGAGAGCCATTGGATCTCCCGAGTTGAATTGTTCCCCTACCACTTTGAGAGCATTCAATAGATCTGGCTTTCAACCTCATGGGCTGTTACAAGCTACGGTAGTCGATTTGGGGGGCAAGACTGCAACCCTTAATATAGAAGTGGTCGCTGCCCTATTGGATTACAACATTCTACTTGGTCGTAATTGGTTTTATGCCATGATCGTGGTCGCATCATCTGTCTTCCGCATAGTACAATTCCCCCATCAAGGCCGAATTGTCATAGTCGACCAACTGGATTTCTGCACACCTGACACCACTACTCATCTAGGAAATAACGTTCCTTCGATTGGACAATCTTTGCAAAAGTATGAGAGTTTGGGGGTCGACCTCCTTAAGGATTCATCCCTTGTGGGCGTCTTTCCTACTTCGGATCCCCCAAACCATGTTGCCATGGTGAACATGATCTCCTCGCAGATTTCATTTATCCCTAACTCCACTAATTCATGGCTTGTACCTGATGAAGCCACCACACACCTGATTGGAGACACCATGCCTCTGTCACCCGCTGAGCTCACATACAAGGCTATCCAATCAGCCCCGGCGGACCACTTAGCTATGGTCTCCACCTCCTATTCTCTACAACAGACACCATCGTATCCTCTGCTATGGACTTTTCACTATGACGAGTCCATTATGGAAATCATGAATGTAGATGACCCTCCATGGGAAGACCTCCATCATCGTTCGTCTTTCCTTCCTCTTTTGGATACTGTGGAGAACAACATTCACACCATCTTTACACCGGATGTCTATTCTGGCTCGATACTCGCATGTCAAATGGAATCAGAAGGAAACTTAGCCAACATTGAGCCTACCACTCTGATAGACATTATGATTACTCCTGGTGTAGTGGAACACATTCAGTTAGGCCAGAAGTGTTCCTCTAAAGAAGTCATTGCCGCCACGGCCTTACTCAAGCGAATCTGAGACGTGTTCACTTGGACTTACGAGGAGATGCTTGGGATAGACCCCTCCATCGTTTTACACGAGATTAAACCCTAACCCGACATCAAACCCGTCCGCCAAAAGTTGTGACCGGTACACCCCCGGAAGAATGCGGCAATCAAGGTAGAGATTGAGAAACTCTTGAAAGTCGGCTTCACTTATCCTGTCCCATTGGCAGAATGGGTCTCAAATGTCGTCCCTGTTAATAAAAAATAGGGGACCATCCGCGTTTGTGTCGATTATTGGGATCTCAACAAAGCTTGTCCCAAGGACAACTACCCGACTCCCTTCATCGACCAGATTATCGACAATTGTGCTAGAATTGTCATTTTTTCATTTATGGATGGCATTTCTGGATACAACCAAATTGAGATCCACCCCGCCGACCAACACAAGACCTCCTTCATCTGTCCTTGGGGAACGTTTGCATATTGTAAACTTTTGTTTGGCTTTAAAAACGATGGCGCTACATTCCAATGGGCCATGTCGTACGCCTTCCATGATGTGAAGGACTTTGTGGAACCTTCCTTGGATGACCTCCCTGCTCACTCAAAGCAACGCAAGTTCCACTTAGATCATCTGACGACCGTTTTCCTCAGATGCAGATGGCACAATATCCATCTGAATCCTCACAAGAGTATTTTTTGTGTCGAGTCCGGACGCCTGTTAGGCTTTATCATCTCAAAAGACGGGATCCATATTGATCCCTTGAAGGTGGAAGCCATTGTCTCCCTTCCACGTCCAACCAACATTACGAAACTTTAGAGTTTGCAAGGAAGAGCAACTTATTTACGATGCTTCATTTGTAATTTCACCCAAAAGACACAGGGTTACATGAGATTGATGAAAAAAGATGTCTCGTTCATTTGGGATGAACAAGCTCAACAATCTTTTGATAGTTTGAAACATGTCATTATGCATGCCCCTATGCTCCAACCACCGAATTACTATCATGATTACATTTTATATTTCGTGGCTTCCGACACCACTATTGCCATGATTTTTGTGCAGGAAGACCAGAACGCCCAAGAACATGTGATATACTATGCCAATAAAGGTCTTATTGACACTGAAACTTGCTATTCACATGTTGAGAAACTCGCTCTCCCCGCAGTTATTGCTGTGTAGAAGTTCCGACATTATATTCTTCTTCGCACCACCACCATCATCGTTGATTCGAACACCATGTACCACGTTCTAACACGTCAGGTACTTGGGGGCAAGTATTCACGTTGAATCGTGATACTGCAAGAATTCGATCTTCTTTTCGAAAAAGCCAAGTCGAAAAAGTCTTTGGTGTTTGCCGAGTTGATCTACGACCTCCCCCGTACTGATGTAGAATCCGATCCCAATGACTCCTTTCCGGATGAGTCATTGTTTCTTATCAGTACGTCTGATCCATGGTATAGAGATATCACATTATATCTTCAAACCCAATGTTTCATCCCTGAATTGTCTTGTGATGACCGTCGTCGCATGCGTCACCATGCAAAGTATTACCTGATCATCAGTGATACTTTGTACCGTCGTGGTATTGACTCTATTCTTCGACGTTGTCTCACTCATGACGAGGCTGAACATGTTCTGAATGAATTTAATGTTGGGGTGTGTGGCGGTCACCTCTCTGGGATGGATACAACCCAGAATATTCTTCGAGCGAGATATTATTGGCCCACTATCTTTAAAGATTGTATTAAGGCCGTCAAAAAATGTCCTCCATGCCAACAGTTTTATACCAAAAAGTGCACCCATCCTGCCCCGTTACACTTGGTTATTTCCATTGGCCCCTTCGCTAAATGGGGCATTTATTTTATGCATTGTAAGCCTACCTCGACCGGGGGGCATAGTTACATCATTGTAGCTATGGACTACTTTACAAAGTTGGCCGAGGTAATGCCTACATACACGAATGACGGCAAGACCACCACACTCTTCATGTTCAATCGTGTAATAACGCGGTTTGGAGTTCCTCAAGCAATAGTTACTGACCATGGCTCTCACTTTATGAACCATATGGTCGACGAGTTGAGCGATAGATTGGGTTTTCGCCATGAAAAATCAACACCATACTACCCACAGTCAAATAGACAGGCAGAGGGCATCAACAAGGTCTTGAAAACTATGGTCCAACGTATGGTGGGTACGCACAAATCCAATTGGCATAACATGCTCTTCTCTGTACTTTGGGCTTATCGAACCTCCGTTAAAACCACCACTGGATTCACCCCTTTCCAACTACTATATGGATTGGAGGCGGTCCTTCCTATTGAGTGCGAGATTCCATCCCTCAAGCTCTCCATCGAACTTCTCCCAAACAATACTACCGAGGAAGAACGTTTCCTCTACCTAGATAAGCTCGACGAGACTCGCCGAGATGCCGCTCTTGCCAATGAGGCTCATAAGAAACGCATCAAAGCAAAGTACGACAAGTCAGTACAACCTCACACCTACAACGAGGGAGATTTGGTCCTCACATATGACCAAAAACATGATAACCTGGGGGCAGGAAAGTTTGAGTCCATGTGGCATGGACCTTACATAGTGAAACGCATCTTAGAGAAGGGAGCTTATGAGCTTGAAGACTACGACGGGATATCTTTGGGTGAGCCCTGAAATGGGCTCTACCTGAAGAGGTACTATGCCTGAGTCTTTCACGCATAATTACTTTTTGTATATACTATACATGGCGTGTGTGTGTTTTTGTGTGGTGTGATGCTTTGATCTTTTGCGTGTATAGGTCTTCTTTCGTTTCTTATACGATGTTCTGTCTGCGTGTGCAGATGGCAACGTGCTATGGATTCGCAGACGACGCCAACCGGCATACCCGTAACCTTGCTTCGGCAGCCTGGGTACTCTATTCACCTACTGGCGAGCTCATCATCTCAGGGGGAATGTGTTTAGGTTTCGCGACCAACATTGTTGCAGAATATCAAGCAGTCATTGGAACCCTAACTAACGCTATTTCTTTGGGTATGGACCATGTTGTCATCCACTTGGATTCTCAACTAGTGGTCTCTCATCTTAACCGGGTCTACGCCATCCGCGATCCTACCTTACTCTGTCTCTATAGATGAGTCTGTCTTCTATGGATCGACGATGGAAAGGTCCTTTGAGTCCATTCAGTACCTGCACATTCCACAAGATGTTAACACAGTTGCCGACTCTATGTCCAACTTCATCTTAGATTGGTACATTGCACACACATAAGCATATTTATGAATTGTTAAAAGTAGACATAACATGTAAATAACTCATTTTATAAGAAACACATAAACAAGATCACATCATTAATCCATTTTTAAAAACACATAATGTATAAATCGCCAGGATGTATGTATATATATCATCATAAAAAGTAGTGCTGGTACAAAATCTGAAGCACAACGACTTTCAGTAAATCTCTACAAAAATCTGAAGCCTCGTAGCTTTCAGTAAGTACAAAACATCTGAGTCCTCTAAGCTCTGAGTACATGATAACAACGTCAGGCCTAACGCCTAACACATACACCCCTAGGTCTAACAGCTCTAGCCTGCTGAGTGTGGAAACAGTTAACTGCTCTCGCGACCTTGCAAAGCAGTGCATTGAAGTGCGTAGTTGCTCCAACCATATACACCTTCATGGGCCGTGGTACCTCATCTACCATCAACTCAGGAACGTCTAATGTCAACGCACTCAGGTTCGCGTAGACTCCATCCATCTCTGCGATGGCAGCATGTACAGTTGCAGCCATGAATGCTCCCTCTCCTCTCTCTCTCCTCGCAAGAAGAGGGACCCCTACTGGTCGTATGAGGCCCACATCTGCACACACATGTTGTTAACTTGTCAGCACTATAACAAAAAAATAATAAATGCACAAAACTTAAAAAGTACAAGGGTTATTGTTCTTACCTATGTCTCCCCATGCTGCCCCCTCAGGTAGTACCAATATAGGTCATCTCAGTAGTCCGTACCACTGTAAGGGTAATCCTCTACCATAAGTAACTGGCCCTCTAGCTAGTTGAAAAACTCAGCGCCATATGAGATGATAGGGCCCCCACCATGTCGGGACATCACCTTTGTCCACCTGGCCATGTGAGGATCCCTAGGATCCCTGTCATCTAGCGGCACCTGCGGACACAGAAGGGGAACCTGCTCCAATAAGAACGAGATCACTATAGATCTGTAGCCAAACTGTTTGAGCTCTCCTCACTGACACTTGGTCAGCTGAGCTCGAATGTTTGCGAGGATCCCCTCGCATTAGTTGAAGATCTTCAGAGACATGTAGTCCTCCGCATAGAGCATATGAGACCGAGTAGCCAAGTGTGGAGCTGGACTCCCTGCTATCCTCGCAATGGTCAAGAGAATGGCCCGCAATGGATTCTCTCGCACATCTTTTATGGGAATCTTCCCACTAGAGGCATGATCGTGAGGAGTGCAGTGCTGTAGGATCATGTCCTCTACGGTCCGATCACTTCCCTGTGATCCAGTAAAAAGCACATTGTCCCCCCTCCGGGACAATCCAGTCAAAAATTAGATGTCCTCAACATCTATAGTAAGCATGTGCTCGTCGATCAGAAAATACTGTTGAGCCGCATCCCAACATCTAAGCATATGCGTCAATAGAGGGATTTGGGCTCTTTGCCCTGGATCTGAAAGAACTTGAGGAGACCACAGTTCCTCAACGCTACCACACACAATGGATCATTTGCAATTTGCATATCATCCACCTCATGCTCCCGTTCTCGCTACTCCAAGACCATCTTGGCTGCTTGCAACCTACCAAAAGGAGAGTTTAAACACTATTAATACTCACTTCAACCACTGAAAGTTCTTTTTTTGGGAAGGGTTTGTGTTGTGGGTTGGAAGTTTCTGCCGTCGCACCCTGTCAATTATGACAGTGCAACATTGTCGCAATCCACTTTTGCGGGATTTGCGACGACCCAGGTTCGTCACAGTTCCCGTAAAGGCGACCTGCGAGGACCCGAGGACGCAATAGCCCTCCACAAATCCACTCAAAACCCAAAAAAATGAACCAAAATAAAAATGTAAACCACTACAATTATGTTGGCTGAAGTTTAGAGTTACCTGCTCCGGACGGTGGGTGAAATGGTCGCTCGTAGCTCCCGAAATTGACGAGTGAAGTTTTGGCTCCAAATGGCACTTCTCCTCCCAAATTTGGCAAATGAAACAATGGTGACTCTATTTGACCCATTTTTCTATTTATAGACTAAAGGAATATTCTTTTTTCAAAAATTTGATGCCTTCAGGTCATTTGCTATAGTTTAAATTGTTTTTTATTGCATTTGAACGCTTGGTTGACCATTTGACCTAGTTTTCGAGTGTATAGGAGTCATTAAGTGTCTTTTTACGCCGCCCTCGCGTTGGAACGATCATCTCAGGTATGAACACCCCTTGTGTATTTTGTTGTTATCTTTTTTATTCATTAGATTGTAATCATTTAGTGAAAATGAGCTTACTCTTTGTTCTTTCTCGTGCTCTTGAAACCATGAAAATAAGTTATCGAGTTACGATTTATCACTTTTCCTGGCTCGTTAAACTCCTACGGAAAAGGAACCCCCCCGGAGTCTATCTTTAAGCTCTTTTTCAGGTTCTCATAATACGAAAAGATTGCCAAGCGAACTTGTCGTGTTCATGCTTGTTAAAGATTTTGAATGGTCGTCTTCCTGGTGATAGTTTACCCCTTTTTAGGACCAAGGGGCACTACTTATGAAAAAGATATACTCCAGTCAATCATGACTGGAAGAGTCCTCTCTCGCGTTGTTTTACCCTTTTTTGAGCGATGAGGCTAACTTTACGAAAAAGGACCATTGGAGTCTTCTTTAGTTCTTTTCAGACTCTCTAAACATGAAATGACGACCGAGTTTACCTTCTATGGACTCGTTAAATTCTTACATTGAAGGGCCTGCCATGGGATGAACCCCTCCTATCCCAGGTTCGGAAAATATTTGGGATTGGACTCATCTATGAGATGAGCTATACCGAGCATCTGGTTACCCTCATCAAGCTTGTAAAAAACACATGAGGTACTCATCATTCATGATGGGGAAAAAGGAAAGCTTTTATGTTACACCCTTTATTAGCGGTAGTACCTAGTAATTTCTTGAACATGGCACTTATTTGCATTTGCATAATGCGCTTGGATCATCCTTTTGTCTTCAGGTTTCACCTATTTCCTGAGTCTTGTTACTCCTTTGAGTCCTTCAAAGAACGCTTCCACCATCAGTTGCATTAGGAGTTGGTACCATAACTCGTCATGTCAATACTGCCAAGTCATGCCATTCCCAGGTTAAAGAATATTCTTACTGTTCATTATCTGCAATCAGTACACCTTCCATCATGTCGGTCTATTCTGAGTTAGTCTTGCATGTCACTGTACCATCCGATCTGCTCTACACATCCTTTGTCGTGTTTCGTGTTGATGATGGGGGATACATCATGGCCCTCCTTCGACGGATTCATCCTTGTCGACTTCAACACATCATCCGAGGATCGAATCTAGAAACCAACCAAGTACCTTGGTCCTGCATGCCTCAATGGCAGATTACCTCGCTTTCAACGTGAGTTTACATCATTGAATCTTGATTGAAATATTTCATCTTGCGTTCGACTTCAAGTAATTTATTCGCGCTTGATGATATGTACTATGATACCTTGGGGATCATTGACATTAATGGTGATTTTCCTCGCACTTGTTAACGGTATACATCAATGACCGATAATTAAGTGGTTTCTACCATGTTCGATGTCAAGACATTTGTAATCACATGGATAGATTCGTATCATTGTGGGTTCAACTTGAAGACCCTAGGGAGTCATGTTTTACCTAGGTTGCGATGGAGATTGTATTGAGTCATGTCACACAGATCCACATTTGTATTGGTCATGGCTGTGTTATCATCTCATCATGGATCTACACTTGTGTTTAGTAGCCATGATTGTGTTCAGTTGGTCATTACTACCATGGATCTGCATTGTATTGGTTGGCAGCCATGTTGTACATCATATGAGACTGTATATTCAGAGTCAGTTGTACTGCAGCAATGTCCTTCATCCGACAAGCCATTGCCATTCATTCTGTCAAAGCATTTCACCTGTCCAAATTTTAAATAGCTTCATGCTTTGGGGGGCATTCTGTTACACCTAAAATCCTACCACTATGAGATTCGGTGTATACATCCCTGAAGTTCCATTGACTAAGTCATTAACCTGGAAGAGATACCATTGCATTCATGCTAGGTTTTGAGAGGTCGTCGCAGGCTGCACTCATGCAACCTGCGACGTCACATCTTGCTCTCTTGTAGGGTGGGACGAAGCCAGTTAATAGGCAAAAATAGCTTCTTCGAGCCCATTCTCGAAGCCTGTTGACTTGGATCCTTATCCCTAAGCTCTTGGGGGAGCTGGTACTTGGTTCCTAACCTCTTGGAAGGATCCCCTATCTCTCTCCTACCATATCTCAACCTATCCTATCCATACCCTATCTACTTAGTCCTATATAAGTGAAGCTCTACCCCTCTCCAAAGGGAGGAAGTCTATAGTGTCTGCATGCTGGTGAAATCATCATTGAGAGATCTCTACCTCATCCATTGAGAGACTCACACTTCCTTGGGAGGATACGACATTTGGATTGGAGGAAGAAGGATTGCTACATTAAGCCTCGGTTGTAATCATTCTTCTATGTTCTTTCCCTATATTTACAATAATATAAATGCTTTCCACCAATATTGTTGTGATTGATAGTGCTGCGTAGTTTTCCTTCTTAACTGTTTACTTAGATATATTATTGTATAGATGCTCTTTACTTGTTTGCATTATTCTGTGTACTTTGACAGGTCTTGCAGCTGAGATCTGATGACTGCAAAGCGTGGAGCAACATCTAGGAGAAAGGACTTCAAATTAAAGGTAAGACATCTGGTGACTCGATCCTTAATAAGATCTAGGAAAGTAGCTTATAGCCTGTACTATTTCTTCTAGACTCACATTGAGCTAGGGAGATTCGGCTCGTGTCCGCTCGAGTGGATTGTACGTCAAACAACATTTGGAACATCCGATGTCAACCTGGTAAGGTTCTCATAGACATCCTCCATCTCTAGGATGGCATCATGCATGGCTGGGGCTATTGGTGGTGCCTCTCCTCTCCTCGCGAGAAGTGAAAATCCCACCAGTCGTGAAGGGCCCACATCTACACACACATGTTATTAACTCATCAACACTACCCAAAAAAATTATAAATACACAAAATGGAAAATACAAGGCTCATTGTTCTTACCGATCTCTCCCCACTCTGCTCCCTCAGGCAACACTAGGTCTCGATCCTCCCTAAATTTCGTACCACTGTACGGATAGTCCTCGATCATGAGCAGCTAGCCTTCCATCCAGGTGAAGAATACAGAACCATACCCGATGATCGGACCCCCACCACCATGGCAGGCCATCACCTCCATCCATTGAGCCATGTGAGGATCCTTGGGATCCCTGTCATCCAAGGTCACCTACGAGCGTAAGAGAGGGGCCCGCTCTAGCAAGAAGGAGATCACTATTGATCTATAGCCGAACTGCTTGAGCTCACCACGCCGACACTTGGTTAGTTGAGCTCGAAGGTTGGTGAGGAGTCCCTCACACCAGTTAAACACCTTTGGAGACATACAGTCCTCCGCATATAACATTTGGGACTTGGTAGCCAAATGAGCCACTTGGCTCCTTGCTATCCTCACTATAGTGAAGAGTATAACACGCAATGGACGATCTCGCACCTATTTAATGGGAATTTTCCCACCAGAGGCACGGGCATGTGGAGTACAATGTTGGGTAATCAAGTCGTCCACCGTCCGGTCACTTCCTCGTGATCCGGTGAGAGACACGTTATCCCCCCTCTGGGATAGTCTTGTCAATAAATAGATGTCATCAACATGTATAGTCAATATATGCTCTTCGATCATGAAGTACTGCTGCGCTACATCCCAACTCCGGAGCATGTGCTCCAGTAGTGGGAATTGGGCCCTCATGCCCTGGACCTGGAAGAACTTCAACAACCCACAGTTTTTCAATGCCTCCACACACAATGGATCATTTGTTGCTTGTACATATTCCACTTCATGTTCACGCTCACACCATTCTAGCACCATGGTGAAGGACACAAACCTGTCAAAGGAAGCATTTAAACACCATTAGAGCTCACCCAAACCATCAAATTTTTTTCTTGTGGGCTAGGTTTGATTTTGGAGATGGACGTTTCCACCGTCGCACCCCATCTTTGATGACGGGGTGACATCATCGCAAGACATCCTTATGGGTTTTGCGACGACATGAGTTCGTCGCAGTTCCCGTAAGGGAGACATGCGACGACCCGAGGGTGCAAAATCCCCTCACAAATCAACCCAAAAACCTAAAAAATAGACAAAAAATGAAATTGTAAACCACTAGAAAGATGCTAGCTGAGATTTAGGTTTACCTGCTCCTGATGGTATGCGAAATGGTTAATTGTAGCTCCGACAATCGACGGATGAAAATCTGCTCCTGTCACATACCTAAACTCTAGACATTTTATGTTATGCAGAAAACATTATGCTTTATTTTTATTGTAAAGGATTATGACTATTGACCAAGTGGGGTCATGGATGACTGTAATTAATTACTTTGAATATTTTATTATTAATAAATAAAAGTGGAGACAAATATCCAAAGGAGACTGTTGAATGAGTGTTCACTAACCCACTAGGATGAATGGACTGGGGTGGAGAGCAAACTGACACTTGGCAGCATCCTCAACTCACTTCTAACTGTTACGGGGGGCAACTTACCTACTTTGATGGTCATGTTCCTTAAGAAAGTGGAACTGAGCAGGTGGCTCATTTACTAAAACAAACTCACCAAAGACCTAGGCATGCTATTTATCTATCCATCAAATTTAGTAGGACGCTGTTTTATTATTACCTTATGATAATTTGTGAGGACAAGAGATTTGATGAGGGGAAAGTTAGAAGTGTTTGAGTGAAATAAGCTTGCATTCTGAACTAGTGCAGCCACATTGTTGAGTTCAATATTGCTAAAGGCAGGAAGTGCTACTGCTAAGTTGCAAGAGAATTTATTCTATTACTCCACACAGCATCTTCGTCCTAGTGGTTCAGTGAACAGGCTCGGGGGTCCTAAGGCAAGTAGCTTGGCTGGCTTTAGGAATTGGTTGGGTGGAACGGGCTCCTTTGGCTGTTTTTTTCTTCTTCTACAGTCTCCAGGTTCATATTGTGTTATCTTATTTACTTTTGTCAAAGTTAGTAAAATAAACCTAAATGTTTTATGTTATCAGTTCTGCTATTAAATCTTAGATATTCTATACTGTTAGTGAATATTTTTACTTCTTTAATTTATAACTGTTAGGATAAAATGCCTATGATTGATGTAGTTAAATGATAGAATGATTGGATAAAATTACTTTCATGCATTTTTCCACACACTGGATACAGTGTCGTACTCTAGTAAAGGAAAGGATATTTAGAATAGATCAGAATGATCTTTTGCAATGAATAAATTTAAATGATTTATTTTATAAACAAAGCTATATTATTTCAGTACTGTACTATTGTTTCATTTCAATAGGCATCTTAGAATTTGAAATAGAAAATACCAATACTCCAAATATTTCATTGTTGTGCTTAACATTAAAACCCTATCTTTTTATTATAACAACATAACCTTCTAAGTAATTCATTTTCAAACTATAGTAGAAATAGTATGTAAAACCAAATAATTTACTTAGAGACTCTTCCAGAATTATAAAACTCACTGTTTAAATATTAACAAACTACTCGTATAATTTTGTACAATACAGAGATACAGTCAATTTTCAACAAACTACTGTATAATTATCTATCTTCATCGAAACTCATAGTATAGGTATCTTATAACAAAATGAAGTTAATAATGTATCATAAAAATACAAATAAAATACATTATACACTTCTAGCATTAATACATCCTATCATTGAAAGTTTCCATTTCAAACTAAATATATATACAGGATATATAGTATCCTTGAAATCTCTGTGTTGCCCAGGGTTCAAACCCTTTAGTGTAAAGCTCTTCGTAGCTTATCAAGTTTTGATTTCATATATTTTTCTTTTGAAAACAAAGAAGTATAACACACTTGGGTTCGAAACCCTCTATAACTTCGGTTTTACAAAATGCTTGTTTCGGCATTTTAACCTTAACAAGATTTCAACCCAACCATTATGGCTGGTGTATTACAATCAAACCTAAACTTAAATAATATTCAAAGTACATTGACAGGCTCTGCCCTCAATATTCTTTTAACCTTCAGACTTTTTAAATAGTATTGGAATGCCAATTTTACTCTACGACTGTCATTCATATTTTGCAAAACCGTGTTCCTATTTATGCTTTTTAAAAATGAAAACATTATTATGTTTGGTCCAGGGTTCAATTCCCCACATTACTTTTATAATTGAATCGGTTTCTAAACAAAACTACCCAGTAGGGTTTCCATAATAAAATAGCTTAACCATTGCCAAATAATAATCTGAATTGTAAGCCAAACTTTTCAAGTACAAACAATCTTTATATTTAAAAAATTTCAAAACAAACACCATACTGTAACAAAGGAGGTCATCGTGAAACCGATGGAGAGCTATAGCTCAAAGGTTAAAAAGAACCTTAAAAACAAAATGTGCCTTATGTCTTAGATTAAGAACAACCAAGTTTGAACACATTCGAATCCTGACGAAACATAAGTTTAAACAAATCAACTTTATGCTAAAATGATAGAAACTTGCTTGGTGTCAAGTGCTTCGCTATAATGGATACCCTTGGGTTGTCTCCGAGGCTTACCAGGGCCCATTCAAGAGTTTCCAACCCCTCTCAACCGGTTGCAAACATTGTTGAGAAAAGGTCACCTGCCCATAAAACATTATGACTTTGGGTTAAATGTAGAACCAAGTAATAGATGCAACAGAGGCAAAATTTAAACAAAACTTTGAATGCTAGAAAAGTAACTAAGACTTCACCTGCTGAAATTGAAGCATGATTGAGTACTCAGGCTTCTTTAATGCTTACAATAATAGTTGTAGGTTCCAACACAAACACCGAAAGGAGCTAAAAACCTGTGTAAACTGCTCATGATGAGGTATTATTGAGTTTCTACCTTTTTACATGCTCTCGTAATAGTAGAGGGTTTCGCCTTCTAACTCCCATTAGATATGATACCAGTGCAGAGTACAAAAACCGTCAAAAACTCTTTTAACCTCTACCAAAAATTGGTCTGGGTATCGAAACCCCGAGATACCATAACAAACGTGGTAACCCTGTACATTAACACAACTGCAAATAAACGATGATGGCCATCGTGCAGTTAACATGGTCATGCCATCGAATCACTGGAAGATAAATTAACAAACCTTGAGAACCAGAGAGCCTGTCGGCCTCGTTCTCCACTCTCGAATGCAAAATGAATGCTACAAGTCCTCATCCCAGTGAGCATTACATGGTGAATTTGGGGTTTAACACAAAACCCAATACTGGCTAGAGATCAACAATGCAGATCAAGCCACCGAGACATGCCAGCTTTTGGCTCACCAACTTCATTAATTTGCATTAAACCCCAGATCTTCCAATGTAGGAATACTTTGCCAACACATATACCACACATACAAATGCATGCATAGTTCAATGCATAGCATTACGTAGAAAGTGGATCGCCACCCTCGTCCAAGGATTATCACGTGTAGGTCTGCCACGAGTGCTGCCAGCAGGAGATCCACCGAAATACAATTTATTGAACCATTAATTCATGACCACCGTTGGTGAACCTGCCAACGCACGTATTCACTAATGTGATTATTAACATACATACTTTTAATGCATAGTTTAGGAAACTTAGAGTTTAGGGTTCGTAATGCTATGGCAACTAATCCATATCACTTTGTAGACAAGGCTTAGGTGCTTTAGTCTTGATGCATATAGAGTATGCTTTTAGAACATGCACATTAACCCTAACCATAACTTTTATATCGCATTATGAAACATAAGGTATAACATGGGTGTAAATATATAGTTTGGTTGGATTGTATTCAATAGATTATTTCTATAGTTTTGGATGCATTATAATGTAGGATTACTACAAGGTGATTTCCCATAGTTTTAGGATAGAGTAGACTATAACTTGATTTTTACATTATACAAAATCATACATAAAAATACAAATTATATGAGGTCTAATATAAGATACCTGAGTAGAATTGCAGAGCAGATATTCTTCTACATATTCATAATGATAACTTAAAAGGCCAATATAGTGCTGTAAGATAAATTGAAACACTTATGAAGGCTGCTTTTGGAAATTATCTGTCTTACCTGTTTATTGCAAATAGAATTTAAGAGCGTTAGCTAGCAATAGCTAAGTAAGCCTCGGGGCTATTCAAGGACCCCTTCATTTCATCAAAACGAACATTTAGTTTAAAGAACCAACATTCATATCATAGAACTTAAGTCAGGTATCATGCTTTTAAAACATTCAAAATTCTAATGCAAGCAATGTAATTCTTGAAAACATTCCGACTGTTGAATGATGATAAAAGAACAAAACAACCTTTATAAAAACACTAGGTAAAAGCAGTGACGACAGATGTTGTGGTACATAAGAAATGTAATACATTTAGTCTTGATGACAGGTTATAGAAGTTCTCGTTGTTAAGCATTACTTTTATTTTAAAACTTAGATGTGTTATAAGTTAACATTTAATACTTCCGCATAGTAATCACAACAGTTTATGCTACTTGAAAATTTTAATTTTTAGTGATTTTTCGGGGATGTTACATGTGGTATCAGAGCACAAGTTCAAATACTAGGCCTGAAGTGGCTCATGCGCGCAAATGGAAATCTATAACAGAATTACAAATTACTGATTTAAATTATTTTTGTTTTCAGTTTCAACATTTTATAAATTGAGTCTACAGGTATGGAACGACCAACAGAGTTGGTTGAGGACAGGTCCCTTAATAACGAACAGATTAATAATGAACAAGAACACATTAATACAAAAAATTTATTCATCGAATTGAATGATAATTCATCTGAATTATTAAGGACTGTAAAAGATTTAAAAATCGAGATAAAAATGTTAAGGAAGAAAATGAACTAATCCTGAAAGCTCAAGAGGAGCTGAATCAAATCCTGCCGAATAATCTTCATAAAAATGATCAAGATAAGTAAACAAAAAATAATGTTGAATTTGGAAGAATGTCCTATCAACGTAGGGATTAAAAGGTAAAATTGACTAATTATGACACCAGTTCATCGTCTAAATTTGAGGAAAGGGCACACAGGAAAAAGCATAAGTATTCTAGTGATAGTAGTGACATTGACTGCTACAATAAGAAAAAGAAGTACAGGCCCTACGAAGAAATTTCTAGCGAGTTTAAAAAGATCAAACCACCAACTTTTAATGAAGAAACAAAAAAGAGAGAGACAGCTGAAGCATGGCTGTCCGGTATGAACAAGTATTTCCAGATTTATAACTATTCCAGTCATCTAAAAACTAAAATGGAAATTTATAGCTTAACTGGAAAAGCAGACATTTGGTGGCAAGATCTGAAATGAGTACAAGGTTTTAAAGATAAAAGTGTAAATTGGAGTAATTTTAAGAAATATTTTAAAAGGAAGTTTCTGTTAGAGTAGTATTATGAGGAATGAGCTAAAGAGTTTTATGAGTTAAATCTAGGTTCCATGGATATGAGAGAGTTATGTAGTAAGTTTTTAAATTTACTAAGGTATGTGTCTTATATCATTGAAGAAAAGCCTAAGGTGCAGAGATTTCTGAGCTGTTTACCCTCTCATTTAAAGGACAGGATTGAGTATGTGTAAAATTAGTCACAACAGATCTAATGAACAAGTAAATCAATCACAACAGATGAACATAGGAAATATGGTGTAAAACTGTGCAAAACATGCATCAGTGCTCAATATCCCAATGGGGGTGAATAATTACAATACAATACAGTAACAATGATTGAGCAATTCGAATTGACTAAGGAGGTCATTCGAATCACTGAATGGAGTAGCTTGATTCCAACTAGGAGTCCTCATCATCAATAAGTGATGGTCATCAATACACAAGAACCAGTCATCCAGGTGTCAATATGATTCTAACTGAGTGTAACATGTGTAACTGAAGTGTGTATCACTGATATAGGGAAGTGGGCTCAGTGGAGGGCGGATGGGAGGCTAACTGAAGTCAGAACAAGTCATCTAGTCAATCTGGAGGTCCAATGGAGTGAAACAATCAGTCGAGAGTGAAACTAGCCTCAAATCAGGGAGAATAGGAGCTAACTGAGTGTAACTAAAGTGGAACTGCAGTGGTAGGTGAAGAAGTACGCCCTTCTCTGGCAGTAGGTGAGAAGTGGGCACCTTCTTGACGAGGAGGGCTAATGAACTGATGTAAGAAGCTCTCGGGTGCTAGAATAAGGTGGCTAAGGTGCTGGAGGCATCAACCTGGTGACTGGGATGCATGCAAAGTGCATGCAAACCCTAGAATTTGCATGCAAACCCTAATTGCATGCAAGATCGTGAAAAAGATGATGTGGATATCCAAACAGTATGATGTTCCTCGAAGTCTTTAAGAGGCCATGAGGAAGGCGAACATCTGTTATGAACATAATAAGAAAAGAGAAGGCATACCAAGCTGGAAAGCAAAAATGCCCAATAACTTTGAACAAAGGAAGAAACAGTTTTCTTTTAATCATGACTTTGGTAATAATAATTCACGTAATTACTCTAACAGAAAGTTTTCAGGAAATAATGCAGCAAGTAATACACAATCAAAATTTATAGCTGCAAGAAAAAGTGAACCACCTAAAAATTTTGTTAAAAATAATGAACAGAAGGAACCTGTTAAGTGTTGGGACTGTCAGGGACCTAACTATGCGTCAAACTGTCCACTCAGAAAGAAGGCTGTCAACAACATCCATACTATACAAGAGGAGGATACTGTTGGTGACTTAGAGAGAGAGATGCCCATGATAAATGCAGCATTGGAGAATAGACAAGCTGATCATCAAACTTCCATGGTTGAAGTGGAAGGTATACTGAAAAATAAACCTATTTCTATTTTGATTGATCCAGGGGCAAGTCTTAGCTATATTTCACCTGATTTAGTTAAATGTTGCAATATGAAAGTAGATAAGTTTGATAAATCAAGGTTGGTTCAATTAGCTACTGGCACGAAAAGAAAAGTGACTGATTTTGTAAAAGAATGTGAATTACTGATGAATCAATTTCAAACTCATGTTAAGTTGAATGTGTTACCTTTGGGGTCTTACGATGTTTTGATTGGAATGGACTGGTTGGAAAAGCATAGAGTAGTGTTAAATTGCTTTGAAAAGACTTTTACTTGTTTAAATGATTCATTTGAAACTGTAACTGTAAAAGGGATTCCTAGAAAGATATTTGTTAGGCAAATTTCTGCATTACAAGTTAAGAAAGCTGTTCGAAAGGGGTGTAAGTTGCTTGCTGTAAATGTAATTAATAATGAACAGTCCACTAATGAAGATAAGTTAAAGCTGGAAGACATACCCACTCTTAAGGAATTTTTTGATGTATTCCCGGAAGAAATTCCAGCACTACCTCTAAAAAGGGAACTCAATTTCACCATTGAGTTAGTACCAGGAGCGGTACCGAACTCAAAGGCTCCTTACAGAGTGAACATTTTGGAACTTAATGAACTTAAGTCACAACTTAAAGAACTGATTGATAAAAATTATATAAGACCTAGTGTGTCTCCATGGGGAGCACCTGTAATTTTTTGTTAAAAAGAAGGACGAAACTATGCGTTTATGCATAGATTATCGTCAGCTAAATAAAATGACCATAAAGAACAGATATCCTTTGCCCCGCATTGACGATCTATTTAATCAACTATGCGGTGCAACGATATTCTCTAAAATAGATTTAAGGTCGAGGTACCACCAAGTCAGAATTAAAGATGAGGACATCTTTAAGACTATGTTTAGAACTCGCTATGGACACTACGAGTTCGTGGTTATGCCTTTTGGGCTGACCAACGCTCCAACAGTTTTCATGTGTTTAATGAACAACGTATTACATAAGCACTTGGATAAATTTGTAGTGGTTTTTATTGATGACATTCTAATTTATTCTAAGACGAAAGAGGAATATGATGAACATTTAAAGATAATTTTACAAGTGTTAAGGGAACACCAACTTTACGCTAAGTTCAACAAATGTGATTTTTATAAAGATAAAATACAGTACCTAGGGCATGTGATATCCAAGGATGGAATTGCAGTAGACCCAGATGAGATAAAAGCAATTAATGAATGGCCTTCCCCGAAGGATGTAACTGGAGTACGATCTTTTATGGGAATTACAGGTTACTATCGTAAGTTTATCAAGGGATTTTCTAGAATAGCAAATCCTATAACATCTTTACAAAAGAAAGGTAGGAAATTTGTATGAGATCAAAGATGTGAAGAAAGCTTTAAGAGACTAAAAGAGTTATTAACAACAACACCTATTTTAAAAATTGATGATACTAACAAGGATTTCATAGTATGCAGAGATGCATGCAATGACGGACTTGGCGGGGTCTTAACACAAGAAGGTCACACGATTTCATATGAGTCTAGAAATTTAGAGATTAATGAGAAGAACTATGCAACTTACGACCTTGAGTTAGCTGTTGTAATACATGCATTAAAAATGTGGTGACATCATTTAATTGGACGAAAATTTATTTTAATGACTGATAATAAAAGATTAAAATACTTGTTGGATCAACCGAATCTGAACGCAAGGAAAGCTAGGTGGCTAGCTTTCCTTTGCAAATACGATTTCAAGATTCAACACATTAAGGGAAAGGAAAATAAGGTCGCTAATGCATTAAGCAGAAATGTAAAAGTAAGTTTTGTTTCAACAATCAGCACATATAAATCTAATCTGGAAAATCAGATTAAGGAAAGAATCAAAATGGATGAAAAATATCAGAATTGACTTAATAAAATTACCGAAGATAACGCTGAAAATTCTATAAAAGATTTCAGAATTGATGAAAGAGGGTTTTTGCTGTATAAAAACAGACTTTATGTGCCTAATGTTGCTGAAATTAAGTTGCCGATTTTAAATGAATTGCATAAAAGTCCATACTTAGCACATCCTGGTTACCAAAAGATGATAACTATGCTGAGAAAAGATTATTATTGGCCATGTATGAAAAGTGAAGTAGCTGAATATATTGCTAGGTGTATAGAGTGTCAGCAAGTAAAGGATGAACACCAATACCCAGCTGGATTATTGCAACCACTACCTATTCCAGATTGGAAGTGAGAAGTAATTAGTATTGATTTTATTACTGGGTTACCTAGAAATCAGAAACATAATGATTCCATCATGGTAGTTGTGTAAAAGCTTAGTAAAGCAACCCATTTTATACCTGTTAAGACAACTTACAAGGCTGCTAACATTGCTGAAATTTTTATGAAGCAGATTTTTCGTTTGTATGGTATTTCAAAATTTATAATTTCTGATAGAGACTCGAAGTTTACAGGAAATTTTTGGAAATCTTTATTTAAGGGTTTAGATACTACTTTAAATTTCAGTACTTCATTTCACCCACAAACAGATGGGTAGACTGAAAGAGTTAATCAAATTCTTGAGGACATGTTAAGAATGCATGTTAGAGATCAACCTGGTAAATGGGAGGATTATTTACATCTTGCTGAATTTGCTTATAATAACCATCTCCAAGCTTCAACAAAGCTTAGTCCCTTTGAAATTTTATATGGCAGAAAATGTAATACTCCTATTTCTTAGAGTAATCTAGTTGATAGGTAAATGCTAGGACCTTATTTGTTAAGAGAAATGGAACTAACCATGAAACAGGTTCAAGGCAATTTGAAAATTGCACAAGATAGATAGAAAAATCAGGCAGATCTAAAAAGAACTCAGAAAGAGTTTCAGGTTGGTGAACATGTGTCCTCAAGGTAAAACCTAAGAAGAGTTCTCTAAGATTGGGAAGCTGTGCTAAATTAGCACCAAGGTACTGTGGACCTTTTGAAATATTGTCCAGGGTAGGACCAGTGGCATATCAGTTGGCATTGCCACTGAATCTTAAAGTACATAATGTATTTCACATCTCTCTTTTGAAAAAGTATGTGCATGATGCTACTCATGTGATTAATTGGAATGATGTACAAGTGGAACCAGAAGGAGATTTTCTGGTGGAACAGGATTGTATCCTTGACAAGAGGAAAATTTTGCTTCGTAATCATACCATTGGACAAGTTAAGGTGCAATGGAAGCACCTTAGTCTGGACGAAGTTGCTTGGGAATTGGAAAGTAATATGCGAGTGGCATATCTAATGCTGTTCCAGGAGGAACAAGAGGATGATGAATAAAGTAACATCAAGGATGATGTTCGAATCCAAGTCCACTTATTCACACTTGTTAGAATGTACTAGGTACCTTGGGCCCCATTTTCATTATTGGTGGGCGCCCTCGCGTTTGTTAACGGTATACATCAATGACCGGTAATCAAACGGTACTCCCCATGTTTGACTTCATCTCATTTATTCACATGGATAGGGTTCATACCTTGGGATGTTTTGGATGAAGACCTTGGGACTATAATAACATCATCATATTTATGTTATTACCCAATTTGCGGAAAACTGAGCCACACTCATTTTTGGATCTTAATGAGACATAGATTCAACTTGTTGTTATGTCTATGATCTCCTATTTTGGACATGGATCCACACTTGTATTTCAGTGGTCATGCTATATACATCTCCCAGTTATGTATTGGAGATTATGTTCTGTCATACTGAACATCTATTTTATGTCAAGATTGTAATTGATCGCTGACCCTGGTTGTTGTTTTCAGGTACTTTTGTGACTTCGTCCTGTGGTTCCTTGCTTCTCCTCTGACTTGGATTGTAATGTATTTCGACCATCATTTCCCTCTGACCTCACACATTAGGGGGCATCTGTTATAGGTCAAATCAACACTTCTCCGTCCGTGATCACATTTCTCTGTCAGTCACACAAAAGGACACTATGGATGGAAGAGCTAGATTAACCTTAGATGACTTAGTTTTGAGATCCCACATCTTCAGCTAAAAACCTTATTTTTTCTGCATATTTCATTGGAAAGCTGTGACTCTAATAATTGACATCGAGCGGGTCATGTGCGGGTCCTAATATTGAAAACCCGTGAACATCACTTAACTATTGCATTCACGAGTTGCTAAGAGAAGTATCCGCACACCATTCAACTGTTTCCTAGTGTCATATTCGCAGGTATCTTAAGATGAAATTGAAAAATATATTAAGGATACGAATTAGGATTAGTTGAGTTTTGTATTGTAACTCCCCCAACTTCCCAATTCAACTGCCTCATGAATCTAACTTCCTTCCTTGGCCATAAATACAAGAGGAAGCCATGAGAAAGAGGCCAACAGAGAGAAAGCTATTGTTATGCTGAAGGAATTCCAAGTTAAGAGAGGAGAAGGAGCCCAGAACTTGGTTGCAGAAGTGCTTGAAGCAAGATTAGGTATATCAATTGTATTTTGTTGCATTTATTTGACAATAAATATTGAGATACTCTTCCCATCCCAATAGAGTGTTAATTCTATTGAATTTTGATTATAATTAATGTTATATTGTTTTTCAATATCATTATATGTTTATAGTCAAATCGTTTTGAGGAAGGTTTGTGTTTTTTGAAGATATATTGTTGTGGAGATTGGGAGAAAAGATAGGACCAACCACCATAAATAAGGTACTCTTTCCTAAACCCTAATCTCATTTGTTTACAATAATGAATGTAAGACCCTATGTATCTATCTGTCATCCCCATGTACGTTGGTAGCATCTATCCCCTGCTATAAGGTAAAATCCCTAACAACACACACCGACTTGAAAGTGTTGCTTCTCAGGATCCCAACATCGAATCAAGTATTCTAGTAACTGCACTTGGGTTCTCATGCCTTGTATGTGGAAGTATTTCAGTAACCCGCAATTACTCAATGCATTCATGCATTAAGGGTCATTTTCCACTTGGGAATCATCTAATTTATGCTCACTTTCATGCCACTGGACCATCTTTTCCACCTAAACTTGTCCAAACATCAACAAGACACTCATTAGAAGTGGATCCAACTACCCAACCCCTCAATTTTTGGCTTGTGCATGAGTTAATGGAGGCATTCGGCGTTAGCATACCCTGTACATACAGACAGGGCACCATTGACGCACGACATCCCCACGGGTTTGGCGCCAAGAGGCCCTTGGCACACATCCCGAAAGGGAGAATTGCACTGGGATGAGGGCACAATTTCCCCCATTCACACAGGCCAAAAACTGGGAAATTGGAAATAAAAATCAAATCTACTCCAATGAAATTGTAAAGGGAAAATTTTAGGGTTACTTGACATTGACGGATCTACAAATGGTTGAACGGAGATCCTGCAATCGACACTTGAAAAATGGATTCAAAATGGTATTTTCACCTCTCAATTTGGTAAAAACCAAATAGTAACTAGTTTTTACTATTTACCCCTATTTTATATATTGGAAAAGGAATATTCTTTTTTGATTTATTATTTTTGGGTTATTTTTCTAGAGTTGGGATTATTTTTGTGTCGATATACCTAATTGATCATTCTGACCTAGTTTTTGAAGTCTACAAGTGAATTAAAGTGTCTAGTTTAACTTTTGATCGTGATTGTGGTTATTCTACGCTTGTTACCAGGTGTGAAAGACTCTTCGAGCGTTTTTGTGTTGTTATTCCGCTCATGAAAACTGGATATGAATGACACCGAGCATACTCTTTGTTCCTTCTCATGCTCATAAAACGATGAGAATAAGTTACCGAATTATCATTTATCACTTTTTCGGGCTCGTAAAACTCCCACGAAAAAGTGACCCCACAGGAGTCTCCCTTTAAGGTCTTTTCAGGCTCCCTAAATATGAAAAGATTGCCAAGCGAACTTGATGCTTTCACGCTTGTAAAAGTATTTGAATGATCGTGTTTCTGGTGGTAGTTTACCCCTTTTTTAGACTAGAAGGAACTATTTACGAAAAAGGAGAACTCCAGCCAATCATGACTTGAAGAGTTTTCTGTCACGTTGTTTTATCCTTTTTCGGGTGAAGAGACTAACTTTTACGAAAAAGAACCTTTGGAGTCTTCTTTAGTTCTTTTCAGACTCTCCAAACATGAAATGACGCCGATTTTTCCTTCTTTGGAATTGTTAAAAGCTAACATAGAAGGGCCCGTTTTGGGACCAACCCCTCCTATCCTAGGTTCATAAAATATTTGGGATTGGACTCATCTGATGGATGAGCTATACCGAACATCTGTTTACCCTCCTCAAGCTCGTTAAAAAATAAAAGAGGCACTCATCAATCATGATGGGGAAAAGAAAAGATTTCGTGTTACACTATAATTTACGGCAGTACATAGTCACTCTTGAACATGGCACTCATTTGCATATGCATTCAGTACTTGGGTAATCCGTTTGTCTTCGAGTCGCACCGATTCTGTGAGTCTTGTTACTCCTTTGGGTCATCTAGATAATGTTTCCATCATCAGTTGCATTAGGGGGTTGGTATCATTCTCGTTATGTCAATACTGCCAAGTCATGCCATGCCCATGTTCAAGAGACAATTTTCATTTACTATCTGCAGTCAGTTTACATTCAATCATGTCAGTCTTCCTTGAGTTAGTCTCACACATTACTGTCCGATTCACTCCAACATCTGTGATCGTGTTTTGTGTCGATGATGGGGGATTCATCATGGCTCTCCTTCAATGGATTAATCCTTGTTGAATTCAACTCATCATCCATGGATTGAATCTAAAAACCAATCAAGTACCTTAGGCTTGCATGCCTCAATGGCAGGTTACCTTGCTTTCAACATGAGTTCACATCATTGGCTCTTGATTGAAATATTCCATCGATTGTTCGACCTCAACTCATTGATTCACATTTAATGGTATGCACTATGATACCTTGGCAATCATTGACATCAATGGTGATTTCCCTAGCGCTTGTTAATGGTATACATCAATGATTGGTCATCAAGTGGTTTCTACCATGTTCGACTCCAAGACATTTGTAATCAAATGGTTAGATTAGTATCATCGCGGGTTTAGCTTGAAGACCCTGGGAAAATCATATCTTACCCAGGTTGCGATGGATATTGTTTGAGTCGTAATACACGTATCCACATTTGTATTGGTCGTGGTTGTGTTATCATCTCATCATGGATCTACGATTCACCAAATAGCCATGATTGTGTTCAGTCAGTCCCTACTACCATGGATCTGCAATGTATTGGTCGGCATCCATGTTATGAGTCATGTGAGACTAGTATCTCATAGTCGGTTGTACTGCAGTAGCTTCTTCCGTCCAACAAGTCCTTGTCGTCAATCCTTACAAATCATTTCACTTGTATTATTTTACCAGCTTCATGCTTTCGGGGGCATTCTGTTATACCAAAATCTTGTCATAATGAGCCATGTATCAACTCAGTGCCTTAATCCCCGAAGTTTCTCTGGCTAGAACATCATTGAGCAAGTTGTTGACCTTGTTTTCCACCTTTCCTAGTGATGCTGGCGCATCCTGCTTCCTAGCAAGGGGCCCCAAACCTGGTTGGCTTCTGATGCACACTAGCATACTGCGCCATTGGCTCTTTATGACCTCATGCAAGATGCAACAACCCTTCCTGGCGCCTATTTTCTTCAGGCAAAGTGTGCCAGGGTTGGTTAGATTGGATGAAAAGGGGCTTTGAGTGAATTATCAAAGTTGGGTGACATGGATACCTATCCCTAATTGGTAGGAACAACTGGTGTTCAGTTGCTATCCTAATGGGAAGATCCCTTAGACCTCTCCCCCAAATCCTCAACCTACTATATCCTCTTATCCTTATAAATAAGACCTCTCTCTCCATTGAGAAGGGAGGAAGGACTATAGTGCTTACATGCTGGTGGAATTACCCTAGGTTATCCCTATTCATCTCTTAGGAGACACACACACCCTTTGGAGGCTTGGATTGGACTATTGGAGGAAGGTTACAATGTTAAGGCTTGGGTTGTAATCATCACTCTTCTATGTATTTCCCATTTATTTATAGTAATATAATCTCTTTCCATAAATGTCTTTGTGTTAATGATATTTAGAGCTTTCTTCCTTAACTATTAGCTTAGATCATGTAGTGTGTAGATGTTCTTTTACTGTTTGTTTATATCTATATGCTTGACAAGGTTTTGCAGCTCTAGATATGAAGACCATAGAGCTTGGAGCGACAAAGAGGAGAAGGATTCGTGAATCTAAAGGTAAGGCATCTATCTACTTTAATCTCTAATTGATCTAAGAAAGCAGATCTATATTATGTATTCATTTGTTCTAGATCCACCTGGACTAGGGAGATCACACTCACGTCCGCTCGATTAGATTATCCATAAACAAAGCTTGTCCTTGATTAAGTTGTTTTAGTTCAATCTACACATTTTCATTTGGTGCTAATGGCATATTTTCTTCTTGTTGATTCATAGCTTCAAGTTGATTTTCATTGTTAGGATAATTAATACTCCATCCTTGTCCTAAGCATTATTTTCCTTTTCCTATTAGTTGATGATGTAATTTCCCTCTAGTGATGTGCATATGTACTCTAGGACCCATTAACCACCTAATGCCCTATGCATGCATCATTTTAGGACCACCAGAGTTAGTTCTCTACATTTTAGGAGCCAACTTAGTGATTTGGTCCAGTCCACGTGAGTTAGATGACTCTTGTGGGGGGTTTGTGCTCTGATTGCGATTGTTTGTGATTTAATGTACAATTTCTGAATTATTTGAATTCCAAACTCACTAATGTACCCTCCTTGGTCAGTTAATTGACGATTTCTTCAGGTAACTAGGTTTTGGTTCAGTTGAGTTGAGTTTGGGTCTTCCAGAGTACTCCACTGGTGACAATTCCTATGCTAGATAGACTGAGACTCAAATTCTCCTAGGATATTCGAGTTATCTCTATTGTAACATAATTTTTGACTATATTGATTATTGAATGATTACACACTATTCCGTTCCTATCTAATTTCTCATGCACGATTAATTGTCTGCTCATTTTTACTGCAATTTTCACTGTAATTCATATTTTCTGCTCATTCTTTCTCTGTGAGGTATACTCATTTCCATGATCTATTCTGATTTAGAATTTCACACGGTATCAAAGCTCAGTGAGCCTAGGTTGAGCAGTTGCTTTTAGTAGTGCACTGGAAGGCTCTAGATTTCCACAACAACTCCTGGTGCCATTGAATTGAATTAAATGGATAAATCCTTTGAGGTCTATCCAAGTGTGAAGGATCTAGAAAAAATGTTCCTATTGTCCTAAAGCAGTGCTCAATAGTAGTCTATCTCCAAAATTGAGAATTTTTTGCAGGATTTTGAATATTTTCAATGTAGTAGTAACATCAGTTCAGTTTGTATTCGCTCTAGCAGTTCATATGGAGAATTTGAATGTTCCTCTATCTTTGAGGATCATGACACCCTTCAATTATCTTGATTGGAAGGATGATATGCAGATGGTATTGCGTAACGAGTCATTGTACATGGTCACAATGGGAAAGGAGGTTGAACCTCAAGTAGATTTTGAGTGCCAAGTATCTGAATAGATTGGATGAAGCATTTGGTTTCATGTGTATTCATATTTCTAGAGATCTACTCTTCCACCTTGATGGATTGAAGACTCCAAGAGAGGTTTGCTTGAAGCTTGATATCCTCTTCAAAAAGAAAGATGAGTTGAGGGGCCATATTCTGGAGAATGATTTAGTTGCTCTTCAACCCAACAGTTTCGAAACTATACAAAAATTATTTTCTAAATTCAAATCTTTGGTCATGCAATGCAAACAATGTGGCATTGAGAAGAAGGATGAGCAGTTGGTGCTATCCATTCTAAGCAAGCTTGGTCCAAAGTTTTCCATTTTTGTTTCTACCTTCCATTCAGGGAGATTTTCAATCCCTGGTTGGAATATGCATTCAATGAATCTCTTATCCAAGAACAAGACAAATTGATTCATATGGGAACCTTGAAAGCCTCCAAAAATCAAGCTCTTATGGCTGGAGAGATAAAAAGTGAGAATGCAAAAGGGAAGCAAAAGGGAAAGGAGAAGAAGCAATTTGAACCCAATAAGGATGCAAAGTCTAGTTCATTGGAATGATCCTCCAGCTCCAAGAAGGACAATCAAAATAAATTTGAGAAGACCAAGTATTCCTATTGCAAGAAAGGAGACCATCTAGAGAGTTCATGCATGAAGATGAAGATAGATCAATTGACCAAACTTCTTTAACAACATAATATTTCCCTCCCAAAAGGCGCAAGGGAGTTTGATTTTGGAATTGAGATAGATGATCATGAGAGATGCCATGCACTAAAGTTTGAATTCTCACAATCACAAGCCTTCCTCATAGATTTTGGAGCCTCCAACCACATGGTTGCCTCTAGAGAGTCTTCCTCTTCTTTAGATCTCAATGATGGTCCTGGAAATCAAATGGGAAATAATTCTCAAATCTTAGTTTAAGGGAAGGGCACAATACAACTAGAGCATGGAAAGTTAAAAAATGTTCTATTTGTGCCTTCTTTGTCAACAAATTTGTTGTCTGTTTATCAGATGACTCACACAGGTTCACCGAAGAAAGTTTTCTTTGGTCTTGACGCAGTTGAGATTGCAGATATTTATTCTAGGAAGATTATAGCGAAAGGGGTTGAAAACCATGCCTCCAAGGAATATGAATTCTCTCATTTTTTTCCATACTCTTTGCCTACTCCATTTGCATCTGTTGAAGATCAAAATGAGGTCTTTTCTGATGATCCAGTCTCAGATTCTGAATATGAGGACCAAGATCTTGATGTTGAGTATGAAGTTCAAGCATATCTAGATCCAGATACAACACATGCTCCCAATCCATGGCCAAGGATAATATGGGATCAAAAATTCCTTGAAGTTGATGGGAACATTGTTGGGGATCCATATGACAATAGAAGAACAAAAAATCAGTATCGAGATGCAAACCTTGCACTATTTCATACAAATCCACTTCTCTCAGAGAGGTGTTACATGATGGTGGGGTCTGATCGACAATAATTCAAAGAGACTTGCCATGATGGATCTACAACCAAGTACAAATCTCTATTGATTGACAAAAGGTACTTAAAGGTTCATGATTTGGACTTCAATGAGTCATTCGCTCTAGTAGAAAAGATGGTTTCTGAAAGACTTGTTTTGGCAAATACAACTTCAACATAGTGGGAGGTACATCAAAGGAGCAGATCCAGATCCAGATCTAGATACGACACCTGCAATAATATCCTACATAGGATCATATTTCCTACACTAATACAAAGTCTTTCACTCAAAAGAGTTTTTCCTTCTCTGCTTGGTGTGAAGGTTGTTTGATTTTCCTGTTATTCATTTTTTAGGGGGTTTATTTTTCCCATGAGGGTTTCCCCATTTCCTTAGTTTTCATGAACAATTATTTATTTTTATTATTTATTTGAATGTATGGGTGACATTTGGTCTCAATAACCAGGGCCCAGGATGTCCAAGTTTGGATTAAGGGGGGGTGTTAGGATAATTAATACTCCATCCTTGTCCTACTTAGCATTATTTTCTTTTTCCTAGTAGTTGATGATGTCATTTCCCCCCTAGTGGTGTGCACATGTCATCTAGGACCCATTATCCACCTAATGTGCCCTACATGCATCATTTTAGGACCACTACAGTCATTTCTCTACATTTTAGGAGCCAACTTAGTGATCTGGTTCAGTCCACTTGAGTTAGCTGACTCTTGTGTGGGGTTTGTGCTTCGATTGCCATTGTTTGTGATCTAATGTGCCCTTTTCTAAGTGATTTGCATGCCAAACTCACTAATGTTCCCTCCTTGCTCAGTTAACTGACCATGTCTTCATTTAACCAAGTTTTGGTTCAGTTGAGTCAAGTTTGGGTCTTCCAGAGCACTCCACTGGTGACAATTCCTATGCTAAACAGACTGAGAATCGAATTCTCCTAGGATATTCAAATTATCTCTATTGTAACATCATTTTCGACTATACTGATTATTGAATGATTACACACTATTATGTTCCTATCTAAGTTCTCATGCATGATTAATTGTCTGCTCATTTTTATTGCAATTTTCACTGTAATTCATCTTTTATGCTCATTCTTTCTATGTGAGGTATAATCAGCTCCATGATCTACTGAGATTTAGAATTTCACATTCATCTCTAATAATGTGATTTACATTGTAAACTACAACAATGGAATTTTTGATATCTTCTTATTCTATAGAAATTTCAGGGTGATCTACACAATTTTTAGAAAGATAATCTATAGGAGAAGTAGGAGTAACTATGGGGTTAAAGTGCTCATCAAAATGAAAAACCCTTCCAAATAAAACATCTTTAGAAATCATATCTAATAACCTTTATGCTTTAATATATTCATATTAACCAACAAAAATCAATGCTTAGCTCTTCTTCTCTATAACTTTGTGCTTTTTATCTAGAATTAATGCCCACGCTTGACTTCCAAATACTCTAAAATAAGAAATATTGAGCTCAACATAAATCAAATATTACACCAGATTTATATTAGGCATTGCCTTATGAGGCATATGTTTCTTAATGTAATTTGCACAATTCACTCCTCAACTCAGAAAGAAGGTGCCATGTTCTTGGACTGAACATGCAATTTGCAATCTCTTTCAGTGTCCAATGATTTATTTCAATAACATCACTTTTCTAATGGGTGTAGGTTTTTGGGAATTTGTGATGCAAAGCATACAAAAATTTCAAACACATAAGAAAGGGACACCCGTATTTACACTCAAGAAACCCCTAAAGGGAAATTCTATCCAATCATTCCATTTGTGTGTGTGTATTTAGATTATACATTAGGTCGCTTTATATAATAATGGGTGAAATAAAATCTATGTAGTAATTAGCTATTTAGTTCAACCATCTCTAGAATTATTTCCATAAATATCTCAACTTAATTCTATGAAACCCTCATCCTAACTTCTCTCCTTGTCCTCATTCTAAGTTTGTATTTAATCTTGGTATACTACATTACATTTATGCAACCACATACCTTAAATATTTGTATTCACAACTATGAGTTCTTCCTTCATAGGGAATATAGTGTTGATGTTGAATGCCATGTTCTCTACAAAAATATTTGAATGCATGTTTGACATACTCCCCCCCATGATTTGTGCACATTTTTTTGGTAGAAAGAGAGGACTACTTCTCAACAAAATATTTGAAGTTCTTAAAAACAAAAAAGGCCTCACTCTTGTACTTAAGAACGTACATCAAAGAGAAACGTGAGAAGTCATCGATAAAGGTGAGTGCTTACTTAGACCCTAAAAGTGTGTAAGTAAAAAATGACAAGAGACCGCTATGTAACAACTCAAGAGGTTTGGTAGCATGCAATATCTTACCTTTAAAAAAGAGTATCCCAATGTTGTTTGCCAAGAACACAACCTTGACAAACTCCATTAGTGCAAGAGATATTAAGAATATCAAGCACCAAATCTTGTGTTCTTAACTATTGCAAATACTTGTAGTTCAGATGCCTAAATATTTCATGCTAAAGTCTACTCAAAGAATCATCAAGTGAATTCAAAGAGGAACATAAAGAATGCTCAAAACCAATGAAATTGTACAACTGAGAACTATGTTAAACTCTCCCAAAAGCAACAACAATTTTTGAATTATGTAGTTCTTTAATGACCACATCATGAGAGGTAAAATCCAATGTCTTCTCTTCACTAGAGTGAAAAGATCATAAATAGAGATTAGATTGGAAAAAAAATTGTAAAATAGAGAACATCATTGAGGTAGCTATAATATGATTGCCATGTTCTTGATCCTAAAACATTAAATTGTGAAGAGTTTCCAACTACAATTTATAAATTATTGATATCACATGTGGAAGGAAGTGGTTCATGAGAATGGGTCATATGATGTGAGGATCCAAAAGAAAGTATCCAATTGTTTGAATATGAATATAAATATTGAGAATAAAGTTCTTTCCCTTTACCAGTTAAAGAAGGTTTAGGCACTGAAATTTTGTGTTGCTACATGGCTTCATACAATGCTTCTAGTTTCTTCCATCCTTTGTTTTCCTGATTCCTAAATATGCCACATAAATTGTAGGTTACTCCTGATTTCTTATTTCTCTTGGGGGAACACTCACCAAACTTGGAAGAGGGAGGAGTATAGGATTTTGATTTTTAATAAAGCTTGGAGGAAGAGTTAATGGCTTAGGTAATATTTCTCATATATCTGTGTTTAATTTTGTGCTTAACTTTGGAGGTTTTAACCATAAGAGATGGATTTGTAGATCTATAAAAGAATGTCTAATTGCACAATATTAGATTGTTCCTTGATAAGATGCTCAATTAACATTTCAAAAGAGGGCATTTTAAATATGATCCAAGCGCATTCATAGTGGGGTAAAAACTCAAAAAAATTACCTAATAAGTGTAAGTTTTAAACTTGTTGTAGAGAAGTAAAGCATTCATATTCTTTTAAGCAAAGTAGAGATTATACCACATCATTCACACATAATACATAGAGATTTACCTTGGAAACCCTTAATCGGGAAAAATGACAAAACTTAGAGTTGCACCTCTCGTTTTCTCATATTGATTATTAACCACTCACAATACAAATATAGGTATTCCGCAACATCCGAAGCCCTAAACAGTTAAAATGGGTTAAAAATAGACTCCAATCCCTTAAGCGGGATTAAATTACATATTTTTAGAAAGAACCCCAAAATAGGTCGAAAATAACCCAATTTTTTTTTAACTCGCTTTGCTTGTATCGAAAAATGGGATAACGCCCATT
This sequence comes from Larix kaempferi, assembly GCA_027924585.1. NCBI lineage: Eukaryota > Viridiplantae > Streptophyta > Pinopsida > Pinales > Pinaceae > Larix > Larix kaempferi. Next base: position 5,710,948 of record BSBM01000459.1, on the reverse strand, counting down.
TTCGATATTCGCTTCTCTCGTATAGGAAATGGGATAATGCCCATTTCTGATGTCTGCTTCGGTCATATGGAAAATGGGATAACACCCATTTTTCGATGTTCGCTTTGCGGAAGGGGGAGGGCATCTGCACCCCCCCTAGTGCCACACACAATGCCCATTTCATACAACATAGCACTAGATGGAGGGGATCACTAGGTGCACGGTCAAAGCTCAACCCCCCTTCTCCCCACACACACATGCAAATAATATAACACATACCCAACAATAAGGACCTCTTGAAGCTTAAAAAAAATTATAAATATAGATTATTCCTCTATTTTTATTTTGCCTCAACCTTTTAGAAATTATAGTAGTAACTTGAATTTGGAAAGAAAATATTCAATGGAATAATGCTGATCAGGTATAAGGGATGACAATTTAGCATCCAATTGAAAAAAAAAAATTCATTGGATTTTCCAAACAATAAATGCAATTTGTCCCATTCTATTTTGGTGTTTTGCATTCAGCAACATGAAACATCAGATTGTCTAAGACATGCAATCTAACCAAACCCATTGCTTCATCAAGTTTGTTCCTACATGGAAATATCCAATTTCTTTGTTCAATACAAGTTGTGGTTCAACCAACATTTTCCATAAACCTTTAGATTGCAGAAGTTGTATCACCTTGAGTTTCCACGTGTGATAGTCATTGGGTGTTCGGAACTCAAAATTCCTAGATTCCACCATTTGAACAATAACTATAGATGACAAAAAGAATACTGATACTAAAATGTTCCTTCCAGTCTCCAAATATTTGAAAATTTAGAAAATGTAGCCTCGTTCACAAAACAAAGATGTTAAAGAAAAAAATATGTAGAAATAAGATTATCATAAAACAAATTTGGAGAAATTCTATAATATGTGATACCTAGACATTTAAATCAAAAGTGACAAAGTGAAGATCTAATGCGTGAGATGCCTAAAAATGTGGATCTATGATGAGGAATGGTAGATATAAAACATGGGCATGTAGATATGAAGTATTTGCAATTCCTGTCACGTCCTCCTCATGTATATACTAGTACAATTATCATAGGAATAACATTAAAAACATTGCATGTTCAAATACGATAGTAAATACTTATATTTTTCAATAAATTTTCCCAAGCAACTGGCTATGGAAGAACAACGTTCCACCCAACCATAGGCACTCTGTCCATCACTTTATCTCTTTGCTGCGAGGACACCCCCGAGCTGGTATATGTATCCACTAAGGAGGAACTACACAGGCTCACTCAGACATATACACAGTTGGTTATCAGGTAAAGCTAGCATAACAACTGGGCTTATCAAACAATGCAGATAGATGAAGAAAGATGATGCTAATCCAGTGAGCTCAACCACACAAATACATGCATCTCAATTGGATTTAACTAGTATTGGCACCCACATTACCTACCACATCCTACATAAGGAAATGTTTCTTCTCTACTACACAATCCCTTAGGTGACCCCTTCACTCTAATGCTATTTAGGGTGGGAATATAAAGGTACAAGTTGCTAAACTTTTAGATATTTCTGTTAATATCTGGTTGAGATTTGATCTTTAATTCTTTTAGATGCCTAAACTTGAAATGAAGAGACAATTCAATCACATGAAATTCATACATCCATAACACCAGATATACCCTAGGGAAAATCCTCAAAACTATGAGAACAAAAACCCCATCAATTCTTCTCCGTATAGGGTTGATCCATGAAGCTCGTTCACGATTTTTGGCGAGCGAAGTGCCAAAAATTTGTGTTGCGGACCCTCGATCGAGATCTTTTAAAGACCTCGATCGAGTTATTAAAACCTCGATTGAGGGTTTTAAAAGACCTCGATTGAGGGATTTAAAAGACCTCGATCGAGGGTTGAAACAAGACCTCGATCGAGCTATTAAAACCTCAATCGAGGGATGAAACAAGACCTCAATCTAGCTTTTCAAAAGCTTAATCTAGCATTTGAAAAGCTAGATCTAGCTTTTGAAAACAATAAAAAAGGCCCGCGGCTTGTTTTTTAGGCCCTCGATCGAGGTATTTGCTCAATCGAGGGCTTAAACATACCTAGATTGACGTCTATGTAAAAACCTCGATCGGGGTCATATTTAACCCTCGATCGAGGTATTTTAAATACCTCGATCAAGGGCCTAAAAACAGGCCGAGAGCCCTTTTCACTGCAGAAAGAAGGTTTTTCCTATCTCTCAGAGGCTTAAACTATGTCATTAAATGAACATTAATGGGAGGACTTGATACCATTGGATTCGTTAATGAATCGTCTATCCATATACATAAAATTACAAATTTTTATCTTCGTATGTCTTTTTTTTTTAAATTTATACTATAACTTGCCCTAAAAAACCCTAATTGAGCTCAAAGATAAATCAACAACATTCAAAACACACATCCAAAAAAATTGAAAAAATACACAAGCACTAGAAAAGTGTGTTCTCTTCAAAAGGGTATTTTTAGTTTTGCAAATTATGTAAACAATCAAAATATTTGGTGCACACACACACATGTGTGCAAAATGCGGCTGAAATATTCATTGGTCAGTTTCGAAAAATAATAATAAATATAATTTTTCGAGAAAAATTAAAAGAAAAATATGTAAGCACTGGTGCATTTTGTTTAGATCATGTTCACATATTTCATTTTTTAAAATTATTAGTTCAACATTAAATTATTGTGCACACACACAAACTACATGTTAATTGCTCTTCAAAGTTTTAAGTACACACGTTTCATTAAATGAAAATTTGACATGATAAATGGCATTGGTATATTTCAAAAAAAATATCATTGGAAAACCAACATAATTATCTACTTTTTGTTTTTTAACCGCATGTCAAAATTCATGTGGCAAATATGAGTTTCGAGGTATTTAATTTAATACATGGGTAAAATTTCTATTTTTCATCGTCATATTTGGCCAAAAATAGTTACCCATCTTCATGGAATCACCCTAATATAATATAATGGATAGTAGAGAATGCTTTCTTTTACAACATAGTAGATTGCTTTTGGAAGATAAGAGATAACCAAAACACTCTTAGTGAAGATATGAAAGCAATAGAGAAGAGAGATCAATCAGATGTGTTTTCCAATGTGCCCAACACATCAATAACAAGCAAGAATAATAAATTGCACAAAGAGAAGCGCCTTTCCTTCAACGGAGAAGAGAATTCACTTCACATCAAATTCATCAATCCCTTATAGCATATTTATACATTCTTCTCATGCACCGACTTCTTCTAACTTCATGATGAACTCGCCCTCAGACTGGACGTATCAATCTTGTATCAATAAGTGTGCCTCACTTCTCATGCAGTGCTTTATCTCACTGATCTGTCTCTTAGGATGAACTCACCTCTTAAATGAAAGCTTTCCCACTTAGTTAGGTGGCTAACTTAAGTGTCGCCATGCAAGTGTCGTCTTTTAGTTTAACATAAGTGTTGTCATGCAATAACACTTAGTTAACTAGATCTTCTTTGTTGCTATTTAGTTAACTCTCTTTAACTGATTCTTTCTTGATAACATCACTGTAGTGATCAATTCGATTTATCCTTGATTTACTGAAGTGTCTTCTTTTAGTTTAACTAAAGTGAAAACACTTTAATTAACTAGTCCTTCTTATTTAACATTTAGTTAACTATTATTAACTGAAATCATGCTGATTGATTTACTTATAATGACCACTATGAGTTCTTTAGTTAACTGAGGCATACATTGTGGCTTTAACTGAAGCTTGACAATTCGAGTTCACTTAGCCATCTCCTGATCAATTCGAATTCTCTTTTTCTCTATGCATTTATCTTTATCTCTTTATCATTTACTGCATGGTCAATATGTGCTAACTTTAATTATCCATCACATTACATTATACTAAGAAGAATTATCAGATGTTGTGATCATAGTATATTATTCCAGACCAAATGATCATATGCTAAAGTAATTCACTTTAGAGGTGATCAATCTCTAAAGGAGACTTAATAAAAATATGGTGATCATGGTTAATGATGCATCACACAACATTAAATGCTTTTGACAAGAAAAGCATGACCTTTATACAGAAGTTCCACCTCTATACGGGAGGTTCATCCCATGGATACCTTTATACATAAGGTTCACATGAGAATCATGAGTTGACACACAAGTTTGGAGCCTTGTCCAACAAGACTTTACAACATCATTACTTTGATCAATTACCCCTATATGGGAGAAATAACCTTTACAAGGAAATCAAAGTGTTCACATCTATATGGGAGGATCAATCTTGGTTGCACTAGATTGGTTTGGAGAATGTCTTTGATGTTGTACATTTAACACTCCCTATCAGCGAGGGAGGCATTCTATTCCATACCAAGTTTGTCTCGGAAGTACCTAAACTTCGTCACTGACAGAGGCTTTGTTAACACATCTGCAATTTTCTCATCATTAGCAATGTACTGAAGTTTCACTATACCTTTCTATACCATGTCTCAGATGAAGTGATACTTCATTTCAATGTCCTTTAACTTTTCATGAAACAACGGGTTTTCAAAAAGTATGATGCAACTCTGATTGTCACACCTAATAATTGTAGGCTCAAGCTTTACACTGAACAACCCTACAAGTAGCTTTCTAAGCCACATTGCTTCTCTGTAGGAAACACTCACAACTATGTATTATTTTTTTTTACCCCTCTGGGATACAGAGCCTTGATTCATGCTCGACCAAGATATCATAGTTGATCTTAGGCTACAACAGTAGCTAGATGTACTCTTACGGTCCACAATGCTTCCTACCCAATATGAGTTTGTATAACCAAGTCAACATGACTCCTCCAATGGAGGCATATATGAGTCCATATGAAATTGTACCTCAAGGGTACCTAAGCACATGCTTAGCATCTATCCAGTGTCTATGTCTCGGATCAAACACTAATTGACTCAGAATGTTCATGCCATAACATATATCAAGCCTTGAATGTATCAAGTACATTAGTGAGCCTATAATCCGTCTATACAAAATGGGATCTACTAGATTTGATCCAGATCCTGACTCATGAAGTTTCCTCAAATTGGAAACCATTGGTGTAGTCATAGATTTGCAATCTATCATGCCAAAACTGCGCAATATATCCATATTGTACTTTCATTGAGATAGAAAATTTTCATCTTTTCTTTGCTAGATATCAAGGCCAAGAAAGTAGTGCATTAGACCTAAGTCTTTCATCTCGAACTATGAGGTGATCTCTCTCTTGCACCAAGCAATCATATGTTCATCTCCAGTGAGAAACAAATCATCAACATACAGAACCAATATCAATGGTTGTTTCTTCACTACTTTGAAGTACAAATTTGGATCAACTTCACTCTTACATAAACCTAGTTTTTGAAGGTAGTTATCAATTCTAGAATACCAAGCCCTGGGGATTGCTTAAGACCATATAGAGATTTATTTAGCTTGCAAACATGGGACTCCTTATGATGCACCAAAAATCCTTCAGGATGCTGAATATAAACCTCTTCCTCAACCTCACCATGGAGGAAGGTTGTCTTCACATCCATTTGGTGAAGTTTCCATCCTAGAACATATGCAAGTGCAATCATTGCTCGGATTTTGGTGTACCTTGCCATAAAGAAAAATTTCTCATCATAATTGATGCGTTTTTATGAGAGAAACCTATGGAAATGAATATGGCTTTATACTTCTCAATGCTACTAGCCGCAACATGCTTTATCTTGTAAAGCCACCTAGAATTCACAATGGACTTCCCATTAGGTTTGGGAACAACCTACCAAACATCATTCTTCATTATAGAGTTGTACTCTTCTATCATTACATCTTTCCAAACTTGTTCCTTTGTAGCTTATTCATATGAGGATGGTTTTGAATCATTGATGTGACTCATCAGTGCAACATACCCTGAATATTTGTCAGGTTTCTTGTGCTCTCTGGATGAGCTTGCTGGTGCTCCATGTTTCTCTGCATCTTGTAAGATATCTCGACACCAAGCAAATCTTCTTTTAGCGGGAGGTTCATTAGGTGACCTCTTAATCAGTTCTTCAGGAGCTAGCTAATCTGAGGCATCTTCTGGTTTCTCCCTCTAAAACTCTAAAGGGGGAGAATTAGACTCGAGATCCTCCATCTTTGAATCAAATTGAATCTCTTTCGATATTTTGAAATTAGCTTCCTCATGGAAGGTAACATGCAAGGATAATTTTAGGGATGAAATTTAGCCCATGGGCTATTTTCCCATTTTTTTTTTCAAAAAAAGATTTGCCAATTTGCATTTTTTGAAGCCCCATTTCACCCAATTTTGATGGGGCAAACTTTTTTCACTCTAAAAATTGCCAAATTATTATATAAACTATATAAAATCCTTAGAAATTGAAATAATTTTAGAAAAATATTGCCAAATATTTTATAGTTGACATTTTAAGAATTGGTAAGATTTGCCAAGGTTTATACACTTTTAAATAAGTATGGGTCCTTAAAATTATCCCTTGTAACATCCTGACTGAATTCAATGTGTCTCTCACTAGGTACATATATTCGGTATGCTTTGGATGGCTTGCTATAACCCACAAAGGTGCATTTCTTTCAAGAAGGCTCCATCTTTGTTCTATTTTCTTTAGGTACATAAATGTATATTGGGCTCCCGAAGATCCTCAAGTGTGAGATGTCTAGATTCTCACGGGTAAACACTTCTTCTAGTGTCTTCTCATCTAGAATGGAATCCAGGATTCTATTTTGTATGTACACAATTGTACTGGTGGCTTCTTCCCATAATGAGGTAGACATATCTTGATCATGCATCATGGATTTTTCCGCCTCACACATGGTTCTATTTTTCCTTTCGGCAACCCCATTTTGTTGAGGGTTGTATGGTACCGTTAATTGTCTACATTATCAAACCTTAATGCAAGGATGTGCTTTTCTTTATGATTTTCAATTAGGGATTTAAACTGTTTGAATTTGCTAATATTTTCACTTTTAACCTTCATGAAATAAATCCATGACTTCGTAGAAAAATCATCTATGAATAGTACATAATATAAGAATCCACTCAGGGAGGGGGATGACATGCGACCACATAAATCATAATGTATTTAATCTAAAATCCCTTTAGATCTAGTAGTACTGCTAATTTTTTTTTCTTAACATTATTCCCAAGTGCACAACCTCAACATACACTATCATGCTCAAAATCAAATACGGGCATACCTTTTACCATCTTTTGAAGTTTTGGTAGCGCTTTGTAGTGTATATGTCCAATCCTTCGGAGCCATAGATCGCATGGAATGATAGTGTGGTGAATCATAGCTTGAATGTACTTCTTGGGTACCTTGTGGATTCCTCCCTCTTGAACTACGATCACAGTAGCAAATTCTAGGATTTTGTTCTTTGGCCATAAAAGCGCTTTGTTATCCATGAAGATAACTTGGAAGCCTTTGTCTTCAAGAACCGAAACTGAAAGGAGGTTCTTCTTCAATCCTGGAACATATAGAATTTCCTCCACATGTAAAATATCACCGTTTCTAATCTGGAATGAGGTGGATCTAAATCCTTGGATCGAATATGTTGAGTTGTCCCCTAACTCTACCATGTATGTGAACATTTTCTCCTTTAGGTCAGTGATGGAACTCTTGTAACCCGTGATATGTTTGGATGCACCAATGTCAATCAACCATGTGTCTTCACTTGTGATGAAATATCCCAAAGGGACAAGACAAGGTAAAACTCCCTTCTTGTCTCCTTTTCTTCGGATGCATTCTTTTGAGTGGTTTCATCTTCTATCACTGTAGAAGCATGAAACCTTCCTTTTTCGCTTTTCTTTGCACTCTCTTGAGAAATGGACTTTCTTGTTGCAATTGTAGCATATAGATTTTGACTTGTCAAAACCTTTGTTGAACTCCTTCTTTGGATGAGAGAACTTCTTTTGGAATAAGGGTTTCTTTCCTTTCTTCATTCTTGCCGTGAGGGCAATATTTTATTCTTCAGTGCACATAACTTTGCTTTGGATTCACCCTTCCTCTTGGATACAGTCATGCCACAATATTTTGAACACAAGTTGCACTTCTTGGCCATTGATAGCAGCCAAGATTGTCTCCCATGAAGATGGGAGACCATCAATGTCGGTTTGGATGAGATCATCTTCATCCACTACAACTCCAATGCTAACAAGTTGATCTCTTACTTGAGAGATCTTAGTGAATAATGAGGCCATTTTCTCGTCCTTCTCCATATTGAGGTTTTGTAACTTGTTCGTCAATTCCCTATTTTAAGTTGGGGCCTTCTTCTCATATATATTAGTCAATGTATCATAACATTCTTTTGCGGTCTTTAGTGGTGTGATCAAGGGCATCAAGTTATCTTTTACTGAATCATAGATGATTTGTATGGCCTTATATTGGTTCTTCTTAAAGTTGATGCGCCCTAAATTAGATGTAGGATCCTCCACCATAGCGGATATGTAGCTATCCAAGTCATGTTCCTCTAGGATGTTGAGAATCCTATCCTTCCAAGTGTTGAAGTTTGAGGTGACTTCAAGATGGTCTTCTGGTCATACAAAGATTTATGTCGTAGTCTTCAAATCTTGTGCTCAACTTCTCAGGATCTACATAGGCTCTAGATGGAATGCAAAACTGAGCTCCTTCATGCTCTGAGCTTTGATACCATGTTAATATTTAGTTGAGATTTGATCTTTAATTATTTTAGATGTCGAAAATTGAAACGATGAGACAATTCAATCACATGAAATTCATACATCCATAACAAAATATATACCATAGGGAAAATCCTAAAAACTATGAGAACAAAAACCCCAACAATTATTCTTCGTATAATATAATGGATAGCAGAGAATGCTTTATTTTACGACATAAAAAATTGCTTTCATAAGATAAGAGATCACCAAAACACTCTTGGTGAAGATACTGAAGCAATAGAGAATAGAGGTCAATCAGATGTGTTTTCCAATGTGCCCATCACATCAATAATAAACAAGAACAATAACCTGCACAAAGAGAAGTGCCTTTCCTTCAATGGATAAGAGAATTCACTTCACATTGAATTCATCATTCCCGTATAACATATTTATACATTCTTCTCATGCATCGACTTCTTCTAACTTCAGGATGAATTCGCCCTCATATTAGATGTATCAATCTTGCATGAATAAGTGTGCCCCACTTCTCATGCAGTGCTTTATCTCACTGATATGTCTCTTAGGATGAACTCGCCTCTTAACTGAAAGCTTTCCCACTTAGTTAGGTGGCAAAACTAATTATTGTCATGCAAGTGTTGCAACTCAAGTGTCGTCTTTTAGTTTAACATAAGTGTCATCATGCAATAACACTTAATTAACTAGATCTCCTTTGTTGTCACTTAGTTAACTATCTTTAACTAATTATTTCTTGATAACATCACTATAGTGATCAATTCGAGTTCTCCTTGATTTACTAAACTGCCGTCTTTTATTTTAACTAAAGTGAAACACTTTAGTTAACTAGTCCTTCTTATTTAACACTTATTTAACTATTATTAACTGAAATCATGCTGATTGATTTACTTGTAGTGACCACTGTGATTTATTTATTTAATTGAGGCATATGTTGTGGCTTTAACTGAAGCTTGACAATTTGAGTTCACTTAGTCATCTTCTGATAAATTCGAATTCTCTTTTTCTCTATGCACTTATCTTTATCTCTTTAGCTTTTACTGCATGGTCAATATGTGCTAACTTTAATCATCCATCACATTACATTATACTAAGAAGAATTATTGGATACTATGATCATAATGTATTATTTTGGACCAAATGATCATATGCTAAAGTAATTCACTTTAGTTTTGATCAATCTCTAAAGGAGAGTTAATAGCAATCTGGTGATCATGGTTAATAATACATCACACAACATTAAATGCTTTTAACAAGTAAAGCATGACCTTTATATGGAAGGTCCACCTCTATACGAGAGGTCCATCCCATGGATACATTTATACGGAAGGTTCACATGCGAATCATGTCTTGACACAGAAATATGGAGCCATATCCAACAAGACTTTACAACATCATTACTTTGATCAATTACCTTTATACGAGAGGAATAACCTTTACACGGAAGCCAATCAAATTGTTCACCTCTATACAGGAGGATCAATCTTGGTTGCACAAGATTTGTTTGGAGAATGTCTCTTGATGCTGTACATTTAACAATTTTTTTCCTTTAGTGGGTTTATCAAGCAATTCAACCCTCTGGTCTCTCTCTACCTCAATTTTGTCTTGAATTCTCGGATTTCTGGGCATACTAATTTCAACCACAAAATTCAATTTCTAGGCTCCCAAATATGGGTTTTCCCATGGATTTTTGGATCTTTAACACTATCAAATTTTTCCCAGGGTTGATATTTATTAATTCCCCATTAAATATCACAACCCACATTAATTTCTGGGCATTTTTGACACTCTAAAATGTGATTTTTCCTCTGGTTATGATTTATGTCCCTCTCATTGTTGGGAATGCATAACTTGCCTAAAAATTTGAATATGATTACCCCACAAGGGAATTGGAATGAAGGGAAACAAATCTCTATAAGGTAAATTGACTTCTGGGTACATAATCTAAGCCCATACTAAGCCACATGCTCCATTAAATTCATGAGATGATTTCTTAGCAGTCTTACAACAAAATTAAATATTAGCAAGGAAGTCCACTTGGGTAGTTTCCTACCATTCATGACACATGGGTTCTCAAGATGACACTTGGAAACAAAGGATTTAGTTCCACTCACCCCTCTCCTCTCCCTAGTGGATACAAATATCCCATCATTTTAGTTGCTTCCATAGCCATCTCTTAGACTTCTATTTGCATTATAACTATTTATATTGTTTTTACATTTTCCCATGGCTGGCTAGCACATATCCACAAAATATAAAATACTTGTCTTTATAAGTTGGACATTCACTGGCAGGGTATTGGCCTTAAGATCCACACTAGGAATCATACATTCCATATTTACTATATTTACATATCAACACAATACATTCCATGGATCAAAATGGGGGTACTACATTCCCCTCCCCCTTAGAACAAAACTGTCCTTAGTCCTCGATGTTCTCAAAACTAAACAAAAATGAATATGCCTCTCTCATGGAATCCTCCAATTCCCATGTAGCCTCATCAGGACCAAGGTTCCTCCATTGCACCTGTATGTGTCCGATGGCTCCATTCCAGAGCAATGTTACCTTCTTGACAAGAATGCAAATAGTTTCCACTTGGAACTCTCCCTCGGGTTCCACCTGAATCACATTCCAATCAATTACATGATTAGGATCATGTGCATACTTATTAAGCAAAGAAACATGAAAAAAATTATGATCTCTCATGTTAGCAAGTAATGCAATCCTATATGCAATTGGCCCTATCTTATCAAGGACTTCAAATGAACCACAATATCTTGGTGCCAACTTGGCACAACTTCCCAAATTTAGAGAAATTTTCTTTGGATTTATTTTCTACATGATCCCCAACTTTAAATTCCTTGTGAATTCTTTTCAAATTTGCATAAATTTTCTGTCTACCTTGGGATGCCTTTAAATTTTTCTTGATATTAATAATTTCCTATTCCATTTCCTTCAACATTTATGGCCCAAGCACTATCTTGTTTATCGAACTATCGAAACTCATTGGATTTTTGCATCCTTTGCCATATAATGCCTCAGATGGATTCATTCCCAATGATGCTTGATGTCCATTATTGTATGCAAATTATACCAAGTGTATATAATCCTCCCAATTGGAAGGCTTATCCATCACATGCATCCTTAACATATTCTCAAGAACTTGATTCACCCTCTCAGTTTGGCAATATGTTTGAGGATGATATGTTGCACTAAAATTTAGTTGAGTTTCCAATTCCTAAAATAACCCTTTTTCAAAAATTGGATGTGAACTTTGCATCTCAATTTGAGACTATTGCTTTGGGTAACCCATGCAATATGAATACCTCATTCATGAAGATATTCATTATATCACTTGTTTTATGAGTGGACTTGATTGGAATAAAATGAGTTTCCTTTGATAGCTTGTCCACCATAGCCATGATTGAATATGTTTCCTTATTGTAATTGGAAAACCTATTATAAAATCCATAGACAATGGTAAATGTATTATGCTATATCCTTTTTCATCCCATGCCAAAAGTATCGTTTCTTTACTGCTGTTATTTTCTTTTGATATCCTAGATGTCCAGAGTATGGCATTTGATGAATTTCATTCATTACCACCTTCTTTAAATATGCACAATTTGGAATATACAATCTACCCTTATAAACAAGAATATCATATTCTTCGAGATGATATGACACTTTTCATCTAATTTTCCCTGCTGCAATTTTTCTTTTACTTGAAGGTAAGTCTCAACATTATTATGGGATTTGAGAACTCTTGCTCTTAAATATAATTTGCACATACTTAAGGCTACTACATGAAATCTTCTTCAAGGGTGTTTGCAACCTTGTTCTCTTTTCCTTTTACATGTTTGATTTCAAAATCGAAATCAGACAACAATTTAAGCTCATGTGATATATTCTAAGCTCAAATATTTTTCCTAGCAAATAATGCCTCCACATATTGAGGGTGTGTACTATGGCTGCTAGTTCTAAACCGTGAGTTGCATAATTATTTTCATGCTCTTTTAATTTTCTGTACTCATAGAAAATCACAAATATTTCTTGCTTAAGCACTCCACCTAGTTCCTAAATGCAAGCATCTATGTGGCATCTATGCATACTATAAAATCCTTCTTTGGATCTACAATATTCAAAACAAGGGCACTAATAAATAACTTCTTCAATCGCTGAAATATTTCTTCACTTGTTTTCAGACCATACACACTTTACATTCTTTATTTGCATTGATGTAATTGGATGAGCAATCTTGAATAATTCTTCAATGAACCTCCTATAGTATCCCGCAAGACCCATAAAATATCTAGCATTTGTGACATTCTTTAGAGTAGGCCAATCCATTATGGATTCAATATTTTCTGGGCCCACTACAATTCCTTCTTTTGAAATAACATGACCCAAATATTGTACCCTTCTTTGATAGAAGTCTCACTTGCTTAGCTTTACATACAATTTGTGCTCTCTAAGAACTTGCAATACCCTTCTTGAGTGTTTCTCATGCTCTTCTTCATTCTTTTAATAAACAAAAATGTCACCCAAGAACACTAACACAAACTTATCCAAATACTTGTTGAAAACACTATTCATGAGACACATGAATGTGGTAGTTTCATTGGTGAGACAAAATGGCACCACCGTGAATTCATAATGGCCATATCTTGTCCAGAGAGTTGTCTTGTGAATGTCTTATTCTTTTATTCTCACTTGATGATAACGATATCTCTACTTAATATTTGAAAACATTTTGGCTCCCTTCATTTGATCGAATAAATCATCAATTCTGGGAAATGGGTACTTATTCTTGACTGTCACTTTATTTAGATCCTTGTAATCAATACATAGCCTTAAAGTACCATATTTATTCTTGACAAATAGCATTGGTTCTCACCAAGGAGACACACTTGGTCTGATATACTTCTTGTCCATTAATTCTTGTAGCTACATTTTAACTATACCAATTATGGCGTGCTCATTCTATTAGGAGCATTGGAAACTGGGGTTGTCCTTGGAACATGATTGATTGTAAAATCATTATCCATTTTTGGTGGTAGTCCCGACACTTCATTTAGAAACACATCTTTTAACTCTTGCAACAATCGATAATTTTCTATCTTTGGGCCATTTTCCTTTAATGAATCTGATATATAGACTGCATATAATTGGCATCCTTTCTTGTAAAAATCCCTTAACTGCAAGTTTGAAATATGCCTTATTGAAACTTGCTTGGGAATTATGTTCACCACTCTTGGCCTTCCCTCTTCATCAATACATTCAAGGGCCTTTTCATAGCAATCTACCTTGGCTCTATGATTTTCAAACCAATCCATACAAATAAGAGCATCATAAAATCTTAATGGTAGGACATTCAAATCTACCTTTGTAAGGACCTCGTTCAACTTGACGGGGAACTCCATCATTACTTCACTCACTTTTATTTTTGTTCTTATGGCTAAATGAACTAGCCACAAATTATTATGCTTCATTTTTCCGAGAGAACAAATTTGAACCACTTTTGGAGTAACATAACTATGAGTAGATCTTGTATCAATCAAAACAGAAATATTTTGCTTATCAATGTTAACTTCTACTGTTGATTGATGGTCTTCCAACACTGCATAAATTCAGGGATTTTCCCTTGCCATATCCTCCATTGTAACTACTGCTTCTAATTTATGCAAGCCTCGGGGGTTCTCTCTTCGATGTGGATAGTCTTTAAGCATGTGGTTTATCCACATCCCCAACATTGAAGCAGTCCTTTTAATGCTCTTTCTGTTGCTACTACTGTCTTGTTTCCACTCCGTGCTTGTTGAACTTGTTGGAAATTCTTTGGCTGACTTCTAAATGATGGAGTATTGAATCCAATTTTTCTTTCATCAAATATTCTCTTTGGTTTTCCTTTCCATGTTGGATAAACTTCTAATTTTCCTTTTCTTTGTTGATAGCAATGGATTGCCATTCTGATGGCTTCATCAAGGTTTGGTGGATTAACAAACTCAATACAGTCTCTTTGATTATAGGGCAGACTTCCAAGGAAGCTTTGAATTTGTACCCTTTCATCCTTGATGTAATATACATACCTTAGCAATTCCAAAAGCTTATGGACATGTTATTCCATGGGATTCTGTCCCAATTTGAGTTCATTGAACTCCCTCTTGTTATCATAATACCTAGTATATAGGTAATTTTCCTTGAAATACTTTTTAAATCGCTCCCAGCTGATCCTTCTTCCTTTGATTCCCTTGACTTGCGTGAGGTGCTCCCACCAAATTGAAGCTTGGCCAATGAGATTGTAAATAGAAATTCTGTCCTTTTCATTTCTCAAGTAATCATAAATTCTAAAATATTTCTTCATTCCAAGAATCCATGCCTCTGCTTCCTGACCTCTTGTACTTTCTCCATCAAATGTGGATGTCCTTGCCTTTCTAAATTCTCCTTGTGGGATCCTTTTAAAAGTACTCCTTCTTTCAAATCTGTTGGAGGTATTTGTTAACGCTTGAATTTAACACGCGTGATATTTTGGCTAATCTTGCAGTAAGGTGTCATAAACATATAACATGCATCCCACTGAAAACATCCTCATCATATCCAGAAAGCAATAAGAGTCCAAAAATGCTAAAAGATAGTCAAAATAAGAGGTAGCATTGTTACTCATGTGATACACCGTGCTACATCACGTATTATCACTTTTTTGCTCGTGCTATAATAGCATGGATTTTTCTCTGAAATCTATGTGATTGTAAAAAATGGTGGGACCACAATCACCCGTGGCGCATTGAAGGCTCATAAAGTCTCCATCATCTCCAAGAATTTTAATTTGGTCTACCTATGTACTTGGGTTCATTGAATGGTCCCACTTTTTGTACTTTGGAGCCAAATCATGGAGTTAATGAGCTCACATTTGGATCTAGTTGTTTCTTGGCCACTTCTTGGCCTATAAAAGTAGGCCATGGGTATGCATCTAGTAAGGAGAAATTAGAGCAAGGTTATGCTTCTATAATTGTGTTGGAACTTCTTTCACATCTTCCCATACCTCCAAGCATTCTTCATGCTCCCTTGCCACCTTCCTCCAAGGGGCAATTGTTTCTCCCATTGCTCCCTCTCAAGTTATTTAGCATTTAGTGTGGACAAAAAGGACCTCCCTAAAGGATATTTTTGGCTTCCCTTTGAAGCCCACTCCTCCTAGGTGAAACTTCTTGTAACAAGCTTGACCACTGGGCAATCTAAATTGGTTCTTTCATTTTCTCTTTGTTGTGGTTTGCATCCTCTCAGTCCTCTTTGTTTTATTTCAAGTTTTTGTTTTTATTTTGCTTTAGATCACTAACAAGGGCTTGTGGGATCAATTTGGAGTCAATCAAATTTTTTTTATGTACTACAATACTGGGCCTTGTTGAGAACCTCATAGGATTTTCTCAAAGTGGGAAGTGTTGCACTCCTCTTTTGCATTTTTTCCCACAACAATATTTCTGGCGACTCCACTCTATTTTTTCCATTTCTCTTTAACTAGGTTTTTGATTACTAGATAGATAATTCAGGGTGCTTTTCTTGTGAAGGTGAAGAGGTCCATACTCTTAAATCCCCGAATTCAGCCCATTTTTGGCTAGTTTTGTTATTTAGATAGTCGCACAGATCTTGGCGCCCCAAGAGTTCTATCCATGCAAATTTCACTTCGAAAGTCACACTACCCACGCATTTTAACAAACCGTCACTTGTGCGTTAATTTGCTCTCTGCCTGCGCATCCTTTCTATGTTGTAATCACACTACTGTGTGCTAGTGATTTTATTTTCCACGCTACTACACGTCTATTTCTCTATTTTTTGTGCTGTTGTATTTTATTTTCTTTTTACCAGGTTTGCATACAATCTTGTGGTCCCAATGACTGCTCACTAATGAACCAGATTAAAACTAACATGCAACAATTAGCTTTTATTTAGTACTTATCCCACTTAGACCAATATTAGGGAGTAGAGATTCCTTCTCTCTTGAAATATACTTAGGTAACCAACTTTGGGGCTTTCAACAGGCCTCATTATTTTCACTAGTATTCAAGACATATTTTGTTTTTCTACTTTCCATGTTTTTAGGAAAAGTAGTGTAAATCCTCTTTTGCAAACAATCAAGGACCTAAAGACTCTAATCTCCCAAAGAATTCTCTTCACCTCACATTCCATGTGATCTTGGTGAATCATAAAAATGAGAGAAGTGTGAAATACCTCCATTGCACAGTTTTATTTCATTAACATTTTGTTAGCAAGCACCATTAACATCTTTAGAGTTGAAGTTAAATCTCCATAAGCATTTATTTAAGGATATTTAGTTAATTGCAACAAACAATTTGCTTATCTCACATGTGTTTGCATTACTAGCATACACTAAGGGACCTAAAATCTCTTTCATTCCGAGTATGCTCTTCATCTCGCACTTCTTGTGAGCTTGGTGAATTAGAAAGGAAGGGAATTGTGAAATACCTCCCTTACACTTCTTAAGTGAATTTGGACCCTTAAAATCAACATTTGTAAATTTCCAACCAATTAAAATCCTCCACGAGAGATCACACTAATAACATTTTAGTCAGGTAAAATTGGTTGGGCTAGGCATCCATTAATACCGAACAATCTAGTTTCCTTAAGTTTTTGAAACATAACATTGTTAACTTATAGGGTACTATTATATCCTTCTATCAACAAGTGTTAAAAGAAAACCTGGATAAGAAGTGCACCGTTCCCAAGCAAGTCAAATCTGAGGTATAGTTGGTGTGCCCTCTCCAAAGAGCCACTCATCTTTTTGTGGAGGCGAAACTATACCACCCAGGTTTAACCACTTATCCACACTTGACGTGGGTATCTTAGTGGCCAAACATAGGATATCATCAAGGGACAATTGTGAGTAGAATTGACTCATGAAGTCAGATATTTCCATTGGGAAATGTTTCCAATCTCTTTTAGGACATTGCCCCGTATCCAGTATAATTGAATCTTTGTTACCTTTACTATTCAATTGGTGTGTGGATCCCATTTCCACCATCAATTATGATTTTGGAAGGCCCAATTACATTTGAGAGGAAGGATGTTAGGTATTTATAAAATTTACATTTATTTCCATTTTAAATACAACTTCACTAACTCATGATTAAAATGAACCTACATGTGGGAAATATTGCACTAAACCAACATAGCACATATCACTTATTGTTTCACCATTTTGCCTCTATTGTGGTTGGCATATTTTGCATTTTTTCAATTGTGTTTATTTCCATCATCACTCTCAGTTATCACTAAGCTTTCATCATTGAGGAACAAAACCCCCTAAGGAATTCTTGCACATTGCAAGGCCTATCCCGTCGGTCTAGGGGTGTTTACCAACTTTCTCCTTGTGGTTCACATGGGAGATACTCTAGCCTGGGCCACTCCCAAGACACATTGATAGGATCATCTGAGCGAGGCTGCTCCTTTCTTGATTCATTTTCTCCCCTTAGAGAAGGTGTAGATACTTTTTATTCATCCTCTTGTGGAATAGGCAACCCTTCCTTTCCCCCCCTTGGAGATACTTTGGACCCCTTTGGTTCTCCCTCTCACGGAAGAGGCCACACTTTATTTCCACCTCTCAGTAGAAATCCACATACATATTCTCCCTCTTTAGGAGGAGGGAACACAACATCCTCGTCTTCCCATCAAAGTTAGATATCACCACCACATATACCTTGGTCTCCACCTCATAGGAATCACACACAACATACAATGGTAGGACCTACTCCCAAGCTCCCTTTCATGGCTAGCGTAAATCTCCCTGATTTGGCCAAATTGATCAATGACCATATAGCACATGATCAAGAATGGATAGATATACTGGACAAAATTACCTTTGATATCCCTAAGTTTAAAGGGAAACAAGGAGATGATATAGCCAACCATGTTAGGTCATTCCACTTATGGTGTTCTTCCAACAGCATAGTGGAAGACTCAGTGAGGCTTCACCTCTTTCAGCAAACCCTTATTGAAACAATGGTGAAATGGTATGTGAACTTACTAGGAACGACCTATGCCACCATTGTGACATTGGCCATTACATTTCTCACATACTTTCAGCTTCCTATTCTCCATGACCCCAGTCTCAAAATTATCACATAATTTCGATAGAACACATCTACCCACATCGTGGACCACATCCATGAGTGGCGTAGACATAGAACATTGTGTAAAATTGAAATACAACCTTAGTTCCTGTTGCATTGGTTCATCAAGTCACTCCAATAAGATATTGCAAAAGTATTAGAATTTATATTAGACAACAATCACAATGCTAGGTTTTGATACATGTGACAATACAACCTAGATCTAGATAGAAAAAACAATCTCACTTAGAATTATTTGCACAAAGAGATAACAAGAATAGAAACGAAATATTGAACATAACACTAGAGGAAAATAGCTCTAGTGGGAATAATTCCACTCTGATATTATTCATAAACATGAGTACAATATATAGATGCTCTCAAGATACAAAATCAAGAGGCTTAGTGGCAAGTTGAGTAGCTCAGAATAATGAGGCTTAGATTGGACCAATTCACCCATCAATGACATGAGGCCAAGTGTAACTCATATATTGGGCCATAATGAGGTTCAATGAACATAGATGGACCATGAGGAAGGTTAGGATAGTAAAAATAGTGTGAAAGGTACCATTATAAGGGTGCATGGGTGAGTAGTTGGCTAAGTAGTGGCCATTAATGCACAAGTTGACCAAATATTTAAGAGGGCGCACTCCATCTCCTTAAAATAGGGAAATGTAATAAATCCCACATAAATTCAAGGTAGTGGGGCACATTGGATCCTAAAATTATGGAAATGAGTGGATAAGTGGACAAACAAGGCTTCATGGATATATCACTAGTCTAAGTGGTCAAACGTGGACAAACTATGGTCCAAGACACTAGACTAGGCACTAAAAGGCCAAATAACACTAGGTGGAACAACATGAAGGCCCATGGAATGTATATGATGGGAATATTGTTATAACACCCCCCCTTAATTCAAAATGGTAGTGAGCATGATAAATAGGGCCTAAGCAACAAAATCTTATGGTCACCCTTTACATTATTAATCCATATGAACTGAGGAAAGAGGCAAAACCACATGGGGAAAATCCTCCCTAAAAAATGGAGATGAAAGAGATACCAAAAACTGAATACTCTTTAAACTAGATGAACATGTCTAGAGGAATCTTCTTCTTAGGAGTAAGAGGAATGTTGCTCAACTAGATTATGAACATGGAAAATTGCATGATGGAAACTAAAGCCATGTAGAACAATTGAAACATACCGATAGTAGATCAAATGCATGTGGTCTTCAGACTTGAAATTTGAACCAACCAAGGTGTCAGGTCCAAAAGAGACTTGATATGATTGAGAATAAGTGACACCAAGCGAATCATAAGGCTCCTAAAGAATCAAATTCGAATCATGAGAGTTGTAATAAGCTCCAAGAAAGAGGAACAATAGTCCCAAGTATGCCAATGTGATAGCTAAGGCTTCTTCATCTTCTATGCAACTCTGAAAATCAGTGCTAGCAATCATATAGAAATACATAAGAAGCATGGATCCAAGGAGGGAGAATGATACAACTCCAAGCTTTGATACTTCTTCCATAACATCCAAGGGATCACTCTTTTGCACACTAGTAGAATCAATGATGAAAGATGGAAGGAATTCTCTTCAATAGTATTGATGGAAACAACTTGTATATTATTTTCATGAAAAATAGCTTCACGAAAAATAGAGGAAGCCACAGAGGAAGAAAGCTGAATTGGATCATTTGTTGAGTCTTCTACCATTTCTTCATGTACATGCAAACAACACTCTCTGAAATGCAACTATGGAAATTGTTTTGCATCAGACTAGCTTTGATACCATATTAGAATTTAGATTGCACAACAATCACAACACTAGGGTCTGATACATGTGATAATCCAACCTAGATCTAGATAGAAAAAAATATCACTTAGAATTATTTGCATAAAGAGATAGCAAGAATAAAGAAGAAATATTGAACAGAACACTAGAGGAAAATAACTCTAGTTGGAAAAATTCCACTATGATATTATTCATCAACATGATTACAATATATAGATGCTCTCAAGACACAAAATCGATAGTCTTAGTGGCAAGTTGAGTAGCTCTTAATAATGAGGCTTAGATTGGACCAATTCACACATCAATGACATGAGGCCAAGTGTAACTCATAGATTGGGCCATAATGAGGTTCAATGAACATAGATGGACCATGATGAATATTAGGCCAGTCAAAATAGTGTGAAAGGTAACATTATGAGGGCGCATGGGTGAGTAGTTGGCTAAGTAGTGGCCATTAATGCACAAGTTGAACAAATATTTAAGAGGGCGCACTCCATCTCCTTAAAACAAAGAAATGCAATAAATCCTACATAAATGCAAGGTAGTGGGGCGCATTGGCTCCTAAAATGATGTAAATTGTGAAGAACCTGCAATAATTAATTAACGAGAATACACGAGACAACAGAAATAACAAAACTCAGAATTGCTTTATTGATCGCAGGCCACTTCGAGGGGGAAACCTCCTTTGAACAAGCTCAATACAAATAACTTCATGGTACCTTCATTGGTCTCAACAAAAACTTATATACTAAGTCTAGGAGCCAATGCCATGTGTCAATACAAACCATGGGCCAATACAAACTATGGATCAACAATTACTACGTGACGACTTACAAAGCATATGCGTCCAACAACAACAATACAAACTATGGGACAACTTACAAAGCATATGCGTCCAACAAAAATATACTAACAAAGTAAATAGAAGGGTTGACATGGGTTCCTAACATCCCCTCTCCCTTAGAAAAAAGATTTGTCCTCAAAGCTTTAGATGTGGAAATTGATGCAGAATCTGAAGGAGTGGTTCCCCTGTAGCATCCTCGGGTGGCATTCCGGGCCACTGACTCCTTTTGAGTTGTAGGAAGGATTGCTTGGAAGGTTGTAGATGAAGAAGAACCATATCAGCTGCATGAAAAGTGTGCTCAGAATGGTGCTGATCGGTTTATTGTTTCAGTCGAATTCTTGCCATGTGAAGATTGTCCTACAGAATGAGAAGAATCTGATCGCGGTTGCGAAGAACCTAGAAATTTCCTGAACTTGGGATCTGCTGAGCATGTATGTAAGAAGAACTAGAGGTGCCTGTCCATAGACTGCTTCATATGGTGTCCTTTTAGATGTGGTATTGTACCACTGGGGCGCTTCTAGGAAATCCATAGAAATAGTTGTCCAAATCTGTGTAGGGATGGGAAAGGGTTCGAGCAGTCCCGAAAGGAGTGTCGTTTCACTCTTGTAGACCTGGAAAGTATCACAGTCAACCACCATCTATTGAATTTTCATTTTTCAGTCCCTGCCAACAGAATTTACATTGTTCTCGGTCATAGTTTTTGCGGAACCCAGAGTGCCTTGCCGGTGAAGAAGCATGGAGTTCATAGAAGAGATAGCCCTGTTGAACAGATTGAAACCAATTTGGAACAAGTAGAGAAATAGCTATAAGAGAAACTGGGTCATCAAATGTGCAAGAAGGACCATCTGCCACCATATTGTCCTTACTCATTTTATAAGTGATCGCATAGTCATAACCCATGAGTTGGATAACCCATTTCAGGTGTGCTGGGGAGGAGACCCGTTGTTCCAGGCAATGTTCCAGACTTTGGAGATTAGTCTTGATGCAGAAATAATTCCCTAATAGGGAAGGATGCCACTTCGATACTGCATGCAAAATAGCCATCAGTTCCTGCTAAGATGTAGATGCAGCTAAATGCTTACCGAAAAGGTCTCTTGAAGGTGACAAGCCCACCGCTGCAACAAAGACACCTCCATATCTATCCAAGGAAGTAGTGGAGACCATTGGTGGGTGCATATGAATGGAATGGAGCTGAGTGATGACACCATGTGAATTCTTCTTAAGGATCTTTTTCAGGCGCTGTGAACTGATGATGTAGAGAGACCCTGGTTGTAAGCCCATAAATTTGTGTTGTGTCCCATTGACTGAAAACTGCATCCAAAGTTCAGCAAAATCCCATAAGATGGGGACAAGTGTGCGTAACCATTGAATGCCCAAAACCACATCACATCTGCTTAAGGAAAAGGAAAACATGTCAGAGTGCAAGTTATAATCTTCCTAAGAGATACACACATTGTGACACTTTCCCTTGCAAGGTAAGGTGCCCCCATTGGCAACCCTGACTTCAAAGTGGGAGAAAGGATGGACAAAACAATCGACCTGTTTGGCGATCCGAGGGTCAATGAAGTTATGAGTGCTACCAGAATCAATGAGTATTGTAAGAGGAAGCTTCTTGAAGTAACCCTTGACCCGCATTGTTTGGGGGGTGGTGACGCCAGATAAAGCATGGAGAGATATCTCTGGTTGGTCATCCTGAGATGGGGGGTCAACAGGCGGCTCCTGAATGTCGACCTAATCATCTAGTGTATATGGAGCTTCTTCACCAACTTCAGAGGCGGGCTAAGAATCCACATCCAAGAGATAAAGCTTTTGCTGAGAACATTTATGTCCCCGAGTGAATTTCTCATTACAATTATAACAAATCCCTTTTTCTTTGCATGCCTGCATCTCTGTTTCAGACAAATGCTTGATAGGAGTTGGTTGAGGAGCTAGCAGGATGGGAGGTTGTTGAGAACCCATATTTCGAAAGGGAACAAAAGTGGGTTTGGAGCACTGTTGGGCTGCAATCTTGTCTTCTGCCAACTTAGCCAACCCTATGGCTTCCATCATTGTGTTGGGATAGAACATTTTGACCTCTAAGTGGATTTCATCCTTAAGACCACTGATAAAACAATTCCCGTAGAAGTCATCAGACAATCCTTTTGTGTGATTGGCGAGTTTCTCAAATTCTGTCTGATACTCTCTCACAGTGCCAATTTGACAAAGTTTAGTGAGTGCTCTGGTGAAGTCATCAAAAGCACTAGGAACAAATCGTTGCAAAAGGAGTTGGCAAAAATATGTCCATTTTGGCTCATCATGAGCCTTAATGTACCAACGGTACCATTGAAGGGCTTCCTGTTCCAAATGAAAGGATGCAAGTGGAACTTTTTGGACATCAAAAGTATTATGTAGAATGAAATACTGTTCTGCACGATAGATCCATCTAGTCGAATCAGTACCATTGAAGCGAGGAAAATCAAGCTTCAGACCACGGAAATTGCTGGAAGAAGAGAACCCATTGTCTGATGAAGACTCGGATTGTCATTTGTTGTTCATGGCTGAATGCTCAAGATGGAGGCCAGAAAATTTTTCATCCAGATCCTGGAGTTTGGTTTGGATGGTGGCATGTGCTTCCTTCATGGTTTTTGCTCCTACGCGGTTGACAACCATAACCAGGAGTTTTTTTTTTGTGAATGGGTAGAAAAACACAAACAAAAGCTTATTTAGTAATGGGAAATTTGGATTTGGGAAAAAATCGGATGGGTAATTGGGGTTTGAGTAGGTTTTGGATACTTTGGAATGGATAAGGAAGCAAAAATTGAGAATTTCAGAAGCAGGGTGAAATAATGGGCAAATTTTTCAGAGAGGGACAAAGAAACAGAAATAGGGAATGAACATGGTGACAAAATTTGAAGGTGATTGGGTGAAAATTGAAGGAGTTATGGCAAACCCTAAAAATAAACAAATGTGGGATTTTTGGTCTTGGGAAGTGGAATTTGGGATAGGGTCCTCAGGAATGAAATATGTAGAATGGGATTGCAGGGGTGTCAATGAAGTTTCAAGGAAAACAAAGTTAAAACAAGGGAGATATGGCGAAAAAAAGTTTTTTTTTCTAGAATGGATTTGAAACGACTTTCAGAATGGATTGAAAATAGATGGATCTAAAATGACTTTTAGAATGGATTTGAAATGGCTAGATCGAATTTGGCTTTCGGAATGGATCTGCAATGGTGCGGAAGTGATCAGTAACAGATGGATTTGCAATGACGCAAAAGTGATCGGCAACAGTGCAGCTGAAAATAGATATGGACCCTAGATATGTTCGACTTCCTATATGTTAAGGGGATTCACTCGGCCACCAATGATGTCTGACGGATTGCGTATTGGGGCAGTACCCCTCACTCCACGGCTTAGGTAAAACTGATAAGCGCTTGGCCACAAATGATAGCTCTTGGTTTACCTCACGTGTGGGAACTAGTCAATCAGGGAGGTGTCGTTGCCCTTTTGCTGGTAGGTCCTCTCAATGGGCCAACTACTTCGGGGTTCCTGTGGTACTCCTCACAATGAGTTTTAGGGCTTATGCCTAAGTACTTCCCACAGTTAAGCGGATAGGGATTATTCCCAGATACAAACCTGGAACATATGCGAAAAAAAATCTTTAGTAGAAATTTTACCCAGCGAGCCCAAGAAAGTGCTCTAATACCAAATGTGAAGAACCTGCAACAATTAATTAATGAGAATACACGAGATAACAGAAACAACAGAACTTAGAATCACTTTATTGATCACAGGCCACTTCGAGGGGGAAACCTCCTTTGAGCAAGCTCAATACAAATAACTTCACGGTACCTTCATTGGTCTCAACACCAACTTATATGACGAATGTTAACCTCCAGACTCAAGCCAAAGGATATGGTGGGATTGAAATCCCCCAAGTGGAATATGTACCTAACCCCTCCCGGGGGGGGGGGGCTTTTCAAATACCATTCCCAAGTGGTGAACAAATACCAAGGATCCCTAAGGTACTGCTTAGGTGAACCCCCAATAATCCCCATATGAAATCCACCCACAATTATAGTATTGTGGATTACTTGGCTTAGTCACCAGCTGCCATGTCCATGTTAGAGATGCTATAGCCTTGTCCAACCCAACAAAAAATATTACTCAATGCATTTGGCACATTCGAACCCTCTGACTCACACCTGATGACCTTTGATATTGACAAAGGTGAACCATGAATACCCTTGTATGTCTCCTTCCAAGTCCCCGTTATGGTGAAAAACATTATGATTCATCGATGAAGCCACATCCACATGTGTCATGTCCTCTAATGTCTAGAAATGATTGGGGTCACATGAGTTAGTCCCCTCATATATCTACATTTGTGCATATGATGGGAGGCCATCCCACCCTAGGGGATTGTACTAGAATTTCCCTATCAAGCCAGGGGAAAAAATGGTAATGATCAATATCAAAATAGTTGATGCAAAACTCAACTACAATATCATGTTTGGTTGTAGTTTCGTGTACACCATGAAGGTGGTCGCCTCCTCAGTATTCTGCATCATATTGTTTCCCTTTAATGGGAAAATAGTCACCTTCAACCAACTGAATTACTACGACCCCCATACCAACACCAATCCAGACAACATGCTACCCACTATCGATAGGACCATTCAAAATCCTTATGTTGATATCTTCCCAGGAGTGTATAAGGAATCCAACTTGCTAGGGGTATATTCCGGTCCACCGACTGAAATCCACACATTAACTGATGGCCTTATGTGCACCATTTTCACCTCTACTAATGTAGCCACCACTCCCTTGGAAACATCATCCACACCTCCGCTAAGCCATGGTGTTGAAAATACGTTGAGTCCATCAGTGCCTCCAATCTTCCAAATACCATTCCTGTACCTCCCCATCAGAGTGCAAGGGATACCGGTTATGGATCAGCTGACTCTACCTAGGCTCACTTTGGGTATACCTATGTGGTACCTTATGCCACCCTACCCAGAGATGGCTTCTAAGCCGATATCCCACTATGATTTTGTCCCCGTCTTAGCTGCTACACCATCTAGGACGGTCACACCATCTGCATCGAGCACCAAGCCTACGACACTTGTGACTAATCCACCACCAACTGTCACTAAACCCACAAATGGGGGCATGCGATAACCTAAGTTGAAGTCAAACCTCACACCCAACCCTACTCCCTAGTCATCATCTGGTGTTTCCAAGCTTAAAGTAGGGGGCATAGCACAATAATGGTTAAATCCCTAGTAATGACCACCACTACTCCTGCTATAAGGATCACTCCACTATGTTCCTTATGTGGGAAACAAGGCCATCTAACCAACTTGTGCCCCACCTTGCCAAAGCTCATGAATATTCTAAACACCCCTATTAGTGTGATGCATGCAATACACACTATAGCAAGGGGCACCTCATCTTTTCCCAATATGACAACCAAGTCTAATTCATTTTGTATTGATCACGCATGTTCAATTTTCTCATAGTTTGGGAATTACACACACCATTTTCCTGACCTCCCTCAATTTCAGGACGCCTGGGCGACCATTAGCCTCACCCAACCGTTGTTTGAGATTCCTCCACCTCCATTCTAGGAAACAACTTCCATAAATGTTTTCTTGACATCGATGACAACACTTGTTGCACCTACCTTAGAACTAATTGTCATGACAGTTCTCGCTATTAGGCCTATGGATCCTCAAGCCCCCTCACCAATGCAACTTGTTCCAAAAGAACAACATGATATATGCACATCCTGTGGGAATCATACTCATATGATTCATACTGAGGCCATCGCAACCATACTTGATCATGCCCATCCACCTTTGACATAGACACCTACCCATGCTAGGGTTCCATGCCCATGTCGATCGTGTGGTGACACTTCTCACTTATGGTTTCAATGTCCCATATTAGGCATTGAACGAGAAGCCTACCTTGAACTGATTAGGATTCAGGATCAACTCTCCCACCTCAACACCATCCACAAGGCTTACCCGCTGAGGAAGTTTCCCCCCTCCACCAGATACCATTGATACCACATCATCCTTGGTCGGTTTACTTACTAGTGATGATTCGTCATCTTCTGATGAAGACCTGGATCCTCCGCAACTATTTACTGGTGCCTAAAAACACTAGGGGATATCCTTTCAAATGTTGGATACTCATTAATACCTTATGAGCATACTACCACCTTGATATAACTCAAATTTCCAAAATTAAAAGGTCCCCACTACCATAATGGTGAAACCGTCCTTTACCCTTTACATTGTCTACTCACACAATGCAGTATTTTATTTTTAGTATTTTAGATCCCTTTGATTGAGAATAAGACCATATTTTTTTATTTAGATGATTCGCTAAGAAAATAGTTATGAAGACTTCATATATGGTGCAAGTCATTGGTCAAAGAATATAGCATCAACTGCTTGGGCCATTTATTCCTCCTCCCAAACTCTTTACCACAATGGATGAGTTTTCCTGGGGGAACTTACAAACAACCTAGCTAAATACGATGTCGTCATTGGTATTTTAAGTGACGGCATCCACCTTGGCATATGCCATATGCATGCACACCTTGATTCCCAATTAGTTGTCGCTCAACATAACAATGTATTTCATGTCCTTAACCCACTCCTCTTATGAAAACTTTTGCTAGTGTGCCTCCTAGTACTACGATTTGAAACCATCACATTCACGCATGTCCTGAAGAAAACGAATGCATTCGCCAACCACGCCGCAAATGAGGTGTTGGAATGGCATCTGATACACCAACCATCTATCTAACCTTGCATACACAAACAAAGCATGTATA
This sequence comes from Larix kaempferi, assembly GCA_027924585.1. Taxonomy (NCBI): domain Eukaryota; kingdom Viridiplantae; phylum Streptophyta; class Pinopsida; order Pinales; family Pinaceae; genus Larix; species Larix kaempferi. The sequence goes on along the minus strand of BSBM01000459.1, from coordinate 5,682,672 downwards.
TATGTGTTTCGTTCATCATACAAATCATATGCAAGTACCTACAACTATGCATATAGAACATCAAAACATACATATAAACATCATCATCATATACATCACAATCATTACATCACATACATAAAAAAAAGATCATACATGTGCTGCTAGAATGATATATATATATATATATATATATATATAGATAGATATATTGCCAAACAATAATGTATGTCATGTATAAAATGTGGCCACAAGAACCATATACAAAAAGAATCGATTGCATTATGGGGGATACATAAAAAAATTGGCCACCCATAGGATCCATCTATATAAATATACAAAATAGAGCATAGCGCCCTTTACAAAATATAGAGTGTCGAATCAATCACATCTAACTCAAATTCCCTGTCTGGTCGGGCCCCAAGATCGCTAGTGGTGGAACTACCTCTTGAACTACCTCACCTGCTCCCTCTACCTCCCTCGACTGACCCCTCGGGGCCAATCTATTCCTCTGGCGGGATCTCTCCTTAGATGCAGGAGGTGAACCATGAACACCTCGTACTTCTCGTACTTGGTGACCCACTATGGCCACACTACTCATCAATCGACGCCAACCATTCCCTAGATCTGCTGGTAACTAGAGAGTAGGGTCTATCTCATCATCGTCCAGCTCAAATAGATCTTGGTCATCCATTCTCTCCATCATCACCCTAATCCTCCTCTCTAGGTCGATTAGGATCGCCTCATCACGATCACCTAAGGATGCTCCCCTGATAGGAGAACCCCCAATTACATCTCTACCCGCTGCACCAACAATGGAATGAACACCCCCTGCAGGTCCCACCTCCTGGTCTTACATGCAGCAATGGTCGAAAACCCGTGGGGGTATCATTGGTCCCACATCTGCATCACATATAGGAACCGACAGTTAGTATCCAATATACATCTTAAATCTATGCATAATAAAAAACTATGTACATAAAACAACTACGCAAACGTATAAATGCGTAAACACATGTCATACCTATGAGGTCCCACACGTGATCAAGAGCCGATAACTCTAGGGATACCTCTCCATGTGACCAATGCTCTTCTCCCATACATCCAAATAATGAGGGGTGAATACATATCGTATCTCCGCCCAACCAACACGGGGCATCACTTGCCCCTAGTACAACATCTGGGGCTCTTGAGGCCCCCTCACAGGCACCACTACCTATGGTATCAAGGTAGGAAAGTGCTTGAAAATGTATGAGAAAAACAAACTCTTGTATCGAAAGGTCCTCTTGACTCTACCATGACAGATGTCTGTCAGTTACGTCGTCAGTCCCCTCAGCAACATGGGCTCCCAAGACTCTCAGTGCCCCACTATCACCTTCACCACCAATCCCAACTGACCTCGTGTAATCCTGTGAGGGGATGCTACCCCCATCACTCAAAGGATGACAGTCACTACTTCCCAGATAGGAAGAATCTGAAAACGAGTCATGAGGATATGCCCTGAGCTAATTGCCTCAGCATCTCCTCCATAGTATCGGTTTACTAGACCCAAAATACTCTAGTCCCCCCCATCCGAGGACAGGTTTCCTCAATGGAGCCACGGGGAGACAAACCTGTTAGGAAGTAAATATCCCGATTTGTAATATGGATATCCTAATCCACGACTCGAGAGACCCCCCTATAAGGGTCCCACATATGGATGATCCATAGTATCAAAAAATATGTAGATTGAAGCAAGGGGCACTTGAAGAACTTCAAGATCCCCGCGTCTCTGACTGTCTAGGTGGTCACTAAATCATTCTCCACCTGGGTCATCAACTCGTCATAGTGGAAATATCGCCACTCGATGTATGCCATCTCAGTCACTCACAAACACCTGCAAGAAAAAACAATAATACATCAGGGTTGCTCTCTAGATCCAAAATTCCAAGTGATCCTTCCACCATTGCATAGAGCAACGTTTTCTGACTAGCATGTGCTATCTATGCGGTATCTCTAAGTTAAAGATGCACATAGCGTGGTTGTACATCGGTCTCCTATGCAACCTCGGTCCTTGTTCTATTTGGCCATGCTTTCAGTGTGACTTTCCAACTGACAGTCGCACTGATCCAGTACGCGGTTGAAGGCTTCTATCACCGTGTGTCACACATAAATCATTGATTTCCCGTATAGTGGATCACACACAATTCTCCAAAATTGCACATGGTGTGCCACATGGAATAATGGGTTTTCCCGCGCTACCATGCAGGAAAACTAGAAATTGCGTGCAGTCTCCATTCCAACCATAAATAGGGTCATACGACCCTAGGGAACACAACCCCTAAAAACTACCTTGCTCGAAATGACTAGGCTAAGGTTTAGGCTTACCTCAATATCACAGATCAGAAATCAGATGCTTAGATCGCTTAGAGTCACCACCAATAGCTTCATATACAAAATACGAAAAAATATGAACGTGCCACACCCCTTTTATAGAGTTTTGACCCAATATTAAAACCTTCACCATGCCCAAGCCGTAGATCCATTTGAAAAACTATTCACACCATAGGAATCAAAATTTCGAGACCGTCGTAATTCCTATACTTGCATTTCCATTTGAACATTTTCCTTTATAAGTAATTTTCACATGCACTCCTTAGGTGCGTTATGTTTTTGGTTTATCTATTTCTGCATCGTTAATACCTTTGTCATGTTCTTGATTACAGTTGGGTATTTGCAATGTGTGTGAAAGATAATGACCAAGATCCACATACCTCTTGTTTTTCCATTATAAGAACAAGACTCCATCCCTCAACAATGGTGTCGTACTTCTCTCATAGGTATCATATCAAAACTTCCATATAGGCAACACTTTCCCTCTATTTGCATTGCATCTACCATATATTCCTGTTAACACCCAAAAAGTGCTCACTAGCTCATTTCCCTATTCACATGACCCATTTGTCCACTTTTTCACCATTTGAGCCTTTGAAGCCAACAAAAGGTCACCAAAAGGCCTTAATACACCCCTTTTTCCACTCAAAATGAGTATTTTTCCTAAAAAATCATAAAAAACCCTAAAAAAGGGTCCAAAATTCCCAAAATATTAAAAAGGGAATAAAAATAATAAAAATATTCAAAAAAGGAAAAAGGAGGGAAAAGGTACCTAAACCATGTTGGTCAATACCATTGGTTTCCACAAAACCACAATGGTATTCCCCACCACCAAAACCTATAAAAAGGTGGTAGGGGCTCCTCATTTCACATCCATCCATCTTCCTATCCTCATGCTGCCAAAATCTCCCATGAGTTTTTGGCCATTGTAGCAACCTTGGAGAAAGGACCCTTTGGAGTTTAGAGCTGCTCACCCTTGGAGCTTCTCAACTATCTTCATCATTTGGAGGTATTACTATTGCAAGCACTTGCTTGCCCCCCATTTTCAATACAAAGTTATTTTTTCATTTCTTGTTCTTGTTTTTTAATTCAAAAGTTTATTATGATATGCACATGCTAGTTTAGTTTTAGATTTAGATTTAGTTTATTGTTTTTGCTTAATATTGAAACTGCTGCTACTAGTTAGCAGGTGCCCATAGCACTAAGCTTGGTTGCAAAACCAAGCCAACAATTCCCCCTGATAACCATAGGGTCCTCATTCCTAGTAAATGATGTTCCATCAATATCACTACTAAGGATAACATGTTCCCCCATGGGTGTGTGCACCAGTATATCCCCCCCATTATTTAAAACCCATGATGTCGAAACCCCATAAGTCCAAGGAATTTGATACACTATGACCTAATTTACCCATAATTCATTATTTTATAGCTGCACATTTATTCCCCCACCTTCAGTAGTCGATGCCATAAAATTCCTTGGCACAAGTCATGATCAAGAACCACAATTGACCACTCATACCTCCATGAGAAATATACCATATGAATTCTTGTTTGTATCATCTCCCCCAAAAAGACAACAATGGGGCCCCCACCCTTTGAAGAAACCAATTCTATTAAGCTATTCCCACAGTAACAATTTGCATGATATTGATTCATGGGGCACCCATTGTAAGTATCCATCACACCATCATGGAAAAGGTTCTGCAAATCACTCAAAATTGTGGGAACTGCATCCATTATCAAATGATTCCCTGATTCACCCAAAACCACAGGAATACCACATCACCAAATTGGTACCCCGACACCCTCAAAACCATGGGTACCTCCACTAATTATTCTTTCTATACAAACAATTCCCCAATCCACTCAAAATTGTGGGAAAACCATTATTCTTTTGGAAGAAACCCCTGGTTTCCTTTGATCAATGTCGTTCAGTCTCCCTATCCTGAACATTATGAGTTTTTCCAGTCACCATCACCCTCAGTGTTATTTATCCAACAAATCCCTTCATCAGTTGTTTGTCTCGCTTCGTTACATTCTATACCTTTATTTGAATAATGTGCCATCAGTTACTCCCCAATTTGACATCGATCAAAGGAAGTTATGAGCCCCACGCTTACTAGCCAGTCTTGTGTCAGTTCTGTTAGTCTTAAATTTGGTAACAACATGATCTTGGTTCTCAGGATAAGACCCTCTTCTTATCATGTACTTCATCTCTCATCGACACCAAATCCTCATATTCTGAGAGTTGCAGCTGTACCTTGGGGTCCCTTTCAATCAATATAAGGGACCACCTTGAACTGGGTAGGGAGAGTCATAATTTCTCACTCACTTAATGGTCTCTCCTATGCTTGACGTCAACACCTCTATCGCATCAGTGAGAGTCATACATTTTGAAGGTAGCAATGTTCACATTTACAAATCGTGGTAGTAGCACTACATAGAGGTCCTACATAGAGCAACCTCATTGTTATTATGGACCCCCACCCTAGTGTGATTATCATGGTCATCACCATTTCCACTTCTTCGAAACTTGTAGAAACATTTCCAGGTTCAATCGCTCTTATTAAAGTTACAACATCATGAGTCATTCTCCAAGTCAATCTCGTGTGCCAATATTGAGCCTCGTGTGTTGAGGTAGTGCCTTATAGGAGACTGAGTTGGACTCAGGAAACTTGGAGAAGAATATTGAGTTGGACTCAAGAATGAATAAACCACATTTGTTGAGGTAAGTGCTTTGTATGTCAAAGTAATGGTGTTGTACAGTCTTGTTTGTCAATACTAAGGTTTTGTATGTCAAGAGGGATCCCCATGTGTTGAGGTGGTGCCTCAAGTATTGAGGTAATTATTTGCATGTCGAAGCATGAATGGTGTGTGATGTACTACTAACCATGGTTGAGCTATTAAGTATCCTCTAGATACCCACCTCTAGAGTGAATTACTTTAGCATATGACCACTTGGAACAATAATAGAACAAGATGATCACATCATTGGAAAAATATCCTTAGTATATTTGATATGATAGATAAATTATAGTTGGAACATGTGGAACATGCATATAAGGCAAGAGATAAAGATAAGATGTGATAATATAAGAGTGAAATTGATTTTCTCAGTAATGATAAAGACTTCAGTTAAATAAGAGAGAACTCGAATTATTAAACTTCAGTGATGTTAACAAGAAAGACTTCAGTTAATTAAAGGATAATTCGAATTGTTCACTCAAGTGATGTTATCAAGAAGGACTTCAATTAAAAGAGTTAACTAAGTGTTAATAAAGAAGATATAGTTAACTAAAGTGTTTTACATGTCAACACTTGAGTTACGACACTTGAGTTGCGACACTTGAGTTACAACACTTAAGTTATGACATGTTAGAAAAACAGGATTGCAGAGCAATAACAATAAACAAGATGCAAATATAAATCACATAAAACACATTACAAGAGAGACACCAATATAACGTGGTTCATCCAAGATGGGATACATCCACACAGAAATTGGCACTCCTTATTATTATACCATCCAACAAAGGAAATGATACAACTTGCAACACATCCACTACAACTTCCTCTTAACTCTCTCACAGTCTCTCTCACAAAATCATAGAGATATTTACAATGCTACAATACCTAGCTGTATTACAATGTCTTCCTTTTAAAGAGCGATTACCATGGGAAAATACAATGGAAAACCCAATACCATGGTCCCACAAATCACCCATTATTGACCAAGTCATGACTATGAAATTACAACATTTTACAAGGATTTTTTTTCCGAAATTTGCACTACAAGGGTGCTCCCCCAAGCCCTCCTGGGCCCCCCATGATGACTATTTTGGGGGGAAAACCCCCCCCAAACCCCCCCGTCATGGGAAGGGATCTAGACACGGCTGAAGCACGACCTATGAATAAGGAATATCAGGTTCCACAACCAACATGACACTTGCACGATGACACTTGAGTTAGCCTCCTAATTCAATGACCTAGCATCCAGATGAAGGGTGAGTTCGTCCTGAAGTCAAAAGATAAAAATAGAATCCAAAGAATGAGAATTATGATATATATATGTTATGCAGGATTTATGAATTCAATGTGAGAGTGAATTCTATTCTCTCTTGAAGGCAATTCATTTTCTTTGTGCATGTGACCAAAATCAACGAATTGGTTTTGTGTAGGATATTATTCTGACTTCTAGTTTTCCATCTTCTCTCTTGCTATGTGATTCCACCAAGGGTGCTTGGTATTTATCTTTGATAATGCACCAGGGGTGCTTGATGTAATCTTCTCATTGTAAAGACATTCTCTTCTATCCATCATTATTCTAAGGAATATTTTGCTGGGGTTTTATCCCTCAAGTACTAGAGGGTTTCCCCAGGGTAAATACTGTGTCTCATTTGAATGATTATGATTGTTGATTATTCATTTGATTTCAAGTATGTTGATGCCTTGAAAATTGCAGCATCAATCAGCAAGGGATTCTCCCCAATAAGCAAGCCCAATTAGATCGCTCACCATTTGGTGTGGGGAATCCGTCCAGTTAACGGCGCGGCTACCATGTAAGATTTAAAGATTTACTTTCTTTTGCACCGGTTGCGGCCCGATCCACTGTTTATGTATTTTATTTTAAAGATGAGATGCAAGTGCTATAATCTAAATGCAAGTTGTAAACAAATCTAATCTAAAACTGTTTTAAGCAAATTTAATCTATCCTCGTAAGGAGCAAATTTAAAGGATGAGTAATAAACTGGAAATGCAGCCAAGAACTTCACAGATAGATGTTAAATTAAAAGGAAGCATTTACTGTTGAGATATTGTAACTTCAAAGAATATTATATTTGTACTTTATTATTCCGGAGATGTTTCATTCCTCCGTGAGGATCTTATTGTATATCCGGAGATGTTTATTCCTCCGTTGGAATGTGGTAACTTGGGTTATTAGACTTCCCTAGTGGGGGTCGGCCCTGTATGTGTTATGTGGGTCAAAGGGTTATTAGACCACCCTAGAGGGGTCGGCCTAGTCAGTTGTAGTGGGGTATTTAACCCATTGGTTAAATACGAGCCTACGTGTACTTGTGTAAAATACATATCAGAGTAGTGTATAAATAGAGGAGGTGTGTTCCTCATTATACACACTCACTCACTTGAGGATAGCGCACTTGTGAAGGAGAGGTCTGCTACTGTGGAGGAGGAGATCATGTCTCAGGGTTTCATCTTTGTATATTGCTGGTCATCTATATTGAGGAAGCTTTGCTGGGTTTTCTACCCCATGAGGGTTTCCCAGGATAAATCTCTGTCTCTTGTGTTTATGCTGTGCTTGTTGTTTCTTCAGTGATCTTGTATATGCTATTATTGTGAAATAGAATGTAATGCTGCTATTTTCTGTCTTGGCATATTAAATCTTAACATGGTATCAGAGCTAACCTGAAGGAAGACAAGGTATGGCACTAAAGACACTTGCTTTACTTACGACAATTTGGAGGTTAGGGTTTTACATAGCAAAAACCAGTCATCGTAGCACTTTCGCTATATATACGTTTTGGTGATGTTTTCAGATCTGAAATTGTTACAGGACGAAGCCAAAATCTCCAGGTACCTTGTGTCCAAAGGACAACCTCTAATTCGTTGTACTTTGTGATTTATGATCTGTACAATATAGGGTTTCTGCCTCTTCCATATCTGAGTCAAAATCAGGTGACCTTGGGAAAAAGGTCATATCTTGGGCTAGGAAGCTCCAAATGAAATTTCGTAAAAAGTGACAGGTAGTACACAGTCTGAACTATCTCAAAAAACGTTTTCAAAGGCCGAAGCTGAACCAGTGACACGTGGCACGCCGTACAAGTTTGATCTCCTGTATTATCCCATAAACAGGTCACGTTGCGACATTTGGCATAACTCTCTCTCAGAGAGTCCAATTGAGGTCAGACCTGTCAGGATGGAAATCTAACAGGCCGAGCTATCTCAAAAAACTTTTTCAAAGGCCGAATTTAAAACAGTGACACGTGGTACGCCGTACAAGTTCGCTCTCCTGTTTTATCCCAAAACAAGTCACGTTGCGACATTTGGAATAACTCTCTCTCAGAGAATCCAATTGAGGTCAGACCTATCAGGATGGAAAGATAACAGGTCAGGCTATCTCAAGAAACCTTTTCAGACCCTGTGGATCCAAAATTTTGGAGTTACACCAGAAACAATCAGGTACATATTTCTGTCAAAACAGAATTATTTTTTGGTACCTTCATTCATGGCTTCCGGAATTTAGGGCTTTGAAGAAAGTTGGAATTTTTGTAATCGGAGACCACGGCTGGATGCTACTCATCAAAATAGAAATTTAGAGACCAAGATCAGAATTTTTGGTTGGGCAGAAGGCCGGGCTTGATTAGACCCTAGTTCGGGACTTTGATCAGAAAAGTGGAAAATTAGGGCTTCTGTAAAAATGGGAATTTTTGAAATCTGTGACCACGGCTGGAAGCTCCTCAGAAAAATAGAAGCTTAGAGATTTGGATCAAACCTTTTGATGGGGAAAAAGAGTGGGCTTCATCAAACCCCAGTTCAGGGTCACGTCCAGTGAATCCGAAAGTTTCAAAGGCAAAATTGAGGAGTAAAACTTTGCAGTTTTCAAATTCTGAATATACCAGTTTGATCAGCTCATCAAGGCGCATATTTCTATCCTTTCGGAAGTTTGAAATTCAAAGTTTGAATTTTTTGGGTTTCTCTGACAAACTCATATCCAGCTCCAGGTCCATTTCTTGCAAATCAAGTGGATTGGGTTAATCCTAGAAGAAGATGGATTGGTCACCTGCATAAGTGAAGAAGTTCCTGTCTCAGAGGGAGATGAGGATAAGGCCTTACATAAGAAGAATACAAGCGATCTCGACAGGTATGACTCATCGAGGTATGTTTCGATATTTGTCCATGATTAAGTTTATGGTATGTTTGTCTTCAGGTTATTACAGTTAGTATAATTTTGATTTTAGATTTGTCGTATAACCTTAACAAAATTATGAATGCATGATAGAAGATATTCATTGGTTAGGGTGTTGACACTTATGATTGTACTAATGCATTATGATGTTGTGTGAGGTTGATGTTGTCTGCTAACAAGATACAGGTACATCACAAAAGACAAATCAGGTTCCATGACCATGAAAACATGAAGACAAAGACTCATCCATAATCTTTGTTCTACTTACGAGGTATGTATGACTTTGTTATATTATGCTTAACCTATGAGACATGCAGGTTCTAGCTCAGGATCTCTAAATCATTGAAGAGATTGTTTAGGTGTGTTGTACATAACCAAGTAGGTATACTAATCCAAGTATGTTTCCCATGAATCTTACTTTGTGTTAGGATCCCTTATATAAGTATACTTGGAATGATTGGTTATGCTTATTCATAAAGTTAGTAATCAAGGGATTATGCATATTATATCTTTTATCTTGATTGATGATATGCATGAGTAAAAGAAGACTTCCCTGAAATCTTGAATACTAATGTTTATTAACTATAATCATAACTATACATTTTCAAGATTATTTAGTACTATAATGTTTTGATAGCATTTAGAATATACTAATGAGTGTATGTTTGTGCATGAGATCATGAGGATGACTCTTGAGCATGCACAGTAGTACAGAATGAATAGAAGTTCAAAAGACATACAGAAGATCAAGCAGGAGGCAACCACACAAACATAAAAGATAAGTATTTGAGTTGTTATTTGAAATAGTAATGATATTGCCTGTAATAGGTTGTATGCATATTTGTATTCCTAGAATATATAATGCTGAGTATAAACATTCATAGAGCATTGAACAGTATACTACTAATGTGCATATGATTGGTAAGTTGGACAAACATTCCATTGTTGCTTGTCTAGAATGAAACCTCTTTGCTGACATGCCGAGAGCTGTGCACACTCTCGATAGTATGTTCTGGAAGAGATGGAAGGCATCTAGATAGCCACTGTATGCATACAGGATATGGGAAAGTGTTGAGCCAAAGTATTGGTCAAGATAGTTGCATAACTATGTAAATGATATCTGTATGCATAATAGGTTATCATGTCAATATGATTTGATGATTATGAAGTATTACTAATCATGTACCTAATTTTGATTTGTAGGAAAAATCATGATGAATGATGAACAAGCGATGGATGTTCAACAAAAGGATTTACAAATCAAACACACTATAGAAGGCCTGTGGTCAGAAGATTCTCTTAGAAAAGAGAAAGAGAATCATGATGAGATGTTTGTTCCAAGTGGATAAACAAAACCATTCTCTTAATGGTGTAATTAAAGAAGAAGTGTGATTCAGGTTTTGTATGGGTACCCAGGATCGATAATCAATTGATGAGCTTAATGATCACCACGGGTGATGTGGATCTCAACCTTTGCTACAAGATTGAATATGGTTTTTATACACAGATGACATGGATGCAAGAAGGAACTCACCACAAAGTTTGAATAATATTGAGGCCCATATCAGTAGACCCATCTATCGAGAGATGACACAGATAGATATGCAGAAAATCATTCAATGCAGAGTGTGAATGATGTTCAGTTTTTTTTGATAAGCTTGGGCTTTACCAAAAAAATTAAAGTTGTTCCTATCCTTTACCTCAAGGCTATGGATCATACTATTATTATGATATCTTTCTTATAGGGAATAAGAAACAGATCATGAAAAGAAAGAAGAAGATGGCTGCAGAAATGAAAAATGAAAGATCTCAGATTGATGCATTACTTCCTAAGTCTCGAAGTATGGCAAGGCTTAGAAGGAATCTTTCTCAACCAAGGTAAGTATGCTGTGAAGTTTCTAAAAAGCTTTGATATGTTGGAGTATAAAGCCATGGCCACTCCCATGGACTCCAACTTGAAGTTGTTAGTTAATGACTCATCGTATTTAGTGGACCTAACCCTATATAGACAAATCATTGGGTCATTGATGTATCTAACAAATACTAGGCTAGATATATGCTTTGCTGCAAATACCCTAAGTCAGTGTCTAGTAGAACCTAGAAAGGTTCACTTAATAACTACAAAGAATGTAGTGAGGTACCTAAAAGGTACAATAGATTTTGGTCTATATTATCTTGGAGGTCATGAACTCCGTTTACATGGTTACTCAGATTTTGATTGGGCAGGAAGTGCCTCAGATAGAAAGAGTACATCAGGTGGATGTTATAGTCTTGAATCTGCCATGATCTCATGGTTCAGCAAGGAACAATCTAGTGTGGCTCTCAGTATTGCTGAAGAAGAATATATATATATATATATAGTTGTCTGCTCTACCAGCTGTGAAGCAGTGAGGCTTCAGAAGCTATTATATGGAGTGTCTGACTTAGAAATGAATTCCACTATGATTATGTGTGACATTCAAAAACTGCATCAAGATAGAAAATCTTGTATTCCACGATAAGTCAATAACACATAGAGATCCGATACTTCTATATACGAGATATGGTGCAGAGAGGAGCTATCAAGCTCGAGTGTATAAGCACTGAGGATCAAATTGCTAATATCTTGACTAAACCTCTGTCTCGAGTAAAGTTTAAATACTTCCGAGACAAGCTTGGTATAGTCCAGAAGGACCCTCCTCGAAAGGGGGAGTAGCATAGTATCTGATAACAAGTCTGTCTCATCAATGATGAGGTTACCTATTTACTGCACCTAGTTACTTAGAATTATTTAGATTTAGGAATCTTATATTTTTTCTTTTGATGATAGATGTATACATGCTTTTGATGATAGATGTATTAGTGAGAATACATGCTTTTGATGATAGATGTATACATGCTTTTGATGATAGATGTATTAGTGAGAATACATGCTTTTGATGATAGATGTATACATGCTTTTGATGATAGATGTATTAGTGAGAATACATGCTTTTGATGATAGATGTATACATGCTTTTGATGTCAGATGTATTAGTGAGAATACATGCTTTTGATGATAGATGTATACATGCTTTTGATGTCAGATGTATTACTGAGAATACATGCTTTTGATGTATGATGTATACATGCTGTTGATGCTAGATGATGATACATGTATTGATTAATGTACTTGTATAGATGAGGATACTTGTACTTCTATTGATGAGAATACATGTGGGGATTGTATCATCCTTGAACACTTGTTCTAAAATGAGCCGTAGACAGAGGTCTCCGAGAAAGAAAGGGATTGTATCGTCCTTGAACACTTGTTCTAAAATGAGCCGTAGACGTGAGGTCTCCGAGAATGAAGTCCTTAGTGGACAATTGAGGGGATTGGATCATCCCTGGACTTTCAGTCCTAAAGAGAGTCGTAGATGTGAGGTCTTCGAGAATGAAGTCCTTAGTGGACAATTGAGGGGATTGGATCATCCCTGGACTTTCAATCCTAAAGAGAGCCGTAGACATGAGGTCTCCGAGAATGAAGTCCTTAGTGGACAATTGATGGGATTGGATCATCCCTGGACTTTCAGTCCTAAAGAGAGCCGTAGATGTGAGGTATCCGAGAATGAAGTCCTTAGTGGACAGTTGAGGGGATTGGATCATCCCTGGACTTTCAATCCTAAAGAGAGCCGTAGACGTGAGGTCTCCGAGAATGAAGTCCTTAGTGGACAGTTGAGGGGATTGGATCATCCCTGGACTTTCAGTCCTAAAGAGAGCCGTAGACGTGAGGTCTCCGATAATGAAGTCCTGAATGAACAGGCAGGGGATTGCATCGTCCCCGGACTGAGGTCCCAGAATAGATCCGTAGACTGGGTCTCCGATAATGAAGTCCTGAATGAACAGGCAGGGGATTGCATCGTCCCCGGACTGAGGTCCCAAAATAGAGACGTAGACTGGGTCTCCGATAATGAAGTCCTGAATGAACAGGCGGGGGATTGCATCGTCCCCGGACTGAGGTCCCAGAATAGAGCCGTAGACTGGGTCTCCGATAATGAAGTCCTGAATGAACAGGCAGGGGATTGCATCGTCCCCGGACTGAGGTCCCAGAATAGATCCGTAGACTGGGTCTCCGATAATGAAGTCCTGAATGAACAGGCAGGGGATTGCATCATCCCCGGACTGAGGTCCCAGAATAGAGCCATAGACTGGGTCTCCGATAATGAAGTCCTGAATGAACAGGTAGGGGATTGCATCGTCCCCGGACTGAGGTCCCAGAATAGATCCGTAGACTGATGTCTTCGAGAACTGAAGATCGGATTGTATCATCCATGGACCTATGTCCTAAAGGGAGCAGGATTGATCATCCTAGGAACATGATCGTATGATGACGATGCTGATGATCGTGTGATGACGATGCTGACAATGCTGATGATCGTGTGATGACGATGCGGATAATCGTGTGATGATGATGCTGATGATCGTGTGATGACGATGCTGATGATCGTGTGATGACGATGCTGATGATCGTGAGATGACGATGCTGATGATCGTGTGATGACGATGCTGATGATCATGTGATGACGATGCTGATGATCGTGTGATGACGATGCTGATAATCATGTGATGACGATGCTGATGATCGTGTGATGACGATGCTGATAATCGTGTGATGACGATGCTGATGATCGTGTGATGACGATGCTGATGATCGTGTGATGACGATGCTGATGATCGTGAGATGACGATGCTGATGATCGTGTGATGACGATGCTGATGATCATGAGATGACGATGCTGATGATCGTGTGATGACAAGGATCCAGATGATGATATTGTTGTAGCTGTTCAAGTGTTACAGAAGATAAAGACTCAATACTGAAGATGTCGATGTTCCAGTATTGAAGATGTTCCAGTAACTGCTTGAGTTACTGATGATGTTGAGAAAGCTTCCAATGATTTATAGATGTATCATGTATGATGTTGATGACTCCTTGCTCGTGCAGATGTTGTTATAATATCCTTCTCGTTAAGGGGGAGTGTTGAGATATTGTAACTTCAAAGAATATTATATTTGTACTTTATTATTCCGGAGATGTTTCATTCCTCAGTGAGGATCTTATTGTATATCCGGAGATGTTTATTCCTCCGTTGGAATGTGGTAACTCGGGTTATTATACTTCCCTAGTGGGGGTCGGCCCTGTATGTGTTATGTGGGTCAAAGGGTTATTAGACCACCCTAGAGGGGTCGGCCCAGTCAGTTGTAGTGGGGTATTTAACCCATTGGTTAAATACGAGCCTACGTGTACTTGTGTAAAATACATATCAGAGTAGTGTATAAATAGAGGAGGTGTGTTCCTCATTATACACACTCACTCACTTGAGGATAGCGCACTTGTGGAGGAGAGGTCTGCTACTGTGGAGGAGGAGATCATGTCTCAGGGTTTCATCTTTGTATATTGCTGGTCATCTATATTGAGGAAGCTTTGCTGGGTTTTCTACCCCATGAGGGTTTCCCAGGATAAATCTCTGTCTCTTGTGTTTATGCTGTGCTTGTTGTTTCTTCAGTGATCCTGTATATGCTATTATTGTGAAATAGAATGTAATGCTGCTATTTTCTGTCTTAGCAGATTAAATCTTAACATTTACAGTAGAAAATAAAGATCATCAAAGATAGCTTTGATAGAGATACACATTGTATTACCCATTTTACACAGAATTTTTGCATGAGAGAGTGAAAGCATTCAAAGCAAAGAAGTAATTCAGATGGTTAAGAACGATCTCATAGCCAATGTGTGAATAATGCAGAAGTAATTCGGCCAGTCATTCAAACATTCCCATAACAAACTCCATGTAGGCTTCCATTAGGAAAAATAGAACTTTCTTTATTAATGTAGAAAAATAGTTCACGTACAGCATAAGTCTGTCCTTTCACCTGCCAAAAGTCCTTTACATTTCTTCTATTCCTATATTTATAGATTTTACAAAACTTGTCTCTTCTCAAAACCTAACCCTAGGGAGACATAAAAGTTTGTCCTCTAGTGCCTAAAAAGACAAAAGATATTTCCCGCTGTTTTTCACAACATATTTATACAATGAACAAAAATCCAGCTGTCTTTTCTCAAAATTACAATAAAGCAAATCAAGCTTCAGAGGGTCCTGCTGCTTCATTTGTTTTCTCCATTCCCGCTGACTTATTCTCTTCAGTAGGCCCTCTTGTTTTGGTTGGTTTGTACACCTCCTGAATATCATTGTCCCACTGGGTGTTCTCTCTCAGGATGGTCTTTCCCGCGCAGAGATTATCACTTTCAACTCTATTTCGTGTTTGTGCAAATCTTATTTGACACTTGCTGCCCCTGCTACAGCTTCCAGAGCAATCTCTTCCAGGAAATAGGCATGGACAATAGTATTCCCAATGAATTGGTGAAGGTCTTCAGAGGTTATCGCCTCTATATTCCTCAGATAACTTAATTCTACATTCAAGTTACCTTTTAATTCTGCCAGATGCAGCTCTTTCTTAGGAAACTCATAAATGGTCTGAGGTAAATCCATGTGACACTTATCGCGGGTTTCCCAGATTTTGGAGTAGATAGTGTGGCATTTTTTGACAGTCTTTCGGATCTCAAGACTTAACCTGTTACCACAATCCCTGCAAAACTCGAGGACTCCTGCATCCATGTCTAATTCCTCAGCGGTTTTGGCACACAGGTTTGATGGGAAACTAGATCTCCCTCTCCTCCATTCAAACTACTCCTTTATTTCTGCTACGTGATGCAATACTTGCTCTTCAATCTAAGCGCCTCAACCTCAATGGATGTCATCCTTGTTATCATTTATTTCATCCCACAGACCTCTTCTAATACCAATACTAGTGATTGATGAGCTTTTTCTTGTACTTCACAGGCTTGTTTATAGAATGTAGCTAGATCCTGTCTCTTTTCATTTTCCTCATTGAGCTGTTCTAACAACTCTGCCTTTTCTCACATCAGCCTTTCAAGCTGAGACTTGAAAAATCCAATTTACTGAATGTTGTTAGCTTCATGATTTTCCAATTCTATTATGCGAGCTTTTAAGTCTCTTTGCTCGCCTTCTGAGATTGCCAACTGCATTTCTAGTGTATTCTTTTCATTCTCGAGCTACTGGACCTTCAAAGTTGTTTCTTTCTTTTCTTCTTCAAGCTCTTTGTACTTCAACTTTAAATCATTCCCTTCTAACACTTATTTCTTCATGTTAGCTTTTATCTTGAAATATAGCTCCATGTATTTCTTAATGTCTTCAACCAGATGATCAATATTGTCTTTACTTGCTTGGGCTGAAGCCACAGAGCATGATGCTATGAACACAGGGTCAATGTCAGTCCCTTGGACAGGTGTGGTTTCTGATACTCTAAGTTCGTATTTGTCCTCTCCAATCTCCATCTTCTTTATGGATCTGTCAATAATAAACTTCTTCCTTTTATGAAAATAAATGAAATTCAGGTTGGCTAGTTGGCACTGCTTTCTGGGGTTGTATGGGGTAAGTGCTAATTCTTCAGTGGTGACAACCCATTCATTAGCTATCCCTGGTTGGTTCATTGTTTCCAGATCCAAGTCCATGGCTCGTGGGCTGGACGTGCCTTGTTCCATGGCTTTCTTAGCTTCTTATTTGCTTGCCTCTCTGCCAGCTTTGCTAGCTCTGCTTGTAACCTTTTTGCCTCCTCTTGCTGTAATTTTGCAGCTTGTTCTTGCAGGATCCTTTCTTCTTCCTCTCTCAGAGCCTTTGCTTCATTGCTCCTGCTGGAACCTAGCAGCTTCCACATCCTACTGCTGCTTGACTTCTTACTCTCTCTGGAGTCTTTCTTCTTCTTCCTTTTCCTTCCTCCTTGACTCTTCTGATTGAGATGCTGCTGCCTCTTGTTCCTTCTGGATCAACCCAATAGGCTTAGGAATGGAACTTGTTCCGCTTTTATGGTGGTAACGTCCCAATTCAGTTAAGTTCCTAGCACTTTGGAAAAAAGGCTTCTTCTTTGTCCCATAGATGTTTGTACTCATAAGAAGTTTTGACGTTGTTGCAGTGCTCAACAACTCTGTTACTACGATCATGTCTCCTAAAGGGCATTGTGCCGAAATGTAAAACTTCTAAGCCCTGAGAAAATTTTTCCCCATCTGTTTCCTTTGGGAGACTATATGCGCTGATGGTGAAGGGCATTGGCGGATACATACCTTTCTTCCTCTCAAAGAGGATCTTGCTGATCCCGCTAATGCCGAAGAGTTGTCTTAAAGCTTCCTTGTGTACTATAAAATCTGTGACATATCAAGGAAGCAAAAAGGGAGCTTGAGATCCTCCACTCATTTAGATATAAGTGCCCTCGGGGGAAAAGTAATAATCTCCAAACTCCCCTACAATGGGCATAGCATTTTCGGACAGGTAATTTGGATCCTCTATAAAAATGAGCTGATACAGGGGCATGTTGAGTTTCTCACAAATCAATTTGTAGTAGTTTGCGTACTTTCTTGCCCATGTGGGTTGGTAAGTCACAAAGAGAGGAGAATCCTTCTTGTTCCATATGCAACCCAAATCCGGGAAAGGGTGTTTGCTTAACAAATAATGCATCAAATAAGAAGACATGAAGAAGTCAGCCTTCTTTTGGGTTAGTCCTCCTTGGGCAGCAGTTAAGTGCGAGACCATACTGTCAGAAATTATGTCTGCCCAATTGAAAATCATGCTGGACATGGTCACATGGACCATATTTGGCACCCAGCCAAGTTTGAAGACGTTCCCATTCGGCATGCCGAAGATCCGACTCAGCATTAAGGAAATGAGCCTATAAGGAGTCCTTAGAAGAGCACTTTCATATTCATTGTTGTTCCTTTGTCTGATTTGACTTTCACTTATCATCATCTTTCTGGTGGACTCCAGAGGGTCTAATGTTTGCTATCCTATCCACTCATCATCTAGCCAAGCCCTTTCCTGGGGTAACTTGTAAGTGGCCGTGATGTGTTCTGGTGTGAAAGATGCAAGATTCTTCCTGGCTTTATTATTTATGAATCTTGTGTTAGTATTAACATGAGGAATTATCCAGCCGATGACCTCTAATCATGGGAATAGTTCGATACGAGTCGTTGCCTTGTGAAGGGCACATTTCTTGATGTTCAAGTATACCATGGTGTCTTCTAGGGATGCTTCAGGGTATTTCTGATCCCTGATAAACCTGTATAAGTTTCCCCATTGAAATTTTGGGGAAGAGCTCCCTGGGGCTACTCCGATGACGGCTTGGGTATCGCTAAACATGGTTTCGAGCGATGTATCCAACAATATCTCCACGTCTGAATCTGATTCTGCAAGCTTTTCCTTCTGCCTAGCAGATCTCCTATGCATGTCAAACCTACAATGATGAGGGTGGCACAAATGAGGAGTTTGACGAATTCTCGAGCAACCATTGCTAGCAAAACATATCTTACAATTTATAGCATCAAGCAGAAATTGACCATGCAATAGTGTTGGATTTCAAATTAATGACCTTTTAAAGACAAGGGTGATGAGGAAGAACTTCTAAACAAAAAACACCCACGTAATAGCTTAAAATGCACTTTACACAAAAACGAATGCTGCTAGCTAGCACTTGACCATATTTTATGATAAAAACAATTATTTTACTGGCGTCAGCTTTTTTGAAAAAATACACAGTTATGCAAAGTGCTATTAGTGTGGGACATAAGGAGCATTCCCGAAACTTCTGTGGCTTTATGTCTTTAACGCAGGGCTTTATCATTGGGAGCATGACTTATTACCCACAACGGTGAGTGCAATATGGCATTTTCTGGCATTAGCAAATGTGCACTACAGACTAGAATGTGTGCTATAGAGCTAGTAGCGCTACCCATGGCCTTAAATCTATGATAAGGATTTTCCTAGGATTAGTCATCATCAATGAAACAAATGCGAGGAGGAAACCTTTCCTAAAATACTGAGAAAACAAAAGTTGATAGGATGAAACGTATATGCGCGGAAGGCGGCTTTTCTGGGTCATGGTCTCGATGGGAGAAAAACTGAAAACTTTGTGCTTCTATCGGCCTTAAGGGAGGTTTTACCATTAGGTTAAGGAGTTCTCTTACATAACACGAAAATAATGGGCAATCCTAGTGCTTAAAAGCTTTAAAAGGGAAAAAACAAGCTTTAGACGGAGTTTCCTTTCAGATAAAGCAAAGGGGGGAGCAAAAGCACCTACCTGTCAGTCTTGGAATGGTTCTCGGTGGTTGACGCGCGTACCCAGAAGAGTGACAGTCTCAGAACCCCTCAATGGTGAATGATGAACTCTTCTTCTCTTTGGCAAAAGCGGAATAGGAAAAAAACCGAGTTCTACCTATATATATATATAGGATGATCAATAAAACCACACGGGGTGGCCAGTTGGAGTGTTAATAAGCACGGGGCTCAATGCAACGGGTAATTAATTCCGCACAGGGTGGAAATAAAACTTCACCAACTTACCTTTCGCACATACCCGAAACATAGGTTGCATTGTGGCGATGATCGAGATGATCATTCATGTGCAACCGTCAACACCTTTAGGGATAACTCATGTGACCAAGAGCTACGCTCGTGGATTGAAACGTAGGTCAACAATTTTAAGGTTAAAAAAAATGGCGCAATCGGCGGCAACTTTAGCCATAGCCCCTTCGACCAAAAGCTGCGACGAAGAAGGCGAGGCGCACAAAAAGGCAGAAATTTTGAGGTCAGACATAGCGCAGCGGGCGGGTGCTTTAACTCTCAAATCTACGCCAAACGACGTGAAGTTAAAGTTTTGAAACTGGAGCAAAAGTGATCGAGTTGGTGTTAAAAGCTGCGCAAAGGCGGGCATTTTTAGAGTTGGACAATACGATGAACTCAGGAGGAAAGATAAAAGATTGATTTTGATCGACAAAGTTAAGGCTAAATAATGCGCCATAGTCGGCCAAAATAAGGTGAAAGTTTGCACAACTGTCGCAAAGTTTATCGTTAAATACTGCGACCAAAGCTAAAAAAGATAAATTTTTCCTTAGCAAAAAAAATCAAAAAAATTTGGAAGAAGAAAGATAAGAAAATTTGCAAAGATGAACAAACAAGCTTAAAAAACCAAGGACTTCTTGAAAAATAGGTGGAGGGGCCCCAATATTTACAAAATTTTTGGGGGGGATGTTGTAGCAACAACAATTGGCGATTCACTGGTGAACACAGATCTCTGAAACAAATTCTTATCATGATCAGAACAACTCTTAAACTGCTAGCTCTAAGAGTAACAAATTGCCCTTATAGTTCAGCTTATATGAATGCAGTGATCCCTTTATCATAATGGTCATTTGGGAAAGGGAAACTTTGACTTAGACTTCCTTATAACTCTCTCAAGGCCAAAGTGTGAAGTTCATTTTGAAATTCTATCTATCAGGTGTTTGACTAAGAGAGGACTCCACAGGATCGTAACAAAATCTCACATGCATATTTGTTTGTTCCTCATTCCCATGCTATCTGCATCCTTTTGGATGTTTATTTAATTGACAATTTTTTTTCCGTTTGAGCCTTCCATAAATAAATTTCTTCAATTTTCAATACTTTGATTTGGGTTCTTCAATCCATAATGTCCTTTTGTGTGAGCAAGATATTTTATTTGATTATCAATCCTCATAGACGGAGAAGAACCTCGCTGAGCTGAATTATTTGAACAACTTTCTCGATTGAACACTTTTTCTTCTCTCAGCCATGCTTTAATTGAGGCGAGAATTTTTGGAAAATAGACTCTTTGATGTAAGTTCTTTGGGCTTTTATTTGTAGCATGGGATCATTTTAAATACCATACACCTATGAGAAATGCCTTCTTTCCATGGGTCCATCATAGCAAAATCCCTAGGACAGGCATTAATGTTAAAGTGAATGGAGTCTCGAGATAGTGAGAAGGAAATGCTGAATCTCAGTCATTTAACCGGAGTTACTTTGACCAGACAGAAAATGATCTCTTCATTCTTAAAGGCCACTCAGTGAAAGCAAAGTCACAGAGATACATTTTCTTTATAAGAGGAATTCTGCCTTTCAATATTTTGAGATTTGCTTGGAGTCCTGTCCTACCGCTAAGCCAAGAGTTGGGCTAGGCCTTATTAAAGAAAGAAAAGAGAAAATATTGAGCAGAAAGCAAAGTAAAAATCAAAACAAACTACTTAAAATGTACACAAAACAAAACAAGAAAAACAAGTAACAACAATGCTTATTTATGTACAAAGGACCCTAAGAGACTATGCAAAGTACTGCTTTAAAGCAAGGCCATTAAGAGGGAGAATTACTTCCTCTCCTTGTAGGTATTTCAGCTTATAAGTCGATGAGCCAAGATTTTCAGAAATTTGATAAGGGCCGACCCATAGATGTTGAAACTTTGTGTGCATTCCCTTACCATCATGTGGATGGTCCCATTTCAAAACTAAGTCACCTACTTCAAAATCCCTCTTTCCAGACTTTCGGTTATCAAACCACCTCTTGACTATGTCTTGATGTTGGTGGAACCAGTCTTTAGCTTTAAGCCAAGATTCCTCAAGTTTCAACAGTGTATCACTTCTTGATTTTAGGGCTTGACTGTTAGACCCTTGAGAGGCTTGGGCCAATTGCAAGTATGGGAGTAATATATTCGGAGGGAGGATGGCTTCTTTACCGTAGACTAGAGTGAACGGGGAGACTCCTAAGGCATTCTTTGGGGTGAATCTGTCTGCCCATAGAGCATTCGGGAGGGTTGTATGCCAACTTCTTTGATTTTCAATTATAGTTTTCTTAAGAATTCGAATGAGGTTCTTATTGGTAGACTCAACTAAACCATTCCCTTGGGGGTAATAGTTGGCTGAATAATGTAGTTTAATTCCTTTCTCATAAGCAAATTCATTTATCTTCAAAGACGAAAAATAAGTTGCATTATCAAAGACTAGGGAAATTGGAACCCCAAACCTGGTTATGATGTTTTCTTCTAGGAATCCGATAACTGCATCTTCGTTTATTTTGCGCACTGGAACAACTTCTGCCCATCTTGTAAAATAGTCTGTAGCTGTCAAGATATACCGATGCTGCAATGACGAATTTGGGTTTATCTCACTGATAGCATCTATGTCCCACTGCTCGAATGGTTCAGATACGATGACTAGATGTAGGGGTCCTACTGCTTTTGGCAATTTCCCAGCACTTTTTTGGCATACATCACAATTTCGAGAATAGGAATGAGCATCTCTAAATAAGGTTGGCCAATAATACCTGGCTCTGAGAATTTTAGGTGCTGTGGTTTCTCCAGAATAATGTCCCCCGGCGGGGCCATGATGCAATTCCTTCACCACACTATCAGCATCTTCTTTCTCTAGACATCTAAGGAAAACCCCATCATAATTTCTTCTACAGAGTATCCCATCAATGATTTGATAGGCTGCTGATTTGAGACGTAGTGCTCTCTTTTTCTTAGAATTCCAGTGTTCTGGCAAATATCCATGTTGCAGATAATGCAGCAGGTCCCTATACCAAGATTCAGGAGCTGTAAAAATAGGAAATACCTCAGCCATATTTAGCTTCGCTTCATTTTCCCAGTTCAACTCTTCATCAACTGGATGCTTAGTGAGTAACTTACATAGCCCTTGACCTTTGATAATGGTGGCGGGTTTGAATTCTAAATCATGCTCCTGAAGAGCTATGATCCAGTTCCCTCTCTGCTCTCCCAATTCCTTCTGAACAAACAAAGATCTAACAGCGGGGTGAGGGACTATGACTTTAGTCTTGTTTTTTAAAATATATGGCCTGAACTGCTTTACCGCTTTGAATACGGCATACACTTGCTTGTCTACAACAAGATAGTTCAGTTTAGCTCCCTACAGACCAGTGCTCATAAAAGAGATTGGGTATTCGTCTCCTGGTTCCACCTTTTGTGTGAGCACAACTGCGAGAGAGTCATCCAATGCAAAGGTGTACGTAATGAAATCTTTATCAAAATATGGACTTCTTAAAGAAGGTGCATTAGCTATAGCAGCCTTGATTTCCTTAAACACCAGTTCTCCAATTCAGTCCACTTGAACTGAACACTTTGCTTTATCATTTGCTGCAAAGGTTTAACGATCTGAGCGAAATCGGGAATGAACCTTCAAACAAAATTGATAGTTCCCATAAATGATTGCATATATTTCTTGCTGTGGGGCATGGGAATTTGATTGATAGCTTGGAATCTCTCTTGATCTATTGAGATTCCCCTTTTGGAAATGATGTGACCCAGAAGTTTTCCTTCAAGAGCAACAAAAACACTTTTCTTGGGGTTTAATGAAATACCATATTTCCTGCAGTGGTAAAAAATCTGCTTCAAGTGAAAAACATGATCTTCTCTCTTCTTTGAGGAAACTGTCACATCATCAAGATAGACCACAACACAATGACCGCCCAATCCTTGGAGAGCAATGTCCATTTCTCGCTCAAAAGTGGCTCCTGCGTTTATCAAGCCAAAAGGCATTTTGCGATAAGCAAAGGTTCCCCACTTTGTACGAAAAGTGGTTTTGAGCCGGTCTTCTTCTGCTACTAGCACTTGGTTGTAACTAGAAAAACCATCTAGTAGAGAGAAAAGTTATGATACCGATACCATCTGCAATATTTTCTCCATTAGGGGCACAGGATAGTTGTCTTTATCGGAAGATTTATTCAAGTTCCGGAAATCCACACACAATCTGATTTATCCTGATTTCTTCCGGACGAGAACTAAATTAGCAACCCATTCTGAATGTCGGACTTTAAAAATAATCTTTGCATCCAACAATTTCTTCAACTCCTTTTGTATCAAAGGATCAAGAGTCAGATGCATTCTTCTCAATTGCTGCTGAAATGGTTTAACACCAATCTTCATTGGTATTATATGTTGAATAATGCGAGTATCATATGTCTTTAGATCCTCATAAGTCCATGCAAAGACATCTTTATACTACCGAAACAGTTTGATGAACCTATCTCTTTTGTCAGCGAACAACATTTACCAAGATTAACATATTTCGGTTCAGCCTCTGTACCCATATTTACTAATTCATGCTGCATAGAGGAGCTATGATTTTTAGCATTTACTGGCCTTTTGAACTTATTCTGTAGATCGAATAAACTTTCAAGAGATCGTACTCCCTTGGCCATGAAATTTCCTTTGACAGTGTCTTTACTTTGCATATCTGAATCGTGCTTCTCTTCATCTATTATGGCTTCCTGTAACACATCTTCGTTTTTTAAGAAGCTAATAATATGATCATCATCATCAAACACTCTAAGATTTGTAATGTTATCCAGAATAGATGGCTTGAAAAATAATTCAATAGAACACTTGTTATTAGTAGGCACTAATTTGGAAGCAGAGGTAGCTAACAAATCAGCTGCGGCATTTCTTAATCTGGGAATGGAATTACTATTAAAAGCTTCAAAACATGAAATCAAATTCCAAACCTCAGATTGATAACCCTTTAAGTGTGGTGAAAGGCAGTGAATTGTGTCTCTCACTTTCCTGACAACTATCTCTGAATCACCAAAGACTTTCAAATATTTAACATTTAAACTAATAGCTTTCTTCAAACCATGGACCAGAGCTTCATATTCAGCAGTATTGTTAGTGCATTCAAACTCTAATCTACAAGATAAGAAGTGTTTATTGGTTTCAGGGTCAATTAGGATGCAACCAGCTCCAGATCCTTCTTGGGTTTTGGAACCATCAAAGTATAGGACCCAAAAAACATTTTCTATTTTAACTAAGTTAGTATCACTATTGCTTACGTCAGTGACTAATCCTACTATGTTACAATCAATATCATCAGTCCGGGAAAATTGAAGGAGATCGGACTGTTCATTTGATTCATGGCTAACGTCTTCCGATTGATAATCTCCTGGTTCAATTTCTAAGAAATAATTCTCCAAAATTGAAGACGAGAAAGCTACAGCTTCATTCTTTTCCTCTAGCTGAGTTACATTTTGTTTCATGTGGGGTTCTCTCAATATTTTAATTTGATTTTTTCTATTCTGACAAGGAAACCACAAATGGGACCAGTCTGTTGCAAAGTAACCATTAAGTTTCGTAGACCAGTCCCTGCTTAAAATCAAAGCATAAGCCTCGGGAATATCGACCACCATTATATCCACGAATTGACATACTCTCGGATCTGCTGACAGCCTAATGAGCACATCCTTCATTTCTCCAATGAATTTAACAATGGTTTTATCTAACTATATGATCTGAGATGGGGATGGAATCGGCTTCCCATTAATATTTTTTCAAATCGAAAGAGGCATGACATTTGAGGAAGCCCCAAAGTCTACTAAACAATTGTGCACATTATGGTTGAAGATTTCGAAAGTTAACAGAAAAGGCAAAGTCTGCGATCTTGATTCCCCGCCAATGCTAGCTTCGTTTATCTCAGGGTTTTCCTCAATGTTTTCTACTGAAGTGCTAGCTTGTGAGTCAAAAGCATCTAGCAGTTTCTTTCTTTGCTGGGGCAGACTGCACATATCAAATATAGAGACATTTTCTTTCGCCTTCTTAATGTATTCAATTATGTCATACCCCATATCACATTCTTTCGAAACTTTAGGTTGATTTTCTGTTTTGTTCAAAGTGACCTTTGGTTGTTTAGATGTTTCTGTGCTCGGCTCTTTTGTCACTGCTGGGTTTTCCTTAGGTTGCGACAGAATGACAGTTATGTGCCTTTTGGGTATTTCTTTCATAACCTTGGTTTTAGGTGCCTCGATAGCTTGATCAAGCACGAGACCTTTACTCCTAGTGGTGACATTAATTGCCGCAGTCTAAAATTCATCATCTATATCTTCTAGAGAAGGTTCTTGCGCGGGTGCCCAATCCCATAAGACCATTTTCGTGTCAGTAGCTGGCTCTTCCTATTCAGAAATATGCTCTTCCTGAGGATCTTTCTGATCAGTTGTTTGCACATCTAACATTTGATTCATCACTAGGGTCATCGAGTTTATCCACTATGGGCAACTTTTTTCTGAGTGCTGTTCTTGATGGAAGGTACAAAAATAGTCCATACCTACTTCATTTAAATTTAGCATAGGAGAATTGCTTACAGGCGGAAGCAGCTATCCATTTTCTTCTCTTTTCTTATAGAAAGGCTTGAATGGCTACCTAGTAGTGCTAGTTGTCTTATCTTCCTCTAGATTGATAATTTTATTTGAGAGATTTTGCATCATTTTGACCATGTTTTCCATGTCTGTGATGGTTCCACTTTATTTGTGGTTAACATAAAGGGCTTCTTAACAACTGTCTGTTTTGTTTCTAGATCCAAAGCATGTTTAACAATTCTGTCCACTTCTTCTTCTATCTTCTTTGCTTCTTTGAAGTTTTCTATTAAGGTATTTTTCTTTGTTCTTTTAACAAACATTGCTATGGGAGGATCAAGAGCCGTTGTATAATATTCAACTAAATATTCCTCAGTCGGCCTTGCTACATCACTAAAATTGTTCAATAATGTAGTGAATCTTTGATTAAACTCTTGAACATTTTCTTTCTTTTCCATTCTCATGGACAACAATTCTTTCATGAGTATAGCGACTGTTTTCTGATTTCCATACTTTTTCAAGAAACATTTCTCGAAGTCTTCTCAATTAGATATTGAACTAGCCTACAAACTAAAGTACTAGGAAGATACTTTGGGCTCGAATGTGTAAGGGAAAATCCTATAGACTACATCTTCATGCTGCACATTTAAAAGACTTAAAGCCAAGTAGAAACTCTTAAGATGATCTTCTGTAGAAATCCCTTTCCTAGGATCGTACTTAGGAAGAACCTTTTCTGGATTCTTGGGCAGGTCATGGAACGGTCCAACTATATTTAGTGCTCCTCTCCATCTCCATGCTGGCACAACCATGGATGTACATGGAGATTTTGGTGGGGAATCACGTGGAGTATGAGGTGGAGAATTGCGTCGAGTATGTGGTTCCTCTATATTTGGAGGATTTTCAAGTCCGATTTCTCTAAGAGGTTCTGTTATCTCTTCCAAAGATAGATCCACCAAATCTTCTAAGTTTTGAACAAGAACCGAATCCCTTGTATACTGTGTTTCCCTTCTAGGGGCTCTTCTTCTGGGGAATAAGGGAATTCCGTTTAAACCACCAATCTTCCTAACATAAGCATGGGTATGTCTTCTTAAATTCTCTACTTCAACAAAAGGAACAACATAAGTGTTTCTTGTTGTTTGATCTCAGAATTGGGATCTTCTTGATTTATTAATTCCAGATCTGGATTATCTAGGATCGTTGTTTCAAATGGGTCTTCAGTGGGATTTCTTCTAACGGAAGGATCTCCTCTTCCAGCCATGCACTAGTGGCCCTCCTTCTAGCGCCAAAAACTATTGATGCCCTGAAAATCGTAGCATCTATCAGCAAGGGATTATCCCCGATAAGCAAGCCCAATTAGATCACTCACCGTTTGGTGTGGGGAATTCATCCAGTTAACGACCCGACTACCATGTATGATTTAAAGATTTAATTTCTTTTGCATCGATTGCAGCTCGATCCACCGTTTATGTATTTTATTTTAAAGATGAGATGCAAGCGCTGTAATATAAATGCAAGTTGTAAACAAATCTAATCTAAAACTGTTTTAAGCAAATTTAATCTATCCTCGTAAGGAGAAAATTTAAAGGATGAGTAATAAACTGGAAATGCAGCCAAGAACTTCGCAAATAGCTGTTAAATTAAAAGGAAGCATTTACATTAGAAAATAAAGGTTATCAAAGATAGCTTTGATAGAGATACACATTCTATTACCCATTTTACACAAACATTTTGCATGAGAGAGTGAAAGCATTCAAAGCAAAGAAGTAATTCAGATGGTTAAGAGTGATCTCACAGCCAATGTGTGAATAATGCAAAAGTATTCGGCCAGTCATTCAAACATTCCCATAACAAACTCCATGCAGGATTCCATTAGGAAAGATAGAACTTTCTTTATTGATGTAGCAAAATAGTTCATGTACAGCATAAGTCTATCCTTTCACCTGCCAAAAGTCCTTTACATTTCTTCTATTCCTATATTTATAGATTTTACAAAACTTGTCTCTTCTCAAAACCTAACCCTAGGGAGACATAAAAGTTTTTCCTCTAGTGACTAAAAGGACAAAAATATTTCCATATGTTTTTCACAACATATTTATACAATAAACAAAAATCCAACTATCTTTTCTCAAAATTACAATAAAGAAAATCAGGCTTCAGAGGGTCCCACTGCTTCATCCGATTTCTCTATTCCCGCTGACTTATTCTCTTCAGCAGGCCCGCTTGTTTTGGCTGGTTTGTCTACCTCCTAAATATAACTGGCCCACTGGGTGATCTCTCTCAGGATGGTCTTTCCCCGCGCAGAGATTATCACTTTCAACGCTATTTCCTGTTTGTACAAATATGATTTGAAACTTGCTTCCCCTGCTACATCCTCCAAAGCAATCTCTTCCAGGAAATAGGTGTGGAAAACAGTCTTCCCAATGAATTGGTGAAGGTCTTCAAAGGTTATTGTCTCTATCTTCCTCAGATAACCTAATTCTGCATTCAAGTTACCTTGTAATTCTACCAGACGCTGCTCTTTCTCAGGAAACTCATAAATGGTCTGAGGTAAAGCCATGTGACACTTATTGTGGGTTTCCTGGATTTTGGAGTAGATAGTGTGGCATTTTTTGATAGTCTTCCGAATCTTAAGACTTAACCTATTACCACAATCCCTGCAAAACTCGAGGACTCCTGTATCCATGTCTAATTCCTCAGCGGTTTTGTCACGCAGGTTTGAGGGGAATCTAGATCTCCCTCTCCTCCATTCAAACTACTCCTTTATTTCTGCTACATGATGCACATACTTGATCTTCAATCTAAGCGCCTCAACGTCAATGAATGCCATCCTTGTTATCATTTCTTTCATCCCGCATACCTCTTCTGATATCAATACTAGCGATTGATGAGCTTTTTCTTGTACGTCACAGGCTTGTTTATAGAATGTAGCTAGATCCCATCTCTTTTCATTTTCCTCTTTGAGCTGTTCTAACAACTCTGCCTTTTCTCGTGTCAACCTTTCAAGTTGAGGCTTGAAAAATCCAATTTGCTGAACGTTGTTAGCTTCATGATTTTCCAATTCTTTTATGTGAGCTTTTAAGTCTCTTTGCTCGCCTTTTGAGATTGTCAGCTGCATTTCTAGTGTATTCTTTTCATTCTCGAGCTGCTGGACCTTCAAAGTTGTTTCTTTATTTTCTTCTTCAAGCTCTTTGTACTTCAACTTTAACTCATTCCCTTCTAACACTTCTTTCTTCATGTTAGCTTTTATTTTGAAACATAGCTCCCTGTATTTCTTAATGTCTTTAACCAGACGATCAACATTGTCTTTACTTGTTTGGGTTAAAGCCACAGAGCATGACGCTGTGAACACAGGGTTGATGTCAGTCCCTTGGAAAAGTGTGGTTTCTGATACTCTGAGTTCGTATTTGTCCTCTCTGATCTCCATCTTCTTTACTGATCTATCAATAATAAACTTCTTCCTTTTATGAAAATAAACAGAATCCAGGTTGGCCACTTGGCGCGGCTTTCTGGGGTTAACACCAATTTCATTAAACTTGGACTTATTCTAGTCCAAGTCACTTTGAAGAAGGGTCAAAAATAGCCTTTCTAAACCCCAAAATCAAGCAAAATTCGGTTCCAAAAGTGCCAAATCCGGGTTCCAAAAGTGCCAAAACCGGTTTCAAAAGTGCCAAATCCACTTCTGAAAGTGCCAAAACCGGTTCCAAAAGTGCCAAATCAAGGTTCCAAAAGTTCCAAAACCAGTTCCAAAAGTGCCAGAACTGGTTGTGAAAGTGCCAAAACCGATTCCAAAAGTGCCATAACTGATTCCGAAAGTGCCAAATCAAGGTTCCAAAAGTGACAAAACCAGTTCCTAAAGAGCCAAATCCGTTTCCCAAAGTGCCAAATCCAGGTTCCAAAACCATACTTTTTCTTTTGATATTGCCACTTTTGAAATTGGTTTTTGGTGTGTTCCGATATGATAATTATGACGGTCATTTGAAGTTGTAAAAAATATGCAAATTATCAAATGAATCGGTGTCTGTATAATATGACGGTCATTTCAAGTTGAATTTCATTAACCAACACCCCATTTTGAATGAGGCTCGAGATAAATGAATGAAGGGTCAACCGATCCGTCTTCTGCCCACCAGTATTTTCATAATAGTTCTAGACTGCAAGAAGGGTGGTTCAATCCTTCGTCTGTTCACCATTCTGGATATAGGTGAATTGTTGGATATTGTTGTTCTTAATTGTCTACTAAAAGAAGGGGTGGCCGATCCTTCTTATCGGCAATTGGAAGTCCAGAGAAATATTTTTTAGATGTTATAACTTAGGCAATGTCCTGATCCCTACCATATATTGCGGAAGTTAGTAGTGGGGAATTATCATCCCAACCTTCGTAGATTAAATATGTTTTCATTTCTCTTTTAAATGAAGGGTCGGCCGACCCTTCTTGTGGTTAGTATTTTTGCAGTCTTCACCATTCAAAGTATACATGAATTGACAGCCTATACTTCATAGGTTGAATATTTGCACAATTCCCTCATAAATGAAGGGGCGGTCGACCCTTCTTCTGACCAATATTATTTTCATACTAGTTCTAGACTACAAGAAGGGTCGTCCGATCCTTCTTATGTTCACTAGTCTGGATATAGGTGAATTGTTGGATATTCATGTTCACAATTATCTACTAAACGAAGGGTCGGTCAAACTTTCTTGTGATTTGTATTTTTCCAGTGTTGACCATTCTGGTTATACATGAATTGATCTCTATTTTGGCAGGCCAAAATCTCACATGTGTGAGCCTCGAAGAGAGAATTGACACCATCGGAAGTGATGACATGGAATGTGTGATGAGGTTGGAAAGACACATGATGGTGTTCTGGTGCTATCATTAAGCCAGTGTCTCAATGTGACATCATTATGGAAAAGTATGACAAGTTTGTGAAACTTTGGAAATTGACAGAGTATGGAAAAAGTAGAAAACACTGCTTTGAGAGAATGGCCACCATAATTCATGGTTTGAGAAAAATGCACGCACCATCATATCATGCTATAGCTTGTTGAAGTGGCTATCTAGTTATACATGATTGCGGGAAGTGTTTGAATAATGGATTTGCGACATGCTTTCCGCAACCCCCAACCCGCAATGTGGATTGCGGATGGCGAAAACTCATGTTTGTTTTTATTTCGAGTTGGAGTCCCGCAACTCGCAACCCGCAATTGCAGATTGCAGATTGGGGGAAGGTTTTATATATTTCCAAATGATAAACCCCCGCAACACGTCTTCCACATTCCATAGATTAGATCTCAGTGGTCGATTTTTCTTAATCTTACGGCCCAGATTTAACCCGACGGAATTAATAAATGTGCTGATTTTTTTCTCTTTCCTTTTATTATTTTACATCTTCGAAAATTACCTATTGTGTGGATTTTACTGCGAGTTTTTACTAGGGGTCGTTTTTGCCAGTTTTTAAAGCTTAAATGAAGGGTCGATTGACCGTTCTTGTCCTTAGTATTTTTCCAGTCTTCACCATTCTAGGTATATATGAATTGACATCCTATCCTTTGTATGTTGAATATCTGCACAATTCCCTCATAAATGAAGGTGCGGCCAACCCTTCTTCTGCCCAATATTATTTTCATACTAGTTCTAGGCTTCTAGAAGGGTTGTCCAATCCTTCTTGTGTTCACCAGTCTTGATACAGGTGAATTGCTGGATATTGGTGTTCACAAATATCTACTAAATGAAGGATCGACTGACCCTTCTTGTGATTTATATTTTTGCAGTCTTGACCATTCTGGTTATACATGAATTGATCTCTCTTTTGGCAGGCCAAAATCTCACACGTGTGAGCCTTGAAGAGAGAACTGACACCATAGGAAGTGATTTGTCTTAATCTTACGGCCTAGATTTTACCCGAAGACATAGTGTTGGTAGCGCACGAGCAAGTTGGAAATTAGATTGACGGGGGGAAGGATAGATCTACGGATGATAGGTACTTCGGTGATTTGAGATGCACGGGGAAATGGAATTTTCAGATTTGCGAAGTTTTGGTAGGGACCACATGTTTCGACAGTGCAGATCTGGAAAGGAAAGGCATCAACAATGGAGGTTTAGTTCGCAGATTGAACATGCACGGAGTATCGGCATGTTCCAAATTCGTGAACCTCGGTAAAGGCCACACCTTTGGATGGTAAGGATGCGGACAGGGGCCAGATCGACAATTTATAATAACTACACATATCTAAGGTGCGAGGAAGGCAGTGCTTGAGAGATTGAAGAATGTGGAAGGCCGTGGGGATAAGCATGGAAGAAGATCAACGATACCAAATCGATCATGCAATATGGACAACTCAGAGAAATTCCTTTATCGCTAGAGGTGCAAGAATGATAGGAAATTATAGATAATAGAAAAAATGGAATGCACAGGGATTTGAGTACCGTATGATTCGGTTCACCCCTTGCTCCCTTAGTTGAGGTCAAGGGGGGCAGGCTAATTTAGATAGAATCAAATAGAATCTAGCATCTTGTTCACTGCACATTCTATCTGGCACCAAGTCTAACAAACCTGATGCAATAACTTAACAACTAGCTCAAAGAAAACTTCATAGAATCAGGTAAGAGAGATATAATGCAATGTCACATGACACATATGGAACAAAGTTATAATCATTTTGAATCTTTGATATATAAGCAAATCTAGGGGTTTAAGCTTGTTCCAATGCATGTAAGAACAATTCCCACTTCCAAAGGTATATTCTTCCTCCATGAGATCAAATGAGCAAAGACTTAAAATTGGACGAAAGTATATGTAGGCCACCCGATAATTTGAAAATATTTCTTATATTAAAAATAGAATTTACATGCATTGAATAGATGGCAACCTTAATTTACTTGTGGTGTGGATTTTACTGCAAGTTTTTACTAGGGGGTCGTTTTCGCCATTTTGTCCAGATTAAATTAAGGGCCGACTCTTCTTGTGATTAGTATTTTTGCAGTCTTCACCATTCATGATATACATGAATTGAAAACCTATACTTCGTAGGTTGAATATTTGCACAATTCCATCATGAATGAAGGGGCGGCCGACCCTTCTTCTTCCCATTATTATTTTTATCGTAGTTCTAGATTTCCAGAAGGGTCGTCTGATCCTTCTTGTGTTCACCAGTCTGGATATAGGTGAATTGCTGGATATTGCTGTTCACAATTATCTACTAAATGAAGGATCGACCGACCCTTCTTGTTATTTATATTTTTTTGGTCTTGACCATTCTGGTTATACATGAATTGACCTCTATTTTGTAAGGCCAAAATATCTCACGTGTGAGCCTCAAAGAGAGAACTGACATCATAGGAAACCCGCAATTGCGGATTGCGGATTGCGGGAACATTGTATATATTTCCGAAAAATTAAACCGCTGCAACTTGTCTTCTACATTCCCCATATTAGATCTCAGCCGTCGAATTTCCTTAATGTTACGGCCCAGATGTAACGCGACGGAATTAATAAATATGTTTTGTTTCTGTTTTCTTTTATCATTTTTCATTTTCGAAAATTTCCTGTTGTGTGGATTTTACTGCCAGTTTTTACCAGGGGTCGTTTTCACCATTTGTGCGGATTTTACTACAAGATTTTACCAGGGGTCGTTTTTCGCGGGTTTTTACCAGGGGTCATTTTCGCAAATTTTTAATAGGGTTCATTTTCGCCATTTTTTCCAGCTTGCACAAGTTGGCTTCGTGTCACTTTCTTATTCAATTGTTCAAGGTTTTTTTCTATTTTGAGTTTTTTTTCTTCTTATTGGTGTTTATTTATTCGTCAGATTTCTCCAGTTTTTCAAACATGTCTCGCAACACTCACTAAAAAACTCCTCAAAAAGATCTTTTGAACAAAGACCCAAACTTCGGCATTCTTGCCGACACCAGCGATAAGGTTTCTGAGACATACCAAATGGATTGGTCCAAAATTTACTCCATCTTTGACAATGATGAACTACTTGATATTTAGAGTGACTGCCCTTCCTATGAAAATATTAGGGATTCACAACCCACGCTATAGCTTCTAGACCTGCTATCCTTCCCTAAACTGATGTAGTTAAGTGGATTATAGACCATGCTAACCCTAAAGACCGCTCTTTCAATGATAGCGCAGGGTCTCAATTGGCTACTTTTCGCGCTGAGGTTTTGACCAGAGCTTATGCGCTAAAACCAGCTGTTCAACCCCTCAATGTTGCATTCCTTGATTTGTCAAAGAGTAGGTACACTTTCAATGAAATGCTGAAGTCTTGGATGCACAGACTGACAAATTTCATGCCTGGGGTTGATAATTTATACCCAATTTCCTGGTTCAAAGAGCCTTATTCTCTTCTAGAAACCATGCTCTGCAGACTTTATGGTCTCCCTAATTGTTTAGTATTCAAATCTGAATGGGCTCCTATCACCCATCATGTCCTAACAATGGGGCAATCATTCCCTTGGGCTTCAATTTTATCAGCAGAGTTAAAGACAACCATTGAGAAATATCAAAAAGCAACAGCTACAAGGAAGCCATACTTCTTTTTCTCTGCATTTGTAATTAATGATTTCTGTACAAAGTTTCAATAGCCCACCATGGGGTGGAGTTGGACTAAGTCCTCACCCCCTATTCATATTTATTGTTCTGCCTTATGGGAAAGCAATTTTGTTCCCTTGCTCTATGACATGTGCGACCATTTCTTTGGTGCAATTTACCAACATATTTTCAGGGAAGATGCCCCTGCCTTTTCTCCTAATTCTAGAACTCTCATCCATACATTGGGTGACTGGTATGTGGGAGAAGCCTTTGCTTACATTAGAGTCTGAGGAAGCAGTACTGTACATACCAAGAGTTGTCCCTGACAGACTGTTACTTGAGGAGATATCTTATCAGACTATTACAGATGGTGTCTACCTTAAGCTCACTGGTCCCAAAAGGAAGGGATGGCCTAATTTCCCTTTAAACCTCGGGCCTTTGGTTATCCCAACTTAACCTTGGGCTGCAACACTGGGAGACATGATTGTTTCTTTGAAATTGGGATTTGCTCCCAAAAGAACTCATGGCCCCAAAGGATTTTTGGAGGCTCATTTCAAATAGGCACATATGAGGATTGGTTATACACATCAACACATCCCTCATGACTCTATTTATCAGGGAGTTAATATTTTCTCTGAATTCCTACTGAGGGAAAAGAGAAAAGAAGAACATAGCCATATCTTTCAACATCAGCAGGAGCTTAAAGCCAAGGTTTTGAGCTATAGAAGCATGGAACTCAAGCTTTATGAGAAAACAAGAAAAGATAGGGAAGAAAAGGAAGTTCACAAAGCCAGTGCTCCATTGATGCTGACCTACCTGGATGGAGACAAAGGAAAAGGCCTTATGGAGGATAGTCCGAAGTTGAAAATTGATACAGAATTAAAGATATTAATGCATACACCTCAACAATTCAAGCACAAATTAGCATAGATGAAGTCTTCGGTGCCGGATACCCAAGTGGTTGCAGTACCCAAACCCACTACTAATATTCAAGTGGCTGCTACAGCTAACCTTATTAGTGATGTTCAAGTGATGGCTGTGAGTAAACCAACTAAAAGACAGAAAATTCAAACTTCTGCCTCTGAAATTCCTACTCTTACTATTGAAAAAAGTGATGTGGAAGATGAAACACTTCCTTATGTGACTGTGGTGTGGGAAGAAACTGAAAGTTCTGAGGAAATCGTAGATTTGTTGGATGGCATAGTCATCGATGATCTTGTCCCATATCAACAATCTCTTGAAACCACTACTGCTGTTGATACCACAACTTTAGCACTCTTACTTTCATCCATTCAAGCTCTTTCCACTTTATCTTCTGGTGTAACACCACCATTCACCATATCCCAGTTATTTGATGCAATAACTTCCATTACTGTTCCATCTCCAACCCTATCAATTCCACTTTCCATTCCACCATCAATAGTTGTAGAGATCCAGTCTTCAACTGTCTCTCTGCAACCACCATCATTTATTTCATCACCACCAGCCAGTGATGTCCAAATCCCGGTTGTTCCATCTTCACCATTAGTTGTCGGTGCATCTTTTTCACTTCCTGAAGTTTTTACTTCAATCCCTACTTCAACTTCTTTACCCTCAATCCCTAAAGTTATGCCTTCTTCACTAACCACCTCTCAGATTACTATGACAATACCTAATACCGCTGTTACTCAGACAACCCCAATAATTGCAACAGGAGATGTGGCTACATCTTCCACTGAATTGGTAGCTACTTATGAGGAAGATATTGTAACCTCCCTTGGCTATTATTTCTATAGCAAAAAGGCTAAGGCAGTGGTGAAGAAGGGTAAGAAAAGAGGCAGACATCAGGATGTGTTGTAGGGCCCATTTCCTAATCAAATCGTTTGGTCCAAGCAATAAGAGGACCTACAACAAGAAGCACTAGATACGGCTGCTGCCATGGACGCTTTTGCAGGTGCCAATTTTGATTCAGTAATCACACTGAGTAAAGAAATTGATGTCAAGAAGGAGGAGCTCAAGAAACTTCAAGAGCAGCTGGTTAAGGCCAATGAAGAACATGAAGTTGACATTCATGAACTGAGAAAAGCATTTGAAAATAAGATTGAAGACCTTCAAGAACAAAACGCTTCTCTTCAAGTCCAATTGCAAGATGCTGAAGCTTTGGACACTGCTAATGCTGAAAAGATAGCTGTGCTTGAACAACAGCTAAAGGATGCAACTGCAAGTGCATCCTCCTCTACGTTTTCTAGGTTTTCACAGCAAGAGTTCAAGGAACTAGCCAATCAAGTCAACCTGGAGCATCATCAGCTTCTATCTAAGCTATTTACTACCTTGGGTGAAATCCATGAGACTTATATTTTCTTTGACAAAATGGATGGCACCTTGGGCCAGCAAGTAGAGGAAACAAAACATGCTTCTTAAGCTTTAGAAGACATCATGGATTGGCATAAGTATATGGAAGATAAGCCAGCTGATATCCCAGAGTTGGACACCCTCAAATTCAGAAGGATCCAAACTTCTGTGCGAGCTTGGGAGAATGTTATTAACATGGTACATGATACTATCAACTAGACTAAAGCCCTTTGCAAAAGAAGATGGTCTGCCTCAGACAATCTCATGGAGATACTGGCATTCCCTGCAATGGGGCTGATCGAGGGGGCAGATCTGCCAAAATTGATGATAGAACAGGTCGAAGCCCGTTGTGATCAAGTCAAGGAGAAAATCCTGTAGATTGAGCATAACCAAATTGAAGACGTGGATTGGTTGATTAAGCAACCTATTTCCTTGGAGGCCAAGATCTATATGTTTATCCGCACGTGGCATAAAATAGCCAAAAATGAGATTGAAGGATTCATGTGTGATGCCTAGCTGGGGCTCGAATCTCCTCGTTATCCAGATATAGATGAATTGATAGAAGTTTGGGACAAGTGGGAAGATTTCCTCACTAAATAGAATATTTTGATTTTGTAATCCCTGTTTAAGGGGAATTTATCCTTTGTATTATTTTTGTAATTTATTATTTAAGGGGTAGATCTCTCTTAGGCAAGGGATGATCATTTTTGGGGTAGAAATCGACAAAAGAAGACTGGAGATGCTCTGTTCTATGCTGAGCTTGTAATTTCTTGTAGACTTTCATTAATACAGTAAAGTTATTATCTTGGATCCTTTTGTTCATTGATCAAATTTATTTGGTAAATATTGATTTCTACTTCAGGTTATTATCTATGCTGTTTAATCCTTTGCAAATATTATTTCATGCAGAGATTGTTAATCTGGATTTTTCCTTATGTTAGATCTGTGTATGCATTATGTTTTAATTGAATTTCTTCAACTAAAATATTTATCGATTTCTGCAAATGATTTATAGTAAATTATAATCTATGTTAATTTTTCAATTGACATATTGGTTATAGGTTAATCTTGAATGAGCTTCAACACTTAATATTGCATTCAATTAATTTTAATTGATTGATTGTAAATTAAGAAAATAAGGAATTGATCTTCTTCACATTTCTGTTCAGTGGATGAATGTACTTATTTATTTTCACATCAAGTTAATCTGCATTTAAACAAGACACCTTTTAGAGTAGGTCTAACTTAGCTTAGATTTTCCTTCCTAGGTAGATTTGTTTTAGACTGAACACACTTTGTTTTCCTTCATTAGAAGACAGATCCTTTTAGGATCAAAACCACAAGTGCCAATGGAGGCCTTTGTATCCGTGGGAGATCACCATCCCAAACAGCTCGAGGATAGGGTAATACTTGCGCGGGATTATTTGAAGCCTCTGGTTGGGTTTTCTCCATCTGTTGAGAGCTTTGGAACCCATTCCAGCACATACACACTCGAGGCCTCAACAAATGGCACTAGAAGGAGGGCCTGAAGTAAAATATGCCTAAACAGAAACCCATAAACCTCCTTCAGCAAGAACATCATTGGTTGTCACTCATAGCCAGTCACAGGCATCTACCTCTGAACAACAAATAGCCCCACAAACGACTGTAATTCTTGGTACACTTGCACCTCAGCAGGAAAATAGAAGGGATATCCTTATCATATCACCTACAAGAGGACCCCTTTCACTTGAACAAATACTGAAAAGTTCTAATCATAGTGTCGCTAGAGTACAACAAAGAATTATTAACCTAAAAAGTAGAGGACTAGCAACAATTCAACAGAACACCATTTCACAGACTGATAACCAAGAACACCATGTCACAACCTCATTGATGGATGGATGCCTCCTGTATGTTCTTAGAATGATACGCATAAGCCTAGTTAAGGAGCTGTTAAATAGATGCTTAATAACTTGACTTAGCAAATTAACTTAATATGATGATAATGGCTATTATGTAATTGCAGAATGTGAAACAATATGAATCAAACAAAGAAATTTACTGATACATAACCTGCATATAAATCATATGAATGATAAATCAAGCACATAGATTTATATGTTTTATGATTTAACAATGCAATTTAAACAGAGGTACTAGATGTATGTATGGAAGACCAAAATGAATCAAGGAAACTTTATACACAACAAAAGAAAGGAAAAGAGAAACTAACTGAAATTCATTTAAGATTGTAAAACATTACAATTCTCCAAGTACAGAGTTTCTCCAGCTCTCTCCTTCGATGGTTCCCCCATTCATCTGATTTTCCAAGGGCAAATTGCCACTTGCCCTTTTGGAAGGCTACTTTTTACACATCCAATACTTAATCTTGAAATTTCAAAACAGATTTTAGCAATTTCAAACCTTGATTTTTCATTTTCGGAAATCAAACTTGACACTTTAAAAGAATTATAATCATAGTGAAAATGAACATATAGTAAAAACAAACATTCAAGTGTGTTATTTAACAAAATACTTCCATTTTCATTTTATTCACAATTGGACTCACATCACTTACGCCATTCAGCTGCAGCAAGCAAGACTATAATCTATCTAACAAAAATGTGTCCTTGACATTGTCGTATGTATAAGTTTTTGTTATAATATAGTTTCCTTCCTCGTTAGAAACTTGTTTTTCTTCGGAGTCATCGACAATCACTGTAATACCCCAATTTTGACCCTTAGGAAATATTGGCTCTAATGTAAATATTGTAAACACACGATGTATGTTTCCCTAGCGTGGAGCTCAAGGCCAAGGCCCCGCTAGTTATACTCGGATTTTATTTAAATTAGACACGCTTGATATTTTGTTACCCACGTGCTATTAAGCCATGGGATATTGTAAATTGATGTAAATATTTAACATTGAAATAAAATACCAAAAACTGGCTATGGAGGCAACGAATGAGAAGGGGACATGTGTATCCACTAGGGAGTGGTGAGGGGGGGGCTATGGGACTAAACCCTAGGCTGCCATTTGTCATTATGAGAACCCATTGACTTCCCTAGGTGACATTAATGCCTGTTGTAAGAAGGTGGTTGAGATTTTCAGCCCATGGCTTCAATGGAGCATGGGCAGCCCTGAAATTCGTATGGGTGGGCATGGGCTCTGATTGCTTGGGCAAGAAGTCACTCAACCTCATGGGAGGTTGCTTCATTCTCACCCCATTCCATTGTGAAACTATCTAGCATCATTCCCATCCAAAAACGAGTGCTAGCATGGAGGAAAAACCAGAAATCGCGACCTTGAGAGAACCCAGTTTTTGAAAGACCAAAAACGTCCAGATTTGGCATGGGACAGGGAAATCCAATGGGGGATCCATTAGCATGAACCTTGGGGCGAATTTGGGAGCATTAGCTACCCCGAAATCAATGGAAAAACCCAGTTTTTGCAGCTCAGAAAACGAGTGACGGATTTGAGTATTTGGTGAGCAGAATGGTGAGGAATCAAGAGAGGATTGACTAAGCAGAGGTTGGGTGTGCTTGATAAACCTAGTGAAGGCTAGGATCTCAAGGATCAGCAGCTGGACCTTTCTATGCCCATCCTGAAGAGCACTGGAGGGAAGAGTTGCCTGAGGGACTGTGTAACAGAGAAGGGGATCTTCCTTGTGTTGGATGTGGTAGGTAATGTGGGTGCCTAACTGTTGAGCTCACTTGAGATGCCTGTAGCTCTGTGGTTGAGCTCACTGGCTTAGCATTACCCTCCTCTATCTTCTTGGATGCTTGACCAGAACCATGGCTGTGAGTGCACCCAGCTAGTCCTCCTTAGTGGATACACAGCCCATCTCGGGGGTGACCTCTCAGCTGAAAGAACACAAGCTGGACAGAGGTCTACGGTTGGGAGGAACGTTGCCCTTCCATAGCCAGTCGTTTGGACCATTGCAATTCAAGATGAGTATTCTTGTGATTTAATTTATATACAGTCTGTGTTTTGCAATGCATTCCGGTTACTGAAATGAAACGCATCATGTTTTATGCAGTATGATAAATTGTCCATGCTTAATAAAATTAATGACTGCTACATGTATGGTTGATATGTGTATGTTGAACGCATGAAGAAATTGTATGCACATGTAAAGTTTA
Organism: Larix kaempferi; assembly: GCA_027924585.1. NCBI lineage: Eukaryota > Viridiplantae > Streptophyta > Pinopsida > Pinales > Pinaceae > Larix > Larix kaempferi. The sequence continues at coordinate 5,641,397 of BSBM01000459.1, read as the reverse complement.
GTTTCCGCGGTGTTGATATTGAGATGAATCTGCATATGGACGTTTTTAAATTGTTAGTAATTTATGGGCAAGCATTATTTAGGCTAAGTCTATCTAAAAGCCTGTGTGTTGATTAACGTTTCCTTCCCTGCATTGGATGATGGAAGGGGACGTTACAATCACAGTATTTGTTTGATCCCAACCAGGGATCAACTTGTCCCAAACTATACTCAAAGGCTTGTGAAATACATGAGGATTTCCATCACCCTGAAAACCCTCTCTGGCTACGGAAGAACAATCTTCCTGTGTTAAAATTAATCTAAATAGTTCCCTTTTCAATCCCGTTCTTTATAATAATCTAGGCAAAAACTTGTCAATGTTTTTTTGTTGAGCAGATGTCCATAGGCCAACTCAAAAAATTCCCTTAAGCCTGGCCATATAAAATAATACTTTGTTGATGTTTCGAAGTCCGGTGGTTGTCGCAATCTGGGCTTCTGTTTTCTATGCAATGCGTGTAACAAAATGCGATTGAAATAAAAAATTATCAATGGTTTACTAAAAACAAATCTTCTAGTGCAATCTACAAACAAAAAACACACACACAACCTAGTCAATAAAATATTATGGTTCAATGTTTCTAAGTATATTGCTTTCATGTTCAACAATTTTTGAAACATATTACCAGATACATGGTACGATGTCCATAAATAATATGAGAACTGTGCAATAAAGCTTACATCAATTAAATGCAGGAGTTGTAAAAAATATACAAATCACCAAATGATTTTTTTTTTATAATATGATGGTCATTTCAAATTCAATATGTTTAACCAACGCCCCATTTGTGAACGAGGCCCGAGATAATTCAACAGACAACACAACATTGTTTTTATAGTCATATCTCTCTCTTGTGAACCGTCAAATTTCCAATTGGTTGGCATTTTCAAGCAACTTTCCTTGCAATTGTCCACTAATTGATATTTCCCTACATCTATAAACAACATGTCTGTGTGTTTATATATATCTCCATATTGGATAAGTACATCCTTGAACTCCTTTTTCCTTATGTTCTGTACCTCACCAATATTATAGTATGTAGACATTGAGTGATTATAAATAGTACTAAGTTTACATTGCTCTCAACCCTAAATAAATACAAATTCTTCATTTTTCAACCATTCAAATACGCCAAGGAAATTTTTAATTTCCATGTTGTCGAGCGAGGAAAACCACAGAGCAACGTCGAAATGCTCTCTGGAAACACTGATAATTTTAGGGTTGAACATGCGTGTATAGTAACGATACCAATTATGGACAAAATGAGGCTGTTCTGAAGAATCTCCAATGTTGTATAACATTCGAACTCCAAAGAGTAATCCCTCTACTCCCAGGACCAATAGTTTCTTTTGTGATGATATCTTGACTACATACAAGAATAGTGACTATATATATAACAACAATAACAACATTTTGTTCATGAAGTTAACGATCACAACCATGCAACTGTACATGAAGATGTTGATTTCCAAAGAATAATACAAAAATCACCCAAAATTTCACAGTTTCAATTGATTTAATAAAAGCATCACACTGAACTAATAATATGTTACATTTAGACGAAAATACCAACATCTCCGGAAAAAATAGAAAACACATTGAATGATTTAAAATAGGCAATGATAGATTACATCTAGAAATAGGTAATGATAGGTTACATTTGATGGCTGTCACTCAACTAGGATTCAACTGAAGGTTATGATATCAGTTGATTCATGCATTTTATTAAAATGCTACCAAAGTCCATTTACCAATTCAGTATCTGTCCTAAGGGATGGTTCAATAAAGGGCTTACCCAAAATACAGTTTTGAAATGGAAGTGCTTTCTCACCAGCACCCTCCAAAACAATCATTGATGTATTAATTTTTGAAGTTTTCATTGGGAACTCCGTCCACACACTCTCCATATTTTTTTGTGAATTTCCTTCTTGATTGTAGGTTACATCTCTCTCGAAACCAAATAAATAATTTTTTTTCTCATATGATTTATCTTTACCGCCTAACACCAAAAATTTTGTAAGCAGTGGCTTCCCCTCATTGACACTACATTTAGATGACCAAATCCCAACATTGAATTTGGAAAGAAGTAAATCCAAAATTTCAATGGCATGTGTTCACGACTCATATGAAGATATTTTATGTTTAAATTCAAATTCACCATTAGTAATCTCTTCCCCCTTTTTTCCTCTTTCCCCTCCACCAATATTTTTTTGATTTCCTTTTTTTCTCTTTTGAAGTCATTTTCTGTGATTTCTTGCGAAATAGAAAACCTTCCATTTCTAATATCAATAACATTTTTGTATGGGGAGCTGTATAGAAATATTGCTTTCCATTATATACTTCGGAATAAATTTGTTTTATCAATTTAAGTAAAAAATATTCTTCGTCTTTTACTTGTCAATGGTAGGCCAACATTTTACTGGTGAGCAAAATCGCTGGAGACACTGCATTTTGACACCAAGCCCTCTCCAGTTTCAATATTGTCGAAGCACTCTTCTGGTTCTTTATTATCCAATCTCTCGCCTCGTTCATTATTGTCCAAGCACTCTTCTGGTTCTTTATTGTCCAAGCTCTTGACTTGTTCATTATTGTCCAAGCTCCCACCTGGTCCATTATTCTCCAATATGATTTGTTGGCCAATATCCAAGGACATTGTCGATGCCAGCTCTAGTTGTGGATGATCCACATGTTGACCTAGAAATTGCAGGTATACATTTTATATAATTTTTTGCAAGTATTCAAGGTCACTATCCCCTTTCATAATTTAGTTAATTTAACCACGATCTTTGAAAAATAATTTTTTACCTTCTTGTCCCGTTTGTGCTCTTGTTTGGTAGTTCTTTGTAGATTCTATATCACATTCACTTTCGTCATCGGATAGTATAGTTTGATTGGATGATACCTGGGTGTGCTCTTTATTTGAAGCTGTAGTAGAATAGGGATTTGAAGAAGTTATTGAACATAACCGACCGAGAAAAGTAAAATAAAATCAAATACATATTAAAACGTTAATATAAATACCTTGTTTTAGAAAAGTAAAATAAAATCAAAGACATCCAAAAAAGTTAATAGAAATACCTTGTTTTACACCCAATTCATGATAGAAACTATTCATAAACAACTCTTGTTGTACTATCTCCACAATAGAAATAACTATTCTTTCTGGAGCCCTCTTCAACGAATGAAGAAGCCTACCTTCTGCGTACAATGAAAGAATTGTTCGTTGAGAAGAGACCTGTCTGGAAACTATGTGATCCCATAATTCTTGTGTCCTTTCTTTTGCAAACACATGGCTTCTAGCACTATTGTTGTTAACCTTTGGCCGAGGTAAATCAACCATCGGTAGGCCCTTGTCCTTCCAATCCATATCAATTTCAGAAGTAGATAAAATATCCTTAATATCCGTTCCAATGCTCCAACACTGTATAATAGAGAATCCTATAAATGAGTCCCTGGAGAATTCTCTATAAAGTCCCTTTGTAGGATTCGGTGTAACATGTTTTTTTGATTTCTTGCTGAAAATTGTGAAAGCTTTAGAAATCATACAAGAGTTTTCCATATCAGCTAAAAAAATACAAGTACATGCCTCTTGATTTGTTTCTATGTAGTACAAAAATGCAAGCATGTCTTGCTCTGTCCATGGACTAACACAATTACACATATCCACAACAACAAATTCACAGCTGACTGCCGCACCAAAAAATGGAATTAATCTGAGTGTGTTGACCAAAGATTCAGGATAACAACATTGACAAGCAAACTGTTAACTATTTTTGATGTCACCAATGGACATACCTATCCTCTCTTATATACAGATTCAATATTTTCTGAGCATCAATTGGTATTTTGGTACCATTATCCACTTCAGATTTGTTTTTTCTCTTTTTACTCGGAGATTTTACTTGCTTTCCGGAGCATAAAATATTGCACAATTGCTGGAGATGGTTTGGTGCAATTTTATATATTTCAATGACATTATGGTTAGTGACAATCTGTGATCGATCACTTTGACCATCATTAACTTTGAGATATTCAACGATCGAATGCTTGGTTGACCTCTCGTCCTTGATTCATTTGCAATATTGATTTAAAGTTTCTGCACAAACATTCTTATCCACTGATGTGGTCGTCCAAACCGATCCATTGATTATATTGTCTGCCACGACGGTCAATTCATCTTCATCAAGATCATGTAATGGTCTAAAAAAATTGGTGCCATAACTCTTTATTTTATTTGGAGCAAAATCTTCTTGATTGATGCTCTTGGGTGAGCATGTCAAGGAGCCACTTTTGTAAAGCTCGAATATAGACTACCATTTGTTCCACAGTCGATCCGATGTCAAAACAAGAGTAAGATTGTCTTTAAGGATCTCCTTATTTTGAACTTGAAAGATATCCATACATTCAGATTGGAAAGACTGCAAGCATATAAATTGAATATTCCAGTTAATTTGCTAATTTCATAACAAAGGAATCAATCTAAAGAATTTAATTGATAAAAAGAAAAAATTTATACCTGCCAAGCATCACTTGGAACGTTTCCCTTTCCAGGGTGGGATGGGATACCGCGGGATATCCATTTCTCCCTTGATTTTTCAACTTGAGAAATAAATGGAGTCTCTAAAAATTCCTTGTTCGATAAATTTTGTTGTTTGCATAATTTGCTGATGATGTTTTGAGGAACATCGCTATGTAGAAGACGAGTTGTTCGATGGCGATACCTTGAATGGAGCTGTTTATATCGATCATCTACAATGATTATTTTTTGCGTAGAAGTACTATGTTGCCCATCCAATATATAAAAATTTACTGTTGGCAAATTAATTTCTTTTTCATTTCCAGGAAGAAAGGGCAATGTGGTCTCCTTATCGAAAGGTAATAGAATGGCATCTCCCAATGTTGTTGTAAATGTATGGAGAAGAGATACAACCATATTTTGCACGACCTCCTCATCAACCTTTCGATATTGTAAGTGCGGTGGCGCAACAACACATCTTGTTACGTCAATGGAAAAAACATTCTCATTGAACAAAAAGAATTTGATCTGCTCTTGTTGAACTTCTTTTGAACTTTCAAAGCTCTTAGCCGCTTTCCGCATCATCGCTCTAGAAGGACTTCCTTTGAGTTGTTTGAAGGAATATTTGTCCACATCTTTTACAATAAATTGGAGAAATGCTCTTCTGTTGTACGTAAGAATCCTTTCATGGAAAACCTTTATCGACTTCTTACTAATATTCATGTAATGCAATACAGAGGAAGTTTTCGCATCCTGCATTCTTTTCCTCCATACCGACAAAATTAATTTCTTCAAGGATGACGCGGTATCAATTCCGGAACGATTAGAAACCTCATACGAGGGAAAAACCCACCCTTGCTTCGCACAAGAAATCAGATCTGGATCGGGACCACATTTCATTAGATTTGGTCGATAATTACAAACCATAATTTCAAGCTGTAAAAGGAAACAGTTTTCACCATTGACCGCTTCAACTTGAACTCACAATTGTTCATTAGATTCAACGAGATGCGCATAAGTCAATTTCTAATTCTAGTATGAGCTCCTTCCTCATTCAAGCAGAAAAGATATAAATCCAGGTACAAATTATCTGGTTCTTCCATCTCAACATACCATCCATTTCTGAATGGTTGAAGGTAGTAGTGATCTGTTATAAATTCAAAGAGAGGGATTTCCTGGTAGTTATTGAGGCTCAACAACGCAGCCATAGTTTATCTGCAAAACAGTCAATATTAAGTAGTCAAAATAAGAATGTATACAATGTCTATAATTATAAATTAGTGTTTTAATATTAGATGTATACTTGAAAATGTTCATGGTAATGATTGATGGTTAAGCAACGACCCCTCATTTTCAAAATCAATTGATTGATTAAGAACAAATCTACTAGCATTATCCATGAGAGATCGAATGCACATTTTATAGAGTCGTTTGAGATAAGGATCGATCATAGAACGAGAGATCATCATAGAAGGGGCGATTGATCCTTCTTGTTTATGTGTATGAGTTAATCACAAGTTTTGTATTCGAGTTTATGTACTTAATTTATATGTATGTGAATGGTAATTTCCAATTGATGTATGAGTTAATCACAAGTTTTGTATTCGAGTTTATGTACTTAATTTATATGTATGTGAATGGTAATTTCCAATTGATTAATTGGAATACAAGTGTGTGGTTGTGAAGAAGAAACACATAGTTTGACGAATTCGTGGCTAACTAGTGAATACAGTAGAGATTCAATGTAGTTCTGTATACTACGATAGCTTCCAAGTGCGAAGACATCTGGTGTTCTATCCCATTAGTTAGTTGATGTTAAATATAACATTATGTGAAGATTGTAACGACATCTCTGCATCGCCATGGTTAAGGGAATCTTGATTATGCAACCCCTGTATTCGCTTCGGGTTAGACTTCAACCTGTTTACAAGGTGATGCCGAAGGGGCTAGTGAAAGGGGTTTTGTTATGTATACATTTATCTCATGTTTTTGTTGGCTTACCCTTATTGTCCTCAGTCTTGTTTTAGTGTTCACCATTCTTCATATACATGAATTGACACCCTCGCCTTCGGAGGTTGAATATTTGGACAAAAGTATATGCAGGCCACCCGATAATTTGAAAATATTTTTGGTATTAAAAATGGAATTTACATGCATTGAATAGATGGCAACCTTAATTAAGCTTGGACAATTACTGGACAAAAAGCTCTACAAATCATACAAAGATAACAAAAAAAACTTATTAAACAATATTGATTGGATTGTTTCTTATCTCTTCTTTTCCACCAGACCAAACCATTTTGACTGTAACTAAACGGTTATCTTGGCTTTGTTAAAAATTCCCATGCAATAAAGGGGCGGCCGACCCTTCTTCTACCAAGTATTCTTTTCATAATAGTTCTAAACTACAAGAAGGGTCGGTCAATCCTTCTTGTGTTCAACATCCTGGATACAGGTGAACTCCTGGATATAGGTGTTCACAATTTTATACTAAACAAAGGGGCAATCGATCCTTCTTGTTGGAGGTCGGAAGTCGGGATAAATATTGTTTATATATTATAACTTAGCCAATCTCCGTTCCCCACTATTTATTGCGGAAGTCAGGAGTAGAGAATTGTTGTCCCATCCCGCAATCTGCATTGCGGGTTGCGGGATAGCGGAATTGATGGAACGTTTTAAGAAATATAGGTATCCGCAATCCGCAATATATTTGCGTCTTCGAAAAAGGAGATGAAATACTCATGCAAGGTGCAAGAAGGGTCGACCGATCTTTTTTGTGCTGATTATTCTGTTCAAAGTAGTTCTAGGGTGCAAGAAGGGTCGGTCGATCCTTCTTGTGTTCACCATTCTGGATATAGGTGAATTGTAACATATAGGTGTCTACAGTTCTCTACTAAACGAAGGGGCGGTGGATTCTTCTTGTCGCAAGTTGAGATAAATATTATTGATATGTTATAACTTAGCCAATACACCAATACCAACCATTAATTGCGGAAGTCGGAAGTCTGGAATTGTTGTCCTAGCCTAGGCAGGTTGAATATTTTTACAATTCACTCATAAATGAAGGGTCGACCGACCTTTCTTCTGCCCAGTATTCTGTTCAAAATAGTTCTAGACTGCTAGAAGGGTTGGTCGATCCTTCTTGTGTTCACCATTCTGGATACAAGTGAATGGTTGGATATAGTTGTTGACAATTTTATAATAAACAAAGGAGCGGCCGATCCTTCTTGTCGGATGTCAGAAGTCAGGATAAATATTGTTTATATGTCTTTGGTGACTCCATGATCATCATAATACTCCATGATCATCATAATCATTTATGATCATCATAATATATGCACTGGATTTACATTGCACTCACATACAAGTCTTTGGTGACTCCATGATCATCATAAACTGGATAAATAAATTACAGAGGTGTCATAATCTGATTCTGAACACTATTCTTGAGGAGACACTATGCATCACTAGGATGTTTGACAAATTCTCTTGCAAACATGTTTACAGGGAATGAAACATGGTGGCGGATCTCATGTCAAAGCAGGGGCTGACTCTTCCACTTGGACAGTGGAAAATATTGGAACAGGAAAATGACACATTTCATGAATACTATCATAGACCGTTTATAGAGGGCACCACAAATCCAGTACTCTGAAAAGATCTCAAATACTACGTTTTTGGAACACTGCTACATATATTTTTGGGTCTTTCTTCGAATCTATGTGGTCATTTTGTAAAAGGTTATAAAGCTCTCTCGTAGAGTTTTGACTTATATTTTTACTGAACATTTTTTGAAGAAGCTGAAAATCTTATACTTGAAAGAACTCATGAAGCTCTTATAGATGTGTAATTTGTTTATAATATTATGAAATTACGCTTTTTTCCTTGGAAACAAAAACTTAGCGAATCTCCATTCTAGGATGAATTCTACATTAATTTGGAAGAAAGAACATTGACAATATTTAAATGTGTGGATCAGAGCATATAAAATGAATTCTAACTCAAATATTACAGTCAACTATGAGGCAAAGCGATAAGATGGTGTAACACGAAATACATTCACAAAAGAGAAATTAAAAACTGAAGAAAGTAACAACATATGAATCTCTGTTTCGGATATACTTATACTTTTGTTATTCATCAAAGTCTTCAAAAAATATTACGTCACTGTATTTTTTGCTCTCGGATCCAACCCCTATTACTTTGTAAAATCAAAATTATACAAAACGTTCTTTGAATTCTTCGCTAAAAAGATAAATTTCAAAGAAATCTACCAATGGGACATCCAAATCTATTCTCAAATATTTATTCCTGACATAACCTGTGTTTTGGTTTCCCAAATCTTTCAACAATTTTCCATTTCTCTTGAGTTGGGATTTCATAATCCATCATTTATTTCACCATCACCTCCAATTCTATGCATTCTGTGTAACATACATTTGGCAGACCCTTCTTAATCATTACAAATTGTTCAAGTATTTCAAAATCATCAGTCAATTTATCAATTATTGTCTTTCCAGTTAATCCTTTGACCATGACATAGGATCATAATTTATCCTTTCAACCTCTTGGAATTCCATAATCTTTAGTAATTTTTCTACTACAGAGAGGGCTGCTTTATTCTTAATGATGAATGGACCAACTTTAAGAGGGAATTTCACATTCGATATACTAACATAGTAAAGAGAAGGGTTGACATGGGTTCCTAACATCCCCTCTCCCTTAGAAAAATCTTTGTCCTCAAATCTTTGGTTGGAGAAATTGCTGCAAAATCTAAAGAAGTGGTTCCTCGGTAGCATCCTCGGGTTGCATTTCGGGCCACTGATGCCTTTGGAGTGTCAGGGAGGATTGCTTGGAAGGTTGTAGACGAAGAAGAACCCCATCAGCTGCGCGGAAAATGTGCTCAGAACGGTGTTGATCGGCTTGTTGTTTCAGGAGAATTTTGGCCATTTGAAGATTGTCCTGCAGAATGAGAAGAATTTGATCGCGGTTTCGAAGAACCGAGTCAATTTCCTGAACTGGGGAGCTGCTAAGGGTGTATGGAAGAAGAACTGGCAGTGTCTGTCCATAGACTGCTTCATATGGTGTCCTTTGAGATGTGGTATTGTACCACCAGAGCACTGCTAGGAGATCCATAGAAATAGTTGGCCAAAGCTATGTAGGGATGGGCAAGGGTTTGAGCAATCCCGAAAGGAGTGTCGTTTCACCCTTGTTGACCTGGAAAGTATCACAGTCAGCCACCATCTGTTGAATTGTCATTTTCAGTCCCTACCAAAAGAAGTTACATTGTTCCCAGTCATACATTTTGAAGAACCCAGAGTGCCCTGTTGATGAAGAAGTATAGAGTTCATAGAAGAGATAGCCCTGTTGAACATATTGCAACCAATTTGGAACAAGCAGAGAAAGAGCTGTAAGAGAAATTGGGTCATAAATTGTGTGAGAAGGAGCATCTGCCACCATATTGTCCTTACCCTTCTTGTAAGTGATCGCATAGGGATAACCCATGAGTTGGATAACCCATTTCAGGTGTGTTGGGGAGGAGACCCATTGTTCCAGAAAATTTTCCAGACTCTGGAGATCAGTCTTGATGCAAAAATAATTCCCTAATAGGTATGGCTGCCACTTCTGTACTGGATGCAAAATAGCCATCAGTTCCTACTGAGAGGTAGATGTGACTAAATTCTTACTGGAAAGGTCTCTTGAAGGCGGAAAGCTCATTGGTTAAGCAAAGACACCTGCATATCTATCCAAGGAAGTAGTGGAGACTGTTGATGGGTGCATTTGAAGGGAATGGAGCTGAGCGATGATACCATGTGAATTCTTCTTAAGAATTTTTTTCAGGTTATGTGAACTAATGATGTAGAGAGACCTTGGTTGTATGCCCATTAATTTGTGTTGTGCCCCATTTACTGAAAACTACATCCAAAGTTTTGAAAAATCCCATAAGATGGGGCCAAGTGTGCGTAACCATTGAATGCCCAAAACCACATCACATCCGCCTAAGGACAAGGAAAACATGTTAGAGAACAGGTTATAATCTTCCATAGAGATATGCACATTGTGACACTTCCCCTTGCAAGGTAAGGTGCCCCCATTTGCAACTATGACTTCAAAGTTGGAGCAAGGATGGACAAAACAATCAGCCTGTTTGGAAATCCGAGGGTCAATGAAGTTATGAGTGCTACCAGAATCAATGAGTATGGTAAGAGGGAGCTTCTTGAAGTATCCCTTGACTCGCATTATTTGTGGGGTGGTGATGCCAGTTACAGCATGGAGAGAGAGATCGGGTGGGTCATCCTGAAATGGGGTGTCAACAGGCGGGTGTTGAATGTCGACCTGATCATCTACTGTATCTGGAGCTTCTTCATCAAGTTCTGAGGCAGGTGGAGAATCCACATCCAAGAGATAGAGCTTTTGTTGAACACATCTATGTCCCCGAGTGAATTTCTCATCACAATTATAACAAAGCCCTTTTTCTTAGCATGCCTGCATCTCTGTTTCAGACAAATGCTTGATAGGAGTTGGTTGCGGGGCAGGCATGATGGGAGGTCATTGGGAACCCATATTTCTGAAGGGAACAAAGGTGGGTTTGGAGCATTGTTGAGCTGCAATCTTGTCCTCTGCCAACTTAGCCAACCTTAGGACTTCCATCATTATGTTGGGATAGAACATTTTGACCTCTGAGCAGATTTCATCCTTGAGACCACTGATAAAACAATTCCTGTAGAATTCATCAAACAATCCTTCTGTGTGATTGGCCAGTTTCTCAAATTCTGTCTGATACTCTCTCATTGTGCCAATTTGGTGAAGTTTAGTGAGTGCTCCTGTGAAATCATCAAAAGCACTAGGACCAAATCGTGGCAAAAGGAGTTGGCAAAAATCTGTCCAATTTGGCTTGGGATGAGCTTTGATGTACCAACGGTACCATTGAAGGGCTTCTTGTTCCAAATGAAAAGATGAAAGTGGAACTTTCTGGACATCAAAAGTATTATGCAGACTGAAATATTGTTCTGCTCGGTATATCCATCCAGTCGGATCAGTACCATTGAAGCGAGGAAAATCAAGCTTCGACCCACGAAAATTGTTGGAAGAAGAGAACCCGGTGGCTGCAAAAGATTCTGGTTGTTGGTTATTGTTCATGGACGAATGCCGAAGATGGAGGCTGAGAAATTTTTCATCCAGATCTTGGAGTTTGGTTTGGATGGCTACAAGTGCTTCCTCCATGTTTTTTTTTTCTTTTTTTCTTGGAAATGGATAGAAAAACACAAACAAAAGCTTATTTTGTAAAGGAAGATTTGGATTTGGGAAAAACTCGGATGAGTCATTGGGGTTTGGCTAGGTTTTGGACACTTTCTGATGGACATGGAAGCAAAAAATGGGGATTTCAGAAGCAGGGTGAAAGAATGAGAAAATTTGGTAGAGAGGGACAAAGAAGTAGAATTAGGAAAGGAACACGGTGGCAAAATTTGACGGTGTTTGGGTGAAATTGAAGGAGTTATGGCAAACCCTAAAAATAGACAAATGTGAGATTTTTGGTCTTGGGAAGTGGAATTTGGGATAGGGTCTTCAGGAAAGAAATATGCAGAATGGGATTTCAGGGATGTCAGTGAAGTTTCAGGGAAAACAGAGTTGAAACAAGGAAGATATGGCCAAAAAACAGGAATTTTTATTATTATTATTATTATTTTTCTTCCAGAAATGGATCCAAAATAGCGGCACGGAAGGGATCCACAACAGATGGATCTGCAACAGCGTGGAAATGATCGAAAACGACTGGATCTGAAACGACGACTGGATTTGGAACAACTTTCAGAATAGATATGAAATGGTTGGATCTGGAGCGGAAGTGATCAGCAACATTTCAGTTGAAAATAGATATGGACCCCAGGTATGTGTGGCTTCCTATCGGTTCAGGGGATTCACTCGGCCACCAATGTTGTCTGACGGCTTGCATATTGGGGCAATACCCCTCACTCCACGGCTCAGGTAGAACTGATAACTGCTTTGCCACAAACGATAGCTCTTGGTTTACCTCACGGGTGGGAACTAGTCAATTAGGTAGGGGTCGTTGCCCTTTTCGCTGGCAGGTCCGCTCAATGGGCCAGCTACTTTGGGGTTCCTGTGGTACTCCTCACAATGAGTTTTAGGGCTTATTCCCAAGTACTTCCCACAGTTAAGTGGATAGGAGTTATCCCCAGATCCGAACTTGCAACAGATGCGAAAAAAAATTTGGCAGAAATTCCACCCAACGAGCCCAAGAAAGTGCTCTGATACCAGATGTGAAGAACCTGCAATAATTAATTAATGCAAATACATGAGATATCAGAAATTAAAGAACTTGGAATCACTTTTATATTGATCACGGGCCACTTCGAAGGGGCAACCTCCTTTGATCAAGCTCAATACAATTAACTTCACGGTGCCTTCAATGACCTCAACACACAATTATATACTAAGTCTATGCCCAATACTATGAGTCAAAACCATGGGACATATAATACTACGGGACGACTTACAAAGCATATGCGTCCAATACTATGGGTCAATACTATGGGCTAATATAAACTATGGATCAACAAATACTATGGGACGACTTACAAAGCATATGCGTCCAACAACAATATACTAACATAGTAAAGAGAAGGGTTGACATGGGTTCCTAACAGGTTTTCTCCATTTGGGACACAAAATCTAAACATTGAGGGTTTCAAGCTACCTGTGAAGTGAGCTTCTTGTGTGTTGTTCCAGTTGATGAAGACAACGACGTGTTTCCTGCGGGTTCTTTTCCTCTAGGAAATAAGCGACAAAAATATTTTTTGAAATTTCGAACAAACCTTTTAAAGAACATATGCTTAGGTGGTTTCGGAACTTGCAATGAGCGGTTTAAATTTAACCATTTTCATAGTGGACTCCACCAACTATCTTGGTAAGCGGTTTTATTTCCGCTCCACCTGCTCCAATTTTAACCACCGTGCACTTTCTAGTGCGGGAACCCATTTCCACCATCGATTTGCTTATGGGTGGGAACCTTAGATGTTTATGCATCATTATTCTGCAATGTTGCTACACGTTTGCAACTTTTGGTTTGAGTCGTCCAAAATTTTAGCGCCTTTTCCACCTCCGCTCTTGGAGTGAGAGACCTTAGAGTAGTGACAATATTTGCATTGTTCCTCTCTATAAACATTAATAAGCAATTTTATATTAATGTTAAATAACCCAAGAATCCATATAGAATAAATTTAAAACACATAAAGACAAAAATGCTAACAATATGAAGAAATCACTTGTTTGATCAATTATACCAATTCTAGACATTGTTTGTAGATGGGTTTGTAAAAGATCTAGCGTAACATGGAAAGAAGTCAATGAAGAATAGGGAGAGATGACCATAAGAGATAAGAGAAGTCTAAACAACAAGATCAATCTTCCAAGATGGCATTGAGATGAAACATTAAATTAGGAAAAGGAGAGATCACATGTCGTAGCAATAACATCTAAGGTTGGTGTTGTTTTTTTACACAACCCATTTCATATTAGCTGCATAATTCTATTGTTCTTGTAGTGTCCCTTTTTAATAAATTTGTTAAAATTGGAAAATTGCAATTTCTGGCCAATTCGACCCTTAGACTATTAATGAATCGAATGCTTCCAAATGGATCCAAATGTTTTTGATTTGGGTCTGAATGTGTTTGAAAGGTATTCAGACATAAAAAGCGACAAAATTTGCATTGTTCCTCTCTACAGCTTTTAATAAGCAATGTCTAATCGAGATAAACCAAGAACGGATATAGAGGAAATTGTAGAAACATAAAAAATACCTAACAATTTGGAATAAACATTTGAAAAATATTCATAACCATTGAGGTTTAATATGACACATTTATGAAGCTATTATAGGCTTGGAAACTTCCAAAAGACGTCAGCCACTTTCATTTACAATTAGATAATGAAAGGCATAATTACTAGGAAAATCTATGTTGAAGCCCCCATGGGTAGATGGCTCCAAAAGACTCTTTTAAAGGATTTCGAATTGGGTCTGAAGGTATATTAAGGGTATTAAGACATAAAAAGGAACCTCATCGGTGATTGTAAACTAATATTAGAATACTTCTGCAACGTCCATTTAACTTCAGGAGAAGTTGCAGAATTTTACTAGTCAAATCGAGGTTCAAAACCCTCAAGGGTAGGGGACAAAGATGGCTTCACAAATGTTGTAATACCTTCCCAAATTTCAGAATAGAGACGTGGTACTGATAAAGGACTTCAATGATCTCCCCAATGCATCATCAATTAGTTTCTATACGCTTCGTCAACTACCATAAATCAGATGTTTGTATACATGTCTTCACATACTAGGGGGAAATGCTAGTAAACTTCAACACTGGTTATGAAATTCGAGATTTAGGTTCCAAGCACTTGTGCAATGTTAATGAAACTTATTCATAAAATTAATGACACTCCATACATCAACAAAATCACAAATATTGACTTATACAATTCGAAATAATGTCTCTTCAAGCTCTGGCAACAAGATATAGGGAAAATGGCACCATTTATGCATTATTTGGTATTTTTACATAGTTTTACTTGGTATTTCGATCTGAGATTATTCCAAGCATTAAATATAGAGTATGTTGATGCCTTGAATATTGCTGCATCAATCAGCAAGGTATTCTCCTTGGTAAGCGATCCCAACTAGATCACTCACCGTTTGGTGTGGGGAATCCGTCCGGTTAACGGTTCTGGCTACCATGGGTTTTAAAGATTTGTTTGTTTTACCGGTTGCGACCTGATCCACCGGTTATGTATTTTGTATTTACTATGATATGCAAGTGGCATATTTTAAATGCATGCGGGGGAACAAATCTATGCTAATCTGATTTAAATCTAAATTACCTATCCTTAAAAGGAGCATATTTAAAGAATGGGCAATAAAATGGAAAATACACCTAATAATTCCACAGATAGCTGTTTAAAATTAAAGGAGCATTTACAACATAAATAAAGATTATCTAAGATAGCTCAGACAAATATAAGTATTCAATTACCCATTTAACATAGATATTTTGCAAAAGAATATGAAACCATTCATAGCACATAATTAATTCATAACATCCAGGAAAGATCTCACAAGAAATGTGTGAAAAGTGCAGAAATAGTTCAGCAGTTAATCAACAAGACTCCATGCAAAATGTTGTGCTAGCTTCCACGGGCCAAAATGATTTTCCATTGATGTAGCAGAAATAGTTCCTTTACAAGACAGAAAAGAATTTCACCTACCAAAAGTCCCTTCATCTCTCCTTCTAATCACCTTTATATAGCTTTACAAGATGTGCCCAAAGTTGCCACCTATACCCTAACCGTTTATATTCCTCTAATTTGTCTTGTAGTGCTAAATATTACATAAGATAAATGTCTCAAATATTTTGCAACAACGGGAGTTAAAAGTTACAAGTCATTCTAATATTTCAAAGGTATATATGGAAATAAACGTTCATGAGGAACGCTGGCAGACGCAAGCTATCCCTGAGCCGACTCCTTTGGTGACTGAGGTGCTTCTGGGATCGCTGGGGGTTCTTCTTGCACTACTGCAATGGTTGGGCCACTCTCTGATGTAGTAGCTTGGCTGGCAGCCAATGCCTTCTCCACCTCTGCTATATGAATTCCCTAGTGATTTGTGTCCCTTACAAAATTTGTTCCAACTAGGGGGATCATGAATTTGAGAGATATTTCTTGCTTGTCCAGCTCTTCTACTAAGATGGTTATTTCGGATGTAGTGACCCGGAGGATTTATTCCAGGCTGTGTTGATGAACAACAACTTGGCTGATAAATTGGTGTAGATCTTCTACTGTCAAGGTGTCCAGCTTCTGCACATATTCACTTTCTGCCTGGAGCTCTATACTTAGATTAGCTAAATACTGTGCTTTATCCAGGAACTCTTCTATCCTTTATGGCATGGCTATTCAACAACTTTCCTGTGTGGTCCGGATTTGAGAGTACACAGTCTTGCAATGCTCATAAGTGGCTGAGGTTACGGTGTCCAACTTTACTCTGCAGTCTTTAGAATACTCTAGGGTGCGTATATCTGCCTTGTATTCAACAACAAACTTAAGGGGAAGGGTTGCTGAGAACCCTGACTTCCCTTCTCTCCATTCGATGTGCTTTTTAATCTCCCCGCTAATGCGTGCATGCTTCCTCCTGATCCTGGTGGCTTCAACATTGATTTCCTTGACTTTGGTCATGATTGCTTTTAGTTTGTATACTTCCTCTACTATGAGTTCTCGAACTCCATATGTCTCTCTTAGTATTCCACAAGCCTGCTCATGGAAGGGGCTGATGTCTCCCGTTTTGTTTTCCAACTCTAATTGTTGCTCTAATGATTCATTTTCTCCTTGCAACTTCTCAATGCGCTCCTTCAAGTCATCAATCTCTTGAAGGTTGTCAAATTTATCCGATTCGAGCTTCAAATTCTTATCTTCAAGTTCTACATTTTCTGCTTCTAATATTCTTGTTTGTATTGCGAGAGCTCTCCTATCAACATCTAATTGTTGGAGTGTTTTATTTAATTCTTCCTTCTGAGATGTGAGAGCATTATTCTTCTCGATCATCAGGTTCGTATAGTTCTGCTCTTTGACTAAAGCTTCCTGAAGCTGCTGCACCTTCTCCTTTTCTTCATCTAGCATATCTCCCAATATGTTAACATTTTCTGCGGTTGCTATATGGCTACGGAGATGGGTGCAGCTAGGAGCCTAGCAGCCTCTTCTATGTTCCACATGACCGTGGTCTCATGTGTGGTGATGATGTCCGGCCGAAAACGTCTTTTCAATTTGGAACCTGCCTCTTTGACAATGGTCTTTCTTTTCTTATTGTAAGCAAAGTTTTGCCAATTAGAAACTATGCTACCTTTATAGGGTGTGGAAGGGACAATGGGTAGATCCCTTATGGGGTAACCCATATCTAATTTTTGTAGGTCTGGGCTTTTGGGCTCAACATATTCTTGGGATTTCTTTTCTTCTTCTTCTTTCCTCCGTGCCTCTTCCTCCTGCTCCTTCCTTCTTTTGTCATCTTCTTCCTGCTTAGCATTAATTTCTAGCCTAATTCTTTCTTCCTCTTCTTCTTTCTTCTTGTCCTCGGCTTCGGCTACTTGGATTCTCAAATTTTCTTCTTCTTTACATTTATCTTCTTGGATTTTCTTTGCTTGTTCCAAGAGCCTTAGTTCTTCTTCTGAGAAAGCCTTGGAGCTCGAGCTGGCCTCTCCTTTGCCCACCTGACAAATCTGTAGCTCAACCATGTTGCTGATTCCCCTATATGGTTCCTCCTGTGGATCATAAAAGTTAGCATATTCACAGGGAGTGGATAGTTCTTTGCAATGCTGTGCAATTTTTTCCTGTCAATCATTCCTATGAAAAATCGTCTCTCCGAAATGAAAAATCCTCAATTATAAAACAAAATCTTTCACAGTTGTAATTCCTTAAAACTTGTAGGAGCCAACATAAAAGGGTAAGGGGGGAAAAGTGGCTTTCTTGGCCTTATACAAGGTGTTACCCATCCCATCAATGAATACTTGCCTTACAATTTCCTTGTGGACTATATAATCTGTAGCATACCTTGCGAGAATATATGGGGCTTTGGAACCTCCGTACATTCTTATGTAGGTACCTTCTAGAGAGAAATACAAATCGCCATACTTTTCCAAGGCTTCCATGGCGTTTTCAGATAGACAATTGGGTTCTTCCTTAAATATCAACTGATAAAGAGGCATTATGAACTCCTCACAAATGAGCTTGTAATCCCTCTTGTAATTCTGAGCCCAAAAGATTTTGTAGGAAATGAACACCAGGCCCTTTGCTGAGCTCCACATGCATCCCAACTTGGGAAAAAGACATTTTTCCACGATACAATCTATGAGGTATGAAGCCATATAGAATTCTGCCTTCCTTTCCACTAGCCCTTCTTTAGTCACTGTTATTGCTAATGATAGGCTGTCTGAAAGAATATCAGCCCAATTGAAGATCGTCCCTTTGAAAGCAACATAATGGATGATAGGGACCCACTGTAGCATAAACATCGTCGCGTCAGGCCTCCCGAAGATTCTGCTTAGCATGAGAGCGATCAGTTTGAAAGGAGGCCTCAGATTCTGAACCTCATACTCCTCATTGTCTTTTCTTCTGATTTGCCTTCCTGCAATTAACATCCTTCTTGCCATGTCTAGATTGTCCATATGGATTTCTTCTAACCATGCATCATCAAGCCACTGCTATGTTTTGGGTAATTTGTAAGCCGTTGAGATATAAGATGGGTGAAATGAAGCAAAGGCATTCCCTGTGCTATCTACTATGACTCTAGTTTCAGTGTTGGCATGCTGTAGCACCCATCCGATTACCTCTGAGCATGGGAAGAGTTTTGGACGTGTGGCTGCTTTGGAGACACAGGAGTTCTGGATATTTTGATATAAGCATTCTTCTTCAAGGAGAGCTTCAGGGAAGTCCTGATCTCTTATCATGCGGTATACATCACCCTAGTTTACTTCCGGAGGCACGTTTGTAGTGCATTTGGTGTCTTGGAACGTTGTCTCCATTCTGGTGCTTTCATCGACTGCTTTGTTCTCCTCTTGCCACCTTTAGCCATTCTGGGAATCTTGTTCAACAATTAACGTGAATAAGCATGCATGGCATAATGTTGACAACCCAAAATAATGTCCATCAGATAATTTCTTCAGTTCAACCAAAAATTCTAAACATGTTCCTTTCACATATCAATTCAAAAACTTGTGAAAGCATTAATTAGGTTATCCTAGCGGTTGCTGTGGTGATTAGGAGTTATGACTGCCAATTGATAAAATTTGGTCCAGGTGCTTAAGTTCTTGGAAACAGAACATTGACTAGTGCGCGAGTGCGGAAGATGCCAAATTATAATAGTAGAGACGCCCATGATTAGGTGCGAAACCAAAAGGCAGAAAAGGTCAAGCAGGTGACGAATAGATGCATCATTTTAAACTGTGGGAGCCTTGGGGTCCTTTACGTCTATGCTTAGGGTTGCTTAAAAAACATCTCTTAGGTTGGGGGGTAATATGTCGTCTGGGACCATTAAGAACAAGCTCCATACTAATGACGAGAGCTACCGTAGTAACGGAACGGCCTTGCGTAAAAAAAAATGGCCCTAGACACGACCATGATTACAAAGACGAGACTAGGCAGCATGATACTCTGCGTCAGGTGCACAAAGGGTCGACAATGGGTGTAATTGTTCCGGGAACACGTCATGGCTTAGAAAAGGACAAAAATGAAACGACAAGACATCATTTTAAGTAGGCACATACATCCTACAGAGCTTGCAAATATACTTACCTGGAAACGAATGGTGTGGTGCTTGTTGGCCCGGTTTTGCAACCAGGCTTAGTGCTATGGGCACCTGCTAACTAGTAGCAGCAGTTTCAATAGAATTAAACAAGAAACTAATCTAAGCAAAACTAATCATGGATCTATGCAAGAATATAAGCAAATAATGTAAACATTTAAAAAACAAGAACAAGAAAATATTAAAGAATGAATTTGTATTGAAAAATGGGGGGCAAGCAAGTGCTTGCGATAATACCTTCAATGGTGAAGGTTGATGTTGAGCAACTCCCAAGATGAGTAGCTCCAAGCTCCAAGAGGTCTCCTTCTCCAAGGTTGCTTACAATGGCCAAAATACTCAAGGAAGATTTCGGCAGCATGAGGATGAGATAATGGATGGATGTGAAATGAGGAGCCCCTACCGCCTTTTTATAGGTTTTGGCGGTGGGGAATACCATTTGTGGTTTTGTGGAAACCAAATGGTATTGACCAACATGGTTTAGGTACTTTTCCCTCCTTTTTCCTTTTTTGAATAAAATTAATATTTTTATTCCCTTTTTAATATTTTTGGGAATTTGGACCCTTTTTGAGGGTTTTTTTATGCTTTTTTAGGAAAAATAATCTTTTTAAATGGAAAAAGGTGTTAAATTTTCAGAATTTACTTCAATCTGATATAGGATCTTAACTGAGAGAACAACATGTACAGCATATCTACAGCATATCAATCATGGAGACAATAATGCAAGCACACAAGAGACACAAAGATTTACTTGGGGAAAACCATAAAGGTGAAAAACCCCAATAACTTCCTCAGAGATAGATAGAGCAATGATACAACCAACCAAGAGAGATAGCCATATCCTAGCAGCAGATCCTCCTCCTCCATAAGTGCGCCACTCCTCCTTGAGTGCATGTGTGAGAAGTGAGTGAGTAAATAGAGTGCCTCCCGCACTCTATTTATACTTGACTTGACTTGCCTTTTTACCTAACTCATGTAGGCTCGAACTTAACCACATAACATAATGCTGAGTGGGCCGACCCCCAATAGGGTTGTCTAATAACCCTTTGACCCACATGGCCGACCCCCAATAGGGTGGTCTAACAACCCTTCGACCCACATGACTTATATAGGGCCGACCCCAACAAGGTGGTCTAATAACCCATCAAGTATAAGTTACGACACTTACAATATAAATGACGACACTTCCGTATAGAGGAAAAATACCATCTCTATAGGAATACAATATACATATATGTGAAATACATTCCGAAGTTACATATACATCAACACTCCCTCTTAACTAGGAAGGTATTTCTCAGCATAGTTGTTCTAGCACAAGTCATCTTCTCTAGATCATCGTCACTGGATAATCGTCATCGAGTCATCATCATCATCACTGCTGCTGCTATCTCAATCAATCTCTGAATCTACTCGTCATAGGAAGTTCTACAGAGCCAGTCCTTTTTCATACTGGATGTAGGCCCACCACCTGCAGGTCTTTGTCATCACTGGCCATACTGTGGAATCCTCAGGACTTATTACGTGCGTCACAAAACCTGGCTGCAGCATCCCAGGCTATTACGAGAACGCAGCTCTACCTGTAGGATCTCCTAGGAGCACATTACATGTGACCCATCACAAAACCTGGCTGAAGCATCCCAGGCTGTTACGAGCATGCAGCTCTACCTGTCGGATCTCCCAGGAGCACATTACATGTGATCTCACTACAAAACCTGGCTGAAGCATCTGAGGCCTTTTTCATCCTGTCCAGATCTCCCAGGAGCAAATTACATGTGGTCGTGGCAAAACCTGGCTGAAGCATCTGAGGCCTTTTTCATCCTGTCCAGATCTCCCAGGAGCAAATTACATGCCATAGGACAAAACCTCGCAAGAGCATCTGCCAGATATCCCAGGGCACCGAATTACATGCCATAGGCAAAACCTCGAAAGACTATCTGCAGATCTCCCAGGGCACAAATTACATGTCCTTCCAAGCAAAACCTCGCAAGAGCATTTGCCAGATGTCCCAGGGCACCGAATTACATGCCATAGGAAAAACCTCGAAAGACCATCTGCAAATCTCCCAGGGCACAAATTACATGCTTACTTGCACAACCTGATCCACGGCCACAAAGTATCATCTGATACTCATCAAACATCATCCTGATGTACACATGATCATCCTGATCATCATCACTGCAACATCCTGCTGCATGTCATCTGGAGAAGCTCGTCATCCACGATCATCCTGATCATACAATGCATCCATCTAATGCACACATAGATACATGATCCACACAATGTATCCATCAACATACATGATTTACCTGATCATACAAAGATACATGATCCACACAATGTATCCATCAGCATCCATGATCTACCTGATCATACAAAGATACATGATCCACACAATGTATCCAACAGCATCCATGATCTACTTGATCATACAAAGATACATGATCCAAGCATCCAACATGATGCATATACAAAATACATACACATGATCCAACTGATCATATCCAGCATCCAACATGATGCGTACATATATACATAAAATGATCCAACTGATCATATCCAGCATCCAACATGATGCATACATACATACATAAAATGATCCAACTGATCATATCCAAGCAAAAACCAGAACATCATCCTGATGCTCATCATCCAGCGCTTACATCCACAGCCATGTGAAGGATCCTCCTTCCAACATGCTTGGAATGGCTTCAGCAAATGTGTCCAACACTTCTTCCTCGAAGTGTCCTCGATTTGAAGAACGCCAAGTCTCTCTCTGAAGTACTCGAACTTCACTCTGGCTAGTGGCTTCGTCAGCACATCTGCAATCTGCTCGTCCGTCGCAACATACAGGAGCTTCACAGCTCCTCTCTGCACCATATCCCTGATATAGTGATATTTGATCTCTATGTGTTTCGACCTGTCATGAAACACTGGGTTCTCGGACAGCTTCACACAACTCTGGTTATCACAAAAGATACTAGTAGCCTCCAACGGGAGATCAAATAACTCAGACAGTAGCTTCTGTAGCCATACTGCCTCACAACTAGCTGAACAGGCTGCAACATACTCTGCCTCAGCTATACTCAGTGCTACACAGGACTGCTTCCTGCTAAACCAAGAGATCACACCTGATCCCATACTGAAGCAACACCCAGATGTGCTCTTCCTATCTACAGCACTGCCAGCCCAATCTGAATCAACATAACCCTACAGGTTAAACTCTTGATTCACCTCATACTTGAGCCCATAATCCATTGTACCCTTCAGGTACCTCAGAACATGCTTTACAACAACCAGGTGAACACTCCTCGGATCCGTCAGGAACTAGCTCAATGTGTTCACAGCAAATCAAATGTCTGGTCTCGTGTTCGTCAGGTACATCAAGGACCCAATCATCTGACGATACATAGTGATATCAATCGGCTCAGATGAAGCATCACACAGACGCTTCAGGTTCGATGCCATAGGTGTGGCCATGGCCTTGCAATCCATCATCCCAAACCTCTTCAGGATCTCTACTGCATACTTCCCTTGTCCAAGGAAGATTCCATCTACACTCTGCCACACCTCCATGCCAAAAACAAATAGTGCATAATCCCCAAGTTCTTCATTTGAACTTGGCAGTAAGCTTCCGCTGCGTGTCGGTAATCAATCTATCTTCACCTGTAACAAACAGGTCATCCGCATACAAAAATAGTATCACTGGATTTCCTTCCTCAACCTTGTAGAAAAGGTTAGAACCCGCTTTATTCTTGGTAAAGCCCAAACTAGATAGAAAGTTGTCTATCCTACCATACCAAGTTCTGCACACATATATGATTACACCATGCTGTCTTGAAATCCATCTGGTGTATCTTCTATTTCATCACTTTTATATTTCTCTATGTTGTCATCTGCAGCATGCTTGATCTGATAGTTCCATTTGGAAGTTATAACAAACTTCCCTTCATGTCTTGGGATTACATCCCAAACATCATTCTTCATGATCGACGGATCATGGCATTCCATTTCTTCATCCCAGATCCTGGGAACTTCAATATCTTCAATAAGTAAATTTGTTGCTGAACAAATGTTGTAGTTCTTCTTTTGTAGGAGATGGCATACCATCTTTCCTACACAACAAGTTAAATTGCATGATTAGAAAACATCTCATAGTTTCCAGAACAAATTCTTACACATAAAGAAATATGCCATACAGTCATGCAATTATCTTAGCCAATGCTTCAATACAACATTTATCCATATTCCATAACTTTCTAGATGCCTTCCAATCTCTACCAGAACATTGTTAAGAGTGTGCACAACTCCCAACATGTCAGCAAAGAGGTTTCATTCTAGATAAGTAGCAATGGAATGTTGTACAGTGCCATAGGCCACTTACCCATGCATATTAGGAGTATACTGTTCATCAATGCAAGTATTATAATATGCATAATACACAACCTAATTCTAGGAACATCAGTATATACATTATTGAACAGTATTATTTAAGAAATGACAATTCAAATACTTATCTTTGTTTGTTCGTTGGGTGGACTCCCTCTGAGTCTTCGCTTCCTTGCAGGAGCTGCTGGAGTCCTAATCTGAAGTAGCTTCTTCTACACCTTTCTGTTGTGGGATGTAGAGAGATGGTCAACTCCCTCTGAATATCTGCATCCTTTCATAAACCACTGGAGTGTACTCCCTCTTGATCTTTGCTTCCTGGATTACCTGTCCTTGAACTTACATTCATCCTTGGTTCCTATGCATGCTTATTAGTATCATGATTGTGTTATCCTTGTGATCTCATATAAAATCATACATTCATTAGTATACTATTAAAACACAATAATCTCAAGCATGTATAGTCATGATCATTTCAATCAGAAAATAATAAGCATTAGCATTCAAGGTTTATGTAGAATTCTTAAGGTTAGTCAAATCATAAGAAACATAACATGTCTAAACCTGTAATTACTCAAACCTATGACTCTTTAGTTGAATCATCAATCAAGATAAGAGATATAATATGCATAAAACCTGTGATTATTCGAACCTATACCTTCATGAATAATCATTATCAACAACAGTATAAGATCCTAACACAAGGTAGGATTCTAGCTTGATATAGGAAAAACATACCTGGATTAGCATGCTAGCTATTTATGTCTAACATACTCACATGATGTCTTCTTGTTCTTCTTCAATGACTTGTGCTAGTAACCTGTATACCTCATAGGTTAACCATTACAAAACCAAGTTATACATACCTTGTAAATGGATCTTCTATGAGATCCATGACAATGGATGAATCTTTGTCCTCATGTTATCATGATCATATGTTCTTGGACCAGAACATGATTTGTCTTTCTTGGTGTACCTTTCATGTTAGTAGACAACATAAACCTCATACAACACCATAATGCATTAGTACAATCATAAGTGTCAACACCTTAACCAATGAATATCTTCTATCATGCATTCATAATTTTGTTAAGGTGATACGACAAATCTAAAATCAAAATTGTACTAACCGTAATAACATGAAGACAAACATACCATAAACTTAATCATGGACAAATATCGAAACATACCTTGATGAGTCATACCTGTCGAGATCGCTTGTAATCTTCTTATGTAAGGCCTTAGCCTCATCTCCCTCTGAAACAGGAACTTCTTCACTTATGCAGGTGACCAATCCATCTTCTTCTAGGATTAACCCAATCCACTTGATTTGCAAGAACTGGACCTGGAGCTAGATATGGGTTTGTTAGAGAAACCCCAAAAATTCAAACTTTGAATTTCAAACTTCCGAAGGGATAGAAATATGCGCCTTGAAGAGCTGATCAAACTGGTATATTCAAAATTTGAAAACTGTAAAGTTTCGCTCCTCAATTTTGCCTTTGAAACTTCCGGATTCACTGGATGTGACCCTAAACTAGGGTTTGATGAAGCTCACTCTTATACCCAATCAAAAGTTTTGATCCAAAGCTCTAAGCTTCTATTTTTCTGAGGAGCTTCTAGCCGTGGTCACAGATTTCAAAAATTCCCATTTTTACAGAAGCCCTAATTTTCCACTTTTCTGATCAAAGTCCCGAACTAGGGTTTGATCAAGCCCGGCCTTCTGCCCAACCAAAAATACTGATCTTGGTCTCTAAATTTCTATTTTGATGAGTAGCATCCAGCCGTGGTCTCAGATTACAAAAATTCCAACTTTCTACGAAGCCCTAAATTCCGGAAGCCATGAATGAAGGTACTCAAAAATAATTCTGTTTTGACAGAAATATGTACCTGATTGTTTCTGGTGTACCTCTGAATTTTTCAATCCACAGGGTCTGAAAAATTTCCTGAGATAGCCTGACCTGTTATCTTTCCATCCTGACAGGTCTGACCTCAATTGGATTCTCTGAGACAGAGTTATGCCAAATGTCGCAACGTGACCTGTTTTGAGATAAAACAGAAGAGCGAACTTGTACGGCGTGCCACGTGTCACTGTTTGAACTTCGGACTTTGAAAAAATGTCCTGAGATATCTCGGCCTGTTATCTTTCCATCCTGATAGGTCTGACCTCAATTGGACTCTCTGAGAGAGATTTATGCCAAATGTCGCAACGTGACCTGTTTATGGGATAATACAGGAGAGCGCACTTGTACGGCGTGCCACGTGTCACTGGTTCAACTTCTGCCTCTGAAAATGTTTTCTGAGATAGTACAGACTATGTACTACCTAACAATTTTTACGAAATTTCATTTGGAGCTTCCTAGCCCAAGATATGACCTTTTTCCCAAGGTCACCTGATTTTGACTCAGATCTGGAAGAGGCAGAAACCCTATATTGTACAGATCATAAATCACAAAGTGAAACGAATTATAGGTTGTCCTTTGGACAAAAGGTACCTGGAGATTTAATATTCGTCCTGTAACAATTTTAGATCTGAAAACTTTGCCAAAACGGATTTATAGCGAAAGTGCTACGATGACTGGTTTTTGCTATATCAAGCCCTAGCATCGTAAGTGCAACAAGTGTCATACATGCCATATCATGCCTTCTTTCATGCTAGCTCTGATACCATGCTAAATTTTCAGAATTTACTTCAATCTGATATAGGATCTTAACTGAGAGAACAACATGTACAGCATATCTACAGCATATCAATCATGGAGACAATAATGCAAGCACACAAGAGACACAAAGATTTACTTGGGGAAAACCATAAAGGTGAAAAACCCCAATAACTTCCTCAGAGATAGATAGAGCAATGATACAACCAACCAAGAGAGATAGCCATAACCTAGCAGCAGATCCTCCTCCTCCATAAGTGTGCCACTCCTCCTTGAGTGCATGTGTGAGAAGTGAGTGAGTAAATAGAGTGGCTCCCGCACTCTATTTATACTTGACTTGACTTGCCTTTTTACCTAACTCATGTAGGCTCGAACTTAACCACATAACATAATGCTGAGTGGGACGACCCCCAATAGGGTGGTCTAATAACCCTTTGACCCACATGGCCGACCCCTAATAGGGTGGTCTAACAACCCTTCAACCCACATGACTTATATAGGGCCGACCCCAACAAGGTGGTCTAATAACCCATCAAGTATAAGTTACGACACTTACAATATAAATGACGACACTTCCGTATAGAGGAAAAATACCATCTCTATAGGAATACAATATACATATATGTGAAATACATTCCGAAGTTACATATACATCAACAAAAGGGGTGTACTCATGTCTTTTGGTGACCTTTTGTTGGTTTCAGAGGCTCAGATGGTGAAAAAGTGGACAAATGGGTCATGTGAATAGGGAAATGAGCTAGTGAGCACTTTTTGGGTGTTAATGAAGAACAAGCTCCATACTAATGACGAGAGCTACCGTAGTAACGGAACGGCCTTGCGTAAAAAAAAAATGGCCCCAGACACGACCATGATTACAAAGACGAGACTAGGCAGCATGATACTCTACGTCAGGTGCACAAAGGGTTGACAATGGGTGTAATTGTTCCGGGAACATGTCATGGCTTAGAAAAGGACAAAAATGAAACGACGAGACATCATTTTAAGTAGGCACATACATCCTTTGGAGATACAGGAGTTCTGGATATTTTGATATAAGCATTCTTCTTCAAGGAGAGCTTCAGGGAAGTCCTGATCTCTTATCATACGGTAGACATCACCCTAGTTTACTTCCGGAGGCACGTTTGTAGTGCATTTGGTGTCTTGGAACGTTGTCTCCATTCTGGTGCTTTCATTGACTGCTTCGTTCTCCTCTTGCCACCTTTATCCATTCTGGGAATCCTGTTCAACAATTAACGTGAATAAGCATGCATGGCATAATGTTGACAACCCAAAATAATGTCCATTAGATAATTTCTTCAGTTCAACCAAAAATTCTGAACATGTTCCTTTCACATATCAATTCAAAAACTCGTGAAAGCATTAATTAGGTTATCCTAGCGGTTGCTGTGGTGATTAGGAGTTATGACTGCCAATTGATAAAAGTTGGTCCAGGTGCTTAAGTTCTTGGAAACAAAACATTGACTGGTGCGCGAGTGCGGAAGATGCCAAATTATAATAGTAGAGACGCCCATGATTAGGTGCGAAACCAAAAGGCAGAAAAGGTCAAGCAGGTGACAAATAGATGCATCATTTTAAACTGTGGGAGCCTTGGGGCCCTTTACGTCTATGCTTAGGGTTGCTTAAAAAACATCTCTTAGGTTGGGGGGTAATATGTCGTCTGGGACCATGAAGAACAATCTCCATACTAATGACGAGAGCTACCGTAGTAACGGAACGGCCTTGCGTAAAAAAAAATGGCCCTAGACACGACCATGATTACAAAGACGAGACTAGGCAGCATGATACTTTGCGTCAGGTGCACAAAGGGTCGACAATGGGTGTAATTGTTCTGGGAACACGTCATGGCTTAGAAAAGGACAAAAATGAAACGATGAGACATCATTTTAAGTAGGCACATACATCCTACAGAGCCTGCAAATATACTTACCTGGAAACGAATGGCGTGGTGCTGATGATTGTCGAAGGACCTATGACTTCGTGTCTTCAAACGATAGTGGACACTTTGTAGCTCAAACGGGACGGAGAAACAGTCCAGGTGATGAAAATACAATGACTTTCCAATGGGATTTCACCCCCATATATTCGAATTGGTACGTGCGAAACCTTAATGCGGTGGTTGCATGTCATTAAACGGGTTTTAAGTTTACGTACGGCTGAGTCAAATCGAAATTTTTTTCAAATAAATGCGACCATCAAAAGCAGGAGGGTTATGCTAATGCTTCCGACCCACGCGGGAAGAAAAACTGAAAATGGTTCGCCATTGCGGGGAAGTTGTGCGAAAGCTTCCCTGAATAAGTCATGTATCGCGGCGGACTTAAGCGAACTTTTCTGCTTTCGCGGGAAAGTTGGCCAAGTTCTTCCAAAAATATGCCGAGGTTTGTGGGGCGGAAGAAAAAGACGAGTCTCTCCGAAAAACTTGTTGATGCGTTTCCGACGCTTGTGGGAGAGTTAGATGAAAGCTTCCGCCGTAGCGGAAGGATTTAACGATTTTGTTCCGCCGTGAGCTTGTTTGAATAAACGTTTCGTTTTTTTCGGAAACTTTAAGATAAATTTTCTGCTGCGGTTTGACTTGGACTTCTCTTTTGTTGTTTTGGAAGACTTGGGACAACTCTTCCACTATTGCGGCAAAATTAGCTCAGAGCTTCTGCCGTTGCGGGCCGAAAGACCGAGTTTTACTTGGGCAAAAAGACGAAACTCAAAAATTCTAAGGCAAATTAACATCAAAAGAAACTAAGTCACTGGATTCCAAGATGTTGCAGAACTTTTTTAAGGCAAACATACTCAAAAAAGAGGAGGGGCCCCAATATTTTTTCAAAAAATAAAAGGGGGGGATTGTTGTACCAACAACAAACGACGATTCGTTGGTGAACACAGATCTCTGAAGCAAAACTCATCTGGAAGTCAAGAAACTTTCAAAATGTTGATTACATATGTACCTATATGTCTCCGCAGTTTAGTTTCGAAGAATGCATTGATCACTCTTATCGTGATGGTGATAAAGGGAGAAAAGTAGCGTTGATTCATTTTTCTTAAAAACTCTCTAAGGGCCGTATTGTGGGATTTTTAGAAGAAAATAGTCTTTAGAAGTTAAGTAGTATAGGACTCCACAGGATCATGGCAAAATCTCACAGGGACATTCATTTGTTCCTCATTCTCATGCTTTTACATCCTTTTGGATGTTTCTTTAATTTTTGACTTTTAGCCGTTCTGAGCCTTCCAGAAATAAGCTTCTCCTGCTTTATATGTTTCGATATTAGTTCTTCAATCCAAAATGTCCTTTTGTGTGAACAGAAGATTAGATTTCATGATTCACGGATGGAGAAGAACTTTTGCTGGGCTGATTTATTAGATATCCCCCTTCATCTTTCTTGAGCTCACTTTAATTTCTTGACCATGCTTTAATTGAGGCGAGAATTTCTAGAAACCAGACTCTTTAAGATATGCCTTTTGGCTTTATTTGCAGCATGGGATCCTTTAAATACCATGTATCTGTGAGACATGCTTCCTTCCATGGGTCCTGCCACACTTAATTTCCTAAGACATCCATTGATGTTTAAATGAATGGGCCCTAAGATAGTTAAAAGGAAACACAGGATCGTAGCTATTTGACTGGGGTTATTTTGACCAAAAAGAAAGAGGATCGCTGCATTCTAGGAGACTGATTGTTGAGGACAGAGTTACAAATATGCATATCTTTATTGATGGGCTTCTTATGACTATCCTCCTAAGTTCTCTAGAGATTTTTATTCAGCTACACCATAATTGGAATTTGGCTTTATTTCAAGTAACGACCCTAAAACTTAATCAAAAAGGCAATCAAACTAACTAGTAAACCAAGGTAATCAAAGCAACAGAAAAGAAAAGACAAATCAAAATAAAGAAGTAGAGCTTTATTTATGTACAAAAACCTTTCAAAAATCACGCAAAGTATTGCTTTAGGGCGAGACCATTGAGAGGGAGGTTTAGTTTCTCTCCTTGTAAATCCTTCACTTTATAGGTTGATGGACCAATTTTTTCAGAAATTTGATAAGGTCCAAGCCATAGGTGTTGAAACTTTGTGTGCATTCCCTTACCGTCGTGTTGGTGGTCCCATTTGAGGACCAAGTCTCCTACCTCGAAAGTTCTTTTCCTGAATTTTCTTTTATCAAACCATCGTTTGACTATGTCTTGATGATGATGAAACCGTTCCTTGGCCTTTTCCCATGACTCTTCTAGTTTCAGCAGGGTATCAATCCTGGATTGTAGGGCTTGACTGCTCGAACCTTGGGAGGATTGGGCCAGCTTCAATGATGGGAGTAGTATATTTGGAGGGAGAATGGATTCTTTGCCATAGACTAGGTTAAAAGGAGAGGCTCCTAAGGCGTTTTTAGGCGTTACCCTATCTGCCCATAGGGTGTGAGGGAGGGCTGTGTGCCAGCTCCTTTGATATTCGATCATGGTCTTTTTTAGGATTCGGATGAGATTTTTATTGGTTGACTCAGCTAAACCATTTCCTTGAGGGTAGTAATTGGCCGAATAATGTAATTTGATTCCCCTTTAATATGTGAATTCATTAATCTTTATTGATGAAAAGTAAGGAGCATTATCAAAAACTAAAGAAATTGGAACCCCAAACCTAGTTATGATGTTCTCTTCCAAAAAGCTGATGACCATATCCTCGTTAGCTTTCCATAGGGGAATAGCTTCTTCCCATCTTATAAAATAATCTGTAGTGGTCAGAATGTTCCAGTGGTGCAGCGAAGGGTTGGGGATTATCTCTCCGATTATGTCTATGCCCCACTGCTCGAATGGTTCAGCAATGATAACTGGCTGCAAAGGACCTGCTGCTTTAGGTAGCTTTCCAGTACTTCTTTGACATACGTCGCAATTCCTGACATAGGCATGGGAGTCTCTGAAGAGAGTAGGCCAATAATACCCTGCTCTAAGGATCTTGTGGGCTGTGGTGTCCCCAGAATAATGTCCTCCGGCAGGCTCGTCATGTAGTTCTTTGACCACGTTAATAGCATCATCCTTTTCTAAAGATCTGAGATAAATGCCATCATAATTCTTCCTGAAGAGTACTCCTTCAATGATATGATAAGTTGCTGATTTAAGACGGAGGGCTCTCCTTTGCTTCGAACTCCAATTCTCGGGTAAGTAACTTGATTGTAAATAGTGTACTAGGTCTCTGTACCAAGACTCTGGGGCTGTGAAAATTGGACATACGTCTATCACATTTAGCTCGACTTCATTCCTCCAATCTAGCTCTTCGTTGGTTTGGCTTTGAGTGAGTAGCTTGCATAGGCCTTGAACTTTAATAATGTTTGCTGGCTTGAATTCTAAGTCGTATTATTAGAGAGCGGTGACCCAATTCCCTCTTCTTTTTCCCAATTCCTTTTGGATGAAAATAGTTCTGACATCAGGATGAGGGACTATGACTTTCGTCCTATTTTTTAGAACATACGGCCTGAATTGTTTTACTGCTTTGAAGACTGCATATGCTTGTTTATCTACAACGGGATAGTTTAGTTCAACGCCTTGCAGACTAGTGCTCATAAAATAAATGGGATATTCATCTCCTGATTCCATATTCTAAGTAAGCACAGGTGCAAGAGAGTCATCAGAAGTGAATGTATACATTATAAAATCTTTATCAAAATATGGACTTCTTAAAGACGGTGCCTTGGCTATAGCAGCTTTGATCTCTTTGAATGCGACCTTTTCCAAGTCTGTCCATTTAAATTGTACATTCTGCTTAACCATTTGTTGCAAAGGTTTAACGATCTGGGAAAAGTCTGGCACAAACCTTTGGACAAAATTTATGGTTCCCAGAAATGATTGCATGGACTTCTTGTTGTGGGGCATGGGAATCTTATTGATAACCTGAACCCTTTCTTGATCTATTGAGATTCCCTCCTTGGAAATGATATGACCGAGAAGCTTTCCCTCAAGAAAAACAAAAATGTTTTTTTAGGATTTAGAGAGATGTCGTACTTCCTACAGCGATCAAAGATTTGCTTTAGGTGAGAAATGTGGTCTTCTCTCTTCTTTGAAAAGACTGTTACATCATCTAAGTATACGACTACACATTGACTGCCTAGTCCTCAGAAAGCAATGTCCATGGCTCACTGAAAAGTAGCTCCTGCATTAATTAAGCCAAAAGGCATTCTTCGGTATGCGAAGGTCCCCCACTTTGTGCGAAAAGTGGTTTTGAGTCGATCTTCCTACTAGCACTTGGTTGTAACCAGAAAAACCATCTAATAGGGAAAATAGTTCAAATCCTGATACCATCTGCAATATCTGTTCCATCGGGGGTACCGGATAGTTGTCTTTATCGGAAGCTCTGTTCAAGTTCCGGAAATCTACGCACAGCCTGATTTCTCCTAATTTCTTCTGCACAGGGACTAGATTAGCCACCCATTCAGAATGTCAGACTTTGAAAATGATTTTGGCTTCCAACAATTTTTTTAGTTCTTTTTGAATTAGAGGCTCAAGGGTTGGATGCATTCTCCTTAGCTATTGCTGAAAAGGTTTGAATCCTTCCTTCATAGGTATTACGCGTTGAATGACACGGGTGTCATATGTCTTCATATCGTCGTAGGTCCAAGCGAACACATCTCTATATTGCTGAAAAAGTTTAATGAATCTATTTCTTTCTGTCAGCGTACAACATTTTCCCAAATTGACATACTTCGGTTCAGCTTTTGTTCCCAAATTTATCAACTCGTATTGCAGGGTCGAGCTGTGGGTTTTGGCATTCACAGGTCTTTCGAATTTTCTTTGTAGATTGAAGAGGGCCTCTAGCATTCTCACTCCTTTGGGCATAAAGTTACCTTTCACCGTGTCTTTATTTTGTAGATCTGAGTCATGCTCTTCTTCCTCTATGATGGATTCTTGAAAAGCATCTTCACTGGTTAAGAAACTAATAATCTGTTCGTCGTCGTCAAATACTCTAAAATTTGTGATGTTGTCTGGCACAGAAGGCCTGAAAATTAATTCAATAGAACATTTATTATTAGTGGGTACTAATCTGGAAGTGGAAGTAGCTAACAGATCAACTGCAACGTTTTGTAATCTTGGGACAGAATTAATGTTAAAAGCATCAAAACACGAGATTAAATTCCATATTTCTGCTTGATAGCCTTTTAAATGTGGTGAAAGACAATGAATCGTTTTTCTTATTTGCCTAACAACAATTTCAGAATCACCAAAGACTTTAAAAAAAATGGCTTTCTTCAAACCTTGAATGAGAGATTCGTATTCTGCGGTATTATTAGTACATTCAAACTCTAACCTACATGATAAAAAATATTTATTTCTATCAGGATCAATTAAAATGCAACCAGCTCCAGATCCTTCCTGCGTATTGGAGCCATCAAAGTAAAGTGTCCAAAAGATGTTTTCTTTTCTAACTAAGTTAGTTTGATTTTTGTCCAAATTAGTGACTAAGTCTACCATATTACAGTCAATATCATCAGCCTGTGAAAACTGAAGGAGATCAGGCTGTCTATCTGAAATATGGCTAACTTCTTCTGATTTGTAGTTTCCAGGTTCAGTTTCCAAAAAGTAATTTCCTAAGACTAAAGATGAAAAGGCTACTGCTTCATTTTTTCCATCCAGCTGAGTAACATTTTGTTTTATATGTGGCTCCCTCAATATCTTGATCTGATTCTAATGATTTCGGTGTGGCAGCCATAGATGAGACCAATCTGTTGCAAAATAGCCATTAAGTTTTGCAGACCAGTCGCTACTCAAGATTAGACCATATGCCTCGGGGATATCGACCACCATTATATCAATGAATTGACACACTCTGGGATCGGATGACAATCTAATGAGTACATCTTTTAATTCACCAATAACTTTAACAACAGTCCTATCTAGTTGGATGATTTGAGATGGGGATGGGATATGCTGTCCATTAATCCTCTTGCAAATTGACAAAGGCATGACATTTGAACTAGCACCCGAGTCTACCAAACAGTTGTACACATTGTGATTAAAAATATCAAAGGTTAAGAGGAAAGGAAGAGTTTGAGATTTCAATTTTCTGCCGATACTTCCTTCGTTAATTTCTAGGTTTTCCTCAGCGCTTTCTACTGGGACAGCTGTTTGCGGATCTAAGGATTCCATTAAATTCTTCCTTTGCTGTGGTAAGCTACACATATCGAAAATGGAAATATTAGCTTTCATTTTTTTTATATCCTCGATTATATCATAGCTCATGTCACATCCTTTCATAGTCGTAGATTGATTTTCTGCTTTGTTTGAAGGAGATTGGGACTGTTTAGTTTTTTTCGAGTTCGGTTCTTTAGTCACTGTAGGGGCAACCACCAGGCTTGTTTTGGGTTGGGGAGGAATAATAGTTATATGCCGTCTCGGTATTTGGTTAGACCTAGCTTTAGGTGGTTCTACTGCTGGTTCGATCACTGGGCCTTTACTCCTGGTGGTGATGTTAATAGATGTTGTTTGTACTTCATCTGCAAACTCTTCACAAGGCAGTTCTTGGGTAGGGGTCCAATCCTAAAGAATCATTGTAGTATCGAGAGTTGGTTCTTCACTGTCAAGAGTTCATTCTTGTTGAGGGTTCGTTTGCTCGAGCACTTGTGCATCTAACATTTGGTCCATTACTAAGCTCATCGAATTGATCCACTATGGGCAGCTTTTCTCTGAGTGTTGTTCTTGGTGAAAAGTGCAGAAGTGGTCCATCCCTATTTCATTCAGATTTAATACAACAAAATTATTGACTGGTGGGTTTGGCTGTCCATTGTCTTATTTTGTTTTTATAGAAAGGTTTAAAAGGTGGCCTCGAAGAACTCGTTGCTTTATCCTTTTCTAGCTCTACAATCTTATTGGAGAGTTTTTGCATCATTTTGATGACATTTTCTAAATCTGGTGCAGGTTCTTCTTTATCCCTAGTTAATAGGAAAGGTTTCTTAACGGCTGTCGGTTTACCCTCTATATCTAAAGCATGTTTCGAGATGCTGTCATGTTCTTCTTCTACCTTCTCAGCTTCTTCAAAATTTTCTGTCAGGGTTGGTTTTTTTGTTCTCTTGATGAACATTGCAAGCGGGGATTTAAGAACCATTGTATAATATTCTACTAAGCATTCCTCAGTGGGCTTTGTTGCATCACTGAAATTATTTAACAATGTTGTGAATCTTTGGTTAAACTCTTGAACTTTCTCGTTCTTTTCCATTCTCATAGATAATAATTCTTTCATGAGAGTAGCTACAGTTTTCTGATTGCCATATTTTTTAAGAAAGCATTTCTCAAAATCTTCCCAACTTGTTATTGAACAGACTTGCAAACTAAAGAACCAGGAAGATACTTTGGGCTCGAAAGTATAAGGAAAGAGACAACAGACCATGTCTTCATGCTCCACATTTAAAATATTTAGAGCTAGATAAAAACTTTTAAGGTGGTCTTCAGTCGAAATTCCCTTACTAGGGTCATACTTAGGCAAAACCTTTTCTTGGTTCTTGGGCAAATCATGGAATGGTCCGACTACGCTTAATGCCCCTCTAGATCTCCATGCTGGTACGGCCATGACTCTCGGGGGAGAGCGTGGTGGTGAGTGCGGTGGTGAGTTAAGAGGAGTATCCCTTGGAGCGTGTGGCTCTGGGCTTGTAGGGGTCTCTGGTCTAACTTCGTCGAATGGTTCAGTGATCTCTTCTAGAGATAAATCTAATAATTCTTCTAGAATTTGAACAAGAACGAAATCTCTTGTGCACTCAGGATTTTTTCGAGGAGCTCTGGTTCTGGGTAACAAAGGAACTGTGGTTATCCCTCCAAGACTTCTCACGTATGAGCGAGTATGTCTCCCAAATTGATTTACTTCTTCAAAAGGGATAGCATACACTACTTCTGGCTATTCTGTTTCAAGGTTAGGATCTCCTTGATTTCTTGATTCCAGATCTGGAAATTCTGGAAAGACTGTTGCGGATGGGTTTTCAGTGGAAATTTTGCTAACAAAAGAATCTTTTTTGCTAGCCATGCACTGGTGGCCCTCCTTCTAGCGCCAAAAACTGGTGATGCCCTGAATATCGTTGCATCAATCAGCAAGGGATTCTCCCCGGTAAGCGATCCCAACTAGATCACTCACCGTTTGGTGTGGGGAATTCATCCGGTTAACAGTTTCGGCTACCGTTGGTTTTAAAGATTTGTTTGTTTTACTGGTTGCAGCCCAATCCACCGGTTATGTATTTTTTATTTACTATGATAAGCAAGTGCCCTATTTTAAATGCATGCGGGGAAACAAATCTATGCTAATCTGATTTAAATCTAAATTACCTATCCTTATAAGGAGCAGATTTAAAGAATGGGCAATAAACTGGAAAATACACCTAATAATTCCACATATAGCTGTTTAAAATTAAAGAAGCATTTACAACAGAAATAAAGATTATCCAAGATAGCTCAGACAAATATAAGTATTCAATTACCCATTTAACACAGAGATTTTGCAAAAGAATATGAAACCATTCATAGCACAGAATTAATTCATAACAACCATGAAAGATCTCACAAGAAATGTGTGAGAAGTGCAGAAATAGTTCAGCAGTTAATCAACAAGACTCCATGCAAAATGTTGTGCTAGCTTCCACAGGCCAAAACGATTTTCCATTGATGTAGCAGACATAGTTCCTTTACAAGACAGAAAATAATTTCACCTACCAAAAGTCCCTTCATCTCTCCTTCTAATCAGCTATATATAGCTTTACAAGATGTGTCCAGAGTCGCCACCTATACCCTAACCATTTATATTCCTCTAATTTGTCTTGTAGTGCTAAATATTACATAAGAGAAATGTCTAAAATATTTTGCAACAACGGGAGTTAAAAGTTACAAGTCATTTTAATATTTCAAAGGTATATACGAAAATAAATGTTCATGAGGCACGCTGGTGGACACAAGCTATCCCTGAGCCGACTCCTTTGGTGACTGAGGTGCTTCTGGGATCGCTGGGGGTTCTTCTTGCACTACTGCAATAGCTGGGCCACTCTCTGATGTAGTAGCTCGGCTGGCGGCCAATGCCTTCTCCACCTCTACTATATGAATTCCCTAGTGATTTGTGTCCCTTACAATATTTGTTCCAACCAGGGGGCTCATGAATTTGAGAGATATTTCTTGCTTGGCTAGCTCTTCTGCTAAGATGGTTATGTTGGCTGTAGTGACCCAGAGGCTTTCTTCCAGGCTGTGTTGATGAACAACAGCTTCGCTGATAAATTGGTGTACATCTTCTGCTGTCAAGGTGTCCATCTTCTGCACATATTCACTTTCTACCTGGATCTCTATACTTAGATTAGCCAAATACTGTGCTTTATCCGGGAACTCTTCTATCCTTTGGGGCATGGCTATTCGGCAGCTTTCCTGTGTGGTCCGGATTTGAGAGTACACAGTCTTGCACTGCTCATAAGTGGCTGAGGTTACGGTGGCCAACTTTACTCCGCAGTCTTTAGAATACTCTAGGGTGTGTATATCTGCCTTGTATTCAACAACAGACTTAAGGAGAAGGATTGCTGGGAACCCTGACTTCCCTTCTCTCCATTCGATGTGCTTTTTAATCTCCCTGCTGATGCGTGCATGCTTCCTCTTGATCCTGGTGGCTTCAACATTGATTTCCTTGAATTTGGTCATGACTGCTTTTAGTCTGTATACTTCCTTTGCTATGAGTTCTCGGACTCCATAGGTCTCTCTTAGTATTCCACAAGCCTGCTCATGGAAGGGGTTGATGTCTCCCATGTTGTTGTTTGCCAACTCCAATTGTTGTTCTAATGATTCATTTTCTCCTTGCAACTTCTCAGTGCGCTCCTTTAGGTCATCGATCTCTTGAAGGTTGTCAAATTTATCCGATTCAAGCTTCAAATTCTTATCTTTAAGTTCTGTATTTTCTGCTTCTAATATTCTTGTTTGTATTTACAGATCTCTCCTATCAACCTCTAATTGTTGGAGTGTTTTATTTAATTCTTCCTTATGAGATGTGAGAGCATTATTCTTCTCGATCATCAGGTTCGTATAGTTCTGCTCTTTGACTAAAGCTTCTTGAAGCTGCTGCGCCTTCTCCTTTTCTTCATCTAGCCTATCTCCCAGTATGTTAACATTGTCTACGGTTGCTGTAACCGTGGCTACGGAGATGGATGCTAGGAGCCTAGCAGCCTCTTTTGTGTTCTGCATGACCGTGGTCTCATGTGTGGTGATGATGTCCGGCCGAAAAGGCCTTTTCAATTTGGAACCTGTCTCTTTGAAAATGGTCTTTCTTTTCTTGTTGTAAGCAAAGTTCTGCCAATTAGAAATTGTGCTGCCTTTATAGGGTGTGAAAGGGAGAATGGGTAGATCCCTTATGGGGGAACCCATATCTAAGTTTTGCAGGTATGGGCTTTTTGGCTCAACATCTTCTTGGGATTTCTTTTATTTTTCTTCTTTCCTCCGTGCCTCTTCCTCCTGCTCCTTCCTTCTTTTGTCATCTTCTTCCTGCTTAGCATTAATTTCCAGTCTAATTATTTCTTCCTCTTCTTCTTTCTTCTTGGCCTAGGCTTCGACTGCTTGGATTCTCAAATTTTCTTCTTCTTTACGTTTATCTTCTTGGATTTTCTTTGCTTGTTCCAAGAGCCTTAGTTCTTCTTCCGAGAAATCCTTGGAGCTTGAGTTGGCCTCTCCTTTTCCCACCTGACAAATCTGTAGCTCGGCCATGTTGGTGATTCACCTATATGGTTCCTCCTGTGGATTATAAAAGTTAGCATATTCACAGGGAGTGGGTAGTTCTTTGTAATGCTATGCAATTTTTCCCTGTCGATCATTCCTGTGAAAAATCCTCTCTTCGAAATGAAAACTCCTCAATTCTGCAACAAACTCTTTCATAGTTGCAATTCTTGAAAACTTGTAGGAGCCAACATAAAAGGGTAAGGGGGGAAAAGTGGCTTTCTTGGCCTTATACAAGGTGTTACCCATCCCATCAATGAATTCTTGCCTTACCATTTCCTTGTGGACTATATAATCTGTAGCATACCTTGGGAGAATATATGGGGCTTTGGAACCTCCGTACATTCTTATGTAGGTACCTTCTGGAGAGAAATAAAAATAGCCATACTTTTCCAAGGCTTCCATGGCGTTTTCAGATAGACAATTGGTTTCTTCCTTAAATATCAATTGATAAAGAGGCATTATGAACTCCTCACAAATGAGCTTGTAATCCCTCTTGTAATTCTGAGCCCAAAAGATTTTGTAGGCAATGAACACCGGGCCCTTTGCTGAGCTCCAAATGCATCCCAACTTGGGAAAAAGACATTTTGCCACGATACAATCTATGACGTATGAAGCCATATAGAATTCTGCCTTCCTTTCCACTAGCCCTTCTTTAGCCACTGTTATTGCTGATGACAGGCTGTCTGAAAGAATATTATCCCAATTGAAGATCGTCCCTTTGAAAGCAACATAATGGATGATAGGGACCCACTGTAGCATAAACATCGTCCCGTCAGGCCTCCTGAAGATTCTGCTTAGCATGAGAGCGATCAGTCTGAAAGGAAGCCTCACATTCTGAACCTCATACTCCTCATTGTCTTTTCTTTTGATTTGCCTGCCTGCAATTAACATGCTTCTTGCCATGTCTAGATTGTCCATATGGATTTATTCTAACCATGCATCATCAAGCCACTGCTGTGTTTTGGGTAATTTGTAAGCTGTTGAGATATAAGACGGGTGAAATGAAGCAAAGGCATTCCCTATGTTATCTACTATGACTCTAGTTTCGGTGTTGGCATGCTGCAGCACCCATCCGATTACCTTTGAGCATGGGAAGAGTTCTGGACGTGTGGCTGCTTTGGATATATAGGAGTTCCGGATATTTTGATATAAGCATTCTTCTTCAAGGAGAGATTCAGGGAAGTCTTGATCTCTTATCATGCGGTAGACATCACCCTAGTTTACTTCTGGAGGCACGTTTGTAGTGCATTTGGTGTCTTGGAACGTTGTCTCCATTCTGTTGCTTTCATCGACTTCCTTCATTCTCCTCTTGCCACCTTTAGCCATTCTGGGAATCTTGTTCAACAATTAACGTGAATAAGCATGCATGCCATAGTGTTGACAACCCAAAATAATGTCCATTAGATAATTTCTTGATTTCAACCAAAACTTCTGAACATGTTCCTTTCACATATCAATTCAAAAACTCGTGAAAGCATTAATTAGGTTATCCTAGCGGTCGCTATGGTGATTAGGAGTTATGACTGCCAATTGATAAAAGTTGGTCTAGGTGCTTAAGTTCTTGGAAACAGAACACTGACTGGTGCGCGAGTGCGGAAGATGCCAAATTATAATAGCAGAGACGCCCATGATTAGGTGCAAAACCAAAAGGCAAAAAAGGTCAAGTTGGTGACGAATAGATGCATCATTTTAAACTGTGGGAGCCTTGGGGCCCTTTACGTCTATGCTTAGGGTTGATTAACAAAAATCTCTTAGGTTGGGGGGTAATATGTCATCTGGGACCATGAAGAACAAGCTCCATACTAATGACGAGAGCTACCATAGTATATATACTCACATGATTGAATGACATTATCATAGAATGCAATATTTAGTTGAAATTATTTCAGTAAATGTGAAACATAATGATCCTTATATTATGATTGGCTAACCTTGTTAAGAAAAGAAAAAGTGACATCATACTTCTGGTTGATTCGTAGTCTGTTGGTAAAGTACTAATCTAAAAGAAATAAATAGGTTAAGAAAAGTGTTGTGAAAGAGGTCGAGTAATAAGTGATTTCAAAATTTGCACAAAAGTATCATTTCAATTCAACATTTTAGTTATTGATATTCTATTTTTCTATCAAAGATTAATAAGTGCATTACCTATGAGCATCGCTAAATTAAAAACATAGTTTTACATGTATGCTCCTAAGAAGTAAGTTGGTTTGAGTTGGCAAATTCATTTGAACATTTTCAATTTTAATAAGTTACTTAGTAAGGAAAATACTTAGTTGTTACGATAGTTTCATGGAATACTATACTAGAAGAATATAGCCTCATAAATGTTATAGAATGTAAATGAAGTTGTAGTTACACTTAGCAAAATAAAAGTTGATTTTCAAATATCAATGTTAGAATGCATATCATTTTACTTAGGTTTGTTTAGTACAAGGTAGTTGCTGATTTTCTTTCATTATCTTCCGTGGAACCAATAGTGTGGAGTCACCGAAGCAATTGTTACTCTTGAGTATTGATACACAGAATAAAGTGGACATACTAGGTCACAAGTTATGAACGAATTTATGTGGCAATGACTGATGTGTTTTATTCTTGCTTGCGAAGAATCTTTTTTTTTTTTAATGTTAGAATGTTATTTTATTTCAGAAGTTCTTATCGATATTAGAAATTTAAGGAAAGGCCCTAAAATGTATTGTAAGCAGTGGTTGCTAGAAGCTTAAATAACTTTAAATATGCATATGGTTCTAAGGATGTTATCTATTTTTGACTAAAGATTGATGTGCATCATGATAAGATGTATTGATAACCATAGGAGTCTTGATTTTCGGAAAAAGAAGAATCATAGTCTTGTTATGATTGATTGAGCATAGGATCTTTTAACATCTAAAAGTTATTAAAATCTTTGGATGATAAGTCTCAATTTGAAAGGAATCTATATGAAACTAAATATTTGAGCTATGATACTAACATGTTTTTCAGTAGGTTTGATCTCAGACTCACATTGAGGAAGTTGAAGAGTTTACATCAGAATGAAGTGAAGATGAGGCACAAGTAAATTTAGTGAGCATGCATATAATGCTATGGAACTAATGTGTCCAGTAGTTGAACAATTGAATCAAATAAATTTTTCTTTATACTAACATTTCAGGAAGTGATCTTAATAGCGAGTGATACGTAATCAAGAAGGAACATTGATTATGAAAGCACTTATATAGATG
This sequence comes from Larix kaempferi, assembly GCA_027924585.1. NCBI lineage: Eukaryota > Viridiplantae > Streptophyta > Pinopsida > Pinales > Pinaceae > Larix > Larix kaempferi. The sequence goes on along the minus strand of BSBM01000459.1, from coordinate 5,598,524 downwards.
AGTTGACCTGAATTGCTCAAAAGTAAGTAATAAATTAATTTCAGTGGTAAGACTTATGATTGATGATGTGTTATCATCAAAATGCATAGAATATGATAGAAAACAGATGAATATATTCGTTAAATATTTTGTTGCTATTATGTCGCGTGTGGCATGCAAGAAAGACTAAATGGTTGTTATGAAAAAAATACTTCCTGGACTCAAACGAGAAAGTTTGAGGGGAAAAGAATATTTCCTGGACTCAAATGAGAAAGTTTGAGGGGAAAAGAATATTTCCTGGACTCGAGTAGAGGCTGCATCTTGCACTCATTTACTAGCTGTTCCAGGGTGCAACTTCCCTAAATTGTGGTCATGTTCCCTATGGAAGTGGAACAAAGCAGGAAGCTCGTTGAATGTTATACTGACCCAAAAGTCCTAGGCAAACTTTATATCCATCGAATTGAGCAGGCAACTCTTCTACAATATTTATTTAGAAATATTTCCTCATGTGCATTAGGTGATCACTAAGAAATTCAATGAGGGGAAGCTATGTGATGAGTAGCAGAGTAAGACTGTCATATTTTTGCTGAGTTACAGAAGACTCATGTTTTGTATGCAAGTCTCCATGATTGCTGAAATACAAAAGAGTGCTATGTACGCAAGTCTACATGATTGCTGAAGTACATGAGCAGGATATGTATGGCAAGTCCCCACGATTGCGGAAATACATAAAGGTTTTTGTATGCAAGTCTCCACGATTGCGGAAGTGCAAAAGAGTTCGATAATCAACAAGGTTTTGTTAAAAGAAATGTTTTATGATATAAGCAAGTGTTAATGATTTGTCTTGTAACTAGGCTATGAGATGTACTTATGCATGAATGATATGAATGCTAGAATAATAAAATATTTCCTCAAGGAAGAGGAAGGATGATGAACATTTACTGTTCTGGAATTTTGTACTCATGTTATACTAAAGAACGTCAAAAGATCCTGTATGATCTATGTAATGTGCAGGTTATGAGTAAAAAGAGTTTGCGGAAAATCGCAAAAATGAAGACGACCAAAGCATAAAGACAAAAGCAAAGCAAAAGACGGTAAATGAATGCGAAAGACAGTGAATGAATGCAAAAGACAAATGGTTGAATACTGAGGACGGTGTTATCCTTAAGGGGTGGAGTGTGTAACATCCCTCAAATTCGACCCTTATTGTTATTATTTTTGTAAATGTAATTATGAATTTTGTAAATGGCCATGGTGAGGAGCTCAAGGCCAAGGCCCCACCAGTGGACCTCGAGCTATTGTTATGTTCGTAAAATTTATTATATATTTAGGAGACTAAAAGATGATGTCAAAGGGGACAATCGAATTCACTAAGGAGAGGTAAGGAATCGAGTATTTAGCCTAAGCTAACTAATATCGCTCTATTAACTAAGTGATTGCTAAATCTATTTTAGTACTTTTAGTGAAAACCTAAATTATATAATTAGTATCTTTGAAAGTTAGGACCTATATTTTATCATAAAGATAAATACTATGGATAACCCCAAACAATTATTATAAGAAATAATCCTACTTTGGGAGGAGATAATTAAATAGCTCCCTAGAATCAACATTTAATTTATGTATATTAAACCAAATAGTATACTTGATATAATGACTCTAAATTATGCTACAAGCTATATAAAGAAATAAATCAATATATATATATAATATATATGACTTCCATTTAAAGTATAAATAAAATTATACTATAAATAAAATTATACATATGGAATTATGTACCATGGGACTACCGAATATGGAATTATATACCATGGGACTACCGGATGTAGTCACCAACAAGAGAATAATTCATTATAGAGTTATTATAATAAATATATTTTATATACTAAAGATTGTATATACATATAATCCATCTTTTTAAATTAAATATTTATGAATTGATAAAGATATGAAGCCTTGTACTTGGTCTATATATATAGAGGATGGGGTGGAGTTAGGTATTACTCTTATATCCCCGTGTTTTCATTTGTGTAAGATTTGTTACTACTTCCTGCATGAGGGGGAGAGCATCGGCAATTCTTCTCTTTCTAAAGTATAAAGATAGATGTTGGTTTTAAATTTAATTAGATATCTGATGGGTTGAAGTGTGTTCTTTGGACCTATATCCGATCAAACGGTGAACAATTTCTACTACACCTTCAACTTCTGTCCAGATCTTGGCTTAGGAAATATCGACCTTAGATCCAAATCTCAGGTGATGAATTCTGCATTATGGTTATACAAATCCTTAATTTAGTTTCTTCCTTAATGCACGGCTTTTTGCACTTGCGAAATAAGTGGTAGAGCCAGTAATGCTCCGTGCAATCTTTATTCTCTCAAGATCATTTAAATTCAGTCGTACGGTTAACAAATCTTATTATTTGAGCGATAGGAGCTGTGATATAAAATTGTATTGTTCCATTAGTATATAAAGAGTTTAGTTACATAGGATAAGAAATGAGAAAAGAAATGATAAAAGAGTAGTGGGACAAACACTTTTATGATAGGATTATGTCCATTGATTTGCATAGTTGTGGTAGTGGGTATATGATAATTCCAAGTTGTTTATAACTTAAAGGAAAAGAATGAAATCAGATGTGTAAAGTTAATAAGAGATTTTAGTCATGGTCATGCATAATGATTTGGGTAATATCCATCTAGGAGTATATTTTGGTTTAGGCATATTTATTAATCATTATGATATAGATGGTAAGTGATTTCAAGGTAGTTTTCTTTATTTATCAAAGAATAGATCTTAGAAATATTGATCATGTAACAAAGAGCAAAAGATGTCGTGATGTTAGTACTCTAAATAAGAGAAGCTGGTTAAGGCAATTGATGCAACATTTAAAGTTGTTGTTGTAAACCCTTTTGATTAAATAAAACGATACAATCCCCCTTTTGTGGATGTAGCCCAAGATGCGGGTGAACCATGTCAAAATGTTCTTCTTGGTATGTATTTTCTTCTTGTGTGTATTTTCTTTATATTATGTTTTCAATTGTTACCTCAAAATATGTGTACCTTGTGCATTTTATTAATTACAATAGTTGTTAGTCATCATTGTTTCTTGCTTATATATGTAGTTAATTTGAGGCTAATCGTTTATAAGTGTACTTCATGGATCGCTTGTTCTATATAAACCAGATACTTATATGAGTAAATTATTTCTCTAATGGATGTGTCTTAGGTGTGATGAATGTATATATTTAAGTTAGGAATCTTCAAGATGGATAAAGTTAAGTATGTTAGATAGAGTATTTTTTTTTATGTCTATAGAAAGTATGGGTATAATGTATAGTGCATACTACTTATAAATGTTTTAACTAGTAGAAAGAATTACTCAAGACAGGACATTGGATCAAATATTATTTAGTTATGTTTTAAAATGAAGTATTTTATAAAGGGTTGTGTTTGGATAGTTAGGATGGTTCTAAAAATATAAAAGATCTTTGTATTGACAAGTAAAATTATTAATGATTACAATTAATTAATTAATGTTAGAAGTTATGAAACGTTACAACGATGCTTTTATTTTATCTTCCACATAGCATTTAATGACGATTAGACGTTTAGAAAGATTTTAATTTTTGTGAAAATTTGGGTATGTGACATTTTGATATCTAGAAATGTGTTCTAAATGCTTACATCGCTCTAAAAAGACTACAAAAAACTGCATCCATGAAGGATCTAACAAATAATAATGCAATGGAAATGGATATCATGTTGCATGGAATACATAATCATGTGAAAGATAAATTTGGAAGGTGTTCATCAAGTGGGACAAGGTACAAAATATCTGCACAAAGGGACCCCATTCTTAGCATTATTTTTGTCCTGAGTACCTAAAAAGATTGGGTAAATAGCTCATGAGCTTTGGAGTCCAAAGAAGGCTTAAAAAGTATAAGGGAAGTAAGCTTACCTTAGGGGGCCTACAAACTTATACCAATAGGCCCAAGCGCTTAAAATATTAAGCAGAGACGCTATAGCATCAACTACACAACACGTTAGGCGACGATGAGGGCGCTATGCAGCAGGTGTTGGTTCATCCAATAATACTAAGAGGTGGGGGGGGAATCAATATTGACTTTTTCAACCCTTTTATATACAATTAGTATTAAGCACAAGTTAAATAATCATTCCCAATGTGAATACGACAATTAAAAATTTGAACACACCGATACCAAATTGTTCTACGAGCACCAACTTGATGGAGAACTTAATCCCATGAATTCTTCTGCCGCTACAGAAAGGATGCTCCTACTCCCCTGGTTTTCTACCTGCTAAACAGACAAGGATGCCCCACCACCCTAAATCTATACCCACGACTGGAAGGAGGCAACAATTCCCTTAGAAGGCCTGAACTTGCCCCAAGAAGCACCCAACAAACCTCTAATTTATGATCTTGCTTCGGTTTTTCAGATCTTGCTTCTGATATGCAATTACCAAAACTTCATAGTCACCTATGGTCCTGTTCATACATTTGACTTGTATGGTTATATATATTTTCAAAGAAATTTATTATTTGAGAACTTTATTAAGAAAAATCATGCCTCTTCATAAAATAAATATTGGATCATGCATCGATTCATCATTGATCTTCATAGGCTTTCAATCTTGTTTTAATTAGTAAGGAATTACTAATTATGAACCCTTGCCGTCAATATGTCCCATTAATTAAATGAAAGGGTAACATCTTTGACCCTTACTATCCTATAACGCGCTATAACAGTCTTTCAATTGCTTTGATCTTTAATTCCGAGAGCTAACCATTGAGCTAACCAGAGCCTTAAATGCGACAGCTTAGCATTGAGCTGCAGAGCATTAAATGCGGTAGCTTAGTGGTTAGGGTCTGTTGAATATGTAGATTTTTCAGATCCAACATTTAATGATCTGCAGCTCAGTGCTTAGCTTTTGCCCTGTAGATCTACTGTGATCTATGTTCTGTTTTTTTTTTATGTACTATGATCCGTGTTCTGGTTTTTTTGATCTACTGCGATCCGTGTTCTGTTTTTTTTTTATCTGTCTTTCAATTGCTCTGATCTTTGCAATTTATGAATGCATCTGATTTGTTGGTTCATATTTTTATTAACTCACTGTTTGGATGTTGTTATGTATTAGGTAATTATGTGTGATTGTGTAATTTTTTTCCCAAGGAAAAAAGTGTAATTTCATTTAAGCAAAATCAAATTACATATTGTATAAAAGCTTCTGAAAGCTTTTTCAGGAAAATAAGCTTTTCAGCTTGAGTGTCCAATATAAATGCGAAAATAAAAGTTGCGATCCTGTGGGATCTATAACATATTTATCTGAGATACATTGCTATGAATAGACAGTAGGATGAAACCCGAGTAGTTGGAGCTAATGTCGATATGTTATGTACAAATGATGTTCAAAAAACTGCTCAAAATGCTAAAAAAATGTTCAAAGTTGCTGATTGTGGGATTCGATGAAGGGTCTATGAAAGTGTTCATGGAAGATGTCATTTTGATATTCAGCGATCCGCCAATGACCATGTGGAAGAGTCAATCCATGCTTGGAGAGTAGATCTGCATCCATGTTGCATTCCCTGTAAACATGTGTGCAAATAAAACTGTCAAACATTGCGGCAATTCTGAGAGTATCCTCAAGGATTGTGTGAAGTATCAAATGCTGGCAATGTTGTGTTTTCTTTATCCATTTAATAATGTTCATTGAATCTTCGAAGACTTGCAGATGAGAGTAGCGTGTTTCCAAAGCAAAGTGGAGCAGCAGTTTGAGCGCATAGAGCTCAGCAAAATTGTTAGTTCCTCTGCCAAGACCCATATGTAGCTTGAAGTAGTGTGTGGTGGAGAGGTACAATATAGCACCTCCCCCACAGATTCCATTTTGGGATGCACCATCAAAAAAATACCATGGGATGTTGGGAATGATGAATTCTGCAGTGGGATGCCGGATGGGGGGGGAGGATCAACCTGAGGGAAGTGTGAGAGGATGGAGAGTGAGTGGTCGATCAGTGTAGAAGGAATAGTGCTTTTGTTGCAAAATATCAGATGGTTTCGAGCTAGCCAAATACCCCAAACAACAATTAATGGCAGGGCTCTGATTGCTATGGTGTCATTTGAAGCATTCCAGGATTTCCAAGTAGTTTCTAAAGTGTGCCCCCTCAAGAGGTTTGCCGAAGGATGTGTGTGTCTCAGCTCCATCCAAATATTTTTGGAAAATCCGCAGTCCAGAAAGAGGTGTGAAATGGATTCTTTGTCCTTTTTGCAGAGGATACACCATCCCGGCCCTTCAATGTGTTTATTTTTTATGCGATCCCAGGTGGGGATATGATTCGTTAGTGCACACCACATGAATATTTTTTATTTGTTTGGGCAGTGTGCTTTCCAAATGGTTTTCCACCACCATTCCGGCTCCATATCTTGCTGTTTGAGTTCCATTAAGTACCTGTAACCCAACTTTGGTGCATATTTACCATTTGGGGTTGGTATCTACATAAGTTTATCGGGTGTATCAGAGATACGAGCATGTGATAGATGCAAAATATAAATATAGTTTTCCCATTGGTTGTGTAGTTCTGCTGGCAAATTTAGGGCCTCCACCGATGTCCATCCTTGTTGCCAGAGACTAGTGGTGAGAGGATTCGCAATTTGGGATAGGTGATAAAACCCCTGCTGCTGGAGACAGTGTATGAGAGGGGCTGAGAGAATATGACTGTTTTGGCATCCAATCCATGGGTCAGAGCTAATGCGGATCTGTGTACCAGTCCCTACTTTCCATGCAAGTCCTTGAGTGATGAGTGGTAGAGAGTTCAAAATCGCTTTCAAAATTACCGACATCCCTGTTCTGGGTTTTGATGGATTCCAAATCCAGTTGAGGATGGATGATGGTGCTATATATTTTTGTGACACATCCTCAGTCCATAGATTTGTTGTTGTAAGTAGCCTCCAGCTTGCCTTTGCTGCAAGCGAGGTGGCAAAAGTTTGTATGTGTTTTAAACCCCAACCCCCAAGAGACTTTGGTAATGCTATTCGCTCCCATTTGACCCATGGAGAGATGGTTTTATCCGCATGTCCTGACCAAAGAAAGAGAAAACAGAGTTTTCTAGTCCTATCCTTGATGCCCTTGGGGATCCAGGCCAAAGACATCCAATATACTGGTATGGCCCCCAAGATTGATTTTACAAGGACCAGTCGACCGACCTTGGATAACCATTGGTGGCTCCATAGTAGAAGTCTCTTTTCCAGCTTTGCAATAATCCAATTCCAATCCCTTTTTTTGTATCCATTAGGTTTTAAGTGAAAGCCCAAGTATTTTATACCATCATCCAATAGAAGACATTCAAAGGGGAAAACGGTGGTATACCTGTGAGTTTCTGCCATAGACAATCCATAGAGAGAGATAGTCGATTTCTGTATGTTGATGGTCATTTCTGTGGCATTTTGGAAAAGAGTGACTATTGAGTTGAGTTGTTCCGCATCCCCTATAGAGCCATCACAAAAAATGAGAATGTTGTCCACAAAGAGTAAGTGTGAAAGTTGGAAATTTGAAGTCAGTTTTAATCCATGGAAGGTGCCTTGTCGAATAGCATCCTTGATTTCTCTGCTGAGACCTTCTGCCACCAGAAGAAAGAGTAGAGGGGATAAAGGAAAGCCCTGTCGAAGTCCTCTTTTCCCATAGAAGAAATGTGTGGGCGAGCCATTGATAAGAACTGCAAAGGATGTAGTGGTGATGCAGCTCATGATCCATTTGATGAAAGCATAATCAAACCCTAGATGAGTCATAAGAAAACGGAGGTAGAGCTAGCTTACTCTGTCAAATGCCTTAGAGAGATCAATTTTGATAACTGTCCCCTTGATACCCTTGGATTTTTGGGAGTGTAGACCTTCTTGTGCTACTCCTATGGCTTCATGAATTTGTCTACCTTCGAGAAAACCAAACTGTTCTTTAGAGATAAAATTTGATAGAATAGATTTTAGTCTCTTTGCCATGATCTTTACCACTACTTTGTAAGTGATATTGCAGAGAGAGATGGGATGAAATTCATCCATAGTTACAGTTTTGTCTGATTTTGGAATAAGGGCAATGAAGGTGGCATTTAGAGGAGGGTGAATGTGTCCCCCTCTCCTGGATTCCTCAACAAGATGTCAAAGATCATCACCGATAATATCAAAATACTCGATGAAGAAATCTATAGTCCATCCATCCGGTCCCGAACTTTTGTCCTTTTGAAAGCTAGAGAGTGTGGCTTTTAGTTCCTCTAGAGTGATCTCTGCCATAAGATTCTGGTTATCATCCTCTGTAACAACTCCGGGGAAAAATTGTGATATTTTGATTACTTCTGCAATTGTTGCTCTATTATCACTTGAGTAAAGAGATTTGAAGTGTGTGGATCCCAGAGAAGCTAGGTCTTCAAAGGAAGAGAAGGATTCTCCGAAATCATTCGAGAGTTCCCAAATGGTGTTTTGTGCTTTTCGACCCTTTGCATAAGCGTGGAAGAACTTTGTGTTTTCATCCCCATTATTCAACTAGAGAGCTCTACTTTTAAGTCTCCGAACAACCTCCCTCTCAAGGAGAATCTTGTTTCTCTTACTTTCCAGGGTCTTGAGTTGAGTAGTGGAGTCGATTGAGGTGTAACCTCCCCCAATGCTGTCCTGAAGTGTGGATAGTTCAACTTCAACCTTGGCAAGTTCCATAATATCCAATTTTAGTTTCTTGTTGGACCATTCCTTCAGGAGCTTTTTGATCCCAGATAGGTTTTTGACAAAATGTGTAGCAGCATGTGTGTCCGAGTCATGCTGGAAGGGGACCCAGTTTGATTTGAAGATGGATGCTACTTCATCCTCCTTGAGCCAGGAAGAACAAAGTTTGTATGGACTTGGTGGTTTCCTTGAGTTCTCCCGAATCTCAAAACATATGGGATGATGATCTGAGATCCCCCCAGAGTCAACCCATTGTCGAAGGCGTAAGGGTTGGATCGTCAGAGATTCAGAAATAAGAAAGCGGTCCAGTCTCTTGGAAATGCAGTCTCCCCTGGTTCTGTGATTATTCCAAGTAGGTTTTAAAGTAGGAGGGTTGTAGTCAATGAGCTGAGTGTCAGATAGCAGGTTTGTAAAGAAACCAACAAGTTCATCACCCCGTGAAAATTGGCCCCAGATTTCGTGAGTGCCCAAAGTGAAATTCAGGTCACCCCCAATTATGGTAGCATCCTCGGAGAGCATGTTGTTTCTTTGAAAAGCTTCCCAATAGACAACACGTTCAATGTAGGGCCCATAGATGTTGATGAGCTTGAAAGCGCTGTTTAGACCAGAGTGATGAATTTCAATTCCCAGTCCCGAGGAGAAGCCCCAGGAGTTGTGAACTTTGATTAATGAGTGTTTCCATCTAGTGGCAAGACCCCCGGAATGTCCACGAGCATTGATAGCTGAGAATTCGTAGTGAGGGAAGGAAGAGGTGAGTAAGGCCATGATGTCAGTATCTGACCCCATGGTTTCTTGTAACATGAAGATATCAGGCTATTGTAGAGAGATCAGCCTTTGCAGGGCAAGTTTTTTGGGTTTACTTGCCAACCCCTTGCAATTAAAGTACAAGATCTTCATGGGGGAACCCTAAGATGGGCATGCACCGCTCTAAGTGCCCCAAGGATAGATTTTTGTTTGCCACCCGCAAGTTCAAGGATGGCTTGCTGTTGTGCAGACACAAAGAGTGAGGGTCGACCACGACCTCGAGGGAGTTTATGGGGAGGAGGGTTTGTGCCCAAACCCGAGCCCATGGAAAGGGTGTTTAAAATGGGTATGTCCCGGGTGCGTAAGTGAAAGAGGATCGAAGGTACAGGGATCAATATGGGAGAGGGTTCCATGGTGCAATCCCCGGAAGGAGAAGTCGACAATGAGGGAGTGTTAGTTGTGATAGTATCAGGTGGAGCAAGTAGGGGGGAGGAAACAGTACTCGATGAATCCAGATGCAGAGAGCATAAATTAGAAACAACTGAGGTGAAACAAGGAGAGAGTTTTTCAATCGTACCCGTGGTGGTTGGTGCAGGAATCTCTGGTGAGCAATCCAATGTTGAAGCCCTTTTTGGAGTCGAAGTGTCCCGTGTTATCTGGTGCATGTTGTGCTCGGATCCATCCAGAGTGTGCATTGGTTCCTTGATTGTTGCCCTTTCCACCGAGGAAGGCTGTGTTTCCCCTAGTCCCGAGGTAGGAAAAAACCCTTCTTTTTCCACATTTTCCCCCATGCTAGTTCGTGAACCAACAATGCATTTGCGATTGTTATCAGATTTGGATTGAAAAGAGAGGTGGCAGTTCTTGGCAAGGTGTCCAATCCCGTGGCAGCGATGACAGCGGAATGGTATCCCTTCATAATTCAGCTTCTATACCCTTTGTGCTAAACCCCAGGTGAGGTTGATATGTGGGTGAAGACCTTCCCGAACATTAATTGAGACCAAAATATGAGCTACTGAATAATTCTTGGTGTGGAGAAAAGACATGTCCGCTGCTATGTAAGCTCCCAGAGCATTCCCGATGTCCCGAAGAGAATCAGTGTTCCAGAACTCCCATGGTAAGCTCGGGAGTCGAACCCATACAGGGATGAGATCAAATTTTTCAGTATCCGCATCAAATATTGGGGTCCATCCTTTGAACAAAATGGGAGTGTTTCCCAAACTCCAGTGTGCTGCAAGAATTCGTCGTGCATCCTCGTGAGATCTGAATTTGAATACGAACCAACCATGGGACAAGACCATTACCTCTGGCTGATAGTTGAAAAATTGGTTCCAATTTGCGGTAGCCCATCCATCCAAATCCACTGCGCGTGGGTATTTTCCTCGAGCACGGCCGACAATGGCAGTTTCCGCCATATGTAGGGTATTTTCCACCAAAACGTCTTTTCCACAAACCAAATTTAAGGAATCCCGAGCACTCTTGAGAAAGTTTCCTTTCGATTTAGGGTTTGTGGAAATTTCCTTGAGGTGTGGTGGAGAGGGTTTGCTGTCCGATGCTGAGCCATGGACATAATGAATAGTAGGGGGAGGACTCGGATGAGGGGGAGTACTGAGGAGAGAGTTGAAAACATCATCCGGTAGGGGGGAGAGGGGGTTTACATCTGAGCAAGAGTAATGAAATGGGGCCGGGAAGACGAAAGGAGGCCATCCACTGCTGCCGAGTTCAAAGAAAGCTGCATTTTCAGGAGGCCAAGTGTCCGAAAGCGGTTTTGCATGGATGATAGTGGAGATGGTGAGAGGAAAGTGTTCTAATGCGCAACCAGAGGGTGAGTATGGATGGTGAGGATGAGTTCCCGCAAAACCCGATGCTATGTTAACCGGATCGAAACCACCCGGTGAAGAGCCTACCCCCGAAGATGAACGGTGGTCCATAGGTGTTTGCGCCTCTGTAGAAATCCACCCACCAATTGGCAGGAGACCATTAGTGCCCTTGTCAAGCAGATGTAGCGAGGAGGATACCGACGGGTAAACCGCTGCAGGAGCTTGGACGATTTGGGAAGAGATAAATTCTATGTCAGAGTAAAAAATATTGTTACCTTCTAATGGGTATGACGTATAGTCCACCGCATCCGCTGAGTGGTATGTCATACTGTCCACCACTTCATTGCACAAGCCAGGGTTTGGAGACCGTGCCACCTCCATCATTTTACTGTGTGAAAAATCATGGTACAGCCCCTACGGGCTGTGGAACCCTAGCTCCAGCATCTCTCCCTTCGCCCATTCCTTATTTACTAGCAATCTTCATAGTATATGATTAATACTCACCCAAGGTAACTTATTGTGTATTGGCACAACCATTAAGTTGGATGGAAAAATTCATGTTGTGATTGTGTAATTGAAAGGTGTTTTCCACTGTGCATGTGTAGCTTTACGTGGAGAAGCCACGTGAGCAGGAAGTCTGGCGTGGAGGAGACACGTGGGTAGGAGCCCTGACGTGGAGGAGTTGTGTGGGAAGAAGGTGTGATGTGGACCGACCACATCATATGCACACGTGCCAACGACCGTGAAGGATGGGAGAAGGTGGTTTCGCAAATGCTGGAAGGCAGTTTTCCTTACCACCCTTCCAACTTGCGAAAACATGTGGTGCTGCCACGTGGAGAGCGGTTTTAGATTCCGCAACCACCCATCCCTCCATCCTAGCACACATGTTGGGGATGTAGAACGGATGTGGGACCCTTGATCTTTCCCCGCCCGATTGATCTTTTCCGCCATTTAAAATGGTTTGTACGTTGGCATGGAGGCGATCCTGAGGATTGTATCACTCGTGTGAATAATCTCATCACGTTTATGATGGATTGTGTTTTATGTGTCACGACGTACATATGATATCATGCCACACTGTGATAATTAATGTGACGTTTATGATGGATTATGTTTATGTGTCATGATGTACAAATGATATCCCACCACACTACTCTAGTTTTAGGAACCCATGTCAACCCTTCTATTTACTTTGTTAGTATATTGTTGTTGGACGCATATGCTTTGTAAGTCGTCCCGTAGTATTTGTTGATCCATAGTTTGTATTATTGTTGTTGGACGCATATGCTTTGTAAGTCATCCCGTAGTAATTGTTGATCCATATTTTGTATTGGCCCATGGTTTGTATCGACACATGGTATTGACCCATGGTATAGGTGCCTAGACTTAGTATATAAGTTGGTGTTGAGACCAATGAAGGTACTGTGAAGTTATTTGTATTGAGCTTGCTCAAAGGAGGTTGCCCCCTCGAAGTGGCCTGCGATCAATATAAAAGTGATTCTGAGTTATGTTATTTCTGCTATTTCGTGTGTTTTCATTAATTATTTATTGTAGGCTCTTCACATATGGTATCAGAGCACTTTCTTGGGCTCGTTGGGTGAAATTTCTGCCATTTTTTTTTCGCATCTGTTGCAGCTTCGGATCTGGGAATAATCCCTATCCGCTTAACTATGGGAAGTACTTGGGAATAAGCCCTAAAAATCATTGTAAGGAGTACCACAGGAACCCTAAAGTAGCTGGCCCATTGAGAGGACCTGCTAGCGAAAAGGGCAACGACCCCTCCCGGATTGACTAGTTCCCACCCGTGAGGTAAACCAAGAGATGTCGTTTGTGGCAAAGCGGTTATCAGTTTTACCTAAGCTATGGAGTGAGGGGTACTGCCCCAATACGCAATCCGTCAGACAGCATTGGTGGCCGAGTGAAACCCATGAACTGTTAGGAAGCCGCACATACCCGGGGTCCATATCTATTTTCAGTTGAACTGTTGCCGCATCATTTCAGATCCATTCTGAAAGTCATTCTAGATATAGCCATTTTAGATCTATTTCAGATCCATCCATTTTCGATCCAGTCGGCGTTGTTTCAGGAATGGATCTGCAATGGTGCAAAAGGGATCTCAAACAAATAGATCTATAATGGCGCGGAAGTGATCGGAAATAGAGGGATCTAAAAAAAAAAAGTCCCTTGTTTTCACTCCATTTTCCTTGAAACTTCACTGACACCCCTGCAATCCCATTCTGCATATTTCTTTGCTAAGGATCCTATCCCAAATTCCACTTCCCAAAGCCCAAAATCCCACATTTGTCTATTTTTAGGGTTTGCCATAACTTCCTCATATTTTACCCAATCACCTTCAAATTTTACCACAGAGTTCCTTTCCTAATTCTGCTTCTTTGTCCCTCTCTGCCAAATTTTCTCATTCTTTCACCCCACTTCTGAAATCCTCCTTTTCTGCTTCCCTGTCCCTTCACAATGTCCAAAACCTAGTCAAACCCCAATTACCCATCCAAGTTTTTCCCAAATCCAAATTTTCCTTTACTAAACAAGATTTTGTTTGTGTTTTTCTATCCATTCCCCTAAAAAAAAAAAAAAAAACTCCTGGTTATGGTTTTCACCCGCGTAGGAGCAAAAACCATGGAGGAAGCACTTGCAGCTATCCAAACCAAACTCCAAGATCTGAGTGAAAAATTTTCCAGCCTCCATCTTCAGCATTCAACCATGAACAATAACCGACAACCAGAATCTTCTGTAGCGAATGGGTTCTCTTCTTCGAGCACTTTCCGTGGTCCGAAACTTGAATTTCCTCACTTCAATGGTACTGATCCGACTGGATGGATCTATCGTGTAGAATAGTATTTCAGTCTGCATAATACTTTTGATGTCCAAAAAGTTCCACTTGCATCCTTTCATTTGGAACAAGAAGCCCTTCAATGGTACCATTGGTACATCAAGGCTCATGACGACCCAAAATGGACAGATTTTTGCCAACTCCTTTTGCAATGATTTGGTCCTAGTGCTTTTGATGACTTCACCAGAGCACTCACTAAACTTCGTCAAATTGGCATTATGAGAGAGTATCAGAAAAAATTTGAGAAACTAGCCAACCACACAGAAGGATTGTCTGATGACTTCTACAAAAGTTGTTTTATCAGTGGTCTTAAGGATGAAATTCGCCCATAGGTCAAAATGTACTGTCCTAACACAATGATGGAAGCCCTAGAGTTGGATAAGTTGGTAGAAGACAAGATTGCTGCCCAACAACTCTCCAAACCCACTCTTATTCCCTTCCAAAATATGGGTTCTCAACGACCTCCCATCCCGCCAGCTCCTCGCCCAACTCTTATCAAGCATTTGTCCAAAACAAAGATGCAGGCACGCAGAGAAAAAGGGCTTTGTTATAATTGTGATGAAAAATTCACTCGGGGACATAGATGTGTTCAACAAAAGATTTATCTCTTGGATGTGGATTCTCCGCCCGCCTCTGAAGTTGGTGAAGAGGCTCCAGATACACCGAATGATCAGGTCGACATTCAGGAGCTGCCTATTGTCCTTCCATCTCAAGACGACCACCCAGATATATCTCTCCATGCTTTATCCGGCGTCACCACCACCCAAACAATGCGGGTCAGGGGTTACTTCAAGAAGCTTCCTCTTACAATACTCATTGATTCTGGCAGCACTCATAACTTTATTGACCCTCGGATCGCCAAACAGGTTGATTGTTTTGTCCATCCTTGCTCCAACTTTGAAGTCATGGTTGCCAATGGGGGCACCTTACCTTGCAAGGGGAAGTGTCACAATGTGCATATCTCTTGGAAGATTATAACCTGTGCTATGACATGTTTTCCTTTTCCCTAGGTGGATGTGATGTGGTTTTGGGCGTTCAATGGTTACGCACACTTGGCCCCATCTTATGGGATTTTGCTGAACTTTGGTTGCAGTTTTCAGTCAATGGGACACAACACAAATTTATGGGCTTACAACAAGGGTCTCTCTACATCATCAGTTCACATTGCCTAGAAAAGATCCTTAAAAATAATTCACATGGTGTCATCGTTCAACTCCATTCCATTCAGATGCAACCACCAATTGTCTCCACTACTTCCTTGGATAGATATGCATGTGTCTTTGTTGCACTGGTGGACTTGTCTCCTTCAAGAGACCTTTCCGGTAAGCATTTAGCCGCATCTACATCTCAACAGAAAATGATGGCTATTTTGCATGTAGTACAGAAGTGGCAGCCATCCCTATTAGGAAATCATTTCTGCCTCAAGACTGATCTCCAGAGTCTGGAACATTTTTTGGAACAACGGGTCTCCTCACCAGCACACCAGAAATGGGTTATCCAACTCATGGGTTATGACTATGCTTTCACTTACAAGACAGTTAAGGATAATATGGTGGCAGATGCTCCTTCTTGCCAATTTGATGACCCAGTTTCTCTTACAGCTATTTCTCTGCTTGTTCCAAATTGGTTGCCATCTGTTCAACAGGGCTATCTCTTCTCTGAACTCCATGCTTCTTCATCAGCAGGGCACTCTGGGTTCCTAAAAACCTATGACCGGGAACAATGTAACTTCTTTTGGCAGGGACTGAAAATGAAAATTCACCAGATGGTGGTTGAGTGTGATACTTTCTAGGTCAACAAGGGTGAAATGACACTCCTTTCGAGACTGCTCGAACCCTTTCCCATCTCTACACAGATGTAGACATCTATTTCTATGGATTTCCTAGAAGCACTCTAGTGGTACAATACCACCTCTAAAAGGACACCATATGAAGCAGTTTATGGTTAGGCACCTCCATTTCTTCTTCCATACACACTCAGCAGCTCCCCAGTTCATGCAATTGAATCGGTTCTTCGAAACCACAATTAGATTCTTCTCATTCTGTAGGACAATCTTCACATGGAAAGAATTCGACTGAAACAACAAGCCGATCAACACCGTTCTAAGCACACTTTTCACGCACCTGATATGGTCCTTCTTCGTCTACAACCTTCCAATCCATCCTCCCTGAAACTCAAAAGGCGTCAGTGGGCCGGAATGCAACCCGAGGATGCTACAGGGGAACCACTCCTTCAGATTCTGCATCAATTTCCACATCTAAAGCTTTGAGGATAAAGCTTTTTCTAAGGGAGAGGGGATGTTAGGAACCCATGTCAACCCTTCTATTTACTTTGTTAGTATATTGTTGTTGGACGCATATGCTTTGTAATTCGTCCTGTAGTATTTGTTGATCCATAGTTTGTATTATTGTTGTTAGACGCATATGCTTTGTAAGTCGTCCCGTAGTAATTGTTGATCCATATTTTGTATTGGCCCATGGTTTATATCGACACATGGTATTGACCCATGGTATTGGCGCCTGGACTTAGTATATAAGTTGGTGTTGAGATGTAATGCTACCATTGGCATTATAAATTTTAATCTAATTAAACATAGATTTTGTGACTAAACATCATATAATCAAAGTGTAACCATAACAACATATAAACATCATATAACCATTTTGCAATAGCATCAAATAACTTAGAATTTTTAAAACTTCATTGGTGATTCACACAACATAAATTAACATCATAAATCATGTAGCAATAGCATCATATGAGAAGTTTATCACAACATATAAACAATTTAAAATCACAAGAAAAATACCTGTTTATAAGAATGGTGACGGAGTCCAAATTCAGCAAGCTTCCCTATTCTCCTCGAGTTGCTTCCATCTTCATTGCCCAAAGCGGGACCACAGTTTTACCTCCCATCCAACTAGGGGCCTAGCCGGCTCCCTAGCCCCAGAAAGCCATTGAACGGTCCATCCAAATGGCCTCCTGGCCCTCCGTTCCCGAGACCCCCAAAAAACAGAACAATGATGCACTAGTAGGTTATGTATCAAATCTTCCAAGAGTTCTCAAACTCTTCCAACTCTTCTCAACTTCTCATATCCCAAATTATCCAAAAATACCTCTTCCTATCAAAACTCTTACCAAAAGATCCTTCAAGAGAAAAAACTCCCCTCTTCCAATCTCAAGTCTCCTATTTATATAAAAACTCCTCATCATCCTCCTCATCCATCAATAAATTCCAAAAATAATAGTCAACAATCAATAAATTCATTTTCTAAAATACATAGCAATTTGATTTAAATAATTAAAATATTAATAAACATGGTTGCAAAGTCTTACTTGTCATGCTCCCTTCTTAATGCAACTATGACAACTATTTTCTAAAAAATTGTGCAAATCCTATCTATCCATTTATTTATATTATCCTTTCATTCATAAGTCAAATAAGATATTTTCATATACTATATTATAATATGACATAATTTATATTAAATGTATATAATTATATATGTAATTCAATAATACAATCAATTTATGTAAATCTAAAACATATTCGACAAGCCAACAAACTCATACTTTCAACACACAAGTAATACTTTCAACAATTCATCAACCAATATACTATTAGCTAATATAACCATATTAATTTATTCATCGATCGACCAATCATAGTATTGTACTCACGAATTAGTGTATGCATGGCCAATGCAAACATCTTAAGCGTGGGTATTAATAATCACATTTAATTCTCCTAATAGATCATTATTACATGCTCTCAAACAACATATAAAAGTATAATTAAACCATGCATCATTCATCATCCCCATTAAGTCACGTTATAAACTAATACACTAATATGCATACCCACCTTAATCGACCAGTATTAAGAAAAAGGCTAACATTATTTTTATTTTATACATTAGAGTCATTTTCAAAGTATACATTAACTTTTTATCATAATTTCTAAGTTACTTGATCAAAGGTAACCTACCTTTACTTTTAAGCTTTGAAGGCCTTATCCAAACTAAGAATTAAAATAACAAATATGCCATATGGTTTTCCCTAAAGAATGTATATATCATATACATAAATATATAACTATATTCTTTCTAGCATTAACATAGGATACCGAATCTATCCTGATATATATATCTATATATCTATCTATCTATATATATATATATATATATATATATATATATATATATAACATGCTGGTATTCCACGTTACTGAGTCTATAGAAATCATTACGCAACAATATTTATATGTATAAAATAGGGGTCAACTAAAATAGATAGCAACATATGAGGCCCTATAAGGATTGTTTGAAAATGCTTAAAAAAATTATACGCAGAAAGACATATAAAAAGTTCTCAGCAGTCTACGGTGGAACAACAACGAGATCCTACATGAAAATTACCAGAGCTCTCTATTTCTATACAAAGATCAGATAGCTAGGCGCTAACTCTATTGTGTAAATATTTCGAGGACTGGATGCTACCCCGACAATCCATATAATAGAACTAGATAAAACAATCAATACACTGTTCTCTACTCTTTGAAGATACAAGATCTAGATGCTGGCCACGGCAATTCAAATACAAACATAGGTAAAACAAAAGAATTACACGTCAGTTTGCTATTCTATTAAGAGGTATAAAATCTGGGGCTAAATCTCTTGCGTAGAGATCACCAGGTCCGGACGCTGTCTAGTTCTAACTTCTCAGACCTTAATCAAAAGTTATCAACTTGCGGCTTACGAGTTCTAAAATCATTCTATACTGGATTATTTAAGTTAATGGAATTTCCCAAGGAATTCATTGTTTCAAAATCAATCTAAAATTTGACTGCTAACAAAATTTGAATCCACCCAACCATACCGATTCCTAGTATTTGTCGGCAGCACTCAGAACAAGCCCTAATTACTCTAGATGTGATACATTTTTAAGTCATCGTAAATGATTTTAACACGGACTCAAACCTAAAATCAGCCGAGAGTCAACTTAGACTTAGACTCTGAGTCGGCCAAAGGCCAAACACAACAACGATGATTCCCACTATTTTCTGCACAACGTATATCTACAAATAATAGAACTCACTAAGCAATGACAACAATTGCTATTTAACCTACAATGACAGTGAGTTAAACGCAGGAAAAAATAAAGGAATACCCATTATCAAACTAAGCACATAAAGTTTGCTTATCTGTTATAGTTGTGTGATGCGTCGTCTTCCCTCTAGGGCCATCCTACTGCAACTCAACCGTATATTCCTGGGGGAGTTCCATACTCCTTACTCGTCATATGCAAAGAATAAGTTAAGTTCCCCCTTAACTATTTATATAGATCCTTCCTCCTTTCCGGAACAATTGTTCACTCCACCCTAACATCGATCCCAACATTCCCTTGGTAACAATAGCAGCATAATGACTATCTCGACGGAATGTGATAACGCTTAGTCGTAGAATTATCCAGATAACTCTCGGCCTCAATCTACCTCTTTCAACTTCCTTACCCCGCGAATGTATTATCTCAATGGCATTAGGTGTGTTCCCTGCTTTTTCCTTCCCCTTCCTCGCAGACCCTCTTCTCATCTTTTAAAACCACCTTTGGATTCCAATGGTAACGTGGGTTTAACCGCCCGATTTCCTCAATGGACAAGTGGATTTACGATTCAAATGATAAACATGGATTCCCTCCACTGAACTCCATCCAAGAACAGGAGGTGACTCTGAAAGAGTTTGGCATTCCATAAGGGGACAAACTCGCTGCGATACCTCCAAAGGTAGTAGTTCACCCTAAAACTATCATATCTAAGTATAACTATCATATCTAAGCTTAGCGGAATTACTGTAGTGAGATATATTTTATGCATAGCTTTTTAAGCTTGTTTGTTATCTCGACTCCATCCAAGGAGACCTCCACTCTTTCAATCCCTTGAAACTAGCAATCTAAATAAGTTTTCTTTAATGTTTAGTTTGATTCACTTAGGGCTCTATAGTGTAGAAATTCAAAAACACATTTTTATTTCTTAAAAATATAATTCATAACTTTTTGGGAGGTTATATAAGTTTGTTATACTATCCTATCTATCTATCTCTCTCTCTATATATATTATGGAATAATATGTAAAACACCATGTATATAACTATTTGTACTTTTCTTTAAAGTTTATCAACTATATGTATTTATATAGCTGTCATATTGCATTATATTTATAATGCAATTTACTATATATATATATAATTTCTTTATATTATTATCTTAGACTGATATGCATACTCATATCTTTTAATGTTTATAAATCTATTTATTTAACTCCATATTTATTTATAACTAAGTATGCACATACTTATGTAGTTCATCTATTGCATGGTATAACTCATACTCAGGCATAATAAAATCTCATACATTAATAAGTTTAAGCATATTAATATGATCTCTTTATTTTAGCTTAGATGGTTTAATAAAGATACATATATAAATGTTTTATAAATGTATCCATATATACTTATATTTATATAATTGTTTTTACCCTCAAAGTATTTAACTTAGTAATGTTAGTTAGTACTAGTTCCTCATAAGTAGACATGTAAAATCTTAGCTAGATATTTAAGGTGAATAATAATCCTACTAGGACGAACTTACATTTCCACCCATAATAATTCAATATGATAAGTCATGATATGGTCAACGAAGACATGCCTCCCTAGTTATTATCTTTTCTTATAAGTGGGTTTTGTTACTTACCGTTTAGTCGCATTACCATTATTTAATCATCTAGGTTTAAACTAAGACTTATAAACCTAACACTAACTCGAGCTCCGCTGATGAGACCTTGGCCTTGGGCTCCTCACAAGGGATGTTTACACAATCATAATTACATTTACAAAAATAATAACAATAGGGGTCAAATTGGAGGGATGTTACACACTCCTCCCCTTAAAAATAACACCGTCCTCAGTGATCAATAGTTTTTCTTTTGCATCCTTTAACCATCTTTCGCTTGCTTTATTTTTCTGCTTTGCTCGTCTTCTCATTTTTGCAATTCCCGCAAGCTCTTATCATTTATATTTTGCACATTATACAGATCATACAAGATCTTCCAATTTTATTTTATCATCACATAAGTATACGGAATTCCAAAACAGTAAATGTTCATCATTCTTCCTCATCTTTGAGGGGCTATTTGCTTGCACTAGCATTCATAACATTCACACATAAATACATCTCATAGTCTAATTACCAGGAAAATCATTAACATTTGCTCATATCATAAAATAACTCTTTCAACAACACTTTGTTGATCATTAAACTCTTTTGTATTTTAGCAATCATGGAGACTTGCAT
Source organism: Larix kaempferi (assembly GCA_027924585.1). Taxonomy (NCBI): domain Eukaryota; kingdom Viridiplantae; phylum Streptophyta; class Pinopsida; order Pinales; family Pinaceae; genus Larix; species Larix kaempferi. Next base: position 5,577,065 of record BSBM01000459.1, on the reverse strand, counting down.
ACAAAATACGAGCCTTTGGCAAACTCAATAGGAAAATCTGACAGTCTTACTCTGCAACTTATTAGCTAGCATCCCTTCATCGAATCTCTTATGTGCCCAACATAGTAGTTTTCCAGCAACACAAAGAAAAATATTTGTGAGCCTCCTGCTCAATTCGATGGGTATAAAGATTGCCTAGGTCTTTTGGGCCAGTATAACATTCAACGAGCCACCTGCTCTATTCCACTTCCATGGGGAACATGACAACATTTTAAGGGAAGTTTCCCCCTGCAACAACTAGTAAGTGAGTGCAAGATGCCGCTCCCCTGCCTGAGTCCAGGAAATCATCCTTTTCCCCTCAAACCTTCTCGTTTGAGTCCAGGAAATATTTCTTTGTAACAATCATTTTTTTATTTCGTGTATGCCACATGCAACAACAAAATAAAAATATATTCACCTATCATATATTTTTCATTTTCATGATTACACATCATCAATCATAAGCCTTACCACTAATTGTGATAAAATAAAAGTAAATCATTACTTACTTTTGAGCGATTTAGCTCAACTTATTTGTATAAGTGTTTTTTCAATGTTCTTCCTTGATGAAGTCATGAGTCGAAGTTAAGATCACTTCCTGAAATGTTAGTATAAAGAAAAAAAAAATTGCTTCAATTCCTCAACAATTGATCACATTAGTTCCATAGCATTATACGCATGCTCGTTTATTTAACTTGTGCATCTTTTTCACCTTATCCCAATGTAACTCTTCAATATCTTGTTGAAAATATGTTAGTATCATAGTTCAAACATTTAGTTTCACCTAGATTCATTTCAACTTGTCATCTAATGATTCTAATAAACTTTTAAATGCTAAAAGATCCCATGCTCAATCAATCACAACAAGGTTAGAATTCTTCATTCCCGGTAATCAAAGTCCTACTATTAACAAGATCCTTTAATTTGATGCACGCCAATATTTTATTAGAAGATATAACAAATCCTATCAATAGTTTATTTATGAAGAAAATAATTAGATTCGTGTGCATTCTAAAATAAGTTCACTTAAACTTCTAAGAAACACTGCTATACAATAATACATTTTTAGGGCTTTCCTTAAAATCCTAATAACGATAAGAAGTTCTGAAATGAAATATAATTGATGTTAAGTAATTAAAATGATGATTTTTCATAAGCAAGAGTAATATTCAAACACATCCATCATCTTGTCACATGAATTCGTCCATAACTTTTGACTTAATATGTCAATTTTATTCTATTTATCAATATTCAAGGGTAACAATTATTGAAGCTACAAAATTCATACTCTTGGATCCAAAAAAAGGGGATGAATGCAAGTCAACATTTGTTTTTGGAAATAAGCATATTTATCAAAACCTGAGTAAAACGATGTTCAAAGAATTAACCTAACAATATGTAACTATAATGTCTTACTCACTAATTAAGACAAGTATCAAAAATATATATGAGTGCAACACTTTTCCGATATATCTTTACATGAAACTGTTGTAACAATTTTGCAACACTAACTATGATATAGTTATCATAATTGAATATGTTCAAGTGACTTCACCTAACCGAACAAACTCACTTCTTTGGCGTGTACTAGTAATACTACATTCTAACCAAATTAAGCTCATAGATAGTGCGCTTAGTAATAAAATTTCAACAGCTAAAATGCAGAATTAAATGATGCTTCTATGAAATTTTGAGTTTAAAATAAGCAACATGTTCACAACATTTTTCATAATCCCTTGCACAATACTGAAATCATTCTAACAAGTTACTACTTTTCATAAAAGTACCATACGCCAATGTAAGTAATTGCATACAACAAAGGAAAACTCACAATACAGGAAAAACATACGTTATTCAAAATTTTTGTGAGAAAAACAATGATGGATTACTTATCTTTTACCCTTTTGGAGAGCTTGAAGTTGCACCTTGAATGATATTACCCTCATCCATTCCAATCCATGCATCAAAATGAAACAAGTACAACTTGATTTGTAAACTTTCATACTTATTTATTTCATGTTGAGCCCATTAGGCCCGAGTGTTTTATCCTAGTGCTCTAATACCATTTCTCACGAACCCAAATTTTAGGGTTGGTAAAATTGTGAATTTTTGAAATTTTTTCATTCATGATTACTTTAATTGTCTTCGATGACACCTTATATAACCGTTTGATCAAGGAAAGAGTCTGATACAAACATTATAAATCCATAATGAAATCTGTATTAAAAAGTACTACCCTTTATAGCATTCCTACTAATAACTTAAGAAATATTTTTGTTACCAGACAATCCACTCGACCAGAGGCGAGCCGGATCTCCCTAGCTCAATGCGAGTCTAGAACAAATAGAACATACTACAAACACATTTCCTAGATCTACTTAAGGATAAAGTGCTACATGTATTACCTCTTTGATTCGCTATCCTTTCTCCCGAATGTTGCTCCACGTCCTACGGTCGTCAGATCTAAGTTGCATGACCTGTCAAGACACAAAAGCAAGAGAAACAAGTAAAGAGCATCTATACAATAAGAGATTTATGTAAACAGTTAAGCAGGTAAACAACACAATATCATTGCATACACGAAACAATATTGGTGGAAAGCATTTGTATTACTGCAAATAGAGGAATACATGATAGAGATATAGGACTACAACCAGATACTTAACGTAGCAGCCCTTCTCCGACCAAGCCAATTGCCATGTTCTTCCGAAGAGGTATGAATTCTCCAAGAGGTGAATGAAGGTGTCTTAAGAGATATTTTCCCAGCATGTAAGTACTATAGGCTTCCTCCTAAGATAGATTTCACCAGCATGTAGATACCATAGCCTTCCTCCTTTTGGTATGGGAGTGAGCCTCACTTATATAGGACTAAATGGATAGGGTGTGGATAGGATAGGTTGAGGAAGGGCAGGAGAGAGATAGGGGATCTTCCCAAAGAGTTAGGGGTCGAGTACCAGCTCTCCTAGAGGTCAGGGATAAGCCCTCAAATGAGCAAGTTTCAAGAAGGATCTCGAATAAAGTATTTCTGCCCATTAACAGACCTCATCGCACCCTGTAGTGGTGCAAACTGCGACGTTGCATGTTGCTGGTGTGCAACCTACGATGACCCTTTAGAACCTAGCACAAATGGGTACAAAGCCTCCCAGGATGATTATTAGTCCAAGTGCCTGCAGGGATGTATACACTGAATTTGATGATGAGTAGATTTTGGGTGTAACAGAATGCCCCCCAAAGCATGAAGCTGTTAAGGATGTACAGGTGAAGTGCTTTGATAGAAATAATGGCAAAAGACTCGTCGAATGAAGGATGTTGCTGTAGTACAATTGACTTTGAACTGGCAATCTCATATGAAGTACAACATAGCTTCCGACCAATACATTGCAGATCCATGGTAGTAATGACCGACTGAACACAATCATGGCTACTAGACACAAACGTATATCCATGATGAGATGATAACACAACCACGACCAATACAAAAGTGGATCTCTGTAATATGACTCAATACAAACTCCATCGCAACCTAGGTAAAACATGACTCCCCAAGGTCTTCAAGATGAACCCGCAATGATACGAATTTATCCATGTGATTACAAATGTCTTGATGTCGAACATGGTAGAAACCACTTGATTACCGGTCATTGATGTAAACCGTTAACAAGTGCGAGGGAGATCATCATTAATGTCAATGATTCCCAAGGTATCATAGTACATATCATCAAGCGTGAATAAATGAGTTGACATCAAACGCAAGATGATATCTTTCAATCAAGAGTCAATGACGTAAACTCATGATGAAAGTGAGGTAACCTAGCATTGAGGCATGCAAGGCCAAGGTACTTGGTTGGTTTCTAGATTCAATCCTTGGATGATGTGTTGAGGTCGACAAGGATGAATCCATCGAAGGAGGGCCATGATGAATCCCCCATCAATCGACATGAAACACGACAAAATATGTGTAGAGTGGATGAGATGGTGCAACAACATGTAAGACTGACTCAAAGTAACAATGGCATGACGACGTGTGTACTGACTGCAATTGATAGATGGTGAATGTGTTCTTGAACATGGGCATGGCATGACTTGGCAGTATTGACATAATGAGAATGACACAAACTTCTAATGCAACTGATGATGGAAGCTTTCTCCAAATGACTCAGAGGAGTAACAAGACTCAGAAAGTAAGCGGGGACTCATAGACAAACAGATGACCTAAGCATTGTATGCAAATGTAGATGAGTGCCATGTTCAAGAATGACTGTATACTGCCACTAAGGTATGTAACACAAACACTTTCCTTTTTTCCCATCATGGATGATGAGTGCCTCATGTGTTTTTTACGAGATTGATGAGGGTAACCAGATGCTCGGTATAGCTCATCTCATAGATGAGTCCAATCCCAAATATTTTTTGAACCTGGGATAGGAGGGGTTCGTCCCATGACGGGCCCTTCAATATGAAAATTTAACGAGTCCATAGAAGGTAAACTCGGTTGCCATTTCATGTTTAGAGAGTCTGAAAAGGACTAAAGAAGACTCTAATGGTCCTTTTTTGTAAAGTGCGTATCTCTTGGAAGATTATAACCTGCGCTATGACATGTTTTCCTTGTCCCTAGGTGGATGTGATGTGGTTTTGGGCATTCAATGGTTACGCACACTTGGCCCCATCTTATGGGATTTTGCTGAACTTTGGATGCAGTTTTTAGTGAATGGGACACAACACAAATTTATGGGCTTACAACAGGGGTCTCTCTACATCATCAGTTCACATCGCCTGGAAAAGATCCTTAAAAATAATTCACATGGTGTCATTGTTCAACTCCATTCCATTCAGATGCAACCACCAATGGTCTCCACTACTTCCTTGGATAGATATGCATGTGTCTTTGTTGCACCAGTGGGCTTGTCGCCTTCAAGAGACCTTTCCGATAAACATTTAGCCGCATCTACATCTCAGCAGAAAATGATGGCTATTTTGCATGTAGTACAGAAGTGGCAGCCATCCCTATTAGGAAATCATTTCTGCCTCAAGACTGATCTCCAGAGTCTGAAACATTTTCTGGAACAACGGGTCTCCTCACCAGCACACCAGAAATGGGTTATCCAACTCATGGGTTATGACTATGCGATCACTTACAAGACAGTTAAGGATAATATGGTGGCAGATGCTCCTTCTTGCCAATTTGATGACCCAGTTTCTCTTACAACTATTTCTCTGCTTGTTCCAAATTGGTTGCAATCTGTTCAACAGGGCTATCTCTTCTCTGAACTCCATGCTTCTTCATCAGCAGGGCACTCTGGGTTCCTCAAAACCTATGATCGGGAACAATGTAACTTCTTTTGGCAGGGACTGAAAATGAAAATTCACCAGGTGGTGGTTGAGTGTGATACTTTCCAGGTCAACAAGGGTGAAACGACACTCCTTTCGAGACTGCTCGAACCCTTGCCCATCTCTACATAGATGTAGACATCTATTTCTATGGATTTCCTAGAATCGCTCTAGTGGTACAATACCACCTCTAAAAGGACACCATATGAAGCAGTTTATGGCTAGGCATCGCCATTTCTTCTTCCATACACACTCAGCAGCTCCCCAGTTCACGCAATTGAATCGGTTCTTCGAAACCACAATTAGATTCTTCTCATTCTGTAGGACAATCTTCACATGGAAAGAATTCGACTGAAACAACAAGCCGATCAGCACCATTCTAAGCACACTTTTCACGCAGCTGATATGGTCCTTCTTCGTCTACAACCTTCCAATCCATCCTCCTTGAAACTCAAAAGGCGTCAGTGGGCCGGAATGCAACCCGAGGATGCTACAGGGGAACCACTCCTTCAGATTCTGCATCAATTTCCACATCTAAAGCTTTAAGGATAAAGCTTTTTCTAAGGGAGAGGGGATGTTAGGAACCCATGTCAACCCTTCTATTTACTTTGTTAGTATATTGTTGTTGGACGCATATGCTTTGTAATTCGTCCCGTAGTATTTGTTGATCCATAGTTTGTATTATTGTTGTTAGACGCATATGCTTTGTAAGTCGTCCCGTAGTAATTGTTGATCCATATTTTGTATTGGCCCATGGTTTATATCGACACATGGTATTGACCCATGGTATTGGCGCCTGGTCTTAGTATATAAGTTGGTGTTGAGATGTAATGCTACCATTGGCATTATAAATTTTAATCTAATTAAACATAGATTTTGTGACTAAACAACATATAATCAAAGTGTAACCATAACAACATATAAACAACATATAACCATTTTGCAATAGTACCAAATAACTTAGAATTTTTAAAACTTCATTGGTGATTCACACAACATAAATTAACATCATAAATCATGTAGCAATAGCATCATATGAGAAGTTTACTACAACATATAAACAATTTAAAATCACAAGAAAAATACCTCGTTATAAGAATGGTGACGGAGTCCAAATTGAGCAAGCTTCCCTATTCTCCTCGAGTTGCTTCTATCTTCATTGCTCAAAGCGGGACCACGGTTTTACCTCCCAGCCAACTAGGGGCCTAGCCGGCTCCCTAGCCCCAGAAAGCCATTGAACAGTCCCATCCAAATGGCCTCCTGGCCCTCCGTGCCCGAGACCCCCAAAGAACAGAACAATGATGCACTAGTAGGCTATGTATCAAATCTTCCAAGAGTTCTCAAACTCTTTCAACTCTTCTCAACTTCTCATACCCCAAATTATCCAAAAATACCTCTTCCTATCAAAACTCTTACCAAAATATCCTTCAAGAGAAAAAACTTCCCTCTTCCAATCTCAAGTCTCCTATTTATATAAAAACTCCTCATCATCCTCCTCATCCATCAATAAATTCCAAAAATAATAGTCAACAATCAATAAGTTCATTTTCTAAAAAACATAGCAATTTGATTTAAATAATTAAAATATTAATAAACATGGTTGCAAAGTCTTACTTGTCATGCTCCCTTCTTAATGCAACTATGACAACTATTTTCTAAAAATTTGTGCAAATCCTATCTATCCATTTATTTATATTATCCTTTCATTCATAAGTCAAATAAGATATTTTCATATACTATATTATACTGTGACATAATTTATATTAAATGTATATAATTATATATGTAATTCAATAATACAATCAATTTATGTAAATCTAAAACATATTTGAGAAGCCAACAAACTTATACTTTCAACACACAAGTATCTGCCCTTCTACTGGATCAAGAGGTGCGACTACCCTCATCTCGCGATTCTCGAATGATATAATTCTTTTCTTAAAGTTGATGATGGCTTGATACTCCATCGCCCAGTCTATCCCTAACAACACTGGATAGGGGCTTGTGTTGTCAAAAATATCTATCACATCAAAGTCTGCATATGTTTTGAGTCCTTCTATCTCCACTGGGACCTGGCATAATCGACCAATGGAGGTGACCTTACGTTGATTCGCTAGTCGCAGTTGCACCGGGGACCATGCCAACTGTGGTTTCTCCATCGTCTCCTAGGTCTGTTTCATCAGAATGTTTACATCTGATTCCAGGTCGAAAATAATGGAGTCGACATCGAATGCTCCGATTTGCGTAGACATCCTCATTTCTCTTCCTGTCTTCCTCTTATGTACTCGATTGACCGTCCGGTCTTGTCGTACATCCTCATGTCGATACAACAGGCTATATATCTCTGCCAATGTGTCCTGATCTTTTTCCAGCTCCAAGCAGCTCTCCAGGAAGGCTCTTAATGTGTTAGTCTTTCTCTTTGAATTCGTCGTGTTGAAAATCGCCGACATGTCATAAGTGAATTCTTTTTGGTTGGTAAGTCGCTACCTCATCTTCTTCATTGTCTCTTGTGCTTTCAATAAAGTCTCCCTTTCTGCCTCCACATTGAATCTGACTTGTTTTCTCGCTGTCGGTCGGATCCCCGACGATGGCCTGTATTCTCCTGTCGCAGCTCCTCCTCGGGTCACTACTCCAACATTCATTGTTCGACTCCTTACCTCCGCTGATATCTTTTGTACAACCAATGGCGGATTTTGGTTTTGATTCTGATTTGGTGGAGGTGGGGACAGGTTCTTAGTTTGCCACTTCATGATAAGCCGAGGACAGTCCTCAACACCATGGTCTGCTGTAGTGCAGTGAGTACACTGTGAGGGTGGATTTAGGCAATCCCTCTAGTAATGTTTTTTTAGAAGACCATAAATTAAGAACATGCTTTTTTAGAAGACCATAAATTAAGAACATGCTTTTTTAGAAGACCATAAATTCAAATACTTAATAGAATATGTACACTTTTTTTTTCAATACCATTTTCTTGTTATTACTTTAAATAAAATAAAAAATAGAAAATTACATCATGCCCATTCATAGGGCCACCTATATGTGTAACAGTTTCAAAGCTCCCAAAACGAGTTGCAACTATAGCATACTGGAAAAATACATCATATCAAAAAAACTTCAGGGAAATCCACTTAAATATATAGCGACAAACAAAAATCTACAGTTCTGGAAAAACAATGAAATGATAGTTACAAAATATCTACCCCAAGAACTTTTCCAGCTCAGGATCATGGCGAGTAAATTATTATTATAGCTTGTAAATTATTGTTATTATTATATTGAGTTAAAAATTACATGGACTTTTACAGATACAAATAAATATATTATTATTATTGCTATCATATTGAGTTAAAATTACATATAATTGCACAAATAAAAATATCCATGAAACCGACAACAAGACTTCAAATTTCACACGGCACGAATCCAGATAAGATTGTTCATGATAAAACAAAGCAGTACTTGGACATAAATGCAAATAGTTCTAATAGACATCCCGTGGCAGGCGTGGCGTAGGAATTGCTTCCAGTGGCACCGCCTTCGCCATAGTAATTCCAAACTTCTCGGTCATGTCCACATGGTCTGCACTCATGCCCTTCGGAGGTGCCCAGTCGAATGAATGGAGGAGAGAAGCCAATACCAGATGAATCATACGACTCGCCAACGGAAGCCCCACGCAGATTCTCCTTCCTGCTCCGAACGGTATCAGCTCGAAGTGCTGTCCTCTGTAATCGACACTGTTCATCTTATCGTTCATAAATCTCTCTGGGACGAATTTCGACGGTTCGTTCCAGATCTCAGGGTCCCTTCCGATCGCCCACACGTTCACGATTACTACAGCATGTTTGGGTATCACATATCCTTCAATCTCACAACTGCTATCTGCTCTGTGTGGGACGAGCAGAGGAACTGTCGGGTGTAGTCGGAGCACTTCTTTCACCACTGCACGGAGATAAGGGAGACGGTCGGTATCACTTTCTTCCACCCTTCTGTTGCACCCAACTACCTCGTCCAACTCGGCCTGGGCTCGTTTCATTTTCTCCGGATTGCATATCAGTTCAGCCATCGCCCACTCCATTATCTTCGCGGTAGTGTCAGTACCCGCCCCAAATATGTCCTGCGACAAGCAATTAACCATAAGAGAAATTACTTCAGCAGTTTGAATCCACTAGTAAACTGCAATAATTTAAAACAATATACCATCTATGACTAAACAAACTGGCCTTCTTGTATGACACCGACAAGAGAGAATGAAAATAATTACCATTAAGTAGCATTTGATATCAGTGAGAGTAAATTCATCGCTTCTCATGTCCAGCAGAGAGTCCAAGAGATCCTCAGGACCATCACTTCCGTCCATGGTTTTGTCTTTTGTGGCGAGCCGGCCCTCTATGAATTTGTCAAGAATACCTAATTCCCTTCCCATATAGATTGTCGTGTTACGTGCCACACCCTGAGGATCCAACCAGTGAAGAAAGGGAAAGTAGTCCGCCAAATTGGGAGCTGCTATACTCACCACCAATTGCCAAACAGTGTCTTTGAACTCTCTAAAGGCTGGAGAATGGGGATCGAACATGTCTTTACCAAAGGTCATGTTGCCTAACAGATTAACAGTGGAGTCGACCATGGTATCTCCGATATTTACATTCTTTCCCTTTATACTTTCCTCCAGAATCTGCTGGATTGTTCGGAATACTTGATCTCTTCTCAAATGTTGCAAGGCCTCTAGTCTCTTGACACTGAATAGCTCTGTGTTAGATATACGTCTGAGCATACGCCAATGAGATCCATATTGACCCCATATTAACGATGACTTGTGGTGGGAAAGAGACTTTACTGATTGTATAACAGTCCGGCCGGCAAAGACGTGATCATGGGTTTTGAGAACTTCCTTTGCCATGGCTGGAGAGGAGACCACCACTGTGGTTTTCATTCCTAAAGAGAGACACATCAGAGGGCCGTATTTGGTAGCGAGGTGGAACATGTACTCGTGGGGTTTGTTACCCAACTGAAACAAATTTCCTACAATTGGCCATCCTGGAGGTCCCGGAGGAAGCCTACAGTACGTCTTCCTCCAGACATTCAAACCAAAGAATATGATGATTGAGATGATCCCCGTAGCAGAATACCATAGTAAACATCCCATATTCATTGAGACTTGTTGCAACCAGGGAGAGCAGAGCAGAGCGGAACAGAGTGCATGTACAGGCTGTAGACAAGTCACATAAGAAGAACGCGTAATATAGTAAAAGAGCTTATAGTCAGACTTGGTGGGTTCCCGTACATAAATTCCAACTTTTATGAGCCGCCTAAAGCTTATCTTTTGGTCGGTGGAGTTATCTTTCAATCGTTGTCATGGATGATATTTGTGGGTTTACGGTACATAAATTCCAACTTTTATGAGCCGCCTTAAGCTTATCCTTTGATCGGTAGAGTTATCTTTCAATCGTTGTCATGGATGAAATTTGAAGGCAGAGTCTTATTTCACTTTGAAGAAGAGTTATAATTAAGCTGGTGGTGTTTATTCTATAATAAACTATTTGCAATCACTGTAATAGATTTCTAGCTTTTTCCTCAAATAAAATACTTGTATTCACAAGGTTTTATTCTGCTCGTGGCCCACATTACGGTTCTTCCTGGCAATGGCGTGTTCACAAATTTTTCTTACCATGATGTGCTGCAGTACTTCCTCTCATGTTTACCAACAACGATACATTCATCTATCAGTCTGTTGGGCAGGGTACGTCAATCCACGCCTTCCCAGGTTCCCATTTGCGTGCCAATGTCACGAACCTCAATTTCAGGGTTAGTAAAATTGTGAAATTTTTTCATTTATGATTACTTTAATTGTCTTTGATGTCATTTTATATAAACGTTTTATCAAGGAAAGAGTGATACAAACATTATAATTTCATAATGAAATCTGTATTAAAAAGTACTACCCTTTATAGCATTTCTACTAATAACTTAAGAAATATTCTACCTTTTCTAATCACATACATAATCATATTTGAATAGCTTTTCCTTCCATAATTTCCTTATCTATGAATGACAACTATAATCTTAATTACTCCTCTCATGATGACCATTTAATAGCTTTTCCTTCCATAATTTCCTTATCTATGAATGACAACTATAATCTTAATTACTCCTCTCATGATGACCATGCAAAGTCTATTCCATAAACTTTTTACTTAACGACAAACCTTTAAGGTACATATAAGAGGAATATCAATCATGAATTCACTTGCCATTTCATATTAAACAAAGAAGACCAAAAGATAATAAGACACTCATTTGCATTTTTTTCTAAAATGTACTTGTACAAAATATATACAAAGAGAACATTTTTACATGGTTCACCTGTATCTTGGGGTACGTCCATAAAAAATTGTATTTATATATTAATTCGAAAGAAGTTTACACTACAACACATATGTTGCACTATTTAAAACTCATAGCTTCCCTCATAAGAACTTTTTTAATGTTAACCTTACAATTAAATGTTATACCATTAAGTCATGTTATAAACTAATACAAAAATATGCATACCCACCTTAATCGACCAGTATTAGGAAAAAGGCTAACATTATTTTTATTTTATACATTAGAGTCATTTTCAAAGTATACATTAACTTTTTATCATAATTTCTAAGTTACTTGATCAAAGGTAACCTACCTTTACTTTTAAGCTTTGAAGGCCTTATCCAAACTAAGAATTAAAATAACAAATATGCCATATGGTTTTCCCTAAAGAATGTATATATCATATACATAAATATATAACTATATTCTTTCTAGCATTAACATAGGATACCGAATCTATCCTGGTATCTATATATATATATATAACATGTTGGTATTCCATGCTACTGAGTCTATAGAAATCATTACGCAACAATATTTATATTTATAAAATAGGGGTAAACTAAAATAGATAGCAACATATGAGGCCCTATAAGGATCATTTGAAAATGCTTAAAAAAATTATATGTAGAAAGACATATAAAAAGTTCTCAGCAGTCTACGGTGAAACAACAACGAGATCCTACATGAAAATTACCAGAGCTCTCTATTTCTATACAAAGATCAAATAGCTAGGCGCTAACTCTATTGTGTAAATATTTTGAGGACTGGATGCTACCCCAACAATCCATATAATAGAACTAGATAAAACAATTAATACACTGTTCTCTACTCTTTGGAGATACAAGATCTAGATGCTGGCCACGGCGATTCAAATACAAACATAGGTAAAACAAAAGAATTACACATCAGTTTGCTATTCTATTCAGAGGTATAAAATCTGGGGCTAAATCTCTTGCGTAGAGATCACCAGGTCCGGATGCTGTCTAGTTCTAACTTCTCAGACCTTAATCAAAAGTTATCAACTTGCGGCTTACGAGTTCTAAAATCATTCTGTACTGGATTATTTAAGTTAATGGAATTTCCCAAGGAATTCATTGGTTCAAAATCAATCTAAAATTTGACTGCTAACAAAATTTGAATCCACCCAACCATACCGATTCCTAGTATTTGTCGGCAGCACTCAGAACAAGCCCTAATTACTCTAGATGTGATACATTTTTAAGTCATCGTAAATGATTTTAACACGGACTCAAACCTGAAATCAGCCGAGAGTCAACTTAGACTTAGACTCTGAGTCGGCCAAAGGCCAAACACAACAACGATGATTCCCACTATTTTCTACACAACGTATATCTACAAATAATAGAACTCACTAAGCAATGACAACGACTGCTATTTAACCTACAATGACAGTGAGTTAAACGCAGGAAAAAATAAAGGAATACCCATTATCAAACTAAGCACATAAATTTTGCTTATCTGTTATAGTTGTGTGATGCGTCGTCTTCCCTCTGGGGCCATCCTACTGCAACTCAACCGTATATTCCTGGGGGAGTTCCATACTCCTTACTATTTAAGTTCCCCCTTAACTATTTATATAGATCCTTCCTCCTTTCCGGAACAATTGTTCACTCCACCCTAACATCGATCCCAACATTCCCTTGGTAACAATAGCAGCATAATGACTATCTCGATGGAATGTGATAACGCTTACTCAATCTACCTCTTTCAACTTCCTTACCCCGTGGATGTATTATCTCAATGGCATTAGGTGTGTTCCCTGCTTTTCCCTCCCCTTCCTCGCAGACCCTCTTCTCATATTTTAAAACCACCTTTGGATTGCAATGGTAACGTGGGTTTAACCGCCCGACTTCCTCAATGGACAAGTGGCTTTAAGATTCAAATGATAAACGTGGATTCCCTCCACTGAAATCCATCCAAGAATAGGAGGCGACTCTGAAAGAGTTTGGCATTCCATGAGGGGACAAACTCGCTGCGATACCTCCAAAGGTAGTAGTGCGCCCTAAAACTATCATATCTAAGTATAACTATCATATCTAAGCTTGGTGGAATCACTGTAGTGAGATATATTTTATGCATAGCTTTTTAAGCTTGTTTGTTATCTCGACTCCATCCAAGGAGACCTCCACTCTTTCAATCCCTTGAAACTAGCAATCTAAATAAGTTTTCTTTAATGTTTAGTTTGATTCACTTAGGGCTCTATAGTGTAGAAATTCAAAAACACATTTTTATTTCTTAAAAATATAATTCATAACTTTTTGGGAGGTTATATAAGTTTGTTTTACTATCCTCTCTCTCTCTATATTATGGAATAATATGTAAAGCACCATGTATATAACTATTTATACTCTTCTTTAAAGTTTATCAACTATATGTACTTATATAGTTGTCATCTTGCATTATATTTATAATGCAATTTAATATATATATATATATATATAATTTCTTTATATTATTATCTTAGACTGATATGCATACTCATATCTTTTAATGTTTATAAATCTATTTATTTAACTCCATATTTATTTATAACTAAGTATGCACATACTTCTGTAGTTAATCTATTGCATGGTATAACTCATACTCAGGCATACTAAAATCTCATACATTAATAAGTTTAAGCATATTAATATGATCTCTTTATTTTAGCTTAGATGGTTTAATAAAGATACATATATAAATGTTTTATAAATGTATCCATATATACTTATATTTATATAATTGTTTTTACCCTCAAAGTATTTAACTTAGTAATGTTTGTTAGTACTAGTTCCTCATAAGTAGACATGTAAAATCTTAGCTAGATATTTAAGGTGAATAGTAATCCTACTAGGATGAACTTACATTTCCACCCATAATAATTCAATATGATAAGTCATGATATGGTCAACAAAGACATGCCTCCCTAGTCATTATCTTTTCTTATACGTGGGTTTTGTTACTTACCGTTTAGTCGCATTACCATTATTTAATCTTCTAGGTTTAAACTAAGACTTATAAACCTAACACTAGCTCGAGATCCGCTGATGAGGCCTTGGCCTTGGGCTCCTCACAAGGGATGTTTACACAATCATAATTACATTTATAAAAATAATAACAATAGGGGTCAAATTGGAGGGATGTTACACACTCCTCCCCTTAAGAATAACACCGTCCTCAGTGTTCAACAGTTTTTCTTTTGCATCCTTTAACCATCTTTCGCTTGCTTTATTTTTCTGCTTTGTTCGTCTTCGCATTTTTGCAATTCCCGCAAGCTCTTATCATTTATATTTTGCACATTATACAGATCATACAAGATCTTCAAATTTTATTTTATCATCACATAAGTATACGAAATTCCAAAACAGTAAATGTTCATCATTCTTCCTTATCTTTGAGGGGCTATTTGCTTGCAGTAGCATTCATAACATTCACACATAAATACATCTCATAGTCTAATTACCAGAAAAATCATTAACATTTGCTCATATCATAAAATAACTCTTTCAACAACACTTTGTTGATCATTAAACTCTTTTGTATTTTAGCAATCATGGAGACTTGCATACAAAACACGAGCCTTCGGCAAACTCAGCAGGAAAATCTAACAGTCTGACTTTGCAACTTATTAGCTAGCATCCCTTCATCGAATCTCTTATGTGCCCAACATAGTAGTTTTCTAGCAACACAAAGAAAAATATTTGTGAGCCTCTTGCTCAATTCGATGGATATAAAGATTGCCTAGGTCTTTTGGGCCAGTATAACATTCAACGAGCCACCTGCTCTGTTCCACTTCCATGGGGAACATGACAACATTTTAAGGGAAGTTTCCCCCTGCAACAACTAGTAAGTGAGTGCAAGATGCCGCTACCCTGCCTGAGTCCAGGAAATCATCCTTTCCCCCTCAAACCTTCTCGTTTGAGTCCAGGAAATATTTCTTTGTAACAATCATTTTTTATTTCGTGTATGCCACATGCAACAACAAAATAAAAATATATTCACCTATCATATCTTTTGCATTTTCATGATTACACATCATCAATCATAAGCCTTACCATTAATCGTGATAAAATAAAAGTAAATCATTACTTACTTTTGAGCGATTGAGGTCAACTTATTTGTATAAGTGCTTTTTCAATGTTCTTCCTTGATCAAGTCATGAGTCGAAGTTAAGATCACTTCCTGGAATGTTAGTATAAAGAAAAAAAATTGCTTCAATTCCTCAACAATTGATCACATTAGTTCCATAACATTATACGCATGCTCATTCATTTAACTTGTGCATCTTTTTCACCTTATCCCAATGTAACTCTTCAATATCTTGTTGAAAATATGTTAGTATCTAGTTCAAACATTTAGTTTCATCCAGATTCTTTTCAACTTGTCATCTAATGATTCTAATAAAATTTTAAATGCTAAAAGATCCCATGCTCAATCAATCACAACAAGGTTAGAATTCTTCATTCCCGATAATCAAAGTCCTACTATTAGCAAGATCCTTTAATTTGATGCACGCCAATATTTTATTAGAAGATATAACAAATCCTATCAATAGTTTATTTATGAAGAAAATAATTAGATTCGTGTGCATTCTAAACTAAGTTCACTTAAACTTCTAAGAAACACTGCTATACAATAATACATTTTTAGGGCTTTCCTTAAAATCCTAATAACGATAAGAAGTTCTGAAATGAAATATAATTGATGTTAAGTAATTAAAATGATGATTTTTCATAAGCAAGAGTAATATTCAAACACATCCATCATCTTGTCACATGAATTCGTCCATAACTTTTGACTTAATATGTCAATTTCATTCTGTCTATCAATATTCAAGGGTAACAATTATTGAAGCTACGAACTTCATACTCTTGGATCCAAAAAAAGGGGATGAATGCAAGTCAACATTTGTTTTTGGAAATAAGCATATTTATCAAAACCTGAGTAAAACGATGTTCAAAGAATGAACCTAACAATATGTAACTATAATGTCTTACTCACTAATTTAGACAAGTATCAAAAATATATATGAGTGCAACACTTTTCCAATATAGCTTTACATGAAACTGTCGTAACAATTTTGCAACACTAACTATGATATAGTTATCGTAATTGAATATGTTCAAGTGACTTCACCTAACCAAACAAACTCACTTCTTTGGAGTGTACTAGTAATACTACATTCCAACCAAATTAAGCTCATAGATAGTGCGCTTAGTAATAAAATTTCAACAACTAAAATGCAGAATTAAATGATGCTTCTACAAAATTTTGAGTTTAAAATAAGCAACATGTTCACAACATTTTTCATAATCCCTTGCACAAATACTAAAATCATTCTAACAAGTTACTACTTTTCATAACGGTACCATATGCCAATGTAAGTGATTGCATACAACAAAGGAAAACTCACAATACAGGAAAAACATACGTGATTCAAAATTTTTGTAAGAAAAACAATGATGGATTACTTATCTTTTACCCTTTTGGAGAGCATGAAGTTGCACCTTGAATGATATTACCCTCATCCATTCCAATCCATGCATAAAAATGAAACAAGTACAACTTGATTTGTAAACTTTCATATTTATTTATTTCATGTTGAGCCCATTAGGCCCGAGTGTTTTATCCTAATGCTCTAATACCATTTCTCATGAACCCAAATTTTAGGGTTGGTAAAATTGTGAATTTTTGAAAATTTTTCATTTATGATTACTTTAATTGTCTTCGATGACACCTTATATAACCATTTGATCAAGGAAAGAGTGTGATACAAACATTATAAATCCATAATGAAATCTGTATTAAAAAGTACTACCCTTTATAGCATTCCTACTAATAACTTAAGAAATATTTTTGTTACCAGACAATCCACTTGACCGGAGGCGAGCTGGATCTCCCTAGCTCAATGCGAGTCTAGAACAAATAGAACAGACTACAAACACGTTTCCTAGATCTACTTAAGGATCAAGTGCTAGATGTCTTACCTCTTTGATTCGCTATCCTTTCTCCTGAATGTTGCTCCACGTCCTACGGTCGTCAGATCTAAGTTGCAAGACCTGTCAAGACACAAAAGCAAGAGAAACAAGTAAAGAGCATCTATACAATAAGAGATCTATGTAAACAGTTAAGCAGGTAAACAAAACAATATCATTGCATACACGAAACAATATTGGTGGAAAGCATTTGTATTACTGCAAATAGAGGAATACATGATAGAGATATACGACTACAACCGGAGACTTAACGTAGCAGCCCTTCTCCGACCAAGCCAATTGCCATGTTCTTCTGAAGAGGTATGAATTCTCCAAGAGGTGAATGAAGGTGTCATAAGAGAGATTTTCCCATCATGTATGTACTATAGGCTTCCTCCTAAGATAGATTTCACCAGCATGTAGATACCATAGCTTTTCTCCTTTTGGTATGGGAGTGAGCCTCACTTATATAGGACTAAATGGATAGGGTGTGGATAGGATATGTTGAGGAAGGGTAGGAGAGAGATAGGGGATCTTGCCAAAGAGTTAGGGGTCGAGTACAAGCTCTTCTAGAGGTCAGGGATAAGGCCCCAAATGAGCAAGTTTCGAGAAGGATCTCGAATAAGCTATTTCTTCCCATTAACAGACCTCGTCGCACCCTGTAGTGGTGCAAACTGCGACGTCGCATGTTGCCGGTGTGCAACCTGCAATGACCCTTCAGAACCTAGCACAAATGGGTACAAACCCTCCCAGGATGATTATTATTCCAAGTGCCTTCAAGGATGTATACACTGAATCTGATGATGAGTAGATTTTGGGTGTAACAGAATGCCCCCCAAAGCATGAAGCTGTTAAGAATGTCCAGGTGAAGTGCTTTGATAGGAATAATGGCAAAAGACTCATTGAATGAAGGACACTGCTGCAGTACAACTGACTTTGAACTGACAATCTCATATGAAGTACAACATAGCTGTCGACCAGTACATTGCAGATCCATGGTAGTAATGACCGACTGAACACAATCATGGCTACTAGACACAAACGTAGATCCATGATGAGATGATAACACAACCACAACCAATGCAAAAGTGGATCTGTGTAATATGACTCAATACAAACTTCATCGCAACCTGGGTAAAACATGACTCCCTAGGGTCTTCAAGCTGAACTCGCAATGATACGAATCTATCCATGTGATTACAAATGTCTTGACGTCGAACATGGTAGAAACCACTTGATTACTGGTCATTGATGTAAACCATTAACAAGTGCAAGGGAGATCATCATTAATGTCAATGATTCCCAAGGTATCACAATACATATCATCAAGCGTGAATAAATGAGTTGACGTCAAATGCAAGATGAAAATTTTCAATCAAGAGTCAATGATGTAAACTCATGATGAAAGCGAGGTAACCTACCATTGAGGCATGCAGGGCCAAGGTACTTGGTTGGTTTCTAGATTCAATCCTTGGATGATGTGTTGAGGTAAACAAGGATGAATCCATCGAAGGAGGGCCATGAGAAATCCCCCATCAATCAACATGAAACACGACAAAAGATGTGCAGAGTGGATCGGATGTTGCAACAACATGTAAGACTGACTCAAAGTAACAATGGCATGACGACGTGTGTACTGACTGCAATTGATAGATGGTGAATGTGTTCTTGAACATGGGCATGACATGACTTGGCAGTATTGACATAATGAGAATGACACAAACTTCTAATGCAACTGATGATGGAAGCTTTCTCCAAATGACTTAGAGGAGTAACAAGACTCAGAAAGTAAGCGGGGACTCATAGACAAACAGATGACCCAAGCATTGTATGCAAATGCAGATGAGTACCATGTTCAAGAATGACTATATACTACCACTAAGGTATATAACACAAACACTTTCCTTTTTTCCCATCATGAATGATGAGTGCCTCATGTGTTTTTTACGAGCTTGATGAGGGTAACCAGATGCTTGGTATAGCTCATCTCATAGATGAGTCCAATCCCAAATATTTTTTGAACCTGGGATAGGAGGGGTTCGTCCCATGACGGGCCCTTCAATGTGAAAATTTAATGAGTCCATAGAAGGTAAACTCGGTTGCCATTTCATGTTTAGGGAGTCTAAAAAGGACTAAAGAAGACTCCAACGGTCCTTTTTCGTAAAGTTAGCCTCCTCGCATGAGAAAGGGTAAAACAACGCGGGAGAGGACTCTTCCAGTCATGATTGGCTAGAGTATTCCTTTTTCGTAATTAGTGCCCCCTGGTTCGAAAAAGGGGTAAACTATCACTAGGAAGACAACCATTCAAATACTTTAACAAGCACGAATGCGACAAGTTTGCTTGGCGATCTTTTCAATTTTAGGGAGTCTGAAAAGAGCTTAACTATGGACTCCGGGGGGTGTCCTTTTCTATGGAAGTTTAACGAGACTGAAAAAGTGATAAATCATAACTCGGTACTTGTTCTCATGGTTGGGTGAGTACGAGAACAAACAAAGAGTAAACTCATCCTCATGCAATAATTATGACTTACCCAAAAATAATAATGACAAAACATTGAAAGGGGTGTTCATACCTCTAGTTACCGTTGATAATGCGAGAAACGGCACAAAAAGACCACTTTGCGACTCCTGTACACTAGAGAAAGTGTCAAATAGTCCCAAATATAATGACAAATGGTCGAAACTATATTAAATGGCCTATAAGCATCAAAATATTTGAAAAGGAATATTTCATTCTATTTATAAATAGAAATATGGGCCAAAAATAGAAACATTGTTCAAATTGCCAATTTGGGTGGAGAAGTACCAATTTGGAGCCAAAATTTCCTTTGCGATTTCGGGATCTACGATCCGCCATTTCACCATCCGTCCAGACTAGGTAGGCCTAAATCCCATCCAACAACTTTGTAGTGCTTTACTTTTTGATTTATTGTTCATTTTTTTAGTTTTTGGGTGGTTTGTGGATGGGCCATTGCGCCCTCGGCTCGTCGCAAGTGGCCCTTTTGGGACTTGCAACGAGTTCGGGTCATCACGAGCCTCGAAAAAGAGACCTGTGATGACGTCGCACTGTACTTGAAGGTACGGTGTGACGACAGAAACCCAAAACCCAAACACAAAAAATAATCCAAAAAATGAGCTTGTGAATGCTGAGGAAGGTCCTAATTGGGTTTAATTGTCCCTTTTGGCAAGTTACTAGCAAACAAAAATGGTATTGGAGTGGCGAGAGAGAGAACATGAAGTGGAAGATGAGCAAGCTGCAAATGATCCACAATGTGTGGCTGCTTTGAGAAACTGTGGTTTCCTCAAATTCTTCGAGATACAGGGGATGAGAGACCAGATCCGGCTACTGACACACATGCTCCAGAGTTGGGATGCAGCCCAACAATACTTTGTGATAGGTGAGCATATCCTCACGATTGACATTGAGGATATCTACTTTCTGATCGGTTTGTCCCAAAGAGGGGATGCTGTACAACTCACTGGGACACGAGCCAGTGATCGTACAGTTGAGGACATGGTGTCACAACACTGCATTGCTACTTCTTGTCCTTCTAGTGGGAAGATACTCATCAGAGATGTTGTGAGTCGTCTGCTGAGGACCATACTGCTCACTATTACTAGGGTGGCGAGTAGCCAAGCTCCACATACAACTACTCGGGCTCAGATGTTGTATGTGGAGGATTGTATGTCCCCCATGGTTTTTAATTAGTGTGAGGGTCTCCTCGCCAACATCCGAGCTCAGCTGACCAAGTGTCGGCGAGGGGAGCTCAAGAAGTTTGGATACAGATTGATCATAGTATCGTTCCTCTTGGAGTGGGTTCCTCTTTTGTGCCCGCAGGTGGTACTGGATGACAGGGATTCGAGAGATCCTCACATGCTCAAGTGGGCAGAGGTGATGACTCACCATGGTGGGGGTCCCATCATCAGTTTTGGTCCCTAGTTCTTTAGCTGGCTAGAAGGCCAGTTACTCATGGTCGAGGACTTTCCATATAGTGGCACGGATGTTCGGGAGGATCCCGACTTGGTGCTGCCAGAAGGTGCAACATGGGGTGATATCGGTGAGAACAAAACCCTTGTATTTTTTAGTTTTCTATATTATATCACTTTTTTATGTAGTGTTGACAAGTACACAATATGTGTGTGCAGATGTGGGTTTCGTGCGACCAGTACGTCTCTCCCTTCTGGCGAGGAGAGATAGAGGCGGGGAGGCAGTGGTTCCTACAGGTGCTCATGCTGCCATCGAGGAGATGGAAGAGGTGTATCGGAACTTGTCCCAGCCGACCGTGGGGATACCTGAGCTAACTATCGATGACCTACCGAGGCCCATGCAAAGATTTGGAGTTGGAGCGTCCGTGCACTTCAACTCCTTACTCCGCAAGGTGGCTCGTACAGTAGACTGCTTTCTCACCTAGTGACAGAGAGCTGTTAGAGCCAGGGGTGTATGGGTCAGGCGTCCAGCCTGATTGCACTTTTGTACTTGTACTGAGAGCTTAGAGGCTTCAGATTTTGTACTTACTGAAAGCTATGATGCTTCAGATTTTTGTAGACACTCACTAAAAGCCATTGTGCTTTAGATTTTGTACTAGCACTACTTTTGAGCGATTTATTTATATATAAATTATCTACGATTTATACATTATGTGTTCTTCAAATGATTAGTGATGTGATCTTGTTCATATGTTTGCTTCTGTACATTATATTTACATGTCGTGAATGCTTGTACATATTATGAGTATTATGTGTGTGCAATGTACCAATCCAAAATGAAATTGGCCATCGAGTCAGCAACCATGTTTAAATCTCGTGGAATGTGCAGGTATTGAATAGATTCAAATGACCTTTCCAGGAGATGTACTCGTATGAAGAGATGGAGTAAGGTGGGGTCACGGATGGCGTAAACCCGGTTAAGATGGGAAACCACTAATTGAGAATCCATGTGGATGACAATGTGGTTCATACGCAAGGAAATGGCGTTAGCTAGGGTTTTGATTACTGCCTGATACTTTGTGGCATTGTTGGTCGCAAACCCTAGGCAACTTCCTCCTAAGCTAATGAGCTCACCTATTGGGGAATATAGTACCCAGGCTACCGAAGCAAGGTTACACGTATGCCGGCTGGCGCCATCCGTGAATCCATAGCACGTTGCCATTTGCACATGCAGACAGAACATGGTATAAGAAGTGAAAACAAGATCGAAAGACACTCAAAAAGAAATGTGTCACACCACATAAAAACACAAAAACACGCCATGTACAGTATATAAAAGCAAGTCTATGCATGAGGGATCAAGCATAGTATCTCTTCAGGTAATTCCCATTGCGGGGTTCACCCAAAGAGATTCCATCATAATCTTCAAGCTTGTAAGCACCTTTTTCCAACACACGTTTTATAACGTAAGGTCCATGCCACATGGAATCGAACTTCCCTACTCCTACTTTGTCGTGCTTCTGGTCGTAAGTGAGGACTTGGTCACCCTCATTAAAGATACGAGGTTCAACTGACTTATCGTATTGGGATTTGATGCATTTCTTGTGCGCTTCATTAGCAAGAGTGGCATCTCTGTGAGACTCGTCAAGTTTTGCTAAGTACAAGAGATGTTCTTCCTTAGCAGTAGTGTTAGGAAGAAGTTTGACAGCGAGTTGTAGAGATGGAATTTCGCACTCTATCGAAAGGACAGCCTCCAATCCATATACCAATTGGAAGGGAGTGAAGCCTGTGGCGGTTTTGATGGAAGTTCGGTAGGCACATAACGCTAAAAAGAGCATGTTGTGCCAATTGGACTTATGTGTCCCTACCATCCTTTGGACCATAGTTTTCAAGACCTTGTTAATGGCTTCGACCTGTTCATTGGATTGCAGGTAGTAGGGTGTTGAATTTTCATGGCGAAAACCCAACCTGTTGCTCAATTCATCAACCATATGGTTCTGAAAATGATAACCATGATCGGTAACAATTGCCTAAGGAACTCCGAACCACGCTATTACATGATTGAACATGAAGAGTGCGGCGATTTTGCCGTCATTCTGGTATGTAGGCATAGCTTCGGCCCACTTTGTGAAGTAATCCATAGCTACAATGATGTAACTATGCCCCCCGGCTAAGGTAGGCTTACAGTGCATGAAATCGATGCCCCATTTTGCAAATGGGCCAATGGAAATAACCAGATGTAGTGGGGCAGGATGAGTGCACTTCTTCATATGGAAGTGTTGGAAAGGAGGACATTTTTTTACGACTTTAATACAATCTTTGAAGATAGTAGGCCAGTAATATCTTGTGCGCAAAATATTATGGGCTGTAGCCATCACAGAGAGATGACCGCCACATGCCCCAGCGTGACAGTCATTCAAAACACGTTCAGCCTCATCGTGAGTGAGACAACATCGAAGAATTGAATCGATGCCACAATGATAAAAAGTATCATTGATGATTAAATAATACTTTGCATGGTGACGAATCTTACGATGGTCATCGCCAGAAATTTGAGGATCGAAGCGTTGGGTTTGAAGATATAACAGGATATCTCCATACCACGGATTAGTCGTACTGATGAGAAACAATGATTCATCCAGAAAGGATTCATTGTGCTCTACTTCTGCATCAGAATGGGGAAGGTCGCAAATGAGCTCGGCAAACACCAAAGACTTCTTAGACTTAGCTTTCTCGAAAAGAAGATCAAATTCTTGCAGTATCACGATCCAGTGTGAATACTTGCCTCCAAGCACCTAATGTGTCAGTGCATGGTACATGGGGTTTGAGTCAGTGATGATGGTGGTGGTGCAGAGCAAGATGTAATGATGGAACTTTTGGATGGCAATGACTGTCGCGAAAGCATGTTTTTCGGCATGTGAATATCTAGTTTCAGCGTTAGTTATACCCTTACTTGCATAGTATATTACATGTTCCTGGGCGTTTTGATCCTCCTGTACCAAAACCATGGCGATAGTGGTAGCATAAGTAGCGAGATATAAGATGTAATCTCGATAATAATTAGGCAGTTGGAGTAAGGGGGCATGCATGATGGCATGTTTGATACTGTCGAAGGATTTTTGAGCTTGATCGTCCCAAATGAACAAGATGTCCTTCTTGAGCAGTCTCATATACCCTTGAGTTTTCTCTGCGAAATTGCAAACAAAACGTCTTAAGTAAGTTGCCTTCCCTTGGAGACTTTGAAGTTTCGTAACATCAGTCGGAGGTGGTAGGTTGATGATGGCCTCCACCTTTAAGGGATCAATGCAGATCCCATCCTTCGAAATGATAAATCCTAAGAGGCGTCCGGACTCAATGCAAAAGATACACTTATGAGGATTCAGACGGATATTGTACTGTCTGCATCTAAGGAAAATGGTCATCAGATGATCAATGTGGAACTCGCACTGCTTTGAATGAGTAGGGAGATCGTCCAAGTAGGGTTCCACAAAGTCCTTAATATCGTGGAAGGTGTATGACATAGCCCGCTGAAATGTGGCACCATCATTTTTAAGGCCAAATGGGAGCTTGAAATAAGAAAATGTACCCCATGGGAAGATGAAAGTCGTCTTATGTTGGTTGGCTGGGTTGATCTCAATTTGGTTGTAACCAGAAAAGCCATCCATGAATGAGAAGATGACGCTTACGGCACAGTTGTCGATGATCTGGTCGATGAAGGGGGTTGGGTAGTTGTCTTTTGCACAAGCCCAATTAAGGTCCCGATAATCAACAAAGACGCGAATGATGCCCTACTTTTTGTTCACAGGAACGACGTTTGAGACCCAATCCGTCAATGGGATAGGATAAATAAAACCAGCCTTTAAGAGCTTTTCAATTTCTTCCTTTATTGTCGTAGTCTTCTGGGGGTGTACCAGTCGCAACTTTTGACGTATAGGTTTGATGTTGGCATAGGTTTCTATTTCGTGAGAAACAATTGCAGGGTCTATCCCAGGCATCTCCTCATAGGACTAAGCAAATACGTCTTAAAATTGCTTGAACAAGGCCGTGCTAACAATGATTTCTTGAAGGGAACACTTCTGGCCTATACGAATGTGTTCCACTATACCAGGTTTCACTGAGATGTCTACTGAGATGGTTGGCTCAATGTTGGCCAAGTTGCCCTCCATGTCCGTAAGACATGTTAGGATGGGGGGCTAAGGGGATGGGTAGATATCTGGTGAAAAGAGGGTATGGATGTTGTTCTCTATGTATTCCAAAGGAGGAAGAAAAGATGACCTATGATGGAGATCATCCCACGGACTATCATCAACATTCATTACTTCCATGATGGACTCGTCTGAATGAAAAATCCGAAGTAAGAGATCAGGTAGAGAGGATGTCCATCATAGAGAACAAGATGGGGAGGCCATGATTAAATGGTCCTCTGGTGTTGATTGGATAGCCTCATAAATACCTTCAGCGGGTGAAAGAGGCATCATATCTCCGAGCAGGTGTGTTGTGGCTTCATCCGGTACAAGCCAAGCATCGTTCGAGTGAGATAGAATCTCAGTGGAGATCATGTTCACCATAGCAACATGATTAGGGGGGTCCGCGGCTGGAAAAACACCCATGAGAGATGAATCTTTCAAAAGGCCAACCCCTACACTCTCATACTGTTTTGACGTCTATCCAATGGAAGGAACATGGTCACTAGGATGAGTAGTGGTGTTCGGTGTACAAAAATCTAACTGGTCGATAATAACAATTCGTCCTAGGTGAGGGAATTGTACCATGCGGAAGACTGAAGAGGCTACCGCCTGCATGGTGTAAACCAATTATGACCAAGCAAGAGATTATAATCTAACGGGGCCAAGACCACTTCCACGTTAATGGTTACAGTCTTTCCGCCCAACTCAATTGCAAGAGCTTGTAAAATCCCATGAGGTTGAAAGCCATGCCCATCGAATCCTTTCAACATGGTAGGAGAACAATTCAATTCGGGGGAGCCAATGGCTCTCCAACAGGAGATCGACATGATAGAAGTGGAGGCACCTTCATCTAGAAGAGTGCGATGAACAATATTTGCAGCAATGTTCACAGAAACTTGGAATGCGAGTAGGTGTGAGAGCCTCGACTTAAGGTTGTGAATTCGGAACATGATGGTGTTCGAGGAATCTGGGTCAACTGCACCAATAGCTGCAAGGAGAGTTTTGTTTTGATTGGGACAATTCTGCAAAACTTCCAGGGTAGACATGGCACAAGGAGCTGGGGCCAAGTCCTCTATGATATTGTAATTCTATGCCGCTCGAGCATTAGGATTGAAAATAGCTTTTCGAATCATACTCTTGGGCAGATGCAATATTGAATCTAAAGAGGGTCTCTCTATGGTGAGAGAGGTCGATGGTACAATGCCATCAGTTAAAGAGTCGGAAGCTTTTTTCAGTATTACTTCCGGCAGGTTCCTTTGAAGGGACCGGTTCATAAGATCGCAAGCGAGTAGTCAAATTGATCGCCTCGTTACGCAACATGAGAACATGCGTGGTATTGGATGGTTCCCCCTGGGTTGGGGGGTTTGAGCAATCATCTGCTGGTTTTGAGCAGGAAACAGATCATTGAGGACTGCGAGAGTCGGTTTACCCCTAAGAAACTTTTGCACTTCGTCTCTATGGGGGCACTCTTTGGAGAAATGGTCTTCTCCACACAGTAGACAAGGATACTTTAGTTTCCTTTTCTGCTTAGTATCGTCAAGAGTGCTCTTTGGTTCCTGCTAGGTAGAAGATTTTTGGGGTTTCCCCTTGTTCTTCCTTTTGCCGTTAAACTTTTGAGATGAAGCTGATTGATCAAAATTCACCTCTTCAGTTACAGCAGGAGGGGTTGATGTGGTGGTGTTGTGTCCAGCTTGAGCCGGGTTGGATGGTCCAACTGTGCTAGTAGCAGGCTGGGTGTTAAGGGAACCAATGATCCCATCAGTTTGGGGTCCCTTATGTGGTTTCATGGGATTGTTAACGTCCCGGGGTGCGTTAGGAAAAATATTGAACAGAGTTCCAGACTGAGTGTAGACCAGGTCTAACAAATGGGCACTCGCGATGACTTGTTCTTCAGTGATAGCACCTCACATGGAAACATCTTTTTCTACAGTGGGAATGAGTGATCTTGTAAACTAGTCTGCTAGGAGTTGATCTGGAATAGGAGCTTTAATGAGATGCCATATCCTTCGCCACTCGTGGATATGATCCAAAATGTGAGTGCTGGTATTCTAACGGAGCGAGCTTAAAAGCTCAATACCAGTCTCATACCATATAGGTAGATGGAAGTGCATCAAAAAGTTCATAGCAAGAGAGCCAAAGTCAGGAAAAGAGTGTGGTGGCAACTTGGTGTACCACTTGGCAGCCGAACCGGTGAGAGTCCAATCTAAGACAAATTGAATCATCCATTAAGGAATTAGATGAACACCATAAGTGGTATGTCATCACGTGGTTCTTAGGGTCTTCACCCGGCTTGCTGTCAAACTTGGGGATATCAGACGGAAGTTTCATCGGAATCGGTGGCCAATTAGATCCATGATAAATAGGATCGTTGGATAATCGGGTTAGGTTGGTTAAGTCTAGAGTAGCCAGAAAGGGCAGCTGTGGGTTAGGCTATGCGTATTGATAATACAGATAAGGCATGTAAGGACTAAACTGACTGTAAGGTGTACCAAGATGAAACTGATCGTAGGGGGGTGTGCTTCCTGGACCGTAAGGAGGTCCACCACCATAAGGTGGTCCATTCCAATAAGGCGGGGGTCCACCTCCACCACTGGGAGGGGGTGTAGGTCTACCGCTGCCACCGGGAGGAGGTGGGGGTCCATAACCATAATGAGGTGGCCCACCACTGCCTCTTCCTGGAGGAGGTGGTGGACCACTTCCACCGCCAGAAGGATGGGGGCCCCCACTGCCTCCGTTGCCGGAAGGATGGTGGTTTCCACCACCACTGCCACCACCATAGTGATTATGTCCTTCACCGCCTCCACCTGGAGGAGGTGGTGGACCACCGCTGCCACTCAAAGGGAAATGTCCTCCTCCACCATGATAGGGTGGTGCCCCATCGCCTCTGCCTGGAGGGGGTGCTGGACCATTCCCGCCACCGCCGGAAGGGTGGGGGAAGTTGTAAGTAAAATGAGGTGGGCCTCCAGCGGGTGGTGGGGGAGGACCAATCGGGGGTGGTGGTACTTGAGGGATAGTCGGTTGGGGTCTATGTTGTGACACAGGTTGTTGCCTCCATAGAGTGTATGGATTCCTGGGATAAGGTATCCCGTATGGTGCGTTTCCAGGATTAGTTTGGCCCAGTACAGGGTTAATGGAACCTGGATACGCTTGACTCCATGAGGGTTGAGTTACATTTAACAGCCCTCCAACATGAGATAATCCCACGATGGACGGTCTAGTGGGTTGGGAAGGTCCAACGGAAGGCCCATTGGGGATTCCACCGCCTACGTTTTGGTTAGGAAATGGGGGTTGCCCCCTAGCCACGACAAGTTGACCATTATTCATAGGTTGAACCAATGTAGGTTGTTGACTAGCTACCGTGGTAATAACATTACTAATAAGATAATCTGTGGGAATGGAATACCCTCCCCTCGAATTTTGAGGTGGGGGAGGAATTGGTAAAGTAACTGTGGTAGTGACAGGTGTGTGGGACTTTTGTCATTCCACCGGTTGGTTCACTTGAGGTGCAGGAATGGACTCTTGCGAGGGTTGACTAGTCTCATTAGTGGTCATGTGGTGGGATGCTTTAGGTTATCTGAAAGATATCGGATGAACTAGGATGGGTTGGTAAGGGGGTAATGATGGGTCTTGAACCCGTCGTTGGAGACTTGACTGTCAAAATTCTTCAGCCATGGAACGAAAGTGAGCCAATTGACCATGAAAGTAAGCTAAAGTGTCTTCTGGGGTAGTTTCACTGGATGAGGATGAGATGGCAAAATGAGCCACTGGGTGGTCTGTAGAAGATGTCCAGTAAGCTGCTGAAGGACCAACAGCTGCAGCAGGGTCACCGCGGGGTTGGTTTATCCATTCCAATGATCTAGGTTCTCTCGGGATGACAGGAGAAGGGTTTTGTGAAGTGGGGGTTTGTGCTTCTTCATCCTACGGGCAATGAGAGGTAGGTGAATCTGGTGGAAACAAAAGTCTACCAACATTCAAAGTGGGATTCCCTACTTCAGTAACTATGACCACGTTACGCTGATCCATTCTTACCCTCGAAATAACCCCTGGATTAAGGGGATATTTGGGTGGTAAGTTCAAGATCCAACGGGACCTTCTCTAGGGAAAATCTGCCAGAGTATGAGGAAAATCATCCAAAAAAGGCCGAAACAACGTTTTCTCCTAAGGGTATGCTAAAAGAAAAGCAGTCCAAGAAAAAATTACTCAAACTAAGGCAACAAGCAAACTTATGTGACAGAGTGGATTCAAAAGTCTGGAACCTCACGGGATTATCAAGGCATTGCAAACTGCGATATACTGCAGGGTCCAACAATATGACGCGACAAGGAGGATTGGGACCGTACCCTTGCCTGCATACCCGATTACCTGGACAGTACATGCGTGCTAATCTCCCCGAGTGCTATTCTTGGTGTATTGCTTTGCCAAGACGGCCAAATGGTTAACTCGGTTGGTTTCAGGAATCCTAATGGTGTCTCCCGATATACGCAAGGTACGTGGGAGCTCAAATCCATAGTGGTGCTGTCTAATGCATAGCCGTTGGCACGAGACCTTCCAATATATGTCTCGAGTACGTGATACACCCTTCGATATACTCCAAGTATGGATTATGGTACTTGGTGGGTACGTGAAGGAGCTCGATATACTGATGTACGTGGAAGACTACAATACCCTCGGACTACAGTGCTGTAAAATAATGATAGTTGGCACGCTTAACGACGCTGGAACACAGCTCTAACTTACACACAAGTTGCTAAAAATTTTACCTAGTTCTACCGTTGATTTGATCTTGGACAATTAGGTGAATGCATGAGGTGAGTACATAATCGGAAACATAATGCAAGCCCTAGCTACATGCATGAAATATTATTTTCTTTTGATGAATTCTACCTATGGGAAGGAGAAAGCTTTTTCCAATGGTATTGCCAAACAAACTCAATGCAACACAATCCCAATTCAAACAAATTTGACACTGAAAGTACTCTTTTCTTTTTCAACGAAACACAAAAGTACACAACACTACTAAACCAAATCAAAGCAACTTTTTTATTTTCTTTCTTCTTCTTTTCAAAGTAAAATGACACTAAATGATGAAAAGAGAGGATTTCAAAATGAAGTATGCAAGCTTTTCAATTTCGATTTCAATGATCTAAAGGCAACAAGAATTAAAAATGCATCTATCTTTCCTCAGCACATAACTAATTTTTGAAAAAAATCGAAGTGTACTTTAAGTCTTTCAAGAAAATGAGCAATTCATAATTCGAGAAAAACACAAGAGATCATACATTCATTCAACTTTTCCAAAATATAAACAAGAATTTTCCAATGCACAACAATCTTTCTTCAATAATTTTTTGAGAAACAATGGGAAAGAAGCATTTTTAATCTTTCAATGGATGCATCAAAGAATAAACTTGATAAAAACTTTGCTTTCAGATCTAAATGACTGAAAAAAAACACTACTTGTAGCACTCATACACTTAGAAAACTTAAGAAAAGACAAGCACTCAATCGAGCTGAAAGACACACTTAACTCAAAGTCAAGCAGTAGCAAGCAAACTAAGCAAGCAAAGTTCAAAACAAATGTAAATGAGGTCTAGGAGCTGATCCAATATGATGATCAGATCAGGGATGGAAGGAACGGAATGCAAGAATGAACTGATGAAGGTGGAGGAGACCAAAGTATCCACCACTACGGGGTTCAAGCTTGTCCAAGACGAAACCCAAAATCAATCCAAATGAAACCAAACTCTCAACACACAAATTATCAAACGGGTCTCTGGCTAGATATTGCAGCACAGAAGAAGTCCAAACATCAGACCAAGACTCAGACTATGAAATGAGAGGATGGATGCCTATATGTCAACTTCTGACAGATCGACGCACTCTATCTTTGCAGACAATGCGACGTCGTGGGTTGCCTACATGAGAGGTGCGACGGTGTCGTAGTTCACCAATGCATAGGCTGCGATGAGTAAGCAACATACAAAGGACAGAGACTCAAAAAAACATAGTGTCTCTCTGTTTCCACTGCCCAGGTGTGACAGGCGAGTTCTAGATTCAAAAATGAATCAGATCTCTCAATAATGAACCACAAACAGAATTGGAACTGAGTTGTATAGACTCAGAGGAAGAAGATCAAAACCTTCAATGTGAAGATCTGAAAGTGAATGGCAAAAAATGATAAACAGGCTTGTGTCAAGTAATCTACTGAAAATGACTTCCAGATTTAATGACTACTAAACAAATCAAATACTACTCCCTAGTATGGTCGCTAGATTTGTTACCAGACAATCCACTCGAACGGAGGTGAGTTGAATCTCTCTAGCTCAATGCGAGTCTAGAACAAATAGAACAGACTACAAACACATTTCGTAGATCTACTTAAGGATCAAGTGCTAGATGTCTTACCTCTTTGATTCGCTATCCTTTCTCCTGATTGTTGCTCCACGTCCTATGGTCATAAGATCTAAGCTGCAAGACCTGTCAAGACACAAAAGCAAGAGAAATGAGTAAAGAGAATCTATACAATAAGAGATCTATGTAAACAGTTAAGCAGGTAAACAACACAATATCATTGCACACACGAAACAATATTGGTGGAAAGCATTTGTATTACTGCAAATAGAGGAGTACATGATAGATATATAGGACTACAACCAGAGACTTAACGTAGCAGCACTTCTCTGACCAAGCCAATTGCCATGTTCTTCCAAAGAAGTATGAATTCTCCAAGAGGTGAATGAAGGTGTCTTAAGAGAGATTTTCCCAGCATGTAAGTACTATAGGCTTCCTCCTAAGATAGATTTCACCAGCATGTAGATACCATAGCCTTCCTCCCTTTGGTATGGGAGTGAGCCTCACTTATATAGGACTAAATGGATAGGGTGTGGATAGGATAGGTTGAGGAAGGGTAGGAGAGAGATAGGGCATCTTCCCAAAGAGTTAGGGGTCGAGTACCAGCTCTCCTAGAGCTCAGGGATAAGCCCCCAAATGAGCAAGTTTCGAGAAGGATCTCGAATAAGCTATTTTTTCCCATTAACATACCTCGTCGCACCCTTTAGTGGTGCAAACATCGACATTGCATGTTGCTGGTGTGCAACCTGCAATGATCCTTCAGAACCTAGCACAAATGGGTACAAACCCTCCCAGGATCATTATTAGTCCAAGTGCCTTCAGGGATGTATACACTGAATCTAATGATGAGTAGATTTTGGGTGTAACAATTCTACCCTTCCTAATCACATACATAATCATACTTTAACAGCTTTTCCTTCCATAATTTCCTTACCTATGAATGACAACTATAATCTTAATTACTCCTCCCATGATGACCATGCAAAGTCTATTCCATAAACTTTTTACTTAATGACAAACCTTTAAGGTACATATAAGAGGAATATCAATTAAACTTAAATTACGAGAATTTATTTAAGGATGCATAAGAGAATACCCTATGTACATATGAGGTAACATATCAATTTTTCATGCAAATATTTATAAGTGAAATACCCATCTAACATAATAAAATCATGAATTCACTTTCCATTTCATATTAGACAAAGAAGACCAAAAGACGATAAGACACATCAACACAATTATCAAGGAATTAACTACACTTGCATTTTCTTCTAAAATGTACTCATAGAAAGTATATACAAAGAGAACATTTTCACGTGGTTCACCGGCATATTGGGCTACATCCACAAAAGGTTGTATTTAGATATCAATTCGAAAGAGGTTTACACTACAACACATATGTTGCACTATTGAAAACTCATAGCTTCCCTCATAAGAGATTTTTCAATGCTAACCTTACAATCAAACGTTATACCATTAGGTCACGTTATAAACTAATACAAAAATATGCATACCCACATTAATCGACTAGTATTAGGAACAAGGCTAACATTATCTTTACTTTATACATTAGAGTCGTTTTCAAAGTATACGTTAACGTTTTATCATAATTTCTTAGTTACATGATGAAAGGTATCCTACCTTTACTTTTATGCTTTGAAGGCCTTCTCTAAACTAAGAATTAAAATAACAAATCTGCCATATGGTTTTCCCTAAACAATGTATATATCATATACATAAATATATAACTATATTCTTTCTAGCATTAACATAGGATACCGAATCTATCCTCGTATTTGTATATATATATATATAACATGCTGGCATTCCATGCTACTGAGTCTACAAAAATCATTATGCAACAATATTTATATGTATAAAATAGAGGTCAGCTAAAATAGATAGCAGCATATGAGGCCCTATAAGGATCGTTTGAAAATGCTCAAAAAAATTATACACAGAAAAACATATAAAAAGTTCTCAGGAGTCTACGGTGGAACAACAACGAGATCCTACATGAAAATTACTAGAGATCTCTATTTCTATATAGAGATCAGATAGATGGGCGCTAAATCTATTGCATAAAGATTTCGAAGACTAGATGCTACCCCAGTAATACATATAAAAGAACTAGATAAAACAATTAATACATTGTTCTCTACTCTTTGAAGATACAAGATCTGGATGCTGGCCACGACGATTCAAATACAGACATATGTAAAACAAAAGAATTACACATCAGTTTGCTATTCTATTTAGATGTCTAATATCCAGGTCTAAATCTCTTGCACAAAGATCACGAGGTCCGGATGCTTTCTAGTTCTAACTTCTTAGACGTTAATCAAAAGTTATCAACTTATGGCTTATGAGTTCTAAAATCATTCCATACTGGATTATTTAAGTTAAAGGAATTTCCCAAGGAATTCATTGGTTCAAACTCAATCTAAAATTCGACTGCTAAAAAAATTTGATCCACCCAACCATACCAATTCCTAGTATTTGTCGGCAACACTCAGAACAAGCCCAAATTACTCTAGATGTAATACATTTTAAAGTCATCATAAATGATTTTAACACAAACTCAGACCTGAAATTAACCGAGAGTCAACTTAGACTAGGACTCTGAGTCGGCCAAAGGCCAAATGTAACAGTAAAATAATAATAAATTAATATTAATTTATTATTATAGTCATGCCCTTTCGTGAAAAGGTGCAAGACAAGCTTATTTAAGCCAACCGATTGCATTCATTTTACCATCTTCTACATTTTATCAAATATACTTTTTACATTACATTCTGCTTTCACCCACTTTTCTTCCTCCATTGGTACTAGAGCCTCTTGTCTCTTGGCACCAACCCAATACATTGCATCCTCCATCACTTCTACCTCCGCTGCACCCACCTCCCCTTTACCTTTCCCTCGCTCATGTTGCCCTCCACCTCCACTGCCACCTCCCTCACGCGTTCACGCTGCCCCCACCACCAGTTTCCACCTCCCTCCCTATGACTTCCCTGCTTAGCCGCTCTCCATCCGCCTACACCATCCCCCATTCCCCCCTTTCTCACACTTCCAACCCCAACCTCTCCGCCCTCGCTTCACCCTACCACCAACTCCGCTGTTGCCCCCACTCTCAACCCCCTCCCCCCACCACTCATCACCCTCATCCGACCGCATCCCTTCGTTGCTTCCCTTCGCACCACCCTTCCTCCCACCACAATTCCGCACCTACCTCCGCTCCTCCTCTCTCCCCCTCACGCACCTCTACTCCACGCTCCTGCCATTTTACCACGCCATCATCCATTGCAATCACCACCATTCTTCCCTCCCCCATCGCGCCCTCCTTCATCGCCGCTGTCT
This sequence comes from Larix kaempferi, assembly GCA_027924585.1. Lineage (NCBI taxonomy): Eukaryota > Viridiplantae > Streptophyta > Pinopsida > Pinales > Pinaceae > Larix > Larix kaempferi. Next base: position 5,541,553 of record BSBM01000459.1, on the reverse strand, counting down.
CCCTGCACTCCCGCCATCACCTGTGCGCCCTCCCACACCTCCACCATCCCCCTGCACTGCTACTCGCAACCCCCGCCATCCTCCTTCTTCCGCCCACCATTCGGCAGCCCCACAGCCTACACCTCCACTCCCCATCACCCCTGTCATCGTCGCCCAACCTCCTCCTCCTCCACGTTCTCTCCCTCCACCACCACCTCGCTCCCTTGCCTCCACCTCGTGCCTGCTCCACGTGAGCCCTACACAAAAATTTAAATAACAAAAAAATAAAAATAAAAAACAATATTATATTATTATTATAATAATATTAATATTATTGTTTTTTTTATTAAAGTTAAAAAAAAAAACTATATAATAATAATAATAATAATTGTTATAATTAGTCAAAAAATTAAAAAAATCGTGGTGGGCTGGCTTCGTACAGCTAATAAAAATAAATCCATGCTTAGCGCTGAGAAGATTCCACCAATCACCAGATCAATGAGTGAATTAAATGCCTGGTTCGATTCAATCAATGAGAATATTAACAAGAACTATGAGGAACTCCAGGCAAAGATCAATCAAACCAGTGACCATTTGGCAGCAACTTGGACACAAATCACGCCACGAATAGAGAATTCCATTTTCACTCTACATGACAAGCAAAAGAAAAATGAGGCAGTTTTAAAGGCCATCTTGGAAAGATTACCAGTACCAAAAGATCCCAACTCTCCCATAACACTAGAGCAGTTGGATCCTTTCAACATGTCATCATTCTCATATACACAAGGACACCAAATACAGGTGAAAGTTGAGCTACCCAAATAAGACGGGGACGAATGATAGGGCATAGCGTGGATTAACAAAGCCGAGGAATACTTACACATCCACAATATCCATTACAAAGAGCAGAAAGTTAAATATGCTGCCATGCATCTAGAAGGCAACGCTTACAACTGGTACTTATGGTGGAAGAAAACTGCAAGAATCTGTTCTCACAACTGGGTTAGTTTCAAGAACAACCTCATTAAAAGATTCCAAGGCGTTGAATAAAAAGACTTCTTTTCTAGAATCACAAGGTTGCAACAGAAAAGCAGTGTCGATGAATACACTTGTGAGTGGGAAGCACTGTCGACTCGAGTTCCAGAGTTAACCGATGACCAACGACAACAGACCTACATACATGGCCTAAAACAACACATCCGCGATGAACTAGAGTTACATAACATCGCTACCATGGGGAAAGCACGACGTAAAGCCAGGATTATTGAAAGCAAATCTGTTCATACAAATTTCGACCAAGATGACTCCAAAAAGAACCCTTTCCAATCAGCATACACAGGAAATCCAAGATATACACCACCCAACTTTTTGACTAACTATGTTATGATGTTATATCAGGCCACAACCCCAGTATATGTGATTTATTATTTTTGACATAGCATTAGTATGTTTTGATTTATTCCTTCATGAGTTGATGTATTGGGCATGGACCCTGATTTGTTCATTGTTAAATATATACTAGACAGGAAATCCCGAATGAATAAACTATGTGTTATATGAGAATTGGTTACAAACTATGATATACTGAGATTACCTCTTTTGTTACATTATACTGTGTAGAGCATGATTCATATGGATGATTATGTAGTCTGTTGAGCATGGAAACAGAAACACATGAATGACTTATATACTGGGCCTAAGCCCCGATGTATCTAGAGGACTCTTGTTACATACTAGGCCTAAGCCCCGAGGTACATTGAGTGTTGGGCATAAGCCCTGGAGCACTCCAAGCTTGAAAGAAAATGATTACCGGATCCGAGGCCACTTAAACATCCTAGATGTGCCTCACAACCACATTCTAGCTCTAGTGTTGAGCAGAGGTTCTGGAATTGCACTAACGTAACGCCCATGTGAGAGTGTTGCGTTAAAAGGCTCTGAAGAGCACTCGGGGTTACTAGATCTCAAGTGTTGAGTCAAGAGGACTCTGAATAGCACTTATGTGTTTTATCACAACTATTTGACTTGATTAAATAAATCTTATTATCATCAAATACTGCGGGAACTACCATGTTACAACGAGGGAATCTGACATGCAAAGGGAGAGATTAGAGGTGCCTTTACCAGCTTACCGAAACCACCCAAAGAAGTGGACCCTATCCTTACAAAGAAGTAAAAGAAGTATCATGTGAACAAAATGTTTCAAGGCCTCAAAGCTAAATATTATTATTTAGAGCTTCAAATAATAATATGGTTATTATTTATTCTTTTATACGTATACACTCTTTTATATTTATGCATAAGTGGGGCTCACTTTATACAATATTAATTACTAATATTTAGTTGGAATTATAATTATTAGATTATTATTATTATAAAAAGATTAAATATCATTGTAGTCAAACAAGTTGAGAAGTCCTAGTTCCAAAAGAACTAGCAATAATTTAAACACATACTCTTTCTATTAAAATTAAAGTTAATTAATTTTAAAGAAACCAGTAATTCCAACAGTCTTAATTCAAGATTTATCTACTTAAAGAGGACAGACCCCAAAGTTGGGGGATCATCTTTTGTTTCCTTTGGAGATAAACTTATCCTATTCAAGAGAAACTCTCTATTCCAGGAAGTGAACCCTTCCTACATTAATTCTCCAGATTTGAACCAGGTACAAATCTAGGGCCTCTACTTCTCAGTTTGCATGTCAGTTCCAGCTCGGGGGGATTCATACTGAACCAGGAACGGTTGTAGAATCATGGTTGGGAGGAACGTGGTAGTCCCAAAGTCATCCATTCCAAGATCAATTATCGAGTCAGCTAAGAGTTCAGTATTTTTCTATTAACTAGTCGCTAAGTGTGCAGGTCATTACAAGCAGGAGCAAGCTACATGAATAAGCAGGTATGAAAATCGTATAAGACTTTCAAACTAATTATTTTCTCTTCTGAATGCAATGTTAAAATAGTATCGTTCTCTATATCAGTTTTAATTCAATATTTTCCATAATTCAATATCATTTCCTAGCAGGTCTAGCTAGCTAGCCTTTGCTAGCCAATTCGCTTTTGCCTAAACTTTCCAAGTTCAAAAATGATCAAGTATTGTTTTTAATTTGTTGATCTTATCCAAATCCCTTCTTTTTTTTATCTATCAATTAAATCCTTGTTACGATACAACTTCATTATTTAGATATTGAAAATGAGTTTATTAGGCATCCTTGTCACCATACAAAACAATTTTGAAACCCAAAATATACAAACTGATAGTAAAACATATTCGTGACAGAAATCTGGTAAAACAAAACCCTAGGGCTTAGTCCAATCATCATTCGTCAAAGTTATAACATTCTTACGTCTTTTCTTTTGTTATTTTATAAACATTGCAAACGCCTAAACCCTAGCCTTTTGTTTGAATGCCAACCACCTCTGTACACATTGTCTATAGTGAGTAAAAATGCTAGCAAATTACAAACACAAAAGCCTATCGAAACCACAGGTAAGGGGTCGAATCCCATAGTCTGCCCTAGCCAAAAATTATTGATACATTCTACAGGATTCACGTTTCAAAAAGACTTAGTACACAACAATTTAAAATCTTCATCAAGCAAGGGTTCATTCTATCAACACAGACAGCAAATAAAATCAAGATCACCATATTCAAACCCTAGCTTCATTACCAAAACAAAAGTGCAGAGAATCCCATATAAGTCTCCTATGTTTTCACAAGGCAACTAATTAAGTACATAAAAGCATCATAACACTATCAACTCAGTTAGCAAGCAAAATGAAACCAACCCACGAATCCTAGTTACGTTTCCAACCTGAAGGCGCCAGAGACCTTTTATCATTTAGACATTTTTGCACAATAGTTATAAATTACCCAGAACTCCATAGTATTAGAATCGAATCGATACAGACTTAAATTCATGTGCTCACACGGAGAAAATAGAAATGTGCCATTTGGAACCACTACAACAAGTACTACCAGTTTTTCAACCCTATGATTTCAAATCAAAAGAAGGAAGGTTGAATTTCTACAACATGGAATTGTTCTTAACTATTAGAAGTATGACTTTCACACCACAGTCGAGCTCCACAGATGCTAAGTGCACTGACCACGAGCATTGCTCGGGTCAGGGCACCCACATAGCCACCTTATGAATGAAGTGCAGAACCAGAAAGACTAACAACAAGTCGCAAACCAGGCTAAGGCAAAGAAAAACCCCAAATGCTACCAAACCTTGGATGACAGTCTGTGTCCCATTCGCATTAAAAGTGCAGTTATTGCCACACTAACCCTGTCATAGTGGAGGCTCGATTCTTTGTACAAAGACTATAGTATAATCGTAGAACCTTAGTCACATTTCCATTTAATTACATGGGGTATCATTACCACCACCTTTTCCCTAGCAGGCCCCTTATTATTTATATTTGCGCCTAGTAGCATGGCCCCTCCATTTGGGTCGTTCCCCCATTTTAATAGTTTATAAATCACCCTAGTAACATGCAACCAATAGTGAAGTATGGGCCAACATCTAGGGGTAGCACGTTCAGGTTAGATGCACCTGCAACCACAGAAGTACGGAATGGCATTAGCAATATGCTAAGTAAGTCCGGCAACCACAAATCTTACCCATACCTCTAGGAAACCTTGCCGAGGTATGTAATTACCTTTCCTGGAGTATTACAACACCCACCATGAGAACAACATACCGTCAACAAAGAAGCTCATCACCTGAAGGTGTCATTAGACATTCACAATTTAGTCACATGATTCTTGAAACATTAAGGAGTGTTATTTCTACCTTTGCACTAGCATGTACAACTGTAAGTAAAACATGCCATCATTTTGTTTCCACATCGCTTCTGCAGTTCTAAACTCACAGATTGAAGAGACTATGTTAAATAAAAGTCTTAGGCTTACATTTCTTTCGTGCAAGTATGGATGTTTTTATTTGTGTTAGAATTAACTTATGAATCCTTCTCCTTTAAATGTACGATTATTGCAGGTAGGAAAACATTTAAATTTTTACTATTTTTGGGACATTACGCTAGGAGTAGACATTGTATTAGGAATACAATGGTTACAAACCTTGGGTACATACTCCGCAAATCACCAAGAACATTTTATTGAATTCCATGCATTCGGGAAAACACACAAATTATACAAGTTCTAACCACCTCCGACACAGCTGGTTACATCACATTAGATGGAAAAGTTACTTCGGAAGGACACACCAACGTACATACTTCAATGTCAAGAAATGAAGCTTCTAACAAGTAAAGGAGATAGGGACAAACAACCAGAGATACAAAAGCCGATTTAAAAACATTGCAAGGTGTTTCAAGGGCTACCTATGGAGCTCCCATCAAACAGAAAAATCAAACACATAATCAAAATGGAACCAGGGACAAAACCCACCAGTAGCAACCCATACAGGTGTCCACCTCAAAGACGATGCGACTGTTCACATAACCATTGTCGTCAAATAAGCTTTGAGGATGAAGCTTCCCTTAAGGAGAAGGCAATGTAACAATAAAATAATAATAAATTAATATTAAATATAATTAATATTAATTTATTATTATAGTGATATCCTTTCCTGAAAAGGTGCAAGACAAGCTTATTTAAGCCAACCGATTGTATTCATTTTACAATCTTCTACATATGATCAAATATACTTTTTACATTACGTTCTACTTTCACCCACTTTTCTCCCTCCACCAAACACAACAACGACGATTCCCACTATTTTCTGCACAACGTATATCTACAAATAATAGAACTCACTAAGAAATGACAACGATTGCTATTTAACCTACACGGATAGTGAGTTAAACGCAGGAAAAAATAAAGGAATACCCATTATCAAACTAAGTACATAAAATTTGCTTATCTGTTATAGTCGTGTGATTCGTCGTCTTCCCTCTGGGGCCATGCGGTTGCAACTCAACCATATACGGATAGTGAGTTAAACACAGGAAAAAATGAAGGAATACCCATTATCAAACTAAGTACATAAAGTTTGCTTATCTATTATAGTCGTGTGATTCATCGTCTTCCCTCTGGGGCCATGCGGCTGCAACTCAACCATATATTCCTGGGGGAGCTCCATACTCCTTTCTCGTTGTATGCAGAGAATAAGTTAAGTTCCCCCCTTAACTATTTATATAGATCCTTCCTCCTTTCCCGGAGAAATGTTCACTCCACCCTAACATCGATCCCAACATTCCCTTGGTAACGATAGCAACATAATGACTATATCGAAGGAATATGATAACACTTAATCGCAAAATTATTTGGGCATATAACTCTCGGCCTCCATATACCTCTTTCAACTTCCTTACCCTGCGAATGTATTATCTCAATGAGATTAGGTGTGTTCCCTACTTTTTCCTCCCCTTCCTCGTAGACCCTCTTCTCATCTTGTAAGACCACCTTTGGATTCCAATGGTAACGTGGGTTTAACCACCTGAATTCCTGAATTCCTCAATGGACAAGTGGCTTTAGGATTCAAATGATAAACGTGGATTCCCTCCACTGAAATTCATCCAAGAACAAGTGGCGACTCCAAAAGAGTTTGGCGTTCCATAAGGGAACAAACTCGGTGTGATACCTCCAAAGGTAGTAGTGCGCCCTAAAACTACAATATCTAAGCTTGGTGGAATTACTGTAGTGAGGTCTATTTTATGCATAGCTTTTTAAGCTTGTTTATTATCTCGACTCCATCCAAGGAGACCTCCACTCTTTCGATCCCTTGAAACTAGTAACCTAAATAAGTTTTCTTTAATGCTTAGTTTGATTCACTTAGGGCTCTATAGTGTAGAAATTCAAAAACACATTTTTATTTCTTAAAAATATAATTCATAACTTTTCGAGAGGTTATATAATTTTGTTTTACTATCCTATATATATACTATGGAATAATATGTAAAGCACCATGTATATATAAGCATGGTTTAATATAACTATTTGCACTCTTCTTTAAAGTTTTTCAACTATATGTACTTATATACCTGTCCTCTTGCATTATATTTATAATGCAATTATATATATATATATATATAACACAATTTAATATATATATATATATATATATATATATATATATTATTATCTTAGACTGATATGCATACTAATATCTTTTAATGTTTATAAATCTATTTATTTAACTCCATATTTATTTATAACTAAGTATGCATATACTTCTGTAGTTTGTTTATAACTAAGTATGCATATACTTCTTATTTAACTCATACTCATGCACACTAAAATCTCATACATTAATAAGTTTAAGCATATTAATATGCTCTCTTTATTTTAGCTGAGATGGTTTAATAAAGATACATATATAAATGTTTTATAAATGTATCCATATACTTATATTTATATAATTGTTTTTACCCTCAAATTATTTAACTTAGTAATGCTAGTTAGTACTAGTTCCTCATAGTAATGCTAGTTAGTACTAGTTTCTCATAATTAGGCATGTAAAATGTTAGCTAAATATTTAAGGTGAATAATAATCCTACTATGATGAACTTATATCCCCACCCATCATAATTCAATATGATAAGTCATGATATGGTCAACCAACACATGGATCCCTAGTAATGATCTTTTCTTATACGTGGGTTTTGTTACTTATCGTTTAGTCGCATTACCATTCTTTAATCTTCTAGTTTTAAACTAAGACTTATAAACCTAACACTAGCTCGAGGTCTGCTGATGGGGACTTGGCCTTGGGCTTCTCACCAGGGATTTTTACACAATCATAATTACATTTACAAAAATAATAACAATAGAGGTCAAATTGGAGGGATGTTACAGTTTTTCTTTTGCATCCTTTAACCATCTTTCGCTTGCTTTATTTTTATGCTTTGGTCGTCTTCTCATTTTTGTGATTACCACAAGCTCTTATCACTTATAATCTGCACATTATACAGATCATACAAGATCTTCCAATGTTATTTTATCATAACATAAGTATACGAAATTCCAAAACAGTAAATGTTCATCATTCTTCCTCATCCTTGAGGGGATATTTACTTACTCTAGCATTCATAACATTCACACATAAATACATCTCATAGTCTAATTACCAGGAAAATCATTAACATTTGCTCATATCATAAAATAACTCTTTCAACAACACTTTATTGATCATCAAACTCTTTTGTACTTTAGTAATCATGGAGACCTGCATACAAAACACAAGCCTTCTGCAAACTCAACAGGAAAATATGACAGTATTACTCTGCAACTTATTAGCTAGCATCCCCTCATCAAATCTCCTGTGTGCCCAACATAGTAGTTTTCCAGCAACACAAGGAAAAATATTTGTGAGCCTCCTGCTCAATTCGATGGATATAAAGATTGCCTAGGTCTTTTGGGTCAGTATAACATTCAACGAGCCACCTGCTCTGTTCCACTTCCATGGGGAACATGACCACATTTTTAGGGAAGTTGACCCTTGCAACAACTAGTAAGTGAGAGCAAGATGCTGCTCGCCTGCCTGAGTCTAAGAAATCATACTTTTCCCCCCAAACCTTCTCATTTGAGTCCAGGAAATATTTCTTTGTAACAATCATTTTTTATTTCTTGTATGCCACATGCAACAAAAAAATAAAAATATATTCAACTATCATATCCTTTTCATTTTCATGATTACACATCATCAATCATAAGCCTTATCACTAATCGTGATAAAATAAAAGTAAATCATTACTTACTTCTCAACGATTTAGCTCAACTTATCTATATAAGTGTTTTTTCAATGTTCTTCCTTGATCATGTCATCAGTCGAAGTCAAGATCACTTCCTAAAATGTTAGTATAAAGAAAAAAAATATTTCTTTTCTTCAATTGCTCAACAATTGATCACATTAGTTCCATAGCATTATATGCATGCTCGTTCATTTACTTGTGCATCTTTTTCACCTTATCCCGATGTAACTCTTCAATATCCTGTTGAAATTATGTTAGTATCATAGTTCAAACATTTAGTTTCATCTAGACTCATTTCAACTTGTCATCTAATGATTCTAATAAAATTTTAAATGCTAAAAGATCCCATGCTCAATAAATCGCAACAAGGTTAGAATTCTTCATTCCTGGTAATCAAACTCCTACTATTAACAAGATCCTTTAATTTGATGCAAGTCAATCTTTTATTAGAAGATATAACAAATCCTATCAATAGTTTATTATGAAGAAAATAATTAGATTCGTATGAATTCTAAAATAAGTTCACTTAAACTTCTAAGAAACACTGCTATACAATAATACATTTTTAGGCCTTTCCTTAAAATCCTGCTAACAATAAGAAGTTCCGAAATGAAATGTAATTGATGCTAAGCAGGGAAAATTTTAGGGGCGAATTATAGCCCATGGGCGAAATTATAGGGGTTACCAAGAAACCATGGGCGAATTTTTAATATTAAACGGGTTTTTTGAAATTTAAGAAATTAGCCCACATTTTATGAAGCCCTACATGGTGAAAAGTCGGATAGCCCACCCAGCGAGAGAGGGAAAATGTGATTTAGCCCAGTGAAAGATGGAGGAAATGGTTTGTTCACCCCCATCATTCCCGCAATGGAGTCCAAAGGTAGTGGGTTCGCCAGTAAATTTTCATTAATGGAGGCGTGAGCAGTTCGTTCGCCCATGGTTTTCATTCATAGAGGGGATTGTTAGTTTTTTTGCCCCGATTTATGGAGCATAGGGCATTTTCACTAGTTATTACGCCCTGGATTCGAGGTTTTCATGGACCATAGGGCATTTTCGTTGGTTATTTCACGCTGGATTCGAGGTTTTCGGTTGAATTCGATGCTGTTTTTGAGTCTTGACCTCCCCATTTCGCGGTTAATGAGAAAATTGGGGTTTTAGCTCCCAAATTGGTTAGTAAGATGGGAAAACATGCAACGTGAACGGTCTAGAATCCTGAATCAGTGAAATGGGGACGTTTTTTCCCCCTGTATAACACTGCAAGGGTGAACAATTTATCCCATACAAACCCATGGCATGATTTGTATCTTTGCATGAAGCTTGAGTGTAGTTACAATTTTACAGTGGCTGTTGCTGAGTGGAAAGCAATTCACGCCTCATGGTGGCTGAGTGGAAAGGGTTACAATTTTACAGTGGCTGTCCCTAAGTGGAAAGTAATTCACAATTTCACGGTGGCTGAGTGGAAACTGGAAAATATATTCTTTTTTTCAAGGACAAGTCCAGGGTTCTCGTTGGTGGACAACAAAATAGAACTTCTGTAAGTCATTCATTAGTTTTCTTTCACATGTTCATATTTATGAAAATGTATTGTTTCATTACCAACTCCTATTGCCCGTCCTCTTCGTACTTTGATAACAATCACGTGGTTCAGTTCAAGTTTTCTTTCACATGTTCATATTTATGAAAATGTTTTTTCTTTACCAACTCATATGTAAGGTCAGAACTGTCCCAAAAGGATTCATGGAGCAATAATTAGGATTAGGAGAAAAAATTCATGTGTCAATCCGAAAAGATATCTTGTAATTACATAGCTGTGATGTCTCATCGGCCTCTTGTGATGAGAATCCCTATGTGGAAGTCATGAAAGGGTTCTTATCTTTATATATGATGATTACGAATGTGACTGTGTCCCATCAGGGTTTACATAATCCCATTGTTAGATGCTTGAATTTCAATTTGCAAGAATGCAAAAACTATTTTGTGCTTGATCTGCAATGGGACAATGTGATGCTATATTCTGAAGCTTTTGTACATTATAGTTTTTAGTACCATTTGGATTACATTTGTAAGAACCCTAGATCCTCAAGGGGTATGAGGGGAAAATCTTTAATAGCCATTCTTTATTTGTTTTAGTTTTTTTTCTTTAATTGTTTGTTCTAGTTTGAGTTCCTACCTTCTCTGGTAAGGTTAGTGTGATCTTGGTATTTTGCATGCAACTTCATGCTACTAGTAAATTTAAGAATATGCCTATGAATTGGTGGAAGATTTGGATAAAATTGGTAGTGGGAATTTTGTGTTTGTTTTGCTTGCCCATATCAGTGGAGCTCTAACTATCAGTTACAGATCTTTTTTGCTCCTACTTTGTGTCTTAAAATTTTTGGTTTCTTTTTGTTTGGAAAGTGGATGCTTAGTTGTATGTTTGAATCATAATTTTTTGTTATTTTAGTACATGCTATGCATGTCCATATGTTATCCCAATTTATATTCCCATAATCACTAATGTTGTTCCATAAAGTTCCCCCCATTAATGCAAGTGTTTGTTCATTGTTTCTCTTGTCATTGTATTTTCTATCCATGATTTCCAATTATCCATAAGAAGTGGCATCATCCTCATTGTCATCTACTAATGTGGCATCACGTTGGGTCATAGTAGAGCGAACTCATTTATTGAATAGATTAACCAAATCCTCCAAGTTCTTTCTAGGAACACTAGAATTCAACTTACAACTAGTAGAGTTATTGCTAGAACTGGTGTTTGACCAAGGTTTTCTATTGTTTGTTTAGAATGATGCTTGTTAGGCTCACCATATGCACCCAACACAGAAACTAGGAAACCCAAGATGAACTTCAAACCTTCAAGGTGGTTTTCATCAGCAAATGACTTGGGTAGGGGATGAATATGTAATGTTCTGCAACCAAGCCTTGCCAGGTTTTAGTTTCAAGTTCTTTCCTTCCTTGGTGTAGTAAGAAGGTTGCTCCACTGTGACCTTGCAATAATGTAAAATAATGCATAGCATTAATGTTATCTTAGGACAGGTTGACAGTGAAAACTTGGCATAAACTACTAAATGATCCACTATTATTATTTGGTAAAATGTCCACTCATTTGTTTGGTTAAAGATTCAATAACAGATTCCATAGATCCAATTTAAATTATTCACCTTATTGAGTCTATCATGATCATGACTTGAATCCATTTAGGCCATTATTGGCAGTTAGTTCAAGTAGAATTGTGCAAGATCCTATGAATTATTTCACTTAGGTAGATTTATTCTTAGAGTTTTTCTTGTTTCAACCAACATTTATTTTTCTTATCACCAGCACGTACTATTGCAACTTAATTTGCTTGCAGCCAATACTACCTATTGTTCCCACTAGTGAAAACGAAAAAGGCATTTTCCCTTGTGCCTAATTTAAAAAATTGATATCAGAAATTGGTAACACTAAATTGAGATAAATTCTATGACAATTATAGTACATAAATAAGAAATGAGAACAGGTGAAAATGTCAATGTTTTGTGACGAATTTGTTATATTGTGCCATGTTAGCAGGTTGAAAGCAACCAAAACTTTCTCATGCATTAGAATCAGGAGACACAAATAACTTCAACCATCAATGTAAGGTCAGAACTGCCCCAAAAGGCTTCATGGAGCAATAATTAGGATTAGGAGAAAAAATTCATGTGCCAACCCGAACAGATATCCTGTAATTACATAGCTGTGATGTCTCGTAGGCCTCTTGTGATGAGAATCCCTATGTGGAAGTCATGAAAGGGTTCTTATCTTTATATATGATGATTACGAATGTGACTGTGTCCCATCAGGGTTTACATAATCCCATTGTTAGATGCAGTCTATAGCATGCAACAGAGACAAGGTTGCTTGATCCTATGGAGAGATGCAACTCGTTATTTGTGAAGGAAAAATGAAGGGTTGATAACTTGATATAGATTGCAACACAAGGTAGGGTCAAGGTATGTAATGTTGTTCCAACTTTAGAAGGATGAACTATGTTTCATCCTCTAGTGTAATTCCATGAAGGGCTTGTATGTCAAGTCAAAGGAGCAGAAACCAACAACCAAAAGGAAAGTGCAACAACTGATTGATGAATTGGCAGATGTCTTCTGAATCTCTGATATCTACCTCATAGACTGTCACTCAAGATGGGACATGGACACATCATTGAGATAGAACTGTATCCAAATTGGTCATTGTTTCTCCCTGTATATATCCAAAATTATTTAAGGACAAGATAGAAAGAATACTGCAAGAATGATTGAATATGGGTCATATAGTGCCTAGGAAAAGCCCCTTTGCATCTCTATTAGTGTCAATAAGGAAGTAGGATGGCTCCTTCCATATATACTGATACATTGATTACATGGAATTAAACAAGAACTATTAAAATTAGTTTCCCTATCCCACATATATATGAATTACTGGTAGAGTTACACAGGGCAACAATATTTACAGAAGTTAATTTGAGATCCGGATGTGGCTTCATGTGAAACATGTCGAAGGGATAACACTATTGTAAAGTCCAAAATTGTTGCAATTTTTTCCCATTTCTCATGAATAGTTGTAATCCATTGCTCTGGGTGGGAGGAAAAAAAACTATTTTTTTGGTAATTTATTGATTGGCTAAGCATGATCATTTTATTTCAATACCAAGAAAGATCTTGAGCATTCATTCTCAGCCAGACAGGTCACCCACTCTAGATGAAGGGGAAGCTAATAAAACACCAGAGCATAGTGCCAATCAAACTCCAGATACTTGTAACGTCCCCTCCCACCTTCCAAATGCAGGGGAGAGAACATGACCAATCATACGGGGCTTTTGGTAGACTTAGCCCCAATATTCTTTTTTTCATAAATTCATAACAATTAAAACTTCTGTATGCAAAATCAACTCAATATAAACACAGCGGAATTAAACATAATAGCAAGGACACAAACAGTAATGCCTAACATATATACATATATCACAGCAGAGGATGATTCAGCATATAGAGACTCAATCTCATTCGAATGCCATGCATGGATTCCAAATTAAGATAATCAATTCATTTCATTAAACATGGACAATTTAACATATTGCAGAACACAAAATGCAATTAATTTATAACACATAGAACACTTATCTTGAAGATGAAGCTGTCCAAACAACTGGCTATGTGAGAGCAACGTTCCACCCAACCATAGATCTCTGTCCAGCCTATATTCTTTCAGCTGAGAGATCACCCCCGAGCTGGGCTGTGTATCCACTAAGGAGGAACTAGCTGGGCTCACTCACAACCATAGTTTCGGTCATTAGCTATGCTAAGCCAACACACCGTTGGGTTTATCAAGCATACAAATGAGAAATGAGGAGGATGCTAAGCCAGTGAGCTCAACCACAAAGCTACAGGCATCTCAAATGAACTCAGCAATCATGGCACCCACAATACCTACCACACCCAACACAAGGAAGGTCCCCTTCTCTGCTGCACAGTCCCTCAGGCGTCCCTTCCCTCCAGTGCTCTTCAGGGTGGGCATAGAAAGGTCCAGCTGCTAATTCCTTGAGATTCTAGCCTTCACTGGTTTTATCAAGCAAACCAAACCTCTGCTCAGTCATTCACACTTGGATTTCTCACAGTTCTGTTATCCAATAACTCAATCCCGTCACTTCATTTCTGGGCTGTAAAAACTGGGTTTTACTATGGATTTCGGGGTAGCTAATGCTCCAAAATTCACCCCAAGGTTCCCACCAATGGATCCCCCATTGGATTTCACTGTCCCATACCAAATCTGGGCATTTATGGCTCTTCAAAACGTGGGTTCTCTCAAAGTCGCGATTTCTGGTTTTTCTCCATGCTGGCAATTCGTTTTTGCCTGGAAATGGTGCTGGTCAGTTTCACAATGGAATGGGAATGAGGAAGAAGCAACTCCCATGAGTTTGAGTGACTTGTGGTACAAGAAAACAGAGCCCATACTCTGCCATACGAATTTCTGGGCTGCCCATGCTCCATTGAAGCCATGGACTGAAATCCTCAACCACTTCCTTACAACATAATTAAATGTCAGCAAGGAAAGTCAAATGGGTTCTCAAGGTGACATATGGCAGCCTATGGTTCAATCCCATAGCCCCCTCACCACTCCCTAGTGGATACACGTGGCCCCTTCTCATTCGTTGCCTCCATAGCCAGTCTTGGAATTTTTATATTGCATGATGTTTATTTACATCCTTTTTACAATTTCCATGGCTTAAAAGCACATGGGCATCAAAATATCAAATCTTGCCTTTTAATCAAAATTCAGGCTTTCACTAGCGGGGCCTTGGCCTTGAGCTCCACGCTAGGAAAACATACATCACATGTACACATTATTTACATTAAATGCTAATATATCCTAAGGGTCAAAATGGGGTATTACAATACTCTAGGTGAGAAGATTACTCAGCATCAGCTCTTTTTATGACATGAGCCTGTCGTATGAATAGTAAATGTATTTTGTTTTGGTAGTGTATTTGGAAAAGTGCATATAGTTATTGTTTTAGTGGTGTATTTGGCAAAGTGCATCTCGTTATTGTTCAAACTGCAAAACTGTACAATTTGTTATCAATCTAAGATCTGCAATACTGACGATATTGAGCTGGAAACTAGATTGTTGTTCCAATAATATTCAAAATTCGTAAAATATTAAAAAATTAACCCCAAAATAGAAAAAACTCCCCATCTCAAGACTAAACCATCATTTAGAGACTAACATAGACAAATACTTGTATAAATGGAAAAATAAATTCTAACTGTGCATCCATCATATAAGTCGGAGCCTCGAAGGGTGATAGGCTGATAGCTGATAAAGTTGGTGCAGAAAAACTCTGGTAGGCTAGGGAGTATGAGTTTGATTCATACTTGACTAATAGGAAAATATAAAATCTAAGAATAATGACATTTTTTATTCTATTTGTGTTATAAAGGTCTACTGAGTTTTTCATTTGGCTTGCAAGTGATCTATAGTGGATCACTATATACATTTTCATCATTTTGGGTGCTGCATTGGTTGCAAATCAGAGCTACGACCTTGTTGACTCCATTTTAGTGGCGGATCTTGATTTAGTGATTCAGGTCTTTAAACTTTTAGAGCTTTTTTTGGTCATTAAATGGACTTATTTTTCCCCAAAACTTTGTAAACATTGTTCCTAGCCCCTCGGGCCTTGACATTGTTCTACTCCTTGATAACTTTTCAAGGATTCAAAGATCACCTCAACTAGAGTTTGTATGAAGGATTTATGCCTCCGGCTCCAACAAGTTGACCTATGTTTTAACCACTGTAGTACCAAACGAATGCCATGTCAATGCCCACTACTCACACATGTGGAGCTAGTCATGTGTGGACTTTAAAGAATATTCTAGAGGGGTCCAAAATGAGCCAACTTGCAGGTGGATTTTCTTCTGTACCTCTTCTAGAGGCCACCTTCACCAACTTGTGGAAAAGTACAGGTGTGGGAGATATGGTATTTAGGGTGGATAATATATAATGACTTCTCTATGTGGCCCCTATCATTAACAGGGGATGTGAATCTTGTGATGAAATGCCTTCTCTATGTGGCCCTTGTCATATTTTTTAAACCATGGTAAATAGATTCTGCACTCTAGAAAGAATTCCTAAGAGAAACTAAACAACATAAATAGTAGGTCAATGAATTTGGACACTTGCACAAACACCTCAATAGGAGGTGATCTAAGGCATGCAAGAATGCAACCTATAGAGATCTGTGCTCTTATCTACATGCATGTGCCTAACTGAACTTAGACTAAAGCTACAATTAGAAAACTGCTCACTCTTTTTTAACCAAGAAATGAAATGCAAATTGTCTAACCCATGTAAACTGCTAGGGATTGATGTTATCCCTTCCTATCTGTTATTGGTGCATGCATGTGCCATCAATGCTGGAAGCCTACAAAAGTATTGGTTTTCCCTCTAGTATGCTCTACTGTTGTGCCGTCATCTATAGACCACTATGCTGCATGGAAATCAATGTTGTACAGATCTACTAAGACTGCCACTTGTCCCTGTAGTACCTCATGTACCTTGTCCTGTAGTACAGACATATTTCAACATCTTTGTTGAACTGTTCTATGTCCATACTTTTACCTTTTTCTGCCACATGTGCACCTACGGCTATTCAAAGAATTTCTGCAGGAAAGAGAAGATAAGGTACAATAATTTTATTAATGTCCACAAATTACCAAAGTAGGTCAATAGGACTAGAGTACAATAAGTGATAACTTATAAGGTTGATGTGAGAGTGCCAGGTTTAATATTAAGTGGCAAAAAATACATATAAAATGGCATGTAGAAAGGGATAAAACCATACAAAAGAAAAGACGACTACATTGTTATCCAAAAGGACAAGGATAAAAGAGAGGGTGCTATTTCTATCATCATCAATCACCATGAAAGTACCAATGCGACCTTGATGGTGTCTTCTGGGGAATGCTTGAGGCTGAGAGGACCTGACTGGGTAATCCTGGGAGGGAGCCTGGGTATAGTTTGCCAAAGCTCTCCTAACATTCCAGAAAAGCATTACTTTTGGTATAGGATCTTATGGAGCAGCGGCTCATCCGAGAGCTGCATACATTTTGATCTAGGACTTGGTACCTGACACTGCTGTGAGGTTAAATTAGAAATTGAGGACACTATCAAAACCAATCTTCCAATTGAGTCAGTGAAGAATTTTTGGTTTATTGAAAACATGTTTGCAGAAGTAGAAACTGCCCTGGAAAAGTTGCTTAGTCAACAAGCAATTGTAGCTGAATAGAATGCTACAGAAGGCTAATGATTGCCAAATTTATGCCTTTATTTTTTCAAGGGATGTTTGTCTGTAGGTTTCTTTCCATGATGTGTTGTAGTCTGCCTGTGATTTTACAGTCAACTTGGGATTATCTAAATTTATTAAATAATATTGGTTGGTACTATCTTTTCACCTGGCAACAGATAAAGTTGACCCTGCACCCTTTGAGAATGCAAAATTCATTGCACAATACCTTGAAGCAAGAGATTCTTCTTTTTCACTGTTCTAACATGCAATTGAAATATACACGACATCTGTTTCTCTTCCTCACCATACTTTTAACAGAGGTTCAAACATGTCAACAAGAATATAATGTAAAGGATAGTAATAAATATATGGAGCAAACTCCAATTAAAAGACCATGCCATCTCTGCACCCTTCATTCCATGGTCTATCAATGTCAATAAAATCACAAATTTTATCAGTGGGTACTAGAACTCATATCTAAATGGTAGACGCATATCCAAGGAATAGGAAACATAATCACAATACTTGTCAGTGGGTTTTGGTAATGAGATCTAGCTGGAAGTGAGCTTCTTGGGAACAATAGCTAAGATACACCTGTTTTAATAGAGCATATTTCCCTTGACATACTACTGGCACCTTAAAAGGGTTGCTAGAATTCTTTTAACTCAGAAATTTTCTATAAAAAATAGTAGTTCTCATGTAGCTAAACTTTGTATTTAAAAGCATTCTTAGATTAAGCAAACTAAATGCAGTTGTAAGTAGAATAGCTAAAAATGATGTTTGATCACTTCTACTCAATGGGAAGGCTTGAAGAGAATTTTGTTCCATCCATTATAGAAATGTAAATGCATATAGAGAACAACCATGAAAATATTTGGTGTTTATGTACATTATTTCAGCACAATTAGTAACCATAGAAAGCAAGAACAAGGATTTTCATGGGGAAGCTCACCAAATTTGGATGAGGCATGGCATATTCATTGTACTTCTGATTTATGTCCAGAAAGGAATGTTTTTCCATACATAAAGTAAACCATAGATTAGGTAAAAATTAGAAAGCAGAGAATATCCTTTACTTGCATTAAATTAGGAATTTTGATTCTTATCCTCGGTTCTGCTTTAGTCTTTTGTATGAAATTAGGCACTTGGCAGATACCCTTTCCTTTCATAAATTTATATTTGCAGGCTTTCAATCTGAATTTTTCAAACTTGTTTTCAGTATAAAGAACCCTTGGGATCTTGTCACCAAGAAGTGAAGACTTCCAAGTGATGGAAGTGGGTAAGATGCTAACAACAAAGATTTGAGGACCATTCCCAAGGCTTGTTAAAAGGACAAAACCAGAACACATGTTTTACCATTCCATCTTTATGAAAAAAATGGCATTAATTCACAAGTATTGAACACATGTAGCAAGTATTGAAGTGACTTGGTTTTATGCATTAATTCACTGCTGTTATATTGGCTTGCAAGTTTGTTTTCATGCTTGAATTTGATTATTTAGATGTTCTTATTCTTTTGTGTGATATTTTTACCCTTGAATGAGAATGTTTAGCAATGGTTATGTTGATCACATTTTTCAATTTCTCTCATCATAAGACCGTGATGGATTATGTCTAATTTTGAAGTTAATCTTGGATGGGTTTAGGTTACTAGGTTCAAATTTTCTAGCTTCTAGAATTCATGTCATCATGGATAACTTACAAATTGTACTAATTTTATATCATTTTTCTCATGCAGGTTTCACTTTGGGTTTCTAAATTGATTTGATATCTTAATAATTGTGGAATATTCAACGAAATGTGAAACAAGGATTGTGGAAAGAAAGCATCAAAACAGAGGGATGTATCATCATACTTTCAGAAGCCTCAATCCAAGAATCTAGATTCTCTTCATGATTCAAACTCTTTTGAGCAACCCATCAACGAGACAAATGTCAACTCTTTTGAGAATCCAGCTAATAGCCATATAACTTATGATAGGATGGGTTCCTCTAGTGAACAAATTGGGATAAATGCAATTCAACCAGAAATTGGCAATGACAATGTTGAAGGTTCCTCTAGTGCACAAATTGGGATAAATGCAATTCAACCAAAAATTGGCAATGACAATGTTGAAGGTTTTACCTTGGAAGGCAACAAAAATGATTCATTATCACGAAAAAGGAAAAAAGGCCAATGGGACATAGGGAGAAAATTCCAATCGGAATGGGCCTCAAAATTTCCATTTATTGAACCAATACCTCCAAGAAATGAGAAAGAGGCTTCACGAGAAGTTAAATGCATTGTATGTAGTTGGAAACTTGGAAAGGTAGTAAAAATGCAAATGAAGATAGATACAATAGAGAAGCATGCAGGAAAGTTGTATGTTAAGAAAATTGAAAATGGCGAGGAGAAGTCTATTACCAAATGGAAACCTTCTGATGAATGTCGACATCTCAAATATCAAGAAGAATATAAGAAATACTTAATAAGCAAGAGTAAACTCGAGGCAAGTGGAGGGACCATCACATCTCTATTTGGAAAGACAATGGAGAGAAATTTTTTATCCAAGACAACACAATTAAGCACTGTATTTCACATCTTATCTAGAGGTCGTCCTATGACAGATTATCTAGATTACAAGAACTATGTATATTTTCTTGAAGAATCGAATTTTCCATCTTCTCATTGGTCTATAACGAGTGGTTGGGAATGGGCAAAATATCTAGCTCAAGTAGAAAAAGATGATTTGAAAGATAAGATTGCAAATGATAGGTTTTTTTCACTATCTTTGGATGAAGTTACAGCTGTTTATAATACTTCATGGATCTGCATGAATATTTATATGGTTAATGATCATATTAGGCATTCATATTTACTTGGGATTCATAAAATGAAGAAGAGTTCTACAGCTGGAAATATTTATGAACTTGTTATTAAGACTTTGAAGGAAATTGGTGGTATGGATGATTTAATGATTGCAAAAAGGTTGGTATGTGTTGGAGCCGATGGAGCATCAATCATGCAAGGACAAAGGAATGGTCTTTGTGTCAAACTACAAGTATTAGCTTCACCATTTATGATTAGTATTCATTGTATGGCTCATAGGATGAATCTTGCATTTAAAATAGTAAGTAAGTTTCCACTGGTTTCAAAAGTTGAAGAAATTGTACGTGAGACTCATGCATACTTTTGTCGTAGTCCCAAGCGATTTACAGAGTTTCAACAATTTGTTGATGGTGTTACAGATGGAAAAAAGCTATTAAAAGATGTCAATACAAGATGGATCTCATTGAATGGACCAGCCCAAAGTCTATTTAGTGAATACCGATCATTGGTAGGGGTGATGTATGAACATCGCTTTAGTGTAGACAAAGCTCAAGAGCTTCTCTTTTGACTAACTAATATAGAGACATTATTAACATTGGCTGGAATTCTTCCTTTGCTTCATGAAATGAATGTCCTTGTGAAAATGGCTCAAAGTCACACAATGTATATTGCAGAGTACACAAATGCAAGAAAATTGGCACGCCTTGCATTGGATAATTTGTATACGATGCCAGATTCTTTTACGGGTCAAACATTTAATGGTTGGACTACTATCATTGATATAGAAAAGAGTGAAAATTATTTGAAGTTTGATGAAAAAGGGAGACTATGTATGCAAGTGCGTGGGTATATGGTTCCCTTTTATTATGTTACTAAGAGGGGACAAACCACCGAAGAGTGCCATGTGTCAAGAGACCAATTCAATAATATTGTGATTTCAATGAGACCCAACTTGATACAAATTGCACAATCATTATCATTAGAGATAAGAGAACAATTTCCTCGAAATGAATTATTGGAAGCTATGTCTGTGGTATACCCTCATTATTGGAACTCTGAAAAAGAAATAGATCCTTTAAAAGTCGACTTTCTAGCAAAATTGAATACTTTAGTGCACCACTTTGGCAGGAACGCTAAGGTAGAAGGAGAAGAGATTGGAGGTATATTAGATTCATCAAAATTATATCAACAAGCCACTTGCTTTGCTCAAACAATGTCAGGTCAATATCGTACTTTGCCAAAACCTATAGAATATGGTGCAGTAATCAAATTATGGACTATTTTAGGTGAAAGTCAATACCTACAAGAAGACATGTCAGAGTATTTCAAATTAGTCGATTTATGTCAAACCATGATTTTGGGATTAGTGGAGGATGAAAGCCATGTTTAGTGCACTGTCATTCTTGAAGTCAAAGTTGAGGAACAAGCTTGATAAGAATATGGATACTTGTTTAATATTATATGTAACAAAGTATGACATTACCAATTTCCCATTCAATAGAGCACTGGCACTCTGGCGATCAGATTGTGAGAGAAGAGGAGAATACAATATAACAAATGTCTCCAATGAACTTGATATGGAACATAATGTTTTGGAGGCTCATAATGATATTTCATCTACAGAAGCTCATGTTCAAAATGTAGAAAATGAAGAGCGACATGAGAATTGGGAATTTGATATGCCACAAGATATAATCTAAACCAATATACATTGGCAATGTATAAATAATGAATGGAATTTAATAGATCATGTGATTTTTTTTAGTTTGACTTCGATGTTCCTCTATTCTTGGAGCAGGTTGGAAAAGGAAAATTCTTAATGGGAGAAAGATTACCATACATAAATTTGAAGTTGCATTTTAGGTAAAAATAGGTTCTATAGTCTTTACTTTGTATTAAATATAGTAATATTAGAGCTACATTTCCTTGATGCAAGCTATTTTAAGTTTGATGTTTTGATAGTTAACTAATGCATTGTTTTTTTTTCTTATTTGTGACAGGAAATGAAGTTGGGACCTATCTATACATAGATAACGTCCTGGTATTAAAGGTTAAGTAATTAATTTAACAATACTTCCGCTTAGCAAGAATGGGCTCATTCAAAAGTTAAAACTCAAGTACATGGAATTGCTTGTATTTCTAGCTTTGATATCTTGGCAAATATGAATGGTTTGCTTGTTTCTTACATTTGGAGCATTTTTTCAAGTTTGGAAGTTTGCATTTATTTTGGTTAAATATATTTTTATTCCCTTGATAATTGATTGCGGTTTGAGCCCTTTGTACTAGTTTGATTCGTTTCATAAATTATTTGTTTTTTTCTTACATTTGGAGCATTTTTTCAAGTTTGGAAGTTTGCATTTATTTTGCTTATATTTTTTTATTCCCTTGATACTTGACTATGAGATCTGAATTGCTAAGTGAAGAGAAAAATGGTCTATGCATTGGCTTACTAGGTTCCTATGCATTCATCGTAGGAGACCTATTGGCACGAGACCGACATTTCTCTAATGTAATTGGCATAATTTTCATATGTCCACATACTGTCAATACAGTATTCACTTGAATATCAACAGCGACAGTACATTTTGAAAGCTAGTAGATGAAAATAGATGCCCAACAATTGAAATTAGTCAATTTCCTGCAGATATTGGTTGTATAGAAGTGATATTTGTCCAATTAAGCAACAATTTGATAGATCAGGCATAGATTTGTATTTTTTCTGATGTCTTTTCCATAAATATCAGTCTTTGCATAAATTTGGCAGATTCATGGAAAATACAGTGGTTTGGCAGTAAATTAGAAGGTTTTTTAGCAAATGTTTCAGTAGACATCTCCCTATTTCAAATTTCAGTAGTTTGAGCATGTATTCTCTATTTTTCTTCCAGTATTTGCAACTTTGCATAGGAAAGATCATATTTGTAGCTCTACATCTATATTTTAGCAGTAGATATAATGATAGACTATACCATGAATTGTACCAACAATTTCCTGGGAAATACCCTCAACTAATCTTGAAAGGTGTTTCTTTGTTTATGCCCTACACATGACGCTAGACCATTGAATCCTTTATGGTACAATGTAGTATGGCATATTGTAAAAATAAAATATTAAATGAAAAGGCATAATGTAGAAAGAAAATATTGAATGAAAAGGGTGGGATTTTCTTCACTTTCTCCCGTAAGAAAGAGAATATATGGGAAACAATGATTATATGGTTATAATGTTATTGCTGCTGCACATTCTAAACATGATGCACTAGATGCTATTCTGGTTTTTGTAGCAGCACTTTTAGAGCTTGTTGTTGAAGTATATATTGTTGTGGTTATTGTTGCTACAAGTTTTGTGCTTCCCATCGAGGAATATGTTGTAGATTTGTTAATGGTAATGATGTGTGATGTCCTTCTCTCCTAGTTCGGCTCATCAAAGGACTGGCCACCCTTTGATGAGGTACCTGACCTCAGGAGGAAGTTAAGGACCGAAGGATCACATCATCGGGATGATACCTTTAGTACTGTGATGACAAAACTTTCAGTAGATGTATGGAACATGTGAGGACACATACCGAGAGAGAGAGACCTTGTCACCCTATCTTGTTTGTCCTTGTGGTTATCCTGTTTATGGTACTTAACCTTATCAGGTTGGTTGTTTGTCGAGTCACCTTTGTTGTTTTGGTCTCATGAGTGACCTTCTAAATGGTCATGAAATCGGGGGGCGAATTAGTTTGGGTTCTGTTTTTTCAGCCTCCTTCTAGGGCATCGTTTGGCAGCTGGTTGATGGAACATTTTTCTGTTTTTGATGTCAAGGTTTGAGCCCTATAGGGCTGTTTTTTTGCTGCCGTTATAAGTCCTCTTGCGTCTTTCTCCTCTAAGAGGTCCTCCTAATTCTGCTGCTATTTGATTATTTGTTTATCCCTTCTAGGGCTGCCGTTCTCCATTCTTTTTGCTTCTCCTGTTAGTTGCCGCCACTTTGGTGTTGGGTCTATTCAGGTTGTCATTGAACTTTTTGGTTAGGGCCTATTGAGGCTACCGTTAACCTATGGATTTATGGCTACTGTTATCAAAGACTATTAGAGTATATTGAGGTATCACGTTGTATTATGAGCCCTGTTAGGGCCAGTATTGGTTATTGCAGCTTGACTGGTGCTTGACATTGGTTGTCTCCTAACTACGTTAGAAGGTCTGCTGGTGCTTGAAGTTTGTCCTAACACAACTGTACCTATTGTTGACACTCTTCCTTGGTCTCTCTCTCTCTCTCATAGGTATGATGTTGCCCTTCTAGGGCTATTTATGTTTCTATATCTACTATACCTTATTGGCAAAACTGAAAGCATATCTGAGTACATTAGAGAAGGGCTCATCCCCAGGTAAGTACTTATAACCGTGTCATTTACTAGCATTCTTACTTTCAGTTTATTGTGGATTATTGGCATAGTGACCTATTGGTAGTGCCCTAGTTGAAATAAATGAAAATTATTTTTTAAATTTATTGGCACGGTGACCTATTGGTAGTGCCCTAGTTGAAAGAAATGCAAATTATGTTTTTGAATTCTTACAGTTGTATTGTATGATTGATTTACATTTCTGATCTACTGCATCATTGTTTAAAAGTTGTTCTTTATTTTATCAAACCCTAACTTTATAAAAATCAACATGGTATCAGAGCTAGTTTTGTAGCTAACTCTATTTTGCAGCCTATCAGAATTTACAAAGTTCCTCAGGTAAGGGTTTGAGCACTAACAAATTCGATTGCAGAAGATTCAAGTCTGGTTAGTGGAAGAAATGCGGACTGATGTGGCTCACAACCACAGTGAACCAGATGAGATGTTTAGGTTCTTAGACAACAATATCCGAGAAGTAAGTCTAATCTATTATCTGATTCTTGGGTCTCATTTGAATTTCATCATGCCAATAAAAATTGCATGTGTTATCATGGTTGAATTGGTCTTGTTTCCATCTTATCTACCACACAAATTAAGTTTTTGTTGTTGGCAATATGGCAGATGTAACCTCAAAGTGGATGCTAGCTCATGATGTAACCTCCATGTAACAAGAGATGTCCATTTAGCAACCCAACAGGATTCTTCAAGGTATGTTCCCCAACTAGAATGTGCAACTAATCTCACAAAAAGGTGGCTACTCCACCAACATGTGCCCACTATGCAACCAAACTTAGCTTCAAAGGGAAATGCCCTTCTCAACATGATGTGAAGACCAAGAAAATAGACACTGGAATTACTATAGACACTAGAATTACTATATACACTGGAATTAATTTCATTTACCATATATCAAAAAATAGACACTGGAATTACTATAGACACTAGAAAGTTTCCTATGCTTGGGTTGGATAGAGATAGTAATGGCTTGCCGATTGGATTTGGATAATAATGATCAGCTCCCCTATTGGATAGAGATAGTAATGACTTCCCAATTGGATTTAGGCTTTTAGCCCCCCGATTTAGAGAGTAATTACTCCCCGAAGAGTAATTAATGGATGTAAGTCTAATATATTATCTGATTCTTGGGTCTCAGTATTTTGTTTGAATTCCTTGTTCTGTTCATTAATCACTACATTATGAAAATTTCAAGGATATTACAAGGGTTGTATTGTTTCCTCCAAATTTCACGATATTCCATTTTTTCCAAGGAATTTAGGATGCTTTTTTCCAAATTTCATGATAGGCAACATTAGACTAACAATGTCTATAAAATGTCAATTTTGATAATTTGAAAACTATGCAGAATTATTTTTTCAATTTTAAAATTATATAATCCAATTCAAGACTTGGTGCACAAATTTTTACATACTAATGGCTATAAGTCTGAGGTAAAACGTTGGTCTCACTCTCCTTTCCTTTTGGATGTTCATACAGGTTAGTGAATGCCTATTAATTCCACCTAATGTAAAATATGGGTCTCATTGTACTTCAAGGGTTCTTAGAGGAATGAAATATTCCTTTCCTTTTGGAAATTCATATAGGTTAGTGAATGTCTATTAATTCCAGTGCATGTAAAACTTTGCTTGGGATGAGCTGAATTGTTGGGAGGTAAATATTTGCTTTGGATGAGCTGAAAGGTTTTTGCATTACCATCTTTGGATGAGTTATTTTGTTGTAATAAAATTATCCTCCATGTGAAATAGAAAGAGATGTGTTTGTTGACTCCAATTGTGTTGCAGATCGATTTTAGAGGTCTCATGTTTGGGTGATTTTGCTGCAGATTTATTATGGTGATTTAATGAACAACCAGGTTGATGCCAACCTCATTTAACATGCTTAGCATGCATTTTCAGATTTGATTTTGTTGCTAGTTTAGATTCTATTTGCTAACATAACTTTCATATCCGATTTGAAGATTAGATCTTGCCTTTAAGGCTACTGAAATGATCTAACAATGATGTGTTTGCAATTTCTACCCTGTGTATGTTGCTTAAGATTATTTGTTGCTGTAAATTTCAAAGTTTGAACAGGGTTTTAAGAGAAAGCAGTTCCAGCTCAGGGCTGAATCTTCTATGGTGCAGATTTGTGGCATTTGTGAGGTGAAATTTTCATCATCACACAAAATTTTAACACATCTTAGGGATGAGCCTAAGAACCATGTTGCAATATAATTTTTTTTCGATGCCTAATTTCAGGTATTCACAAATTTTCTCCATTTGTCCAAAAATCAATCAGAGGTCAATTTTTCACAATTTTCAGGTATTCACAAATTTCATATATTTTTTTGGATGCCCAATTTGCCAAATCCTTATAGTTAATGTCCTAAAAAAGTATTGCATCTGCCCCACTATGGTTTCTTTGGCACCTAGGTTTCCTCTAATCTGAAGTTTAAGCTTCAAGGAAAGGTGCATAGTGTATTTATTATTTGTTTGTTACAGGGTAAATGGCATATCACACTCCAATTTCTTTGTTACTGAGATAGGTACAAACATATGACAACACCTTATTTGAGCTTTTAGCATGACAAAATATGGCATGTGTTGATTTCTTTGTGCTAATCGCTCAAAATGGTGAAACGGAAAGGGAAAGATGTGAATATTCTTGCTTTACATATATTAAAACATGAATTATGTGAAAGGAGGGTGCTTTGTGGATTTTGTCATATATTTGCCACTGATTGTGGCTATATGTGCAACTCTTGTGTATAATAACAAGCTTATATCATGAAAGAGAATCACAAATTCCAATGCATTGAGTTGAACTAGGTAGTTGTTATTATGAATACAATTTCGTATGTTCTATAGAGTTAGATTTATAGTCAAACACCAGATCAATCCATTGAATTTCATGTGGAAGAATCAGGGTTTTATAACTTCATGGATTGTTGCATCGATTATTCAATTTTTATGGAAGTAGAGAGCAAGTAATTTGCAATGAAATTATGTTGGTCCATCCTCATTGTTTGGAATTACCAAGGGCCTTTGATAAATGATAACTTGTCTTTTTGATCTTAGTGGTATATTACTCAAAATTCTTGTAAGATGTGATAACCCATTTTTGAAAGCCCGAATGAAATTTAAATTTGTATTTCTTAAGCATGTTGTCATCTGTATTTTTCATCCTTGTTAAGGAAGGGTTTTTCCTTTTTTGGGATTTCTTTCTTTGATTCATGCATGCACAGTTTCCCATGCTAATTCAGCATGCAACCAGCACTAGGGCATGCAACCTTGGGGTTATTTTTAGAATTTTTTTTTGAGTTCTTTTTAGCAGGAGGGTGCACGAAGATGCCCCATTCACCGGCACAATCCCAAAGGGACCTATCAAGTATTGAATTCTCTTTTGTGCTTGGTTTCCTTTCTTTCTCTAGTGCACTTGTATTAGAGGTATAAAGCTTGCATTTCCCTTGGCCTTAGTGCCTCACTTACAATCCGTACTTGCAGTCTTCTTTGGAGAAGGTGTGGTCAAAGAAGCTAAACCATTTAAAAAATCTCTCAACTTCTCAAAGTATAGGGGGAAAATAAAAAAAAAGGGCAAAATCCAAGATCTTTTTTAACACCCCATTAGTAGTCCAAGTTCATTTCAGTAGGTTAATCATTTTTGGTAAACCCAACAACACTTGGCCTCAAATCTTAGTGGCATTTCATTACAGCTTCGCTCCCTTGGTATTCTCTTGTGACTGGCATTTCATTCTTTTATGTGCACTTGTGTATTTGTTGTGTAGTGCACTTGTGCTTGGGTATTTTTTCTATCTCTATCACACTTTTCACTTGGTTATTACAAAATTTGGGTTTGCCTTTGGTTCCATCAATTCTTTTGCTTTCACTTATGAATCTTAACATGGTATTAGAGCGGGGATGTGAACATCATTCTACTCATTTTGTTGTTGGTTAGGGTTTTCATTGGTTGGTAATGCTGGTATCTTCAGGGTTTCAGACCTTCTATTATTTCAAGGTTTTTTTAGTGTCGATTTATTGTTGATTTAGTGTGGTGTTCAATGGATTTCACCCTTAGAATGGTGCCCCAGCATTGTGTCATCTTAGAACCTTGTACATCATTCATATTTTTGTGCATTTTAGAATGGGTGTGGACTGTGGAGATTCTTGACTATTTTGATTTCCCTAAGGGCTGCATAACTAGGGTTTCCAGATTTGATATTTCACTAGCTGATCAAGGGATTTTTGGATACTAGCATTCCTTTCCATTTGCATAAGTAGTAAGGTGAATTCAGTTGTCTCCCAACAAGCATTTGAATGACATTAATCAGCTTGAGATAAAAGACACTCTTGTTTAGCACAAGCTTTTAATCTTAGAGACAAGGTTTTATCTATTTAAATTCTAGTTTCATGAATACCAATAAGCTTTTGAGATTAACTTACAGCATCTCAAGTTCGCCCAACTCTCCAATCTATTCAGGAATTTCCCCAGAAATCATATTGTTTCTTAGGACTCTGTCAACAATAATCAAGATGGAATATGCATAAGTTAACAAGAAGCAAAACATAGAAACAAATGTAAAACAAAATTATATCAACCATATAAACTTCAAAACAGTGTTTCTATGAAAAGGCACATGTACACAAACAACTTGACATCACTCACAATGTTGTAAGATTCTTCAGGTTCTGTAGGAATGAAAGAGATGTACCACCTCGAGGTATGTCACATATAATGTTGCTTAAACAAAAGCAAGTTAATACAGGTAAACCAGAATGAATATAATGCAACCCAAAGCACAATGTTTAACACAAGTGTAATAAAATAATGATGATTATCCTAAAAACAGACACAATATGTATACACGTGCTACAAGCCAGAACTGGAAGACAGAATAGTAATGCTTTACTAAATGAGAGAACACATCACTTTTAAAGTTTTGAGTAAATTGCATACAGAATTAACTGCTTGGATTGGGAAATGAACAAGAAAATATAAAGGATACCCATACGTACAGGCTATTTAATTTAGTCAAATTTGAAATGCTTGAAGCAATTGGACCCTCAAAAGAAGTTCCTTCAAGTTTCTTGCAAATAAAAAGACATTATCTCCCATGTGCATACACATGGAAAGAAAAAAAAATAGAAATCTTCATGTATTAATTTTTCCATAGATATTTTTCTGACTTCAAGTCATCATCTGAGGACAATTATATGTGAGCAAACCAAAAACTGATCAGTACTTCACACATAAGGGATCTCACAAGTCCTGTAGTTGGCTCCAATTTCCAATAACATCCGGTATCTTTCCAGTAAAGTTGTTGCTAGATGCCCAGCTGCAGAACAAACACTAAAGTAAATATTTCTATAGAGATGATAGAGATTTTGTGTTTAAAATTTTAAATGATTATAACTGTCTTGATTTTGTAACTTACATGCAACATAAATGTAGAAGAAACTGACAAAGCTACTTACAATACTCTCATCTTCTTTAATTTGGCAAATGTTGTTGGTATCTCTCCATTGAATCGATTGCTTCGAATGTAGCTATCAGTGAAAGCCACTGGCCTTAATGTTTAGCACTGAATTGATTATTGATTCTAACAGAAGCCTCAAAAAACTACATGAAAGATTTCATAAAGAGAATAAGACTAGCCATAGTGTACACACAGGAAAATGTTTTAGAGGCAATCACTGTTAAGTCAGGCTAAAAGATAAGATAATTTTATCAATGTCCAAGTTCCAACAAGTAACCACAAAGTTGGTCAATGGGTGGTCCCGAGGGTTAGCTCAAGCAGTCATGAGCTAGATGCAAGATCTCTCCCCCGAAGTTGGGGAGGTAAAGGGTTCAACTATCTTGTTCCCCTCAAGAATTTGTGGAGGAGCATGTTGCTATTTACATTTCAAAAAAGGGTGTGGAAACATTGGTGGAGTGTGAAGAAGATGACAAGGATGCAATTGATTGCATGCCTCATGAAGCTGTGATGGAGTCACATGTTACAGTAGTGATTGCTCCCGTGGAGCATGGAAATGAATGTGAGGAGGAAGAAGAGGCTCCATTTGGTTGCATGCTTGAAGAATTGAACTTAGAAATAAATGAAGAAAATACTCCCACAAGACATGGAGAGGAAGAGAAATTCAAGAAGGATGAGCATGCAACAGATTATATGCATAAACATCAATGGGTTGAGTTAGGTTTGGGACCTGTTGCAGTAATGTTTACTCCCTTATTACATGAATATAGAAAAGAGAAGAAAGGAGGAGCCAGGAATGTGAATATCCCCATGAAGATCACCAAAGAAATTCTTGTTATAGAGCTTACAACAGCATACCCACTAGTGAGTGGTGCCAGCAATCACCAAGAACATTTGATACCAGATGCAAATGAGTTGAATGTAGTTGTTCAAAGAGAAATTGCAATGAAGGGAGCTATTATTGCTATGATTGATTGGAGGATGATTCCATTCAAGAGTGGTATTATTCATCAAATGTATTTGATGCCATCATACCTTAGAAGTGGTGTAAATATAAGTTTATTTGAAATATTTGCAAGTATATAAATAAATGTTGTTAGTGCTTGGAAGTTTGGGTCATTGTGTTTGCAAATATATATTACATGTTGTTAATGCTTGAAAGTTTGGGTCATTGTGTTTGCAAATATATATTACATGTTGTTAATGCTTGGAATTTTCGGTCATTGTGTTAATGTTGTCTTTATATCCTTTCAGAACATAATGAAGTGTCTAGGGCAAGTAATGAAGTGCATGGGCAAACATGGACGTGGATGAGGCATTTTTATTTTTGCCGCGAGAATTTTCAAGTGCTTGGGGAAAATATTGAAGTGTATGTGTGTTTTTATCAGCGTTGGGGGAATTTTGAAGTGGCTAAGGAAAGTATTGAAGTGTGCGGGGCGTTTTTCTCATCACTGGGTGAATTTAGAAGTGCATGGGGCAAGTATTGAAGTGCCTTGAGGAAATTTTGAAGTGCTTGGGGAACATATTGAAGTGCATGGGGAGTTTTGATCATCCTTGGGAGAATTTTGAAGTGCCTGGGAAAATATTGAAGTGCTTAGGGTGTTTTTATCATCTTTCAGAGAATTTTGAAGTGCCTGGGGCAAGTATTGAAGTGCATGGGGCATTTTTCTCGTCACTTGGTGAATTTAGAAGTGTATGGGGCGTATCACTAGGTGAATTTAGAAGTGCCTACGGTTGTTGTTTATCAATGTATGGATGCTTCTATAGTGTTGGGACTTTTCAAACAGTGATGGGAAAAGTTATCACTTGCCGAGGTAAATTTGTGCGGATTGAGGCATTTTTGTGATTGCTTGGGTGATTATATCATTGTCGGGTGTTTTTCTCTTTTGCCTAGGGCATCTTTATCGTCATTGGATGAATTTTGAAGTGTCTAGGGAAAGTAATGAAGTGCCTAGGAAAACATGGAAGTGGATGGGGGCGTTATTTATCTTCTCCGCGTGAATTTTGAAATGCCTGGGGAAAATATTGAAGTGTATGGGTGTTTTTATCATCGTTGGGACAATTTGAAGTGGTCGAGGAAAGTATTGAAGTGCGCGGGGCATTTTTCTAATCACTGAGTGAATTTAGAAGTGCATGGGGCAAGTATTGAAGTGCCTTGGGGGGATTTTGAAGTGCTTGGGGAAAATATTGAAGTGCTTGGGGAGTTTTTATCATCCTTGGGATAATTTTGAAGTGCCTCGGAAAATACTGAAGTGCTTAGGGCATTTTTATCTTCTCTGGGAGAATTTTGAAGTGCAAGTGCCCAGGGCAAGTATTGAAGTGCCTGGGGCATTTTTCTCCTCATTGGGTGAATTTAGAAGTGCATGGGGTGTTTTTCTCATCACTAGGTGGATTTAGAAGTGCATGGGGTGTTTTTCTCATCATTGGGTGGATTTAAAAGTGCATGGTGCATTTTTCTCATCATTGGGTAAATTTAGAAGTGGATGGGGGCATTTTTTATCTTCGCTGCGAGAATTATGAAGTGCATGGGGAAAATATTGAAGTGTCTAGGGAAAATATTGAAGTGTCTGAGTGTTTTTATCATCATTTGGAGAATTTTGAAGTGGTCAAGGCAAGTATTGAAGTGCATTGGGCATTTTTATCATCATTGGGTCAACTTAGAAGTGCATGTGGCAAGTATTGAAGTGAATCGTGGGAATTTTGAAGTGCTTTGAGAAAATATTGAAGTGCATGGTGAGTTTTTATCATCCTCGGGAGAATTTACAAGTACTTGGGAAAATATTGAAGTTCTTAGGGCAATTTGATCATCTTTCAGAAAATTTTACATGCCCGGGGCAAGTATTGTAGTGCCTGGGATGTTTTTCTTGTCACTAGGTGAATTTAGAAGTGCATGGGACACTTTTCTCATCACCAGGTGAATTTAGAAGTGCATGGGTAATTTTTCTCCTCACTGCATGAATTTAGAAGTGCTTGGGGTTGTTATTGATCAATGTGTGAATGCTTTTATGGTGTTGGGATGTTTTAAAATAGTGATGGGCAAAGTTATCACTTGCCAGGGCAAATTTGTGTGGATTGAGACATTTGTGTGATTGTCTAGGTGATTATATCATTGTTGGGTATTTTTCTCCCTTGCCTAGGGAAACTATTTAAGTGCATAGGGCATCTTTATTATCATTGGACGAATTTTGAAGTGTCTAGGGCAAGTAATGAAGTGCCTGGGAAATCATGGAAGTGGATGGGAGTGTTTTTATCTTTGCGGGGGGGATTTTGAAGTGCTTGGGGCAAATATTGAAGTGTCTAGGTGTTTTTATCATTGTTGGGAGAATTTTGAAGTGGCTGAGGCAAGTATTGAAGTGCATGGTGTGCTTCTATCATCATTGGGTCAATCTTGAAGTGCATGGGATAAGTATTGAAGTGACTCGAGGGAATTTTGAAGCGCTTGGGGAAACTATTGAAGTGCATGGGGAGTTTTTATCATCCTTGGGAGAATTTAGAAGTTCTTGGGAAAATATTGAAGTGCTTAGGGCATTTTTATCATCTTTGGGAGAATTTTGAAGTGCCCGGGGCAAGTATTGAAGTGTTTGGGGCGTTTTTCTCATCACTCGGTGAATTTAGAAGTGCATGGGGCGTTATTCTCATCACTGGGTGAATTTAGAAGTGCATGGGTTTGTTATTTATCAGTTTATGGATGCTTTTATAGTGTTGGTATGTTTTAAAACAGTGATGGGTGAAGTTATCACTTGCCAAGGAAAATTTGTGTGGATTGAGCCATTTTAAGTATTCATTGACAAATATGCAACTCTCCTACCATTTGACACCAAACAGAAGAAAGTTTGGTGAGAATATTGGTTGGAAGCTTGGAATTGGTCCAAGAACTATCTCTCTATATAAAGGAAGTGGCCCGCTACTAGGATATTCACGTAATTGTATTAGTTTGTTGGCCTGTCAAGATTCATGACCCCACATGTCCATTGGACCATTAAAGGATGAGATAACAAGTACAGTCCCTACTTGCCCTGAATCTAGTTAGTGCAGTCGTGTTTTTTCGACACCTTCTAGTTGTGAGTGGTTAAATATTGCTCGTGAAATGTATAAATAAATCCATCCTCTCCTCATTCATACACTTGTTCATTCGAGAGTCTAGGAGTCAAGAGAGTCAAAAGTTGAGCTTCGGTGTATGCTCTTCTGTCGCACTACCTTAGTAATGTACATAATCAAAAGCTTGAGTTTTATTGGCAAAATATTCGCCAAATTTTTACTATATTTTATAAATCATTGAAAGATTCGCCAAGTTTTTACAATTTTTTATAATTAAGTGAAATATTCGCCAGGATTTTACAATATGTTATAATTTAGTGAAAGATTCACCAAGATTTTACAGCATTATATAATTGAAATGAAATATTCACCAAAAAATTATATATACATATTATATTATTGATAAAATCGCCTTCAAGTTTTCCTATATATCGGGGAGATTCGCCCATTTTTTATACATATAAATTTAGCGGGGGTTCTTAAAATTATCCCTGGAGCATATGCAAAACGAAGCTTGAAAAACATGAAGTTACAAAAATTGGTGTTTTCTACCATAACTCAGTGCGAACCTCAACGTCCGGCTATCTAAAGCTAGTACCAAACCTGCAAGGGCTCCAATTTTTTTTGGATGTAAACAGTTGTATGCGCAAATGCGAGCACGCGTACTTGCGTGCACGCATATATGTGTGCCTGTGTATGTCCGTGCATGCGTTGTTTGACACCCTCATTTATTTTCTTCCTCTCCCTAAACCCCCCCCCCCCCTCTCTTCCTATCCACCCAATCCCCCACTCTCTACTCCTATCCACCCAATCACCCCCCTCTCTTCCAATCCTCCTAATCCCTCCTCCCTCCTTCACCCCTCTCTCCTTAACCAAAAGTATTAGGATATTTAGTCATCCATTTCCATGAATAACACCTAAAGCCATGACATAGGATTTCTTGAGGTTAGCCTTGATTCCAGGTATGAATATGGGTATTTCCATTCTAATGACTTGGATTCTAGGTATTAGTGTTTTGTCCCTATACATGGTTCAGGGATGGAGCCTTGGATTTAATCTCTAAAATAAGAATGTGATCATCCAAGTTCAAGAACAACGCCTTAGTCCACTACACATGCCCTCTGAGGCATATCCTCCGTTATGAGTAGTGATACTAATGATATTAGGAATTTAACCCTTATAATCATTGACATCTAACCCTTATCACCAATATCCCTATAACCCCTACTAATTATAATACCTATCTAGTAATCCTTATAACCCACAAATCCTATAATATATATATATATTATAACACAAAGTCACTAAATCACATGATCCTCTTGTACATATAAATATACATCCTTATCACCATAAATCCATGACCCCTATATCTCAATCCCCAAACCCTTAACCATTATTCCTGAGACATTGCAATCCCTAATCCCTTTTACAACTAACCATTATAACTCTCAGCCCACTAGAATCCTAAACTAGTATATCTCGTATAACTCCTAAATACTAACACATAATGGTATATCCCCCATTCCCTGACACTTAAATATCGCTTAACCCCTATAATCCTAACCTCTAAAGTATCTAGTCAAATAAAAATTAACCCCTAAACCTTATAACTTATATAACCCGTAAATATTAACCCTTCCAATAACTAATGCATGTCAACCTTAAATCCTCACTTGAAACACCTAATCCTTTATAGCATGTATAAATCCTAGCCACTATTATCCATTAATCCCAAGCACCTAAAACACCTAACGCATAGAGTCCCTAACCTATAATCGATATTATCCATACCCCTAACTAGTATAATCCCAAAATGATAACATGAATTATAGCTAAATATTATAACCCTTAATCCCAAATCCCTAACATTTAGCTTCTATAAGCTCTAATACCTGAGAAGCCTTAGCCATAAGCATTTACTAGACATTGACCCAAACAAGCGACAATACTTAACCCTTATAAGCCAATAAATCCAAACCCTTGACTCTTATAACTTGTATCCTCATAAGTCCAATCCCTTATCAATATTAACTCTAATAACACACAATAAGTATAATTCCCAACACACTAAAACTATAAATTACTGAATATTATAGGGAATAACCACCAGAACCCTTAATTCATGTAACTCATAATCACTAACTCTTATAAATCCTTATTATTAATGTACATAACATATCGATTATAACCACCAAACCTTATGATATCTTACCAATATATGCATTATCCCTTGTAATCATTAAGCACTATGACCCTTAACCAATAAAAATATTAATCCTTAAGTATTTATCCATTAAATGAAAATCCAAATAAACCCCAAACCCTATAACCCCTAACCATTATAACCTCTAATCCTCATCAACCCTAAACTCTATCATCAAAAATCCAACCCTTAACCCCTAACCCTTAAAACCTCTAATCCTCATTAACCCTAAACTCTATCATCAAACACTCAACCCTTAAAACCTATAACCCATAGCTAGTATAAACCTAATGACTAATTGATATCATTCATAACCCCTGCAACCCTTAGCCTTTGTCCACCCTACCCTTATCTCCTAATAAATCACCCTTAAAACTTATAACCCTTAACCACTATAACATATATCCCCTATAACAACTACAGAATAAAAAAGACATAATTTCTATATAATGTTCTAGATAAGTGCTATAATCTCTATATAATGTCCTATGACCCTTGAATTGAATAAAAAAGACATTTATCTCATAACCATATCACCTCTAACCCTTCATACAAGTCCCACTTCCATTATGATGTAACCCCTTTTGATTACAACCTTTAAAACCTAAATTTTGTAGCCCCCTAACTCCTCCTAGTAATAATTATAACCCTTAAACATAATATTTGTATCCCCCTAGCCCTTACTAGTAATAATTATAACCCTTAACACCTATCACTTAAAATCACCCAATCCATAAACCTTTCCCTTAATCCCTATAAACCCAAACATTTTTATAACCTATCCCATATAATTGTTTATCCCTTAATTTTATCACTCCTAACGTATAAAATCCATAATCCATAACTATTACAACCATTAACCCATATAAAAAATGACTCATAACCTCTAACCATATTAACCCTTAACAAATAATCCATATAACACTTAACATCTAACTTCAAACCGATAACTCTTGTCTAATATCTTGTACATTTCCCAACTCTCATGGTAACCCACATCACCCTAATCCTTAACTTCCAACCATTATAACCACTAATGTACATTATTCTAACTTTGTAATCTCTATAGCCACTAACAAATATAATACCTATATTTTGAAATATATAACCCCTAACCATCATATTCCTTCTAGATTTGCTCATAATTTACCATTTACTGTTATACCTAATTTGCATAACCATTGTCAACTAACACCTAAACTAAATAATACGTAACCTATTTAACTACTAACCTCGAATCCCTTATTCATACAACCTTATCCCATAATTCCCAACCCTTAAGCAATGTAATCTCTAACTTGAGACCACTATAATCCATAATCCATAAGATCCCTAGTCCTTAATCCCTATCAACATCTACCAAAAACTATAATCTCTTATCTTTATATCCCATGACCCCCATCAAACTTAACAAGTAACTGTTAAAAAGACATAAACCAAATAATCATTCACCATATCACCCCTAACCTCCCATCGCATACCTCTAATAACATAACCATTTATCCCTATAACTTTTATCACCTATTAACTTAAAACCTTACAATGTAACCCCAAACCCGAAATTGTTACTATGTTTTAAACAGATAACCCCTGACGTGTTACTGCCACCACCATTAACCCATATTTTGGATAAAATATAATGATTATAAATCCTCATCGTTAGCCACCATAAATTCATAACTAGCAACCAATATTGTGTAGAACCATTTAAGCCCTAGAAACCCTATCACCCTGAACCTTAACCCATAACCTCTAACATATATACCTATTAAATCCATATTGTCATCACCCTTAGAGTCTATCAAATATAAACTCCAAAAACTATAACCTTAAAATATTTACCTATAAGCCTTATCCCATAACCATTATAACCCTAACTCCTATAACCTAACTCCTATGCCCTCTAACCCTTAACATTGAAAACTCACCATATCACCTTAAAGATCTCATCTCATACCGCTAACCAATGACCTCTATAACCTCTAGCCTTCATTTAACTTAAAAATTGCCTTGCTACCCCTATCGCTAAATTGCTATCACATCTAACACCTATTATGTTACGCCCACCCCCCTTAACCCATATTATGTATAAATTGTAATTAGTAGAACCCCTCACCCCTCACCCCTATCCACAATAACCCATAATTCACGTAACCATTTGACCCATAAATCTTATCACCCTAAATTCTATCCCATAACCCCAAATCCTTATAACCCCTAACCTGTAAAAATATTAACTCCTTACCCCTATAACCCTTAAAGACTATCAATTTTGAACACAAAAATATATAACCTTTAACCCCATAACCTTAATAACTATTAATGTACAATCCTTATAACCCTAACCCCTACCACCTTTATCCCATATATGCCCTAACCCTTATAACCCCTTATATATTTCTAACTAATAAGCCCTATAATTCATAAAATATTAACATCAACCAACACAACCCCAAAATGGTAACCTAGATAATCCCTAACAAATATACACCATGTA
Organism: Larix kaempferi; assembly: GCA_027924585.1. Taxonomy (NCBI): domain Eukaryota; kingdom Viridiplantae; phylum Streptophyta; class Pinopsida; order Pinales; family Pinaceae; genus Larix; species Larix kaempferi. The sequence continues at coordinate 5,502,666 of BSBM01000459.1, read as the reverse complement.
ACCGTGTCACCCATAAACATTGAACTACAATATTCAAATCCTAACCTATATATCAACTAATTGTTATTGGACCAAAATGATAACAAATAATAAATAGAATCCTTAAACAAAATCCTTATAAACACTATCACATTTAAACCTTGATCCTCATCATCCTTGACCCATAATAAATAACCAAGAAACCCTTAACTCTAACACAAATAAGACCTAACCCTAAATTCTTGAACAATAAAACCCCTCCTAACCATAAAACTTATAATCCCCATCCCCCACGAGCCCTTATGAACCCTAAGTTATCTATAGTGAAATCATTGTTATAACCTTTACTTGTATGGACTTTATAAGAATTTAGTAGTGATAACCCCAAACACCTTAACCCTTAAATCCTAGTTAACCCAAAACACCTTAACCCCCTAACCCACAAGCTCTAAATCCCCAAACCCCTAAACACCTAAGAACATAAGCACTTGGGGATTATTGTTTAGAAGAGGGATTAAATGCCTTTAGGTGTGAGGGGATATAGGTATAAACGGGAAAATAGAGATTGATCGGGCAATAAATGCACTAAACATTACTCACCGAACAAAGAATTTTGTTACAAAGGTGTGCACCTCTGTTGAACATTAAAATTTGCAAATGACCCGCGCTCTTGGGCCAACATTTTTTGCGCTCAGATCACAATTTTTTCGCTCTTCTCGCACACAACTCAATAGTCACTTTCATTTTTGATTGAATTCACACACCTTTTGGATTTTATTTGACAATTTGGGTTGAATACATACCAATTGGACTCTATTTGGCTCTTTGGATTGAATACACAACAATTGGACTCTATTTGGATCGTTGGATTGAATTCTCATGCTACTTGTACACACTTGAACTCTTCTTACATATAGTGGATAAATCAAAAGACCTTTCTACATTGCAAGCAAAGAGAAATCCTTAAGTTATGGTGACATTTTTTCCTGATGAATTGTATTTTAGTCTTCATTCACTTTGTTTGAATTGTATGTACTTTAGTTTTTCCTCGTGAATTGTATGATAAATGTATTTTAGCCTTCTTAAGCTTCAAAATAGACAATAAAAAACATCTTACCACAAAAAAACTACAACATGAACCAAGCAATGCTTTCAACCTTTCATAAAGATAACCAAAAACACTTACTTGCATCACCACCAATAACCTTTCATAATCACATAACTCCATCCAATACACAAACATTTGTTGAATTCTTCATGATTTCACTACAACAACTCACACAAACACCAAAAGGTTCAAATTATTAATCTTCAGGGGTGATTTTCCCTCATCCAAAACATGAAAATGAAGTGAGTAGGAGCTTTTCCTTTTGTAGGAAATATGCTCCTACTAACACCCCATACCACCATCCAATACCATCTACTAACACAAACTACTGTCAAAAAACCATGTGGTAAGTGCCAAGCTACCAAAATGAGGATCATTGTACATTGTTTCAAGATGATAAGAAAACATTTAAAACTGAGGTCTTACAGGTGATGTTGTTATATCTAGGGCAATCTCAATAGATTTTAAGATTATAAGAAAAGATTCTCACTAGATGTTGTTGTACATTATTTCAAGATGATAAGAAAAAATTTCAAATTGAGGTCCTAGAGGTGATGTTGTTGTTATTTCTAGGGAATTCTCTAACCCAACATATCACAAGAATTTGGAGCAAACAACATGGGTTCTCTAGAAAAACAACCCTCTATACTATGTGAAGGAGAGAACCACCAAAATCATACATCGTAGGGTTAAATTAATTGCAAATTACAAAACCACAACAAAAGCACTCACATTTAAAGAAATTTTGACTATGTGGCTAAGAATGCATGCCCTAATGAATTAGTTAAGTTTGGAGACCCAAGGGATGATCATCAACTAACTAATATCCCAATAGCACTTAGCAAGAGAGGCACCCAAGTGGGTTGGCCGATGTCTGCTACATGAAGGAGGGGGAGGGCGCCAACACCCCCCACCTGAGCCAGCGCCCAACACATACGACAAGCACTAGATGGTCGGGGATCGTTAGAAGTTGTCGTCATATGCAATTTCCACACACACATGTAGAGAATACAGTATGTTGGTTACGGAGCCTAATCTTCTTTTTTTCAGAAGTCATGTTTCAACCGTGTTAGGATCCCTGCCTAGGATGGGGTGGTTTGGGGGGGATTTCTGCCCAATATAGCTACCATGGGGGGTCCAGGGGGAAAGCGACTACATTTAAAAATCCCCCACTCGTGGGGGTGAGGGGGAAGCGCCTCCATAGTGAAAATTCTAGAAACAAATGCCTTGTAAAACGTTGTAATTTAATAGTCATGACTTGGTCAATAATGGGAGATTTACGAGCCCATGGTAATGGGTGCTCCATAGTGTTTTCCCATGGTAATCCCTATTTAAAAGGAAAGAATTGTAATATAGTTGTTCTTTTGTAGCATTGTAAAAATCTCTATGATTGTGTAAGAGAGACTATGAAAGAGTGAAGAGGAAGTTGCAGTGGATGTGTTGAAGGTTGTATCCCTTCATTTGTTGGATGGTCTAATAATAAGGATGGGAAATTTCTATGTGGACATATCCCATCTTGGGTGAACCATGTTATATTGGTGTCTCTATTGTATTGTGTTTATGTGATTTATATTTGCATCTTGTTTATTGTTATTGCTTCGTGATCCTGTTTTTCTAACACAATACATACACAAGAAAAACATCTACTATAGCTAAAAAAGTGACCAATGAAGTACAAATGTGAAATGAGGACCCTACTTTGGTAATAGACATAAAACGGGAAACCACAACCACACATTTAGGCAATAGTGAGGTTGCACTCAAAATGAGGGAATTCACCACACTACAAGCCTATGTGACTAAGATGGATAGGAGGAAATTGATTCCAACCTAGGTTGGGTTGTGCATTGGTGAAACATTATTAAATCCCACATCAATATTGGATTGAATAAGTGTATGATCGATATGAGTAACACAAGATCTATGCATGTACACACTAATGGGATGTTGAGAGAAAAAAGAATCTTTGCTGCACCACTTCGATCATTTTTTGTGATAGTTACAATGGCCTCATGCCACCTTCTTTCTTGCACTACAACAATTACCCCTTTAGGGGCAGTTTTGACTTGAGGTGGTCTTGGTAAAACTGCCCCAAATTTTTTTTGGGGGATTTAGGGGCGTATCTTAAAAACTGCCTCCAAAAGTTTTCAAAATTTGACCTTTAGGGGGGGGTCTTTCAAAAACCGTTCCCAAAAGTCAAATTCTCAGGATTTTTGGAGGCAGTTTTTTAAATACCCCCCCCCCCAAAAAAAAGGTGTTTTTGAAGGTGGTTATTTAGAAGCCCCCCCCTAAATTCCAATTCTCAAGACTTTTGGCAGTGGTTCTAAGAAGACCCCCTCCAAAGGTTTTTTTGAAGGCGGTTATTGAAACCCCCCCCAAAAAGTCATGAGAATTCTCATGACTTTTTTGGCAGGGGGTTTAAATAACCGCATTCAAAAACACCTTTAAGGGGGGTCGTTTTAGAACCTCCCCCAAAAATCATGAGAATTCTCATGACGTTTAGGGGGTTTTTAAATGACCGCCTTCAAAAACACCTTTAAGGGGGGGTTTAAATAATTGTCTTCAAAAACACCTTTAGGGGGTCTTTTTAGAACCTCTCCCAAAAGTCCTCATTGTTAATTTCTTGGTTGATATTTCATGTAGTGAAGAAATTACTTACTTGATAGATTATATCGACTATGAACAAATTACTTGGTAATTACTAACACATATTACTAATTTTTGCATTGTATACAAAGAAGGCATTGAGTACTTTGAACTTAATGGATAAATAACTCAAGTGGTTGAGTGCTTTGATATTCATTCATGAGGGAGGGATGAGAAATTCCAAATGTTTTTTGGCTGAATGCGCTATCTCAAGTGTTTGAGTGCTTTGAACTTAATGTAGGTCGTGCTTGAGTGGTTGAGTGCTTTGAGCTTCAAGCATGAGGTTGGGATGAGATGTTTCAAACAAGTTTGAGCCCGATAGGTTAGCTATAATGGTTGATTGCTTTGAGCTTCATCGACAGAGTAAGTTATTCTTATAACAAATAGGTACTCCTTCTAGTCACATGTTTAGCAAGATTTTGAGAAATAGAGTGAAATTTTCTGCAAGATTAGACACACTAGTACAAAATGAGAAATTAATGACTAAAAAAATTACTAAAATTCAACTATAAATGACAATTTTTGAGCCAGTGACTAATAGTATCCAATTTCCATTATATTATCTCTAGTCATATTTCACTAGTCATTAATTGGTTGACTTATTAGTCATTGATTTAGTCAGTGATAGTCACTGATTAAGTCATTGATTTAGTCGTTGATACTCATTGATTTAGTCATTGATACTCACTGATTCAGTCATTGATTGTCACAATTAATGACCAAATATACGACTAAATAAAATACTAGACGATAACATATTAATGAATAAGCTAAATACAACTAAACGTTAGTCGCGTTATAAGATACTGGAAATTATCTACTAATAGTAGTATATATGCAAATTTAGTTGTTTTCTTAGTCACTAATTTATGATAGGGTACGAAGGAATCAAACCACCAATCTCCTGCCTATAATTAGGCAGGTGCTCTACCATTGAGCTAGCAACCTTTAAGAAGTTGTTATTGCTTGACAATGATGATATTCAAACAAATTTTGCATGGGAACAAAATGAATGTCAAACATATTCAAGAATAATGCTTCAAGTACTAAAAGAATTCGAACATATAACAGTTCAACTGTGACAGTGATGAAAATTCAAAGAAGAATGATCTTACAAACTACGCATCAGTACAATAATCCATGGATGTACAAATTATTAGGAACAAAAGCAACCTGCTTCCCTTCACAGATAGAAAAGAATAGAAGATCCAACTTGCAATAAATTTGTTTTAATTGTCTATCAATTGTTGATCTCTCGATAACTAGAGACGTTTGCCTATCTGAGATCCAAAATAAATACAATTATCTTCAACTTCACTTCTTCAAAACCAGTTGCAGTAAAAATTATTCTAGGAATTCTATTATGAGCAACATGCACTTTTTTGAACAACAGGCTGCCCTTTCATTTGTATAATAACAGGTCTTCTGCTATTCATGGCAGGCTGACTTACCATCCTGCAATACAAAATAAATGGAGTTAAGTCAATAGTATTTCATAGAAAATAGAAAATATAATCTCCTTAAAAGCAAGATGTCACAATGAGGACTATATCTAGGACGCTCTATTCTGGAGTATAGGGGAAGTCATTTTGTAGAAAACCCTTTTTCAAGGCTACGCTACATCTTAGGAAAGAATTCCATGTAAAAAGAGAAACATATCAGTCTCTCTATGGTTCAACAATTTCGTGAAAACAAGGTTTTGCTTGATAAATATGCTTAAGATGGTGGCAATATTTTAAATCCTGGAGCCTCAACAAAATTGTTACGAAGATGGGTTAGTGATGCGAATGCATGCAACCCAGAAATTACAAATGTTCAGGCCCAGGAAAAAGCTTAACTGAAAATGGAATTATCATTGGCACTGTTGACTCTAAGAAATTGTTTAGAAACAACAAATAAAGTGTGTGATATAGTTCTTTGATGTCATGGATCAAATGCAATCAATGAGAGGTTAATCAAATTTGATATTTAAATTTTTGATGTTAAAATATCTTAGTCACTCGAACAGGGACAAGTCATATGGTAATGCCGCCACAAGTAAAGAGGAATATCCTCCAGGATATTTTGCTGGTAATATCAGAACTGAAACAAGACCTATTCTCTATTGTTCTGGTTGTGTTGTAATATAAATTATATAGCAATGAGTAGAATTCATAGTTCCAAAACTGTAAATAAGACCCGTGACAAAATTATTCCTAGCAAGTTGCTTACAACAGATTACCGAGACAATGTACCTATAGACAAACAAAAGCATCTAGTCGACAGCTGCATACAACAACAGAAAGATGTAGAAAATAGTGGCATATGATACATTCTGGATCCTATAGAAATATGTTTCAACCAAATACAATGAGATCAATTTTTGTTATAAAAATAAACATGCAACCAATTTAAAAAAGAGACTAAGAAACTCATCCCAACAAGCAAGATCTGAAAATAATTTTTTAAAAATGTACCTCTTCAATGCCACCAACATGCTCATGATGCTTTGGAGAATTCATTCTAGATCCTCTCACAACACCCTTTCTCCAAAGTTGTTCTCTATGAATACGCTCAGTATTAATTACACGAAGAAGCTCTTTCTTTAAAATGGGCAATGCCTCTTTACTGCAACCACTTTGTAGAAACCAACACATTTTCTAAATTAAATACTTCCAACAAAGACATTGAAAGACATTATTAACAATGTTGATGTTTGTAAAACTTATTTTTCCATTTATAAAAAAAATCCTAAGAGATTATGTTCTAGTTGTTACACCGCATATTGTACAAGGTTTCACATTGTGATTTCCAGCACTGTGGGAGTTTTCAGCTAGCACCTTTGGAGCATTGGATGGACTTGAGGGCATACATTTTCATGAGGCCTATTCTCTTCTTCATGATGGATTATTTGATGGAAGACGCATGAAGTTTTTCCAGCTTTAAAAAATATGTAATTTATAGTTCAAGCTTTCTCTGGAATGTATATGCAGTTCCTCTTCCAATGAGTGCCTCATGAGAAATCGAATTATCCCTAAGTATCTTCATGTCACATAAATAGATACTCACATCAAGAAATAAAAAATGAAGTTAAACTTGGACTATCTCCTAATCCTGGAATCCAAACATAAGAGAATGACTTTCCTGGTTAAATATATAAATGGCCTTATCATAATTACCATCATTAACTCGTAGATAACAACATTGGTTTTGTTCAATAAAACCACAAAATGTGAAAAATCTGCTCTAGGGCTCTGAAATGCTAAAACAAGTTCTGAAATTAAGAGAGACCATATATATATAAGATATAACTCTGATTGTAAAATCCTACAACAAAAGGAGAGCTTGACAAACATGCTGAAAAGTACATTAACATAATACATTGTTACAATGGAATGAATGGCATGAAGCATGGTGTCATACATGAACAACTCTCTCTTTATAGAAGTGGTAAGAGAAGTACATATCCAAAGGATCAACATATAACAATTAGATGACTAATCTAGCAAGAGAGAAGCCTCAACAACATTCTCAACTTGATCATTTGCAATTAAATCTCTTTGTGCTCTCTAAATCTGATTCAACTACCTTCCTCAATTAGAAGAAAGAATTCTCAACTTCATCATTTGCAATTAACCTATTTGTGTTCTCTAAATATGGTTAAGCCACCTTCCTCAATTATAGCGAATCATTTTCAACTTAGGCATTGGAAATCAATCACTATGTTCTATATTGCTACATTCAATTTTGTGCTCTGTGATGTACCTGCAATAATTAATTAATGCAAATACACTAGATATCAGAAATAATAGAACAGAATCGCTTTTATATTGATCACGGGCCACTTCGAGGGGGCAACCTCCTTTGAGCAAGCTCAATACAATTAACTTCACGGTGCCTTCAATGACCTCAACACACACTTATATACTAAGTCTATGCCCAATACTATGAGTCAAAACCATGGGACATATAATACTACGGGACGACTTACAAAGCATATGCGTCCAATACTATGGGTCAATACTATGGGCTAATATAAACTACGGATCAACAAATACTACGGGACGACTTACAAAGCATATGCGTCCAACAACAATATACTAACATAGTAAAGAGAAGGGTTAACATGGGTTCCTAACATCCCCTCTCCCTTAGAGAAAGCTTTGTCCTCAAAGCTTTGGTTGGAGAAATTGCTGCAGAATCTGAAGGAGTGGTTCCCCGGTAGCATCCTCGGTTTGCATTTCGGGCCACTAACGCCTTTGGAGTGTCAAGGAGGATTGCTTGGAAGGCTGTAGATGAAGAAGAACCCTGTCAGCTACGTGGAAAATGCGCTCAGAACGGTGCTGATCGGCTTGTTGTTTTAGGCGAATTCTGGCCATGTGAAGATTGTCCTGCAGAATGAGAAGAATCTGATCGCGGTTTCGAAGAACCGAGTCAATTTCCTGAACTGGAGAGCTGCTAATGGTGTATGGAAGAAGAACAGGCGGTGTTTTTCCATAGACTGCTTCATATGGTGTCCTTTGAGATGTGGTATTGTACCACCAGAGCGCTGCTAAGAAATCCATAGAAATAGTTGGCCAAAGCTGTGTAGGGATGGGCACAGGTTTGAGCAATCCCGAAAGGAGTGTCGTTTCCCCCTTGTTGACTTGGAAAGTATCATCATCAGCCACCATCTGTTGAATTGTCATTTTTAGTCCCGACCAGAAGAAGTTACATTGTTCCCGGTCATACATTTTGCAGAACCCAGAGTGCCCTGTTAATGAAGAAGCATGGAGTTCATAGAAGAGATAGCCCTGTTGAACATATTGCAACCAATTTGGAACAAGCAGGGAAAGAGCTGTAAGAGAAACTGGGTCATCAATTGTGCGAGAAGGAGCATCTTCCACCATATTGTCCTTACCCTTCTTGTAAGTGATCACATAGGGACAACCCATGAGTTGGATAACCCATTGCAGGTGTGTTGGGGAGGAGACCCATTGTTCCAAAAAAAGTTCCAGACTCAGGAGATCAGTCTTGATGCAGAAATAATTCCCTAATAGGTATGGCTGCCACTTTTGTACTGCATGCAAAATAGCCATCATTTCCTGCTGAGAGGTAGATGTGGCTACATTCTTACCGGAAAGGTCTCTTGAAGGCAACAAGCGCATTGGTTCAGCAAAGATACCTACATATCTATCCAAGGAAGTAGTGGAGACTGTTGATGGGTGCATCTGAATGGAATTGAGCTGAGCGATGACACCATGTGAATTCTTCTTAAGGATTTTTTCCAGGCGATGTGAACTGATGATGCAGAGAGACCCTGGTTGTAAGCCCATAAATTTGTGTTGTGCCCCATTGACTTTGAATTGCATCCAAATTTCTGCAAAATCCCATAAGATGGGGCCAAGTGTGCGTAACCATTGAACGCCCAAAACCACATCACATCCGCCTAAGGACAAGACAAACATGTCAGAGCATAGGTTATAATCTTCCATAGAGATACGCACATTGTGACACTTCCCCTTGCAAGGTAAGGTATCCCCATTGGCAACCATGACTTCAAAGTTGGAGCAAGGATGGACAAAACAATCAGCCTGTTTGGCAATTCGAGGGTCAATGAAGTTATGAGTGCTACCAGAATCAATGAGGATGGTAAGAGGGAGCTTCTTGAAGTATCCCCTGACTTGCATTGTTTGTGGGGTGGTGACTCTGGTTACAGCATGGAGAGAGATCTCGGGTGGGTCGTCCTGAGATGGGGTGTCAACAGGCAGGTGTTGAATGTCGACCTGATCATCTACTGTATCTGTAGCTTCTTCACCAAGTTCTAAGGCAGGCAGAGAATCCACATCCAAGAGATAGAGCTTTTGTTGAACACATCTATGTCCCTGAGTGAATTTCTCATCACAATTATAGCAAAGCCCTTTTTCCCGGCGTGCCTGCATTTCTATTTCAGACAAATGCTTGATAGGAGTTGGTTGAGGAGCAGGCGTGATGGGAGATCGTTGGGAACCCATATTTCTGAAGGGAACAAAGGTGGGTTTGGAGCGTTGTTGAGCTGCGATCTTGTCCTCAGCCAGCTTAGCCAACCCTAGGACTTCCATCATTGTGTTGGGACAAAACATTTTGACCTCTGAGCGGATTTCATCCTTGAGACCACTGGTAAAACAATTCCTGTAGAATTCATCAGACAATCCTTCTGTGTGATTGGCCAGTTTCTCAAATTCCATCTGATACTCTCTCACTGTGCCAGTTTGGTGAAGTTTAGTGAGTGCTCCTGTGAAGTCGTCAAAAGCACTAAGACCAAATCGTGGCAAAATGAGTTGGCAAAAATCTATCCAGTTTGGCTCGGGATGAGCTTTGATGTACCAACGGTACCATTGAAGGGCTTCCTGTTCCAAATGAAAGGATGCAAGTGGAACTTTCTGAACATCAAAAGTATTATGCAGACTGAAATATTGTTCTGCTCGGTATATCCATCCAGTCGGATCAGTACCATTGAAGCGAGGAAAATCAAGCTTCGGCCCACGAAAATTGCTAGAAGCAGAGAACCCGGTGGCTGCAAAAGATTCTGGCTGTCTGGTATTGTTCATGGCTGAATGCTGAAGATGGAGGCTGAGAAATTTTTCATCCAGATCTTGGAGTTTGGTTTGGATGGCTGCAAGTGCTTCCTCCATGGTGTGTGCTCCTGCACGGGTGACAACCATAACCCGTTTTTTTTTTTTTTTTTTTTTTTTTTTTGGACTGGAGCGGCTACGGCTCGAATTTCTTTTTTATACAAACTGGAGCGGCTACGGCTCGGAACGAATCTGGAACAACGCCGAACGGCTGGATCTGGAACGGCTTGCAAAATGGATCTGAAACGGCGCAGCAGTGATCGACAATAGTTCAGCTGAAAGTAGATATGGACCCCAGGTATGTGCGGCTTCCTAACAGTTCAGGGGTTTCACTCGGCCACCAATGCTGTCTGACGGCTTGCGTATTGGGGTAGTACCCCTCACTCCACGGCTCAGGTAAAACTGATAACTGCTTTGCCACAAACGACAGCTCTTGGTTTACCTCACGGGTGGGAACTAGTCAATCAGGTAGGGGTCGTTGCCCTTTTCGCTGGCAGGTCCTCTCAATGGGCCAGCTACTTCGGGGTTCCTGTGGTACTTCTCACAATGAGTTTTAGGGCTTATGCCCAAGTACTTCCCACAGTTAAGCGGATAGGGATTATTCCCAAATCCGAACCTGCAACAGAAGAAATTCCAGCCAATGTTCAAAAACCAGATCTATATTGCTCAGAATCGCTATTATAGCATGTTTCCGGAACTGGAACAACCACTCTGCTTCTACCCATGAAAGCGGAATAGAAATCTGGGCACTCGGTCAAAAGATTTTCTTGCCGCAATTTCCGCGGCCGTCACCGAAATTCTGAAAAATTGCTGATTTTAAATCCGCGATATCTCCACTTTTAGAACTCCAAATGAGATGATTTTTTTTTTGAAAATGCGTATTTTTGAAAGAGGAATTCAGATATGCAATCAGTTTCTTCTGATTTTGTGCAAAAAGTTTCAGAAATTGATCTGAAAGTCGCCGCCCAAAAAAAGAAAAAAAAAAAATTTCCCACTTGTGCCAAGGAAAGTGCTCTGATACCAGATGTGATGTACCTGCAATAATTAATTAATGCAAATACACTAGATATTAGAAATAATAGAACAGAATCGCTTTTATATTGATCACGGGCCACTTCGAGGGGGCAACCTCCTTTGAGCAAGCTCAATACAATTAACTTCACGGTGCCTTCAATGACCTCAACACACACTTATATACTAAGTCTATGCCCAATACTATGAGTCAAAACCATGGGACATATAATACTACGGAACGACTTACAAAGCATATGCGTCCAATACTATGGGTCAATACTATGGGCTAATATAAACTACGGATCAACAAATACTACGGGACGACTTACAAAGCATATGCGTCCAACAACAATATACTAACATAGTAAAGAGAAGGGTTAACATGGGTTCCTAACATGCTCTAAATTAGACTTCCCGAAAACAATAAAAGCAACGAAACTCACATTAATCAGCAGATTAATTTATATGTTACCATCCTCACAATATTATAAAATCATCACCAGATATAGTTGTTCATATATTTAATAAACACTCATCGGATTTATATGCACATAAGGAGAGCAAAACCTCACCTGAAATCCAATCAGGACATAACTTGCAGAACCTGGAGCACAAGGAATACTTACAAAATTTTCAGAAATTTTGAAATAAGGTCCTCTAATTCATCAAAATACATCCCAAAGAGTGTACATGGCATTATTTCCACTTCATATGCATTAGGTTTCATATGTTGGAATATATGGATAAGAAGAAATAGCAGGATATTCAAAAGAAAGGGTAGATCAAACACTTAAATCTAGATGAGAATACAGATGTCCAATGGTCTTCAATGTGTTAAGAAATCCTCCTCTCAAACTTCCTTCAAGGTGTTAAGTAATCATCCTCTCAAACTTCAAACTTCCATGATTGTATGGAGGTGAAAATTGGGAATTCCTTTATATAGGAAGAATAAACTCTACCCAAGGTTAATATTTGTCCAAGAACAATCCAAGACTATGAGATCTACATTCAATCCATCCAAATTTATCAATCCCTTGTGAAGGAAGGAGGCCTTTTAGATGGTTCTTGATCCTTCTAAAGTTCTAACATGAAGAATAAGTCCATAATTTTGAATAATTTTTATATATCCACACTTTGGACATGTCAATGGTGTAACAAGTAAAATTTCATTAGCTTATATGCCTATTGGATATCTCTAATAAATCATAAGAAAATTATGATACTAGAAAAAGAATGGATTAATGAGAAATGACCTTAAAATATGAAATGGGACTTATTGATTGTGCTCAATCCATGCCATAATAATTGGAATTGGATGATGTTGATGGAAAGTGGAGACAGTATTTTCATACCCAGTAGAAGAGGAATTGTAAGGAAAGGGAATGATTTGTATATTTCCACATTTGTGATTGGGTACAAATGATAACAATAAATACACATTGTGCTGGACATTTTCTCAATTCCCTTAGTGTAACTATTCATAATTCCCGTTATCTTCATACTTTCCCCTATTGAATAAGGAAAAATATTTAGGTGATAGTTTTCAACCATATATGCATCATATGATCAAGGCTAAAAGAAGAAAAAACAATTTAGGGAAAAACAATAACAAAATTTTACTGTCTGACCTAAGATGATAGTTGGCTTTAACCATCTTCTCCATGGAATTTTGTTAATATGAGTGGTTCTTTAAGCATTTATTATAATCTTGTAGGATGGAAACAAGACAAGAACTTGTTATTCATGAGTCATGAGATGAAAGACCTCTCTAACAGCTCAATAAGAAGTTTGCTAAAGCTCTAACCTTGACTCTTGATACCAAGAAGTACTTTTTGTTCTTTGTGGAGAATATAAATTTTTGGACAACCACTACTTGCTTGTAAATAAATTCATACTCAGACTATTATCTGCCAAGTTTACCTTTCAATTTCTCTAGTATACAAGTTAATGTTCCATTCAAATAATTGGGAAATATATGAAAGCAGTCTAATGCCTTAACGCCACTTCAAAATTTTAGATAAGCTTGTCTGTCACCTCTAGTGATAAAAATTCAAAACTGATTTTGCAGGAAAATTAATGTGAATTCTCTATCTAGTTATGCCCATTCAGAACCTTAAGTTTTTACAAATGGGTTGTAGGTAAAAAATCACATAAAGATGAGCATATGCAAGGCCGTGAGATAACAATCATTTACAAAAAGAGAGGGAAACATAAATTCCAAAAGAAGTTAGAATAATGGCTACCTTCAATTAGGAGCCCTAAGTCTGCATGAGTCTATTTCATGTTTCTTGCTTGATATGCTTAAATGATCAGGGGTGTCCTCCATGTGGCGATTCAATGAGAAGTGGCTGCTCATCCATCTCCTACTGCTCTTCCAATAGAGATACACACAATAAAGAGACATACCCATAGGGCCACATACAACACAGACACAGAGCTATACCCATATACAACACTTAACTTCACACTATACAGAAACATAGATATAGAGACATACCCACTTACAACACCCAACTTAAACATTGTAGAGACATATCCAAACACAACACAGAGATACAGAGGAGCATACAAAGAATTAAACTACACAGACATATAGAGAAGCATACAACTGAGTAATACAGAGGAGGAAGACGAGAAATCACATTCCAGGAATAGTGTGGGTGAAGGTTGTTCCATTGAAAAAGAAAATACATAAATTTGGAAAAATTATGATGAAGAACATGCAACATCAGATCATTGTGGTGGAAACACAAAATGTGAGCAACTTGAGCTCTCTGATTTTTCGATTATTAAATATTTAATTGGTGGATCTGTATCTTCTTGTATGGGTAATATGGAGGATCAAGACTACACACAATAGTGTGCACACATTCTTACCTTAAGGCAAGTTGTTACTCAAAAGACCCTTGAAGAAAACTCCTCTAAGCCAAAGTTCAAGGAAGTGGGAACAAACTTTTTTGAAGACGCTAGTAGTCAACCACTCAAGGGTGGTTTTGGAACTCATTAGAACTAAAGGTTGCATCCCACTATCCCAAGGATGTTCTCGCAGCTGCACATGGTATGTTAGCGAATGCTTCAAGGAAAAAAAAGCACAACCCATTTTTGCAGATTTCACCTGAACATGTCCCAAAGTTTATCCTTTATGGGAGTTCTTTAGATATGTTTAAGTCACACAGGATTTACTCTAATCTCATTGCTGCAAATGTAGTGCCTGTCAAATTAATTTACCAGTCATGTTACCAATCCCTTCTAGCCACTTTGTAATTTTGAGCATCATGGGAAATACAATAATATGAATTTTGAAACCTAGAACCTTCTAACTGGACACAACAGTTATAAAACACTTTAAATCAGCAATAGTTAATTGCTTTCAGGAATCAAACTCAGTAGTAGTTCACACTTTCTAGGATCCTTCCCATAATAAAACAATTGGAAATGAAACTAGACTTTCATGGAATGTTGAACTTGATTCCTTGTGTGTTTCTTAAATGAATGCAGATTTGAAAAATTAGGCATTCAAATTAAAGGATAATCACATACATGGCATCCTTGGAGCCTCATTTAAATCTTCATCAAACATAAGATGGCAACTACATGTTTTACAAAGTAGAAAGATTCACAAGTCCTCGTAAATGGAGGTAAAATTGGGGATCATCATTGAAAACTCATTCCATTACCATTTCATCTGTGACACAATCTCTTTTATGGCATTCGATCATAATACCAAGAGCCTCATAGTTCTAACAGGTTACTTCTATGAAAAAAACCCAAATAGACAAGCAAATCCATAATTATAAAGGGATTAATTGTGACTTCAATCACTAATTTCAGGGCCAAAAAATGAAAACAGAGGCATAAATGAAGACAAAGAGAACTGTGAAGAACCTGCAACAATTAATTAATGAAAATACATGAGATAGTAGAAATAACAGAACTTAGAATCACTTTTATTGATCGCAAGCCACTTCGAGGGGTCAACCTCCTTTGAGCAAGCTCAATACAAATAACTTCACGGTGCCTTCATAGGCCTCAACACACACTTATATACTAAGTCTAGGCACCAATACTATGGGTCAAAACCATGGGCCAATACAAACTATGGATCAACAATACTACGGGCGACTTACAAAGCATATGTGCCAAACAACAATAACACAAACTATGGATCAACAAATACTATGGGATGACTTACAAAGCATATGTGTCCAACAACAATATACTAACAAAGTAAATACATGGGTTCCTAAGATCCCCTCCCCCTTAGAAAAAGATTTGTCCTCAAAGCTTTAGATGTGGAAATTGTTGTTGAATCTAAAGGAGTGATTCCCATGTAGCATCCTCTAGTTGCATGTCGTGCCACTGAATTAAGACCTCTGTGATAGAGCGAGAGAGAAGCTGATGAGTGCGCTTATTGAGGACGGCCTCCAGCTCCAACAGGATGGATCATTCATTATCCAGTTTGGGTAAAATAGTTTGTCCTCTGATGTTGGTGCCAAGAAATTTCTTCAGACAAGAGACATGAAATACTGGATGAATGTAGGAAGAAGGAGGCAGTTCCAATTGATAAGAAATAGACCCAATCTTCTGAATAATCTGAGGATTGCTTGTACGGCTGGAGATGAAGAAAAACCATATCTCCTGCTTGAAAAGTGCGTTCGGAATAGTGCTGATCGGCTTGTTGCTCAATGCAATTTCTTGCCATGTGAAGATTGTCCCACAAAATGCGAAGAATCTGATTGCGGTTGCGAAGGACTATGTCAACTTCCTGAACCGGTGAACTGTTGGGGGTGTATGGAAGAAGAACTGGCAGTTCCTGACCATGGACTGCTTCATATGTGGTCATTTTAGAGCCAGTGTGGTAAGAAGTATTGTACCACCATTCAGCGAGAGGGAGCCACTTTGCCCACTGATGTTGTTGTTCAGAAGTGAAGCAACAAAGATAAGTTTCCAAGCATTTATTGTTAATTTCAGTCTGACCATCTATTTGGGGGTGATACCCTGAACTCATATTTAGTTTGGTGCTAGTCTGGCGAAATAGTTCTGTCCAAAAATGACTAGTGAAAGTCGCATCACGATCCGAGACAATGGAAGAAGGGATGCCATGAAGATGAAAGATCTAGTCCAGGAAAATTTGAGTGACTGAGGAGGCTGTAGAGGGATGGATGAGAGCACAAAAATGACTATATTTGGAGAGGCGATCAACCACAACCAAAATTATTGTCTTCCCTCCAGACTTAGGGAGCCCTTCAATGAAATCCATAGAAATATCTATCCAAATCCATGTAGGTATGGGAAAGGGTTCGAGCAATCCAAGAATGAGTGTCGTTTCACCCTTATTGTGCTGGCAGGTATCACATTCAGCCACCATCTATTGAATTGTGATTTTCATGCCCTACCAAAAGAAGTTACGCTGTGCCCGCTCATATGTTTTGAGGAACCCAGAGTACCCTGCCGTTGGAGAAGCATGGAGTTCATAGAAGACAACCTGTGGAATATCTGTGCTCTGGGGAAGCACCAGACGACCCTTGTATCTCAGGGAAGCAACATCCCAAGAGTAATGTGGTATAGTAGAAGGGTTGTTGTCCAAGCATTAGATGATTTGAGATAATGAAGATTCATTGACATAGCCCTGTTGAACAGATTGCAACCAATTTGGAACAGGCATAGAAATAGCTGAAAGAGAACCTTGGTCATCAAATGTGCGAGAAAGAGCATCCGCCACAATATTGTCCTTACCCTTCTTGTCAGTGATCTGATAGTCATAACCCATGTTTGCTAATCCATTTTTGTTGTGCTAGGGAGGATACACATTTTTTCAGGAAATATTTAAGACTCTGGTGATTAGTCTTGATGCATAAATGATTACCTAATAGGTATGGGCGCCACTTTTGTACTGCATGCAAAATAGCCATCATTTCCTTCTCATATGTAGAGGCAGCTAAATTCTTACCTGAAAGAGATTTGCTGTGAACAGAATAGGGTGTTCATCTTGAAGGAGAACAACACCAAGTCCATTGCCGCAAGCATCACTCTCAATAGTGAAGGGCTTGGAAAAATTAGGCATAGCTAGAATAGGTGTAGTACACATACCTTGTTTCAGTTTTTCAAATGCACACTCAGTAGCATGTGTCCGTGTAAAAGAATCCTTTTTCAATAGAGCAGTTAATGGAGATGCAATCTTCCCATAATCATTGCAAACTTGCGGTAGTAGCCAGTTAAACCCAAAAAACCACGAAGGCTCTTGAGTGTCTGAGGACGTGGCCAATTGTTCATGGTAGCGATTTTGGTAGGATCCACGCAAACCCCTTCTGTTGAGATAATTTGCCCGAGATAATCGACTTCCTGCTGTCCAAAAACACATTTAGACTATTTGGCATGGAGATGATGGTCAGAGAAAAGTTTCGTTACAAGATCCAGATGCTGGAGATGTTCAACCCAGGTTTTACTGTAGATGAGGATATCATCAAAGAATACCAAAATGAATTTCCGCAAGTAGGGCCGGAATATTTTATTCATCAAGTCCTAGAATGTGGAAGTAGCATTAGTGAGGCCAAAGGGCATGACCAAAAACTCATAGTGGCCATCATGTGTGCGGAAAGCTGTTTTAGGGACATCATCCCCATGAACCCGAATTTGATGATACCCAGAACGAAGATCCAACTTGGAGAAAAATTGAGCACCATGAAGCTCATCAAGAAGTTCATCAACAATAGGAATTGGAAACTTATCCTTGATGGTGTGGTGATTAACTACTTGGAATTCAATGCAAAGGTGCCATGACCCATCTTTTTTGTGCACACGAAGAACTGGTGAAGAAAATGAACTAGTGCTTGGACGAATAATACCTTGCTTCAGTAAGTCCCGAATGAGCATTTCAATCTCTATTTTTTGGTGAAATGGGTACGGATAGGGCCTAATGTTGGGAGGAACAATTCCAGGAAGGAGCTGAATACGATGGTATTTTGGCCTTGAAGGTGGCAATCCCACTGGTTCAACAAAGAGACCAGTATATCGATCCAGAATTTGTTGTAGATCCAAAGGATTAGTGGAGACCGTTGATGGTTGCATCCAGATGGAATGGATATGAGCGATGAAACCATGTGAATTATTCTCAAGGATTTTTGCCATGCGATGTGAGCTGATGATGCTGAGAGAACCTGGTTATAAGCCTATCAATGTGTGTTTTTGTCAATTGGGGGAAAACTGCATCCAAAGTTCGGCAAAATCCCATAAGATGGGGCCAAGTGTGCGTAACCATTGAGCGCTCAAAACCACATCACATCCGCCTAAGGTTAAGGAAAACATGTTAGAGTGCAGGTTATAATCTCCCATAGAGATACGCACATTACGACACTTCCCTTTGCAAGGTAAGGTGCCCCCATTAGCAACCATGACTTCAAAGTTGGAGCAAGGATGGATAAAACAATTAGCCTGTTTGGCGATCCAAGGGTCAATGAAATTATGAGTGCTACCAGAATCAATGAGTATTGTAAGAGGAAGCTTCTTGAAGTAACCCCTAACCCACATGGTTTGGGGGGTGGTGATTCCAGCTAAATCATGGAGAGATATCTCTGGCTAGTCATCCTAAGACGGAGGTTCAATAGGCGGCTCTGGAATGTCGACCGGAGGATCCATTGTATCTGGAGCTTCTTCACCAATTTCAGAGGTAGGCGAAGAATCCATATCCAAGAGATAGAGCTTTTGCTGAACACATCTATGTCCCCGAATGAATTTCTCATCACAATTATAAAAAAGCCCTTTTTCTCTGCGTGCGTGCATCTCAGCTTCAGACAAATGCTTGATACGAGTTGGTCGAGGATCTGGCGGGATGGGAGGTCGTTGAGAACCCATATTTTGGAAGGAAACAAAAGTGGTTTTGGAGCACTATTGGGATACAATCTTGTCTTCTGCCAACTTAGCCAACCCTAGGGCTTCCATCATTGTGTTGGGACATAACATTTTGACCTCAGAGCTATGATATCTCGATTTTGACCCCATTGCATTAAAATGTAAATGATGTAATATTGTTATAAAATCGTGGTAAGGAGCTCAAGGCCAAGGCCCCACCATCGATTTAGTGATGCGTATGGTTTACGTGCTAGCCAGGCACGTTGGAATTGCAAATGTTATGTAAATATGCATTTTAATAAAATACCCACAACTAGCTATGCAATGCAACAAGAGATGGGGCATGATTTTACAAGGAATTGGGAGGGAAAACATTCAATCAAGTCAATCCAAGTGTCAATGAGAGAACCCATCAAACCCTCAACTATCCATGTTGACTTTTGTACCCAATCATTCATTTCTCCCAAGAGTTGGTCGAGGTAGTTAATGCCTTGGGAATGGAGAGGTATGGCTATCCAAATTCGAGTATGGGCAAGCCACCCTTCATGAAAAAACGTGTTTTGCTTCTTGGGCAAGAAAATAGCCATGAATTGCCCCCCCAAGCCATTACCCATAAACCAGTTTTTCTCTCCCATGAGTTTGGAGCTTCCTGGGCGTTTTCAAGCCATGTTTTTCTAGTTTTTCCTTGTTTCTCAGCTGTGAGAGGGGTGTTTTTGCTTTGGTTACCAGTGGGGAAGAGAACGGATCGATTTGGGGGTTTCCTGGAGGTTGATTTGGCCATTGGAATGACCATAATCTGTGGGATAAATCCTTTTCCTCCCTGTGGTCGAATTGCCCTTTCTCACAGTCCGTTTTTGGTGTGCCCACGATTTGGGAAAGACCATGGCCATCATGTTTGTAAATCCCATTGCTAAAAATGTCTATCCATGCCTAGTTCTTGAGTTTGTTGTGTGTAAAAAAATGTTGGGGTTGAGATGGGTATCCATTGCTTTGGCTGTGCATGAGCTTGAATGTCCCATTTTCCTTGTAACAATCATGCCCAGCTCGAGGGTGGTAGTTGTGTTGAGAGAATTGATTAACACAACTGACCTACAGTTGGGTGGAACATTGTAGCGACATAGCTAGTTGTTTGGGAAAATTGCATAATGAAGATAAGTAATCTCTATGTGTATTTACTTCTGCAATGTTTAATTTAATGATTATTTTTATATGTTGGATGAGCATGAATTATGTGTGGATGTTGTTTTGATTCTGGTGTGCATACTTGTTTGTTTTGCATTTGCACACTCTTGTTTTTCAATTGCTATGAATTTAATGAGCGGGCTTCATTTGTGTAAAAGCCCCAGATTGGCATCATATTCCCCTCTAGGAATTGGGTCCATGGGAGGGATTGTGACAAGAGCGGATTGCATTTTTTAGACCACTGATAAAACAACTCCGGTAGAAGTCATCAGGCAATCCTTCAGTGTGGTTGGCTAGTTTCTCAAATTCGGTTTGGTATTCTCTCACAGTGCCAATTTGGAGAAGTTTAGTGAGGGATCCTATGAAGTCATCAAAAGCACTGGGACCAAATCGTTGCAAAAGGAGCTGGCAAAAATCTATCCATTTTGGCTCTTCATGAGCTTTGATGTACCAATAGTACCATTGAATAGCTTCCTATTCCAAATGAAAAGATGAAAGTGAAACTTTTTTGACATCAAAAGTATTATGCAGACTAAAATACTATTCTGCACGATAGATCCATCCAGTAGGATCAGTACCATTGAAGCGAGGAAAGTCAAGCTTTGGACCACGAAAATTGCTGGAAGAAGAGAACCCATTATCTAATGAAGACTCAGACTGTCGTTTGTTGCTCATGGATGAATGCTCAAGATGGAGGCCGAGAATTTTTTCATCAATATCCTGGAGTTTGGCTTGGATGGTTGCAAGTGTTTCTTCCATGGTTTTTGCTCCTACGCGGGTGACAACCATAACCAGGAGTTTTTTCTTTTTCTTTTTTGTTGAATGGGTAGAAAAACAAAAATAGAGACTGTTTCAGTAAGGGAAAATATGGATTTGGGTAAAAATCTGAAGGGTAATTGGGGTTTGACTAGGTTTTGGACATTGTCGAATGGACAGGGAAGTAGAAAATAAGGATTTCAGAAGCGGGGTGAAATAAAGGGAAAATTTTCCAGAGAGGGACAAAGAAGCAGAAGTAGGAAAGGAACTCTGTGGTAAAATTTGAAGGTGATTGGGTGAAATCTGAGGAAGTTATCGCAAACCCTAAAAATAGACCAATGTGGGATTTCAGGCTTTGGGAAGTGGAATTTGGGATAGGGTCCTCAGGAATGAAATATGCTGAATGGGATTACAGGGGTTCTAGGAAGTTTCAAGGGAAACGGAGTGAAAACAAAGGAGATATGGAGAAAAAACTGAATTTTATACTCGGAAGTGATCGAAAATAGAGAGATTTGAAACAACACCGAATGGATCGAACATGGCTGGATCTGGAATAGATCTAAAATGACTGGATCTAGAATGGGTTTTAGAATGGATTTGAAACAACTAGATTTGAAATGGCGCGACAGTGATCGGCAACAGTTTAGCTGAAAATAGATATGGACCCCAATTATGTGCGGCTTCCTAACAGTTCAGGGGTTTCACTCGGCCACCAATGTTGTCTTACGACTTGCGTATTGGGGCAGTACTCCTCACTCCACGGCTCAGGTAAAACTAATAACCTCTTTGCCACAAACGATATCTCCTTGTTTACCTCATGGGTTGGAACTAGTCAATCAGGTAGGGGTCGTTGCCCTTTTTGCTAGCAAGTCCTCTCAATGGGCTAGCTACTTTGGGGATCCTGTGGTATTCCTCACAATGATTTTTAGGGCTTATGCCCAAGTACTTCCCACAATTAAGCGTATAGGGATTATTGCCAGATCCGAACTTGCAACTGATGGGAAAATTGTTTTTGGCAGAAATTCCACCCAACGAGCCCAAGAAAGTGCTATGATACCAATTGTGAAGAACCTACAATAATTAATTAATCAAAATACATGAGATAGCAGAAATAACAGAACTCAGAATCACTTTTATTGATCGCAGGCCACTTCGAGGGGGAAACTCCTTTGAGCAAGCTCAATACAAATAACTTCACGGTGCCTTCATAGGCCTCAACACACACTTATATAGTAAGTCTAGGTGCCAATACTATGGGTCAAAACCATGGTCCAATACAAACTATGGATCAACAATACTACGGGCGACTTACAAAGCATATGTGCCAAACAACAATAACATAAACTATGGATCAACAAATACTACGGGACGACTTACAAAGCATACGCATCCAACAACAATATACTAACAAAGTAAAGACATGGGTTCCTAACAAGAACAATGTTGTTGGAACAACAACATCAAAACACATTCAATATTTTAAAGCATTTGATATGTCTTGGTGAACATGCATCCTTAAAATATAACATATAAGAAACAATCATATGTAGCAATAACTTGAACACAAAAATATAGGCCAGAATTGCACCTTGATATGGACAATGGTAAAAATGCCACAATAGCTATTCCATTCAACATATGCACAAGCGAGAATCACACAACTTACACATACAATACAACATAACATAGACAATGGTTTGATCAAATATATCATGCCAAGAATTCAGATTCTGCATACTAGACTACAGGTGGTTAGGTTCCAAACTTCAAGCAAAGAACAAATGCATGTTTTTTAATTCAATTTCAAGTGTATCGTGAAATAGATTTAAACCATAGAAAACATCAAGTCAGCACCATCTTGCACTCATTACACACTAGTTGTATGAGGGATTATTGCTAATTACTATTGATTGATAGTTTCCAAATATGTTAGTTCAATAAATATTCCAAAGGATGAATGATGTGAAGCCATGCACAGGTTATTAAAACTTCCTCTTTACTGTTGTTAAAAATTCTTCTTTACTATTGTTAAACATGTGTAGATCAGATCTTCAAATTCTTTTCTTTAGTCAAACCCTCATCCAAGTTTTATTGCTGCTCTTGTCCAATTCATGCTCAGAACTGCTTAAAGGCCTGTTCATTGTTGTCGGAGGACATGGACAGTCTTAAATTATACCCAGAATTGAAAATGAATACTGCTAGGGGGCAGTCTCATGCCCAGATTTAGGAGAATATTGACATTTACTATGGCAAGAGATCATGGACAATCCCAAATTTAAAGAAAAAATCAAACGATGCCTCCTACTACTGGACTTTATGCACAAAACTGACCCAGGGCTTATAATAATGCCCTGAACAAAGCACAAAATTTGTTCAACAACACCCATAATAGCTAATGAGGCTTGTTATGACTTAAAATTTTACCTAATCAAATAGGGGATAACACCCCTCAAGCTAGAGATGCATTTTGAGTATGCACAAGTGCTCTTTCTAGCACATAAAGAAGCTTGAGCTACAACAATAAGATGAACCTATTACAACTACTTTATCATAGGAATTTGGAATTTTGCATCAACAACTTGTACATACCATCTTGGGTACGATAATATAAGATAATTTATTAATGTTTGACTAATGTCATACTTATATTTTGCAACAGTGGTGATTTTCTCACAGTAGGTATATCCCTTGGTCAAATGTACATATTTCACTCAACAGTAGGAAGCAAACGAAGAGTTTGGATGAGAATCTGTCTATATGCTATGACTCTTAACTAGCAGAGTACTGAGAAGTACAAGAATTGATTGATAGATTTTATTCTCTGTCCCATTATAATTTTATTTATCAGCATAGAGTTCTATATAAAATTTTGCTAACTTTACAGAGATTTCAGGGTTTGCTTGATTGATGAATTTTCAAAGTTTAATAAGATTTAACTAACAGAATCTTCATAGTTATTTATAACTGGACTTACCCAACTTCCTTAGGCTAATAAGGTCTTAATCTAATCAAAATATTTTTTTGTAACTATCGATCAAGCATAACAAGTTTTCTTTTATCATTGGGGTTACCGAATTGTTTATATTCCAGATCAGATCCTTCCTGGAAATCAATTTATAAAATTTTTTATTTTTATTCTCTTTTCTTATGTAGTGATTTTTTAATGGAATTTGAACCTTAGGGTATAAATTCTTCTTCTTTGACCAAATAAGTACAAGAGCATGAGTTTCTTAAGGTTGTATCCATCAAGTCTCAGATGAGACATAAACTTTTAAGAATTAATAAGAATACTAAGGATTTTTCCCTGAGAAACGTAGTATGGCTAGAGAAGGATAATTTTTGTAAATATTAAGGGTTACGGTGACCTTGTAAGTCGATGCAAAAGGAGTTTGATCTACAACGAGTTATTCAGAAAACCACGATGATGTAGAAGCTACCCAGTATTAAGAGATAATGCAGTAACTTCTGAAGTAAACACGATTTGCTGCATATTTAATTACCTTTGTAATCAAATACAGTGTCTTCAGTGCCATTTAATGTTACGACAGGGTATTTGTAAGGTAAATACAGGCATTTGACTTCGTTTTCCATAATTTCAATCAAGGGTAAACCCATATGTAAATGTTTTAATTAAATTCATCAAACAAGTAAGTACAGTCAAAAGAACTCCAACACATACAACGCTAAGATTAAGATAGAGGGTATCAAACCTAATCATATCAATTCTATCTGGGTTTTGTTTTAACAGAGTTCGTATCAAATGAAAAATACCCATAGATCAATCTGGAATTCCTTGTGTATTTTCAAATACCCTGATTCGACCCTCTCAAACAAAAGGTATAGAGCCGAGAAAATTCCACGCTCTGTTGGAGGCATAAAAACTTATGAAGGCAAGTAAGATTTCATTAAATTACATCTCTGTAACCCCCTGGAAGTGTCTATAGTAAACTTCAGTAGTTAGTAGGTGCTGGTCTTAACTAAAATAAACAAGCAAACTGCTAAAAAGAAAACCTTTTAGTGTTTGGGGCTTTATCCTTCCCATAAAAGTTATACATAAGAAAATCCCTAGTTTTTACCAAGAGGTACCCAGACGAAATTGGAGTGCTCTACAGTAGCAGGAGGTGTTGCTTACCTTTCAACCTTCGGTTTGGGATTCAGCCAGGATTTTCCATCACCCAGTACCTGCAAGAATTCAAGAAAAATTACTTAAAAATTAGAATGCAAATATTTGCCATATATGTAAAATTAATGTATTCAAATTATGTTTTATTGAAGTTGTTATTTTAATGAAATTAATGTTACATATATGTTAAATTAATGTATTCAAATTATGTTTTATTGAAAAGATACTATTTTTTCATGTAGATATTAAGGAATGTTCAATTGTGTAAGATTGTAAATTTGGATTAACGATATATATTTTTTGCATTTTTTGAGGGGAACAGTTTAGTTAATTTATACTTTTCGATTGAAGTACAATTATTTACTTTACCCAGAACAAATGCGCTTCCAATTGAAATTAAGTCCCGCCCTTCAAATTTGACGAGGGTGATTCGTGACGAAGGTGGTTCACCATTTTTGGCGTATGGAAGATAAAACAATTATTTTTCGAACCCTCGATCGAGGTATTTTCAAGCCCTCGATCGAGGTTTTAAAAGCTCAATCAAGGGTTTTAAAAGCTCGATCAAGGGTTTTAAAATACCTCGATCAAGGGTTTTAAAAGCTTGATAGAGGGTTTTAAAATACCTCGATCAAGGGTTTTAAAACCCTCGATTGAGCTTTTGAAAATCTCGCAAAACCTCGATCGAGCTTTTGAAAAGCTCGCAAAAGCTCGATCTAGCTTTTGAAAAACATAAAAAGGCTCATTTCAGGTCCTCGATCAAGGGTTTTAAAATACCTCAATCGAGGTCTTCTTAAACCCTCAATCGAGGTGTTGTTAAACCCTCGATCGAGGTATTTAGCTCGATTGAGGGCTTAAAAAATAGGCCAAAAGCCCTTTTCACTGTAGAATGAAAGTTTTGTCTTCCTTCCATAGAGTTAAACCATGACATTAAATGCTCATTAATGTGAGGACTTGATACCATTGGATTCGTCAACGAATCCTCTATCCAGATATATAAAATTTATGAATTTTTATTTTCATGTCTTTTGTTTTTAAATTTCTACTAAAACTTTCCCTAAAAAACCATGCCAACAACTTCGATTGAGCTCAAAGATAAATTCACAAAATTGAAAATACACATACAAAAAATTTGAAAAAATACACACGCCCTAGATAAACGCGTCCTCTTCAAAAGGGTATTTTTATTTTTTCAAATCATGTAAAAAATTAAAAGATTTGGTGCACGAACACACATGTGTGCAAAATGCGATTGAAATATTCATTGGTCATTTTCGAAAAATAATAATAAATATATTTTTTCGAGAAAAATTAAAAGAAAAATATGTAAGCCCTAGTGCATTTTGTCTAGATCATGTTCACATATTTCATTTTTTTAAATTATTACTTTAACATTAAATTATCGTGCACGAACACAAACTACTTGTTAATTGCTCTTCAAATTTTTAAGTACACACATTTCATTAAATGAAAATTCGACACGATAAATAACATTGGAATATTTCAAAAAAAATATCATTGGAAAGCCAACATAATTCTCTACATTTCATTTTTCAACCGCATGTCAAAATTCATTTGGAAAATATGAGTTTCAACGGCTTCAATTTAATACATGGATAAAATTTCTGTTTTTCACCGTGATATTTGGCCAAAAAGAGTTACCCATCTTCATGGAATCACCCACCACTGCATAGGAGACCATGTTGTTAGCCATGTGTTATTGCTAGGCTAGGTGTTTCACATGAAAATAAACATTGTACAAAATTCTAAACCCCAATAGAGTAAAAAGTGGCATTGTTGTTAGCATGGCCGAACCTCGAAGATGAACATAACCCATCACCATCATCCATGGTCATTGACCTCTAAGGATGAACATAACCCATCACCATCATCCATGGTCATTGAAGCATGCATGCCCACTAAGCCTATTTAACTATTAGCTAAAATAAAACTAATTCTAGTTACAATGTCTTTTACTACGCATAAGATCATGCAAATGACCCAATATGGTTATTGCATAGCCTAAGTAGTTTAGTCTACTTAGTTTTTATGTTTAATGAAGTGTGCTCCAACCCAAAAAATTACAATAGAATAGTTGTTATTTTAATGAAATTAATGTTACATATATGTCAAATTAATGTATTCAAATTAGGTTTTATTGAAAAGATACTATTTTTTCATGTAGATATTAAGGAATAATTTTTTTTAAGATATAATATTATTTTTTATTTTGTCATGGTGTTTAAATTTAAAAATTTGATTTTGGAAATTTTTTTTCAAAACTTTTAATTAAGAAGGAAAAAAATATTAGTTATCAATGGATTTATAACATATAAGTTTTGATATATTATGAACCTTGTGTTAATGGGTAGCTGTAAAGAAGTAATAATAATTTATTTTCAAAAGCACAAGATACTAAATTAGTGAATGAGATCCCTTTACTTGTGAGATGATATAACAATTTGATTGTTAAATTTTATGAGTTATACATACCCTAACCTTCTTTAGATTTGAACATATAACCTCTTTAAGAAATATTTGTAAAAAGCTATAAAAAGACTAAAAGACATCACTTTGATGAGGAGTTCACCTCTTCATCCAACAAAAATTCTTGAATTTAAACTTAACTACAAAGTTTATCACAATAACTCTTATATCAGTGACATTGTTAAATCTCCATTCTTAGAATTTGAAATGAATTATAGAATCTTTATTTGAACTTCGTAAATCCAACACAAGTCAGTGAATCATCACTTGTGTAAGAATTTGTCTAAATTTTAAGGTAGATAACTTTAGATTAAATGAATAAACTATTATAGATTTATATTTAATGAATAAATTGTGATAGAGTGGAGGATTCTAGCTAGACTACTCGATTGTGAAACCATAACTTTTAGGTGTTGAGTTTCTCAAATAGATTATTTGAACTATTATTGCCCAAAGGTTGAAGTTTCTTATTTATTAAAAAAAACATTAATAATCCATAAAATGATGAATAATAAAAAACCACTTAAAATAATATCAAAATATAAAAATCTATAACAATACCTAACATCTTACAAATATTGATATAAATTCATTGAATGGTGAATAATAAAAAAAGAGTGCGGGCTTGTAGGCTAATATTTACCCATGGTGACCAAATTTTTGGTTGATTGGCCACTAATTACCAATTTTTCTACTAGTGAATAGAGCATTAGCATCAACCATCCTACATCCTGATTGAGTATCACTTGTCGATCAAACTCAATACCACGTTCCCTTGTCCCCTAATTCCCCCCTACATCCCGACCTCCATCACCTCTACACGAAATGTAATAAAATATACCATAAATATTTGCATTTCGATATAACATAATTAAGCCCCCTTGGCCCCTTAATATAGGGAAATATATTCTCTCATTTATGTATCATAATTTATTCCCCAATATGAATGGACGTGATATGATATTGCCTACCAACTAACCCCCCCGTGCAAATATCTAAGACTCGACTCAACCACATGTAGAAGAACTCATCTATCACTTGATAAACTATGTGCAAGACATGATGTATTATATAGATATCAACTCACCACACCCAAGGCCCTAATTAGACGTAGAGAAACCCCTAAATGAGCATCTCAATGATTCTCCTATCGTCTAACACAATAGGTATCGGGATGGCCTCAAAGAAATGATCCCTTAGAAGACATGTATTGAAAAATAATCCAAGTTATGTACTATTAATGTTACAATTTACTAAATTTTAACACTGCAGATGGATTCGAAGACCCCCAAATCCATCTACAGTGTTAAAATTTAGTAAATTGTACAAATTCATTATCAAAATTATAATTTTCCATTGCCGGAATGATACAACTAAAAATGACCAATTATTATGTGGTCATTTTTAGTTTAGTTCTTATCTCTTGACCAAATTGGTCATTTATCTTGGTCATTTTTAGTTTAGTTCTTATCCCATGACCAAATTGGTCATTTATCTTGGTCATTTTTACTCAGTTCACTTAAAATTTCTCAATTTTGGTCATTTATCCCTTGAAAAAGTTGTGGTGACCAAATTTTTTGGTCGCTTGGTCATTTATCTCTCATTTTGTACTAGTGGGTTTTGGTTTTGGGTGGAGGTGCCCTTGCTGGTCTTGGGGCGCAATGATCATTGTTGTGCACCATCTAATCTCATGCCATGTTATTGTTTCGAGGTTCAAGCAATTGAATGGATGGAATGAAACACACTTGCATTATGTCTGGTGAATCAATATTCTTCTACCTTGAAATTGACTACTCATATGATATCGAGTGGAGCCCATCGACCATGATTGGGAATATCAGAGGGAAGTTGTCTCCTTAGTCTCATATCCAGCTATATAGGGCATGATGTTTCAATGGATGAGCGTTGAATAATTGTGCATGCATCCATCTATCTTTGATCCATATCATGCTCAGTTAAATGGGAGAAAGTGGGTCAGTTTATAGATAGATTGATAGTCGGGTTCATGATCGACTAATTCCTCTTTGAATCTTTGAATAATAAACTCATAGTATATGGAAAGGGTTAGGTGAATGGATGGACACCCAAAAGATGCAAGTTAGTGGTTGGGTGTTCTCTTGAAGCACAAGTAAACACTTGATAGTGTATGGTTAGAGGTGGACATAATGGTGGTGGAGGAGGTGGTGTAACCTTAATGTCATTATAAAGGTTTCCGTTGTAAATGTGGCATCCCATCATAACAATTTTCAAACATTACAATGGATTCAAAAAGCTCTTTTTAAAACTTTAAAAAATGAAATATTAATGTGCATTTCCTTATCCTTTCTTCCACAATCTATGCTTATGGCCTCTCAAGGTATAGCATGATCTTCTCCCTTCCCATATAATGATGGACCAATCATAAGATTTGGAGTAGAGAATGAAACCATTAGAATTTAGAGATAGTGGATTGATGGCACACTTGTATGTCTCAAGTGTGGCAATAAAAAAAAAAATTCCTCTCACCTGAGCCATTTTCCCACACTCTGATAATTGGGATTGATATCAAAAATGAGGGATAGAAAGGATTTAACCAACTATGCTATGAAAACATTATAAAAATGTTTGGATAGAAATGGGTTAAGTCCAACCCAAATACTATGAAAAGAAAATCATTTGGCGAAACCATGAGAGCATGGATAGCAGAATTGTATTAATTCTTTGAAAGATTCAATGGATTTCAAGTAAGAAAGTCACCATAGTTTTGTGCTTTTGATCCCAAAGGTTATAGGGTAGTTGTGGAGAGTTATAAGTTCCATACTAACATAAACAACTAATTGACATTAATCGTTGTTAGTTAGTCATATTTATATTCTTGTAACTAAATTAGTCATTTATGTTAGTCATTTTTTTATTTTAGTCACTTGTTATCTAGTCATATATTTTATCTCGTGACTAAATTAGTCGTTTTTTATGTCTTATTTAAAATTACTCAATTTTAGTCTTGTATCCCTTGAAAAAATAGTGGTGACTAATTTTTTTAGTCGTTTAGTCACTTATCTCTCATTTTGTACTAGTGACAACTCCCGTCATATAGGGATACCTTGAGTGGTAAAGTGCTTTGAGCTTCATGTGTGATGGTGGAACAAGATGTTCTAATCATTTAATTGGAACCCATTAGGCTAACTCCAATGGTTGAATGCACCTCAAATTTGGGTGTACTTGACCTCAAGGTTGGATGGTATCTTCATCAAATTGACTTTAAAAAGGTATATACTTGAATGGAATGGGCCCTTATTTTAGTAATGTTAAAAATAAGTAGCATTTAACTCCTTTATAGAAGAAGTGGAATCATTGTTTATTGAATACTATGCTTGTGTATTGTTTTGATCTATCGTGCATGTGCTACCATTAAACCTACCCTATATGTCATAGCAATTGAATCATTCGATTAACTATAATTATGCAACATGAAGGTCTAGTTTTTAATATTCCAAACTGATATTTTTCTTTTCTTTATGTTGTCTAGCAGTCTTATGTCTCAATGAAGTATGAAAGTATGCACCGATCTCTGCATGCATGCACTTGCATGCAAATATATAACCTAGATAAACTGAAATGCTATAAAATAGGAGGAATCAATGCATGTACATAGCAGTAGATAGATCAACTGATGTAGATAAAGATAATCCTGACATGCAAGAATTGTGACGGTGGAATAGGGAGCTAAAGTAGGACGTCCTCCAGATAATAAATGAGCCCTCCTTCAAGCTATGAATGCTCCTCAATAAATAATACTCCGCGGATGAAGCTCCAGATAAGGTGTGCTAGGGCTATAGTGCTATAAGATCCCTCCTTTTTGACCTAATAATTTGTATAAATGTAAATAGTTATGGTAATCGTTTATGGTGAGGAGCTCAAGGCCAAGGCCCCACCCGTAAACGTTGTATGTTATGGTATTTATTTCTTAAAGTTGTAGACCAAGGTCGTTGAAAGTTATGATGCAAACTAAGCGACAAGCAAGTGAAGCCTCTAAGGGGATAAGATGAAGGGCAGATAGCCTTCCATGATCTAAAAATAGCTGAGGGGTATCATCTTAGTGCCATGAGAACTTAAGGAAGAGTGATTTAGGTAAACCTTAACTTTTATAAATGTCATCATCATGGGTGGCGAGAAGGGTTACTCGTCGCAAAAATTCCATTAAGCTTTAAAAATCCCTTTCGAGAATGAATATAATTAGGATTAGATAATCCTAAGTAAACTGAAAGATAATTTTATTATTATTATCCTAGTTTCATATAGGAAATTAAACTAAGGGTCTAGAGGATACAACGACTCTCGGAAAAGGTGAAGTTGTTATGTATTACATATGATATCAATATCAAAGAGGTGGAAACAAATTATGGAATTACATATGTAAACCATAATTTATCTCAAAATGAGAATAAGTTATAAGTCTAAGTTAAAACCCTTGGATTATTAGTGTGGATGGCTATAATTTATACTTTGCAAATAATAAGAAGATTGACATATTACAGTAAGCATATTTATATATGAATATTATAGTAAAGAATTACTATAATATCTTGAGTGGAAAACATTAAAAAAAATTCCTTATAGGTTAGTTATATACAATACACGTGATTTTATAAGGACATGTAAATGTATATATATATATATGATGAGATCCAACATGCACATATAAAGAATATGTCTTTTGATATGGGAATTGCGCATATCTATTTATGGGACATTGTTTAATCCTTGTTAAAAATGTGATTTAAGATAAATTGATTATATATATATATATAGGTTTACTCCTTTAGCAAAACCTACATGAAGAGGTTGAGAATCCAAGGAGATTTCGGCGCAAACTTGATGCATCAACTATTTGTCTCCTTCCATTAAGAAAGTGGGGAGTTAGAACTAAGAGTGGAGGTTAAACGTTTGGGGTGGGAATCTTGGTGATGGAGCGCCAGAAACAAACCGAGCCGCCACTTGTTCCCTTAGATGAGCCAAGTGTTGATGAGTAGTAGTCCTTCAGCTTGAGGGAATTGTTTTCATATGAAGGTCCTCTGTCACCACTTCCTTAACCTTGGAAATAGTTTATATTTAAACCCGATTTTGGTCGAAGAGGGGGATCAGTTGTTATGAGAGAAAAATTCGATTGAATCAGTGTATAGAGTAGTAATCTTCTGGTTTTAGTTTTCTTTTGTTTGACATCTTTTACCTTTGCAGAAGTTAGGGGAAGTGTGTACGTTTGTTAGCATGATCATAGACTTCATGGGCGATAGTTGGGGAACTTTTCTCCTAGCATTAGGGGAAGGATATCTACATTTTATTGATGCCAAGAAAAAGGAAATCCTCAAGCTATGTAGTGAGGGAATACCAGTGATGGAAAACGCTATGGGAAGAGGTGATGTGTTGGTGAAGGAAACAAAGGATGGATTCATGGAGATCAACTATTTGCTTAGTGAGGTAATACCAGTGCTGGAAAACGTTGTGGGAAGAGGTGATGCGTTGGTGAAGGCGACAAAGGATGGATTCATGGAGTTCAACTGGTTTCTCAGGTAATGTGTTATGGGAAAGGACAACCCATGGAGAGATTGATTCCTAGATTAGCATCTTTTGTTTAGATTATATCTAAGTTCCAGAATTGAAAGATGCAATGGTTCCTTTGTTTTCGCTAGTTTTTATAAGAATACATCTATGTCTTAGATCTCGATTTTAGATCTGAGTTACCTATTGTATATATTATACCTGAGTTGTCCATATTTGAAAGACGTTGTGGTTCAAAGGATTGTGCCAGTTATGGTAGAATACCTCCCTATCCCTTTAACAGATCTCTGTTCCAATCTAGGTTACTATTTCTTATTTTTCCTCTGTGCCTGCATTAGGATCTCTTTTACAGAGTTACCATGAAATATTCTACCTCTAGATCCCTGTGGGATAGAGTTAGCACTCAATGAATATTAACGAGTTACCTTGAGTGGTTAACACTTCTGTTTTTTTCACTATAGATCTCTCTAGATTAGAGATAACGCTCAGTAAATATTGACCTCTGTTAATGGAAACATAATGGAATGAAGAATTATGAGAGTTGACCAATCTGTTTCAGAGTAGTCCACTCGATCTGATAGGGAGACATACCTCTGCGTTGTTGCATCCAGAAAATCCTGGCTTGTCTCATACTTATCGAACTACAGAGATCGCTACCAAGAGATGCGTTTACTTCGGTGTTAAAAGAAGCATTGTGAGTTTAAGTTTTATTTTTATATAAATACCCTTGATTTGGTTAAACCTTTGATCCCTGTAGCAGCCAGATAGGTGAGGTCTCTGTGTTAATAGATTTTGTGGGTTAAGACTATTTTTACTTCTTCTTTGTTTAATATTTCCACCTTTGTATGGTCAAAGCAGAAGAAATAAAGGGATTAACACTCCACTTAACATAATCTTTGTTTAGACAGTTTGCTCTGTAAGTTATACTAGTTTACAAGAACTCTGTTTTTCCTTATATGAATAGTGTTAATGCCATCCTAACTAAAATCCTAAGTGGACAGGATATCGATTTTCCTCATAGGTTATCATTGCCTTAAAGGGATCTCCATCATATTTAATAACTAGTAGTGTAATGGTTTTCCTTTATGAGAATCAACCTAGATACTTTTAAACACTACTTATTGTGGATTGCACCTATAGTGGAGATTGGGTAGAACTTATTTATTTTGTAGAGTTTTAATGTGTCTTGGAGAATGTTGAGTTCTCTTGATATTTTACTAAGAAAGGAAAAATCCAAAGCATAAAGAAAAAGGTATGTTACCTTGTTTATACTTTTATAAATTTAACTATGGGTGCTTCTTTTCTTACGGGTTATAACTACGGCGGATTACTGCATATATATATATATATGATTACCTTTTATGCTTTTACTAAATAAAGAGTTTATATAAATGTTGATAAGGGATTTGAATAAACAAATAGGATGATACATAGGGTTAAAGGTTATGCTAACCTTGGTTCAGATACTATAGAAGCTTACTTTCATATTATTGTAA
The DNA here is from genome assembly GCA_027924585.1 of Larix kaempferi. Classification (NCBI taxonomy): domain Eukaryota; kingdom Viridiplantae; phylum Streptophyta; class Pinopsida; order Pinales; family Pinaceae; genus Larix; species Larix kaempferi. The sequence continues at coordinate 5,467,920 of BSBM01000459.1, read as the reverse complement.
AATATATTTTATTATAGGGCAAGTATGATAATACTTAGCCAAGAGAGACTAGAGCAAGATGAAAGCAACACTTGTGTTGCAGAATGTATTCTTCGTTTGATGAATAATAATATAACACCTTTTGTGGATGTAGCCCTAGATTGGGTGAACCACGTTAAAAAAGTCGCTTTCTGATATGTCTTTTATGTGTGGTTTTGGTAAGTATTGTGTGCATTTAAATGATCTTGTTAATTAATTTAGATGCATTTTATTGCTTATTGATCTAGATGTAACTTGTCATGGGTAACTTGAAGGTGTCTCTCCCATCTATGAAGGATTATTATAGTCTCCAATGTTTATGTTATGTACAATGCTTATGTCAAATGATTTCTTGGTGAAAATATGTTCTTGAATTATTATGTTATTCATGGGATAAATTACATAGATATACTTAAGGTTTTGGCAGGCACGGTTAAGTTCACCACCATTGCATACAATTCCCATGAATATATTCAAAGTAAAGATGGTAGGGTAAATAATGGTAAGGTTTAATCATGTGTACATATACTTAGATGATCTGTCATCGTTTATAGTTATCCATTTGGTTTAAGCAATTTACTAGCATACAAATACAATGTTTACCTTGCACCTAAATGTCTCGAGAAATTTCCATGTGTTGGCAGGTGCACTCTTAAAAATGATTGTTTTAAAATGACTTGTATAAATACTGGAAGAATGATGAAATTGAATAATATGCATGCCGATTAATTCTTTTACCAATGCAAGTACGACGGATGTTGGTTCTCATCATGCTTAAACTCCAATAAAAAGATCTTAAATGCTATGAATTTTTTTCAAAAGGGGGGAAATGTTATGAATTTTTTTCCAAAGGGGGCAAATGTTCATGAATAGAGAGCTTTAGGTGACAGCACTCAGGCCTATTGGGTTCAACATGAGATAAATAAGTATGAATACTAATAAATTTATTCTTGTTTGTTTTGATGCATGGACTGAACTGGACGAGGGGGAAATGTTAATGGAGTTAAAAACTTAAAGTTCTCCAAAAGAGTAAGGATAAGTATTCTCATCATTTGTTTTCCTTACAAAATTGTGAGTCATGTATGTTTTCATGTTATCGTGAGTTGTTCATTGCTAGATACAAGATATAGATACTCACGCCATTGTTAAAGAAATTGCTATAATTTTGATGCTAGTATGTGTGCAAAGGATTATTAACATACAGATTAACCTGAAAGGAAATTTCAATTTGCATAAGAGTATTAAGTAGATTCTACATTTTAGTTGTTGGTGTTCTATTTTTCTATCACAAATACACTACCTATGATATTCATTAGGTTAGAGGATGAATACTAGTATTAGTTTCAATATTCCTAAGAGTTGGCTAAGTTTATTTATACTTTCTAAAGGTCGAATAGACCTTGTTCAAGTGAACAATATCTAATATTATGAGCACTTTTAGGACTTAATCATAGAGACTTTCTTGTTTGCAGGTGTTATATTATTCTATAATTTTTTTTATGTTTGATCACACTTTTATTTTAAATATTTTTCGAATGTAAAATGTATGTCACAGTAGGATCTAGCTACCATGGATTCCTCACAGCTGAAAGATTAATTTTATTAAGCAAGAGACAGGAGCAAAACTATTTCAGAATGAACAAATGATCAAAACTTAGCACAAATGATCAAATTCCAGAAATGCACAAATGATCAAATATGAGATATTATTAACTATCGAATATTACAATGAGTTTGGACCATGCTTATATAGAAATAGTAAGGAAAAATATCCACTTGGAGTGTCCACACTTAGCTAGCTTAGATTCATCCCAATCCCCCCTAGGTTAACCAAATGGTTTCCAAAATAACCCAAACAGGTTCAAACAGTGCATGTGAACACTAGGTAAGCATGGGGAACCAAGATGGAGCTCACACATGTGAAGAGTTTGGTTGGGTGGAAGTTAGGTAGGCTAGAATATGCCAAAATTAGCCAAAAATGGCATAAAAGACTAGGTTCAGTGTATGGGCACCCTTGGTCAAAATAGATCCCTTAAAACAGGGGATTGAGGCGCATTAGGCATGTTGGGAAATAAATGCATGGATAAGCATGATTAATAGCTATTTTGACTACCTCCTTGGCCCATACTTTGGCCCAAACCATGTAATCTTGTTCAAACTAGCCTTCACAAGTTCTAGCAACTTTATAATAACCAGTTTCACACCTAGGGAGGAATTATTAACTAGTTTAGCACCAACTAATTATAATTTAATTAATGATTAAGGTACTGAGGTATACTATTTCTCTAACACCCCCCCATAAGCTAGACTTAGTGGAATATCAAAAATAAGGCCTTGGTAACTAAGGCTCAAGTCACCTTTTACAACAAAAATTTAGTTGTCCATGTAAAACAAGGAAAGAGGAAAAACCACATGGGGAAAAACCTACCTCAAGAATGGACATGACACAAAGATGAAAAAAATATCTCCAACAGGTCTTGTTCTTCACTTGAATGAGTTGAATGAACAACTTCTTGGTGAAAGACTTGGTGAAGAAGTTGTGGATGCCATGATCATGCATCAATGCATCAATGTTGTGTAGACAAAAAACATGTTGGGAGGCTCCTTGAAACTCATCATTTGATGATGGAGGAGCATCATCAGAATGCTTCTTGCTACATACATATTCTGATATGAATACATAATCAATAATGGAAAAGATATCTCTGCAAAATCCTTCCCAAAGAATATCAAAAGACTCAACAAAATCAACTTCTTGAGCAGTTGCCATATGGTGAATCAAACCATGTATCTTTCTTACAAACTAATGTAGCACCTTCCCAAGTCTGCAATAGAGCTTATGAGGCTCTGAAATATCAGAATAGGATTCATGTATGGAGACACAAACAACAGAGGTATAGTGTCTCCATGAGCGAGTGGCTTTCCAGTAAGAAGAGTGTGCAACTGGATCACATTGATAGTTGAGCGAGCTTGAACGGTCTGGAGACTTGAGTTTTGAACCATAGGTGGTGAGATCAGGTCCAGACATGTGGAACAACAATTCCATGATAGCCAATGACATGGATGTCCAACCAAGGAATGATATGCAAGACATAAAACCAACATAGATAAGTGACACCGTTTTGGAAACAATATAATTGTGAGATTTTGCAACTAGAGAACTTTGGGGTTGTGTGGTATTTTGGGAATCCAATGGTTAGGAAAATGGTTTGATGGTTGTCATAACCTATATATCAGCCTGCATATCACCTTCCATATTAGAATATGAAGGATCTGATTGAAGTGGGAAAGAGCTTTTAGAAGGCATGTCAAAAACTAGTGAAAAATGACTAGTATTGGGAGAAAGCTTTGGTGAATTGGATGGAGATTCTTTCAAGGAAGAGATAGAAATTTCTGAATCTGATATATTAGAACGTGAATCAGAAACATAGACATCATAAAGAGATTTAACTCTAGCATTCAAAGCATACAACTTCTTACTTTTGTAGGTAGCATAGAGGCAATGATCTTGTTCCAAAGAGAGCTTGGCTTCTTCTCTTCTTACAAAATCTGGAACATGAATGTTATGTTCTTCAAGTAGTTTGGTTAGAATGTATATCTTCTTTCTGAAACAAGATTTTCATTATGAGAACCTCTGCAATAAAATCACTTGGGCTTCTCTTTCTTGCTCTTCATCTTCTTGACTTTTGAATCTTCATCACTTGAACTTGAGCTTTCATCACTTGATTGCTTCTTCTCCTTCATCTTCTTCTCTTGTAGTTTTGATTTAGGATTTTGTTTGCCTCTAGTTTGATTCAAATGTCCAGCTACAAGTACTTGATCTTTTTCCTTAATGGAACCCATCAAGACCAACTTGTCTTGCTCTTGAGTTAACATCTCCATGAAATCAGCCAAAGATGGCATCTTCCAATTTCTAACTATAAGCTTTGTGAGTGAAATGTAGAAACAAGGACTAAGTACTCAGGACCCAATTTCGAAAGAATGGACAAGATCAACTGTTCTTCCTTCTTGTCAATTCCACACTGTTTGATTTGCAAGACCAAGCTCTTGAACTTGGTGAAGAAATTATGGATGGATTCAAAATTGCTTAAGCTTAGTGAGATCAACTCATTCTCAAGTTGATGCTCTCTCATCTCATCAGTCTTCCCAAATAGAGACTCAAGCTTGAGCCAAACTTCATTGTGTGTAGCTAGACTTTCCACATGAAACAGGAGGTCTCCCCAAATACTGAGACAAAGGAGGCCGAATGCCTCATCCATTCTATTAAAAAAATTTGATTTCTCCACAACAGAGTTTGTCTTAACCTTTGTGCCCATTGTGATCTTGAAAAGACCCTTGGATCTCAACAAAATCACCATTTCAGCCTTCCAATCGAAGTAGTTGAAAGGAGTGAGAATATTTGGGTGAGATGGCTCCATCTTCTTCTGTTGCTTGTGCACTGGGTGACAATGGTGCTCTTGAAAACCTACAAATGAAAACTCTCAACACTCAAGAGGGATCTACACTAACAGATTTGAACTCTGCTTGATAGTGGGTACATTCGGGAGAGCATCACACCCTGGATAGACTTCAATGGATTTATCCAATGGCTTCAATGCAATGGTTCCAGGGACTTTTGTGGTTTCTCCACTGCTTCTGGCACACCACTAAAACAGTCTCTAGTTCGAATAATAGCTCCAAGAGCTCTCATACCATGTAAAATCTATGTCATAGTAGGATCTAGCTATCATGGATTCCTCACATCTGAAATATTAAATTCATTAAGAAAGAGACAGGAGCAAAACTATTTCAGAATGAACAAATGATCAAAACTCAGCACAAATGATAAAAATTCCAAAAATGCACAAATGATCAAATATGAGATATTATTAACTGCCCAATATTACAATGAGTTTGGATCATCCTTATATAGAAATATTAAGGAAAAATATCCACTTGGAGTGTCCACACTTAGCTAGCTTAGATTCATCCCAATCCCCCCTAGGTTAACCAAATGGTTTCCAAAATAACCCAAACAGGTTCAAACTGTGCATGCAAACATTGGGTAAGCACGGGGAACCAAGATGGAGCTCACACATGTGAAGGAGTTGGTTGGGTGGAAGTTAGGTAGGCTAGAATAGGCTAAAAATAGCCAAAAATGGCATAAAAGACTAGGTTCAGTGTATGGGTGCCCTTGGTCAAAACAGATCCCTTAAAACAGGGGATTGAGGTACCTTAGGCATGCTGGGAAATAAATGCGTGGATAAGCATGCTTAACAGCTAGTTTAACCACCTCCTTGGCCCATACTTTGGCCCAAACCATTTAATCTTGTTCACACTAGCCTATACAAGTTCTAGCAACTTTATAATAACCAGTTTCGCACCTAGGTAGGCATTATTAACTAGTTTAGCACCAAATAATCATAATTTAATTAATGATTAAGGTACTAAGGTATAATATTGCTCTAACATCGAAGTATCATGTTCTTTTATGTTTAGACTAATATCTTCCTCTTTGCCTGTAAAGAGGAACAAAACAATAAAACAAAGGACAAGAATATTAGGATCGTTACATATGGGTTGATTAGGCGAAGCCACTTGAACATTTTCAAACATAAAGCTCCATTGATATTGCATAGTTGTTATGACAATTTCGTATAAATTTATATCGGAAAAATGTTGCATTCATAGATATTATATAATATGGTTGGGTAAACCATTGTTTAAGTTAGTTGGAAGGAAGTCATAACTACGTATTATTAGTTGCATTCCTCGAAATAAAAGTCGGTCCTCAAAGTATCAAATGATAGAATGTACATCGTTTTGGTAGTATGCTTATTACAAAATTTTGTTGACTTTCTTTCAATTTATTCCATTGATCCAATAGTATGGAGTCGCATAAGTAATCCTTAATCTTGAGTATTGATAACTAGGATGAAATTGGTGTACTAGGCTACAAGTTATGATTAAAGACGTGAACGAATTCATGTGATAAGATGACTAATGTGTTGCAATATCATTATTTTCGTTTACGAAAAATAGTCATTTTGTTAAAAGTTAAGATTTTATTTCTTAACAAATTTCATTTTAGAGCTTCTTATCATTATTGGAATTGTAAGTATAAGCTTAAAGGTGTAGTACCGTATGGAATTGCAAGTAGTATTCCTAGCAGTTTAAATGATATTATTTTAGAATGCATTATGAATCTAATTATTCTTCTTTGATAGAGTTTGTTATATCTTTAAAACAAGATTGATGTGCATCAAGTTCAAAGAATCTGTAGACAATGAATTTTAGATGGAAATGAATCTATATGCAACTAACTGCTTAAATTATGATACTGACATTTTTGTTTGTAAGCAGATTTGACCACAGACTCACAATAAGGATATTGAAGAGTTCGCATTCATGCATCAGAATGAATTAAAAAGGATGCACAAATGAGTGAATGAGCATGTGTGTAATACTATGGGACTAATGTGTTCAATTGTTGAGCAATTGAAGCAAATAATTTTTATATTTTATACTAACATTTCATGAAGTGATCTTAACTACAACTGATGACATGATCAAAGAGGAATGTTGATTATAAAACTTATATAGAAATGTTGAGCTATAACGCTTAAGAGTAAGTAATGATTTACTTTACATCTAAATTGGATTACATGATTGTATGAATCACGATTGGTGATAAAACGTATGATTAATGAGGTGTAATCATCAAAATGCATAAAATATGATAAGAAAATAGGTGAAGGTATTTGTTGTTATTATGATGCATATGGCATATAAAATGATTGTTACTACATAAATTTCCTAGACTCAAATGAGAATGTTTGAGTGGAAAATAATATTTCCTGGACTCAAACGAGAATGTTTGAGTGGAAAAGAATATGTCCTGGACTCAAACGAGAATGTTTGAGTGGAAAAGAATATTTCCTAGACTCAAATGAGAAGGTTTGAGTGGAAAATAATAATTCATATACTCAAGCAAAAAGGAGGCACCTACATTCACTTACTAGACATTACAGGAGGCAACTTCCCTAAGAAAAATGTGGTCATGTTCCCCACGGAAGTGGAATAGACCAGGTAGCTCATTGAAAGTTATACTAACCCAAAAGACCTAGGCAATATTTATATCCATCGAATTGAGCAGGTGGCTCACTATGTTTTTCTTTGTGGCAATTCCTAAAACAAGAAAGTGGGGGAATGCGCAAGAGATTCAATGAGGGGAAGGCTATGGACTGAATGGTAGAGGTAGTATGAGATCTTAGCTAGTACTGCTAAATGCAGGGCTCAATATTGCTAAAGGCAAAAGTATTACTATTGAGTACAATAATTATTACTGCTGAGTTGCGGAAGTCATACTACTGATTACAAAAAATATCACTGTTGATTTTACAGAGATTATTCTTAACTACAAGTTCTAAAACTCGAGGATGAGTTGTGTGTCCAACAAAGAACTATTGAAGTTCTAGACTCATAGGAGAGTTCGATTATCAACAAAGTGTTGTTGAAAGATTGTGTTATGACATAACCAATATGAATTATTTTTATTGTAGACTAATGGATGTCTTTATGTGTGAAAAATATGAATGCTAGAGTAAGCAAATATGCCCTCAAGGATGAGGATGAATGAGGAATCCTGAAGAGTGGATTAATTGCTAAGAAGTATTAACACCAAGGATGGTGTTATTCTTAAGGGGAGGAGTATGTAACATCCCTCCTTTTTGACCTAATAATTTGTATAAATATAAATAGTTATGGTAATCATTTCTGGTGAGGATCTCAAGGCCAAGGCCCCACCAGTAAACATTGTATGTTATGGTATTTATTTCTTAAAGTTGTAGACCAGGGTCACTGACGCAAACTAAGCGACAAGAAACTGATGTTAAATTTTGAGCATTATTTCACAATACTAAGCGACAAAAAACTGATGTTAAATTTTGAGCATTAATTCACAATACTCTAGGATCTTTATTGAGAGAATAACATGTACATTATATCAATGCATATCAATCATATCAAGCATGTCAATCATCACAAGAAGCAAAAGCATGAGAGACAAGAGACACAGAGTTTCCATGGGGGAAACCCTAAGGTAAAAAACCCCACAACTTCCTCAGAGATAGAGAGAGCAATGGCTCAACCAAAGTACAACCAAAATACACAGAGATAGTCTCCTAGTAGCAGATGATCCTCCTCCTCACTAGTGCGCCACTTTCTGAGTGAAGGAAGAATGAGTTTTTCGAATGATCAGAATAGAGATCTCCCGATATCTATTTATACTTGTTTGTTTGCCCAGTGACCTTGTGGGGCTGACTTGTCTAGCTAGGTACATCATCCATATATTACATAAAATAAGGGTCGGCCCCACACATGGTGGTCTAATAACCCATCGGGAAGTTCACAAACTTGCGACACTTGTCAATACACATGAAGACACTTCTATATAGAGGAATGACACATCTCTATAGGAGTACAATAATATATAAATTAAATACATGGATGAAATGCATTCTGAAGTTACATATACATCAACACTCCCTCTTAACTAGGAAGGTATTTCTTGACACAGATCTGCTAGCACAAGTCTTTTCCTCTAGATCATCATCATCGATGCATCGTCCTCGAATCATCATCATCGTCACTACTACTGCTGTCTCAAACAATCTCTGAATCTACTTGTCATAGGAAGTTCTACAAAGCCAGTCCTTTTTCATACTAGATGTAGGCCCACCACCTGCAGGTCTTCATCATCACTTGCCATACTATGGAATCCTCAGGACTTATTACATGAGTCAACAAAACCTCGAAAGAGAATCCCAAGACTGATTACTAGCACACAACTCAACCTATCGAATCTCCTATGACCTTTTACATGCTACTACACAACTTTTCCACGGCCACAGAGTATCATGAAGCACAACCCAGATGCACACACAGAGCACTTACACTCACTGGCATGGGAGGACCAACCTACCACCATCCGTGAAAGGCTCACAGCACTTACATCAACGACCATAGGAGAACACATCTTCCACCATGTTGGAAAGGCTCTGCACTTACATCAACGCACATGGGAGAACACATCTACCACCATGTCGGAAAGGCTTTGCACTTACATCAACGCACATGGGAGAACACATCTACCACCATGTCGGAAAGGCTCTACACTTACATCAATGCACATGGGAGAACACATCTACCACCATGTCAGAAACGCTCTGCACTTACATCAACTCACATGGGAGAATACATCTACCACCATGTCGAAAAGGCTTTGCACTTACATCAACGCACATGGGAGAACACATCTACCACCATGTCGGAAAGGCACTGTGCATTTGTGTCTTCAGAACTCATCACACATAATCCAACTGATTATGTAATGTATCCACCTGATACATATGATCATCCTGATCATCATCATAGCATCATCCTGATGCATGTCATCTAGAGTATCGTCATGATACTCATCATTGCATCGTCCTAATGCATATATGGAGCAACATCCTGAAGCTCGTCATCCATGATCATCGTGATCATACAATGCATCTACCCGATGCATACCAAGTATCTACTTGATACATGTCATCATACATGATCCACCTGATCATATAATGTATCCTCCTGATACATACACAGATACATGATCCAATCATCCAACATGATGCATATACAAATACATATAAATGATCCAACTGATCATATCCAGCATCATCCTGATGCATATACAGAGCAGTAACTGGAGCATCGTGTTGATGCTCATCATCCAGCGCTTACATCCACAGCCATGTGAAGGATCCTCCTTCCAACATGCTTGGAATGGCTTCTGCAAATGTGTCCATCACTTCTTCCTCGAAGTGTCCATCAATCTGAAGAACACCAAGCCTCTCTCTGAAGTACTCGAAATTCACTCTTGCTAGTGGTTTCGTTAGCACATCTACAATCTGCTTGTCCGTCGCAACATACAGGAGCTTCACTGCTCCTCTCTGCACCATATCCCTGATATAGTGATATTTGATCTCTATGTGTTTCAACCTGTCGTGAAACACTAGGTTCTCAGATAGCTTCACACAACTCTGGTTATCACAGAAGATACCAGTAGCATCCAATGGGAGATCAAATAAATCAGACAGTAGCTTCCGAAGCCATACTGCCTCACAACTAGCTGAACAGGCTGCAACATACTCTACCTCGGCTATACTCAGTGCTACGCAGGACTACTTCCTGCTAAACCAAAAGATCACACCTGATCCCCATACTAAAGCAGCACCCATATGTGCTCTTCCTATCTGCAGCAACTGCCTGCCCAATCTGAATCAACATAACCCTACAAGTTAAACTTTTGATTCGCTTCATACTCTTGAGCCCATAATCAACCTGTACCCTTCAGGTACCTTAGAATATGCTTTACAGCAACCAGGTGAACACTCCTCAGATCCGTTAGAAACTGGCTCAATTTGTTCACCGCAAAGCAAATGTCTGGTATTGTGTTCATCAGGTACATCAAGGACCCAATCCTCTGACGATACATAGAGACATCAACCGGCTCAGACGAAGTATCACATAGAAGCTTCAAGTTTGATGCCATAGGTGTGGCCATGGCCTTGCAATCCATCATCCCAAACCTCTTCAGGATATCTACTGCATACTTCCCTTGTCCAAGGAAGATCCCATCTGCACTCTGCCACACCTCCATACCTACGAAATAATGCATCATCCCCAAGTCCTTCATATCAAACTCGGCAGCAAGCTTCCTCTTTGTATCGGCAATCAATCTGTCATCTCCTGTTACAAATAGGTCATCCACATACAGGAGTAGAATCACAGGATTCCCTTCCTCAACTTTGTAGTAAAGGTTGGAATCTGCTTTACTCTTGGTAAAGCCCAAGCTAGATAGGAAACTATCCATCCTACCATACCAAGTTCTGGGAGCTTGCTTCAAGCCATACAAAGCTTTCTTCTATCTGCACACATATGAGTCCCTGTCATGTGTTTCAAAACTGAATGGCTGCTCCACATATACTTCCTCTTCAACTACACTATTCAAGAAGGCATTCTTGACATCCATTTGGTGTATCTTCCATTTCATAGTTGTAGCTAGGGCAAGTACTGTTCTGATGGAAGTGTACCTGGCTACAGGATCAAAGGTTTCTTCATAATCTATTCCCTTTTTCTGAGAGAAGCCACGAGCTATGAATCTTGCCTTGTACTTTTCTATGCTGCCATCTGCAGCATGCTAGATTTTGTAGATCCATTTGGAAGTCACGACAGAATTCCCTTCAAGCCTTGGGACAACATCCCAAACATCATTTTCTATTATTGATTGGTATTCCTAAACCATGGCATCCTTCCATTCTTTCTTTTCCGCTGCTTCTTCATAACAAGAAGGTTCTTTGTTCATGATATCACAAAGTAAAGCAACATAGCTGGTATGTGATTTGGTTCTCTTCTTTGCTCTGTGTTCTTCTTCTAGAATGCCAAATCTCTCTGCATCTTGAATGAGCTCTCTAGCCCATGCAGGTTTCCTATTGTGAGAGTTGTCCTCACGTGGTGGATCTACAGGTTGTTGTGGATCTTCAATTTCACGATCAACATCTGGAATTGCTTCAGTCATGGTAGTGTCTTGAAATCTAGTTTCCTTAGGTTCTTAATAATCTTCAACAGGTGTCTTTCTTGATTTGACGAATGTTGAGTTTTCATCAAATGTCACATCCCTACTAACATCAATCTTCTTGAACCCTGGAAAGTATATTCTGTAAGCCTTCGAGCTTTCACTGTAACCCACAAAGAAACCCTTCTTTCCTGAAGGATCCAGCTTTGTCCTCTTCTCCTTTGGGACATGTGTATATACTGGACAACCAAATATTCTGAGATGGCTGACTTCAGGTTTCTTACCAGAGAAGACCTCTTATGGTGTCTTGTTGTCCAATATTTTGTGGGGTGTTCTATTCTGCACATATATAGCTGTCCTAGCTACTTCTTCCCATAGATGCATAGGTAGATCCTGGTCACGCAACATTGCCCTTGCTGCTTCCATGAATGTTCTGTTCTTTCTTTCTGCAACTCCATTTTGTTGTGGATTGTAAGAGGTAGTCAACTCCCTCTTAATCCCTGAATCACTGCATAGTTTCTTGAAGTCACCTGAGGTGAATTCTCCACCGTTGTTGGATCTGAATGTTTTGATCTTTTTGTCAGTTTGGTTCTCCATCAAGGTTTTGAATTCCTTAAACTTATCAAACACTTCATCTTTGTTCTTCAAGAAGTAAACCCACGTCTTTCTGGAGAAGTCATCAATAAAAGAGACATGGTAAACATACCCACTCAAAGAATTGGATGACATTGGACCGCATACATCAGAGTGGATAATTTCCAGGATACCTTTTTCCTTGCTTTCACTGCTTGGGAAAGCCTTCTTAATGTTCTTACCTTTTGCACATCCTTTGCAAACACCTTCATGTTTGGTCTTGATTTCAGGAAGACCCTCTACAGCCTTGCTTGCAATTGGAAGTTCCCTACAGTGCATATGAGCAAGTCTTCTATGCCAAATTTCACTTGGCTCCATGGAATCATGCACCATGGCATGTTCAGGTTGTCCCTTCAATTTATACAAACCTCCCTCTTGCTCTCCAATCACTACTGCATCATCAATAGTTTTACCCTTTGGCCACATTAGGACTTGTCCATCTACAAATGCAACCCTCATGCCTTTTGCATCCAATGCAGAGATGGAGAGTAGATTCTTCTTGAGCCTAGGTACATAAAGAACTTCTTTCATCTTCAAGGATTTTCTAGAATATAGGTTGTAGGAGGCTTCACCACTTCCTTTGATGGGGTATTGATAGTCATCCCCAAGTTTCACTTTATGGGGTGATTCATGTTCAGATAGATTTACGAAAGATTCTTTAAACCCAGTCATGTATTTAGAAGCCCCACTACCAATAAGCCAATCATTACAACCATGATATATAGTACCTATGAGAGCAGAGATCAAAACATACTCTTCTTCGCTTGATGAGTCATCATCGTCACTTTTTGCTCTAGCCTTCTTCTTGGGTGGTTCATCATCTTCAGCAGCATGAGCATGATATCTTTTCCTGCTGCCCTTCTTCTTCTTGATGTTGTTGTTCTTTTTGTTCATGGGAAATTCTGAAGAAAAATGACCCTTCTCATTACATGTGAAGCATCTGAGATCTTTCTTATCTTTATGTTGATGATAGTGTGAAGATTTCTTGGCATGAGAGTGCTCTCTTTTTTACCTTCCTTTCTTGGTGTTTACTGTGAGAGCTTGATCTATACTTCCCATCTTTTCTTCTCAGGCCACAAGCCTTGCTTCTTCTTGTGAACATTCTTCCCGTAGTCTATTGAAGGAGATCAGCTTCTTTCTTGCACAAATTCCTTGAATAAAGGAAACCCATGACCTTGGTAGGCCATTTAGAGTGGTCATGACAACTTCACCATTCTCCACCATTTCATCCACCACTTTCAGTTGTTCCTTAATCTGAGAGACCCTGGAAAAATAAGATTGAATGGTTTCTCCATTTTGAAACTTTAATCCTTTCAATTGGTTCCGCAGGGTCATCTTTCGATTTATGTTCTTTCCTTCAAATAGCTTGGTCAGAGAATCAAACATCTCTTTGGGTGTCTTTAGAGATGACACATGGGGAATGAGATGGTCCTTGATAGAATCAACAATGATTCTCTTTGCCTTGACCAAGTTCTTCTTATGCAATATCTTAGCCTCTTCATCCTCTAGGATAGGGATGTCTTCTTTTATGTATGAGTCCAACTCATTCTCTTCCAGGATTAACCCAATCCTATACTTCGAGGCTTGGAAGTTATTATCCCCTTCAAGATTATCCTCAATCTTGGTCTGGTGAGACATCTTAAAGAGTACTTCAAATGGAAATAGAAAAGTTTTAGGTCTTACCACTTGACTTGTTGAAAACTAGATCTAGTTCTGGATTAGGGTTTGTCAGAGAAACCCTAAAAATTCAAAATGTGAATTTCAACTTTCTAAAAGGATAGAAAGATGAACCTCGATGAGCTGATCAATGTAGGGTATTCCGAATTTGAGATTTGCAAAGCTACACCCTTCAAAACTGCCTTTTTGTCTTTCTGGATTCACTTAGGAGGACCCTGAATTAGGGTTTGAGTTTACCGGAGATCTACCCAGCCAAAAATATCGATCCAAAGATCTAAACTTTGATTTTTGCAAGGAACTTCGAGCTATGTCTTCAGATTCCAGAAATTCCTATTTTTGTGGAAACCCTAATTTTTAGGGCCAAATCTGAAAATGCTCCGAATTGAATTCTAACTGGATAGATAGATTCTCCTTGATGAGTAGAGTCAATCTACTATACTGCTTTTCCAAAATCTATGGAGAGAAACCGAATAAACAAGAAACCCTGGTTTCCGTCACTACACAGCGTCTTCTTCTCAGGTTAGCTCTGATACCATGTTAAATTTTGAGCATTAATTCACAATACTCTAGGATCTTTACTGAGAGAATAACATGTACATTATATCAATGCATATCAATCATATCAAGCATGTCAATCATCACAAGAAGCAAAAGCATGAGAGATAAGAGACATAGAGTTTTCATGGGGAAAACCCTAAGGTGGAAAACCCCACAACTTCCTCAAAGATAGAGAGAGCAATGGCTCAACCAAAGTACAACCAAAATACACAGAGATAGTCTCCTAGTAGCAGATGATCGTCCTCCTCACTACTGCGCCACTTTTTGAGTGAAGGAAGAATGAGTTTTCCGAATGATCAAAATAGAGATCTCCCGATCTCTATTTTGACCTTATGGGGCCGACTTGTCTAGTTAGGTACATCTTTCATATATTACATAAAATATGGGCCGACCCCACACATGGTGGTCTAATAAACCACCGGTAAGTTCACAGACTTGCGACACTTGTCAATACACATGAAGACACTTCCGTATAGAGGAATGACACATCTCTATAGGAGTACAATAATATATAAATTAAACACATGGATGAAATACATTCCGAAGTTACATATACATCAACAACTGAAGCCACTAAGGGGATAAGATGAAGAGCAGATAGCCTTCCATAATCTAAAAATAGATGAGGGGTATCATCTTAGTGCCACGGGCACTTAAGGAAGAGTGATTTAGTTAAACCTTAACTTTTATAAATGTTATCGTCATGGGTGGCGAGAACGGTTACTTGTCGCAAAACTTCCATTAAGCTTTAAAAAGCGCTTTCGAGAATGAATATAATTAGAATTAGATAATCCTAAGTAAACTGAAAGATAATTTTATTATTATTATCCTAGTTTCATATAGGATATTACATATGGTATCAACACCAAAAAGGTGGAAACAAATTATGGACTTACATATGTAAACCATAATTTATCTCAAAATGAGAATAAGTTATAATTCTAAGTTAAAACCCTTGGATTATTAGTGTTGATCGCTATAATTTATACTTTGCAAATAATAAGAAGATTGACATATTACAGTAAGCATATTTATATATGACTACTATAGTAAAGAATTACTATAATATTGAGTGGAAAAGATTAAAAAGAAATCCTTATAGGTTAGTTATATACAATACACGTGATTTTATAAGGACTTGTAAATGTATATATATATATAGATATGATGAGATCTAACATGCACATATAAAGAATATGTTTTTTATATGGGAATTGTGCATATTTGTTTATGACATTGTTAAATCCTTGTCAAAAATGTGATTTAAGATAAATTGATAATATTTATATATAGGTTTACTCCTTTAGAGAAACCTACACGAAGAGGTTGAGAATCCAAGGAGATTTCGGCGCAAGCCTGATCCGTCGACTGTTTGTTTCCTTCCATTAAGAAAGTGGGGAGTTAGAACTAAGAGTGGAGGTTAAACATTTGGGTTTGGATTCCTGGTGATGGAGCGCCAGAAACAAACCAAGCCGCCACTTGTTCCCTTCGAAGAGCCAAGTGTTGATGAGCGATAGTCCTTTAGCTTGAGGGAACCGTTTTCATATCAAGGTCCTCTGTCACCACTTCCTTAACCTTGGCAATAGTTTATATTTAAACCCAATTTCGGTCGAAGAGGGGGATCGATTGGTATGAGAGAAAAAGTCATTGAATCAATGTATAGAGTAGTAATATTTTGGTTTTAGTTTTCTTTTGTTTTACATGTTTTAACTTTGCAGAAGTTAGGGGAAGTGTGTATTTTTGTTAGGGTGATCAGAGACTTCATCGGTGATAGTTGGGGAGCTTTTCTCTTAGCATTAGGGGAAGGATCTCTGCATTTTAGTGACGCCGAGAAAAAGGAAATCCTAGAGCTATGCAGTGAGGGAATACCAGTGATGGAAAACCTTGTGGGAAGAGGTGATTTGTTGGTGAAGGCGACAAAGGATGGATTCATGGAGATCAATTGTTTGCTCAGTGAGGAAATACCAGTGATGGAAAACACTGTGGGAAGAGGTGATGTGTTGGTGAAGGCGACAAAGGATGGATTGGTGGAGTTCATCTGGTTGCTCGGGTAATGTGTTATGGGAAAGGAAAGCTCATGGAGAGCTCGATCCCTAGATTGTCATCTTTTGGTTAGATTATATCGAAGTTCCAGAATTGAAAGATGCAATGGTTCATTTGTTTTTGCTAGTTTTTATAAGAATACATCTGCGTCTTAGATCTCGATTTTAGATCTGAGTTACCTATTGTATATATTATACCTGAGTTTTCCATATTTGAAAGACGCTCTGGTTCAAAGGATTGCGCCACTTATGGTAGAATACCTCCCCATCCCTTTAACGGATCTATGTTCCAGATCTAGGTTACTATTTCTTATTTTTCCTCTGTGCTTGCATTAGGATCTCTGTTACAGAGTTACCATGAAATATTCTACCTCTAGGTTCCTATGGGATAGAGGTAGCACTCAGTGAATATTAACGAGTTACCTTGAATGGTTAACACTTCTGTTTTTTTTAAATATAGATATCTGTGGAATAGCGATAACGCTCAGTAAATATTGACCTCCGTTAATGGAAACATAACGAAATGAAGAATTATGAGAGTTGACCAATCTGTTTCGGAGTAGTGCATTCGATCAGATAGGGATCGTGGGTTAAGACTATTTTTACTTTTGCTTTGTTTAATATTTCCACCTTTGTATGGTTAAAGCAGAAGAAAAGAAGGGATTAACGCCCCACATAACAAAATATTTCTTTAGACAGTTTTCTCTATTAGTTATACAAGTTTACAAGAACTTTGCTTTTCCTTATATGAATAGAGTTAATTCCATCCTAACTAAAATCCTAAGTGGACAGGATATCGATTTTCCTCATAGGTTATCGTTTCGTTAAAGGGATCTCCATCAGATTTAATAACTAGTAGTGTAATGGTTTGCTTTTATGAGAATCAACCTAGATACTTTTAAACACTACTTATTGTGGATTGCGCCTATAGTGGAGATTGGGTAGAACTTATTTATTTTGTAGAGTTTTAATGTGTCTTGGAGAATGTCGAGTTCTCTTGATATTTTACTAAGAAATGAAAAATCCAAAGCATAAAGAAAAAGGTATGTTACCTTGTTTATACTTTTATAAATTTAACTATGCGTGCTTCTTTTCTTACAAGTTATAACTACGGTGGATTACTCCATATATATATATATGATTACCTTTGATGCGTTTACAAAATAAAGAGTTTATATAAATTTTGATAAGGGATTTGAATAAACAAATGGGATGATACATAGGGTTAAAGGTTATGATACCCTTGGTTCACATACTATAGAAGATTACTTTCATATTATTGTAAAATAGATTTTATTATAGGGAAAGTATGATAATAATTATCCAAGAGATACTAGATCAAGATGAAAGCAACAATTGTGTTGCAGAATGCATTCTTCGTTTGATGAATAATAATATAACACCTTTTGTGGACGTAGCCCTAGATTGGGTGAACCACTTTAAAAAAGTATCTTTCTGATATGTCTTTTATGTGTGGTTTTGGTACGTATTGTGTGCATTTAAATGATCTTGTTAATTAATTTAGATGTATTTTACTGCTTACTGATCTAGATCTAACATGTCGTGGGTAACTTGAATATGTCTCTCCCATCTATGAAGGATTATGATAGTCTCCAATGTTTATGTTATGTACAATGCTTATGTCGAATGATTTCATGGTGAAAATATGTTCTTGAATTATTATGTTATTCATGGGATAAATTACATAGATATACTTAAGGTTTTGGCAGGCAGGGTTAAGTTCCCCACCATTGCGTACAATTCCCATGAATATATTCAAAGTAAAGATGGTAAGGTAAATAATGGTAAGGTTTAATCACGTGTACATATACTTTGTTGATCTGTCATCGTTTATGGTTATCCATTTGGTTTAAGCAATTTAATATCATACAAATACAATGTTTACCTTGTACCTAAATGTCTCGAGAAATTTCCATGCGTTGACAGGTGCACTCTTAAAAATGATTGTTTTAAAATGACTTGTATAAATACTGGAAGAACGATGAAATTAAATAATATGCATGTTGATTAATTCTTTTACCAATGCAAGTACGATGGACGTTGGTTAACATCATGCTTAAACTCCAATAAAAAGATCTTAAATGTTATGAAAAGTTTTCAAAAATTCACAATTTTACCAAACCTAAAATTTGGGTCCGTGACAAGTGCCCTTCTGAAGAAGATAGAAGCAACATGCAGAATAACTGAAGGCTCCAAGCCCTAAAACGTGTGCCCCTCTCTTAGAAAGTCACCCACATGCAAAGGGACGTCTTATTGAAGATGGATGTGCTTAGGAATAGCTAGAGACTCAAGCTAAAGAGCCCTTCTTCAAGGGGAAGGTTATTACCACTGCTCTTAAGAGGATGAGAGTGGTATGTAGAAGAACTAATCCTTGTAGATGATAATGCGAATAGGGAGTTCCTTTGACAATGCACCCATGCAAGAGGACAAATCCCTCAATAAAGCATAAACGGAAATGCTATAGAAACCGAATGATAATAGTACTTCATGATGAAGCAATGCTGAATCTGGATGATCCAACCTGATGGGGACTAGGGCAGATAGATTTCACTGCCGAAATACACCAGTTAGATGAGTGCATGCACTCAACCCCAACTTATCTCACTTATCTCTCCAATTCGAATCCACAAATCAATAATCATATAAGCAGGTCTTCCTTACTAGCTTTACCTTTCTTTTATAACATTCACCCATCAGACCTAACTTTTGACCTAATTAGGTCACTTTACCTTCTAATTCACATTTGGCTTGCATGCAGTGCTCTGGAGGCTCAATCAGTGCATGCATCATGAAATAATGCTCGGATGTCATGCATGTAGTTGGCCTAGGGATCTTGTTGCTCCTATTTACCTACTGGTGATCTAATACCTCTCCCAAGATCTTCTTAGGGTGCATAAGGCATCAATCTTCAGTTGATTCCCTGAATCTCAGTTCCCAATCGAACCTATGGGAATCATATAGGTTAGCGAGATGGTCCTATGTGCTTAAGCAGAAGAGGACATTACAGTCCTCCCTGCTCAAATTTACTTGTCCTCAGGCAACTGTAAGGCTGGTTGCTGTAATACTTGTTCTCCTTCCCAAGTGGCCTCCTCTATAGGCAGATCTCTCCACTGAACCAAATAGTCTCTGATGACCCTGTTCCTCAGTTTCTGCTCTCGCACCTCTAGGATGCGCTTGGGAATCATAATCAATTGCGCCTGGTCATCAAGGTGGGGCAGCTCGGATGATGTAACAATATGATGACCTACTACCTTCTTAAGGTTGGATACATGAAACACATTGTGAATATTGCTCTTTGGGGGTAGTTCTAACTCATATGCTACCTCTCTGACCTTTCAGATGATCTCTTAGGGACCATAAAAGTGAGGTTTGGGATTCTCTGCTCCTTTCTTCTTAAGGGAAGAATGTTGGTACGGTTGCAAGCGTAAATAAACTAAGTCTCCCATCTCAAAACAATGCTCAATCCTTTGCATTTCTGCATATATCTTCGGTTGATTATGAGCATCCTATATGTTTTTTCTCAGTATGGTAAGGATGTCTAGAATCTCTTGAATCCACTCTTTGGCCTTGGGGGCCCTGCTATCACCAAATATTAGATCTACAAAAGTTAGGGCATCGTATCCATATAGAGCTCTGAAGGGAGTCATCCCAATGGTCATATAGTGGGTGGTATTGTAGCAATACTCACCTAAGTGTAACCATCTGATCCATGTTCTCTACTGGCCCGCTACGTAATTCCTCAAGTACCCCTCAATCCACTTGTTAACTATCTCATTCTTTCCATCGCTCTATGGATGATAACTTGTGCTCACAGCTAATTCGGTTCCCACCAACCTGAAAATCTCTTGCCAAACGGCTCCAGTGAATTTTCTATCCCTATCACTGACAATGGTCTTGTGTAACCCATGGAGTATCAATACCTCTTTGAAAAATAGTTTTGCCACCTGTGCTACTGAATAATATGAAAGAATGGCAGAGAAGTGAGCGAACTTGGTCAATCTGTCCATGCGGGGGCTTCACTCAATAAACTGCTATCATAGCACATTCGTCCATGGTATATGAAACAATACCCCTAATTTCACTAAATATTGAAAAATACCTTCCAGAATCATTTTTTTAACCCCCTCCTAATATGCCTTCCCAATTTAGAAAAACCCCTATTGTCACTAGATATTGTATGTATCAATTTTTTCATTAACAATTTTTATACCCTTTATATTTTTACCTAGTATATTGTTATGATACCCCTCTTATGACCCCACATGCATTCTACAATGCACCTTGCTTCTTTCGATGTATATTGTGGATGCACATTTCTTCACCCACAATGCAATTACTTAACCACATATCATTATGATTTGTAACATCTAATGGTCTAATGAAGAGATAGGAGATCACTTCTTGTATGTCACTAGAGCCAATGCACATGGTACAACATTTAGATTGCATGTTGCAGTTCCCCAATCACTGACTAAGCCTATTGTGGGCTAGGTATCCAAGCCCCCAGGGCTTGTAACAAGCTCTAGGAGGTTGACTAAACCTCCCAAGGCCTGTAATAGGCACGAGTGGTTGGGTATCCAAGCTCCCAAGGCCTATCGAGGGCCTATAATAGGCCCTGGAGGCTTAGAGCCTCCCAAGGCTATCGGTAACAACTAGCTGAATGTTATTGGTAACAATTGGATATCAATGAGCACTGTGTCTCGACTATGATCGATTGGAAACCAAATTCACCACGAAACCCCTGGCCTAAAGCATGCCTCAAGGCACGATTCCCCTGCGTACTGGTAAGCTCGAGCCTTGCCTCAACCCGATTTATCATCCGACCATGATCCTGCCATCTCCATTTGGCGGATATTTGTCAGCCCGCCCATATGAAAAAGACCCCAAAGTATTTTTGTATTGTTACATTAAATAAAAAACCCTTTGTCCCTTAATATATAAGCAATATAGTTTTTAGGTTTTCATGAATATTTAATACTGAAATATGAATGAATGTGATATTATATTGCCTTCTAGTGAAGCCCCCATGTCTGTCCACCAATACATACATGCAGTATCTGCCCTGAACCTTGGGAAACCCTATAATGAAGTCCATGGAGATGCTCTCCTGCTTCTGCTCGGGAATAGGAAAAGGTTGTAGTAAATCGGTCGGGTGGGTGTGCTCTATTTTGTTCGGTTGGCACAAGCTACACTCTCTCACATGTTGCATCACATTGATCTTGAGGCCCTTCCACGAGAACCTCTCTATAATCTTTCTGTAGTTCTTGAGAAACCCCCGATTCCCTACTAATGGTGAATCATGCGAGGCTTGTAGAATATTATTCATGAGGGAAGACTCGGGTACTAAGTAGATTATGTTCTCGTGGTATATGATTCCATCAATTACTCGGTACCTTTCGTCCTGAATCTGTCCATCCAATAGCTCGCAAGAAAATTTATCTTTGGAATACTCAACCAAAAGATGAGATCTCCAATCTGATGAGATGATAATTAGGGATAAAGTAGCTGGTTGTCTAGAAAGTGCATTGGCCACCACATTGTTCTTTCCCTTTATGTATTCAATCTCGAAGTCATATGCCTAAATTTTGCTCACCCATTTCTATCGCCTCTCGTTTATCTCTTTCTGCTCTAGGAAGTATTTCAAGTTGTTGTGATCTATCTTAATCTTGAATCTACCACACATTAAGTATTGCCTAAACTTTGTTAGAGTATGGAGAACGACCAACATTTCCTTGTCATATATCGAATAGTGGTTCTCATAGTCTTTGAGCTTCCTACTCTCAAATGCAATGGGGTGATTGTTCTGCATCAATACTGCCCCAATTCCCTCTCCTAAGGCATCACACTCTAACATGAAGGGTTGAGAAAAGTATGGTAGAGATAATACTAGGCATGAACTCATTACCTTTTTCATTTTCTCAAATGTTTTTAATGTTGTCTCTAGCAAACTGAATGCCCCCTTCTTGATTATATCAGTGAGGGGTACGATCATCTGTGAGAATCCATTAATACCTCCTGTAGTAGGTGCAAAGGCCCAAGAATCCCTTCAGTTCTGTCACATTTTTAGGTGTAGACCAATCCAATATGGCCCGAATCTTCTCTAGGTGCACCTAGACCCCGTTGGCCCCTATCACATGCCCTAAATATAACATCTCCTGCATACCAAACTCACACTTGGACATTTTGGCATATAGTGACTGCTTCTGTAAAATTCTAAGTACTTCGTCTAGATGTCTCAAATGTTCTTCCCAAGTTCTACTTTATATCAATATGTCGTTGAATAATACCAAAAGATACTTACATAACTGAGCCTTGAAGATATTGTTCATGCATGAATGGAAGGTGGCTGGTGCATTAGTGTCCCCAAATAGAATCACTAGAAACTCATAATGTCCATAGTGGCAACAGAAGGTGGTCTTCGGAACATCCTATTCCCTAACTCGAATCTGACGGTAACCTGAGCAGAAGTCGATCTTAGAAAAGTATTGTGCCCCCTGTAGTTCATCCATCAACTCATCAATACCGGGGATTGGATACCTATTTTTTATAGTCTTCATGTGGAGTGCCCTGTAATCAATGCACATGCATAAGGTTCCATCCTTTTTCTTCACTAGCACTACTGAGGATTCAAATGGACTGGAGCTAGGTTTGTTGTACCCTTTTTTTAGTAGTTCCTTGATTGTACTCTCTATATCATCTTTGTACCTCTTGGGGTGTCTGTAAGGAGTGGTGATAACTGCTTGAGTCCCCTCCTCTAACTCAATAATGTGCTCTAATCCCCTATCTAGAGGTTGACCTGCTGGAAGGTCTCTGAATACTGCTTTGTGCTTCTACAGTAAGGCTTCTATATATGTTGGTTGTTGTGTGGCCTTATATAGTGGTTTCCTGAAGGTAACCAAGCACTCTGCGTCCCACTTAATATATCCCTATTGGAGTACTTCTTCCATCCTGTGTGATGTCACTACTGTGGGAGGGTAGGTATTCATCCCTCTCAATACTACCTTCTGGTCCTCCGTTCCCATGAACTCCATATCCATGGTCTGGTAGTTCGTGGAATACTTCCCTATGGAATAAATCCATTGCACTCCCAATACCACATTCATGTCAGGTAAATCTATCCCATAGAATGTTTCTAACACTGTATAGTTCCCAAGTGTTACTTTCAATTTTGGAATCCTCTAACTACACTCCATGGTGTGACCTGCTATAGCTACTGGAAAGCCATCAAAACTCTTAGTCTCAATTCCTTTCCTTTTAACCCATGCGGCATAAATAAAGTTGTGGGATGCCCCACCATCTATCAAAACTCCCACTCTATGGCCCTGTATGACACCTCTGATCCAGAGAGTGTGAAATCTAGGGACCCCTGACATTGTAGCCATGGTACATCTTGGTGACTATTCCTCATCCGCTATCTCATGTGTCTCTCCCTGTCCTTGATCTTGATAATCCTCATCCTCCCCACTGTTGGAATAGGCCTCTATGTAGTAGGCCTTTCCCTTCCCTGAACATTTTTTACTTGGTACCCATGGTTCTTGACAAGTGAAACATAAATTGTTTCTTCTAAGGTCGTAGTGGGTATCATTATCCATCCTTTCTTTCTTGGGCCACTCTTTCTGGAAGGGTTTCCTCTCTTTATCTTTAATAGGGAAATTAGTTATAGGGGGGAATCTATTTTTGGGTATTGCATCCTGCAAATATCTAGTCTGACTAATGGCATTAGCTAGGGTGGTGGGTCTATAGGACTTGACCCATCCACGTAAGGGTTCAGTGAGGGCCTCTTTAAAAAACATAATCAACCTGCTCTCTGAAATATCTGTCACCATGATTGCTACCCTATGAAACTCTGAAATGAATGCGTCTGTGCTACCCGTCTGCTTGAGTTGTTTTAGCTCTCTAAAATGCACCTCAGGGTCCTTCCTGTCAAATCTCTCAATGAGCCTCTATGTAAAATTTGTGTATGAGGTGATGGTATTGTGACCTAATGTCACCAAACCATGGTACCACCACTCATGGGATTCCCCATCCAAATGCAAGGTAGCCAATTTAAGGTCATCTGTCTCAATCATGGGGTTGAGCTCGAAGTATGTATCCAACTTCTGTACCCAATTCCACGTTGGGACACCTCGGGTCCCCTCAAAGGTAGGGATAGTTAGTTTCCTTACCGTACGTTGTAACTCAAAGTTCTGGTCGAAAGGCCTATTGTATGCTCTGGTCCTGTTCTTACTTTTAAAGTGGAAAAATTCAGTGAAGGTCATGGATGACTAGAAGTCATCTCCT
This sequence comes from Larix kaempferi, assembly GCA_027924585.1. Classification (NCBI taxonomy): domain Eukaryota; kingdom Viridiplantae; phylum Streptophyta; class Pinopsida; order Pinales; family Pinaceae; genus Larix; species Larix kaempferi. The sequence goes on along the minus strand of BSBM01000459.1, from coordinate 5,443,092 downwards.
AATGCTCTGTATTCTCTCAAATAGGCACTCATGGATTCTTCTAGCTCTACTTGTGCGAGAGGAACTGCGGCTGGGATCTCTAAGAATTGAGGCATGGTAGGTCGGGAGGGCCTATTGTATATATGGGGATGGCTCTGCATGTTGGTATGTAAATGTTCTCCACTACTACTAGTGGATACCCTATCACCGTTGGGAAATAATGGACTGTGTGGGGTGGGCCCGTTTTTCTCTCTCATTTGTCTGAAGGCACTTACCATTTCTTTTTGTCCATTAGTGAGATCCTTTATAGCTGAAATGAGACTAATGAAAGCTATTTTATCATGAATATGCCATTGTTTCTTTTCCTTTACTTTTTTCAAACTGATACTCACTATCCCCCATCTCTATATCCTATAATTCTTCTTCTCCTCTATCACCTTTTCTAAACCTCTGCCTCTGGTAAGTAATGTTGTGTGGGTCTTCTGAGTTCATTTACTGTTCACAATTGCATGCTTTGACAATTGGCAAGGAACATGCTCTGATACCACTGTAATATCCCAAACTAATAATTTTCTTTTTTTTGTGTTGTTTAATAGTCTTATGTCTCGATGAAGTATGAAAGTATGCACTGATCTCTACATGCATGCACTTGCATGTAGATCTATAAACCAGATAAACTTAAATGCCATAAAATAGGAGGAATCAATGCATGTACATACCAGTATATAGATCGCCTGATGTAGATCAAGATAATCCCGACATGCAATAATTGTGATGGTGGAATAGGGAGCTAAGGTAGGACTTCCTCCATATAATAAATGCTCCCTCCTCCAAGATATGAATACTCCTCAATAAATAATACTCCACAGATGAAGCTCTAGATAACATGTGCTAGGGTTATAGTTCCTTTTTGAAGAAGATAGAAGCAGCATGCAAAATAACTAAAGGCTCCAAGCCCTAAAATGTGTTCCCCTCTCTCAAAACATTTCCCACATGCAAGAGGATGTCTTCTTGAAGATGGATATGCTAAGGAATATCTGGAGACTCAATCTAAAGATCCCTTCATCCAGGGGAAAGGTAATACCACTACTCTGAAGAGGATGAGAGCATCATGCAGAAGAACTAAGCCCTGTAGACTATAATGTGAATAGGGAGGTCCTTGGACAATGCGCCCATGCAGGAGGACAAATCCCTCAATAACTCATAAACTGGAATGCTATAGAAATTGAATGATAATAGTACCTGATGATGAAGCAATGTTGAATCTAGATGATCCAACCTGATGGCGACTAGGGAAGATAGATTTCACTGCCAAAATACACCAGTTAGCTGAGTGCATGCACTCAACCCCAACTTAGCTCGATGAGCTCTCCAATTCGAATCCACAAATCAATAATGATATAAGCAGGTCTTCCTTACTAGCTTTACCTTTCTTTTATAACATTCACCTGTTAGACTTAACTTTTGACCTCACTAGGTCACTTTACCTTCTAATTCGCAGTTGACTTGCATGCAGTGCTCCAGAGACTCAATCAGTGCATGCATCATGAAATAATGCTTGGATGCCATGCATGCAAGTGCCCTAGGGCTCTTATAGCCTTTGTTTACCTACTAACGATATAATACCTCTACCAAGATCTTCTTAGGGTGCATAAGGCATCAATCCTATGTTGATTCCCTGAATGTCAGTGCCCGCTTGAACCTATGGGAATAATATAGGTTAGCAGGATGGTCCTCTGTGCTTAAGCAAAAGAGGAAATTACATAGTTGGGGCACCTAAAATGTAATCCCCTTATATGCCTCTATGTGTGGTATTGTGGAATGGTGATTATGATGATGATTATTTTCTTACCATTATGGTGGACCAAACACCAAATGCAAGGATATCAATAGCTACAAGTGCCTTTTTTTAGGCCAATTATTGAGGCCTATATAAACAAAAACATATGTTGTATATCCAAAGAAAATAACTTAGATCCCCACCTACATTAGTTATTAGAGTATTTTGTTGGACCCCTACAAAATGACTAGGGAAATGCTTTGTTTTCATTCACCCAACTATCATGTTTTAAACATGATGATGATAGGCCTCCTCAGATGGCTAGCTAATAAGTTTATGAAAGGTGTGAATGCAGGTGTTATTGGCCTTTTGCTACGTTGTAAATGCCATGTTTACCAACATTGGTTGGTCCACTTGGTGTTTTCAACATATGTAGGAAACCCCTTAGTATTTACTCCACCTAAACAACATGATTGAAACATGATGATCATAAGCATCTTCATCAAATTTACTAATAGATTAATTCAAAGATAGAACATGAACACTGTAATATATTGGTGAAAGGGTGGGACATAAACACCATTGACCTTTCACTATGATATAAACTTGAAAGTTTCTAACATTGGCATTTTCCATTTGAAGGAAACCTCATAGCCCATTTAGTGATGGTTGAGAAAGAGCCTTAGTTGGTGGCTAGCTCATGTTAACAAATGCAACACCTTATGTTTCTTCCAATATCTTTTTAAGATACTTTATTGCATGTGTGTGATGGATGTTTTGGCATGAGTTAATTAATATACTTAAACAATGTTCGTTTCCATTGCAAGAATGGCCCACATTATTTTTTAAATGATATACTTAGGTCGTGGCCGCATGTATTAAATATAAAAATGTGTAAATAATTAGGGTTTGTGCTTTCATTTTTGAATGATATTTTCAAGTTAGAGCATGGGTATGAGACTATGTCAAAGTGAATTGTAATTTCATGTTTGAATGATATCTTTAATTCAATTCATGAGTATGAGACTGTGTTGGAGTTATTTGAATCGGGGTATCTACCAATAATGAGTTGACTTTGAATTAGGTTGATTTGGTCAACTATGTGTTATGAAATCAAAATAAATTCATATCCGTCTGTAGGGATAAGTTTGTTTCTTCTTTCTACTTATTAACAACAAAAAGTATAATAATTTTTTACTACTAAGCAATAAGAATAAAATTTGACACATCCAAGACTCTAACCCGCTAGAATAGACTTTTAGAGCCTTTTAGTTTATTGAAATTGTGAAAGGTTTAAACTACATAACTTTGACATCTCAAGAAAAAACATAATAAAAAAGGACATAGATAACTAATAGGAAAGGTTAAAAGTTGGTCACAATGGGCATGCATGAGTTGGGTCAAGTCCAATACCAAGAGACTTCTAAGATGAAACATGGTGCAATTTTTAAATAATATATAAATTCTTGCAAGTTTTGCTGAGATAGCACTTGGAAACAAGCAACAAAACCTCATGCCTTGGATGCAAGCAATAAAATTCAGTTTTGCGGAGTACTTGAGTATGTATCAAATTTATAGTACCATTAGATGAATTAAATAAATTTAGAAAGTAACCTGCTCCTCATTTGTTGTTGTCTTTGGAATGCTTGATCTCTCATGTAGCTTCATACTTGGAACTATACTAAATAACACTCCAACTGTGCATATTCATAGCTTAGTGGTGACTCCTCTTTGTTTGTGGGATTTAGTGATACATATAATTATATCAAAATGAATAACTGATCTAGTCCTAGCTTCATGCAATCCTAGATTTAATGGTTGAGTGGTTGAGCGATACTAAATGGTGCTTTTAGGGATTCAAGACTAATAAACATGTAGACAAATCCAAACACAAACCATGACTTCTCAAGGGGATCCTTGGCCTTGGAATAAAGATATGGGTGGAATTTGTAAGGTTTTAAGGACTAGGTATTTGTCTTGGGACCTTAGACATGGACAAGGGAGGAAAGTTGAACTTTAGATCCTAAAGGAACTATCTAGGAATCTATGGTCAAGAAAGACACTTCAAATGACTATATAAGATCATTTGAGGGAATCCTTGACATATGAGTGGAGATACCAATTCCATTAGGAGGAACTGAGCAATAGACATGGGTCTCGATTCCTTTGACATGGTAAATGGAGGAGAGTTATGCCTTAGGCTCTAAAGGAATATTCTATACACCCAAGGCCCATATTAATGGCTTGAATCACCACCGAGGGAATATGTCACCTCCTAGTGGGGATATGGGTCTTAGGATTATGAATATGGTCTACAAATAAAATATTGGCTTTACACCCTAAAATAAACTTTTATGCATAGAGGTCCAAGAAAAACACCTTAACACACCACAAATGACCTTTGAAAGATACCCTTCACCTAATGGTGGGATACCGATGGAATTAAGAAGTTGTTCAACATTATGTATGGGTATTGGAGTTGAAAGCAAGGTAGGTAGGGCCAACAACATCACAATATTGAAACATCACACATGATCTCTTGAGGGTATCCATGGATACCAAGTGGAGATACGGGCACCATTAGGAGTTTTTGAGCATTAGGTTTAGGTGTTGAGGTATTAACCATGGTTGGTGTAGGAAGCTCATGCATTGGGATATATATGAAGCTTCTAGGTATCTATATCCAATAAAGACATGTTGAACAACTATAATAGACATTTCCACGTTATGTTTGGCATATAAGTGGGTTTTTTGGTGGCATGGAGAGAATTTTAAGACTAATTATAGGTGTCAACACCTTGGACATGGTTGGGGACAAAAGAGTGGGACTTAGGTCCTAAGGGAAATTTTAGGCTTCTTTGGCTAAGAACAATGGCTACAACAACCACACATGACCTCCCAAGAGCATATTATTCTTCTAAGTGGGGATATTAGTGCCATTAGAATTTTTTGAGAACCTGGTATGGGTCTTGGGTGCCCTAAACATGCTTGAGGGATAAAACTTGAGATTTAATCCATGAAAAAACATTTTAAGAGTCCATGGCCAAGAAGAATAACTTGAAAAAACAAACATGGATTCTTAAGAGTATCTTTAGTGTTTGAGTAGGGATTTCTATGTCATTAGATGGTTTTGAATAATAGTTAGGGGTCTTGAGGCTCCATACATAATTAAGGAATGAATCACATTCCGAATTCCCTAAAGGAATCTTTGAGGTATCCAAATCCATGAACAATATTTTAAAGAAAGACACATCATTGGCCTAGTATATCCTTGGCCTCAGAGAGGGGATGTCGTCAACTTTGGGGGGTTTTGAGCCTTACTAGATATGATTTTAGGGTCCTCAACACTGTTAAACTAGAAACCCAAGCCTTAGCCCCTGAAGGAAGCTCGAGGCATGTAAGGCCAATAATAATGCATGTCTCAATGTATAATACCTTGGGATGGTATGTTTTACCTCAAATTGATATATGTGTGCCATAAGGAGTTTTTTAGCACTAGGTATGGGTACTAGGGCCTTGGACATGGTCAGTAGAGGACACTTGATCCTCAATCAATAAAGGAATATTCTATCCATCCAAGGCTAAGGAGGTGGGCTCCACCAACCATACATGGCCACTTGAGTGTATTATTAACCTATGATTTAGGGTGTCAGTGGAAAAAAGTTGTTTTGAGTAGTATCTAGGTTCCTTGGGGCCTTGGGAATGATGTTCTAGGAAAGAATACCATGCCTTTCGCCCTAAATAAATTTTCTAGGGCTTGAAGGCCATTAAGAAGGACTCAACCGCCATAGAATTTTTTTATAGATGATATTTGGTGTCCTAGTTAGTTTATGGGGTTTATCATGAGGTTTTTAATAGTAGTTTAGATAGGTCGTGAGTCCTTGAAATCTTTTAAGGAGGAAACTATAGCCTTTGGCCATAAAGGAATCTCTGATTGCATGGAAGGCATGAATCAAGTTTTTTATTAGCACATAACATTGGACAATGAGATACTAGGCTTTTGATTGGGGATATGGACACCATTATGATGTTTTGAAAATTAAATATGGGTCGCAAGTCCTTGGACATGGTTGTGAAAATAAACTCAATATCCCTTCAAAATAAATGAATGCAAAACAATAAGAATAAAATGCATATTTGAAGCCATGCTCAATATCCCTTCAAAATATTTACCCCTTAAACCAAAATCTTCTCTCAATCTTTATTAAAATCCTCTCTCAATCTTTAATAACTCACTAATTGAAACCAATTTCCTCTTCATGATATATTTTCAACCAAATAAAAATAATATAAAGGATTTACTGCTTAGTCTCCAACTTAGCATAATATCTCCCTTTCGATTGAACCTAAATTGCAAGATCTCCACTGATTAGGAATGAATTCAACAAGCTCAGATGAGTCTAGGGATTATGCTTACGAAGTTGTAATTATTAGTTTCCCTTCCATATTTTGATATCACCATACTTGCATTGAGGTGCCATCACTAAATGACACAATTGCTTAATGCAATTTTATGTGTTTCCCTAAAATTATATTATGCTATTCTAGACGTCACAGATTGTCAACAAGGTAGGTTATGAAAACTTAGTGATATCAACTTTTGTACATCACAATTCCACCTTGCATTACACGTGCACACAAGCCTTCACGCGCATTTATCAGAATTAGAAGCCATCAACCCAGGAGCACAAATTGGTGGATAATCAAAATGTCTCATTGCATTGTCAAACAAAACTTGACATCACTACGATACATTTGCCTCCTCTCATTTATTCCTATTTTGCAATTTTTTTACTTGAATCGTAAATGTGGAATATTCCACCAAGTCAAAGGTTTTTTTCTCATCATGAGCTCATCAAGAGCCACTTACAGAAAAACCATGCATCATGGAGAAAACAAACATGCAAAATCCTTCAGGTCAGTGCTTAATCAATGATCTTCGCCATGCATGATTCGCAGCTCAAACATTATTATCCTTACAATACATGCAAGAGCTAGCAACGATATTCAATATTGCCTTTACAAAACCTCTATGATGTCTACTCCTTATGTAGCTCAATCTCCATGCGTTAATCACTATAGCCATAATAATAATAGCAGTTGTCTAATAATTCATAGACACACATGATCAATCATGACTAATCAAGCCATCATGATGTTTCATAAGTAAAAAGAATTGAGACTAAGACTTCATTTGGGCAAAATATTCTTGATTCATATATTCCATCCCCCCATTTGTTACAATTATTCTTCACAACTACACAATCCCAATAATAATAGTTATTCTCTTCTTCCTTGAGACTTTCCCATTTAGGTAATAATCCTTTTTTTTGGTTTACTTCAACATAGATTCAGGTGCAAATGAACAACCCCATTCTTATCTCATCTTTGTCTACAAAAATATGGAATCTTGATCTTGTTCCCTATTATCTGTGCATCCCAAAGGTTGAGAAGGAGAGGAGGTACTATTATCCACACTATGACAGAGGATGGAATCTCTTCCTCTAGAAAAATATCCATATACCGACGATTGAAACTTGGGATAAAACCTGTCAATGCCTAGAAACCACAGACCCCACTGGAAAATTCAATCATGATTTTCCCTGAGTTGAAAGTGAAAGCCAAATAAACCCTTACCACAAGAGTAACTTTCAACTACCTTTCATGTGGGAGACCGAAAGGCTCTGGATCCTTGAATCAAAAAAAAATTGAGGTTTGGCCATGCCCCCATAAACATTCCAAACATTAAATGATCCAGAAAATACAAATATTTTCTCTTTGGCGCAATGAATTGTATGCTCGATTTGGATATTTTTTCCAACTTCTTGATGATCTAGGGTTGGCTGGTTGTTGGTTATCATTTGAGCTATTTTTTGTGGTATTGATATTTGTTCTCCAATTGGAAGCATTCTCATCCCACTAGTTCTTACTTAAATCTATGCTCATCTTTGGCTGTCAAATGTTGGTCCTGCAAATCACCACTGGCACACACTGAATTGTTTCCCATTGGCTTCAACAGGACTACTAGGAGTATACCTCCTTTCATTGCAAAAAATGGTGGTTAGGTTGAACCTGACCAAAGTGTATAGATGAGGGACTATTAGATATGTGCTTCTGCATCAATTGTTTCTAATATTTTTTAAAAAATTCAAGTTTGATGATGTTAGGTTAGACAAATGGACAGTATTTTTGGGGAAATATTTCCTTGTATTAATGAAACACATTTGTATAAAATTTAATTACTAATTCTTAGTCCCTCTATTTACCCTGGCTAGGGTATGGTGATTACGGGCTCAGATGTGGAGGCTTCTTCCTCGTCTCCCCCCTCTTTTGCCCTCAACTTCTATTTCCAACTCCTCTTACCATGTTCTCAATGAGTTTCTTTTCATGCAATCATGTCTTTATTATGCCTTTACCTCTTTCTTTCTCTAAGCTAGTCGTTTAACTATATTGTTAGAACATTTATTTTTGTTGTCAGTATGAGGTTTTGGCTGGAAGGCCCTCACCTTTTTTCTTCACAATCCCACATGCCACAAGGATCCATTATCTTGTTGAGGTTGCGACTTAGCCTATGGTGGATTCTTAAGGCATTGTACTATGTCTTTTAAAAGGTGGAGGTTTTTTCATTATAGTCCAACCCCAGTGCTATCCACCTACTTTCCTTGGTGAATACGAATTGGTACAAGATTATGAGGATAGGTGGTACAAGGGTCAAGTTGGAATTTTCTTGATTTTTTAATTTGCAATCTTGTAGGGGAAAAGGACCCATCGTCTTATTGAGGTCACAACTCAGGATATGGTAGGTTCCTAGCGAATTACATTATCATTTAATAGATGGAATTTTTCTCATTGTTTTACAACCTCAGCGTTATCCTCCCACATTCCTTGTTGAATAAGGATTGGTTCCCAAATTTTGAGGATGGATGGTAATAGATTTGAGTTTGAAGGTGCTCACCTTTTTTTTTTAATCCCACAAATGGAAATACACCATTTTTTCAATTTTGTGGCTTACCGTATGGTAAGTTTCTAGAGTATTGCATTGTGCTATTTTAAATAAAAGTGGATATCTTCATTATTTATTTGTGCAACTACACTCTTATTTTCTGCATCGAATTGGATTTATTTGGTTCCTAGAGAAATCACTTATGCCACAAGTCTCCCATGATATTTTGAACGAAATCTCATTGATATATTATATGATCATGAAATAATTATAAAATGGTTAACCATAAAGTGCCAATGTAATATTGAATTTAAATTTTAATTCTACAACATTATTTTTTTTGTTTCCCTCCATTGGAAATTTGGGGTTTTTCATTTCCTTTTCATTACATATGCTGAGAGTGCAATTGTTATATTGAATTTTAATTTTAATTCTACAACATTAATTTTTTTGTTTCCCTCCATTGGAAATTTGGGGAATTTCATTTCCTTTTCATTTTGTATGCCTAGAGTGGAAAAATGCAGGAGGCTCTCTTGGTTTTCGACGAGGAGACGAGGAGATGCAGGAACCAAATGTGGTTGCATGGACTAGAATTATTAGTGTTTATGCCAAACATGGGTTTCTCTAGGATGCCTTCATACTTTTTTCTAAAGATGCAACAAGTTGGATTTTGTCCTGATCAGTTCACATTTGCCACTGTTAATCAGGTATGTTCCTCTTTGCCATACATCATTTTGGGGAAGGAGGTTCACAATAACATAGTTAGAAGTGGGTTTCAGATCTATGTCTTTGTGGCAAACACTCTTGTAGATATGTATGTGAAGTGTGGAAGAATATATGATGCACAAAATGTGTTTGAAAAAATGCCTGAGACAAATGTTGCCACTTCGATTGCCATGATTACAGGTTATGCTTGAAACGAGTTTCTTGATGAGGCCTTGGAGTACTTTCATAGAATGCCTGAATGAAGCATGATATATTGGACTTCATTGACTGCAGTTTATTCCAAGCATGAGAATATTGAGGAAGCGTTGAAACTGTTTTGTGAGATGCAGAGATCGGGCATCTAGGGGAATCAGCTAACATTTGCTAGTGTTCTTCGAGTATTTTTCGATTTGCGGACTTTGGACCATGGCAAGGATATCCATGAAGAAATAATTAGGAGTGGATACATCAAGTGTATTTTCATTTTGTTTCCAGATCTAAAGTTTATTTGATGTTGCAGAGGTTTTCTTGTGAAGAAAGAGGCCATTATTGAAGTTAATCACCCCAAGAGGAGAGCACATTGCATCTTGGACCACTTTTCTTTGTATATTGGGCACACTTGGTTTTGGTTTGGTCTTTAGAGGACGCACCATTGAGGGAGAGACACTTAATGTACACTTCCCTGATTTCTGCACAAGCAAAGTAGGTGCACCTAGTATTCCAGTACAAGTTCATGGGAAATGGGTGACCATTAGAGAGAGGGTCAAACTGTTGCACAAATATTTGGCATCTCAATTCAATTATGGGAAGTCCTATTTACTTCCAAATCAGCACCAGAATTAAGAATCTCTACATTCATCCTTATGAAAGGGCAAGTCATGTAGCCATTTATCCATCTTGAAGTCGAGTTATAGTTTCGTCTGTTGGGGTTCTTCACTATCATCAGCATACTGGGGCGATTTTTGTAGCATCATACCACTGTAAAAAGGGCATTTGGAATTTGTTCACACTTAATATCTTATATCTTGGACATCACCTACAGTCAATCTCTGCTAAATCGTGGCTATATTTCTACTAATTGGGCGCGCAGAGAAAGGTATATTACTGCTTCTAACACACTAGCATCATCACAGTTCACAACGCGAGCATTATGGTATCTTTGTGGTGAGTTTATGGCTTCCATGACTTCATGTTTTTGATGGTCACTTCCCATACTTATGTTTTGCATCCAAATACAAGGGAATTCCTCCATCATTTCCAGGCATGTAAATTCTCCTTAATTAAGAAATTTGTAGATCTGAGATTTATTATTTAAGTCTCGTATTTGTGTGTTAGATTCACTACTATGAACCTACTGTACTACAGGGAGTAAATACCACAATTTCCATTTGAAAATACAACTCTAAACAATGTACATGGCTATATCAGAACATATACAAAGGTCTAATCACTGTCAGTAAGCTACAATAACTACATCTCATATGTTTGTTAAAATGCTTCAACCAAACAATCAATGAATAGGCCAAACAATTGATGTCATATTAAGGGAATATTCCACAACATGCCTACGAAATCTGAGATAGTGTTAATCATTTGGATGAGATTATTAGATGAATGTCACGAGATTTTTTTGTAGAACACTTACAACCCAAACGACATTAAGCACTTATTATTATCACAAGGATTTAGATTGAAGATACAACAACCTTTCCATTGGTCAGTAAATTCTAAGTCATCCTGTAATCCCAAGAAGAAGGAAAGTGAAGATTACATTTTATTTGGCCAAGGGATACTACAACTGTTAATAACTATTGTCTTTGTGGAGTGGCTTATGGATAAGCAACGAGGAGAAAAGGAAGTGCAGTTATTATTAATTAGTGATTCTTAATGTCAAACAAACTTAACTGCAGGGTCTTTATGGGCTCCCCTGAGTATAGATGTTAGGGTGACTGTGAGTTCTTGATTCCTCTTCAAAAAAAGTGTGAATGTAATGTAATCAAACCAGCTTACATTGTTGATCCTGTAATAGCTTTAACAATACCCAGCCTCTGCAACAATCTTCAAGTCATACTCCTTTCCAGTCATCAATCTCTACTTTTACTTAGTTCTACAATAGGAACTCCATTGTGCTGCAACATCAATGCTTAAATCATTTCTTCACTTGAACACAGTATTCCTATATTTTCCACTATATATATTGTCCTTAAAGGATTCTCTATTTAATCACACAAATCTTTGAAATCCTCTGTAAAGGATTATGTACTCATCCTTTGTTGTAGTATTTGAGGATTGAATTTTTAAGAATAAGTTAGACCTTCTTAATAAAAATTTGAACCCATTTTTCCATAGTTTCTCAGTGAGTGAGTGTTTGATTCAACATATGTAGGTGTAGAGTGCAACCATTCTTTGCTATTGTGATCTTTCTACGGTTGATCTACTCTCATAGTGTTCCTTATCCTAGTATGCGTAATGCACTAAAGGTTAGTATGGGATATTTTTGCTAATATTGGATGCTTGTATGTATATGATGATCTTTCCTAGCAATTTGAACTAGTTCAATTTTTGTTGGGATGGCCCATTATTTACCATTACCACTCATTGTGTCAAAACCCTGCTTCAATGAATTGATTCATTATGTTTCCAATATGTCCCACTTTTATTTTACCCTCTTGTAATTCCCACTACCCATAATCCAATTACTATCAATTGCTACCCAAGTCTTCCTATCACATACTTTGAGTTAAGGAATCTTTGGTCAACCTATTACATAGTCAATACCAAGTCAAAATGTACATTCAAATACGATATCCCAGTTCTTTTATATTTTCATGTCAACCTCATGCCAAACCAATGCAGAAAGTTACTTCTCGGTGGCTTAAAAATCTATGGTTAAGATGGTTCTCTACTAGTTTATCTTATTATTATATAAGAAGCTATATTTTTTCACATTATGGTAACTAATGGTTAGCTTTTTTCTTCTTATTTTTTAGGTTATAGACCTCAATTTGTTTTTAGTTTGGTTTATCACCAATACACACACACATGGAAATTGCAACAAATCTCATTCATACTATGCTATGGAATGCACCTTGGTTCTCTCTGTGCAAATATCAATTGAATATTTCATACTCACTTGTTTGATGCAACCCTAATTTCCATTCATTCAAGGATGAGATTTCTAGATATTGACCCCATGGATACATACAAGGCATACCTCAAATACAACTTGGATTCCCCTAACTAGGTCAATTGTTCCTTATATGGCCCTCAAAGTTGATTATTTCCTCAGCAATACCAGTGGTGGTATTGACCTTGATTTAAAAACATGGAACATCATTCCCCATGAGACAACCCACAATATATTCTTACCAAGGGAGGAAAACTCTATAGTATGCTCAATCAACACATCTATCAACCATTATTATCTATTTATGTTACTTCCCATAGCATTCTTCACCTTCTTCAATGTCTATCTCAAATAACTCTTCATTGAAGGAACTTGGTTAATGCATAAACCAAGAATATTAACATGTTTTAGCTTAGTATTCCATTTTTAAAGTAATAATCACTTCTATATGGAAGGACAATAATTATAGAATCATGTCTAAAACTCAATGTAAATTAGATATTGCAGAAAAGTTCATTTTAGCCCCAAACTTTACAATGCTAGTGGAAACACAATAGAAACATAACCTAAAAATTGATTTTATCAATTTTGTTTAGGACCACATGAAAAGCCTCAAGAGAAGTACGAATTAAGAAAAATACATAAAACCATGAGAATATAGAAATATTAGTTCAAAACAAAGATAGTCTACCTTTGACTGAGAAGAAACAAACAATGTAGCATAGAAATATAATAGAAAGAATGCCCCAATTCTCTAAAAAGGAAGCCATATTGGCCTATCAATGCAATGCAATCTTGCGAACTGCATGCATCTAAGCTGCAAATTCTTGAATTACCCATGTTTCTGTTGCACCACCAACCCCTACTTTGGAAGCAAGGAATGGGAAAGTCCTCGCAACTCCAGGAAGGTGCATTATATATTTTAACTTATAGTATATTTATTTCGTAGGATACACATCTTGCAGCACTTGGTGAACAACTAATTGAAGAATATGTTTCCTATCACTTTGGAATATTGTCTCCAAGAATGGTTGGGATTTTATTCTACCCGAGTATAACCCAATTTCAATTGAATCAACACCCAGTTATACAAAGAGTAGTGTAATTGGTTATCAAGCACCAAATGAATAGGACTCTAGGTATGTGATGCTTATCATTCAAAGCGTCCATGCTTATTAATCAATCGATGAGAAAAGTTTTACAAAAGTGATGGTACACTATAGATTCTTAATAATAATCTAATTTTAAGGTCACATCCAATCCAGACACCAAATTGGTGTATGAGACCCCATTATTTGTTGGACAAGGGACTCCCTCCACACAGATATTTGAATCCTAAAGTCTACGGAGGTGTACATATGCTAGCCCCCTCTAGATTTGAAATGCATATTCTTAAATGTTAGGCCCACTCAAGAAATAGAGTGTTGATTATGATGAGGCATTTTTTCAAGTTACCAGGTATATCTCTATCAGAACCATTAATCTTTGGCTTCTTCTTTTGGTTGGTCTTTACATCAGATGGATGTAAAGAAAACATTTTAAAATGGCGTGATTGAGTAAGTGGGTACATGAAGCAACCAAAGAGGCTTTCAGATACATGAGAAAAAAACCCATGTTTGCACAATAGAGAAGGCTCTTTATGGGTTGAGATAAGCAACAAAGGTGTATTATGCCAGGATTGATGAGTAGTTACATTGTTTGGGTTTTCTAAAAATGCCTACAAATCCAAATCTGATTTCACATTTGATAAATTTCAACTTCTTTCCTTGAATCTATATGTAGATGATCTTATCCCTATAGGGAACCTTAATCAGCTCATCACACAATGCAAGAAGGAATTGGCCAGTGAATTTGAGATGAAGGCTATTGGTCAACTGCATTTTTTTGTAGATTAAGGTATGTCAATTTGTAGAGGAAGACCTCCTTGGACAAGGGAAGTATGCTTTAGAATTTTAGAAATGGGGAGTTCATTTTGACCCTCGATTAAATTTGATGATGATGAAACAAGTCTGGACTATTTTACCAGGCCTTCCACCATTTTTTTGGCACACAACAATGTTGGACGTTATTGCAAATAAGGTAGGCATAATCATCCACATAGAGGAAGGATGGGATACTAATCTCTATAGGTGATGGGCTTGGATTCTGGTCGAAGTAAAACTTAGGGAAGGACCCTTGGTCCAATATATCGAGATTTTTGTTTATAATTTCATGTGGGTGCAAAAACCCAATTAACAGTTGTCTTTAAGTCTAACTCCTATCCATAGAGAGCTTAATGTAGTTGGTCACAAGATTTTAACTTATGTTGCAAGATCTTATAAGAAAATGTTGAAATAACAAGTAGATTTCTTTTGTTGCTTCTCTATATAGGCCTCATATCACTAACAATGAGGAATCATGGAAGATATAGGATGCTGAAAAAATAATATGTTTCTTCCTCTTGGATGAGAAAGAAGAAGATGAAAATATTATCTACATTGAATACAACACGTATCATAAGGAATTTGTTCCTTTAGAAAATTCAATTTTTCCTAGTGATGTTGGTAGAGAACAAAATTCTATCCAAGAAAATCCTAACTTTAAGAAAGGAGAAACCATAGATGTCAATGTAGGATTAGAAATAGAATTGAAGTTTTTGTACATAGGTGTTGATTACTCCAATGAGGAGAAATGAAAGTGCATCTCCCTCTTTCATGAATTTAGAGATGTGTTTCATTAGAAAAAGTTGATTTTTGTGGTTTTGATTTGTGGTTTTGTTTTGGAAGGCAATATTTTCTTGACCATAGACTTTTTTTCAAAACTGAGCCAATGATCAAGTGCATAAATCATCCACCTACAAGATGATGCTTTTAGAAATTTTTTATCCCTCACAGGTGAGAAATGGTGGGCATTTTCCCAAGCCTACTTACACCCGTTTTTCAATACTTAACCAATTTTTCTAATGGCTAGCAATTTTCTGGCAGGATGCAAAACAGGATGAATGGTTGTTTTGCCAGGAAAACATCTCATTGACTAGACACTTGTTTTAAAAAACGAGTCAATGGTCAAGTGAATAAATCATCCAATTACAAACTTATGCTCTCATAAACTTTTTTATCCCTCACAGGTGAGAAATGGTGGGCATTTTCCTAAGGCCATTTAGGCCAGTTTTAGGTGCAAAAAAAGATGAGTGGTTGTTTTGGCAGGCCAATATTTTCGTCACCATATATTTTTTTTCAAAACCGAGCTAATGGTCAAGTGCATAAATCATCCACCTGCAAGCTTATGCTTTCGGAAATTTTTTATCCCTCACAGGTGAGAAATGGTGGGCATTTTTCCAAGCCTACTTAGGCCCATTTTTCAATACTTAACCAATTTTGCTAATGGCGAGCATTTTTTTTGGGAGGGTGAAAAAAGGCTGAATGGTTGGTTTGGTAGGAAAATATCTCTTTGACCACATAATTCTTTTCAAAAATGAGTCAGTGGTCAAGTGAATAAATCATCCACCTACAAATGTATGCTCTCATAAATTTTTATCCCTCACATGTGAGAAATGGTGGGCATTTTCCTAAGGCCATTTAGGCCATTTCTAGGTGCAAAACAGGATGAGTGGTTGTTTTGGCAGGCCAATATTTTCTTCACCATAGATTCAAATAAAAAAGAGGGACTCTTGATATTAGAGTTGGAGAATTTTTTCATTACTCTGACATCCTCCAAATCCTCCACTAGGAAAAAATAAGTGTCTAGGAGATTAGACCAAGATAATACTACTCTTAAACTCAAAAAAAAATATATAAGCAATGGGTAAATGCATTCAATTTCTTGGATTTATGTGTGGAAAGATTCCATACTAGAATCTGATCAACCAAAAGTGGAAGTGATGGACTTCCCTTGCTTCATAAATTTATTTGGAAAATAAATAAATAAATATTCTAGATCAATTTATGTTTGTTTGGTTCACTGATAAATGTGATAAAGATAATCAGGGTAAATATGTAAAAAATTTGGAAACATTTTGGAGTATGTATGGAAAATATTTCTTTGATATGAACACAACAATGCTTGTTTTGAAGGGTGAGGATCAACAAGGGAATCCTTTTGAAAATTGCATAGTTGTGAAAACTAGTAATCTATTAACATGATTATGGAAGTATCTTTTTAAAATAAAATCAACATCTGATATATGGAACTTTCACTCCTCATTTATGGATCAAATGACTGTGTAACATGAAAATTTACACATTTAATATAATTTTCTAAGCTAATGTTATTGAATTTTTTATTTGTGTTGAGAAAGTTCATTGTGATTAATTATTTTTGGTTTAATGGCTTATATGTGCTATTCTTTGAATTTTATATTGTTAGGATTTTATATTTGTAATTTATTGGTAATTTGTTGTGCCTACTTATTTAATTTGAATACTAATTTAATTTTGTCTTAACATTGTAGCCATATTTTTAGTTATGGTCATTTTGTACTCTTGTATTTATATTTTTAGTTATGGTATTTGTATGCATTTGAAAATTCCGCTCAAAAGAAATTGTTGGTGTTGGGAGTAGAGGGGTTGTTGTTTGTATTTCGACTTATTGGTGGAAAAAGAGACGTCGACAGCAACCATATTCCGTGCATGGATAATACCATTATTATGCAAGAAATTTTACTCATAATATCATTGATATTGCATGAGCACATTTCAACATCGCTCTGTGGTTTGCTTTTTTGGATTTCATGGAAATAAGGAAGTTGAAGAATAAATTCGATTGGTTCAGAGATGAAAATTTCATATTTATTTGGGGATGCCAACAACATATGCATACTAAGTGCTTTTCACATACTTATGATTATATTGGTGGAGTACAAGATGTTTACAAGAAAATTTTTAATGATGTACTTATCTAGTATATAGAATGATATGAAATTTCAAACATCTTGTTTATCGATGAAGGTTAATATCATTAGGATGATAATAGTGAAGATACATATTTGATAATGCCATCAAGTTAGAGATTTGATGGTTCATTCGAGAGAGATAAAAATGTGAAAACAAATTTGTATTCTCTTTCAAATCACCTTCGGCCTCATCGAAACATGACTCATTGGTTGAAAACATTCAAATTTAGATGACAAAATTTGGGAGGATTGCAATATATTTTGATCTAGTGTCACATTTAACTGTCGATATGAAATTGGCAGAAAAAATTCTTGGAAATATTTGCATGAGACTTCCATTTATTTTTTTAAATTTGAAAGAAAATATATATGAATTAAACTATTTTAGTGATGACATCTTTCATAAAATCAATACCATATTGATGTACATAATATAGGCTATAATATTGTATCCACTAAATAGGTGTATCCAAGGAAGCGATTATCCAATCTCTTCCTTTGTCATTAATTGGATATCAGGTAAAAGGAAAAGGAAAGAAGGATCGACCAATATTTTCCTTTCTCATTAAAGTGATTAACATGAAACCAAGAAATAAAAGAAGTATTTTCTGACACTACCCAAGGAAAACCTATACGGTTTTTTTTTCATTAATTATGTGTTGTCTCCAACCATGCTTATGTATACACAGTGTTGTCATCCAATGTTGAATTGTCTATGAAAATAGATATGTTTTAAGAGTGTCGGTTGATCCTTATTTGACCGTAAGATTGAGTTGGAAGTGTCATACAAGAGTGTAAGGTGTATCCAACGAAAGGATCGGGTAATATTTTCCTTAGTCATTAAGTGAATATCAGGAAACCATAAAAGGAATAAGGATCGTCTAATCTTTTCCTTTGTCATTAAGTGATTATTAGGAAAATAGTAAATAAAAGAAATCAATCGACACTCCCCAAGTAAAACATATATTGTTTCCTTTATCATTACGTATGTGTTGTCTCCAACCAAACTTATGTATAGACATATTTGTCCTCCTGAAATGTTGTATCATCTAGGAAACCAGATATGGTTTAGGAGTGTTGCTTGATTCTTCTTTCACCATAAGGTTGACATGGCAGTGTGAGACAACAGTGTAGGGTGTATCCGGGGAAAGGATTGGTTGATATTTTCCTTTGTCATTAAGTGGATATCAGGAAACCGAAATGGGAAAAAAGAATCGACCAATCTTTTCCTTTATCATTAAGTGATCATCAGTAAACTAGGATATAAAAGAAGGATCAACCAAAAATCCCCAAAGAAAACATATATGGTGTACTTTTTGATTAAGTATATGTTGTCTCCAACCATGCTTGTGTATACACCGAGTTGTCCTCCTCCAATTTTTCATCATCCAGGGAACTATAAATGTATTGAAAGTGTCAATCTCTCCTTCATTTAGTGAAATCTTGACATGGCAGTGTTAGACAACACATGGCCTTCATAGTATTCTCCTACAAAAAAAAATGACCTGGGATGGTCAACACATCTATCACGGTTGTGTGGATGACTCTTTTTATAAATTTATATCTTTTGTAGCTCTGTTACTAATCACGATTATGGATCCACCGAAGAGATCGATTCCAAGACAATATTGGTCGATTCTTATTTTGTTATTCTGTATATGGTCTTTTCATGTATAGTACTACACTCTACACATGTAAACGTGCTCCTCCAACGTTATTTTTTCCCAAAAATGTGAAATGTTTTCGAAGCCTCCTCTAATCCTTCATTCAGGGTAGAGTTATTGTAGAATTGTCATACAACATGATCATGATATTCCATAGTTTTTTTAGTTGAAAATTTGTTTATTTACCTGAAATTGCTTTTGTTAAATTTTATTTTTTATACAAATATGATGGAAACTGTTTAAGTGTTGACATTTTTAGAAAATCCATAGAATTGTCATACAACATGATCATGATATTCCATAGTTTTTTTAGTTGAAAATTTGTTTATTTACCTGAAATTGCTTTTGTTAAATTTTATTTTTTATACAAATATGATGGAAACTGTTTAAGTGTTGACATTTTCAGATTGGTAGTATATATATTCTTTATTTTGCATGTTAAAAAAGTGTTCATTATTTAAAGTGTTTTTTATGGTTTTTGCATGCAGAGATAATTTTATTAGATAAGTGGTTGATAATATTTGATTTTAAATGCAGTATTGTTACATGCTATTCATAAGACTACATTATCAAACAAGTTAGTGTACAACAATGCAGACATCATTTCAAGAACAAAGGTTTATTTTATATGTCTAGGATTAAAGGATTTTATTAAACTATATCTTACTGTTTTTCGGGTTGGTTTATGGACATCTGTGCAGACCATAAATGTGAATGAGTTTTTTCCAATACTTTTAGACAAAACAAAATTGAAAAAAGAGCAATTCGAAGTCATATTAACACGAGATCATTATGATTCCAAACCACGAAAGGGCCATGTTGGAGTTGGAAATCCAAATGTATATCTGAAACCTTTAGATAATGTTTGGACGATGTTAAACTATGCTTATAATGCTAGTAACATGATGACTGTGGATGATTTGGAATAAAAACATGGTTGTAATGATGAAGGGAACTATGTAATTGCAAAGAGCTATAATTGTGATGATGAAAATGACACATACTTGTTAGATCAATTGTGGCCATTTTTGCTATGCCTTAACGGTGTTAATGATGTAATGTATATTGTAAAAAAAATAACTTTGTTTGTTGAATAATGTGCTACCATTTTTATCTTCATAGTCTTCTCTAAGTGTGGTGTTGTTATCTAGTTTTGGTTTATTCGTTTAAGGGTATTTTTATTGATTTGTTACCAACATTTTAATTTCTAAATAGTATGTTCCTAAATCGGATTGAAAATTTACAGATTGGGGTTTCTAAAATTAGAAGAAAAAAAATTCTAAAAATGTCAATCTTGATTTTCAAAAGCGCAAAACCCCATTCAAAATGTGCCAATATTGGGTATAAAAAATTCCAAAAGCAATTCTAAAAGTGTCAATATTGGGCACAAAAAGGGAAAAATTAAGCTCAAAAAGTGGCAATTTCAACCCCAAAAATGTAGTTTTTAAAATTGATATTAGCACTTTTTGAAGTCCATATTGGCATTTTTTGAACTTTATAAAGGTTTTTTTTAACTTTA
Organism: Larix kaempferi; assembly: GCA_027924585.1. Taxonomy (NCBI): domain Eukaryota; kingdom Viridiplantae; phylum Streptophyta; class Pinopsida; order Pinales; family Pinaceae; genus Larix; species Larix kaempferi. Next base: position 5,422,505 of record BSBM01000459.1, on the reverse strand, counting down.
GAAATGGTGTTTTTTACTTGTTGGAAGGGGCTTGGACTAGAATATGTCCAGATTTAATTAAATTGGCATTAGAGGTTAAATGCACTAGCATATACACTAGTGTATATGCACTAGCATATACACTAGTGTATATGCACTAGTATGTTTAGTAAATTGGAGAATCTCCCTAATATATAGGAAAATTTGAAGGCTATTTTATCAATAATTTATAATATGTATATATAATATTTTTGGATAATCTTTCATTCTATTATAGAATCTTGTAAAATCTTGGTGAATCTTTCATAATTTATAAGATATTGTAAAATCTTAGCGAATATTTCACTGAATTATAAAATATTGTAAAAACTTGGCAAATCATTCATTGAATTGTAAAACCTTGTAACGTCTTGACGAATGTTTTGTTAGGAAGACTCAACTTTTGATTATGCGGATTACTAAGGTATTTCTATAGAAGGGCATATACTAAGCTCAACTCTAGACTATATCGACTCCTAGACTCTCGAGTTAACAAATGCATGAATGATGAGATGAGGGATTTATTTAAATACATTCCACAAGCATTATTTGGTCACTCACAACTAAAGGTGTCAATGAAACATAGCTACACTAACTAGATTTAGGGAAAGTGGGGACTCCACTTTTATCTTGTCCCTTAATGGCCCAACAGAAATGTGGGGACCCAAATCTTGAAAAACTGACAAACTGATATAATTGAACACTTTACACTATGGAGTGATTATGGCACCCATGAACCATTATTTCAATGGGGATTATGATCAAGACCCACAACCTTAATATTCCCTATTAGCTTATTTTCCAAACCTCCAATTTATAAGCTACCCTCTAAGAAAAAAAACCTTCCTATCTATTTATAGATATGAATACCACTTTTTCCATTCTTTTGTTGACAATCAAAATATGAATTATGTCATTTGATTTAGAATTTTTAGAGTTAGTTAGAAACTTGCAAGGGTTACTAAAAATAAGAACATACACTAACAGGAATAGAAAGAACATTAATGCATCATCACACATATCACTAGAACTACTACGTTAAAGACTACTTTTTCTTCAGATAAATTGAGGTGGTGTCTATATCCATGTTCCTAAATATTTCAAAAGCATGCCAAATGTTGTAAAAATAGTTTAGCACTGTCATTGAATGCAAAAGACAAGATATCAAATAGTAGAATGTCTACATATTAGGTCAAACATGCTTTGTACATATTATATATAATCATGATGAAAATGAAGTATCATCTTCCATCTAAATCATATATTCAACATATAGAACTAGATCCATTTCTGGATGATGATAGCAATTTCACATCAAAACAAATCACCAAAAAACATTTTACTTATGAATGACCCTTACAAAACAAAATACCATGAAACAAATACCAAACCCAACAAATTTAGGTTACAAATAAAATTGACGAACTTGGCAATACGAATAAAAAAATATACCAGTCACGAGCTTCTCAATACAATTAAAAAAATATACCAAAATGCTTTGGAAAACTTTAAAGGAAGACAATGCCAAAATTATTACCATTCGATTGTAGCCCCACCATTATAATCAGTGCGCATTCGTTTATATTACATATTTCCCAAACATCAACAATAACACACAACAAATATGAACATACACACTCTCATTAACGCCTTAGGTCCAATAATAATTACAGAGATGGATCCTAATAAAAGCATATTTTAAACAACTAGGTCAAATTTAGTTTGAATATATAAAAAACATGTGGCATCTCTCCATCCAGAGTAGCAGCCACTAAAAATGTATAAATGTCATTCGATGGTTTAAACACGAAAAGGCACAAAATAAATCATTTTTCTGAGCTCTATAACTCTTTCACGAAACCAATACTCCTAGGATATATAAAAACCTTAACAACACTGAATGAGCCCTAAGAATCAAGAGCGCTCTAAAATTCAACAGGCCTTAAAAATAATGATAAAAGGAAAATTTACAATATAATAATCTATTGTAGTTGTACATAAAAAACATAAAAATCATGTTTGAAATCATACATCGTTAATTATTGGCTAAAATGAATAATGCGAGTCTATATTCTTTGATAAATTCCATGTGCAATATGTCCCTTGAAGACACGATCTTTCAACAATGGAGATGTTGCATGAAGATTAAAATGTTGAGAAAAATAAGAATGAAAAGTGGAATAACATAAATTGAAACCTTCACCTTGCAAACGCAATCCAATATGGGCGAACCATGAATCACTTCAGCCATTATATAGGACAAAATTGCCCCTGATGTTCCCTGCACTACTGGAAATCGAGGGCTCAAAGAAGGTATCAACATGAAATTGACTAAAACTCTAGGAAAATGTAACCATGTGCCTGGATTACAGGAAAATGGAGGGTGAAATAACCCTTGGGAGCCTCCATTACTGAAAATTGAGGGCAAAGGAATGATTCCACTCGAATCTCTTTAGAAATTGGGGGCGAAAGATAGATTGGAGGGAGATTTTTCTAAGGTGAAAATAGTATGGAAGGCTATTCATTTTGGATTTATTTATTTTCTAATAAATATTGGGTGAATATATTTCAACTTGAAAAACTATTTCCATATAAGAAAATAGCCCACTAAATCTTTGTAACCCCCTTAATTTAGCCCATGGGCTAAATTTAGCCCCTAAAATTATCTATGGTGTACAATACAGTATATACACTAGTGTATATAGCTAGTATATACACTATTGTATATACACTAAATATGCATATGGATACAGTAGTGCAAATGCTTAGTGTATATGCCTAGTATATAAATTAGTGTATATATTAGTGTATATACCAAGTATATATACTAGTGTATATACCTATGAGATGGGTACATTTTTGTGCCTTTTGTATATGTGTATATATGAAAGCCTCTTCTATATATGCACATATACGGAAGGTTCGTTCATATATGCACGTAAATGGAGCACTCTTGAGTATATATTGTGCATATACAAAAGTGCTTTCGTATATGTGGATATGCATGAAAGCACTTTCGTATACACTTTGTGATACCCCAAAAAAAATATTACTGTTTTGATTTAATATTTTGACGATTATTCTATGTAAGAGTTATTTAAAACTTAAAAAAAAAACAGAAAGTGAAACTTTGCACAACAAACTATTTTTTTATTTATTATATAAAAGAAAAGGGCACTTGGAGAGTTCAACTAAATGAGGGGACACCACAATGACATAAGAGAACATGTGTAAGCAAGCTACAGATATCTTTACCAATCAAATTCAATCTGAAACTCAACAACTAGACAAGATCCTAAATCATAGGGATTTATGGATTGATTGGAGATTTCATTGGGATGGGGGAAAAACTGTATATAAGAGTGCACTGAGATAGCATGGGACGAGGTGTTGTGCATAGAGGAACGCGTTGAGTGTTCTCTCTTTTCATAAGTCCATTTTCTTGTTACGGACTCTCAGAGAGAGTGTCGTGTGGAAATGATTGCTTAGCATTCTAGTGCATTGTGGTGATCCAGCTCAGTAGTGGAGCTGTGAAAAAAGAAGAGTTTCTCTCTCATATGGTTGGGAGGAGCTGAATTCTCAAGTACTGTTTTTCTATCATCTCAAGTAGGTATGTTATAGTTTTCGATTTATGGTTTTTAATGGCCATTATTATTATTGTTGTTGTTGTTGTTGTTAAATATTCATTCTGAAATTATATATGATTGGTCATGGCTCGAGGTTTTATATCTTTGTAAAAAATAGTGTTAAGGAAAAGTTTACTGTCATCTTCAAATATTTCATGAGTGGAAATTTTTCCAATTTATAGTCTTTCTAATGCCATAAGAAAAATAGTTTGACTCTGTTTAAAATATATCAGAAATAGTTTGACTCTGTTTAAAATATATCAGAAGGAACAAACTACTTATGGTATATTTGTGTTCAATGAGAAGTCGATTCCGTTTAGGTGAATCCTCGCGGATTTCTTGAAATCGCATTTATGTGTGTGTGTGAATTGAGGTAAAAAAAAAAATATTTTGTCAAATTATTTATAGATTCGAGGCCTCTCTAGGTGATATAGCTTTATAGAGAATTCGTATTATTTTAATGCGCTGGTTCAAAGTAGATTCTGTATAAATTACATGAAAATTCTTTCGGGATTTATTGTTGATAAACGATGGGTGTAGATTTTTGTTTCTTTTTCTTTTTGTTTCTAATTGGATCGTTTTCCATTTGTGCAAACGACTAATTTTTCTAAGCGAAGATCCTGTTAAAATTGTATTTATGATGTAGATTCATGGGTCATACAGAGAGTTTAAATAAAAAACTATTCACATTATAGAGATTAAATTTTTGTTCATTATTAGGTAAAATATCATGTTGATTATGAAATTTGTTACCTAGGAAATAATGTTGAAAACTCTGTGACGATTTTTACATTTTCCGTGAATTTAACGTCTATTTGTCTAGATGCGTTTTGCCCAAACTATAGTTAATGTCCCCCTCTGTTTTGTGGGCTTTTTGATCCACATTGACTTCCTAGCGCCACATTTGTATCTGGCTCAGGCATAAAATTAAGACAATACTTGATTTTAGTAGCTGCATATGGAAGTTATATGTTTACCTGTCGTATACTTAACTTCCCGCCAAACTACTGACACTGTGGATGATTTGGTCATGATATGTCGTTTAGTCCCTCATTTAGTTCATATTATGTATTTGAATATTTATATGCATTCTTTATATGTTAAATAACATAGTCGGTGCGCGAGTATGAATTTTTTGAAGATTAGTTAACTATTGGAGTTCGAATGGAACTTTATTTATCATATGAACCAATATAAATGCAAAAAGGCCTTTTATACACACATATATATAGAATTTTATCATGTGTATGTATGTGCATTATTTCAAAGTTAATGAAATACAAAGCAATCAATTTGGAATTGTTGATATGAAATGGTTAAAACAAAAATAAAAATAATGGCTTAATTCCTAATAGGGATGTTGGGTAATGGATTTAGATTGAAAACCAATTTGGAAAAGATTGGTATAAAATAAATAGGTGAGGTTGATTGGGAAAATTATATAGATATAAGTGGTATCAAATCTCAGATGTATCTTGTGTTTGAAGTAGTAAATATATAATACTTGGAAGTTAAGGAGTAGTCAAAGTATATATATTATATTATATAAGAAAAAAAATCGTACTTTTGGGGTTGTTACATACTTTATGTTTATGCATATATACCAAAGTGCTTTGGTATATGTACATATACTGAAAATATTTTGTATATGAACATATACGGAAGGTTTTTTCTTAATATGTACATATACGGAAATGTTTGCATGTGCCTATGGAGTGTTCATGTATATGTTCATAATGAAGGTGTATATACAAAAATGCATATATATATGCACATATATGGAAGTCAATATAGAGGAGTGCCTCCATATATGCAAATATATGGAAGTACTTATGTATATGCACCTTCTGCAACATTAAATTGATGAAATATTAGTTTGTATACACAAGAAGGTGTATAAGGGTATGAGGGTATAAGGAATCAGTTAGCTATATCTCAAACATCATTTAAGTGATGTCTATCAAGGGTAAATTAAAAAAACAAGCATTGCACATTTTTCACAGAATTCTGACATTAAAATGGTATTTTTCAACAAAATTCAGTTCAAACATTGAATTTTGACCGCAATTTTAGTACTGAGGGGCATCAAACCACATGTACCTTTGTAACATCCATTGTCAAGAAGACTAGAGGATGGTTGAACGGTCTATCAAATATCAATAATCGTCAAATTTCCCACTCCAAATCAAGCATTACAACTCCAATCGAAGTTCGCCTTTCACCCCAAAAATCGAACTAAATCTTGACCATTCCTTAGTTTTTCACTAATGATTATGATGTCTCCACAAGATTTAATTTTGATGGACGTTAGTCATTTGTATTTTGCATGATGGATTCCCTACCATCAATTTCTTATTTTCATGATTGAAGAGTTGCAAATGGATTGAATCTTTCCATGCACCAAATTTAATTTCATGGAACCGCAAGCATCCCTTCATGTGAATATCAATATGAAAATTTGAGTTGTAGTTTGGACAACCTCAATGAAATTCAATTTATTTATTGCTATTAGGTTCCAATTAATTAGGTATGTGACTTCAAGCAACATAAGAGAATCATGTATAATTTAAGAAGGAAGTTTCAAGAGAAAATATGGGATAATATGGTTTTGGTCATTGCCAAAGAGGAGGAGGGGAGCAAAGAGAGGGAACTTGGGGGAACGTAGAGAAGTGTGACCCATGATCAAATTTTGTAAGGATTATAAGTGTCAAAAACTTATAGTAGCCAAGCTATGGTTGAGACAAATTGGCCTAAAGAGTTGAACTTTTAATATAATACTAAGAGCAATGGAGGCCATAGTAATGTAAACTCAATGTTTATTTCCATTAGCAATACAAATTGTTGTTCGATGAAGAATCCCTTCTCCTTTAGCTTTGAACCATATATGTGAGTTATGATTCTAATTTTCAACCCATGTGCTATGTACTTTGAAATATAGTGCCTACGTGTAGTTTGATAAAGTGATGAATAAGGTCCAAGTCATCATAATCCATTTCCAATAAGGTTTACAAACATTACCCCCACTTTAACACTTACATAATATAAGTGGCATTAATAACACCACTTCAAACCACATAATATAAGTGGGTGTTAAGGGTAATCCCATGAATATGTGTCACTCTTCTATACAAATTTTGGCAATGAAAAATAAAAAATTTTGTTATTATTTTTAAATTGTAGGCGTCTTCTTAACTTTATACTTATATTTTTTCCAAAAACAATATTTTTTATTTAATAGTTCAAGTCTACGTTTTATTCGCACTTTATCCTTAAAAGATGTATAAGAGGATAACAAAAGGATCTTATGCACCATAATGTTTTTGGTGTGAAATAATTTTTTTACTTATCATAAACATACTCTGATGATGATGGTTTTTAGTGTCCAATGCCCAAATTTGGTCTATCATACCTTAAGATAAAAGACAATATAGAAATTATTTGATTTTTTTTAAAATATTATTCATATGCTCAAAAAGATTAAACAAGAGTGTCCCTAACTCACCATAGTTTTGAGGAGTTAGAAGGTTAGAGAGGTCATTGTTGGAGCAAAGATTATGGAACTGAGATCTAATGTGGCTGTAGGAAGGGAATTCTAAGAGAGTGGTTTTCATCTTCAACACTCATAGACCCGCAAAGATGGCAAATCCTTTCATGCCACAGCATTTTAGGGGTTTTCCAGCGCACAATTCCACTATGAATCTCATGAGAGTTCATTCTAATCATGGTAGTATTTTTTTTTCTTTGAGCTCGTTAAGATAGAATGATAATTTTGATCCTCAAGGTTAGGTTTAATGATCTCTTTATAATAACGTAATTTTATTTTAACCTCTAAATCTTCTTTGCACCACATTTTCTCTTTGAATGTAGAAGTGATAATATTTGTAATGTTATCAATATTTTGCAAATTGAGTTTTTTCAATCCCCCAATAATATAACCAAGTCATGGCATCTTTAAGCCAACCCTGCTTGAGGCATAGGTGGTTTTTTAGAACATTAAGGTGCCTATATATTTTTGAGTCATAAATATTATTTTTTATTAAATTAATTAAAAACCTAATTGTTCTATTAACACATTTTTGTGTGAATAATTTTTTAATCTAATACTAAAAGCATAATATTTTGGAAGCAAAACATCGAACCATGGTTTTTGGCTAAAACAATTTACTATAAAATCATAACATAATATTTTTAGAAACAAAACATCATTGAAGTGAATTGGAAGAGGTATAGATCATATCTCAGAAGGTGGATATAGAAAATCTATAAGCAAGTATAGATAGAGATCCGAGTAATAGATCTCGGTGTGGTGGTATCAATTGTTGCGGCGAAGAGGCACATTCTACATCCCAATAAGGGGATGTGCAACTCCTTCCATGCTCATCCTAGAGATAACAAGTGTCCTTTTAAAAAAAAAATATATATATTATAAAAAATAACATGTCGGTTATTTAAAACATTTACAACAACATATATAAAACTACACAAATTAGATAAATTAAAATGCTTCCTCAATATTTGTACTCTAAAATGGGGTTTACATCTCGAGAGATTTGGTCCCTCTAAGTGCTTAATAGATCCTTTTTAAAATGAATCTATACTAATATACAAACATGTATAAATTTATCTCTTAAATAAGAGAGTATGGATGACTGAGTATGAGTGTATGGTTATCACCCTCAAATGGAGAACCAACGTATGTAACGCTTCTCCATTGATTTATTCGAGTTAGGACTTATTGTTCTGTAGCGATAAGTATCTCTCGTACGGGTATGGTCGACATAACCCTCTCGGATATGTTCGATGGAAGGGACTCCTCTCTCTTGGGTATGTTGGTAACATGGGGTCTATCTATCTTTCATTCAACCATGATTTTTGGTTTAAAAAATTAACATGTTTTAATCTAAATATTAAAAAAATATTACATATCAAAAACAATATGTTAATGATAAAGATGGTAATGTGATAATACATAAATGATGTTTAAAAAAAATATTATTGTAATTATATATATATATCAAATTGTAACCATCTTATATTTAAAACAATATACTAATGATAAAGATGGTAATGTGATAAATACATAAATGATGATTTAAAAGAGAAGGATATTCTTGTGATAAAAATATATATATCAATTTGTTGTTATATTTAAAGAAGTGATATTTATTGTCCAACTTAGTATCAAAGATATTGGCTGGGCATTGGTACCATATGTGGGTCGAATATATTATATTATATAAAATTAAAGTTAAAATAATAATAATAAATTTAATTTTTTCCCGCGAATGATAATAATAATAAATTATAAACTAGTAATAATCATATTAATAAAATTAATATGTTTGAAATATGTGAAAGAACATATATTTCAAACATATTAATTTTATTAATATGGTTTTATTAGTAACTAGTGAACTTATAAACATATCTCCAAAATATTAATAATATTATATTATAAGATAATATAAATAGTAAAAAATATACATATTAATTATAATGTTATACTATATTCTAATATAGCTAAGGTTAGCTAAGATTAATCATATTTGAGCATCATTGACAAAAGTTGACAATTGGTGTTTAATGATGGTTCTAATGTTTTACCATGGTTTTAACAATGTTTAAGTCTATTTTGAAAATGGTTGATTATGGTTCACAATGGTTAACAGTTGTATAGTATGGCAGATAATGGATGACCATGTCTTAATGTTATTAACCATGTTTGATTATGGTGGACTATTGTTGACTATATTTGACCATGGATGAAAAATTAAGACTATGATTAACAATAATCGACAATGATTTGACCATGAGTGACGAAGGTTGACTATGTTTACCATGGTTGACTTTAGTGAACCGTGTTTGACTTTTGTTGACTTTGGTTAACCATGGTTGATTTAGTTAAACATAGTTGAACTTACTATGATTGAATACGGTTGACATTGGTTTATGTTGTTCACTTTTTTGAACCATGGTTGACTTTCGTTACTAGTTGTTGACTTTACCATGGTTGAATAAGTTTCACCATACGACATTTGAATATTGTATTGACCATGGTTGACATTAATGAACCATGGCTGACTTTGGTTGACTTTCCTTAGTTTACATTGGTAAATATAGTTTTACCATGGTTGACTTTAATGGACCATGGTTGAATTTGGTTAACTGTGGTTGACTATACTTAGTCATTGTTGAATTTTGTGAACCATGCTTAAATATGGTTGACTTTAGCTAGGTAAGGTTGACTGCGGTACATGGTTGATCATGGGTGATGAAGGTTGACTATGGTTACCATGGTTGACTTTACTAAACCATGTTTGACTTTGGTTAACCATGGTTAATTTAATTAAACATAGTTGACTTTGCCATGGTTGAATATGATTGACATTGGATGACATTTTTTGACTTTTTTTAACCATGGTTGTCTTTAGTTACCAGTTGTTAACTTTACCATGGTTGAATAAGTTTGACCAAAATTACCATGGTTTAATATTGCGTGACCATGGTTGACTTTAATGGACCGTGGTTGATTTTAAATATTTATTGACCATGGTTGAATTTGGTTAAATATGGTTGACTTTAGTTAGTCATTATTGACTTTTGTGAACCATGCTTGAATATGGTTGACTTTGGTTAGGTAAGGTTGACTATGGTACATAGAATGACCATGGATGACCAAGGTTGACTATGTTTACCATGGTTGATTTTAGTGAACCACGTTTGACATATGTTGATTTTGGTTAACCATGGTTGACTTAATTAAACATAGTTGAATTTAGCATAGTTAAATATGGTTGACATTGTTGACTATTATGAACCATGGTTGACTTTTGTTACCAGTTGTTTACTTTACCGTGGTTAAATAAGTTTGACAATAGTATAGTTGAATATTGTATGACCATGATAAGCTTTAATGGACTGGGTTGAATTTGGTTAACTATGTTTGACTTTAGTTAGTCATTATTGACTTTTGTGAACCATGCTTGAATATAGTTGACTTCGTTAGATGGTGATTAAAAGAACTCCTAGGCTAACAAAGGGTAACAAAGGGTGAGATAAAACTTTAGATTATTAAAGATAATATGGTATCCTTTTGGAAACTTGTGCGGTGGGTAATACCACATACTAACTAGGAAACTTATGTCGTGGGTAATACCACATACTAACTCGGTCGTTGTTTGTCTCGCATCCAGCCGGGTTTGGTTTTTATCCCATTTTAGGTAGGTTCAAACTCAACTAATTAAATTATTTACTCGAGTTTTGACTTCAATCTATATTTGTATTGTTATTCACATTAGTTATATACTATATGACGTTATTTATTTCGCATATTTCGTGGTTACAAGATATTTTGCACCATGTGAGTGCAATGGGATAAATGTTAATATTTTGAAGAAACTAGGCGCTTGAATTACACTGAGGTAAGATCTGATATAAATCTATGTAATGAACTGTTGCAATCAAAGGCATTCAAGTTTTTAAGGCTCTCAAAACCACAATACTTTCTTTTTTAATCGGAATTTTACAAAGGCTTACCAATGATTGAATGCTTAGTTTTAAAAGACCTCAATGCGAATGAGGTCTCATAAGCAAACTATAAAGTCGCATGAGTAATAGTTTAAGTTACATTAGTTTGAACGGCAAAGTGTTCATTAATACCAAATTTTTGTTTTCAACAACAAATCTACTCAATGAAAACCTGGAAATTACCTTTCATTTGTTCACCTCTTGGGGAGGGTGATAACTTGGAATCTGTTTCAACGACATAACATTGGTACCGGGTTATCTGTGTAAGTATTTGTTTAGGATTGTTGAGCTTAAAATAAGTTACATGGATTCTAAAATTAAGAGGGAATTGTCTAAACTTTATAGACTTATTGTTTTAGTTTGAACCTTATTTTATAAAATATGAATTTGGGGCAAAAAAAATTGTATAAAAAACTTTTAAATTTAAACAATTTAAATTACCTTTTGTAAGTTCTTTGATTTTAAAACTATAAGTTTACGGTTGGAGCTGTTACTCTCATTAGTGTGCATAAAAGCTCAAAGACCAAATATTTACGTTTTTACTAAAGGTCCATTATTAGCATATATCCTTGGCATTTTGATTTAAATTTGGAGAGCCTTGTCATTTTTATAATTGTGCATTGTTTTAACGCTTTTGCAGGGATATTGTGAATTGGATATTTAAATCTCCAGATCAATGAACCCACGCTAAAGGTCAACCAAACCCTCGAGATATGTCACATTATTGTTTTTACTTAAAGGAGAATTAGCATAATTAAGGGAAGACACGTATTTGAAGATCTAAGCTATACATCTGCTCACCATTCAATCAAATCACATGAAGATTTGCCGCTAGAACTATAGCGAATAAATCCTTGCCAAAATTATTGATTGGCGAGAAGAAAGGAAACCATATCGTTGTCACAAGAAATCATGGAAACGCAGCACTAAAATGTTTTAAAGCTTTTAGAAATCTTTATTTTAGAAATATATATATTATATATATATTAGTTTTTTAGTTTTATTCACTAATTTTTTATAATTCACAATCTTGGACTATTAATTATAACGTTAACACTCAAAAAGTATAGAAAGTATTATAGATTTTCAAATTAAGGGACAATATTTAAGTTTTAGGACACTTTAATCTATCTACATGTCATTTACTCTAATAAAAAATTTAGATTATTAATTAAAAGTTTTAATAATCAAATATAATGAAATGTTATAGATTGTTTAAAGATAATATTTAAGCTTTAAAGCAATTTAACCTATCTACAAATAATTTGTTTTAATAACAAATTTAATGTATCTATAGATCATTTACTTTAATAATTTTTTTAATCTATTTATATATAATTTGTTTTAATAATTTTCAAAGGCAATTACTTCTTTAAAAAATTTACAAATCTTTCACAAAATATAAAAAATATATTTTTCTCAACAAATTAACTATATAATAATTTTATTTAAATATATTTAAAATTTATTTATAAAAAAAATTAAAACTAAGGTATTAAAATTTAAAAAATTTAATTAATTTTTTTGCACTTTTAAAAATATTATAGATATAATTATAAAATGTAATATTTATAATATTATTTCATAGGTATAATATATAGTATTATTTATTTCATAATATTATTATATTATAACTTTCATGGTATTAGATAATGCCCAAATTATTAAAATCAAAATTAAAACATGGTTGTTAATAATGTCGATCAATTATTCACAATCATCATTTTTCATCCATCATCAAGAATGGTTAAATATGGTCAACCATTTTCAAACTAAGGTCATTCATTGTCAAACCTCTATTGACTATGGTCAACTTTACCTAACAAAAATCAACCATATTCAAGCATGGTTTACAAAAATCAACTAAATTCAACCATAGCTAACCAAATTCAACATGGTCCATTAAAGCTAACCATGGTCAAACAATATTTAACAAGGTAAACTAACTAAAGTCAACTATAGTTAACCATCATTAAAGTCAACCATGGTCATACAATATTCAACTGTACTATGGTCAAACTTATTCAACCATGGTAAAGTAAACACCTGGTAACAAAATTTAACCATCGTTCAAAATAGGCAACAATGTCAACCATATTCAACCATGGCAAAGTCAACTATGTTTAATTAAGTACACCATGTTAACCAAAGTCAACATAAGTCAAATGTGGTTCACTAAAATCAACCATGGTAAACATAGTCAACCTTCGTCACCCATGGTCATTCTATGTACCATGGTCAACCTTACCTAACCAAAGTCAACCATAATCAAGCATGGTTCACAAAATTCAATAATGACTAACTAAAGTCAACAATATTTAACGAAATTCAACCATGGTCAATAAATATTTAACAAGGTAAACTAACTAAATTCAACCATAGTTAACCAAAATCAACCATGGTCCATTAAAGGCAACCATGGTCACGCAATATTAAACCATGATAATATTTATGGTCAAACTTATTCAACCATGGTAAAGTTAACAATTGGTAACTAAAGACAACCATGGTTCATAAAAGTAAAAAAATGTCATCCAATGTCAACCAATGTCAATCATATTCAACCATGGTAAAGTCAACTATGTTTAACTAAATTAAGCATGGTTAACCAAAGTAAAACATTGTTCAGTAAAGTCAACCATGGTAAACATAGTCATCCTTCAGCATGCATGATCAACTATGTACCATGGTCAACCTTCCCTAGCTAAATTCACTATACTTACGCATGGTTTACAAAAGTCAACAATGACTAAGTATAGTCAACCACAGTTAACCAAATTCAACCATTGTCCATTAAAGTCAACCATGGTCAAACTATATTTACCAAAGTAAACTAAGGAAAGTCAACCATAGTTGACCAAAGTCATCCATGGTTCATGAATGTCAACCATGGTCAATACAATATTCAACTGTACTATGGTCAAATTTACTCAACTATGGTAAAGTCAACAAGTGGTAACTAAATTCAACAACATAAACCAATGTCAACCATATTCAACCATAGTAAATTCAACTATGTTTTTAACAAAATCAAGTGTGTAACCAAAGTCAACAAAAATCAAGCATGGTTTACTAAAGTCAATCATGGTAAACATAGTTAACATTCATCACTCATGGTCAAACCATTGTCAACTATTGTTAACCATGGTCTTAATTTCTCAACCATTGTCAAATATAGTCAACAATAGTCAACCATAATCAAACATTGTCAATAACATTCAAACATGGTCATCCATTATCTACTATACTTTACCACTATTAAACATTGTGAACCATAGACAACCATTTTCAAAATAGAGTTAAACATGGTTAACCATGGTAAAACAATACAACAATCATTTGACACCAATTCTCAACTTTTGTCAATGATGCTCAAATGTAGTTAATCTTAACTAACCTTAGCTATATTAGAATATAGTATAACACTATAATTAATATGTATAATTTTTACTATTTATATTATCTTATAATATAATATTATTAATATTTTGGAGATATGTCTATAAGTTCACACTTACTAGAAAACCCATATTAATAAAATTAATATGTTTGAAATATGGCCACAAGTGTATATTGTCGGCTTATTTGGAACATATTAATTTTATTAATATGGTTGTTACTAGTTGTTATTAAGTTGATAGGCATTTATATCTTAGAATTCGTTCAAAATTTGAAATAAACAATTATAAAATAATAATAATAATAACCAGTAGTTGATGTATGGATTCATGGATAATTTGAGTAGTTCATAGTAGATAATAGTAAGAAGGATAACTAGGAATTGAACAATTCATATATATATATTAATGCATGGATAACTTTAGCAGTTGATGGAAGATAACAAGAATAAGGTAGGTGATAACAAGTAGTTAGTCATGGATAATTAGTAGTTGAACCAGTTTAACTCTAAAAATGTTTAATAGATATCAATTATATTTTCAATAAGGTTTTGAGTCTATTTAAAGGAAGCTAAGAAACAAACAATGAGGTTATTGAACAGGCTAGAAGGGAAACACAGAAGACTATGCAAGACTTCCTTTTTTAGTGCCTGATGGATTCTTACGGCAAGGTTCCATCTCAGTACAATTTTTACAGTTTTTCGTTGTTAATTATCTTATTATTTAATCTGATGTACCTTGTCTGTGTGAATTTTTTCCATGTGGTCTCTTCACTTTTGAATGCAGAGGATCTTAGCGACAGTGGAGTGGACTAACAGTCCATAGCAACGATTATAGTCGATTTGCAGGTCCTTGGGAGATTTAGGTTATCGAAGATTAGAAATAGGTTATATTTTATCGCTTTGCATTTTCTGAGATGTTGGTTCTGTGTATAAAGGAGCTTTAGGTTATCGATAGTCTACAAAAATGGATGACTCCCACAAAGGCGAGTCTGTCTATAACTATGGATTTTTAAATGGATTATGTAAGGTTAATGAGATTTCTGATCATGGATTCGTGCAATGACAGGTGGGAATACCTCTCGTGGCTAAGTTGGGTTCTGCTACTTGGTGTGGTTTTGATATTTTCTGCTTGGAACTTTCCATTTAGTGAGTCATTTTGTCATTGGCATTTGTGTTTTTATGAGGCTGCATTCTTTTTTATTTTAATCAAGTTTTAATCGAGAGAGATAATAAAGAACTTAATGGAAAGAAATTGAAATTTTACCTTGGTGAGTGTGATATGATAATAAATAAATTAATGCAAATAAATTGAAATTTTACCTTAGTGATGAGTATATGTATATATATATTTATTTATTGATTGATTGATTGAGACATTTACGGACACAGATTCTTGCAGGGTTTGAAAAAATCGAGGGTTGATTCCCATTGCTTATCCGGAACTTGGAATTATTCCTTCTTTCAATTTTATGTTTAACCTGATTCCAACGAAAATGATGTTTTCCTGACCATTTTGAATTGCAGAAAGTACTGCTCCAAGATGTTTTCATGGCCCAAACCTTTTTTCTACAATTTCTATTTTCATAATAGTTGGCAGCAATTCCATAACTGGTTGCTTGACAACAACAGAAGGCAGGGCTGTTGCCTTTCGTGCCATATCCATCTCCCTAAACCCTACCAAGGATAATAATGTTTCCATGCCTGGCAGCTCTTCCAATTGACCATGAAGCCTCTCTACCAAGGATAATAATGTTTCCATACTTCGCAGCTCTTCCAATTGACCATGAAGCCTTAGGCGGTAATTTACATTTACAGTTAACCAAAATTTTGCAAATATTCGACGGTTAGCCAGAAATATTTTAATATAAAGCTTGTTTAAGGGCTCGTCGAAGTAGTAAATGACGATCAAAGTGAAGTTTACTTGTAGAAGTCCCAAAACAAAAAAGAAAAATATATATTTACTGCGTGGTTCATTTTTGTCTGTACAGTGTCTCCCTTGAAAAGAGACCAGCTCGCTGCTTGATGCTAGTTTAAACTAACAATCAATCTATATATATATATAGAATAAAATAAAATTTCAAATCACTGAATGATCCAGAGAAGATATGTGGCCATTCCTATAAACAGGAAGATTCCAAGTAAATAAATAATCCACGTTCTAATGAAAGCCTGAAGTCACCCACGTGTGATGTCGATTCCAAGTATCATAATCCGTTGGTCAAACAAAAGTGATGAATAAAATAAATAGCTATTAAATAGTTATAAAGAAATTGATTTATGTAAACTTGTAGTATTCAGCCTCAATTCCACATTGTTGCGTCCTCAACATTTAACCACTTTCTTTGTTGGGCGCTTTTCCCACCCACCAGGCTATTCAATGGAGGACCTCTAATGTTGCCTTTATTCGTAACAGCTAATTAACGAGCTAGGTGTAATAATATTTATTATTTAGTTACTTTTTTTTTTAAATCACATTTATTCATAGCGTTTAAATTTTGATTTAAATTTATGTGTTTAATTGATGAGTGTAAAAAAAACAACTATAAACTGGTCTATGTGGGTGTTGTTGCCCATTGTTCTTATTTTTACTGGAATATTGAATAGATTTATGTAACAAATGTCTGATTTTCATTAGTTCCTTCCTTGTCATTGCTGATTTAAATTTGCACGAGAGGTTGAAAAAACCCTTCATCTACTTTAGATTGTTCTCTAATTCGATTGGTTGGTCATAAAGTTAAGAAAATGAAGAGTGACCATTTTCTATAAATTTGCAAACAAAAATAGAGAAAAGGCATTGCCTCAATTCGTAAATCAGATGTTGTAATTCAGTCCGATCCTGCAAATAATATGTTGATGAGATTTCATCTACATTGGTTAAAACTTTAATATGGCAAAAGATTTCATATAATAAAATTTATTTTGTTGTGAAAAATGTCTTTTTATGATCTCACCTGCATACGTGACAACTTCAACCCTAACTTGCATTGGCATAAAGCTTAATTGGTTTTCTTTCTTGAATTGGCTTTGGCATATTATGATATAAGTTTTTTTTAGTAATTATCATGATCTTTTTATTATTTTAAATTATTTTATGGCTTTCAGTAAATTTTATAAAATTATTTGAAATATATTAATTAATTTAAAATTTTGATTTTATAAAATTATATATATACAGTTATAAAAGAAAACAGGGAATAAATTAATTTATAATTTACATTTGATCTTAAAAAATAATGTGATATATATATATATAGATAGATAGATAGATAGTAAGTGTAAAGAAAATGAAGTATATAATTGATGATATCAAATGATAAGTAATGAGTGGATGTATATATACATAGTTATAAAAGAAAACAGGGAATAAATTAATTTATAATTTACATTTGATCTTAAGAAATAATGTGATTGATATATATATATATATATATATATAGCAAGATAGTAAGTTTAAAAAAAATGAGGTATATAATTGATGATATCAAATGATAAGTAATGAGTGGATGTATTGTAATATAATATAGTAATGTAAATAGTAAAGAGGTAGTTATCAAGTCCAAAATGTAAATGATAATGAATAATGATTTGTATGAAAAAAAAGAAATAGAGGTATTGTATATATGTAAATGGTCTAACTTGAAAATAAAAGATTAAGGCCTAGTAATTAGGAGAGTAATAATTACCGAGTAGGATTTTTAGATTGTTATCGATACAAAAACTTATTTAAACTTGTGGATGTTGTAATACTGTTGTTGATAAGGGGAATACACATATTGCATCATCAAAGGTTTCTTAAAGGGTGGGTATATGTAACACCCCATATTTTGACTTTCAATAACAAAAACCCTAAATGTCATTTATCTTAGCATTCATTGCTTATAATCTCTTCGACTTGGTTGGACTCATTAAGAAAACTATTAGGTGAACAATTGACCGAAGAAAAGAGAGCTTGGCAAATCTCTTAATGTGACGGAACGCCTTCAAGATTATAAGCATCCATGATGTATCTTGACATGACCAATTTGTGTTTTAATTTTTGCATATGAACTAGAAACTCTTCTCCAAACATAAAGGCTTGCTCGGTGAAAGAAGATATGTTGTTTAAATATTAGTCAAGGGATTTTAGAGAATATATATTGGCTTGAATCGTCTCGCCACATTTAGGAGGAGAGTTTTTTTTTTAAATTGCTTGTGTTACCAAATCAAACATTCACAGATTGAAGAAGAGTCAAATACTTTTAATTCCAAGCGCAGTATAGCCCCAGGGGTCACGGGTTTTTTTCCTGCCAATTGGGGTTCTTCCTTCCCCACCTCCATGAGGGTGATCTTCTTTTGCAATGAGTTCTACCAGAGCACCTGTCACTCTAGATAATTGTCCACCCTTTCCATGTGTTATTTCTATCCAATCTTGTGATAGTATAATTCTTTTTGAAATAGGTTTCGAGCGATAAATGGAAGGTTGTCAACTACAGGATTTGAAATTTGAAATTTAGCATGCATTAAATGATATAGAGTAGGTGGTATCAAGCAGACGACAGACGGTTAAGTTGACATTAACAAAGACTTCCTACTGTTGAAGGATTAGACAAAAGTTATAGGGTGGAAATAGAGAAAGACGTTGGGAGTGGAAAGGACGATTTTGAAACAAACATTCTTGTAAACAATCATAACAAATACATGCTCCAAGCATTGTCTATGCCTATTGCACGATGTGTCACAGATTTCACCAATGGTTTAGATGCACAACAAGATGATGACTATCAACTAGAAAAAAAATATTGCTATGTCTCACTTCGAAAAAAGGAAGATGCATGCCTTGATTCTCTATCTTCATACTTAAAATTGCAAGCCTCAATCCTTGCACCCCCTACCAAATGAAAATGCTAATGTTGATTTCCAATATAATTAGAGTCAAACTTGATCACTATTGAGCCCTTTATTTTTTTACTCAGATATGTATACTTTCTCATATGACAAATTAATGTACATTTTATTTTACTTTCCATAGATTATTTCAATTTATTACTTATTAGTACTTACAATTAAATTCCTACCATAGATTTGCTAAACTTACTTTCAACACATAAAATTATATTATATAGATACACTCTCTCATTTTGCAACTTATCGTAATTCTCTTCAACGTTTCATTTCCCACTTCACCACTTTATGAAGCCACTCCAATAATCCTAGTGTCATGAACGGACCCAAAGTCAACACAGCTGATTGATAAAATTTGAATTTGAGGCACATGATCCTTTATATCAAATAGTGCATGTTTATTTGGGACAATTTCCTCTACGCCTGAATGGTTGATGGGGCTCTAAAGTCAAAGCCATGTGATATGTTTAGTTAACTTGTAGGACACATGTAACTTCATCTACATGATGTCGTGATATTTGATGAATAAATTATAAGATTTCAGTTAGAAGATAACAAACAGTAATTCTCAATATATTCCTTCCTATTATACATGTGCTTTTGCTTTTACTTTATTCATGCGTATTTTGTGTTTATTTATATGCAATATGTGAAATAAAAAATGGGAAAAAGACTTCTTTTGGTTATATAACATAATGAGAATTTAAAAAAAAAAATGAAATTTAACAAAAATGTGTGTTTATTTATATGCAATATGTGAAATAAAAAATGGCAAAAAGACTTCTTTTGGTTATATAACATAATGAGAATTTAAAAAAAAAAATGAAATTTAACAAAAAAAAATTAATATTAGGTATTACTTTCTTAATAATTTGAATACAAAGAATAAGCACACACAAGACCAATCATGATGATTATATGAAAAGTACAGAACAAAGGTTAATAATTACTTTAAATGGAATTCAACAAATTTTTTATTTTACTAATATTTTAAATATAAGTAATAAGTATAAGAAAAATCATGATTATTATAAAAAAATTATATAACAAATAAATATATGTGAATTCTAAACCTAGGGGTAGAACAATCAATAATGAGTAATTGAGATGAAAAGTTGTAAATTGAATGGCATATATTGAAATATTCGTGAGTATTAAGTGTTTTACATAGAATTAATGAATTATTTGTCATGGTAATCATTAAGATAAAGTAAATTATTTGTAATGATTTTTTGATAAACTTGAGTTAGCTTTCTTAAAATTGATATATTATTTTAATCACAATATTTATTATTGCCAAAATAATTTATAATAAATCTAGACACTTTATCATGATAATATCAAAAATATAGATAACAAATAACTATCTTTTAATTTTAATGAGATAGAAATGAAGCCACAATAATAATAATAATAATAATTTTTAAAACAACTATATATTAATATTAAGAATTGCTTGTCATGATTATGTTAAAAAATATTGTGTATCACCTTGTATTATAAGTGCTAAAATTTATCTATTCGTAAGCATCGTATTATAAATACATATGATCCATAATAATAGTATATTTTTAGTCCTTACCATAAGCAGAGACTATATGTTCCATGTTTACCTATTAATTTACATCAATATTCTAGTTTTTATAAAGTTGTTTAAAAGTTATGTTAAAATATGTATTTACTAATACTTTTTGAAAAAATTGTATTCAGATTTTATTGGTGGAGAGGTCTTGAATTAACCATTTTTATCATTGTCCAGATTAAAAATAATTTTAAAAAATAAAAATAAAAGACTTACCTTAACTTTAACCTTGCTTGATTGCTATTGCTTAGCCCCCAAGTAATTGTCCTATCCATTGTTTTGTCCTCCTGCCATGGATTTGATATTGCTTAGGGTGCAAGGAAATTCAATTTGTCCATTGTTCTGTCCTCCTTTCATGGACTTCCTAATACTTTTGATATTGCTCGGCATGCAAGTAAAATCATCCTATCCTATGTTCTATCCTCTCTAATCAATGTTTTCTATTTCTTGCTACATGTCAAGAAAATGTAGAATTTACTCGTTCCTCACAAGGTTTACAGCTGATAGGTCTTTGGTCTTGGGCCCGGAGCGAGGTTTGTTTTCAGCCTCAAACCTATGTATGCAATGGTTTTTAACTCATAGAAGGATTTCCCTTTTTATTCCCCTTTTTACTGTTATTTGTCTTTGCTACCCTTCCATTCTAGTGCTTGGCCTAGTCGGGTCGTCCTCTACAACCTTTACTTTCTCCACTTGTGGGCTCCAATTAGACAAAGCTTTTTTCCCCACCTACCCAGCTAGTTTATGGGTTCACACATTTTTATATTCTATAGAGAGTCCTCCTAAATTCATTAGATAATTCTTCAAGCATGTTGGGAGAGATCCACCAACTATTTACTTAAAAATAGGGTACTTACTTAGAAATAGGGAGGGTTAGATTTCGAACCTGCAGCTGATCAACCAAGCATGTTGAAAGATGTTAAACAATTGAATTGCTTGCCGATGTGAATCGCTCTTTTTGTTGGTTACTTACATATCATCAAAGAGAATAAGCTGATTAAATGCATTGTATTGGGACTTGACTCAACCTTGGATTTAGAAGAAGTTGCTCGAATTTGTTCTATGAATAAAAAAATCATTCCTGTAGTCATATCC
This sequence comes from Larix kaempferi, assembly GCA_027924585.1. Classification (NCBI taxonomy): domain Eukaryota; kingdom Viridiplantae; phylum Streptophyta; class Pinopsida; order Pinales; family Pinaceae; genus Larix; species Larix kaempferi. Next base: position 5,400,379 of record BSBM01000459.1, on the reverse strand, counting down.
TTTTGAGAAAGCTCAATTTTTATCCTAAAAGATCTGTCCAGAGAGATCAATTGTCTGAAATGGTTAGAAAGGATATTCTACATCCTATGACTTAATCCAAAGGCCAAATGGGTGATGGAGGAAGAGGAAGAAGTGTGCACTAATTAAGGAAGGTGATTCAACTGGATTCTATTTGAACCTAAGGTCTTGATGGTTCATCACATCTCTGGATCTTCTAGAGACAATCATTCATTAGAATACTGGCGACTAACAGAGCAATCGATTAGAGTCCCGACTAAGCATGTTGCTGGGATGGCTAATTAGTTGGTTGAACAATCGACTCAAATTAATGATGTTTCATATTTGTGGAAACGGTTAGACCAATGACCTTGATTTGTGGACCAAACCTTCCTCACTCCTAGGAAGTTGGTTAGATCTGGAGAGTACAAAAGGACAAACCTATGGGAAGTACTGGTATGATGATGATGATGATGATGATGTTTTCTAAGATATATTTTATCTTCAGCATGCATTGTGACATTCTAATCATAATGCTATATGCTAACGTGTTGTAACAGTGTCTTTAGACACCACCGCTCTTCCTAGAATATTGTTCCCTTTTGTTATATCCTTTGTGTTATATGGTTTAAGGTTAATAAATCCCCCAACATGGTATGAGAGGTTATGGTTTTGACCAAGACATGTTTTTTGCAAATCGTGTTGAGTCATATCTAGGTTTGATCAACTCTGGGATGAAGATTTGTTGATTGGCACCTCTTCTTGAACTTTGATCAGATCTGCTTGATAAGAAGGATGAATTCTGGGATAAAGCATGTTTTTCTTAATGGACACAATTATGCAATCTGGGTGATTGATATGGATACTTTGTTAAAGAGCAAAGCATTGTGGCATTACATGAAGACTGTTATTATTGATCCAATGGATGTCGGTGCTAGGTTTATCAACAATTTAGAGAAGGATGAAGGTGTGGGCATCATCACAACCTACACTTCAAGAGAGATTCACTTTCATACAAGTGGAATTAACTTTCCTCATGCCGTCTTGAGTGAGCTTAAGATTATGTTCAATAAGATAAATGAAGGTGAATTTATGTAGATAGAGAAATATTTGATCTCTCTGAAACCTCTTTCCTTTGATTAGACCGAGGACTATTTGGATCACATCAAGGAGACACAACTGAAATTCTATGAATGTGGCAAGGATTTTCGAAAAAAGGATGGACATCTCAGTGAGCTGGTTCTGATGAATTTGAAGACACCATATGATATCTTAGGTTCCTCCTTTCATGCCAATTGGATGTCAAACAAGCAAGATGGTAAGGATTTTACCTTTGATACTTTCTGTGAATTGTTGATCAAGGACCAACAAAATTTTCTTGAAGAAGGGAATCTTGGTAGCAGGCCCCAGGATCACTTGTTTAAAAGCAAGGTCAAGACAAATATTAAATAACGTGGTAAACAAGATCACTAACGATGATGGATAGACCAATCTACTAATGGGAAGACTAAAGAATCAGCATCAACGAAGAAGGATTATGTTTGTGCTAGAAATTGTCCCTAGACTACAAAGGGTACAAGCTAGAATAATCTCAAGAAAATTAAAGGAAACTAAATTTGTTTTTATAGTTTTATTTTGAAGGTCTCATTCACAAGAAAGGAATAATTGATAATCAAACAAATTCAATGCTAAATCATAAAGAAATCCTAAAGAGCTGAGATATAAAGATATAAAACACATAGATAAACCATAAGCATTCATTAAACAGGAAACTGGTTCTGTCCACAAAAGCATTCACATGAATAATACCTTAATCAAGTAATGAAATCAGAAATTAGGTGGTCAAACAGGCCATAAACATAACCAACAAAAAGAGTCAATAAGTGGCTTATATAATGTATTTAGATCAATATCCAGTCTTCAAAAAGAACTTACATGAGAGTGTATATCATAAGTCTGAGTGTAACATAGCATCCTTAGCCCTAATGCTTTCTCCCGAACAAAAAACCAACTCTATAGTGGATCTATTTCCCTCTTTTATAATTACAAAATGAAGAAGTTTCATAGCCACTTCTTTAGGCCTCTAAATCCTTAACATTTACATCTAGTAGTTACATGAAATCAAAAACCCTAGGGTCGAAAATTCCCAGAATAGAAAAATCGGATTCTCGGGAAATTTGACGAATTTTTGAAAAATGGGTCTCAAATAAGCCTCCATACCTCTCGATCTGGGACACTTGTGCACAAATTAAGAGAGGTTTTTGTAACTGATTCCGTGATGAAAAAAAACCTCTCTTGGATTTTAAAAATTCTTCTCCAATTGATCAGAAGACATGCCAAAAGTTTGTAACTAAAACAGTAAATTATTTAATATTTTAAACCCTGAAAAATGGGTCGTAAAGATCAATTCGAATATTTCAAACCATGATAGTTGTTGCAAAACTGAGAGATTTTTTTGTGAATGAGTCTGTTTTGGATAAAAAATTCTTTTGGTTTTCCAAAATTTGTTTCCATAACCTCGTAATATGCGCTCAATTATAATGACTAAAACAGTGAAAAACAGACCATGATTGTGCATCTTCCATCATCTTTATGCATTATGTTGTGATAGCTAGCACTCTGTTTGTCAGTCCACCTCCAAGGATTGTAGTATGAAGCTTCAACCATGTTCACATTTTCAATATCATTTGCAAAGTCCTCTCCTAGTGTCCTCTAAACCATGCGCATGGCTCCCCCTGTTTTCAGCTCCTTCGGTGATGAATCATCATGAACTTTGAGAAATGTTATGATCTAAGGAACAACTACCTCGAGGTCTTCGAACAACATAAAATGTAATGTGCCAACACTTGCCATGAATCAACCACAATCCTCCATTATTTCGGATTCCAACAACGCCTTAATGTATGCAGTTTAGTTACTATGCTGCGAGAATGTCTCCATATGAAAATTTTGCAAACAAGTTAAACATAGAGGTTAAATTTTCAACATAGGAGTTAGGGAAAATATTAATAAGTATTTTAAAGACCTTTTAAAGAAATACAACACTTAATAAGCCACTATGTATAACCTAAGATAAAGGTAAAATAAAATAAAATAAAGTAATACTCATAACATATAAAATGGAAAGAAAATCTAAACCATTCAACTTAAAATAAAGCAAAATAAAGGTAATATGGAATGAAAAATTATGAAAAAATCAAATAGGGACTAGGTATAATTCCATTCCTAATATCTAGCTCCGACTGGTGGATGAAAGCCTCCTTGTAAGGTTTCAAGATCATGTAGACCTTGTTCCTTATTCAATGGGTGATGGAGTCATTTGTATCTCGTTCCCAGCCTGTTCCAAAACTTGCAACCCTACTCTTCTGACTATTAAAAACAAACTGAAAATGCTCATTCCAAACCATACTTGCTGAAAAGAAACTGCACACTGAAAATTGATCCATACTTATACTGTACAAACTAAAAACCAGTGCTCGAAAAAGGAGCTTATTTATTTACAACTTCTACTTCTAACCAGCAGAGACTATCTTGATCATGCAAAGGAAAACTTCCAATGTAGCCAATTAAGTGTTTGATTGCTGAAGAGATTTTCTTGCTTGCAACTTTGTGAAAAGATGTAAAAATAACATGACAATCGCATCAGGAATTTCATGAGAAATCTATAGCTACTATTGCAATCTGATTTTATCCCAAATGTTACAACATTGGAATCTTTTGAAAAGATTGTTTCCATGTAGATGGCTATTGGGTCATGAATAATATGAAACATCTCCAACTGATTAACAAGATCAAGCTGCTCTTTTGATATTCGTACTTCAAGACTAACAACTATGGGCTCAATGATCTCTGCAATCTGCTGGTCATTTTTTGGTGAAAAAGAAAACAGGTTCAACTGCTCATTTTTGTTTCCTTCATTGCTTTCTAAAAAGTCTGCTTTATATTTATCATACATGGGTTCATTGTTTAAAATTTCTTTTGATGCTGAAACAAAAATCCACTTCAAATCCTGTCTATATTCATCAAACACCAGATGATCATTACAAATTTCTAATTATTGAAAATTAGAGACCTTTGCTTTGTGATGCTCTTCGAGATTAGGCTCTGCTTCTGGGTGATAGCTACCATATATCAAATCTATGTCCTCATGACATTGTTGATCATATATTTTCTGATCTAAAACTTTAATACCATCATCATATTCATTAAAAACATGAAATTCTTCATAGACATCTTGAACCACAAATTCATGAGTATAAGAAACTTCTGATGAAATATCAAAGGTATCTGTAATCTGGTTATTATCAGTTGCAATATGAATGTTTTTATGAACATCCTTTTGCTGATAAGTTTGTAATGGTAACGATGAAGATTCATGTTTTTCTTCATCTAATAGATCATGAACAACCTTCTGTGACAGTATATTATCATGAAAATAACCAGAAATGTCTTGAGAGTCATGAGAACCAAATATTTCTACAACGATTTCTTCATTACAAAGTTGATCTTCATCACAAAAATAATGTCCAACATGATTTAAAACAATTCTTTGTTCAACCAAAGATTGATCTTCAAAACCATTTAAAGCATTCTGAGACTCTTCCTTGACAGCAAAATTCTGTAAAATGGAATTAGAAGAAAATACAACTGATAACAATTCTTCTTCCTCTTTCATAGTATAACCATTTTCTTCATCTACAGTACAAGAGTAATATGCTACTAAAGACTGAATATATAAAGCATATCCCTCCCAGCAATGGTCGAAAAGACACTCAGCTAGATAAGTTCTTTTGTAATACAAATGAAAAACAACCTGAAAATCTTTTAATGAAGAAATGCTAAAGACGGGAAGAGACATGTAACAGTACCTTGCATCCCCTTCCAAGCAGTACGTGCACATTTTCATCAATACATCCTCATCATGTATATTGAGTTGGTCCATATATTGATGAAACTTAATTACATGAAGTGTTGGATTGTCCTCTTCCTTCTCTCTAAACAGTGGAAGGAAATATCCCCACTCATCCATGATAGGTACTGCATTTTGAAATCTTGGAATATCAACAAAGCTAAGAGGAGAAAACCTTTGTGCCAACATAGCAACAAAATCCTTTGACATTCTGAAATTATGAAGTTGCTTCTCGATTTTTCAAACATGGAGTTGGCAATAGATCCTTCCCCCGCTGAGTCAGCCGGTGAAAAATTGTAGTTTGAATAATGTAACCATCTCTTGTTGACCACCAAACACTGGATCTACTGATGTTAATACCCAGGGAATATTTTTCTTCACTTCCGTCCCCAGCAATGGTGCCAAAGATGTTTGTGCTAGAAATTGTCCCTAGACTACAAAGGGTACAAGCTAGAACAATCTCAAGAAAACTAAAGGAAAATGAAATTTTTTTTATAGTTTTATTTTGAAGGTCTCATTCACAAGAAATGAATAATTATAATCAAACAAATTCAACACTAAATCATAAAGAAATCCCGATGAGCTGAGATATAAAGATATAAAACACATATTAAACAGGAAACTGGTTCTGTCCACAAATTCATAAGCATTCACATGAATAATACCTTAATTAAGTAATGAAATCACAAATTAGGTGGTCAAACAGGCCATAAACATAACCAACAAAAAAAGTCAATAAGTGGCTTATATAATGTATTTAGATCAATATCCAGTCTTCAAAAAGAACTTACATAAGAGTGTATATCATAAGTCTGAGTGTAACATAGCATCCTTAGCCCTAATGCCTTTCTCCCGAACAAAAAACCAACTCTATAGTGTATCTATTTCCCTCTTTTATAATTACGAAATGAAGAAGTTTCCTAACCACTTATTTAGGCCTCGAACTCCTTAATAGTTACATCTAGCATTTACATGAAATCCAAAACCCTGGGGTCGAAAATTCCCAAAATAGCAAAATCGTATTTTGGGGAAATTTGACGAATTTCTGAAAAATGGGTCTCAAAGAAGCCTCCATATCTCTCGATCTGGGACACCTGTACTTAAAATGAGAGAGGTTTTTGTAAATGAGTCTGTGGTGAACAAAATCCTCTCTTGGTTTTTAAAAATTCTTCTCCAATTGATTGGAAAACGTGCGGAAGTTTTGTAACTAAAACAGTAAATTATTTAATATTTTAAACACTGAAAAATAGGCCGTAAATATCAATTCGAATATTTCAAACCATGACATATGTTGAAAAACTGAGAGAGGTTGTTTTGAATGATCCTTTTTTGGAAAAAAAACTCTTTTGGTTTTCCAAGATTCGTTTCGGTAACCTCGTAATCTGCACTCAATTATAATGACTAAAACAGTGAAAAACAGACCATGATTGTGCATCTTTCATCATCTTTATGCATTCTATTGTGATAGCTGGCACTCTGTCTATCAGTACGCCTCCAAGGATTGTAGTATGAAGCTTCAACCATGTTCACATTTTCAATATCATTTTCAAAGTCCTCTCCTAATGTCCTCTGAACCATGCGCATGGCTCCCCTTGTTTTCAGCTCCTTCGGTGATATCATCATGAACTTTGACAAATGTTATGATATAAGGAACAACTTCCTCGAGGTCTTTGAACATCATAGAATGTAATGTTCCAACACTTTCCATGAATCAACCATGATCCTCCATTATTTCGGATTCCAGCAGTGCCTTAATATATGCAGTTTAGTTACTAGGTTGCGGGAATGTCTCCATATGAAAATTTTGCAAACAAGCTCAACATAGAGGTTAAATTTTCAACATAGGTTAGGGAAAATATTAATAAGTATTTTGAAGCCCTTTTAAAGAAATAAAACACTTAATAAGCCACTATGTATAACCTAAGATAAAGGTAAAATAAAATAAAATAAAGTAATACTCATAACATAGAAAATGGAAAGAAAATCTAAACCATTCAACTTAAAATAAAGCAAAATAAAGGTAATAAGGAATGAAAAATTATGAAAAAATCAAATAGGAACTAGGTACAATTCCAGTTCTAACAGATTGAAAGAAGAAGACAAGTCGGTATTGTGCAAAGGTTGAACATGTCGAGAAGGATTGTTGGAAGAAGATGAAGGCTTTAAAAGGTAAGTTCAATCACCTTGATGATATTACATTGATTGGATAGTCAACCAATTGACCTGTTGAAAATTACACCTTCTATGTTAGCACTTACTAGGAATTACATGCCCGCAACAATCAAACTGAATGGATAGTCAACTCTAGATGTACTCATTATATGGTAAACGATGCTTCTTTGTTCTCTTCCTTAAGTGGTACTCTCAAAGATAATATCTATGTATTTGATTATTACACTCTTAATGTTGCTGGAAATGGTGATGTTGAATGTCAGCATGGTTTCATATCCAACATCTATCATATTCCTAGCTTGAGTGCAAACTTGTTGTCTGTTGCTCAAGTGTCAAATACGAAGAATATTGTTGATTTTTGGTCAGATCACTTTATCGTAAAGGATACGAGGCTCGGGGGGAATCTATTCCTTTAGGGTATTTGGATCCCAAATATGGAAATTATATGTTCTATGATCCTCCCATGAATGTTTCTCAGACGACTAGACTGATTGCACTCATCGCTCAGACCGACAATAGAAGTCAAATTTGGCATGAATGACTTGGACATATAAACTTCCAAAGTTTGAATATGACGGTAACTCACAATATGGTTACTAGTATCCCAAAGAAAGTTCCACCTGATGGAGTTTGTAAAGGATGCACACTTGGAAAGCATCATCAGGCACCCTTTGAATCAAGAAAAGCATGGTGAGCACAAAATCGATTGGAACGTGTTCACAATGATCTATGTTGCATGAACAAATCCTCATTAGCAGGTGTGAAATATATGTTGACCTTTATTAATGACTTCTCTATATTTACATGGGATATTTCTTGAATAATAAATCTCAAGTCTTTCAAATATTCAAGGAATTTAGAGCACTGGTTGAGAAGCAGTGTGGTCAACCCATTAAATGTTTAGATTAGACAATGGTGGTGAATATGTGAGTCGATAGTTTGAAGAATATCTCTTGAAAAATGGTATTTCTTGGTAGAGATATGTCCCTCACACCCTTCGATATAATGATGTTGCAAAAAGGAAGAATCCGACTTTGGTAGAAATGGCCAGGTGCCTAAAGTAGACCAAATATATTCCAGCAAAGTTTTGGGCAGAAGTTGTTTATTATTCAAACTATATCTTGAACCTTGTACTAAATAGAGTAGTCACTGACATGACTCTAGGAGAGAAGTGGAATGGAAGGAAACCTTTGGCAGATAGCTTAGAACCTTTAGATACATTGCTTGGGCACATATCAGTGATAAATATAGAAATAAGTTGGATGTAAAGAGTCACTGCTTGCATCATGATGGGCTACTATGATGAGTCAAAATCCTATAGATTATTTGACCCTATCAAATAGAAAATCATCTTAAGTATAAGTGTGATCTTCGATGAGATGATTTCAATTAATAAACTATTGAATTCCTCCTTTGTTCTATGATCCATTTAAAATTCTTGAAGAATCTGGATCGTTTGTGCCCGTAATTGGATTCACAACTGGAAAAATCAATTCTACTCTTGATTCAAATAGTAGTCGGTCTACTATGACTGTTGAAGTTGGAAATATGGCTTCCCTGACCCACATAACTCAGGATAGTCAACCTGAATCATCACCGACTCGCTTACCTCGGTGGGATGTTAAGATGATTGAAGCTACTAGATTGGATGCTGGTGATGGGTATTGGACAGCAGACTCACAGTCAGACATAGTGTGGCAGTGTTGCCTTGATGGCGTGTGCTCTTAACACCTATGATCCCAATACGTATGCTAATGCTCAGGGTCTACTAGAATGGGAACCTTCTATGACTATTGAAATTGATTCCTTGAAGAAGAATTAGATGTGGGACCTTGTTCCCTAACCACAATGAAAGAATATTGTGAAGTGTTGATGGATCCATAATACCAAGTTTACCTCCAATGGTGTTGTTGAATGCCACAAGGCTCGTTTGGTCACCAAGGGATTCTCTCAGCAAGAAGGCATCGACTTCACTAAAACCTTTTCCCCTATTGTAGAGATGAATTATGTTCGACTGATCCTTTCCCTTGCTTCTCGTTTTGGATGGGAGATTTATTAAATGGATTTTGAAAGCATTTTTCTTCATGGAGATATGAATGAAGAAATATATAGAGAGAAACTTCCTAGTTTTATGACAGATTCTAATCTTGTTTTTCAATTGAAGAAGTCATTGTATGGTTTGAAAAAGGAACCTATTTCTTGGTATGAGAAGATTGATCATTTCTTTGTCAATATTTGGTTCAAACGTTGTGAATATAATCACAACATTTATGTATTACATGTTTATGGTGATACTTTGATTGTGGCATTGTATGTAGATGTGTTAGTCATAACTAGAAATGATGTCAATCTAATTTTGGGTTTGAATAAACAACTTGTAGATACCTTTGAAATGAATGAACTTGATCATTTTCATTTCTTTCTTGGCCTTTAAGTTTTACAAATGGTTGATGGTATACTTCTTTCTCAACCTAAATTTTCCTTGGATATTTCAAAGTGATTCAAGATGGACGACTTTATGTTGTGTGGTACACCTAATCAGCTAGGCATGAAGTTGTTGAAAGACTGTGAATATCCACGAGTTGATGCTACTCTTTATTGATAGTAGTTCAATAGCTTGATTTATTTAACACACAATCAACGAGATCTCTCCTTTTCTATTAGTGTGGTTTCGTTATTCATGCAGGATCCTCTAGAAAGCCATTAGAAGGTTGCAAAGAGAATTATTTACTAGGTCATGGGAACTTATCTATATGGTATCAAGTATTGTCATAGTACAACACCAATAGACAAATACACCGATTCCAACTGGGGCGATGACATTGAATGGGGCAGTGAAATTGATGACCACAAGTCTACTTCTCGATATGTGTTTCGACTAAGCTATGGACCCTTGGTCTAGTCATGTAATAAACAGAAGGTTGTCTCTCTTTAGGCTACATAAGCTAAGTATCGTGGCACTATCAATGTAGGTACAGAGGTAGTTTTGATTCGTCATCTTCTCGATGAGATTGGGTTTCTTTCTCATGCCCGACTATTATTTAGTATGATAATTAGGGTGCTATTCAAGTCGTTGATAATCTTATTGCTCATAGAAAGATGAAGCATGTGGAACTTCATGTTCATTATTTGAGACAGTTGGTACATGAGAATGTTGTCTCACTTCTTTATTGTAGGACATATGATCAGGTTGTTGATATCCTTACAAAGCCTTTACTAGAATCTAATTTTATCAAAATTTGGGCTATGATTGGGATTCAAGTAGCTGCAATTATGGGGGGTAGTTCCGAGAAAGTAATTTCACCTCTTGAATATCCAAAGAATTCTACTGATGGGGGGGTGTTCGAACCTAAACTCTTGATGGTTCATCACATCTCTCTAGATATTTTGGAGACAATCAGCCATTAGACGAGAGGTGACTAGTAGAGAAGTCAACTGGAGGATCAACTAGGCATTTCAGTGGGATGAGGGAGCAATAGCTTGAATAGCCGAATCAACTTCAGTACATTGTGGATTTTGTGGAAACGGTTAGGACCAACGACCTCTAATTTGATACCATACCGTCCTCACTTTCAAGAAGTTGGATAGATCTTAAGAGTATAAAAGGATGGCCCTATGGGTTGTACTGGTATGATGATGATGATATTTTCAGATATATCTTTTATCTTTGATATGCATTGTGACATTATGATTACAATGCTCTATTCTTAAGTGTTGTAATGGTGTCTTTAGACACCACCACTCTAACCAGAATACTATCCCTTTATGTTCTATCCTGTATGTTCTATGATTCAAGGTTAAGAGGTCACCCAATATGTTCAATTTAGATGTGGTCAGGTGGGTAAGAGAAAAATCTATGTTTTGAGGTTTTTTTATTCTTCTATACCCATTGGGTAAAAATCTGTCTCAATAGCTAGAAGTGACTAAATACGCCCATGCTTTGCCTTGGATTTGGATGGATGGAACTCTCGGTTTTATGGTGAGAAAGAGAAATTTGAGCTCAAAGGAGAGAATAGATTCAATTAGGTACATCTCAACTTGATCTAGACGGTCAAACCCCCTTTGAAGATATTTGCATAAGAAAAGCTCAACCTTTTACTTTGATACACAACCCATCTGAAGCTCAATTTTTGGCTTTGATGTAGAACCCATCTAGTGGATCCTCATGTGTACGATGGTTTATGAAGGTTGGTCACTACTATTATTTCATTGTTAGACAAAATATATCTTCCTCATCATAAAGCTTGTTGATGAAGTTGAGGTACGTGGAGAGATGTATCGATACGAGGATCTCAATTTTAGTACTAAATAGGGTGCAACGAATGATCAATGCTATGTTTCCTTGATTCCCATTAAGGATTTGGGGTCATTTTAAGATGTTCTTGTAAAAACCCAATATCCTACAAGGAATTGAGGTCTCTACTAGATCCACTTTTCTATGTAGACCAGGTCCTTAGGTCTCTACAGGATCCATTTATCTGATACCCACACGTAGATAGGATTTTCAAGTTTGTTTCGAATCTATTTTCTAGTTTCCCATCTTCTCATTTGGCTATAAGGTTACTTAAGGTCAATTTCCTTGATGTGAATTTGGCCAAAAGCCTATAAGGTATATTTACTTGATGCCTTGTATTCATAGGTAGGATGAAATTATAGCTGGAATATTATTCATATATAGGAGAGGGTGCTCATTTTATGCCTACAAGCACTTACAAATAGGGCAACACCTGGATTGCGGTATGATAATAATTTAATTTATTCAATTCCTTACCCAAATATATTTGAGCCTTAGATACATGCTTGCAAGTTACATTTCTGAAGAACCTTTTTATAAGTAATTAGGGCCAAGTGGTTTTTGTTTAAATAACTAGTTTCTATGCTGAGAGTTATGTTGGACATGCTTTGTATTGGTAGAGAAAATCCTTGCCGCCCTTTCTTAAACAACCTGCAATATCCTGTCATTCACCATCTTTACTTTCTCGTTTAAGAAGGGTGTTAGTAGAGCATCTATCTGCAACATTGTTTTCTTTCCAGACATATGAATCTCCATCCAAAACAAATTTTGTCTCAGTAGAGTCACCCAACAAATCTATGACTGAAAGACTTATACATTTTGTTGAATATTGCAAGCAATGATTTTTGTAATCGAAGCAGAATTGGAAACCTTACCCGAAGTCTTGTCCATGACAATATAGAGAATCTTCCTTTGACCTTAGAACTTAGTCAATTGGTTGAAATATGTTGTTTACTACAAACAGTAATAGTACCAGCATGTTTCTTAAGATCAACAATTGTAATACCAACATATAGATATAGCGCGTATGTATACTGCAAATTAGATCACAACAAGAAAAAAATCAGTCATTCCAAGCCAATCACCCTTAGTTGTATGTTTTTTTAACATAAAAAAATAGAACAATCATTATCATCTCTCACTCCCTTCCCTAGAATCTGTACGCACTCAAACTCAATGTTGAAAAAAACAAGAACTTGATGCTCTGCAACTCCCTTTACTTAAATAAAGCCATGTATGCCTCTTAACCTCGGGACTCTTGTAAGATGTTGTTTGACATTCATATTTTTCAAGCTATCATTTCTCTCGGTTCTTTGTAGATTTTGTTTGACAAGATTTCCCTTTTGTTTCATTTGTTGGGAAATCATCCCAAAAAATATACAACAGACAGACGTGAGTTGTGTAGTTTTATGATTTTATATCAGAGTTTGCTTCCTCACAAAGTACCTTCGGATTTGCTTCATTTGGCCAAGATAATGATGCCTACACAAAGATACAATAAAGTGTTCTATTTTTTCCGAAATCATTGATGACTGCCAGGAATTACCCTTAGTTTTCTGGTAAGCTAATAGAGTGCTAGGAAATATGATTATTGGAAGCAGTAGTCATCTAGTGATAATGCATACATCTATGTGAGCTCTGAAATCTAGTTTTACATTTTTAATATTGTAGATATTCTTGTTGAGCAATATCTACAGATAAGATTTTAGTAGAAAAGCTTTTTTTCTGTAAGTATTATGGTATCTTTTGGGGAGTTCAGAATATGACCCTCAAGGGCTTGCATCATTTGTTATTTCATTGCTTTTAATATTTAGTAATATGTCCAAATTGTTTTGCAGGAATCTTTATACAATCCCAGAAGTCACTGGCTTGGCACGCCATGATGCTACAAACCATGATGCTACAAAATTGCAGAAGTTGTATGATCTCATGTAAATATTGTATCTAGCCTCCAGTATCTGTGCAAAAAAGAGCACCTCGAGGGCCAGGTACATGTGATACCTATCACGTGCTTTTACATATTGGAAATACTTGGAGCAAAGCTAAGTGTTTGCAGTTCCCCGGGATATTATTATCACAGGCATCCAAATAGAGTCAAGAAAAGATATTATTATTACAGTCATCGAAATGGAGTTAGGAACAGATATTATTATCACAGGCATCCAAATAGATTCAGGAAAATGTAGACTATTGGGAATTTTTTCTTGAAGGATTTTTAAAGAAATTTCCCATTCCGTAAGGATATATATCTTGTTTCTGGAAGCAACTGATAGTTATAGAAAAAAAATGTGAAAACTAACAAAGTAATATATATATATGCCTTGCTTTTGATTTTGATGTTTATGCTGCATATAAAATAAGAACAATGTCATCAATGTTATGGACACATTTCAACATAAATGTCATAACATTTATAAGAACAATGTCATCAATGCTATGGACACCTTTTAAAATCAATGTCATCAATGTTATGGACACCTTTTAAAATTCTATTGATTGCCATATGAAATGCAAGATTCCACTTAAGGATCTCAACTCCTATTCATTATACATACTCCTATTTTCTATAAAGAGTTCTTTGTTTGGATAATCTTCCTTTAAATAATAATTTTTTATACAAAGCAATAGAGAGATTAGTTTTGTTTTATTTATTTATTTCTTAATTTAAAAGGCGAGGCGAGGACTAAACTGCATGCAATTTTTGTTTTATAACAAAAAATGGTAAACAAGATGAAAAATTTAAATGAAATTTATGATTTGATTAAATAAAGTGTTATATATGTAAACTCTTGATGCACTTTGAAAGAAAAGAATTATACCTTAAATGTACCTAAAATATGTAGATAATGCAAACATATAATTTTTATAGCTTGTATTTTATTTTAATTTTAAAAAATAATAATAATAAAATTTATTATTTTGTTTTACATTTTTTATATTTTATAATATATCCACTTTGAGGAATTATTAGAAAAAATATTAATGAGTAAAACCAAATACTTTAAGATTCTTTATTTTCGTGGACAAAACATATTATCAATGTTTTATAGAATTTTCATAATTTGCTATTTTTTCATTTAATCAAATTATTTTATATTCAAATTAAACATACATTTTAAAATATATTCTCTTAACTTTGCACATGCCCACACACTAAAGACTAATTGTATAGGTATAAAAGTGTAAACACAAATTTTAATGGAACATGATAAATTATTGTCTACCATAGTAATCCATTACCAACTAAAATCAACCACACTTAACATAACCTGCGAGCAATGTCATACATAATGGAGCATAACATTGAGGGCCCTATAAATTTGACATAAATATAATTTTGCATTGATTTTAACTTTAATAATTTTTTTTAACCAACTTAGCCAAGCATTTTTATTAAATCTAATCTATATTGAGATACATAAAATAAAGTATGTATTTTCATAGTCAAACATGTTCAAACTATATCCAAACATCATCAGCAATAGAAAATCATGGTTAAATCATGTCTACATACAGTTACATAAGATGAATGTTGTGACATTTCTCACCCATCATCAACAATGGTCAATGATCGTTAAATATGTTCAACCATAGAAAACAATTTTCAAACTAGGCCAACCATAATCAAACATGGTTAACCATGGTCAAACTTGGTTAATAATGTTTTACCATAGACAATATTACCTAACCAAAGTCAACCATATTCAAGCATGGTTCATAAAAGTCAATAATGGCTAACTAAATTAAACCATAGTTAACCAATCTT
Source organism: Larix kaempferi (assembly GCA_027924585.1). Lineage (NCBI taxonomy): Eukaryota > Viridiplantae > Streptophyta > Pinopsida > Pinales > Pinaceae > Larix > Larix kaempferi. The sequence goes on along the minus strand of BSBM01000459.1, from coordinate 5,385,241 downwards.
AACCATGGTTCACTATAACCAACCATGGTCAAACAATATTTAACTGGGTAAACTAACTAATGTCACCCGTAATTAACTAAAGTTAGCCATGTTCCATTAAAATCAACCATGGTCAGACAATATTCAACTATGGTAAACTATGGTAAAACTTATTAAACCATCATTTCTCACCCATCGTCAACAATGGTCAATAATAGTCAAACATGGTCAACCATATTCAACCATTTTCAAACTAGCTTCAACCATAGTCAAACATAATTAACGATGCTAAAATTTGCTTAATGATAATTTACCATTTTCAACCTTACCTAACCAAAGTCAACCATATTCAACCAGGGTTCACAAAATTTAACAATGGATAACTAAAGTCAACCGTAGTTAATCAAATTCAACCATGGTTCATTAAAGTCAACCATGGTCAAACAATTTTTTATGGGGTAAATTAACTAAAGTCAACCATGGTCCATTAAATTCAATCATGGTCAAACAATATTCAACCATAGTAATTATGGTTAAACTTAGTCAACCATGGTAAACTATGGTCAAACTTATTCAACCATCATTTCTCACCCATTGTCAATAATATCCAATGATGGTTAAACATGGTCAACCATTCTCAAACTAGAGTCAAACATGGTTAACCATGGTCAAACTTTGTTTATGATGACTGGCAATGCTTAACCTTACATAACTAAAGTAACCATATCCAAGCATAATTTACAAAATTCAATAATGGATAGCTAAAGTTAGTCATAGATAACCAAAGTCAACCCTCGTCCAGAATATGACCATAGGCAAATAAGATTTTACCGTGGTAAATTATCGTCAAACTTATTCAATAATGGTAAACTATGGTCAAACTTATTCAACCATTATTTCTCACCCATTTTCAATAATCGTCAATGATAGTTGAGCATGGTCAACCTTAGCTAGTCATAATAAACCCTTATTGACTAAAGTCAACTATGGTTAACCTAAGTTAACCGTGGTTAACCAAATTCAATCATAGTCACCCATGGTTAACCAAAGTCTATCTTTTCTAAATAGTAGTTATCCATTCTTAAATATGGTCAAACATTATCAACCATCATTTGAGACCCATCTTGAACTATTATCAATGATGGTGAAACATGGTTAACCTTAGGTAACCAATGTAAGGCATAGTCAACCATGGTAAACATAGTCAACCTTCATCACCCATGGTCGAACCGCAGTCACCTATTGTTAACCAGGGTTTAAGTTTCTCAACCATGGTTAAATATAGTCAACAATAGTCAACCATAATTACAAATGGTTAATAACATGAAAACATTGTCACACATAGTAAAACATGACCAGCAATGGTCAACCATTGTCTACCATACTCCAACACATTTAACCATGGTCAACCTTCGCCAAACACAATGAACCATAGTGAAACAATTTTCAACTATAGGTAATTATGATCAAACTTAATCAACCATGGTAAACATAATCAACCTTCATCACCCATGGTAAAACCATAATCAACTATTGTTAACCATGGTCTAAATTTCTCCATCATGGTCAAATATTGTCAACAATAGTCAACCATAATCAAACATGCTTAATAACATTCAAACATGGTCAACCATTGTCTACCATATTGTACTACTATTAACCTTTGTCAACCATAGTCAACCATTTTTAAATAGGGTCGACCATAGTCAAACATAGTTAACCATGTCCAAACCTAATCAATGATGATTGGCCATGGTTAACCTTACCTAACTAAAGTCAACCATATTCAAACATTATTCACAACAGTCAATTGTTCTTAACTAAAGTCAACCATGGTTGAAAAAGTCGACAATGTCAACCATATTCAACCATGGTAAAGTCAACTATGTTTAACTAAATCAACCATGGTTAACCAAAATTAACAAAAGTCAAAAATGCTTAATTAAAGTCAACAATGTTAAACATAGTCAACCTTCATCACCCATGGTCAAATATATTTAACCAAGGTTTAACTTTCTCAACCATGGTCAAATATATTCATCAATAGTCAATTATAATCAAACATGATCACATAGTGAAACGTGGCCAACCATAGTCAACCATTGTCTACCATACTCTACCACAATTAATGAATGACTAGGCTCAACTATGGTCAAACATGGTTAACCATGGTCAACCTTACCTAACCAAAGTCAACCATAGTCAAGCATGTTTTAAAAAGTCAACAATTGTCACTAAAGCCAAACATGGTTCATAAAAGTCCACATTGGGTGCGAAAAAGATATATTCTTTCTCATACAAGTCAATTTAAAATCTATTTTTCCAGTGCACAATCACATAGAGCACCAACATGAGGCCCTCCAACTATTGAAAGACAACTTGGCATAGGCTTATCACCATATATTTTGAATGCTTGATGGTTGGTATAAAATTTAACAACATGAACCTTTAGGAATGTATTAATTTGACATAACTTAACTAAGATGAATGTTGCAATGAGAGATACTATTGAGAAACATCGTAATCCAACAAAATGCATGAGAACCATGGTCAACCAATCTAAACCTTTATATACCACACATTACTTTAGCATAGGTGAACCAACATAAATTTTGTAGTGAGACATCCACTAAGGAATGTCATAATCTAACATAACCTTCTATACCATGGCCAAAAACTTAAAAAATGAATTCAACCTTCATAGACAAAATTCAACAATAGTCAACCATGGTTGACTATATGACTATATTCATCCATAGTGAAACATTGTCACCCATAATCAACCATATACAACCATACAAAACTGAATTCAACCAAATTCGTGTTGACATAACCCTTATTGAACATAGCAATGTTAACAAAAATGGTACTTCTTTAAGAATATGACAAAAGTGACAATTTGACATAACCCAAGAGACATGTTACAATTTGACATAACCATTAAGGAATATCATAATGTGATATAACCCTTAATCAACTAAGCAATCTAACAAAACTATTTACAAATCTAATAACAAATTAAGCAACTCAACTTAACTACTTAATAATGTAATAATATAATGTAATGTGGTTATCCAAAATAAACTCATACTATATATATATATATATATATATATATAATTTAATATACTATAAAATCATTAAAATTAAATTAATATGTCAAACATACTCAAATTAATTAATTGTTTATAAATTTGAAACATATTATATAATAATATTTAATATTTAATATTATAATGCTCTCCCTACTTATCCTTAAACCACAATCTCCACAACCTATTATTACTATTTACTAATATTTATTTGATATAAATATATATAATATTACATTATATTCTATTATATTAGCTATTTTTTATATATAAGAATATAGTACAAACATATAAATAATATATATTCATTTTTTTTATATTATTTTATAATATAATATTATTAATATTTTGAAGATATCCTTATGAGCTTATAAGTTATTACCAACAATCATATTAATAATATTAGTGTGTTTGAATATGTAGATAGGCTAGATTTGGCACATTCATAATGTTTTCTCTAAAGAATGTGCCAAATATATACTTATCCAACACATCAATATTATTAATGTAATGTATTAATGTGATTATTATTAATATAATATAAATTTGAAAATATTTTAAATGATTAATAATAAAATTAATATATTTTTGTTTATGTGTCACGTTTATCACATGTCGGTTGGAAATTTAAATTGGCTAGATTTTGAAATACATTCATATAAATATACATTGAATTTCAATTTCAATTTTCATTCAAGCATACTCACATTTTAAATCAAAATTGTCATAAATAGTTACAAGAATAATGAATTTTCTTCTTAATCAATGAATGAACTCAATTTTTGCATATTTGTAGGGTTTATGTGTTACTCTTTAGTATCCCAAATTGGAATAGTTGGCAAGTGGATGAATATATTGGATTATGTATTTTAATTAAATAATAGAACAATAAGTAAGATATTAGTTTTGTGATAATTGCAAATTAACCAATAGTTGTGTAAATTGAAAGCATTTTACTTCACAGCTAATTAATTAATCCAACTTTTATGTATTTGTAAGATTGATATGTTATAATTTACAACATGAAATAGTTGGCACTTGGATGATTAAATTTGGGTAAATAACTATTTTACTTCATAATTAATGAATGAATGCAATTTTTGCCTATTTGTAAGATTGATGTGTTATACTTTACAATATGTAATAGTTGGCACTTCCACCATTAAATTTGGGTGAATAACTATTTTATTTCATAATTAATTAACTAAATAAATTTGTGTTTATTTGTAATATTTATGTGTTAGCATTTACAACATTTACGACATGATTCCAAATTAGAATCGTTGGTGGTTAGATGTTAGCTTTGGGTGAATATTTATTTTACTTCATAATTAATTAATTAATGCAACTTTGGGCTATTTGTAAGCTATCCAAATTGGAATAATTGGTGGTTGAATGATTATAACATAAAATATATTAGATTAAATGTATTTTTAAGTTGATAATATAACAATGAGTTAGATATTAGTTTTGTAATAATTGGATATTAATAAATCAACATAGATCCATCTTGATGCTCTATGAGCTCAGTCTAGGGATCAAAGCCTTTGAGGTGTAAAGTCGTTTTTAGAGTCCTAAACTTTTGAAAAGATTTGATATCCGCCTTTGATAGAGCCAGAATTAAGATGAATATATGCTACAAATAAGAATTTAATACTAAATCTAATTTAATATTTTTAATTAATTTATTACTTAGTAATTTCTTTGTAATTTTTTTTTTCACTTTCTGCCAATTCAACCATCGCTCATATTCATGTAATATATGCCATGTAATTAAATTTTTGCAAGCATTATGTGTGGGTTTTTAAATAACATGACCTCAAAATGTTTTTAAATAACGTGACCTAACAATACAATGCAAGATTGATTTAAATAAGAGGGAATAATTTGATGCATATAAGAAACTGAAATCGTAAAAGGACTTTGAAATTTGGGTGCTTGGAAATGTAAAATGGCTTAGAACGTGGTTCCAAGATCAACCTGAAAAAACTTGGCTTCCCTTCTTTGCTACCATCAAACCAAGCTCCATATTTCGAAGGAAAACATTTTTATATTTGAAAGAAAAAGGAACTCAGATTTGAGAGGTTTGTTTCCCTTGTTTTGAACGCTGAAAATTGCTGCCATATGAATGATTATTCATGTTAATGTTCCAAATATATGGCAACCCCGAAAATGTACCCTTTTGCTGAGTTATTCTGCATAAGCTGAGTGCTAGTTAAAAATGGAGATGGCTATAACTTTATTCCATGCACAATTAATTCATGACTATACTCAGTAATGCAACAACAAATTTTTTCCCTTGCATAAAATAAGTATGGATGGTGAGAATATTTGAAGTGCCCTTATGTTGCATTATGTCGATGGCATCGAATCAAGGACAGATCAGAAATATAGATAAGATAGTTCTGTAAGATCTTAGTTTATATCCATATGCACATATGACTGAACGGAGAACGCACTACATAGAAAATTGGCAAAAGACATCTTAAAATATATATTATAATAATAACGAAGACAACATACATAAGATTGATCAGTTTTTTTGGGCAGTGTTTGATGTCCACACATTCCACCTCTCCAACCGCCCAATCAGGTGGTGTGCATGCCAACTACCTAGCCCATCAAACACATAAGGACCGATTCATACATGCCATTCTAGAATTTGGCACCATGGCCATGCATGCACACCACGTATTTGTAATGCCCAATAATCTTGTACCAATGTTTTAAAAATGAAATAATCATATCCAACTTCCCTCAAAATCAAAAGGGGTCAGCTATAAGAAAGATTAGCATATTATCACAATAAACACATAATGTAAGTTATCTTGTATTTGAAAGAGGATGCAATGGTTTTGTGGATGCTTCATAATATAGAATGAGATGCACTAATTATGCATAGGGAATTGAAGAGTTGGTGCAAAGAATACAACACATTATATAGTGGAGCTTTTGATGAGGATGCAATGGTTATGTGGATGCTTGATAATTCAAATACGCACAGAGCACTTTAGCAATAATATTTGGACCCAAAAAGACATTGATCTGTCTAGCATATCAGTAGTAGGAGCATCCATGGCAGAATATGCTCTTTCCATCGTAGTGGCCTGTTTTCAGAAAATCCACCTAAACAGACTTAAAGGCTAGATCTCCCTGGTCTAACTAGATCTAGAACGAATAGATACATAATAGAATAAACTTCCCTAGATCAATAGAATCATAAAGTAACAAACAAGTATCTTACCTGAGATTTACGATTCCCTTTGCTCCTTTCTTGAGCCAATGCTCCTGATCCTTCACATCTACAACTGCAAAACCCTGTTGAACAAGCAGACACAAACAAGTAATAAAAGCGTATATCACATATGATTGATTTAAGCTAACAGTTAAGGAGGTAATCCCTACACATTAATGACTGAATAACATATATGGGAATAGATTTTATTAACTATAATTAGAGATAGTACAATAGATAAGAATGTTACAACCTAAGCCTCAATGTCGCAACCTTCCTTCCAACAAGCCAAACCAAAGCCTCCAAGGATGAAGTAAGACTCCCAAGGATGTGCAAGGATCACCTAAGCCAATTCCACCAGCATGAGAGTGCTATAGATCTTCTTCCCTTCAGAATGGAGAGGATATTCATATTTATAGGACCAAGTGGATAGAGTAGGTTGAAGATTATGGGGAGAAGGATAAGGGATCATCTCTTGAGGTTAGGGAACCGAAGAACATCTCACCTAGGAGTTAGGAATGACCCTCCACCTCATCATTCTTCGAGAAGTTGCTCAAAGGACTCATTTATCCAATTAAACCAACCACAACGCATGCTGTATGAGGACAACCTGTGCCAAGAAGGGGAAAGTGCAGGTTGAATGAAGGAAACCCAAGCCACCGGTGAAGGCTTCGAGAGGACACGCTGCGCCCGACCTAGTCAAGTGCTTCTTGATGGAAGACAAGCTTCGCTGGCCTAACTAGAAGATGTGGATAAAGGATCAACGACTTGCTCTAGATGACTTATGGCTGGGGAAACTTCAGGGATCAAGGCACTGAATTGACATAAGACTCATGATGATGAGATTTAGGTGTAATAGAATGCCCCCCAAATCATGAAGCTAGTAAAATAAACAGATGATATGCTTTGAAAGATAGATGGAAAGGACTTGTTGATTGGAAGGTGTTGTTGTAGTACAACTGAATCTGACATACAAGTCTCACATGACTCACAACATGGCTTCCGACCAATACATTGTAGATCCATAGTAGTAAAGACTGACTGAACTGTTAAGGTTAACCTTGACTCGAGATTGACTCAAAGTTGGTTAGGTCTAGCACATGTTTTTGGGCACATGGGTTGTTTTAGCCCATGGTATTGCATGTAAGGAAGCCTTTATAAGGCTTGAGGAGGCTCCATTGTAAAGTGGCCTAGAGGTGAGCGGGTGAGCTCACTTGGCTTGGATGGTCCGTTTTGGCCATGTAATGAAGATCTTCATTGGGTACTGGTTTTCCTCGCATGGGGTTTCCAGCGTAAATTGTGTGTCTATTATATGCTTGTTATTTTATTTATTTCTCTCACAAGTTATTATGTGTATGCTCATAACCTAACAATTGGTATCAGAGCCAAAGGTCTATTTGGAAGTTAAACCCGCAGGAAGCTAGGGTTTCTGGTTCGAGTGGGAGCAATGGAAGAAGAAGGGAAGTTTAAGGTTGAGAATTTTAACGACCAAAACTTTGGGGTATGGAAGATGCAAATGGAGGACTATCTGTACCAGAAGGATCTATTCCTACCAGTGGGAGGTTCTTGACAGAAAGGCTATGAAGGACGGAGATTGGGAGGTTCTTGACAGAACGGCTATGAAGGACGAAGAATGGGAGGTTCTTGACAAAAAGGCTCTGGGAACAATACGGTTGAGCCTGGCTTCGTCGGTGGCTTTCAATATCTCAAAAGAAACGACAACAGTGGGTTTGATGAGCGCATTGGGTAAGCTGTATGAAAAACCCTTGGCCTCCAACAAGGTATTTCTAATGAAACGTTTATTTAATATGAAGATGTCTGAAGGTGGATCTGTTACTGATCATTTAAATGAGTTTAATACGGTTACAAATCAGCTAAGTTCTGTAAGTGTGAACTTTGATGATGAGGTTAGGGCTCTTCTAATCTTGTGTTCATTGCCAGAAAGCTGGAATAGCTTGGTCATGGCTGTAAGTAACTCTGTTTCTGGTTCAAACACCTTGAAATTTGATGATGTTATTGGTGTTATTCTTAGCGAGGAAATGCGAAGAAAAAGCACAGGTGAGACATCAGGTAATGCGTTGACCATGGAGAGAAGGGGAAGACAAAAGGAGAGAGGAAAGAGCCAAGGTAATCGTGGAAAGTCTAAAATGGGCATATCCAAGTCCAGACTGGGAAAGATAGAGTGCTGGAACTGTGGAAAAAAAGGACATCTGAAGAAAGACTGCAAATCTCTAAAGAAGAAAGGAGATGCAAAGAAGGAAACTACCCAGGAAGCAAATGTAGCAGCTGATGTGTTACAAGATGCTTCGATTCTTGCATTAGATAATACTAGTGATTATTGGGTAGTAGATTCAGGAACTTCATGTCATGCTACACCCCATAGGAAATACTTTCATGAGTATGTTCCTAGCGACTTTGGACATGTTTTATTGGGTGATGATGAGCCATGAAAAATTGTTAGAATAAGTAAGGTATGGATAAAAGTTAAGAATGGAACTGATTGGTTGTTGAAAGAAGTTAGGAATATTCCTGCTATGAAAAGAAATCTGTTCTCAACAGGGCAGTTGGGAGATGGTGGCTATCTATCTACGTTTAGAGAAAAGTGGTGGAAGATCACTAAAGGATCACTGGTGATAGAAAAAGGAGACAGAGTAGGTACGTTGTATTTATGTCCTCATAATACTGACCATTCTATCTCTTTAGCTTCCACAGGAATAGATACAGCATTGTGGCATCATAGGATTGGCCACATGAGTGAGAAGGGGATGCAGATTCTCCACTCAAGGAATTTGCTGCCGGATTTGAAGCAGGTAAGTTTGGAATTCTGTGAAACTGTGTTTATGGAAAACAGAAGAGAGTCAGATTTCTCACAGTTGGGAAACAGAAGAAGAATGAAAACTTAGAGCTTGTGCATACAGATGTATGGGGACCAGCTCAGGTACAATCTCTTGGTGGCTCTCATTATTATGTTACATTTATTGATGATGCAACTAGAAAAACTTGGGTTTATTGCATTAGACAGAAATCTGATGTGTTTGCTACTTTTAAGAAGTGGAAAGCTTTGGTTGAGAATGAGACAGGAAAAAGATTGAAGTGTCTCAGATCTGATAATGGAGGTGAGTACTGCGGCAAGGAGTTTGATAGTTACTGTTCATACCATGGGATTCGTAGAGAGAAGACAGTCCCAGAAACACCACAGGAAAATGGTGTGTCAGAAAGGATGAACAAAACGATCATGGAGCATGCAAGGTGTATGAGACTGCATGCAGGGTTTCCCTTACAGTTTTGGGCGGATGTTGTAAATACTGTTGTTTATTTAAAAAACAGAGGACCTTCAAGTGCTTTGGATGGTGGTATTCCAGAGGAAGCATGGACAGATAAAAAGGTAAACTACTTATTTCTGAGAACGTTTGGTTGTGAAGCATTTGTCCATATTGATAAAGAAAATAGAACAAAGCTTGAAGCTAAATCCAAGAAATGTACCTTTATTGGATATGGGGTTGATGAATTTGGTTATCATTTATGGGATTATGATAATAAAAAAATCATCAAGAGTAGAGATGTGATATTCAATGAAAAGGTCATGTATAAAGATCAGTTGCAGGGAAATAAACAGGAAAAGGAAAACACAGAGTACATAGTGCTTGATGAAATTAAAGAAAATGAAGTTCCGAAGGTGGCAGAAAATCAAGAGCAGCAGCAAGTACCTGAAACTCCTGCAACTATAAGAAGATCTACCAAGTTAAGTAGACTCCCTGAATGATACTCTCCTTCAATGTATTATTTATTGATGACTGATTCTGGTGAACCAGAATGTTATGAAGAAGCAATGCAGGTGAAAACTAGAAGGAAGTGGGAGCAAGGCATGAATGAGGAGATGGACTCGTTGGTAGGAAACTAGACTTGGGATTTGGTTTAGTTTCCTGCTGGTAAAAGAGCATTGCAAAACAAATGGATTTACAGGTTAAAGGAAGAAGGAGGAGGTAAGAAGCAGTACAAGGCCAGACTTGTTGTAAAGGGGTTTGCACATAAGAAAGATATAGATTTTGATGAAATATTTTCTCCTGTTGTTAAGATGACTTCAATTAGGACTAGCTTAAGTCTAGTGGCAGTAGAAGATTTGCATCTTGAACAATTAGATGTAAAAACAACCTTCCTCCATGGGGATTTGGAGGAAGAAATATATATGCAGCAGCCACAAGGGTATGAGGTCAAAGGTAAGGAGGATCTGGTATGCAGGTTGAAAAAGAGATTGTATGGCTTGAAGCAAGCTCCAAGGCAGTGGTATCTAAAGTTTGACAGGTTTATGACAGAACAAGGTTATAGTAGATGTCATTCTAACCACTGTGTTTATTTCAAGAAGCTAGACAATGGAAGATATATTATCTTGTTATTGTATGTGGATGACATGCTTGTTGTAGGGTTTGACATGTAGGATATAAATGTACTCAAAAGGAAGCTAGCTAATTCATTTGCGATGAAGGATTTGGGTGCTGCAAAGCAAATCCTTGGTATGAGAATAACGAGAGACAGGAAAAATCGTAAATTGACATTGTCTCAAAGTGAGTACATACAAAAGGTGTTGGAGAGGTTCAAAATGTAGAATGCAAAACTTGTAAGTACACATTTGGCTAGCCATTTCAGTCTAAGTAAGGAAATGTGTCCCAAGACACAAGAAGAGATAGATTACATGTCCAAGATTCCCTATCAATCAGCAGTTGGCAGCTTGAAGTATGCCATGGTGTGCACAAGACCAGATATTGCACCTGTAGTGGGAGTTGTGAGAAGATATATGAACAATCCAGGTAAAGAGCATTGGAAGGCAGTACAGTGGATTCTCAGGTATTTGAGAGGTACTACCACTGGGGCATTATGTTTTGGAGGTTCAGACACTGTTCTACAGGGATATGTTGATGTAGATATGGCAGGTGACAAGGATATCAGGAGGAGCACCACAGGGTATGTGTTTACTGTAGGTGGAACAGCAGTAAGCTGGATTTCGAAACTAAAGAAGGTTGTTGCACTTTCAACAACAGAAGCAGAGTATGTTGCCATTACAGAGGATAGTAAAGAGATGATTTGGTTGCAGAGGTTTATGGAAGAAGTGGGTAAGAAGCAGAAGGATAGCAGATTGTATAGTGACAGCCAGAGTGCCATTCACCTTGCAAAGAACTCAGCATTCCATTCTAGGACTAAACATATACAGCTCAAGTACCATTTCATATGCTTTGTTCTGGAAGATGAACTGTTGAAGCTGGAAAAGATACATACTAGCCAGAATCCTGCAGACATGTTCACAAAGGTAGTGACCAGAGAGAAACTGAGTTCGTGCTCGGTTTCATTTGGCCTTCTAGCATGAAGGTGAAGAGGAGAAATTTTCCAAGTCCAAGTCTAGCAAGTGCAGCAGCGGTGGAGTTGCTGTGATCAGTCTCCAAGTGGGATATTGTTGGTTGTGGAGCCAGATCTTCTAGTCTCATAGATGATATTGTATTAGCCATGTTTGTACCCAAGTTTTATATGATATGTAGGTGGACTGTACAGTCACCCTAGCGGGGGGGTGTGGGGGGGCATCACCCCTGAAGAAAATTTTTGGGGTTGTTTTCCCCAGCTGTTTTGCGGGCCCATGGTTTTGGGTATCCCGTGGTATTTTCCCATTGTATTTTCCTTATAAAATAAAGACATTGTAATATAGCTAGTGATGATGATGTATTAGGTTTTATGCATTGTAAAGATCTCTGAGATCAGGAGAGAGACTGTGAAACAGAGAAGAGGAAGTGCAGCGGTTGTGCTACAGGTTGTATCCCTTCACCTTGCTGGACGGTAATAATAATAAGGACTGGCAAATTCAGTGTGGACATAGCCCAAGTTGGGTGAACCATGATATATCTGTGTCTCTCTTGTAATGTGTATGTGTGATTATATTTGCATTTCTGTTTATTGTTATTGCTCTGTGATCCTGTTTTTCTAACAATTGGTATCAGAGCCGTGATTATATTTGCATTTCTGTTTGGCCGTTTTTTTTTAAATCTGGGTGGTGTGAATATTATCTTCTGTTGTGATCATTGTAGATCTAGTGCAAATCTTGTTGGATATGTAGATCTTGTAGATCTACAAAGTGGAGGTCGCAGTGCTGTAGCCAAACATTGAATGAATGCCCAAGAGATATCGTGAGAAACACTTCAAGCTATGGAACAAGAGGCTCACTATTTGATTCCGAAGAGATATCGGGTGCTTCATGAAGCTGTTGTGTCATTGAGGAGTTGTCATTCGAAGAACCATGGCCAGATTCCCATAAAGAGTCCGCTGGAAGTTAACGTTAAAAATCATGAAGGATCTGCGGGATGAAGAGATATCCGTGCTCATGTCGTGAAGAAGGAAATCACTGCTTGTGAAAATCCAGCCCAAGAACACGAGAAGGAGCAAAGATCCGCTAATAGAGGGAGAGTCGCTGGTGCGCAGCGTTGCCTAGGAGAGCTGTTGAGCCAGTCGTGGAGGATCCGTTCCATTGGAAGGGCGTCGTTCAGCCCGTGGAGAAGAGTTGCGAGCTCTGGAGGAAGGGCCCACTTTGGAAGAGCCCATGAGCATGTAAGGGAGCCCAAGTAGTCACTGAGAGGAGTCTCGTTGCTGCAGAGCCGAGCCGGTCTGCTAACCTGAAGAGCAAGAGACCGACGGTGCATGTTCTAGAAGAGATCCGATGAAGATGGATTTGTGTGGTTGCATTTGAGAAAGTCGCTGTAGGGCATGAATGGAAGAAACCCTAGCCACATGAATGAAGATAATGTTGCTATAGAAGATGAAGCTATAGCTATGTGAAGATTGAGAGGCATCTATGTGCGTGAGGAGATGCATGCAGGTGGGATGGTCAAGAAAGCCATAGACGGAACCAATATTTCATGAAACGCTGAAACAAAGTAGCGGGCTAAGTAGTAGTCATGAGAAGCATGAAAGTGTGTGGTCCACTGTGGTATTGTGTGGGTTGTAAAATGGAAACAGCGTCGGAGTTTCTTAGGTTAGTGGAAATGCATGTTTCATAGTTTCCTTGGAACTTTATGTTGATGGACCATGGTTAAATAGAAGCCAGAAAGGCATTGTGGCAAGGCATGAGAAGACCATCATGGTAAGAATGTAGGGCATGGTAGATGACAAGCATGGAAAAGCGAGAGGATGAAGCAACTAATGGTGATGGTGTAGTCACCATGAATACACATGAAAAAAAATAAAATAAAAATTAATGGAGCAATTTGCATGTAAAAGAGAATATGCCTGTAAGACCTGGTAAGGAATGCATACCCCTGGTAACTCGCCTGTAAAGTCAGGATAAAGACGTAGGTGATAGGGGGGTGTATGTGATATTCCTCGGTTAAAACTTTGAGGAGTGTTGGTGATTACTCCAAGTCAAGTTTAAAGGGGGGATTATTAAGGTTAATCTTGACTCGAGATTGAGTCAAAGTTGGTTAGGTCTAGCACATGTTTTTGGGCACATGGGTTGTTGTAGCCCATGGTATTGCCCCATGGTATCGCATGTAAGGAAGCCTTTATAAGGCTTGAGGAGGCTCCATTGTAAAGTGGCCTGGAGGTGAGCGGGTGAGCTCACTTGGCTTGGATGGTCGGTTTTGGCCATGTAATGAAGATCTTCATTGGGTACTGGTTTTCCTCGCATGGGGTTTCCAGGGTAAATTGTGTGTCTATTATATGCTTGTTATTTTATTTATTTCTCTCGCAAGTTATTATGTGTATGCTCATAACCTAACATGAACACAATCATGGCTACTGGGCACAATCGTAGATCCATGATGAGATGATAACACAACCACGGCCAATGCAAAGTGGATTCCTGTAATATGACTGAAACAATCTCCATCGCAACCTGGGTGAAATATGAGAACAACCAAGGGTCTTCAAGCCAAATCCGCAATGATACGAATCTATCCATGCGATCACAATGTCTTGGAGTTGAATATGGTAGAAACCACTTGATTACCGATCATTGATGTATACCATTAACAAGCGTGAGGGAATCATCATTAATGTCAATGATTCCTAAGGTACCATAGTACATACCATCGAGCATGAATCAATCTTTTGAGGTCGAACACTCGTCGGGATATTTCAATTGAGAGCCAATTATGTAAACTCATGTTGAAAGCGAGTTAACCTGCAATTGAGGCATGTAGGCCCAAGGTACTCGATTAGTTTCTAGATTCAATCCTCAGATGATGTGTTGAAGTCAACAAGGATGAATCCGTCGAAGGAGGGCCATGATGAATCCCCCATCGTCGACATGAAACATGATCATAGATGTTTGGAGTGAATCAAATGGTAGAGTGATGTGCAATACTAACTCAGGGTAGACTGGCATGACGGAAGGTATACTGACTGCAGATAATGACTATCAAGCATCTCTTGAACATGGGCAAGGTATGACTTTGTAGTATTGACATGACGAGAACAATACCAACCCCCAATGCAACTGATGATGGAAACATTCTTTGGATGAGCCAAAGCAGTGACATGAATCATGGAATTAGCATGACTCGAGGACAAATGGATTACCCAAGTACTGAATGCAAATGCAAAAAAGTGCCATGTTCAAGAGTGACTATGTACTGCCATAATAATAACAAACAAAATCCCATCCCTATTCCCCATCATGACTGATGAGAACCTCTTTTATTTTTTAACGATATTGAGGAGGGTAACAGATGCTCGGTATAGATCATCCCATGGATGAGTCCAATCTCAAACATTTTACGAACCTAGGATAGGATCGGTTCATCCCATAATGGGCCCTTCTATGTCATATTTTAATGAGTCCAAAGAAGGTAAAGTTAGTGGCATTTCATGTTTTGAGAGTCTGAAAAGAACTAAAGAAGACTCCATAGGTTCTTTTTCTTAAAAGTTAGTCTCTTCACCCGAAAAAGGATAAAAAAATGTGAGAGAGAACTCTTCCAGTCATAATTAACTGGAGTGCTCCTTTTTCGTAAATAGTACCTTCTGGTCCGAAAAAGGGGTAAACTACCACCAGAAAGACGATCATTCAAATATTTTTACAAGCGTGAAAGAATCAAGTTCGCTTAGCGATATTTTTCGTATTTAGGGAGCCTAAAAAGAGCTGAAAGGAAGACTCCATGTACAACTTTGTCATGGTTGGTGACCGAGTACGACAAAGGAAAAAGTAAACTCGGTACAGTTCCTTTTCTGTAAGTAGTCTAGCGGAGCCAGATAAAGTGATTAACTTATACTCATTAAACACACCGTTTTACTCAACTTTTTAATACTCATTAAACACACCGTTTTACTCAACTTTTTAACGAGCAGGACAATGGTATCAAAAGCACTAGGAACCTTTTTCATGTTTGAACTAGAGCACAAAAAAGTAAAAACTAAGCTCAAACCACTTTTCATGTTTCAACCAGAGCACGAAAAAAGTGAAAAGTAAGCTCAATAGTATCTTATTGTTTTAACGATGTCGAAGACAGGTGAAAATAATGCTCATGATGTTTGCTTCATTTTTTAACTATATTGTAACAAAAAATTAATTATGCTCGAGATTATTTTCATGATTTAGTGAGCTCGAAACCCAAAAGAAAGTATACTCGAAAATATTCCCATTGGTTAAGTTTTTCCCATCATGATATCCAAAGGTTGGTACATGCCCCCAGCATGATTGCTAGAAGTAAGTGACTTAAATCCAGCATGGTTTGGAGAGGTGATCGAGTTGACTTCAACATAACGTCTAGAGTTTGAATACATGTCCCCCAAGCTTCATTTCATTCTCCTAATCTACATCTTCACTCGATTAAACTCCTAGTTACTAATATGTATATGTTCACTAGAGACGAAGGAAGATCAAATGGCATAGATGGATGAAAAAGAAGGTTCAGGTACTAAGTATATGGAAATACTTGACTTAGTGGAAAAGGATTTGTTTCATTCTTTAATGAGCTTGACAAAGGAATAGAATCTGCTCATTTTATTCTGTTTCATATTTACCGAGCTTGACACAGGAAAAGAACCATGCTCGTATGACCTGTTTCATTTTTTAAAGAGCTTGAAACAAAAAGGGAACTATGCTCATGGTTAAGGCCCATTGACGGTTTCCTTCCCAACATGATATCCAGAGGTTGGTAGATTCCCCCAGCATGATTCCTAGTGGCTTAACATGCCCCCGAGCTTTGTTTCGTCTGACTACTCTTCTTCCTTACCCAATTAAAATCATGGCTACTAATATGAAAATGTTAACTAGGGGGGTGGGAAGAATGAGGATCAAGTGACACAGGCAGATGAAATGAATGTTCAAGTCCTAAACCTAGTGGGAGACTCGACTCAATCGGAGGAAGACCTATTTCATTTTTACACAAGCTTGAAATAGACAATAACTATGCTTGAAGGGACACATTTTATTTTTTAACGAGCTTAAAATAGAAAGAAACTATGCTCATGATAGCCCATTTAATTTTTTAATGAGCTTGACACGGAAAGGGAACTATGCTCTTGGACAGTTTCATTTTTACACAACCTCGAAACCAAAGGGAAACTATGCTTGGGATTGGGTTCATTTTTACACAAGATTGAAACCAAAGGTAAACTATGCTTGGGACTAGTTCCTACCTAACATGGTATCCATAGGTTGGTAGTGTACCCCATAGCATAAGGATCTAGGGGAATAAATCTAGCATGATGTCCAGAGGCTAGAGACATGCCCCCCATCTCCAGGGGGAAGAAACCACTAAAACATGTGGAACATTCAGGGAAGTCTGATGACTAGGAGTCATGCAATGAGTGTGTGTCACAAAGAAAATATGATAAATGGTAACCATATTCCCATGATGAGGAAAATACATCACTCGAATGAGTGAGGACACTATGAATTTCATTGCATAAGCATAGTCTCGTCCAAAGAGTAGATTAAAATATAACACAGCTTGGACTACCATAACATCAATACAGATAGTTTTCCCTCCTAAAGTGACAGGTAACTGAGGAAGGATCCCTAAAGTTCTAGTAGGCCTTTCTATTAAATGCCAATATCTGGTTAGTGACTAGAAGAAGTTGAGGAGAACCTATATCTTTCCAATTAGTCAAGGATAAAATACTAATAGAAGCTCCCTCATCCACTATAGTGCGAAATATTTCCTTATCCGTAACTCCTACAGATATATGGAAAGAAACATCTGAAGGAAGACAAGATTCTTCTAGGCCATTCCAATCAAAGAAAATGACCTTGGTACTTGGAGGGGGTCCTGTGGAAATGGACGGGATTTCCCCTTTCCTAGAACATTCTGAACTGACCATAAAAACATCAGCGATTTCTAATTCACTCTCAACTGGAAGACTAGGATGAGATGAAGATTTTATCATGGTGACTATTTCTATCTCGGAATTCTCCAATGAAAGAGTGGGATCGAGTGGAGGTGATATTGACTCGACCACTTCAAGTTCACTCTTTGAAGAAAGAGTGGGATCGACCGAGGATGGGGTTGGATCAACCACTTCATCAACCAATGGAGGGTCAGGGGACAACTCACGATATCCATTCGAAATGTGTTTTTGAGATATAGTAATGTCTTCCAACAATTTAGAAGCTTCATCCATGCATGGACAAAGGTAAGTAAGGTGCATGCCTTTGCATAATAAACAAGGGTTCTTGACTTTACCTTTCTGACTCTTCACCATTGAGTCATTGGTTGATGGGCTATCATCAGTATGATGTTCAGAGGCTGATGATATAAGTGGTTTGGAGGCTTTAGAATACTCTTCTAACACTTTGGAAAGACCGGGACAATCCTTGAGAAGGTTATCACCCTTGCAAAGCTTACAAGGGAACTTGGGTCTATGGGGTGTTCAAATAGAATGAGTGCCATCGGAGGTAGATGGTTGATGCTTAGTCTCTTTCTTATCCTTCTTCTTCTTTTTATCCTCCCGATTACCAACACTACTGCTTTGATCAGTCGAGGAAGAAGAAACAAAAGAAGAAGCATCTGATGAAGAAGGGGAAGGATTAGTTTGGGATTTACACTCTCGTGGTGGAGAGTTAACATGTGGAACATCGGGTACAAATGGAATCACCAGATTGAATAACCATATCGGTAATCCTATGGTTAATCCAGGAATATTTAAAGTGGAAATAAAGGGAGGACCAATATCTCCAACTAGAGGAAAGACAAAAGGTACCCCTTGAAAAGGAGCCTCTTGATTGGTAGTCCCAAAAGAGGTTTCCATATCTAAACTCTCTAAGTCCTTCTAATTATCATGCACAAAAAACGCTACTGAAACTAAAAGCAATAAGAAAACTTGTGAATAGTAGGTATGTAAAAGCTGGATCCTCACGGGTGTGTCAAGATGTCACAACTCATGATATACTGTAGGGTCCAATAGTTATACTCGGCCCAATTTTTCATAGCACTAACCAAGGAGGATTGGGACCATACCCTTGGACATATAACCCGACTACCTAACAATACACGCGTAGTAACCTCCCCGAGTGTTGTTCTCGGTGTATTGCAACAACAAGACGGTCGAAAGGTTTTCTTGGATGGTTCTAGGAATCTTAATGGGGTCTCCCAATATACTCAAGGTACGTGTGAGCTCCAATCCATAGTGGTGTTGTCTAATGCACAACCGTACAAAAAGAGCCTTCTGATATACTACCGAGTACGTGAAGTGCCTTTTGATATACCCAAGGGTATGTGAAAGAGACTTCGATATACCGATTGGTAAATGGAAGAACTGTAGGCCCCCGAGATGCAATGCAGGCAGATAATGATAGCTTCCATGCTTAATGATGCTGGAACACGTCACTAACCTAACACACAAGTTGCTAAATCTTTTTAACTTAAACTAGCACTTCATTTTATCTTGTACGGTTAAGCGAATCCATGAAGTGAAGACTTGGGATTTAAACAAGATGCAAATCTGATCTATATGAAAAAGGAAGTCTTGATTTCTATGAAGTTCTACTTAAGAAGGAGAGAGAGATATATTTTCTTCCCAAATGCATAACCCAATGCAAATGCAATTTTAGTTTTTTAATGAATGATAACCAATCATGTAAGAACCATACCCAAACTATCCTAAAGCAATAAAGTAGATCTTTTTACGAACACCAAATGTAATAATTATAATCCGTTTCCCATCTTTTTACACTCGAAAAAGACACATCTAAGCTACGAAAGAAGGATTCCACAAATGTTTCCAATCAAACGAAAGACAAAGAAAAACACTCAATAATCATGTCTAAATCAAATGCACACAAATCTGAAACAAGCCTTTCTTCTTCTTATGAGTGTAAGACCAAGAATGTCAAATGATCACATTAAAGCAAGAAGAATATTAGTGTTTTGCAAGTTGTGAATCTACCAAAAGAGGGACAAAATCAAGCTTCTCTTTGAACTAAAGTGGAGATAATGAATCAATATATCCCAACAATCATTGGATAGCTCGACATGTAAATGAAACAAGATGCATAATTCAAGAAAAAGAGGCTAAAAAAGGCTTCGATATCCCACACTTTTCAAGTCTTTAAAAACAAGCCAATCACACCAAACAAAAAATTATTTTAAAACCTTAATATGGGTCAAAACGACTGTAGGATACACGATTCAAAAATAGAATCCATTTCGCTTAAAAATGCAAGCAAAACACTAGTTTTGACCAAAAGGGCCAAACATGGATCCAAATCTTAAAAGACCCAAAAATGGGGGAAAATGATAATATGTTGTGTCTAGGGGTTCTGTGACTGAATCATGCAGTATACAGAGCTCAACCAATCAAACCAAATCACCAAAAATGAAGAAGCAATGCTAAAACACCAAGCAACAGGTGTTGGCGCAGTTTGTTCTTCTGAACCAGAGCGCCTGACACAGTCTGTATGCAGGAGAAGGGCGCCAATGGCGCATTATGAAGTCAGGCCAAGTGGTCCAGAGGCACAAGCTGCTCATGGACGGTGAGGGCCAGAAGCCCAGTGGCGCAAGGAATGTATTACTCAGGGGCACCGAGCGAATAACAAGAAGCAAGAAAGCAAATATCTCCAAAAATATAAAGTAAAAGGTCCAATCTTGATCCCAGACAAAGTCAGGGGAAGCCAACAGACTCTGAAATAGAAAAATTCATAGATGGGAGTGGTTCAGGAGGCTAGAAAATGAATCAAAAGAAATCAATGAAATAAACCAAATTTCATACAAAACTTGGTCGGAGTTGCACCTCTAGATTGCATCTATGAGCTTCACAACATTTATATGCCTATCATTTGCGTGGACTTGAAGATGTCCATACCTTGGTGTTCCCACCATTTGGGTGAACACGCTTCCAATGCATGAGCAGTGGTTTATAATGGAGTTTTTTTAGGATGGATCCATTTGAGTGTGAGTTGTGGTTTGTCCTAGAGACCGAGCACATAACCTTATCCTACGAAACTTGAAATGTTGTTTTCCGCTGAGTATGTTCTGTTGTACGGGATAACGAGCCAGGGAAAGATAATTCAACATTTCCTTTACCCAATTCTTAGATGAGTGCGGTGAATGATATTGAACTATATTTCTAGACTCAATTCCTTAGATTAGATTTCACCAATTCCTATAGTTATAGACTCAAAGAAAATAATTTATTCTGGAATTCGCTGACCTATGATATTGTTTATTTTTCAATTTTATTTCTTTAAATGGCCTTTGTTTCTAGATGTGAATCTATATTATGTTGTGAATTTCCCTTGTGATTATTGGCACTTAGGTTGTTTACTGATGGGTGCCATAGATGCTAAAATACAGTGACAAAGCTCTGTCAATAGAGGTTTTTTTGCAATACAGAAATTTATCATCCATTGGAAGTGAATCACATGGTAAGTGGTCTTTCCCTAAGCAATGCTTCTCACATATGCAATGCACCTCTCAGATTTCTTTATGAAAAGATTTAGGGTTTTAGGTTTTCAGTCTCTTACACCAAAGGACTAGCTGCAACATATATTTATATAAATTGAACCTAATATATGAGGGAGTTTCCGAGTCAATTGTTTTCTTTTTTTGTATGTGGGGAAGAAAGCAACATGAAACAAACAAATTCTATGCAAGCTAACCAATAAGTACACTTCATATTTTACAATACTAAGAAAAACTGATCTATTTCACTTAGAAATTGAAACAATTACAAAATTTATATGAAATTTGCAAAATTCATATTAAATTTGTGAATTTTAGCAAATTTGTAACAACAACTTGGAGTAAAGAAACTTAAGTCTTTCCCATTAGTTTTATTACTGATTTTCTATGCACATGATTGGAATCTACTACTCAAATTTTGCACAAGTCAAATGATCATTCATTTCAATTTAATGCATATAAAAAATCAATACCATGAAATTTTGAATGAACATAACATTACAGGATTGAAGTTGCTCGAGGGGTATCCAAAGCTTTACATGTTCAAAGTTGCTCCCGAGGTCTCTAACATACACTAAGATGTGAGTTGGATTTGCATGAATATAGAAGCAGTGATAGAGTGAAGAGTGAAACCAAGAGGCAATGGGCATGTTAGTGAAGGAAGCGGTGAGAGTGAAGGGTCTTATCGTATTTATTGCAATAATTAAATGCTTATGCTATGCCTCTTTGTCAAAGGTCAAAGCAATGCATCTATCTAAGCACCGTTAGCATTAATCTAACCGAAACACAAATGCATTTGCAAAAAATCTATACTTTCTATCCAATAGGAAATTTGTATAAAGTAAATAAAAAATAATTTTTATTTGCTTCCTATATAAAACTTTAAAAAACATGAAAATTTTAAAAAGTCAAGTACAAACTAATTAGAATTCAACGCAAACTCATTGCAATAGTACAATAGTACCTTGGCCTTGGGCAGGGACTAATAACGTACTACAGTATCGACATAAGCATATCATTAAAATATATTAAAAATAGCCATTCCATAAATATGAGGGAATAATAGATTTTGGAGATAATTTATATAAAGAATCAAATAAAAAAAAACACTTGAATTTTTACCAATAAGAACTTATGAATCTAAAATTTAATGCGATTGGGATAGTGGGATTTGATGGAGTTTCCATGAATTGAGAGGTTGTGGCAGGAGTGAAAGGCATATGAAGCCATGTGGTGTCACGATACCATTGAAATTACAACTATAAGTTGCTTGCTAAACAATTACTGTTTTTGAATAGCCACCATTTTGCAAGTGTTGAATCCAAGAGTCGCGTGATTTGTTTTAATATTTTTATGTCTCAACACAACATGTGTATATATATGTGGGGGGGGGGAACATTAGTATTGCAATAAGGGAGGAAATTTCAATTTCAATTTTGAATATTTTGAAATGATACAGTTTTGGAATGAGCGGGCATGTTATCCCACCCCAGGGGATGGGTGGGAGTGTTATTCCTTCTTCTTGTAGTTTGATGAGAAAACAAAAAAGAATGATTTGAGGACAAATCCAAAGGAATATCCTTAACCTGAATCCTAGTTTAGCCAAAGATAAATGGAATGGTAATAATCCCTATGATCTACGATCTAAAGGAGAGGTAAGGATTAAAGATGAATTTGATGCAGTGGGGTTAGGATTTTTTACCCTGGATCTTAGAAAGAAGAGAGGTTGCATTTCTTGTCGGAAGGAAGGAAATTTTAAGAATTGTTCTAGGGGACTTAGAGGAAATCCCTTGAAAAGGGTACCCATACGAAATTTCTCTCTTGATGTTCGAGGGTAGTTGACAATATGCAATGGAGATTTTGTAGTTGACTGCCTCAAGAAGAAAATGTCAAGATGGGAAAGGTTTTCTAGGAGGGTTATTGACTGGTTGAAAGGAAGAGATAGAATTTATTAACTCATTCTTTGTGGGTTCTGTCCTTGGTGCTTCATTCCTAAGTAAAGAACTGAATCTTCAGTTTACAATCCTCAACCTTTACGGTCTTTATAATAAAAAAGTAGAATTATGGAATAAAACCTTGGGGTTGATATTTCTGGGAGACTACATTTATCTTTTAGTAGGTGATTTAAATTTTACCCTTAGCAGAGAGGAGGTTTTGGGAAAGAGAGAAAGACCGGTTCCTTTGCAGGATTTTTTTTCAGTATAAATTGGAAGACCTTGATTTGATTGACATTGAACCTGTAGAACTAAAACCCACTTCGCTTAATAAAATACTTGGAGAGGTAGCTATATCAAAAAGAATTGATAGGTTTATTATGTCAGGTTCCTTGATGAGAAATGTCGAAAGATGTAGGTCCTAGAGAGTGATCGGAGGTGGTTCGGATCATCTTCTAGTTATGTTTTAGATGGATAGAGGAGAAATCAAATCGGTTGCTCCTTTTAAATTTAATTTAAACTAGCTTAATAATCCTAATTTTTTTAAGTTCTTATCAATTTAAACTGGAATCCTTTTTATCCAAATATTTATCTTTCCCATGGAAGGCAGTTTTCCAATGCTCTGAATACAATGAAAAAGATAACAATTGACTGGTCTTTAAAATATATTAAAAGAAGATATTTACAACTTAAAGAAACTAAACTGAAAACTAATGAGATATTTCAGGATGGATTGGGATATTGTAATAAATTTCATGATCTTGAAGACCTGGAAAAGATTAAAAATAGTTTGTTAAGGTACAAGGAAGCTGATCACATGATAAAGAGCTGAGCATTTTGGCTTGAATTGGGGGATGAAAACACGTCCTATTTTCATAAGTTCTCTAATAAAAGGAAAAGAGTTAATACAATATGGGAAATCAAGAAAAAAGGAGGGGAAGCAATAAGAGGATTTGAAAATCTCTTAATGGAAGGAGTTATTTTCTTCAAAGAAATTTATAAAGAACCTGATGAAAATAACCTACCAGATATTATTAAGACCTTCTCTCTATTCCCTAAATGGATTACTGATGAACATAATTCAACTATTTTTTCTCATGTCTCATTGGAGGAACTTGAGGCTATACTAGTCAAAGCAAAAAAAGATAGAAGCTTGGGGCTTGACGATTGGACCTCTCAGTTCTTCCTATTCTTCTTTGAATTACTTAGGTTAGATATGTTGGAGGTTATAGAGGAAACTAGAATGTGAGGCAGGATACTCCATTGCTTCAATTCAAATTTCTTGGTGATGATTCCTAAAGTTGATAACCTAGAGTCTTTTGGGGAATCCTGGCCTATCTCACTATGCAATGCCGTGTATAAAATAATTTCAAAGATTATACCTAGAAGGATTAGACCTTTCCTTGTAGCAAATATTATGTCGGAACAATTTTGATTCCTTAAAGGGAGAAACATTCATGAAGCTGTAGGGACTACTTAGGAATGTATCCATACTATTAAATGCAAAGATATGGAAGCTAAGGAGATCATGTTAGACCTCTCTAGGGCCTACGGCAGATCTTGCTTGGATGTATATAAGGCTTGTCTTAATTCAATGCGGTTTCTCAGTGGGCCTTGTAAATTGGATTCGGGCTTGTATGACATATATTTCCTTTGTTTTTATCATTAATGGAGCAGCTTCAAAAAATTGTGTTCCTTCTAGAGGATTGTGACAAGGATGCCCAATGTCTCCCTATCTCTTTCTGATTGTTATGGAGGGACTGAGCAGAGCTGTTAAAATGCTAAAGATTGTAACAAAATTCAAGGGATCTAATTTGATGATGAGGTAAGTGTCACCTACACTATGTTTATAGATGATGTCTTATTATTTCTTGGGAATTCTGAAGAAGAGGGTAAAGAAGTAAACGAAATTCTAGGTCAATTTTGTAGAGCGATGGGGATGTAAATAAACTATGGAAACTCTGCTTGTTACCATAATGGGATAGATGAGCTAGAAATCCACTGTCTACAAGGTAGATTACCAATGGAGCAGAAAGATTTATCTTTAGGTTTCAAGTACTTGAGGTTCAATTTCAAACCAAACAATTATATCAAATGAGACTGGGCTTGGATAATAACTAAAATGGAAACAAGAATAAATTTCTAGTGTAATAGATTTCTTTCTAAAGGAGGTAATGTTGTTCTTATTAAGTCCTTGCTTAATGCTATTCTATTTTACTGGATGATTATAGCTCAGATTCCCAAAGGAGTACTAAACAAGTTAGAAAGATCTTTTTCAATTTTTTGTGGAAAGGAAAATCAAATAAAAATATTCATTGGGAAGATTGGAGATTAATTTCTAAATGAAAAGAAATATGAGGTTGGGGAATTAAAGATCTATTTAGTTTTGGCAGGGCTTTAGCAACCAAATCAGTGTGGAATTTTATCACCAAAAAAGGTAAGTGGAAAGATTTATTAAGAAGTAAATACTTGCATGGAATATTTGTTCTTGAGTGGATTAGAATCCCTAATAAATCCTATATAGGAGGATCAATGTCTTGGAAATTGATTGTACAGACATTCCCAATTATAGGAGATCTTTGAATCTGGAAGGTGGGAAATGGGAAAGATGTACTATTGGGAAAGGATGGGATAATGGGATGTGGACCTAGGATATTCTTATCTTCTAGATTGATAAGCAAACTAAATGAGGATGGCTTCAAATATGTTAAATATGTGGAGTATCGGCAACAGGACTGGAAAATGGCAGAAGCATTGGGGCTCTTAGGATCATAAGCTGAAGAATGGGAAGATTGGGTAAGAGAGATAAAACATTTTTTGTAAATCTCTAAGATGAGAAAGACTCACTCATTTGGGGAGGAAACAAGGAGGGAGGAGGGTTCTTGGTAAGGTAATCTTATAGTCTGTTCTGGACCAGATTGGAAATTGATAGGTTTTGGTGGTGGAATGCTATTTGGAAGGTTAAGGCTCCATATAAATAAAAAATATTTATGTGGCTTATTCCGAGGGAGAAATTCCTAACTTGGAATAACTTATGAAAATAAACTTCAATGGCCCAAGCATCTACAACCTGTGCATGAAAGAAGAGGAATCTACTTCTCATATGTTCATTCAATGTCCTTATTCTAAATAGGTCTAGAAATAATTTGGTACAAGCATTCAGGAAGCAAATATGTGGCAAGGGATCTCTATTGAAGACTGCTTAAGTCATTGGCTCCAAAAACCAAGTTTGAAAAAAATAAGAAGCACTCTCTTCCTAATCCTGTGGGTATTTGACGAGCTAGAAACGAGGTAATTTTTTAAGATAGATATTTACCTTCCTTCAAAGTATCCACTAAAGTTTTGGCGTTGTATGGGTTCTACAATGAAAAATAATCTTTACCAATGCAGAAAGATAGAATGTTGAAACTGATCAAAGGGAATGTTTGTCAGGGTTTTTTTATGGTGCTTGCGAAGGGGAAAATAGAATCTGTGGCTTTGGGGGATTTTTGAATATCTATGATTCTCAAAAGATATAATTTAAAGCAAGTATTGGTAGAGGAACAACAACAAAGCTGAAGGTCTGGCTCTGAGGACTCTTTTGAAACTGGCAATAAAAGAAGAAATTCAAAGTCTAGAGGTTTATGGAGATTTTGAACCATGGACATAATTCACTAAGGGGCTAAGATCAATTTTAAATAATAACCTGCAAGGAATAGGAGTAGAAGTTAAGAGATTGGAAGGAATCTTTAATTCATTAAATGAGATTGCAGATTCATTATCTAAGGAAGGAACGCGTATGCCGATAGGGATAGTGTGCTATAAAAGGTATAGAAATGGAGTTTTCAGCATAGATAACTCTGTTCTGGATTTCATGGAGTATGTTTCAAAAGAAATATGATTGGGAAATTAAGGAGGTGGATAAATGGAGAATAGAGACAAAGGAGGAAAATTATGAGTTCAGAAATCGAAGAATTTTGCAGGAAGATGCAGGGATTAGAAGATTATAACCTAGTGCAGACATGGAGCAACTGGTTACTACTGATGTAGTAATTTTGTCAGATATTTTAATGGACCATGTTTTGTAGTAGGATTCAAAGGCCAGAGCACACTTTTTTTGCTTCTCTATAGAGTACATTCTTGATTATTGAAGTATGAAGTAACAAGTTCGATAATGAGGAATGAGGAGGAGTCTCATTTCTAAGCAGGAGTGTTTTTGGTTGGTTCCGATTATTGGAACAGGTCTTGGGGTTTTCAAGTTGAAAATTATGCATGTTATACTTTCTGCAGAGATGGAGGTGTTGAAAACATTGTATTTGGATTAGAAATTCCATAGAGGATCGGGCCTTTGAATATTTTGAGGAAAACCAAAGATTTATAATTCCTGAAAATTATTTGTATTGAGAGAAAATGAAGAAAAGTAAGAAAATGACTAAATATATTTAGATTGTGGACAATCCTGAATTTTGAAGAGTGCTAAAAGCACATGAAGCAAGTGTTTTATTTTTTATTAAATAAAATACTACTTTTTTCTATGGAAAAAAAATGTTATCCCACCTTATGGCCAAATTTGGAATTTCTAAAACCTTGGAGCAGGAATTACTTTGTAAGCATATAACCATATTCTCAATGTTTGAATAATTTTACAATATTTATATTTTAAAAATAACCATTTTATAAATATGATGGAATAATAGATTCTTGTCAATTATGTGGGACCTGCAAATCTTTCCATGGAATTATGAATGAGGTTTTATAGTGAGGGGTGAACTTAATGCAACAATAACATGTAGTATTTTTTAAAATTTTAATTTTATAAGTTATTTTAATTTAATTTTAAACTTTGATAAAAAAAATTGTTTTATCTGAATTGTATTAGTGAAATAAAAAATAAAAAAATATATTTGAAAGAGCAAAGTAATGAACATCTCAATTCATTATCTTAGGAAAGAGAACTTTTAAAACAACGCAATTCATCGTGTTAAGAAAAAAGAACTTTAAATAGAAGAAAATAGCAATTTTAACTTAGTATCTTAGCTTAGACTTCAAAAATTTCATGGACATCCCATCAATTTCTTGAAATAAAGAGATAGATGTGGAACGAAATTTTTACCCCGCCTGGGTAAATCTGATGGGACTATTATTTAGATTTTGATTTTGCTTTGGCTGCTAGACGTAATAACAACGTACAAAACGAGATAGACTTCGGATATCACAGGGCACAAATACAGATATTTGTGACAGGATAAGAGTGCTCATGATAAAACAAAACAGTACTTGGACACAACACACAAATAGTTCTAATACACGTCCTGTGGCAGGCGTGGCGTAGGAATTGTTTCCAGTGGCACCGCCTTCGCCATAGTGATTGTAGTGATTCCAAACTTCCCGGTCATGTCCAATTGGTCTGTGCCTTTGGGAAGTGCCCAGTCAAATGAATGGATTAAAGAAGCCAATATCAGATGAATCATCCGACTCGCCAACGGAAGCCTCGCGCAGATTCTCCTTCCTGCTCCGAACGGTATCAACTCGAAGTGTTGTCCTTTGTAATCCACGAATTTCGACGGTTCGTTCCAGATCTCAGGGTCCCTTCCAATCGCCCACATGTTCACGATTACTTGGGTATGTTTGGGTATCACAAATTTCCCAATCTCACAACTGCTATCTGCTCTGTGTGGGACGAGCAGAGGAGCTGTCGGGTGTAGTCGGAGCACTTCTTTCACCACTGCACGGAGATAAGGAAAACGATTGGTGTCACTTTCTTCCACCCTTCTGTTGCGCCCAACCACCTCGTCCAACTCGGCCTGCGCTCGTTTCATTTTCTCTGGATTGCACACTAGTTCCGCCATCACCCACTCCATTGTCCTCGCTGTGGTGTCACTTCCCGCCACAAATATGTCCTGCAACAAGCAATTAACCATAAGAGAAATTACATGCACCAGTAAACTGCAATAATTTAAAACAAGATACCATGTATGACTAACCGGAGCTCGTTTCTGTGTTTTTTTGTGTTATTTTGTTTTTTGTTTTAATGTTTTTTTAATTTATTTTATACCACATATATATATATATATATATAATAGTAAGTTAATTTAAATAAAATAAAACATATATATATGTATATACACTTAGAGTGGTACTTTGAAATCAAAGGAAAATATTTTACCAACCATGTCTTATTATACATGCCATCACTCTATTTATTCTAAATGCGAAATAACTTAATACCCTAGGTGAATTAGAGATATTAACTAGGTTTTTAAAGGAAAAACATGTGGGAATGATGAAAGGGGATACCTTCTTGGATTAAGGACAAACAACAAACATCAAGGAGCTGTTGGGCCTAGCCCAAGTGGGGCAATTTTGTGCAAGAAGGATTTTAGAACTACGGAGCTGAGCACAATTCAGTTGAAGTATTTTTTGTATAAGTTTTGGGATATTGCGAATTTGCATGCAACGCAGCGTTGGAGGAAGCTGCGAGGGTCAGTGTTGTAAGGAGGCAGTGCTGTGAAGTGTCCAGTCCATGGGATGCCAGCAAAGCAAAGTGTTGGACGGAAGATGGCACGTATTTTGGTTAGACCATCAGTGGTCTATTTTTGGTAAAGATGCTTGAGAAGTGCTAAGTAGTGGGCAGGAGTAAATCGGGAAGAAAGCGACTGGTCGCACACTCGAAAGATGCCACTACTTGAAGCAGTCGCACGAGACCGTTGGAGGAAGAACGGCTTGGTGAAAGCAACCTGTTGGCATGCATGCAACAGGAAGGCCGATAGCGACATGATGCATGCGTAGAAGACTGCTATGATGGAATATTCGCTACCAGAGGCCACAAGTCCGATTTTGGTCAAACCGTGACAGTTTTTTAAACCTAAGGGTTTTACCTATAGATTGTAAAGACATGACCTACGGGCATGATCTATAAATAAGGGAATTTTTGTATGGGAAAGGGTTGTTGGGTTGTAAACTCTTCATTTTGTTCAGCTTTGAATATTGTTGCATCTTTTAAGCTTAGTGCTATTGTAAAGGCTCTGCAACTGAGTGTGCAGAGACCTATCTGAGAGAGAAGAGAGTCTGTAGCTAAGTGCGCAGACTAAGAACTGTTGTAGCCTTCCCAAAGACTAATTTAACAATAGTTCTTGTGGACGTAGTTTCCATCTGGGGGGTGAACCACATTAAATTCTGTGTAGTGTGATTTTTTTGTGCTTTACAACTATTCATTTTCTTAGTATGGATGTTTAATGCCACAATTATGTGTTATGTGATTACTTTTATATGTATTCGCTGCAGGAATGATGGGAATAATATGTTAAGTAATACATGTGTGGGTGAATGTTAAGTATTCTGTTGGAATGTGACAACCAATTGACGGTTGAGGTCAAGTTGGTTCACGGAGGTTTCACCAACGGTATAATCGGTTATCGGTTATGTGTAACTGACGAAGGAGGATCTTAAATATGTGACCCATTGAGGCAGATATTGAGTCGGGGCTTTATGCCCTCTCCGAGATAGTTTGTAAACTATTGTTGATGATGAATAAAGAATGCCTGTCCTTGTCCCGTGGATGTAGCCCACACTTAGTGGGTGAACCACGTAAATTTCTGTGTCTCTTGTGTGATTGTTGTGTGCTACCTATTCTGTTGTTTTCTGTAGTTACATATTTATGATGTATGTGTGCTTAATGCACAACAAGTGGTATCAGAGCACGCGGTTGAAGCTTGGTCTGGTTGGAACTTGGTTGGAAGGTGCTAAAGGTTGTTTGAAGAAGGTGACTTTCAAGGTTTTGGAATAGCGAAATTTTAACCGTAAGTTATTGCTTCCTATTCTTTTGGGCTAAAAAAAATCTCTGCAGAAAATTTTTTTATAGACTCAGTTTTTTTTTGGAGAGAGTAAAATATTATTATTTTACTTAAGGCAAGGTTATTTAAAAAAAAATTTTGGAAGAGAATTTTTACAAAAAAAGAAGAGACTTAGAGACGTATAAGAGACGTATAAGTTCAAAATCCAATGGAAATGAATAAGAGAGAAAATTGTTAGAATGAAGAAAATTATTGTTGTAACCCTGGCTAACAAGCAGATTGACAGCCTTAATGATCCAAGTTCTTATCTTTGAAGAGAGAAAAGTGTTGGAGTGGTCCGTTGAGGCCCGAGCAGTGGTCCGTTGAGACGCTGAGAGGTCCGCTATTGAAATTTCGCAGCCGTTGAAATTTCCCAGAGCTTCGTTGAGGATAGCCAGCAGAGCCAGAGCAAGTCGCCATTGGAGAAATGCAGAGAGATAGACGAATGGACTGTACGTTGGCCACCTGCTTGAAAACGTCGTAGAGCTGCGCTTCGGAGACATTAGCCTCCAGGTCCCCCACGTATAGCAAAGTCGGCGACTGGAATTGACTGCCCTGAACAGAGACGTTGTTGGCACTGTCAGGAGGCATTGCGTCGATTGTCGTTGAAGAGAAGGAAGGAACGCGATTGTCATTGAGGAGAAGGGAGGAACGCTGTGCTACCATTGCTGTGTGAAGGAGAATGCTACCATCGCTGCTGTGTGAGAATGCTACCATCGCTGTAAGGAGAATGCTACCATCGCTGAAGGAGAATGCTACCATCGCTGTGTGAAGGAGGTCCGTTGATTGTCGTTGAAGAGAAGGCAGAGGAACGCTACCATCGCTGTGTGAAGGAGAATCCATTCTGTTGAGGAGTAGTCCGCACAAGAGAGAGAAGGGACGTCATTTCTGGTAGTCTACTGAGTCTAAGGTGAAACCCGCGCAGTGCTGGAGGAGACCGTGTGGTAGATTGTTTTTTGGTGGACCGGTGCAGTGGTGGAGTTCAAGCCCGAGCGTGGAGGAGTTGTTGTTGTTTGCTGGAATCGAAGACGTGTTTACATTCCTCATGTGGTAAGAGTATTATGTAGGTAATTGTAAACAATTAAAAGCTTGTGGAATTTAAATACCCATGGAGAGATCGTATTTTTTTTACTTTTCATTTAATTCAATATTTATGTAATATTTTGAAAAGTGAATAAGTTGTTTTGGAGTGATAAGGTATTTTTATTTTTGGAGAGAAATAAACCTAAAAAAAAAAAAAGTTATTTTTGAAGTTGATGGGACTGGATCTTGTGACCTCCCACTCAACAATATTGTATCTCTCCAATTCACCTATAAAGATTTTGTATCTCTCAAATTCACCTATAAAGATTTGTTATCTTTTGGAGTGATAAGGTGTAATTTTTTATTGGGCATTGGAGTAATAAGGAGCATTGTTGGTGTCATAAGGAGTACTTGTATTTTCACTCAAGGTTTGATTAGAGCAAAGTGAAGCTCTATCAAATTCTTTTCTTAAGGCTATAAGTGGGTCAAGGCCAAGCCCCTATAGCTTTCCTTTGCATGGTGTGTGGTGTTTCTTGCAGCATTTCTTTCATGGTGACTCTTGTTGATGAGTAATTTTCTTTTCATGTTGGTGGTGATATTTTTACATAAAATCTTCCATTGGTGATATAAGGTGATTTATTCTGGTGACATAAGGTGCTTTCTTTTTTCTTGGAGCTATAAGATTTGCATAATACACATCTTCTGGAGTTACAAGGTGTTTATTATTTTTTTACAATGTCTAAAGTTATAAGTCTTTTTAATGAATCTGACAAGTTGGAAGGATCGAAAAATTATAAAGTTTGGAGTCGTCATATTCAAAGCACTCTTATTTACAATGAATTGTGGAAGGGTGTCTGTAATGCTAAGCCTACCAAACCAACTAATCATGATCAGCTTGCAAAGTGGGAACTAAAAGATGAAAAGGCCTTAGCATTGATTCACAGTACTGTTTCTGATGATATTTATGTGCATATTGAAAATAGTTCTGATGCGTGGTCAGCTTGGAAGACATTGAAAGATTTATTTGATTCTCAGAGTGAAGCTAAGAAAATTGATCTTCAATTGAAGTTGTTTCAACAAAAAATGTCTTCAGGAGGTGATGTCATGGAGTACATTTCTAGATTAAAAAATATCAAACAAGAAATTTCAAGAGCTGGTTTTGATAAAATTGAGGACAGCATGATGGTGACCATTTTGATCGCAGGATTGCCTGAGACATATAAGCATTTTTTGGAAACTTTACAAATTACAAATAAATTGGATAAAATTTCTTTTGATGAACTAAGTGAATTACTTGCCACACATGAAAAAAATTTTGGTAAAAAAAAGCAAGCAGGAGAAGATGTTTTGGTTGCAAGTACTAGCAAACAGTCTCCAGGTAATCATCAAAAAGGCAATGATCAGAAAGTTTTTCAAAATTCAAATAGAGGTCGTGGTCAGGGTTTTGGAAGACGAAGAGGCCGTGGAAGAGGAAGAGGAAGAAATCAAGGAAGAGGTTCTAAAGAATTTGAAAGTACACAGTCACAGTTTTCTGGAAGAGGAAGAGGTTCAGGAAACCAACTGGTCTCTGGAAGAGGAAGAGCTAATAAACAGGTCACATGTTTTCGTTGTAATAGAATTGGACATTATGCTTCAGACTGTAGAGTTTCATTTGAAAAAATTCTAAAAGAAAGAGAATCTAAAGAATCTTCATCAGCGGCACATTATGCTCATGCATACGATAGTGAAAATTGTGAATATGTCTTTACAGCACTTGGACAATCAGAATCAATGGATTTTGTTCAAGTTCATCAGTTGGAATCAGTGAATTTTGTTCAGTCTTCTTATTGTTTCAAAAATGATTTTGAAGATGCTTGGATTATGGATACAGGGGCTACTCAGCATATGACATATAGGAAAGATTTCTTTTGGAGTTATGAAGATTGTCATTTAAATTCAATTTTTCTTGCAGATGATTCTATTCATTTACCACAAGGAAAAGGAACAGTTAAGGTTGATTTGCCTGGAATTGGAGAAAGATTGATTTCTAATGTTTGGTATGTGCCTACATTTAAGAAAAATTTGTTGTCTTTAGTTGTCATTCGCCAATTAGGACATCAAATTGTAATGGAAGGTGGTATCCTTTTTATTAATTCAACAAAGGATGCATACAAAACAGTTATGACAGGTTATGAAGATGGAAAGCTTCTTAGGATGAAGGGAACAGTCATTCCTAGATCAAAGGAACATTTGAAGGAATTTGCAGGTTTAGTTGAAACTGATGTTTCACCTATCCGATTGTGGCACATTCGTTTTGGGCACTTGAATGTTGATAGTCTTGTACAGCTTCAAAAACAAGGAATGGTAAAGGGGTTGCCTACTTTTCGGAAGGAAAATGCAAAGTGTAAAGCTTGCATTTATGGCAAACAGAGAAGGATAGCTTTTTCAAAAAGCACTTGGAGAGCAACAAGGAAATTACAGCTTATTCATAGTGATGTTTGTGGTCCTTTGGAAACTTCACTTGGTGGTTGTAAATATTTTTTGTTGTTTATTGATGATTTTAGCAGAATGGTTTGGGTGTATTTTTTGAAGGAAAAATCAGAAGTGTTTGAAAAGTTTCAGTCATTTCAAAATTTGGTTGAAACAGCAACAAAGGAAAAGATTGCTACTTTGAGAACTGATAATGGTGGTGAGTTTACATCAAATCATTTTTTGACTTATTGTCAGGAAAAAGGGATTAAAAGACAGTTGACCAATTTTTATACTCCACAGCAAAATGGAGTATCAGAAAGGATGAATCAGACTTTATTGGGCATGGCTAGAGCAATGTTATTTTTCAAAGGGTTGAAATCATGTTATTGGGCAGAAGCAGTTCATACAGCAGTTTATTTGAGGAATAGATCTCCTTCATCCTTACTTGATGGAATAACTCCTTTTGAGGCTTGATATGGCTTCAAACCTATGGTCAAACATTTGAGAGTTTTTGGTTTAGTTTGTTATGCACTTGTCCCAAAAGAAAAATGAAAGAAGTTAGAGTCTAGAAGTGTTAAGTGCATGTTGATTGGTTATTCTCATGAGAAAAAGGGGTATAGGCTTCTGTCAGATGGAAAGTTTACTGTCAGCAGGGATGTGATTTTTGATGAAATTGAAAGTTTAAGTGTAGAAGAGGTTGAAAACAACTTAGTCACTTAGAGGAAAAAGTAACTAAGGAACAATTAAGGATGCAACACTTAAATAAGACAAGGAATGAACAATGGTTTGATCTCACTTCAGAAGTACAGGATGATGAACAGGTTGAAGATACTTTGAATTCTTCACAAGTTAACTTGGATGATTCAAATCAAGTTAACATTGAAAAGAAGAAACCAAAATGGGCAACTAAGTTACTTCAGGATGTTAAGTCTGATGAAAAAGGCAAAACAGGTACAAGGAGTTCTAATACGGGTTCATAAAATTTTGCTCTTTCAGTTGTTGAACCAACTACTTTTAATGAAGCAGTTGAGTATGATGAATGGAAAATGGCCATGCAAAGTGAGTATGATGCAGTAATGAAGAATCAGACTTGGAAAATAGTTGATTGTCCACATGATGTTAAACCCATTG
Source organism: Larix kaempferi (assembly GCA_027924585.1). Lineage (NCBI taxonomy): Eukaryota > Viridiplantae > Streptophyta > Pinopsida > Pinales > Pinaceae > Larix > Larix kaempferi. The sequence continues at coordinate 5,349,712 of BSBM01000459.1, read as the reverse complement.
GTTGTAAGTGGGTTTACAGAATCAAGTACAAAGCAAATGGAGATATTGATAAATATAAGGCAAGATTGGTGGCAAAGGATTTTTCTCAGAAAGAAGGGATTGATTAAGAAGAAAATTTTGCTCCAACAGCGAAATGGAATACTATCAGGATTGTGCTAGCTTTAGCTGCACAAAATGGATGGAAAGTGCATCAAATGGATGTAAAAAGTGCATTTTTAAACGGTGATCTACAAGAGGATGTTTATATGACTCAACCTCCTGGTTTTGAGGTTCCAGGGAAAGAAAATCAAGTTTGTAAACTAGTTAAGTCATTGTATGGATTGAAACAGGCTCCCAGAGCTTGGTATGCAAAAATGGATGCCTACCTACAGAAAGTTGGTTTTCTTCGTAGTGAGTCAGATGATACTTTATATGTTCGAATCCAGGAAAACAACTTAGTCATCTTGGTTATGTATGTTGATGATTTGCTCATAACAGGTAACAATAATGATCATATATTTCAGGTTAAGAAAGAACTTCAAACAGGTTTTGAAATGACAGACTTGGGTTTACTTCATTACTATCTTGGAGTTGAAGTAAAGCAGCAGGAAGGAAGTATATTTATTTCTCAAGCTAAGTACATATCTGGATTATTGAAGAAGTTTGGAATGGAGGAATGTAAACCAGCGATTACTCCCATGGAGCAAAATTTAAAACTTTCTAAGTTTGAAGGGGGGGAACTTGTAAATTGTACTGGATATAGACAGTTAATTGGATGTTTAATTTACTTGATGAATACTCATCCTGATCTATCTTATGCAGTTAGTATACTTTCTAGATATATGCAGGAACCTAGAGAAAGTCATTGGAATGCAGCAAAAAGGGTGTTAAGGTATCTTCAAGGAACAAAGGATTTTGCACTTGAGTTTAAAAGAAACAAAAATTTCAAGCTTGTTGGCTATTCAGATGCGGATTTTGCTAGAGATGTTGATGACAGGGCATCTACTTTAGGTTACTTAATGCATATGGGATCAGCTGCAGTGGCATGGAGTTGTAAAAAGCAGGATACAATTGCAAATTCTACAGAAGAAGCAGAATATATTTCAGCTTGGGAAGCTGCTTGTGAGATAGTTTGGTTAAGAAGGATTTTGCAAGACCTCAAAGTTGATCAGAAAGAAGCAACTTCATTATTTATTGATAATCAGTCAGCAATCAAGTTAGCCAAAAATCCTGTTTTTCATTCAAAAACTAAGCATGCGGATACTAAGTATCATTACATTCGGGCTCTCGTCGTCAAACAAATCATCAAGCCAAAGTATTGTCCATCAGAAGATCAAACTGTAGATATTTTTACAAAATCTCTTGGAAGGGTCAAATTTGATAAGTTTAGAAATGAACTTGGTATTTGTTCAAAAGAATTTTTGGATCAAAGGGGGGATTGTTAGGAATTATGATCCAAAAATGTAATAAATAGAAGTTTAGTTTAATAAATGTAAAAGGGCATCTACACACTCACGTGATTATGTGAGGTGTCCCTTAGTTAGTTTTGGTAATGGTAAATTAGTTGTTACTCTTTGGATATTTAAATCCATCGAGTTTTCCATGTGAGGTAATCTTTTCGGGATTTAGCCCTCACATCTCTGTGATGTAATTATTTTCCTTCTTCATTAATAAAGTTATGTGTATCAGAGCTGAGGTGAAGAGCCGACAGTAGGTTGCAGAGAACGAAAGGAGGATGCATAGTGATCAAGAGGCCATCTGTTGAAGGCTGTGAAGGCTCTGAGCTGTAGTGAAGGAGCCCACGATTTGTTGGTTCTTGGTAACCGCTCATCTGTTGAATCTGTCGCTGTGGAAACTGTGATACAGTGACAGGAAGACAACTTATTTGTGATCAGGCGGAATCGAAGCCCTGTGAGGGAAGTACAGACAAGAGATCCAGATTCAAATGATGATGGCGATTGCCTTCCTTGTGATCTTGTTGTTGATGTTGATCAGAACAACGGGCTAGAGAAAAGAAAACGAGATTGGGGGCAGTCTTTCCCTGGTTCTCTTAGGTTCTGTTCATTTCTGGTTCTAGATCTGGCTTTATATGTGGATTTTTGCTGCTCCTTTGGAGGTCATGCATGGTCCGGCAAACTATTGGTGTGGACGTGGCACTCGGGCATCAGAATGATTGCAGCTGCAGATTGGTAATTCTAAAACTCGGAATTATTCTATATTAATTGCTGATATTGTTGTTGTCAGGGATAAAGGGCCTGACATACGTGTTGGCCGTGGAGACTGCGTGCCCGTCTTGGAATAACACAGAGGTGAAGTGTTGAGAGGAGTTTCCTGTAGACACACAGTGATCTGCGGGTCCATTGGTGATGTGAGATGAGTCATGCCCGGTGCACGGACTGGTGGTGTTGATTCGTGATAGCGGATCCACCTTGAAAACACAGATCAGTGCGACGACGGAGTGCTGGTAGTGACCGTGGAGACATGGTGGGAGCAGCCAAGTCGCATGGGATGCTGAAACCATCGAGAGCAGGCTCTTTATTTCCAAGTATGGTCAAAGGCTAAGTGTTGGATCCGTTATGAGTGCAGGTCGGAGTGGACATTTCCATTTGGAGAAAGAAACAACCATATAAGGCATGCAGCCATCTAGGTTAGATTATTAGATGCAATTATTTTTTATATGCATGGGTTTTATATCATGCAACAAAGCATGCTTATGCTTGTGTGATTTATGTATGAGTAAAATTGAATTTTATGCTTGTGTGATTTATGTATGAGTAAAATTGAATTTTATTATTATTATTGGAGTTGTAAAAATTTGTTTTTTCACATGTAATTGGGCATATGACTGTAAGACCTGGAATGGCATGCATACCTAGGTTGTTTAGTTATCTATGAAAAATCTAGAAGTAGATTTAGGTAAACTAAAAGGGGTAGGGCATTGGTTGTTGTGCTCATTTTGCCCATGAAATTACATGTAATGAAGCCTATTTTAAAGGCTTGGTTAACTCCAATGTAATAGACCTGAAGGTGAGCAGTAAAGGCTCATTTGGTTGTCTTGGCCGGATTTGGCTAAGGTCTTCGGATGTAAAGTTTGAGGTGGAGCATAGAAGGTGCTCAGGATCGCATAGGAAGATTTTGTTTGCAAGCTCAAGGTAATCATTGTATGGCTTGAAGAGCAAGCTCAAGCATTTGGTACAAGATGTTTTGATTTCTTCATGGTGAACCAGGTTTTACAAGAAGTGGGTGTAACCATTGGGTTTATGGTATTCACTATCTTGGTGTTTAGGTTGGTTCGGTTGGACATTCAAGATGAAGAATCAGGGAGAAGCAAAAAAATCTTGAGTGTAAATGTACAAGAGACGGATTGATGTTATCATAGGATGAGTACATGGTAATGATACTCAAGAAATGTGAAACTGGTAAACATCATAAGCTTTCTTCAGGTTGATGTCCATGTAATGAAGAAAGGGTTATATGTCTCGTGTATGGTACGCTGGTGTGATGTATGCGATGAGATCTTTTCACATGCAGTTGGTGTTGTCAGTGGATACATGGCAAATCCAGGTGAAGCAGTGAAATGGGTGCTTTGGTATTTAGAAGCACAAATGGACAAGGGCAGGGCATCAGGTAAATTGTTGTCAAGGTGGAGATTGTTGGAATGTGACAACCAATTGACGGTTGAGGTCAAGTTGGTTCACGGAGGTTTCACCAACGGTATAATCGGTTATCGGTTATGTGTAACTAACGAAGGAGGATCTTAAATATGTGACCCATTGAGGCAGATATTGAGTCGGGGCTTTATGCCCTCTCCGGGATAGTTTGTAAACTATTGTTGATGATGAATAAAGAATTCCTGTCCTTGTCCCGTGGATGTAGCCCACACTTAGTGGGTGAACCACGTAAATTTCTGTGTCCTTGTGTGATTGCTGTGTGCTACCTATTCTGTTGTTTTCTGTAGTTACATATTTATGATGTATGTGTGCTTAATGCACAACATATTCAACACTTCTAAGTCTTTGGATCTGCTGATTGCATAAGCACCTCCGCTTGTCGAAGTATCCGACGTGAAGTAGAGACTTCGTGCAATCTTTTGTCCGCACCAAGAGTCCACGGTTGCACTTCCCATCAGTCCCTTCGACACTCGCATCATTAGGCTATGGAAACCTAAATCTGCAACCACCCCCTCAGCTTCACCTCGGGTGGGACCTCAGGCTGCTCGTTGTCTGTTGCTGAAAGGGCCAGTGAATAGGGGTTTTGTTGGTTCCTTGAACCGTGAAGTACCTGGGTCTCCATTGGAAACATCTAGATCAGTTACATACGCCAACAAATGGTTCCTTTGTTGGGACAAGACTCAATGATGCGATAGTGTATTTGGAAAGTAATCTGTGATGAAGAATACCAGTTCCCCTTGGGTTTAGACAATTGGCATCCCAAAAAGAAAGAGATCTGGGACTGGTGTGATAAGATCGAAAGAGCTTTTGCAAAGAAAAAGAACAGACACCTGCATCTATTTGATGTAGAGTGGTTGAATAGATATTTGTGGAAAGATATTCATGAGATATTCTGGGCTTCGTTTGGAAACGAGCTCCACGAGTGGATATCACAAATCGCAGAGAAGAAAAACTATTTTCAAGGGGGAGTACCTACAGAGTGGACTCTAGAACTCACTTCAAATCTCAAAGCAATAGATAGCCCATTGTTGCGAACAGTCGACCTTTGGGTTAATAGCATACTTGAAGGATTTGTATCAGAATTTGTTGTAGACACGATGAAATCCTACACCCAAGCTGAAGCATACTTTTTCGAAGGATTCATAGGTAAGTACCTGAACAATATTAGTCTATATATTAAAATGCTTTTAGTTGAGAAAGGTGTTTTGAGAATGCAGTAATATTTTTTACTTTGTCATGGTATAAAGTATATATAGTGACTCTGACGAAGAAACCCATAATCTTAGAAGTGGAAAGAGATATAAGTTTAATAAAGAAAAGAATCCTGGAGGACCTGGACTCCGCATGAATACCGAAATGCCATGTGACCTTACCAATAAGACTGCGCCATCATCAACCACCATCCACCCTATTACACCTCAGAATCTGCCGGTTGCAAATACCACGCCTCCCCTATCTCAGAACCCACCTGCTGCGAGTGTCGCACAACCCACCTGATAGAACATCAATACTGGTAGCACCGCAGGAGTGGGTGCTCAGATGATTCCGACTCAGACTATTCAAGTTTAGAATACCCAGTCTCAGAATATTCTGTAGAATAATATCCCTAGCACTATTCTGAGTACCACCTTTACTTTTTCCGCTCAGAACCCCACACAGAATCCTAGCACTAATCAGGGTGCTACATAACTAGGAAGGAGAATGAGAGATAATGATATAAAACTACCGATATTCAAAGGAATGGGTCTAGAAGACCGTGATCAACACTGGTTTATATGTGAAGCCGTATGGCATGTAAAACAAGTTCAAGATGATGCTGTGAAGAGAGCGCATCTCATCACTACTTTCAGAGACAGAGCCTTGCATTAGTTTATGAAATATTCTCAGACATAGCCGAGAACCCTAACAGAAATTATGGTTATACTCGTAGCAGATTTTAAGAAACCAAAATCTGAGTCACAATGCATAACAGAGTTAAATGAAATTAAGCAGAAACGTACCGAAATGGTCTCGAAATTTGACCACAAATTTAAGACATTGTTGGACCAAGTGAGCTTTGTTATAGCTTTGCAATAGCATCAGGAATGGTTCATCGCTGTGATGTTTCCCCACATCAGACAACCATTGATGTAGTAGAAGGTTGCGTCGCATGTAGAGGCCTTAGAAATTGCGATGAAGCTATAGGCTTCACCGATCAGTGAGACTAGCTCTGGTATGTCTCAGATCCAGAAGCAGTTGAGCACATTAACATTAGAATTGCAAGGTATGAAGAATGGAAAGGAACAAAGATACGAACAGAGGCATGAGGTCTGGTGTACAGGATGTAAGGGAGAATGTCACACGAGAGAACATTGCACCTTATTTCAAGACTATCTCAATAGTGGTGCGTTGAACCCAATGAATCAGAACCAGGCACCGTAGTGTGAAATTTGTAGAACCAGAGGACACTGACCTGAGGACTGTTATCTAATACAGAAATACGTAAAGACACCTAAAAACTTATATTGCAATTTCTGTAAGTCAGCTGGACATGATGAATCCAACTGTCGTGAGCTTATGAACGAAAGGAAGTGAGATATGGAAGCGATGCAAGGTGCTGGAATGTACCGCATCCAAGAAGAAAATCAGCCAAAACAAGCGAAGGCCCACTATGATCAGGGTGGATATAGAGGCTGTGGTGGTGGATACCGCTGGAGAGGAAGAAATTCTGGCCCAGCCTAAGGAAGAGGTCGCAGCCAAGTAATTTTTTGTAACTGTGGCAAGCCAGGTCATGTATCTAGAGATTGTACCAACCCATGCACTACATGCAATTACTGTAAATCATTTGAGCATGTTATTAAATACTGCCCTGTACTAGAGGTAGAAATGCATAAACAAAGAAGGACATACCACCAAATCCCAACATTTAATTGATCGTAGCAGAGAGAAGAACTGCGGATCCGAGTATAAATGTTGTAACGGGCAGTGGCGCTGATATGGGAAGAGATGGAGGCATAGAAGATTCAACTTCGAGAATGCGTGATCCTAAGTAGACTTCGGGTAAACCAGTATAGATTAGAAAAGTTGTTGGGAGAACACTGGGTCTGGACCTACAGAAAAATAAAGGAGCATTTACAGAAGTGCGGGATATCCTCAAAGAATCAACACCTGAGTTGACGAGAATCCCGCTGCACAGCGAATTACTAGAAATAGAGGATATGCTAGTGGCATATGATCACACGAGCACCTCAATAGATACAAGTACATTTGTTGTGCAGTTCCTACAGAGCTTCATAAAGTTATTGAAGAGCATACATGCTAGTGTGGAATTTGAAAAACTACTCAATCAGTATGAGCCACGAAGTGAGAAGGGGGTTTCCCATGGCGCAGTCCATAACATTAGGAGTCCCAAAAGAACAGGAAGGGAAATGAGATTCACTACACAGATTGGGGACTATGAGATGGATGACATCATTCTTGATCTGGGATCCCAACTAAATGTCTTGACCACGCAAACATGGCAGCAGATGGGCAAACCAAAGTTAGAGTGGTCACCTATAAAGCTAAGAATGGCCAATCAAGGGATAGTTATACCTTTGGGGAGATTACCCAACACTATTTTCGACATTGACGGAGTGAGAATCTATGGAGATTTCAAAGTGATTTAAATCATCAATGATAGCCATCCTTATCCATCAATACTGGGTATCGATTAGGCAATGACTAACTGAACCATTATCAACTTGAAAACCATGAAAATGTTATTTGAAGGCAATGATATAAGGGTCATCGCGCCATTGGACCCCTCACAGGGTGAACGATATGTGGAAGCAATTTAGGAGGATTCCAAAGCCCAAGACTTGGACCGTATTTACAAGATGACAACGAATGCTGTTGATTATACTAATCCAACTGCGGATGGAACCCTCAGCTAGCGCTGTGACAGTTCTTTCATCTCAGACTCTGATGTAGGACTGGAAAACTGGCAAAGCGGATTGCATGAAGTATCTTCGAGGAGATGCGCATAGAACACAATGTCACTCCACTGGATTGGTCAAAAGGTAACTCCAATCCCTACCGATGATGGTTTATCTAATGTTTATTGCTTTATCAAAGAATATACTGTAGCAGTTGTAGATGGATACCGCATATCAGCATTAGATATGGCACTGCGCGAGACACCTGCCATATGGTGGGTTGCGCATAAGTAGACACTGACAACATAGGATCAATGTAGAATTAAGATGCAAATCAGGTTTGCTGGGAAGGTTACACTACCTTTTGTAAAATATAATGTACAGATGGATCCAAGGGATCATATTGAAGCTTGTTCACAAGTTTGGGTGAAAAGGCCACAGACAGAATGGATGCACCTGTTTGTCCACATGCTCAAGGAACCAATTCAAAAGAAGTGGAATCTAGACACGAAGTTGTACAGAGGCACAACGGATTGGTATTCCCTAACCATGAGTTTCCAGATAGATTTTAGTTTTGAAGATGAACATCCAAGTATCAATGACGTGCTACAAGTTATTAAGGAAATAATATTCATCCCAGACTGCACACAAGGAAATATGACACTAGAAGAAGTCTTTGGAGCAAATAGCGTACCTGCACGCCTACAACCAAAATGGGAAGAGAAACTAGAGCATGCTCTTGATTGTTATAACGTCACTGAAGAATCCGAGGATAAAGAGACAGCGATGAGGAGGACCTGCGCAACATAAAGATACCTGAATTAGAGGGAGTGGGTGAGGTAGAAGGATGTCCATTGAAAATTCCAGATATAAGTGGACCTGTGAAAACAAGAAAAGTGAATATTGGCACCAGCGAAGAGCCAAAGTTCGCAGCTATAGGTGACTATTTGGATGAAGACACAGTCGAGGAGGTCATGAGAATACTACAAGCATATCGAGAATTATTCTTGACCAAATTCACATAGATGAAAGGTATTCTCGGAGACTTAGGAGTGATGAAATTTCCTCTTAATCCTGGCATGAAGCCTATGAAGCAAAGACCGTATATACTAAACCCGCATTATAAAGAACGAGCTAAGGAAGACTTGATAAGATGCTCGATGCAGGGATCATTGAGACGGTTGAAGAATCTGAGTCGATAAGTCCGATGGTTATCCAGGATAAGAAAAAAAAGGGTGAGATTAGGATTTGTGTGGATCTCAGAAAGCTAAATGAGGCTTCGATGCATGACCCATTTCCTACTCCTTTCACAGATGAAGTACTTGATAATGTTGGAGGGGATGAGGCATATTGTTTTCTTGATAGATTCTCTGGATATCATAAGATCAGGATTGATCTTGCAGATAGGCACAAGACTACTTTTGCGATAGAATGGGGGTCGTTCTAGTACACAGTGATGCCTTTTGGTCTGAAGAACGCACCTGCCATATTTTCTAGAGTGGTAGTTGCAGCATTTAAAGATTTTATACATAAGTTCTTAGAGATTTATTTTGATGATTGGACTATTTTCGGCTTACTGAAGAACCATGCTGTGAACCTCAGAATGATGCTGGAAAAATGCAGACAGCATCAAATTTCATTAAATCTAAAGAAATGTGTTTTCTGTGTTCCCTATGGAACTTTGTTGGGACACATTGTGTGCAAACAGGGCTTGATGGTTGATCCTGCGAAGATCACAATCATTGTAAACTTTCCCACACCAAACTCAGTCAAGCAGTTGCGCACTACATTGGGGCATATTGGTTATTACAGGAAGTTCATAAAGGGGTATGCGTAGATAACCACAGCTATGGAGAAGCTGTTAAAGAAAGATGCACCATTCATCTGGAACGAAGAATGCGAACAAGGGTTTGACACATTGAAAGAGAAGATGGTCACTACACCGATCCTAGTTTTTCCAGACTGGGAGAAGCCATTTCACGTCCATGTTGATGCTTCATGTATAGAATTATGAGTTGTTTTTTCTCATCCAGGGAAGGGAGGTATCGATCATCCCATTGCATTTTCCAGCATAAAGTTATCATTCGCTGAGAAGAACTATACCACTACTGAGTGAGAAGGACTTGCTATGGTCTACACGCTGCAGAAGTTCAGGCATTACTTGCTTGGTGCGCACTTCTCTATGTTCATTGACCATTCTGCTTTGAAATACCTGGTCAATAAACCAGTGTTAGGGGGACGAATATGCAGATGGTTACTACTCTTTCAGGAGTATGATTTTGAAATTGTTGTTAAGCCAAGAAGGTTGAATTTAAAACCTGATCATCTATCAAGGATTGAGTCAAGAGAGGAACCTATGAACCTGGAGGATAATCTTCCTGATGCGCAGTTGTTTGCTATATAGGTTTCCAATGATTATTATAAGGACATCATTGATTTTTTGACTACATGGTTCACCCCCACAGAGTTCACTACGCAGCAAAAGAAGCAGCTGGTAGGCGAGCTGCAGACTTCACCATTATTGTGGGCCAGCTATACAAGTTAGGACTGGATGAAGTACTACGCAAATGTGTACTAGAGCATGAGAAACCATTCATATTGGCTGATGCGCATTCAGGAGTCTCAGGATGTCACCATGAAGGGAGAGATACTGCGTGCAGGGCTATGGTGGCCTACAATTCACAAGGACTCGAAGGAACATTGCTAGAGTTGCGATGTGTGTCAGAGAACCAGAAAACCATCACACAGAGATGAAATGCCATTAAATCCACAATTGACATTTCAGCCCTTTGAGAAATGGGCCATTGATTTTGTGGGACCTATTAACCCCCCAGGGAAAAGAATTGGTGCAAGGTACATTATTACCTCAACTAATTACCTCACCAGATGGGACAAAGAAAAAACTGTGAAAGATTGTAGCATAGCTATAGCCGCAGAGTTCATTTTTGAAAATATCCTTACAAGGTTCGGATGTCCGAAGATTTTAATGAGTGATCAAGGCACTCATTTTCTGAACCAAACCATCTAAGCTTTGACTGAAGAGTTCCACGTTCATCACTAGTGCAATATGCCTTATCACCCATAGGCGAATGCAACTGTTGAAGCATTCAATAAAGTGTTGGAGAATGCGCTAACCAAAATATGCAATGTCAATCAGGACGATTGGGACCTATGCATTCCCTCTTTATTATGGGTGTACAGGACTACCTATAAGAAACTGACAGGCCATACACCTTTCAGACAGACTTATGGGAAATAGGAAATAATGCCCATGGAATACATTGTTCACAGTTTGAGGATAGCAGCGTTTATAGGCATGGCAGACCGCGCAGCGCTAGAAGAACGGCTGCTACACTTGGTTGGGATAGAGGAAGATCGCTTTGTCGTAGGCTTCCACCAACAAGTGCAGAAGGAAAGAGGAAAAGCAAGGCACGATCCCCACATCAAGAACAAGTCTTTCCAGGTAGGTGATTTAGTCCTCCTGTTTGATAGCAAATTCATGAAATTTCCTGGAAAGTTTAAAATGCATTGGCTTGGCCAGTATACTGTAATGCATGTTACTAACGGCGGCGCAATTCAGTTAGCTACCTTAGATGGAGATACCTTTCCAAGTTTGATAAATGGAAGTAGACTAAAGCTTTACCGCGATAGTCTGGCTTTGCAGAATCCTGTATGATCAAGGGAGACATACCGTGCAACACTCCTGAAGTTGCGCAGAAGAAAAAAAAAAGAAGAAGAAGAAGAAGAAGAAAAGAGAAAAGAAAAGAGGAACTGTGCAGTTGTGAACTCCACAGGGCAATTGCGAAGACCAAGTTAAATGAGAAAAATCCTTAGTTCAGAAGCAAGAAATCAGGCACTGTGAAGAGACCACGCAAGAGTTATCAGGACTTACCACGTAGTTCGATGCAACACTCCAAAAAATAGCCATTACAATGGCGATCGAAGAATATAGCCGTTATGAGTGACTGCTTGAGCATTTAATGCACAAATAGTCATTCTAAGCAAGTTTATGACGAAAATGACCAAAGAATCCACCGAATTTGGCCAACGGATACCACCATTAATGCTCATCTAGCCATTGAAGGGCGCGGAGGAGGTAAGCTGTGCCTATAAATAATGCCACACTTAGACTCGCAGGCGCTACCAAACTCTCAAAATTTTCTTGCAAAGCACTATTGTGTGAGTTATTTTCAGTAAGAAATCTAGAAACCTGTGAGAGTTTCCCAGTGGATGTCTGAGTGGTCTTCCATTGAAGAAGAGTTCACGGTCCAAGAGACTATGAAAGTATTCCTATACGGGGGGATCAAAGGGTTAATGAGAACCCCAACTAAGAAGGTTGTCTTCGAACCAGGTTAGGCATCAAGATGATCACCAAGACACAGTTCAATGATGGAAGATAAAGGAAAAAATCCAGTAGCACCAAGAACGAAGGTACCTAAGATGGTGTCGACAGTGCAAAAACCACCGCTAGCGGATATAGATATACCTTTGACATTAACCCTAGACTATATTTCACCACGTGCTCTAGACACACCAGTCTTCAAGCTGCTGATGAATGCAAAATACGACATCACACTATCGCCAATCTCAAAGCATGTCAAGGTCGAGAAAAACTTGCTAGGTAAAATCCCAGAATGTAGATGGGAGGGTTATGGTTTGCTTGCAATGCAGAAGGAGGAGCTTAATGAATCAAAGTTCCCACAATTCCAACTGGACCAATAGATGTGCTGGAAGAAGGACATAAAGGGTGAGATTAACTTGGTCACCCAAGGTTGGTTATCTGGAGTAGTCTAGTTCGAGCTGCTCAATCTACTCAAACTTCTGCATTTCGATAGGTCACCAGAGCTAAATGTGGTAATGCACACGTTGATGGCACACATTCACCAGGGTTATTTTTGGCTTGACAACAATGTTGACCTAACTATTGACATCATCCACCACATTACCGGGTTGAGTAAAAGGGGTAAGGATCCCAAGCAATTTTTCCAAGGGAAAAGCAAGGACAAACAAGGTATGGAAAAGATGAAGAAAACTCAGATGGTCGTCAAAGGGAAGAGGGGTTTCCAAACAGAAGAAATAGATGATAAAGCAACAAGATTTGTCATGCAACTGTTAGCGGGCAAGATTCTCCGCACATATAGGCCTCTCGAGGAAAGTGCAGGTGTAGTACTGCTCAACGCCATGGCCGCGGACGGAGAACAATTTAACTGGTCTCAGTACTTACTGAATGAGTTCATGGAAGAGCTCAATGACATGCAGCTCAACGGAGAGTATTTTCATTATACTTGGCTCATTGTGCTGATCGCTTTTGTCAGCTCGAAGGAGCCGAAGGATTACATTTATGTAATCACTGATACCAACGACTGCAGAGGACCACATTATTCAAATCTATGGACGAATCTGAACTCACAAATACAACACGTGATGGCTAAGGTCTTCTACCAGTATTATGACCAGCTCCATGCAACAATCATACTGATGTCACAGATAACAAAGCAGGTAAGTAGTAGGTGTATCCGCATTGTAAATTTTTATGATAACATGCTTAGCATTTATATTTTAGCTAAGGCACAGAAGAAGAAGGTGGAATGGTTCCCAAGAAACTACCATATGTATGAGGAGGATATTGACACTATCATGAAGGAATGGCATGCCGAGTTCCGAGTGGAAATTGTAGACATCACAAGTGACTCCGGTGAGGACGAGCCTATTCCATTTCCTATTACCAAAGAGAAGGAGACGGGAAAAGAAAAGGAACCAGAGAGCCCAGGACAGAAAAAGGGGGCAAGGAAGAAGCAGAAAGCTGATAAGGGCAAGTTGGATACAGTACTCAAGAGTGATGATTATGAACTAATCGAGGTAAAGTTCACAGAGCAGATGGAAGATCTGATGTCTGATAAAGAGAAAAAGGATAAGGCAATACAAGATAGTCTGCAAAAGAATATGACCGCATTGCAGGGGATTACGCTGAAAATTGAAGAGGTACACAAGAGATTACCTCTAGCGCATGACTCAGAGTCCGAAGGGAAGTCAGGAGGAACTTTGCAGCGGAGAACATCGCAGTTAACCGTGACCATTCCAGCGAAGTCCTGTATCATCCAACTGGACCCGATAACAATAAGATTACCCATTCCAGAGCAACTAATGTTGGATACAAAGGATGTCGAGCGTGTGGAGCTTGACTTGGAAAAAATACCACTGCCAGGCTTACATTATTTACATCTGCAGTGTGTGGAAGAAATGCATGAGTGAACCACTGACGCGCTGAAGGGGCAGGCTGAGCTGCAAGCAGCTCATTGGCAGTTGGAGGAAGCTAGCTCGTGGAGAGCTATGGAACTATAGGATGAGCATGATTGTCGACAAATACTAGAGTCCACAATCATTGTGGTAGCAGACAATATAGACGACTTTGAAGTCCAGGAAGATCCTGGGGATACTGTTGTTAATATTGGCGAGCTGGTCACTAGTATTAAAGCAGAGATGCAGAACATGGATATTGTACATGAGGCTAACATTACTGCTTTGAAGCAGCAGATAAAACCACAGACCCCATCGAATGAGCAGTAGCTCAGAGCAACAGCAGTGAAGGCCGTAGCAGAGAATATTGCTGCCGAAGTGGCTAAGTGCCAGAGTCTGTTAGATGATGCATCGAAGGAATTCACAGCCCTCGAAGAAGACCCAGGATTGCTTAAAGTGAAAAATGCTGTCAAAGAAAAGCAAGCAACACTAGAACAATTGGATACAGAAGTGAAATCCATGCCACCAAGAGAAAGGCTTGCAAATTACCGATAAATCAATGTGCTTAAGAAGGAAGTGTAGGCCTTATTGGAAAGAGAGACCGAAATGGGCGACAAGTCGCAACCATTGCTGGAGGATGTCGGCACGATCTTGCAGGAGATTGAGGAGAAGTTAAAAGAGCTACGCAAGAATCAGGAACAGGTTGAAGGAAAGATAGGTGATGATATCACACCTGAGGTGCTGGATACAGTCAACCAAATCAAGTAAGAAATGAAGCAAACAGTCCAGAAGCTGATCGCTACATACAATGAGTTTGATGCAAAGCTAGCTCTGTAGGAGACGAAATAGTTTAGGGAAGCCGAAGCTGCAAGTAGCTCGGGGATGAGCCACATGTGAGTGTTAGGGGCCTGTTGGGCCTGGCCTAAGTGGGGCAATTTTGTGCAAGAAAGATTTTGGAATTGCGGAGCTGAGCACAGTTCAGTTGAAGTACTTTTTTGTATAATTTTTGAGATACTGTGAAGTTGCGCGCAGCGCGGAATTGGAAAAAGCTGCGAGGGTCAGTGCTACGAGGAGGCAGTGCTGTGAAGTGTCCAGTCCATGGGATGCTAGCAAAGAAGAGTGCTGGACGGAAGATGGCACGTATTCCAGTTAGACCATCAGTGGTATATTTTTGGTAAAGATGCTCTAGGAGTGCTAAGCGGTGGGAAGGAGGAAATCGAGAAGAAAGTGACTCGTTGCACATGCGAAAGATGCCACTACTTGAACTAGTCACACGAGATCGTTAAAGGAAGAACGGCTTGGTGAAAGCGACCTGTTGGCATGCACGCAATAGGTAGGCCGATAGTGATGTGATGCATGCGTGCAAGACTGCCACGATGGAATAGTCTCTACCAGAGGCCAGAAGTCTTATTTTAGGGAAACCGTGATAGTTTTGTAAACGTAAGGGTTTTAACTATAGATTGTAAAGATATGACCTATGGGAATGATCTATAAATAAGGGAATTTTTGTATGGGAAAGGGTTGTTGGGTTGTAAACTCTTCATTTTGTTAAGCTTTGAATATTGTTGCATCTTTTAAGCTTAGTGCTATTGTAAAGACTCTGCAGCTGAGTGCGCAGAGACCTATCTGAGAGAGAAGAGAGTCTACAACTGAGTGCACAAACTAAGAACAGTTGTACCCTTCTTAAAGACTAATTTAACAATAGTTCTTGAGGACATAGCCTCCATCCGGGGGGTGAACCACGTTAAATTCTGTGTAGTGTGATTGTTTTGAGCTTTACAACTGTTCATTTGCTTAGTATGGATGTTTAATGCCGTAGTTATCTATCATGTGATTGCTTTTATATGTATTCGCTGTAGGAATGACGGGAATAATATGTTAAGTAATACATGTGTGGATGAATGTGAAGTATTCATCACTTCTAACTCTTTGGATGCACTGGTTGCGCAAGCGCCTCCGCTTGCTGAAGTATCCGATGCGAAGTAGAGACTTCGCGCAATATTTTGTCTGTAGCAAGAGTCCACAGTTACGCTGCCCATCAGTCTCTTCGACACTCACATCACCAGGTTGTGGAAACCTGATTCTGCAACCACCCACTCAAGCTTGCAGTCTGTTGCCGTAAGGGCTGGTGAATAGGGGTTTTGTTGGTTCCTTGAACCACGAAGTACCTGGGTCTACATTGGAAACCTCTAGATCAGTTACATATGCCAACATGAACAAGTAGGGGTAAGAACCTACCTTAATGTACTCGAAGAATGTTGATGACCTCTTGCAACATAATTTTTAACAACTATCTCCAAATATATGTAATAAAATGGAACATGAGCAACCACAATCATGAAAGATATATTTATGAAGTGTCATTCTAAGATATTGCTTGGTGCCCTTAAACCTTTATCACCCAAAATTGTTGGGACAACTATCTCTTGAGGTGGTGATGTTGGAAGACCAAGATGTGTAGATGGGATGGAGCCAAAGACACCTTAGAGCAACCAATCAATCCAACAAGAGAAGCCAAACTAAAGAAGAGGAAGACTTGTCGAGGAAACTTCTTGTCCATGGGATGTTTGAAACGTCGGTAGATCAAAGCAATGTAAATATGTGAGGAAAGAGAGCAAGAGAGTCAGGTTATAAAATTTGATGCTAATCGAACAACATAAAGTCATGTATGGAGAGAATGATTCATCCCACTAAATAAAGGCTTACTAGGTCATTTAAATAGATTTTGGAACAAACTAAAGGCATAGGAGATTAATGTTGGGCTAGCTATTAAACAAATTATTTTTTCATACAATCTATTTCATGGGTTTTGAATAAGGAACAATAGATTTCTCAAACATGTTGTAGGTTTTTTAAATGGAGGATATAGGCCTTTTTTTCTACATAGGAACACCAAGGTGGTTATAACATTCTATAGATAGGTGTGATGAGTTGCCATCCATAGACAATATCGAAAAATTAACTGAGAGGCACAAAATAAATAGATTTCAATTGATGAGATGTAATAGGCTCTTACTTATTGAAGCTTCAATCGAGTGCTGAAAGGGTCAAACAATGATGATTTTTTCGAAATGAAATATGGGCACAATAATTGCGCTAAGTTGAAAACAATGGTTTAAAATTCAAGAAATGATGATGCTTTTAACGAGAAACAATCAATCTCCATAAGATATATATTTACATGATGATCACTTGTGTTTATGAATCCATGATCTACAATGTTTAAATTTACTAAATTTTAACACTGCAGACGGATTTAGAGACTCCATATTATTAAATTTTAACACTACAGACGGATTCAGAGACCCCATATATATGGGGTCTCTGAATCCGTCTGCAGTATTAAAATTTAGTAAATTGTACAAATTCATTGTCAAAATTGTAATTTTCCATTATCAGAGTGAGAAAACTAAAAATGACCAATTGTTATGTGGTCATTTTTAGCTTAGTTCTTATCCTGTGACCAAATTGGTCATTTTTAGTTTAGTCTTTATCCAGTGACCATATTGGTCATTTACCTTGGTCATTTTTAGTTAGCTCACTTAAAATTTATCAATTTTGGTCATTCATCCCTTGAAAAAACTGTGGTGACCAAATTTTTTGGTCACCTGGTCACTAATCTCTCATTTTGTACTAGTGATATCTTAACATAAAGATGAAAAACAATATAACACCAATTCAAACCAAGCCTAAATAAGTTATTAAATGAGGATTTCTCAAGGCTAGTAATCCAAGAAACTTCCATTGACATTATCATTGGTACATTATTATCAGATTTATGTAAATATTAGGATCATAAGCAATATCAAATAGAAATGGAAGGTCCATAAGTTTTAGGCCTGACTATGAATTGAGCCCATGATTTGGAGGTATGAATCCATCCCATGATTTGGAGGTTATTCCTCATCCCACCAAAATAAAATAACTCACAATATTTATATTACTATGTCAAATTAAAAACCCTCCTTGACCCCTTAATACGAAACAATATATTTTATAGGTTTTTAAGAGTATTCAAACTCCCAATATGGATGGACGCAATATGATATTGCCTCAGTAGTGAACCCACATGAGTTAACCATAATCAATTAGTCAACCAAAGTTAGCCATAGTCAAACAAATTGAACCATAGTCAACCATGGTCAACAAAAGTCCACCATGGTTAGCCATAGTCAACCATATTCAACCATATTGCACCATGGTCAACCAATTGTTAGTTATGACCAATATATGTCAACCATAGTCAACCATGGTCAACCATAGCCAAAGTCAATCATAACCAACCAAATTCAACCAAAGTTAAAACTCAAACAAGGTCAATCAATAGTTAATTATGGCCAACCATAGTTAGCCATAGTCCACCAAATACAACCATAGTTAAAAAAATGTAACCATACTCAATTAAGGTCAACCAAATTCAACCATATACAACTAAAGTCAACCATAGAAAACCACAGTCAACCATTGTCAACCATAGTAAAATTCAAACAAGGTCAACCAATAGTTGATTATGGCAAAACAAAGTCAACCATAGTCAATGATTGCTAGCCATAATCAACCAAGGTAAACTAAGGTCATACAAAGTCACCCATAGTTAATGAAAGTTAAACATAGTCGACCATGGCTAACAAAAGTCAACCAAAGTAATCCAAAGTTAACCATGGTCTACTATTGTAAACTAAACTCAACCATGGTAAACCATAGTCAACCATGGTAAACCATAGTCAACCATGGTCAACCAATAATCAACCATAGTCAACCATTGTTAACCATGGTAGACGAATAGTCAACTAATGGTCGACCATAATCATCCATAGCTCACCATAGTCAACCAATAATCAACCAATGGTCAAACGATATTCAACCATGGTCAACCAATAGTCAACCATGGTCAACCAATAGTCAGCTAATTATCAACCAATAGTCAACCATAACCGATGGTCAAAAAATAGCCAACCACCGCTCAACCAATGGTAAACTAATGTCAACCATAGTCCACCATGCTCAACCATAATCAACCATAGTTAACCAATGCTTTGTCATGGTTGACCATTGGTTGATCTTTGGCTGACCATGATTAACTATGGTTGACTATCGTTAACCATTAATTGACCATGGTTGGCATTGGTTGGCCATGGTTGACCATTGGTTGACTCAACCAATGGTTAAGCAATTGGTTGACCAATGGTTAATGAATGGCTGATCAATGTGACCATTGGCTATTTTTATTATTATTCATTAATATAACTTGCTAATTATTATAATAATATAAATTTGAGCAACAATCTTTACTATTATTATTTTCAATTATTATATTTTTATAATAGAAATTAATATATATATAAAAAAATCTCAATAATCATTCCTTGATTGTTGAGATTTTTTTATATATATAAGGTTATATGTTTAAGATGAAAAAGTGTTATGTCCAATTCTGATATTAATTAAGGATTAAAAATGATATACACTGACAATTCTCAAGATGTGACACATTAATAATGTGACATTAGGAATTCATCAACGACTATGTCACATTGTGATGTGTATCAAGTGTTATGTTGTATTGCAACGTTCATCAAGGGTTTGGTCGTATTGCGACATTGATCAAGGGTTATAATAAAGGATTAAAAAATTATATACACTCACTATTCCCAAGATGTGACACATTAATAGTTTAACATTCAATGTTCATCGGGGGCTATGACGTTGCTATGTTGCATTGTGATGTTTATCAAGGGTTATGATACATTGTGACATTCATCTTAACGGTTTTGTTGCATCGCGACATTGATTAATATAATCTTAATAGGCTATCTCACATTGTGATGTATATCAAGTGTTATGTTGCATTGTGGCATTCAGTAAGGGTTATGTCACATTGCGATGTTTATCAAGGCTTATGTTGCATTGTGGCGTTCATCAAGGGTTATGTCGCATTGCGACCATGCCCAAGATGTGAATTTTGGCATTCATCAAGGTTTATGTCGCATTGTGATTTTTATGAAGGGTTATGTTGCATTGTGGCATTCATCAAGGGTTATGTCGCATTTTGACAATGCTCAATATGTGACACATATGTCGACACAACCCAAAATGCGACATATTCACAATGTGAAATTTGATGTTCATTAAAGTTTGTGTCGCATTGTGATGCTTATCAAGACTTCTGTTGCATTATGGCATTCATCAAGGGTTATGTCACATTGCGACGATGCCCAAGATGTGAAATTTGATGTTCATCAAGGTTTATGTCACATTGTGATGTTTATCAAGGGTTATGTTGAATTGTGGCGTTCATCAAGGGTTATGTCGCATTGTGACAATGCTCAATATGTGACACATATGTCGACACAACCCAAGATCCGACATATTCACAATGTGAAATTTGACGTTCATTAAGGTTTGTGTCGCATTGTGATGCTTATCAAGGCTTATGTTGCATTGTGGCATTCATCAAGGGTTATGTCACATTGCGATGATGCCCAAGATGTGAAATTTGACGTTCATCAATGTTTATGCCGCATTGTGATGTTTATCAAGGGTTGCATTGCATTGTGGCATTCATCAAGGGTTAGATGCGACATATTCACAACGTGAATTTTGACCTTCATCAAGGTTTATGTCACATTGTGATGTATATCAAGGGCTACGTCGCATTGTGACATTCATCAAGGGTTATGTCACATTGTGACAATGCCCAATATGTGACACATATGCAGACACAACCCAAGATGCGACATATTAACAATGTGAAATTTGATGTTCATTAAGGTTTGTGTCGCATTGTGATGTTTATCAAGGCTTATGTTGCATTGCGGCATTCATCAAGGGTTATGTCGCATTGCGACAATGCCCAAGATGTGAAATTTGGCATTAATCAAGGTTTATGTCGCATTGCGATGTTTATCAAGGGTTATGTTGCATTGTGGCATTCATAAAGGGTTAGATGCGACATATTCAGAATGTGAAATTTGGCGTTCATCGAGGTTTATGTCGCATTGTGATGTTTATCAAGGGTTACATTGCATTGTGGCATTCATCAAGGGTTAGATGCGACATATTCTCAATGTGAAATTTAACGTTCATCAAGGTTTATGTCACATTGTGAGCGCGTTCAGCCAGCGGATGAGGGGACGTCCAGATGAAGCTTCTTGAATGTGCCATTAACGAAGAGAGCAGGAAGACTTCCAGGTGGGTTAATGCATGTAATGCATGGTGCCACGTTGTGGGCTGCCATGTCGAGGAACCTCCAACACTTGCCACCCAGTTGTCGTGGTGGCACCCACATCCGAGGATAATATATTATATTTTTATAATATTCTTCATCATTATTTTAATACTCTTATTTATCATCAACCTATATTATTGTTTTAATTAAATTATAATATAATACTATAATTTAATAAAATTATTTTTTAATTAATTATTATATTATAATTGATTAATATCATCTTTAATTAAATTAAAATATATTTAATATCTCTATAATTTAATGAAATTATTTTTTAATTAATTATTATATTATAATTGATTTAAATATCATATTTAATTAAATTATAATATATTTACTTTATCTCTCTATCTATCGTGTATACTATACTATAATTATAATATAGTCAAATAATATATTTAATATCTTCGTATCAAAAAATAATATAATATAATATAATTAAAAGTAATATGATTATATTTAAAAATTATATTACTATTTAATTAATTATTGAATTAGTAATTATTATATTTTTTATTCATTTTTGTTTTATCATTTATTAATTTTAGTTACTAAAATATAATTAAATAATAGTTTTTATAATATATTATTATATTTTAAATAATTAAATTATTTTATTTTATTAAAAATTGTTATAAAATAAACTTTAATAAGGTGACAAGTATATCATAATGATAATAAATATATCTTGCATATATCTTCAATATTAATAAATTGATAATGTTAATTAATTATAATATAATAATTAATTATTTAAATAACAAATAATTATTTAATATATTGTTAATTAATTAATTAATTAATATTATTATTAACTAAATAACAATATTAATTAATTAATTAATATTATCATTCACTAAACTATTTTATAATTATTTTGCTTAATTACGTTTTATAAAATAATAATATTGTTTAATTAAATAATATTATTAATCAAACAATTAAAATATGGATTTCATTAAAATAATTAAATAATATTAATTTATTAATATTTTTAATTAAATAATCGTTAATTAATTAATATTATTATTAACTAAATAACTATAACATGAATTAAATTATTTTATAATTATTATGTTTAATTAATTATTATAAAATAATAATATTGTTTAATTAAACAATGTTATTAATCAAAGAATTAAATTATGTATTTCATTAAAATTATTAAACAATATTATTCTATTAATATTTTGGAAATATGTGTATACGTACACCCATTACTAGCAACAACAACATTAATAATATTAATGTGTCTGAATACACCAATACGCGTAAATGGGACACATACTATGGGAAAAAACATTAATATGAAAAGTATGTGCCCCATTTACGCCTATCGGCGTATTCAGACACATTAATATTATTAATGTTGCTATTTCTAGGCGTTTATATCTTAGATTTTGGGAGATGGACTTCATTGAGTCGATCATCAAGATCGACGAGAAGGTGATAGATGTATGTAGCCGATCATTTCTATGGTCATCGTATTGGTTAGTGGTTTAACTTATAGTTTAATATATACTCGTTGGAGAGTTTAAGCTCATGGAGAGTTCAAACCAGAATCATGCCTATGCATACCGTGAACTAAGTGGAAATAAGATTAGGTTGTTACACACAACAGGCGGTGCAGTAACTGTCAAGCGGGAATCTTGGCCACGCTTACACTGAACGAAGCAGAAAGAGGTTCAGTTAACCATAGGGTGTTTTCTTTCAACATGCGGCGACGTCTTCCAGAAGGGGCAGTTATGGTTTAACAACCAGGCATCTTTATTTAACGCGTTATGGATCAACTCCAGCTGAGGAAAATGATTGCTTCCTGTTTGTGTTTTTCGTTTAACTGTATTTGTGTTCCTCGCAAGAGCAGGAGGTGCACCCTTCGAGATCGAGAACAATTTCCCATTTACGGTTTGCGCGCAGGAGCAACTCGCAGGAGCATGAGGTAGGACCTTCCAGATCGAGAACAATTACCCATTTACGGTTTGGGAAACTGGATCACCTGGCGGTGGAAAATAGCTTCAAAAAGGGCAGTCATGGACTCTTCAAGTACACGCGGATACAGAACGGGGCACGATTTGGGGGCACACAGGATTTTCCTTCGATGGCAGCTCAACAACTATGCAGTCGTATGGGCTCAGCTGCGAGGACTGGTGTTGGATCATTTGGGTTGCTTGTTTTGGCTTCAAAGGACTTGAGTGAACGTACTGCTGTGTTTTTTTCAAATCATACGATATCAAAACGAATTGAATCTATTAATGTGCAGTGACCAGAGCGGGTAGATCTTTATAAACATTGTAGCTTATTGATCTCAATAAATCAATCCAAAAAAGAATCAGCATGTTAATCTCTGTCAAATTGTGTGAATGCTCGCAAATTGTCTTTACAGAGCGGCATTGATAAGGAAACATACAGAACTTTTGTGAATCATTTCTGTTCTTTCAAGGAAAATAAATTTTCACTGC
Source organism: Larix kaempferi (assembly GCA_027924585.1). Classification (NCBI taxonomy): domain Eukaryota; kingdom Viridiplantae; phylum Streptophyta; class Pinopsida; order Pinales; family Pinaceae; genus Larix; species Larix kaempferi. The sequence goes on along the minus strand of BSBM01000459.1, from coordinate 5,326,239 downwards.
GAGTCCTTGTAACCTGTTTTACATGAAAACTTTTAATAATGAAATTTTGAAATTTCTTGAAAAACTAAATTAGCTCTTCAAATTTTCCTTCTTGAATTTATTGTTGTAGCATATATTGGTTATTGGTTTTTTATTTTACTTGTTAATGAAATGGCAGGTTGATCATTCAATTGTGGAAAGCTTTGGTGAAGGGAGAAAGGTGTGCATACCGGCTAGAACTTAGTTTGTTTGAAAATCTAATGTGTTGTTTGTGAGTGTAAGGTTTGAACAAGTGAGGAAATGTTGTTGTGGAATGGATTTGGTAGAGATAGCTTATTTGTGTAACTCCAAAACCCCAACCTATCCCAATGCATCCAAATCTAATTGATTAATATCATCTTTAATTAAATTAAAATATATTTAATATCTCTATAATTTAATGACATTATTTTTAATTAATTATTATATTATAATTGATTTAAATATCATATTTAATGAAATTATAATATATTTAATTTATCTCTATCTATTGTGTATACTATACTATAATTATATTATAGTCAAATGATATATTTAATATCTTCTTATCATAGAATAATATAATATAATATAATTAAAAGTAATATCATTATATTTAAATATTATATTATTATTTAATTAATTATAGTTGGGGTTTTGGAGTTACATGAATAAGCTATTTCTACCAAACCCGTTCCACAACAATATTTCCTCACTTGTTCAAACCCTGCACTCACAAACAACACATTAGATTTTCAAACGAACTAAGCTCTAGCCGGTATGCATGCCTTTCCCCTTTCACCAAAGCTTTCGACGATTGAATGATCAACCTGTCATTTCATTAACAAGTAAAATAAAAAATCAATAACCAATATATGCTACAACAATAAATTCAAGGAAAATTTGAAGAGCTAATTTAGTTTATCAAGAAATTTAAAAATGTCGATTTTAAAAGTTTTCATGTAAAATAGCTTACAAGGTCTCGTAGTGAAAATTTCTTTTCCTTGAAAGAACACAAATGATTCACGAAAGTTCTGTATGTTGCCTTATCAATGCTGCTCTGTAAAGATGATCTGCGAGCATTTACACAATTTGACAGAGATTAACGTGCTAATTCTTTTCTAGATTGATTTATTGAGATCAATAAGTTACAATGTTTATAAATATCTACCCATTGTGGTCACTGCACATTAATAGATTCAATTCGTTTCGATATCGTACGATTTGAAAAAACCCAGCAGTGCATTCACTCAAGTCCTTTGAAGCCAAAACAAACAACCCAAATGGCCCAACACCAGTCCTCGCAGCTAAGCCCATACGACTGCATAGTTGTTGAGCTACCATCGAAGGAACATCCTGTGTGCCCCCAAATTGTGCCCTGTTCTGTATTCGTGTGTACTTGAAGAGTCCATGACTGCCCTTTCTGAAGCTGTTTGCCATCGCCAGGTGATCCGGCTGCCCAAACCATAAATGGGCAATTGTTCTCGATCTCGAAGGTCGCACCTTCTACTCCTGCGAGCATCACAAATACAGTTAAACGAAAAACACAAACCGAAAGCAATCATTTTCCTCGGCTGGAGCTGATCCAGAAAGTGTTAAATAAAGACACCTAGTCGTTAAACCATAACTGCCCTTGCTGGAAGATGTCACCACATGTTGAAAGAAAATGCCCCGTGGTTAACTGAACCTCTTTCCGCTTCATTCAAGGTAAGCGTGGCCAAGATTTGCGCTTGACAGTTACTGCACGGCTTGTTGTGTGTAACAACCTGAACTTATTTCCACTTAGTTCACGGTACGCGTAGGCATGATTCTGGTTTGAACTCTCCGTGAGTTTAAACTCTCCAATGAGTATATATTAAACTTTTAGTTAAACCACTAACCAATAAGATGACCATAGAAATGATTGGCTTAATACATCTGTCACCTTCTCGTCGATCTTGATGATCGACTCAATGAAGACCATCTCCCAAAATCTAAGATATAAACGCCTAGCAACAACAACATCAATAATATTAATGTGTCTGAATACGCTGATAGGCGTAAATGGGGAACATACATTTCATATTAATGTTTTTTCCTATAGTATGTGTCCCATTTACGCCTATTGACTTATTCAAACACATTAATATTATTAATGTTGTTGCTGCTAGTAATGGTTGTGTGCATACACATATCTCCGAAATATTAATACAATAATATTGTTTAATAATTTTAATGAAATACATAATTTAATTCTTTGATTAATAACATTGTTTAATTAAACAATATTATTATTTTATAATAATTAATTAAACATAATAATTATAAAATAATTTAATTGATGTTATAGTTATTTAGTTGATAATAATATTAGTTAATTAATGATTATTTAATTAAAAATATTAATAAATTAATATTATTTAATTATTTTAATGAAATCCATATTTTAATTGTTTGATTAATAATATTGTTTAATTAAACAATATTATTATTTTATAATACATAATTAAGAAAAATAATTATAAAATAATTTAGTGAATGATAATATTAGTTAATTGATTAATATTGTTATTTAGTTAATAATAATATTAATTAATTAAATAATTATTTGTTATTTAAATAATTAATTATTATATTATAATTAATTAATATTATCAATTTATTAATATTGGAGATATGTGTAAGAGATAATTATTATCATTATGATACACTTGTCACCTTATTAATTAATGTTTGTTTTATAATAATTTTTAATACAATAAAATAATTTAATTATTTATAATATAATAATATATCATAAAACTATTATTATTTAATTATATTTTAATAACTAAACTTAATAAATAACAAAACAAAAATAAATAAAAAATATAATAATTACTTAATTAATTGTAATTCAATAATTAATTAAATAATACTATTATTTTTAAATATAATAATATTACCTTTAATTATATTATATTATATTATTCTATGATAAGAAGATATTAAATATATTATTTGAGTATAATATAATTATAGTATAGTATACGTGATAGATAGAGATAAATTAAATATATTATAATTTTATTAAATATGATATTTAAATCAATTATAATATAATAACTAATTAAAAAATAATTTCATTAAATTATAGAGATATTAAATATATTTTAATTTAATTAAATATGATATTAATCAATTATAATATAATAATTAATTAAAAAATAATTTCATTAAATTATAGCATTATATTATAATTTAATTAAAACAATTAATATAGGTTGATGATAAATAAGAGCATTAAAATAATGATGAAGAATATTATAACAATATAATATATTATCTCTGGATGTGAGTGCCACCACGAAAACTCGGTGGCACGTGTTGGAGGTTCCTCAGCATGGGAGCCCATGACGTGGCACCATGCATTACATGCATTAACCCACCTAGAAGTCTTCCTCCTCTCTTCGTTAATGGCACATTCAAGAGGCTTCATCTAGACGTCCCCTCACTCGAATAAGGAGGAAATTACGACCTCAATTTTGAAGATTTTGAAATGATACAGTTTTGGAGTGAGCGAGCATGTTATTCCACCGAGCATGCGGCTTGCACCCCATGTCCAGATTTGGAATTGGTAAAATGCTTGGTGTAGGAAATACTTTGTTTTATATAACCATTTTCACAATGTTTGAATAATTTTACAATATTTATATTTTAAAAATAACTATTTAATTTCATAAATATGATGGAATAATAGATTCTTGTTAACCTGCCATACCCGTTTTCAAATTGTTCCATAATGAAGTTAGAAGTTAGAGTAGTTTTAATTTTAATTTAATTTTAAATTTTGATAATGAAATTGTTTTATTTTAATTGTGTTAGTCTAATTAAAATTAAAAAAAAAATATTTTAAAAATTTAAATTTATTTTGATTTTTCAAAATATTATGTTTAATAAAAAAATTAAAAATAACATTTATAAAAAAACTTAATTCATCTTCTTATAAAAAAGAAATTTTAAGACAATGCAATTCATTGTGTTAAGAAAAAGAATTTTAAATAAAAGAACAGTCAAGAAAAATAATTTTAAATAGAAGGAAAGAGCAATTTTAACCTAGTACTTTATCCTATACTTCAAAAAGTTACATGGACACCCCATCAATTTCTTTCACTGGAGAGATAGATGTGGAAGGAAATTTCTACCTTGCTAAAAGTAAATCTAATAGGACTATTATTTAGATATCAGACGTCACAAATGTAGATATTTGTTACATGATAAGAGCGTTCATTATATTGATATGTGTTTATATCTTAGAACTTGGGGTGGACTAACATCTATGCTTTTCTTAGATTACATGACGATGAGACAAGTGTTGTAACGTCCCCCTCACCCAATCCGGTCATTGGGAGGGGACGTTGGTCAAACCGAGGCTCTAATAATCTGCCCCAAATGCATAATACGATTTTTTAGCAAACATAATGTACACAGAACATAAATAAACATGCACAATGGAATTTAAAATCTATGCACACACATCTAGCAAGCAAATGCAAGCATAAACATTACATTCATCAAATAAAACAGTTCAGATTCAAATACATGAGGGTACTTATCTTTATTCAATGCAGATCCAAGCAACTGACTGTGTAAGAGCGCTTTTCCACCCAACCATAGGTACTCTGTCCAACATATAGTATTTCTGCTGGAAGGCCACCACCAAGCTGAGCTATGAGTCCACTAGGGCAAAGGAAGCACCTACGGGCTTCTATCTCTCAACTCATAATCCATTCCGCTCTCTGTCTCGTAATTCGAATTCTGGGGTTTAATACACAGTCTGGTAAAAATGGCCATCAACAACAATGGAATAACTCTATGTGGAGTAGCAGCTTGCATAAGAGAATGAGAATGGAATAATGATAATCAAAAGAGTGTTCACTCTAAGGATATGTGGTACAGGTGAAAAGAAAACTGACATGGCTTCTCACCATAGAAGAAATATGACTGCTGACAGCTCACATAACTGTCACAAAAGTGCAGTGAGTCTCATGCTTCAATAACTACATGAGGTGACTTTTCTCACTAACCACACACATGCATTAATGATTGGAAAAATGATCAAAAGAGGAGATAATTGACTTATTCCCATCACATGACAGAATTTTGGGTGAGTTCTGAGGTTGACACTTGGCAACATAGGAGTTGGTTTCCCATAGGCCCCCTTCCTCTTCTCCTCTGGTGGAATCATAGCCCCTTTGGTGCTCTTTACACAACCATTGTTGGACCATTTTATTATTTATGCACATAATATTTACATATACTCTAAATGGGCATACAGTCCAACTAAAGAGTCCAAATAACATCATATGTGTATATCCATTCATTAGTCCCTCCTTGGCCTTGAGCTCCACACTATGAATTCACACTAGCATTTTTACATCATTGCTCCACACTAGGAATTCATACTAGCATTTTTACATCATTTACATTTTTAATGCAATGTGGTCAAAATCGAAATATTACCAGCATAGATCCATCTTAAACTCGTATCTATCAAGCACCGAGAGGGATCCAATTTCTTGAGGTGTATTTCTTTTTTAAAATTTAAACTCAAGAAATTTTGATTTTATAAACGAATATCTATTTTTTAATTATTTTTCATAATATTTTATTTTATGAACCAATATGGAATTTTTTTTTTTTATAAATATTTTCCATAATTTTTTATTTTATGAGCCTCGGCTATAGAGCACCTCGTTTCACTCGGTGCAACAAGTGTACTATCCATATTGATTTTATGGTAAACTTTTAAAATTGAAATAAGCAATTATGAAATAAAAAATAAATGGTAGTAGATGCATGGATAACTAGCAACTAATACATGGATAACTCTTAGCAATTATGAAAGAAAAAAGAATATAAAAAATAAATAGTAGTTGATGCATGGATAACTAGAACTTGATACATTGATAACTCTTAGCTAATACATGGATAAGTGGCTTCATAGTAGATAACTTATTATTTATTTGTCACACTTTACTTAACATATCCATATTCACTGACCACAAGTTCAATAACTATACTAATGATAAACCAAAACAGTACTTAAACACAACACATATAGTTTTAATACACATCCTCTCCCAGGCGTGGCGTAGGAATAGCTTCAAGTGGCACCGCCTTCGACATAGTGATTGTAGTGATTCCAAACTTGCCGGTCATGTCCAATTGGTCTGTGCCCTTGGGAAGTGACCAGTCAAATGAATGGATGAAAGAAGCCAATACCAGATGAATCATCCGACTCGCCAACGGAAGCCCCGCGCAGATTCTCCTTCCTGCTCCGAACGGTATCAGCTCGAAGTGCTGTCCTTTGTAATCCACACTCTTCATCTCACCGTCCATAAATCTCTCTGGGGCGAATTTTAACGGCTCATTCCAGATCTCAGGGTCCCTTCCGATTGCCCACATGTTCACGATTACTTCAGCATTTTTGGGTATCACAAATCCCCCAATCTCACAACTGCTATCTGCTCTGTGTGGGACGAGCAGAGGAACAACCGGGTGTAGTCGGAGCACTTCTTTCACCACTGCACTGAGATAAGGAAGACGATTGGTGTCACTTTCTTCCACCCTTCTGTTGCGCCCAACCACCTCGTCCAACTCGGCCTGCGCTCGTTTCATTTTCTCCGGATTGCACATCAGTTCCGCCATCACCCACTCCATTGTCCTCGCTGTGGTGTCACTTCCCGCCACAAATATGTCCTGCAACAAGCGATTAACCATAAGAGAAATTATATGCACCAGTGAACTGCAATAATTTAAAACAAGATACCATGTATGACTAAACGGCACACTGGCCTTTTGTATGATACCGACAAGAGAGAATGAAAATAATTACGATCAAGTAGCCTCTGATATCGGTGTAAGTAAATTCATGGCTTCTCATGCCCAGCAGAGCATCCAAGAGATCCTCAGGACCATCACTTCCGTCCATGGTTTTTCCTTTTGTGGCGAGGCGGCCCTCTATGAATTTGTCAAGAATACCAAATACCCTTGCCATACAGATTGTCGTGTTACGTGCCACACCCTGAGGATCCAACCACTGAAGGAAGGGGAAGTAGTCCGACAAATTGGGAGCTCCTGCCTTCAACGCCACTTGCCAAATACTGTCTTTGAACTCTCGAAAGGCTGGAGAATGGGAATCGTACATGTCTTTACCAAAGGCCATTTTGCCTAACAGATTAACAACGCAGTGGACCATAGCATCTCCGATACTTATACTCTTCCCCTTCATACTTTCCTGCAGAATCTGCTCGATTGTTCGGGATACTTGATCTCTTCTCAAATATTGTAGGGCCTCTAGTCTCTTGACACTGAAGAGCTCTGTAGTAGATATACGTCTGAGCATACGCCAGTAGGATCCATATTGAGCCCAAACTATCGAAGACTTGTCGTGGGAAAGAGACTTTGCTGCTTGTACGACAGACCGGCCCGCAAAGAGGTGGTCATGGGTTTTCAGAACTTCCTTTGCCATGGCTGGTGAGGAGACCACCACTGTGGTTTTCATTCCGAAAGAGAGACACATGAGAGGCCCATATTTGGTAGCCAGGTCGAACATGGACTCGTGGGGTTTGTCACCCATCTGAAACACATTGCCGACAATAGGCCATCCTGGAGGTCCCGGAGGAAGCGTACAGTACCTCTTCCTCCGGCGTACAGTAAAAACAAAGAATACGATGGCTGAGATCCCCGTTGCAGAATACCATAAAAAGCATCGCATATCCATTGAGACTTATTGCAACCAGGGAGAGCAGAGCGGAACAGAAAGCATATAGAGGCTGTAGACAAGTCACATAAATAGAAGAACGTGTAACATAGTAAAAGAGCTTATAGTCACACTTGGTAGGTTTCACGTACATAACTATCAGCCGCCTTCTCGGTCCTGTATATGCATTTTCTACATTTTCTGGGATCGTGGAGCTCAGTCATACTTGGTAGGTTTCCCATACATTTTCTACACTTTGAAGGATTTGGATTTTTCAAGGCACGTTTTAGCGTCTATAGAATTTTTTTTTGTCCACTGTTGTTGTTCAAATGGAGGAATCTATAATTGTTAACTTCTAATTCCTCATAACTATCAAATTAATTTCACTTAAGATGGAACAAGTTTTACAATATAATTAGTAACAATTATATTTTTAAATGTGGTTGGTCACATATTTAAAAGTTAAATAACAACATTAAAATTTTAATAAAATTGTTATTTCAAAATAAAAATGAAAAGAAATATATATTGAGTTAAAAAAAATTTAAATAAAAAAATAAAACATATTAAAATAACTAAAGTAAATTAAATAAAAAATAAATTAAATAATACTAAAATAAATTAAATTAAATAAGAATAAAGTAAAATAAAGAAATAGAAGTTGAAAGATTTCTTTAGAAGAATAAACTTGATTAAGCAATGGGTTCGATAAAATTGCATGTCTTAGACAATTTGATGTTTCACTTGCTTACAAAACACCAAAATAGAGCTACCACAAACTGCATTCATCATTTGGCGAAGGCAATAAATTTAAAGTTTTGTAGTTGAATGCTAAATTGTCATATTGTGTACCCGATGAGCATTCTTCCATTGAAGATTTTTCTAAATTCAAGTTTCTATTGTCATATTAAAACAAAAACATGGGAAAAATGTATATTCTAATTTTGTATAAGCTAAAATGTTTTTTTCAAGTAATTTCTTTTACTTTTTGTTCCATTACTAGTGCTATTACTAGTGCACTTGGACCACATTTTAAAGTTCTCTATTTTAAGCTTTTATGTGAGCATCTTATCAAGTAACCATCTAAGCTTGTGATATTAGATGTTCTTTCTAGATCTAAGAAACAAGATTTTATGGTTCAAGCCTCCAAAAGTAAGCACAAAACTCAACAAAAATAAAAGAGAAATCTTACCTAAGCTTGTAAGTTTGCTTTTAAGGTTTAATAAATAAATAAAAAAATCGTCTACTCTTCCATCTTTGAAGTTTGGTGAGTCTTCTTTCAAAACAAAGAAGTTAACCCAAAATTTTTGTGGCATATTTGAACATGGGGAATCCAAATGTTAGAAGAAACTAGAAGCATTGTATGAATCTAGGTAGCAACACAAGATTTTAGTTCCCAAACCTTCTTCCACTACTACACTGCGAGCACTTTATGCTCAAGCTTTATATTCATCTTCAAACAATTATATACTTGATTCTAGAGTCTCACATCCTTTGACTCGTTATCAGTAGCTACTTCTTCCATCATTCGATAGCAACATTCTATAAATTGCAATTGGAGACTCTTCACAGCTTAATGTTTTAGGATCACGCACTGTGCAATTAGCTTATAGCTACATCAATCATGTTCTCCTTGTTCTTGAATTTTTTTCCAATCTAATCTCCATTTATCAAATTTGTCACTATGGTGATGGGAACATTGGAATTTCCCTCTGGTTATGTGGTAATTAAAGAACTACTGATGAGCCCCAAATTAGGTACTCTATAAGCCTTTTTATGCCACACAAGCACAATATGGATAATGAAAATGCCTCTGTTTGTGGGGTATAATGCGTTTGTTTTGATTATTTAATAGAGTAGTTTTGAGGTTATTCTCTTATGCTTAAAAGCGTTTTCTATGAGCTAATTATATGGAAATAAGTATGTATGAGCAGGCGCAGGTAATCTAAGAGACAACAAGCAAATCCAGCTCGAGGACTAAAAGACCATAGGTGGCTCAGTGCCCTTTTTCTTGATTTGTAGAAGAAAACAAGTGTTCAGCAGGATCGACATTTAAAGCACAGAGTTAGGCTATGATTCAGAATAGTTATATATATGGGCCTATTAGGTAGCAAGAGGTTCATGTTGGCATTTTTGTAGAACTTATATTCAACATATGTTATTCGAGATAGTTTTATTTTAAGACATTTTCTTAACATGAAGTTACAATTTTAATGGAATAAGTGATGTTATTTCAAGCTTTGCATTTATAAGTCTTTTTCCACTCCTGAAATACGGGTTGGAGAGGGCCCCTCCAACATGTAGGTCAGGAGCTTCATTTTTTACTTCAGGTATTTCTCGCATGTCTTGTTAATTGATTTAATCATCATCGTATATGAATTACTTGACAATGGTTTGAATAACATAGTTTTATTTCAGTTTAGCGATCATTTTAGTTCAACACTTTTTCTCTGTAGTTCGTTAATATTGATTCTGTAGTTCTACAATGCGCTTTCCGTAGTCACATTTTACCCCTGTTTTCCATCATTTTATATTAATTCTAAACAATGATTTGTATCTACAAATTCATGCATATTTCCTTTATCTAAGTTCGATCACATAGAAGTTAATGGTTTTAGTTCTTTGGTTTGAATAGAGTAATGATCATCCCTTTCGGTATTAGATTTGAATAGATAAAAGTTTGATTGGTTTTCAATATTCAATTCTTAGATTAAAATTTCACCTTTCAGTATTTTATTTCTAGACTAAGTTTACCAAGCTTTCAGTATTTACTTCTTAGACTAGATTTATAGTTTTCCAGCATTTAATTCTTAGGTTCATAGATTTACAATCCTGTTACAGCTTACTTCCTTTCCCTTTTTAGAGAAACCTTTTAGATACATTCCAACACCCTCAAATGATGAAGACTATCCTATAGAGCACATACAATAGTTAGCACCTCTTAAGTTTGTACGCTCCCTGGTCGATAATTAAATTATACTTTTAGTTTAGCTACTCTAATTAGGTATCCATTCCTAGAGTCCACCACTTTTTGGTGCCATTGCCGGGGAGGTGCTTAATACATTGGAGACATCTTTAAAAAAACAAAACAAAAAAAAACAACCAGAAACATAAAAAGTTTACCATGAATGCCTCAACGATAGAGGGATAGATTTTGACGCTTTCTGCCTAATCGTCCTATGAGTAACAACAGTTCTGATAATTCCCGAGTTGAGTTGCTTCACTCTAAAGACGAACCTGATTCTAGCTATGACCCAAACCTAAACATTTTTTTTGCTAGCTCTATCTCAAACACTACTATGGCAGAGGAAGAAGAAGAACCTAGAAAACTGTTCACTTTTCCCATTAGTGTACCTCTTGGGGATGACAGGATGAAGAATATCAACCCTCATAACCTGCCAAACTTCCATGGCTTAACATCAGAAGATCCTGACACATTCCTATTTGAATTTGAGGTAGTTTTTAGGTCATTTGGTTACACTACCGATGCACAAAAATTAAGACTCTTTCCTTCTACATTGAAAGACCTATCGCTTAGATGGTTCATGAGCCTAGAAGGAAACAACGTTTTTACCTTGGACAAAATGAAGCAATCCTTCCTAGAAAAATATAGGGACTACTGTAAGGCAAAAGATACAAGAGATGGAATCTTCAGAATGCAACAAGAAGAAAGAGAATCCCTAGAAGACAATGTACAACGATTTCAACTTAGCTACAAACGAGCTAGTCATTGCACCTTAGATCAAGAATCATTGACACTTGTCCTTCTTAGAGGGATAAAAGAGGAAAATCTAGAAGTTTTGAACCTTCTGGGAGATGGAGATATATTCCAGAAAACTTCTGACCAAATACTACAAATCTTCAAAAACTACTCTAAATCCAAGAAAGGTAAAAGTGGGAGAAGGGATTCACACCCATTTACTGGGGGATTAGCATCTTCAGGACCAAACCTTACAAACTCTAATTTAGAGAACCTTCTTGATGACATGAAAACTGATATCCTTCAATCCCTAGCAATGCAACTTGATGCACTTCAAATAAAGAAGAAACAGGATGAAATAAACGAAGCATTGGCAGTTTTTTGTCCATGCTGGAGAAAGAAGCATGAGAAGGGGTAATGCACACTAAACACCATAGAAATTTGTGGCTTCTACAATGATGATCACTCCACTGATAAATGTCCTATGTTTTCCTCATGCAAAGCTGCTATTCAAGATCCCACAACTGAAGGTGCAATAGAACAAATTTGTTTCATCAATCAAAGAAGAAATAATTTTGTTAGCCCTTACCAACCCAACAACCAAGCCTACTATAATCAAGGAAGTAACAAGCAAAATTAGAACTCAGTACTAGCCTTATGGCCATCTTATCCAACTCCAAACCAGTAGCAGCAAAGCCAACCATATCAACAACCTTATTACCCACAATCTTACTCTCCATACCCCACACCTTTTGCTCAGGCAACCACAAATTATGGAAATCAATATCCTTATTCATCAAACTGGAGGGATCCATTGCAACAACCACTCATCATCCTGCCCCCACAAAACCAAACACCTCCCAGACCTCCACCAATCCCTTCCCAGCCGATTCCAAACCCTAACAACAACAAACTAGGACAACATGAGACCTATAACACTAAAATCATGCAGTTCCCTACTTATGTAGTGGATACCCTGGAAATAAATGAAATTAATCTCAGGTCTGGGAAAACATTACAAAACACACACACATAGAATAATCATGGAGGTGAAGCTCACAAATAAACAACACAAATTGAAATTCAACATCCAGATGAGCCAAGCCCTCAGGAAGAAGAAATTCAGCCACTCACACAAAATAGAAACCCTCCATTCCCTGAAAAACTTATACGAAATACAAAAGAAGAAGAGGAAAATGCAATTCTGAATGAATTGAAGCACTTTAACATCCAAATTCCTATTTTACAGGCCATAAGATATGTGCCAATCTGTAACAATTTTATGAAGAAAAATTTCCCGAAAAGACCTCGCAGAATAAGACATGACCCACCAACTATAAACGTAGTAGGCCAGTTAGCATATTTAATGCTAGGTGTCATTGTTAACCCCAAATACCTTGATCCAAGCATTCCAGTAGTCAGTGTGACCATCAACAACTGACATATCGCTAGCAACCTAATTGATTTAGGGGCTGCAATCAACGTGATGACCAAGTATACTATGATATCCCTAGGACTCCAATCGATGGTTAGACCAACAACTACCGTACTACAACTAGTTGACACATCGACAGTAAAACTTGAAGGAATGATCGAATACATCATTATCAATATAGAATCCTGGGAATACCTAGATGACTTCATAGTCATCGAAGTGGACAATAAACTTAGCGGGTACCCAATAATACTAGGGAGACCTTGGCTGGAAACTGTAGATGCTTACATAGGTTTCAAATCAGGCAACATGACAGTCACTAGTGGGAAAGCTAGGAATAAAATCACAATTTATGCTCCAGCAAGGAAGTCTTCAGACCTAGAATATCAAAACCGGACAGATGATTATAATGACACATCAAATCAAAACATACAACCTGTCCTTACCATTGAAGCTGCCCTATCACTAGAAGCCATCAATGAAGACAATCATTTAGATAGGTTTATTCAAAATGCGTCTTCTAATCAGGATATGTTTGAAGATTTTCTTGGCACAGGTCAGCAACAAGAGGAAGAGATACCAACCCACAACTCTGACAGAATGTGGGAAGAGGTACTCACACTTGAACAACATCTAATTCAAATAAAAATAGTTGAGATAATGCCTAGAAGGACAGTTAATATTAAATCCAATTTGGAGCTAGGAGAAGAACAACAATTACTCAAGGTACTGTCAGACAACAACAAATCCTTTGCATGGACATACACTGACATGAAGGGTATCCACCAAGACATCTCTAAGCATTACATCTATATAAAGGAAGGTGTTGTTCCTATCAGACAACGAACTAGAAGAATGAACCCAACATTAAAAGAGATAATTAAGCTGGAATTACAAAAGTTGTTAGATGCAAGGTTCATATACCCAATCTCAGATAGTGAGTGGGTATCACCATTGGTTATAGTTCCTAAAAAAGGAGGGAAGTGGAGGATCATTGTGGACTACAGAGATCTCACTAAAGCAACCAAGAAATATCACTTCCCTCTCTCATTTATCGACTAGGTACTGGACACATTGGTTGGGAACAAATTTTTCTCATTCTTGGATGGGTTCAGTGGGTACAACCAGATCCTCATCCACCCAGCTGATCAGGACAAAACAACATTGACATGCCCATGGGGCACTTATGCATACAGAGTGCTTCCCTTTGGGCATTGTCATGCCCCAATAACATTTCGAAGGGAAATCTTAAGCATCTTCTTTGATTTTATTAATGATCAAATGGAAGTCTACATGGATGACTTCACACCCTATGGCCAGAATTTCGACCAAGCATTAAAACATCTAGAATTGGTTTTGAAAAAATGCATCGAGATGATCTTATGTCTGAGTAATCATAAATGCAGAATTCTCATGGAAGAAGGCATCGATCTTGGACACCACATTTCACAGAGAGGAATTTAAGTTGATCAAGCAAAAGTCACAGTCATCAGAACACTGCCACCACCTGTGAAACAAAGAGATGTGAGAAGTTTTCTTGGGAAAAAACGATACTACAGAAGGTTTATCGAGAATTAAAGCAAATTTGTAGCACCAATGTTTTCTCTTCTCACTAAATATGCAGAATTCATTTGGACAAAGCATTGTATGTTATCATTTAATAAACTCAAGGAAAAGACAATCACAACTCCAATACTCCAAGGACCAAATTGGGTACTTCCATTCCAAATCCATTCTGATGCATTAGATAAGACCATTGGATCAGTCCTTGGACAAGAAAAAGAGAAGAGACCATATGCCATATATTATATCAGTAAAAACTTGGCAGGAGTAGAATTAAATTATACAGTCACAGAGAAGGAGTTTTTGGCTATCATACATGCCATAAACAAATTCAAGCACTACATAACTAGATACCAAGTTTTCGTCCACATTGACCATTCAGCAATCAGGTATCTTATGAATAAACCTAATACAAGTGCTCAAATCATTATATGGCTACTCCTCTTACAATAGTTTGACATAACAATTTTGGATAAGCCAGGGATACAGAATGTAGTAGATGATTTTCTGTCTAGACTCACTCATGGACAAGACAATGAAATGGTAAATGACAACTTCCCTGATGAGCACCTTTTTGCAATCTCAACAAGAAGCCCATGGTTTGCTAACATAGAAAACTACTTAGTGTCTGGAAAATTCCCACAACATTACAACCACAAAGAAAAGAACAGAGTCATAAGGCAAAGTGCCATGTACACATGGATAGAGGGAATGCTTTTGAAAAAAGGGCTAGACCAGATATTGAGGAGATGTATCAGAGAAGATGAAGTCCATGACATATTGCATGCCACTCATAACGAGCCATGTGGAGGACATTATGCTGCAAAGAGAATAGCCTATAAAATATTGCAAACTGGATATTATTGGCCTACGCTCCACAAGGACTCCTATGAATACATTTCACATTGTAATGATTGTCAATGAATGGGGAAGCCAACTCAAAAAGAAGAAATTTCTCTCCATCCACAAATATCTTAAGAAGCGTTTGACAAATGGGATTTGATTTCGTTGGCCCAATCAACCCACAAGCAAATCAGGAAAGCTATATCCTAGTATGCACTAACTACCTTACAAAGTGGGAAGAAGTAGCAGCACTTGCAGCAACAAATGTGGAAAAATGTTTTACAGAGAAAATATTCCACAGATTTGGAGGACTAAGAGAGTTAGTTTCTGACTAGGGCACACAATTTACATCAAACCTCATAGAGGACCTGCTTCAAAGAAACAATGTCAAACACAGAAAGTCCTCCTCCTACCACCCTCTGGCTAATGGTCAAGCTGAGGTGACAAACAAAGAACTAGAAAGAATCTTGACAAACACTATACAAATCTGCAAACGAGATTGGGCATACTAATTAAGTGAGGCAGTTTGGGCTTATAATACGACATGGGAGACAACAACATGCTTCACGCCATATGAGCTAGTTTATGGAAAGAAAATAATGCTACCCATTGAGTTTGAGATCAAAACATTGAGAATCGCATCCATGTTAAACATGGAGCTTTTTGACATCAAACAAGAATGCATGCTACAATTAAATCAACTGGATGAGCAACACCAACAAGCACTTGGCCACACTGAAATCATCCAACAACAAAGGAAGAAATGGCATGACAAAAACGTCAAGCAGAAGAAATTCAAAGAAGGTGTCTGGGCACTACTCTATGACTCTAGGTTTCACACGTTTAAAGGAAAACTCACAACCAGATGGGTCGGACCCTACATCATTGAAAACATCTATGACAATGGAGCTGTCAAAATTACAACAATAGATGAGGGAAAATTCCCCATGATTGTGAATGGACACAGACTCAAACTCTATAAGACACCAAACTACAGAGAGGAGCTCACACAGACACTCTATCAGTAGAATCTAATGCTGATAGACAGCCTAGAACATCACTGAAAAAATTGAAAAAAAAAAAGAAAAGAAAAAAAATTAAAAAAGTGAAAAAATGAAAAAAGAGAAGATGAAAAAATAGATAAAAAAAATGAAAAAAAAAACAAAAAAGGAGAGAGAGGACAATACAAAAATCCACTTAAGTTCTCACAAACCAAATTGATGGACTTGATCCATCCCTATGCAGAACCACAAACCAACTTCAAAGCAGAACTAGAAGCAACTTCAAAGCAGAACTAGAAAGCAATGTCAAGCGAGCGAGAAATAAAAATCAAGCAAGCCATCCAACATCTAGCAGCAAAATAAAAAACAGACATCAAAGATCAACAAACAAAGATAAGCTTTCAGAATCTACAATGAAGCGAGCCAAGAGTCTAAATCAAGTGAGCCAACAGTCAATTCAAGCTAGCCAGAACAACAACAAAGCTACCACTACAGAAATCAAATCACTATTCAGAGCAATAATACAAACACAATGCTGAACACAATGAAAAGTCATATCAAGAAAATTGCACAAATAGTCACGCAAGCAAAGGCAACAATTTCAAGAGAACTAGCAGCAAAAAGCAAATCGACGGCACTACTGACATGACCAAATTAACTACAGATGCACCTCAACTCAACTATAGAATTCTAAGCCCATACAAATTAAGCACAAATCATACACTTAGGTATGCTAGCATGGAAGGTAATAACTTAACTCTTTATTTTATTTTCAAATCAAATCATCATCCCCCACAAAACGATTATTTTCCAAAGCTAAGGAGAGCTTGTGAGATAAATCGGCAACACGGTTCATAGTTACCTCACAGAATCATGATTACTTACCATTAGACATGTCTGCAAATGACAACCGCCGCATCTAGTGACCATGTCCCCCAATGATCATAGTAGAAGTGCAATGTACAATGATGAAAAGAAACACAGGGTGCAATAATGGAAAGGAATGTATAAGGAAGCAAGTACGATGCATGATGATCGGGATAAGTGCGTAAAAAAGCTAAATAAGGCAGCATAATCTAAAAAAAGACCCAGTTTTGCAATACAAGCTTTCCAGAAAAAAGGAAACCTAAATTTCGTGTTGTCACTCAGCCAGCAAGCTACCCTCGAACCTGTGATCAAACCCGGCTAGTTGAGGTAAGTCAGCCACACTCAAAGTTTTTGGTTTGTTCATTATAGTAGAAAAATTCAAGATGACAAAGGGGTTAAAAAAGAGTGAGACGGAGGATCATAAGCCCATTTATGAAAACCGATGGGTTTTATCAATCCTCCATAATGCGGGCTGGATGCCCTTCATCTTAGGGCTGAGAGGGTACAATAGTGAGGTGGCTTTAGAATTCACAAGGAACTTGAAGGACATTAAATATGAATATTTTGTCACCCGGGTAAGGGGACTACGTATCAAACTGGATGAGGAGGCAATTGCAAAATACAAAGGGCTATACATGGGTCTACACTGGAGCAGAGACTACCGGGAAGCCAACCAGAGTGCAAAGGAATCCTTCTTCAGACAGGGGGAAGTCTATGAAGAAGACAAGAATGGAGTCAAAAGAATCACCATACCAGCACCCAGGGACGAGATAGCTTTTGTCATTCTGAAATATGTAACGTGCACAGGGAGGCTTAACTATGTCCCTATCTTCCTCTTCTGAATTTTGGAGCTTTTGAGACACAGGAGCCATATCACACCAAATAACAACATCAACATTCCCTATTATCTTCTCCATTCCCTTGGAGAAATGAGCAAAAAGGTAGTTGAGGGAAAAGAAGACGTGCTAGCCCATCATGGGCTAATCAAATTGAAAATTTGTGAAGAATTGATGGTATAGGTTCTAGAACTCTCATGAGAGGATTTTTTATCGGTCTCAGCCGAATATGTACAGAGAATGAGGGGTACACCTAATATAGGCATACCCCTAGCTTCTAGGTCAGAAGAAAAATCTGCTTCTGTTGACCTGGATAGCGACAATGAAGTTATGGCCAATACCTTGATAAGAATCAAGCATTCAAAGGATGCCTCCCGCCAAAAAGAATCAGGGGTTTCCACCAGCAGGAAAGGGGCAAAACGGTGAAGTAAAATAATAACACAGAAACCCAAAAATGAACAGGCAAAGAGGGTAGAAAAAGAGCCCATCCCTATAATTCAAAACTTATCTGATTATGATGAGTGGGTTGACCAGGATGACCCAACTACACCAGAAGAACAAGATTCTTACCAATGTAACCCTCTTGATCAAGATGTAAACCCTACTGATCAAAATGTAAACCCTAGAGTCACTGACCAGCTAGCTGAGGCACTGACAGAATTAGCAAAAGTCAGGGAGGAGTTGGCAGCATTAAAAATTGAAGCAAGGATCCAAAGAAGCCAACCAGCTTCACTAGCACCCCCATTGTTTGTACATAAGAAGACCTAGATTTATAAGATGCAACACGTAGGAGAACTGAAGCTCGCAGAACAACAAAATTTAGCACTAAAGGAGAAATTGGGCTAAGCTCAGATAGAATTATCTTAGAAAGACCAGAGAATCCAACAATTGGAGGATACATTGACTGTCACTGCTAAAATCTATGATGGAATACTGCAACTCAGACCAGCATCCAAAATCTATACGGTCTACTTAAAGTAAAAGTAGGGAAAGTTCCAGCTGCATAGGTTAAAGCAAGGCCTGCCTCTAGAATTGAATACTCCAAGGGAATTCATGGACACTTCTTTGAGCTGCACAGAGTTGGAGAAAGATCAATTGTGCGAGTTTTTCTTGCATAACTTCGTGGTACCGAGCTCACCTAACTGGTCATGTAATCCCTACATAGGCGACTTCCAGCTAAGAGCATTATGCTCTTGGATGAACCATGAGGTAGAGACAGCACAAGGTACTCATCTCTATCTTGTAGAGGAGTGGCAAAATCCGTTATGGATTAGGGCTGAGGCTTCTCATCCTGAAAAAGTGATTCAGGACCACCAAACTATCACCACATATGAGGAGTTAATTCCTATCTTGCATGAAAAACAACAAGAGGCAGTAATGCATTTTGATCTCACCCTTCAATGCACATATGAAGCAGTACAGGAGTCCATCAGTGAGAGGAGGGCAATAATTGCAGAAGATTTGCAGAAGAAGGAGCCTCACTCCCCCCTCAAGTTTGAAACAACACTCACTAAGGCCAATTTATACAGGGAATATTTGATCAAACACCAACTCAGATGGATAGGCATGAAGATCAGTCCACCATTCTTTCTCCCATTAACTATCAAAGCACAGATGGACGAGGAGGAAGAGAAAAGAACATGGGCCAGAGATGACTGGACCCAGGGCTATCATAAGTAGGGAGGGGCTCCCTCGATCGTTGCTTGGGACATCGGAGAAGCTATCTATGAACAAAATGTGTCACCCAAGGATGGGTGAATCCTTCAGTTTGGGGGAGATCATGAGCCCCAAATTAGGTACTCTATAAGCCTTTTTATGCCACACAAGCACAATAATGGATAAGGAAAATGCCTCTGTTTGTGGGGTATAATGCGTTTGTTTTGATTATTTAATAAAGTAGTTTAGAGGTTATTATTTTATGCTTAAAAGCATTTTCTATGAGATAATTATATGGAAATAAATATGTATGAGCAGACATAGGTAATCTAAGAGACAACAAGCAAATACAGCTCGAGGACTGAAAGACCATAAGTGGCTCAACGCTCTTTTTCCGGATTTGTAGAAGAAAACTCATGTTCAGCAGGATCGGCATTTAAAGCATAGAGTTAGGTTGTGATTCAGAATAGTTATATATATGGGTCTCTTGGGTATCGAGAGGTTCCTATTGGCATTTTTGTAGAACTTATATTTAGCATATGTTATTTGAGACAGTTCTGTTTTAAGACTTTTTCTTAACATGAAGTTACGATTTTAATGGAAGAAGTGATGTTATTTCAAGCTTTGCGTTTATAAGTCTTTTTCCACTCCTAAAATATGGGTTGGAGAGGGCCCCTCCAACACGTAGGTCATGAGCTTCATTTTTTTTACTTCAGGTATTTCTCATATGTCCTATTAATTGATTTAATCATCATCGTATATGAAGTACTTGACAATGGTTTGAATAACATAGTTTTATCTCAATTCAACGATCATTTTAGTTCAAGACTTTTTCTTTGTAGTTCTTCAATATTGATTCCATATTTCTGGAATGCGCATTCCATAGTCCTGTACATGCATTCGGCGCAAGCACATTTTACCCCTGTTTTCTAGCATTTTATATTAATTCTAAACAATGATTCGGATCTACAAATTCATGCATATTTCCTTTATCTAAGTTCGATCACATAGAAGTTAATGGTTTCAGTTGTTTGATTTGAATAGGGTAACGATCATCCCTTTCGGTATTAGATTTGAATAGATAAAAGTTTGACTAGTTTTCAATATTCAATTCTTAAATTAAAATTCCAGCTTTCAGTATTTTATTTCTAGACTAAGTTTACCAAGCTTTCAGTATTTACTTCTTAGGCTAGATTTATAGTTTTCCAGCATTTAATTCTTAGGTTCATAGATTTACAATCCTGTTATAGCTTACTTCCTTTCCCTTTTTAAAGAAACCTTTTAGATACATTCCAACACCCTCAAACCACGAAGACTATCCTATAGAGCACATACAGTGCTTAGCACCTCTTAAGTTTGTATGCTCCCTGGTCGATAATTAAAGTATACTTCCAGTTTAGCTACCCTAATTACGTATCCATTCCTGGAGTCCACCAACTACATAATCCAAAAAATGTTGTCAGCTTCTAGGATAGGTGATCATAGTTCTCAGTGGTACAAGTTTGTTGGTTTTGGGAATTCTTTAAGTTCATATATTTCAATTCTCATGTTGATTCCTTGAGTAGACTTTAGTATGAAAGATTTAGACATATAAAGTATAAGTATTTGTAGCACTTATGAACACAATATTTGGTGCTTGGTCTTCCTAATATCTCTTGCAATGATGGAGTTTCTGAAGGTTGTGTTTTTGGCAAATAACATCATGATCCATTTTTAAAGGTAAGACTTTGTGTGCTACCAAACCTCTTGAGTTGTTACACAGTGATCTCATGTCATTCCCAACTCCTACATTTTTAGGGGATAAGTATGCGCTCATATTTATTGATGACTTCTCACATTGCTAATTGGTGTACCTTCTTAAGTATGAGAGTGATGTCTTGGTTGTTTTTAATCCCTTCAAATCTTTTGTTTTGAAGTAGTCCTCTCTTTCTACCAAGAAAATCTGCACAAATAATGAGGTGAAGTATGTCAATTAGGAATTTAAACATTTTAAAAGAGAACACGGAATTTAGCGTTAACATTCTATTACCTATGAAGGAAGAACTCATACCTATGAATATAAATGTTTAAGGCATGTAGTTGCATAAATCTAATGTAGTAGACTGAGATTAAATGTCTACGTACAAAACTAAGAATGGGAAAAGGAGAGAAGTTAGGATGAAAGTTTCATAGAATAAAGTTGAGATATTCATGGTGATAGTTATACATATGGTTGAAATAAATATATGATTAATAGATAGATTTTATGCTTACCTATTATTATATAAAGGGATATAATGTATAATAGAAACAAACACATAAATGAAATGATTGAATGAAATATATGATTATGATATAGATTTTATGATAACCTATTATTATATAAAGGGATCTAATGCATAATAGAAACAAACACATAAATGAAATTTCCCTTCGGGGGTTTCTTGAGTGTAAACTATTAGTGTCCTTTAATTATGTGTTTGAAAATTTGTATGTTCCACATCATAAATTCCCCACACCCTACACCCCTTAGAAAAATGGTGCCATTGAAAAAAGATGGACAATTGCATGATTCAATCCAAAAACTTGGCACCTTCTTTTTTAGTTGAAGTGAATTGTAAAAATTACAATTAGAATCACATGCCTCATAAGGCAATGACAAATATGAATCTAGAGGAAGCTTAGGCACTTGTTAAGCTCAATATTTATTCTTTTAGAGTATTTTGTACACAAGTGTCAGCTTTAATCTTAGATGAAAAACATAAATATAGGGTGAAAAAGAGATAACCATTGATTTTTGTTAGTTACTACCAATATATGAAGGCACACATGTTATTAGATCTTGTTTCTAAAAGTGTGTTGTTTGGAAGGGTTGTCCATTTTTATGAGTAGTCCTACTTCTTCCATCGATTATGTTTTAGAAGATTCCCTAGATCACCCTAAAATTTCTATAGAAGAAGAAGACACTAAAAATTTCATTGCAAATCAAATTATTGGAGATTAAAATTGTCTCAAAGTAGTAATTCAATGAGAATAAAATATGACATTGGCCCCAAAAGAAAATGTGTAGATTGATGTAAAAAAACTTGATCAAGGGAAAATTTTGAAGAGGATCCTTCACGAATGAAAAAAGTATAATAGATATGGCTATGAGCCAATTTTTTTCAATTATTTTTCCATTGACCCTCACCATACTCTTTGGAGACAACTAGTGTCTTTCTTTTGAGTCACATTATTTCTACTAATCCACAACAATTTTATGATGTTGATATAACATAATGAGATGCTACTATGACAAACAAGCATTCTTTCTTATTGAAAAATCATACACTTGATCTCATTCCTCTTCCTAAGTGATGAAATTCAGTTCCTATAAATGGGTCTACAAAACCAAATATGCAATAGATGGATTTGTTTCCAAGCATAAGGTATGTTTTGTGGCCAAGGTATTTTCATACATTGAAATTATTGAATATACCAAGACCTTTGCACTCATTTCCAAGGTTGATTTCTCACACCTAGTTCTTTCTTTGGTTTCCTCCCAAGGATGGTCAATTTATTAGATGTATGTGAAGAGTGCTTTTCTACATGCTGATTTGCATGAGGAAATCTTCATTGGGAAACCTTTTGGTTTTGTGTAGGATCCTACACTTGTGTTTAGGATTTGGAATTCATTATATGGTCTCAAAAATGCTCATTGAGATTGGTATGCAAAGATGGACTTTTTATCAATTTCATGTTTCAACCATTGTCATTTTCATCCTACAGTTTACACTAAGATGCAAATAAGTGCACTCTTGATTCTAGTTATGTATGTGTATGATTTAATTTCCACAATTATAGATTCATCCATGATTTAGAGTGTTCGAAATGAATTGATGGAACAATTTGATATGACAAACCTTGGTCCTTTGCATTATTTTCTTGGTGTTACACCTAAAATATTCCCATCATGAGATTCAGTGTATACACCCCCGGGGTTACCTTGATTGAGTGATTGACCTAGAAGGATTTGTACTCATTTGTACTAAGTTTTCTTCATAGGTTTCACTCATGAAACATGTGACGTCGTAGCTTGCTCTATTTGTGATGCACCTGCAACAATTAATTAATAAGAATATGCGAAATAGCAGAAATGACAGAACTCAGAATCACTTTTATATTGATCACAGGCCACTTCGAGGGGGCAACCTCCTATGAGCAAGCTCAATACAAATAACTTCATGGTGCCTTCATAGGTCTCAACACACACTTATATACCAAGTCTAGGTGCCAATACTATGGGTCAAAACCCTGGGCCACTACAAACTATGGATCAACAATACTACGGGCGACTTACAAAGCATATGTGCCAAAAACAATAACATAAACTATTGATCAAAATATATTACAGGACGACTTACAAAGCATATGCGTCCAACAACAATATACTAACAAAGTAAAGACATGGGTTCCTAAAATCCCCTCCCCCTTTAAAAAAAAGCTTTGTCCTCAAAGCTTTAGATGTGGAAATTGTTGTTGAATCCGAAGGAGTGATTCCCATGTAGCATCCTCTGGTTGCATGCCGTGCCACTGAATTAAGACCTCTGTGATAGAGCGAGAGCGAAGCTGACGAGTGTGCCGATTGAGGATGGCCTCCGGCTCCAAAAGGATGGATCCTTCATTATCCAGTTCGGGTAAAATCATTTTTCCACTGATGTTGGTGCCAAGAACTTTCTTCGGACAAGAGACATGAAAGACTGGATGAATGCGGGAAGAAGGAGGAAGTTCCAATTTATAAGCAACGGACCCAATCTTCTGAAGAATCCGATATGTCCCATAGAACTTTGGAGCGAAATTATGATGCCCTTTGAGTTTCAGGGAGGACTGCTTGTATGGCTGGAGATGAAGAAAAACCATATCGCTGACTTGAAAAGTGCACTCAGAACGGTGCTGATCAGCTTGTTGATTCATGCGATTTCTTGCCATGTGAAGATTGTCCCACAAAATGCGAAGAATCTGATCGCGGTTTCGAAGGACCGTGTGAACTTCCTGAACTGGTGAACTAGTGGGGGTGTATGGAAGAAGAACTGGAGGTGCCTAACCATAGACTACTTCATATGGGGTCATTTTAGAGGCAGTGTGGTAAGAGGTATTGTACCACCATTGAACGAGAGGGAGCCACTTTGCCCACTAATGTTGTTGTTCAGAGGTGAAGCAATGAAGATAAGTTTCCAAGCATTTATTGATAATTTCAGTCTGACCATCTACAAACTATGGATCAACAATACTATGGGCGACTTACAAAGCATATGCGCCAACAACAATAACATAAACTATTGATCAACAAATACTATGGGATGACTTACAAAGCATATGCGTCCAACAACAATATACTAACAAAGTAAAGACATGGGTTCCTAACATCCCCTCCCCCTTAAAAAAAGCTTTGTCCTCAAAGCTTTAGATGTGGAAATTGTTGTTGAATCTGAAGGAGTGGTTCCCATGTAGCATCCTCTAGTTGCATGCCATGCCACTGAATTAAGACCTCTGTGATAGAGCAAGAGCGAAGCTGACGAGTGCGCCGATTGAGGATGGCCTCCGGCTCCAAAAGGATGGATCCTTCATTATCCAGTTCGGGTAAAATCGTTTGTCCACTGATGTTGGTGCCAAGAACTTTCTTCAGACAAGACACATGAAAGACTGGATGAATGCGGGAAGAAGGAGGAAGTTCCAATTTATAAGCAACGGACCCAATCTTCTGAAGAATCCGATGTAGCCCATAGAACTTTGGAGCGAGCTTATGATGCCCTTTGATTTTCAAGGAGGATTGCTTGTACGGCTGGAGATGAAGAAAAACCATATTGCCGACTTGAAAAGTGCACTCAGAATGGTGCTGATCAGCTTGTTGCTTCATGCGATTTCTTGCCATGTGAAGATTGTCCCGTAAAATGCGAAGAATCTGATCGCGGTTTCGAAGGACCGTTTCAACTTCCTGAATTGGTGAACTTGTGGGGGTGTATGGAAGAAGAACTAGAGGTGTCTGACCATAGATTGCTTCATATGGGTTCATTTTAGAGGTAGTGTGGTAAGAGGTATTGTACCACCATTTAGCGAGAGGGAGCCACTTTTCCCACTAATGTTGTTGTTCAGAGGTGAAGCAATGAAGATAAGTTTCCAATCATTTATTGATAATTTCAGTTTGACCATCTGTTTGTGGGTGATACCCTGAACTCATCTTCAGTTTGGTGCCAGTGTGGCAAAATAGTTATGTCAAAAATTGACTGGTGAAAGTCGCATCACGATCTGAGACAATGGAAGAAGGGATGCCATGAAGAGGAAAGATCTGGACCAGGAAAATTTGAGCGACTGAAAAGGCTGTATAGGGATGGCTGAGAGCACAAAAATGACTATATTTGGAGAGGTGATCAACAACAATGAGAATCACTGTCTTCCCGCCATATTTAGGGAGCCCTTCAATGAAATCCATAGAAATATCTATCCAAATCCATGTAGGTATGGGCAAGGGTTCGAGCAATCCTGGAATGAGTGTTGGTCAAGCGTTGGATGATTTGAGATAAGGAAGATTAATTGACATAACCCTGTTGAACAGATTGCAACCAATTTGGAACCGACATAGAAATAGTTGAAAGAGAACCTTGGGCATCAAATGTGCGAGAAAGAGCATCTGCCACAATAATGTCTTTACCCTTCTTGTAAGTGATCTCATAGTCATAACCCATGAGTTTGCTAACCCATTTATGTTTTGTCGGGGAGGAGACACGCTGGTCCAAGAAGTATTTCAGACTTTGGTGATCAGTCTTGATGCAGAAATGATTCCCTAATAGGTATGGGCGCCAGTTCTATACTGCATGCAAAATAGCCATCATCTCCTTCTCATAGGTAGAGGCAACTAAATTCTTACCTGAAAGGGCTTTGCTGGTGAACGCAATGGGGTGTTCATCTTGAAGGAGAACAGCACCAAGTCCATTGCCGCAAGCATCACTCTCAATAGTGAAGGGCTTGGAAAAATCGGGCATAGCTAGAACAACTATAGTACACATAGCTTGTTTTAGTTTGTCAAATGCACACTGAGCAGCATGTGTCCATGTAAAAGCATCCTTTTTCAATAGAGCAGTTAATGGTGCTGCAATCTTCCCATAATCCTTGACAAACTTGCGGTAGTAGCCAGTCAACCCCAAAAAACCACGAAGGCTCTTGAGTGTCTGAGGATGCGGCCAATTGTTCATGCCATCGATGTTGGCAGGATCCACGTGAACCGCTTTTGCTGAGATAATATGCCCAAGATACTCAACTTCCTTCTGTCGAAAAACACATTTAGACTGCTTGGCATGGAGATGATGGTCAGAGAAAAGTTACATGACAAGATCCAGATGCTAGAGATGTTCATCCCATGTTTTACTGTAGATAATGATATCATCAAAGAATACCAGAATGAATTTCCGCAAGTAGGGTCGAAATATTTTATTCATTAAGGCTTGGAATGTGGAAGGAGCATTAGTGAGGCCAAAGGGCATGACCAAAAGCTCATAATGGCCATCATGTGTGCGGAAAGCTGTTCTCGGGATATCATCCCCATGAACCCGAATTTGATGATACGCAAAACGAAGATCCAACTTGGAGAAAAAGTGAGCCCCATGAAGCTCATCAAGAATATCATCAACAACAGGAATTGGAAACTTATCCTTGATGGTGAGGTGATTAAGTGCTTGGAAGTCAATGCAGAGGCGCCATGACCCATATTTTTTGCGGACAAGAATAACTGAAGAAGAAAAGGAACTAGTGCTTGGGCGAATAATACCTTGCTTCAATAAGTCCCGAACGAGCATTTCAATCTCCATTTTTTGGTGAAATTGGTAGCGATAGGGCATGATGTTGGGAGGAACGCTGCCAGGAAGGAGCTGAATACGATGGTCTTCTGGCCTGGAAGGTGGCAATCCCATTGGTTCAGCAAAGACACCTGTATATCGATCCAGAATTTGTTGTAGATCCAAAGGAGTAGTGGAGACCGCTGATGGTTGCATCTGAATGGAATGGAGATGAGCGATGACACCATGTGAATTCTTCTTGAGGAGTTTTTCCATGCGATGTGAACTGATGATGCTGAGAGAACCTGGTTGTAATCCTGTCAATGTGTGTTTTTGTCCATTGAGGGAAAACTGCATCCAAAGTTCATCAAAATCCCATAAGATAGGGCCAAGTGTGCGTAGCCATTGAGCGCCCAAAACCACATCACATCCACCTAAGGTCAAGGAAAACCTGTCATAGCGCAAGGTATAATATCCCATAGGGATACGCACATTTCGACACTTCCCTTTGCAAGGTAAGGTGCCCCCATTGGCAACCATGACTTCAAAGTTGGAGCAAGGATGGATAAAACAATCAACTTGTTTGGCGATCCGAGGATCAATGAAATTATGAGTGCTACTAGAATCAATGAGTATTGTAAGAGGAAGCTTCTTGAAGTAACCCCGGACCCACATTTTCTGGGGGGTGGTGATTCCAGCTAAAGCGTGGAGAGATATCTCTGGCTGGTCATCCTGAGATGGAGGGTCAATAGGCAATTCCCGAATGTCGACCGGAGCATCCAATGTTTCTGGATCTTCGTCACCAATTTCAGAGGCAGGTGGAGAATCCACATCCAAGAGATAGAGCTTTTGCTGAACACATCTATGTCCCCGAGTGAATTTATCATCACAATTATAGCAAAGCCCCTTTTCTATGCATGCTTGCATCTCTATTTCAGACAAACGCTTGATAGGAGTTGGTCGAGGAGCCTGTGGTATAGGTGGTCATTGAGAACCCATATTTCAGAAGGGAACAAAAGTGGGTTTGGAGCGTTGTTGGACGGAAATCTTGTCTTCTGCCAACTTAGCCAACCCTAGGGCTTCCATCATTGTGTTGGGACAGAACATTTTGACCTCAAAGCGGATGGCATCCTTTATACCACTGATAAAACAACTCTAGTAAAAGCCATCAGACAATCCTTCGGTGTGGTTGGCTAGATTCTCAAATTCGGTTTGATACTCTCTCACAGTGCGAATTTGGTGAAGTTTAGTGAGGGCTCCTGTGAAGTCATCAAAAGCACTAGGACCAAATCGTTGCAAAAGGAGCTGGCAAAAGTCTGGCCATTTTGGCTCGGCATGAGCCTTGATGTACCAACGGTACCATTGAAGAGCTTCCTGTTCCAAATGAAAGGATTCCAGTGGAACTTTGTTGACATCAAAAGTATTATGCAGACTGAAATATTGTTCTGCATGATAGATCCATCCAGTTGGATCGGTACCATTGAAGCGAGGAAAATCAAGCTTCGGACCACGGAAATAGCTGGAAGAAGAGAACCCATTGTCTGATGAAGACTCGGACTGCCGTTTGTTGTTCATAGCTGAATGTTCAAGATGGAGGTCGAGAAATTTTTCATCCAAGTCCTGGAGTTTGGCTTGGATGGCTGCAAGTGCGTCCTCCATGGTTTTTGCTCCTGCATGGGTGACAACCATAACCAGCAGTGTTTTTTCTTTTTTTTTTTTTAGACTGGAGCGGCTACAGCTCAAAAGGGGTCTCAAACGGCGCCGAATGGATTGAAAATAGCTGGATCTAGAACAGCTTGCAAAATGGATCTGAATGACTGGATCTAAAACAGCGCAGCAACGATCAACAACAGTTCAGCTGAAAATAGATATGGACCCTAGGTATGTGCGGCTTCCTAACAGTTCAAGGGTTTCACTCGGCAACCAATGCTATCTGACGGCTTGCGTATTGGGGTAGTACCCCTCACTCCACGGCTCAGGTAAAACTGATAACCGCTTTGCCACAAATGACAGCTCTTGGTTTACCTCACGGGTGGGAACTAGTCAATCAGGTAGGGGTCGTTTCCCTTTTCGCTGGCAGGTCCTCTCAATGGGCCAACTACTTCGAGGTTCCTGTGGTACTCCTCACAATGAGTTTTAGGGCTTATGCCCAAGTAGTTCCCACAGTTAAGCAGATAGGGATTATTCCCAAATCCGAACCTGCAACAGATGCGAAAAACGATTTTGGTAGAAATTTCACCCAGCAAGCCTAAGAAAGTGCTCTGATACCAGATGTTACGAACCGTTACACCAAAACCTCGAGATGTTAGTGAAGGTCATCCATTAGGATCTTAACATCCCACCATGCTCCGCAGTCCACTTTTGTTCCCTTCCGAAATATGGGTTCTCAACAACCACCTATACTGCAAGCTCCTCGACCAACTCCTATCAAGCGTTTGTCTGAAAAAGAGATGCAAGCACATAGAGAAAAGGGGCTTTGCTATAAAATCCATAAAATCCATAGAAATATCTGTCCAAATCTGTGTAGGTATAGGAAAGGGTTCGAGCAAGCCTGGGAGGAGTGTTGTTTCACCCTTATTGCGCTGGCAGGTATCACATTCGGCCACCATCTGTTGAATTGTCCTTTTCATGCCCTGCCAAAAGAAGTTACGCCGTGCCCGTTCATACGTTTTGAGGAACCCAGAGTGCCCCGCCGATGGAGAAGCATGGAGTTCATAGAAGACAGCATGTTGAAGATCTGTGCTCTGGGGAAGCACTAGACGATCCTTGTATCTCAGAGAAGCACCATCCCAAGAGTAATGTGGTATAGCAGAAGGGTTGTTGGTCAAGCGTTGGATGATTTGAGATAAGGATGAGTCATTGACATAACCCTGTTGAACAGATTGCAACCAATTTGGAACAGGCATAGAAATAGCTGAAAGAGAACCTTGGGCATCAAATGTGCGAGAAAGAGCATCTGCCACAATATTGTCTTTACCCTTCTTGTAAGTGATCTCATAGTCATAACCCATGAGTTTGATAACCCATTTCTGTTGTGCCGGGGAGGAGAGACGTTGTTCCAGGAAATATTTCAGACTCTAGTGATCAGTCTTGATGCAGAAATGATTCCCTAATAGGTATGGGTGTCACTTCTGTATTGCATGCAAAATAGCCATCATTTCCTTCTCATAGGTAGAGGCAGTTAAATTCTTACCTGAAAGGGCTTTGCTGGTGAATGCAATGGGGTGTTCATCTTGAAAGAGAACAACACCAAGTCCATTGCCGCAAGCATCACTCTCAATAGTGAAGGGCTTGGAAAAATAGGGCATAGCTAGAACAGGTGTAGTACACATAGCTTGTTTTAGTTTGTCAAATGCACACTGAGCAGCATGTGTCCATGTAAAAGCATCCTTTTTCAATAGAGCAGTTAATGGAGCTGCAATCTTCCCATAATCCTTGACAAACTTGCGGTAGTAGCCAGTCAACCCCAAAAAACCACAAAGGCTCTTGAGTTTATGAGGATGCGGCCAATTGTTCATGGCATCGATTTTGGCAGGATCCACGTGAACCCCTTGTGCTAAGATAATGTGCCTGAGATACTCAACTTCCTTCTATCCAAAAACACATTTAGACTGCTTGGCATGGAGATGATGGTTAGAGAAAAGTTGCATGACAAGATCTAGATGCTGGAGATGTTCATCCCATGTTTTACTGTAGATGAGGATATCATCAAAGAATACCAGAATGAATTTCCGCAAGTAGGGAAGAAATATTTTATTCATTAAGGCCCGGAATGTGGAAGGAGCATTAGTGAGGCCAAAGGGCATGACCAAAAACTCATAATGGCCATCATGTGTGCGGAAAGTTGTTTTAGGGATATCATCCTCATGAACTTGAATTTGATGATACGCAGAACGAAGATCCAACTTGGAGAAAAGGTGAGCGCCATGAAGCTCATCAACAACAGTAATTGGAAACTTATCCTTGATGGTGAGGTGATTAAGTGCTCAAAAGTCAATGCAGAGGCACCATGACCCATCTTTTTTGCGGACAAGAATAACTGGAGAAGAAAAGGAACTAGTGCTCGGGCAAATAATACCTTGCTTCAATAAGTCCTGAACGAGCATTTCAATCTACATTTTTTGGTGAAATGCGTAGCAATAGGGCCTGATGTTGGGAGGAACGCTACCAGGAAGGAGCTGAATATGATGGTCTTTTGGCCTGGAAGGTGGCAATCGCACTGGTTCAGCAAAGACACTTGTATATCGATCCGAAATTTGTTCTAGATCCAAAGGAGTAGTGGAGACCGCTGATGGTTGCATCTAAATGGAATGGAGCTGAGCGATGACACCATGTGAATTATTCTTGAGGAGTTTTTCCATGTGATGTGAACTGATGATGCTGAGAGAACCTGGTTGTAATCCTGTCAATGTGTGTTTTTGTCCATTAAGGGAAAACTGCATCCAAAGTTTAGCAAAATCGCATAAGATAGGGCCAAGTGTGCATAGCCATTGAGCGCCCAAAACCACATCACATCCGCCTAAGGTCAAGGCAAACATGTCAGAGCACAAGGTATAATATCCCATAGAGATACACACATTTAGACACTTCCCTTTGCAAGGTAAGGTGCCCCTATTGGCAACCATGACTTCAAAGTTGGAGCAAGGATGGAAAAAAAAATCAGCTTGTTTGGCAATCCGAGGGTCAATGAAATTATGAGTGCTACCAGAATCAATGAGTATTGTAAGAGGAAGCTTCTTGAAGTAACCACTGACACACATTGTCTGGGGGTGGTGATTCCAGCTAAAGCATGGAGAGATATCTCTGGCTAGTCATCCTGAGACGGAGGGTCAATAGGCGGTTCCTGAATGTTGACCGGGGCAACCAGTGTTTCTGGATCTTCATCACCAATTTCAGAGGCAGGCAAAGAATCCACATCCAAGAGATAGAGCTTTTGCTGAACACATCTATGTCCCTGAGTGAATTTCTCATCACAATTATAGCAACGCCCCTTTTCTCTATGTGGTTGCATCTTTGTTTCAGGCAAATGATTGATAGGAGTTGGTGGAGGAGCCTACAGTATAGGTGGTCGTTGAGAACCCATATTTCGGAAGGGAAAAAAAGTGGGATTGGAGCCTTGTTGGGCTACAATCTTGTCTTCTGCCAATTTATTCAACCCTAGGGCTTCCATCATTGTGTTGGGACAGAACATTTTGACCTCAGAGCGGATGGCATCCTTTAGACCACTGATAAAACAACTCCGGTAAAAGTCATCAGACAATCCTGCGGTGTGGTTGGCTAGTTTCTCAAATTCGGTTTGATACTCTCTCACAGTGCCAATTTGGCGAAGTTTAGTGAGGGCTCCTGTGAAGTCATCAAAAGCACTAGTACCAAATCGTTGCAAAAGGAGATGGATACAACTCGGAAGGGATCTGAAATGGCGCCGAATGGATTTAAAATGGTTGAATCTGGAACGGCTTGCAAAATGGATCCGAATGACTGGATCTAAAACGACACAGCAATGATCGACAACAATTCAGCTAAAAATAGATATGGACCCTAGGTATGTGCGGCTTCCTAACAGTTCAGGGGTTTCACACGGCCACCAATGTTGTCTGACGACTTGCGTATTGGGGTGGTACCCCTCACTCCATGGCTCAGCTAAAACTGATAACCGCTTTGCCACAAACGACAGCTCTTGGTTTACCTCACGAGTGGGAACTAGTCAATCAGGTAGGGGTCATTTCCCTTTTCGTTGGCAGGTCCTCTCAATGGGCCAGCTACTTCGAGGTTCCTGTGGTGCTCCTCACAATGATTTTTAGGGCTTATGCCCAAGTACTTCCCACAGTTAAGCGGATAGGGATTATTTCCAAATCTGAACCTGCAACAGATGGAAAAAAAAAAATTTGGCATAAATTTCACCCAGTGAGCCCAAGAAAGTGCTCTAATACCAGATGTGATGCACCTACAACAATTAATTAATAAGAATATGTGAAATAGCAGAATTGACAGAACTCAGAATCACTTTTATATTGATCACAGGCCACTTCGAGGGGGAAACCTCTTATGAGCAAGCTCAATACAAATAACTTCATGGTGCCTTCATAGGTCTCAACACACACTTATATACTAAGTCTAGGTGCCAATACTATGGGTCAAAACCATGGGCCACTACAAACTATGGATCAACAATACTACCGGCGACTTACAAAGCATATGCACCAACAAGATTAACATAAACTATTGATCAACAAATACTACGGGATGACTTACAAAGCATATGCGTCCAACAACAATACACTAACAAAGTAAAGACATGGGTTCCTAACACTATTGCAAGGTGCATCGATGTCAGTTAATAGACAAAAATAGCCCTTTGAGCCCTTTCTCGAAGCTTGTTGACTTGCGACCCTATCCCTGACCTCTTGGGAGAGCTGGCACTCGATTCTTAACACCTTGGAAGGATTCCTTAAGCCTCTCCTATCATATCTCAACCTATCCTATCCATACCCTATCCACTTAGTCCTATTTAAATGAAGCTCACTCCCATTCTAAGGGAGGAAGTCTATGGTACTCTTATGCTGGTGAAATCAAGCTCAATAGACCTAACACTCTAGCTTGAGGGACATCCACTTCTCTCTAGGAGCTTTGGCATGGCTTGTCGGAAGGAGCTTGCAGCGTTAAGGAAATGGTTGTAATCCTCTTTTCTGTTGTACTTCTCCACTCTTCAATACAGTTAATATAATTGCTTTCCATAAATGTTGTTTCCATGATGATGTTTAGAGCTTTCCTCCTTAACTGTTAGCTTAGATCTATCATATGAGATACATGCTTTCACTTCTCGTGGTCTGTTACATGTTCAACAGGGTTTAGCTACTTGAGATCTGGCAGCGCTGGAGCATTGGATCAACGAAGGAGAAAGGGATCTACAAATCTAAGGTAAACGATCTACTCTTATATTTGTATTTCTATACGATCTAGGAAAATATTTTATGTTCTGTCTTATTTGTTCTAGACTTACATTAAGCTAGGGAGATCAAGCCTTGAGTCCGCTCTCAGTAGATTGTCCGTGAAACACTTGGTCTGTAGGCCCTTCAATATTGTTAAAGGATACAAAGATTTTAGTAGAAGTATACACTTTATTTAATTTAGTGCTTTGTCATGGCTTATTGCAAGCATTCTCCCATTTCATTTTAGGTAGGTGTTACGCTTTTTGTTGATTTATCTATGCCATGCCTTAATCCATCATTGTAGAGGAAGTTAGTTGGAAGGCTCATCTATTTGACTCATACACACCTTGAAATTTTCTTTGCAGTTGGGATTGTCTCTTGGTTCTCTCAAGGTATCCATGACGGTCACTAGAAGGAAACTAAGTGTATTTTGAGGTACACTAAATGTACTTCCAATTTTGCATCCAATACACCTACAATGCTTCTTAGCTTGAGGGTTTCACTGGTTCATATTAGGTTGGTTTAGTTGATTATCATAAGTATACATATAGTTTTGTATATCTCCTTGGCTATGCTATTATTGTCTACTCTTGAAAGAATTAATCGAAAAATGCATTATCATCTACAAAAGTTGAGTATCATGTTGTAGTTATTGCTAATTAAGAGGTTCGCTAGCTTAAACAACTAATGATAGTATTTGGAATTCAATAGGATCATCCGACTACTTTTTTGTCGTAATAAATAGATTTTCATACAATTTCAGGAAACCTAGTGGAGAATCAACATACATAACACATTAATATACACATGTACTTCATTCAACAATTCATACATTAGGATATTCATCTTGGAATATTTTCCCACTAAAGACCAAACTGTCAACATTTTCACAAAAAAAATTGGCATCACCTTATTTTCTTTAATTATGATTGATGCTTCATGTGAACGAAGTTATTCCTAGGGGGTCCTCTTAAGTCCTTCTTCATTTACATGTTTTTAATGCTAGTTTTATCTCTTTTGGATGTGATGAGCTTTTTTCCTATGAGCTTTTCTATTTTTATTTTCTTATGAGAGTTTGTATTTTGGTACCTTAACATGTGACATGTCTCATTCTTAAGACTCATTTTTATTTATTTTTTGTTTCATCCTTACATTTCTCTTAAGAAGGGGTGTTGTTAGACAATTCTAAGCCAACTATTGACTGTTGTAAGCTTACATAGATCAGTCAATATCCACCTACTTGGTATAGTTCTAAACTATAGATGACTATTCCTATTAAATGAGGGATCTCTTCCCATTTGTTATAAATAGGGAGAGTTCTCTTGTATTTAAATATAGTACATCTAATATATCAAAGCTTTTTTCACTTGTAAACTATTTTTTGTTATTGCAAAGGATTCTTACACTTGATTTCCTTCAACATCTACAATTTTTTCTTTTGATATATGTAAAAGTTTTTTCATCATTAGAAATGTTATATCACTTGTAAAATGTTATTTGTTATTGCAAAGGATTCCTACACTTGATTTCCTTTTCTCAACATCAACAATTTTTCTTTTGATATATGTAAAAGTTTTTTCATAGTTAGAAATGTTATAACATGCATATAAACTTTTTCTAATGGTACAGATACACATGTACTTTTAAAACTCAACTCAATTCATTATGTTAATGAAAAGAACTTTAAATATAAGAAAATAACAATTTTAACTTAGTATCTTACCTTAACTAAAAAATTATATGGATTTTTGTATGGATATAAAATGAAAAGTGCTAACATCAATTTTTTCATGGACAGGTAGTTGTGGAACGAAATTTATACCCCACCTAAGTATGAATCTTATATATGACTTTGATAGGAATATTATTTGGATTTTTTTTTGTTTTGTAACCTAATATACAAAATCGACATACAAACTTCAAACATCACACAACACAATTGTAGGATAAGCTAAGCTTTTTTATGATAAACAGAACTTTGACGTAACGGGGCTGGTGCAAGGTAATGATACTGACTTATGACACATTAGTTGCAATGGCATGCTTGAAAAACAAAAATCTTATCATTAAAATGAATTATTAGAGATACCTACTAAAAGTTTTGGAATCAAGTGTAAAAAGATGAAACGTAGAAAATTGGATCACCTTCCGGAATACTTAACTTTTATTTATGGAAAACTGGCATAACCACCCCAAAATGTCATCATTTTAAGATTGGTATGTTATTTTTTGTCTAAAACATAATGCATATGTTCGTGTTGGTCCGTCCTTTTGTTATGCAAATTGTCAAATTATGAGGAAAAAAATTGTATACGCGTAGGCAACAG
This sequence comes from Larix kaempferi, assembly GCA_027924585.1. NCBI lineage: Eukaryota > Viridiplantae > Streptophyta > Pinopsida > Pinales > Pinaceae > Larix > Larix kaempferi. Next base: position 5,289,575 of record BSBM01000459.1, on the reverse strand, counting down.
TTGGATCTTGTCCAGGGCTATTTTTCCAAAATTTTAAAATTTAATTTTATATATTTTTTTTAAATTACAGAAGTCAGTGAAGCCTTAAAATGACATGGTCGAGTGTTGGCCCACCATATCATGGTATGAACATAATCAATCAATTTTTTTTTTTTTAGCTTGTAGGTATTCTTGTACTCTTATGCGGGTTCTTTTCCGTTTTCGAAATATGTAAGCCAATCAAAAGTTATAGCCCAAATAAAGGACCTATGTTTTTTACAAATTTGACATGAGTGCAGTTAAAAATGAATTAAAAATAGAAAACAATAATAGATATATTCAAAAAATATAAAATTAGAATTAGCACACAGAGCTCGACAAGTGTGTGCAATTTCATCAGTAGTGCACAAGTGGAGCATATGCAGAACTAAGCGTGAAAAACATGAAGTTATAGAAATTGGTGTGTCCTTCCATAACTCAGACCAAGCCTTAAGGTTTGGAAATCTGAAGATAATACCAAACCCGTAAGGGAACCAAACAAAATTTGAATCCAAACACGCATGCACGCAAATGCGCCCATGTGTAGATGCACGCACATGTCACTGCACGCACACATAGAGGCGTGCATGCGTTTCTGTGCGTGCACAAGTTCTATTTTACACCTTGATTTTTATATCTCTCTCCCTAAACACCCCCTCCCTCTCTATTATCCCACCCCCCCCTTTCTTCCTATCCACCCAATCCCCTCCCCTCTCTTCCACTCTTCCCAATCCCTCCTCCCTCCCTCACCCCTCTCTTCTCTCCTTCACCACAAGGTTTAGGAGATATATTATTACACAAAATCACTAACTCACATTATCCTCATGTATGCATAAATATTCATCCTTCTAACCATAAATCCATGACCCCTCTATATCTATCCCCAAACCCTTGACCATTAGTCCCTAGACACTGCAATCCCTTGTCCCTAGTACAACTAACCATTATAACTCTTGGCCCACTATAATACTAAACTAGTATAGCCCCTAAAACTCCTAAATACTAACACATAATAATATATATCCCTTAATCCCTATAATCCTAACTACCTAATCCTAACCTTTAAAGTGTCTAGTAAAATAAAAATTAACCCCTAACCCTTATAACCTTTAATTCTCATCAACCCTAAACTCTATCATCAAACACCCAACCCTTAAAACCTAAAACCCATAGCCAGTTTAGAGAGATAATTAGAGAGAGAGACACCTGAACCTTGGTCCCTAAAGGAATATTCTATCCAGAAAGAGCTATGATGATTTCCTCCACTAACCACACATGACGGCTTAATGGTATCATTGTCATATGATTAAGGATGTCGATACCATGAATTGGTTTTGAGCAATATGTATGTGCATGATCAAGCCTTTGGGAATGACATTTTATGGAAGAATAACATTCCTTTGGCCATAAAGAAACCATTTAGACAGCTAAGGCGATGAAAAATGTTTAAAAGCACCAAACAAGACTTTATAGGGGTATCCATTGTGCTATGTATCCAATTCTTCGGGACTTAGGGCATTGGACATGGTCAAAGGAGGATACCTAAGTCTTGGGCCTTAAAGGAATCTTATATCCATCTAGGGCTAAGAAGGTTACCTACACCAACTACACATGGCCTTTTGAGGTATCATTGTCCTGTGATTGAGGATGAAAGTGCCATTATATGGTTTTGAACTTAGTATCTACATGTCGTAGGGCCTTGGAAATGGTTTTCTAGGGAAGAATACCATGCATTTGGCCCTAAACAAGCCATTGAGACATCCAAAGCCATGAGAAATTCCTCGAGGAACCATGCATTACCTCATAGGTATATATGTGGAAATATGTATCTATGTCTTAGGGCCTTAGGACCTTGGACATAGTCAAGGGAGGAGAGTTCATCCTATGGACCTGAATGAATCTTCTAGCCATCCAAGGATAATAATATTTCCGCCACCAACCATGCATGACATCTTGAGGGTATCATTACTCTATGGTTGAGGATATTAGTGCCATTCATTATTTTTAAGTAGTATGTACATGTCTCGGGGCCTTTATGATGATGCTCTAGGGAAGAATAATTTGAATTTATCATTAAAGAAAGCATTGAGGAATCTAGATCCATGAAAGATGCTTCAAAGAAAAACACATGACTTTTTCAATGGTATTCATGATGCTCTGTATTTATGTCTTGGGACCCTGGGGCCTTAGACATCCTTAGTGGAGGATACCAAAACCTTGGGCCCTAAGGAAGTTTTCTAGCCATCAAAGACTAAGAAGGTTTCCTCAACCAACAAAACATGGCTTCTTGAGTGTGCCAATGGCTTATGATTAGGGATGTTGGTGCAATCAGGTGGTTTGGAGAAATATGTATGTGTCTCAAGGACTTGGGAATGACATTTGAGGGAAAAATACCATGCATTTGGCCCTAAAGAAAACATTGATGCATCCAAATCCATGAAACATGTCTCAAAGCACTGTGTATGACTTTGCAGGGATCTCCATGATTTCATGGCACTATGTATCCAAGTCTTTGGAATTGGGGGTTTGGACATGGTCATGGGAGGAGACTTGAAGCTTGGGACTGAAAGGAATGTTACAAATCCATTTAGGGATAACAAGGTTTCCTCCACCAAGAACATATACCATTTTTAGGGTATCATTGGCCTATTGAGGATGACTGTGCGATTATGGTATCATTAGCATATGATTGTTTTTTTTAAACAAAAAAGATACATGCTAAACATGTATATATCAAGCGCTGAGAGGCATCCACTTTATTCAGGTCTTATTTTTTAATGAGTTTTTAGTTGGCTTTAAATTTTTGTTTTATGAGTGGATATGGATTTTTAATTTTTTTTTTAAATTGGTTTTCACTTTCTATTTTATGAGACGACATAAAAAATTTTAATTACTTTTTCTTTTGGGTACATAACGTGACATCGTTACACTACATTACATTACACATCTCCCCCATACTAAGTTGTAAGCACCTCACTACTCTAGGTGCAATAAACACATATGGCATTGCAAGCAGATAATTCACCTTCAAATGATCATATTTTCTTGAGAACTATGTATAGGTCTTGAGCCATAAACCAATGTAAAGGAATGAGACATTGAAATTAGGCCTAAAATATAACTTTTGAAGCTCAAGGGAAGCCAATCATCCCTTGAACTACCACACATGACCTCTATGTAGGATATTTGTCCTATGAGTGGTGATATATAACTATTAGAAGGTTATGAGCACTAAGGATGGGTCATGGGGAAATTGACATGTTCAAGATATGAGACTAATCCTTATGACCTAAAGCAATATTTTAGGAAACCTACTTTAAGAAAAAAACCTTGAACCACCACAGTCGATCCCCTCATAGTATAATTTTCCTATGGGTAATGATATGGGAATCTACGGCTAAAAACTTCACATTGAACCATCACATGGGATCTCTTGAGGGTATCCCTGGCCTCCAAGTGGAGAGATAGGCACCATTAGGAGTTTCTAAGCATCAAATTTGAATCGGTGTTGAGGTATTAAACATGTTCAATGGAGGAAGCGAAGAATTGGGACATAAATGCATATTCTAGGAATAAGGGTCCATGAATGATGCATCCAACTACCAAAGATGACTTTTTGAGGGTTTCCTTGGTATTCTAGTGACAATATGGGAACATTAGAAGTTTTTGAGCACTAGGTATGGGTCTTGCATCGCTAAACATGGTCGAGAGAGGAAACTTAGATCTTATTCCCTAAATAATGCTTGTAATCATCCATGGCCAAGAAGGATGAATAATGTAAATATTGTATGCATGTTATGTATGATTCCTAGCATGGAGCCCAAGGCCAATGCCCCACTAATGAATGTTGGGCCTTGAAGAGAAAAGTATTTGGTATTATGCTACCTATGTGCTAGTGAGCCATGGAAATTATAAATATACATTTGAATAAAAATTCCAACAACTAGCTATGCAATGCAACAAGAGATGAGCGCATGATTTTTACAAGGAATTGGGGGCAGGGGATATTCAAAACCTTGAGCCAATCAAGTCAAGCCAATTTCCAATGAGAGAACCCATGGAACCCCAACTATCTATGTTGACTTTTGTGCCCAATCATTAATTTATCCCAAGAGTTGGTTGAGGTAGTTAATGCCTTGGGGAATGGAGAGGTATGGTTGTACAAATTCGGGTATGGGAAAGCTACCCTGCATCCATGAGATTTGCTCTCTCACAATTTTGGAGCTACCTAGGCATTTTCCCTCCATGTTTTTCTGGTTTCTCATTGTTTTCTAGCTGGGAGAAGGGAGTTTTATGTTTCAGAACTGTGGGAAGGAAGGGGAAATCAATTTGGTGTCCATAGAGGCTTTTTTGTCCCACTGAATGCTCATATATCTATTGGAGAAATCATTTTATTACCTATGGTCGATTTTCCCTCTCACAATCCATTTATGGTGTGCCCACGATTTGGGGAAAACCCATGGCCATCTTGTTTCTAAGTCCCATTGTTAAAAATATGTATCCATGCCAAATGATTGTGTTTGTTGTGTGTAGATAGAGTATGTTGGGGTATGGGTTATGGGTATCCATTGTTTTGGCTTGAGCTTGAGTGCAAGCATCCATAAATGAAGAGGGTTCATATTTAGCCTGATAAACCCAGTTGTGGATTGGCTTGGCTTAGAAGTGATATTTGCTTAGGTTGTGCTGAGCTTGAGAGTCCCCTTTTCCTTGTAGAAATCATTCCCATCTCGGGGGTGGTATGTGAGTGTCGAAAGAATACAGGCTAGGTAGGGACCTATGGTTGTGTTGGAACGTTACAGTTGCATAGATAGTTGCTTGGGATAGCTTCATAATCAAGATAAGTATTCTCTATGTGTATTTACTTCTACAATGTTTTTATTAATTATTGATTGTTCTGATTATGATGATGTATGCATGAGAAATGTGTGTGGATGATGTTTTATTTCGTTGTGCATGTTTGCTTTGATTTTCATCTGCACACATATACATTTTATTTGTAATTCCATGAATTTGTTCACGATGAATGAGGTTAAGTTTTGTAAAATCCCAGATTTTAGTGTCATGTTCCCTTTTGTGTGCCTGATCGATGGGAGGGTACGTGCCACTAGAGATGTTGATGCTCTTTAGCCTATGAGAGGATATGCCTCTTTATCCTAGTAATTATGGGTTTTGATCCTGTATGCATGATTAAGGAAGCAATCCTATGCATTACACCCTAAAGGAATCTTTGATGCATTCAAGGCCATTAATGATACCTTAAAGAAACACACATGACCACCCCAGGAGTGTTGTAATAATAAAACTAGTCTTTTATGTTTCTTTGTGGACATTAGAAAAACATTTGACAGAGTTCCCAAAATTAACCTATAGAATAGTTTACAATATGTATAGAGAGATATTGGGGGTTAGGTTTATAGAGAGAGAGAGAGAGAGAGAGAGAGAGAGAGAGAGGGGCTTAGAGAGAGATATGCGAAGAGAGAGTTCAGTTGTTAGGGGTTTAGGGACAAAGATTTCGGAGGTTAGGGGATTACAAAGAGAAAGAGAGGGAGAGAGAGAGATTGGGGGTTACGGGTTTATAGGGAGAGATATTGGGGGCTAGGTGTTTAGAGAGAGAGATTGGGGGTCAGGAGATTAGAGTGGGAGAGATTGGGGGATAGGGGAATAGAGAGAGAGATTGGGGTTTAGGGTTTAGAGAGAGAGAGAGAGATATTGGTGATGAGGGATATATATATAGAGAGAGAGATATTGTGGTTTAATGGTTTATAGAGGTAGATAAAGGGAGTGAAAATGGTGGTTAGGGTCTTATGGATGAACAGATAGATATTGGGGGATAATGGGTTACAAAGAGAGGGGATTATGGGTTTAGGGTTCGAGAAAGTGAGAGATGGATGGTTCCATGTTAGGAGAGAGAGAGAGAGAGAGAGAGAGAGAGAGAGAGAGAGAGGTTTAAAGAGAGAGATATTGGTGGTGAGGGGTAGAGATAGAGAGAGGGGTGGATTAGAATTTAGGGGTTTAGAGGGACATATAGAAAGAGATAGATTAGGTGTTAAAGGTTTAGAGGGAGAGAGGGAGAGAGATTAGAGGTTAGGGGATGAGAGAGAGAGATATTAGAGCATATGGGTGAAAAAGAGATTGGTGGTAAGGGGTTCAGAGAGAGAGAGATATTGGTGGTAAGCGGTTCAGAGAGAGAGAGAGAGAGATATTGGGGCTTAGGGGTTTAGATATAGAGAGAGAGATTGGGGATTATGGATTTAGAGGGAAATAAATAGATCAAAGTTGTTTTAAAAGAGAGAGAAATCAGGGTTAGGTGTTTAATATGAGATGGAGAAAAAATGGAGGTTAGGAGTTTAAATGGTGAGAGAGAGAGATATTGGGGGTTAGGGGTTTATAGGGAAAACACATTACCCATATAACCCTTAAAGAATATCAATTTTGAAGACTAAAATATATAACCTTTAACCCCATAACTTTAACAACTCTTAACCTACAATCCTTATAAATCTAACCCAAAAACCCGTAAACACCTAGAATCACTTATGCACTTGGGGATTATGGTTTAGAAGAGGTCCTAAACACCTTTATGGGGGAGGGGCTCTAGGAATAAACCAGAAAATAGATATCTATTGGGAAATAAATTAACTAAACATTACCCACCGAGCAAAGAAACATTCAACAGAGGCACACATGCTCTATTAGTCCATGTGTGCTCCTAGCGCATGCGCCTCTGCTAAACATAAAATTTTTAAAATAACCCGCACTCTTCTCCCGCATTTTTTTTTCTCATATTGCATATTTTTCTCTCTTCTCATGCATAACTCGACAATTACTTGCATTTCGGATTGAATTCACTGTAACGTCCCCTTCCGTGGACCCAATTCAAGGAAGGGAACATGATACCAATCTATGGGGCTTTTCAGCAAACTCAGCCCGATTCATTAGATCCATAAAAACAAATGTGTGCATATGCGAATCAAGCAAACATGCACAGTGGAATAAAGAGATCATCCACACACATTTCATATGCATACAACATATCAATACAATCATCAAATTGAAACATTGCAGAATTAAATACAAATAAGAATATACTCATCTTCATTGTGCAATAGTCCCTAGCAACTAGTTATGTCGCTGCAACGTTCCACCCAACCCTAGGTCTTTGCCTAGCCTGTATTATTTCAACACTTAGAGACCACCCCCAAGCTGGGCATGATTTCTACAAGGAAAAGGGGACATTCAAGCTCATACACAGCCAAATAATCATTTCATCTAAGCCAAGCCAGTCCATAACTGGGTTTATCAGGCTAAATATGAACCCTCTTCATTTTTGGATGTTTGCACTCAAACTCAAGCCAAAGAAATAGATACCTATAACCCATAAACCAACATACTCTTTTCTCACACAGCAGGCACAAACATTGGGCATGGATACACATTTTAAACAATGAGATTTAGAAACAAGATGGCCATGGGTTTTCCCTAAATCGTTTTCATCCAAAAACGGATTGTGGGATGGGGAAAAACAATCACAGGGAGGAAATTGATTCCCACCCAACTATCTAAGCATTCAATGGCTAAAATAGTCTCTATGGAAACCCAATTCGACTCCCCTTCTTCCCCACTAGTATATAAAACAAGAAAACCCTTCTCCTAGCCGAGAATGAAGGAAAACACCGAAAAAACATGGAGAAAAATGCCCAGGAAGCTCCAAACTTGTGAGAGAGAAAAATTGATGGGTGAATAATGGCTTGGGGAGAAATTTCATGGCTCTTTTCTTTCCAAGGAATCCAAACATGATTTTCCATGTAGGGTGGCTTTCCCATACTCGAATTTGGACAGCCATACCTCCCATTCCCCAAGGCATTAATTATTTCACCCAACTCTTGGGAGAAATGAATGATTGGGTACAAAAGTCAACATGGGTAGTTGAGGGTTTTTATGGGTTATCTCATCGACACTTGGATTGACTTGATTGGCTCAAGGGTTTGAATGTTTTCCCTCCCATTTCCTTATAAAATCATGCCCCCATCTCTTGTTGCATTGCATAGCTAGTTGTGGGTATTTTATTAAAATGCATATTTACATGATATTTGCAATTCCATTGTGCCCGGCTTGCACGTAAACCATATGCATCAATAAATTGATGGTGGGGCATTGGCCTTGATCTCCTCACCATGATTTTATAACAATATTGCATCATTTACATTTTAATGCAGTGGGGTCAAACTAGGAACATTACATTTCCCTCCCCCTTGGAATAATACCGTTCTCAGTGTTCCAATATTTAGGAATAAATACCCACTTTACACATGCCTCAAAATTCACAAATGGTGGAAGGTGTGTCCTACGTCCTACGTTTCATCTCTTTACTTTGAAATTTCAGGATCAAGTCTTTTAGCTCCCACAAGCTGCTACGACTGGCTTTGATCTTCCAGCTTTGCAGGTGGGCATTGCTCCACAACAATCCCTTCCCTTTATTACCCTTCCAGTTGATCTACAAGTCTGGAATTTCATGGATGCCATCTTTCTTGCTGTCCTGACAACTACTTGAGGAAGATTTTCAGCCAAATCAAATAGATTTTGGCCTACTACCATGATCAATGTGCATAACTGGCTATCACTTTTCTCACTAGCAACACTTGGCTATTAATAGCTTCACTCAATGTCTTTCAATGTCTCACCTGTGAGACTCATCATGGCGATTCCTGTTAGGAAAAGCATAACACAATATTAAAATTAGTCAATTATTTTCCCAATTGGCATGGAACGTCCATGCTTTACTCATGATACTTCCACACATTTCATGCTTTCCCAACATACACATGAACTCATTCATGTTCATCATTTCACAGGGAAATAATAATTAAACAAAATCTATTTTCATCTATGACATGCACCCAACAATCTTCTGTTTCTAAGATGCATTAGTTAAAAGAAAAGAGAAGTGTAAGAGTTTTCCCCTCTTAGTGTTGTTCCAATTTGGAGCCACGCCATCACTTGTGGTTCTATTATCCTTAGCCTCTTTCACTTCAATGTGAATGCTTGACTTGCCATTTCTTGGCTATGACACTTAGTGTCTAAGGTTTGTCTAAGGATTTTCAACTAGGAAACCCTTCCTTATTGTTTCCTACAGAACCTTTGGCTGCTAGGACCCACACAGTTCCATTAGCACCATCTTTCATCACTTCTCATACTGATCTCTTTAGGAAGATCACATGTCCACATGCATCCCTATGATGCCTTCATAGTCCTTGCTTCCAATAATACCTATACTCAAACATTGAATCAATTCACATGTTTAGTTTATTTTCATAGGGTTTATCTCTAAACAAGAGTTTGAGAAAATCATAACCAAATCATATACACACGTATATTCATAAGAAAGAAGTTGCAAGGTAACCAAATACTTATTTGCATTGGATGTATTCACTTTATTTCACAGGCTCCTTCTTCACTTTATAAGCCTTAGATTTCCCATGGATACAATAATGAATGTTGGGCCAGCACACAGGCTACTCCACTACATCACATAGTTAATGCCCAACCAATTACTCTCTGGCTTTACCAAGAATTTTGTAGCGCTTAGGCAGTTACTCTTTGGATTTACCAAGCATTTATAGCGCCCAACTAGTTACTCTTTGGTTTTACCAAGAATTTAAAGTTCTTTCAGGGTCCTTGCTTCCTGTAATGACCAAGGTTTCCAACAAAGAAACAACAGTGTATCAGCTTAGCTGTTAAAAAACTTATACCTGAAATATTCATTATTCCAAACAATAAATAAATGAAATTGAATACTTATATGTTTTATGCATTTCCTTGCTACTCCACAGGTTTCCTTCTTTGCTTTACAAGCCTTGGATCACCTTTGGGGTGGATGCTTGGCCAGCACACATGCTGCTCCACAACATCATCTGAATAGGCAATGCCAAGCCAGTATGCCGACTGGGTTTATCAGGCATCCCTAAAATCAGTATGCTAAGCTAGTACATCGAATGGGTTTATCAAACATTTAAAAAATCAGTATGCTAAGCCAGTATGCCGACTGGGTTTATGGAGCATACCACGACCATTTCCAAGCCAGTTCTCTGACTGGGTTTGTCAGGAAATAACACCGTTCACCAATACCTCGAAAACATGCAAATAGCCAATGCCAAGTCAATACACCGACTGGCATTGTCAGGCATCCAACAACCATTCACCACAACATCCAAATAACCAATGCCAAGCCACTACACCGACTGGTTTTATCAGGCAATACGAACAACATGATATGATTACGTGGCCCCTTCTCCTATCAAACCAGTGGTTCCCTCCAGGAACTCCATAGGTGACTCACTTGACTGCAGGCTATCATGGCCCCACAATACCAACTCACACTACATAAGGATGATACCCCTTTTCTGCAAAACAGCTCCTCGGGCCTATCCATCTCTTCTAGTGTCCTTTAGTGTGAGTGTAGAAAAGTTACCACTGCCCATACAGTCCTCTTGAGCACGCTTTCTTCACTTTGCCTCTTAACATGCAACACCAAATTGCATTTGTGTAAACTAATAGCAGAAGAAAGATAAGCAGGCTCATCAGCATTGCTGCTCTAAAATTGTAATTATATTTCATAACATTCACTATCAAGTATTGAAACACCAGGAATGTGTCCATTCCCTTAGGGTGTAGTCAATATTGACAACCCTAACATAACCCATGACCCGAAAGGTATGCATCCCTTTCCAACGTGAGACACGTAGGCCTTAGTCACACTCAAGTAGTCTGGAATATTAATTAAATAATAAAACATGGTTTGCATATTAAATCTAATAACCAGACATGTATATCCTTAGTTAGGGTAACAAAATACTCATCCGTTTCACAGATGTATCCTTTATTCATTTGCGAATAATGGGAGTTCCCTTCTCTAACTCAACAATCCTTTGGTTTTCCACCCCAATCTTTTCATGTTCCATAACCCACACATGCCTTCTTGCCATAATTTTATTGTCTCAGTCACATGATTTACCAACATGCAGTTCGGTTCAGACATTATCAACATTTACAATGGCGTTTCACCCAAAACCCATTTTCAAAGTATGGGATCCTTCCCATCTATTTTGGCTTCTGCAGGTCATCCCACATGGTCTTCCTACAATGTGTCATCCTAGCACACTTATCAAATAACCAAACAGTCAACAACATTTAGCAATAAACTTCAAATCTGATTGTTCCATAACCAATCAATGTCATTAATAATTAAATTCAATATGAATTTGCAATTTTGTTCATCCGTATTTTATGAGCAAAACGAAATGAATACAAATTATTATCAGATGCTTAACACAAAATAACAGAGATACAGTAAAACTAGTTTTCTATTCAATAAGGAAATAAGCTAGAACTGTAAAATGCAGCGAAAAACAAGCTTGCTGGAATGGTGGCAGCTTATCTCTGAGAAGAGATGTGACAGCTGCGCTCATTTCACAAGAAGATGGTTACAATGAGGCTCTCAAGGCCTTTTACAATAAACAGGAATGTCAAAAACCATAGACATCCAAAAACCTAACCCTAGGAGATGAAGTGCCAAAAGTCATGTGGGCCCCATTTGGGTAAGTTAGTACATCAACTTCCCGGGGTCATAACTTTTGCATACGATCTTCGTTTGGGGTGCTCGGTGGCCCATTGGAAAGGTCTGTCTGAGATTTACAACTTTCAATTGAGACCAAATGTATGTTGACGGCAAACCATTTGGCCCCCCAAATTGCCAAAAAAGGTTGTTTAGGGCCTCAAAATGGCCCCGAAAGTTCAGGACCCGAAAAACTGCTAAAAATAGTACAATACCAAAATTGCCATAAAACTGTTTTGAGCTAGTTGGAAAGGTGGGTGGCCACCAATATCCACCTGGATCAATCCTCCCTCCTTAGGAAGCAATGGTCTCCATTGCGTTGAGTTCCCCCATTAGATGAGGAAATTTTTGCTGAATTTGGCCTCAGGTGAGTCACTTGCCTTGGTGCAGGAGCTTCCCTGCTTTGACAACTCGATAAATCTAGATCCTTTGATGTCGAGTGCCCTTGATCTGTGTGTTTTCAATATGATCACTGGATGCTTGTTGTAGGCAATCAGGGTTGAGCTCTGTTGGTGTCAACTTCTCTGCTATCTCTGAGGTGTCTAATAGTGGTGGGAAATATGGCCGAAGGAGAGCCACGTTGAAGACTGGATGCAGACCAAGGAAGGGGAGAATGTTGAGCTCAAAAGCATTGTCACCCACCACCTTAGTGATGGTGTACGGCCCATAACGGAGTGGGAGAAGCTTTCGATGGGGCCCTATAAGGCATTCTTTCTGCAAATGCAACCAAACTTTGTTGCCCACCTGAAACTTATGTGGCACCCGATGTTGATCATGGCGCTGCTTGTACTTGGCATTAGACTTCTGTAGAATATCCTGAACCTGTTGGCGGATATACTAGATCTGTTCAATGAATCGGGCGGCTTTGTCAACTTCTGGGGACGAGTCGGCCGAGGTGGTCGCAAGGGGAAGTGCAACATCCATGGGGCCCAATGGTTGGAATCCCAACCCCACCTGAAAAGGGTTGTGGCCAGTTGAGCTATGCAGGGCTCGGTTGTAGCTATGTTGGACATAGGGGAGACTCTCATCCCATGTGCGGGGGTGTGTTGAATTGTACATGCGCAGGATATGTACGACAATCCAGTTGACGACCTCTGTTTGTCCATCGGTCTGGGGGTGGAAGGCAGTGGATTTGGTGAGCTTGGTATCCAGCAGTGACCAGAGGCTTGACCAGAATGAGCTGAGGAACCGACTGTCACGGTCTAAGATAATGGTCTATGGGATCCCAAAATGTACCCATACTCGTTCAAAAAAGAGCTTGGCAGTGGCTTCTGCTGTGATGTTCTTCTTGCAAGCGGCTAGAATCGCCATCTTGGAAAAGCGATCAACAACCACGAAAACACAGTCGTTTCCCCTCTTGATGGATGGGAGGCCCGACATGTAGTCCATTGAGATGGATTCCCACGGCCTGTCAGGAGTAGGCAGAGGGGTGTATAGGCCCTGTTTCTTAGTGGTTGGTTTGGCAATAGCGCAAGCAGTGCAGGACCTGATATACTTGCCGACATCCTGTCGAAGTTTCGGCCAGTAGAAATGTTTCTGCAACACTGCCACTGTCTTTTCAACGGCAAGGTTCCATCTCAGTACAATTTTTACAGTTTTTCGTTGTTAATTATCTTATTATTTAATCTGATGTACTTTGTCTATGTGAATTTTTTCCATGTGGTCTCTTCACTTTTGCCATGTGGTCTCTTCACTTTTGAATGCAGAGGATCTTAGCGAAAGTGGAGTGGACTAACAGTCCATAGCAACGATTATAGTCGATTTGCAGGTCCTTAGGAGATTTAGGTTATCGAAGATTAGAAATAGGTTATATTTATCGCTTTGCATTAGAGATAGTCTACAAAAATGGATGACTCCCACAAAGGTGAGTCTGTCTATAACTATGGATTTTTAAATGGATTCTGTAAGGTTAATGGGATTTCTGATTGTGGATTCGTGCAATGACAGGTGGGAATACCTCTCGTGGCTAAGTTGGGTTCTGCTACTTGGTGTGGTTTTGATATTTTCTGCTTGGAACTTTTCATTTAGTGAGTCATTTTGTCATTGGCATTTGTGTTTTTATGAGGCTGCATTCTTTTTTATTTTAATCAAGTTTTAATCGAGAGAGATAATAAAGAACTTAATGGAAAGAAATTGAAATTTTACCTTGGTGAGTGTGATAATAAATAAATTAATGGAAATAAATTGAAATTTTACCTTGGTGAGTATATATATATATATTTTGATGGATTGATTGATTGAGACATTTACGGACACAGATTCTTGCAGGGTTTGAAAAAATCGAGGGTTGATTCCCATTGCTTATCCGGAACTTGGAATTATTCCTTCTTTCAATTTTATGTTTAACCTGATTCCAACGAAAATGATGTTTTCCTGACCATTTTGAATTGCAGAAAGTACTGCTCCAAGATGTTTTCATGTCCCAAACTTTTTTTTTACAATTTCTATTTTCATAATAGTTGGCAGCAATTCCATAACTGGTTGCTTGACAGCAACAGAAGGCAGGACTGTTGCCTTTCGTGCCATATCCATCTTCCTAAATCCTACCAAGGATAATAATGTTTCCATACCTGGCAGCTCTTCCAATTGACCATGAAGCCTCTCTACCAAGGATAATAATGTTTCCATACTTCACAGCTCTTCCAATTGACCAGGAAGCCTCAGGTGGTTGTTTACATTTCCAGTTAAGCAAAATTTTCCAAATATTCGACGGTTAGCCAGAAATATTTTAATATAAAGCTTGTTTAAGGGCTCGTCGAAGTAGTAAATGACGATCGAAGTGAAGTTTACTTGTAGAAGTCCCAAAACAAAAAAGAAAAATATATACTTACTGCGTGGTTCATTTTTGTCTGTACAGTGTCTCCCTTGAAAAGAGACCAGCTCACTGCTTGATGCTAGTTTAAACTAACAATCAATCTATATATATATAATAAAATAAAATTTCAAATCACTGAATGATCCAGAGAAGATATGTGGCCATTCCTATAAACAGGAAGATTCCAAGTAAATAAATAATCCACGTTCTAATGAAAGCCTGAAGTCACCCACGTGTGATGTCGATTCCAAGTATCATAATCCGTTGGTCAAACAAAAGTGATGAATAAAATAAATAGCTATTAAATAGTTATAAAGAAAATGATTTATGTAAAACTTGTAGTATTCAGCCTCAATTCCACATTGTTGCGTCCTCAACATTTAACCACTTTCTTTGTTGGGCGCCTGTCCCACCCACCAGGCTATTCAATGGAGGACCTCTAATGTTGCCTTTATTCGTAACAGCTAATTAACGAGCTAGGTGTAATAATATTTATTATTTAGTTACTTTTTTTTTAAATCACATTTATTCATAGCGTTTAAATTTTGATTTAAATTTATCTGTTTAATTGATGGGTGTAAAAAACACAACTATAAACTGGTCTATGTGGGTGTTGTTGCACCCCATTGTTCTTATTTTTACTGGAATATTGAATAGATTTATGTAACAAATGTCTGATTTTCATTAGTTCCTTCCTTGTCATTGCTGATTTAAATTTGCACGAGAGGTTGAAAAAACCCTTCATCTACTTTAGATTGTTCTCTAATTCGATTGGTTGGTCATAAAGTTAAGAAAATGAAGAGTGACCATTTTCTATAAATTTGCAAACAAAAATAGAGAAAAGGCATTGCCTCAATTAGTAAATCAGATGTTGTAATTCAGTCCGATCCTACAAATAATATGTTGATGAGATTTCATCTACATTGGTTAAAACTTTAATATGGCAAAAGATTTCATATAATAAAATTTATTTTGTTGTGAAAAATGTCTTTTTATGATCTCACCTATACGTGACAACTTCAACCCTAACTTGCATTGGCATAAAGCTTTGGCATATTATGATATAAGTTTTTTTAGTAATTATCATGATCTTTTTATTATTTTAAATTATTTTATGGCTTTCAGTAAATTTTATAAAATTATTTGAAATATATTAATTAATTTAAAATTTTCATTTTATAAAATTATATATATACATAGTTATAAAAGAAAACAGGGAATAAATTAATTTATAATTTACATTTGATCTTAAGAAATAATGTGATTGATATATATATATATATAGAGCAAGATAGTAAGTGTAAAGAAAATGAGGTGTATAATAGATGATATCAAATGATAAGTAATGAGTGGATGTATTGTAATATAATATAGTAATGTAAATAGTAAAGAGGGTAGTTATCAAGTCCAAAATGTAAATAATAATGAATAATGATTTGTATGAAAAAAAAATAGAGGTATTGTATATATGTAAATGGTCTAACTTGAAAAGAAAAGATTAAGGCCTAGTAATTAGGAGAGTAATAATTACCGAGTAGGATTTTTAGATTGTTATCGATACAAAAACTTATTTAAACTTGTGGATGATGTAATACTCTTGTTGATAAGGGGAATACACATATTGCATCATCAAAGGTTTCTTAAAGGGTGGGTATATGTAACACCCCATATTTTGACTTTCAATAACAAAAACCCTAAATGTCATTTATCTTAGCATTCATTGCTTATAATCTCTTCGACCTGGTTGGACTCATTAAGAAAACTATTAGGTGAACAATTGACCGAAGAAAAGAGAGCTTGGCAAATCTCTTAATGTGACGGAACACCTTCAAGATTATAAGCATCCATGATGTATCTTGACATGACCAATTTGTGTTTTAATTTTTGCATATGAACTAGAAACTCTTCTCCAAACATAAAGGCTTGCCCAGTGAAAGAAGATATGTTGTTTAAATATTAGTCAAGGGATTTCAGAGAATATATATTGGCTTGAATCGTCTCGCCACATTTAGGAGGAGAGTTTTTTTTTTAAATTGCTTGTGTTACCAAATCAAACATTCACAGATTGAAGAAGAGTCAAATACTTTTAATTCCAAGCAGTATAGCCCCAGGGGTCACAGGTTTTTTTCCTGCCAATTGGGGTTCTTCCTTCCCCACCTCCATGAGGATGATCTTCTTTTGCGATCAGTTCTACCAAAGCACCTGTCACTCTAGATAATTGTCCACCCTTTCCATGTGTTATTTCTATCCAATCTTGTGATAGTATAATTCTTTCTGAAATAGGTTTCGAGGGATAAATGGAAGGTTGTCAACTACGGGATTTGAAATTTGAAATTTAGCATGCATTAAATGATATAGAGTAGGTGGTATCAAGCAGACGACAAACGGTTAAGTTGACATTAACAAAGACTTCCTACTGTTGAAGGATTAGACAAAAGTTATAGGGTGGAAATAGAAAAAGACGTTGGGAGTGGAAAGGACGATTTTGAAACAAACATTCTTGTAAACAATCATAACAAATACATGCTCCAAGCATTGTCTATGCCTATTGCACGATGTGTCACAGATTTCACCAATGGTTTAGATGCACAACAAGATGATGACTATCAACTAGAAAAAAAATATTGCTATGTCTCACTTCGAAAAAAGGAAGATGCATGCCTTCATTCTCTATCTTCATACTTAAAATTGCAAGCCTCAATCCTTGCACCCCCTACCAAATGAAAATGCTAATGTTGATTTCCAATATAATTAGAGTCAAACTTGATCACTATTAAGCCCTTTATTTTTTTACTCAGATATGTATACTTTCTCATATGACAAATTAATGTACATTTTATTTTACTTTCCATAGATTATTTCAATTTATTACTTATTAATACTTACAATTGAATTCCTATCATAGATTTGCTAAACTTACTTTCAACACATAAAATTATATTATATAGATACACTCTCTCATTGTACACTCTCTCATTTTGCAACTTATCGTAATTCTCTTCAACGTTTCATTTCCCACTTCACCACTTTATGAAGCCACTCCAATAATCCTAGCGTCATGAACGGACCCAAAGTCAACACAGCTGATTGATAAAATTTGAATTTGAGGCACATGATCCTTTATATCCAATAGTGCATGTTTATTTGGGACAATTTCCTCTACGCCTGAATGGTTGATGGGGCTCTAAAGTCAAAGCCATGTGATATGTTTAGTTAACTTGTAGGACACATGTAACTTCATCTACATGATGTCGTGATATTTGATGAATAAATTATAAGATTTCAGTTAGAAGATAACAAACAGTAATTCTCAATATAGTCTTTCCTATCATACATGTGCTTTTGCTTTTACTTTATTCATGCGTATTTTGTGTTTATTTATATGCAATATGTGAAATAAAAAATGGCAAAAAGACTTCTTTTGGTTATATAACATAATGAGAATTTAAAAAAAAATGAAATTAAAAAAAATAAAAAATATTAGGTAATACTATTTTAATAATTTGAATACAAAGAATAAGCACACACAAGACCAATCATGATGATTATATGAAAAGTATAGAACAAAGGTTAATAATTACTTTAAATGGAATTCAACAAATTTTTTATTTTACTAATATTTTAAATATAAGTAATAAGTATAAGAAAAATCATGATTATTATAAAAAAATTATATAACAAATAAATATATGTGAATTCTAAACCTAGGGGTAGAACAATCAATAATGAGTAATTGAGATGAAAAGTTGTAAATTGAATGGCATATATTGAAATCCTCGTGAGTATTAAGTGTTTTACATAGAATTAATGAATTATTTGTCATGGTAATCATTAAGGTAAAGTAAATTATTTGTGATGATTTTTTGATAAACTTGAGTTAGCTTTCTTAAAATTGATATATTATTTTAATCACAATATTTATTATTGCCAAAATACTTTATAATAAATCTAGACACTTTATCATGATAATAGCAAAAATATAGATAACAAATAACTATCTTTGAATTTTAATGAGATAGAAATGAAGCCACAATAATAATAATAATAATTTTTAAAACAACTATATATTAATATTAAGAATTGCTTGTCATGATTATGTTAAAAAATATTGTGTATCACCTTGTATTATAAGTGCTAAAATTTATCTATTCGTAAGCGTCGTATTATAAATACATATGATCCATAATAATAGTATATTTTTAGTCCTTACCATAAGCAGAGACTATATGTTCCATGTTTACCTATTAATTTACATCAATATTCTAGTTTTTATAAAGTTGTGTAAAAGTTATGTTAAAATATGTATTTACTAATACTTTTTGAAAAAATTGTATTCAGATTTTATTGGTGGAGAGGTCTTGAATTAACCATTTTTATCATTGTCAAGATTAAAAATAATTTTAAAAAATAAAAATAAAAAACTTACCTTAACTTTAACCTTTCTTGATTGCTATTGCTTAGCCCCCAAGTAATTGTCCTATCCATTGTTTTGTCCTCCTGCCATGGATTTGATATTGCTTAGGGTGCAAGGAAATTCAATCTGTCCATTGTTCTGTCCTCCTTTCATGGATTTCCTAATACTTTTGATATTGCTTGGCATGCAAGTAAAATCATCCTATCCTATGTTCTATCCTCTCTAATCAATGTTTTCTATTTCTTGCTACATGTCAAGAAAATGTAGAATTTACACGTTCCTCACAAGGTTTACAGCTGATAGGTCTTTGGGCTTGGGCCGGGAGCGAGGTTTGTTTTTAGCTTCAAACCTATGTATGCAATGGTTTTTAACTCATAGAAGGATTTCCCTTTTTATTCCCCCTTTTACTATTATTTGTCTTTGCTACCCTTCCCTTCTAGTGCTTGGCCTAGTCGGGTCGTCCTCTACAACCTTACTTTCTCCACTTGTGGGCTCCAATTAGACAAAGCTTTTTTCCCCACCTACCCAGCTAGTTTATGGGTTCACACATTTTTATATTCTATAGAGAGTCCTCCTAAATTCATTAATTCTTCAAGCATGTTGGGAGAGATCCACCAACTATTTACTTAAAAATAGGGTACTTACTTAGAAATAGGGAGGGTTAGATTTCGAACCTGCAGTTGATCAACCAAGCATGTTGAAAGATGTTAAACGATTGAATTGCTTGCCGATGTGAATTGCTCTTTTTGTTGGTTATTTACATATCATCAAAGAGAATAAGATGATTAAATGCATTGTATTGGGACTCGACTCAACCTTGGATTTAGAAGAAGTTGCTCGAATTTGTTCTATGAATAAAAAAATCATTCCTGTAGTCATATCCTTTTGAGAAAGCTCAATTTTTATCCTAAAAGATCTATCCAGAGAGAGCAATTGTTTGAAATGGTTAGAAAGGATATTCTACATCCTATGACTTAATCCAAAGGCCAAATGGGTGATGTAGGAAGAGGAAGAAGTGTGCACTAGTTAAGGAAGGTGATTCAACTGGATTCTATTTGAACCTAAGGTCTTGATGGTTCATCACATCTCTGGATCTTCTAGAGACAATCATTCATTAGAATACTGGCGACTAACAGAGCAATCGATTAGAGTCTCGACTAAGCATGTTGTTGGGATGGCTAATTAGTTGGTTGAACAATCGACTCAAATTAATGATGTTGCATATTTGTGGAAACAGTTAGACCAATGACCTTGATTTGTGGACCAAACCTTCCTCACTCAGAGGAAGTTGGTTAGATCTGGAGAGTACAAAAGGACAAACCTATGGGTTGTACTGGTATGATGATGATGATGATGATGATGTTTTCTAAGATATATTTTATCTTCAGCATGCATTGTGACATTCTAATCATAATGCTATATGCTAACGTGTTCTAACAGTGTCTTTAGACACCATTGCTCTTCTTAGAATATTGTTCCCTTGTGTTATATCCTTTGTGTTATATGGTTTAAGGTTAATAAATCCCCCAACATGGTATGAGAGGTTATGGTTTTGACCTAGACATGTTTTTTGCAAATCGTGTTGAGTCATATCTAGGTTTGATCGACTCTGGGATGAAGATTTGTTGATTGGCACCTCTTCTTGAACTTTGATCAGATCTGTTTGATAAGAAGGATGAATTCTGGGATAAAGCATGTTTTTCTTAATGGACACAATTATGCAATCTGGGTGATTGATATGGATACTTTGTTAAAGAGCAAAGCATTGTGGCATTACATGAAGACTGTTATTATTGATCCAATGGATGTTGGTGCTAGGTTTATCATCAATTTAAAGAAGGATGAAGGTGTGAACATCATCACAACCTACACTTCAAGAGAGATTCACTTTCATACAAGTGGAATTAACTTTCCTCATGCCGTCTTGAGTGAGCTTAAGATTATGTTCAATAAGATAAATGAAGGTGAATTTATGTAGATAGAGAAATATTTGATCTCTCTGAAACCTCTTTCCTTTGATTAGACCGAGGACTATTTGGATCACATCAAGGAGATACAACTGAAATTCTATCAATGTGGCAAGGATTTTCGAAAAAAGGATGGACATCTCAGTGAGCTGGTTCTGATGAATTTGAAGACACCATATGATATCTTAGGTTCCTCCTTTCGTGCCAATTGGATGTCAAACAAGCAAGATGGTAAGGATTTTACCTTTGATACTTTCTATGAATTGTTGATCAAGGACCAACAAAACTTTCTTGAAGAAGGGAATCTTGGTAGTAGGCCCCAGGATCACTTGTTGAAAAGCAAGGTCAAGCCAAATATTAAAGAACGTGGTAAATAGGATCACTAACGATGATGGATAGACCAATCTACTAATGGGAAGACTAAATAATCAGCATCAATGAAGAAGGATTATGTTTGTGCTAGAAATTATCCCTAGACTACAAAGGGTACAAGCTAGAATAATCTCAAGCAAATTAAAGGAAAATAAATTTGTTTTTATAGTTTTATTTTGAAGGTCTCATTCACAAGAAAGGAATAATTGATAATCAAACAAATTCAATGCTAAATCATAAAGAAATCCTGAAGAGATGAGATATAAAGATATAAAACACATAGATAAACCATAAGCATTCATTAAATAGGAAACTGGTTCTGTCCACAAATTCATAAGCATTCACATGAATAATACCTTAATCAAGTAATGAAATCAGAAATTAGGTGGTCAAACAGGCCATAAACATAACCAGCAAAAAAAGTCAATAAGTGGCTTATATAATGTATTTAGATCAATATCCAGTCTTCAAAAAGAACTTACATGAGAGTGTATATCATAAGTCTGAGTGTAACATAGCATCCTTAGCCCTAATGCCTTTCTCCTGAACAAAAAACCAACTCTATAGTGGATCTATTTCCCTCTTTTATAATTACAAAATGAAGAAATTTCATAGCCACTTATTTAGGCCTCTAAATCCTTAACATTTACATCTAGTAGTTACATGAAATCAAAAACCCTAGGGTCGAAAATTCCCAGAATAGAAAAATCGGATTCTCGGGAAATTTGACGAATTTATGAAAAATGGGTCTCAAATAAGCCTCCATACCTCTCGATCTGGGACACTTGTGCACAAATTGAGAGAGGTTTTTGTAATTGATTCCGTGATGAAAAAAAACCTCTCTTGGATTTTAAAAATTCTTCTCCAATTGATCAGAAGACATGCCAAAAGTTTGTAACTATAAAAGTAAATGATTTAATATTTTAAACCCTGAAAAATAGGTCGTAAAGATCAATTCGAATATTTCAAACCATGATAGCTGTTGCAAAACTGAGAGAGTTTTTTGTGAATGAGTCATTTTTGGATAAAAAATTCTTTTGGTTTTCCAAAATTCGTTTCCATAACCTCGTAATATGCGCTCAATTATAATGACTAAAACAGTGAAAAACAGACCATGATTGTGCATCTTCCATCATCTTTATGCATTATGTTGTGATAGCTAGCACTCTGTTTGTCATTCCACCTCCAAGGATTGTAGTACGAAGCTTCAACCATGTTCACATTTTCAATATCATTTGCAAAGTCCTCTCCTAGTGTCCTCTGAACCATGTGCATGGCTCCCCCTGTTTTCAGCTCCTTCGGTGATAAATCATCATGAACTTTGAGAAATGTTATGATCTAAGGAACAACTGCCTCGAGGTCTTCGAACAACATAAAATGTAATGTGCCAACACTTGCCATGAATCAACCACAATCCTCCATTATTTCGGATTCCAACAACGCCTTAATGTATGCAGTTTAGTTACTATGCTGCGGGAATGTCTCCATATGAAAATTTTGCAAACAAGTTAAACATAGAGGTTAAATTTTCAACATAGGAGTTAGGGAAAATATTAATAAGTATTTTGAAGACCTTTTAAAGAAATACAACACTTAATAAGCCACTATGTATAACCTAAGATAAAGGTAAAATAAAATAAAATAAAGTAATACTCATAACATATAAAATGGAAAGAAAATCTAAACCATTCAACTTAAAATAAAGCAAAATAAAGGTAATATGGAATGAAAAATTATGAAAAAATCAAATAGGGACTAGGTACAATTCCATTCCTAATATCTAGCTCCGGCTGGTGGATGAAAGCCTCCTTGTAAGGTTTCAAGATCATGTAGACCTTGTTCCTTATTCAATGGGTGATGGAGTCATTTGTATCTCGTTCCCAGCCTGTTCCAAAACTTGCAACCCTACTCTTCTGACTATTAAAAACAAACTGAAAATGCTCATTCCAAACCATACTTGCTGAAAAGAAACTGCACACTGAAAATTGATCCATACTTATACTATACAAATTGGAAACCAGTGCTCGAAAAAGGAGCTTATTTATTTACAACTTCTACTTCTAACCAGCAGAGACTATCTTGATCATGCAAAGGAAAACTTCCAATGTAGCCAATTAAGTGTTTGATTGTTGAAGAGATTTTCTTGCTTGCGACTTTGTGAAAAGATGTAAAAATAACATGACAATCGCATCAGGAATTTCATGAGAAATCTATAGCTACTATTGCAATATGATTTTATCCCAAATGTTACAACATTGGAATCTTTTGAAAAGATTGTTTCCATGTAGATGGCTATTGGGTCATGAATAACATGAAACATCTCCAACTGATTAACAAGATCAAGCTGCCCTTTTGATATTCGTACTTCAAGACTAACAACTATGGGCTCAATGATCTCTGCAATCTGCTGGTCATTTTTTGGTGAAAAAGAAAACAGGTTCAACTGCTCATTTTTGTTTCCTTCATTGCTTTCTAAAAAGTCTGCTTTATATTTATCATACATGGGTTCATTGTTTAAAATTTCTTTTGATGCTGAAACAAAAATCCACTTCAAATCCTGTCTTCATTCATCAAACACCAGATGATCATTACAAATTTCTGATTATTGAAAATTAGAGACCTTTGCTTTGTGATGCTCTTCGAGATTAGGCTCTGCTTCTGGGTGATAGCTACCATATATCAAATCTATGTCCTCATGACATTGCTGATCATAGATTTTTTGATCTAAAACTTTAATACCATCATCATATTCATTAAAAACATGAAATTCTTCATAGACATCTTGAACCACAAATTCATGAGTATAAGAAACTTCTGATGAAATATCAAAGGTATCTGTAATCTGATTATTATCAGTTGCAATATGAATATTTTTATGAACATCCTTTTGCTGATAAGTTTGTAATGGTAACTATGAAGATTCATGTTTTTCTTCATCTAATAGATCATGAACAACCTTCTGTGACAGTATATTATCATGAAAATAACCAGAAACGTCTTGAGAGTCATGAGAACCAAATATTTCTACAACGATTTCTTCATTACAAGGCTGATCTTCATCACAAAAATAATGTCCAACATGATTTAAAACAATTCTTTGTTCAACCAAAGATTGATCTTCAAAACCATTTAAAGCATTATGAGACTCTTCCTTGACAGCAAAATTTTGTAAATGGAATTAGAAGAAAATACAACTGATAACAAGTCTTCTTCCTCTTTCATAGTATAACCATTTGCTTCATCTACAGTACAAGAGGAATATGCTACTAAAGACTGAATATACAAAGCATATCCCTCTCAGCAATGGTCGAAAAGACACTCAGCTAGATAAGTTCTTTTGTAATACAAATGAAAAACAACATGAAAATCTTTTAATGAAGAAATGCTAAAGACGGGAAGAGACATGTAACACTACCTTGCATCCCCTTCCAAGCAGTACGTGCACATTTTCATCAATACATCCTCATCATGTATATTCATTTGGTCCATATATTGATGAAACTTAATTACATGAAGTGCTGGATTGTCCTCTTCCTTCTCTCTAAACAGTGGAAGGAAATATCCCCACTCATCCATGATAGGTACTGCATTTTGAAATCTTGGAATATCAACAAAGCTAAGAGGAGAAAACCTTTGTGCCAACATAGCAGCAAAAGCCTTTGACATTCTAAAATTATGAAGTTGCTTCTGGATTTTTCAAACATGGAGTTGGCAATAGATCCTTCCCCCGCCGAGTCAGCCGGTGAAAAATTGTAGTTTGAATAATGTAACCATCTCTTGTTGACCACCAAACACTGGATCTACTGATGTTAATACCCAGGGAATATTTTTCTTCACTTCCGTCCCCAGTAATGGTGCCAAAGATGTTTGTGCTAGAAATTGTTCCTAGACTACAAAGGGTACAAGCTAGAACAATCTCAAGAAAACTAAAGGAAAATGAATTTGTTTTTATAGTTTTATTTTGAAGGTCTCATTCACAAGAAATGAATAATTATAATCAAACAAATTCAAAACTAAATCATAAAGAAATCCTGATGAGTTGAGATATAAAGATATAAAACACACATTAAACAGGAAGTTGGTTCTGTCCACAAATTCATAAGCATTCACATGAATAAGACCTTAATTAAGTAATGAAATCACAAATTAGGTGGTCAAACAGGCCATAAACATAACCAACAAAAAGAGTCAATAAGTGGCTTATATAATGTATTTAGATCAATATCTAGTCTTCAAAAAGAACTTACATGAGAGTGTATATCATAAGTCTGAGTGTAACATAGCATCCTTAGCCCTAATGCCTTTCTCCCGAACAAAAAACCAACTCTATAGTGTATCTATTTCCCTCTTTTATAATTACGAAATGAAGAAGTTTCCTAACCACTTATTTAGGCCTCGAACTCCTTAATAGTTACATCTAGCATTTACATGAAATCCAAAACCCTAGGGTCGAAAATTCCCAAAATAGCAAAATCGGATTTTGGGGAAATTTGACAAATTTCTGAAAAATGGGTCTCAAAGAAGCCTCCATATCTCTCGATCTGGGACACCTGTGCGTAAAATGAGAGAGGTTTTTGTAAATGAGTCTGTGGTGAACAAAATCCTCTCTTGTTTTTTAAAAATTATTCTCCAATTGATTGGAAAACGTTCCGAAGGTTTGTAACTAAAACAGTAAATTATTTAATATTTTAAACACTGAAAAACAGGCCGTAAAGATCAATTTGAATGTTTCAAACCATGACATATGATGAAAAACTGAGAGAGGTTGTTTTGAATGATCCTGTTTTGGAAAAAAACCTCTTTTGGTTTTCCAAAATTCGTTTCCGTAACCTCGTAATCTGCGCTCAATTATAATGACTAAAACAGTGAAAAACAGACCATGATTGTGCATCTTTCATCATCTTTATGCATTCTATTGTGATAGCTGGCACTCTGTCTATCAGTATGCCTCCAAGGATTGTAGTATGAAGCTTCAACCATGTTCACATTTTCAATATCATTTTCAAAGTCCTCTCCTAATGTCCTCTGAACCATGCGCATGGCTCCCCTTGTTTTCAGCTCCTTCGGTGATATCATCATGAACTTTGATAAATGTTATGATATAAGGAACAACTTCCTCGAGGTCTTTGAACATCATAGAATGTAATGTTCCAACACTTTCCATGAATCAACCATGATCCTCCATTATTTCGGATTCCAGCAGCGCCTTAATGTATGCAGTTTAGTTACTAGGTTGCGGGAATGTCTCCATATGAAAATTTTGCAAACAAGCTCAACATAGAGGTTAAATTTTCAACATAGGTTAGGGAAAATATTAATAAGTATTTTGAAGCCCTTTTAAAGAAATAAAACACTTAATAAGCCACTATGTATAACCTAAGATAAAGGTAAAATAAAATAAACTAAAGTAATACTCATAACATAGAAAATGGAAAGAAAATCTAAACCATTCAACTTAAAATAAAGCAAAATAAAGGTAATAAGGAATGAAAAATTATGAAAAAATCAAATAGGAACTAGGTACAATTCCAATTCTAACAGATTGAAAGAAGAAGACAAGTCGGTATTGTGCAAAGGTTGAACATGTCGAGAAGGATTGTTAGAAGAAGATGAAGGCTTTAAAAGGTAAGTTCAATCACCTTGAGGATATTACATCGATTGGATAGTCAACCAAATGACCTGTTGAAAATTACACCTTCTATGTTAGCACTTACTAGGATTACATGCCTGTAGCAATCAAACTGAATGGATAGTCAACTCTAGATGTACTCATTATATGGTAAACGATGCTTCTTTGTTCTCTTCCTTAAGTGGTACTCTCAAAGATAATATCTATGTATTTGATTATTACACTCTTAATGTTGCTGGAAATGGTGATGTTGAATGTCAGCATGGTTTCATATCCAACATCTATCATATACCTAGCTTGAGTGCAAACTTGTTGTCTGTTGCTCAAGTGTCAAATACGAAGAATATTGTTGAGTTTTGGTCAGATCACTTTATCGTAAAGGATACGAGGCTCGGGGGAAATCTATTCCTTTAGGGTATTTGGATCCCAAATATGGAAATTATATGTTCTATGATCCTCCCATGAATGTTTCTCAGACGACTAGACTGATTGCACTCATCGCTCAAACCGACAATAGAAGTCAAATTTGGCATGAATGAATTGGACATCTAAACTTCCAAAGTTTGAATATGACGGTAACTCACAATATGGTTACTAGTATCCCAAAGAAAGTTCCACCTGATGGAGTTTGTAAAGTATGCACACTTGGAATGCATCATCAGGCACCCTTTGAATCAAGAAAAGCATGGTGAGCACAAAATCGATTGGAACGTGTTCACAATGATCTATGTTGCATGAACAAATCCTCATTAGCAGGTGTGAAATATATGTTGACCTTTATTAATGACTTCTCTATATTTACATGGGATATTTCTTGAATAATAAATGTCAAGTCTTTCAAATATTCAAGGAATTTAGAGCACTGGTTGAGAAGCAGTGTGGTCGACCCATTAAATGTTTAGATTAGACAATGGTGGTGAATATGTGAGTCGATAGTTTGAAGAATATCTCTTGAAAAATGGTATTTCTTGGTAGAGATATGTCCCTCACACCCTTCAATATAATGATGTTGCAAAAAGGAAGAATCTGACTTTGGTAGAAATGGCCAGCTGCCTAAAGTAGACCAAATATATTCCAGCAAAGTTTTGGGCAGAAGTTGTTTATTATTCAAACTATATCTTGAACCTTGTACTAGATAGAGTAGTCACTGACATGACTCCAGGAGAGAAGTGGAATGGAAGGAAACCTCTGGCAGATAGCTCAGAACCTTTAGATACATTGCTTGGGCACATATCAGTGATAAATATAGAAATAAGTTGGATGTAAAGAGTCACTGCTTGCATCATGATGGGCTACTATGATGAGTTAAAATCCTATAGATTATTTGACCCTATCAAATAGAAAATCATCTTAAGTATAAGTGTGATCTTCGATGAGATGATTTCAATTAATAAACTATTGAATTCCTCCTTTGTTCCGTGATCCATTTAAAATTCTTGAAGAATCTGGATCGTTTGTGCCCGTAATTGGATTCACAACTGGAAAAATCAATTCTACTCTTGATGCAAATAGTAGTCGGTCTACTATGACTGTTGAAGTTGGAAATATGGCTTCCCTGACCCACATAACTCAGGATAGTCAACCTGAATCATCACCGACTCGCTTACCTCGGTGGGATGTTAAGATGATTGAAGCTACTAGATTGGATGTTGGTGATGGGTATTGGTTAGTTGACTCACAGTCAGACATAGTGTGGTAGTGTTGCCTTGATGGCGTGTGCTCTTAACACCTGTGATCCCAATACGTATGCTAATGCTCAGTGTCTACTAGAATGGGAACCTGCTATGACTATTGAAATTGATTCCTTGAAGAAGAATTAGATGTGGGACCTTGTTCCCTGACCACAATGAAAGAATATTGTGAAGTGTTGATGGGTCCATAATACCAAGTTTACCTCCAATGGTGCTGTTGAATGCCACAAGGCTCGTTTGGTCACCAAGGGATTCTCTCAGCAAGAAGGCATCGACTTCACTAAAACCTTTTCCCCTATTGTAGAGATGAATTATGTTCGACTGATCCTTTCCCTTGCTTCTCGTTTTGGACGGGAGATTTATGAAATGGAATTTGAAATCATTTTTCTTCATGGAGATATGACTGAAGAAATATATATAGAGAAACTTCCTAGTTTTCTGACATATTCTAATCTTGTTTTTCAATTGAAGAAGTCATTGTATGGTTTGAAAAAGGAACCTATTTCTTGGTATGAGAAGATTGATCATTTCTTTGTCAATATTTGGTTCAAACATTGTGAATCTAATCACAACATTTATGTATTACATGTTTATGGTGATACTTTGATTGTGGCATTGTATGTAGATGAGTTAGTCATAACTAGAAATAATGTCAATCTAATTTTGCGTTTGAATAAACAACTTGCAGATACCTTTGAAATGAATGCACTTGATCATTTTCATTTCTTTCTTGGCCTTTAAGTTTTACAAATGGTTGATGGTATATTTCTTTCTCAACCTAAATTTTCCTTGTATATTTCAAAGTGATTCAAGATGGACGACTTTATGTTGTGTGGTACACCTTATCAGCTAGGCATGAAGTTGTTGAAAGACTGTGAATATCCACGAGTTGATGCTACTCTTTATTGATAGTAGTTCAATAGCTTGATTTATTTAACACACAAGCAACCAGATCTCTCCTTTTCTATTAGTGTGGTTTCGTTATTCATGCAGGATCCTCTAGAAAGCCATTAGAAGGTTGCAAAGAGAATTATTTACTACGTCATGGGAACTTATCTATATGGTATCAAGTATTGTCATAGTACATCACCAATAGACAAATACACCGATTCTAACTGGGGCGATGACATTGAATGGGGCAGCGAAATTGATGACCACAAGTCTACTTCTGGATATGTGTTTCGACTAAGCTATGGACCCTTGGTCTAGTCGTGTAATAAACAGAAGGTTGTCTCTCTTTAGGCTACATAAGCTAAGTATCGTGGCACTATCAATGTAGGTACAGAGGTAGTTTTGATTCGTCATCTTCTCGATGAGATTGGGTTTCTTTCTCATGCCCGACTATTATTTAGTATGATAATTAGGGTGCTATTCAAGTCGTTGATAATCTTATTGCTCATAGAAAGATGAAGCATGTGGAACTTCATGTTCATTATTTGAGACAATTGGTACATGAGAAGGTTGTCTCACTTCTTTATTGTAGGACATATGATCAGGTTGTTGATATCCTTACAAAGCATTTACTAGAATCTAATTTTATCAAAATTTGGGCTATGATTGGGCTTCAAGTAGCTGCAATTATGGGGGGTAGTTCAGAGAAAGTAATTTCACCTCCTGAATATCCAAAGAATTCTACTGATGGGGGGGTGTTCGAACCTAAACTCTTGATGGTTCATCACATCTCTCTAGATATTCTGGAGACAATCAACCATTAGACGAGAGGTGACTAGTAGAGAAGTCAACTGGAGGATCAACTAGGCATTTCAGTGGGATGAGGGAGCAATAGCTTGAATAGCTGAATCAACTTTAGTACATTGTGGATTTTGTGGAAATGGTTAGGACCAACCACCTCTAATTTCAGACCATACCTTCCTCACTTTCAAGAAGGATGGCCCTATGGGTTGTACTGGTATGACGATGATGATATTTTCAGATATATCTTTTATCTTTGATATGCATTGTGACATTATGATTACAATGCTCTATTCTTAAGTGTTGTAATGGTGTCTTTAGACACCACCACTCTAACCAGAATACTATCCCTTTATGTTCTATCCTGTATGTTCTATGATTCAAGGTTAAGAGGTCACCCAATATGTTCAATTTAGATGTGGTCAGGTTGGTAAGAGAAAAATCTATGTTTTGAGGTTTTTTTATTCTTCTATACCCATTGGGTAAAAATCTGTCTCAATAGCTAGAAGTGACTAAATACGCCCATGCTTTGCCTTGGATTTGGATGGATGGAACTCTCGGTTTTATGGTGAGAAAGAGAAATTTGAGCTCAAAGGATTGATTGATTAGAGAGAATAGATTCAATTAGGTACATCTCAACTTGATCTAGACGGTCAAACCCCCTTTGAAGATATTTGCATAAGAAAAGCTCAACCTTTTACTTTGATACAGAACCCATCTGAAGCTCAATTTTTGGCTTTGATGTAGACCCCATCTAGTGGATCCTCACGTGTACGATGGTTTATGAAGGTTGGTCACTACTATTATTTCATTGTTAGACAAAATATATCTTCCTCATCATAAAGCTTGTTGATGAAGTTGAGGTACGTGGAGAGATGTATCGATACGAGGATCTCAATTTTAGTACTAAATAGGGTGCAACGAATGATTAATGCTATGTTTCCTTGATTCCCATTAAGGATTTGGGGTCATTTTAAGATGTTCTTGTAAAAACCCAATGTCCTACAAGGAATTGAGGTCTCTACTAGATCCACTTTTCTATGTGGACCAGGTCCTTAGGTCTCTACAGGATCCATTTATCTGATACCCACACGTAGATAGGATTTTCAAGTTTGTTTCGAATCTATTTTCTAGTTTCCCATCTTCTCATTTGGATATAAGGTTACTTAAGGTCAATTTCCTTGATGTGAATTTGGCCAGAAGCCTATAAGGTATATTTACTTGATGCCTTGTATTCATAGGTAGGATGAAATTATAGCTGGAATATTATTCATATATAGGAGAGGGTGCTCATTTTATGCCTACAAGCACTTACAAATAGGGCAACACCTGGATTGCGGTATGATAATAATTTAATTTATTCAATTCCTTACCCAAATATATTTGAGCCTTAGATACATGCTTGCAAGTTACATTTCTGAAGAATCTTTTTATAAGTAATTAGGGCCAAGTGGTTTTTGTTTAAATAACTAGTTTCTATGCTTCTCTAATTTTTTGTTTTTGCTGAGAGTTATGTTGGACATGCTTTGTATTGGTAGAGAAAATCCTTGCCGCCCTTTCTTAAACAACCTGCAATATCCTGTCATTCACCATCTTTACTTTCTCGTTTAAGAAGGGTGTTAATAGAGCATCTATCTGCGACATTGTTTTCTTTCCAGACATATGAATCTCCATCCAGAACAAATTTTGTCTCACTAGAGTCACCCAACAAATCTATGACTGAAAGACTTATACATTTTGTTGAATATTGCAAGCAATGATTTTTGTAATCAAAGCAGAATTGGAAACCTTACCCGAAGTCTTGTCCATGACAATATAGAGAATCTTCCTTTGACCTTAGAACTTAGTCAATTGGTTGAAATATGTTGTTTACTACAAACAGTAATAGTACCATCATGTTTCTTACGATCAACAATTGTAATACCAACATATAGATATAGCGCGTATGTATACTGCAAATTAGATCACAACAAGAAAAAAATCAGTCATTCCAGGCCAATCACCCTTAGTTGTATGTTTTTTTAACATAAAAAAATAGAAGAATCATTATCATCTCTCACTCCCTTCCCTAGAATCTGTACGCACTCAAACTCAATGTTGAAAAAGACAAGAACTTGATGCTCTGCAACTCCCTTTACTTAAATAAAGCCATGTATGCCAAGATAATGATGCCTACACAAAGATACAATAAAGTGTTCTATTTTTTCCGAAATCATTGATGACTGCCAGGAATTACCCTTAGTTTTCTGGTAAGCTAATAGAGTGCTAGGAAATATGATTATTGGAAGCAGTAGTCATCTAGTGATAATGCATACATCTATATGAGCTCTGAAATATAGTTTTGCATTTTTAATATTGTAGATATTCTTGTTGAGCAATATCTACAGATAAGATTTTAGTAGAAAAGCTTTTTTTCTGTAAGTATTATGGTATATTTTGGGGAGTTCAGAATATGACCCTCAAGGGCTTGCATCATTTGTTATTTCATTACTTTTAATATTTAGTAAGATGTCCAAATTGTTTTGCAGGAATCTTCATACAATCCCAGAAGTCACTGGCTTGGCACGCTATGATGCTACAAAATTGCAGAAGTTGTATGATCTCATGTAAATATTGTATCTAGCCTCCAGTATCTGTGCAAAAAAGAGCACCTCGAGGGCCAGGTACATGTGATACCTATCACGTGCTTTTACATATTGGAAATACTTGGAGCAAAGCTAAGTGTTTGCAGTTCCCCGGGATATTATTATCATAGGCATCCGAATAGAGTCAAGAAAAGATATTATTATTACAGTCAACCAAATAGAGTTAGGAAAAGATATTATTATCACAGGCATCCAAATAGAGTCAGGAAAATGTAGACTTTTGGGAATTTTTTCTTGAAGGATTTTTAAAGGAATTTCCCCATTCCGTAAGGATATATATCTTGTTTCTGGAAGCAACTGATAGTTATAGAAAAAAATGTGAAAACTAACAAAGTAATATATATATATATATGCCTTGCTTTTGATTTTGATGTTTATGCTGCATATAAAATAAGAACAATGTCATCAATGTTATGGACACATTTTAAAATAAATGTCATAACATTTATAAGAACAATGTCATCAATGCTATGGACACCTTTTAAAATCAATGTCATCAATGTTATGGACACCTTTTAAAATTCTATTGATTTCCATATGAAATGCAAGATTCCACTTAAGGATCTCAACTCCTATTCATTATACATACTCCTATTTATTATAGAGATTTCTTTGTTTGGATAATCTTCCCTTGAATAATAATTTCTTATACAAAACAATAGAGAGATTAGTTTTGTTTTATTTATTTATTTCTTAATCTAGAAGGCCAGGAGTAAACTGCATGCAATTTTTGTTTTATAAATGAAAATGGTAAACAAGATGAAAAATTTAAATGAATTTTATGATTTGATTAAATAAAGTGTTATATATGTAAAATATTGATGCAATTTGAAAGAAAAGAATTATACCTTAAATGTACCTAAAATATGTAGATAATGCAAACATATAATTTTTATAGCTTGTATTTTATTTTAATTTAAAATAATAATAATAATAAAATTTATTGTTTTGTTTTACATTTTGTATATATTATAACATATCCACTTTGAGGAATTATTAGAAAAAATATTAATGAGTAAAACCAAATACTTTAAGATTCTTTATTTTTATGGACAAAACATATTATCGATGTTCTATAGAATTTTCATAATTTGCTATTTTTCCATTTAATCAAATTATTTTATATTCAAATTAAACATACATTTTAAAATATATTATCTTAACTTTGCACATGCCCACACACTAAAGACTAATTAAAGACTAATTGTATATGTATAAAAGTGTAAACACAAATTTTAATGGAACATGATAAATTATTGTCTACCATAGTAATCCATTACCAACTAAAATCAACCACACTTAACATAACCTGCGAGCAATGTCATACATAATGGAGCATAACATTGAGGGCCCTATAAATTTGACATAAATATAATTTTGCATTGATTTTAACTTTAATAATTTTTTTTAATCAACTTAGCCAAGCATTCTTATTAAATAGACTAATCTATATTGAGATACATAAAATAAAGTATGTATTTTCATAGTCAAACATGTTCAAACTATATCCAAACATCATCAACAATAGAAAATCATGGTTAAATCATGTCTACATAAAGTTAGATAAGATGAATGTTGTGACATTTCTCACCCATCATCAACAATGGTCAATGATCGTTAAATATGTTCAACCATAGAAAACAATTTTCAAACTAGGCCAACCATAATCAAACATGGTTAACCATGGTCAAACTTGGTTAATAATGTTTTACTATAGACAATATTACCTAACCAAAGTCGACCATATTCAAGCATGGTTCATAAAAGTCAATAATGGCTAACTAAATTAAACCATAGTTAACCAATCTTAACCATGGTTCACTATAACCAACCATGGTCAAACAATATTTAACTGGGTAAACTAACTAATGTCACCCATAATTAACTAAAGTTAGCCATGGTCCATTAAAATCAACCATGGTCAAACAATATTCAACCATGGTAAACTATGGTAAAACTTATTAAACCATCATTTCTCACCCATCGTCAATAATGGTCAATAATAGTCAAACATGGTCAACCATATTCAACCATTTTCAAACTAGCTTCAACCATAGTCAAACATAATTAACGATGCTAAAACTTGCTTAATGATAATTTACCATTTTCAACCTTACCTAACCAAAGTCAACCATATTCAACCAGGGTTCACAAAATTTAACAATGGATAACTAAAGTCAACCGTAGTTAATCAAATTCAACCATGGTTCATTAAAGTCAACCATGGTCCATTCAAGTCAATCATGGTCAAACAATATTCAACCATAGTAATTATGGTTAAACTTAGTCGACCATGGTAAACTATGGTCAAACTTATTCAACCATCATTTCTCACCCATTGTCAATAATATCCAATGATGGTTAAACATGGTCAACCATTCTCAAACTAGGGTCAAACATGGTTAACCATGGTCAAACTTTATTTATGATGACTGACAATGGTTAACCTTACATAACTAAAGTAACCATATCCAAGCATAATTTACAAAATTCAATAATGGATAACTAAAGTTAGTCATAGCTAACCAAAGTCAACCCTGGTCCAGAATATAACCATAGGAAAATAAGATTTTACCGTGGTAAATTATGGTCAAACTTATTCAACAATGGTAAACTATGGTCAAACTTATTCAACCATCATTTCTCACCCATTTTCAATAATGGTCAATGATAGTTGAACATGGTCAACCTTAGATAGTCATAATAAACCATCGTTCACTAAAGTCAACTATGGTTAACCTAAGTCAACCGTGGTTAACCAAATTCAATCATAGTCACCCATGGTTAACCAAAGTCTATCTTTTCTAAATAGTAGTTATCCATTCTTAAATATGGTCAAACATTATCAACCATCATTTGAGACCCATCTTGAACTATTATCAATGATGGTGAAACATGGTTAACCTTAGGTAACCAATGTAAGGCATAGTCAACCATGGTAAACATAGTCAACCTTCATTACCCATGGTCGAACCGCAGTCAACTATTGTTAACCAGGGTTTAAGTTTCTCAACCATTGTTAAGTATAGTCAACAATAGTCAACCATAATTACAAATGGTTAATGACATGAAAACATTGTCACACATAGTAAAACATGACCAGCAATGGTCAACCATTGTCTACCATACTCCAACACATTTAACCATGGTCAACCTTCGTAAAACACAATGAACCATAGTGGAACAATTTTCAATTATAGGTAATTATGATCAAACTTAATCAACCATAGTAAACATAATCAACCTTCATCACCCATGGTAAAACCATAATCAACTATTGTTAACCATGGTCTAAATTTCTCCATCATGCTCAAATATTGTCAATAATAGTCAACCATAATCAAACATGCTTAATAACATTCAAACATGGTGAACAATTGTCTACCATATTGTACTACTATTAACCTTTGTCAACCATAGTCAAACATAGTTAACCATGTCCAAACCTCATCAATGATGATTGGCCATGGTTAACCTTACCTAACTAAATTCAAGCATATTCAAACATTGTTCACAATAGTCAACTGTTCTTAACTAAATTCAACCATGGTTGAAAAAGTCAACAATGTCAATCATATTCAACCATGGTAAAGTCAACTATGTTTAACTAAATCAGCCATGGTTAACCAAAATCAACAAAAGTCAAACATGATTAATTAAAGTCAACAATGTTAAACATAGTCAACCTTCATCACCCATGGTCAACTATATTTAACCAAGGTTTAACTTTCTCAACCATGGTCAAATATATTCATCAATAGTCAATTATAATCAAACATGGTCACACATAGTGAAACGTGGCCAACCATAGTCAACCATTGTCTACCATACTCTACCACAATTAACGAATGACTAGGCTCAACTATGGTCAAACATGGTTAACCATGGTCAACCTTACCTAACCAAAGTCAACCATAGTCAAGCATGTTTAAAAAAGTCAACAATTGTCACTAAAGCCAACCATGGTTCATAAAAGTCCACATTGGGTGCGAAAAAGCTATATTCTTTCTCATACAAGTCAATTTAAAATCTATTTTTCCAGTGCACAATCACATATACCACCAACATGAGGCCCTCCAACATTTGAAAGACAACTTGGCATAGGCTTATCACCATATATTTTGAATGCTTGATGGTTGGTATAAAATATAACAACATGACCCTTTAGGAATGTATTAATTTGACATAACTTAACTAAGATGAATGTTACAATGAGAGATAACTATTGAGAAACATCGTAATCCAACAAAATGCATGAGAACCATGGTCAACCAATCTCAACCTTTATATACCACACATTGCTTTAGCATAAGTGAACCAACATAAATTTTGTAGTGAGACATCCACTAAGGAATGTCATAATCTAACATAACCTTCTATACCATGGCCAAAAACTTAAAAAATGAATTCAACCTTCATAGACAAAATTCAACAATAGTCAACCATGGTTGACTATATGACTATATTCATCCATAGTGAAACATTGTCACCCATAATCAACCATAGACAACCATGCAAAACTGAAGTCAATCAAATTCGTTTTGACATAACCCCTATTGAACATAGCAATGTTAACAAAAATGGTACTTCTTTAAGAATATGACAAAAGTGACAATTTGACATAACCCAAGAGGCATGTTACAATTTGACATAACCATTAAGGAATGTCATAATGTGACATAACCCTTAATCAACTAAGCAATCTAACACAACTATTTAGAAATATAATAACAAAGTAAGAAACTCAACTTAACTACTTAATAATGTAATAATATAATGTAATATGGTTATCCAAAATAAACTCATACAATAAAAATATATATATATATATATATAATTTAATATACTATAAAATCATTAAAATTAAATTAATATGTCAATCATACTCAAATTAATTGTTTATAAATTTGAAACATATTATATAATAATATTTAATATTTAATATTATAATGCTCTCCCTACTTATCCTTAACCACAATCTCCACAACCTATTATTACTATTTACTAATATTTATTTCATATAAATATATATAATATTACATTATATTATATTATATTAACTATTTTTTATATATAAGAATATAGTACAAACATATAAATAATATATATTCAATTTTTTAATATTATTTTATAATATAATATTATTAATATTTTGAAGATATCCTTATGAGCTTATAACTTATTACCAACAATCACATTAATAATATTAATGTGTTTGAATATGTAGATAGGCTAAATTTGGCACATTCATAATGTTTTCTCTAAAGAATATGCCAAATATATGCTTATCCAACACATCAATATTATTGATGTGATTATTATTAATGTAATATATTAATGTGATTATTATTAATATAATGTAAATTTGAAAATATTTTAAATGATCAATAATAAAATTAATATATTTTTGTTTATGTGTCAAGTTTGTCACATGTTGGTTGGAAATTAAAATTGGCTAGATTTTAAAATACATTCATATAAATATACATTGAATTTCAATTTCAATTTCCATTCAAGCATACTCACATTTTAAATGAAATTTTTCATAAATAGTTACAAGAATAATGAATTTTCTTCATAATCAATGAATGAACTCAATTTTTGCATATTTGTAGGGTTTACGTGTTACTCTTTAGTATCCCAAATTGGAATAGTTGGCAAGTGGATGAATATATTGGATTATGTATTTTAATTAAATAATAGAACAATAAGTAAGATATTAGTTTTGTGATAATTGCAAATTAACCAATAATTGTGTAAATTGAAAGCATTTTACTTCACAACTAATTAATTAATGCAACTTTTATGTATTTGTAAGATTTATATGTTATAATTTACAACATGAAATAGTTGGCACTTGGACGATTAAATTTGGGTAAATAACTATTTTACTTCATAATCAATGAATGAAAGCAATTTTTGCCTATTTGTAGGATTGATGTGTTATACTTTAGAATATGTAATAGTTGGCACTTCCACCATTAAATTTGGGTGAATAACTATTTTATTTCATAATTAATTAATTAATTAAATTTGTCTTTATTTGTAGTATTTAGTTGTTAGCATTTACAACATTTACGACATGATTCCAAATTAGAATAGTTGGTGGTTAGATGTTAGCTTTGGGTGAATATTTATTTTACTTCATAATTAATTAATTAATGCAACTTTGGGCTATTTGTAAGCTATCCAAATTGGAATAATTGGTGATTGAATGATTATAACATAAAATATATTAGATTAAATGTATTTTTAAGTTGATAATATAACAATGAGTTAGATATTAGTTTTGTAATAATTGGATATTAATAAATCAACATAGATCCATTTTAATGCTGTGTCAGCTGAGTATAGGGATCAAAGCCCTTGAGGTGCAAACCCGTTTTTAGAGTCCTAAACTTTTCAAGAGATTTGATATCAGCCCTTGATAGAGCCAAAATTAAGATGAATATATGCTACAAATAAGAATTTAATAATAGATCTAATTTAATATTTTTAATTAATTTATTACTTGGTAATTTCTTTGTAATTTTTCCTTTTCACTTTATGCCAATTCAACCATCGCTCATATTCATGTAATATATGCCATGTAATTAAATTTTTGCAAGCATTATGTGTGGGTTTTTAAATAACGTGACCTAACAATACAATGCAAGATTGATTTAAATAAGAGGGAATAATTTGATTCATATAAGAAACTGAAATCGTAAAAGGACTTTGAAATTTGGGTGCTTTGAAATGTAAAATGGCTTAGAACGTGGTTCCAAGATCAACCTGAAAAAACTTGGTTTCCCTTCTTTGCTACCATCAAACCAAGCTCCATATTTCGAAGGAAAACATTTTTATATTTGAAAGAAAAAGGAACTCAGATTTGAGAGGTTTGTTTCCCTTGTTTTGAATGCTGAAAATTGCTGCCATATGAATGATTATTCATGCTAATGTAAGTAGAGTGCTAGTTAAGAATGGAGATGGCTATAACTTTATTCCATGCACAATTAATTCATGATGACTATACTCAGTAATGCAACAACAAATTTGTTCCCTTGCATAAAATAAGTATGGATGGTGAGAATATTTGAAGTGCCCTTATGCTGCATTATGTCGATGGCATCGAATCAAGGACAGATCAGAAATATAGATAAGATAGCTTTGTAAGATCTTAGTTTATATCCATATGCACATATGACTGAACGGAGAACGCACTACATAGAAAATTGGCAAAAGACATCTTAAAATATATATTGTAATAACAATGAAGACAACATACATAAGATTGATCATTTTTTTTGGGCAGCATTTGATGTCCATACATTCCACCTCTCCGACCGCACAATCAGGAGGTGTGCATGCCAACTACCTAGCCCATCAAACACATAAGGACTGATTCATACATGCCATTGTAGAATTTGACACCATGGCCATGCATGCACACCACGTATTTGTAATGCCCAATAATCTTGTACCAATGTTTTAAAAATGAAATAATCATATCCAACTTCCCTCAAAATCAAAAGGGGTCAGCTATAAGAAAGATTAGCATATTATGACAATAAACACATAATGTAAGTTATCTTGTATTTGAAAGAGGATGCAATGGTTTTGTGGATGCTTGATAATATAGAATGAGATGCACTAATTATGCATAGGGAATTGAAGAGTTGGTGCAAAGAATAGAACACATTATATAGTGGAGCTTTCGATGAGGATGCAATGGTTATGGGGATGCTTGATAATTCAAATATGCATAGAGTGCCTTAGCAATAATATTTGGATGCCAAAAGACATTGATCTGTCTAGCATGTCAGTACTACGAGCATCCATGGTAGAATATGCTCTTTCCATCGTAGTGGCCTGTTTTCAGAAAATCCACCTAAGCAGACTTAAAGGCTAGATCTCCCTAGTCTAACTAGATCTAGAACAAATAGATACAGAATAGAATAAACTTCCCTAGATCAATAGAATCATAAATTAACAAACAAGTATCTTACCTGAGATTTACGATTCCCTTTGCTCCTTTCTTGATCCAATGCTCCTGAACCTTCACATCTATAGCTGCAAAACCCTATTGAACAAGTAGACACAAACAAGTAATAAAAGCATATATCACATATGACTAATCTAAGCTAACAATAAAGGAGGTAATCCCTACACATTAATAACACAATAACATATATGGGAAGATATTTTATTAACTGTAATTAGAGATAGTACAATAGATAAGAATGTTACAATCTAAGCCTTAATGTCGCAATCTTCCTTCCAACAAGCCAAACCAAAGCCTCCAAGGATGAAGTAAGACTCCCAAGGATGTGCAAGGATCACCTAAACCAATTCCACCAACATGAGAGTGCTATAGACCTTCTTCCCTTTGGAATGGAGAGGATATTCATATTTATAGGACCAAGTGGATAGAGTAGGTTGAAGATTACGGGGAGAAGTATAAGGGATCATCCCTTGAGTTTAGGGAACCGAAGAACATCTCACCTAGGAGTTAGGAATAACCCTCCACCTCATCATGCTTCGAGAAGTCGCTCGAAGGACTCATTTATCCAATTAAACCAACCGCGACGCATGCTGTATGAGGACAATCTATGCCAAGAAGGGGCAAGTGCAGGTTGAATGAAGGAAACCCGAGCCACCGGTGAAGGCTTCGAGATGACACTCTGCGCCCGACCTAGTCAGGTGCTTCTTGATGGAAGACACGCTTTGCTGGTCTAACTAGAAGATGTGGATAAAGGATCAACAACTTGCTGTAGATGACTTATGGTTAGGGAAACTTCAGGTATCAAGGCACTGAATTGACATAAGACTCGTGATGACGAGATTTAGGTGTAATAGAATGCCCCCCAAATCATGAAGCTAGTAAAATAAACAGATGATATGCTTTGAAAGATAGATGGAAAGGATTTGTTGATTGGAAGGTGCTGTTGCAGTACAACTGAATCTGAGATACAAGTCTCACATGACTCACAACATGGCTCCTGACCAATACATTGTAGATCCATGGTAGTAAAGACTGACTGAACACAATCATGGCTACTGGGCACAATCGTAGATCCATGATGACATGATAACAAAACCACGGCCAATACAAAGTGGATCCGTGTAATATGACTCAAACAATCTCCATCGCAACCTGGGTGAAATATGAGAACAACCCAGGGTCTTCAAGCCAAACCCGCAATGATACGAATCTATCCATGCGATCACAATGTCTTGGAGTTGAATATGGTAGAAACCACTTGATTACCGGTCATTGATGTATACCATTAACAAGTGCGAGGGAATCATCATTAATGTCAATGATTCCTAAGGTATCATAGTACATACCATCAAGCATGAATCAATCAGTTGAGGTCGAACACCCGCCGGGATATTTCAATCGAGATCCAATTATGTAAACTCATGTTGAAAGCGAGTTAACCTACCATTGAGGTATGTAGGCCCAAGGTACTCGATTGGTTTCTAGATTCAATCCTCGGATGATGTGTCGAAGTCAACAAGGATGAATCTGTCAAAGGAGGGCCATGATGAATCCCCCATCGTCGACATGAAACATGATCACAGATGTTTGGAGTGAATCAAATGGTAGAGTGATGTGCAATACTAACTCAGGGTAGATTGACATGACGGAAGGTATACCGACTACAGATAATGAATACCGAGCATCTCTTGAACATGCGCATGGTATGAATTTGTAGTATTGAAATGACGAGAACAATACCAACCCCCAATGCAACTAATGATGGAAACATTCTTTGGATGACCCAAAGTAGTGACATGACTCATGGAATTAGCATGACTTGAGGACAAACGGATTACCCAAGTATTGAATACAAATGCAAACAAGTGCCATGTTCAAGAGTGACTATGTACTGCCATAATAACAACAAACAAAATCCCATCCCTATTCCCCATCATGACTGATGAGAACCTCTTTTATTTTTTAACGATATTGAGGAGGGTAACAGATGCTCGGTATAGCTCACCCCATGGATGAGTCCAATCCCAAACGTTTTACGAACCTAGGATAGGATCGGTTCATCCCATAACAGGCCCTTCTATGTCATATTTTAACGAGTCCAAAGAAGGTAAAGTCGGCACCATTTCATGTTTCAAGAGTTTGAAAAGAACTAAAGAAGACTCCATATGTTGTTTTTCGTAAAAGTTAGTCTCTTCACCCGAAAAAGGATAAACAAATGTGAGAGAGAACTCTTCCAGTCATAATTAACTGGCGTGCTCCTTTTTCGTAAATAGTACCTTCTGGTCCGAAAAAGGGGTAAACTACCACCAGAAAGACGATCATTCAAATATTTTTACAAGCGTGAAAGAATCAAGTTTGCTTAGCGATATTTTTCGTATTTAGGGAGCCTAAAAAGAGCTGAAAGGAAGACTCCATGTACAACTTTGTCATGGTTGGTGACCGAGTACGACAAAGGAAAAAGTAAACTTGGCATAGTTCCTTTTTCATAAGTAGTCTAGCGAAGCTAGATAAAGTGATTAACCTATACTCGTTAGACACACCGTTTTACTCAACTTTTTAACGAGCAGGACAATGGTATCAAAAGCACTCGGAACCTTTTTCATGTTTGAACCAGAGCACAAAAAAGTAAAAACTAAGCTCAAACCATTTTTCATGTTTCAACCAGAGCACGAAAAAAGTGAAAAGTAAGCTCAATAGTATCTTACTATTTTAACGAGCTCGAAGACAGGTGAAAATAATGCTCATGATGTCTGCTTCATTTTTTAACTATCTTGTAACAAAAAATTAATTATGCTCGAGATTATTTTCATGATTTAGTGAGCTCGAAACCCAAAAGAAAGTATACTCGAAAATATTCCCATTGATTAATTTTTTCCCATCATGATATCCAAAGGTTGGTACATGCCCCCAGCATGACTGCTAGAAGTAAGTGACTTAAATACAACATGGTTTGGAGAGGTGATAGAGTTGACTTCAACATAACGTCTAGAGTTTGAATACATGTCCCCCAAGCTTCATTTC
The DNA here is from genome assembly GCA_027924585.1 of Larix kaempferi. Taxonomy (NCBI): domain Eukaryota; kingdom Viridiplantae; phylum Streptophyta; class Pinopsida; order Pinales; family Pinaceae; genus Larix; species Larix kaempferi. The sequence continues at coordinate 5,245,716 of BSBM01000459.1, read as the reverse complement.
ATTCTCCTAATCTACATCTTCACTCGATTAAACTCCCAGTTACTAATATGTATATGTTCACTAGAGACGAAGGAAGATCAAATGGCTTAGGAGGATGAAAAAGAAGGTTCAGGTACTAAGTCTATGGAAATACTTGACTCAGTGGAAAAGGATTTGTTTCATTTTTTAATGAGCTTGACAAAGAAATAGAAATTTGCTCATTTGATTCTGTTTCATATTTACCAAGCTTGACACAGGAAAAGAACCATGCTCGTATGACCTATTTCATTTTTTAAAGAGCTTGAAACAAAAACAGAGCTATGCTCATGGTTAAGGCCCATTGACGGTTTCCTTCCCAACATGATATCCAGAGGTTTGTAGATGCCCCTAGCATGATTCCTAGTGGCTTAACATGCCCCCGAGCTTTGTTTCGTTTGACTACTCTTCTTCCTTACCCAATTAAAATCATGGCTACTAATATGAATATGTTAACCAGGGGGGTGGGAAGAATGAAGATCAAGTGACACAGGCAGATGAAATGAATGTTCAAGTCCTAAACCTAGTGGGAGACTCAACTCAATTGGAGGAAGACCTATTTCATTTTTACACAACTTGAAATAGACAATAACTATGCTTGAAGGGACCCATTTTATTTTTTACCGAGCTTAAAACAGAAAGAAACTATGCTCATGATAGCCCGTTTAATTTTTTAATGAGCTTGACATGGAAAGGGAACTATGCTCTTGGATGGTTTCATTTTTACACAACCTCAAAACCAAAGGGAAACTATGCTTGGGATTGGGTTCATTTTTACACAAGATTGAAACCAAAGGTAAACTATGCTTGGGACTAGTTCCTACCCAACATGATATCCATAGGTTGGTAGTGTACCCCATAGCATAAGGATCTAGGGGAATAAATCCAGCATGATGTCCAGAGGCTAGAGACATGCCCCCCATCTCCAGGGGGAAGAAATCACTAAAACATGTGGAACATTCAGGGAAGTCTGATGACTAGGAGTCATGCAATGAGTGTGTGTCACAAAGAAAATATGATAAATGGTAACCATATTCCCATGATGAGGAAAATACATCACTCGAAAGAGTGAGGACACTATGAATTTCATTGCATAAGCATAGTCTCGTCGAAAGAGTAGATTAAAATATAACAGAGCTTGGACTACCATAACATCAATACAGATAGTTTTCCTTCCTAAAGTGATAGGTAACTGAGGAAGGATCCCTAAAGTTCTAGTAGGCCTTCTATTAAATTCCAATATCTGGTTAGTGACTGGAAGAAGTTGAGGAGAACCTATATCTTTCCAATCAGTCGAGGATAAAATACTAACAGAAGCTCCCTCATCCACTATAGTGCGAAATATTTCCTTATCCGAAACTCCTACAGATATATGGAAAGGAACATCTGAAGGAAGACAAGATTCTTCTAGGCCATTCCAATCAAAGAAAATGACCTCAGTACTTGGAGGGGGTCCTGTGGAAATGGATGGGATTTCCCCTTTCGTAGAACATTCTGAACTGACCATAAAAACATCAGCAATTTCTAATTCACTCTCAATAGTATGAGACGAAGATTTTATCATGGTGACTACTTCTATCTCGGAATTCTCCAATGAAAGAGTGGGATCGAGTGGAGGTGATATCGACTCGACCACTTCAACTTCACTCTTTGAAGAAAGAGTGGGATCGACCGAGGATGGGGTTGGATCAACCACTTCATCAACCAATGGAGGGTCAGAGGACAACTCACGATATCCATTCGAAATGTGTTTATGAGATATAGTAATGTCTTCCAACAATTTAGAAGCTTTATCCATGCATGGACAAAGGTAAGTAAGGTGCATGCCCTTGCATAATTAACAAGGGTTCTTGACTTTACCTTTCTGACTCTTCACCATAAAGTCATTGGTTGATGGGGTATCATCAGTATGATGTTTAGAGGCTGATGATATAAGTGGTTTGGAGGCTTTAGACCACTCTTCTAACACTTTGGAAAGATCGAGACAATCATTGAGAAGGTTATCACCCTTGCAAAGCTTACAAGGGAACTTGGGTCTACGGGGTGTTCGAATAGAATGAGTGCCATCGGAGGTAGATGGTTGATGCTTAGTCTCTTTCTTATCCTTCTTCTTCTTTATCTTCCTTTTCTTCTTCTTCTTATCCTCCTGATTACCAACACTACTGCTTTGATCAGTCGAGGAAGAAGAAACAAATGAAGAAGCATCTAACGAAGAAGGGGAAGGATTAGTTTGGGATTTACACTCTTGTGGTGGAGAGTTAACATGTGGAACATCGGGTACAACCGAAATCACCAGATTGAATAACCATATCGATAATCCTATGGTTAATCCAGGAATATTTAAAGTGGAAATAAAGGGAGGACCAATATCTCCAACTGGAGGAAAGACAGAAGGTACCCCTTGAAAAGGAGCCTCTTGATTGGTAGTCCCAGAAGAGGTTTCCATATCTAAACTCTCTAAGTCCTTCTAATTTTCATGCACAAAAAACGCTACTGAAACTAAAAGCAATAAGAAAACTTGTGAATAGGAGGTATGTAAAAGTCGGATCCTCACGGGTGTGTCAAGATGTCACAACTCACGATATACTGTAGGGTCCAATAGTTATACTCGGCCCAATTTTTCATAGCACTAACCAAGGAGGATTGGGACCATACCCTTGGACATATAACCCGACTACCTAACAATATACACGTAGTAATCTCCCCGAGTGTTGTTCTCGGTGTATTGCAACAACAAGACGTTCGAAAGGTTTTCTTGGATGGTTCCAGGAATCTTAATGGGGTCTCCCAATATACTCAAGGTACGTGCGAGCAGCAATCCATAGTGGTGTTGTCTAATGCACAACCATACGAAAAGATCTTTCCGATATACTACCGAGTACGTGAAGTGCCTTTTGATATACCCAAGGGTACGTGAAAGAGAATTCAGTATACCGATTGGTACATGGAAGAACTGCAGGCCCCCGAGATGCAGTGTAGGCAGATAATGATAGCTTCCATGCTTAATGACGCTGGAACATGTCACTAACCTAACACACAAGTTGCTAAATCTTTTTAACTTAAACTAGCACTTCATTTAATCTTGTACGGTTAAGCGAATCCATGAAGTGAAGACTTGGGATTTAAACAAGATGCAAATCTGATCTATATGAAAATGCAAGTCTTGATTTCTATGAAGTTCTACTTAAGAAGGAGAGAGAGATATATTTTCTTCCCAAATGCATAACCCAATGCAAATGCAATTTTAGTTTTTTAATGAATGATAACCAATCATGTAAGAACCATACCCAAACTATCCTAAAGCAATAAATAGATCTTTTTACGAACACCAAATGTAATAATTATAATCTGTTTCCCATCTTTTTACACTCGAAAAAGACACATCTAAGCTACGAAAGAAGGATTCCACAAATGTTTCCAATCAAACGAAAGACAAAGAAAAACACTCAATAATCATGTCTAACTCAAATGCACACAAATCTAAAACAAGCCTTTCTTCTTCTTATGAGTGTAAGACCAAGAATGTCAAATGATCACATTAAAGCAAGAAGAATATTCGTGTTTTCCAACTTGTGAATCTACCAAAAGAGGAACAAAATCAAGCTTCTCTTTGAACTAAAGTGGAGATAATGAATCAATATATCCCAACAATCACTGGATAGCTCGGCATGTAAATGAAACAAGATGCATAACCCAAGAAAAAGAGGCTAAAAAAGGCTTCGATATCCCACACTTTTCAAGTCTTTAAAAACAAGCCAATCACGCCAAACCAAAAATTATTTTAAAACCTTAATATGGGTCAAAACGACTATAGGATACACGATTCAAAAATAGAATCCATTTCACTTAAAAATGCAAGCAAAACACTAGTTTTGACTAAAAGGGCCAAACATGGATCCAAATCTCAAAAGACCCAAAAATGCAGGAAAATGATAATATGTTGTGTCTAGGGGTTCTGTGACTGAATCATGCAGTATATAGAGCTCAACCAATCAAACCAATTCACCAAAAATGAAGAAGCAATGCTAAAACACCAAGCAACAGGTGTTGGCGCAGTCTGTTCTTGTGAATCAGAGCACTCGACACAGTCTGTATGCTGGAGAAGGGTGCCAATGGCGCATTATGAACTCAAGCCAAGTGGGCCAGAGGCGCAGGATGCTCATGGAAGGTGAGGGCCATAAGCCCAGTGGCGCAAGGAATGTATTACTCAGGGGCACCAAGCGAATAACAAGAAGCAAGAAAGCTAATATCTCCAAAAATATAAAGTAAAAGGTCCAATCTTGATCCTAGACAAAGTCAGGGGAAGCCAATAGACTCTGAAATAGAAAAAATTCACAGATGGAAGTGGCTCAGGAGGCTAGAAAATGAATCAAAAGAAATCAATGAAATAAACCAAATTTCTTACAAAACTTGGTCTGAGTTGCACCACTAGATTGCATCTATGAGCTTCACAACATTTATATGCCTATCATTTGCATGGACTTGAAGATGTCCATACCTTGGTGTTCCCACCATTTGGGTGAACACGCTTCCAATGCATGAGCAGTGGTTTATAATGGAGTTTTTTCAGGATGGATCCATTTGAGTGTGAGTTGTGGTTTGTCTTGGAGACTGAGTGCATAACCTTAGCCTATGAAACTTGAAATGTTGTTTGCCACTGAGTATGTTCTGTTGTACGGGATAATGAGCCAGGGAAAGATAATTCAACATTTCCTTTACTTAATTCTTAGATGAGTGCGGTGAACGATATTGAACTATATTTCTAGACTCAATTCCTTAGATTAGATTTCACCAATTCCTATAGTTGTAGACTCAAAGAAAATAATTTATTCTGGAATTCACTGACCTATAATATTCTTCATTTTTCAATTTTATTTCTTTAAATGGCCTTTGTTTCTAGATGTGAATCTATACTATGTTGCGAATTTCCCTTGTGATTATTGGCACTTAGGCTGTTTAATGTCATAGATGCTAAAATACAGTGACAAAGCTCTGTCAATAGAGGTTTTTTTGCAATACAGAAATTTATCATCCATTGGAAGTGAACTTCATGGTAAGTGGTCTTTCCCTAAGCAATGCTTCTCACATATGCAATGCACCTCTCAGATTTCTTTACGAAAAGATTTAGGGTTTTAGGTTTTCAGTCTCTTATACCAAAGGATTAGCTGCAACATATATTTATATAAATTGAACCTAATATATGAGGGAGTTTCCGAGTCAATTGTTTTTTTTTTTTGTATGTAGGGAAGAAAGCAACATGAAACAAACAAATTCTATGCAAGCTAACCAATAAGTACACTTCATATTTTACAATACTAAGAAAAACTGATCTATTTCACTTAGAAATTGAAACAATTACAAAATTTATATGAAATTTTCCAAATTCATATTAAATTTGTGAATTGTAGCAAATTTGTAACAACTTCTTGGAATAAAGAAACTTAAGTATTTTTATGTAAGCTAACCAATAAGTACACTTCATATTTTACAATACTAAGAAAAACTGATCTATTTCACTTAGAAATTGAAACAATTACAAAATTTATATGAAATTTGCAAAATTCATATTAAACTTGTGAATTTTAGCAAATTTGTAACAACAACTTGGAATAAAGAAACTTAAGTCTTTCCCATTAGTTTTATTACTGATTTTCTATGCACATGATTGGAATCTATTGCTCAAATTTTTCACAAATCAAATGATCATTCATTTCAATTTAATGCATATAACAAATCAATACCATGAAATTTTGAATGAACATAACATTACAGGATTGAAGTTGCTCGAGGGGTATCCAAAGCTTTACTTGTTCAGAGCTGCTCCCGAGGTCTCTGACATACACTAAGATGTGAGATGAATTTTCATGAATAGAGAAGCAGTGATAGAGTGAAGAGTGAAGCCAAGAGGCAATGGGCATGTCAGTGAAGGAAGCGGTGAGGGTGAAGGGTCTTATTGTATTTATTGCAATAATTAAATGCTTATGCTATGCCTCTTTGTCAGAGGTCAAAGCAATGCATCTATCTAAGCACCGTTAGCATTAATCCAACTGAAACACAAATGCATTTGAAAAAAATCTATACTTTCTATCCAATAAGAAATTTGTATAAAGTAAATAAAAAATAATTTTTATTTGCTTCCTATATAAAACTTTAAAAAACATGAAAATTTTAAAAAGTCAAGTACAAACTAATTAGAATTCAACGCAAACTCATTGCAATAGTACAATAGTACCTTGGCCTTGGGCAGGGACTAATAACGTACTATAGTATCGACAGAAGCATATCATTAAAATATATTAAAAATAGCCATTCCATAAATATGAGGGAATAACAGATTTTGGAGATAATTTATATAAAGAATCAAATAAAAAAAAAACACTTGAATTTTTACCAATAAGAACTTATGAATCTAGAATTTAATGCGATTGGGATAGTGGGATTTGATGGAGTTTCCATGAATTGAGAGGTTGTGGCAGGAGTGAAAGGCATATGAAGCCATGTGGTGTCACGATACCATTGAAATTACAGCTATAAGTTGCTTGCTAAACAATTATTGTTTTCGAATAGCCACCATTTTGCAAGTGTTGAATCCAAGAGTCGTGTGATTTGTTTTAATATTTTTATGTCTCAACACAACATGTGTATATATATGTGTGGGGGGGGGGAACGTTAGTATTGCAATAAGGGAGGAAATTTAAATTTAAATTTTGAATATTTTGAAATGATACAGTTTTGGAGTGAGCGGGCATGTTATCCCACCCCAGGGGATGGGTGGGAGTGTTATTCCTTCTTCTTGTAATTTGATGAGAAAACAAAAAATGAATGATTCGAGGACAAATCCAAAGGAATATCGTTGACCTGAATCCTAGTTTAGCCAAAGATAAATGGAATGGTAATAATCCCTATGATCTACGGTCTAAAGGAGCGGTAAGGATTAAAGATGAATTTGATGCAGTAGGGTTAGGATTTGTTACCCTGGATCTTAGAAAGAAGAGAGGTTGCATTCCTTGTCGGAAGGAAGGAAATTTTAAGAATTCTTCTAGGGCACTTAGAGGAAATCCCTTGAAAAGGGTACCCATACGAAATTTCTCTCTCTTGATGTTCGAGGGTTGGCTAGCAACCTAAATAAACTGGCGATGGTTAGGATTTTAGAGATTCATAAACTAGATATCATAATAATTCAAGAGACAATGTGCAATGGAGATTTTGTAGTTGGCTGCCTCAAGAAGAAAATGTCAAGATGGGAAAGGTTTTCTAGGAGGGTTATTAACTAGTTGAAAGGAAGAGATAGAATTTATTAACTCATTCTTTGTGGGTTCTGTCGTTGATGCTTCATTCCTAAGTAAAGAACTGAATATTCAGTTTACAATCCTCAACCTTTATGGTCTTTATAATAAAAAAGTAGAATTATGGAATAAAACCTTGGGGTTGAGATTTCTGGGAGACTACCTTTATCTTTTAGTAGGTGATTTAAATTTTACCCTTAGCAGAGAGGAGGTTTTGGGAAAGAGAGAAAGGTTGGATCCTTTGCAGGATTTTTTTTCAGTATAAATTGGAAGACCTTGATTTGATTGAAATTGAACCTGTAGAACTAAAACCCACTTCGTTTAATAAAATACTTGGAGAGGTAGCTATATCGAAAAGAATTGATAGGTTTATTATGTCAGGTTCCTTGACGAGAAATGTCGAAAGATGTAGGTCCTAGAGAGTGACCGGAGGTGTTTCGGATAATCTTCTGGTTATGTTTCAAATGGATAGAGGATAAATAAAATCGGTTGCTCCTTTTAAATTTAATCCAAACTGGCTTAATAATCCTAATTTTGTTAAGTTCTTATCAATTTAAACTGGAAGCCTTTTTATCCAAATATTGATCTTTCCCATGGAAGGCAGTTTTCCAATGCTCTAAATACAATGAAAAAGATAACAATTGAGTGGTCTTTAAAATAGATTAAAAGAAGATATTTAAAACTTAAAGAAACTAAACTGAAAACTAATGAGATATTTCAGGATGGATTGGGATATTGTAATAAATTTCATGATCTTGCAGACCTGGAAAAGATTAAAAATAGTTTGTTAAGGTACAAGGAAGCTGATCATATGATAAAGAGCTGAGCATTCTGGCTTGAATTGGGGGATGAAAACACGTCCTATTTTCATAAGTTCTCTAATAAAAGGAAAAGAGTTAATACAATATGGGAAATCAAGAAAAAAGAAGGGGAAGCAATAAGAGGATTTGAAAATCTCTCGATGGAAGGAGTGATTTTCTTCAAAGAAATTTATAAAGAACCTGATGAAAATAACCTACCAGATATTGTTAAGACCTTCTCTCTATTCCCTAAATGGATCACTGATGAAGATAATTCAAGTATTTTTGTTCATGTCTCATTGGAGGAACTTGAGGCTATACTAGTCAAAGTAAAAAAAGATAGAAGATTGGGGCTTGACAATTGGACCTCTCAGTTCTTCCTATTCTTCTTTGAATTACTTAGGTTAGATATGTTGGAGGTTATAGAGGAAACTATAATGTGAGGCAGGATACTCCCTTGCTTCAATTCAAATTTCTTGGTGATGATTCCTAAAGTTTTTAACCTAGATTATTTTGGGGAATCCTGGCCTATCTCACTGTGCAATGCCGTGTATAAAATAATTTCAAAGATTATACCTAGAAGGATTAAACCTTTCCTTGTAGCAAATATTATGTAGGAACAATTTCGATTCCTTAAAGGGAGAAACATTCATGAAGCTGTAGGGACTACTTAGGAATGTATCCATACTATTAAATGCAAATATATGGAAGCTAAGGAGATCAAGTTAGACCTCTCTAGGGCCTACGGTAGATCCTGCTTGGATTTATATAAGGCTTGTCTTAATTCAATGTGGTTTCTCAATGGGACTTGTAAATTGGATTTGGGCTTGTATGACATATATTTCCTTTGTTTTTATCATTAATGGAGCAGCTTCAAAAAATTGTGTTCCTTCTAGAGGATTGTGACAAGGATGCCCAATGTCTCCCTATCTCTTTCTGATTGTTATGGAGGGACTGAGCAGAGCTCTTAAAATGCTAAAGATTGTAACAAAATTCAAGGGATCTAATTTGATGATGAGGTAAGTGTCACCCACACTATGTTTATAGATGATGTCTTATTATTTCTTGGGAATTTTGAAGAAGAGGGTAAAGAAGTAAACGAAATTCCAGGTCAATTTTGTAGAGAGATGGGGATGTAAATAAAATATGGAAACTCTGCTTGTTACCATAATGGGATAGATGAGTTAGAAATCCACTGTCTACAAGGTAGATTACCACTGGAGCAGAAAGATTTATCTTTAGGTTTCAAGTACTTGAGGTTCAATTTCAAACCAAACAATTATATCAAACGAGACTGGGCTTGGATAATAACTAAAGTGGAAACAAGAATAAATTTCTAGTGTAATAGATTTCTTTCTAGAGGAGGTAATGTTGTTCTTATTAATTCCTTGCTTAATGCTATTCTATTTTACTGGATGATTATAGCTTAGATTCCCAAAGGAGTACTAAACAAGTTAGAAAGATCTTTTTCAATTTTTTGTGGAAAGGAAAATCAAATAAAAGTATTCATTGGGAAGATTGGAGATTAATTTCTAAACCAAAAGAAATATGAGGTTGGGGAATTAAGGATCTATTTAGTTTTGGCAGGGCTTTAGCAACCAAATCAGTGTGGAATTTTATCACCAAAAAAAGGTAAGTGGAAAGCGTTATTAAGAAGTAAATACTTGCATGGAATATTTGTTCTTGAGTGGATTAGAATCCCTAATAAATCCTATCTGGGAGGATCAATGTCTTGGAAATTGATTGCACAGACATTCCCAATTATAGGAGATCTTTGAATCTGGAAGGTGGGAAATGGGAAAGATGTATTGTTGGGAAAGGATGGGATAATGGGATGTGGACCTAGGATATTCTTATCTTCTAGATTGATAAGCAAACTAAATGAGGATGGATTCAAATATGTTAAATATGTGGAGTATCGGCAATAGGACTGGAAAATGGCAGAAGCATTGGGGCTCTCAGGATCATAGGCTGAAGAATGGGAAGATTGGGTAAGAGCGATAAAACATTTTTTGTAAATCTCTAAGATGAGAAAGACTCACTCATTTGGGGATGAAACAAGGAGGGAGGAGGGTTCTTGGTAAGGAAAGCTTATAGTCTGTTTTGGACCAGATTGGAAATTGATAGGTTTTGGTGGTGGAATGCTATTTGGAAGGTTAAGGCTCCGCATAAATAAAAAATATTTACGTGGCTTATTCCGAGGGAGAAATTCCTGACTTGGAATAACTTATGAAAATAAACTTCAATGGCCCAAGCATCTACAACCTATGCATGAAAGAAGAGGAATCTACTTCTCATATGTTCATTCAATGTCCTTATTCTAAATAGGTCTAGAAAGAATTTGGAACAGGCATTCAGGAAGAAAATATGTGGTAAGGGATCTCTATTGAAGACTGCTTAAGTCATTGGCTCCACAAACCAAGTTTGAAAAAAATAAGAAGCACTCTCTTCCTAATCCCGTGGGGTATTTGACGAGCTAGAAACGAGGTAATTTTTGAAGATAGATATTTACCTTCCTTCCAAGTATCCACTAAAGTTTTGGCGTTGTATGGGTTCTACAAAGAAAAAGAATCTTTACCAATGCAGAAAGATAGAATGTTGAAACTGATCAAAGGGAATGTTTGCCAGGGTTTTTTTATGGTGCTTGCGAAGGGGAAAATAGAATCTGTGGCTTTGGGGGATTTTTGAATATCTATGATTCTCAAAAGATATAATTTAAATCAAGTATTGGTAGAGGAACAACAACAAAGCTGAAGGTCTGGCTCCGAGGACTCTCTTGAAACTTGCAATAAAAGAAGAAATTCAAAGTCTAGAGGTTTATGGAGATTCTGAACCGTGGACATAATTTACTAAGGGGCTAAGATCAATTTTAAATAATAACCTGCAAGGAATAGGAGTAGAAGTTAAGAGATTGGAAAGAAGCTTTAATTCATTAAATGAGATTGCAGATTCATTATCTAAGGAAGGAACGCATATGCCGATAGGGATAGTGTGCTATAAAAGGTATAGAAATGGAGTTTTCAGCATAGATAACTCTGTTCTGGATTTCATGGAGTATGTTTCAGAAGAAATATGATTGGGAAATTAAGGAGGTGGATAAATGGAGAATAGAGACAAAGGAGGAAAATTATGAGTTCAGAAATCGAAGAATTTTGTAGGAAGATGCAGGCATTAGAAGATTATAACCTATTGCAGACATGGAGCAACTGGTTACTACTGATGTAGTAATTTTGTCAGATATTTTAATGGACCATGTTGTGCAGCAGGATTCGGAGGCCAGAGCACATTTTTTTTGCTTCTCTATAGAGTACATTCTTGATTATTGAAGTATGAAGTAACAAGTTCGATAATGAGGAATGAGGAGGAGTCTCATTTCTAAGCATGAGTGTTTTTCGTTGGTTCCGATTATTGGAACAGGTCTTGGGGTTTTCCAGTTGAAAATTATGCATGTTATACTTTCTGCAGAGATGGAGGTGTTGAATACATTGTATTTGGCTCAGAAATTCCATAGAGAATCGGGCCTTTGAATATTTTGAGGAAAACCAAAGATTTATAATTCCTGAAAATTATTTGTATTGAGAGAAAATGAAGAAAAGTAAGAAAATGACTAAATATGTTTAGATTGTGGACAATCCTGAATTTTGAAGAGTGCTAAAAGCACATGAAGCAAGTGTTTTATTTTTCATTAAATAAAATACTACTTTTTTCTATGGAAAAAAATGTTATCCCACGTTATGGCCAAATTTGGAATTTCTAAAACCTTGGAGTAGGAATTACTTTGTAAGTATATAACCATATTCTCAATGTTTAAATAATTTTACAATATTTATATTTTAAAAATAACCATTTTATAAATATGATGGAATAATAGATTCTTGTCAATTATGTGGGACCTGCAAATCTTTCCATGGAATTATGAATGAGGTTTTATAGTGAGGGATGAACTTAATGCAACAATAACATGTAGTATTTTTTAAAATTTTAATTTTATAAGTTATTTTAATTTAAATTTAAACTTTGATAAAAAATTGTTTTATCTGAATTGTATTAGTGAAATAAAAAATAAAAAAAGATATTTGAAAAAGCAAAGTAATGAACATCTCAATTCATTATCTTAGGAAAGAGAACTTTTAAAATAACGCAATTCATCGTGTTAAGAAAAAAGAACTTTAAATAGAAGAAAATAGCAATTTTAACTTAGTATCTTAGCTTAGACTTCAAAAATTTCATGGACATACCATCAATTTCTTGAAATAAGATAGTTGTGGAACGAAATTTTTACCCGGCCTGGGTAAATCTGATGGGACTATTATTTAGATTTTGATTTTGCTTTGGCTGCTAGACGTAATAACAACGTACAAAACGAGATAGACTTCGGATATGACAGGGCACAAATACAGATATTTGTGACAGGATAAGAGTGCTCATGATAAAACAAAACAGTACTTGGACACAACACACAAATAGTTCTAATACACATCCTGTGGCAGGCGTGGCGTAGGAATTGCTTCCAGTGGCACCGCCTTCGCCATAAGAGAAATTACATGCACCAGTAAACTGCAATAATTTAAAACAAGATACCATGTATGACTAACCAGCGCTCGTTTCTGTGTTTTTTTGTGTTATTTTGTTTTTTGTTTTAATGTTTTTTTAATTTATTTTATACCACACACATATATATATATATATATATAATATTTGTAATAGTAATTTATATATAAAATAGTAAGTTAATTTAAATAAAATAAAACATATATATATACACATACTTAGAGTGGTACTTTTCAAAGGAAAATATTTTACCAACCATGTCTTATTATACATGCCATCACTCTATTTATTCTAAATGTGAAATAACTTAATACCCTAGGTGAATCAGAGATCTTAACTAGGTTTTTAAAGGAAGGACATGTGGGAATGATGAAAGGGGATATCTTCTTGGAGTAAGGACAAGCAACAAACATCAAGGAACTGTTGCGCCTGGCCCAATTGGGGCAATTTTGTGCAAGAAGGATTTTGGAACTACGGAGCTGAGCGCAGTTCAGTTGAAGTATTTTTTTGTATAAGTTTTGGGATATTGCGAAGTTGCGTGCAATGCAGCATTGGAGGAAGTTGCGAGGGTTAGCGTTGCAAGGAGGCAGTGCTGCGAAGTGTCCGGTCCACGGGATGCCATCAAAGCAGAGTGCTGGATGGAAGACGACATGTATTCTACTTAGACCATCAGTGGTCTATTTTTGGTAAAGATGCTCGAGGAGTGCTAAGCGGCGGGCAGGAGTAAATCGGGAAGAAAGCGACTGGTCGCACACGCGAAAGATGCCACTACTTGAACCAGTCGCACGAGACCGTTAGAGGAAGAACGGCTTGGTGAAAGCGACCTGTTGGCATGTGTGCAACAAGAAGGCCGATAGCGACATGATGCATGCGTGGAAGACCGCTACGATGGAATATTTGCTACCAGAGGCCAGAAGTCCGATTTTGGTCAAACCGTGATAGTTTTTTAAACCTAAGGGTTTTGCCTATAGATTGTAAAGACATGACCTACGAGCATGATCTATAAATAAGGGCATTTTGGTATGGGAAAGGGTTGTTCGGTTGTAAACTCTTCATTTTGTTCAGCTTTGAATATTGTTGCATCTTTTAAGCTTAGTGCTATTGTAAAGGATCTGTAACTGAGTGCGCAGAGACCTATCTGAGAGAGAAGAGAGTCTGCAGCTGAGTGCACAGACTAAGAACTGTTGTACCCTTCCCAAATACTAATTTAACAACAGTTCTTGTTGACGTAGCCTCCATCTGGGGGGTGCACCACGTTAAATTCTGTGTAGTGTAATTGTTTTGTGCTTTACAACTGTTCATTTGCTTAGTATGGATGTTTAATGCCATAGTTATGTGTTATGTGATTACTTTTATATGTATTCACCGCAGGAATGATGGGAATAATATGTTAAGTAATACATGTGTGGGTGAATGTTAAGTATTCAACACTTCTAAGTCTTTGGATCTTCCGATTGCGTAAGCACCTCCGCTTGTCGAAGTATCCGATGTGAAGTAGAGACTTCGCGCAATTTTTTGTCCGCAGCAAGAGTCCACGGTTGCACTGCCCATCAGTCCCTTCGACACTCGCATCACTAGGCTATGGAAACCTAAATCTACAACCACCCCCTTAGCTTTGCCTCGGGTGAGACCTCAGGCTGCTCGCTGTCTATTGCTGAAAGGGCCGGTGAATAGGGGTTTTGTTGGTTCCTTGAACTGCGAAGTACCTGGGTCTACATTGGAAATGTCTAGATCAGTTACATACGCCAACAAATGGTTCCGTTGTCGGGACAAGACTCAGTGATGCGATAGTGTATTTGGAAAGTAATGTGTGATGAAGAATACCAGTTCCCGTTGGGTTTAGACAATTGGCATCCCAAAAAGAAAGAGATCTGGGACAAGTGGGATAAGATCGAAAGAGCTTTTGCAAAGAAAAAGAATAGACACCTGCATCTATCTGATGTAGAGTGGTTGAATAGATATTTGTGGAAAGATATTCATGAGATATTCTGGGCTTCGTTTGGAAATGAGCTGCACGCGTGAATATCACAACTCGTAGAGAGGAAAAACTGTTTTCAAGGGGGAGTACCTACAGAGTGGACTGTAGAACTCACTGCACAGCTCAAAGCAATAGACAGCCCATTGTCGCGAGTAGTCGACCTTTGGGTTGATAGCATACTTGAAGGATTTGTATCAGAATTTTTTGTAGACACGATGAAATCCTACACCCAAGCTGAAGCATACTTTTTCGAAGGATTCAGAGGTAAGTACCTGAACAATCTTAGTCTTTATGTTAAAATGCTTTTAGTTGAGAAAGGTGTTTCGAGAATGCAGTAATATTTTTTACTTTGTCATGGTAGAAAGTATATATAGTGACTCTGACGAAGAAACCCATAATCTTAGAAGTGGAAAGAGATATAAGTTTAATAAAGAAAAGAATCCTGGAGGACCTGGACTATGCGTGAATACCGAAATCCCATGTGACCTTACCAATCAGACTGCGCCATCATCAACCACCATCCACCCTATTACACCTCAAAACCCACCGGTTGCAAATACCACGCCTCCCCTATCTCAGAACCCACCTGCTATGAGCATCGCGTAGCCCACCCCACAGAACATCAATACTGGTAGCACCGCAGGAGTGGGTGCTCAGACCATTCCGACTCAGACTATTCCAGTTTAGAATACCTAGTCTCAGAATATTCCGCAAAATAATATCCCTAGCACTATTCCGAGTACCACCTTTACTTTTTCCACTCAGAACCTCGCCCAGAATGATAGATAATGATATAAAACTACCGATATTCAAAGGAATGGGTCTAGAAGACCTTGATCAACACTGGTTTATATGTGAAGCCGTATGGAGTGTAAAGCAAGTTCATGATGATGTTGTGAAGAGAGCACATCTCATCACTACTTTCAGAGACAAAGCCTTGCATTGGTTTATGAAATATTCTTAGACATAGCCGAGAACCCTAAAATAAATTAAGGCTGCACTCGTAGCAGAGTTTAAGAAACCGAAATTTGAGTCGCAATGCATAACAGAGTTAAATGAAATTAAGCAGAAACCTACCGAAACGGTCTGGGAATTTGACCACAAATTTAAGACATTGTTGGACCAAGTGAGCTTTGTTATAGCTTTGCAATAGCATCAGGAATGGTTCATCTCTGCGATGTTTCCCCACATCAGACAACCATTGATGCAGCAGAAGGTTGCGTCGCATGCAGAGGCCTTAAAAATCGCGATGAAGCTAGAGGCTTCACAGATCGGTGAGACTAGCTTTGGTATGTCTCAGATCCAGAAGCAGTTGAGCACCTTAACATTAGAATTGCAAGGTATGAAGAATGGAAATTTACAAAGATACGAATAGAGGCATGAGGTCTGGTGTACAGGATGTAAGGGAGAAGGTCACACAAGAGAACATTGCCCCTTATTTCAAGACTATCTCAACAGTGGTGCATTGAACCTAATGAATCAGAACCAGGCATCGTAGTGTGAAATCTGCAGAACTAGAGGACGTTGAACTGAGGACTGTTATCTAATACAAAAATACATAAAGACACCTAAAAACTTATATTGCAATTGCTGTAAGTCAGCTGGACATGATGAATCCAACTGTCATGAGCTTATGAACGAAAGGAAGCGAGATATGGAAACGATGCGAGGTGCTGGAATGTACCGCATCCAAGAAGAAAATCAGCCAAAAAAAGCGAATGCCCACTATGATCAAGGTGGATATAGAGGCTGTGGTGGTGGATACTGCAGGAGAAGAAGAAATGTTGGCCTAGCCTAAGGAAGAGGTCGCGACCAAGTAATTTTCTGTAATTGTGGCAAGCCAGGTCATGTATCTAGACATTGTACCAACCCATGCACTACATGCAATTACTGTAAATCATTTGAGCATGTTATTAAAGACTGCCCTGTACTAGAGGTAGAAATGCATAAACGAAGAAGGACATACCACCAAATCCCAACATTCAATTGATCGCAGTAGAGAGAAGAACTGCGGATCTGAGTATAAATGTTGTAACGCGTAGTGGCGCTGATATGGGAAGAGATGGAGGCGCAGAAGCTTCAACTTTGAGAATGCACGATCCTAAGCAGACTTCAGGTGAACCAGTATGGATTAGAAAAGCTGTTGGGAGAACACCGGGTCTAGACCTATAGAAAAATAAAGGAGCATTTACAGAAGCACGGGATATCCTCAGAGAATCAACACCTGAGTTGACGAGAATCCCGCTACACAACGAAGTACCAGAAATAGAGGATATGCCAGTGGCATATGATCACACGAGCACTTCAACAGATACAAGTACATTTGTTTTGCAGTTCCTACAGAGCTGCATGAAGTTATTGAAGAGCGTACATGATATCATGGAATTTGAAAAACTACTCAATCAGTATGAGCCACGAAGTGAGAAGGGGGCTGCCCATGGTGCAGTCCATAACATTAGGAGTCCCAAAAGAACAAGAAGGGAAATGAGATTCACTACACAGATTGGGGACTATGATATGGATGACATCATTCTTGATCTGGGATCCCAAGTAAATGTCTTGACCAAGCAAACATGGCAGTAGATGGGCAAGCCAAAGTTACAGTGGTCACCTATAAAGCTAAGAATGGCCAATCAAGGGATAGTTATACCTTTGGGGAGATTACCCAACACCGTTGTCGACATTGACGGAGTGCGAATCTATGGAGATTTCAAAGTGATTGAAATCATCGATGATAGCCATCCTTTTCCATCACTACTGGGTATCGATTAGGCAATGTCTAACTGCACCATTATCAACTTGAAAACCATGAAAATGTTATTTGAAGGCAATGATATAAGGGTCATCGCGCCATTGAACGATATGTGGAACCGATTAAGGAGGATTCCAGAGCCCAAGACTTGGACCATATTTACAAGATGACAATGAATGTTGCTGATTATACTAATCGAACTGCGGATGGAACCCTCAGCTGGCACTGTGATAGTTCTTTCATCTCAGACTCTGATGTAGGACTAGAAAACTAGCAAAGTGGATTGCATGAAGTATCTTCCAGGAGATGTGCGCAGAACACGAAGTCACTCCACTGGATTGGTCAAAAGGTAACTCCAATCCCTACCTATGATGGTTTATCTAATGTTTATTACTTTATAAAAGAATATACTGCAGTAGTTGCAGATGAATACCGCGTATCAACATTAGATATGGCACTGCGCGAGACACCTGCCAGATGGTGGGTTGCACATAAGCAGACACTAACAACATAGGATCAATGTAGAATTAAGATGCAAATCAGGTTTGCTGAGAAGGTTACACTACCTTTTGTAAAATATAATGTACAGATGGATCCAAGGGATCATATTGAAGCTTGTTCACAAGTTTCGGTGAAAAGGCCACAGACAGAATGGATGCACCTATTTGTGCACATGCTCGAGGAACCGATTCAAAAGAAGTGGTATCTATACAGGGAGTTGCGCAGAGGCACAGCAGATTGGTCTTCCCTAACCGTGAGTTTCCAGATAGATTTCAGTTTCGAAGATGAACATCTGAGTATCAATGACGCACTACAAGTTATTAAAGAAAGAATATTCATCCTAGACTGCACACAGGGAAATATGACACTAGAACAAGTCTTTGGAACAGACAGCGTACCTGTGCGCCTACAACTAGAATGGGAAGAGAAACTAGAGCATGCTCTTGATTGTTATAACCTCACTAAAGAATCTGAGGATAAAGAGATAGTGACGAGGAGGACCCGCGCAGTATAAAGATACCTGAATCAGAGGGAGCGGGCGAGGTAGAAGGATGTCCACCGAATATTCCAGATATAAGTGGACCTGTGAAAACAAGAAAAGTGAACATTGGCACCAGCGAAGAGCCAAAGTTCGCAGCTATAGGCGACTATTGGGATGAAGACACAATCGAGGAGGTCGCGGGAATACTACAGGAATATCGAGAATTATTCTCGACCAAATTCACAGAGATGAAAGGTATTCTCGGAGACTTAGGAGTGATGAAAATTCCTCTTAATCCTGGCATGAAGCCTATGAAGCAAAGACCGTATAGACTAAACCCGCGTTATAAAGAACGAGTTAAGGAAGACTTGATAAGATGTTCGATGCAGGGATCATTGAGTCGGTTGAAGAATCTGAGTCGATAAGTCCGATGGTTATCCAGGATAAGAAAACAAAGGGTGAGATTAGGATCTTTGTGGATCTCAGAAAGCTGAATGACGCTTCGATGCATGACCCATTTCCTACCCCTTTCACAGATGAATTACTTGATAATGTTGGAGGGAATGAGGCATATTGTTTTATTGATGGATTCTCTGGATACCATCAGATCAGGATTGATCTTCCAGATATGAAGAAGACTACTTTTGCTACAGAATGGGGGTCGTTCTAGTACATAGTGATGCCTTTTGGTTTGAAGAACACACCTGCCATATTTTCTAGAGTGGTAGTTGCAGCATTTAAAGATTTTATACATAACTTCTTAGAGGTTTATTTTGATGATTGGACTATTTTCAGCTTACTGAAGAACTATGCCGCGAACCTCAGGATGATGCTGGAAAAATGCAGACAGCATCAAATTTCATTAAATCTGAAGAAATGTGTTTTCTGTGTTCCCTATGGAACTTTGTTGGGACACACTGTGTGCAGACAGGGCTTGATGGTTGATCCTGTGAAGATCATAGTCATTGTAAACTTTCCCACACCAAACTCAGTCAAGCAGTTGCGCACTACATTGGGGCATATTGGTTATTACAGGAAGTTCATAAAGGGGTATGCGTAGATAACCATAGCTATGAAGAAGCTGTTAAAGAAAGATGCACCGTTCATCTGGAACAAAGAATGCAAACAAGGCTTTGACACATTGAAAGATAAGATGGTCACTGTGCCGATCCTAGTTTTTCCAGACTGGGAGAAGCCATTTCATGTCCATGTTGATGCTTCA
This sequence comes from Larix kaempferi, assembly GCA_027924585.1. NCBI lineage: Eukaryota > Viridiplantae > Streptophyta > Pinopsida > Pinales > Pinaceae > Larix > Larix kaempferi. The sequence goes on along the minus strand of BSBM01000459.1, from coordinate 5,226,130 downwards.
TGTATAGCATTATGTGTTGTTCTTTCTCAACCAGGGAAGGGAGGTATCGATCATCCCATTGCATTTTCCAGCATAAAGTTATCATCCGCTGAGAAGAACTATACCACTACTGAGCGAGAAGGACTCGCTATGGTTTATGCGCTGCAGAAGTTCAAGCATTACTTGCTTGGTGTGCACTTCTCTATGTTCACTGACCATTCTGCTTTGAAATACTTGGTCAATAAGCCAGTGTTAGGGGGGCGAATATGCAGATGGTTACTACTCTTTCAGGAGTATGATTTTGAAATTGTTGTTAAGCCAGGAAGGTTGAATTTAGGACTTGATCATCTATCAAGGATTGAGTTAGGAGAGGAAACTACGAACCTGGAGGATAATCTTCCTGATGAGTATTTGTTTGCTATATAGGTTGCCTATGATTATTATAAGGACATCATTGATTTTTTGACTACATGGTTCGCACCCACAGCGTTCACTACGCAGCAAAAGAAGCGGCTGGTAGTGCGAGCCGCAGACTTCACCATTATTGCAGGCCAGCTATACAAGTTAGGACTGGATGAAGTACTGCGCAAATGTGTACTAGAGCATGATAAACCATTCATATTGGCTGATGCGCATTCAGGAGTCTCAGGATGTCACCATGAAGGGAGAGCTACTGCGCAGAAGATACTGCGCGCAGGGCTATGGTGGCCTACAATTCACAAGGACTAGAAGGAACATTGCTAGAGTTGCGATGTGTGTTAGAGAACCAGAAAACCATCACACAGAGATGAAATGCCATTAAATCCACAATTGATATTTTATCCCTTTGAGAAATGGGCCATTGATTTTGTGGGACCTATTAACCCCCCAGGGAAAAGAATTGGTGCAAGGTACATTATTACTTCAACTAATTACCTCACCAGATGGGAAAAAGCAAAACCCGTGAAAGATTGTAGCACGGCTACAGCCGCAGAGTTCATTTTTGAAAATATCCTTACAAGGTTTGGATGTTCTAAGATTTTAATGAGTGATCAAGGCACTCATTTTCTGAACCGAACCATCGAAGCTTTAACCGAAGAGTTCCATGTTCATCATTAGAGCAGTACGCCTTATCACCCACAGGCGAATGGAACTGTTGAAGCATTCGATAAAGTGTTGGAGAATGCGCTAACCAAAATATGCAACATCAATTGGGACGATTGGGACCTATGCATTCCCTCTGTATTATGGGCGTACAGGACTACCTGCAAGAAACTAACAGGCCATACACCTTTCAGACAGATTTATGGAAAAGAGGCAATAATGCCCATGGAATACATTGTTCGCAGTTTGAGGATAACAATGTTTACAGGCATGGCAGACCGAGCAGCGCTAGAAGAACGGCTCCTACACTTGGTTGGGCTAGAGGAAGATCGCTTTGTCGCAGGCTTCCACCAACAAGTGCAGAAGGAAAGAGAAAAAGCATGGCACGATCCCCACATCAAGAACAAGTCTTTTCAGGTAGGTGATCTAGTCCTCCTAATTGATAGCAAATTCATGAAATTTCCTGGAAAGTTTAAAATGCATTGGCTTGGCCCGTATACTATAATGCATGTTGCTAACGGTGGCACAATTCAGTTAGCTACCTTAGCCGGATATACCTTTCCAAGTTTGATAAATGGAAGTAGACTAAAGCTTTACCGCGATAGTCTGGCTTTGCAGAATCCTGTATGATTAAGGGAGACATACCGCGCAACACTCATGAAGTTGCGCGGAAGAAAAAAGAAAAAAAAAAAGAAGAAGAAAAGAGGAACTGTGCAGTTGTGAACTCCACATGGCAATTGCGAAGACCAAGTTAAATGAGAAAAATCCTTAGTTCAGAAGCAAGAAATCAGGCACCGTGAAGAGACCACGTGCAAGCTATCAGGACTTACCGCGCAGTTCGACGCAACACTCCAAAAAATAGCCATTACAATGGTGATCGAAGAATATAGCCATTACGAGTGACCGCTTGAGCATTTAACGCACAGATAGTTGTTCTGAGCGAGTTTATGATAGAAATGCTCAAAGAATCCACCGAATTTGTCCAACGGATACCACCGTTAATGCTCATCTAGCCATTGAAGGGCGCAGAGGAGGTAAGTTGTGCATATAGATAATGCCACACTCAGACTCGCGGGCGCTACCAAAGACTCAGAATTTTCTTGCAAAGCACTATTGTGTGAGTTATTTTCCGTAAGCAATCCGAAAACCTGTGAGAGTTTCCCAGTGGATGTTTGAGTGGTATTCCATTGAAGAAGAGTTCACGGTCCAAGAGACTGTGAAAGTATTCCAATACGGGGGGATCGAAGGGTCAATGAGAACCCCAACTAAGAAGGTTGTCTTTGAACCAGGTCAGGCATCAAGACGATCACCAAGACACAGTGCAGTGATGGAAGATAGAGGAAAAAATCTAGTAGCACCAAGAATGAAGGTACCTAAGATGGCGTCGACAGTGCAGAAACCACCGCTAGCGGATATAGATATACCTTTGACATTAACCCCAGACTATATTTCACCACATGCTCTGGACGCACCGGTCTTCAAGCTGCTAATGAATGCAAAATATGACATCCCACTATCGCCAATCTCAAAGCATGTCGAGGTGGAGAAAAACTTGCTAGGTAAAATCCCAGAATGTAGATGGGAGGGTAATGGTTGGCTTGCAATGCAGAAGGAGGAGCTTAATGAACCGAAGTTTCGACAGTTCCAACCGGACCAATACATGTGCTGGAAGAAGGACACAAAGGGTGATCTTAACCTGGTCACCCAAGGTTGGTTATTTGGAGTAGTCTAGTCCGAGCTGCTCAATCTACTCAAACTTCCACATTTCGATAGGTCACCAGAGCTGAATGTGGTAGTGCACACGCTGATGGCACACATTCACCAGGATTATTTGTGGCTCGACAACAATGTTGACCTAACTATTGACATCATCCACCGCATTATCGGGTTGAGTAAAAGGGGTAAGGATCCCAAGCAAATTTTCCAAGGGAAAAGCAAGGACAAAGAAGCTATGGAAAAGATGAAGAAAACTCAGACGGTCGTCAAAGGGAAGAGGTGTTTCCAAACAAAAGAAATAGATGATAAAGCAACAAGATTTGTCATGCAACTGTTAGCGGGCAAGATTCTTTGGACATATAGGCCTCTCGAGGAAAGAGAAGGCGTAGTACTGCTCGGCGCCGCGGCCGCGGACGAAGAACAATTTAAATGGTCTCAATACTTATTGAATGAGTTCATGGAAGAGCTCAATGACACGCAGCTCAATGGAGGGTATTTCCATTATACTTGGCTCATCGTGCGGATCATTTTTGTCGGCTCGAAGGAGCCGAAGGATTACATTTATGTAATCATTGATACCAACGAGTGTAGAGGACCACATTATTCAAATCTATGGATGAATCTGAACTCACAAATACAACACGTGACGACTGAGGTCTTCTACCAGTATTATGACCAGCTCCATGCAACAATCATACTGACGCCGTGGATAACAAAGCAAGTAACTAGTAGGTGTATCCACATTGTAAATTTTTATGCTGACATGCTTAGCATTTATATTTCAGCCAAGGCACATAAGAAGAATGTGGAATGGTTCCCAGGAAACTACCATATGTACGAGGAGGATATTGACGCTATCATGAAGGAATGGCCTGCCGAGTTCCGAGTGGAAATTTTAGACGTCACAAGTGACTTCGATGAGGACGATCCTATTCCATTTCCTATTACCAAAGAGAAGGAGATGGGAAAAGAAAAGGAACCTGAGAGCCCAGGACAGAAAAAGGGGGCAAGGAAGAAGCAGAAAGCTGATAAGGGAAAGTTGGATACAGTACTCAAGAGTGATGATTATGAACTAATCAGGGTAAAGTTCACAGAGCAGATGGAAGATTTGATGTCTGATAAAGAGAAAAAGGATTATTAAGGCAATACAACATAGTCAGCAAAAGAATCTGACCACACTGCAGGGGATTACGCTGAAAATTGAAGAGGTACACAAGAGATTACCTCTGGCACATGACTCAGAGTCCGAAGGGAAGTCGGGAGGAACTTCGCAGCAGAGAACATCGCAGTTAACCATGACCGTTCCAGCGAAGTCCCGTATCTTCCAAGTAGACCCGATTACAGTAAGATTACCCATGCTAGAGAAACTAATGTTGGATACAAAGGATGTCGAGCGTGTGGAGATTGACTTGGAAAAAATACCACTCCCGGGCCTACATTATTTACATCTATAGTGTGTGGAAGAAATGCATGAGCAAACCACTGATGCGCTAAGGGGTAGGCTGAGCTGCAAGCAGCTAATCGGCAGTTGGAGGAAGCTAGCTCACAGAGAGCTATGGAACTACAGGATGAGCATGATCGTCGACAAAGACTAGAGTCCACAATCACTACGGTAGCAGACGATATAGACGACTTTGAAGTCCAGGCAGATCCTGGGGATACTATTGTTAATATTGGAGAGATGGTCACCAGTATTAAAGCAGAGATGCAGAACATGGATATTGTACATGAGGCTAACATTGCTGCTTTGAAGGAGCATATAAACCCATAGAACCCACCGAATGAGCAGCATCTTAGAGAAGAAGCAGTGAAGGCCGTAGCAGAGAATATTGTTGCTGAAGTGGCTAAGTGCCAGAGTATATTAGATGATGCATTGAAGGAATTCACAGGCCTCAAAGAAGACCCAGGATTGCTTGAAGTGAAAAATGTTGTCAAAGAAAAGCAAGCAACACTGGAACAGTTGGATACATAAGTGAAAGCCCTGCCTCCAAGAGAAAGGATCGCAAATTACCGAGAACTCAATGTGCTTAAGAAGGACGTGTAGGCCTTATGGGAAAGAGAGATCGAAATGGGAGACAAGTCGCAACCATTGTTGGAGGATGTCGGCACGATCTTGCAGGAGATCATGGAGAAGTTAAAAGCACTGCGCAAGAATCAGGAATAAGTTGAAGGAAAGATAGGTGATGAGATCACACCTGAGGTGTTGGATACAGTCAACCAAATCGAGCAAGAAACGAAGTAAACAGTCCAGAAGCTGATCGCTATATACAATGAGTTTGATGCGAAGCTAGCTCCATAGGAGACGAAACAGTTTGGGGAAGCCAAAGCTGCAGGTAGCTCGAGGACGAGCCACATGTGAGTGTTAGGGGCCTGTTGGGCATGGCCCAAGTGGGGAAATTTTGTGCAAGAAAGATTTTGGAACTGCGGAGCTGAGTGGATTTAAGTTGAAGTACTTTTTTGTATAATTTTTGAGATACTGCAAAGTTGTGCGCAACGTAGCATTGTAAAAAGCTGTGAGAGTCAGCGCTACGAGGAGGCAGTGCTGCGACGTGTCCAGTCCATGGGATGCCAGCAAAGCAGAGTGCAGGACGGAATATGGCACGTATTCCGGTTAGACCATCGGTGGTCTATTTTTGGTAAAGATGCTCTAGGAGTGCTAAGCGGTGGGAAGGAGGAAATCAAGAAGAAAGTGACTCATCGCACACGCGAAAGATGCCACTACTTGAACTAGTCGCACGAGACCGTTACAGGAAGAATGGCTTGGTGAAAGAGACATGTTGGCATGCGCACAAAAGGTAGGCCGATAGCGATGTGATGCATGTGTGCAAGACCTCCACGATGGAATATTCTCTACCAGAGGCCAGAAGTCCTGTTTTGGGGAAACCATGACAGTTTTGTAAACCTAAGGGTTTTACCTACAGATTGTAAAGATATGACCTACGGGCATGATCTATAAATAAGGGCATTTTTGTATGGGAAAGGGTTGTTGGGTTGTAAACTCTTCATTTATTTAAGCTTTGAATATTGTTTCATCTTTTAAGCTTAGTGCTATTGTAAAGAATCTTCAACTGAGTGCGTAGAGACCTATCTGAGAGAGAAGAAAGTCTGCAGCTGAGTGCACAGACTAAGAACTGTTGTATCCTTCCCGAAGACTAATTTAACAATAGTTCTTGAGGACATAGCCTCCATCCGGGGGTGAACCACGTTAAATTTTGTGTAGTGTGATTGTTTTGTGCTTTGCAACTGTTCATTTGCTTAGCATGGATGTTTAATGCCGTAGTTATCTGTCATGCGATTGCTTTTATATGTATTCGCTGCAGGAATGATGGGAATAATATGTTAAGTAATACATGTGTGGATGAATGTGAAGTATTCATCACTTCTAAGTCTTTGGATGCATTGGTTGCGCAAGCGCCTCCGCTTGCCGAAGTATCCGATGTAAAGTAGAGACTTTGTGCAATATTTTGTCCACAGCAAGAGTCCACGGTTGCGCATCCCATCAGTCTCTTCGACACTCGCATCACCAGGTTGTGGAAACCTGATTCTGCAACCACCCCCTCAGGCTTGCAGTCTGTTGCCGTAAGGGCCGGTGAATAGGGGTTTTGTTGGTTCCTTGAACCGCGAAGTACCTGGGTCTACATTGGAAACCTCTAGATCAGTTACATATTCCAACAGGAACAAGTAGGGGTAAGAACCTACCTTAATGTACTCGAAGAATGTTGATGACCTCTTGCAACATAATGTTTAACAACTATCTCCAAATATATGTAATAAAATGGAACATGAGCAACCACAATCATGAAAGATATATTTATGAAGTGTCATTCTAAGATATTGCTTGGTGCCCTCAAACCTTTATCACCCAAAATTGTTGGGACAACTATCTCTTGAGGTGGTGATGTTGGAAGACCAAGATGTGTAGATGGGATGGAGCCAAAGACACCTTAGAGCAACCAATCAATCCAACAAGAGAAGCCAAACTAAAGAAGAGGAATACTTGTCGAGGAAACTTCTAGTCCATGGGAGGTTTGAAACGTCGGTAGATCAAAGCAATGTAAATATGTGAGGAAAGAGAGCAAGAGATTCAGGTTATAAAATTTGATGCTAATCGAACAACATAAAGTCATGTATGGAGAGAATGATTCATCCCACTAAATAAAGGCTTACTAGGTCATTTAAATAGATTTTGGAACAAACTAAAGGCATAGGAGATTAATGTTGGGCTAACTATCAGACAAATTATTTTTTCATACAATCTATTTCATGGGTTTTGAATAAGGAACCATAGATTTCTCAAACATATTGTAGGTTTTTTGAATGGAGGATATAGGCCTTTTTTTCTACATAGTAACACCAAGGTGGTTATAACATTCTATACATAGGCGTGATGAGTTGCCATCCATAGACAATATCGAAAAATAAACTGAGAGGCACAAAATAAATAGATTTCAACTGATGATATGTAATAGGATCTTACTTATTGAAGCTTCAATCGAGTGCTGAAAGGGTCAAACAATGATGATTTTTTCCAAATGAAATATGGGCACAATAAGTGCGATAAGTTGAAAAAATGGTTTAAAATTCAAGAAATGATGATGATTTTAACGAGAAACAATCAATCTCCATAAGATATATATTTACATGATGATCACTCGTGTTTATGAATCCATGATCTACAATGTTTCAATTTATTAAATTTTAACACTGCAGACGGATTCAGAGACAAGATATATATGGGGTCTCTGAATCCGTCTGCAGTGTTAAAATTTAGTAAATTGTACAAATTCATTGTCAAAATTGTAATTTTCCATTGTCAAAGTGAGAAAACTAAAAATGACCAAATAAATGACCAATTGTTATGTGGTCATTTTTAGCTTAGTTCTTATCCTATGACCAAATTGGTCATTTTTAGTTTAGTCTTTATCCAGTGACCATATTGGTCATTTTTAGTTAGCTCACTTAAAATTTATCAATTTTGGTCATTCATCCCTTGAAAAAACTATGGTGACCAAATTTTTTGGTCTCCTGGTCACTAATCTCTCATTTTGTACCAGTGATATCTTAACTGAAAGATGAAAAACAATATGACACCAATTCAAACCAAGCCTAAATAAGTTATTAAATGAGAATTTCTCAAGGCTAGTAATCCAAGAGACTTCCATCGATATTATCATTGGTGCATTATTATCAGATTTATGTAAATATTAGGATCATAAGCAATATCAAACAGAAATGGAAGGTCCATAAGTTTTAGGCCTGACTATGAATTGAGCCCATGATTTGGAGGTATGAATCCATCCCATGATTTGGAGTTTATTCCTCATCCCACCAAAATAAAACAACTCACAATATTTATATTCCTATGTCAAATTAAAAACCCTCCTTGACCCCTTAATACAAAACAATATATTTTATAGTTTTTTAAGAGTATTCAAACCCCCAATATGGATGGACGCGATATGATATTGCCTCAGTAGTGAACCCACATGAGTTAACCATAGTCAACCATAATCAATTAGTCAACCAAAGTTAGCCATAGTCCAACAAATTGAACCATAGTCAACCGTGGTCAACAAAAGTCAACCATGGTCAGCCACAGTCAACCATATTCAACCATATTGCACCATGGTAAACCAATTGTCAGTTATGACCAATATATATCAACCATAGTCAACCATGGTAAACCATGGCCAAAGTCAACCATAACCAACCAAATTCAACCAAAGTTAAAATTCAAACAAGGTCAATCAATAGTCAATTATGGCTAACCATAGTTAGCCATAGTCCACCAAATACAACCATAGTTAAAAAAATGTAACCATACTCAATTAAGGTCAACCAAATTTAGCCATATACAACTAAAGTCAACCATAGAAAACCACAGTCAACCATTTTCAACCATAGTAAAAATTCAAACAAGGTCAACCAATAGTTGATTAAGGAAAAATAAAGTCAACCATAGTCAACGATTGCTAGCCATAATCAACCAAGGTCAACTAAGGTCATACAAAGTCACCCATAGTTAATGAAAGTTAACCATAGTCAACCATGGCTAACCAAAGTGAACCAAAGTAATCCAAAGTTAACCATGGTCTACTATTGTAAACTAAACTCAACCATGGTAAACCATAGTCAACCATGGTCAGCCAATAACCAACCATAGTCAACCATTGTAAATCATGGTAGACTAGTAGTCAACTAATGGTCGACCATAATCATCCATAGCTCACCATGGTCAACCAATAGTCAACCAATGGTCAAACGATATTCAACCATGGTCAACCAATAGTCAACCATGGTCAACTAATAGTCAGCCAATTATCAACCAATAGTTAACCATAACCGATGGTCAACAAATAGCCGACCACTGCTCAACCAATGGTAAACTAATGTCAACCATAGTCCACCATGCTCAACCATAATCAACCATAGTTAACCAACAATTTGTCATGGTTGACCATTTGTTGACCTTTGGTTGGCCATGATTAACTATGGTTGACTATGGTTAACCATTAATTGACCATGGTTGGCATTGGTTGGCCATGGTTGACGATTGGTTGACTCAACCAATGGTTAAGCAATTGGTTGACCAATGGTTAACGAATGGTTGATCAATGTGACCATTGGCTATTTTTATTATTATTCATTAATATAACTTGCTAATTATTATAATAATATAAATTTGAGCAACAATCTTCACTATTATTATTTTCAATTATTTTATTTTTATAATAGCAATTAATATATATATAAAAAAATCCCAACAATCATTCCTTGATTGTTGATATTTTTATATATATATAAGGTTATATGTTTAAGATGAAAAAGTGTTATGTCCCATTCTGATATTAATTAAGGATTAAAAATGATATACATTGACAATTCTCAAGATGTGACATATTAATAATGTGACATTAGGAATTCATCAATGACTATGTCACATTGTGATGTGTATCAAGTGTTATGTTGTATTGCAACGTTCATCAAGGGTTTGGTCGTATTGCGACATTGATCAAGGGTTATAATAAAGGATTAAAAAATGATATACACTGACTATTCCCAAGATGTGACACATTAATAGTTTAACATTCAATGTTCATCGGGGGCTATGACGTTGCTATGTTGCATTGTGATGTTTATCAAGGGTTATGATGCATTGTGACGTTCATCTTGACGGTTTTGCCTCATCACGACATTGATTAATATAATTTTAATAGGCTATCTCACATTGTGATGTATATCAAGTGTTATGTTGCATTGCGGCGTTCAGTAAGGGTTATGTCACATTGCGATGTTTATCAAGGCTTATGTTGCATTGTTGCGTTCACCAAGGGTTATGTCGCATTGCGACCATGCCCAAGATGTGAATTTTGGCATTCATCAAGGTTTATGTCGCATTGTGATTTTTATGAAGGGTTATGTTGCATTGTGGCATTCATCAAGGGTTATGTCGCATTGCGACAATGCTCAATATGTGACACATATGTCAACACAACCCAAGATGCGACATATTCACAATGTGAAATTTGACGTTCATTAAAGTTTGTGTCACATTGTGATGCTTATCAAGGCTTATGTTGCATTATGGCGTTCATCAAGGGTTATGTCGCATTGCGACGATGCCCAAGATGTGAAATTTGACGTTCATCAAGGTTTATGTCACACTGTGATGTTTATCAAGGGTTATGTTGAATTGTGGCGTTCATCAAGGGTTATGTCACATTGTGACAATGCTCAATATGTGACACATATGTCGACAAAACCCAAGATCCGACATATTCATAATGTGAAATTTGACGTTCATTAAGGTTTGTGTCGCATTGTGATGCTTATCAAGGCTTATGTTGCATTGTGGCATTCATCAAGGGTTATGTCACATTGCAATGATGCCCAAGATGTGACATTTGATGTTCATCAAGGTTTATGTCGCATTGTGATGTTTATCAAGGGTTATGTTGCATTGTGGCATTCATCATGGGTTAGATGCGACATATTCACAATGTGAAATTTGACCTTCATCAAGGTTTATGTCACATTGTGATGTTTATCAAGGGCTACATCGCATTGTGATGTTCATCAACCGTTATGTCACATTGTGACAATGCCCAATATGTGACACATATGCCGACACAACCCAAGATGCGACATATTAACAATGTGAAATTTGACGTTCATTAAGGTTTGTGTCGCATTGTGATGTTTATCAAGGCTTATGTTGCATTGTGGAATTCATCAAGGGTTATGTCGCATTGTGACAATGCCCAAGATGTGAAATTTGGCATTAATCAAGGTTTATGTCGCATTGCGATGTTTATCAAGGGTTATGTTGCATTGTGGCATTCATAAAGGGTTAGATGCGACATATTCAGAATGTGAAATTTGGCATTCATCAAGGTTTATGTCGCATTGTGATGTTTATCAAGGGTTACATTGCATTGTGGCATTCATCAAGGGTTAGATGCGACATATTCTCAATGTGAAATTTGACGTTCATCAAGGTTTATGTCACATTGTGAGCGCGTTCAGCTAGCGAGTGAGGGGACGTCCAGATGAAGCTTCTTGAATGTGCCATTAACGAAGAGATAAGGAAGGCTTCCAGGTGGGTTAATGCATGTAATGCATGGTGCCACGTCGTGGGCTCCCATGCCGAGGAACCTCCAACACGTGCCACCCAGTTGTCGTGGTGGCACCCACATCCGAGGATAATATATTATATTGTTATAATATTCTTCATCATTATTTTAATACTCTTATTTATCATCAACCTATATTATTGTTTTAATTAAATTATAATATAATACTATAATCTAATGAAATTATTTTTTAATTAATTATTATATTATAATTGATTTAAATATCATATTTAATTAAATTATAATATATTTACTTTATCTCTCTATCTCTCGTGTATACTATACTATAATTATATTATAGTCAAATAATATATTTAATATCTTCTTATAATGGAATAATATAATATAATATAATTAAAAGTAATATTATTATATTTAAAAATTATATTATTATTTAATTAATTATTGAATTAGTCATTATTATATATTTTTATTCATTTTTGTTTTATCATTTATTAGTTTTAGTTACTAAAATATAATTAAATAATAGTTTTTATAATATATTATTATATTTTAAATAATTAAATTATTATATTTTATTAAAAATTATTGTGAAACAAACTTTAATAAGGTGACAAGTATATCATAATGATAATAAATATATCTTGCATATATTTCCAATATTAATAAATTGATAATGTTAATTAATTATAATATAATAATTAATTATTTAAATAACAAATAATTATTTAATATATTATTAATTGATTAATTAATTAATATTATTATTAAGTAAATAACAATATTAATTAATTAATTAATATTATCGTTCACTAAACTATTTTATAATTATTTTGCTTAATTAAGTTTTATAAAATAATAATATTGTTTAATTAAACAATATTATTAATCAAACAATTAAAATATGGATTTCATTAAAATAATTAAATAATATTAATTTATTAATATTTTTAATTAAATAATCGTTAATTAACTAATATTATTATTAACTAAATAACTATAACATGAATTAAATTATTTTATAATTATTATGTTTAATTAATTATTATAAAATAATAATATTGTTTAATTAAACAATGTTATTAATCAAAGAATTAAACTATGTATTTCATTAAAATTATTAAACAATATTATTCTATTAATATTTTGGAAATATGTGTATACGCACACCCATTACTAGCAACAACAACATTAATAATATTAATGTGTCCGAATACACCGATAGGCGTAAATGGGATACATACTATGGGAAAAACATTAATATGAAAAGTATGTGCCCCATTTAAGCCTATCGACGTATTCAGACACATTAATATTATTAATGTTGTTGTTGCTAGGTGTTTATATCTTAGATTTTGGGAGATGGACTTCATTGAGTCAATCATCAAGATCGACGAGAAGGTGACAGATGTATGTAGCCGATCATTTCTATGGTCATCGTATTGGCTAGTGGTTTAACTAATAGTTTAATATATACTCGTTGGAGAGTTCAAACCAGAATCATGCCTATGCGTACCATGAACTAAGTGGAAATAAGATCAGGTTGTTACACACAACAGGCGGTGCAGTAACTGTCAAGCGGGAATCCTGGCCACGCTTTCCCTGAACGAAGCAGAAAGAGGTTCAGTTAACCACAGGGCATTTTCTTTCAACACGCGGCGATGTCTTCCAGCAGGGGCAGTTATGGTTTAACGACCAGGCATCTTTATTTAATGCGTTCTGGATCAACTCCAGCTGAGGAAAATGATTGCTTCCGGTTTGTGTTTTTCGTTTAACTGTATTTGTGATCCTCGCAGGAGCAGGAGGTGCAACCTTCGAGATCGAGACCAATTGCCCATTTACAGTTTGGGTGCAGGAGCAGCTCGCAGGAGCAGGAGGTGGGACCTTCAAGATCGAGAACAACTACCCATTTATGGTTTGGGCAGCCGGATCACCTGGCGGTAGAAAACAACTTCAGAAAGGGCAGTCATGGACTCTTCAAGTACACGTGGATACAGAACGGGGCACGATTTGGGGGCACACGGGATGTTCCTTCGATGGCAGCTCGACAACTGTGCAGTCGTATGGGCTCAACTGCAAGGACTGGTGTTGGGCCATTTGGGTTGCTTGTTTTGGCTTCAAAGGACTTGAGTGAACGCACTGCTATGTTTTTTCAAATTGTACGATATCAAAATGAATTGAATCTATTAATGTGCAGTGACCAGAGCGGGTAGATCTTTATAAACAGTGCAACTTATTGATCTCAATAAATCAATCCAGAAAAAAATTAGCACGTTAATCTCTGTCAAATTGTGTGAATGCTCGCAGATCGTCTTTATAGAGTGGCATTGATAAGGCAACATACAGAACTTTCATGAATCATTTGTGTTCTCTCAAGGAAAATAAATTTTCACAGCGAGTCCTTGTAAGCTGTTTTACATGAAAAATTTTAGAAATGACATTTTGAAATTTCTTGAAAAACTGAATTAGCTCTTCAAATTTTCCTTCTTGAATTTATTGTTGTAGCATATATTGGTTATTGGTTTTTTTATTTTACTTGTTAATGAAATGACAGGTTAATCATTCAATCGTCGAAAGCTTTGGTGAAGGGGGAAAGGCGTGCATACCGACTAGAGCTTAGTTTGTTTGAAAATCTAATGTGTTGTTTGTGAGTGCAAAATCTAATGTGTTGTTTGTGAGTGCAGGGTTTGAACAAGTGAGGAAATGTTGTTGTGGAATGGGTTTGGTAGAGATAGCTTATTCGTGTAACTCCAAAACCCCAACCCCAACCTGTCCAAATGCATCCAAATCTAATTGATTAATATCATCTTTAGTTAAATTAAAATATATTTAATATCTCTATAATTTAATGAAATTATTTTCTAATTAATTATTATATTATAATTGATTTAAATATCATATTTAATGAAATTATAATATATTTAATTTATCTCTCTCTATTGTGTATACTATACTATAATTATATTATAGTCAAATAATATATTTGATATCTTCTTATCATAGAATAATATAATATAATATAATTAAAAGTAATATTATTATATTTAAATATTATATTATTATTTAATTAATTATAGTTGGGGTTTTGGAGTTACACGAATAAGCTATCTCCACTAAAACCTGTTCCACAACAACATTTCCTCACTTGTTCAAACCCTGCACTCACAAACAACACGTTAGATTTTCAAACGAACTAAGCTCTAGCCGGTATGCATGCCTTTCCCCTTTCACCAAATCTTTCCACGATTGAATGATCAACCTGTCATTTCATTAACAAGTAAAATAAAAAACCAATAACGAATATATGGTACAACAATAAATTCAAGAAGGAAAATTTGAAGAGCTAATTTAGTTTTTCACGAAATTTAAAAATGTCGATTTTAAAAGTTTTCATGTAAAACAGCTTACAAGGACTCGCAGTGAAAATGTCTTTTCCTTGAAAGAACACAAATGATTCATGAAAGTTCCGTATGTTTCCTTATCAATGCCGCTCTGTAAAGACGATCTGCGAGCATTCACACAATTTGACAGAGATTAACATGCCAATTCTTTTTTGGATTGATTTATTGAGATCAATAAGTTACAATGTTTATAAAGATCTACCCACCCTGGTCACTACACATTAATAGATTCAATTCGTTTCGATATCGTACGATTTGAAAAAACCCAACAGTGCGTTCACTCAAGTCCTTTGAAGCCAAAACAAACAACCCAAATGGCCCAACATGAGTCCTCGCAGCTGAGCCCATATGACTTCACAGTTGTCGAGCTGCCATCAAAGGAACATCCCTTGTGCCCCCAAATCGTGCCCCGTTCTGTATCCGTGTGTACTTGAAGAGTCCATGATTGCCCTTTCTAAAGCTGTTTGCCACCGCTAGGTGATCCGGCTACCCAAACCGTAAATGGGAAATTGTTCTCGATCTGGATGGTCCCACTTCCTGCTCCTGCGATCTGCTCCTGCTCCCAAACCGTAAATGGGCAATTGTTCTCGATCTTGAAGGTCGCACCTCCTGCTCCTGCGAGAATCACAAATACAGTTAAACGAAAAACACAAACCGGAAGCAATCATTTTCCTCGACTGGAGATGATCCAGAACGCGTTAAATAAAGATGCCTGGTCGTTAAACCATAACTACCCCTACTGGAAGACGTCGCCACATGTTGAAAGAAAATGCCCCGTGGTTAACTGAACCTCTTTCCGCTTCGTTCAGGGTAAGCGTGGCTAGGATTCCCGCTTGACAGTTACTGCACCACCTGTTGTGTGTAACAACCTGAACTTATTTCCACTTAGTTCATGGTATGCGTAGGCATGATTCTGGTTTGAACTCTCCATGAGCTTAAACTCTCCAACGAGTATATATTAAACTATTAGTTAAACCACTAACCAATACGACGACCATAGAAATGATCGGCTAAATACATCTGTCACCTTCTCGTCGATCTTGATGATCAACTCAATGAAGTCCATCTCCCAAAATCTAAGATATAAACGCCTAGCAACAACAACATTAATAATATTAATGTGTGTGAATATGCTCATAGGCATAAATGGGGCACATACTTTTCATATTAATGTTTTTTCCTATAGTATGTGTCCCATTTACGCCTATTGATGTATTCAGACACATTAATATTATTAATGTTGTTGTTGCTAGTAACGGTTTTTGCGCATACACATATCTCCGAAATATTAATAGAATAATATTGTTTAATAATTTTAATGAAATACATAATTTAATTATTTGATTAATAACATTGTTTAATTAAACAATATTATTATTTTATAATAATTAATTAAACATAATAATTATAAAATAATTTAATTGATGTTATAGTTATTTAGTTAATAATAATATTAGTTAATTAATGATTATTTAATTAAAAATATTAATATTTTAATATTATTTAATTATTTTAATGAAATCCACATTTTAAATGTTTGATTAATAATATTGTTTAATTAAACAATATCATTATTTTATAATATGTAATTAAGCAAAATAATTATAAAATAATTTAGTGAATGATAATATTAATTAATTAATTAATATTGTTATTTTGTTAATAATAATATTAATTAATTAAATAATTAATAATATATTAAATAATTATTTGTTATTTAAGTAATTAATTATTATATTATAATTAATTAATATTATCAATTTATTAATATTGGAGATATGTGCAAGAAATATTTATTATTATTATGATACACTTGTCACCTTATTAATGTTTGTTTTATAATAATTTTTAATAAAATAAAATAATTTAATTATTTATAATATAATAATATATTATAAAAACTATTATTTAATTATATTTTAGTAACTAAAATTAATAAATGAAAAAAAATAAAATAAAAAATATAATAATTACTTAATTAATTGTAATTCAATAATTAATTAAATAATAATATAATTTTTAAATATAATAATATTACCTTTAACTATATTATATTATATTATTTTATGATAAGAAGATATTATATATATTATTTGACTATAATATAATTATAGTATAGTATACACGATAGATAGAGATAAATTAAATATATTATAATTTCACTTAATATGATATTTAAATCAATTATAAGATAATAATTAATTAAAAAATAATTTTATTAAATTATAGAGATATTAAATATATTTTAATTTAATTAATCATGATATTAATCAATTATAATATAATAATTAATTAAAAAATAATTTCATTAAATTATAGTATTATATTATAATTTAATTAAAACAATTATTATAAGTTGATGATAAATAAGATCATTAAAATAATGATGAAGAATATTATAACAATATAATATATTATCCTTGGATGTGAGTGCCACCATAACAACTCGGTGGCACGTGTTGGAGGTTCCTCGGCATGGGAGCCCATGACGTGGCACCATACATTACATGCATTAACCCACCTGGAAGTCTTCCTCCTCTCTTCGTTAATGGCACATTCAAGAAGCTTCATTTGGATGTCCCCTCACTCGAATAAGGAGGAAATTACAATCTCAATTTTGAAGATTTTGAAATGATACAGTTTTGGAGTGAGTGAGCATGCGGCTTGCACCCCATGTCTAGATTTGGAACTGGTAAAATGCTTGGTGTAGGAAATACTTTGTTTTATATAACCATTTTCACAATGTTTGAATAATTTTACAATATTTATATTTTAAAAATAACTATTTAATTTCATAAATATGATGGAATAATAGATTCTTGTTAACCTATCATATACATTTTCAAATTGTTCCATGATGAAGTTAGAAGTTAGAGTAGTTTTAATTTTAATTTAATTTTAAATTTTGATAATGAAATTGTTTTATTTTAATTGTGTTAGTCTAATTAAAACTAAAAAAAATATTTTAAAAATTTAAATTTATTTTGATTTTTCAAAATATTATGTTTAATAAGAAAATTAAAAATAACATTTATAAAAAAACTTAATTCATCTTCTTATAAAAAAAAGAAATTTTAAGACAATGCAATTCATTGTATTAAGAAAAATAATTTTAAATAGAAGAATAGTCAAGAAAAATAATTTTAAATAGAACGAAAGAGCAATTTTAACTTAGTACCTTATCCTAGACTTCAAAAAGTTACATGGACACCCCATCAATTTCTTTCACTGGAGAAATAGATGTGGAAGGAAATTTCTACCCCGCTAAAAGTAAATCTAATAGGACTATTATTTAGATATCAGACGTCACAAATGCAGATATTTATTACATGATAAGAGCATTCATTATACTGATATGTGTTTATATCTTAGAACTTGGAGTGGACTAACATCTATGCTTTGCTTAGATTACATGACGATGAGACAAGTGTTGTAACGTCCCCCTCACCCAATCTGGTCATTGGGAGGGGACGTTGGTCAAACCGGGCTCTAATAATTTGCCCCAAATGCATAATATGATTTTTCAACAAACATAAATAAACATGCACAATGGAAGTTAAAATATGTGCACACACATCTAGCAAGCAAATGCAAGCATAAACATTACATGCATCAAATAAAACAGTTCAGATTCAAATACATGAGGGTACTTATCTTTATTCAACACAGATCCAAGCAACTGACTGTGTAAGAGCACTTTTCCACCCAACCATAGGCACTCTGTCCAACATATAGTATTTCTGCTGGAAGGCCACCACCAAGTTGGGCTATGAGTCCACTAGGGCGAAGGAAGCACCTATGGGCTTCTATCTCTCAAATCACAATCCATTCTGCTCTGTGTCTCCTAATTCGAATTCTGGGGTTTAATACACAGTCTGGTAAAAATGGCCATCAACAACAATGGAATAACTCTACGTGGAGTAGCAGCTTGCATGAGAGAATGAGAATGGAATAATGATAATCAAAAGAGTGTTCACTCTAAGGATATGTGGTAAGGGTGAAAAGAAAACTGACATGGCTTCTCACCATAGAAGAAATATGACTGCTGACAGCTCACATAACTGTCACAAAAGTGCAGTGAGTCTCATGCTTCAATAACTACATGAGGTGACTTTTCCCACTAACCACACACATGCATTAATGATGGGAATAATGGTCAAAAGAGGAGATAATTGGCTTATTCCCATCACATGACAGAATTTTGGGTGAGTTCTAAGGTTGACACTTGGTAATATAGGATTTGGTTTCCCATAGGCCCCCTTCCTCTTCTCCTCTGGTGGAATCATAGCCCCTTTGGTGCTTTTTACACAGCCATTGTTGGACCATTTTATTATTTATGCACATAATATTTACATATATTCTAAATGGGCATACAATCCAACTAAAGAGTCCAAATAACATCATATGTGTCTATCCATTCATTAGTTGGGCCTTGGCCTTGAGCTCCACACTAGGAATTCACACTAGCATTTTTACATCATTGTTCCACACTAGGAATTCATACTAGCATTTTTACATCATTTATATTTTTAATGCAATGGGGTCAAAATCGAAATATTACCAGCATAGATCCATCTTAAACTTGAATCTATCAAGCACCTAAAGGGATCCAATCTCTTGAGGTGTATTTCTTTTTTTAAAGTTAAACTCAAGAAATTTGATCTTTCTCTATTGGTAGATCTGGGTTTAGGTTAGATCTGGGTTTAGGTTTTAAGTTTTTATTTTATAAACGAACATCTATTTTTTAATTACTTTTCATAATATTTTATTTTATGAACCAACATGGATTTTTTTTTTTATAAATATTTTCCATAATTTTTTATTTTATGAGCCTCGGCTATAGAGCACCTCGTTTCACTCGGTGCAACAAGTGTACCATCCATATTGATTTTATGGTAAACTTTTAAAATTGAAATAAGCAATTATGAAATAAAAAATAAATGGTAGTAGATGCATGGATAACTCTTAGCAATCATGAAAGAAAAAACAATATAAAAAATAAATAGTAGTTGATGCATGGATAACTAGAAACTGATACATTGATAACTCTTAGCTAATGCATGGATAAGTGGCTTCATAGTAGATAACTTATTATTTATTTGTGACACTTAACTTGACATATCGATATTCACTGACCACAAGTTGAATAACTATACTAATGATAAACCAAAACAGTACTTAGACACAACACATATAGTTTTAATACACATCCTCTCCCAGGCGTGGCGTAGGAATAGCTTCAAGTGGCACCGCCTTCGACATAGTGATTGTAGTGATTCCAAACTTGCCGGTCATGTCCAATTGGTCTGTGCCCTTGGGAAGTGACCAGTCAAATGAATGGATGAAAGAAGCCAATACCAGATGAATCATCCGACTCGCCAACGGAAGCCCCGCGCATATTCTCCTTCCTGCTCCGAACGGTATCAGCTCGAAGTGCTGTCCTTTGTAATCCACACTCTTCATCTCACCGTCCATAAATCTCTCTGGGGCGAATTTCAACGGCTCATTCCAGATCTCAGGGTCCCTTCCGATTGCCCACATGTTCACGATTACTTCAGCGTTTTTGGGTATCACAAATCCCCCAATCTCACAACTGCTATCTGCTCTGTGTGGGACGAGCAGAGGAACTACAGGGTGTAGTCGGAGCACTTCTTTCACCACTGCACTGAGATAAGGAAGACGATTGGTGTCACTTTCTTCCACCCTTCTGTTGCGCCCAACCACCTCGTCCAACTCGGCCTGCGCTCGTTTCATTTTCTCCGGATTGCACATCAGTTCCGCCATCACCCACTCCATTGTCCTCGCTGTGGTGTCACTTCCCGCCACAAATATGTCCTGCAACAAGCAATTAACCATAAGAGAAATTACATGCACCAGTAAACTGCAATAATTTAAAACAAGATACCATGTATGACTAAACGGCACACTGGCCTTTTGTATGATACCGACAAGAGAGAATGAAAATAATTACGATCAAGTAGCCTCTGATATCGGTGTAAGTAAATTCATGGCTTCTCATGCCCAGCAGAGCATCCAAGAGATCCTCAGGACCATCACTTCCGTCCATGGTTTTTCCTTTTGTGGCGAGGCGGCCCTCTATGAATTTGTCAAGAATACCAAATACCCTTGCCATACAGATTGTCGTGTTACGTGCCACACCCTGAGGATCCAACCACTGAAGGAAGGGGAAGTAGTCCGACAAATTGGGAGCTCCTGCCTTCAACGCCACTTGCCAAATACTGTCTTTGAACTCTCGAAAGGCTGGAGAATGGGAATCGTACATATCTTTACCAAAGGCCATTTTGCCTAACAGATTAACAACGCAGTGGACCATAGCATCTCCGATACTTATACTCTTCCCCTTCATACTTTCCTGCAGAATCTGCTCGATTGTTCGGGATACTTGATCTCTTCTCAAATATTGCAGGGTCTCTAGTCTCTTGACACTGAAGAGCTCTGTAGTAGATATACGTCTGAGCATACGCCAGTAGGATCCATATTGAGCCCAAACTATCGAAGACTTGTCGTGGGAAAGAGACTTTGCTGCTTGTACGACAGACCGGCCCGCAAAGAGGTGGTCATGGGTTTTCAGAACTTCCTTTGCCATGGCTGGTGAGGAGACCACCACTGTGGTTTTCATTCCGAAAGAGAGACACATGAGAGGCCCATATTTGGTAGCCAGGTCGAACATGGACTCGTGGGGTTTGTCACCCATCTGAAACACATTGCCGACAATAGGCCATCCTGGAGGTCCCGGAGGAAGCCTGCAGTACCTCTTCCTCCGGCGTACAGTAAAAACAAAGAATACGATGGCTGAGATCCCCGTTGCAAAATACGATAAAAAGCATCGCATATCCATTGAGACTTATTGCAACCAGGGAGAGCAGAGCGGAACAGAATGCATATAGAGGCTGTAGACAAGTCACATAAATAGAAGAACGTGTAACATGGTAAAAGAGCTTATAGTCACACTTGGTAGGTTTCACGTACATAACTATCAGCCGCCTTCTCGGACCTGTATATGCATTTTCTACATTTTCTGGGATCGTGGAGCTCAGTCATACTTGGTAGGTTTCCCATACATTTTCTACACATTGAAGGATTTGGATTTTTCAAGGCACGTTGTAGCGTCTATAGAATTTTTTTTTGTCGTCTATTGTTGTTCAAATGGAGGAATCTATAATTGTTAAACTTCTAATTCTTCATAACTATCACATTAATTTCACTTCACTTAAGATGGAACAAGTTTTACAATATAATTAGTAACAATTATATTTTTAAATGTGGTTGATCACATATTTAAAAGTTATTGATATTCATCCATTCATAAATATCAATCATATTTTAAAATGTGGTTGTTACTAATAGATAGTAAATCCACTAAAAAATAACAATATTAAAATTTTAATAAAACTGTTATTTCAAAATAAAAATGAAAAGAAATATATATTCAATAAAAAAAAAATTAAATAAAAAAATAAAACATATTAAAATAACTAAAGTAAATTAAATAATATTAAAATAAATTAAATTAAATAAAAATAAAGTAAAATAAAGAAATAGAAGTTGAAAGATTTTTTTAGAAGAATAAACTTGATGAAGCAATGGGTTTGATAAAATTGCATGTCTTAGACAATTTGATGTTTCACTTGCTTACAAAACACCAAAATAGAGCTACCACAAACTGCATTCATCATTTGGCGAAGGCAATAAATTTAAAGTTTTTTAGTTGAATGCTAAATTGTCATATTGTGTACCCGATGAGCATTCTTCCATTGAAGATTTTCTAAATTCAAGTTTCTATTGTCATATTAAAACCAAAACATGGGAAAAATGTATATTCTAATTTTGTATAAGTTAAAATGTTTTTTTCAAGTAATTTCTTTGACTTTTTGTTCCATTACTAGTGCACTTGGACCACATTTTAAAGTTCCCTATTTTAAGTTTTTATGTGAGCATCTTATCAAGTAACCATCTAAGCTTGTGATATTAGATGTTCTTTCTAGATCTAAGAAACAAGATTTTATGGTTTAAGCCTCCAAAAGTAAGCACAAAACTCAACAAAAATAAAAGACAAATCTTACCTAAGCTTGTAAGTTTGCTTTTAAGCTTTAATAAAAAAAAACAAAATCGTCTTATCAAGTAACCATCTAAGCTTGTGAGATTAGATGTTCTTTCTAGATCTAAGAAACAAGATTTTATGGTTTAAGCCTCCAAAAGTAAGCACAAAACTCAACAAAAATAAAAGACAAATCTTACCTAAGCTTGTAAGTTTGCTTTTAAGCTTTAATAAAAAAAAACAAAATCGTCTACTCTTCCATCTTTGAAGTTTCGTGAGTTTTCTTTCAAAACAAAGAAGTTAACCCAAAATTTTTGTGGCATATTTGAGCATGGGGAATCCAAATGTTAGAAGAAACTAGAAGCATTGTATGAATCTACGTAGCAACACAAGATTTTAGTTCCCAAGCCTTCTTCCACTACTACACTGCAAGCACTTTATGCTCAAGCCTTATATTCATCTTCAAACAATTATATACTTGATTCCGGAGTCTCACATCATATGACTCGTTATCAGTAGCTACTTCTTCCATCATTCGATAGCAACATTCTATAAATTGCAATTGGAGACTCTTCATAGTTTAATGTTTTAGGATCATGCACTGTGCAATTAGCTTATAGCTACATCAATCATGTTCTCCTTGTTCTTGAACTTTTTTCCAATCTAATCTCCATTTATCAAATTTGTCACTATGGTGATGGGAACATTGGAATTTCCCTCTAGTTATGTGGTAATTAAAGAACTACTGATGAGCCCCAAATTAGGTACTCTATAAGCCTTTTTGTGCCACACAAGCACAATATGGATAAGGAAAATGCCTCTGTTTGTGGGGTATAATGCGTTTGTTTTTATTATTTAATAGAGTAGTTTTGAGGTTATTCTCTTATGCTTAAAAGCGTTTTCTATGAGCTAATTATATGGAAATAAGTATGTATGAGCAGGCGCAGGTAATCTAAGAGACAACAAGCAAATCCAGCTCGAGGACTGAAAGACCATAGGTGGCTCAACGCCCTTTTTCCTGATTTGTAGAAGAAAACAACTGTTCAACATGATTGACATTTAAAGCACAGGGTTAGGTTATGATTCAGAATAGTTATATTTATGGGCCTATTAGGTAGCAAGAGGTTCGTGTTGGCATTTTTGTAGAACTTATATTCAGCATATGTTATTCGAGATAGTTCTATTTTAAGACATGTTCTTAACATGAAGTTACAATTTTAATGGAAGAAGTGATGTTATTTCAAGCTTTGCATTTATAAGTCCTTTTCCACACCTGAAATACGGGTTGGAGAGGACCCTTCCAACATGTAGGTCAGGAGCTTCATTTTTTACTTCAGGTATTTCTCATATGTCTTGTTAATTGATTTAATCATCATCGTATATGAATTACTTGACAATGGTTTGAATAACATAGTTTTATTTCAGTTTAGTGATCATTTTAGTTCAACACTTTTTCTCTGTAGTTCGTTAATATTGATTCTGTAGTTCTGCAATGCGCTTTCCATAGTCCTTTACATGCATTATGCCGAGGCACATTTAACCCCTGTTTTTCAGCATTTTATATTAATTCTAAACAATGATTCGTATCTACAAATTCATGCATATTTCCTTTATCTGAGTTCGATCACATAGAATTTAATGGTTTCAGTTCTTTGGTTTGAATAGAGTAATGATCATCCCTTTCAGTATTAGATTTGAATAGATAAAAGTTTGATTGGTTTTCAATATTCAATTCTTAGATTAAAATTTCACCTTTCAGTATTTTATTTCTAGACTAAGTTTACCAAGCTTTCAGTATTTACTTCTTAGACTAGATTTATAGTTTTCCAACATTTAATTCTTAGGTTCATAGATTTACAATCCTGTTACAGCTTACTTCCTTTTCCTTTTTAGAGAAACCTTTTAGATACATTCCAACACCCTCAAATGATGAAGACTATCCTATAGAGCACATACAGTACTTAGCACCTCTTAAGTTTGTACACTCCCTGGTCGATAATTAAATTATACTTCCGGTTTAGCTACTCTAATTAGGTATCCATTCCTAGACTCCACCACTTTTTGGTGGCATTGCCGGGGGGGTGCTTAATACATTGGAGACATCTTAAAAAAAAAAAAACAAAAAAAAATGACCAGAAACATAAAAAGTTTACCATGAATGCCTCAACGATAGAGGGATAGATTTTGACGCTTTCTTCCTAATCGTCCTATGATCAACAACAGTTATGATAATTCCCAAGTTGAGTTCCTTCACTCTAAATACGAACCTGATTCTAGCTATGACCCAAACCTAAACATTTTTTTTGCTAGCTCTATCTCAAACACTACTATGGCAGAGGAAGAAGAAGAACCTAGAAAATTGTTCACTTTTCCCATTAGTGTACCTCTTGGGGATGACAGGATGAAGAATATCAACCCTAATAACCTGCCAAACTTCCATGGATTAACATTAGAAGATCCTGACACATTCCTATTTGAATTTGAGGTAGTTTTTAGGTCATTTGGTTACACTACTGATGCACAAAAACTAAGACTCTTTCCTTCTACATTGAAAGACCTATCGCTTAGATGGTTCATGAGCCTAGAAGGAAACAACATTTTTACCTGGGACAAAATGAAGCAATCCTTCCTAGAAAAATATAGGGACTATTGTAAGGCAAAAGATATAAGAGATGGAATCTTCAGAATGCAACAAGGAGAAAGAGAATCCCTAGAAGACTATGTACAATGATTTCAACTTAGCTACAAACGAGCTAGTCATTGCACCTTAGATCAAGAATCATTGACACTTGTCCTTCTTAGAGGGATAAAAGAGGAAAATCTAGAAGTTTTGAACCTTCTGGGAGATGGAGATATATTCTAGAAAACTTCTGACCAAATACTACAAATCTTCAAAAACTACTCTAAATCCAAGAAAGGTAAAAGTGGGACAAGGGATTCACACCCATTTACTGGGGGATTAGCATCTTCAGGACCAAACCTTACAAACTCTAATTTAGAGAACCTTCTTGATGACATGAAAACTGATATCCTTCAATCCCTAGCAATGCAACTTGATGCACTTCAAATAAAGAAGAAACATGATGAAATAAACGAAGCATTGGCAGTTTTTTGTCCATGCTAGAGAAAGAAGCATGAGAAGGGGTAGTGCACACTAAACACCATAGGAATTTGTGGCTTCTACAATGACGATCACTCCAATGATAAATGTCCTATGTTTCCCTCATGCAAAGCTACTATTCAAGATCCCACAACTGAAGGTGCAATAGAACAAATCTGTTTCATCAATCAAAGAAGAAATAATTTTGTTAGCCCTTACCAACCCAACAACCAAGCCTACTATAATCAAGGAAGTAACCAGCAAAATTAGAACTCAGTACCAGCCTCATGGCCATCTCATCCAACTCCAAACCAGTGGCAGCAAAGCCAACCATATCAACAACCTTATTACCCACAATCTTACTCTCCATACCCCACACCTTTTGCTCAGGCAACCACGAATTATGGAAATCAATATCCTTATTCATCAAACTGGAGGGATCCATTGCAACAACCACTCATCATCCTGCCCCCACAAAACCAAACACCTCCCAGACCTCCACCAATCCCTTCCCAGCCGATTCCAAACCCTAACAACAATAGACTAGGACAACACGAGACCTATAACACTAAGATCATGCAGTTCCCTACTTATGTAGTGGATACCCTGGAAATAAATGAAATTAATCTCAGGTCTGGGAAAACATTACAGAACACACACACACAGAATAATCATGGAGGTGAAGCTCACAAACAAACAACACAACCTAAAATTCAACATCCAGATGAGCCAAGCTCTTAGGAAGAAGAAATTCGGCCACCCACACAAAATAGAAACCCTCCATTCCCTGAAAAACTTATACAAAATGCAAAAGAAGAAGAGGAAAATGCAATTCTGAACAAATTGAAGCACTTGAACATCCAAATTCCAATTTTACAGGCCATAAGAGATGTGCCAATCTGTAACAAGTTTATGAAGGAAAATTACCTGAAAAGACCTGGCAAAATAAGACGTGACCCACCAACTATAAACATAGTAGGCCAGTTAGCATATTTAATGTTAGGTGTCATTGTTAACCCCAAATACCTTGATCCAGGCATTCCAGTAGTCAGTGTGACCATCAACAACTGACATATCGCTAGCAACCTAATTGATTTAGGGGATGCAATCAACGTGATGACCAAGGATACTATGATATCCCTAGGACTCCAATCGATGGTCAGACCAACAACTACCGTACTACAACTAGTTGACACATCAACAGTAAAACTTGAAGGAATGCTCGAAGACTTCATTATCAATATAGAATCCTGGGAATACCTAGCTGACTTCATAGTCATCGAAGTGGAGAGTAAACTTAGCGGGTACCCAATAATACTAGGGAGACCTTGGATGGAAACTGTAGATGCTTACATAGGTTGCAAATCGAGCAACATGATAGTCACTAGTGGGAAAACTAGGAATAAAATCACGATTTATGCTCCAGCAAGGAAGTCTTCAGACCTAGAATATCAAAACCGGACAGATGATTTTAATGACACATCGAATCAAAACATACGACCTGTCCTTACCATTGAAGCTGCCCTATCACTAGAAGTTATCAATGAAGACAATCATTTAGATAGGTTTATTCAAAATGTGTCTTCTAATCAGGATATGTTTGAAGATTTTCTTGGCACAGGTCAGCAACAAGAGGAAGAGATACCAACCCACAACTCTGACAGAATGTGGGAAGAGGTACTCACACTTGAACAACATCCAATTCAAATCAAAATAGTTGAGATAATGCCTAGAAGGACAATTAATATTAACTCCAATTTGGAGCTAGGAGAAGAACAACAATTACTCAAGGTACTGTCAGACAACAACAAATCCTTTGCATGGACATACACTGACATGAAGGGTATCCACCAAGACATCTCTAAGCATTACATCTATATAAAGGAAGGTGTTGTTCCTATCAGACAACCAAATAGAAGAATGAACCCAACATTAAAAGACATAATTAAGCTGGAATTACAAAAGCTGTTAGATGCAAGGTTCATATACCCATTCTCAGATAGTGAGTGGGTATCACAATCGGTTATAGTTCCTAAAAAAGGAGGGAAGTGGAGGATCAGTGTGGACTACAGAGAGCTCACTAAAGCAACCAAGAAAGATCACTTCCCTCTCTCATGTATTGACTAGGTAATGGACACATTGGTTGGGAACAAATTTTTCTCATTCTTGGATGGGTTCAGTGGGTACAACCAGATCCTCATCCACCCAGCTGATTAGGACAAAACAACATTCACATGCCCATGGGGCACTTATGCATACAAAGTGCTTCCCTTTGGGCATTGTCATGCCCCAACAACATTTCGAAGGGAAATCTTAAGCATCTTCTCTGATTTTATTAATGATCAAATGGAAGTCTACATGGATGACTTCACACCCTATGGCCAGAATTTCGACCAAGCATTAAAACATCTAGAATTGGTTTTGAAAAAATGCATCGAGATGAGCTTATGTCTGAGTAATCATAAATGTAGAATTCTCATGGAAGAAGGCATTGATCTTGGACACCACATTTCACAGAGAGGAATTGAAGTTGATCAAGCAAAAGTCACAGTCATCAGAACACTGCCACCACCTGTGAAACAAAGAGATGTGAGAAGTTTTCTTGGGAAAAAAGGATACTACAGAAGGTTTATCGAGAATTAAAGCAAATTTGTAGCACCAATGTTTGCTCTTCTCACTAAATATACATAATTCATTTGGACCAAGCATTGTATGTTATCATTTACTAAACTCAAGGAAAAGACAATCACAACTCCAGTACTCCAAGGACCAAATTGGGCACTTCCATTCCAAATCCATTCTGATGCATTAGATAAGACCATTGGATCAGTCCTTGGACAAGAAAAAGAGAAGAGACCATATGCCATATATTATATCAGTAAAAACTTGGCAGGAGTAGAATTAAATTATACAGTCACAGAGAAGGATTTTTTGGCTATCATACATGCCATGAACAAATTCAAGCACTACATAACTAGATACCAAGTTTTCGTCCACACTAACCATTCAGCAATCAGGTATCTTATGAATAAACCTAATACAAGTGCTCAAATCATTAGATGGCTACTCCTCTTACAATAGTTTGACATAACAATTTTGGATAAGCCAGGGATACACAATCTAGTAGATGTTTTTCTGTCTAGACTCACTCATGGACAAGACAATGAAATGGTAAATGACAACTTCCCTGATGAGCACCTTTTTGCAATCTCAACAAGAAGCCCATGGTTTGCTAACATAGCAAACTACTTAGTGTCTGGAAAATTCCCACAACATTACAGCCACAAAGAAAAGAACAAAGTCATAAGGCAAAGTGCCATGTACACATGGATAGAGGGAATGCTTTTGAAAAAAGGGCCAGACCAGATATTGAGGAGATGCATCAGAGAAGATGAAGTCCATGACATATTGCATGCCACTCATAACGAGCCATGTGGAGGACATTATGCTGCAAAGAGAATAGCCTATAAAATGTAAACTGGATATTATTGTCCTACACTCCACAAGGACTCCTATGAATACATTTCATATTGTGATGATTGTGAATGAATGGGGAAGCCAACTCAAAAAGAAGAAATTCCTCTCCATCCACAAATATCTTAAGAATCATTTGACAAATGGGGATTTGATTTCGTTGGCCCAATCAACCCATAAGCAAATCAGGAAAGCTATATCCTAGTATGCACTAACTACCTTACAAAGTGGGAAGAAGTAGCAGCACTTGCAGCAAAAAATGAAACAAATGTGGCAAAATGTTTTACAGAGCAAATATTCCACAGATTTGGAGTACCAAGAGAGCTAGTTTCTGACTAGGGCACACAATTAACATCAAACCTCATAGAGGACCTGCTTCAAAGAAACAATGTCAAACAAAGAAAGTCCTCTTCCTACCACCCTCTGGCTAATGGTCAAGCTGAGGTGACAAACAAAGAACTAGAAAGAATCTTGACAAAGACTGTACAAATCCGCAAACGAGATTGGGCATACTAATTAATTGAGGCAGTTTGGGCTTATAATATGACATGGGAGACAACAACATGCTTCACCCCATATGAGCTAGTTTATGGAAAGAAAATAATGCTACCCATTGAGTTTGAGATCAAAACATTGAGAATCGCAGCCACGTTAAACATGGATCTTTTTGACATCCAACAAGAATGCATGCTACAATTAAATCAATTGGATGAGCAACGCCAACAAGCACTTGGCTACACTGAAATCATCTAGCAACAAAGGAAGAAATGGCATGACAAAAACGTCAAGCAAAAGAAATTCAAAGAAGGTGTCTGGGCACTACTCTATGACTCTAGGTTTCACACTTTTAAAGGAAAACTCACAACCAGATGGCTCGGACCCTACATCATTGAAAACATCTATGACAATGGAGCTGTCAGAATTACAACAATAGATGAGGGAAAATTCCCCATGATTATGAATGGACACAGACTCAAACTCTATAAGACACCAAAATCCAGAGAGGAGTTCACACAGACACTCTATCAGCAAAATCTAATGCTGATAGAGAGCCTAGAACATCACTGAAAAAAATTGAAAAAAAAAGAAAAGAAAAAAAATGAAAAAAGTGAAAAAAATGAAAAAAGAGAAGATGAAAAAATAGAAAAAAAAAAAAGAAAAAAAAACAAAAAAGGAGAGAGAGGACAATACAAAAATCCACTCAGGTTCTCACAAACCAAATTGATGGACTTGATCCATCCATATGCAGAACCACAAACCAACTTCAAAGCAGAACCAGAAGCAACTTCAAAGCAGAACTAGAAAGCAATGTCAAGCGAGCGAGAAAGAAAAATCAAGCAAGCCATCCAACATCTAGCAGCAGACTAAAAAACAGACATCAAAATATTAACAAACAAAGATAATATTTCAGAATCTACAATGAAGCGAGCCAAGAGTCTAAATAAAGCGAGCCAACAGTCAATTCAAGCGAGCCAGAACAACAACAAAGCTACCACTACAGAAATCAAATCACTATTCAGAGCAATAATACAAACACAATGCTGAACACAATGAAAATTCATATCAAGAAAATTGCAGAAATAGTCACGCAAGCAAAGGCAACAATTTCAAGAGAACTGGCAGCAAAAAGCAAATTGGCGGCACTACTGACATGACCAAATTAACTACAAATGCACCTCAACTCAACTATAGAATTCTGAGCCCATAAAAATTAAGCACAAATCATACACTTAGGTACGCTAGCATGGAAGGTAATCACTTAACTCTTTATTTTATTTTCAAATCAAATCATCATCCCCCACAAAACGGTTATTTTCCAAAGCTAAGGAGAGATTGTGAGATAAATCGGCAACACGGTTCATAGTTACCTCACAGAATCATGATTACTTACCATTAGACATGTCAGCAAATGACAACCTCCGCATCTAGTGACCATGTCCCCCAATGATCATAGTAGAAGTGCAATGTACAATGATGAAAAGAAATGCAGGGTGCAATAATGGAAAGGAATGTATAAGGAAGCAAGTACGATGCACGATGATCGGGATAAGTGCGTAAAAAAACTAAATAAGGCAGCATAATCTAAAAAAAGACCCAGTTTTGCAATACAAGCTTTCCAGAAAAAAGGAAACCTAAATTTCGTGTTGTCACTCAGCCAGTAAGCTACCCTCGAACCTGTGATCAATCCCGGCTAGTTGAGGTAAGTCAGCCACACTCAAAGTTTTTGGTTTGTTGATTATAGTAGAAAAATTCAAGATGACAAAGGGGTTCAAAAAGAGTGAGACGGAGGATCATAATCCCATTTATGAAAACCCATGGGTTTTATCAATCCTCCATAATGCGGGCTGGATGCCC
The DNA here is from genome assembly GCA_027924585.1 of Larix kaempferi. Lineage (NCBI taxonomy): Eukaryota > Viridiplantae > Streptophyta > Pinopsida > Pinales > Pinaceae > Larix > Larix kaempferi. The sequence continues at coordinate 5,194,369 of BSBM01000459.1, read as the reverse complement.
TTCATCTTAGGGCTGAGAGGGTCCAATACTGAGGTGGCTTTAGAATTCACAAGGAACTTGAAGGACATCAAATATGAATAGTTTGTCAGCCGGGTAAGGGGACTACGTATCATACTGGATGAGGAGGAAATTGCGAAATACACAGGGCTATCCATGGGTCTACACTGGAGCAGAGACTACCGGGAAGCCAACCAGAGTGCAAAGGCATCCTTCTTCAGACAGGGGGAAGTCTATGAAGAAGACAAGAATGGAGTCAAGAGAATCACCATACCAGCACCCGGGGACGATATAGCTTTTGTCATTCTAAAATATGTAACGTGCACAGGGAGGCTCAATTATGTCCCTATCTTCCTCTTCTGAATTTTGGAGCTTTTGAGACACAGGAGCTGTATCACACCAAATAACAACATCAACATTCCCTATTATCTTCTCCATTCCCTTGGAGAAATGAGCAAAAAGGTAGTTGAGGGAAAATAAGACATGCTAGCCCATCATGGTCTAATCAAATTGATAATTTGTGAAGAATTGATGGTATAGGTTCCAGAACTCTCATGAGAGGAGTTTTTATTGGTCTCAGCCGAATATGTACAGAGAATGAGGGGTACACCTAATATAGGCATACCCCTAGCTTCTGGGTCAAAAGAAAAATCTGCTTCTACATCAGGAGCTAAGAGAAAGATTGACCTGGATAGCGACAATGAAGTTATGGCCAATACCCTGATAAGAATCAAGCATTCAAAGGATGCCTCCTTCCAAAAAGAATCAGGGTTTCCACCAGCAGGAAAGGGGCAAAATGGTGAAGTAAAATAATCACACAACAACCCAAAAATGAACAGGCAAAGAGGGTAGAAAAAGAGCCCATCCCTATAATTCAAAACTTATCTGATGATGACGAGTGGGTTGACTAGGACAACCCAACTACACTAGAAGAACATGATTCTTACCAATGGAACCCCGTTGATCAATATGTAAACCCTACTGATCAAAATGTAAACCCTAGAGTCACAGACCAGCTAGCTGAGGCACTGGAAGAATTAGCAAAAGTCAGGGACGAGTTGGAAGCATTAAAAATTGAAGCAAGGATCCAGAGAAGCCAACCAGCTTCACCAGCACCCCCATTGTTTGTACATGAGAAGACCCAGATTTATAAGATGCAGCATGCAGGAGAATTGAAGCTCGCAGAACAATAAAATTTAGCACTAAAGGAGAAATTGGGCTAAGCTCAGATAGAATTAGCTCAAAATGACCAGAGAATCCAACAATTGGAGGATACATTGACTGTCACTGCTAAAATCTATGATGGAATACTGCAACTCAGACCAGCATCCAAAATCTATACGGTTTACTTGAAGGAAAAGTAGGGAAAGTTCCAGCTGCATAGGTTAAAGCAAGGCCTGCCTCTAGAATTGAATACTCCAAGGGAATTCATGGACACTTCTTTGAGCTGCACAGAGTTGGAGAAAGATCAATTGTGCGAGTTTTTCTTGCATAACTTCGTGGTACCAAGCTCACCTAACTAGTCACGTAATCCCTACGTAGGAAACTTCCAGCTAAGAGCATTATGCTCTTGGATGAACCATGAGGTAGAGAGCAGCACAAGGTACTCATCTCTATCTTGTAGAGGAGTGGAAAAATCCGTTATGGATCAGGGCCGAGGCATTAATAAGAATATGTGAAATAGAAGAAATGACAGAACTCAGAATCACTTTTATTTTGATCACAGGCCACTTCAAGGGGGCAACCTCCTATGAGAAAGCTCAATACAAATAACTTCACGGTGCCTTGATAGGTCTCAACACACACTTATATACTAAGTCTAGGTGCCAATACCCTGGGTCAAAACCATGGGCCACTACAAACTATGGATCAACAATACTACGGGCGACTTACAAAGCATATGCACCAACAACAATAACATAAACTATTGATCAACAGATACTGCGGGACGACTTACAAAGCATATGCATCCAACAACAATATACTAACAAAGTAAAGACATGGGTTCCTAACATCCCCTCCCCCTTGAAAAAAAGCTTTGTCCTCAAAGCTTTAGATGTGGAAATTGTTGTTGAATCCGAAGGAGTGGTTCCCATGTAGAATCCTCTGGTTGCATGCCATGCCACTGAATTAAGACCTTTGTGATAGAGCGAGAGAGAAGCTGACGAGTGCGCCGATTGAGGATGGCCTCTGGCTCCAAAAGGATGGATCCTTCATTATCCAGTTCGGGTAAAATCGTTTGTCCACTGATGTTGGTTCCAAGAACTTTCTTCAGACAAGAGACATGAAAGACTGGATGAATGCGGGAAGAAGGAGGAAGTTCCAATTTATAAGCAATGGACCCAATCTTCTGAAGAATCCAATATGGCCCATAGAACTTTGGAGCAAGCTTATGACGCCCTTTGAGTTTTAGGGAGGACTTCTTGTACGGCTGGAGACGAAGAAAAACCATATCGCCGACTTGAAAAGTGCGCTCAGAACGGTGCTGATCAGCTTGTTGCTTCATGCGATTTCTTGCCATGTGAAGATTGTCCCGCAAAATGAGAAGAATCTGATCGCGGTTTCAAAGGACCGTGTCAACTTCCTGAACTGGTGAACTGGTGGCGGTGTATGGAAGAAGAACTAGAGGTTCCTGACCATAGACTGCTTCATATGGGGTCATTTTAGAGGTAGTGTGGTAAGTGGTATTGTACCACCATTCAGTGAGAGGGAGCCACTTTTCCCACTGGTGTTGTTGTTCAGAGGTGAAGCAACGAAGATAAGTTTCCAAGCATTTATTGATAATTTCAGTCTGACCATCTACAAACTATGGATCAACAATACTATGGGAGACTTACAAAGCATATGCGCCAACAACAATAACATAAACTATTGATCAACAAATACTACGGGACGACTTACAAAGCATATGCGTCCAACAACAATATACTAACAAAGTAAAGACATGGGTTCCTAACATCCCTCCCCCTTAAAAAAAGCTTTGTCCTCAAAGCTTTAGATGTGGAAATTGTTGTTGAATCTGAAGGAGTGGTTCCCATGTAGAATCCTCTGGTTGCATGCCGTGCCACTGAATTAAGACCTCTGTGATAGAGCAAGAGTGAAGCTGACGAGTGCGCCGATTGAGGATGGCCTCCGGATCCAAAAGGATGGATTCTTCATTATCCAGTTCGGGTAAAATCGTTTGTCCACTGATGTTGGTGCCAAGAACTTTCTTCAGACAAGACACATGAAAGACTGGATGAATGCGGGAAGAAGGAGGAAGTTCAAATTTATAAGCAACGGACCCAATCTTCTGAAGAATCTGATATAGCCCATAGAACTTTGGAGCAAGCTTATGATGCCCTTTGAGTTTCAAGGAGGACTACTTGTATGGCTGGAGACGAAGAAAAACCATATCGCCGACTTGAAAATTGCGCTCAGAACGGTGCTAATCAGCTTGTTGCTTCATGCAATTTCTTGCCATGTGAAGATTGTCCCGCAAAATGCGAAGAATCTGATCGCGGTTTCAAAGGACCGTGTCAACTTCCTGAACTGGTGAACTAGTGGGGGTGTATGGAAGAAGAACTAGAGGTGCCTGACCATAGATTGCTTCATATGGGGTCATTTTAGAGGCAGTGTGGTAAGAGGTATTGTACCACCATTCAGCGAGAGGGAGCCACTTTGCCCACTGATGTTGTTGTTCAGAGGTGAAGCAATGAAGATAAGTTTCCAAGCATTTATTGATTATCTCAGTCTGACCATCTGTTTGTGGGTGATACCCTGAACTCATCTTTAGTTTGGTGCTAGTGTGGCGAAATAGTTCTGTCCAAAAATGACTGGTGAAAGTCACATCACGATCCGAGACAATGGAAGAAGGGACGCCATGAGGACGAAAGATCTGGTCCAGGAAAATTTGAGCGACTGAAGAGGCTGTATAGGGATGGCTGAGAGCACAAAAATGACTATATTTGGAGAGGTGATCAACAACAACGAGAATCACTGTCTTCCTGCCATATTTAGGGAGCCCTTCAATGAAATCCATAGAAATATCTGTCCAAATCCGTGTACGTATGGGCAAGGGTTCGAGCAATCCTGGAAGGAGTGTTGTTTCACCCTTATTGCGCTGGAAGGTATCACATTCGGAAACCATCTGTTGAATTGTCCTTTTCATGCCCTACCAAAAGAAGTTACGCCGTGCCCGTCCATACATTTTGAGGAACCCAGAGTGCCCTACCGATGGAGAAGCATGGAGTTCATAGAAGATAGCCTGTTGAAGATCTGTGCTCTGGGGAAGCACCAGACGACCCTTGTATCTCAGAGAAGCACCATCCCAAGAGTAATGTGGTATAGTAGAAGGGTTGTTGGTCAAGCGTTGGATTATTTGAGATAAGGAAGAGTCATTGACATAACCCTGTTGAACAGATTGCAACCAATTTGGAACAGGCATAGAAATAGATGAAAGAGAACCTTGGGCATCAAATGTGCGAGAAAGAGCATCTGCCACAATATTGTCTTTACCCTTCTTGTAAGTGATCTCATAGTCATAACCCATGAGTTTGCTAACCCATTTATCTTGTGCCGGGGAGGAGACACGCTGTTCCAAGAAATATTTCAAACTCTGGTGATCAGTCTTGATGCAGAAATGATTCCCTAATAGGTATGAGCACCACTTCTGTACTGCATGCAAAATAGCCATCATCTCCTTCACATAGGTAGAGGTAGCTAAATTCTTTCCTGAAAGAGATTTGTTGGTGAACGCAATGGGGTGTTCATCTTGAAGGAAAACAGTACTAAGTCCATTTCCGCAAGCATCACTCTCAATAGTGAAGGGCTTGGAAAAATCGGGCATAGCTAGAATAGGTGTAGTACACATAGCTTGTTTTAGTTTGTCAAATGCACACTGAGCAGCATGCGTACATGTAAAAGAATCCTTTCTCAATAGAGCAGTTAATGGAGTTGCAATCTTCCCATAATCCTTGACAAACTTGCGGTAGTAGCCAGTCAACCCAAAAAAACCACAAAGGCTCTTGAGTGTCTGAGGATGCGGCCAATTGTTCATGGCATCAATTTTGGTAGGATCCACGCGAACCCCTTATGTTGAGATAATATGCCCGAGATACTCAAGTTCCTTCTATCCAAAAACACATTTCGACTGCTTGGCATGGAGATGATGGTCAGAGAAAAGTTGCATGACAAGATCCAGATGCTAGGGATGTTCATCCCATGTTTTATTGTAGATGAGGATATCATCAAAGAATACCAGAATGAATTTCCGCAAGTAGGGTCGAAATATTTTATTCATTAAGGCCTGGAATGTGGAAGGATCATTAGTGAGGCCAAAGGGCATGACCAAAAGCTCATAATGGCCATCATGTGTGCGGAAAGCTGTTTTAGGGATATCATCCTCATGAACCCGAATTTGATGATACCCAGAACGAAGATCCAACTTGGAGAAAAAGTGAGCCCCATGAAGCTCATCAACAATAGGAATTGGAAACTTATCCTTGATGGTGAACTAATTAAGTGCTTGGAATTCAATGCAGAGGTGCCATGACCCATCTTTTTTGCGGACAAGAATAACTGGAGAAGAAAAGGAACTAGTGCTTGGGCGAATAATACCTTGCTTCAATAAGTCCCGAACAAGCATTTCAATCTCTGTTTTTTGGTGAAATGGGTAGGGATAGGGCCTGATGTTGGGAGGAACGCTTCCAGGAAGGAGCTGAATATGATGGTCTTCTGGCCTGGAAAGTGGCAATCCCAATGGTTCAGCAAAGACACCTGTATATCGATCCAGAATTTGTTGTAGATCTAAAGGAGTAGTGGAGACCGCTGACGGTTGCATCTGAATGGAATGGAGCTGAGCGATGACAGCATGTGAATTCTTCTTGAGGAGTTTTTCCATGCGATGTGAACTGATGATGCTGAGAGAACCTGGTTGTAATCCTTTCAATGTGTGTTTTTGTCCATTGAGGGAAAACTGCATCCAAAGTTCAGCAAAATCACATAAAATAGGGCCAAGTGTGCATAGCCATTGAGCGCCCAAAACCACATCACATCGACCTAAGGTCAAGGAAAACATGTCAGAGCGCAAGGTATAATCTCCCATAGAGATATGCACATTAAGACACTTCCCTTTGCAAGGTAAGGTGACCCCATTGGTAACCATGACTTCAAAGTTGGAGCAAGGATGGATAAAACAATCAGCTTGTTTGGCGATCCGAGGGTCAATGAAATTATGAGTGCTACCAGAATCAATGAGTATTGTAAGAGGAAGCTTCTTGAAGTAACCCCTGACCCGCATTGTCTAGGGGGTGGTGATTCCAGCTAAAGCATGGAGAGATATCTCTGGCTGGTCATCGTGAGACGGAGGATCAATAGGCGGTTCCTGAATGTCGATTGGAGCATCCAATGTTTCTGGATCTTCGTCACCAATTTCAGAGGCAGGCGGAGAATCCACATCCAAGAGATAGAGCTTTTGCTAAACACATCTATGTCCCCGAGTGAATTTCTCAGCACAATTATAGCAAAGCCCCTTTTCTCTTCGTGCTTGCATCTTTGTTTCAGACAAATGCTTAATAGGAGTTGGTCGAGGAGCCTGCGGTATAGGTGGTCGTTGAGAACGCATATATCAGAAGGGAACAAAAGTGCGTTTGGAGCATTGTTGGGCGGCAATCTTGTCTTCTGCCAACTTAGCCAACCCTAGGGATTCCATCATTGTGTTGGGACAGAACATTTTGACCTCAGAGCGGATGGCAATCTTTAGACCACTGATAAAACAACTTCGGTAAAAGTCATCAGACAATCCTTCGGTTTGGTTGGCTAGATTCTCAAATTTGGTTTGATACTCTCTCATAGTGCCAATTTGGCGAAGTTTAATGAGGGCTCCTGTGAAGTCATTAAAAGCACTAGGACCAAATCATTGCGAAAGGAACTGGCAAAAGTCTGGCCATTTTGGCTCGGCATGAGCCTTGATGTACCAACGGTATCATTGAAGAGCTTCCTGTTCCAAATGAAAGGATGCCAGCGAAAATTTGTTGACATCAAAAGTATTATGCAGACTGAAATACTGTTATACACGATAGATCCATCCAGTTGGATCGGTACCATTGAAGTGAGGAAAATCAAGCTTCGGACCACGAAAAATTGCTGGAAGAAGAGAACCAATTGTCTGATGAAGACTCGGACTGCCATTTGTTGTTCATAGCTGAATGTTCAAGATGGAGGCTGAGAAATTTTTCATCCAGGTCCTGGAGTTTGGCTTGGATGGCTGCAAGTGCGTCCTCCATGGTTTTTGCTCCTGCACAGGTGACAACCATAACCAGGAGTTCTTTTTTTTTTTTAGACTGGAGTGGCTACAACTCGGAAGGGGTCTGAAACGATGCCAAATGGATTGAAAACGGCTAGATATGGAACTGCTTGCAAAATGGATCTGAACGAATGGATCTAAAACAACGCAGCAACGATCGACAATAGTTCAGCTGAAAATAGATATGGACCCCAGGTATGTGCGGCTTCCTAATAGTTCAAGGGGTTCACTCGGCCACCAATGCTATCTGACAGCTTGCGTATTGGGGCAGTACCCCTCACTCGATGGCTCAGGTAAAACTGATAACCGTTTTGCCACAAACGGCAGCTCTTGGTTTACCTCATGGGTAGGAACCAATCAATCAGGTAGGGGTCGTTGCCCTTTTCGCTGGCAGGTCCTGTCAATGGGCCAGCTACTTCGGGGTTCCTATGGTACTCCTCACAATGAGTTTTAGGGCTTATGCCCAAGTAGTTCCCAAAGTTAAGCGGATAGGGATTATTCCCAAATCCGAACCTGCAACAGATGTGAAAAAAGATTTTGGTAGAAATTTCACCCAGCGAGCCCAAGAACGTGCTCCGATACCAGATGTTATGAACCGTTACACGAAAACCTCGAGATGTTAGTGAAGGACGTCGATTAGGATCTTAACATCCCACCATGCTCCGCAGTCCACTTTTGTTCCCTTCCGAAATATGGGTTCTCAACGACCACCTATACCACAGGATCCTCGACCAACTCCTATCAAGCGTTTGTCTGAAATAGAGATGCAAGGATGCAGAGAAAAGGGGATTTGCTATAAAATCCATGAACTCCATAGAAATATCTATCCAAATCCATTTAGGTATGGGAAATGGTTCAAGCAATCCTGGGAGGATTTTGTTTCACCCTTATTGCGATGGCAGGTATCACATTCGGCCACCATCTGTTGAATTGTGCTTTTCATGCCCAGCCAAAAGAAGTTACGCCGTGCTCGTTCATACGTTTTGAGGAAACCAGAATGCCCCGCTGATGCAGAAGCATGGATTTCATAGAAGACATCCTGTTGAAGATCTATGCTCTGGGGAAGCACCAGACGACCCTTGTATCTCAGAGAAGCACCATCCCAAGAGTAATGTGGTACAGCAGAAGGGTTGTTTGTCAAGTGTTGGATGATTTGAGATAAGGAAGAGTCATTGACATAACTCTGTTCAACAGATTGCAACCAATTTGGAACAGGCATAGAAATAGCTGAAAGAGAACCTTGGGCATCAAATGTGCGAGAAAGAGCATCTGCCACAATATTGTCTTTACCCTTCTTGTAAGTGATCTCATAGTCATAACCCATGAGTTTGCTAACCCATTTCTCTTGTGTCGGGGAGGAGACACGTTGTTCCAAGAAATATTTCAGACTCTGGTGATCAGTCTTGATGCAGAAATGATTCCCTAATAGGTATGGGCGCCACTTCTGTACTGCATGCAAAATAGCCATCATTTCCTTCTCATAGGTAGAGGCAGCTAAATTCTTACCTGAAAGCGCTTTGCTGGTGAACGCAATGGGGTGTTCATATTGAAGGAGAACAGCACCAAGTCCATTGCCGCAAGCATCACTCTCAATAGTGAAGGGCTTGGAAAAATCAGGCATAGCTAGAACAAGTGTAGTACACATAGCTTGTTTTAGTTTGTCAAATGCACACTGAGCAGCATGTGTCCATGTAAAAGCATCCTTTTTGAAGAGAGCAGTTAATGGAGTTGCAATCTTCTATTAATCCTTGACAAACTTGTGGTAGTAGCCAGTCAACCCCAAAAAACCACAAAGGCTCTTGAGTGTCTGAGGATGCGGCCAATTGTTCATGGCATCGATTTTGGTAGGATCCACGCAAACCCCTTGTGCTATGATAATGTGCCCGAGATACTCAACTTCCTTCTATCCAAAAACACATTTAGACTGCTTGGCATGGAGATGATGGTCAGAGAAACGTTGCATGACAAGATACAGATGCTGGAGATGTTCATCCCATGTTTTATTGTAGATGAGGATATCATCAAAGAATACCAGAACGAATTCTCGCAAGTAGGGTTGAAATATTTTATTCATTAAGGCCTGGAATGTGGAAGGAGAATTAGTGAGGCCAAAGGGCATGACCAAAAACTAATAATGGCCATCATGTGTGCGGAAAGCTGTTTTAGGGATATCATCCTCATGAACCCGAATTTGATGATACCCAGAACGAAGATCCAACTTGGAGAAAAAGTGAGCCCCATGAAGCTCATCAAGAAGCTCGTCAACAACAGGAATTGGAAACTTATCCTTGATGGTGAGGTGATTAAGTGCTCAGAAGTTAATGCAGAGGCGCCATGACCCATATTTTTTGCGGACAAGAATAACTAGAGAAGAAAAGGAACTAGTGCTTGGGCGAATAATACCTTGCTTCAATAAGTCCCGAACGAGCATTTCAATCTCCGTTTTTTGGTGAAATGGGTAGCGATAGGGCCTGATGTTGTGAGGAATGCTGCCAGGAAGGAGCTGAATATGATGGTCTTCTGGCCTGGAAGGTGGCAATCCCACTGGTTCAGCAAAGACACTCATATATCTATCCAGAATTTGTTGTAGATCCAAAGGAGTAGTAAAGACCGCTGACAGTTGCATCTGAATGGAATGGAGTTGAGCGATGACACCATGTGAATTCTTCTTGAGGATTTTTTCCATGCGATGTGAAATGATGATGCTGAGAGAACCTGGTTGTAATCCTGTCAATTTGTGTTTTTGTCCATTGAGGGAAAACTGCATCCAAATTTCAGCAAAATCCCATAAGATAGGGCCAAGTGTGCGTAGCCATTGAACACCCAAACCACATCACATCCGCCTAAGGTCAAGGAAAACATGTCAAAGCACAAGTTATAATCTCCCATAGAGATACGCACATTTCGACACTTCCCTTTGCAAGGTAAGGTGCCCCCATTCGCAACCATGACTTCAAAGTTGCAGCAAGGATGGATAAAACAATCAGCTTGTTTGGCGATCCGAGGGTCAATGAAATTATGAGTGCTACCAGAATCAATGAGTATTGTAACAGGAAGCTTCTTGAAGTAACCCCTGACCCGCATTGTTGGGGGGGGTGGTGATTCCAGCTAAAGCATGGAGAGATATCTCTGGCTGGTCATCGTGAGACGGAGGGTCAATAGGGGGTTCCTGAATGTCGATCGGAGCATCCAGTGTTTCTGGATATTCGTCACCAATTTCAGAGGCAGGCGGAGAATCCACATCCAAGAGATAGAGCTTTTGATGAACACATCTATGTCCCCGAGTGAATTTCTCATCACAATTATAGCAAAGCCCATTTTCTCTGTGTGCTTGCATCTTTGTTTCAGAGAAACGCTTGATAGGAGCTGGTGGAGGAGCCTGCTGTATAGGTGGTCATTGAGAACCCATATTTTGGAAGGGAACAAAAGTTGACTTGGAGCGTTGTTGGGCGGAAATCTTGTCTTCTGCCAACTTAGCCAACCCTAGGGCTTCCATCATTGTGTTGAGACAGAACATTTTGACCTCAGAGTGGATGGCATCCTTTAGACCACTAATAAAACAACTCTGGTAAAATTCATCAGACAATCCTGTGGTGTGGTTGGCTAGATTCTCAAATTCGGTTTGATACTGTCATGTCCCAAATTTGGAATTGGGTCACAATGGCCTAATCACATTAGCCATATTCATTAGAGTTTGCAAAGTTGATGTTAAGGGTCAAATAATTGCCAAGGAGGAAAATTACTAGTTTCCTAGGTTTGGGGTGGAAGCTTTGGGATTTGGAATAATGGGGATAATAAATGATGTTTGAACATTAGAGTGGCATAAATATTTAATAAAGGATCTAAATAAATATATACAAGTGAAAATCAAAGTGGCATTTGATCATGAAGACACATGGACAAAGTGGGACCCACATATGGCTAGATTTCCCCACTACACTTGGCACATTCTCTCACCAATTCGAATTCAAGGTGAATGGTAACATACTTGGGGGAGTCCAAAAGGTATTATTCATGGCATGACTCATCCAAGGTCGAAATATAGAGGAAGAGTAACTCCCATGGAAGAGGAAGAGGCAATTTGGAGCTAGTGAGACACTTGGGCTAGATTCCCTAGCTCTATGACAACAATGATGAAGATGCTATGACACCTATGACACAAATCAGACATGAAGGCTGACATATGACATATATGACATGTCAGGGCTAAAAATAGACTCCAAGAGGGCGCTCAAGGGTGTTAGGGCAGCTAACATGCTTCCACATGTGATTTGGTGGAAGTGGGAGACTAGGAATTGTTGTACAAGTGGCATTCTTTTGAATCTCTTCCCAACTTGAGTTGGCATGAGTCTCTTGGAAGGAATTCGACCCATGGAGGACATTAGAACTTTATAAATGTCAATAACAAAGAATGAAACCAGCTTTTGATCATTTGTAGAATTTGCAATTGCATTTGTGAAGAGGGAGAGCTAGTGGATGACTAGTTTCTTGCCTTAGCCAATTTCGAGGGTGAAAGATTCCCATCCAAGTTGGTAATTGGAAAGGCCATTCAGACCTTTCATTTGGATATTTAATGGAGTCTTTATTTGTAGGTGTAAGCTACAGGGCAGCTCATGGTTTCTTCTATTGCATCTCACTCCTTCAACCATTTCCGGTTTTGATGGCATATTCTTGATCCTTGAGGGAGGGCGTTTTTGGTGAGATATTGTACTCTTTGCGGAAGCTTTTAATGCCCCATTTCTTTTGTAATATGAATTAAATACTCTTTTATTCATCTCCAAAAAGTTTCAGGCCGAAATTCCAAGTAGAAATGTATAAATCTCATTTTTAATGGAAGAACAAGACCATTTCCCCACTACCTTGTTGTGAACCAATGTATTGATGATGATTTCGAATGAATGGATGATTCTCTGATGAATTTGTGATTAATGGACTTCCATGGATGTATTTTACAAGTTTCATGTACTGTACTTGAGCATTTGAAGTATTTTTACTTAGTTTAATTGCATTGGGAGAAGAAATAGTGCCATTTCCCCAAGGGTCGAATTGGTGATTTTTGCAGTTGAATGGGAGAGGGTTGGAACAGATATAATAATCAATTAATGGTGCACATGAGACCTTAATAACATCCTTAATACATTCCCTACCTCTGTTCAAAAATTTGAGTGGCTTTGGAGGCATTTGGGAAGCCATTTTCAATACTTACCCCAGGGGGATTTGAACCCCAAATTACTAGTAAAATTGCATACTTGGTCCAGAATCTTAAGAGAGTTTGCAGAGGTATTTTGGTGGCCATATATCATCCCTGAACATCATATTCAAGTCTTAATATCATTCATACACCTTCCTTGAATATTTGAAGGCATTTGGAGTCAATTCGAGACATCGAGACCAATACTAGTCAAAGGCAAATTACTAGTAAAGTTCCCTACATTGGCCAGAATTGAAAGAGTATTTTCAGAAGTATTTTAAAGGTCCAAAGGCATCCTTAAAACACATATTTATGTTCTAATCTCATTCATATACCTTCTCAGAATATTTGAAATCATTTGGGGCAAATTTGGGACCTAGAGATCAAAACTAGTCAAAGGTCGAACTAGGGAAAAAAAGTGGAAAATTGCCATTTTAATAAAATTCCTAACAAGGGACATTACAGATACTCTCTCATAGTGCCAATTTGGCGAAGTTTAGTGAGGGCTCCTGTGAAGTCATCAAAAGCACTAGGACCAAATCGTTGCAAAAGGAGATGGAAAAAGTCTGGCCATTTTGGCTCGGCATGAGCCTCGATGTACCAATGGTACAATTGAAGAGCTTCCTCTTCCAAATGAAAGGATGCCAGTGAAACTTTGTTGACATCAAAAGTATTATGCAGACTGAAATACTATTCTGCACGATAGATCCATCCAGTTGGATCGGTACCATTGAAGCGAGGAAAATCAAGCTTCGGACCACGAAAATTGCTAGAAGAAGAAAACCCATTGTCTGATGAATACTCGGACTGCCGTTTGTTGTTCATAGCTGAATGTTCAAGATGGAGGCCGAGAAATTTTTCAGCCAAGTCCTGGAGTTTGGTTTGGATGGCTGCAAGTGCATCCTCCATGGTTTTTTCTCTTGCACGTGTGACAACCATAACCAGAAGTGTTTTTTTTTTTTCCAGACTGGAGCAGCTACTGCTCGGAAGGGGTCAAAAATGGCGCCGAATGGATTGAAAACGGCTAGATCTGGAACGACTTGCAAAATGGATCTGAACGGTTGGATATAAAACAACACAACAATGATTGACAACAATTCAGTTGAAAATAGATATGGACCCCAGGTATGTGCGGCTTCCTAATAATTCAAGGGTTTCACTCGGCCACCAATGTTGTTTGACAGCTTGCGTATTGGGGCAGTACCTTTCACTCCACGGCTCAAGTAAAACTGATAATTTCTTTGCCACAAACGGCAGCTCTTGGTTTACCTCACGGGTGGGAACTAGTCAATTATGTAGGGGTCGTTGCCCTTTTTGCTGGAAGGTCCTCTCAATGGGCCAGCTACTTCGAGGTTCTTGTGGTACTCCTCACAATGAGTTTTATGGTTTATTCCCAAGTACTTCCTACAGTTAAGCAGATAGGGATTATTCCCAAATCCGAACCTGCAACAGATGCGAAGAAAATTTTGGCAGAAATTTCACCCAACGAGCCCAAGAAAGTTCTCTGATACCAGATGTTACGTACCGTTACACCAAAACCTCGAGATGTTAGTGAAGGCCATCCATTATAATCTTAACATCCCACCACGCTCCGTAGTCCACTTTTGTTCCCTTCCGAAATATGGGTTCTCAACGACCACCTATACCGCAAGCTCCTCGACCAACTCCTATCAAGCGTTTGTCTGAAACAGAGATGCGTGCACGTAGAGAAAAGGGGCTTTGCTATAAAATCCATGAAATCCATAGAAATATCTGTCCAAATCCGTGTAGGTATGGGAAAGGGTTCGAGCAATCCAGGGAGGAGTGTTGTTTCACCCTTATTGCGCTGGTAGGTATCACATTTGGCCACCATCTATTGAATTGTCCTTTTCATGCCCTGCCAAAAGAAGTTATGCCATGCCTGTTCATACATTTTGAGGAACCAAGAGTGCCCCATCGATGGAGAAGCATGGAGTTCATAGAAGACAGCCTGTTGAAGATATGTGCTCTGGGGAAGCACCAGACGACCCTTGTATCTCAGAGAAGCACCATCCCAAGAGTAATGTGGTACAACAGAAGGGTTGTTGGTCAAGCGTTGGATAATTTGAGATAAGGAAGAGTCATTGACATAACCCTGTTGAACAGATTGTAACGAATTTGGAACAGGCATAGAAATAGCTGAAAGAGAACCTTGGGCATCAAATGTGCGAGAAAGAGCATCTTCCACAATATTGTATTTACCCTTCTTGTAAGTGATCTCATATTCATAACCCATGAGTTCGCTAACCCATTTCTGTTGTGCCGGGGAGGACACATGCTGTTCCAAGAAATATTTCAAACTCTGGTGATCAGTCTTGATGCAGAAATGATTCCCTAATAGGTATGGGTGCCACTTCTGTACTGCATGCAAAATAGCCATCATTTCCTTCTCATAGGTAGAGGCAGCTAAATTCTTACCTGAAAGGGCTTTGCTGGTGAATGCAATGGGGTGTTCATCTTGAAGGAGAACACCACCGAGTCCATTGCCGCAAGCATCACTCTAAATAGTGAAGGTGTCACATGCCCCAATTTTGTGAAAATAATGTAATTATTTTATCATATTTCTAAGACATTATGTTAAATTAGAAATTGATGACTCAGCAGAGTCACAAGAAATGGAATGTAATTCTGAATATTTTATTATTAATAAATAAATTATGGAGACAACAGCATGGGAGAGTTGTTAAAAGAGGTTACTGGTCTAACTGGTGGAGGGAACTAGGTGGAAAGGCAAAAGACAAGTGGCAGCATCCTCAAACACTTCCTAAGTTGCAGGTGGCAACTTCCCTATATTTTGGGGTCATGATTCCCCAAGAAAGTGGAATCTGAGCAGGTGGCTCATTAATGACAGTTAACCCAACTAAGACCTAGGCAATCTTTTAAATAGTACTCAATGAACTGAGCTGGGGGTTCAAGATAGTTCTGGAGGGAGAATACATTCAGGTGAATGCTATTCAGGAGTCCCATTGAGGAAGTGGAAAAACAGTAAGGAAGTGGTTTGAGAGGGATGCTGCAGTAACTTGGTTCCAGTTTAGCTGTTTGGCTGAGTGAATTGTTTTGCTGCACCTAGTTCCATCCAGGGAGACTAGAGCAAGCTCGGGGGTCCTGAGAAGTGCTGTCTGGGCACTCTCTAGGAGTTGGTAGGGAGGAACAGCCTCCCATTGCTGTTGTTGTCCACAAATTCGGAACAGGTTCTGCTACTTAATCCTATATGTTTATTAATGATGATTTAATGCATGATGTATTTATTGTTAATATGTTTAATTGACAATTAAATAGTTAGTAGATTGAATATCTCAAAAATTTAGTAGTAAGATTATTAAAAGTTACTGTGATTTTCAGTATGGATAGAATGAGTTAATATCTCCATTTTACTATTATTAGTGCATTTATACTATATACAGGAAACCATTCCACTTTATACGATAGTTTATACGCTGTAAGCAAAACCTAGTTTATTATTATTTGTTAAACACAAACCCTAGTAGGAAGTAACATGAAGAATCGTTCATCGTAGATATTATAGTTAAGATTTTTTTTAGAAAAACAAAACCCTGCTGCCGAGCTTAACATTGTCTTATCCACACTAACAGGTTTCTTGTTTATCAACCAAACTTTAATCTTAGAACTTAGTTACGGTTTTTACAACCAAATCAATAGCAGAACAGAAGTCTAATTCATTTATCAAGCACAACAGTAGGAACAAATCATATGTTTTCTTTTTACAATCAAACAATGTCAGAGATGAGCCCAAAGTAACATAAAACATTACATCTATAGGATTCAGTGAACCCTATCTTTCCGTTCTCAATAGTAAGAGTATTTCATCAGATAAAAACCTAGATGTTATTTCCACACATAAAAATGAAACCGACAGAATAGTTCCCAACTCCCTATCGAGTTTCCATTATAAAATTTAATAGCAGAGAAAACATGTACTAAACGAGAAAGACAGAACAGTGCTACCGCTCATTATCGAGCTTCGTTAATGTTATCAAATCTTCCACTTAATTTTTCCAAACTACTTTTAGGAGAAAATCGTAACTAAAGATCCAACAAATAAATTTAATCACTTTTGTACCTTCGTGTTAACCCTACTCTGACCATACGTTACAGGGTTTAAAACTTTGAACAATATTTCAATGATTCATTCACGGCCGTAGCCAAATTTTAGAGTAGATATTTTTAAAACATGAAGTCGAAAATAATTACCACACCCAATCAAACTCGAAACCTACAGGAGGCTTTTAGACGCAGCTCCCAACATTTAAATTCATACAACAACTATCACTTATGGCCGTAAGCCTCTCTTTTGATAGCAACAATCTATATAAACTCTGAACTTGAAATACCCCATACACCGACTCCATCTTACAGAATGGATGAACAAATCATTTCTTTTACAAGATAAAAATTATATATAAACAAACACAGGAGCAAAACCTTGTTACTATAGTATTAAATCCACAGCCGAGATCACAAACCCACTATACCAGTGGTTTTACCAACCAAAGATTTATTTATTATAATTTAGAGCATCAATTAAAGAACAACGCAGACATAGAACAAGCCTTCACAAAACATAAGTCATATTAAGGAAGTTTCCAAAGCCCTGGGTATTAAAAACCCACAAGCAAAGTACAGGTACAGTATTAAACCTTGAGGCTGTAACCCCACCTACAAAAACAGGCTCTCAAGCCTTTATCTTTTCTAATTTCTACATTACAGTCTTCGATATAAAAACAAACCAAGTGCCGAAAGGAGTGTTGATGTATATGTAACTTCGGAATGTAGTTCATCTGTATATTATATATATATTTATCGTACCCTTATAAGAGGTGTGTTATTCCTCTATAAGGAAGTGTCGTCATGTGGATTGACAAGTGTCACAAGTGTGTGTACTCATCGATGGGTTATTAGACCACCATATGGGGTCGGCCCTAATTAATATATAATATAATGTGGATGTACCTAAGTAGACAAGTCGGCCCCAGTAGGTCACTGGGCAAAAAGGTGAGTATAAATAGAGATAGGAGATCTCTATTTTACTCACTCGGAAAAGTAACTCACTCTCTCTCTGAAAAGTGGCGCACTAGTGAGGAGGAGGAGGATCATCTGCTAGGAGACTATCTCAGTGTTATTTGGTTGTATTTTGGTTGAGCCATTGCTCTCTCTATTTCTGAGGAAGTTGTGGGGTTTTTCACCTTAGGGTTTTCCCCACAGAAACTCTGTGTCTCTTGTCTCTATGCTTTTGATTCTTGTGATTCTTGTGATGCTTGTCATGCATTGATATACTGTAGATGTTATTCTCTCAGCAAAGATCCTATAGTATTGTGATTTAACACTCAAAATTTAACATGGTATCAGAGCTTAACTGAGAAGAAGACATTTTACAGTGACAGAAGCTTGTATTCCTTGTTTATTGGGTTTCTCTCCACAGATTTTTGAAATTTAGTATAGTAGATTGGATCTACTAATCAAGGCGCATCTATCTGTCCAATCAGAATTTAGTTCCAATCATTTTCCGATTTGGCCCTAAAAATTAGGGTTTCCACAAAAATAGGAATTTCTAGAAACTGAAGACACAGCTGGAAGCTCCTTGCAAAAATCGAAGGTTAGAGCTTTGGATCGAGATTTTTGGCTGGGTAGATCTTCGGGAAACTCAAACCCTAATTCAGGGCTCTCCTAGTGAACCCGGGAGGACAAAAAGGCAATTTTGAAGGGCAAGACTTTGCTGATCTCAAATTCTGAATGTACTAGGATGATCAGCTCTCTAAGGCACATCTTTCTATCCTTTCGGAATTTTGAAATTCACATTTTGAATTTTTAGGGTTTCTCTGACAAACCCTAATCCTGGACCAGATCCAGTTTTCAGCACTTCAAGTGGTAAGTCCTAAACCTTTTCCATTTCCATTTGAAGTACTCTTAAAGATGTCTCTCCACACTAAGCCTTAGGATAAGCTTGAAGGGGCTAATAACTTCCGAGCCTGGAAGTATAGGATTGGGTTAATCCTGGAAGAGAATGAGTTGGACTCATATGTGAAAGAAGACATCCCTATCCCAGAGGATGAAGAAGCCAAGGCATTGCACAAGAAGAACTTGGTCAAGGCAAAGAGAATCATTGCTGATTCTATCAAAGACCATCTCATACCTCATGTGTCTTCTCTTAAGACACCCAAAGAGATGTTTGAATCTTTGACCAAGCTTTTTGAAGGAAAGAACATAAATCGGAAGATGACCCTGCGGAACCAATTGAAAGCAGTGAAGTTTCAGAATGGAGAAACCATTCAATCTTACTTTTCAAGGGTCTCCCAGATCAAGGAACAATTAGAAGCAGTAGATGAAATGGTGGAGAATGGTGAGGTGGTGATGACCACTCTAAATGGCCTACCCAGGTCATGGGATTCCTTTATTCAAGGAATTTGTGCAAGGAAGAAGTTGATCTCCTTTAGTAGACTTCGGGAAGAATGCTCTCAAGAAGAAGCTAGACTTATAGCTCGTGAAGAAAAGATGGGAGGTGAAGATCAAGCTCTTGCAGCTCACACCAAAAGAAGCAAAACCAAGAAGGATCACTCTCGCCACAATAGATCCTATCAAAAGAACAAGAAATACCTAAGATGCTTCGCATGCAATGAGAAGGGTCACTTTGCTTCAGATTGTCCCAAGAACAAAAGGGATAATAACAACAACTCCAGTAAGAAGAAGAAGGGAAGCAAAAGAAGGTTTCATGCTCATGCTGCCGAAGATGATGAACCTTCAAAGAAGAAGGCTAGGGCAGAAAATGATAGTAATGATGACTCATCAAGTGAAGAAGAGTATGTTCTGATCTCTGCTCTCACAGGTACTATTTCTCATGTTTGTAATGATTGGTTGATTGATAGTGGGGCTTCCAAACACATGACTGGGTTCAAGGAATATTTTGTGAACCTATCTGAACATGAATCACCCCATAAGGTGAAACTTGGGGATGATTATCAATACCCAATCAAAGGAAGTGGTGAAGCCTCCTACAACCTAGATTCTGGAAAATCTTTGAAGATGAAAGAAGTCCTTTATGTGCCTGGACTCAAGAAGAACTTACTCTCCATCTCTGCATTGGATGCAAAAGGTATGAGGGTTGCATTTGTGGATGGACAAGTCCTAATGTGGCCAAAGGGAAAGAACATAGATGATGCAGTAGTGATTGGAGAGCAAGAGGGAGGCTTGTATAAATTAAAGGGACAACCTGAACATGCCATGGTACATGAATCCATGGAGCCAAGTGAACTTTGGCATAGAAGACTTGCTCATATGCACTATAGGGCACTTCCAATTGCAAGCAAGGCAGTAGAGGGTCTTCCTGAAATCAAGACCAAACATGAAGGCGTTTGCAAAGGATGTGCAAAAGGAAAGAATATTAAGAAGGCTTTCCCAAGTAGTGAAAGCAAGGCAAAAGACATTCTGGAAATCATCCACTCAGATGTATGTGGACCTATGTCATCCAGTTCCCTAAGTGGGTATGTTTACTATGTATCATTTATTGATGACTTCTCCAGGAAGACTTGGGTATACTTCTTGAAGGGAAAAGATGAGGTGCTTGATAAATTCAAGGAATTCAAAACCTTGATGGAGAATCAAACTGACAAGAAAATCAAGACATTCAGATCTGACAATGTCGGAGAATTCACCTCAAGTGACTTCAAGAAGCTTTGCAGTGATTCAGGGATTAAGAGGGAGTTGACTGCTCCTTATAATCCTCAACATAATGGAGTTGTAGAAAGGAAGAACAGAACTATCATGGAAGCAGCAAGGGCAATGTTGCATGACCAGGATCTTCCTATGCATCTATGGGCAGAAGCAGCTAGAACAGCTGTATATGTGCAGAACAGAACACCCCACAAGATATTGGACAACAAGACACCAGAAGAGGTCTTTTCTGGTAAGAAACCTGAAGTAAGTCATCTCAGAATATTTGGTTGTCCAGTATACACTCATGTCCCAAAGGAAAAGAGGACTAAACTAGATCCTTCGGGAAAGAAGGGTATCTTTGTGGGTTACAGTGAAAGATCTAAGGCTTACAGAATATACTTTCCAGGGTTCAAGAAGATTGATGTCAGTAGGGATGTAACATTTGATGAAAACTCAGCATTCATCAAATCGAGGAAGGCACCCATCGAAGTTTGTGAAGAACCTAAGGAATCAAGATTTCAGGACACTACTATGACTGAAGCAGTTCCAGAAGCTGTTCGTGAGTTTGAAGAACCACAAGAACCTGTAGATCCACCCCGTGAGGATAACTCTCACAAGAGGAAACCTGTATGCGCTAGAGAGCTCATTCATGATGCAGAAAGATTTGGCATTCCAGAAGAAGAACACAGAGCAAAGAAGAGAACCAGATCACATACCAGTTATGTTGCTTTACTCTGTGACATTATGAACAAAGAGCCTTCTAGTTATGAAGAGGCAGCAGAAAAGAAATAATGGAAGGATGCTATGGTTGAGGAATACCAATCAATAATGAAGAATGATGTTTGGGATGTTGTCCCAAGACCTAAAGAGAAGTCTGTTGTGACTTCCAAGTGGATCTTCAAAATCAAGCATGCTACAGATGGCAGTGTAGAAAAATACAAAGCAAGATTCGTAGCTCATAGTTTCTCTTAGAAAGAAGGAATAGATTATGAAGAAACCTTTGCACCTGTAGCTAGGTATACTTCCATCAGAACAGTACTTGCCCTGGCTACAGCAATGAAATGGAAAATACACCAGAAGAATGTCAAGACTGCTTTCCTGAATGGTGTAGTAGAAGAGGAAGTATATGTGGAACAGCCACTCGGTTTTGAAATACATGACAGGGAGTCATATGTGTGTAGATTGAAGAAAGCCTTGTATGGCTTGAAGCAAGCTCCCAGAACTTGGTATGGTAGGATGGACAGTTTTCTATCTAGCTTGGGCTTTACCAAGAGTAAAGCAGATTCCAACCTTTACTACAAGGTTGAGGAAGGGAATCCAGTGATTCTACTCCTGTATGTGGATGACCTATTTGTGACAGGAGATGAGAGACTGATTGCAGATACTAAGAGGAAGCTTGCAGCTGAATTTGATATGAAAGATTTGGGAATGATGCACTATTTCATAGGTATGGAGGTGTGGCAGAATGTAGGTGGGATCTTCCTTGGTGAAGGGAAGTACACAGTAGATATCCTGAAGAGATTCGGGATGATGGATTGCAAGGCCATGGCCACACCGATGGCATCGAATCTGAAGCTTCTATGTGATGCTTCATATGAGCCAGTTGATGTCTCTATGTATCGTCAGATGATTAGGTCCTTGATTTACCTGATGAACACGAGACCAGACATTTGCTTTGCTGTGAACACATTGAGCCAGTTCCTGACGGATCCAAGGAGTGTTCACCTAGTTGCTGTAAAGCATGTTCTAAGGTACTTGAAGGGTACAGTGGATTATGGGCTCAGGTATGAGGTGAATCAAAAGTTTAACCTACAGGGTTATGTTGATTCAGATTGGGCTGGAAGTGCTGCAGATAGGAAGAGCACATCTGGGTGTTGCTTCAGTATGGGATCAGGTGTGATCTCTTGGTTTAGCAGGAAGCAGTCCTGCGTAGCACTGAGTACAGCTGAGGCAGAGTATGTTGCAGCCTGTTCAGCTAGTTGTGAGGCAGTATGGCTACGGAAGCTACTGTCTGAGTTATTTGATCTCCTGTTGGAGGCTACTAGTATCTTCTGTGATAACCAGAGTTGTGTGAAGCTGTCCGAGAACCCAGTGTTTCATGACAGGTCGAAACACATAGAGATCAAATATCACTATATCAGGGATATGGTGCAGAGAGGAGCTGTGAAGCTCCTGTATGTTGCGACGGACGAGCAGATTGCAGATGTGCTGACAAAGCCACTAGCCAGGGTGAAGTTCGAGTACTTCAAAGAGAGGCTTGGCATTCTTCAGATCGAGGACACTTCGAGGAAGAAGTGATGGACACATTTGCTGAAGCCATTCCAAGCATGTTGGAAGGAGGATCCTTCACATGGCTGTGGATGTAAGCACGGGATGATGCTCTGGTTTCTGCTTGGATATGATCAGTTGGATCATTTTTATGTATGTATGTACGCATCATGTTGGATGCTGGATATGATCAGTTGGATCATTTTTATGTACGCATCATGTGGATGCTGATATGATCAGTTGGATCATGTGTATGTGTTTTTGTATATCCATCATGTTGGATGCTTGGACCATGTATCTGTATATGTATCAGGTGGATACATTGTATGATCAGGTGGATCATGTATGGTGATATGTATCATGTATTTGTATTTGTATCAGGTGGATACATTGATGATCAGGAGGATCATGTATGATCATATGTATCAGGTAGATACTTGGTATGCATCAGGTAGATGCAGTGATGATCATAGATGACGAGCTTCAGGATGTTGCTCCAGATGACATGTAGCCAGATGACATGCAGCAGGATGTTGCAGTGATGATGAGGATGATCATAGATGACGAGCTTCAGGATGTTGCTCCAGATGACATGCAGCAGGATGTTGCAGTGATGATCAGGATGATCATAGATGACGAGCTTTAGGATGTTGCTCCAGATGACATGCAGCAGGATGTTGCAGTGATGATCAGGATGATCATAGATGACGAGCTTCAGGATGTTGCTCCAGATGACATGCAGTAGGACGTTGCAGTGATGATGATCAGGATGATCATGGATACATCAGGATGATGTATGGTGAGTATCAGGTTGATACTCTGTGGCCGTGGATCAGGTTGTGCAGATGAGCATGTAATCCGGTGCCCTGGGAGATTTGCAGATGGTCTTTTGAGGTTTTTCCTATGGCATGTAATTCAGTGCCCTGGGACATCTGGAAAATGCTCTTTCAAGGTTTTGCTCTGGGAGGACATGTAATTCGATACCCTGGGAGATCTACAGATAGTCTTTCAAGGTTTTTCCTATGGCATGTAATTCGATTCCCTGGGATATCTGGCAGATGCTCTTTCGAGGTTTTGTCCTATGGCATGTAATTCGTTTCCCTGGGAGATCTGATAGGTTGGGCTGTGTGCTTGTAATCAGTCCTGGGATGCTCTTGTGAGGTTTTTCCATGACCACATGTAATTCGTTGCCCTGGGAGATCCTATAGGTAGAGCTGTGTGCTCGTAACAGCCTGGGATGCTCCTGCGAGGTTTTGTGGTGAGGTCACATGTAATACGGTGCCCTGGGAGATCCTATAGGTAGAGCTGTGTGCTCGTAACAGCCTGCGATGCTCTTTCAAGGTTTTGTGACGCACATAATAAGTCCCGAGGATTCCACAGTATGGCCAATGATGATGAAGACCTGCAGGTGGTGGGCCTACATCCAGTATGAAAAAGGACTGGCTCTGTAGAACTTCCTATGACGAGTAGAGTCAGAGATTGGTTGAGATAGTAGCAGCAGTGACGATGATGATGACGATGATCCAGAGAAGAAGACTTGTCTAGCATATCTGTGTCGAGAAATACCTTCCTAGTTAAGAGGGAGTGTTGATGTATATGTAACTTCGGAATGTATTTCATCTGTATATTATATATATATTTATTGTACCCTTATAAGAGATGTGTTATTCCTCTATAAGGAAGTGTCGTCATGTGGATTGACACGTGTCGCAAGTGTGTGTACTTGCCGATGGGTTATTAGACCACCATATGGGGCCGGCCCTAATTAATATATAATATAATGTGGATGTACCTAAGTAGACAAGTCAGCCCCAGTAGGTCACTGGGAAAAAAGGTGAGTATAAATAAAGATAGGAGATCTCTATTTTACTCACTCGGAAAAGTAACTCACTCTCTCTCTGAAAAGTGGCGCACTAGTGAGGAGGAGGAGGATCATCTGCTAGGAGACTATCTCAGTGTTATTTGGTTGTATTTTGGTTGAGCCATTGCTCTCTCTATCTCTGAGGAAGTTGTGGGGTTTTTCACCTTAGGGTTTTCCCCACGGAAACTCTGTGTCTCTTGTCTCTATGCTTTTGATTCTTGTGATGCTTGTGATGCTTGTCATATTATGATTGTCATGCATTGATATACTGTAGATGTTATTCTCTCAGAAAAGATCCTATAGTATTGTGATTTAATACTCAAAATTTAACAAGGAGTACAATAGCCACAAATCTGACTGAAGCCTTATATCCAAACCAACGCAGGGTTAAAACCATTATCTAATCATCTAAACCCTACGATGCAAACAACCCACAAGCAGGATTTTTCCATGGTAAGAACCAGGCTTACCCGGAACATGCTACCGGCTGGAGTTCGTGCCACTCGTGATGTGTGAGGAATCAGTTCCTGCAAGATAGAAATGCATATGTTAGAAACTCGAACTTGTTTTAAAAAAAAACAATGCTTGTAACTATAAACACAGACGAGAATACAGTAACTTACCGGGGTGAAGGAGGTTGCCATTTCCCTGTAACTATCTTGCTAACCACGAACAAATGATGGGTAAAAAACCCCATCCTTCCCACCAAGTAACTAATCTAGCAACGTAATGGTGGTATTTCCCTGAATAGAAGTCTCAAGACAATCATACCGAGAGTTAGGAGTACGAGATGACAGGGTTCTACGGTTGACAAACGCAAACCCTAGACTCTTGACCTGTTACAGTTGCAAGCAAGGTATACCAATGATGTGCAGACGCAACTATGGACAAGACGAAGGTTGAGGTAGCATGTGGACTGTGAACGCGCTATCACAAAGGAAACAGACCAGCAAACGAACGCATGAGGTAAACCCTCGACATAATAACACTATCAAAGCTACCCACAGTATATCTCAAGGATTTCTACCAACGAGAAGCAAGGGAAACTGTAATTACTTGGAAGCCGAAAATAGCAACACCATAACAAAGACTCAGACCTAGAGAGGTTGCAGATAGACCCGAGCCCGAAGGCGGAGAAAAATGACAAGGTAGGGTTAGTTCTCAGATTTTATATCGCCAAGCACTTGGCCATTACTCATCCACGTAGCAATTCAATTATTTCCCTACCGAGGGTCGATACTCCATAGTTCAATGATGAACTTGCCAATTCTTGTTTATCAATTAAAATCATAGTAAGAATATCCTATGGATGAATGTGAACCATAGTTTAATCTTGCAACTTATCCCACATTAACACATGCAATGGATTTCACGTTGGAGAACGATCACCTTGGCCTTATAAATATTACAATCATGCCAATGATATTTGAGCTCAAAATGTTGATGGGACTTTTATCATAATTACTAAAAAACACTCATAACATGTGTACACAAGATTTTTGTGTAGATTCTTCCTATTTATAGCTCACTTGGCAACTTATAATAATCAAAAACTTAGAATGAAGTTAATTATCTTGTTTTGTATTCAGTACAGATTTGTTTGGTCATAACTTCTTAGTTTAAAACGTGGAGTATGATTTCAAAACATAGAGCTTATGTTATTTTCACCAAGGAGGTAATCTTTAAGTGAAATACAGGCTAATTACAAAGCCTATCTCCATTTGTTACCTTAGTCTAATATGAAAGAACCAAAGATGTTATATCTTTTCCAATTTTCTAAGTTATAGTAGGAATGTAGGGTTTTAAGGAATGAAAATTCTTCATGGAGAT
This sequence comes from Larix kaempferi, assembly GCA_027924585.1. NCBI lineage: Eukaryota > Viridiplantae > Streptophyta > Pinopsida > Pinales > Pinaceae > Larix > Larix kaempferi. The sequence continues at coordinate 5,168,251 of BSBM01000459.1, read as the reverse complement.
AGCAATGCACAATAGAGTTATTACTTGCCAATTCTTCCTTTTTGGAACTATACCTAATAAAAATTTAGTTATGCAAATCATAATAATTGTGTAAGGGAAATAAAAGACCTTCGCTATCCTTGTCTTACAACGATTTCAATCAATTATGAAAATGAGAGACAAATCTCATACATGGTTATGTTTTATTGTTTAAAGTATCGTTATGGAAACATGAAGTAGACACCCAGCAAGGAAAAAACCTTCAATTGATAAATGTAAAGATATACTGACAGATAAAGCCTACTATTTTGCAAATGCGAAAATTATAATTATAGTGATCTTTTAATTCCAGATTTTGCATTTAGAAATATAAAAACCAAACACATTCAGAAATTGAATTTGGCATATTACAGGAAGGTTATCTACCTCAGAATTGGTTTGATAAAAACAAACAGGTTAGCATGTTACACGTTTCACTGAATGATTAGGTACTGTTATATTGATAATTAATACTTGAAAGATTTAAAGGTAGCGACCGCAATTACCTGTATATCTGCAAGAGATAGAAAATCGATTGGGTTAGCTCGAAAGCTAAGTAAGCCCAGTTCGACATACAAACTCCCCCTTGTAGTCATGAACCAATAAAATAATCAGTAGCAGAAAAGAGAAACTCATAACAACATCAATTATAACAAAAGATCGTTTAGACACAATTACGATCACGTAAACTAAACAATAGATAAATTTCTGCATTTAATAACATTTATTGCTATCTTAAAAATTTTAAATTTTTTGGAAAATTCTGGGTTTTGACATGTGGTATCAGAGCATGGTTCATACACTAGGCCTGAAGATGGCTCCACTAGTTTCCGCAGAACAGTGCAAATGAAAATAAAAATTTATATATATATATATATATATTATGTACTAACTTATACTTTCTGTTTCATAAAGACAGAGCAGAAAATTTCTTTTCTGAATCTAACAGGCAGGTATGGAAAAACTGGGAGAATATGCTGAGGAGGAATCTCCAAACACTACGACAAGACAAATGTCGAGAGAACCTGTGACAGAGGAGGTAATTGCTCACTCCTCGGAATTGATGCAGACCATAAAAGGTTTAAAGACTGAGATAGAAACAGTCAAGAAGGATAACGAAAGAATTCTGAAAACTCAAGAGCAGCTAAATCAATTATTGATAGAAAAATTTCAGACAAAAGGAAGAAGCAAAGGAGCAGAATCTGAAGAAGCTAGTCATCAAAGAGGGTCTAAAAGGATGAAACCAGCTAAATCTGACAGCAGTTCATCATATGAAGAAAAAAGGGAACAACACAGTTATCGTACTACTAGTGACAGCAGTGAAGCTGAGCTGCATAACAGAAGGAAAAAGTACAGACCTTATGAAGAGATTTTCGGGGAGTTTAAGAAAATAAAACCCCCAACTTTCAATGGAGAATCTGAGACAGGAGAAGAGGCAGAATCCTGGTTATCCGGGATGAGAAAATACTTTCAGATCTACAATTATTAAAATCAGCTGAAGGCAAGAATGGCCATATATAACCTTTCTGGAAAGGCAGATATATGGTGGCAAGACCTAAAAAGGGTCAAAGGGATTAAAGAAAAAGAAGTCAATTGGAGTACCTTTAAAAGGTACTTCAAAAATAAATTTCTGTCCAAACAGTACTACGAGGAGAGAGCCAAGGAATTTTATGAATTAAAGCTAGGATCTATGACGATGAAGGACTTAAACAGTAAGTTCTTAAGTCTGTTGAGATATGTACCATATTTCGTTGAAGAGAAACCTAAGATACAGCGGTTCCTTAGCTGCCTGCCATATTATATCAAGGACAGGATTGAATATGACAACCCCAAAACACTGGAAGAAGCTATGCGAAAGGCTAATTTCTGTTATGAACAAAATAAAAAGAAAGAAGGGATAGCCAGCTGGAAAGCTAAAAAGAACAGCAATCAGCCTGAGTACAAGAAAAAGGAGTTTGTACCCCAGAAAAGTTTCAAAAATAACAAGAACAGAACCCTGTTTAATGGTAAAAACTTCCAGGGAAGCAAAAATGGGGTTACTAATAATTCCAGTAACTTCAAGGGCAGCAAGGAGGTTCCTAACAATCATGGGAATTACACTAAGAATTTTGAACGGAAGGATCCTGTTAAGTGCTGGGAGTGTAATGGCCCACATTATGCTGCAGTTTGCCCAAATCGAAAGAAACAAATCAACAATATTCATACTATTCAAGATGAAATGATTGTTGGAGACTTTGCAGGGACTATGCCCCGAATCAATGCGGCGTTGGAAAACTGCCAAGCTGACTATCAAACTTCCATGGTGGAAGTAGGAGGTATGATTAACAAAACCCCTGTAACTATTTTAATAGATCCAGGTGCTAGTCTTAGTTATATTTCACCCCAGCTAGTAGAAAAATGTAATCTAACTGTTGAAAGGTTTGATAATTCCTGGTCTGTACAACTAGCTACTGGGGCAAAAAGGAAAGTAAACTGTTATGTTAAAGAATGTACCTTAGATATGAATGATTTTCAAACTACTGTTCAATTAAATATTCTGCCACTTGGCTCGTATGACATGCTTATTGGTATGGACTAGTTAGAACAGCATAAGGTAGTTTTAAACTGTTTTGACAAAACTTTTAGATGTGTAAACAATAATGGACAGCCTGTAACTGTTAGGGGTATTCCTAGGAAAACAGTAGTCAGGCAGATTTCTGCTTTACAACTTAAAAGAGCAGTCAGAAAAGGGTGCAAAGCTTATGCTGTAACTATTACAGATGAGACAGATAAGTCTGAAGGCAGCAAGATAACAGTAGAGGATATCCCTGTAGTAAACGAATTCATTGATGTTTTCCCGGAGGAAATCCCAGGATTGCCTCCCAAAAGAGAACTGGACTTTACAATTGAACTTGTACCAGGTGCTGTACCCAGTTCAAAAGCTCCGTATCGTATGAATATTTTGGAGCTTAATGAATTGAAAACTCAGTTAAATGAGTTAATCGATAAGAATTACATTCGACCCAGTGTGTCCCCATGGGAAGCACCAGTAATTTTTGTTAAAAAGAAGGACGGAACTATGCGACTTTGCATAGATTACCGTCAGCTGAACAAGATGATGATTAAAAATAGATATCCGTTACCTCGCATAGATGATCTGTTTGATCAGCTACGTGGAGCTACAGTGTTCTCTAAGATAGACTTGAGATCGGGTTATCATCAAGTGAGGATTAAAGAAGAGGATATATTTAAGATAGCTTTCAGAATGAGATATGGACATTATGAATTTGTCATAATGCCATTCGGGCTTACTAATGCCCCAGCCGTCTTTATGTGCCTAATGAATAACGTAATGCATAAGTACTTAGATAAATTTGTTGTCGTATTCATCCATGACATTTTAGTTTATTCTAAAAATGAAGAGGAGCATAAAGAACATTTACGGATAGTCTTACAAGAACTACGAGAGTAGCAGCTCTTTGCGAAGTTCAGTAAGTGTGACTTCTTCAAGGATGAAATCCAGTACTTAGGACATGTAGTCACCAAGGAAGGGATTTCAGTTGATCCTGAAAAGATCCGGGCAATTGAAGAGTGGCCAGTGCCAAAAGACGTAACAGATGTTAGGTCCTTCATGGGAATTACCGGTTACTACCAGAGATTCATTGAAGGCTTTTCAAAAATAGCCAACCCAATCACTTCCTTGCAAAAGAAAGGCAAGAAGTTTGATTGGAACGTGAAGTGTGAAGAAAGCTTTAAGAAACTTAAGACCTTATTGACAACTGCGCCTATTCTCCGAATAGTGGACCCTAATAAAGATTTCGTGGTTTTCACCGATGCTTGTAATGACGGTCTAGGAGGAGTGTTGACTCAGGATGGACATGTCATTGCCTACGAATCTAAGAAGCTGAAAATTCATGAAAAGAATTATGCCACTTATGATTTGGAACTGGCTGCTGTTATCCATGCTTTAAAGATGTGGCGACACCACTTAATAGGCAGAAAATTTATTCTACTGACTGATAATAAGGGTCTGAAATACCTTTAGGATCAGCCTAACTTAAATGCAAGACTAGCCCGATGGTTGGCCTTCCTAAGTGAGTACGATTTCGAAATTCAGCACATAAAAGGAAAGGAAAATAAGGTGGCTGATGCTTTGAGCAGAAATGCAAGGCTGAATTTTATATCAGCTATCAACACTTATAATTATATTTTAAATGAACAGCTGGCTGAAGGGATAAAATTGGATGAAGTTTATCAAAATTTACAAGCTACAGCTAAAGAAGCACCTACATAAAGTTTGACAAAAGGTTATAGTCTAAATGGAGATGGGTTTTTATTGTTTAAAGACAAGCTGTATATTCCGAATGCACCTAAAGTTAAATTGTTAATTCTGGATGAGGTTCATAAAACCCCTTATTCAGGACATCCAGGCTACCAGAAAACCGTCACTATGTTGAGAAAAGATTATTTTTGGACCAATATGAAATCTGAAATAGCTGAGTATATAGCTAGATGTTTAGACTTTCAACAGGTAAAAACAAAACACCAGCATCCAGCTAGGTTATTGCAACCTTTGCCTATTCCTAGTTGGAAATGGGAGATAATTAGTTTAGATTTCATTACGGGATTACCTAAAAATAAGCATCAAAATGATTCAATTATGGTAGTAGTGGATAAATTGAGTAAATCAGCACACTTTATTCCTGTTAAAACCACTTACAAGGCTGCAAACATAGCTGATATATTTTTGAAACAAATTTTTCGGTTACATGGTGTCCCAAAAGTTATTATTTCAGACAGGGATCCTAAATTCACAGGGAATTTTTGGAAATCTTTGTTTAAAGGATTAAACACAACTCTGAATTTCAGCACATCCTTCCATCCTCAGACGGACGGACAAACTGAAAGAGTTAATCAGGTATTGGAAGATATGCTAAGAATGTATGTTAAGGATCAACCAGGTAAGTGGGAGGATTATTTACATTTAGCAGAATTTGCATACAATAACAGCTATCAATCGTCAGCTAAGTTTAGTCCTTTTGAAATTCTGTATGGACGTAAATGTAACACACCTATCTCTTGGAGTAATCCAGTAGATAGATTAGTGTTAGGACCTGATTTATTAAAGGAGATGGAACAACTTGTAAAACAAGTGCAGGTAAATTTGAAGATTGCCCAGGATCGGCAAAAGAGTCAAGCAGATTTGAAAAGAACTCCTAAAGAGTTCCAGGTAGGTGAACATGTGTTCATCAAGGTAAGGCCAAAGAAGAGCTCCCTAAGACTGGGAAGTTGTGCAAAATTAGCACCACGTTACTGTGGTCCGTTTGAAATTTTATCTAGAATCGGTCAAGTTGCTTATCAACTAGCATTACCACCTAGTTTAAAAGTACACAATGATTTTCATATTTCTGTTCTGAAAAAGTATGTTCATGATGCTACTCATGTCATTGACTGGAACATTGTACAGGTAGAACAAGAAGGGGAAGTTCTGGTGAAACCGGATTGTATCCTCGGGAGGAGGGAAATTACTCTGCGGAACCGCACCATTGGACAACTGAAGGTGCAATGGAAGCACCTTAGTCCTGAAGAAGCTACCTGGGAACTGGAAAGTAAGATGCGGGAAACATACCCAAATCTATTCCAGCAGGTGGCAGAGGATGAGGAATAAGTAACATCGAGGACGATGTTACATTTTAAGGGGGTGTGTATGTCACATGCCCCAATTTTGTGAAAATAATGTAATTATTTTATCATATTTCTAAGACATTATGTTAAATTAGAAATTGATGACTCAGTAGAGTCACAAGAAATGGAATGTAATTCTGAATATTTTATTATTAATAAATAAATTATGGAGACAACAGCATGGGAGAGCTGTTAAAAGAGGTTATTGGTCTAACTGGTGGAGGGAACTAGGTGGAAAGGCAAAAGACAAGTGGTAGCATCCTCAAACACTTCCTAAGTTGCAGGTGGCAACTTCCCTATATTTTGGGGTCATGATTCCCCAAGAAAGTGGAATCTGAGCAAGTGGCTCATTAATGACAGTTAACCCAACTAAGACCTAGGCAATCTTTTAAATAGTACTCAATGAACTGAGCTGGGGGTTCAAGATAGTTATGGAGGGAGAATACATTCAGGTGAATGCTATTTAGGAGTCCCATTGAGGAAGTGGGAAAATAGTAAGGAAGTGGTTTGAGAGGGATGCTGCAGTAACTTGGTTCCAGTTTAGCTGTTTGGTTGAGTGAATTGTTTTGCTGCACCTAGTTCCAGCCAGGGAGACTAGAGCAAGCTCGGGGGTCCTGAGAAGTGCTGTCTGGGCACTCTCCAGGAGTTGGTAGGGAGGAACAACCTCCCATTGCTGTTGTTGTCCACAAATTCGGAACAGGTTCTGCTACTTAATCCTATATGTTTATTAATGATGATTTAATGCATGATGTATTTATTGTTAATATGTTTAATTGACAATTAAATAGTTAGTAGATTGAATATCTCAAAAATTTAGTATTAAGATTATTAAAAGTTACTGTGATTTTCGGTATGGATAGAATGAGTTAATATCTCCGTTTTACTATTATTAGTGCATTTATACTATATACAGGAAACCATTCCACTTTATACGATAGTTTATACGCTGTAAGCAAAACCTAGTTTATTATTATTTGTTAAACACAAACCCTAGCAGGAAGTAACATGAAGAATCATTCATCGTAGATATTATAGTTAAGATTTTTTTTAGAAAAACAAAACCCTGCTACCGAGCTTAACATTGTCTTATCCACACTAACAGGTTTCTTGTTTATCAACCAAACTTTAATCTTAGAACTTAGTTACGGTTTTTACAACCAAATCAATAGCAGAACAGAAGTCTAATTCATTTATCAAGCACAACAGTAGGAAGAGATCATATGTTTTCTTTTTACAATCAAACAATGTCAGAGATGAGCCCAAAGTAACAGAAACCATTACATCTGTAGGATTCAGCGAACCCTATCTTTCCGTTCTCAACAGTAAGAGTATTTCATCAGATAAAAACCTAGCTGTTATTTCCACACATAAAAATGAAACTGACAGAATAGTTCCCAACTCCCTATCGAGTTTCCATTATAAAATTTAATAGCACAGAAAACATGTACTAAACGAGAAAGACAGAACAGTGCTACCGCTCATTATCGATCTTCGTTAATGTTATCAAATCTTTCACTTAATTTTTCCAAACTACTTTTAGGAGAAAATCGTAACTAAAGATCCAACAAATAAATTTAATCACTTTTGTACCTTCGTGTTAACCCTACTCTGACCATACGTTACAGGGTTTAAAACTTTGAACAGTATTTCAATGATTCATTCACGGCCGTAGCCAAATTTCAGAGTAGATATTTTTAAAACATGAAGTCGAAAATAATTACCACACCCAATCAAACTCGAAACCTATAGGAGGCTTTTAGATGTAGCTCCCAACATTTAAATTCATACAACAACTATCACTTACGGCCGTAAGCCTCTCTTTTGATAGCAACAATCTATATAAACTCTGAACTTGAAATACCCCATACACCGAATCCATCTTACAGAATGGACGAACAAATCATTTCTTTTACAAGATAAAAATTATATATAAACAAACACAGGAGCAAAACCTTGTTACTATAGTATTAAATCCATAGCCGAGATCACAAACCCACTATACCAGTGGTTTTACCAACCAAAGATTTATTTATTATAATTTAGAGCATCAATTAAAGAACAATGCAGACATAGAACAAGCCTTCACAAAACATAAGTCATATTAAGGAAGTTTCCAAAACCCTGGGTATTAAAAACCCACAAGCAAAGTACAGGTACAGTATTAAACCTTGAGGCCGTAACCCCACCTACAAAAACAGGCTCTCAAGTCTTTATCTTTTCTAATTTCTACATTACAGTCTTTGGTATAAAAACAAACCAAGTGCCGAAAGGAGTACAATAGCCACAAATATGATTGAAGCCTTATATCCAAACCAACGCAGGGTTAAAACCATTATCTAATCATCTAAACCCTACGATGCAAACAACCCACAAGGAGGATTTTGCCATGGTAAGAACCAGGCTTACCCGGAACATGCTACCGGCTGGAGTTCATGCCACTCATGACGTGTGAGGAATCAGTTCCTGCAAGATAGAAATGCATATGTTAGAAACTTTAACTTGTTTTAAAAAAAAACAATGCTTGTAACTATAAACACAGACGAGAATACAGTAACTTACCGGGGTGAAGGAGGCCGCCATTTTCCTGTAACTATCTTGCTAACCACGAACAAATGATGGGTAAAAAACCCCATCCTTCCCACCGAGTAACTAATCTAGCAACGCAATGGTGGTATTTCCCTGAATAGAAGTCTCAAGACAATCATACCGAGAGTTAGGAGTACGAGATGACAGGGTTCTACGATTGACAAATGCAAACCCTAGACTCTTGACCTGTTACAGTTGCCAAGCAAAGTATACCAATGACGTGCAGACGCAACTATGGACAAGACGAAGGTTGAGGTAGCATGTGGACTGTGAACGCGCTGTCACAAAGGCAACAGACCAGCAAACGAACACATGAGGTAAACCCTTGGCATAATAACACTATCAAAGCTACCCACAGTATATCTCAAGGATTTCTACCAACGAGAAGCAAGGGAAACTGTAATTACTTGGAAGCCGAAAACAACAACACCTTTAAAGACTCAGACCTGGAGAGGTTGCAAACAGACCCGAGCCCGAAGGTGGAGAAAAATGACAAGGTAGGGTTAGTTCTTATATTTTATATCGCCAAGCACTTGGCCATTACTCATCCACGTAGCAATTCAATTATTTCCCTATTGAGGGTCGATACTCCATAGTTCAACAATGAACTTGCCAATTATTGTTTATCAATTAAAATCATAGTAAGAATATCCTATGGATGAATGTGAACCATAGTTTAATCTTTCAACTTATCCCACGTTAACACATGCAATGGATTTCATGTTGGAGAACGATCACCTTGGCCTTATAGATATTACAATCATGCCAATGATATTTGAGCTCAAAATGTTGATGGGATTTTTATCATAATTACTAACAAACACTCATAACATGTGTACACAAGATTTTTGTGTAGATTCTTCCTATTTATAGCTCACTTGGCAACTTATAATAATCAAAAACTTAGAATGAAGTTAATTATCTTGTTTTGTATTCAGTACAGATTTGTTTGGTCATAGCTTCTTAGTTTAAAACGTGGAGTATGATTTCAAAACATAGAGCTTATGTTATTTTCACCAAGGAGGTAATCTTTAAGTGAAATACAGGCTAATTGCAAAGCTTGTCTCCATTTGTTACCTTAGTCTAATATGAAAGAACCAGAGATGTTATATCTTTTCCAATTTTCTAAGTTATAGTAGGAATGTAGGGTTTTAAGGAATAAAAATTCTTCATGGAGATAGCAATGCACAACAGAGTTATTACTTGCCAATTCTTCCTTTTTGGAACTATACCTAATAAAAATTTAGTTATGCAAATCATAATAATTGTGTAAGGGAAATAAAAGACCTTCGCTATCCTTGTCTTACAAAGATTTCAATCAATTATGAAAATGAGAGACAAATCTCATACATGGTTATGTTTTATTGTTTAAAGTATTGTTATGGAAACATGAAGTAGACACCCAGCAAGGCAAAAACCTTCTATTGATAAATGTAAAGATGTACTGACAGATAAAGCCTACTATTGCTGCAAATGCGAAAATTATAATTATAGTGATCTTTTAATTCTAGATTTTGCATTTAGAAATATAAAAACCAAACACATTCAGAAATTGAATTTGGCATATTACAGGAAGGTTATCTACCTCAGAGTTGGTTTGATAAAAACAAATAGGTTAGCATGTTACACGTTTCACTGAATGATTAGGTACTGTTATATTGATAATTAATACTTGAAAGATTTAAAGGTAGCGACCGCAATTACCTGTATATCTGCAAGAGATAGAAAGTCGATTGGGTTAGCTCGAAAGCTAAGTAAGCCTAGTTCGACATACAAACTCCCCCTTGTAGTCATGAACCAATAAAATAATCAGTAGCAGAAAAGAGAAACTCATAACAACATCAATTATAACAAAAGATCGTTTAGACACAATTACGATCACGTAAACTAAACAACAGATAAATGACTGCATTTAATAACATTTATTGCTATCTTAAAAATTTTAAATTTTTCGGAAAATTCTGGGTTTTGACAGAAGGCCTTGGAAAAATCGGGCATAGCTAGAACAGGTGTAGTACACATAGCTTGTTTTAGTTTGTCAAATGGACACTAAGCAGCATGTGTCCATGTAAAAGCATCCTTTTTCAAGAGAGCAGTTAATGGAGGTGCAATCTTCCCATAATCCTTGACAAACTTGCGGTAGTAGCCAGTCAACCCCAAAAAACCACAAAGGCTCTCGAGTGTCTGAGGATGCAGACAATTGTTCATGGCATCGATCTCGGCAGGATCCATGCAAACCCCTTGTGCTGAGATAATGTGCCCGAGATACTCAACTTCCTTCTGTCCAAAAACACATTTGGACTGCTTTGCATGGAGATGACGGTCAGAGAAATGTTGCATGACAAGACCCAGATGAGGGAGATGTTCATCCCATGTTTTACTGTAGATGAGAATATCATCAAAGAATACCAGAATGAATTTTCGCAAGTAGGGTTGAAATATTTTATTCATTAAGGCCTTGAATGTGGAAGGAGCATTAGTGAGGCCAAAGGGCATGACCAAAAACTCATAATGGCCAACATGTGTGTGGAAAGCTATTTTAGGGATATCATCCTCATGAACCCGAATTTGATGATACCCAGAACGGAGATCCAACTTGGAGAAAAAGTGAGCCCCATGAAGCTCATCAAGAAGCTCATCAACAATAGGAATTGGAAACTTATCCTTGATGGTGAGGTGATTAAGTGCTCGAAAGTCAATGCAGAGGCGCCATGACCCATCTTTTTTGCGGACAAGAATAACTGGGGAAGAAAAGGAACTAGTGCTTGGGTGAATAATACCTTGCTTCAATAAGTCCCGAACGAGCATTTCAATCTCTATTTTTTGGTGAAATGGGTAGCGATAGGGCCTGATGTTGGGAGGAACGCTGCCAGGAAGGAGCTGAATACGATGGTCTTCTGCCATGGAAGGTGGAAATCCCACTGGTTCAGCAAAGACATCTGTATATTGATCCAGAATTTGCTGTAGATCCAAAGGAGTAGTGGAGACCGCTGATGGTTGCATCTGAATGGAATGGAGCTGAGTGATGACACCTTGTGAATTCTTATTGAGGATTTTTTCCATGCGATGTGAACTGATGATGCTGAGAGAACCCGGTTGTAATCTTGTCAATGTGTGTTTTTGTCCATTGAGGGAAAACTGCATCCAAAGTTCAGCAAAATCCCATAAGATAAATCCATGTGTGCATAGCCATTGAGCGCCCAAAACCACATCACATCCATTTAAGGTCAAGGAAAACATGTGAGAGCGCAAGGTATAATCTCCCATAGAGATACGCACATTTTGACACTTCCCTTTGGAAGGTAAGGTGCCCCCATTGGAAACCATGAATTCAAAGTTGGAGCAAGGATGGATAAAACAATGAGCTTGTTTGGCGATCCGAGGGTCAATTAAATTTTGAGTGCTACCAGAATCAATGAGTATTGTAAGAGGAAGCTTCTTGAAGTAACCCCTGACCCGCATTTTCTGGGGCGTGGTGATTCCAGCTAAAGCATGGAGAGATATATCTGGTTGGTCATCCTGAGACAGAGGGTCAATAGGCGGTTCCTGAATGTCGATCGGAGCATCCAATGTTTCTGGATCTTCGTCACCAATTTCAGAGGTAGGTGGAGAATCCACATCCAAGAGATAGAGCTTTTGCTGAACACATCTATGTCCCCGAGTGAATTTCTCATCACAATTATAGAAAAGCCCATTTTCTCTGCATGCTTACATCTCTGTTTCAGACAAACGCTTTATAGGAGCTGGTGGAGGAGCCTGCGATATAGGTGGTTGTTGAGAACCCATATTTCGTAAGGGAACGAAAGTGGGCTTGGAGCATTGTTGGGAAGCAATCTTGTCTTCTTCCAACTTAGCCAACCCTAGGGCTTCCATCATTGTGCTGGGACAGAACATTTTGACCTCAAAGCGGATGGCATCCTTTAGACCACTGATAAAACAACTTCGGTAAAAGTCATGAGACAATCCTGCGGTGTGGTTGGCTAGATTCTCAAATTCGGTTTGATACTCTCTCACAGTGCCAGTTTGGCGAAGTTTAGTGAGGGATCCTGTGAAGTCATCAAAAGCACTAGGACCAAATCGTTGCAAAAGGAGCTGGCAAAAGTCTGGCCATTTTGGCTCGGCATGAGCATTGATGTACCAATGGTACCATTGAAGAGCTTCCTATTCCAAATGAAAGGATGCCAGCGGAACTTTGTTTACATCAAAAGTATTATGCAGACTGAAATACTATTCTGCACGATAGATTCATCCAGTTGGATCGGTACCATTGAAGCGAGGAAAATCAAGCTTCGGACCACGGAAATTGCTGGAAGAAGAGAACCCATTGTCTCATGAAGACTCGCACTGCCGTTTGTTGTTCATAGATGAATGTTAAAGATGGAGGCCGAGAAATTTTTCATCCAGGTCTTGGAGTTTGGCTCGGATGGCTGCAAGTGCATCCTCCATGGTGTTTGCTCCTACACGGGTGACAACCATAACTAGAAGTGTTTTTTTTTTTTCCAGATTGGAGCAGCTATGGCTTAGAAGGGGTCTGAAATGGTGCCGAATGGATTGAAAATGGTTGCATCTGGAACGGCTTGCAAAATGGATCTGAACGACTGGATCTAAAACGGCGTAGCAACGATCGACAACAGTTCAACTGAAAATAGATATGGACCCCAGGTATGTGTAGCTTCCTAACAGTTCAAGGGTTTCACTCGGCCACCAATGCTGTCTGACAGCTTGCGTATTGGGTCAGTACCCCTCACTCGATGGCTCAGGTAAAATTGATAACTGCTTTGCCACAAACGACAGCTCTTGGTTTACCTCATGGGTGGGAACTAGTCAATTACGTAGGGGTTGTTGTCCTTTTCGTTGGCAGGTCCTCTCAATGGGCCAGCTACTTCGGGGTTCCTGTGGTACTCCTCACAATGAGTTTTAGGGATTATTCCCAAGTACTTCCCACAGTTAAGCGGATACGGATTATTCCCGAATCTGAACCTGCAACAGATGCGAAAAAAAATTTGGCAGAAATTTCACCCAGCGAGCCCAAGAAAGTGCTCTGATACCAGATGTTACGAACCGTTACACGAAAACCTCAAGATGTTAGTGAAGGCCGTCCATTAGGATCTTAACATCCCACCATGCTCTGTAATCCACTTTTGTTCCCTTTCGAAATATGTGTTCTCAATGACCACCTATACCGCAGGCTCCTCGAGCAACTCCTATCAAGCATTTGTCTGAAACAGAGATGCAAGCACGTAGAGAAAAGGCACTTTGCTATAAAATCCATGAAATCCATAGAAATATCTCTCCAAATCCGTGTTGGTATGGGCAAGGGTTCGAGCAATCCTAGGAGGAGTGTTGTTTCACCCTTATTGCGCTGGCAGGTATCACATTCGGCCACCATCTGTTGAATTGTCCTTTCCATGCCCTGCCAAAAGAAGTTACGCCATGCCCGTTCATACGTTTTGAGGAACCCAGAGTGCCCCATCCATGGAGAAGCATGGAGTTCATAGAAGACGTTCTGTTGAAGATCTGTGCTCTACGGAAGCACCAGACGACCCTTGTATCTTAGAGAAGCACCATCCCAGTAGTAATGTGGTACAGCAGAAGGGTTGTTGGTTAAGCGTTGGATAATTTGAGATAAGAAAGAGTCATTGACATAACCCTGTTGAACAGATTGCAACCAATTTGGAACAGGCATAGAAATAGCTGAAAGAGAACCTTGGGCATCAAATGTGCGAGAAAGAGCATCTGCCACAATATTGTCTTTACCCTTCTTGTAAGTGATCTCATAGTCATAACCCATGAGTTTGCTAACCCATTTTTGTTGTGCCGGGGAGGAGACACACTGTTCCAAGAAACATTTCAGACTCTGGTGATCAGTCTTGATGCAGAAATTCCCTAATTGGTATGGGCGCCACTTCTATACTGCATGCAAAATAGCCATCATTTCCTTCTCATAGGTAGAGGCAGCTAAATTCTTACCTGAAAGGCCTTTGCTGGTGAACGCAATGGGGTGTTCATCTTGAAGGAGAACAACACCAAGTCCATTGCCGCAAGCATCACTCTCAATAGTGAAGGGCTTGGAAAAATCGGGCATAGCTAGAACAGGTGTAGTACACATAGCTTGTTTTAGTTTGTCAAATGCACACTGAGCAACATGTGTCCTTCTAAAAGCATCCTTTTTCAAGAGATCAGTTAATGGAGCTGCAATCTTCCCATGATCCTTGACAAACTTGCGCGAGTAGCTAGTCAATGCCAAAAAACCACAAAGGCTCTTGAGTGTCTGAGGATGCGGCCAATTGTTCATGGCATCAATTTTGGCAGGATCCACGCGAACCCCTTGTGCTGAGATAATGTGCCCAAGATACTCAACTTCCTTATGTCCAAAAACACATTTAGACTGCTTGGCATGGAGATGATGGTCAGATAAACGTTGCATGACAAGATACAGATGCTGGAGATGTTCATCCCATGTTTTACTGTAGATGAGGATATCATCAAAGAATACCAGAATGAATTTCCGCAAGTAGGGTCGAAATATTTTATTTATTAGGGCCCGGAATGTGGAAGGAGCATTAGTGAGGCCAAAGGGCCTGACCAAAAGCTCATAATGGCCATCATGTGTGCGGAAAGCTGTTTTAGGGATATCATCCTCATGAACCCGAATTTGATGATACCCAGAACGAAGATCCAACTTGGAGAAAAAGTGAGCCCCATGAAGCTCATCAACAACAGGAATTGGAAACTTATCCTTGATGGTGAGGTGATTAAGTGCTCGGAAGTCAATGCAGAGGCGCCATTACCCATCTTTTTTGCAGACAAGAATAACTAGAGAAGAAAAGGAACTAGTGCTTGGACGAATTATACCTTGCTTCAATAAGTCCCGAACGAGCATTTCAATCTCCTTTTTTTGGTGAAATGGGTAGCGATAGGGCCTGATGTTGGGAGGAATGCTACCAGAAAGGAGCTGAATACGATGGTCTTCTGGCCTGGAAGGTGGCAATCCCACTGGTTCGGCAAAGACACCCGTATATCGATCCAGAATTTGTTGTAGATCCAAAGGAGTAGTGGATACCACTGACGGTTGCATCTGAATGGAATGGAGCTGAAAGATGACACAATGTGAATTCTTCTTGAGGAGTTTTTCCATGCGATGTGAACTGATGATGCTGAGAGAACCTGGTTGTTATCCTGCCAATGTGTTTTTGTCCATTGAGGGAAAACTTCATCCAAAGTTCAGCAAAATCCCATAAGATAGGGCCAAGTGTGCGTAGTGATTGAGCGTCCAAAACCACATCACATCCGCCTAAGGTCAAGGAAAACATGTCAGATTGCAAGGTATAATCTCCCATAGAGATACGCACATTTCGACACTTCCCTTTGCAAGGTAAGGTGCCCCCATTGGCAACCATGACTTCAAAGTTGGAGCAAGGATGGATAAAAGAATCACCTTGTTTGGCGATCTGAGGGTTAATGAAATAATGAGTGCTACCAGAATCAATGAGTATTGTAAGAGGAAGCTTCTTGAAGTAACCCCTGACACGCATTGTCTGGCGGGTGGTGATTCTAGCTAAAGCATGGAGAGATATCTCTGGATGGTCATCCTGAGACGGATTGTCAATAGGTGGTTCCTGAATGTCGACCAGAGTATCCAGTGTTTCTGGATCTTTGTCACCAATTTCAGAGGCAGGCGGAGAATCCACATCCAAGAGATAGAGCTTTTTCTAAACACATCTATGTCCCCAAGTGAATTTCTCAACACAATTATAACAAAGCTCCTTTTCTCTGCGTGCTTGCATCTCTGTTTCATACAAATGCTTGATAGGAGTTGGTGGAGGAGCCTGCGGTATAGGTGGTCGTTGAGAACCCATATTTCGGAAGGGACCAAAAGTGGGCTTGGAGCGTTGTTGGGATGCAATCTTGTCTTCTGCCAACTTAGCCAATCCTAGGGCTTCCATCATTGTGTTGGGACAGAACATTTTGACCTCAGAGTGGATGGCATCCTTTAGACCACTTATAAAACAACTCCGGTAAAACTCATTAGACAATCCTACGGTGTGGTTGGCTAGTTTCTCAAATTCGGTTTGATACTCTCTCACAGTGCCAATTTGGCGAAGTTTAGTGAGGGCTCCTGTGAAGTCATCAAAAGCACTAGGACCAAATCATTGCAAAAGGAGCTGGCTACGGCTCAGAAGGGATTTGAAAGGGAACCGAATGGATTGAAAATGGCTGGATCTAGAACATCTTGCAAAATGGATCTGAACGACTGGATCTAAAACGATGCAGCAATGATCGACAACAGTTCAGCTGAAAATAGATATGGACCCCAGGTATGTGTGGATTCCTAATAGTTCAGGGGTTTCACTCGGCCACCAATGCTCTCTGACGGCTTGCGTATTGGGGTAGTACCCCTCACTCCACGGCTCAGGTAAAACTGATAACCGCTTTGCCACAAACGAGATCTCTTGGTTTACCTCACGGGTGGGAACTAATCAATCAGGTATGGGTCGTTGCCCTTTTTGCTGGCAGGTCCTCTCAATGGGAAAGCTACTTCGGGGTTCCTGTGGTACTCCTCACAATGCGTTTTAGGGCTTATGCCCAAGTACTTCCCACAGTTAAGAGGATATGAAGTATTCCCAAATCCGAACCTGCAACAGATGCGAAAAAATTTTTTTGGCAGAAATTTCACCCAGTGAGCCTAAGAATCTGCTCTGATACCAAATGTGATGCACCTGCAACAATTAATTAATAAGAATATGCGAAATAGCAGAAATGACAGAACTCAGAATCACTTTTATATTGATCACAGGCCACTTCGAGGGGGCAACCTCCTATGAGAAAGCTCAATACAAATAACTTCACGGTGCCTTCATAAGTATCAACACACACTTATATACTAAGTCTAGGTGCCAATACTATGGGTCAAAACCATGGGCCACTACAAACTATGGATCAACAATACTACGGGCGACTTACAAAGCATATGCACCAACAACAATAACATAAACTATTGATCAACAAATACTATGGGTCAACTTACAAAGCATATGCATCCAACAACAATATACTAACAAAGTAAAGACATGGGTTCCTAACACTATTGCAGGGTGCATCGATGTCAGTTATTAGACAAAAATAGCCCTTCGAGCCCTTTCTCGAAGCTTGCTGACTTGCGACCCTATCCCTGACCTCTTGGGAGAGCTGGCACTCGATTCTTAACACCTTGGAAGGATCCCTTAAGCCTATCCTATCATATCTCAACCTATCCTATCCATACACTATCCACTTAGTCCTATTTAAATGAAGCTCACTCCCATTCTAAGGGAGGAATTCTATGGTACTCTTATGCTGGTGAAATCAAGATCAATAGACCTAACACTCTAGCTTGAGGGACATCCACTTCTCTCTAGGAGCTTTGGCATGGCTTGTCGGAAGGAGCTTGCAGCGTTAAGGCAATGGTTGTAATCCTCTTTTCTATTGTACTTCTCCACTCTTCAATATAGTTAATATAATTGCTTTCCATAAATGTTGTTTCCATGATGATGTTTAGAGATTTCCTCCTTAACTATTAGCTTAGATCTATCATATGAGATATATGCTTTCACTTCTCGTGGTCTGTTACATGTTCAACACGGTTTAGCTACTTGAGATCTAGTAGCGCTAGAGCATTGGATCAATGAAGGAGAAAGGTATCTACAAATCTAAGGTAAACGATCTACTCTTATATTTGTATTTCTATACGATCTGGGAAAATATTTTATGTTCTGTCTTATTTGTTCTAGACTTACGCTAACCTAGGGAGATCAAGCCTTGAGTCCGCTCTCAGTAGATTGTCCGTGAAACACTTGGTTTGTAGGCCCTTCAATATCGTTAAAGGATACAAATATTTTAGTAGAAGTATACACTTGATTTAATTTAGTGCTTTGTCATGGCTTATTGCAAGCATTCTCCCATTTCATTTTAGTTAGGCGTTACACTTTTTGTTGATTTATCTATGCCATGCCTTAATCCATCATTGTAGAGGAAGTTGGTTGGAAGGCTCATCTATTTGACTCATACACACCTTGAAATTTTCTTTGCAATTGGGATTGTCTCTTGGTTCTCTCAAGGTATCCATGACAGTCACTAGAAGGAAACTAAGTGTATTTTGAGGTACACTAAAGGTACTTCCAATTTTGCATCCAATACACCTACAATGCTTCTTAGCTTGAGGGTTTCACTGGTTCATATTAGGTTGTTTTAGTTAATTATCATAAGTATACATATAGTTTTGTATATCTCCTTGGCTATGCTATTATTGTCTACTCTTGAAAGAATTAATCAAAAAATGCATTATCATCTACAAAAGTTGAGTATCATGTTGTAGTTATTGCTAATTAAGAGGTTCGCTGGCTTAAACAACTAATGATAGTATTTGGAATTCAATAGGATCATCCCACTACTTTTTTGTTGTGATAAATAGATTTTCATACAATTTCTGGAAACCTAGTGGAGAATCAACATACATAACACATTAATTTACACTTGTACTTCATTCAACAATTCATACATTACGATATTCATCTTGGAATATTTTCCCACTAAAGACCAAACTGTCAACATTTTCACAAAAAAATTGGCATCACCTTATTTTCTTTAATTATGATTGATGCTTCATGTGAACGAAGTTATTCCTAGGGGGTCCTCTTAAGTCCTTCTTCATTTACATGTTTTTAATGCTAGTTTTATCTCTTTTGGATGTGATGAGCTTTTTTCCTATGAGCTTTTCTATTTTTATTTTCTTATGAGAGTTTGTATTTTTGTACCTTGACATGTGACATGTCTCATTCTTAGGACTCATTTTTATTTATTTTTTGTTTCATCCTTACATTTCTCTTAAGAGGGGGTGTTGTTAGACAATTCTAAGCCAACTATTGACCGTTGTAAGCTTACATCGATCAGTCAATATCCACCTACTTGGTATAGTTCTAAACTATAGATGACTATTCCTATTAAATGAGGGATCTCTTCCCATTTGTTATAAATAGGGAGATTTCTCTTGTATTTAAATATAGTACATCTAATATGTCAAAGCTTTTATCACTTGTAAACTATTTTTTGTTATTGCAAAGGATTCTTACACTTGATTTCCTTCAACATCTACAATTTTTTCTTTTGATATATGTAAAAGTTTTTTCATCATTAGAAATGTTATATCACTTGTAAAATGTTATTTGTTATTGCAAAGGATTCCTACACTTGATTTCTTTTTCTCAACATCAACAATTTTTCTTTTGATATATGTAAAAGTTTTTTCATAGTTAGAAATGTTATAACATGCATGTAAACTTTTTCTAATGGTATAGATACACATGTACTTTTAAAACTGAACTCAATTCATTATGTTAATGAAAATAACTTTAAATATAAGAAAATAACAATTTTAACTTAGTATCTTACCTTAACTAAAAAATTATATGGATTTTTGTATGGATATAAAATGAAAAGTGCTACCATCAATTTTTTCATGGACAGGTAGTTGTGGAACTAAATTTATACCCCACCTAAGTATGAATCTTATATATGACTTTGATAGGAATATTATTTGGATTTTTTTGTTTGTTTTGTAACCTAATATACAAAATCGACATACAAACTTCAAACATCACACAACACAATTGTAGGATAAGCTAAGCTTTTTTATGATAAAACAGAACTTTGACGTAACAGGGCTGGTGCAAGGTAATGATACCGACTTATGACACATTAGTTGCAATGTCATGCTCGAAAAACCAAAATCTTATCATTAAAATGAATTAATAGAGATACCTACTAAAAGTTTTGGAATCAGGTGTAAAAAGATGAAACGTAGAAAATTGGATCACCTTCCGGAATGTTTAACTTTTATTTATGGAAAATTGGCATAACCACCCCAAAATGTCATCATTTTAAGATTGGTATGTTATTTTTTCTCTAAAACATAATGCATATGTTCGTGTTGGTCCGTCCTTTTGTTATGCAAATTGTCAAATTATGAGGAAAAAAAATTGTATACGCGTAGGCAACAGTTGGATCTTGTCCAGGGCTATTTTTCCAAAATTTTAAAATTTAATTTTATATATTTTTTTAAATTACAGAAGTCAGTGAAGCCTTAAAATGACATGGTCAAGTGTTGGCCCACCATATCATGGTATGAACATACTTAGTCAACTTTTTTTTTAGCTTGTAGGTATTCTTGTACTCTCGTGTGGGTTCTTTTCCGTTTTCGAAATATGTAAGCCAATCAAAAGTTATAGCCCAAATAAACGACCTATGTTTTTTGCAAATTTGACATGAGTGCAGTTAAAAATGAATTAAAAATAGAAAACAATAATAGATACATTAAAAAAATATAAAATTAGAATCGGCACACAGAGCTCGACAAGTGTGTGCAATTTCATCAGTAGTGCACAAGTGGAGCATATGTGGAACTAAGCGTGAAAAACATGAAGTTATAGAAATTGGTGTGTCCTTCCATAACTCAGACCGAGCCTTAAGGTTTGGAAATCTGAAGATAATACCAA
This sequence comes from Larix kaempferi, assembly GCA_027924585.1. Taxonomy (NCBI): domain Eukaryota; kingdom Viridiplantae; phylum Streptophyta; class Pinopsida; order Pinales; family Pinaceae; genus Larix; species Larix kaempferi. The sequence continues at coordinate 5,147,453 of BSBM01000459.1, read as the reverse complement.
ACCTGTAAGGGAACCAAACAAAATTTGAATCCAAACATGCATGCACGCAAATGCGCGCACGTGTAGATGCACGCACATGTCACTGCACGCACACATAGAGGCGTGCATGCGTTTCTGTGCGTGCACAAGTTCTGTTTTACACCTTGATTTTTATATATCTCTCCCTAAACACCCCCTACCTCTCTATTATCCCACCCCCCCTCTCTTCCTATCCACCCAATCCCCCCCCACCTCTCTTCAACTCTTTCCAATCCCTCCTCCCTCCCTCGCCCCTCTTTTCTCTCCTTCACCACAAGGTTTAGGAGATATATTATTACACAAAATCACTAACTCACATTATCCTCATGTATGCATAAATATTCATCCTTACAACCATAAATCCATGACCCCTATATATCAATCCCCAAACCCTTGACCATTAGTCCCTAGACACTGCAATCCCTTGTCCCTAGTACAACTAACCATTATAACTCTTGGCCCACTATAATACTAAACTAGTATAGCCCCTAAAACTCCTAAATACTAACACATAATAATATATATCCCTTAACCCCTATAATCCTAACTACCTAATCCTAACCTTTAAAGTGTCTAGTAAAATAAAAATTAACCCCTAACCCTTATAACCTTTAATTCTCATCAACCCTAAACTCTATCTTCAAACACCCAACCCTTAAAACCTAAAACCCATAGCCAGTTTAGAGAGATAGTTAGAGAGAGAGAGACCTGAACCTTGGGCCCTAAAGGAATATTCTATCCAGAAAGAGCTATGATGATTTCCTCCACTAACCACACATGACCTCTTAATGGTATCATTGGCATATGATTAAGGATGTCGATACCATGAATTGGTTTTGAGCAATATGTATGTGCATGATCAAGGCTTTGGGAATGACATTTTATGGAAGAATAACATTCCTTTGGCCATAAAGAAACCATTTAGACAACTAAGGCGATGAAAAATGTTTAAAAGCACCAAACAAGACTTTATAGGGGTATCCATTGTGCTATGTATCCAAGTCTTCGGGACTTAGGGCATTGGACATGGTCAAGGGAGGAGACCTAAGTCTTAGGCCTTAAAGGAATCTTATATCCATCTAGGGCTAAGAAGGTTACCTACACCAACTACACATGGCCTTTTGAGGTATCATTGTCTTGTGATTGAGGATGAAAGTGCCATTATATGGTTTTGAACTTAGTATCTACATGTCGTAGGGCCTTGGAAATGGTTTTCTAGGGAAGAATACCATGCATTTGGCCCTAAACAAGCCATTGAGGCATCCAAAGCCATGAGAAATTCCTCAAGGAACCATGCATTACCTCATAGGTATATATGTGGAAATATGTATCTATGCCTTAGGACCTTAGGACCTTGGACATAGTCAAGGGAGGAGAGTTGATCCTATGGACCTGAATGAATCTTCTAGCCATCCAAGGATAATAATATTTCAGCCACCAACCATGCGTGGCATCTTGAGGGTATCATTACTCTATGGTTGAGGATATTAGTGCCATTCGGTATTTTTAAGTAGTATGTACATGTCTCAGGGCCTTTATGATGATGCTCTAGGGAAGAATAATTTAAATTTATCCTTAAAGAAAGCATTGAGGAATCTAGATCCATGAAAGATGCTTCAAAGAAAAACACATGACTTTTTCAATGGTATTCATGATGCTCTGTATTTATGTCTTGGGACCCTGGGGCCTTAGACATCCTTAGTGGAGGATACCAAAACCTTGGGCCCTAAAGAAGTCTTCTAGCCATCAAAGACTAAGAAGGTTTCCTCAACCAACCAAACATGGCTTCTTGAGTGTGCCAATGGCTTATGATTAGGGATGTTGGTGCAATTAGGTGGTTTGGAGAAATATGTATGTGTCTCAAGGACTTGGGAATGACATTTGAGGGAAAAATACCATGCATTTGGCCCTAAAGAAAACATTGATGCATCCAAACCCATGAAACATGTCTCAAAGCACCGTGTATGACTTTGAGGGGATCTCCATGATTTCATGGCACTATGTATCCAAGTCTTTGGAATTGGGGGTTTGGACATGGTCATGGGAGGATACTTGAAGCTTGGGACTGAAAGGAATGTTACAATCCATTTAGGGATAACAAGGTTTCCTCCACCAAGAACATATACCATTTTTAGGGTATCATTGGCCTATTGAGGATGACTGTGCCATTATGGTATCATTAGCATATGATTGTTTCCTTGAAACAACACAAATACATCCTAAACACGTATATATCAAGTGCTGAGAGGCATCCACTTTATTCAGGTCTTATTTTTTAATGAGTTTTTAGTTGGTTTTAAATTTTTGTTTTATGAGTGGATATGGATTTTTAAATTTTTTTTTAATTGGTTTTCACTTTCTATTTTATGAGACGACATAAAAAATTTTAATTACTTTTTCTTTTGGGTACATAACGTGACATCGTTACACTACATTACATTACACATCTCCCCCATACTAAGTTGTAAGCACCTCACTACTCTAGGTGCAATAAACACATATGGCATTGCAAGCAGATAATTCACCTTCAAATGATCATATTTTCTTGAGAACTATGTATAGGTCTTGAGCCATAAACCAATGTAAAGGAATGAGACATTGAAATTAGGCCTAAAATATAACTTTTGAAGCTCAAGGGAAACCAATAATCCCTTGAACTACCACACATGACCTCTATGTAGGATATTTGTCCTATGAGTGGTGATATATAACTATTAGAAGGTTATGAGCACTAAGGATGGGTCATGGGGAAATTGACATGTTCAAGATATGAGACTAATCCTTATGACCTAAAGCAATATTTTAGGAAACCTACTTTAAGAAAAAAACCTTGAACCACCACAGTCGATCCCCTCAGAGTATAATTTTCCTATGGGTAATGATATGGGAATCTACGGCTAAAAACTTCACGTTGAACCATCACATAGGATCTCTTGAGGGTATCCCTAGCCTCCAAGTGGAGAGATCGACACCATTAGGAGTTTATGAGCATCAAATTTGAATCGGTGTTGAGGTATTAAACATGTTCAATGGAGGAAGCGAAGAATTGGGACATAAATGCGTATTCTAGGAATAAGGGTCCATGAATGTTGCATCCAACTACCAAAGATGACTTTTTGAGGGTTTCCTTGGTATTCTAGTGACAATATGGAAACATTAGAAGTTTTGGAGCACTAGGTATGGGTCTTGCATCCCTAAACATGGTCGAGAGAGGAAACTTAGATCTTATTCCCTAAATAATGCTTGTAATCGTCCATGGCCAAGAAGGATGAATAATGTAAATATTGTATGCATGTTATGTATGATTCCTAGCATGGAGCCCAAGGCCAATTCCCCACTAATGAATGTTGGGCCTTGAAGAGGAAAGTATTTGGTATTATGCTACCCATGTGCTAGTGAGCCATGGAAATTATAAATATACATTTTAATAAAATTTCCAACAGCTAGCTATGAAATGCAACAAGAGATGAGCGCATGATTTTTACAAGGAATTGGGGGGGGGGATATTCAAAACCTTGAGCCAATCAAGTCAAGCCAATTTCCAATGAGAGAACCCATGGAACCCCAACTATCTATGTTGACTTTTTTGCCCAATCATTAATTTATCCCAAGACTTGGTTGAGGTAGTTAATGCCTTGGCGAATGGAGAGGTATGGTTGTACAAATTCGGGTATGGGCAAGCTACCCTGCATACATGAGTTTTTCTCTCTCACAAGTTTGGAGCTACCTAGGTGTTTTCCCTCCATGTTTTTCTGGTTTCCCATTGTTTTCTAGCTGGGAGAAGGGAGTTTTATGTTTCAGAACTGTGGGAAGGAAGGGGAAATCAATTTGGTGTCCATAGAGGCTTTTTTGTCCCATTGAATTCTCATATATCTATTGGAGAAATCTTTTTATTACCTATGGTCGATTTTCCCTCTCACAATCCGTTTTTGGTGTGCCCATGATTTGGGGAAAACCCATGGCCATCTTATTTCTAAGTCCCATTGTTAAAAATGTGTATCCATGCCAAATGATTGTGTTTGTTGTGTGTAGATAGAGTATGTTGGGGTATGGGTTATGGGTATCCATTGTTTTGGCTTGAGCTTGAGTGCAAGCATCCATAAATGAAGAGGGTTCAGATTTATCCTGATAAACCCAGTTGTCGATTGGCTTGGCTTAGAAGTGATGTTTGCTTAGGTTGTGCTGAGCTTGAGAGTCCCCTTTTCCTTGTAGAAATCATTCCCATCTCGGGGGTGGTATCTGAGTGTCGAAAGAATACAGGCTAGGTAGAGACCTATGGTTGTGTTGGAACGTTGCAGCTGCATAGATAGTTGCTTGGGATAGCTTCATAATCAAGATAAGTATTCTCTATGTGTATTTACTTCTACAATGTTTTTATTAATTATTGATTGTTCTGATTATGATGATGTATGCATGAGAAATGTGTGTGGATGATGTTTTATTTCATTGTGCATGTTTGCTTTGATTTTCATCTACACACATATACATTTTATTTGTAATTCCATGAATTTGTTCATGATGAATGAGGTTAAGTTTTGTAAAATCCCATATTTTAGTGTCATGTTCCCTTCTGTGCACCTGATCGATGGGAGGGTATGTGACACTAGAGATGTTGATGCTCTTTAGCCTATGAGAGGAGATGCCTCTTTATCCTAGTAATTATGGGTTTTGATCCTGTATGCATGATCAAGGAAGCAATCCTATGCATTACACCCTAAAGGAATCTTTGATGCATTCAAGGCCATTAATGATACCTTAAAGAAACACACATGACCACCCCAGGAGTGTTGTAATAATAAAACTAGTCTTTTATGTTTCTTTGTGGACATTAGAAAAAGATTTGACAAAGTTCCCAAAACTAACCTATAGAATAGTTTACAATATGTATAGAGAGATATTGGGGGTTAGGTTTATAGAGAGAGAGAGAGAGAGAGAGAGAGAGATATTGTGGATTAGGTGTATAAAGAGAGAGAGAGAGAGAGAGAGAGAGATACGAAGAGAGAGTTCAGTTGTTAGGGGTTTAGGGACAAAGATATCGGAGGTTAGGGGATTACAAAGAGGGAGAGAGAGAGAGAGATTGGTGGTTAGGTGTTTAGAGAGAAAAATATATTGGATATTAGTGGTTGAGAGAGAGAGAGAGAGAGAGATTGGGGGTTACGGGTTTATAGGGAGAGATATTGGGGGCTAGGTGTTTAGAGAGAGAAATTGGGGGCCAGGGGATTAGAGTGGGAGAGATTGGGGGATAGGGGAATAGAGAGAGAGATTGGGGTTTAGGGTTTAGAGAGAGAGAGAGATATTGGTGATGAGGGATATATATAGAGAGAGAGAGATATTGTGGTTTAATGGTTTATATAGGTAGATAAAAGGAGTGAAAATGGTGGTTAGGGTCTTATGGATGAAGAGATAGATATTGGGGGATAATGGGTTAGAGAGAGAGGGGATTATGGGTTTAGGGTTCGAGAAAGTGAAAGATGGATGGTTCCATGTTAGGAGAGAGAGAGAGAGAGAGAGAGAGAGAGAGGGGTTTAAAGAGAGAGATATTGGTGGTGAGGGGTAGAGATAGAGATAGGGGTGGATTAGAATTTAAGGGTTTAGAGAGACATATAGAAAGAGATAGATTGGAGGTTAGAGGGACATATAGGGAGAGAGGGAGGTTAGGGGATGAGAGAGAGAGATATTAGAGCATATGGGTAAAAAAGAGATTGGTGGTAAGGGGTTCAGAGAGAGAGATATTGGTGGTAAGCGGTTCAGAGAGAGAGAGAGAAAGATATTGGGGCTCAGGGGTTTAGATATATAGAGAGAGATTGGGGATTATGGCTTTAGAGGGAAATAAATAGATCAAAGTTGTTTTAAAAGAGAGAGAAATTAGGGTTAGGTGTTTAATATGAGATGGAGAAAAAAAGGAGGTTAGGAGTTTAAATGGTGAGAGAGAGAGATATTGGGGGTTAGGGGTTTATAGGGAAAACACATTACCCATATAACCCTTAAAGAATATCAATTTTGAAGACTAAAATATATAACCTTTAACCCCATAACTTTAACAAATCTTAACCTACAATCCTTATAAACCTAACCCAAAAACCCGTAAACACCTAGAATCACTTATGCACTTGGGGATTATGGTTTAGAAGAGGTCCTAAACACCTTTATGGGGGAGGGGCTCTAGGAATACACCAGAAAATAGATATTTATTGGGAAATAAATTAACTAAACATTACCCATCGAGCAAAGAAACATTCAGCAGAGGCACACACACTCTATTAGTCCGTGTGTGCTCCTAGCGCATGCACCTCTGCTAAACATAAAATTTTTAAAATAACCTGCACTCTTCTCCCGCATTTTTTTTCCTCATATTGCATATTTTTCTCTCTTCTCATGCAAAAATCGGCAATCACTTGCATTTCGGATTGAATTCACTATAACGTCCCCTTCCATGGACCCAATTCAAGGAAGGGAACATGATACCAATCTGTGGGGCTTTTCAGAAAACTCAGCCCGATTCATTAGATCCATAAAAACAAATGTGTGCATATGCGAATCAAGAAAACATGCACAGTGGAATAAAGAGATCATCCACACACATTTCATATGCATACAACATATCAATACAATCATCAAATTGAAACATTGCATAATTAAATACAAATAAAAATATACTCATCTTCATTGTGCAATAGTCCCTAGCAACTAGTTATGTCGCTGCAACATTCCACCCAACCCTAGGTCTTTTCCTAGCCTGTATTATTTCAACACTTAGAGACCACCCCCAAGCTAGGCATGATTTCTACAAGGAAAATGGGACATTCAAGCTCATACATAGCCGAATAATCATTTCGTCTAAGCTAAGCCAGTCCATAACTGGATTTATCAGGTTAAATCTGAACCCTCTTCATTTCTGGATGTTTGCACTCAAACTCAAGCCAAAGAAATAGATACCCACAACCCATACACCAACATACTCTTTTCTCACAAAGCAAGCACAAACATTGGGCATGGATACACATTTTAAACAATGAGATTTACAAACAAGATGGCCATGGGTTTTCCCTAAATCGTTTTCATCCAAAAACAGATTGTGGGATGGGGAAAAACAATCACAGGGAGGAAATCGATTCCCGCCCAACTATCTAAGCATTCAATGGCTAAAATAGTCTCTATGGAACCCTAATTAGACTCCCCTTCTTCCCCACTGGTATATAACACAAGAAAGCCCTTCTCCTAGCTGAGAATGAAGGAAAACACCAAAAAAACATGGAGAAAAATGCCCAGGAAGCTCCAAACTCATGAGAGAGCAAAATTGATGGGTGAATAATGGCTTGGGGAGCAATTTCATGGCTCTTTTCTTTCCAAGGAATCCAAACATGATTTTGCATGTAGGGTGGCTTGCCCATACCCGAATTTGGACAGCCATACCTCCCATTCCCCAAGGCATTAATTATTTCACCCAACTCTTGGGAGAAATGAATGATTGGGTACAAAAGTCAACATGGGTAGTTGAGGGTTTTTATGGGTTATCTCATTGAGACTTGGATTGACTTGATTGGATCAAGGGTTTGAATGTTTTCCCTCCCATTTCCTTATAAAATCATGCCCCCATCTCTTGTTGCATTGCATAGCTAATTGTGGGTATTTTATTAAAATGCATATTTACATGATATTTGCAATTCCATTGTGCCCAGCTAGCACGTAAACCATATGTATCAATAAATTGATGGTGGGGCATTGGCCTTGATCTCCTCACCATGATTTTATAACAATATTGCATCATTTACATTTTAATGCAATGGGGTCAAACTAGGGACATTACATTTCCCTCCCCCTTGGAATAATACCATCCTTAGTGTTCCAATATTTAGGAATAAATACCCACTTTACACATGCCTCAAAATTCACAAATGGTGGAAGGTCTGTCTTGCGTTTCATCTCTTTACTTTGAAATTTCAGGATCAAGTCTTTTAGCTCCCACAATCTGCTCCTACTGGCTTTGATCTTCCAGCTTTACAGGTGGGCATTGCTCCACAGTGATCCCTTCCCTTTATTACCCTTCCAGCTGATCTACAAGTCTGGAATTTCATGGATGCCATCTTTCTTACTGTCCTGACAACTACTTGAGGAAGATTTTCAGCCAAATCAAATAGATTTTGGCCTGCTACCATGATCAATGTGCACAACTGGCTATCACTTTTCTCACTAGCAACACTTGGCTATTAATAGCTTCACTCAATGGCTTTCAATGTCTCACCTGTGAGACTCATCATGGCAATTCCTGTTAGGAAATGCATAACACAATATTAAAATTAGTCAATTATTTTCCCAATTGGCATGGAACGTCCATGCTTTACTCATGATACTTCCACACATTTCATGCTTTCCCAACATACACATGAACTCATTCATGTTCATCCTTTCACAGGGAAATAATAATTAAACAAAATCTATTTTCATCTATGACATGAACCCAACAATCTTTTGTTTCTAAGATGCATCAGTCAAAAGAAAAGAGAAGAGTAAGAGTTTTTCCCTCTTAGTCTTGTTCCAATCCAGAGCCACACCATCACTTGTGGTTCTATGATCCTTAGCCTCTTTCACTTCAATGTGAATGCTTGAATTGCCATTTCTTCACTATGACACTTAGTGTCTAAGGTTTGTCTAAGGATTTTCAACTAGGGAACCCTTCCCCATTGTTTCCTATAGAACCTTTGGCTGTTAGGACCCACACAGTTCCACTAGCACCATCTTTCATCACTGCTCATATTGAGCTCTTTAGGAAGATCACATGTCCACATGCATCCCTATGATGCCTTCATAGTCCTTCTTCCAGCATTACCTATACTCAAACATTGAATCAATTCACATGTTTAGTTAATTTTCATAGGGTTTATCTCTAAACAAGAGTTTGAGAAAATCATATACACACATATATTCATAAGAAAGAAGTTGCAAGGTAACCAAATACTTATTTGCATTGGATGTATTCACTTTATTTCACAGGCTCCTTCTGCACTTTATAAGCCTTATATTTCCCATGGATACAATAATGAATGTTGGGCTAGCACACAGGCTACTCCACTACATCACATAGTTAATGCCCAACCAGTTACTCTCTGGATTTACCAAGAATTTTATAGTGCCCGGGCAGTTACTCTCTGGATTTACCAAGCATTTATAGCGCCCAACTAGTTACTCTTTGGTTTTACTAAGAATTTATAGTTCTTTCGGGGTCCTTGCTTCCTGTAATGACCAAGGTTTCCAACAAAGAAACAACAGTGTATCAGCTTAGCTGTTAGAAAACTTATACCTGAAATATTCATTATTCCAAGCAATAAATAAATGAAATTGAATACTTATCTATTTTGTGCACTTCCTTGCTACTCCACAGGTTTCCTTCTTTGCTTTACAAGCCTTGGATCACCTTTGGGGTGGATGCTTGGCCAGCACACATGCTACTCCACAACATCATCTGAATAGGCAATGCCAAGCCAGTACGCCGACTGGGTTTATTAGGCATCCCTAAAATCAGTATGCTAAGCTAGTACACTGACTGGGTTTATCAAGAATTTAAAAAATCAGTATGCTAAGACAGTACGCCGACTGGGTTTATCGAGCATACCACGACCATTTCCAAGCCAGTTCTCCGACTGGGTTTGCTAGGAAATAACACCCTTCACCAATACCTCCAAAACATGCAAATAGTCAATGCCAAGCCAATACACCGACTGGCATTGTCAGGCATCCAACAACCATTCACCACAACATCCAAATAACCAATGCCAAGCCAGTACACCGACTGGGTTTATCAGGCAATACGAACAACATAATATGATTACGTGGCTCCTTATCCTATCAAACCAGTGGTTCCCTCCAGGAACTCCATAGGTGACTCACTTGACTACAGGCTAGCATGGCCCCACAATACCCACTCACACTACATAAGGATGATACCCCTTTTCTACAAAACAGCTCCTCAGGCCAATCCATCTCTTCTAGTGTCCTTTAGTGTGAGTGTAGAAAGGTTGCCACTGCCCATACTCTCCTCTTGAGCACCCTTTCTTCACTTTGCCTCTTAACATGCAACACCAAATTGCATTTGTGTAAACTAATAGCACAAGAAGGATAAGTAGGCTCATCAGTATTGCTACTCTAAAATTGTAATCATATTTCATAACATTCACTATCAAGTATTGAAACACCAGGAATGCGTCCATTCCCTTAGGGTGTAGTCAATATTGACAACCCTAACATAACCCATGACCCGAAAGATATGCATCCCTTTCCAATGTGAGCCATGTAGGCCTTAGTCACACTCAAGTAGTCTGGAATATTAATTAAATAATAAAACATGGTTTGCATATTAAATCTAATAACCAGACATGTATATCCTTAGTTAGGGTTACAAAATACTCATCCGTTTCACAGATGTATCCTTTATTCATTTGCGAAGAATGGGAGCTCCCTTCTCTAAGTCAATAATCCTTTGGTTTTCCACCCCAATATTTTCATGTTCCATAACCCACACATGCCTTCTTGGCATAATTTTACTGTCTCAGTCACATGATTTACCAACATGCAGTTCGGTTCAGACATTATCAACATTTACAATGGCGTTTCATCCAAAACCCATTTTCAAAGCATGGGATCCTTCCCATCTAGTTTGGCTTCTGCAGGTCATCCCACATGGTCTTCTTGCAATGTGTCATCCTAGCACACTTATCAAATAGCCAAACAGTCAACAACATTTAGCAATAAACTTCAAATCTGATTGTTCCATAACCAATCAATGTCATTAATAATTAAATTCAATATGAATTTGCAATTTTGTTGATCCGTATTTTATGAGCAGAACGAAATGAATACAGATTATTATCAGATGCTTAACAAAAAATAACAGAGATACAGTAAAACTGGTTTTCTAATCAATAAGGAAATAAGCTAGAATTGTAAAATGCAGCGAAAAACAAGCTTGCTGGAATGGTGGCGGCTTATCTCTAAGAAGAGATGTGACGGCTACGCTCATTTCGCAAGAAGATGGTTATAATGAGGCTATCAAGGCCTTTTACAATAAACAGGAATGTCAAAAACCCTAGACATCCAAAAACCTAACCCTAGGAGATGAAGCGCCAAAAGTCATGTGGGCCCCGTTTGGGTAAGTTAGTACATCAACTTCTCGGGGTCGTAACTTTTGCATACGATCTCCATTTGGGGTGCTCGGTAGCCCATTGGAAAGGTCTCTCTAAGATTTACAACTTTTGACTGGGGCCAAATGTAAGCCAACGAAAAACCATTTGGCCCCCCAAATTGCCAAAAAAGGTCGTTTAGGGCCTCAAAATGGCCCCGGAAGTTCAGGACCCAAAAAAATGCTAAAAATAGTACAATACGAAAATTGCCATAAAACTGATTTGAGCCATTTGGAAAGGTGGGTGGCCACCAATATCCACCTGGATCAATCCTCCCTCCTTAGGACGCAATGGTCTCCATTGTGTTGAGTTCCCCCATCAGATGAGGAAATTTCTACTGAATTTGGCCTTGGGTGAGCTACTTGCCTTGGTGCAGGAGCTGCCCTGCTTTGACAACTCGATAAAGTTGGATCCTTTGATGTTGAGTGCCCTTGATCTGTGTGTCTGCAATATGATCAATGGATGCTTGTTGTAGGAAATCAAGGTTGAGCTCTGTTGGTGCCAACTTCTCTGCTATCTCTGAGGTGTCTAATAGTGGTGGGAAATATGGCCGAAGGAGAGCCACGTTGAAGACTGGATGCAGACCAAGGAAGGGGGGAATGTTGAGCTCAAAAGCATTGTCACCCACCACCTTGGTGATGGTGTACGACCCATAATGGAGTGGGAGAAGATTTCGATGGGGCCTTGTAAGGCGTTCTTTCTGCAAATGCAACCAAACTTTGTCGCCCACCTGAAACTTATGTGGCACTCGATGTTGATCATGGCGCTGTTTGTACTTGGCATTAGACTTCTGTAGAATATCCTGAACCTGTTGGCGGATATACTGGATCTGTTCAATGAACTGGGCTGCTTTTTCAGCTTCTGGGGATAAGTCGGCCGATGTGGTCGCAAGGGGAAGTGCAATATCCATGGGGCCCAATGGTTGGAATCCCAACCCCACCTGAAAGGGGCTGTGGCCAGTTGAGCTATACAGGGCTCGCTTGTAGCTATGTTGGACATAGGGGAGACTCTCATCCCATGTGCAGGGGTGTACTGAATTGTACATGCACAGGATATGTACGACCATCCGTTTGACAACCTCCGTTTGTCCATCGATCTGGGGGTGGAAGGCAGTGGATTTGGTGAGCTTGGTATCCAGCAGTGACCAGAGGCCTGACTAGAATGAGATGAGGAACCGACTATAACAGTCTGAGATAATTGTCCGTGGGATCCCAAAATGTACCCATACTCGTTCAAAGAAGAGCTTGGCAATGGCTTCTGCTGTGATGTTCTTCTTACAAGCGGCTAGAATCGCCATCTTGGAAAAGCGATCAACAACCACGAAAACACAGTCGTTTCCCCTCTTGGTGGATGGGAGGCCCGACATGTAGTCCATTGAGATGGATTCCCACGTCCTGTCAGGAGTAGGAAGAGGGGTGTATAGGCCCTGTTTCTTAGTGGTCGGTTTGGCAATAGTGCAAGCGGTACAGGACCTGATATACTTGCCGACATCCTGTCGAAGTTTCGGCCAGTAGAAATGTTTCTGCAACACTACCATTATATTTTCAATGCCAAAGTGTCCTACCACCCGACTATAGTGAGCTTCCCAAATCAGCTTCGCACGCTCGCTTGATGGAACGCAGAGATGGCCCAGACGACACAACAACCCATTCTGAAGATGGAAATTAGCAACCACTGAGTTGGTGCCCAACATTTGATAGGTGGCGGAGAAGTCAGGGTCTGTCTCGTAGAGGTGGGGCCATCCGGAGGTCTCGTGGCCACAAGAGTCTAGCACCGTGGTAAGTGCCGCGACTGGAGGTCGATTGAGGCAGTCAACAACTCGGTTGGTACTCCCTGTTTTATATTTGATGTTGAGGTGGAACTGCTTAAAATATGTTGACCACTTCTGATGGCGGTCATTCTGCAACTTTCCTTGGGTCTGTATGAACTGTAGTGACTTGTGATCAGTGTGGATGACTGTCTCCTTCCCAAGAATGTAATGTCTCCACTCATGGCAGGCTTGTACAATGGAGTAGATTTCTTTGTCGTAGGTAGGGTACTTGCGGACAACATCTGATAGTGTCTCACTATGATATGCCACGGGGTGGCCGTGTTGAGTTAGAACGACACCCACAGCATAATCTGAAGCATCTAACTCGATCTCAAAGGGATGTTGCAAGTTCGATAATGAGAGTACCAGCGATGAGCACAAACGCTTCTTCAAGTCATCGAAGGCTTGTTGTTGGGATATCCCCCACACAAATTTTTCCTTACCACCACTCCTGGTCACTTGGCTGAGGGCCCATGCGATATGAGAGAATCCCAGCATGAACCGGCGATAGAAATTGGCGAGGCCCAAGAAGCTCTGAAGTTCAGTGAGTGTGGTTGGGGCTGGCCAGTCATAGATGAACTGGATCTTAGCTGGATCCACATGCACACCATGCCGATCAACGATGTATCCTAAGTAATGGACCCTGTCCATGGCGAAGGAGCATTTTTCCAAGTTTGCATATAGTTTGTGCTTCCGCAGGGTGTGCAGAACTTGCTGAATATGCTACAAGTGTTCCTCCCAAGTCTTGTTGTAGATGAGGATGTCATCCAGATACACCACTACAAAATTGTTGGTGAAATGTCGTAGGATATCGTCCATCATCCTCATAAAAGTTTCTGGATCATTTGTCAAACCAAAAGGCATGACCAGCCATTCAAAAAGACCTTCTTTTGACTTGAAGGCAGTCTTCCATAGATTTTTCTGTTCTATTGGGACCTGGTGGTAGCTAGACTTCAGATCAGTCTTACTAAAGTATTTAGCCCCCCTGAGCTGATCAAGGAGGTCGTCGATTCGGGGAATTGGGTACTGGTTACGGACTGTGATTTTATTTAGGGCCCGGTAATCAATGCAGAGTCGCCAGGTCCCATCTTTCTTCTGCACTAGCATGATTGGGCTCCCACAAGGAGATGAACTGAGACGGATGTGCCCCTTGTGGAGCAATTCTTGGATCTGCCTCTTGATCTCCTCATTTTCCAACAGAGAGCGATGATAGACTATCCCATTGGGTAGCGGTGCTCGTGGGGTCAGATCGATGGGATGCTTGACCTAATAGTGCAGAGGTACCCTGGTCGGAGAGGAGAAGATATCTGAGTATCCTTCCACCACCTTATCCACTTGCTTCTGTTGTGTGGATAGATTGGTCATGGAGGACCGGGATGTGGCTGCGATCTTTCTTTCACTCTGAGAGCGAATCACGAAGAAGACAAATTTCCCGGTCTGAGAGATGACCTTCCTGCATTGCTCGATAGAGATCAAGGAAATAACACTAGGAGGGACTACCTCCGGTATCCTGTACAATTTCCTGTTCAAAGAAATAATAACACTGCGAGGCCTAGACTCATATACAGCATGATGTTTCCATAAATAAGGTTGGCCCAAAAGAACATCTGAAACTTCGAGAGGAGCAACATCACACAATACCTCGTCCTTGAAGGGCTTGATGCCGTATGGCAGTCGGCACTGTTGGCTAACGCAGAGATCACTTCCTTTGCGGAGCCATCCAATGGTGTAGGGTTGTGGGTGCGGCATTGTCGGCAGGACCAGGCGCTTGACGACCTCTGCTGAGATGAGATTCTTCTGGCTACCGCTATTAACAATGAAGTGTAGCGGGGTGCCTTTTACCCACATCTGTGAATGGAAGAGGCGTTCTCCTTCTTCTGGCTTGTCTGGTTCATCAGGCTGGAGCTTGGTGGTAGAAATGGTGGCACTGGGTTCCGCGTCAATGATTCGTCTTCCCCTTTCTGGTTTGGACTCAGAGTCATAACCCACATCTGATTCAGATGCTTTCAATTCGGCCACCAGTGACTGCTTTGAGCAGCAATTAGCAGTGTTATGCCAAGGGCTCTTATGGAAGTTGCACCACTTCTCGGTATCTTTCTTTGTTTTTTCGGTGTCCTTCTTTGCTTGCGGCTCAGACTAGTTGTCCTGATACTGTCCATGTTTGCTTTGTCCTTTATTCTGTGGGTTGGGGCTGCCCTTTCTTGTCTTTTGCTGTGAAGGGTTCCTAGGCCCAAATTGCCGTGTCTTTTGTTTGAGCTTCTGCTCGATTTTGATGGCATATCGGTAGGCCGCGCCCAAGGAAGAGACGTCCAAAAATTCCATTTTGGTCTGGATGTATCTATGCAAACCACCACGATACTTGAGCACCAGATGTCACTCTGAATCTTTGATACCCATCTTGGTGCGCAAGGTATGGAAGATATTTGTGAACTCTGGCACTGCTTGGTCTCTTTCTTGTCACAGTGTGGTCCATTTGGTATACAAGTCGTCATAACATCCAACAGGGTAGTATTGTTCCTTAATAGCATCCCTGAAGGATTCCCAGGTGGTTGTGACTGAAAATAATGCGGCTTCATCCGTGTCCTTTTTCTCGCAGAATGTTTCCCACCAATCTTTGACATGGGGAATGGCTTTGAGGAGCGCAAAAGTAATCTTTTCTTTATTCGAAAAGTTATGGACAGAAAAATACCCATCTAGTAGATTCAACCACTTATCTACAACATCTGCGTCTATCTGTCCTTCAAATATAGGGATATCGAAGTTGATTTGTACCTTGAAGGGGGTGGCGCCTTCGCTCGAGGAAGATGCGTCGCTTGTTGGTAGTCGCCGAAGGATTTGCACGAAATTATCCATCATCTCGTTCCTCTGCTACGTGAGGGCTTCCTCAAGCAACATTTTGATAGGATTTCCTGTCCCGTCATCTTTCTTTTCTCCTGCCATGAGAGGTCGCTTGGGCATGCGAGAGCTTTTGTCCTCAAGAGAAACAAACTCGAGACCCAATTCTTTGTACCCTGACC
The DNA here is from genome assembly GCA_027924585.1 of Larix kaempferi. Taxonomy (NCBI): domain Eukaryota; kingdom Viridiplantae; phylum Streptophyta; class Pinopsida; order Pinales; family Pinaceae; genus Larix; species Larix kaempferi. The sequence continues at coordinate 5,131,434 of BSBM01000459.1, read as the reverse complement.
TCGATGGGGACATGCATTAAGACGACAAGGAGCAAACTGCTCTGATACCACTGATTCGTATTTTATGAGCAGAACGAAATGAATACATATTATTATTAGATGCTTAACAAAAAATAATAGAGATACAGTAAAACTGGTTTTCTATTCAATAAGGAAATAAACTAGAACTGTAAAATGCAGTGAAAAACAAGCTTGCTGGAATGGTGGCGGCTTATCTCTGAGAAGAGATGTGACGGCTACGCTCATTTCGCAAGAAGATGGTTACAATGAGGCTCTCAAGGCCTTTTACAATAAACAGGAATGTCAAAAACCCTAGACATCCAAAAACCTAACCCTAGGAGATGAAGCGCCAAAAGTCATGTGGGCCCCGTTTGGGTAAGTTAGTACATCAACTTCCCGAGGTTGTAACTTTTGGATACGATCTCCATTTGGGGCACTCGGTAGCCCGTTGGAAAGGTCTATCCGAGATTTACAACTTTCGATTGGGGCCAAATCTATGCTAAAGGAAAACCATTTGGCCTCCCAAATTGCCAAAAAAGGTCGTTTAGGGCCTCAAAATGGCCCCGGAAGTTCAGGACCCAAAAAACTGCTAAAAATAGTACAATACCAAAATTGCCATAAAACTATTTTGAGCCAGTTGGAAAGGTGGGTGGCCACCAATATCCACCTGGATCATCTGTCTACTACAGAAATTGATTTTCTTAGCAATGAGGCTATCCTCATATTGTTTGGCTATCGTAAGTGGTATCACTCTATCCATTATGGTTTCAACCTTGCTACCATACATGAACATCCACCTACAACATGTCCTCCTGACACAATTTTATATAAGCCAAACAGTCATTAGCAATTATTAGCAAAATTTCAAATCTGAATTTACAAATATGTTTTCGTACATAAATTAGATTTGCAACCATGAGATTATTCTCATAACCTTAAACCAACAATTTTTTAGATTTGTTTCATGCATAAGTTACAACCATGAGAACCTTCTCATAGCCTTTGGCTTCTACACATGGTAGATCCTGGCCTTTACTATGGACTTATCCTCATGCCATACACAAGACTTTTTTACCTAAAATCTAAACTTCAATCAGCCAAACACATTGTGAGTATCTATGCATATACTCTCTTCATTGCTACAACAGTCACTGAAGTGATCTTGAAATTATAACGCTCAATAATTCAAACACTTTCAGGTGTTAACATTTGAAATGCAATGAAATATATATATATTTGTTAAGATTTAATATGCTAAGATAGAAAATATCAGGGCTACATTCCATTTCACAACAATAGCATATACAAGATCATTGAAAGAATAACAAGCACAACATAAACACAAGAGACATAGATTTATCCTGGGAAACCCTCATGGGGTAGAAAACCCAGCAAAGCTTCCTCAATATAGATGACCAACAAATAGAAAGATGTAATCCCCAAACATGAGATCATTCTTCTCCATAGCATATCTCTCTCTCTCCTATGTGCCAATCACAAGTGAGTGAATGTGTGTTAAATGAGGAACACACCTCCTCTATTTATACACAACTCGGACTTGACTTTTACATTAACTAGGTCAGCCCCAACTTAAGCACTTAACATAATGTTTATTTGGCCGACCCCAATAGGGTGGTCTAATAACCCTTTAACCCACATGACTCATACAGGTCCAACCTCACTAGGGAGTCTAATAACCCAAGTTACCACATTCTCCACGGAGGAATAAAACATCTCCGGATATACAATAGGGTCTCCATGGAGGAATGAAACATCTCCAGAATAATAAAGTACAAATATAATATTCTTAGAAGTTACAATATCTCAACACCCCCCCTTAACAAGAAGGATATTATAACAACATCTGGAGCAAGGAGTCATCAAATACATGATACATGATACATCTATAATTCATTGGAAGCTTTCTTTAACATCATTAGTAACTCAAACAGTTATTGGAACATTTTCAAGATCTTTAGTACTGGAACATCAACATCTTCAGTACCGAGTCTTCATCTTCTGCATCACTCGAACAACTACAATAACATCATCATCTGGATCTCCCGATCAACAACATCATCATCTGGATCTCCGATCAACAACATCATCAACTGGATCTCCCGATAAACAACATCATCTGGATCTCTCGATCAACAACATCATCATATGTATCTCCGATCAACAGCATCATCTGGATCTCTCAATCAACAACATCATCTGGATCATCTCGATCGACAACATCATCTGGATCATCTCGATGAACAGTATGATAATCTGGATCATCTCGATCAACATCATCATCTAGATCATCTCGATTGATAGAATCATCTCTATCAACATCATGATATGGATCATCTTGATCAACAGTATCATCATTGCATCATACTCTACAATACACATGATCCTTCGTTCCGGAATTACGGGATTCTAGTCCATCAACTCTAGTGATCCTTCCTTTCGGAATTACAAGATCATGGACAGTCCTTCCTTTCAGAATTACAGGACTCTAGTCCATCAACTCTTGTGATCCTTCCTTTCAGAATTATGGAACTCTAGTCCATCAAGTCTGGTGATCCTTCCTTTTGGAATTACGGGATCATGGACAGTCCTTCCATTCGGAATTACAGGACTCTAGTCCATCAAATTTGGTGATCCTTCCTATCGGAATTATGAGATCATGGACAGTCCTTCCTTTAAGAATTACGAGACTCTAGTCCATCAAATCTGGTGATCCTTCTGTTGTTGCAGCAACATCCCCCCCAAATTTTTGTAGATAATGGGGCCCCTCCTTTATTTTTTCCTAGAAAGACTGCCTAAAAGTTAAGTCTCCTTTGAAAACTTTTTGGACTTGGTTTTTTTTCAACTAAGGAGTCAGCTTTAAAGAAATTGAAGTTTTTCTTCTTAGTCAAAACTCACAACTCTTCCCCGAAACTGCGGAAGAACTCAAATTTCTCTCTCCGAAACTGCAAAAGAACTCAAATTTCTCTCTCGAAACTGCATATGAACTTAGGATTCTCTTCCGAAACTGCGGAAAAACTTAAAATTGCTCCCCGAAATTGCAAAAAATACTTAGTGTTTCTGAAGCTTTGGAAGAACTCAAATTTATCTCTCGAAACTGCAGAAAAAAACTTAAAACATCGGAAGAAACTTAAAATTCTCCTCTGAAACTGCGGATGAACTCAGCAAGCTTGCCCGAAACTGCGAAGGAACTCAGGATTCTCTCCCGAAATTGTGGAAGCTTTCACCAAGTGTTGCCGTAGTAAGTTGGTCTTTTCCTCAGTTTACTCGACCATTCATATTTCGATTAAGACTTAACTAAGTCATTCGTGAATTTCAGAAGGACTTACTGAGTCTTTCCGAAAATTCGGAACAACTCGGCAAAACCGACCGCGGTAAACTTATGGGAAAGTGAATTTCAGAAGAACTCACAAAGTGCTCCCGAAATGTCGGAATGACTCACCAAACTTTTCCGCCACTGCGAAGCGTCTTTTCCATCTCTCCCACAACAAGCAAATGCCTCACCAAAGTCTCCCGCCTTTTGGGAGGAAATCATGAGTTCTGGCCGAAACTGCGGATGAAACTTGTGAGTCTGCTCTGGAACTGACGGTCGTGCTTAAATGCCAAGTCGGATTGAAAAGACTGCGCCATACGAGCATTAAACCCCATTTTAAATCGTCACCTACTCGTTTAAATGCCCACACATGTCAAACCTTATATATGGGCGGTGAGTTTTCATTGTTCCCATTGTTAGTTTTTATTCAAAAAAAAAATGCCATTTGGGAGAGTGCTTCGCTCCAGCTCAGTGTATTTGCCACCATATCGACCTCACCCCACCACTGTTTTGTGTCTAGGTAAGCTCACCAACCATTATCTTTGTCTTACCTTTACGTTGAGTTTTTCTTGGTTTTTTTCCCGTTTAATAACATGGCTGGTAGGAATTAGAAGTATGTATCATTTTAAACAACTTACAGTCCCTGTGGCCACATAAGTTTCTCAATACTGCAAGCTAGGAGTCATAGCCATGACCAAGTCGGTCCCAGTTGGCCTTTTGTCTCTGAGCCGTCCGAGCTTATTTTTCTTTCACTAGCTGCGTTTTGGTCGAACTCCTACCCAAATTTACTCAAACCCAATTTTATACCGGCTTCATACCACTTCTCAAGTATTATCAACGTCAGTAGTAGTCGGTTGAGACACTCAACCTTTTGCTTGTTCAGCTTAGTTAATGACTGTGGAGAACGGTTTCTTGTTTCCATTTTCCTCATAAGATTTTCCACTCCAGGCCAGCCCACCATTGGCCATTAGAAGTAATATGATGGAGGCCATCCTATCTCCAAGGACTAGGAACGAAGTGGATTTTACATGTCGTATGCTTAACCTTTTTAGAAGATTCCCAAAAGTTCCTAACCGAGCATTGTCTCCCTAGAATAATCAAGTCTAAGGAGCATGTTTTGTTTTCTGGGATGATCTATGTTTAGTTTTCCCCCCTAGCATTCAACATATAATGTTGTCTATGTTTATCATTGGCATGCTAAAATTGTCTTACTTTATGTTTATAAGTTGCATTTTTATAATCATTCACATTTGGTTGCTGACAGGGATAAGCCATGATGCCAAAAGGTGGTAGAAAGAAAGCTAAAGTGATGGAACCAGAGCCAATGCAGCTGAGGGCTAAAACTATTTTCCAAGACACTAAGTGTACCACCGACGTTCCTCCTGAGGTCCGTTGGGGAGATGTTTACCGGATGATCAGGGACCAAGATATCCTAGATGTATTATTGGAGGAAGAACAAATCTACCCCAACATCAGAACTTTTGGCATAGCCAAGGCTTCTACTCGCCCTGAATTGTTCCCATGCTCTGAAGTGATCGGATGGATATTGGAACATGCCAACCCACAAACAAGAGTGTTGCATCACAGCAAGGGAGAGCCTTTTGCTTCATTCCATCCAGCGTATATTGTAGCAGCCTACAAATTCTCACGTCCCCAGCAAGCTCTAAATGATGAATGGTTAGAAAAGATGAATAATATTGAGATGTCTAAAAGACTATTGGTCACAAGAAAGTAGCTAAGGAAGAGAGATAATGATGAATATGATGTTCAGAGCCTAAGACCTCCTTTTAGATTAATTGCTCTGATGTTATGCAGAATTTTTGGCATGCCCGATGGCACTGTATATAGGATACAATGGGATCCCATTATCCACTTCATAGCATTCAAAGGAACTATGTTTGATTGGGATACTATCCTTTCAGATAGTTTGGCATGCACAGTGGCCGCAACAAGAGAAGGTCTGGCCTTAAAAAAGTCAGAATTTTACATGTCTTCCTATCTTATTGACTGCATGTTGGACAAGCTCTCTTTTCCCAGGCTAGGTTGCAAGTGGGATCAGGCCAACACCCCGGTCTACACTACCTATAAAATAATGTGGGATCAAAATTACATAGAAAACTATAAGCTCATCTGTGAAGAGTTCATCATGCCTCTGTATGAGAAGATGTTCACGGAAGAGCCCAATTGTCTATCAAAAAATTCCATGGAGGTCCTAGAAAACTATGGCGATTTTTACTTCTCAGAACAGGGCACCTACATTAGGATGTTTGGAGGTACCAAAGCACCATACATTTTTTTAAAATACGCTATTGATTATGTAGTCCTCAAGGAAGCAGTCAGGCAAGTTTTCCTTGATGGAATAGGAGGAGTGCTTAACAAGCAACATAAGGCTTCCTTCCCTCCTTTGCCCTTTTACATAGGAGCCTATTAATTCTTAGGGGTTGCAACAGCCGAGGAGTACATTCAGGAGCTGAAAGCTTTCCATTTCAGTGAGGTGATCTTCCATAGAAATGACAGGCAGAGAAAGGTTGCCGAGAATTGCAAGGAGGTATATGCTCATTTTGAGTATGCTCATTACGATGATGCAGAGGAAGAAGTGTTCAGAGCCATCAGCAACATGACTGAGTTACAGATTTGTCGTCAAGGAAATGGAGCTAGCTCCAGCTCTGCCTCAGCCCGTGAAACCAGTCTGCAGAAAGAGAGAGAAGCAGTTGAGGCACTGGCCCGTGAAGAACAAATATTGAAAGAAGAAGCAAGACTACAACAAGAAGAAGAAGAAACAAGACTGCAACAGGAGGTTGAAGAAGCAAGGTTGCAGAGAGAAGCTAAAGAAGAAAGGTTGCAGATAGAAGTTGAAGAAGCAAGGTTGTAGAAAGAAGTTGAGTAGGCAAGGCAACAGAAGGAAGCAGAAGAACGAGAGCAGAGGGAGGAAAGTGAAAATCAGCAGCAAGCTGAAGAAGAAGAAGGAAGGCGTAAAACTGAAGAGGAACAAAAGACGGAGGAAGAGCTTAAGACCAATGAATATGCCCGGGAAGGTGGCTCCGGCACCCAAGATATGGAAACAGACACATCTCAGGTAGGTGTCTCCGACACCTAGAATGTGGAAACAGACACATCTCAAGTAGGTGGCTCCAGCACCTAGAATGTGGAAACAGACGCATCTCAAGTAGGTGGCTCCGGCAACCAAAATGTGGAAATAGACAAATCTCAAGTAGTGTAGACCCCACCCATAGAGATAGAAGTACATGTAATAGACCTCCCAATCATCCCTTACACCCCATCAGAAGATCATACTATGTCCCGATGGGATGAATTTGTGTATTAGAAGAGGAAGGCGGTGGTCTTGAAGTCGGTATAGAGGATAAAGAGACTCTTCCAAGAAGATATTGTTAGCCATGGCATCCGCCATTGTGTCAGCAACAAAAGCAACAAAGGATAACGTGGTCGATATGGTCAAAGAATTTGAGTCAACAAAGAGAAGAGCTCGCATGTTGCAACATATTGTGGCTAATGAGTAGGCTTACAGGGATCTTGTAGTGAATAAATATAATCGCCTGTCTATTGATCACAAGAAGTTATCAGATAAGTATCGCCATTTAGAAGAAGAAAAGGAGCACCTGGCAATCCAGATGATGGTTCTGGAAGCAGAAAAGAACGATTTTGAAGCTATTGTTTTTCTTCTGGAAGTAGATAAGCAGGCAATGGTTGAACAATTAGAGCAAGCAGAAAGCAGAGCGATAGATATGTCTCCCTTTCATGAGCTTTCTTGTGACATTTTGAGGCAAATGCACGCCACACAAGAGCTGATTACTGAGGAAGTGTGCGGGATCAAAGCCATGATGGTTAGGTTGAAAGAAGTTAATGTAGAAGCCAATAGGCTTAAGGGAAAATACACTCAGCTTAAAGCAAACATCCTGAGCTAGATGGAATGGAGAGAAGGGAAGGCTGATTTCCCCAAGCATCTCCCATTCAAGTCAGTAGATGATTTTGAAGAAGATGTAGCCCTTATGGAATTTTTTCATAATTGTGGCCTCAAGCTGATGGCTAAGTCCAGGGAACAATTGATAAAAGTAACAGCCTGTATCAAAAGATCCATGAAGTGCATGATAATTCCAAGCTAATTTTTTCTCAGTCCCTCGATGAGCTTCCAAGCAAAGAGCAACGTTTATTAGACTTGAAGGAAGAGCTAGGCATTCAAATAGAATATGTAAAGAAGATTGATGTCCTAGCCACTGATTATCCCCATCACTATATTGGGTTGTCATCAATATACAGTCATTTGCTTAAAGAAATCCACCAAGTAGCAATTGCAGAAATTCATGGTATTGAAGCAGAGCTTGGTAAGCATGTGACTTTTCAGAAGATCTTTCTCCCTTCACCAGCAATGTGGTTATCAGGGACACTGTTATCTGGTTCCGTTACATTGCAGAAGAGGAAAATAAAACAGCAACTGCAGTAGCAGCCAACACAAGCACCTCACTCCCAGCAGAAATGCCTCCTCAAGGATGAGCGCTCTAGTTATAATGCATTGCTCTTATTTTGATCTATTTTCCATGTTTTTAGAGCGTAGGGTCACTAGACAGCTGTCCCTTTTTAATTTTGAGAAAATTTCTATTATAAGAGAAGGGCCATGATTTGTTATTTCTGGAAAAGTCTTGAAAGGACAAGTGTAAGAGCCAAGTGGCAACCCAAGAGGCATTTTGTAAAGATATAAATAGAAGCTTAGGGAAGAGTAGAAAGAGACTTTTGGCAAGGAAAAGATTTTTCTTAACTTGTACGAGCTATCTTGCACTTGCTCTAAGAAAATGAAATTTTCCTAATAAGAGCCTGGAGAGGACGTCTTTTGCATGGAAATGGATGTTGGATGCATGCTGGATTATTCTTGTGTCTTTCATATTCTACACTGAGATCTTTCTTTGTTGCCTTGAATTATTTCTATGTATTGAATGATGTTGATGTTTCTTGTGCAAATGATTTTTTCTCCTACATGAGTAATGGAATGTGTTATATGTGAATTGGAAGATATCTTTTAATATCTTTTTCCTTCATGTTGTAGATATATCTTTATGATTTAATGGTTGTCTGTTGATCTTCAGATACTTCTTCCAGCACATTACTCATACTTATAATTTTACTCCTTGCAGGGATAGTTTTGTTTTATTTGAGTTTTAGACATAGGTTTGGTTCAATTTCTGCATTTAGATTAAGTTAGCTTAGGCACTTGCATATCATTTAAAACCATAAAATAAAAAATAATGGTGGATCGGGCCATAACCGGTGTAATTGAAGCAAATCTCCAAATCTAACAGTTTCCAGAACCGCTAACCGGACGGATTCCCCATACCAAACGGTGGACAATCTAATTGGGATAGTCTACTGGGGAGAATCCCTTTCTGCTTGATGCTGCGATCTTCGAGGCATCAACAGTTTTTGGCGCTAGAAGGAGGGCTTAAAAGTGCATGGTTGATAAAAGAAAATCTCCCACTGTCAAAAATGTTACTGAAAACCCGCTTAAAACAGGAATTTCAGATAGCCCAAATCTTGAAGTAGCAAATCAAGAGAACCTTATCTCTGATTTTAAACCTCAAGAAGTATTGTATGCTGTGCCTGTTGCAGAAATAGAAGATTTAAGGAGACATACACGATCTTATGTTAGAAAACTAGGTGGTTTAAGCGTAGTAAATTTCCTCCCTAGGAAAAGTTCTCCTAGAAAAGAACGACAGTACACCCGTGATTCGATTCTTGTGCAAAATTTTGAAGAACTTGTGAATTTAACCTTGGAAGAAATTGTAGAATCCCTGAACAAAGTCGATCTTGAAAACCAAGAAAATATTTCAGATCAAGAAAGTCTTGGAGAACTTATTACTCCAAGGAACACTCCATTGAATTCACCACGCAATTCTCCACCTAATTCTCCACATAGAGACATGGCTGTACCTGCATGGAGAGCGAGGGGAGCGTTGAATCTAGTTGGGCCATTCCACAATCTTTCTAAAAATCCAACAAAAGTCTTTCCTAAATTCGACCCAGGGAAAGCCATTTCAATTGAAGATCATCTCAAGAGTTTTTATTTAGCCCTGAATCTTTTAAATGCACAACATGACGATGTAGTTTGTAGGCTTTTTCCATACACATTTGAGCCGAAAGTCTCTTCCTAGTATTTTAGCTTACAACCTAGCTCGATTTCAAGATGGGATGAATTTGAAAAATGTTTCTTAAAGAAATATGGAAACAAAAAGACTGTAGCTACGCTCATGAAAGAATTATTGTCCATGAGAATGGAAAAGAAAGAAAAGGTTCAAGACTTCAACCAAAGGTTCACAACACTCTTAAATAATTTCAGCAAAGAAAATAAACCAACAGAGGAATCTCTGGTTGAATATTATACAACAACTCTTGAAGGTCCCATAGCAATGTTCGTTAAAATATCTAACGAAACCACCCTGATAGAAAATTTTGAAGAAGCTAGAAAGGTGGAAGAAGAAGCGGATAACATTGCTAAACGTGCCTTAGATGTAGAGACAAAACCAGTGGCTAGTAAGAAAACCTTGCTACTCACCAGAAATAAAGAAGAGTCATCAGCAGACATGGAGAATGTAGTTAAGATGATGCAGAAGTTGTCCAATAAAATTGTAGATCTCAAGAAGGATAAAGCTGCTAGTACATCTAGGAAACCTTTCAAGCCATTTTACAAGAAGAGAGAAGACATCGATCAACCTCATCCACCTATGAACACATCCCTTATTTTAAATCTCAATGAAATAGGGATGGAAAATTTATGCACCTTTCATCAAGAGCCGCACTCGGAAAAGAGCTTCCCACAATGGATTAACTCTATGAGTTTAGTCATGAACCAAATGCTCGATTCACAGATTCCAGATCAAGACGATCCTTTGGAGGAATCAAGCCCTGAGATAGAAGAACCACCTCCAGACACCACTATGATGCTATGGGATTGGGTACATTTAACCGAATTGGTAGAAGAAGATCCCATAGAAAGCTCAGTCTCTGCTGTGAACATTAATACTCGCAGTAAAGGTCCCATTATAGATCCTGTGCCAAACTCGACTATCCCCAAGCCTAAAGTTTCGAAAGAACTACCTAGACATATAGCAATCATTCCACCGCAACCTAAAGCTAACCCAATAGCGGCCAAGCAGCCAGGCATTGACACCATAGTTCAACAACTGAAGGTCACAATGAATAAAATAGACCATCAGACTATAATTGGAAAAGAATCTGATATAGGATATGACATTATTGAGGATATAAAGAAAGTAAAAGCAAATGTATCAATATTCGATATGTGCAGTTTGCCTCACCAACGAGATAAGCTGCTGCATGCTATGTAATCCCAACCCAACACTCCATTAATAGATACTCAAGAAGATCCTGAAATTAATGAGGCTAGTATCGGTGGGAAATCTAAATCTCAGACGTTGCCGTTCCTATTAACCTTTGAAATTTTCAATCATAATGTCCACAATTGTCTGGTAGATTCCGGAGCATCTTCAAATGTCATGCCACTGTCAATTTGTAAAAAAATTAATGGGTAGCCTATTCCATCTCCTGCCCAAATAATTCAGTTAGATAGAATTGTTGTCAAAGTTATTGGGGAAATGAAATATGTTCTCATTAGATTGTCAACTGACTCTAGAGTTTGTCAGTTTATTGACATAATGGTAGTTGATATTCCTGAGGCCTATGGTTTGATCCTAAGTAGGGATTGGTCCACAAAGCTGAATAGTTACTTTGCATCTGATTGGTCTCATTTGTGGTTGCCTTATCAAAATAGACAGAATCAGATCAAGGTCCTGAGAGAACCGCACATGAAACAAAATGTAACTCAACTAGAGGGAAAGAATGAGGCTATAACCTTCTCATCCTCAGTTCTGGGGAATTATTTCTTAGAAATTGATCCGAGTAATTATCAATCTGAAACTATCAGCCATGAATCAGATGAACAGTTCGATCTCCTTCATTTTCCTCAAGCTGATGATATTGACTGTAATATAGTTAGTTTAGTCACTGACTTAGATCATAAAGATACTAACTTAGCTGAATCAAAAAATCTGTTTTGGACATTATACTTTGACGGTTCTAAAACATTGGAAGGATCCAGAGCCGGTTGTGTTCTCATGGATCCGGAGAGAAATAAGTATTTTTTGTCCTGTAGGTTAGTGTGAGTATTTTGATCACAGAAGATCGAGGAGCTATGGAGAACCTCACAAAATCGAATTAGTTTGCAAAAACTGTGGAAAAACTTGAAAAAAGAGATAAATTTACACACAATGTATGCTCAAATCTTTGATTAACTGACTGTCTAACATGTGAAAATGTTAGTAACAGGTTTTTATTACATTCATGAGAAAATAGAGAGCATTAGGTGGCTCAAGCTGAGTGTACAAGTCATCAATGCCAAATTGGCCTCAATCCCCCCTAGGTGGGTCCAACTCAATCCCAATCACCCCAAACAGCTACAAATTCTGGTGTGGAGGTGGCTGAAGCATGCTGAGTCATTAATTAGCTCAAGGCAGGCGTGGGTGAGCAAATAGAGGAGGTTTGGGGGCCCAAGGGAGCATTAAATGCTCCAAATCTAGCCAAAAGTGGGCAAAAATCCACCCTAGCGCCCTTGGTCAACTAAATTCCCCAAAACAAGGAGAGAGGGCGCACCAGCAATAAATGAGGGCGCACTTGTGGACAAAACTGGAGGCTGGGTGAACTGGTTTTCTCAGAAGTGGGTGTGAACACTCTCAAAGTGGGTTTTTGACCAACTATAGTCACTTAATCCAAGACATGGTTTAATTAAGCACATGGATAATTAAAATTTATGGATTATGGTACTAAGTGTGGTTACTGTTCTAACACCCCCCCTTAACCATAACTTTGTACATCTCATGAAAGATAAGTGGGAGGCCTTGGCAACAAAGGCTCAAGTCACCTCAATACAAACAGAAATTTTATTTGTCCATATGAACCGAGGAAAAGAAGTAAAACCTCATGGGATAAAAACTTCCCTCAAAAATGGACATGGGGCTGAACCTGCAATTAAATTGCAGCAATCACCATCCATCACTCACTCCAAGCAAATATCTCAAGTAAGTGAAGGTCTTCTCTGTAAAGCACTTGGTGAAAATATCAGCAGTTTGCTCGGTGGATGGGCAATACTGCAGTGAAATCACCCTGTCATGCACCAAGCCCCGAATGTAATGCATGTGGATCTCAATGTGCTTTGTTCTTTTCCTCTGTACTGGATCAGTAGATATCTTGATGGCACTTTGATTATCCACCCAAATATTGGTTGGAGAATCAATAGCAACACCAAACTCCCGAAGAATGCCTTGCAACCAAACACACTGTGTGGCTGCGTTCACTGCTGCCCTGTACTCGGCCTCTGCTGATGAAAGAGAAATTGTATGCTGTTTCTTACTTGACCAGCAAATAGGACCTTCAGCAAACATAAACACAAAACCTGAAGTGGACTTTCTATCGATGGGATCTCCCGCCCAATCGGAATCAGAAAATCCAGCTAGTTGAAGTGAAGAACCAGCTGCATAGTGTACCCCGAAGCTCTTAGTTCCTTGGACATAATGAAGGATTCTTTTGGCTTCCTTCCAATGGATCTCATGTGGCTGCTGCATATACCTTGCTACAGCACTTACAGCATAAGACAAATCAGGTCTTGTATGTGTAAGGTACAGCAAACTTCCAACTAGCTGCCTATAGAGTGTGCAATCCACCACCGGAGAGTCTTCAAATTCACCTAGTTTTATGCCTGAAAGGAATGGGCACTTGGCTGCCTTACATTCAGCCATTTTGAACTTGAATAACAGGTCTGAAGCATACTTAGATTGACTCAGCAAAATACCTCTCTCAGATTGCTCAATTTCCAAACCCAAAAATTGCCTTAGCAATCCTAGGTCGCTCATGGCAAATTCACTGTGCAAAGAAGCTTTAATTGAGCCAATTTGTTTGGTGCAGCTCCCTGTAATTAAGAGATCATCAACATACAGTACAATGACCTGCAAATTACCATCACAATGCTGCAAATAAACATTTGGATCAGACTTGCATCGACAGAAACCAATTGAGAGCAAAAAAGCATCCATTTTGGCATACCAAGCCCTGGGGGCTTGCTTGAGTCCATAGAGTGACTTCTTCAACCTGCATACAAGTGTGGGATCCTCTTGGAATCCTTCAGGATGCTGCATATATATCTCTTCCTGTAGCTCACCATGCAAGAATGCACTTTTGACATCCATGTGGTGAACTTCCCAACCTTTACTAGCTGCCATGGCTAGAGCTAGTCTAATTGAGTCCATCTTTGCAACCGGTGCAAAGGTCTCTGTATAATCCACACCATGGATTTGTGAGTAGCCCTTAGCCACTAACCTAGCCTTATATTTCAGATCAGAACCATCAGCAACAGGTTTGGTTCGAAAAATCCACTTACATTGCACTAGTTTCCTCTTGGGAGGAAGAGGCACCAAATCCCATGTTTTGTTCTCTTGCAGAGATTGGAATTCTTCTTGCATTGCTGCCCTCCACCTTGGATCATGATGAGCTTCCTGATATGATGTTGGATCAGATCCAATCATCATATAACAGTGATCAGCAAGCTCACTCTCATTTGCAAAGGAAGCATTGATTGTTTGGGATCTAGTCTTCCTAGGCTCTTGGGGATTGCCTGCCAATTCACCTGCAGCTTCTATGATTTTTTCAGCCCACTTGGGCCTTGATGGTGACTCATGTACAGCAATTTCATCTTCAGCTATGTCATCTTCAGCAATATCAGAAAAATCAGAGGAAGAATCATCACTAATCTCATTGAGGTGTGGAGGAGAGGAGCTTTCCCCCGGTGCAAGCTCAAAATCTGGAATTGGGTCTTCTTCGAATTGCACACTTCTCTCAATGAAAGTTTTAAGTGTGGATGTGTCAAAGAGCTTATAGCCCTTTGTGTCCTCACCATAACCAACCATGATACATTCCCTGCTCTGTGGCTCCAAAGCCTTCCTCTTTTCTGATGGAATTCGAGCCCATGCTCTAGACCCAAAAATCCTGAAATTTGACACATTTGGTTTTTGGCCAAACCATGCCTCATAGGGGGTTTTTCCTTTGACTGATTTGTGAAAGGCTCTGTTCTGAATATGAGTAGCACAATTGATGGCTTCAGCCCATAGCTTAGGGCTTAGATCCCTAGCTTCAATCATGCAAGTAGCCATCTCCTTGAGAGATCTATTTTTCCTCTCTGCCACACCATTTTGCTGAGGTGTGTATGGGATTGAATGTTGCATTTGGATGCCACATTCCTCACAAAGGTGCTGAATGTTATTATTCACATATTCCTTTCCATTATCAGTCCTAAGGATCTTTATCTTATGACCACTATGGTTCTCCACTAGGGCTTTCCAAATCTTCAGTTTCTCAAACACTTCTGACTTCAATTTAAGGAAGTAAACCCAGCAGAATCGAGAGTAGTCATCTATTAATGTAAGTACATACCTCGATCCACCATATGATGGAGTGGGAAGAGGACCAATGAGGTCTGAATGTACCAATCCAAGTGGTTGAGTGGCTCTCCTTGCCATTCCCTTCTCATAGCTGCGCTCAGGATGCTTTCCAACTACACACCCAATGCATGCACCATTCGATGATCTGATTTCTGGAAGCCCTTCCACCATCTCGTCCCTGTGCAATTGCTGGAGATATTTGTAGTTCATGTGGCCAAATCTTTCATGCCACAACTTGGAGGTCTCGTTGGCATGAGAGACAAGAGCATGGTCACTAGAATTTGGAATGAAGTTTGAGAATTTGTACATTCTCTCATCATGATCTGCATACCCTACTGCCACAACTTGATTTGAGGAAATTTCTGAGATTTCTACCAAATCTGGAGTGAATGTCACTCTCTTGGCTTCTCCTGTATGAGTCATTTGATAGACTGATAGCAAATTTGCAGCCAATGAAGGTACATAGAGCACATCACTGAAATAGCCATGCTCCATGTCAATCCTACCAATCCCCTTGGTTTGGAGTTCTGAATCATCTCCCATTCGAACTGTTGGGCCACCATTCGAATGCAAAGAGGAGAAGAGCTCTCTGGATGAAACCATATGTCTGGAAGCTCCTGAATCAATGATGAAGGAAGAGGGATTCGAAGTACCTGCTACCAAATCATGACACTTCTCCTTATTGTCAGGGTTTGAGGTGCTCTCTTTCTTCCTTGCGCCCTCAGGGACTGGGATGTTGTTCTTCTCCAGCAGCTGCGCCATTGAGTCAATGGTTTTCTTCATACATGAGCTCTCTGGATGCCATCCCCTATGACAATAGGTGCATTTGGTCTTTTCCTTTCCCTTCTTGTCCTTCTCCTTTGACAGATTCGAACCCCCATCTGCAGACTTGGTCTTGTCAAACTTCCTCTTCTCTTGCTGCTTCGAATTCTTGGCTTTCTGCTTTCCTTTGCTTGCATTTGAAACACCCATTGCCAATGCTTGGTCCTTTGATTTTATGGTGCCCATCTGAACTAGTTTGTCCTGCTCCTGAGTGAGACACTCCATGAAGGTAGCTAGTGATGGCATTTGCCAATTTCGAAGGGTCATTTTGGCTGAGTGAAATGTGCTAACAAATACTGAAAACTCTGGGCCTAGCTTCGAAAGGATGGACAGAATCAGTTGTTCCTCCTTCTTAACAATTCCACATTGTTGCAGTTGAAGCACCAGTGACTTGAATTTCGTGAAGAACTCCTGGATGGTTTCAAAATGCGCTGGGCTCAAGCTAATGAGCTCGTTTTCAAGCTGGTGGCCTCTCAGTTCATCAGTTTTCCCAAAGAGTGATTCTAGCTTCACCCATACTTCATTGGGGGTTGTCAAACTGTCTGTATGAAACAAGAGTTCCCTTGAAATGCTCAGGCATAGCAATCCATAAGCTTCATCAAGTCGATTGTAGTACTTTGCTTTCTCCACAGCAGAATTTGGCTCCACTTTTGTGCCCATGGTCACTCTATAGAGACCCTTAGATCTCAGCTTGATGACCATCTCAGCCTTCCAATCGAAAAAATTGAAGGGTGTGAGCAACATTTGGTTTGCTTCCATGACTGCTGCGTTGATGGTGAGAAAACTACTGAAACACCTGCAAAAAACACTCAATTTTTGTCTGGAAATCCTCTCTAGAATGCAGTTCAACGCTCAATGTTGGCCTGCAACTCACTAACTCCACGATGGCTCTGATACCATGTGAGTATTTTGATCACAGAAGATCGAGGAGCTATGGAGAACCTCACAAAATCGAATTAGTTTGCAAAAACTGTGGAAAAACTTGAAAAAAGAGATAAATTTACACACAATGTATGCTCAAATCTTTGATTAACTGACTGTCTAACATGTGAAAATGTTAGTAACAGGTTTTTATTACATTCATGAGAAAATCGAGAGCATTAGTTGGCTCAAGCTGAGTGTACAAGTCATCAATGCCAAATTGGCCTCAATCCCCCCTAGGTGGGTCCAACTCAATCCCAATCACCCCAAACAACTACGAATTCTGGTGTGGAGGTGGCTGAAGCATGCTGAGTCATTAATTAGCTCAAGGCAGGCGTGGGTGAGCAAATAGAGGAGGTTTGGGGGCCCAAGGGAGCATTAAATGCTCCAAATCTAGCCAAAAGTGGGCAAAAATCCACCCTAGCGCCCTTGGTCAACTAAATTCCCCAAAACAAGGAGAGAGGGCGCACCAACAATAAATGAGGGCACACTTGTGGACAAAACTGGAGGCTGGGTGAACTGGTTTGCTCAGAAGTGGGTGTGAACACTCTCAAAGTGGGTTTTTGACCAACTATAGTCACTTAATCCAAGACATGGTTTAATTAAGCACATGGATAATTAAAATTTATGGATTATGGTACTAAGTGTGGTTACTGTTCTAACAGTTAGAATTTGATTGTACTAACAACACCGCTGAATATGAAGCTTTGGTACACGAATTAGAGAAGGCCATCGGTTTAAATGTTAAATACCTAAAGGTTTTTGATGACTCATAAATAGTTGTGAGACAGGTAAGAGATACCATTCACTGTCTCTCACCTCATTTGAAAGGTTATCAGGCTGAGGTATGGGATTTAATTATGAATTTTGATGCTTTCAATATAAAGTCTATTCCTAGATTGCAAAATTCTGCAGCTGATTTGTTAGCAACATCCACTTCCAGATTTGTGCCAACTAATAACAAGTGCTCAATTGAATTAATTTTCAAGCCTTCTGTCCTTGACAATATCACAAACTTCAAGGTCTTCGATGATGACGAACAGGTTATCAGTTTTCTAACAAATGAAGACATTTTCCGAGGAGCTGTGATAGATGAAGAAGAACACGATTATGATTTACAAAAGAAGGATGCAAATAAAGGAAATTTCATCCCCAAAGGGGTAAGGTCACTCGAAATGTTGTTTGATCTTCAAAGTAAGTTCAAAAGGCCAGCGAATACCAAAACCAACAGTTCATCAATGCAACATGAGTTAGTTAATTTGGGTACCAAGGCTGAACCAAAATTTGTCAACCTTGGCAAATGTTGTTTGCCGGGAGAAAGAGATAGGTTCATAAAACTTTTTAGACAATATAAGGATGTTTTTGCATGGACTTATGAGGATCTGAAAACATATGACGTCCGCATTATTCAGCATGTCATACCAATAAAAGCGGGTGTTAAGCCATTTCAGCAGTAATTAAGAAGGATGCATCCTACTCTGGAACCTTTGAATCAAAAGGAATTGAAGAAGCTACTGGATGCTAAAATAATCTTTAAGGTCCGACATTCTGAGTGGGTTTCTAACTTAGTTCCCATAAGAAAGAAGTCAGGAGAGATAAGACTATGTGTTGACTTCAGAAATTTAAACAGAACTTCAGATAAAGACAACTATCCTGTCCCTTCAATGGAACAAATTCTTCAAATGGTGTTAGGATCTGAGCTATTTTCTCTTCTCGATGGTTTCTCTGGCTACAATCAAGTATTAGTAGCCGAAGAAGATCGTCTTAAGACTACTTTCCGCACTAAGTGGGGAACTTTCGCCTATAGAAGGATGCCATTTGGCCTGATAAATGCAGGAGCTACATTCCAGCGAGCAATGGATATCGCCTTCCAAGGATTGGGTGGTCAATGTGCTGCTGTCTATCTAAATGCTGTGATAGTTTTTCAAAGAAAAGGGAAGATCATGTTTTCCATTTGAAGCATATTTTTAATCGGTGTCGGAAATATGGTATCTTGTTGAATCCGAAGAAGAGTGTGTTCGCTGTTCCCGAAGGTAAACTATTGGGCCATATCACTTCCAAAAGAGGAGTATCAATAGATCAGGAAAGGGTACAAGAAATCAATAGAATTCCAATGCCTCATAACAAGAAATCCATGCAGTCCTTTATGGGCACTATCAATTTCGTCCGAAGGTTTGTTCCAAATTTCGCACAAATTGTTAAATCTTTACAACAAATGATCAAACAAAGCATACAGTTCAAGTGGACAGATTTAGAAAAGGATGCGTTCAGAGACATTAAGGCAGCCATAGCTAAAGATCTTTCCTTAAGAAGCCCATATTTTGATAAGGATTTTATCCTATATACCTTTGCTTCAGATGACTCTCTCGCGGCTGTGCTCACGCAAAAAGTGGAACTAGGGGACAAGTACCCAATCTCATTTATGAGCACTAGTCTGCAAGGGGATGAACTAAATTATCCCGTTGTCGACAAGCATGCGTATACTTTCTTTAAAGCAGTCAAACAGTTAAGACCATATATTCTTAAGAACAGATCTAAGGTTATAGTTCCCCACCCAGTTGTAAAATTAGTCATAGCAGATCTAATGAACAAGTAAATCAATCACAACAGATGAACATAGAAAATATGGTGCAAAACTGTGCAAAACATGCAGCAGTGCTCTCTATCCCAAAAAGGGTGAATGAATTACAATACAAACTGTCACAATGACTGAGCAATTCGAATTGCCTAAGGAGGTCATTCGAATCACAGAATGGAGTAGCTTGACTCTATCTAGGAGTCCTCATCAATCATCGGTGTTGCTCATCAATCACAACAACCAGTCATCCAGGTGTCAATCTGAGTCTAACTGAGTGTAATAAGTGTAACTGAAGTGTGTAGCACTGATATAGGATCTGGAGGCTCAGTGGGGGCGCATGGGAGGCTAACTGGAGTCAGAACAAGTCACCTAATCGAACTGGAGGTCAATCGGAGGTGAAACAGTCAGTCAAGAGTGAAACTAGCCTCAAATCAGGGAGAATCGGAGCTAACTGAATGTAACTGAAGTGAATCTGCAGTGTTAGGTGAACAAGTGCGCCCTTCTCTGGCAGTAGGTGAGAAGTGGGCGCCTTTCAGCTTAGGAGGGCTAAAACTCTGTGGTAAGTGGCTCCCGGGTGCTAGAAGAAGGTGGATAAGGTGCTAGAGGCATCAAACTGGTGACTGGGATGCATGCAAGTGCATGCAGCTGCATATCCTGAAATAGATCATGCAAGATCCTGAAGTAGATATGTATCCTGAAATAGATGATCCTGAAATAGATATGTACCCTGAAATAGATGATGTGGATATCCGAACACCCCCCCTCAAGCTAGACTATGATGTGCCAACTAAAATAATGTGGGGCCCTGGTAACCAAGACCAAAGGTCACCCCAATACAATAATCCAAAAAATGCTGAAAATAAACTAAGTGAGGAAAGAGGGAAAACCCAGTGGGAAGAAAGCCCCCCCCTCAAGCTAAAGCATAATAATGAATCAATCTGTCTCCACCATGATGGAACTCACCCCCAACAGTGAACGGAGGTAAGAGAACTTCTTCTCAGTGAAGCTCTTGGTGAAGATGTCTGCAATTTGCTCATCAGTAGGGCAATATTGCAGAATGATGGTGCGGTCATGCACCAACTGTCGAATGTAATGCATATGAATCTCAATGTGTTTGGTCCTCTGCCGCTGAACTGGATCTGTGGAGATCTTGATAGCACTTTGATTGTCACAAAATAGGACAGTCGAAGTAGTGCCACCAAAACCAAACTCGGAAAGAATACCCTGCAACCAAACTGCCTGAATGCAGGCATTGACTGCCCCTCGATACTCTGCCTCTGCTGAAGAAAGTGCAATGGCTGCTTGCTTTTTGCTGGAACAGCAAATAGCACCATGACCAATCATGAAAACATAACCAGAAGTGGACTTCCAATCAATGCTATCACCTGCCCAATCTGAATCACTAAAACCAATGAAATCTAGCTCAGAATCTGCAGCATAATGTATGCCAAACTGTCTCGTACCTTGCACATACTGCAAGATCCGCTTGGCTGCTCGCCAATGAAGCTCATGTGGCTGCTGCATATATCTTGACACGGCACTCACGGCATATGAGATATCAGGCCGTGAATGTGTCAAATAAAGTAGTGAACCAATCAACTGTCGATACATACTGCAATCTGCAAGCGGTGTGGAATCTCCCTCCTCAAGACTGATTCCTGAGAGGAATGGGAACGGGGATGCCTTACATTCAGCCATATTAAACTTCAATAACAGGTCGGAAGCATATTTTTGCTGAGATATAGTGATCCCATCGAAATTTTGAGCTATCTCCAAGCCCAAAAAGTGACTCAGCAAGCCCAAATCGCTCATGTCAAAAGCTAGATTTAAGGCAGATTTTAGCTTGTTTATTGAAGTAAGTGTGCTACTAGTAATAAGTAGATCATCAACATAAAGTACAATAACCAACAAATTACCTTTAACTCGCTGAAGATAGACATTCGGATCAGATTTGCATCTTTGGAAATTCTGAGAAAGAAGGAAGGAGTCCATCTTTGCGTACCAAGCTCTTGGGGCCTGTTTTAACCCGTACAAAGATTTTTTCAATCTACAAACCAATGATGGATCTGATGTATAACCCTCTGGCTGCTGCATATAGACCTCTTCAGCAAGGTCTCCATGTAAAAATGCACTCTTCACATCCATATGGTGCACTTCCCAGTGCTTGGATGCGGCAATAGCTAAAACAAGGCGGATGGAATCCATCTTTGCAACCGGTGCAAAGGTCTCTGTGTAGTCCACTCCTTGGACTTGGGAAAAACCTTTTGCCACCAACCTTGCTTTATATTTCCTGATAGTTCCATCAGCAGCAACTTTAGTATGGTAGACCCATTTACACTTTACTAATTTTCTTCCAGGTGGAAGAGAAACTAGCTCCCATGTATTGTTCTTTTGAAGAGAACTGTACTCTTCATCCATGGCACTTTTCCATCTCGGATCTCGATGGGCTGAATAGTATGATTGGGGATCTGAACCAGCCATCAAATAAAAAATATCAGGAAGAAATGGATCAGCAATAGAAAGAGCCATACCTGCCCTTTGAAAATCTCCTCTTGTTCGTCTCGGATCAGCAGGATTTCCAAGACTAGAACCAGCAGATTGTAGAGTGTTTTGGGCCCACTTTGGTAACTGAGGGGGATCTGAATGGTCGGATTCCAAACCTGATATGTCATGATCATCATATGCTGCTACAATATCAGAAATATCAGAACTCATACCTTCATTATCGCTGCTCGAATCTTCTTCTGGTGAAGGCGGTGAATCGGCAGTTTTCTCCTCAACTAGTTGCAATTCTTGAAGCGGTTCTTCAAACTGCACACTGCGCTCTATGAATATCTTTTTAGATCTGATATCCATGAGTTTATATGCTTTTTATTCTTCCCCATATCCTATCAATATGCACTCGATACTTTGTGGATCCAAAGCTCATCTCTTCTCAGAAGGAATTCTAGCCCATGCAGTAGAGCCAAAAACTCTCAAATTTGACACATCCGGTTTGTGACCAAAGAATGCTTCGAAAGGAGTCATACCTTTCACGGATGAATGTGGAACACGGTTCTGTATATATGCAGCAACATTGATTGCTTCAGCCCAAAGATTTGCAGCCAAACCTTTCGATTCAATCATGCATGTAGCCATCTCTTTCAGTGACCGGTTTTTCCTTTCCGCTACACCGTTCTGCTGGGGTGTGTAGGGAACTGTATGTTGGATCTTGATTCCGCTTTGGGCACAAAGTTGCAGCAACTCGGACTTGATATATTCCCCACCATTATCAGATCTAAGAGCTTTGATCTTGCTCTCAGTGGTGGTCTCAACAGAAGCCTTAAAATCCTTGAATTTTCCAAGCACTTCTGACTTGTTTTTGAGAAAGAATACCCATGTAAAGCGGGAAAAATCGTCAATAAATGTCAAAACATACCTTGAACCATTTGTTCGGATATCCACATCATCTATTTCAGGATACATCATCTATTTCAGGATCCTGCATGATCTATTTCAGGATATGCATAATCTAGGGTTTGCATGCACAGGCATGCAATGGCATGCAGCCCAGTCACCAGTTTGATGCCTCCAGCACCTTATCCACCTTCTTCTAGCACCCGGGAGCCACCTACCATAGAGTTTTAGCCCTCCTAAGCTGAAAGGCGCCCACTTCTCACCTACTGCCAGAGAAGGGCGCACTTGTTCACCTACCACTGCAGTTCCACTTCAGTTACATTCAGTTAGCTCCGATTCTCCCTGATTTGAGGCTAGTTTCACTCCCGACTGACTGTATCACTTCCGTTTGACCTCCAGTTTGATTAGGTGACTTGTTCTGACTTCAGTTAGCCTCCCATGCGCCCCCACTGAGCCTCCATATCCTATATCAGCGCTACACACTTCAGTTACACTTATTACACTCAGTTAGACTCAGATTGACACCTGGATGACTGGTTGTTGTGATTGATGAGCACCACCGATGATTGATGAGGACTTCTAGATAGAGTCAAGCTACTCCATTCAGTGATTCGAATGGCCTACTTAGTCAATTCGAATTGCTCAGTCATTGAGATTGGATTGTATTCTATTGTAATTCATTCACCCTTTCTGGGATATTGAGCACTGCTGCATGTTTTGCACAGTTTTGCACCATATTTTCTATGTTCATCTGTTGTGATTGATTTACTTGTTCATTAGATCTGCTGTGACTAATTTTACATGGTATCAGAGCCATGACAGGGACAAGATTTCTTTTCTACAGGTGTTCTACATGAAGAGAGAGCAATCTTTGCTCACCAATATATTTTAGCAGCGGCATGCAAAATCTCATGTGCATTCGCTCATGTGCATGCAAGGCTGAAAACATAGTGTTTGTTTGTGTGTGATTTGCAGGTTTCTTACTTCCTCCATGTGCATTCGCTAATGCAAAGATGGAGACTTCTTCTTCACAAAATATTCTTACTCCATTCAACTATGATGAATGTAAACCAAAGATGATTGCATTCTTGAAGAGACAATGTCTTTTTGATATGTGCATTGGTAATACAAGAGATTTTGATTCCGATGAAGAGGAGAATGATTGGCTTAATGATTGTGACAAAGCTTTTGGAGCAATATGTCTTGCTATGTCTCCTTGTATGCGCTACCTCTGTAAGACTGCTGAAAATCCAAGTGATCTATGGGTCCAACTTGACAGAGAATTTGGAAAGCAGGAAGAAGAGGATCATGCTAGCCTTTTGGAGAACAAGCCCAGTGAGATCTCCTTATGTGTTCTTTCCGATCATGTCTTGGCCTCAACAATTGTTCAAGATGAAGAAGAAACTGTAGATTCAACACTCATTCTCTCAAAGTCTTCTATTTCGAATTCTGAGCAAGATAAACAAGCTCATACTCTAAATTCCGAAGAGGTTCTTGAATCCTCTCCTTCACATGAGTTTGTCAGCATGCAGAATAATGATCTACTTGATGTTTTGGAGGTAAAATCTGATTTTGGAGGTGAAGCATTCGCCCTCCTTGATTGCATGCCTTCTATAAACTTATGTTCTATCATTTGCAAAGTTTCTCAGAGTTTTAATGAAGATGAAGAGCACTACCATTCGCTTGAGTTCAATTCTCATGCACTTTTTTCTGATTTTGGTTTTGATCTCACCCTTGTTGGTTCAAAGGAGATCTCAAGAAACCATTCATCTATTCTTGGAGCTGATTTAACTTCTACTGATAAGAAGTTCAAGTTTCAAGAGCTATTTGATCTTATTGGAGCTTATCCTACCTCACTTGGTTCGAATCACAGGTTCCAGGATCATCCTCATATTTTCAGATTTGTTCTCACCATTTTCGGTATGAAGAGCAAGTTCCTAAAGTCTCCACATTCGCTTGCATCCACTGATGGAGAATTCAAGCACATTTTTTTGGAGCATAATCCATTTACTCCCAAGAGTAAGATACCTCCAGACATATCTATTTGAGTTTGGAGCAGTTAAATCTTTTGGTGTGTTACAGTTCATTTTGAGGGGGGGTATTTTTCCCATGAGGTTTTCCCCATTTCCTCGGTTTATTTACTGTTATTAGTTTTGGATTATTGTATTGGGGTGACCTTTGGTCTTAGTTACCAGGGCCTCACATTATTTTTGTTGGCACATCATAGTCTAGCTTGAGGGGGGGTGTTCGGATATCCACATCATCTATTTCAGGATACATCATCTATTTCAGGATCCTGCATGATCTATTTCAGGATATGCATAATCTAGGGTTTGCATGCACAGGCATGCAATGGCATGCAGCCCAGTCACCAGTTTGATGCCTCCAGCACCTTATCCACCTTATTCTAGCACCCGGAAGCCACCTACCATAGAGTTTTAGCCCTCCTAAGCTGAAAGGCGCCCACTTCTCACCTACTGCCAGAGAAGGGCGCACTTGTTCACCTACCACTGCAGTTCCACTTCAGTTACATTCAGTTAGCTCCGATTCTCCCTGATTTGAGGCTAGTTTCACTCCCGACTGACTGTATCACTTCCGTTTGACCTCCAGTTTGATTAGGTGACTTGTTCTGACTTCAGTTAGCCTCCCATGCGCCCCCACTGAGCCTCCAGATCCTATATCAGTGCTACACACTTCAGTTACACTTATTACACTCAGTTAGACTCAGATTGACACCTGGATGACTGGTTGTTGTGATTGATGAGCACCACCGATGATTGATGAGGACTTCTAGATAGAGTCAAGCTACTCCATTCAGTGATTCGAATGGCCTACTTAGTCAATTCGAATTGCTCAGTCATTGAGATTGGATTGTATTCTATTGTAATTCATTCACCCTTTCTGGGATATTGAGCACTGCTGCATGTTTTGCACAGTTTTGCACCATATTTTCTATGTTCATCTGTTGTGATTGATTTACTTGTTCATTAGATCTGCTGTGACTAATTTTACACCATTTAATGACATATGGGGCAGCGGACCACTGATATCAGAATGGATCAATCCCAAAATAGTAGAGGCTCTGCTAGCCTTGCCGCGGTCGAATCTGTGCTCGGGGTGCTTCCCAATAATGCAACCAGTGCATATTCCCTTCGAGGAACGGAGTTGTGGAAGCCCATCTACCATGGATTTATTTGATAGCAGCAGCAAATACTTATAATTTAGATGTCCAAATATTTCATGCCAAAGCCTACTAACCTCATTACCATGTGTGCGAAGAGCAGTGGGCTTTGCAAGCGGAATAAAGTGCGAAAACTCATAACATTTTGCAGTGTGGTTTGCCTTTCCAACCGCAACTAGTCTTCCACTTTTGATATCAGAAATTTCAACTGTATTAGGGCTGAATGTGACTTTCTTTGGATCACCAGTATGTGTCATTTCATACACAGAAAGGAGATTCGAAGCTAAGGAAGGCACATAGAGAACATTCTGAAAGCATCCATGATCTACATGAATCGTACCTTTGCCCTTTGAAGAAATTTTTGAGTCATCTCCCAAATGGATGGGGATGGAGCTGTTTGGATCGAATGAGGAAAAAGAATCAATATTTGCAGCCATATGATTTGATGCACCCGAATCTATCAAGAGAGTGGGCTTCGAAACCGTTGCCATGAGTGCTTGTCCTCTTTCATGATCGTCATTCCGATCCTTCTTCCTTGCACCGTCAGGAAGGGTTATGTTGTTCTTTTCCAAAAGGAGGGCCATTTGATCTATAGTCTTCTTCATACATGAACTTTCGGGATGAAAGCCACGATTACAATAAGTACATTTAGATTTTTGGTTACCTTCTTTGCCCTTTTGCTTGGATTTCGAACTGGATGGTGCATCCGTTTGCTTGCCTTTGTCTTTTTGCTTGTGAGGCTCGAATTTGGGCTTCTCCTTCTTTAGCTTTCCTTTACCATTCGAGATCTTGGGTCCTTGAACAAATAGGGCTGAATCTTTGGAGCTTATGGACCCCATTTGAATCAACTTGTCATGCTCTTTCGTAACGGACTCAATGAAGGCATTCAAGGTAGGCATCTTCCAATTCGGGTTAGTTAGCCGACCGGAATTGAAAGTGGAGACAAATACCGAATAATCTTTCCCAAGCTTTCTTAGAATGGAGAGGATCAACTGTTTATCCTCTTTGATAACACCACTGTTCTTCAATTGCAAGTTCAAGTTCTTGAATTTTGTGAAGAATTCATTGATGGTCTCGAAATTCTCAGGATTAAGGCCAATCAATTCATTCTCTAATTGAAAATCCCTAAGCTCATCCTACTTGCCGAATAGTGTTTCAAGTTGCTCCCATATGTCTTTTGGAGTCTTCAATCCGCTTAGATGGAAGTGAAGATCCTTGGAGATGGAGAGACAAAGAAGACCGTAAGCTTCATCAAGCTTGTTGTAGTGTTTGGTTCTTTCTGCTACATTGTTTGGCTCCAATTCAAGACCAAGAGTGACTCGGTAGTAACCTTTTGAACGTAATATGATCTCCATATCATCTTTCCAATCAAAATAATTGAATGGGGTGAGGATAGGCTTTGAAGAAGAGTATTCCATTGCAAGGATTGAGTCAACTGATGAAGAGGAAGCTTGCATGCAGACTATAGTGAATGCAATTGAAGGAGGAAACCTTGCATGCAGAAAATAGCGAGTGCACTTGAAGGAGACAATAAACCTGCAAATCACATCAAAACAACCACAATAAGGTCGAACAATCCACCCTTTGAGAGTTGCATCACACCTGGGATTGGATTTCAAGCAATGTTGAATGGGTCCAATGTATCAGATCCAGGAATTATGTGGTAACTCAAGCTTCTGGAGTGGTATTGGAATATTTTTCAAGCTTTGCATGCACAGGAGCGAATGCCCTTGAGATATCTCATGCCAAACTTTTTGCAATTTTTAGCAATTCAGTCAAATCTTCTTGTATAAACACCTGTAGAAAAGAGATCTTGTCCTTGCAATGGCTCTGATACCATGTAAAATTAGTCACAGCAGATCTAATGAACAAGTAAATCAATCACAACAGATGAACATAGAAAATATGGTGCAAAACTGTGCAAAACATGCAGCAGTGCTCTCTATCCCAGAAAGGGTGAATGAATTACAATACAAACTGTCACAATGACTGAGCAATTCGAATTGCCTAAGGAGGTCATTCGAATCACAGAATGGAGTAGCTTGACTCTATCTAGGAGTCCTCATCAATCATCGGTGTTGCTCATCAATCACAACAACCAGTCATCCAGGTGTCAATCTGAGTCTAACTGAGTGTAATAAGTGTAACTGAAGTGTGTAGCACTGATATAGGATCTGGAGGCTCAGTGGGGGCGCATGGGAGGCTAACTGGAGTCAGAACAAGTCACCTAATCGAACTGGAGGTCAATCGGAGGTGAAACAGTCAGTCAGGAGTGAAACTAGCCTCAAATCAGGGAGAATTGGAGCTAACTGAATGTAACTGAAGTGAATCTGCAGTGGTAGGTGAACAAGTGCGCCCTTCTCTAGCAGTAGGTGAGAAGTGGGCGCCTTTCAGCTTAGGAGGGCTAAAAATCTGTGGTAAGTGGCTCCCGGGTGCTAGAAGAAGGTGGATAAGGTGCTGGAGGCATCAAACTGGTGACTGGGATGCATGCAAGTGCATGCAGCTGCATATCCTGAAATAGATCATGCAAGATCCTGAAGTAGATATGTATCCTGAAATAGATGATCCTGAAATAGATATGTACCCTGAAATAGATGATGTGGATATCCGAACACCAGTTGTTAGATCCCTCTTCGTTCAAAAGGAATTAGGAGAAAGGAGGGGAAACTGGGTCACAACTCTTCAAGAATATGACTTAGAATTTAAACCGACCACTATCATCAAAGGACAAGGCTTGTGCAAATTGCTTACAGAAAATCCAACTGATGAAGAACATCAATGGAAAAATGAGGCTGAGCTGAACTCAGTTGAGGTATGTCCTATCTTCACAACTCCTCAATCATGGTATAGGGATCTGGTGCATTATTTACAGCAAGGATACCTACTTGAGCACTGGAACTCTAAGCAAAGAAGGGTGCTCCGTTTGAAGTCAGAAACTTATCAAATCATTGATGGGATACTTTTCAGAAAGAATTATGATGGAATTTTTCTTAGATGTTTAGAAAAGGAAGATGCAAGTAAAGTTGTCAAAGATACACGATGGTCCTGCTGGTGGACATTATTCAGGGGAGACAGCAGCTCACAAGATACTTAGAGATGGATATTATTGGTCCACTCTATTCCGAGATGCCCATGCGTATGCACGGAACTGTGATATATGCCAAAGAAGTGCCGGGAAATTAGCTAAGGCAGCAGGACCCTTGTAGCCGGTTATTATCTCTAAGCCTTTTGAACAGTGGGGAATAGATGTTATTGGAGAGATAAATCCAAATTGTTCTTTACAACATCGATGCATCCTTATGGCTACTGACTACTTCACTAGATGGACGAAGGCTATCCCATTGCGCAAGATCAATGAAGATGCAATCATTAGTTTCTTGAAGGAAAACATCATAACCAGGTTTGGGGTTCCAATTTCTCTTGTTTTTTATAATGCTCCCTATTTCTTGTCTTTTAAGATAAATGAATTTGTTTATGAATGGGGAATTAAATTGCATTATTCAACCAATTATTATCCTCAAGGAAATTGATTAGCTGAATATTCAAACAAAAACCTCATTCGAATTCTCAAGAAGATTGTGATAGAAAATCAGCGAAGTTGGCATATAACTCTCCCAAATGCCTTATGGGCAGATAGGGTCACTCTAAAGAACGCATTAGGGGTTTCCCCTTACACTCTTGTCTATGGAAAGGAATCCATCCTCCCCCCAAACATCCTGCTTCCATCCTTACAGTTTTCCCAAGCCTCTCAAGGGTCTGGTAGCCAAGTCTTACAATCTAGGATCAATACCTTGCTTCAACTTGAAGAAGCTTGATAGAAAGCTAAAGACCGATTCCATCAGCACCAAGACATAGTCAAGAGATAGTTCGATAAGAGGAAGTTCGGTAAAAGAAGTTTTGAAGTTGGGGATTTAGTCCTGAAGTGGGATCATAATCATGAAGGCAAGGGGATGCACATGAAATTCCAACATTTATGGATAAGCCCTTACCAAATTTCAGCAAAGCTTGTCCCATCCACTTATAAGCTGACAGACCTCCAGGGAGAGGAAGTAACCCTTCCTCTCAATGGCCTCGCCTTGAAACAATACTTTGCGTAGTCTCACTGAGACTTTCTGTACATAAATAAAACTTTTCTTTTATGTTGCTTTAGCCCTTTGTTTTCATTGTTTTATGTTATCTTGTTTCTTTTCTCGGCATTTGAAACCTTTTGTACAAAGTTTGTTTTCTGAAAGCACCTACGGTCAGGTTTCTCATCAAGATAGATCTCTCGAAGAAATCTCACAACTCATAAAGCTGAAACTACCCTCGAATGAAAGCTTATCTATGTATTTTGTTCTTGCTGAATTTTCTCCAGAAGGAAGGAAGCCTATTTTGTTAGTCACACTAACCCTTGTTTAAATAGCAGAGATCTATGACTATCTTTATTACTATCTTTGGGCTCCATCCACTCTCACACTTAAAGGCATCTCAAGAAGGTCACTGAAGTTGGACCCATGGAGAGTAGCACATCCCGAGGGCATAGGGTATTGAAATGACTCCATGCTGCAAATCCAACAGCCAAAATGGCTTATAATCAAGGGTCTGTTTTCCAGATATTCTCTCCTCAATTGAAGCATGGATGAGACAAAAGCAAAGCGTGTAAGTCAAGAAGGCTATCCAAAAGACTCAGCTCAAGCTAGGCTCCTCTCCCTCCGTGAGGCTTGATTAAATTAATAAAATCTCTCACTCACACAAAGGACATTATGGATTGAGGAGCAAAAATCAAGGATCATGTTTAAAGAAAATATTTCTGGAAGGCCCAAACAGTAAAGCTGTCAAAACTATAAACATCCAAAAGGGATGCAAGCGGCATGGGAATGAGGAACAAGAGCAATAATGTCCATGAGAAGGTGTTGCAAATCCTATGGAGTCCGATAGCAGTAGCCATCTGAAAGATGAATCTTCTAAAATGAACCCCATATGTTGGCCCTTTGAAATTTTTAAAGATGTCTCTATCAAAGCTCCCCTTTCCCCAATGGCCAGTAGATAAAATGACTTCTTCCTTCACCGCGATTCAAGTGCTCAGCTGAATATTGCATATAAGATGGATATCTTTTAAGAAGGTTTCAGATCAACGAGAGGGATTTTTTCAGAGATCTGTGTTTGCCAGCGACTCGCCAATTGTTGTTGCAGCAACATCCCCCCCAAATTTTTGTAGATATTGGGGCCTCTCCTTTATTTTTTCCTAGAAAGACTGCCTAAAAGTTAAGTCTCCTTTGAAAAATTTTTGGACTTGGTTTTGTTTCAACTGAGGAGTCTGCTTTAAAGAAATTGAAGTTTTTCTTCTAAGTTAAAACTCACAACTCTTCCCTGAAACTGCGGAAGAACTCAAATTTCTCTCCCGAAACTGTGAAAGAACTCAAATTTCTCTCCCAAAACTGTGGATGAACTTAGGATTCTCTTCCGAAATTGCAGAAAAAACTTAAAATTGCTCCCTGAAACTGCGAAAAATACTTAGCGTTTCTGAAGCTTCAAAAGAACTCAAATTTCTCTCTTGAAACTGCGGAAAAAAACTTAAAACTGCTTCTCGAAACTGCAGAAGAAACTTAAAATTCTCTTCCGAAATCGTGGATGAACTGAGCAAGCTCGCCCGAAACTGTGGAGGAACTTGGGATTCTCTCCTGAAATTGCGGAATCTTTTGCCAAGTGTTGCCGCAATAAGTTGGTCTTTTCCCCAGGTTACTCGACCGTTCATATTTCGATTAAGACTTAACAAAGTCATTCGTGAATTTCGGAAGGACTTACTGAGTCTTTCCGAAAATTCGGAACAACTTGGAAAAACCGACCGTGATAAACTTATGGGAAAGTGAATTTTGGAAGAACTCACAAAGTGTTCCCGAAACGTCCAAATGACTTGCCAAACTTTTCTACCACTATGAAGCATCTTTTCCATCTCTCCTGCAACAAGCAAATGCCTCGCCAAAGTCTCCCGCCTTTCGGGAGGAACTCATGAGTTCTAGCTGCAACTGTAAATGAAACTTGTGAGTCCACTTTGCAACCGACGGTCGCGCTTAAATGCCAAGTCAGCTTGAAAAGACCATGCAAACCCTGTTTTAAATCGTCACCTACCCGTTTAAATTCCCACACGTGTCAAACCTTATATATGGACAGTGAGTTTTCATTGTTCCCATTGTTAGTTTTTGTTAAAAACAAAACGTCGTTTGGGAGAGTGCTTCTCTCTAGCTCAGCATATTCGCCACCGTATCAACCTCACCCCACTACTGTATCGTGTCCAGGTAAGCTCACCAACTGTTATCTTTGTCTTACCTTTACGTTGAGTTTTTCTTGGGTTTTTTCCCGTTTAATAACGTGGCCGGTAGGCATTGGAAGTATGTATTATTTTAAAGAACTTACGGTCCCCATGCCCCCATAAGTTTCTCAATACTACCAAATAGGAGTCATAGCCATGACCAAGTCGGTCCCAGTTGGCCCTTTGTCTCTGAGTCGTCTGAGATTATTTTTCTTTCACTAGGTGCGTTTCGGTCAAACTCCTACCCAGATTTACTCAAACCCAATTTTATAACAGCTGCATACCGCTTCTCAAGTATTATCAACGTCAGTAGTAGTCAGTTGAGATACTCAACCTCTCACCTATTCGGCTCAGTTGATGACTGTGGACAACGGTTTCTTGTTTCCATTTTCCGAATAATATTTTCCACTCCAGGCCAACCCAGCATTGCCCATTAGAAGTACTATGATGGAGATCATCCTATTTCCAAGCACTAGGAACGAAGTGGGTTTTACACGTCATATGCTTAACTTTTTCATAAGCTTGCCAAAAGTTCCTAACCGGGCATTGTCTCCCTAGAATAATCAAGTCTAAGGAGCATGTTTTGTTTTCTGGGATGATCTATGTTTAGATTTCCCTCCCAGCATGCAACTTATAATGTTGTCTATGTTTATCATTGGCATGCTAAAATTGTCTTAATTTATGTTACGCTCTCATAATGGGTTACAATTTTATAATCATTTGCGTTTGGTTGCTAACAGGGATAAGCCACGATTCCAAAGGGTGGTAGTAAGAAAGCTAAAGTGATGGAACCAGAGCCAATTCAGCTGAGGACTGAAACTATTTTCCAAGACACTAAGTGTACCACCGACGTTCCTCGCGAGGTCCATTGGGGATATGTTTACCGGATGATCAGGGACCAGGATATCCCAGACGTATTATTGGAGGAAGAACAAATCTACCTCAACATCAGAACTTCCGACATAGCCAAGGCTTCTACTCACCCTAAATTGTTCCCATGCTCTGAAGTGATTGGATGGATACTGGAACATGCCAACCGACAAAAAAGAGTGTTGCATCACAGCAAGGGAGAGCCTTTCGCTTCATTCCATCTAGCGTATATTGCAGCAGCCTACAACTTCTCACGTCCCCGGCAAGCTCTAAATGATGAATGGTTGGAAAAGATGAATAATATTGAGATGGCTAAAAGGCTATTGGTCACAGGCAAGCAGCTGAGGAAGAGAGGTAATGATGAATATGATGTTCAGAGCCTAAGACCTCCCTTTAGATTAATTGCCCTGATGTTATGTAGAATTTTTGGCATGCCTGATGGCACTGTATATAGGATATAGTGGGCTCCCATCATCCACTTCATAGCATTCAAAAGAACTATGTTTGATTGGGCTACTATCCTTTCAGATAGTTTGGCATCCACAGTGGCCGCAGCAAGAGAAGGTCTGGCCTTAAAAAAGTCAGAATTTTACATGTCTTCCTATCTTATTGACTGCATTTTGGCCAAGCTCTCTTTCCCCAGGATAGGTTGCACGTGGGTTCAAGCCAACACCCCGGTCTACACTGCCTATAAAATAATGTGGGCTCAAAATTACAGCGGAAACTATAAGCTCATCTGCGAAGAGTTCATCATGCCTCTGTATGAGTAGATGTTCACGGAAGAGCCCAATTGTCTATCAGAAAATGCCATGGAGGTCTTGGAAAACTATGGCAATTTTTACTTCTCAGAACAGGGCACCTACATCAGAATGTTTGGAGGTACCAAAGCACCATACATTTTGCCAAAATACACTACTAATTATGTTGTCCTCAAGGAAGAAGTTAGGCAAGTTTTCCTTGATGGAATAGGAGGAGTGCTTAACAAGCAACATAAGGCTTCCTTCCCTCCTTTTCCCTTTTGCATAGGAGCCTATAAATACTCAGGGGTTGCAATAGCTGAGGAGTACATTCAGGAGCTGAAAGCTTTCCATTTCGGTGAGGTGATCTTCCATAGAAATGACAAGCGGAGTAAGGTTGCCGAGCATTGCAAGGAGGTATAGGCTCATTTTGAGTATGCTCATTACTATGATGCAGAGGAAGAAATGTTTAGAGGCATCAGCAACATGACTGATTTGCATATTTGTCATCAAGGCAGTGGTGCTAGCTCTTGCTCTACCTCATCCCGAGAAGCCAGTCTGTAGAAAGAGAGAGAAGCAGCTGAGGCCCTGGCCCGTGAAGAACAAAGATTGAAAGAAGAAGCAAGACTGCAACAAGAAGCAGAAGAAACAAGACTGCAACAGGAAGCTGAAGAAGCAAGGTTGCAGAGAGAAGATGTAGAAGCAAGGTTGCAGAGAGAAGCTGAAGAAGCATGGTTGTAGAAAGAAGCTGAGGAGGCAAGGCAACAGAAGGAAGCAGAAGAACGAGAGAAAAGGGAGGAAAGTGAAGATCAACGACAAGCTGAAGAAGAAGAAGGAAGGCGTAAAACTGAAGAGGAACAAAATACAGAGGAAGAGCTTAAGACCAATGAATATGCCCAGGCAGGTCACTCCGGCACCCAAGATATGGAAACAAACACATCTCAGGCAGGTGTCTCCGACACCCAGAATGTGGAAACAGACGCATCTCAAGTAGGTGGCTCTGGCATTCAGAATGTGGAAACAGACGCATCTCAAGTAGGTGGCTTCGGCACCCAAAATGTGGAAACAAACAAATCTCAAGTAGTTCAAACCCCAGCCATAGAGACAAAAGTATATGTAATAGACCTCCCGATCATCCCTTACACCCCATCAGAAGATCATACTGTGTCCCGATGGGATGAATTTGTGTATTATAAGAAGAGGAAGGCGGTGGTCTTGAAGTCGGAAGAGAGGATAAAGAGACTCTTCCAAGAAGATATTGTTCCCCAGCGGGAGACCAGGGTGATGAAAAATACAAATAAGGCTCCCATAACCATGGCATCTGTCACTGTGTCAGCAACAAAAGCAGCAAAGGACAACGTGGTCGATATGGTCAAAGAATTTGAGTCAACAAAGAGGAGAGCTCGCATGTTGCAACATACTGTGGCTAATGAGCAGGCTTACAGGGATCTTATAGTGAATAAATATAATCGCTTGTCTGTTGATCACAAGGAGTTGTCAGATAAGTATCGCCATTTAGAAGAAGAAAAGGAGCACCTAGCAATCCAGATGATGGTTCTGGAAGCAAAAAAGGATGATTATGAAGCTAGGGTTTTTCATCTGGAAGTAGATAAGCAGGCAATGGTTGAACAACTAGAGCAGGAAGAAAGGAAAGCGATAGATATGTCTCCCTTTCATGAGATTTCCTGTGACATTTTGAGGCAAATGCATGCCACACAAGAGCTGATTACTGAGGAAGTGTGCAGGATCAAATCCATGATGGTTAGGTTGAAAGAAGTTAATGCAGAAGCCAATAGGCTTAAGGGAAAATACACTCGGGTTAAAGCAAACATCTTGAGCCAGATGGAATGGAGAGAAGGGAAGGTTGATTTCCCCAAGCATCTCCCATTCAAGTCAGTATATGATTTTAAAGAAGATGTAGCCCTTATGGAATTCTGCAAGAACTGTGGCCTCAAGCTGATGGATAAGATCCAGGGAACAATTGATAAAAGTACATTGCCTGTTTCAAAAGATCCATGAAGTGCATGATAAGTGCAAGCTAATTTTTCCTCAGTCCCTCGATGAGTTTCCAAGCAAAGAGCAACGTTTATCAGACTTGAAGGAAGAGCTAAGCATTCAAATAGAATATGTAAATAAGATTGATGTCCTAGCCACTGATGATCTCCATCACTATATTGGGTTGTCATCAATATACAGTCATTTGCTTAAAGAAATCCACCAAGTAGCAATTGCAGAAATTCATGGTATTGAAGCAGAGCTTGGTAATCATTTGACTTCTCAGAAGATCTTGATCCCTTCACCAGCAAATGTGGTTATCAGGGACACTGGTATCTGGTTCAATTACATTGCAAAAGAGGAAAAGAAAGCAGCAGCAGCAGTAGCAGCCAGCACAAGCACCTCACTCCCAGTAGAGGCGCCTCCTTAAGGATGAGCGCGCTAGTTATAATGCTTTGCTCTTATTTTGATATGTTTTCCATGTTTGTAGAGCATAGGGTCACTAGACAGCTGTCCATTTTTAATTTTGAGAAAATTTCTGTTATAAGAGAAGGGCCACGATTTGTTATTTCTGGAAAAGTCTTGAAAGGACAAGTGTAAGAGCCAAGTGGCATCCCAAGAGGCATTTTGTAAAGATATAAATAGAAGCTTAGGGAAGAGTAGAAAGAGACTTTTGGCAGGTGTTGTTGCAGCAACATCCCCCCCAAAATTTTGTACATATTGGGGCCCCTCCTTTAAACTTTTTAGAAAGGCTGCCTTAAGGGCCATTCCTAGCTTTTATCTTTATTTTCAGCAGAAAATCTTGCTGTGAACCTCTCCCAGTCTTCCTTCCTCTAAAAAGTTAAATTCATGAAATCTTCCTAAAAAATCGCGGAACGATTTGATAAAGCCCCGCAGTTGTGGAAGTGTTCGAGGTTCCCTCCCGTAACGGCGGAGGCTGTTTGTTTAAATATTCTCGAAAAGAACTTGGAAACTTTTCCCCAAAAGGTTGCGGAAGAATTCAAGGAAACCGCGGAAGAATTCAAGAATTCCTTCCAAAACGGCGGGCACCATTCGCCGAACCTCTCCGAAACTCTAAAGAGACTTAGAAACTTTCTTTTGAAGTATTGCGGAGCCTTTGGACTTTCCATCCCGAAATTGCGGAACCGTTCAAGCTATCTCTCCGAAACTACGGAAGCGTTCATCATAATTCCCCCGAAAAAGCTTCGAAATTATTGTTGAAAAGGTCGCGCAAACATTTGACGAATTCCTTTCGAAACGGCGGAAGAATTCAAGAAAGTCGTGCGAAACTTGCGGATGAAATTCGCCAACCTTCCCCGAATCCGCCAAGTAACTTAGTTTTTTTTGAAAATATTTAAGCCCTGAAGTTGCGGAAGCATTGGCGATATTCTTCCCGAGCCTTCGCGGAAGCCTTCGCGTTACCTTCCCGCAACCCCTGCGAGAAAAGTTGCGGAACCATTCAGGTTTTCTTTCCGCGATGGTGGAAGTATGTTGCGGAAACCATTCACGAAACCCGCCCGAAACCCCACGGAGTCTTGGAATTTTTTGCGGACGTCTTCACTTTATCTCACCAAAAGAACGGAGCCATTCGCCGATTCCTTCCGAAACGGCGGAAGCAAATCGCGAGAGCTTTCCACAACGTCAGAAACGAGTGCGGCCAAAACTTAGAAATTTTCTCGAATCCGCGAGAGCCTTTTGCGGAAGCATTGGCAGAAGTCTCCTGAAACTGCGGAAGCCACTTGCGAAATCTTTCTGCAGTTTCGGAAGCTTTCACGTTTTCACCCTGAAGAGGCCGCCAAAAGACTTAATCGTCCGCGTTCCATTTTGCAGAAGCAATTCACCAACCTCTCCCGAAACGACAAAGGAGTTTAGCGTAACCTTCCGCAATGGCGGGTGGCAGTCGCGAGTTCATCCCGCAGGTGGCGGTCGCGCGCGTATCGAGATCACTTGACGTGACCACGACGTACGATGTATTTAAGCCGCATTTTAAATGCACCAACCACCAAATTAAACTCGCACATGCCCGGTCTATTTAAATAGACGGTGGGGTAACGAGCCAACACATTGTTATTTGTCGATTGGCAAACCACTGTTGGACGTTGCGCGACCGCTCCAACTCAGCTTACTCGTCCACGATTCACGACCACCTCATCCAGCCATCTTCACGGTTCCAGGTAGGAGGTTTTAACCGTTAAATTTGTATTCCACGCATCAGATTACCTTTGGGTGTTCTTCTTTTTCAAAGATGATAGGAATTGGTTGGATTTTGAAGGGAAAAATGCCCGTCATGGGCTATTTTTCCCGTCAAACGGCTTAAATTGCATATTTCCCGTCATATAAAACCAAGGAATTGTAAAACGTTTGCATATTATGTAAAGAACGTCAGATTGTCTTTGCATTTTTTATTTTAGTCTGAGACGTGGACGACAGGCATTGGTCGGATATATCGTTGTTTCGTTTTTAAGCCCCGAGGCCCCGTGGGTTTCTCATTCCACTAAAATCAAGCCAAAAGAAACTATGGCCGCCCGAGCGTTTTTTGTCATCTTTCTCCGGGTGCCATCACCCTTGCTCAAACCAAAACCCACCAGAGAACCCCTCGTCAGGTGATTCAGATAGCAATGGTGGTCGGAGCCCTTGCTTGTTCATGAATATGAAAGTGGCCCCATACTCGCCTGTTCATAAATATGAAAACGGCTCCCTATTTTGTCACAGGGTCATTTCACCCCAGACTTCCCCGCCACTAACCTTTTAAAAGCACAATTATGAAGGTCACCATTTCTCCTAGAGCTATCCCGAGAGCGGATTGTTTCCGCGACATACCTATCCTCTCAGGAGCATTCCAAACCCATTCCTGTAAAAGAATCAAATTTCTATAATTATCTTTCCTGTTGAAATGGTGGATTTTGCTTCCTAACATACAGCTTCACATTGCATTTATCTCATTGACATGTTAGAATGGTGATGCTCTTGAAATTTCACAGTATGTTGCTCATGTTTATGATGATGTATATTTGGTTGCTATCAGGGATAAGTCAAAATGCCAAAAAGTGGTAGGAAGAAGGCTAAGATGACAGAGAAGCAGCCTACACCACTTAAAACCGAAACCTCACTTCAGGATACTAGGTGCACCACCGGTGTCCCTCCTAAAATTAGATGGGGTGACATCTATAGGATGATCCGAGACCAAGAGTTTCCAGATATGTTGCTAGAAGAGGGGCAGATTTATCTAAATATCAAAGCCTCAGGCATAACCAGAGCTGCTACCCGCCCTGAACTATTCCCCTGTGCTGAAGTAATCAGATGGATACTCCAACATGCCGATGCGGAAGGAAGAGTAATTCATGACAACAGGAAGATAGCCATCGCCTCATTTCACCCCGCATACCTGGCCACAGCCTACAAATTTCCCCGCTCCCAACAATCTCTGACTGATGAATGGCTGGGAAAAATGAATAATGTTGAGATGGCCAAAAAGCTACTAGTAGCAGGCAAGCATTTGAGAAAGAAAGGAAATGACAAATATGACGTACAGAATCTGAGACTTCCTTTCAGATTGATCGCCTTGATGCTGTGCAGAATCTTCGGCATGCCCGATGGCACCGTGTATAAGATTCAGTGGGTCCCTATTATCCACTTCGTGGCGTTTAAAGGAACTGTGTTTGACTGGGCCACTCTCCTGTCAGATAGTTTGGCCTCAATGATAGTTGCTGCAAGAGAAGGACTAGCCTTGAAGAAGGCAGAATTTTTCATGTCCTCATATCTGATTGATTGTGTTTTGGCCAAGGTGGACTTCCCCAAATTGGGCTGCACATGGGATAAGGCCACCACCCCGGTTTATACCGCTTTCAGGATGATGTGGGCCCAGAATTACAAACCTAGCTACAAACTCATCTGTGAGGGGTTCATCATGCCCCTATATGAGAAGATGTTCAAGGAGGAACCCAACTGGCTGTCAGAGAATGCTTTGGAAGTCCTTGAGAATTACGGGGATTTTTACTTTTCAGAGCAAGGAACCTACCTCAGAATGTTTGGAGGGACTAAAGCTCCATACATTTTTCCACAGTATGCCATAGATTATGTGGTCCTTAAGGAAGCAGTAAGACAAATCTTCCTGGATGGAATTGGAGTAATGCTCCACAAACAGCATAAGGCTTCCTTTCCCCCTCTACCTTTCTGCATAGGGGATTACAAGTTCTCAGGGGTTGCCTCAGCCGAAGAGTTTGTTCAGGAGCTAAAAGCCTTCCACTTCGGTGAGGTGATCTTCCACAGGAATGACTGGAAGGGAAAAGTGGTCGAGCACTGTAACGAAATCTATGCTCATTTTGAGTACTCTCACTACCCCGATGCCGAGGAAGAGGCATTCAGAGGCATCAGCAACATGGCTGAGCTGCGGATCTATCGCCAAGGCACTGGAGCAAGCTCCAGCTCAACCAAGGTCCAAAAGACCAGCCAGCCGAAGGAGAAAGAAGCTGATGATGCTCGAGCTCAGGAAGAGCTCAGATTAAGAGAGGAAGCAAGGTTGCTCCAGGAGGCTAAGGAAGCCAGGTTGCTCTAAGAGGCTGAGGAAGCCAGGTTGCAACAGGAAGCTGAAATGGCAAGGAAGCAGAAAGAGGCTGAGGAAGCCCAGCAGCAAAAACAGGCTGAAGATGAAAGGCAATAGAAAGGGAATGAAGATCAGCTGCAAGCTGAACAAGCTGAGGTAGAACAGAAAGCATAAGAGCAAAAAGCAGGTGAAGATGCCCAAGCAAGTGGGTCCAGTGTCCAAGACATGGAAATAGACACACCTCAAGCAGGTGGCTCTGGTACCCAAAATGTGGGAGCAGATCCAGCTCAGGGAGTCCGGACCCCACCAGCTGAAGAAGAAATAGACATTATGGACCGCCCAATTTTCCCATACACTCCATTGGGAAAACATACGGTGTCCAGGTGGAATGAATTTGTCTATGACAAGAAAAGGAAAGCAATGGTCCTCAAATCGGAAGAAAGGATCAAAAGTCCCTTCCAGGAGGACATCATTACCCACCGGGAGGTCACTGTAATGTGGAATACAAATAAAGATCCCTTTGCTATGGCATCCGCAGTTGTAGAAACAACAAAAGCATCACTGGAAAATGTAGGTGTTATAGTCAGAGAAAATGAATTGACAAAAAAGAGAGCTCGTACGCTACAACAGACTGTGGCTAATGAGCAAGCCTACAGAGATCTTGTGGTGAATAAGTATAATTGCCTGTACACCAAGCATAAAGAGCTGTCAGACAAATATAACCGGTTAGAGGAAGAGAAGGAGCAGCTATCAGTCCTGATGATGATTGAAGAAGCAGAAAAGAATGATGCAGTAGTCAGAGCGTCCCAGCTTGAAATAGACAAGCTGGCATTAGCTGAGCAATTGGAGCAAGCTGAGAACAGAACGATGGACATGTCTCCCTTCCATGAGGTGTCCTGCAGCATCCTGAAGCAAATACATGACACTCAGGAGCTAATCACTAATGAGGTTTGCAAGCTCAAGGCCATGGTGGGTAGGTTAAAAGAAATTAATGCGGAGGTCCATAGGCTCAAAGCCAAGCATACCCGTGTCAAGGCAAATATCCCGAGCCAGATAGAATGGCAAGAAGGAAAGGGAGGTTTCCCCACACATCTCCCATTCAAATCTATGGAGGGTTTTAATGAAGATTTGGCCCTTTTGGACTTCTGCAGAACTGTGGCAGTAAGCTAATGGCCAGTGTGCAAGGGACGAGGAATAAGATCAACAGTCTATATCAAAGGATCCAAGAAGTGCATGACAGGTGCAAATTGAATTTCCCGCAATCCCTCGATGACTTCCCGGGTGAAGAACAACGCTTGGGTGAACTAAAGGAAGAACTGAGCATCCAAACCGAATATGTGAGGAAAATCGATGTCCTAGCAGTTGACGACCTCCAACATTATATTGGTATGTCGTCAGTCCACATCCATTTGCTTAAAGAAGTACATCAAGCTACAGTGACGGAAGTTCAAGGCATCGGAGCAGAGCTTAGAAAAAATGTGACTTCACAGAAAATCCTGCTCCCTGCTTCCGCAAACATAGTCATAAGGGACACTGGCATGTGGTATAGCTACATAGCAGAAGAGGAGAAGAAGGCAGAAGTAGCAGCTGTGATAGCAGATCTAGACTCTTCCCTCCCAGCAGTAGCAAAAACTCTTGCTGGATTGATTTCTTCTTCCCAGGCAGCAGCAGTAGCAACAGTGAGTTCGAGTGCCTCTCCTAAGGAAACATCAGCAGCATCAGTTGATTTGGGCGATCCTCTTCCAGCTGAAGCACACGCACAAGAATGACAGCGCTGATATTAAAGCATTATTTCTGCTGTTTTATATTTTGGGCCTACATATGTATGATACGTAGAGCTATGGGACAGCTGTCCCTATTTTCTTTTAAAATAATTTCTATAAAGAGAAAGAAGTCACAATTTTGTCTATTATAGAAGAAATTCCTGTAGGTGACAAGTGGAAGAGGCCAGGTGGCAGCCCAAAGGGCAAATTTTGTAACTATAAATAGAAGTTAGGAATGAATAGAAAGGACTTTTGGCAGGGAATGAATTTTTGAGACCTGTACGAGCTATCTTGTATTGGTTCTATGAAAACAGAATTTTCTAATAAAAGCCTGGAGATGGACGTTTTGCATGGGAACAAAAGATGGATGTGTATTGGACTATTCTGGTGACTTCCATACTGTAATGTGAGATCTTTCTTGTTATCTGAACTATTTCTTTGCAACAAATGATTTTGCTCCTTTCTGTGTAAACGATTTCTCCGTTTCATGAGCAGTGAATGTGTTTTATATTAAATCAGCAGCTATCTTCTGATATCTTTATCTTTGTTGTAGCTTTCTCTTTCTGATTTAATGGCTATCCATTCTTTCTTTAAGATAACTCCTATAGCTCATTGTTCATGCCTTTAAATTTTCTCCTTGCAGGGACAATTAGATTTATTTCATGTGTTGTTAGCTTTAGATCTATTCTTTCAGTTTGCATCTAGATTAAATAATTTTGCTTCTCTGTTTCATGAGCAATAAATGTGTTTTATGTTAAATTAGAAGCTATCTTCTGAAATCTTTTATCTAGCTGTAGCTTTCTCTTTAAGAATTAATGGTTGCCTATTCATTCTTTAAAGATAACTCTTACAACCCATTGCTCATCCTTTAAATGTGCTCCTTGCAAGGATAGGTAGATTTACTTCATTTTTAGACTTAGATCTGTTTTAGTTTTGCATTTAGA
This sequence comes from Larix kaempferi, assembly GCA_027924585.1. Classification (NCBI taxonomy): domain Eukaryota; kingdom Viridiplantae; phylum Streptophyta; class Pinopsida; order Pinales; family Pinaceae; genus Larix; species Larix kaempferi. Next base: position 5,088,554 of record BSBM01000459.1, on the reverse strand, counting down.
TCAAATATAAATTAGGCACTTGCATCTCATTAAAAAAAACATAAAATCCAAAAGAAAGGTGGATTGGGCCATAACCGGTATAATTGGAATTAAACTCCAAACCCACGGTTGCCGGAACCGCTAACCGGATGGATTCCCTATACCAAACGGTAGATAATCTAATTGGGATCATCTATCGGGGAGAATCTCTTTCTGATTGATGCTACGATATCCGAGGCATCAACAACAGGGAAAAGATTTGTCTTAACTTGTACGAGCTATCTTGCACTTGCTCCAAGAAAATGAAATTTTCCTAATAAGAGCCTGGAGAGGATGTCTTTTGCATGGAAATGGATGTTGGATGCATGCTGGATTATTCTTTTGTCTTTCATATTCTACAGTGGGATCTTTTTTTTGTTGCCTTGAATTATTTCTATGTATTGAATGATCTTGTTGTTTCCTGTGCAAATGATTTTTTCTCCTACATGAGTAATGGAATGCATTATATGTGAATTGGAAGCTATCTTTTAATATCTTTTTCCTTCTTGCTGTAGATATATCTTTATTATTTAATAGTTGTCTATTGATCTTCAGATACTTCTTCCAGCACATTACTCATACTTATAATTTTCCTCCTTGCAGGGACAGTTTAGTTTTATTTCAGTTTTAGACACAAATTTGTTTCAAGTTCTGCATTTAGATTAAGTTAGCTTAGGCACTTGCATATCATTTTAAACCATCAAATAAAAAAGAATGGTGCATCGGGCCATAACTAGTGTAATTGAAGCAAATCTACAAATCTAACGGTTGCCGGAACTGCTAACCGGATGGAATCCCCATACCAAACGGTGGACAATCTAATTGGGATAGTCTACCGGGGAGAATCCCTTTTTGCTTGATGCTACGATCTTCGGGGCATCAACATCTTCATTTTGGAATTACAGGATCATGGATAGTCCTTCCTTTCGAAATTATGGGACTCTAGTCCATCAAATCTAGTGATCCTTCCTTTTGGAATTATGGGATCATGGACAGTCCTTCCTTTTGGGAATTACGGGGCTCCAGTCCATCAACATTGGTGGTGCTAAGACAATCCTTCCTTTCAAAATTACGGGACCTAGTCTTTACGGAGCTACCACACTTGGACGATCCTTCCTTTCGGAATTACGGGATCTTTTTCCACTACTCATATCTTAGACAATCCTTCCTTTCGGAATTACGGGATCTTTTTCCACTACTCATATCTTAGACAATCCTTCCTTTAGGAATTACAAGATTCTAGTCTAAGGATCAATATTTAAGACTATCCTTAATTTCAAAATTATGGGATCACTGTCTAGGGATGATCAATCCCATCACAATCCAAGGATCAGCATTTAAGACTATCCTTCCTTTTGGAATTACGAGATGACTGTCTAAGGATGATCAATCTTGATCCAATTTAAGACACCTCTCATGTCTATCGATGCAGTCTAGATCTACTTACAGGATGATCAATCCTGATCCATTTAAGCCACCTCTCATGTCTATGGACGATGCAGTCCTGTCACTTACATTTTGAGCTAACTGTTTAGGGACGATGCAATCCTATCACGTACATTTTGACCTAACTATTCAGGGACGATGCAGTCCTATCATGTACATTTTGAACAAACTTTTCAGGGACGATGCAGTCCTATCATGTACATTTTGAACAAACCGTTCAGGGACAATGCAGTCCTATCACGTACATTTTGAACCAACTGTTCAGGGATGATGCAGTCCTATCACGCCCACTAGGGACCACTTTTTCAGAGACATATGTCTACGGATCTCTTTTAGGACATGTGTCTAGGGATGATACAATCCCTCTCATCCATTAGGGACCATTTCTCGGAGACATATGTCTATGTATCAATTCAGGGACCGAAGTCTAGGGATGATACAATCCCTCCTCATCCATTAGGCCAAGTCTTAGGACCACTTATCAACCTTATCATTGATATCATCAACCTCATCGTCAGGACAGGTAACCTCATCATCGAAACAGGTAACCTCATCGTTGATACATGTATCCTCATCATCGACCTTACCATCGATGCAGGAAATCTTATCATCAGCAATCATATCACTTCCCCTTTCGAGGAGGGTCCTTCTGAACTACACCAAGCTTGTCTCAGAAATAGTCAAACTTTATTTGAGATAGAGGTTTGGTCAATATATCAGCAACTTGTTCATCAATGCTCACATACTCGAGCTTCATAGCTCCTTTCTTCACCATATCCCATATATAGAAATATCAGATCTTTATGTGCTTTGACTTATCATGGAACACTAGATTATCAGTTATCTTGATGCAACTCTGGTTTGTCACACAAGATCACAGTAGGGTCCATCTCCAAGTCAAACAATCCTGATAACAATTTCCAAAGCCATAACGCTTCATAACTAGCAGACCAAGCAGCAATATATTCCACTTCAGCTGTGCTGAGAGCGACACTAGACTGCTTCCTGCTAAACCACGAGATCATCGTAGATTCCGGACAATAACATCCTCTCGATGTGCTTTTCCTGTCTGATACACTTCCTTCCCAATCAACATCTGTGTAGCCATACAATCTGAAGTCATGATCTCCAAGATAACATAGACCAAAGTCTATAGCACCCTTTTGTGAAGAACCTGCAACAATTAATTAATGAAAATACACCAGATAAAAGAAATAACAGAACTCAGAATCACTTTTATATTGATCGCAGGCCACTTCAAGGGGGTAACCTCCTTTGAGCAAGCTCAATACAAATAAATTCATAGTACGTTCATTGGCCTCAACCAAACTTATATACTAAGTCTAGGTGCCAATACCATGGTTCAATACCATGTGTCAATACAAACCATGGGCCAATACAAAATATGGATCAATAATTACTATGGGACGACTTAGAAAGCATATACATCCAACAACAATAATACAAACTATGGATCAACAAATACTACGGGATGACTTACAAAGCATATGTTTCCAACAACAATATACTAACAAAGTAAATAGAAGGGTTGACATGGGTTCCTAACATCCCCTCTCCCTTAGAAAAAGCTTTGTCCTCAAAGCTTTAGATGTGGAAATTGATGCAGAATCTGAAGGAGTGGTTCCCCTGTAGCATCCTCGGGTTTCATTCCGGACCACTAATGCCTTTTGAGTTTTAGGGAGGATTGCTTGGAAGGCTATAGACGAAGAAGGAAAATATCAGCTGCATGAAAAGTGCACTCATAATAGTGTTGATCGGCTTGTTTCAGTCAAATTCTTGCCATGTGAATATTGTCCTGCAGAATGAGAAGAATCTGATCGCAGTTTCGAAGAACCAAGTCAATTGCCTGAACTGGGGAGCTGCTGAGTGTGTATGCAAGAGGAATTAGTGGTGCCTATCCATAAACTGCTTCATATGGTGTCCTTTTAGATGTGGTATTGTACCACTGGAGTGCTTCTAGGAAATCCATAGAAATAGCTGTCCACATCTGTGTAGGGATGGGAAAGGGTTTGAGCAGTCCCGAAAGGAGTGTTGTTTCACCCTTGTTGACCATCTGTTGAATTGTCATTTTATGTCCCTGCCAAAAGAGGTTACATTGTTCCCGGTCATACATTTTGAGGAACCTAGAGTGCCTTGATGATGAAGAAGCATGGAGTTCATAGAAGAGATAGCCCTGTTGAACAAATTGCAACCAATTTCGAACAAGCAGAGAAAGAACTGTAAGAGAAACTAGGTCATCAAATGTGCAAGAAGGAGCATCTGCCACAATATTTTCCTTACCCTTCTTGTAAGTGATCGCATAGGCATAACCCATGAGTTAGATAACCCATTTCAGGTGTGCTGGGAAGGAGACCCATTGTTCTAGGAAATTTTCCAGATTCTGGAGATCAGTCTTGATGCAGAAATAATTCCCTAATAGGTATGGTTGCCACTTCTGTACTGCATGCAAACTAGCCATCATTTCTTGTTGAGATGTAGATGCGGCTAAATTCATACCAGAAAGGTCTCTTGAAGGCGACAATCCCACTGGTTCACCAAGGACACCTGCATATCTATGCAAGGAAGTAGGGGAGACCATTGATGGGTGCATCTGAATGGAATCGAGTTGAGCGATGACACCATGTGAATTCTTCTTAAGGATCTTTTCCCGACAATGTGAACTGATGATGCAGATAGACCCTTGCTGTAAGCTCTTAAATTTGTGTTGTTTCCCATTGACTGAAAACTGCATCCAAAGTTCAACAAAATCCCATAAGATGGGGCCAAGTGTGCGTAACCAATGAATGCCCAAAACCACATCACATCCACCTAGGGACAAGGAAAACATGTCAGAGTGCAAGTTATAATCTTCCAGAGAGATATGCACATTGTGACACATCCCTTTGCAACGTAAGCTGCCCCCATTGGAAACCATGACTTCAAAGTTGGAGCAAGGATGGACAAAACAATCAGCATGTTTGGTGATCTGAGGGTCAATGAAGTTATGAGTGCTACCAGAATCAATGAGTATTGTAAGAGGAAGCTTCTTGAAGTAACCCTTGACCCACATTGCTTGGGGGGTGGTGATGCCGGATAAAACATGGAGAGATATCTATGGTTGTTCATCCTGAGATGAGGGGTCAATAGGCGGCTCCTAAATGTCGACCTGATCATCCATTGTATTTGGAGTTTCTTAACCAATTGTAGAGGTAGGTGGAGAATCCATATCCAAGAGATAGAGATTTTGTTGAACACATCTATGTCCTCGAGTGAATTTCTCATCACAATTATAACAAAGCCCTTTTTATCTGCATGCATGCATCTCTGTTTCATAGAAATGCTTGATAGGAGTTGGTCGAGGAGCTGGCGGGATGGGAGGTTGCTGAGAACCAATATTGTAGAAGGGAACAAAAGTGGGTTTGGAGTGCTGTTGGGATGCAACCTTGTCTTCTTCCAACTTAGCCAACCCTAGGACTTCCATCATTGTGTTGTGACAGAACATTTTAACCTCTGACCAGATTTCATCCTTAAGACCACTGATAAAACAACTCCTGTAGAATTCTTAGACAATCCTTCTGTGTGATTGACTAGTTTCTCAAATGTTATTTGATACTCTCTCATAGTGCCACTTTGATGAAGTTTAGTGAGTGCTCCGGTGAAGTCATCAAAAGCACTAGGACCAAATTGTTGCAAAAGGAGTTGGCAAAAATTTGTCCATTTTGGCTCCTCATGAGCCTTGATGTACCAACGGTACCATTGAAGGGCTTCCTGTTCCAAATGAAAGGATGCAAGTGTAAATTTTTGGACATCAAAAGTATTATTTAGACAGAAATATTGTTCTGCACGATAGATCCATCCAATTGGATCAATACCATTAAAGCAAGGAAATTCAAGCTTCGGACCATGAAAATTGCTGGAAAAAGAGAACCCATTGGCTGCCAAAGATTCGTGCTGTCGGTTATTGTTCATGGTTGAATGGTGAAGATGGAGGCTGAGAATTTTTTCATCCAGATATTGGAGATTGGTTTGGATGGCTGCAAGTGCTTCCTCCATGGTTGTTGCTGCTGCGCGGGTGACAACCATAACTAGGAGATTTATTTTATATATATATATATATATATATATATTGGGAATGGATAGAAAAACATAAACAAAAGATTATTTAGTAAAGGGAAATTTGGATTTAGGAAAAACTCGGAGGGGTAATTAGGGTTTGACTAGGTTTTGGACACTTTCTGATGGATAGGGAAGCAAAAAATGGGGATTTTAGAAGCGGGGTGAAAGAATGATAAAATTTGGCTGAGAGGGACAAAGAAGCAGAATGAGGAAAGAAACTTTGTGGTAAAATTTGAAGGCAATTGGGTGAAATCCGAAGAAGTTATGGCAAACCCTAAAAATAGACAAATATGGGATTTCAGGCTTTGGGAAGTGGAATTTGGGATAGGGTCCTCAGGAATGAAATATGCAGAATGGGATTACCGGGGTGTCAGAAAAGTTTCAAGGGAAACAGAGTGAAAACAAGGGAGATATGGCCAAAAAATAGAATTTTATACATTTTTTTTTCAAGAATGGATCTGCAACGGTGTGGAAGGGTTCTATAACAGATAGATCTGCAATGGCATGGAAGGGATCTGAAACAAATAGATCTGTAACGATGCGAAACTGATCGAAAACAGAGGGATCTGAAACGACGCTAACTGGATCGAAAATGGCTAGATCTGAAACGGCTGGATTTGAAACGGCGCGACAGTGATCAGCGACAGTTCAGTTGAAAATAGATTTGGACCCTAGGTATGTGCGGCTTCCTAATAATTCAAGGGTTTTACTCGGCCACCAATGTTTTCCGACGACTTGCGTATTGGGGTAGTACCCCTCACTCCATAGCTCAGGTAAAACTGATAACCTCTTTGCCACAAATGCCAGCTCTTGGTTTACCTCATGGGTGGGAACTAGTCAATCAGGTAGGGGTCGTTTCCCTCTTCGCTGGCAAGTCCTCTCAATGGTCCAGCTACTTTGGGGTTCCTATGGTACTCCTCACAGTGATTTTTAGGCCTTATGCCCAAGTAATTCCCACAGTTAAGTGGATAGGGATTATCCCTAGATCCGAAGCTGCAACAGATGAGAAAACAAAATTTTGGTAGAAATTTCACCCAGCGAGCCCAAGAAAGTGCTCTGATACAAGATGTGAAGAACCTGCAACAATTAAGTAATGAAAATACACCAGATAGAAGAAATAACAGAACTCATAATCACTTTTATATTGATCGCAGGCCACTTCGAGGGGGCAACCTCCTTTGAGCAAGCTCAATACAAATAACTTCACAATGCCTTCATTGGCCTCAACCAAACTTATATACTAAGTCTAGGCGCCAATACCATGGGTCAATACCATGTGTCAATACAAACCATGGGCCAATACAAAATATGGACCAACAATTACTATGGGATGACTTACAAAGCATATGTGTCCAACAACAATAATACAAACTATGGATCAACAAATACTATGGGACGACTTACAAAGCATATGCATCCAACAATAATATACTAACAAATTAAATAGAAGGGTTGACATGGGTTTCTAACACCTTTACGTACCTCGTCACATGCTTTGCCGCTATCAGGTGAACAAGCCTAGGTTCCACTAGATACCGACTCAAGGTGTTCATAACAAAGCATATATCTGGCCTGGTATTTGTTAGATACATCAATGACCCAATAATTTGTCTGTATAGAGTTACATCCACTAACTCTGATGAGTCATCATCTAACAACTTCAAGTTGGAGTCCATTAGAGTGGCCATGGTTGTACATTCCAACATATCAGATCTTTTCAAGATTTCCACATCATACTTTCGCTGGTTGAGAAAGATTCCTTCTGAGCCTTGCCATACTTCTAGACCTAGGAAGTAATGCACCAATCCGAGATCTTTCATCTCAAATTCTGTAGCTAGCTTCTTCTTGCTTTCCATGATCTGTTTCCCATTCCCTATCAGAAAGAGATCATCTACATACACTAATAGTATGACAGATTCATCATCCATAACCTTAAGGTAAAGGTTAGGATAAACTTTACTTTTGGTAAAGCCCAAGCTTTTCAAGAAGCTATCAATTCTCCCTTTATGACTGAACATCATTCACACTCAGCATTGAGTGATCTTTTGCATATCTATGTGTGCCATCTCTCGTCAGATGGGTCTACTTATTTGAGCCTCAAGATCATTCGAACTCTGTGGTGAGTTCCTTCTTGCATCCATCTAAGAGAAGAATGTCATTTTTATATAGAGACCATCTTCAACCTTGTAGAAAAGGTTGAAATCCGCATCACCCATGGTGATCATTAAGCTCATCAAATGACTATCAATCCTGGGTACCCATACATAGATTTCTTTAATTACACCATTAAGAGAATGGTCTTATCTGTCCACTTGGAGCAAACATCTCGTCATGATCCTCTTCCTCTTTCTTAAGAGAATCTTCTAGCCACAAGCCTTCTATCTTACGTTTGATTTGTAAGTCTTCTTGTTGAACATCGATCACTTGTTTGGTGTTCATCAGCCTTCTTTTGTAGATCATATCACATGATCTTCCTACAAATCAAAGTTAATCACATGATTAGTAATACTTCATAATCATCAAATTATGCATACTGATATGATTCACATAGTCATGCAACTATCTTGACCAATACTTTGGCACAACACTTTTCCATATCCTATATGCATACAGTGGTTATCTAGATGCCTTCCATCTCTACCAGAACATACTATCAAGAGCATGCACAACTCTTAGTATGTCAGCAAAGAGGTTTCATTCTAGACAAGCAACAATGGAATGTTTGTCCAACTTACCCATCATATGCATATAACTATTATGAGCAATATCATTAACTATTGAGAGATTCAAATAACAACTCAAATACTTATCTTTTATGTTTGTGTGGTTTCCTCTTGCTTGATCTCTATATGTCTTTGAACTTCTATTCATTCTGTACCACTATGCATGCTTAAGTGTGCACACTAGTGTCATCCTCATGATCTCATACATAATCATTCATTAGTATAATCCCAATACTATAAAAATATTATGATTCTAAATAATCTTAAGTATGTATGGTCATGATCATTTCATACATAGGTATACTTACCTAAGATCCTGTCACAAAATAGGATTCTAACTTGATATAGGAAAACATACTTGGATTATTATACCCAAACAATATCTTCCTTGTTTTCTTCAATGATTTAGAGACCTTGTGCTAGAACCTAGATATCTCATAAGTTAAGCATAGTAGAACAAAGTCATACATACCTCGTAAGTAGAGCTTCTATGTGATCAAATATTATGGATGAGTCTTTTTCTTCATGTCATCATGGTCATAGAACTTGATTTGTCTTTCTTGATGTACCTATATCTTATTAGAAGACAACATTATCCTCATACAACACCACAGGTGCATTAGTACAATCATAAGTGTCATAAACCTAATCAATGAATGTCTTCTATCACTCATATGCATTCATTATCAAACAATCATAATTGTACTAACCTTAATAACATGAAGACAAACATATTATGAACTTAATCAAGAATCAGATTTCAAAACATACCTGTGTCTTCTCAGGTCATACCTGTTGAGTAGTCTTCTCTATAAGGGTAAAACCCTAACCATCCAAGGTAGATAACTTGTAAACATCTTATGTATGTTCATGGTGCTAAGATGATAGGATATCAGTTCCATTTAAACCTTCTTCATCGATTCCCTATGAGTCTCCCAACTTTGCTAGGGTTTCTTCTTACTTGAAAACCCTAATTTTCAATCTCCTTCCTCCCACAACATTGTGATGGAGGATTAATATATATGATGAATGGATTACAAATCCATTATCAAATATTCCAATGTTGTATCATGTATCTCCAACATTGTATCAAGTCCTTCCATACCTAAACTCTGAAAACCCTAAGTGAGAGCTTCTTTCTCCTCTTCTTAGGTTTCCTCCGTTGAGCCAATTCATATGTGCCATATTGTTTATGGTGTATCTCTGCAATTTCGGATCTCCAGGGTCTAAAACTTTTTCCAGTTGTATCCTGACCTGTCATATTTCCAACCCCATAGGTCTGAGCTTTAATGGATTCTCTAAGAGAGAGTTATTCCAAGTGTCACAACATGACCTGTTTATGGGATGAAAAAACATAGCGAACTTGTACGGAGTTCCACATGTCACTGTTTCAACTTTGGCCTCTCAAAAGTGGACCTCTAAAACTACAGTTCGTTCCCTACTTGTCACTTTGTATGAAATTTAATTTGGAGCTTCCTAGCCCGAGATATGATGTTTTTTCCTAGGTCACCTGTTTATGATTGAGATCTCGAAGAGGTAGAAACCCTAACTTGTACTCATCATATCTCACAAAGTACAACGAATATGAGTCTGTCCTTCAGAAACAAGGTACAGGGGGATTTTATCTACGACTTGTAGAAGTTTTATATCTTGAACCTTTGCCAAAATGTATTTATAGCGAATGTGCCATGATGACTGTTTTTTGCTATATAAAACCCTAACTTTCAAATTGTTGCAAGTGAGACAAGTGTCGTAAGTGCGATGCATTGCCTTCCTTCAGGCTAGCTCTGATACCATGTTAATATTTAATATGCTAAGATAGAAAATATCAGATCTACATTCCATTTCACAACAATAGCATATACAGGATCACTGATAGAACAACAAGCACAACATAAACACAAGAGATAGAGATTTATCCTGGAAAACCCCCATGGGGTAGAAAATCCAGCAAAGCTTCCTCAATATAGATGACCAAAAAACACAAATATGTAATCCCCAAACATGAGATCCTTCTCCTCCATAGCGTATCTCTCTCTCTCTCCTATGCGCCAATCACAAGTGAGTGAATGTGTGTTAATTGAGGAACACACCTCCTCTATTTATACACAACTCCAACTTGACTTTTACACTAACTAGGTTGGCCCCAACTTAACCACTTAACATAATGTTTACTGGGCCAACCCCACTAGGGTGGTCTAATAACCCTTTAACCCACATGACTCATACAGGGCTGACCTCACTAGGGAAGTCTAATAACCCAAGTTACCACATTCTCCACGGAGGAATAAAACATCTATGGATATACAATAGGGTCTCCACGGAGGAATGCAACATCTCCAAAATAATAGAGTACAAATATAATATTCTTAGAAGTTACAATATCTCAACAATATCTATATATGCATCATTATCACAATAAAATTGCAAGACACTGTCACATTATCCGTGCAATTTAAATAAACTGTAAATACTCATCAGTCCACATTTCATGCAGCCTTGTCCTTCCAACAGAGCACTCTGGTATCCCTTTAACATGTCTACCTTCTTCATGCAATCCTTCTCATGCATTCATAGAAGCTCATGAAATGGTCTCAGGATTAACAATAGTTCACCATTTCATCGATTATCTAATTGCATTGAAACATATTATATCACAACCATGCATTCACACAATGCATCTCAACATGTGCACCCATACATATGCATGTACATTCACACCATTTACAGAATATTTTAATGCACATCTCTCCAATGGAACCTTGCATTACTTCATGAATACTATGCATTCAAACATACTATGGCCTAACCATGATTACCACACACAACATTCACCACCAAGGAAGGTCCATAAGTCCTCACTTGCTTTCGTTGTTAAACTCACAACCAATATACACAAATGGAATGATATAATCCCATATGAATTCATTAATATTTCTAAGCAATTATAGGGTGTAAGGATTCCTAGCTTCACTTACCCACACCTCACCATACTTGTTATGTTGACATTCACACTCAGGCGCTCAACACCACATGCAAAACAAATCAACATAGTTGAAGGGATCTTACAAAATCCTCTTTCAACATTCATGCAATTAAGCACAAATAACCATTACCTGCATGGCTGCCATTAACATCACTTGATGTTACCTGATCAGTTGACCTCTTACAAAGGATTTCACCATCCCACCACCAACCTATTGAACATTGATTTGTTGCCCCAACCTTTCTTCATAAGTTTGTTGGTCATATGCAACAACATAATCCACATCTTTAGCCATGCTTCGGTTATATTTGGTTTTGATGAGGCCTCAGATGTGCAGGGTATGCAAAGTGTTGGAATTAAGTTCCTAATCTCTCAACAGAGGGTGAAAACCCAGACTGAAAGGCTTCAAAAGGCCTACGCAATAACTGTTCTATCCCCAGCCTGTTTGGTGTAGTAATCTCCCACGGATATTCGGCCTCCACTAGCACTCTAAGAGTTGATAGGTTTTGATTCAAAGGATAAGTTTTCAAATGAAGAAAACCTAAGTGTAAAAGTCTACAAACACTAGTCTACTTAAAGGAATCTAAGCTAAGTTAGATCTATTCTAAGAAGGTGTGTTGGAAAAGGTGCAGATCAGCTTGATTTGTAAATAAACAGGTCACTTATCAATTACACAAAAATGTATAACAGGTTCAGTGATTTATTCAACTCAAGTTATAATTAATTAATGAAAATCAACTAATGGCAATTCGAGTTTGTTAAACATTCAAGACTTGATCTGTAGCTTGATATGTTAATTGAAAAATTAACACAATTTGTAACTTACTGAAAGAATCATTTTCAGAAATCGATATAAGATTTTAATAGAAGAAACTCTTAAAACCTTAAAGAACACATGAATAATGAGTAATGATAAACTAGAGCTATAGATTGATATGTTTAATAAATTGAAAAGATTGAAACAACGTCAGATAAACAACTTGGAGAAATCTCATTCATCAAATAAACTCGACAAAAGAAAAAAGTGGATCTGAAAAATAACTTTACTGTATTCAATAACCAGTTTGCAAGAAACTACAAGCTTGTATCAAAACAAAGCATCTCCAGCCTCTCCTGCATATTTTTGTCTCCAAGTTCCATCATCCCTTTGTCTATGAGGAATCATCTCTTTAAATAAGAGTTTACAAAACAATAATACAAACAGTAAATTCCCACAAACCGGGATTACAAAATAAAAAATAAACTATATAACACCTTTCAAGGCGATTTTCCTCCAACAAAATTATCCAAATGAGAGTTATCTTCTCATTTAAGGAAGAATCCCCTTACAAACTGTAGAATTCATCGATGAATCACTTGTTGTATATAATAGGCAACAAAAGATCTGAAAAATCTTCTTTAAGAACTTCTGAATGATTGACACTGTCTTCAAAAATAGAGAAATCATCCAGCGGGTCTTTCTTAACGGAGGCTGATGGAGTGACAGGAACCTCATTGAGTATAAAATCATGGATAATGGTATCATCTCGATCAACTGACTCTTCGGGAATTTCATTTTTCTTTTTCTGAAGGAGCTACATGTAGACGGATGGAGCTTCAGAATTATCATCTTCGTTGCTACTGCTCGTATCAGGAACATCTACATCAAAAGGTGGTGACATAGGTTCTTGATACAACACTAACTGAAGTTCCTCATCTATACAGAATTTGTCCAAAGATTTGTGGTCTGTCTGCATATTGATCATACAAGTTTATTAAAAAGAAACCCCTGGAAATCAATACAGAATAGTTGCACAGAATCTAAAAGCTAAATTGATTGCCTCATATCTGTTCCCATATTTAAAAGGAAATGATAAAAACTGTAATGATTGAGCATAATGAACTGTTATGATTAAAATCTTATGAACCGGGAATTGCAATCATTTAAGCTGTAACGAAGCAAGTCGCAGCATGTATTAACTAGATTTGGATTAGGATGAAGTACAAATTCAGTTAAGTGATGCATGACTAGAAGTCACTGTTAAATTTTGAGTATTAAATCACAATACTATAGGATCTTTGATGAGAGAATAACATCTACAGTATATCAATGCATGACAATCATAATATGACAAGCATCACAAGAAACAAAAGCATAGAGACAAGAGACATAGAGTTTCCGTGGGGAAAACCCTAAGGTGAAAAACCCCACAACTTCCTCAGAGATAGAGAGAGCAATGGCTCAACCAAAATACAACCAAATAACACCGAGATAGTCTCCTAGCAGATGATCCTCCTCCTCCTCACTAGTGCGCCACCTTTCAGAGAGAGAGTGAGTTACTTTTTCGAGTGAGTAAAATAGAGATCTCCTATCTCTATTTATACTCACCTTTTTTCCCAGTGACCTACTGGGGCCGACTTGTCTACTTAGGTACATCCACATTATATTATATATTAATTAGGGCCAACCCCATATGGTGGTATAATAACCCATCGGAAAGTACACACACTTGCGACACTTGTCAATCCACATGACGACACTTCCTTATAGAGGAATAACATATCTCTTATAAGGGTACAATAAATATATATATAATATATAGATGAAATACATTCCGAAGTTACATATACATCAACACTCCCTCTTAACTAGGAAGGTATTTCTCGACACAGATCTGCTAGACAAGTCTTCTTCTCTGGATCATCGTCATCGATGCATCGTCATCATCATCATCACTGCTGCTACTATCTCAACCAATATCTGACTCTACTCGTCATAGGAAGTTCTACAGAGCCAGTCCTTTTTCATACTGGATGTAGGCCCACCACCTGTAGGTCTTCATCATCACTGGCCATACTGTGGAATCCTCAAGACTTATTACATGCATCACAAAACCTCGAAAGAGCATCCCAGGCTATTACGAGCACACAACTCTACCTATAGGATCTCCCAAGGCACCGTATTACATGTGACCTCACCACAAAACCTCGCAAGAGCATCCCAGGCTATTACGAGCACACAGCTCTACCTATAGGATCTCCCAGGGCAACGAATTACATGTGGTCATGGAAAAACCTCGCAAGAGCATCCCAGGACTGATTACGGGCACACAACCCAACCTATCGGATCTCCCAAGGAAACGAATTACATGCCATAGGACAAAACCTCGAAAGAGCATCTGCCAGATATCCCAGGGAACCGAATTACATGCCATAGGAAAAACCTCGAAAGACTATTTGCAGATCTCCCAGGGCACCGAATTACATGTCCTCCCAGAGTAAAACCTCGAAAGAGCATTTTCCAGATGTCCCAGGGCACCGAATTACATGCCATAGGAAAAACCTCGAAAGACCATTTGCAAATCTCCCAGGGCACCGGATTACATGCTCATCTGCACAACCTGATCCACGGCCACAGAGTATCAACCTGATACTCACCATACATCATCCTGATGTATCCATGATCATCCTGATCATCATCACTGCAACGTCCTACTGCATGTCATCTGGAGCAACATCCTGAAGCTCGTCATCTATGATCATCCTGATCATCACTGCAATATCCTGCTGCATGTCATCTGGAGCAACATCCTAAAGCTTGTCATCTATGATCATCCTAATCATCACTGCAACATCCTACTGCATGTCATCTGGAGCAACATCCTGAAGCTCGTCATCTATGATCATCACTGCATCTACCTGATGCATACCAAGTATCTACCTGATACATATCATCATACATGATCCTCCTGATCATCAATGTATCCACCTGATACAAATACAAATACATGATACATATCACCATACATGATCCACCTGATCATACAATGTATCCACCTGATACATATACAGATACATGGTCAAAGCATCCAACATGATGCATATACAAAAACACATACACATGATCCAACTGATCATATCAGCATCCACATGATGCGTACATAAAAATGATCCAACTGATCATATCCAGCATCCAACATGATGCGTACATACATACATAAAAATGATCCAACTGATCATATCCAAGCAGAAACCAGAGCATCATCCTGATGCTCATCATCCTGTGCTTACATCCACAGCCATGTGAAGGATCCTCCTTCCAACATGCTTGGAATGGCTTCAGCAAATGTGTCCATCACTTCTTCCTCGAAGTGTCCTCGATCTGAAGAACGCCAAGCCTCTCTCTGAAGTACTCGAACTTCACCCTGGCTAGTGGCTTTGTCTGCACATTTGCAATCTGCTCGTCCGTCGCAACATACAGGAGCTTCACAACTCCTCTCTGCACCATATCCATGATATAGTGATATTTGATCTCTATGTGTTTCGACCTGTCATGAAACATTGGGTTCTCGGACAGCTTCACACAACTCTGGTTATCACAAAAGATACTAGTAGCCTCCAACGGGAGATCAAATAACTCAGACAGTAGCTTCCGTAGCCATACTGCCTCACAACTAGCTGAACAGGATGCAACATACTCTTCCTCAGCTGTACTCAGTGCTACGCAGGACTGCTTCCTGCTAAACCAAGAGATCACACCTGATCCCATATTGAAGCAACACCCAGATGTGTTCTTCCTATCTGCAGCACTGCCAGCCCAATCTGAATCAACATAACCCTGCAGGTTAAACTTTTGATTCACCTCATACCTGAGCCCATAATCCACTGTACCCTTCACGTACCTCAGAACATGCTTTACAACAACTAGGTGAACACTCCTCGGATCCGTCAGGAACTGGATCAATGTGTTCACAGCTAAGCAAATGTTTGGTCTCGTGTTCGTCAGGTACATCAAGGACCTAATCATCTGACGATACATAGAGACATCAACAGGCTCAGATGAAGCATCACATAGAAGCTTCAGATTCGATGCCATCGGTGTGGCCATGGTCTTGCAATCCATCATCCCGAATCTCTTCAGGATATCTACTGTGTACTTCCCTTGACCAAGGAAGATCCCACCTACATTCTGCCACACCTCCATACCTAGGAAATAGTGCATCATTCCCAAATATTTCATATCAAATTCAGCTGCAAGCTTCCTCTTAGTATCTGCAATCAGTCTGTCATCTCCTGTCACAAATAGGTCATCCACATACAGGAGTAGAATCACTGGATTCCCTTCCTCAACCTTGTAGTAAAGGTTGGAATCTGCTTTACTCTTGGTAAAGCCCAAGCTAGATAGAAAACTGTCCATCCTACCATACCAAGTTCTGGGAGCTTGCTTCAAGCCATACAAGGCTTTCTTCAATCTGCACACATATGATTCCCTGTCATGTATTTCAAAACCGAGTGGCTGTTCCACATATACTTCCTCTTCTACTACACCATTCAGGAAAACAGTCTTGACATCCATCTGGTGTATTTTCCATTTCATTGCTGCAGCCAGGGCAAGTACTGTTCTGATGGAAGTATACCTGGCTACAGGTGCAAAGGTTTCTTCATAATCTATTCCTTCTTTCTGAGAGAAACCACGAGCTACGAATCTTGCTTTGTATTTTTCTACACTGCCATCTACAGCATGCTTGATTTTGAAGATCCACTTGGAAGTCACAACAGACTTCTCTTTAGGTCTTGGGACAACATCCCAAACATCATTCTTCATTATTGATTGGTATTCCTCAACCATAGCATCCTTCCATTCTTTCTTTTCTCTTGCCTCTTCATAACTGGAAGGTTCTTTGTTCATAATGTCACAGAGTAAAGCAACATAACTGGTATGTGATCGGGTTCTCTTATTTGCTCTGTGTTCTTCTTCTGGAATGCCAAATCTTTTTGCATCATGAATGAGCTCTCTAGCCCATATAGGTTTCCTCTTGTGAGAGTTATCCTCGCGGGGTGGATCTACAGGTTCTTGTGGTTCTTCAAACTCACGAACAGCTTCTGGAACTGCTTCAGTAATAGTAGTGTCCTGAAATCTTGATTCCTTAGGTTCTTCATAAACTTCGATGGGTGCCTTCCTCGATTTGATGAATGCTGAGTTTTCATCAAATGTTTCATCCCTGCTGACATCAATCTTCTTGAACCCTGGAAAGTATATTCTGTAAGCCTTCGAGCTTTCACTGTAACCCACAAAGATACCCTTCTTTCCCGAAGGATCTAGTTTAGTCCTCTTTTCCTTTGGGACATGAGTGTATACTGGACAACCAAATATTCTGAGATGACTTACTTCAGGTTTCTTACCAGAAAAGACCTCTTCTGGTGTCTTGTTGTCCAATATCTTGTGGGGTGTTCTGTTCTGCACATATACAGTTGTTCTAGCTGCTTCTGCCCATAGATGCATAGGAAGATCCTGGTCATGCAACATTGCCCTTGCTACTTCCATGATAGTTCTGTTCTTCCTTTCTGCAACTCCATTCTGTTGAGGATTATAAGGAGCAGTCAACTCCCTCTTAATCCCTGAATCACTGCAAAGCTTCTTAAAGTCACTTGAGGTGAATTCTCCACCATTGTCAGATCTGAATGTCTTGATTTTCTTGTCAGTTTGATTCTCCATCAAGGTTTTGAATTCCTTGAATTTATCAAGCACCTCATCTTTTCCCTTCAAGAAGTATACCCAAGTCTTCCTGGAGAATACATCAATAAATGATACATAGTAAACATACCCACTTAGGGAACTGGATGACATAGGGCCACATACATATGAGTGGATGATTTCCAGAATGTCTTATGCCTTGCTTTCACTGCTTGGGAAAGCCTTCTTAATATTCTTTCCTTTTGCACATCCTTTGCAAACGCCTTCATGTTTGGTCTTGATTTCAGGAAGACCCTCTACTTCCTTGCTTGCAATTGGAAGTGCCCTATAGTGCATATGAGCAAGTCTTCTATGCCAAAGTTCACTTGGCTCCATGGATTCATGTACCATGGCATGTTCAGGTTGTCCCTTTAATTTATACAAGCCTCCCTCTTGCCCTCCAATCACTACTGCATCATCTATGTTCTTTCCCTTTGGCCACATTAGGACTTGGCCATCCACAAATGCAACCCTCATACCTTTTGCATCCAATGCAGAGATGGAGACTAAGTTCTTCTTGAGTCCAGGAACATAAAGGACTTCTTTCATCTTCAAAGATTTTCCAGAATCTAGGTTGTAGAAGGCTTCACCACTTCCTTTGATTGGGTATTGATAATCATCCCCAAGTTTCACCTTATGGGGTGATTCATGTTCAGATAGGTTCACAAAAGATTCGTTGAACCTAGTCATGTGTTTGGAAGCCCCACTATCAATCAACCAATCATTACAACCATGAGAAATAGTACCTGTGAGAGCAGAGATCAGAACATACTCTTCTTCACTTGATGAGTCATCATTACTATCACTTTCTGCCCTAGCCTTCTTCTTTGAAGGTTCATCATCTTCGGCAGCATGAGCATGAAACCTTCTTTTGCTGCCCTTCTTCTTCTTACTGGAGTTGTTGTTATTATCCCTTTTGTTCTTGGGACAATCTGAAGCAAAGTGACCCTTCTCATTGCATGTTAAGCATCTTAGGTCTTTCTTGTTCTTTTGATAGGATCTATTGTGGCGAGAGTGATCCTTCTTGGTTTTGCTTCTTTTGGTGTGAGCTGCAAGAGCTTGATCTTCACCTCCCATCTTTTCTTCATGAGCTATAAGTCTAGCTTCTTCTTGAGAGCATTCTTCCCGCAGTCTACTGAAGGAGATCAACTTCTTCCTTGCACAAATTGCTTGAATAAAGGAATCCCATGACCTGGGTAGGCCATTTAGAGTGGTCATCACCACTTCACCATTCTCCACCATTTCATCTACTGCTTCTAATTGTTCCTTGATCTGGGAGACCCTTGAAAAGTAAGATTGAATGGTTTCTCCATTCTGAAACTTCACTGCTTTCAATTGGTTCCGCAGGGTCATCTTCCGATTTATGTTCTTTCCTTCAAATAGCTTGGTCAAAGATTCAAACATCTCTTTGGGTGTCTTAAGAGAAGACACATGAGGTATGAGATGGTCTTTGATAGAATCAGCAATGATTCTCTTTGCCTTGACCAAGTTCTTCTTGTGCAATGCCTTGGCTTCTTCATCCTCTGGGATAGGGATGTCTTCTTTCACATATGAGTCCAACTCATTCTCTTCCAGGATTAACCCAATCCTATACTTCCAGGCTCGGAAGTTATCAGCCCCTTCAAGCTTATCCTCAAGCTTAGTGTGGAGAGACATCTTTAAGAGTACTTCAAATGGAAATAGAAAAGATTTAGGACTTACCACTTGAAGTGCTGAAAACTGGATCTGGTCCTGGATTAGGGTTTGTTAGAGAAACCCTAAAAATTCAAAATGTGAAATTCAAAATTCCGAAAGGATAGAAAGATGCGCCTTAGAGGGCGGATCATCCTAGTACATTCAGAATTTGAGATCAGCAAATTCTTGCCCTTCAAAATTTCCTTTTTGTCCTCCCGGGTTCACTAGGGAGAGCCCTGAATTAGGGTTTGAGTTTCCCGGAGATCTACCCAGCCAAAAATCTCGATCCAAAGCTCTAACCTTCGATTTTTGCAAGGAGGTTCCATCTATGTCTTCAGTTTCCAGAAATTCTTATTTTTGTGGAAACCCTAATTTTTAGGGCCAAATCTGAAAATGCTCAAAACTGAATTCTGATTGGACAGATAGATGCACCTTGATGAGTAGATCCAATCTACTATACTGAATTTCAAAAATTTGTGGAGAGAAACCCAATAAACAAGGAATACAAGCTTCTGTCACTGCAAAATGTCTTCTTCTCAGTTAAGCTCTGATACCATGTTAAATTTTGAGTATTAAATCACAATACTATAGGATCTTTGCTGAGAGAATAACATCTACAGTATATCAATGCATGACAATCATAATATGACAAGCATCACAAGCATCACAAGAATCAAAAGCATAGAGACAAGAGACACAGAGTTTTCGTGGGGAAAACCCTAAGGTGAAAAACCCCACAACTTCCTTAGAGATAGAGAGAGCAATGGCTCAACCAAAATACAACCAAATAACACCGAGATAGTCTCCTAGCAGATGATCCTCCTCCTCCTCACTAGTGCGCCACTTTTCAGAGAGAGAGTGAGTTACTTTTCCGAGTGAGTAAAATAGAGATCTCCTATCTCTATTTATACTCACCTTTTTGCCCAGTGACCTACTGGGGCCGACTTGTCTACTTAGGTACATCCACATTATATTATATATTAATTAGGGCCGACCCCATATGGTGGTCTAATAACCCATCGGCAAGTACACACACTTGCGACACTTGTCAATCCACATGACGACACTTCCTTATAGAGGAATAACACATCTCTTATAAGGGTACAATAAATATATATATAATATACAGATGAAATACATTCCGAAGTTACATATACATCAACAGTCACATCTAAAAACTCATCATTACAGCTTAATCCAATCAACAATTATGACTTCGGACTTTAGTCGAAGGTGAGAAACACAGTCAAAGAATTGATGGCCAACACGATGAAGAGAAGAGAATCCACACATTCGAACAAACGACGCATTTGCAACCTGATAAAAACTAAAAAATCGTGAAGGTGACCCTAGTAAGAAAATGGCAATAAAATCCACATAGGAGCGTAACTTTCCGATAGTAAAAATGATATTAAAAAAATAGAAAAATTGCATATATATTGTTTTTCGGTCGGATGAAATTTGGACCATAGATTTAAAAGAAATGGATGGCTAGGATTAACCCCTGCGGGATGTGGGATGGAGTTCAAAACCAATGTTTATTCAAAATTCCTGAAATCTGCAATCTGAAATTCTGGGTTGCGGGTTTCAGGTTTTACAAATTTTACAAAATAAACAAACGTGTTTCCGAAATCCACAACCCAAAATTCCGGGTTTCGGGTTTCGGAAACGAAAACAAATTTCAAAATCAGATAAATTTTTCCGCAACCCGCAATCCACAATTTGCGGGTTGTGGGTTTCAGGAACACACAACACAACTTATTAGCTTAATGAATTTTCGCAACCTGACATCCAACATTTAAGGTTTTGGGTTTGGGGAACTCAAACTCCGAAATATTTACACGGTCATTCCGCAACCTGGGAATTTGGGTTGCAGGTTTCGTGTTGATGAATTCTTAAAAGATAAAGAAACAATTCCCACAATGTGAAATTGCAGGATTTCAGGTTTCGGGATTTTGGGAATTCAGTGAGAAAATTATTTTTGGGGAAAATCTAAGGTTTTCCGCAAATCAAGAAAACAACCAGAAACTTAGAAATTTTCAAAGGAAATAATAATGATAAATAAGCTAACCAAACAAAGGGTGTATTTCCATAGCAAACCCGAAATTTAAAACTTACCTAACCACCTCTATATTTACATGATGGGGGTTCCCATGATTAGGATGAAACATGGGATCTGTTGTACCTACAACAGGTCCTACAACCAATGCGAATACAACTAACGATTAGAAACCACAATCATTATCTTTAGTGGCACTTTGTATGTTTTAAAACCTCACCAGGATTTTACCAATATGCAATATCATATACATGCACAAACATTTTCACAAGCACTGTGCAATGTTTATTAATATGCCATCTAGTGCATATTCATTTCGTCTATCAAATCTCTTGCATTTTCAATCATTCTTCTATGGTCTGATTCCATTATCAACAACATTAATTGTCATCAACCATAGACAATACCATTAATTGGATACTGTATGTGTAACTTCGCTACCTTTACCCATATGCAACATCATGCTCATGCCTAAGCAATTCACATGCACTATGTAATGACTCTTTAATCATGCCCACTAATTCATATTTAATCTGCTACTCTCTTGCATTTCCAATAACCCTATGCCATAATTTTGAGTATATAAAACTCAAGAAATATAAATACAATAACAAGAGAGTTAAGGAATTCTCCCTTTCCAATTTCCTCATTTTAGCATGGAATTTCCTCTTCCACATCATAGTTGATCCAATTTCATGGGCTCTCTACCATGCACACAAGCAATCATTAGTTATGATCTTCTCATGAATTAGCAATTCAATATATACACACATGTATAACATTCATTCATGTAATTCGTATGCTATAAACATAAATAGTTTAAGGTGAGGAATTTCCCTCTTATCAACGTTGCCTTACTGCTCCCATTGTTCTTTCACAATGCATATTTTATCCAATTATTCTTAATAAGGCTTCCCAAAACCTTCCATGCAATTTCTACTTCTCATTCCAAGCATAGAGAATGCATTGCACACTTTCAACGATTGTCTCCGAGGCATGACGGGGGTCAAGGGGGCTTGCCCCCTTCGATTTCGCGCAATCTTGTGCATAAGTTCAAGCCATTTTTCTCACTTTCAGACACCTGAAATTCACTCTAGAAAACTGTTGAAATTCTTTGTTTCGACGGATTTAGTGATTTCTCCTTCGACCATGTCACGACCATGAAGGTTACAATCGCCAACTGCATTGCAACGATTAAGGCTAAAATCGCCGACCGCATCATAGAAATTAAATCTAAAATTGTTGACTGCGTCGCAATGATTAAGGATAAAATTTCCTATCGCGTCGCAACAATTAAGTCTAAAATCGTCGACCGCGTCGTAGCAATTAAGGCTAAAATCATTGACCGCATTGCAGCGATTAAGGCTAAAATCGTTGACTGCATCGTAGCGATTAAGGCTAAAATCGCCAACCACGTTGCATAAATTAAGTCTAAAATAGTCGACCGCATCACAACAATTAAGGCTAGAATCGTCGACCGCGTCGCAGTAATTAAGTCTAAAATCATCGACCGTGTCGCAACAATTAAGGCTAAAATTTATGACCACGTCACAGCGATTAAGGCTAAAATCATTGACTGCGTTGCAGTGATTAAGGCTAAAGTCGCTAACCATGTCGCACCGATTAAGGTTAAAATCGTTGACCGCATCGCACAAAAACATCACAAAATTTCACCGAAGCGCGTCGCTGGAACTCAGCTTAACTCACCGACTATTTCGACATTTTTTGGCTTACCTTTGCCGACACAGTCTTGGCAGAAAACTCATAAACACTTAGAAAATTTTCAAATTTTCAAATCTTTTGAAATTTTCTTAATGACTAGTGTTGAGCAGGAGGAATACTTACCTCTAGAACTATGATAGATAGCCCATGAAGGCCCAAATGTTGCAACCTTTTCTCTGATACCAAACTATAATGTCCCCTCCCGTGGACCCAATTCAAGGAAGGGAACATGATACCAATCTATGGGGCTTTTCATAAAACTTAGCCCGATCCATTAGATTCATAAAAACAAATGTGTGCAGATGCGAATCAAGCAAACATGCACAATGGAATAAAGAGATCATCCACACACATTTCATATGCATACAACATATCAATACAATCATCAAATTGAAACATTGCAGAATTAAATACACATAAGAATATACTCATCTTCATTGTGCAATTGTTCCAAGCAACTAGCTATGTCGCTGCAACATTCCACCCAACCATAGGTCTCTGCCCATCCTGTATTATTTCAGCAATCAGAGACCACCCCCGAGCTAGGCATGATTTCTACAAAGAAAAGGGGACATTCAAACTCATACATAGCTAAATAATCATTTCGTCTAAGCCAAGCCAGTCCACAGCTAGGTTTATTAGGCTAAATCTGAACCCTCTTCATTTATAGATGTTTGCACTCAAACTCAAGACAAAGATATAGATACCCATAACCCATACTCCAACATACTCTTTTCTCACACAGCAAGCAAAAACATTGGGCATGGATACACATTTTAAACAATGGGATTTACAAACAAGATGGCCATGGGTTTTTCCCAAATCGTTTTCATCCAAAAACCGATTGTGGGATGGGGAAAAATAATCGCAAGGAGGAAATCGATTTCCCCCCAACTATCTAAGCATTCAATGGCCAAAACAATCTCTATGGAACCCCAATTCGATTTCCCTTCTTCCCCACTGGTATATAACACAAAATCGACCTTCTCCCAGCTGAGAATGAAGGAAAACACCGAAAAACCATGCAGGAAAATTCCCAGGAAGCTCCAAACTCATGAGAGAGAAAAACTGATGGGTGAAGAATGGCTTGGGGAGCAATTTCGTGGCTCTTTTCTTGCCAAGGAATCCAAACACGATTTTCCATGCAGGGTGGCTTGCCCATACCCTAATTTTGACATCCATACCTCCCATTCCCCAAGGCATTAACTATTTCACCCAACTCTTGGGAGAAATGAATGATTGGGTACAAAAGTCAACATGGGTAGTTGAGGGTTTTATGGGTTATCTCATTGACACTTGGCTTGAATTGATTGGCTCAAGGGTTTGAATGTTTCCCCTCCCAATTCCTTGTAAAATCATGCCCCCATCTCTTGTTGCATTGCATAGCTAGTTGTGGGTATTTTATTAAAATGCATATTTACATGATATTTGCAATTCCATTGTGCCTAGCTAGCACGTAAACCATATGTATCAATAAATCGATGGTGGGGCCTTGGCCTTGAGCTCCTCACCATGATTCTATAACAATATTACATCATTTACATTTTAATTCAATGGGGTCAAACTAGGGACATTACATTCACACACCTTTTGGGTTTCTTTGACAATTTGGATTGAATAGACATCAGTTGGACTTTATTTGGATCTTTGGATTGAATACAAACCAGTTTGACTCTATTTGGCTCTTTGGATTAAATACAGAATAGTTGGACTCTATTTGGATATTTGGATTGAAATTCTTGAGCTACTTGGACATACTTGAACTCTTCTTACATATAGTGGATACATCAAAAGACCATTTTACACTTCAAGCAAACATCAATCCTTAAGGTATGGTGACAATTTTTCCTTATGAATTGTATTTTAGTCTTCATTCACTTTGTTTGAATTGTATGTATTTTAGTTTTTCCTCATTAATTGTTGGATAAATGTATTTTAGTCTTCTTCATATTCAACATAGACAATAAAAACATCTTACCAAAAAAAAACTACAACATGCACCAAACAATGCTTTCAACCTTTCATAAATATAATAAAGAAAACTTACTTGCATCACAACCAATAACCTTTCATAATAACATAAATCCATCCAATACACAAACATTTGTTGAATTCCTCATGATTTCAATACAACAACTGACACAAAGACCAAAAGAATCAAATTCTTAATCTTTAGGGGTGATTTTCCCTCATCCAAAACATGAAAATGAAGTGAGTAGGAGCTTATCCTTTTGCAGGAAATGTGATCCTACTAACATCCCATACCACCATCCAATGCCATCTACTAATACAAACTATTATGAAAAAACCATGCGCCAAGTGCCAAGCTACCAAAAAGAGGTTCATTGTACATTTTTTCAAGATGACATGAAAACATCTCAAATTGAGGTCCTACAGGTGATGTTGTTTTTATATCTACGGTATTCTTAATAGATTTTAAGATTATAAGAAAAAATTCTGACTAGATATTGTTGTACATTGTTTCAAGATGATGACGAATTAAGGAAAAATATGAAATGAGGACCCTACCATGGTATTAGACATAAAATGGGAAACCAGAACCACACATGCATAAAAAAGTGAGTTGCACTCAAAATGAGGGAATTCACCACACTACAATCCTATGTCACTAAGATGGATAAGAGGACCTTCATGCCAACCTAGGTTGGGTTGTGCATTGATGAAACATTATTAAATTTCACATCAATATTTGATTGAATAACTGTATGATCGATACCAGTAACACAAGCTCTATGCATGTAAACAATAATGGGATGTTGAGAGAAAAAAATATCTTTGCTACCATATTAGTTTTCTCTATATGTCCAATGTCAAGAAAAAAAACATACTTATGTGACCATAGTTTACATTGTACACTTACGAAGATAACATACATAGGTTTGCACAGTACCCAATCAATTGCTACATCGAGTTTTAATAATCATGCACATCGAGTTTCCTTAGTTCATAATTGAAAAATAATATCTTATTTGTTATTTATTCTTGCAGGGCTGATATTTTTGTTGTGTTAAAAAACATATTGAAGATGGGAAATAGACGTAATAATAAAAGAAAGTATAAAAGGAAGGAGTCATCCCTTGAAAAGGCCCATGAGATAAGAGAAAAGGCCAAGTTGTACATGGAAAACCGTAGACATCAAAATGTTAGTGCCTTAGATCCATCAATAAGAAATGATGAAGTGGCTAAAGTCAATCAAATCTTGGTTGATGCCGAGTATGCAGGGATGGATGTTGAACAAGTTGTTAATTGGAAACCTCCCCAACAATAGCACACACATGTCGAACACACTCCCTTTCAGTACCAAATTGTGAATGAAGGGCCACAACAAACTGGTGATGAGACTCGCACTTCCTTTCAAATTTCCTTGCCTCGACTATCACGAGGATGACGAAGAACTCTCAGATGTATTCATGTGGATGAAAGTTCCTTCTCATGACTTGAAGATAAGTTTCCCAAACGCGCTATTGATTTCAATTGTAACAAGATCATCAAAGAATTTTTTGAATCCAAAATCGATGCAACAAAATGTCAATTGTTTCTGGTGTTAACACCCAAAAAGTGTTCACTACCTCATCTACCTCATTACATGGCTCATTTGTCATTTTTCCTACCATATTTCCCTTAAAAACCCTGAAAATCCCACTAAAAAGCCTCCAAAAGGCCTAAAATGCCTCCAAAAGGCCACAAAACCATCAACAAAGCCTCAAAAGGCTAAAAAACCCCCTTTTCCTCCAAAAATATCCAAAATTCCTCTAAAAATAGCAAAATCCCTCTAAAAAGGGAATAAAAAATATAAAATAATGAGGAAAAGGAGGAAAAAACCCTATACAGCTGCCCTAAACCATATGGTTCCCAAAACCATGGGCCAGCACTCCACCACCAAAAAACTATAAATAGGTGATGGAGACCCCTCATTTCATATCCACAATCATAAGCACCCTTACTCTGCCAAAATAGATCTTGAAACCCTAGCTCACTCTTGAGCTACTTTCACCTTGAGAGCCCCTTTTGGCCCATTTCCACCATTGGAGAAAGAGAAGGTGCAAGTTGGAGCTTGGAGCAACCCTCTTGGAGCATTGCAAGAGCTTCACTAACCTTCACATTGGAGGTAAAATTAATACAAAAGCCATTCTTTACATCTTATTTTTTCTGTTTCATGCACATGTTTAGAGTAATTTATATTTATGTTTTAGCATTTTAATTTACATTTACT
Organism: Larix kaempferi; assembly: GCA_027924585.1. Lineage (NCBI taxonomy): Eukaryota > Viridiplantae > Streptophyta > Pinopsida > Pinales > Pinaceae > Larix > Larix kaempferi. The sequence continues at coordinate 5,061,083 of BSBM01000459.1, read as the reverse complement.
GAACTGCTACTAAGGAGTCCCTTCTCCTTAGTAGGTGCTCATTTGCACAAGCTAGGGGTAAAACCCTAGCTACAGTTTTGGCGACTCCCCTAGGTTTGAATTTTTGGTTACAATTTTTAAATATTTTTTCTGTTCGGCTGTCCCTTTCGGCGGCCGTATACCACGGTTTTTCCCCCCACAGTCGCGTTCCGACTGTGTCTTTCAGGAACTTACCTGTGACCCGACCGCGCTCTCAGACTGTTTTCGGCGACTTGCCGGCCGTTTTCAGTCTGTTACCTGCGATCCGACCGCGACTATTATCTTGTTTGGGACGGTCTAACTGCGGTTATTACCCTATTTTCTGCGTCCCTCCTGCGGCTTTCGACCAGTTTTCCGCAACCCGCCGGTGCCTTTCGGCGTTTTTCCTGCGTCCCGCCTGCGCCTTTCGGCCAGTTTTCCGCAACCCGCTGGCGCCTTTCGGCATTTTTACTGAGTCATGCCTGTAGCTTTCGGCCAGTTTTCTGCAACCTGCTGGTGCCTTTTGTCGTTTTTCCTGCGTCCCGACTGCATTTTTCAGCCCAAAACCCGCAACCCGCCTGCGACTGTTCAACTGTTTTCCGCAGTCCGACCGCCCAGATTTGCCAAAAACCCGTGGTTTGTTTTCTACATTTTTCTCTATTTTGAACCTAGCCCTTTGCTGCACTATTTTCTGCCCCAGCACAGCCATCCTTCCTACCTACAGCCACCCTTCGTTACAGCCTTTTCTGCATTTTTATTTCTGTTTCAGTTACAGAATCATTTTTACATTTTCAGCACTTTAAATTGAAAAAAGAAAATTGTGCATTTTAAAAGTTAATTTCTGTCTTTTTATTTGCTAGTTAGAAAGTTTCCCTCCCTAGTGGCACTTTTTACTTGGGTTCATCATCATCTCACATGCACACACTTTATCACCTAATTCAAGTGAGCCTTAAAAACTACTTAACTCAACCAATATTCTAACCCCACTTGGGGAACACAAAAGAATCTTTGTAGTTAGGTAGGATTGGGGGGATAGGCTTCCAATAACACCCCTCAGTTACTTACACTTGAGACATAGCTATTGTCCAATTAGGGAACCAAAATCCCCTAGTACTTTTTGGCACGGTCACAACTAGTTTACCAGAGGGCCTCTCCCCTAGGAGGGTTGAAGTTGGGAGACTGGTTCCGGAGGCCTGAGTGGAATACCACACTCCATTCAGTAACCGAAGGGCTACCTTTCGCAGTTCCTGGGATATCCCTTTATAGGGGTATTGCGGTAAAAGGACCAAACGACAGATTCACCTTTCTGGACGTGTCATGAACGGGGTATCTTAGTTGCCATTCTTCTAGGATTGACTACCCGGTGTCCCTCCCGGTAGGGGGACATCTTAGCCACTTGGCTTTCCTATTCATATTGTCTGACTTGGATTTCATCACCTTGCAGAGGATATGTCTATTTGAGTCAGAATACTTTTTAGTTAGGTGTTTGCATGCTCCCTTACCTCCTTTTGGTCTAGTGAGTCCACCATTTTTTATTTTTAGGAAACCTGCTGCTTGTTGGTATTCTGACCATTTCTATTGACACTCCACCTATTGTAGCACAGCTGTTGCAGTGGGTGTTTTGAGTTGGTTGTTGGTCTGAGTGCCCTTTTTTTTGAGCTCTCCTTCTGCACACTCGGTTGGATTAGGGTTTTTGAGCTATTTTTTACTCACCTCAACCCACAGAGTTTTGACACCATCTGTCACCATTGAGTCCCCGAGACATTCTCGGCGCCTCAGGGGCGAGCCCCCACAGCACAGTTCACTTGAAACCACCCGTCATAGACTTAGATCATCATCACTTGATACCACTCATCACAGATCTAGAGCCTTGTCACTTGACTCCACTCGTCAACAGCATAGGACTCCGTCACTAGATATTGATGCCCCTTACTTTACCTTCGATTCTGAAGAAGAGTCTGAGAACCCCATTTACACTGCCCCTACTAGCCCCATGGCTGGCGCGACTTCCACTCCTTTCGTTGTAGGGACCATTGGTGGCACGTCCACCACTACACCAGTTACCACACCTGCTCTGGGAATGCCCTCGATGGGGGCCACGTCCACCATCCCGGTCACCATTCCCATTCCAGTAGCTGGAATACCTATCACCACTCCACTAGTGACTCACGCTACCCTTGGTGGTGCAGGACCATCCTATACCACCTTCGTTCCCCCCTTGGCGGCAATATCCCAAACCTGGCCCCTCCACTTGGGGGCATTGGCCCCAACTTGGTCCAACCCACTATTGTGTCACATCCTTCTTCCGGTTTGCCATTCATGGCTAGCCTCAACCTGCCTGACCTAGCTAGATTGACTAATGATCCTATCCGACACGACCCTGCATGGCCTCACATGCCTACCAAGCTCCCCTCTGACATCCCTAAGTTTGAGGGCAAGGTAGGTGAGGACCCTCAAAACCATATTATGTCTTTCCATCTATGGTGTTCCTCCAACTCCATAGTGGACGACTCTGTTCGCCTTCGTCTGTTACAGTGCACCTTCATTGGCTTTGTAGCTAAGTGGTATATCGAGCAACCCCATGGGACCCATGCCACCTTTACTTCCCTTGCCTCGACCCTCCTACAGTTCTTCCAATTACCAGTCCGCTACGACGCAGGCGTTGAAATTCTCTTGTCTTGTAGACAAAACACGGCTACCCACATCACGGACCACATTCATGAGTGGTGTCGACGCCGTAGCTTATGCAAGATCAAATTAGATGACCGGATCTTCTTAGATTGGTACCTCAAATCCCTTCTTCCTGTCATTGCTAAGGATGTGGCATCCGAAAGACCCCAGTCTGAAGAAGAGGCCATCCTTAAGGAACAGTAGTTTGACCTCATTTATGCCCAGTCAGGTTACCTTTATACCATTATACCTGACGCCCCTCGCGGCGATTCCTCCCAGCACGATGCACCAGGGGCATCCCATGCTGCAGACGGCATCATCGGCCGTGTTTCTTCGCATCCCCAACCCTTTTCCATAGCACGTCCTAACCTTGGCCCCGACCTTTCGTGGGCTACCTCACAGTCTAGAGCAACCAACTTGTACGCTCCCATGACACATCACCACCATTCCCATGGACCCACCTGTCCACCCCAGTGCTTTGATCATGCGCCCCTCACTTACACCCCTCCGGTCGCACCTCAGCCCTATTACCACCAGTAGGCAGCACCAGCTCCTGCACCTTTCCAAGCCCAACCTGCTTATTACCCGCCACAGGCAGCCCCTGCGGCAAATCCACAACCTGCTTCGCAGATATATCAGCAACCCCCTCAAGGTTCTGCACCTGCGCAGCCTCCACCTACATATCACCCACCGCAGCCTGCTCCCGTACCTGCACAACCTCAAAACCCACCTGCTTCCCAAGGGCAAGTATACGCCCAACAAACGCCATAGCAAAACCAAAACAACCAACGCAACCAGGGCCAACAAAACCGCAGTAAGGGCCGTAATCGTGGAAACAACCAGCCTCCTGACCAAGGTGGTCAACCGCCGAATCCCCCAGACAATAATCATGCGGCCCCCGCTAACCAAAACCCTGATCGCCCGCCCAAGCAGGCTAAAAAACCTAATTTGCGAACAAACCATCCTTGTTCTATTTACGGGGTCTATGGCCACTACACACATGCTTTCCCACACTTGGAGCGAGCTCGACAACTTTGGGTTGATGATGCCCATCGCCAAGGACATGCAGCTCCTCAAGCGCAGCCCAAACCCCAGCCCCCCCAGCAGCAACCTTTGGTGCTGCAAAACCCCTTACAAACCCAAGGCATAGTGAATGCTCAGCCATTGGCTCCCCCTCAAGTCAACGCGCCACCACAACAACAACAGATCACATATTCCGCCCCTGATCAACAAATGTTTGACTCAGGTACCCACCACTTGTTGATGATGTCATCCGCTGATGTCAACCTCCAGACTCGTCGAAACCAATATGGCTCCACCTTTGAAGCCCCTCCCATTGATAAAACCACTAACGCTCACCCCACAGATCAGGAGTTACGTATACCTCCACCCCCAATAGATGGCGCTTCCAAAGCACCTCATTTCCCACTCCGCCATATCAACAATATCCCCAATGCGCGTGCTACGTCAAACTACAACATTGTAGATGACTTAGCCCAATCTCCCACAGCCATGTCCGCGTTAGAAGTCTTGAAAAATTGTCCTTCCCAACGCAATACTTTACTCTCAGCCATTGGGGCTATTGACCCAAATGATTCGAACTTGATGGCATTTGATTTGGACCAGTCCGAACCCCGCCTGCCTTCCACCTTAGCATTCCAAGTTTCTGTTTCCGTTCGGAATCTTGTCATCCATCGGTGCATCATCGATGAAGGTGCCTCCACATGCATTATGTCCACATTTGTATGGAAGAAGTTGGGATCCCCTACCCTTCAGCAGTCCACCACTGCATTACGCGCTTATGACGATCGTTTGGCTTAGCCCCAAGGTCTCCTAGCCAATGTCCCCATCCAGTTAGGTGGTAAAACCGTCCTCATTGACATAGAGGTCATCAACGCCCAGCTTGATTACAACCTCTTACTCAGTCGCAGCTACATGTATGCTATGTGGCGGTAGCTTCCTCTGTCTTTCATACCATGATGTTCCCCCATGATGGACGCGTGGTCAAGATCGACCAACTCACTTACTACAATCCAAATGCCCCCGCTAAACCCGAAAATGTTCTCCCCATGGTTGAACAACCGGTTAGTGGTGCCACTACCTCGTTTGTTTCCTCCTTGGTACCTGGAGTTTACTCAGACCCGCCGATGACATCCACCTTCCAATCCATTCCTCCCCCGTCATCTACGCCCGAAGTGTCTGACTTATGTACCCTTTCCCATGATAACCAAGCACCTAACAATGAACCACCCTTGTTGCCTAAACCATCATTGGTACCTAGCCATATTGGTGTTACACCTATCCACACAATCCCCTTCCTAGTCCCTCCCTCAGGAGTAGTAAGCGCCCCGGTTATGGCTACCCTTAGCCTCCCTGGGTTAACCTTGGGATTACCCGTATGGTATCTTTCACCTCCCGTTCCCCTGCCGACACCAAGCGTCATCCTACAACCGGTGCAACCCATGGATACTACCACTCAGCCACCCCCCGGTGTCTCTACCCCTTCGTCCTCCACGAATCCCCCTCCTCCTCCCAAACCCACTAGGGGTAGAGGCCCCTAACCTTACATTGCTGTACCACCTCCCAAGACAGTAAAAAACCCCCCCGTGTTTCGTGATCCTCCCAAATGCTCGTTGTGCGATGAGTTAGGCCATGAGACTCATCAATGTCCGCAGTTACCTGCATTAAAGGAACACATGCAGATGCTTGATGATGACCCCAATATCCCGGTTGTCAAACTAGATCCAACCCCTAAGCCTCGCGACAAATCCCTGCGTACTAACCACCCCTGTGCCATATGCGGTGTTTACGGGCATTACTCACATCACTGTCCCGATCTCCCCGATTACAGAGCAGCTCTCTATGAGATGAACAATCCGGATCTTGAGACGACACCACCCACCATTGAAGAGATTCACCCCTCGATCTCACCCCCATCCGGGGAGGTCAACACCATTTACATGATCTCTTCAACTACCATTCCCTCGTCAACCGATTTGACGGCCCAAACTTTCCGTACTGATGAGGATATTCTTGAGGCACTCACTACCCCGGAGTATCCCTGGGATGACATGCACCATCATTCGTATTTCCTCCTAGAAGCATCTTCCTCTAGCACCGCTACTCAATTTGCGGTTGAATCCAAAGATTTCCTTCCTACCAAGGTCGACTGGTTTAAGGATCCTATTCCTGCTCCGGACGCCTTTGAGGAAGGTAACATGGCCAATATTTCACCCGTCATCCAAATTGATATTGCTGCCCCAGGAGGTGCCCCTGAAATCATCACCTTAGGAATTCCAAGAGTTCCATGATGTCTTTGCCTGGTCCTATACCGAAATTCCTGGTCTTGACCCCGCTATCATAGAGCACCACCTTGACACCTTTGAGTCAAGGGGCATAATAGATTACCTCGACCCTGGGATAGGGGGCATGATCAATCATTTTGACCCTACCCCATCACATCTATCTCAGCACGTCAGTGACCCCCATGTTCAAACCAACACCTATGTGATCCATAATCACAAACCCCATGCACATAGCATGGGGGCAGGTCATTAACCCTGCTCACTTTTTCACATTTGTGATCTCAACCGTTTTTGAGGTCACGTGTCACTTGTATATTTGATTTGATTTGATACACATAGTTATTTCCTTTAACCATTCCGGAGTCCTTATGACCTCCGTGTTTCGCACCATTTGCACCATCGGATTCATATTTCCGCGCTCATGATGATGCTTGAGATCATTTCTCGCTCTCACTAGGACCAATATCAACATTGTGTCCCGACACCTTGTCGCCTCGGTTTGCGTGCCACATCGGCCGTATCCAATTTTTGATATATTTTATATCATCGGATTCATTTTTTCGAGTCGGTGATGATGCTTGAGATCATTTCTCGCTCTCACCCCCATATTTTTTGGGTATTTTTTCCAAAACGCCCCCCGTCACCTCGATTTGCGTGCCACATTGGCCGTTATCCATTTTTGACACTCTTTATATCACCGGATGCATTTTTCCGAGCTCGTGATGATGCTTGAGATCATTTCTCGCTCTCACTCGGTACAGTTTCAACATTGTGTCCCGACACCTTGCTGCCTCGATTTGCGCACCACATCAGCCGCCATCGGATTGTTCCACATTTTTTACATGAGCCATTCACTCCTATCATACTGCAAATATTTCACTATTTTGCCACCATTCATTACCTTGCAAGGAGGCCCACCAGTGTTCCCCCCCACCCTCGTTCTTGGTCATCATAAATGTTCCTTGATTGAGCACTTCCTCCTTGCCTGACCATTCCTTGTGTTCGGTATAATTTTATCCCTTTTTCGGGCCGGACAAGTCCTTTACAAAAAAGGCACTTAGGGAGTTTCTATTAAGCTCTTTTCTGACTCCTAAAACAATGAAAAGATCACTGAGCAATCTTGCTTCCTTTCATGCTCGTTAAAGTACCTGAAAGGGCATCTATCTGGTATAAGTTTACCCCTTTTCAGGACCTGGTAGACTAATTACAAAAAAGGAATACTCTAGTCACACCGGCTAGAAGAGTTCTTCATTGCATCCTTTTATGCTTCTTTGGGCCTTGGAGACTAACACACGAAAAAACAATCTTAGAGTCTTCTTATCGCTTTCAGACTCCTTAAAATTGAAAGCCATCACGAGCATGAACTGTCCTAGGCTCGTATAAATCCACACGACAGTACCATTTTACATTCACTTCTTCTAGTTCCTTAACCCATGAAGAAGTTATCCCGTGCCTCCAGGCATTAAGATCGATCATCTCGGCAGCACCCCCAATCAGGTCACCTTTGTTCAGAGTAGTCTATAGTCTCCTGCCATTTTACACCAGCCTGAGTATACCTCATCCCAGTCCCTATCCTTGATCCATTACAGCTATGATCCCTTTCCCATCAGTCAGTTTCATATGCTGGCCGATCATCCCCACCACTATACTCTGAACAAAGGAAGTTTGAGTCCACCCACTCTACTTGCCCAGTTATCCCCACCGTTTGTCAGTCCTACCATTAGTACTATCACATTTTGGTTCTCCACCGCGCGCTCCTGTCAAGGAAACATCATTGCCTTGATAGTTGCAGGTCTCCCTCTGTCGACGACAGCCCCTCTATTCCAGAGGATAGGCCCAGAGGTCTCTACGCCTTGGACCCATCACCATCTGTGGTGAGTTCCTACGGACCATTTTGAGAGGATTCATCATTGCCTCTCCGAATGGTTGTTTCTCACATGCTCGACTTTAGCACCTTGATCGCATCGTTGAGAATCGCGTAGGATTTACATACCTACCATTATTTGTCGAAGACCCCGGATTTCCCCTGACTCTAGCACATTGGTGAGTCACTTTGGAATGACCAGTTATATGTTCCCGTGGATGTCCGGGCTGCGTTGGCGATTGTATTCGGGATCCATCTAGTTCTATGCTTCCTTGAGTACCCAGTTCCATCCCAGATCAGTTCCAGTTCAGTGTACCATTGAGGGTATGACCCTTGTCACTCTGATCCAGCAGCTCATCAGTTCCTTCGGTACCACACTCAGTAGCATTGTTGTCATTCCAGTGTATCAGTTCTTCCGCTCCGACATGGTCATCCCAGCAGTATGTCCCAGATTTGATGTCCCCTCTGGACTCTTATGATGTACAATGTGGTTCTCTATGTATTCTATAGGTCCCCCTTTTTCAGGCCTTACAGTTATTTTTTATCTTGATACGAGCATGGGTATGCCTGCCTTGTCCATATATTGAGATTCTTCCTCATCCAGTATTTGAGGTCATGTATATATCAGGTCCCCATTTTTTGGACCCCATTGTTATTATTATGTTATATCCTGATACGAGCATGGGAATGCCTGCCTCGTTCATATGATCAGATGATTCCTCATCCATTATTGAGGTTATGTACTTTTAGTTCTTGCAGTTTGTTCGGGATCGTTGTTCCGGGCTTCAGTTTGTTTCTTCTCTTCTCCACACCCCAGGAAAACCTTACATGACTTATGATGTCCATCGGCCATACAATGAGCTCCTACCCTCACACATCAGGGACCAATCTGTTAACACCCAAAAAGTGTTCACTACCTCATTACATGGCTCATTTGTCCTTTTTCCTACCACATTTCCCTTAAAAACCCTGAAAATCCCACTAAAAAGCCTCCAAAAGTCCTAAAATGCCTCCAAAAGGCCACAAAACCATCAACAAAGCCTCAAAAAGGCTAAAAAACCCCTTTTTCCTGCAAAAATATCCAAAATTCCTCTAAAAATAGAAAAATCCCTCTAAAAAGGGAATAAAAAATATAAAATAATGAGGAAAAGGAGGAAAAAACCCTATACAGCTGCCCTAAACCATATGGTTCCCAAAACCATGGGCCAGCACTCCACCACCAAAAAACTATAAATAGGTGATGGAGACCCCTCATTTCATATCCACAATCATAAGCACCCTTACTCTGCCAAAATAGCTCTTGAAACCCTAGCTCACCCTTGAGCTACTTTCACCTTGAGAGCCCTTTTTGGCCCATTTCCACCATTGGATAAAGAGAAGGAGCAAGTTGGAGCTTGGAGCAACCATCTTGGAGCATTGCAAGAGCTTCACTAACCTTCACATTGGAGGTAAAATTAATACAAAAGCCATTCTTTACATCTTATTTTTTCTGTTTCATGCACATGTTTAGAGTAATTTATATTTCTATTTTAGAATTTGAATTTACATTTATTGAAATGCTACTAAGGAGTCCCTTCTCCTTAGTAGGTGCTCATTTGCACAAGCTAGGGGTAAAACCCTAGCTACATCTGGCTTTGTTAAAATGACATTGTCTATCTCATGTTAGGAGAATTTTAGGCATAAAGGTAGTTATAAAGTTAGAAGCCAACAATAATGTTATTAGAAATATACAGTCTGCATTTAATTGGATTGGAAAAACTGCTCATATAAAATATATTAATGCGGCCCGGCGTGTACCATCATAATCAATTGTAGACAAATCCATAAGGCAATGTCGCCTGTTATCACACACATGTAAAATATTTAAAGTAGATAGAAAGACTCTTAAAAAGTATTATGCTATTATAGAAAAATTGAGAGACCGGGACAAAAATATTGTTGGGCCTTTGTTGGTAGGTTACCTCATTCAAACATGAAGCTTATTGGTGTTGTTAAAGAACTAGTACACAATTTTTTGCATGATAACACTAGGTTGTCATTGAATTAAAGAGATGTGTTAAAGTTGAGAAAAGGTTTTAAGTGATGTGAACCCCATGTCAATCACTTCCTTGACACGACACAAGTGAAACTCTATGAGAGGTTCAAGCATGAGCACACACAATTGAAGTTGGTCCAAAGGTCCTTTAAAAAATGCAAACCTTGGTATGTTAGAATTTTCATTAACCGCAAAACATGTTGTTGTAGATACCATGTATAATTTGAGTACTATTATGATACATATAGACATATACTTTGTGATTTGCATACTAACATTGTGCAAGAATTCCCATCCTTACAACCACCGAATGCATCTAGAGAATTTATACATAGCATAATGTGTCCAAGAATTGGAGGACAAAAATATTATAAAATATCATGTTTATCTGGGACATGTTCCATGTGTAGTGGATTTTAATTATTGAGCCTTTGCATCCATGAAAGGGAGGAGCACGAACTTGGGAGGATGTTAGTGGAAATGCATAGCTTCAAGTACATAACATATCAAGTAGATAGTGTGAAGGAAAGCAAAAAAATTGCATTGGTGAAGTCACATGTAATCTAAGTTTGCATACTTTCATATTGTGCATGTTGAATTTGTACATATATATTAAGATTGTAAATGTCACGTTGTATTAATTCCCTTGGTTTTGTGGCACTAGGTACAAATTTGTGATTTCATGAAGGAATTGTACAAAAAGACTGAGCAATATGTACAACATGTCCATGTAGCACGATGGGAGAATGAACAATATAGATAGTGCACATACACCTTTCCCAATGGCACAATATTGTCTGTTGTGGAATATGTTGAAAACTACACTCTGCAGCCACAGAATGAGACTCAAATTCAATACTACCATTCAGACCAATTAGCATAATGGTCCATATCATGTATAGGCATGCAACAGAGAGCAGCAATGACATGAGGATAATAATGAAAGAGACCAACTTCTACATCGGTGATGACAGGTGCCACGACTTGCATTATGTGCAGCATTGATTCAGAATTTTCTATGATCAGCTGAAGGAGAGAGGTATACAGATGGATCAACATTGGATATGGTCATATGGTTTTGCAGGCCAGTTAAAAAATGCATGTCTATTCTAGTGGTTGAGTATTTTGCACAAGACTTATGATGTGCTGCATATATGGAACTATTTTGAGACCGGGCATGGAAAGGGAGAGCATGATGGGGATGGAGCATGTCTCAAAACTTCCCTACAAAGGGAGGAGATGAGGTGCATGAAAAACCCTCATATTCGAGATGCAGAATCCATAGTTCAATGGTGCTTTGAAAACATTTTAGGTTCAACCACGGAGCAACATAGACCAATAGGTAGAGGACATGTTGTGAGAAATTTCTTGCAGGTGCTTGATATAGATCGATTGCATTCTTATAGTTGTATTATTGTAAAAGGAACTCATGGATTTCATTTGTTTCGAAGGTCAAACAACCCCGTATTTGAAATATGGATGCAGAAACTTGATTTCTTTTGTGGGCCTTGTAGAAATAGTGAGTGGGACGTGTGTCAATCAACAAATTCGGTTGATGAATGGGATCATGTATCACTTGCAGTAGACCCACGTGAATTTGTTGAAATAATCCAGTTAGAGGAAGTTTAGTCTTCTATTTTGAATGAATATGAGCATATATCTAATCTTATACAACCAAGTAAATGTTTCTGCATTCATATCTCGGTTCCCTTCTTGTTTTTATAATTAACCATGTTATCAAACCACTACTTGTTGGAATATGAATGTCACATGCATTTTTGCAGGACACATCTACAGAGTTGTGGCCCAGATAGACAGTGCAATTGGAACGAATTATTGGTTGGCACAATGCATTCAGGGAAAGCAAACCCTCCTCACATCATTAACCAACAGTGAAGGCATTACCTTTCTGACTGGATCGATGGTTGTTTAAGGAGAATATCTTACAGTAGATGGAATTAAGCGACTAAAGAGAAATGGCTACACATACATGGATTATAGACAAGGTACACAGGTGTATCACTTTACGCACTTGATCGTTGGTATAAACATACAACTACAAACAATGTCAACGAAGTCATCAAACAAGGTACGCTTCTTACTACCTCACAGATCGCACAAGAGGTTGTTTGAGACAATAAAGAACATAACAAATCCAGAAGGCCTAATTGATTGAGGTACATAGTATAGTCATGTGATTATTTATTCATGCATGTCTAATGTTATTCGTGTTAGATAGTTTATTTCTTGTAGATCATGTTATCTTATATCGTTTATTTGATGTTTAAGATACTATTACAATACATTGATTTTTTACACCATTATATGTTTTACACCAATCACTCCAGTTCAAGTTTCCATCCCTTTACGAAAAATTCACATGCATAAAAAAGATTGAAAATTCATCTTATATAGCATATATATAACAGATGATAGCACTCCAGGGAAGAAACATAAGTGATCCACGCACTAGCGAAGTGCTCCACTTATAGAGTACATATGTACATATGTAAGGAAAGACCAGCAATCCATGTCCAATCCTCCAAAAAGGAAACCATGGCACCATATGATATCTAGGGATTGTGTCCCTCCTCCACAATACACATTGCTCCATGTGTCTCGTAGGGTGTTCTCCCACCAAGTGAATACTCCATATGGCCACCATGCAAGGTGTCATACATTGAGGATAGAGATATTAATTGCTCAAGGGGATAACACTAAGCCAATGAAAATATGACATATAAAATCCATTGGGAAAGTTATTGCAAGTGTGCATATCAATTGCATACCATCTATTGTGATAGAATCCATCTCAAACCATTCAAGGGATAATGCATGGCTCTATACTTTGTAATACTCACATTATGTATGACTCTTGAATCACCCTAAAACACGTCCTCCATTAAGGCATCACACCTCTCTAATGAATAAGTAGAACGTGCATGGATGAAGTCAATCTCATCATCACACCTCTCCTCCGCTATATAATTGGAAGTCTCATGGATGGAAGAAACAAATGATATAAATATCTTGGCCGTTACAATCACCCCTACCTGCTCCTACGCCACGAGATCAATAATATTGACATTCACCCTCATCACAAGTGAAAATACTAACAAACTGAAATATCGTAGAAGCACACTATATGGGTTGGAAGCTAGATCTACATGTTCCTTCTAAGAAATAGAACCTAATATAGCTTAAAGACCCTGATCTAGACCTAGAAACCAGACAAAAAAAAATGTAGCCCTGGAAATCCTAATGTGGACCTACAACCATGGAGACCTAATGTAGAATACTTATCTAGCCCTAGAGACATAACTTAGCCTCGGAAACCTAATCTATCCCTATAGAACCTAATCTACCTTATAGACCCTGATCTATCCCTAGAAACTAGACAAAAACAAATGTAGCCCTCGAAAGCCTAATGTGGACCTAGAACCCTAGAGACCTAATCTACAATACTTATCTATCCCTAGATGTGTTGGAGAAAACTCACAATAGCTTGGGGTAGACCACAACAGACAGCTGACTACCAGAAATTAACTCTATTCTTAGTGTTATGCTATATAAATGACAATGCTAAGATAATGAAGAATATAACCAACCTCGATCCAAACGTTTGATGTAGATCCCTGTTGGAGCTTTCAATCTGTGCACTTGAATCTACAAATTAGTCTTGACAGCCAATATACAACAAGTACATATAATATATATACAACATTAACATCATCAATAGCAATGGTCCATGATATTATAAGTAAATGCAACCCAATGTAGAATAAACAACATTCACAACATTAATGGATGAGAATATGAGTATTTCTATTAATAAACAAGAAGAAGTACAATGTGATATGACCTCTTGCCAGGAACCGATCTGAACCAAGATTTGGATCAATCCACTTGTGCCTCCACCACTTCAATCCTTCATTAATGGAAAACTCAAACTATGAAAGGAGTTTGGAAGGTGAACATAATGGTTCACAACTACAAGGGTCAATGAGTGTAGACTCAAGATAGGGAAAAAATCCACTAGAGTTCTCTTGCTCTTCTTTCTCCTCCCGTCCATAAGCCATATGTGCTCAACATATAGTCCTCCCAAATGTAAGTGAAAGGACACATTGAGGTGTTTCTTGGGCAGATGGAGGGTCAAAGGTCACCCAATAACCGTTTTTTGGGAGTAAAAAGTAATTAACTAGTGATTTTTACCATTTTACATGCTACCCGCAGGCTATAATGATGCAACTCGTGGGTATGTTGGCTAGAGAGATGCAACTTGCGTACAAGGGAAAAAATGAGGAAATAGTGTTTCTGAAGGATATAAAGTGGATCTGAGTCAATGAAATGGATCCTACAGGCCAAAGAATGCTGACGCTCACAAGGTGGAAAATTACATTGTAACAGATGCCCCCTAATGTGTGGGGTCAGAGACTGATGCTATGATGGCTTAAATACATTATAAAACTCAGAAGTGGAGTGATGGAGACATAAGTGGAAGGAGCAGCTCACTCATCATAATACATTAGTATCCCTGAATACATCTCGGTATAGTACAATATTCTGATACAATGGCCATGAATAGGCAGTACATAATGGATATATGTCATAAGTGATCATAGCCATGATCCCTCTACAGTAAGATATGGTCTCCTGCTAAAAAGGAGACAATGGGTGCAAACTGGAGGTACAAATTGTTGATATTTGAGAGGTGATATCTTAGATGTAAAGTCAAAGTGATAGGTAGCATACTGAATGCCATTATCGCCCGGGGTCTTCTACACAAATCTTTGATGGTGCAAGTCCCATCAAGTGAATAAAGGAGTTGGGGTCGAACCTGATGTGACATTGTCTGATTACCATTCAATGATGCATACAGTCAAAATACGCGATGTATACAGTTAACAGACGCGAGATGACCCACCAATAATGAAAATGGGCATCAAGGCATAGAGCGCAATCATCGGAGTGTGAATAAATGAGTTGAAGTTGAACAATAGGATGAATCCATCGATTAGGGGACATTGATGTATTCCCAAAACTGTAGATGGCGAGAGAACCTGCAACTAATGACTGCAAGCCTCAAGGTACTCAACCGAACTCTAAGCCTCAAGTCCCGGAATAAATGGGTTGAAGTCGATGGAATGAGACTCGCTGGAAGGAGGGAATTAATGCATCCCCCATCAACCAACACGAGGTACCAGCTATGCTGAAAGATCTGGAAGATCTCAGGTGAAATAGACTGACTCAATAAGGATGGACGACATGCAATAGCCAAGAGATCTGAGGAGTGGATGACTCTAGTTTCAGGACTTCCTTTGAACAAGAGCATGAGCAGATGGATAGACGTAGGCAACATAGACTTGATATAGACTTTGCGATGCAGGCGGCATCACAAAGGGGCTCCATAATGACTGGAAGCTTAACCAATCGGTGGAGAAACTGAGAAACAAGTACAGCTCCTAAGGTCCAACTATAGTCCCGACTCATAGTGTATGGAGTGGAATGAATTCTCTGTTCAAAGGCAACACAAAAACTGCCAACAAGAAGTAGTAATCATAATCCCGTCCAGCTTTTTGGAATATTTGATTTTTTTGGTCTTTTTCATATTTGGGGAAAGCTTGAAAAAGAATAAAATCACTTATAGTACAACAAGTGAGGGAACGAGTGTCAAATAGCGAGCAAACTAGTCCTAAGTAGTGGAACATACCTATGATCAATGCAAGGAAGTGCTGTTAAATTTTTAGAATTTACTTCAATCTGATCTAGGATCTTAACTAAGAGAACAACATGTATAACAAATCTACAACATATCAATCATGGACACAATAATGCAAGCACACAAGAGAAACAGAGTTTACTTGGGGAAAACAATAAAGGTGAAAAACCCCAATAACTTCCTCAGAGATAGATAGAGCAATTATACAACCAGAATACAAGAGATAGTCTTCTCTTAGCAGTAGAGCCTCCTCCTCCACAAGTGCCCCACTCTCCCAAGTGTGAGTGAGAGAATAGAATGTGTAAAATGAGAGAGACACACTCTCTATTTATATACTAACTTGACTTGACCTTTACTCAACTAGGTTGGCCTCAACTTAACCACTTAACATAATGCTGACTGGGCCAACCCCCACTAGGGTGGTCTAAGAACCCTTTGACCCACATGGACGACCCCCAATAGGGTGGTCTAATAACCCTTTGACCCACATGACTTATACAGGGCCGACCCCAACAAGGTGGTCTAATAACCCATCAAGTATAAGTTACGATACTTACAATATAAATGATGACACTTTCATATAGAGGAATAATAACATCTCTATAGGAATACAATATACATATATGTGAAATACATTCCGAAGTTACATATACACCAACACTCCCTCTTAACTAGGAAGGTATTTCTTGACATAGGTCTTCTAGCACAGGTCATATTCTCTGGATCATCGTCACTAGATAATCATCATCGAGTCATCATCATCGTCACTACTGCTGCTATCTCAATCAATTTCTGAATCTACTCGTCATAGGAAGTTCTACAGAGACAGTCCTTTTTCATACTTGATGTAGGCCCACTACCTGCAGGTCTTCGTCATCACTGGCCATACTATGGAATCCTCAGGACTTATTATGTGCGTCACAAAACCTTGCAAGCGCATCCCAGGCTGTTACGAGCAAACAACTCTACCTATAGGATCTCCCAGGGCCATATTATATGTGACCTCACCACAAAACCTTACAAGAGCATCCCAGGCTATTATGAGCACATAGATCTACCTATAGGATCTCCCAAGGATAGATTATATGTGGTCACCACAAAACCTTGCAAGAGCATCCCAAGCTATTACGAGCACACAACTCTACCTATAGGATCTCCCAGGGACAAATTATATGTGGTCATGGCAAAACCTTGCAAGAGCATCCCAGGACTTATTACGGGCACATAGCCCAACCTATCGGATCTCCCAAGGATAGATTATATGCCATAGGACAAAACTTCGAAAGAGCATATGCCAGATATCCCAAGGCCAAATTATATGCCATAGGCAAAACCTTGCAAGACTATCTACAAATCTCCCAGGGCCAAATTATATGTCCTCCAGAGCAAAAACTCGAAAGAGCATTTGCCAGATATCCCAGCGCCAAATTACATGCCATACGCAAAACCTTGCAAGACTATCTGCAAATCTCCCAGGGCCAAATTATATGATCATCTGGACAACCTGATCCACGGACAGAAAGTATCAACCTGATACTCACCATACATCATCTTGATGTACACATGATCATCCTGATCATCATCACTGCAACATCCTGCTGCATGTCATCTGGAGCAACATCCTGAAGCTCGTCATCCATGATCATCCTGATCATATAATGCATCTACTTGATGCATACCAAGTATCTACCTGATACATATCCTCATACATGTGTTAGGAACCCATGTCTTTACTTTGTTAGTATGTTGTTGTTGGACGCATATGCTTTGTAAGTTGTCCCGTGGTATTTGTTGATCAATAGTTGTGTTATTGTTGTTGGCGCATATGCTTTGTAAGTCATCCGTAGTATTGTTGATCCATAGTTTGTAACGGCCCATGGTTTCGACCCATAGTATTGGCGCCTAGAATTAGTATATAAGTGTGTGTTGAGACCTATGAAGGCACCGTGAAGTTAATTGTATTGAGGTTGTTCAAAGGAGGTTGCCCCCTCGAAGTGGCCTGTGATCAATATAAAAGTGATTATGAGTTCTGCAATTTCTGCTATTTCGCATATTCTTGTTAATTAATTGTTGCAGGTGCATCACATCTGGTATCAGAGCACTTTCTTGGGCTCGTTGGGTGAAATTTCTGCCAAATTTTTTTTCGCATTTGTTGCAGGTTCGGATTTGGGAATAATCCCTATCTGTTTAACTGTGGGAAGTACTTGGGCATAAACCCTAAAACTCATTGTGAGGAGTACCACAGGAACCCCGAAGTAGCTGGCCCATTGAGAGGACCTGCCAGCGAAAAGGGCAACGACCCCTACCTGATTGACTAGTTCCCACCCATGAGGTAAACCAAGAGCTGTCATTTGTGGCAAAGCGGTTATCAGTTTTACCTGAGCCGTGGAGTGAGGGGTATTGCCCCAATACGCAAGCCATTAGATAGCATTGGTGTCCGAGTGAAACCCCTGAACTGTTAGGAAGCCGCACATACCTGGGGTCCATATCTACTTTCAGTTGAACTATTGTCGATCACTACTGTGCCGTTCAGATCCATTTTGCAAGTCGTTTCAGATCCGGCCGCTTTCAGTCCATTCGGTGCTGTTCCAGATCCCTTGAAATTTTCAGGGAACCCCTGTCATCCCATTCTGCATATTTCATTCATGAGGACCCTATCCCCAATTCCCCTTCCCAAAGCCCGAAAGCCCACATTTGTCTATTTTTAGGGTTTGCCATAACTTCTTCAGATTTCACCCAATCACCTTCAAATTTTACCACAGAGTTCCTTTCCGAATTCTGCTTCTTTGTCCCCCTCTGCCAAATTTTCCCATTCTTTCACCCCGCTTCTGAAATCCTCATTTTTGCTTCCTTGTCTAGTCGACAGTGTCCAAAACCTAGTCAAACCCCAATTACCCTTCAGATTTTTTCCCTAGTCCGAATTTTCCCTTATTGAAGTAGTTTTTGTTTTTGTTTTCCTACCCAGTCAACTGAAAAAATAAATAAATAAATAAATAAAAAAATAAAAAAAATCCTGGTTATGGTTATCACCCATGCAGGAGCAAAAACCATGGAGGAAGCACTTGTAGCCATCCAAGCCAAACTCTAGGATCTGGATGAAAAATTTCTCAGCCTCCATCTTGAACATTCAGCTATGAACAACAAACAGCAGTTCGAGTCTTCATTAGACAATGGGTTCTCCTCTTCCAACAATTTTTATGGTCCGAAGCTTGATTTTCCTCGCTTCAATGGTATTGATCCAACTGGATGGATCTATCGTGCAGAACAGTATTTCAGTCTGCATAATACTTTTGATGTCAACAAAGTTCCGCTGGCATCTTTTCACTTGGAACAGGAAGCTCTTCAATGGTACCGTTGGTACATTTAGGCTCATCCAGAGCCCAAATGGCCAGACTTTTACCAGCTCCTTTTGCAACGATTTGGTCCTAGTGCTTTTGATGACTTCACAGGAGCCCTCACTAAACTTCGCCAAATTGGCACGGTGAGAGAGTATCAAACCGAATTTGAGAATCTATCCAACCACACCGAAGGACTATCTGATGACTTTTACCGAAGTTGTTTTATCAGTGGTCTAAAGGATGCCATCCGCTCTGAGGTCAAAATGTTCTATCCCAACACAATGATGGAAGCCCTAGGGTTAGCTAAGCTGGCAGAAGACAAGATTGCAGCCCAACAACGCTCCAAGCCCACTTTTGTTCCCTTCCGAAATATGGGTTCTCAGTGACCACCTATACCGCAGGCTCCTCGACCGACTCCTATCAAGCGTTTATCTGAAACAGAGATGCAAGCACACAGAGAAAAGGGGCTTTGCTATAATTGTGATGAGAAATTCACTTGGGGACATAGATGTGTTCAACAGAAACTCTATCTCTTGGATGTGGAGTCTCCTCCTGCCTCTGAAATTGGTGACGAAGATCCAGAAACACTAGATGCTCCGGTCGACATTCAGGAACCGCTTATTGACCCTCTGTCTCAGGATGACCAGCCAAAGATATCTCTCCATGCTTTAGTGGGAATCACCACCCCCGAAACAATGTAGGTCAGGGGCTAATTCAAGAATCTTCCTCTTACAATACTCATTGATTCTCGTAGCACTCATAATTTCATTGACCCTCAGATCGCCAAACAAGCTGATTGTTTTATCCATCCTTGCTCCAACTTTGAAGTCATGGTTGCCAATGGGGGCACCTTACCTTGCAAAGGGAAGTGTTGAAATGTGCGTATCTCTATGGGAGACTATACCTTGCACTCTGACATGTTTGCCTTGCCCTTAGGTGGATGTGA
Organism: Larix kaempferi; assembly: GCA_027924585.1. Classification (NCBI taxonomy): domain Eukaryota; kingdom Viridiplantae; phylum Streptophyta; class Pinopsida; order Pinales; family Pinaceae; genus Larix; species Larix kaempferi. The sequence goes on along the minus strand of BSBM01000459.1, from coordinate 5,041,209 downwards.
TGTGGTTTTGGGCGCTCAATGGCTATGCACACTTGGCCCTATCTTATGGGATTTTGCTGAACTTTGGATGCAGTTTTCCCTCAATGGACAAAAGCACACATTAACAGGATTACAACTAGGTTCTCTCAGCATCATTAGTTCACATCGCATGGAAAAACTCCTCAAGAAGAATTCACATGGTGTCATCGCTCAGATCCATTCCATCCAGATGCAACCATCAGCGGTCTCCACTACTCCTTTGGATCTACAACAAATTCTGGATCGATATACCAGTGTCTTTGCTGAACCAGTGGGATTACCACCTTCCAGGCCAGAAGACCATCATATTCAGCTCCTTCCTGGCAGCGTTCCTCCCAACATCAAGCCCTATCACTACCCATTTCACCAAAAAATGGAGATTGAAATGCTCGTTCGGGACTTATTGAAGCAAGGTATTATTCGTCCAAACACTAGTTCCTTTTCTTCTCCAGTTATTCTTGTCCGCAAAAAGGATGGGTCATGGTGCCTCTGCATTGACTTCCGAGCACTTAATCACCTCACCATCAAGGATAAGTTTCAAATTCCTGTTGTTGATGAGCTTCTTGATGAGCTTCATGGGGCTCACTTTTTCTCCAAGTTGGATCTTCGTTCTGGGTATCATCAAATTTGGGTTCATGAGGAGGATATTCCTAAAATAGCTTTCCGCACACATGATGGCCATTATGAGTTTTTGGTCATGCCCTTTGGCCTCACTAATGCTCCTTCCAGATTCCAGGCCTTAATGAATAAAATATTTTGACCCTACTTGCGGAAATTAATTATGGTATTCTTTGATGATATCCTCATCTACAGTAAAACATGGGATGAACATCTCCAACATCTAGATCTTGTCATGCGACTTTTCTCTGACCATCATCTCCATTCCAAGAAGTCTAAATGTGTTTTTGGACAGAAGGAAGTTGAGTATCTCGGGCACATTATCTCAGCACAAGGGGTTCACGTGGATCCTGCCAAAATCGATGCCATGAACAATTGGCCACAGCCTCAGACCAGAGTCTGAAATACTTCTTGGACCAGCGTGTCTCCTCCCCGGCACAACAGAAATGGGTTAGCAAACTCATGGGTTATGACTATGAGATCACTTACAAGAAGGGTAAAGACATTATTGTGGCAGAGGCTCTTTCTCGCACATTTGATGCCCAAGTTTCTCTTTCAGCTATTTCTATGCCGGTTCCAAATTGGTTGCAATCTGTTCAACAGGGTTATGTCAATGACTCTTCCTTATCTCAAATCATCCAATGCTTGACCAACAACCCTTATGCTGTACCACATTACTCTTGGGATGGTGCTTCTCTGCAATATAAGGGTTGTCTGGTGCTTCCCCAGAGCACAGATCTTCAACAGGCTGTCTTCTATGAACTCCATGCTTCTCCATCGGCAGGGCACTCTAGGTTCCTCAAAACATATGAACGAGCACAGCGTAACTTCTTTTGGCAGGGCATGAAAAGGACAATTCAACAGATGGTGGCTGAATGTGATACCTGCTAGCGCAATAAGGGTGAAAAAACACTCCTTCCAGGATTGCTTGAACCCTTGCCCATACCTACATGGATTTGGACAAATATTTCTATGGATTTCATTGAAGGGCTCCCTAAATATGGCAGGAAGACAGTGATTCTCGTTGTGGTTGATCGCCTTTCCAAATATAGTCATTTTTGTGCTCTCAGCCATCCCTATACAGCCTCCTCCATCGCTCAAATTTTTCTGGACCAGATCTTTCGTCTTCATGGTATCCCTTCTTCCATTGTCTCGGATCATGATGCGACTTTCACCAGTCATTTTTGGACAGAACTATTTCGCCACACTGGCACCAAACTAAAGATGAGTTCAGGGTATCACCCACAAACAGATGGTCAAACTGAAATTGTCAATAAATGCTTGGAAGCTTATCTTCGTTGCTTCACCTCGGAACAACAACATCAGTGGGCAAAGTGGCTCCCTCTCGCTGAATGGTGGTACAATACCTCTTACCACATTGCCTCTAAAATGACCCCATATGAAGCAGTCTATGGTCAGGCACCTCCAGCTCTTCTTCCATACACCCCCACCAGTTCACCAGTTAAGGAATTTGACACAGTCCTTCGCAACCGCGATCAGATTCTTCGCATTTTGCGTGACAATCTTCACATGGCAAGAAATCGCATGAAGCAACAAGCTGATCAGCACCGTTCGGAGCGCACTTTTCAAGTCGACGATATGGTTTTTCTTCGTTTCCACCCGTACAAACAATCCTCCTTGAAACTCAAAGGGCGTCATAAGCTCGCTCCAAACTTCTATAGGCCATATCGGATTCTTCAGAAGATTGGGTCCATTGCTTATAAATTGGAACTTCCTCCTTCTTCCCACATTCATCCAGTCTTTCATGTCTCTTGTCTAAAGAAAGTTCTTGGCACCAACATCAGAGGACAAACGATTTTACCCGAACTGGATAATGAAGGATCCATCCTTTTGGAACCAGAGGCCATCCTCAGTCGGCGCACGCGTCAGCTTCGCTCTCGCTCTATCAAAAAGGTCTTAATTCAGTGGCACGACATGCAACCAGAGGATGCTACATGGGAACCACTCCTTCAGATTCAACAACAATTTCCACATCTAAAGCTTTGAGGACAAAGCTTTTTTTAAGGGGGAGGGGATATTAGGAACCCATGTCTTTACTTTGTTAGTATGTTGTTGTTGGATGCATATGCTTTGTAAGTCGTCCCGTAGTATTTGTTGATCAATAGTTGTGTTATTGTTGTTGGCGCATATGCTTTGTAAGTCGCCCGTAGTATTGTTGATCCATAGTTTGTAACGGCCCATGGTTTCGACCCATAGTATTGGCGCCTAGAATTAGTCTATAAGTGTGTGTTGAGACCTATGAAGGCACCGTGAAGTTAATTGTATTGAGCTTTCTCAAAGGAGGTTGCCCCCTCGAAGTGGCCTGTGATCAATATAAAAGTGATTATGAGTTCTGTCATTTCTGCTATTTCGCATATTCTTGTTAATTAATTGTTGCATGTGCATCACAACATGATCCACCTGATCATACAATGTATCCACTTGATACAAATACAAATACATGATCCACCTAATCATACCTAATACATGTCAACATACATGATCTACCTAATCATACAATGTATCCACCTAATACATATACAGATACATGGTCCAAGCATCCAACATGATGCATATACAAAATACATACAAGTGATCCAACTGATCATATCCAGCATCCAACATGATGCATATATACATAAATGATCCAACTGATCATAACAAGCATCCAATATGATGCAATCATCCAACTGATCATAACAAGCATCCAACATGATGCATATACATATACAGAGTAGTAACTGGAGCATCATCCTGATGCTCATCATCCATGATCCTCCTCATCATCATAGCATCGTCCTCTTCAGATCATCTCATCATCCACAAAGCACATCCCAGATGCACATCATCCATCACTTACACCACCGACATGGGAGAACACATCTACCACCATTTGGGGAAGGCTCCAGCCCTTACTTTTTCACCATGGGAGAACACATCTACCACCATGTGAAAAATGGCTCAGCAATTACATCACGACCAAGGGAGAACACATCAACCATGTCAGAAAAGCTCATGTGCATCTGCATCTTCCAGACTCATCACTTCCCTTTGGAAGGAACCTCGATCTGAAGTGCACCAAGCCTCTCTTTAAGTACTCAAACTGCACTCTGGCCAACAACTTGGTCAATACATCTGCAACCTGCTCATCTGTCGCAACATACTCTGCTTCGGTTGTACTCTGTGCTACGTACGACTGCTTCTTGCTAAACCAAGAGATCACACCTGATCCCATACTGAAGCAACACCCATATGTGCTCTTCCTATCTGTAGCACTGCTTGCCCAATCTGAATCAACATAACCCTGCAGGTTAAACTTTTGATTCGCATCATACTTGAGCCCATTATCAATTGTACCCTTCAAGTACCTCAGAATATGCTTTAAAGCTACCAGGTGAACACTCCTCAGATCCGTCAGGAACTGGCTCAATGTGTTCACCGCAAAGCAAATATCTGGTCTCGTGTTCATCAGGTGCATCAACGACCCAATCATCTGATGATACATAGTGATATCAACTGGCTCTAATGAAGCATCACACAGAAGCTTTAGGTTCGATGCCATAGGTGTGGCCATAGCCTTACAGTCTATCATCCCGAACCTCTTCAGGATCTCTACTGCATACTTCCCTTTTCCAAAGAAGATTCCATCTGCACTCTGCCACACCTCCATGCCAAAAACAAATAGTACATCATCCCCAAGTTCTTCGACTTGAACTCAGCAGCAAGCTTCTGCTGCATGTCTGCAATCAATGTATCCTCACCTGTTACAAACAGGCCATCCACATAGTAGTATTACTGGATTGCCTTCCTCAACCTTGTAGTAAAGGTTGGAATTCGCTTTATTCTTGGTAAATACCAAACTAGATAGAAAGATGTCTATCCTACCATACAAATTTCTACACATATATGACTCCCTGTCATGTGTCTCAGAACCAAATGGCTACACCACATACACTTCTTCTTCAACTACATCATTCAGGAAAGTGTATCTTCCTCTTCATCACTGCAGCATGCTTGATCTTGTAGATCCTCTTGGAAGTCACTACAGACTCCCCTTCAGGTCTTGGAACTGCATCCCAAACATCTTCATGATCGACTAGTACTCCTCGATCATGGCATTCTTCCCAAATCCTGGGAACTTCAATATCTTCAATATTTTCAATAGATAACTTTGTTGCTGAACATATGTTGTAGTCCTTCTTTTGTAGGTGATGGTATATGATCTTTCCTACACAACAAGTTAAATTTCATGATTAGAAAACATCTCATAGTTTTCAGAACAAATTCTTACACATAAAGAAATATGTCATACAGTCATGCAATTATCTTAGCCAATGCTTCAATACAACATTTATCCATATTCTGTAACTTTCTAGATGCCTTCCAATCTCTACCAGAACATTGTTAAAAGTGTGCACAATTCCTAACATGTCAGCAAAGAGGTTTCATTCTAGATAAGTAGCAATGGAATGTTGTACAGTGCCATCGGCCACTTACCCATGTATATTAGTAGTATACTGTTCATCAATGCAACTATTCTAATATGCATAATACACAACCTAATTCTAGGAACATGAGTATATACATTATTGAACAGTATTATTTAGACAATAAAATATGCAAGGAATGATAATTTAAAAACTTATCATTGTTTCTTTGTTGGATTGACTCCCTTTCAGTCTTTGCTTCTTTTCTGCAACTCCATTCTGATGTGAATTGTGAGAAGTGGTCAACTCCCTCTGAATATCTACATCCTTGGAGAAACTACTGAAGTGTGCTCCTTCTTGATCTTTGCTTCCTTTCAGGAACAACTGGAGTGTGCTCCCTCTTGATCTTTGATTCCTGGATTGCCTTTCCTTGAACTTATATCCATCCTTAATCACTATGCATGCTTATTAGTATCATCATTGTGTTATCCTCGAGGTCTCATACATAATCACACATTTATTAGTATAACCTTAAAAACACAATAATCTTAAACATGTATAGTCATGATCATTTCAAACACAGATAATAAACATTAGTATTCAAGGTTTTAGGGGAGTCTTCTTTTACTCATGCATATTCTTATTTGATCATAGGACTCTTTTGGTTAGTTAAATCATCAATCAAGATAAGAGACATAATATGCATAAAACCCTTGATTGCTTACATTTCTAACTTTATGAAAAACATAACCAATCATACCAAGTATACTTATATAAGGGATTCTAACATAAGGTAGGATTCTAACTTGAGATAGGAAAAACATACCTGGATTGGTATGTTAGCTAGTTATGTCTAACATACCCACATGATGTCTTCTTGTTCTCTTCAATGACTTGTGCTAGTAACCTGCATATAGCATAGGTTGACCATTATAGAACCAAGTTATTCATACCTCGTAAATAGATCTTCGAAGTGATCCATGACAATGGATGAATCTTTGTCTTCATGTCATCATGATCATATGTTCTTGAACTAGAACATGATTTGTCTTTCTTGGTGTACCTTTCATGTTAGCAGACAATATAAACCTCATACAACACCATAATGCATTAGTGCAATCATAAGTGTCAACACCCTAATCAATGAATATCTTCTATTATGCATTCATAATTTTATTAAGGTGATACGACAAGTCTAAATTTAATCAAGATTGTACTAACCATAATAACATGAAGACAAACATACCATAAACTTAATCATGAACAAATCTCAAAACATACCTAGATAAGTCATACCTGTCGATATTGCTTGTAATCTTCTTATGTAAGGCCTTAGCCTCATCTCCCTCTGAAACAGGAACTTCTTCACTTATGCAGGTGACCAATCCATTCTCTTCTAGGATTAACTCAATCCACTTGATTTACAGGAACTGGATCTGGAGATGTATTAGGGTTTGTCAGAGAAACCCCAAATATTCAAACCTTGAATTTCAAACTTCCGAACGGATAGAAATATGCGCCTTGATGAGTTGATCTAGCTGGTATATTCAGAATTTGAAAAACTGTTAAGTTTCACCCCTTAATTTTGCCTTTGAAACTTCCGGATTCAATGGACGTGACCCTGAACTAGGGTTTGATGAATCCTAGAGCTTCACCCAACCAAAATATTTGATTCAAATCTATAAGCTTCGATTTTTCTGAGGAGCTTCCAGCCGTGGTCATAGATTTCCAAAATTCCAAATTTTGCAGAAGCCCTAATTTTCCATCTTTCCGATCAAAGTCCCAAACTGGGGTTTGATCAAGCCTGGCCTTCTTTCCAACCAAAAAATCTGATCTTGGTCTCTAAATTTCAATTTTGATGAGTAGCATCCAGCCATGGTCTCCAATTACAAAAATTCCAACTTTCTCCGAAGCCCTAAATTTCGGAAGCCATGAATGAAGGTGCTCAAAGATAATTTTGTTTTGACAGAAATATGTACCTGATTATTTCTGGTGTAACTCTGAACTTTTTGATCCACAGGGTCTGAACAATTTTCCTGAGATATCTCGACCTATTATCTTTCTATCCCGATAGGTCTGACCTCAATTGGATTCTCTGAGAGAGAGTTATGCTAAGTGTTGCAATGAGACTTGTTTATGGGATAATACAAGAGAGTGAACTTGTACGGCATTCCACGTGTCACTAGTTCAACTTCGACCTATGAAAAGTTTTCTTGAGATAGTACGGTCTGTGTAATAGCTATCACACTTTACAAAATTTCATTTGGAGCTTCCTATCCCAAGTTATGACCTTTTTTCCATGGTCACCTATTTTTGAATCAGATCTGGAAGAGGCAGAAACCCTATATTGTACAGATCATAAATCACAAACTACAACGAATTAGAGGTTTTCTTTTGGACACAAGGTACATGGGGATCTGATCTTCGACTTGTAAAAGTTTTCGATCCAAAATCTTCGCCAAAATTAATTTATAGTGAAAGTGCTACGATGACTGGTTTTTTCTATATCAAGCCCTAGCATTGTAAGTGCAACAAGTGTCATACATCCCATATCATGCCTTCTTTCAGGCTAGCTCTGATACCATGTTAAATTTTCAGAATTTACTTCAATCTCATATAGGATCTTAACTGAGAGAACAACATGTACAGCAAATCTACAGCATATCAATCATGGACACAATAATGCAAGCACACAAGAGACACAGAGTTTACTTGGGGAAAACCATAAAGGTGAAAAACCCCAATAACTTCCTCAAAGATAGATAGAGCAATTATACATCCAGAATACAAGAGATAGTCTTCTCATAGTAGAAGAACCTCCTCCTCCACAAGTGCGCCACTCTCCCAAGTGTGAGTGAGAGAATAGAATGTGTAAAATGAGACAGACACATTCTCTATTTAGACACTAACTTGACTTGACCTTTACTCAACTAGGTCGGCCTCAACTTAACCACTTAACATAATGTTGACTGGGCCGACCCCCACTAAGGTGGTCTAAGAACCCTTTGAACCACATGGACGACCCCCAATATGGTGGTCTAATAACCCTTTCACCCACGTGGCCGACCCCAACAAGGTGGTCTAATAACCCATCAAGTATAAGTTATGACACTTACAATATAAATGACGACACTTTCATATAGAGGAATAATAACATCTCTATAGGAATACAATATACATATATGTGAAATACATTCCGAAGTTACATATACATCAACAAGTGCATGCAGGATGTGGACACTTAGGGGTGTGTTTCCTCAGGGTCAAAAGGTCATCAAATTGTGAAGGACAAATGGAAGCTCTGCAAGGCTCGACAGGGAAAAGTACTGAGGCACCAGGCTAACAACTGAGTAGGTGGGAGCTGACACAAGGCTCAAGCGACAAGCAGGATGATGCAATGCAATCACAAAATGACATAAAATGGGAGTTCTTTTTCGTAAAGTTAGTCTCCTCACCCGAAAAGTGTAAAATAATGAGAGAAGAACTCTTCTAATCACATATGAATAGAGTATACCTTTTTCATAATTAATCCACAATAGTCCGGAAAAGGGGTAAAATTATGCCTAAGTGGATGTCACTTCAAATCCTTTAATGAGTCTGAAATGACAAGTATACTTGACAATCTTGTTTGATTTGGAAAAGTCTAACAAGGGCTTAAAAAAGACTTTATAAAAATCTTTTCCCTAAAGGTTTAACAAGTCCAAAAAAGTAAACTCGTGACCTCCTTACTATTTTTAACGAGCTCAAAGGAGAGATGGAAGAATGCACGTAATGGGAGCAGACGAGTGTCAGGGGCATGCAAGACTAGTTCCAAGCGCATGGAACAAAGCTATGCATAATGCAAGGAACATGAGCAAGATAAGGACACTCAGGGGGTGTCTGTGAATTCGGATGGCACAAGGTTCAAATGCATCATAAAAATGGGGAGGCCTAAACCTATATGAAAGGTTCTGAATATGCCTACCATGAACGAAGCAAATGTCAAAAAGGACGAGTAAACAAGTATAAGTCCAGCTAAAAATCTTGTCTCCAAGAAACATAAGTACCAAGATCATCTCTAAAACATATGTAAAGAAAAATCTGATACAAGTCACTGCAGTAGAAACATTTTCAACTTCACTATTGTTAACCTCGACACAACGCAGGTAGAGCTAACCACTAAAGGTGCCATAGTACCAATACCTAAAGGATCAAAATGATCATCTTCAAAATGAAGAGCAAAGTTGAAGGATGTGAAGGAATCTGCAAGAGCAAATTCATCATCACATGAGTTGGAAATTATAGAAATAGAATCAAACTCTTCAGGAGCACCGATTTGCAGATCTATAGGAGAGCTCAAAGAGTCATCAGACTCAAATGTCAAATCAGGGCTGGACGAAACTGTGAATGGATCCAAATTCAAATGGATGGTAGGTTGTATTATAGGCTCATCTTTTTCAATAAGATCAAGGGGAGGAGGGGAATGAGATCTATTATAAATATCCCCCCATGGCTTGTCATCACCACCCATGGCCTCAATAAAAACTTCATCTGAAGGTAAAATACCATCGAGGAAACCATGTGAACAAGATAGGTCGAATGCACGCATGGGCATCATAACGGGATCTTCCTCTACTGTCCATGAAGAAGAGAGATCTGAATCTGCAATGGCTTGTTGAACATCTTGAGAAGCAAGCTTGATTGCAGACAAGGGCATATCCATTCCGATGTGGGAAATGTCTCCAAACGGGGAACTCATGGAAGGTGGATCCCATGGATCACTAAAATATGAGGTTTAGAAAGGTACATTATTCAATGGAGGAGGCGCATTATCGGAAATGGTTTCAATAAAAGCAATGGGTGAAGGGAAATCATAAGATCCCATCAATGAAGGGTACATATTGACACCCATGTTCCCACTTGCCGGCTGAGAATGAGTAACCTGTGGGACTATGGATTCCGTGGATGCTGTAGAAGAGGAATTAACGAAATCTAGCTGATCGATGGTCACAATCTTGCCTTCGTGAGGAAAGAAGATAACTCTGAATACAGTAGATGCGACAGCCTTCATAGCGTACATCCAATTCCAAACTAGTAAAAGGTTGTAGTCGATGGGCGCATCAACCACCTCGACTTCAATAGGCACAGATTTACCTCCCAAGTAGACAACAAGGGAAGGGATAATTCCATGTAGCTTAAATGACTGACCGTCGAATGCAGTGAGCATGGTTCTAGACGCGATTAGAGGAGGAGAGCCTAGAGCTTTTCAACAAGTTAACGACATTACTGACACAGAGGCACCTTCATCAAGCATCGTACATTTAAAAAAAATTTGAAGGCACACCACCTGGATTTGAAAAGCCACATGGTAAGGTAAGCGAGGTTGAACATCAGTAGTGTCGAACTTGATAACACTGGGACTGCCCCCATCCTGAACTCCTAATGCACTCAAAAGGGAATGCTTTTGAGAAGGGTAGGCCTGCAAAACTTCAAGAGCCGACATGGCACATGGAGTTTGGCCCAAGTCTTCCACGATGGAGTAGTTATGGGTGGCTCGAGCATTAGGATTATGTGTAGAGCGCTTAAGAACACTTTTTGGTATCCACGGCATATTAGAGGGCTTCTCAATATGCAAGGAATTGCTAGGAGGAGGGGGAGGCTCACTCCCCATATTAGGTTGTGGTGGACCATAATCGTGTTGACGATGTTCGGGTACACAGGGTACTACCGAAGGACCGAACACCAAGAGAAACCACTTCACACAAACAAATCATAGATCAACACACCGATGTTTTGACGTGGTTTAAACCCTCTTGAGGGAAACACTCCATGACCCCGGCCAAATAGCTTCTATGGGACAATTTATTATGCAAAGAAAGAAAGTTACAAATGAGCTTCTCATAATTGATCAACTAAACAATGACCCTCCATGCTCTTTAAATAGAGATCATGGACTAATCGGGTGTTAAGCCTTGGATCAAGGTTAGGTATGATCTAAGAGAAGTTGAGCCTTTAAATCACTCTATGTCGGGAACATATCGTGACCGTCGGATTAAGTATTTACAAATGCATACTGATGCATACTAAAGAAACACACTATCCCTAATGGATATATTACACAAGTTGATCTTAACTAACTCCTAAGTGTCTAAATATCCTAACATCCCCCCTTAAGAACAACTTGGGATAGGATTGAAGGATTTACAAAGTGACACTATTAGGAGAAGGAAGGAGGCATTAGAGCCTATCCCCTCTTAATGACAAGTTCCTGAACTCCTAACATAGATCGAAGTTTAGAAAACTTCGCTTCTGTAAGAGACTTGGTGAAGATGTCTGCAACTTGATCATCTGTGGGGCAAAAGAGCACTTCAAGAACACGATCGTGAACAATATTTCTAATGAAGTGCATATGTATCTCAATGTGTTTGCTGCGTTGATGTAGAACTGGATCTTTGGCAAGCTTGATGGCACTTTGATTGTTGCACCAAAGTGGAGTAGGCTTCTGCTGCTCGAATCCAAACTCTGAAAGGATCTGTCGAAGCCATAAAGCTTCCTAACTGGCATTAACAATGGCTCAATATTTTGCTTCTGCTGAAGAAAGAGAAAGAGCTTGTTGTTTCTGACAATCCCAAGTGATAGGTCCAGATCCCAGACTGAAAATATAACCTGCAATAGACTTTCGATCATTAGGATCGCCGGCCCAATCTAAATCAGTGAAACCAACCAACAAAGGTTTCCCCCTGTACTGTAATGAATACCAAACTTAACTGTACCTCGAATATATCGAAGTATTCTTTTAGCTGCTTTCCAGTGACTTTCATGAGGTGTTTGCATATAACAGGAAACATGACCAACGACAAAGGAAAGGTCAGGACGGGAATGAGTCAAGTATAAGAGACTACCAACAAGCTAACGATACAAGGTGGCATCGAATTCAGGTGAAGTACAAGTGGCAGAAAGTTTGACTCCAGATTGGAAGAGAGAAGGGGTTGGTGTACAATCTTCCATGTGAAAGCGACGAAGAAGGTCACAAGCATACTTAGACTGAGAAAGAAATATTCCTTCTTTGGTTTGCAGGACTTGGAGACCAAGAAAATAATGCAAATGTCCTAAGTCTGACATTTCAAAAGTTTGTTTAAGACTGGATTTCACATGGGTTATAAGCTTACGGTCACTACTAGTAAGAATAAGGTCATCAACATATAGAACAAGTATGATGAGATGGTTTCCTACTTTCTTGGTATAGACATTGGGGTCAGAATGACATCTAGAAAAACTAGTGTCAGGGAGAAAGTTATCTATTTTGGCATACTAAGCTCTAGGAGCTTGCTTAAGGCCATATAAGGATTTCTTAAGGTAGCAGACAAGGCTAGAGTTATTCTCAACATATCTAGGAGGTTGTTCCATGTAAATTTTCTCCTGTAAATCACCATGTAAGAAGGCAGACTTGACATCCATTTGATAGAATTCCCAGTTATGTAAGGATGCAAGGGAAATAACAAGGCGGATGGAGTTCATTTTTGCGACGGGAGCAAAGGTTTCATTGTAGTCAATCCCTTCAACTTGGGAAAAACCTTTGGCAACTAACCTTACCTTATGTCTTTCAACACTTCCATCTGATGCATACTTAGTTCTATAGACCCATTTACATCTGAAAAGTTTTCTTCCTTTTGGAAGAGGTAAAAGATCCCAAGTATCATTCGCCATCAAGGAACGATATTCTTCATCCATGCTTGCATCCCAATTTGGATTCCCTGAAGCTTCTGCAAAAGTTTCTGGATCATGATTCTTGGAAACTTGAGCCAAAAGAGAAGAGGCTCGCTGAAACTGAGAACGTGTTCGACGTTGATCTCTAGGATCACCAACAAGATCACCAGCTACTTCACATGTTGAACGGACCCATCGAGGAAGCACTTATGCTGGTGCAATTGGAGGAACATGAGCAGGTAGAGGTAGATTTTCATCCTCACTTTCATCATCAGAAATGGGAGTTGGAAACATGTCAAGGAAGTTGGAAGAAGAAGAAGAAGGCACATACGCCGAATCAAGCTCGGAGGCCAAATATGGCACAATCGCCGAGTTAGGCTCGCAGGCCAAGAGATTTTCATCAAATTTAACATCTCTTCTAATGATTATATCATGAGAATGTGGTTGAAGAAGTTTATAACCTTTTACATCTTCAGAATATCCAATAAATATGTAGTTTTCACTTTTAGGCTGCAATGCTTTCCGTTTTTCATCCGGAATGTGAGCCCATGCTTCACTACCAAACACATGGAAGTGACTTACATCAGGTTTAGTTTTACTCCATGCTTCTTCTGGTGTTATACCTTGTAATGCTTTAGTGGGGGTGCGATTAACTATGTAATTTGCACAATTAATGGCTTCAGCCCAAAATTGAAGACTCAGTCCCTTAGATTGGATCATACAATTAGCCATTTCTTTTAAAATGCGGTTTTTCCACTCAGCTACACCATTTTGTTGTGGTGTATATGGAATAGTGTGATGTTGTTGGATGCCTTGTTCAGTGCAGAAAGTAGTGAACTTTTTGTTAACATATTTTCCTCCATTGTTAGATCTTAACTTAATAATTTGATAAACATATTGTTTTTCAACAAGGGCCTTGTAGGCCAAGAACATGTTAAATACTTCGCTCTTAAGTTTTAGGAAATAAACCCAAGTGCATCTGGTGTAATCATCAATGAAAGTTAAGAAATATTTGAAACCGGAAAAGGAAGCAGATGGAAGAGGACCACAAAAGTTACTATGCACAAGCTCCAAGGGAACCGAGGTGTGCCAAGAGGCACATTTGTCAAAATTGTCCCGATGATGTTTTTCGAGTACACAACCGGAACAAACACTATCCCTGCAAGATACCATCGGAAGACCTGTCACCATATTGTCTTTACATAGTTGTTGCAATGAGCAATAATTTAAGTGACCAAATCGCTCATGCCAAAGTTTGCTCAAGTTATCACTATGAGCAACAAAAACTGAAGGGAAAGGTGATGACCCAAAGTTGTTAAACTTGTACAACTTGGTAATATCATCAAAAATTCCAATTGCTAGGACCTGTTGAGGATCTTTAAAATCCCTGATTACAACTTGGTGAGGTGTAGAGGTCACAGTTTTACCTTCACCAGAATGAGTGATTTAATAGACTGATAACAAATTGTAGGAAATTCTTGGAACACATAGTACATCACTAAAATGACCATTATCTACTGGAACTGTTCTAGCTCCTACAACACTTAGAGATCTATCATCACCAACAAATATTTGTTTGATGTTATATTCATGCATAGTAGAAAAGATGGCTTGATCTTTAGCCATATGATAAGATGCTCCAGAATCAATGAGCCATTCATTTGAAGTAGAAGAAGAAGATGCATTATAAGAATAACCAGAAGCACAAAGTGCATGTCCATGAGAGGTAGATTCTGAAGGCGAATCTAGGCTAACGTGGTGCTTCTTCATTGCTGTTTCCAAGGCTGCCATCTTCTTGAAACACTTAGATTCATCATGATTATCTTTCCTGCAATAGTTGCAATGACGCTTAGTCTTCTTGCCTTTTGGCTTGGATCCTTTGTCATTTTTTAAAGAAGGAGCTGACTGAGAGGGTTTTGGACCCTTGTTTGACTTATTATTGTGAAAATTTTATTTCTTGGGAGGCTTGGACTTTTCTTTTTGTTGGGACAATAAGGCTTTCACAGATGTATCTGCATTGTTGATTATTCCAAGATGAATGAGTTTATCTTGCTCTCTAATCAAGGAATCACAAAAGGATTCAAGACTAGGCTCTTGATAGCTAGGTTCATTCAAGGATTCTTTCATGGAGTAAAATGTAGATACAAAAACAGAATATGCAGGTCCAAGTTTGGAAAGAATATGATAAATGCATTGTTTGTCTTCCATCTTAATCTTACATTCTGCACATAAGAGTTTAATCGTTTTGTACTTAGATAAATAATCTTGAATGCATGAAAAGTAACTTGGATTTAAAGAAATCAACTCATTTTCGAGTTGGTTACCTCGAATTTCATTGTATTTACCAAACACAGATTCCAACTTGTCCCAAGCAGCATCAGGTTCATCAATACCAGATATGTGGAATCGCAAATCAGTAGAGATTAACATCCCAATCAATCCACAAGCTTCGTCACATCTATTTGCCCATTTTATTTTCTTATCATCATCGATGGGTTCTGTTTCTTTCTCTGAGGTAATTCTGAAAAGTCCCCTACTTCGTAGAACATCCTCCATACGAGATTTCCATGAGAAATAGTTGGAACTATTAAGTAGAATATCACAAGGGGAGGCCATATTTATAAATTAATGGCTGTAAAAGAAAAAACCAATAGTCTAGATATGAAGAGCTCGAAAAAATAGGCGGTTGAAAAAAAACAACATTGAAAACTGACTCTGTATGATGAAGTTATGCTTGAACAAATAAACTGTTGAAGATGTCCCCAATAGTGACGTGGCAGCTAGAGAATGTCCAGCAAAAAAAAGAACCTCCCTCTTCCCAAGATGAAACTTTTGACAATCACTTTATAGGAAAGTTGCTTTAAGTGAACCACTTTTGTAAAATAAGTGATTTCACTTTTACAATGATATTACTTTTAAATAGTGCAACAATAAAAAAGAACTTAAGTGACTCACTTGTATTTTTATTTTTTATTATTTAAGTGAGATGCACTTTTACAATAAAGTAATTTGAAAATAGAAATTGCATGCATTTTTTCTTTTAAAAGTAACTTCCTAAGACTTGAACTCAAGACCTAATAAGGAATAAAGAAACTTTGAACCAAGTGAGCTAGATTAAAAGGTATGTAAAATATGGGAATGAGGAATGGGTTTTTTTTGTTTTACTCTTCTTGATCGGCTTGCGTGCTTTCTCTTTTTCCTGCAAAACATACAGAAATCGGAACAAAAAAACTTTTCCACACTTCTGGAGTTAGATCTCGTTAGCTTTCCCAGAAAGTCTACGTTTTCTCTCTGTTTCTGATTTGTCGAGATCGTGCAAGGTGCACGGCAAAGAGCATACGCAGCCGAGAAAAACCCTTTCCCTTTCTGTTTTTGATTTGCCGAGATCACTCAAGGTGCACGGAAAAAGGTATACGTAGACGGGAAAGCAACAATCCAAACCCAAAAAAAATCTAATAGTAAAAAATGATAAAATATGAGAGTTTTTTCTTTTAAAAATAGAAAATAAAAAAATGCGTCACTGTAACATTATACCTTCAGATCTGATGAAATACGCATTTCTGGAGAAACCGGGAACCGTTTTCAATCAAACGAAAACTATTTCCCAATGTATACGATGCTCTAGACGCAATGGAACACCTCCCACAACCCAAAAATGCACAGAAATACCAGAACCAAAAACTCTTTCGAGTTTCAGCAACAACAGTTCAAGATCTAGATCATAATCGGAAGCAGCTCTGCATAAAAGCGTTGATACCATGTTCAGGTACACAGGGTACTACCAAAGGACCGAACACCAAGAGCAACCACTTCACACAAACAGATCACAGATCAACACACCAATGTTTTGACGTGGTTTAAACCCTCTTGAGGGAAACACTCCACGGCCCCGGCCAAATAGCTTCTACGGGACAATTTATTATGCAAAGAAAGAAAGTTACAAATGAGCTTCTCATAATCGATCAACTAAACAATGACACTCCATGTTCTTTAAATAGAGATCATGGACCAATCGGGTGTTAAGCCACAGATCAAGGTTAGGTATGATCTAAGAGAAGTTGAGCCATCAGATCACTCTATGACGGGAACATATCGTGACCATCGAATTAAGCATTTACAAATGCATACTAATGCATAGTAAAGAAACACACTATCCCTAACGGATATATTACACAAGTTGATCTTAACTAACTCCTAAGCGTCTAAATATCCTAACAGACGAGTGGCAACACTAACCTCCGATTGAACCATATTCACACATCCATACCCACCAGTATTGGAAGAAGACATGGCCATCTCAGTAGGTCCATAACTAGTGGTGGGAGCATGCAAAGCCATGTTTTGATGATGAGGAAGGGGATCCTTTAACATAGTTGGGATCTATGCCAAATGCTTCGATGATTCTTCAATTCGAGGACATAAGTGAGTAAGATGATCTTCCCCGCAAAGCTTACAAGGAAACTTCACTTTACACCTAGGTTTATGGTCCTCAACAGCATTTCCGCCTTCTCGAGGAGGGTTGGCATTCTCTTTACGAGGATTACTACGATTTCTATTATTGTTATTCCCATTGTTTCCACTCCTACCATTGTTTCTCCTGTTTTTCTTACCACCAGGTTGCTGGTTACCTGACAGTTTCGTTGATTGCACATTATGCACATCAGACAACGAGGTGGAAGTGGACAAGGTGTGAACCTGTCCGAGAGTAGACTGGTTTAGCAACAAATTTTGCATTTGATTGGCCACCAAATCTACAGGGCGAGTACTTATGGATCCCACGATGCCGTCAGCATGCGGTCCAAGAACTGACTTGGGATCATGGCGTGTTCTCGGTGTGTTAGGAATAATGTCATATAAAATGCCAGACTGAGAGTATAGTAGGTCTAACTGCTGTAATTTCAAGATGGCTTGTTCCTCAGTCACAATGCCGGACATCGAAACATCCTTAGCAATGTATGGGAGTAGAGACTTGAGGAACCATTCCAACATAAAATTTGGAAGAATGTTGGCTTTTACTAATATCTTCAGCCGATGCCACTCTTGAACGTTGTCCGAAATATGTGTGGCCTTATTTTGACGGAAGGCAGACAATAGTTCAGTACCAGTATCATAACGAACTTGCAACTGTAAATGGTCCAAGAAAAGCAAATCAATCTCATTGAATCCCCTATAGGTGTTCCCAGGAAACTCTACATACCACTTCACAGCTGCTCCCATGAGGGTGCATTGAAATAGTCATAACCTAACGAAATCATGATTCAACGAGTTGGAGGAACACCAAAGGTGAAACGTTGTGACATGATCACCCAAATCCTCACCACCTTTCCCCTCAAACTTAGGAATGTCTGAAGGGAGCTTAGTAGGGACCGGGGGCCAATTGGGGTCATGACACACCGAATCATTCGTGAGCTTCAAAATATCCGGAAGATTCAAACGTGCAAGGAACAGGGGCTGCGGCTGGAAAGCTTGATTATAAGCTCCCATAAAGGGTTGGTTGAATGGAACCGAATTATAAGGTGGACCAAAAGCTTGACCATGAGCGTTAAGCTGTTGATAATGAGGACCCGACGGACCATAAGCTTGACCATGGAAATAAGGTTGATAACCTCCTCCGACTTGACCGGTATGAGAGTAAGCAGGCATATAAGTATTTTGGGTATCATATTGAGGTGGGTTGAACTGGTGGCTAGCACCGACTATGTTGTAGTAAGGGTTGCCGCCATAAGTACGGGGCATATACGTACTATTTGTAGTGGGAACCGAGTTGTAATGACCATAATGGTGAGGTATGTTCCCACCCCTAGCATTAGGATTAGCATGAGTAGTCGTGCAGTGACCCAAAGCATGAGAAGTATTCCCAACCCCAATGTTGGTGTTACTAGTAGAAAGAATGGTGGCATTATGATCATGAGGATAAGATATATTCCTACCTACTACATTAGTATTACTAGTAGCGGTGGTGGACGCACAAGTGTGTGGTATATGTCCACTCCCATGGTTAGGAGGAGCATTAATGTTCGCAAAAGTGGTCCTGGGTTAATGGGTAGCGATATGTGTGTTAGGTGGTGGACGGCAAGTCATGTTTCGAATAGTGTTCCTATTAGGTTGGGCAGTCCTAGGAGGTGGTCTTCTTATAACATTAGCATTGTTAGGAGGATTATGACCAGTCCTCATATTATGTGTGAGTGGACAACGTGGTGCCCCCAGTGGGTGCAATGTTGCTAACACCATGACTAGTGCCATCATGACTACCAAAAACAGTGGGAGGATCAACTATGTTGAAATCGAGCATACTATATGAGAATGGGTTAATGTTGATCGCATGATCTTCGTCTTCATGTAAGGTTGGAGTTCCGTAAAGATAATTATCCAGATTCGAAGGATCGAACGGATCGTTCTCAAGTGGATTCAGCCAAATCAAACCAGGTTGAGTCTCAGGTGGATCAACCCCTAAGGCCTCTCGAGGTGTGGGGGTGTTTGATGTGTGTTCGAATCCACCCAATGGAATAGTGGGGATTTCTGTTAACACCCAACAAGTGCTCACTACCTCATCTCCCTGATCACATGACCCATTCGTCCATATTTCCTATCATGTTTGCCTCCAAAACCTCAAAAAACCATTAAAAAGCCTCCAAAATGCCCAAAACCCCCCTTTTCCCCCCAAAATAAGTTAAATTCCTCCAAAAATAGCAAAAACCCTCTAAAAAGGGAATAAAAAATACAAAAAAGAGGAAAAAGAGAAAAAAAAGGAAACAAAAACCCTATACAACTGACCTAAATCATATGGTGCCCAAAACCATGGGTCAACACTCCACCACTTAAAACCTATAAATAGGTGATGGAGGCTCCCCATTTCACATCCACAATCATCCCTATCCTCATGCTGCTAAAAATTCTCTTGAAACCCTAGCTCTCCATTTGGAACTAATTCTTGAGAACCCTTTTGGACTACACCCAAAACATCTTTGGAAGAAGGAGAAGGAACAACACTGGAGCTTAGAAGCAACCCTCTTAGATTGCTGCAAGGGCTTCATCAACCTCTACACCTGAGGTAATTTTTAATACAAAAAGAGAGATCTTCGCCATATTTTCATGTTTGGTTATTTATGTTAATGCCCATGCTAGGTTAAATTTCATATTGTTTTATTGCTTTAATTTACTGTTTATTGAACTGCCAATAAGGAGGCTGTTCTCCTTAGTAGGTGCTCATTTGCATAAGCTAGGGTGAAAAACCTAGCTACAGTTTTGGCGACTCCCCTAGTGTTCCTTTGAATTTCGGGTTATAGTTTTTAAAAGTTTTTAATTTTTTGCAATATTTTTATGTTTTTTCCTTTCCGCAGTCGAGTTTGCTGCCGTAAACCGCGTCTTTTGTCCCTGCAGTCGCGATCTAATCGTGTCTTTCAAACTGTTACCTATGATCTGACTGCAGTTCTCAGATTGTTTCTCGCGATCTACTGGTGGTTTTCAGTCCGTTACCTGCGATCTGACCGCGACTCTCAGTCTGTTTCATGCGATCCGACCGCGGCTGTTCACCCCTTTCCTGCAATTCGCTTGTGGCTTTCAGCCATTTTCCTCGAATCTGCCTACAACTCTAAGCCTTTTTCCTGCGACCCACCTGCGGCTTTCAACCATTTTTCTGCGACCCGCCTGCGGCTTTCATCCTTTTTCCTATGACCCGCCTGTGGCTTTCAGCCTTTTTCCTGCGATCCGACTACAATTTTCAACCATTTTCCTACGATCCGCCTGCATCTTTCAGCCATTTCCCTGCAGTCTGCCCGCGACTGTCGACCTGTTTCCTGCGATCCGACCACGCAGTTTCACCGCAAACCCGCGATCTGTTTTCTGCACTTTTTCTCTGTTTGAACCTAGAACTTTGCTGCAATATTTTATGCACCTGCACAGCCACCTGTCTTATCTACAGCCATACTTCCCTACAACCTTTTTTCTGCAGTTTTGATCTCTGTTCCATTTTCAGATTTTTTTCAGTTTAAGCATTTTAATTGAAAAAAGAAAAGAAAATTTTGCATTCAAAGTTTCATTTCTGCATTATTATTGTTAGTTAGAAAGTTGCCCACCCCGTGGCACTTTTACTTGGGTTCATTATCTCACATGCACATACTCTGTCACCTAATTCAAGTAAGCCCTAAAATACTACTTAACACAACCAACATTCTAACCCCACTTGGGGAACACATAAGAATCTTGTAGTTAGGTAGGATCGGGGGGATAGGCATCCAAATAACACCCCTCGGTTGCTTACACTTGAGACATAGTTGTTGTCCATTAGGAAACCAAAATCCCCTAGTATTTTTTGGCAAGATCATAACCAGTTTATTGTTGATGTATATGTAACTTCGGAATGTATTTCATCTATATATTATATATATATATTTATTGTACCCTTATAAGAGATGTGTTATTCCTCTATAAGGAAGTGTCGTCATATCGATTGACAAGTGTCGCAAGTGTGTACTTGTCGATGGGTTATTAGACCACCTTATGGGGTCGGACCTGATTAATATATAATATAATGTGGGTGTATCAAAGTAGACGAGTCGGCCCCAGTAGGTCACTGGGCAAAAAGGTGAGTATAAATAGAGATAGGAGATCTCTATTTTACTCACTCGGAAAAGTAACTATCTCTCTCTCTGAAAAGTGGCGCACTAGTGAGGAGGAGGAGGATCATTTGCTAGGAGACTATCTCAGTGTTATTTGGTTGTATTTTGGTTGAGCCATTGCTCTCTCTATCTTTGAGGAAGTTGTGGGGTTTTTCACCTTAGGGTTTTCCCCACGGAAAATCTGTGTCTCTTGTCTCTATGCTTTTGATTCTTGTGATGCTTGTGATGCTTGTCATATTATGATTGTCATGCATTGATATACTGTAGATGTTATTCTCTCATCAAAGATCCTATAGTATTGTGATTTAATACTTAAAATTTAACATGGTATCAGAGCTTAACTAAGAAGAAGACATTTTGCAGTGACAAAAGCTTGTATTCCTTGTTTATTGGGTTTCTCTCCACAGATTTTTGAAATTCAGTATAGTAGATTGGATCTACTCATCAAGGCGCATCTATCTGTCCAATCAGAATTCAGTTCCAAGCATTTTCAGATTTGGCCCTAAAAATTAGGGTTTCCACAAAAATAGGAATTTCTGGAAACTGAAGGCACAGCTGGAAGCTCCTTGCAAAAATCGAAGGTTAGAGCTTTGGATCGAGATTTTTGGCTGAGTAGATCTCTGGGAAACTCAAACCCTAATTCAGGGCTCTCCCTAGTGAACCCGGGAGGACAAAAAGGCAATTTTGAAGCGCAAAACATTGCTGATCTCAAATTCTGAATGTACTAGGCTGATCAGCTCTCCAAAGCGCATCTTTCTATCCTTCCGGAATTTTGAAATTCACATTTTGAATTTTTAGGGTTTCTCTGACAAACCCTAATCCGGGACCAGATCCAGTGGTAAGTCCTAAATCTTTTCTATTTCCATTTGAAGTACTCTTAAAGATGTCTCTCCACACCAAGCTTGAGGATAAGCTTGAAGGGGCTGATAACTTCCGATCCTGGAAGTATAGGATTGGGTTAATCCTGGAAGAGAATGAGTTGGACTCATATGTGAAAGAAGACATCCCTATCCCAGAGGATGAAGAAGCCAAGGCATTGCACAAGAAGAACTTGGTCAAGGAAAAGAGAATCATTGTTGATTATATCAAAGACCATCTCATACCTCATGTGTCTTCTCTTGAGACACCCAAAGAGATGTTTGAATCTTTGACCAAGCTATTTGAAGGAAAGAACATAAATCGGAAGATGACCCTGCGGAACCAATTGAAAGCAGTGAAGTTTCAGAATGGAGAAACCATTCAATCTTACTTTTCAAGGGTCTCCCAGATCAAGGAACAATTAGAAGCAGTAGATGAAATGGTGGAGAATGGTGAAGTGGTGATGACCACTCTAAATGGCCTACCCAGGTCATGGGATTCCTTTATTCAAGGAATTTGTGCAAGGAAGAAGTTGATCTCATTTAGTAGACTTCGGGAAGAATGCTCTCAAGAAGAAGCTAGACTTATAGCTCGTGAAGAAAAGATGGGAGGTGAAGATCAAGCTCTTGCAACTCACACCAAAAGAAGCAAAGCCAAGAAGGATCACTCTCGCCACAATAGATCCTATAAAAAGAACAAGAAAGACCTAAGATGCTTCACATGCAATGAGAAGGGTCACTTTGCTTCAGATTGCCCCAAGAACAAAAGGGATAATAACAACAACTCCAGTAAGAAGAAGAAGGGAAACAAAAGAAGGTTTCATGCTCATGCTGCCGAAGATGATGAACCTCCAAAGAAGAAGGCTAGGGCAGAAAGTGATAGTGATGATGACTCATCAAGTGAAGAAGAGTATGTTCTGATCTCTGCTCTCACAGGTACTGTTTCTCATGGTTGTAATGATTGGTTGATTAATAGTGGGGCCTCCAAACACATGACTGGGTTCAAGGAATCTTTTGTGAACCTTTTTGAACATGAATCACCCCATAAGGTGAAACTTGGGGATGATTATCAATATCCAATCAAAGGAAGTGGTGAAGCCTCCTACAACCTAGATTCTGGAAAATCATTGAAGATGAAAGAAGTACTGTATGTACCTGGACTCAAGAAGAACTTACTCTCCATCTCTGCATTGGATGCAAAAGGTATGAGGGTTGCATTTGTGGATGGCCAAGTCCTAATGTGGCTAAAGGGAAAGAACATAGATGATGCAGTAGTGATTAGAGAGCAAGAGGGAGGCTTGTATAAATTGAAGGGACAACCTGAACATGCAATTGTACATGAATCCATGGAGCCAAGTGAACTTTGGCATAGAAGACTTGCTCATATGCACTATAGGGCACTTCCAATTGCAAGCAAGGCAGTAGAGGGTCTTCCTGAAATCAAGACCAAACATGAAGGTGTTTGCAAAGGATGTGCAAAAGGAAAGAACATTAAGAAGGCTTTCCCAAGCAGTGAAAGCAAGGCAAAAGACATTCTGAAAATCATCCACTCAGATGTATGTGGCCCTATGTCATCCACTTCCCTAAGTGGGTATGTTTACTATGTATCATTTATTGATGATTTCTCCAAGAAGACTTGGGTATACTTCTTGAAAGGCAAAGATGAGGTGCTTGATAAATTCAAGGAATTCAAAAACTTGATGGAGAATCAAACTGACAAGAAGATTAAAACATTCAGATCCAACAATGGTGGAGAATTCACCTCAAATGACTTCAAGAAGCTTTGCAGTGATTCATAGATTAAGAGGGAGTTGACTGCTCCTTATAATCCTCAACAGAATGGAGTTGCAGAAAGGAAGAACAGAACTATCATGGAAGTAGCAAGGGCAATGTTGTATGACCAAGATCTTCCTATGCATCTATGGGTAGAAGCAGCTAGAACAGCTGTATATGTGCAGAACAGAACACCCCACAAGATATTGGACAACAAGACACCAGAAGAGGTCTTTTCTGGTAAGAAACCTGAAGTCAGCCATCTCAGAATATTTGGTTGTCCAGTATATACTCATGTCCCAAAAGAGAAGAGGACTAAACTAGATCCTTCAGGAAAGAAGGGCATCTTTGTGGGTTATAGTGAAAGCTCGAAGGCTTACAGAATATACTTTCCAGGATTCAAGAAGATTGATGTCAGTAGGGATGTAACATTTGATGAAAACTCAGCATTCATCAAATCAAGGAAGGCACCTACCGAAGTTTATGAAGAACCTAAGGAAACAAGATTTCAGGATATTACCATGACTGAAGCAGTTCCAGAAACCGTTCTTAAGTTTGAAGATCCACAAGAACCTGTAGATCCACCCCGTGAGAATAACTCTCACAAGAGGAAACCTATATGGGCTAGAGAGCTCATTCATGATGCAGAAAGATTTGGCATTCCAGAAGAAGAACACAGAGCAAAGAAGAGAACCAGATCACACACCAGTTATGTTGCTTTACTCTGTGACATTATGAACAAAGAACCTTCCAGTTATGAAGAGGCAGCAGAAAAGAAAGAATGGAAGGATGCTATGGTTGAGGAATACCAATCAATAATGAAGAATGATGTTTGGGATGTTGTCCCAAGACCTAAAGAGAAGTCTGTTGTGACTTCCAAGTGGATCTTCAAAATCAAGCATGCTGCAGATGGCAGTGTGGAAAAATACAAAGCAAGATTCATAGCTCGTGGTTTCTCTCAAAAAGAAGGAATAGATTATGAAGAAACCTTTGCACCTGTAGCTAGCTCGTGGTTTCATAGCTCGTGGTTTCTCTCGTGGTTTCATTGCTTGCCCTGGCTGCAGCAATGAAATGGAAAATACACCAGATGGATGTCAAGACTGCTTTCCTGAATGGTGTAGTAGAAGAGGAAGTATATGTGGAACAGCCACTCGGTTTTGAAATACATGACAGGGAATCATATGTATGCAGATTGAAGAAAGCCTTATATGGCTTGAAGCAAGCTCCCAGAACCTGGTATGGTAGGATTGACAGTTTCCTATCTAGTTTGGGCTTTACTAAGAGTAAAGCGGATTCCAACCTTGACTACAAGGTTGAGGAAGGGAATCCTGTGATTCTACTACTGTATGTGGATGACCTATTTGTGACAGGAGATGATAGACTGATTGCAGATACTAAAAGGAAGCTTGCAGCTGAATTCGACATGAAAGATTTGGGAATGATGCACTATTTCCTAGGTATGGAGGTGTGGCAGAATGCAGGTGAGATCTTCCTTGGTTAAGGGAAGTACACAGTATATATCCTGAAGAGATTCAGGATGATGGATTGCAAGGCCATGGCCACACCCATGGCATCGAATCTGAAGCTTCTATGTGATGCTTCATCTGAGCCGGTTGATATCACTATGTATCGTCAGATGATTGGGTCCTTGATGTACCTGACGAACACGAGACCAGACATTTGCTTTTCTGTGAACACATTGAGCCAGTTCTTGACGGATCCAAGGAGTGTTCACCTGGTTGCTGTAAAGCATGTTCTGAGGTACCTGAAGGGTACAGTGGATTATGGGCTCAAGTATGAAGCGAATCAAAAGTTTAACCTACAGGGTTATGTTGATTCAGATTGGGCTGGCAGTGCTGCAGATAGGAAGAGCACATCTGGGTGCTGCTTCAGTATGGGATCAGGTGTGATCTCTTGGTTTAGCAGGAAGCAGTCCTGCGTAGCACTGAGTACAGCTGAGGCAGAATATGTTGCATCCTGCTCAGCTAGTTGCGAGGCAGTATGGCTACAGAAGCTACTGTATGAGTTATTTGATCTCCTGTTGGAGGCTACTGGTATCTTCTGTGATAACCAGAGTTGTGTGAAGCTGTCTGAGAACCCAGTGTTTCATGACAGGTCGAAACACATAGAGATCAAATATCACTATATCAGGGATATGGTGCAGAGAGGAGCTGTGAAGCTCCTGTATGTTGCGACGGATGAGCAGATTGCAGATGTGCTGACGAAGCCACTAGCCAGAGTGAAGTTCGAGTACTTCAGAGAGAGGCTTGGCGTTCTTCAGATCAAGGACACTTCGAGGAAGAAGTGATGGACACATTTGTTGAAGCCATTCCAAGCATGTTGGAAGGAGGATCCTTCACATGGCTGTGGATGTAAGCGCTGGATAATGAGCATCAGGATGATGTTCTGGTTTCTGCTTGATATGATCAGTTGGATCATTTTTATGTATGTATGTACGCATCATGTTGGATGCTGGATATGATCAATTGGATCATTTTTATGTATGTATGTACGCATCATGTTGGATGCTTGATATGATCGGTTGGATCATTTTTATGTATGTATGTACGCATCATGTTGGATGCTGGATATGATCAGTTGGATCATTTTTATGTATGTATATATGCATCATGTTGGATGCTTGGACCATGTATCTGTATATGTATCAGGTGGATACATTGTATGATCAGGTGGATCATGTATGGTGATATGTATCATGTATTTGTATTTGTATCAGGTGGATACATTGATGATCAGGAGGATCATGTATGATGATATGTATCAGGTAGATACTTGGTATGCATCAGGTAGATGCAGTGATGATCAGGATGATCATATATGATGAGCTTCAGGATGTTGCTCTAGATGACATGCAGCAGGATGTTGCAGTGATGATCAGGATGATCATAGATGACGAGCTTCAGGATGTTGCTCCAGATGACATGCAGCAGGATGTTGCAGTGATGATCAGGATGATCATAGATGACAAGCTTCAGGATGTTGCTCCAGATGACATGCAGCAGGATGTTGCAGTGATGATCAGGATGATCAGAGATGACGAGCTTCAGGATGTTACTCCAGATGACATGCAGCAGGATGTTGCAGTGATGATCAGGATGATCATAGATGACGAGATTCAGGATGTTGCTCCAGATGACATGCAGCATGATGTTGCAGTGATGATCAGGATGATCATAGATGACGAGCTTCAGGATGTTGCTCCAGATGACATGCAGTAGGATGTTGCAGTGATGATGATCAGGATGATCATGGATACATCAGGATGATGTATGGTGAGTATCAGGTTGATACTCTGTGGCCGTGGATCAGGTTGTGCAGATGAGCATGTAATTCGGTGCACTGGGAGATCTGTAGATAGTCTTTTGAGGTTTTGCCTATGGCATGTAATTCGGTGCCTTGGGATATCTGGCAGATGCTCTTTCGAGGTTTTGTCCTATGGCATGTAATTCGTTTCCCTGGGAGATCCGATAGGTTGGGCTGTGTGCCCGTAATCAGTCCTGGGATGCACTTGCGAGGTTTTGCCATGACCACATGTAATTCATTGCCCTGGGAGATCCTATAGGTAGAGCTGTGTGCTCGTAACAGCCTGGGATGCTCTTGCGAGGTTTTGTGGTGAGGTCACATGTAATTCGGTGCCCTGGGAGATCCTATAGGTAGAGCTGTGTGCTCGTAACAGCCTGGGATGCTCTTTCGAGGTTTTGTGACGCACGTAATAAGTCCTGAGGATTCCACAGTATGGCCAGTGATGATGAAGACCTGCAGCTGGTGGGCCTACATCCAGTATGAAAAATGACTGGGTCTGTAGAACTTCCTATGACGAGTAGAGTCAGAGATTGGTTGAGATAGTAGCAACAGTGACGATGATGATGACGATGCATCGATGACGATGATCCAAAGAAGAAGACTTGTCTAGAAGATCTGTGTCGAGAAATACCTTCCTAGTTAAGAGGGAGTGTTGATGTATAGGTAACTTCGAAATGTATTTCATCTATATATTATATATATATTTATTGTACCCTTATAAGAGATGTGTTATTCCTCTGTAAGGAAGTGTTGTCATAAGGATTGACAAGTGTCGCAAGTGTGTGTACTTGCCGATGGGTTATTAGACCACCTTATGGGGTTGGCCCTGATTAATATATAATATAATGTGGGTGTATCAAAGTAGACAAGTCGGCCCCAATAGGTCACTAGGCAAAAAGGTGAGTATAAATAGAGATAGGAGATCTCTATTTTACTCACTCGGAAAAGTAACTATCTCTCTCTCTGAAAAGTGGCGCACTAGTGAGGAGGAGGAGGATCATCTGCTAGGAGACTATCTTAGTGTTATTTGGTTGTATTTTGGTTGAGCCATTGATCTCTCTATCTTTGAGGAAGTTGTGGGGTTTTTCACCTTAGGGTTTTCCCCACGGAAACTCTGTGTCTCTTGTCTCTATGCTTTTGATTCTTGTGATGCTTGTCATATTATGATTGTCATGCATTGATATACTGTAGATGTTATTCTCTCAGCAAAGATCCTATAGTATTGTGATTTAATACTGAAAATTTAACATTTATCAGAGGGCCTCTCCCCTAGGAGGGTTGAAGTAGCTAGACTGGTTTCAGAAGCCTGAGTGGAATACTGCAATCCATTCAGTAACCGAAGGATACCTTTTGTAGTTCTAGGTGTACCACCCGTATGGAGGTACAACGGAGATAGAACCAAACTGCAGATTCACCTTTTCTGGACGTGTCATCAATGATGTATCTTAGTTGCCTTTCTTATAGGATTGACTACCCAGTGTCCCTCCCGGTAGGAGGATACCTTTAGCCACTTGGATCTACTATCCATATTGTTTGACTTTGATTTCATCACCTTGCAGAGGATATGTCTGGTTGAGTCAGAATACTATTTAGCTAGGTGTTTGCATGCTCCCTTACCTTTCTTTGGTCTAGAAAGTCCACTATTTTTATTTTTTAGGAAACCTGCTGCTTGTTGGTATTCTGACCATTTTTATTGATGCTCCACTTATTGTAGCACAGCTATTACAGTGAGTGTTTTGAGCTGGTTGCTGGCCTGAGTGCCGTCTTTTTTGAGCTCTCGTTCTATATACTCGGTTGCATTAGGGTTTTTGAGTTGTTTTTCACTCGACACAACCCCAAGAGACTTGACACCATCTATCACCATTGAGTCCCCGAGACATTCTCAGGGCCTCCAGGGCGAGCCCCCCAACACAGTTCACTTGACATCACTCATCATAGACATAGAGCTTCATCACTTGACTCCACTCGTCGCAGATGTAGAGCTCCGTCCCTTGGCACTGATGCCCCTTATTTTACCTCTGATTCTAAGGCAGAGTCCGAGAACCCCACTTACACTGCACCAACCAGCCCCATGGCTGGTATGACTTCCAACCCTTTCTTTGTAGGGACCATTGGTGGAGCATCCAACACCACCCCAGCTACCACACCTGCTTTGGGTATGCCCTCGATGGGGCCCACATCCACCATTCCAATCACTGTACCCATTCCAGTAGCTAACATACCCATCCCAACTCCACTAGTGGCTCACACTACCCTTGGCGGTGTAGGACCGTCCCATACCACCTTCGTTCCTCCACCTGGGGGCAACGTCCCCAACCCGAACCCAGTTCCTCCACTTGGGGGCATTGGCCCCAACGTGGTCACAACCAACAATATGTCACATCCTTCTACTAGTTTGCCATTCATGGCTAGTCTCAACCTTCCTGACCTTGCCAGACTGACTAACGATCCCATCAAACACGACCCTACGTGGCCTCACATGCCCACCAAACTCCCATTAGACATCCCTAAGTTTGAGGGTAAGGCAGTTGAAGACCCCCGGAACCACATTATGTCCTTCCATCTATGGTGTTCCTCAAACTCCATAGTGGACGACTTTGTCCGACTCCGTCTGTTACAACGCACCCTCACTGGCTCCGCATCCAAGTGGTATATCGAGCAACCCCATGGGACCCATGCCACCTTTACTTCCCTTGCCTTGACCTTCCTGCAATTCTTTCAGTTACCTATCTGCTATGAAGCAGGAGTTGAGATCCTACTGTCTTGTAGACAGAACACAGCCACCCACATCACTGACCACATTCATGAGT
The DNA here is from genome assembly GCA_027924585.1 of Larix kaempferi. Lineage (NCBI taxonomy): Eukaryota > Viridiplantae > Streptophyta > Pinopsida > Pinales > Pinaceae > Larix > Larix kaempferi. The sequence continues at coordinate 5,011,078 of BSBM01000459.1, read as the reverse complement.
GGCGTCGACGGCGCATCCTCTGCAAAATCAAGTTAGATGACCATATGTTCTTAGATTGGTTTCTAAAATCTCTCCTTCCTATCATTGCCAAGGATGTGGCATCTGAGCGACCCCAGTTTGAAGAAGAGGCCATCCTCAAAGCTCAGCAATTTGACCTTATTTACACCAAGTCTGGTTATCTATATTCCATCATACCTGAAGCCCCCCACGGCGATTCCTCCTGACATGATGCGCCGGGGGCATCCCATGCCACAGATGGCATCATTAGCCGTATAGCCTCACATAACCAACCCTTTTCCATAGCACGTCCTAGCCCTGGTCCTGACCTTTCGCGGGCTACATCCCAGTTCGGAGCAACCAATTCGTATGCTCTCATGGCACAACATCACCATTCCCATGGACCCTCATGTCCACCTCAATGATTTGGTCATGCATCCCCTACTTACACCCCCTCGGTTGCACCTCATCCATATTATCACCTGCAGGCTGCGTAAGCTCCTGTATCCTGTCAAGCCCCACCTGCTTATTATCTACCCTAGGTAGCCCCTATGGCAAACCCACAACCCGTTGTACACGCATATCAGCAACCCACACAAGGTTCAGCACCTGCGTTGCCTCCACCTACTTATTATCCACTGCATCCTGCTCCCGCACCTGCACAACCCCAGAACCCACCTGCCACCCAAGGGCAAGTGTATGCACAACAAAATTCGTAGCCCAACAAAAATAACCAACGCCAACAAGGCCAGCAAAATCATGGCAAAGGACGTAACTACAGGAACAATCCCCTCCAGACCAAGTCGGCCAACCTCCAAATCCCCCGAACAATAATAACGAAGAACCTGCCAACCAGAACCCTGATCGACCACCCAAACAAGCCAAAAATCCTAATTTGTGAACCAACCATCCTTGTTCTATTTGCGAGGTCTATGGCCATTACACACATGCTTGCCCACATTTGGAGCGGGCTCGGCAACTCGGGACTGATGATGCCCACTGCCAAGGGCATGCATCTCCTCAAGCGCCACCTAATCCCCCCACCTCAGAATCAGCCCTTGGTGTTACAAAACCCTTTTCCCACCCAAGGCATGGTGAATGCTCAACCGTTGGCTCCCCCTCAAGGAAACACGCAACCACAACAAAAAATCACTTATGCCACTCCTAATCAACACATGATAGACTCGGGTACCCATCACTTGTTAATGATGTCCTCCACCGATGTCAACCTTCAAACCCATCGGAACCAATATGGCTCCACCCCTGCAGCCCCTCCCATTGACAAAAATACCAATGCTCATCCCACCGATCAGTCATTACGCATACCCTCGGCTCCACTAGATGGTGCCTCCAAAGCCCCTCGCTTCCCACTTCGCCGCATCAACAATAACCCCAATGCTCATGCTACGTCTAATTACAACATTGTAGATGACTTAGCCCAGTCCCCCACAGCCATGTCCACGTTAGAGGTCTTAAAAAACTTCCCTACACAGTGCAATAATTTGCTCTCAGCCATTGGTGCTATTGACCCAAATGATTCACAAATGATGGCCTCCGATTTGGACCAATCTGAACCACGCTTGCCTTCCACTTTAACATTCCAAGTTTCTGTATCCATTCCGAATATTGTCATCCATCGTTGCATCATCGATGAAGGTGCCTCCAGATGCGTGATGTCCACATTCGTTTGGCAGAAGTTGGGATCCCCTTCTCTCCAGTAGTCCACCACTACGTTGCGAGCCTACAACGGCCGTTCGGCTCAACCCCAAGGTCTCTTAGCTAATGTCCTCATCCAGTTGGCTGGTAAAACCATGCTCATTGACATAGAGGTCATCAACGCCCAACTTGATTATAACCGCTTACTCGGCCGTAGTTACATGTATGCCATGCGGGCAATTGCCTCATCTGTTTTTCATACCATGATGTTCCCCCATGATGGACGTGTGGTCAAGGTCGATCAACTCACCTATTACGATACTAATGCCCCTACTGCACTCGAAAATGTTCTCCCCATGGTTGAACAACCTGTTTGTGGTGCCGCTACCTCGTTGGTTTCCTCAGTGGGACCCGGATTCTACTCAGATACACCGATGACTTCAACATTCCAAGCCATTCCACCCTCATCACCCATGACTAAAATATCTGACTTATGTACCCTTTCCCACAATACACCAACACCCAACCATCAATCACCCTTGCTACCCCAACCACCATTGGTACCTAGTCATGTTGGTGTTACACCCATCCATACCATCCCCTTCCTATTTCCCCCTTTGGGAGTAGTAAGCGCCCCAGTTATGGCTACCCTTAGCCTCCCCGGTTTAACCTTAGGATTACCTGTATGGTACATTACGCCTCCTGTTACCCCTCCGACACCAAATGTCATCCTACAACCGGTGCAACCCATCACCACTACTAGTCAACCACCTACCGGTGTCTCTACCCCTTCCTCATCTACTAATCCATCCCCTCTTATCAAGCACACTAGGGGTAAAGGCCCACAGCCATACACTGCTTTACCCCCGCCCAAAATGGTTAACCCCCCCCCCTCCCCCCCCGGTGTTTCGTGCTCCTACCAAATGCTCGTTGTGTGATGAGTTGGGCCATGCTACCCATCAATGTCCACAATTACCCGCATTACAAGAGCACATGCAAATGCTTGACAACGATCCAAACATCCCGGTTGTCCAGCTCGACCCGACCCCTAAGCCTTGTGATAAATCACTGCGTACCAACCACCCTTGTGCAATATGTGGTATTTACGGTCACTACTCACATCACTGTCCTGATATCCCAGATTATAGAGCCACTCTCTGGGAGATGAATAATTTGGACCTCAAGACATCTCCCCCCACCATTGAGGAGATCCACCCCCCAGCATCCTCGCCAACCGGAGATATTAATACCATTTATATGATCTCTTCTACTACCACTCCCTTGTCAACCGATTTGACAATTCAGAGTTTCCACAATGATGAGGAGATTCTAGAGGCTCTTACTGCCCCTGATTACCCCTGGGAGGATATGCACCATTGTTACGTTGGAGTTGGAGGAACACCATAGATGGAATAACATGATATGGTTTTGTGGGTCCTCACCTGCCTTGCCCTCGAACTTAGGGATGTCAGAGGGGAGCTTGGTGGGCATGTGAGGCCACACAGGGTCATGTCGGATAGGGTCGTTGGTCAATCTGGCTAGGTCGGGCAGGTTGAGGCTAGCCATGAATGGCAAACTGGAAGAAGGATGTGACACAGTAGTGGGTTGGACCAAGGTGGGGCCAATGCCCCCAAGTGGAGGGACAGGGTTTGGGATATGGCTCCTGAGTGGGGGAACCAAGGTGGTATAGGATGGTCCTGCACCACCATGGGTAGTGTGAGCCACTGATGGAGTGGGGATAGGTATTCCAGCTGCAGGAATAGGTGCAGTGAGGGGAAAGGTAGGTGTGGGCCCCATTGAGGGTATACCCACAGCGGATGTGGTAACTGGTGTAGTGGTGGATGGGCCACCAATGGTCCCTACCAAGAAAGGAGTGGAAGTCACACCAGCCATGGGGCTAGTAGGGGCAGTATAAATGGGGTTCTCAGACTCTTCTTCAGAATTGGAGGTAAAGTAAGGGGCGTCAATATCTGGTGACGGAGTCCTATGCCGTTGACGAGTGGAGTCAAGTGACAAGGCTCTAGATCTGTGATAAGTGGTATCAAGTGATGATGATCGAAGTCTATGACAAGTGGTGTCAAGTGAACCATGCTGTGGGGGCTCACCCTTGAAGCGCCGATAATGTCTCGGGGACTCAATGGTGATAGATGGTGTCAAATCGCTGGGGATTGTGGTGAGTGAGAAAACAGCTCAAAAATCCTAATGCAACCGAGTGTGCAGAAGGAGAGCTCAAAAAACAAGGCACTCAGGCCAACAACCAACTCAAAACACCTATTTTAACAGCTGTGCTACAATAAGTGGAGTACTAACAAAATGGTCAGAATACCAACAAGAAGCAGGTTTCCTAAAAATAAAAAATGGTGGACTCACTAGACCAAAAGGAGGTGAGGGAGCATGCAAACACCTAACTAAAAAGTATTCTGACTCAACTAGACATATCCTCTGCAAGGTGATGAAATCCAAGTCAGACAATATGAATAGGAAAGCCAAGTGGCTAAGATTTCCCCCTACCAGGAGGGAGACCGGGTAGTCAATCCTAGAAGAATGGCAACAAAGATACCCCGTTCATGACACATCCAGAAAGGTGAATCTGTCGTTTGGTCCTTTTACCGCAATACCCCTATACAGGGATATCCCGAGAATTGCGAAAGGTAGCCCTTCGGTTACTGAATGGAGTGCGGTATTCCACTCAGGCCTCCGGAACCAATCTCGCAACTTCAACCCTCCTAGGGGAGAGGCCCTCTGGTAAACTGGTTGTGACCGTGCCAAAAAGTACTAGGGGATTTTGGTTCCCTAATTGGACAACAGCTATGTCTCAAGTGTAAGTAACCGAGGGGTGTTATTGGAAGCCTATCCCCCCGATCCTACCTAACTACAAAGATTCTTTTGTGTTCCCCAAGTGGGGTTAGAATATTGGTTGAGTTAAGTAGTTTTTAAGGCTCACTTGAATTATGTGACAGAGTGTGTGCTCGTGAGGTGATGAACCCAAAACAAAAGTGCCACAAGGGGGGCAACTTTCTAATTAACAATACTGAAATTTAACATGCAAAATTTTCTGAATTAAAATACTAAAATTTTAAAAGATTCTGTTAAAGGGTATATAAATTATGTTGTAGAAAAGGCTGTAGGAAAGGATGGCTGTAGGTAGGACAGATGGCTGTGCAGATGCAGAAAATATTGCAACAAAGGGGGCTGGGTTCAAAACTGGAAAAAATGCAGAAATCAGACCACAGGTCTGTGGCGAAACTGAGTAGTCGAACCGTGGGTTTGAGGGAAACAGGCGCGGACAGGACGCTGGCTTTTGGAAGACATACGCAATCGGGACGCAGCAAAGGGGCTGAAATCTGCAGTCAGGATGCGGGAAAAATGTCGAAAGATGCCGGCGGGTTGTGGAAAACTGGCCGAATGACGTAGGAGGGATGTAGGAAAAATGCCAAAAGGCACCGGTGGGTTGCGGGAAACTAGCCGAAAGCCGCAGGCGGGACATAGAAAAGAGGGTAATAGCCGCAGTCAGACCGTACCAAATAGGCTAATAGCCGTGGCTGGATTGCAGGTAACAGACTGAAAATGGCCGGCAGGTCGCCAGAAACAGTCTGAGAGCCACGGTTAGGTCGTAGGTAAGTTCCTGAAAGACGTGGTCGGAACGCGACTGTGGGGGGAAAAAATGCGGTATACAGCGGCCGAAAGGGACAGCCGAACAGAAAAAATATTTAAAAATCATAACCAGAAATTCAAACCTAGGGGAGTTGCCAAAACTGTAGCTAGGGTTTTACCCCTAGCTTGTGCAAATGAGCACCTACTAAGGAGAATGGACTCCTTAGTAGCAGTTCAGTAAACGTAAATTAAAATGCTAAAACAGAAATCTAAATTACTCTAAACATGTGGATGAAACATAACAAATAATATGTAAAGAATGGCTTTTGTATTAATTTTACCTCCAATGTGAAGGTTGGTGAAGCTCTTGCAATGTCCAAGAGGGTTGCTCCAAGCTCCAACTTGCTCCTTCTCTTTCTCCAATGGTGGGAATGGACCAAAAGGGGCTCTCAAGGTGAAAGTAGCTCAAGGGTGAGCTAGGGTTTCAAGAGAGATTTTGGCAGAGTAAGGGTATACTTGATTGTGGATATCGAAATGAGGGGTCTCCATCACCTATTTATAGTTTTTTGGTGGTGGAGTGCTGGCCCATGGTTTTGGGAACCATATGGTTTAGGGCAGCTGTATAGGGTTTTTTCCTCCTTTTCCTCATTATTTTATATTTTTTATTCCCTTTTTAGAGGGATTTTGCTATTTTAGAGGAATTTTGGATATTTTTGGAGGAAAAAGGGGTTTTATAGCGTTTTTAAGGCTTTTTTGATGGTTTTGTGGCCTTTTGGAGGCATTTTAGGCATTTTGGAGGCATTTTAGGCCTTTTGGAGGATTTTTAGTGGGATTTTCAGGGTTTTAAAGGGAAATATGGTAGGAAAATGGACAAATGAGCCATGTAATGGGGTAGATGAGGTAGTGAACACTTTTTGGGTGTTAACAAGGAGTCCTCCACCATAGCTACCCAATTCTTGATTGAGTCCAAAGATTTCCTCCCCGCCAAGGTCAAATGGTTTAAAGAGCCCATTCCCACTTCCGATGCCTTTGAGGAAGGTAACATGGCCAATATCTCACCCACAATCCACATTGATATCTCTGCTCCAGCCGGTGCTCCTGAAATCATTTCGTTAGGAGCTTCCTGTACCACGCATGAGATCAGAGAGTACAAGAAGCTTTTACAGGAGTTCCGCGGTGTCTTTTCTTGGTCCTACACCGAAATGCCTTGTCTTGACCCTGCTATCATAGAGCCCCACATTGACATCTCTGAGTTAGGGGGCATAATAGATTACCTCTACCCTGGGATAGGGGGCATGATCAATCATTTTGAACCTTTCCCATCACATCTATCTCAGTATTTCAATGACCCCATTGTTCAAACCAACACATATGTGATCCACAATCATAAACCTCATGCACATAGCATGGGGGCAGGTCATTAACCCTACTCACTTTTTCACATGCATGATCTCAACCATTTTTGAGGTAACATATCACTTATATATTTGATTTGATTCGATACACCTAGTATTCTTCCGCCGTGGGTAATCATTTCTCCCCACCACTGCATCCTTGGCTTGGTGGGCTCACCTTCATTTGCAACCATTTTTTAACCTAGTTATTTCCTTTGACCATTCCGGAGTCCTTGATGACCTCCATTTTTCGGACCATTTGCACTGTTGGATTCATTTTTATGTGCTCGTGATGATGCTTGAGATCATTTCTCGCTCTCATCCTCATATTTTTCGAGTATTTTTTCCAAAACGCCCCCCGTCGCCTTGGTTTGCATGCCACCTCGGTCGTCATCCATTTTCGACACTTTTTATATCACCAAATTCAGTTTTCCAAGCTCGTGATGATGCTTGAGATCATTTCTCGCTCTCACCCCCAGATTTTTTGGGTATGTTTTCCCAAATGCCCCCTGTTGCCTCGGTTTGCAAACCACCTTAACTGTTCTCCGACTTTAACACTTTTTATATTGCCAGATTTAGTTTTTCGAGCTCGTGATGATGCTTGAAATCATTTCTCACTCTCACCAAGTACAATTTCAACATTGTGTCCCGACACCTTGCTGCCTCTGTTTACGCGCCACATTGGCCACCATCAGATTGTTACACATTTTTACATGAGCCATTCAGTCCCTTCATACTGCAATTATTTATTATTTTTCCACCATTCATCATCCCGCAAGAAGGCTCACTAGTGTTCCACCCCACCCACGTTCTTGGTTCTCATCGATGTTCCTTGATTGAGCACTTCCTCCTTTCCTAGCCATTACTTTTATTCGGTATAATTTATTCCCTTTTTCAGGACGGACAAGTCCTTTATGAAAAAGGTACTTAGGGAGTTTCTGTTAAGCTCTTTTTTTACTCCTAAAACAATGAAAATATTGCCGAGCAATCTTGCTTCCTTTCATGCTCGTTAAAGTACCTGAAAGGGCGTCTATCTGGTATAAGTTTAACCCTTTTCCAGACCTAGTAGACTAATTATGAGAAAGGAATACTCTAGTCACACTGGCTAGAAGAGTTCTTCATTGCATCCTTTTATGCTTCTTTGGGCCTTGGAGACTAACACACGAAAAAGCACCCCTCTGAAGTTTTCTTTTTGCTTTCAGACTCTCTAAAATTGAAAGCAACCATGAGCATGAACTGTCCTGGGCTCGTACAAATCCACATGATGGTACCATTCCATTATTTTAGAGTCTTCTTATCACTTTCAGACTCCTTAAAATTGAAAGCAATCACAAGCATGAACTGTCCTGGGCTCGTATAAATCCACATGACAGTACCATTTTGAGCACACTTCTTCCCGCTCCTTAAACGATAAAGAAGTCCCCACCAATTCCTCTTGGCACCATGATCGATAATCTCGACAGCACCCCCAATAAGGTCGCCTTTTCTAAGAGTATTCTGCAGTCTCCTGCCATCTTACACCAGCTTGAGTATCACTCATCCCAGTCACTATCCTTGATCCATTATAGCTATGATCCCTTTCCCACCAGTCAGTTTAATTTGTTTCCCGATCATCCCCGCCATCATACTCTGAACAAAGGAAGTTTGATTCCACCCACTCTACTTGCCCAGTTATCCCTCACCCCCCAAGTATGTCATTCCTACCATCAGTACTCTCACACTTTGGTTCTCCACCTCGTGCTCCTATCAAGGAAACATCATTAACTTGCTAGTTGCAGGTCTCCCTCTGTCGACGACAGCCCCTCTATTCCAGACGATAGACCCAGAGGTCCCTACGCGTTGGACTCATCACCATCTGTGGTGAGTGCCTACGGACCATTTTGAGAGGAGTCATCAGTGCCTCTCCAAGTGGTTGTTTCTCACATGCTCGACTTCAACACCTTGATTGCATAGTTGAGACTCGCATAGGGTTTATATCCCTTCAGTTATTGGTCGAAGACCCCGGACTTCCCCTGACTCTAGCACATTGGTGAGTCACTTCGGAACGCCCAGTTATATGTTTTCGTGGTTGTCCAGGTTGCATTGACGATTGTATTCAGAAGCCATCCAGTTATATGCTTCCTCGAGTACCCAGTTTAGTTCCAGATCAGTGTACCATTGAGGCTATGCCCCCAGTCAATATGATCCAGCAGCTCATCAGTTCCTTTAGTACCACACTCAACAGCACTATTGTTATTCCAGTGTATCATTTCTTCAACTCAGACATGGTCAGCCCAGCAGTATGTCCCAGATTCTGGGTCCCCTTTGGACCCTTATGATGTACACAGTGGCTCTCTATGTATATTTCAGGTCCCCATTTTTGGGCCTCATTGTTATATTTTATATATATCTTGATACGAGCATGGGAATTCCCGCCTCGTCCATATGTTGAGATTATTCCTCATTCATTATTGAGGTCATGTATTTTCAATTTTTGTAGTTTGTTCGGGACCGTTGTTCTGGGCTCTAGTTTGTTACTTCTCCTCTCCACATCTCAAGAAAACCATAAAGGACCTATGATGTCTATCGGCCATACAATGAGCTCCTGCCCTCACACATCAGGGGGAAATTTGTTAACACCCAAAAAATGCTCACTACCTCATCTCCCTCATCACATGACTCATTCGTTCATATTTCCTACCATATTTGCCTCCAAAACCTCCAAAAACCATTAAAAAGCCTCCAAAAGGCCCAAAACCCCCTTTTTTCCCCCAAAATAAGTTAAATTCCTCCAAAACTAGGAAACCCTCTAAAAAGGGAATACAAAATACAAAAAAGAGGAAAAAGAGGGAAAAAAGGAAGCAAAAACCCTATACAGCCTACCTAAACCGTATGGTGCCCAAAACCATGGGTCAGCACTCCACCACTAAAAACCTATAAATAGGTGATGGAGGCTCCCCATTTCACATCCAGAATCATCCCTATCCTCATGCTGCTAAAAATTCTCTTGAAACCCTATCTCTCCATTCCGAGCTAATTCTTGAGAACCCTTTTGGCCCACACCCAAAAAATATTTGGAAGAAGGAAAAGGAACAACACTGGAGCTTGGACACAACCCTCTTGGACTGTTGCAAGGGCTTCATCAACATCTACACCTGAGGTAATTTTTAATACAAAAAGAGATATATTCACCATATTTTCATGTTTGGTTATTTATGTTAATGCCCATGCTAGGTTAAATTTCATATTGTTTTATTGCTTTAATTTACTATTTATTGAACTGCTACTAAGGAGGCCCTTCTCCTTAGTAGGTGCTCATTTGCAAAAGCTAGGGTGAAAACCCTAGCTACAATTTCTCTCGTGTTAGATTGTGCAACGGTCATGACATCTTGGACGTATGTCTCATAAGAATCCGAAGACTCAGAGGGAGCTCGCTGACATCCTCTAGCAACGTGACATGAAAGTTCGGTGGGCTCCAAACCAGCCAACCAGCGGGATCGATAGAGAGTAGGGCTACGCGCCACGGTATTTTTGAAGAGAATATAAAATCAAAACATCCCTCAAAGGACAACTATCGATCAAAAATAGTAAATCAAAAGTACACACCTAGAGAAACTACAACCAAGAGCAGACAAACAGAGTGGCTAAATGAGCTCCCGACACTAGAGCCCGTATGTCTCGCCTAGGAGAGGCTTGAGACTACCAAACTATAGTCGGAGGTAACAGAATCTATTATAGAGACACCTAGGCTTCACTACGTGCACAGGGTCAAGTCCATTGTACAAACACAACTGTGTTGTCTAATCCCTATCTGACTTAGGACACAAACAACATAACCACTGCAAGTACCCTATGCGATACCTAGGTAAGGAAATTATGGTCATCGCAATATAACCAATGCTCAGGGGGACAATTGCAGGTGGGATCCGTCGTATGGGCAGGGTAGCTGAGCCCGAAACTCAATGAGGGTAAAATCCCCCAAGAGTCCCTAGATACGAACAAATCCTGGAAATATCTCCCACGTTCAATCAGTATCAGAGGGATATCCCTTCAACCAACCTCCCGTGACCTCTAGCTTAACTTTGGTTTTAGTAAAGCCTTCTGAGAACACCAATATATACCATGGATTCCTCCACTCCCTGGTCAAGCACCTAATGTTTCATCTATTAGTCTTGGATTTTTAACTCACAATGATCTATTCCAAGACTCTAAATTTATGGTAGTTGGTGTACCCTATAAATAAAATCGGTCTAATCAATTTGAATATTAAGCGTTAATTTGAGTGGCTGTGGTTACTCAAGGGATATGGTTGTGAAACTAGTGATGTGTATGACTCAATAGTATGCAAAATCGTTTAATCAAAGACTCATCTATCTAATAAAACAATGTCACTAACAGGCAAAATCAACCCAACGGTTTCGAAAAAAAAATGCAATCATTTTATATTTTCGATGCACAAGCAGAACCTAAATGAAGGCAGCAAGAACTCAATGCAAGATGTAGTACATGAAAGTAAATTTTTTTTTGTATTTTCTCTTATAAGAAAAAGGAAAATGCAAAACTATATGTATTTTTTTGTATTTTTCAAAATAAGGAAATGAAAAATGCAAGCAAAATCCTACTATCTAGTCACTAATATGCTAAGGAGATCACTAAGACAACCTGGTAGATAAAAAATAGTAAAACTCAGCCACATGAATGAGCTCAAAAGGGAAAAACCAACAAGGCTAAATCCAAAGATGGGTAAAAAACCAATAAGGCTCAACCAAGAGAAAAGAAGAGTTCTAGTCACAACTAAGGCATGGAACAGTCAAGAAACAGGCCAACAAAGACTCAGGATCATCCAAATCCAACTTAGCAACAACCAAAAGTCATAAATCAACCAAAGACGAAGTTGTATGCTACTGTCGAAGGAAAACCTGTGGGTACCCGCCAGCAATAGAGTCAATAGAGGTGGGTACACGTAGGCAGAGCTAAGCTAGCCCATGGGTGAGGAAAGGAAAATAGGAAAACAAAGAGTCCAATGGCTCAGAAAAAGCAAGTTTTCTATAGTGTATCTTAACAGCCAATTAGTGACACAGAGCTTTGACAAACAACAACTCTAATTAAGGACTAATGCTCAAAAATCCCCAAACATGGATGTTTTCCCCAGCGGAATCACCATTTTTGTGTTGGAGAAAACTCATTATGGCTTGGGGTAGACCACAACAGATAGCTGACTACCAGAAATTAACTCTATTCTTAGTATTATGCTATATAAATGACAATTCTAAGATAATGAAGAATATAACCAACCTCAATCCAAATGTTTGATGTAGATCCCCATTGGAGCTTTAAATCCATGCACTTGAATCTGCAAATTAGTCTTGACAGCCAATATACAACAAGTACATATAATATATAAACAACATTAACATCATCAATAGCAATGGTCTATGATATTATAAGTAATTGCAACCCAATGTAGAATAAACAACATTCACAACATTAATGGACGAGAATATGAGTATTTCTATTAATAAACAAGAAGAAGTACAATATGATACGACCTCTTGCCGACAACCGATTTGAACCAAGATCTGGATCAATCCACTTGTGTCTCCACCACTTCAATCCTCCATGAATGGAAAACTCAAACTATGAAAGGAGTTTGGAAGGTGAACATAATGGTTCACAACTACAAGGATCAATGAGTGTAGACTCAAGATAGGCAAACAATCCACTAGAGTTCTCTTGCTCTTCTTTCTCCTCCTGTCCATAAGCCATATGTGCTCAATATATAGTCCTCCCAAAGGTAAGTGAAAGGAAACATCGAGGCATTTCTTGGGCAGATGGAGGGTCAAAGGTTATCCAATAACCGCTTTTTGGAAGTAAAAAGTAATTAACTAGGGATTTTTACCATTTTACATGCTACCCGCGGGCTATAGTGATGAAACTTGCGGGTACGCTAGCTATAGAGATGCAGCTAGCGTACAAGGGAAAAAATGAGGAAATAGTGTGTCTGGAGGATATAAAGTGGATTTGAGTTAGTGAAATGGATCCTACAGGACAAAGAATGCTGATGCTCACAAGGTGGAAAAGTACGTTGTAACACTAGAGACATAACCTAGCCCCAAAGACCTAATATAGCCCTATAGAAACTAATCTAGCTTATAGAGCCTGAGCTACCCTAGAAACCAGACAAAAACAAATCTAGCCTTGGAAATCCTAATGTGGACCTACAACCCTAGAGACGTTATCTAGAATAATTATATATAACTAGAGATGTAACCTATCCCCAAAGACCTAATCTAGACATATAGAACCTAATCTAACTCATATACCTTGATCTAGCCCTGGAAACTAGACAAAAACAAATCTAGAGACACCTAGCACTCCGTGGCCATTCAGGGACGCTGTAAGGATTTGCTCCAAGGGCACAAAACCTGAGCTGATGAGGGGAACGAGGTTCCTTCAACTCACACACATGCATATAGCCAGTGTGTAGGTGTTCAGGATGTCCATGCATGCCTGGGAGCATTCGAATGAGAATTGACCCCCTTTTGCAAAATTGAAATGGCCTTCACTGATAAAAACCCTAGTTCCAGAGATGGCATAATAACACCATTTCCAAGTGTTGGAGGCACGGTGGAGGGGGGGATCCCATATATAGAACACGACGCCCCAAATCCATCGGAATGGACGACGTCACGATCAAAGTCATGGTTTTGGTGCTATGGGAATTTTTGTCAGGCACCCCATGGCCATTCAGGGATGCTTTGAGGATTTGCTTCAGGGCCACAGAACCCAAACTGGAAGGCAAAATCGAGTTCAATCAGCTCTCACAGGCGAATATGGACATTGTGGACGTGTCAATGATGGCCATGCATGCCTAGGAACAGTCATAAGTTAATTGACCCCCTTTTGCAAAATTGGAGAGGCCTTCACTGAGAAAAACCCTAGTTCCGAAGATGGTGCAATAGCACCGTTTCTGAGCATTGGAGGCACGGTGGGTGGGGTCCCCCAGATAGAACTAGACATCATGACTCAATTGGAATCAACAGATTCACAATCGGAGTCATGGTTTTGGTGCTATGGGCATTCTTTTCAGGCACCTTATGGCCCTTCAGGGACACTTTGAGGGTTTGCTTCGGGGGAACGAAACCCAAACCAGAGAGAGGACATGGGTTCCATCAGCTCCCACACATGTATATGGCCATTGCGGACATTTTCACTATGGCCATGCATGCCTGGGAGCGTTTGGATGAGGATTGACCCCCTTTTGGAAAATCGGAGTGGCCCTCACTGAGCAAAACCCTAGTTCCGTAGATGGCACAATAGCACTGTTTCCCGGTGTTGGAGGCATGCTGGGGGGGGGAAGCTATAACCCAACATCCCAAATCCATCAGAATTGATGGATTCACAATCAAATTCATGGTTTTAGTGCTAGGGGCATTTTTTCAGGCACCCCATGGTCATTTAGGGACACTCTAAGGAATTGCTCTGGGGTCACGAAACTAAAATCGATGAGTGGAATTGGGTTCCATCAATTCCCACACGTGCATATAGAAATTTTGAACATGTTCATGATGGACATGCACGCCTGGGAGCATTCGGATGAGAATTTACCCCCTTTTGCAAAATTGGAGAGGCCCGCACTGAGCAAAACCCTACTTCTGGAGATGGCACAATAGCACCATTTTCGGGTGTTGGAAGCACGATGGGGGGGGTCCCCCATCAAGAACCCGGTTCCTTGGATCCATCGGAATTGACGTATTCACGATCAAAGTATTGATTTTGGTGCTACGAACATTTTTGTCAGGCATCCCATGACCATTCAAGGACACTCTGAGGGTTTGATTCAGGGAAATGGAACCCAAACTGGAAGTGGATTTGGGTTCCGTCAGCTCCCAAACGTGCATATGGCCATTGTGGATGTGTTCATGATGGCCATGCATGCCAGGGAGTGTTCAGATGAGAGTTGACACCCTTTTGCAAAATTGGAAAGGCCTTCACTTAGCAAAACTCTAGTTTCGGAGATGGCACAATAACACTATTTTCGGGAGTTGGAGGCACGGTGGGTGGGGTCCCCCAACTAGAACCCGATGTCTTGAATCCATCAAAATCTATGGATTCACGATTGGATTCATTGTTTTGGTGCTATGGGAATTTTTTTCAAGCACCCCGTGGCCATTCAGGGACACTTTGAGGATTTGCTCCAGGGGCATGGAACCTGAACCGAAAAGCAGAATTGGGTTTTGGTAGCTCCCACACATGCATATGGCCAGTGTGGAGGTGTTCATGATGTCCACACATGCCTAGGATCTGTCAGATAAAAATTTACCCACTTTTGCAAAATTGGAGAGGCCTTCACTGAGAAAAACCATAGTTCCGTAGATGGCACAATAACATTGTTTGCAAGTGTTGGAGGCATGGTGGGGGGGACCCCGACTAGAACCCATCATCCTAAATCCATCAGAATCAACATATTCATGATCGGAGTCATGTTTTTGGTGAGAAGGGAATTTTTGTTAGGTACCCCATGACCATTCAGGGACACTTTGAGGATTTGCTCCAGGGGCACGGAACCCAAACCAGTGAGCAGACTTGGGTTCCGTCAGCTCCCACATGTGCATATGGCCATTGTGGAGGTGTTCATGATGGCCATGCACGCTCAGGAGCCATCATATGAGAATTGACCCTCGTTTGCAAAATTGGAGAGGCCTTCACTAAGAAAAACCCTAGTTTCGGAGATGGAACAATAGCACTATTTCCAGGAATTGGAGGCACAGTGGGGAGGGGGGGAAACTATAACTTGATGTCCTAAATCCATAAAAATTGATGAATTCGTGATCACAGTCACGGTTTTGGTGCTTTGGGGATTTTTTTCATGCACGCCGTAGCCATTTAGGGACACTTTGAGGATTTTCTCTAAGGGCACGGAACCCAAACCATCGAGTGAAATTGGGTTCTGTCAGCTCCTACATGTGCATATGGATAGTGTGGAGGTGTTACGATGGCCACGCACTCCCAGGAGATTTCGGATCAGAAACGATCCCCTTGACAAAAATTGGCATGGACTTCACTAAGCAAAACCCTAGTTAGGGAGATGGCACAATAACATCATTTCCAAGCATTTGAGGCACAATGTGGGGGGTCCCCCAGCTAAAACCTGGCATCCTGAATCCATTGGAATTGACGGATTCACGATCGGAGTCATAGTGTTGGCGCTACAGGAATTTTTTCCAAGCACCCTGTGGCCATTCAAGGAAACTTTGAAATGACCCCCTTGAGTCTTCGGTATATAAACACTCTTTCACTCATTTCCTCGCATTATAGTTCCAATTTCATGCATTTCACTTCTCTTTGCTAGGGTTCTTGAATGCGTTTTCTAGTTGTTTGAGAGAAAAAATGTGGGAGCTTGGAAGGGAGATTGAAGGATACTTTTTGTGAGAGCTTGGAAGGGATATTGGAGGATTCCATAGAGACATTCAACAACCATTGGAGATCTAAAGAGGTAAGCTCCAAACCACACTCTTTGTTTGTTTTTGAAAAAATATTTCACTATGTTAAAAATTTTAAACCTTGCAATGTTTTCTTCTCCTACTCTTTCCAATTTCTTCTTCTCCATCATTCTATTGCAAGAAACAAGTGATTCTCATCTTGATTCAAGAAACATGATGGGTATGTGGTTTTGGATTTTGGTTCCACTTCTTCTCATTATGATGGTGTTGGGAAGTATAGATGATGTGGTAGTGATGAGGGGGAAGAGGTAGAGAGTAAAACATACCATGGAGAAGAGGATGAAGGGGAAGAGGGTGATAATAATGATGAGCTTGAGAGTGATGAGGGGAAAAAACAAACAGAGAAAACACCTATGTGGAAGTATGTGACAAGGCTTGGGGGATGGAGAGGTGGTGGAACCACAAAGTTTATATGCCCCCATTGCACTAATACTTACACTGGTTCATATACTCGGGGGAGAAAGGATTTGTGTGGGATTATGCCATGCGATCAAGGTAAGGATGTTGCAATCAAAACCTGCGACAAAGTGCCAACTAAAGAGAGAAACAAATACAAGATGGAAGAAGAGGTCGCTTAAAACATTTCCAAGAGATCAAGGGTTGAATCTGAATCCTCTCACTCAAATCAATAGTTCTCTTGGAAAGTTTACAAATGAATGTTCCAATTCAGCACTGATAATGCTTCTAATTGTAAGGTAGCAGGGGAAATCATTGAGGATAAGTATCCCAACATTTTTTGGTCAGGGTGTTTGGTTCACACATTGAACTGTTTGGTGCATGATGCAAGAGATGTAAGAAAATGATCAAATTTATTACCAATCATAGCATGGTCCTGATCCGGGTTGTCTCCAGGAAGCAAGAGGGGGACAACAGTTCGACTGAATGAGTCAGCTTTGTTATGGAGGAAGCTATAAGAATAAGCAGAATGAGCAAAAGTAGGATTACACTACACAGATAAACACAAATATGCACAGACAATATGCAGGAATGCGAATTGTTCTTCTATTACTGGAAACAAGTCTAAGACATGATGATCGATACGATGTATTATACATTATTATACATGCTTATATAGAGAGTGTTGAGACGCTTGGGTTCCTTCCCATTATGTTTGGTTACAAAGAAGAAGTTAGAGTGGTTCAACAATTCAACCGTTACAGTCAACTAGAAGACAGAGAGACTGTCTATCGAATTTCGACAGTCGCTAGTCACATGTCGATGCTGCATGTCAATGTCGCGAACTGTGAGGTTGTTGAACATGTCGAAGGTGCGAAGAGTGTTGTAGTATGTCAAAGTGGAGACTTGTTTGTGTTGTGTCAAAATAGAGAACCTATTGGGTTGCTGAGTTTTTCGAAGTCATGTCGAGTCGAAACTTGTGGAAGTGGTATCAAACGTCGATGACTTGTTGTAGATGAGTCGAAGTCGGCATCCAAAAATAATGCCAGACATGATGTGGATCATACCTCCTTCCTTAAGAAACAATGGTCCCCATTGTTTGCTCGTGAAGGTGAGGAAGCTTGTTGTTTCTTTCAAGAACAGAGTAGCACTTTCCTTGAGATGGGAGCTAGCCAGCTTTGGAAACTTGAAACAAGGGAATTGTCTTCATCCTTGTGAGGCATACTTATCGTCCCATGATGGTGTCTCAAGGAAGAGGATCCTAAACATCTAGATTGATTTCTTCGGGTTCTGCTGTCAGTAAGTCGTTCTATTCCAATAGTGGTGCATGGTATCATCGAAGTAGATCCACATTGAATACTGGATGCATACCCATGCATGCAGGAATGTTGATTTGGAAAGCATTCTCATGAATCTGTCGAAGAATACCGTGTGGACCATATTGCAAAGGCTTGAGATTCTTAAATGGACCAGTGAAGTGCTCCTTATTGAGATGTAACTAGACCTTATCCACAATTTGGAATGAATGAGGAATACGATGCTTGTCATGTCCTGCCTTATCTTTCTCTCTTGATCTTTGAAACATTTCCTGTGCTTGATTCTAAATGTCGCATATCTGATCTCTGAACTTGACTGCTTTATCAACTTCTCGCTAGCTGTAGTCGGTGTGGCTTGGCTGTGCCGAGGACCTGATCAAGTTGATAGGTGTCGAGGGCTGAAATCCATAATAGATCTCAAATGGACTCTTGCATGTAGAGCTATGCTGTGCTCGATTGTAGATATCACTATAACAAAACCCTATGATTAGCATCTATTTTAGCTCGCTTTTGGCATCCACTAACACTTTTAGTGTATTTTTCATCATTTTTTGGACAAAGTTGGAACTTTTCCACAGGATGACACTTTTAGTGGCGCTTTTTACATCTTTTTTTGAAAGTAGACGCTATTTTGGACACTAAATATCATCCCAATTAACGTCCAGAATAACGTCTACAATAGTTTCTAGAATAATGTCCAACTGTTCGGGTACACAGGGTACTACCAAAGGACCGAACACCAAGAGCAACCACTTCACACAAACAGATCACAGATCAACACACCGATGTTTTGACGTGGTTTAAACCCTCTTGAGGGAAACACTCCATGGCCCCGGCCAAATAGCTTCTACAGGACAATTTATTATGCAAAGAAAGAAAGTTACAAATGAGCTTCTCATAATCAATCAACTAAACAATGACCCTCCATGCTCTTTAAATAGAGATCATGGACCAATCGGGTGTTAAGCCACGGATCAAGGTTAGGTTTGATCTAAGAGAAGTTGAGCCGTCGGATCACTCTATGTCGGAAACATATCGTGACCGTCGGATTAAGTATTTACAAATGCATACTAATGCATACTAAAGAAACACACTATCCCTAACGGATATATTACACAAGTTGATCTTAACTAACTCGTAAGTGTCTAAATATCCTAACATCCCCCCTTAAGAACAACTTGGGATAGGATTGAAGGATTTACAAAAGTGACACTATTAGGAGAAGGAAGGAGGCATTAGAGCCTATCCCCCCTTAATGACAAGTTCCTGAACTCCTAACATAGATCGAAGTTTAGAAAACTTCGCTTCTGTAAGAGACTTGGTGAATATGTCTGCAACTTGATCATCTGTAGGGCAAAAGAGCACTTCAAGAACACGATCATGAACAAGATTTCTGATGAAGTGCATATGTAGCTCAATGTGTTTGTTGCGTTGATGTAGAGCTGGATCTTTGGCAAGCTTGATGGCACTTTGATTGTCGCACCAAAGTGGAGTAGGCTGCTGCTGCTCGAATCCAAACTCTGAAAGGATCTGTCAAAGCCATAAAGCTTCCTGACTGGCATTAACTGCTGCTCGATATTCTGCCTCTGCTGAAGAAAGAGCAAGAGCTTGTTGTTTCTTACAAGCCCAAGTAATAGGTCCAGATCCCAGACTGAAAACATAACCTGCAGTAGACTTTCGATCATCAGGATCGCCGACCCAATCTGAATCAATGAAACCAACCAACAAAGGTTTCCCCCCTGTACTGTAATGAATCCCAAACTGAACTGTACCTCGAATATATCGAAGTATTCTTTTAGCTGCTTTCCAGTGACTTTCATGAGGTGTCTGCATATAATGGGCAACTCGACCAATGGCAAAGGAAAGGTCAGGATGGGAATGAGTCAAGTATAAAAGACTACCAACAAGCTGACGATACAAGGTGGCATCTACTTCAGGTGAAGTACAAGTGGCAGAAAGTTTGACTCCAGACTGGAAGGGAGAAGGGGCTGGTGTACAATCTTCCATGTGAAAGCGACGAAGAAGGTCACAAGCATACTTAGACTGAGAAAGAAATATTCCTTCTTTGGTTTGCAGAACTTGGAGACCAAGAAAATAATGCAAATGTCCTAAGTTTGACATTTCAAAAGTTTGTTTAAGACTGGATTTCACATGGGTTATAAGCTTAGGGTCACTACCAGTAAGAATAAGGTCATCAACATATAGAACAAGTATGATGAGATGGTTTCCTACTTTCTTGGTATAGACATTGGGGTCAGAATGGCATCTAGAAAAGCCAGTGTCAAAGAGAAAGTTATCCATTTTGGCATACCAAGCTCTAGGATCTTGCTTAAGGCCATATAAGGATTTCTTAAGGCGACAGACAAGGCTAGAGTTATTCTGAACATAGCCAGGAGGTTGTTCCATGTAAATTTCCTCCTGTAAATCACCATGTAAGAAGGCAGACTTGACATCCATTTGATGGACTTCCCAGTTGTGTAAGGCTGCAAGGGAAAGAACAAGGCGGATGGAGTTGATTTTGGCGACGGGAGCAAAGGTTTCATTGTAGTCAATCCCTTCAACTTGAGAAAAACCTTTGGCAACTAACCTTGCCTTAAGTCTTTCAACACTTCCATCTAATGCATACTTAGTTCTGTAGACCCATTTACATCTGACAAGTTTTCTTCCTTTCGGAAGAGGTACAAGATCCCAAGTATCGTTCGCCATTAAGGAACGATATTCTTCATCCATGGCTGCATCCCAATCTGGATTCCCTGAAGCTTCTACAAAATTTTATGGATCATGATTCTCTGAAACTTGAGCCAAAAGAGAAGAGGCTCGCTGAAACTGAGAACGTGTTTGACGTTGATCTCTAGGATCACCGGCAAGATCACCAGCTGCTTCACATGTTGAACGGACCCATCGAGGAAGCACTTGTGCTAGTGCAACTGGAGGAACATGAGCAGGCAGAGGTGGATTTTCATCCTCACTGTCATCATCAGAAACTGGATTTGGAAACCTATCAAGGAAGTTGGAAGAAGAAGAAGAAGGCACAAACGCCGAATCAGGCTCGCAGGCCAAAGATGGCACACTCGCCGAGTTAGGCTTGCAGGCCAAGAGATTTTCATCAAATTTAACATCTCTTCTAATGATTATAGCATGAGAATGTGGTTGAAGAAGTCTATAACCTTTTACATCTTCAGAATATCCAACAAATATGCACTTTTCACTTTTAGGCTGCAATGCTTTCTGTTTTTCATCCGGAATGTGAGCCCATGCTTCACTACCAAACACATGAAAGTGACTTACATCAGGTTTAATTTTACTCCATGCTTCTTCCGGTGTTATACCTTGTAATGCTTTTGTGGGGGTGCGATTAACTATGTAATTTGCACAATTTATGGCTTCAGCCCAAAATTTAAGACTTAGTCCCTTAGATTGGATCATACAATTTGCCATTTCTTTTAAAGTGCGGTTCTTCCGCTCAGCTACACCATTTTGTTGTGGTGTATATGGAACAGTGTGCTGTTGTTGGATGCCTTGTTCAATGCAGAAAGTAGTGAACTGTTTGTTAACATATTCTCCTCCATTGTCAGATCTTAACTTAATAATTTGATGACCAGATTGTTTTTCAACAAGGGCCTTGTAGGCCAAGAACCTGTTAAATACTTCGCTCTTAAGTTTTAGGAAATAAACCCAAGTGCGTCTGGTGTAATCATCAATGAAAGTTAAGAAATATTTGAAACCAGAAAAGGAAGCAGATGGAAGAGGACCACACAAGTCACTATGCACAAGCTCCAAGGGAACCGAGGCGTGCCAAGAGGCACGTTTGTCAAAACTGTCCCGATGATGTGTTTCGAGTACACATCCGGAACAAACACCATCTCTGCAAGATACCATCGGAAGACCTGTCACCATATTTTCTTTACATAGTTGTTGCAATGAGCGATAATTTAAATGACCAAATCGCTCATGCCAAAGTTTGCTCAAGTTATCACTATGAGCAACAAAAACTGAAGGGAAAGGTGATGACCCAAAGTTGTTAAACTTGTACAACTTGGTAATATCATCAACAATTCCGGTAGCTAGGACCTGTTGAGGATCTTTAAAATCCTTGATTACAACTTGGTGAGGTGTAAAGGTCACAGTTTTACCTTCACCAGAATGAGTGATCTGATAGACTGATAACAAATTGCAGGAAACTCTTGGAACACATAGTACATCACTAAAATGACCATTATCTACTGGAACTGTTCCAGCTCCTACAACACTTAGAGATCTATCATCACCAACTAATATTTGTTTGGTGTTACATTCATGCATAGTAGAAAATATGGCTCGATTCTTAGCCATATGATAAGATGCTCCAGAATCAATGAGCCATTCATTTGAAGTAGAAGAAGAAGACGCATTATAAGAATAACCAGAAGCACAAAGTGCATGTCCATGAGAGGTAGATTCTGAAGATGAATCTAGGCTGATGTGGTGCTTCTTCATTGCTACTTCCAAGGCTGCCATCTTCTTGAAACACTTAGATTCATCATGATTATCTTTCCCGCAATAGTTGCAATGACGCTCAGTCTTCTTGCCTTTTGGATTGGATCCTTTGTCATTTTTTAAAGAAGGAGCTGACTGAGAGGGTTTTGGACCCTTGTTTGACTTATTATTGCGAAAATTTTGTTTCTTCGGAGGCTTGGACTTTTCTTTCTGTTGGGACAATAAGGCTTTCCCAGATGTATCTGCATTGTTGATTATTCCAAGATGAATGAGTTTATCTTGTTCCCTAATCAAGGAATCACAAAAGGATTCAAGACTAGGCTCTTGATAGCTAGCTGCATTCAATGATGCTTTCATGGAGTAAAATGTAGATACAAAAATAGAATATGCAGGTCCAAGTTTGGAAAGAATATGATAAATGCATTGTTTGTCTTCCCTCTCAATCTTACATTCTGCACATAAGAGTTTAAGAGTTTTGTACTTAGATAAATAATCTTGAATGCATGAAAAGTCACTTGGATTTAAAGAAATCAACTCATTTTCGAGTTGATGACCTCGAATTTCATTGTGTTTACCAAACACAGTTTCCAACTTGTCCCAAGCAGTATTAGGTTCATCAATTCCAGATATGTGGAATCGCAAATCAGTAGAGATTGACATCCCAATCAATCCACGAGCTTCAACACATCTATTTGCCCATTTTATTTTCTTATCATCATCAGTGGGTTCTTTTTCTTTCCCTGTGGTAATTCTGAAAAGTCCCCTACTTCGTAGAACATCCTCCATACGAGATTTCCATGAGAAATAGTTGGAACTGTTAAGTAGAATATCACAATGGGCGGCCATATTTGTAAATTAATGGCTGTAAAGGCAGAAACCAATAGTCTGGATGTGAAGAGATCGAAAAAATAGGCGATTTAAAAAAGACGGCACTGAAAACTGACTCTGTATGATGAAGTTATGCTTGAACAAAGAAACTGTTGAATATGTCCCCAATAGTGACGTGGTAGCTAGAGAATGTCCAGCAAAAAAAGAACCCCCCTCTTCCCAAGATGAACCTTTTGACAATCACATTACAAAAAAGTTGCTTTGAAGTGAATCACTTTTGTAAAATAAATGATTTCACTTTTACAATTGATATTACTTTTAAATAGTGCAACAATAAATAAAAAGCTTAAGTGACTCACTTGTATTTTTATTTTTTATTATTTAAGTGAGATGCACTTTTACAATAAAGTAACTTGAAAATAGAAATTGCATACACTTTTCTTTTTAAAAGTAACTTCCTAAAACTTGAACTCAAGACGTATTAAGGAATAAAGCAACTTTGAACCAAGTAAGCTAGATTAAAATGTATGTAAAATATGGGAATGAGGAAGGTTTTTTTTTTTTTTTTTTTTTTTTTACTCTTCTTGCTCGGTTTGCGTGCTTGCCCTTTTTGCTGCAAAACAGACCACAAAACGAAACAAAAAAAACTTTTCCACACTTGTGGAGTTAGATCTTATTAGCTTGCCCAGAAAGTCTACGTTTTCTCTCTGTTTCTGATTTGCCGAGATCGCGCAAGGTGCACGGCAAAGAGCATACGCAGCCGAGAAAAACCCTTTCCCTTTCTATTTCTGATTTGCCGAGATCACTCAAGGTGCACGGCAAAGAGCATACGCAGACGGGAAAGCAACAATCCGAACCCAAAAAAAATCTAACAGTAAAAAAAAATGAAATATGAGATTTTTTTTTATTAAAAAACGAAATAAAAAAAATGCATCACTATAACATTATACCTTCAGATCTGATGAAATACGCGTTTCTGGAGCAACCGGGAACCATTTTTGATCAAACGAAAACTATTTTCCAATGGAAACGACGTTCCGGACGCAATGGAACACCTCCCATAGCCCAGAAATGCATAGAAATACCAGAACTAGAAACCCTTTCGAGTTTCGGCAACAACAGTTCAAGATCTAGATCATAACCGGAAGCGGCACTTCATAAAAGCTCTGATACCATGTTCGGGTACACAGGGTACTACCAAAGGACCGAACACCAAGAGCAACCACTTCACACAAACAGATCACAGATCAACACACCGATGTTTTGACGTGGTTTAAACCCTCTTGAGGGAAACACTCCACGGCCCCGGCCAAATAGCTTCTACAGGACAATTTATTATGCAAAGAAAGAAAGTTACAAATGAGCTTCTCATAATCAATCAACTAAACAATGACCCTCCATGCTCTTTAAATAGAGATCATGGACCAATCGAGTGTTAAGCCACGGATCAAGGTTAGGTTTGATCTAAGAGAAGTTGAGCCGTCGAATCACTCTATGTCGGAAACATATCGTGACCGTCAGATTAAGTATTTACAAATGCATACTAATGCATACTAAAGAAACACACTATCCCTAACGGATATATTACACAAGTTGATCTTAACTAACTCCTAAGTGTCTAAATATCCTAACAAATAGCACCAGGCACAGCTTCTATAATAGCACCAGGTCTAGAACCATGGATTATGCCAGGAACTGTGTTAGAAATTTTGAAAGGAATTGTGCCAAGAAAATCATCTGACATAGCACCAAGTATAGATCTAGGTATAGTGTCAAGAATAACGCCAGGAATTTCGAAAGGAATTGTGCCAGTTAAACTTCAATGTTGCACTAGGGAGAGCGCTAGGAATGTTGACAGAAGTAGAACCTAAATGGCCATTTTGGAAACTAAGAGACCCTAATTAATCATAAATGACCCTAATGTAATCCTACGGTCCTTAACAACATTAGAGTGTTCCTAATTGTATGTTGATTATGATGATGATACATATTGACAATGATAAATATGGAAATGATGATTTCTATAACTTTTCAATAGGATTTTGATGACAACGATGTTGTACATGTCATTAATGATGATGTGGGTGATTATAGTGCTATTTTATATTGATTGGTACTAATGGCGCCATAATTCACCCTAATTGAATTGGAATGACCATAATAACCCCTACATGACCCTAATGGCATATGATTGTCCCTAACAACATTTAAGTGACCCTAATGGAACTTGACTCACCGTGAAATCACAAGGACAATGTTGATGATGCATGATGGCATTGGTGTTGATGATGATGGTTATGCTGATAGACCCTAATGCCATTCGAGTGTCCCCAACAACATTTTATAAAACCTAATGGCATTTGATTGACCCTAACAACACGACCATGATGCATTATGATAATTATGATGGAGTTGATGGATATGATTTGATAATTATAAGATTATATTGTCCATTCTTGTAAGGAAGTAGGGTGCCTTGCTCATTATTATCACAATATTGATGATGACGATGATGTACTTGACGATGTTTCTTATGAATACGTCGACGATGTTTATTTATTGTATGATGATGATGATGATGTCGATGTCAATGATGATGATACATGTGATATCACTTTTGGATCTTGATTGACCCTAATGGAACCTAAATGTCTGTAACGACATCTAAATGACCCTATTATCACCGAAATGACTACAACAACATATAAATGACCCTAAAAATTACATGACATGAATCCTAACGATGATAAGTGATGATGAACACTAATGGCATATTAGTGACCATAATGACAATGATGATGATGATGATGTTGTTGATGATTTACTCGATGATGATGATGATGATGATGTTGTTGATGATGTACTCGATGATGATGATGATGATGACGGCAAGGATGATTATGAAGGCGATGTTGATGTACCATATGACATTAATGATAATGATGGCGACAATGTTGATGTCCACAATGATGATGCATGTCATAGCACTTATGGATCACGATTGATCCTAATGGCACGTAAATGACCATAACAACATTTGAGCACCCTAATGTCACCTAAATGAGTCTAATCACATTTAGGTGTACCCAACTACATTTGAGTGACCCTAATGGAATATGAGTTGCCCTAACAACATTGACAAGAATTCCAATGATGATGAGTGGCGATGAGGCCTAATGGAATATGAGTGACCCTAATGATGATGATGATGTACTTGACGATGACAATGATGGTGGTGATGATGATGATGATGTTGATGCACCATATGATTATGACAACAACGATGATGAAAATGTTGATGTCCATGCTGATGATGCATGTGATAATACTTCCGGATACTGATTGATCCTAATGGAACCTAAACATCTGTAATGACATATGAGTGACATACTAATGCCACCTAAATGAATCTAATGACATTCAACTGTCGATGACAACATTTGAATTACCTTAATGGTATTTTAGTGATCGTAAAAACATGATATGAATACAAATAATGATGACTAATGATGAAGCATCGTGGCATATGTGTGAACCTATCAACGATGATGACAATGATGTGGTGGATGATGTACTTGATGATGATGATGATGTTGTTGTTGATGATGTACTTGTTGATTTTGATGTTTATAACGATGACAATGACAGTGACATTGAAAACAATGATGATGGTGATGTTGATGCATTATATGACATACTTGATGATGACATTCACTTGTCCCCGAAAACATTTGAGTGACCTTAGTGGCATTTGAGTGACTCTAAAAACACGACATGAATCCAAATGGTGATGAGTGACGATGAACCCTAATGGAATATCAGTGACCCTAATGACGATGATAATGATGTTGTTGTTGATGATGTACTTGTTGACAATGAAGATGATGAAAATGAGGGTGATGATGATATTGATGCATGATATGCTGTACTTGATGATGAGGATGATGATGCATGGAACTTCCATATACCATTTGATCCTAATGGCACGTGAATGTTTGTAATGGAACCCAAGCGACCCTAACGACACCTACATATTGATTGATCCTAATGGAAAGTAAAGGATCATTATGGCATCTAATCGACCCTAATGTCTCCTAAAAGACTCTAATGACATTCAAGTGTCCTCAACAACATTTGAGTTACCCTAATGACATATGATGTACTTGTTGATGACGATGATATTCATGCACTATTAGACATTGATGACTCTATAGTTACAATGACCTCCTATACAAGTAATTCGAGATGAATTAAAGGAAAATTTAAAGTGAACTAAAAACAAATTTTAAGATTCAAGGAAATTCGAAATCCAAACTTGAAATGAGGTGAATCTTGTGACTTAGGTTGGAAGAATATATATGGAAAATATTTTGTTGATTCCAGTCATAGAAGAGATAAAAAAAAGTTCCTTTGAAAACATAACATTCAATCATGTATTTAAAGAACTAAATGAATATGCAGATCAAAATGTATATTTCGATTTCATCTAGAAATATTGAAAAATTAGGTTTTTTTTTCTTGGAAAAAAGCAATGAAAGGTTAAATATCAATGTGACATATAGGTTTTCCAGAAAATCGACTCTGCATCACTCCATATAGGTTTATGGTTAGCAATCCCTATTCTCCCTCCCCTTAACTTGAATGGAAACTCTAAGGATGAGATATCCTCCTTTCCATCGTCATTCCTCAACAGTGAAGCCGATGCAATCTCCTGTGACTCCACGTTTCCTTTATTGTAGCTTTGTATCCCACTTAGACTAACCTGTATTGTGTTGTGAGATTTGCATTGTATCTATTGAAATCCTTCAAGGATGTGGTCTCGACCTAGCCTGCAATGTTTTCTCAAATCATGGAAAACTTTGTGTTGAAAAAACAGTCTCATCCCCAACAATGTCAGTTGATGAAGAGACCCTTATTGAATTGAAACACGTTGCATATCAAACAGTGGTATAGAAATTTATGAAGTTCTACTCTAAACTTATGGCGAAGGATAGTGGACCTCCAAGATTATATCTCCCTATATTGAAAGATAAATTTAAAGGATTAATTGATAATATATCCACATTCTCAAGGCCTTTTTTGTCATTGAGTTGAGCTCTCTAGAAGAAAAAAATGTCATCCTTCAATCGGGACCTATTTTAGGGAAGATATGGAATATTCATGAAGAAGTGGTACCCCACCTTCAATCCCACTTTGGATTCAATGAATATCATTCCTATTTGTATAAGGTTTCCTAACTCCTCCATCTCTAGTCTAGTCAAATGTTTAAATCCATTAGAGACACTTTGCTAGTGGACCTCTAAAATTGGATCTCCTTCACTTGGAAACCAAGGTTAGAGGATTAAATTATGATACATCCATCTACTCATGGTTTTTTTGTGGTTGATTTGAGCTCTCCAATAGACAAATATACTATTTGATCCAGGAGGATCTCAAAAGAAAAAATTTAAAAGTCCTCATCTCTC
The DNA here is from genome assembly GCA_027924585.1 of Larix kaempferi. Taxonomy (NCBI): domain Eukaryota; kingdom Viridiplantae; phylum Streptophyta; class Pinopsida; order Pinales; family Pinaceae; genus Larix; species Larix kaempferi. The sequence goes on along the minus strand of BSBM01000459.1, from coordinate 4,982,474 downwards.
AAGGAAAGTGACTCTGTTGTGAATATCTTGCCGAGATGATTCCAACACAATTTGGATCACATCAAATGGAGTTTGTATGCAAAATATATGTAGCTGAGAAGTTTTCCTACAACAGGTAAAAAGTGATGGCATGGCAACACTTGGTGATGACACATGCCAGTGGATGATGTTAGCAAGATAAGTTGGAAGCCTACATGGCATCTGATATGAAAAGTGCAAGTGACATGGACCAATTGGAAGATGACACATGTCAGATGATGTGGCAACTTACATGGCAATGACGTGGCATGCATAGGTAATGTGGACCAATAGCATTACGACATGTGGTAGTTGGTTGCTAATGTGGACCTATAAAATGTTGACATGGCACTATGGAAAAAGGTAAAGGTTTGAATTATTTAAAGTTTTAAAATATTTAAAAGAAATAATATTTTAAAAAAATATTAAAATAGGTTTAATGACATTATGCTCCATGTGCTTTTGAAAATAGTGGGTTATTATAATGAATACCAATGGAGAATATTTAGATTATGACTATTATAAAATAGAAATATAAATGTTATCTCAATAAGATCAAGTGTCTTCAAAACTTGGAAATTAAGCATATTTAACTAAGCTATTAGTTTCAAAAGATGATCAAATCCTTAAAGTCCCATTAAGTGAAAGAATGAGTTAATAAGTAGAGAAGCTTAACTCTCTATGAGTTTTTTTTTAAGGTGAAGTGAAATTTACCTTAATATGTGTTTTATTTTTAAAATTCTAATGATCTAAACTATCTTAAAATAAGTTAAAATCATTAAAAAAATCATTTTAAAATAAGTTAAATTAAAAAAATATTATCAAATTTATAAAAATAAAATAAAATTATAATTTTTAACAAAAGTCTTATTCAAGTAAAAAAATAAAAAAAACTTTATATTATATTTAAAGTATCATAATTGTTTGTTATGAACAATATAATTAAACCTAAAGTGGAGAGCATTACAATTCATGTTACACTTCTTAAAACTAGCAAGTACATAGCCCACCTTATAGAAACTATCATAACATAATACAATATATATTGACTTAATTTATTTTTTATATAAGTAAAAGGAACAACTTACCTAAAATTGACAAAAGGTGGAGTCATGAAGAAATGCATAGTGATGCAAGAATGAGATGGAGGTGATGGGATAATAGAGGATCCTTATACATGATTATATATTTATGTGACTTTTAGACGATACAACTTCCATGAACGATAATAGTCAACAACTTATATGAACATATTTGTGCTTTTAGAGATAAGAAAAATAGAATTTCAAAGTATGGCATGCAATAAACTAAAAGAGAAACGAAAAGCTAAAAGGACTATATATACATTTAATATAAAATAAGGAAAAAAAAGGATGCTTTGTTATAACCCTATGATATTTTATGATTTGGTGGTGGATTTAATATATGCCACACCCTAAAGATATACATGCCGCCATATACCAAGTTTGTTTAAACATAACGTGCCACAAATTAAACCTTTTCACATGAATGGTGGGTGTTGACACAAACCCAGTCGACAAGGGTTCCTCACTCTGTCAACACCCAAAGCCACCGTGATCTCTCTGAGCACTGACCCATATAGGTTTTACCCTGCCCAATAACACTTGCGGAGTAGATGAAGTCTCACCCGATATGTTCGAAGTTGATGAGACCACGTTTCCGCTGAATGAAGAAGGACCATGTGTGGCTACTTATCGACTTAGTGCAGCATTACATGTCACATCTAATTATTCAACTTATGCATTAAATAGAGTCACAACATCATTCAACATATCTCATTGTCCATAAAACCATCCGTGCGCAAACATATCTAATAGCATGAAATCATTTGAAATAGGAAAACATCGCATCATTTATAGATTCATATCGCATATCACATTCATAACAAAAAAATAGACAGAGATAGTGATTATGGTAAAAAATCCATCATGTCATATTAACCTTCGCATTAAACCATAGATACAACAATATAGTTCTTCTATCACATACCCACATTCAAACAGACTCAGATCAATATCCAAAACATAGTGAAATAACAATTCTCCAAATAAAGATTATCTAGTACTTGCAATGCTACATCTATTTATAGGCTTGGGCCTTTACATTCGTGTTCCACTTAGGTAACTGCCTAACTACTTCTTAACAAACTCTACAAAAAGGATGACCCTAACCCACACAATGCAATTCAACATGCCCAAAAGTACGTAAAATACTATTATTTCCATCTTGTGCAGCGTCTTTGTCCTTTTGCAGCATCTTTGACCTTGCGTAGCATCTACAATGCTGCGGAGCTGACTCATCCAAACATCCTACCAACAGTGGGAGGTTCTAACCATATTGGATATGGTTTGTCCTATGCCACATTTACAAGGTTGAAGTTTGGTTATAGTTGTTTCCAATGCTTATGCCATGGTTTTATTTTGGCCAATATTTGGGACCATGTATTAAACAAGCCAATTGCCATGCTATTCACGTGGGAAATATATTATATGCCACTTTTAATTGGGGTTTTTAACATATCTTTTTTAATGTAAGATATGGTTGGAGAAAATTTGTCTCCAAACATGAAATGTGTTTCGATACTCTGTTAATATTTATGTACCCATAATTAATCATAGGTTGAGATAGTTGCACACCATTATTTAGAAATCAAACTCATGGTTTTTGTGTGGGAATAGGGGTCGATATAGTTTTAAAGCTATCGGATCAACTCCTGATTCCTCCATATGAATGTTGATCATGGGTGAAATATTGGATCAATTCCCATGACTTGCAATCTGTAGCAAGAAATATTTGGATCGGCCCACTCTTGAGAAGATAGAGAGGTTTACAAGGAAAGTCGGCCCTCCCTCAAGTGATATTGGTCCCCCAATATATGGCATCTATCTTAATGAATTGTTTGGACTCTTTTGACATGCTTTGAACATTTGAGCTGACATTCCAAAACTACCTGCAACAACCATTTGGGACCACGCATCTCGACTCATAATGCATATATATAATGGAGATTGTTTGGTGAGATAAAGATGAAGTGCGGATATTTTTGTTGTGCTTCGATATTTCATATAGTGTTGGGTTTGGTTATGTTTTTTGAATTGCAGGTATGTGCTTGGAGGGTCAAAAAGGGCAATTAGGTATTTGATATTATTCTCAGGAATAAAGAACTTCCATGTGAAATCGCAGGCGATGATGCACTGGCATATGGATTCTTTGGGGTAGCAAGGACACGTTACATAGATCGTTCTAGGATGTGGAGAGATCCTAGTTGGAGGATACACTCAACGATCATCTTATTGACTATAATATGCTCCCTTTCTTTGGCATGATTTACATAATGAAAGGGGACGCACTGTATAGGAACATGTGAAGGAAGTTGGCGTCACTCTTGGACATCATTCAACTAGAGATAGGAGGATGCACTCATTTCCTAATCGTTTATTTCTTAAGACCACAACATTCCTTACAGTGACTACACACTACCATAAAGAAAGCGTTGAATTGTTGAAAGGTAAGATTATATTCAATCTCTTCAAAGTTGAAAGCATTCACTTCCATATCTATAGAGACTATGTACGGGCTATAAATTCAATGCTATTCTCAAGTCATATTTGCGTTATAACCAGATCTGATTTCATTCATGTAGATGACTGATATTATCCTCTGTTTGTGAAATGGAGACATTAATAACATTGGTTTTGAGTTCATGCAAAATATTTAATGTGTTGGGATTATATATATAATGTGGAGTGATTAAATATGATGAACTAAAATATGCAAACATAAATATCATTGGACACTAAACCACGCAACATCTAGTTAAGTGTTGAACAAAATACCAACCCCAAACTCTCACAAACACTAAGCTAGAAAAACATATTTGCTTGAGATAGAAACATACAATAGTCTAATGAACTTGTTGAAAAAGTGTTTGAGGAAAGACCTGAACCATAAATAAAAACAGTTAACTCATCTGAGGGTAGCATGATTCCTCATTCTCCACTCACTACTCCAAGGACCTGTTAGATTGACATATTGCTATCAAACAAGAGAGTTTTTGTGAGTATGAGGATTTTCCCAAGTAAACTTCTTTTTAACATGGGGCTATCATTGTTGTGTCTTTAAAACCTAATTGGTATTCTTATCAAGTCAACAATCCACTCACCCAATATAATTGCTGCACATTTTTCATCAAGTGTGTACAACAGTAGCTACTTATTGAATATTAGCTTGATATGCCTTAGAAAATGCACTAAAAAATCTGGCTGGAGAATAACTTGCATAAACATGACTAGAATAGACTTGCATTCAAATTTATTCAAAATAATGCTTATCATGTCCAATGCTTGCATTCCAAATTGTACTTCCAAATCTAAATGGCCTAACATGGTCTCAATATTCTTCATGTGAAACAATAGAAGAGGTGGGGGTGTATTTCCCTTTTGGATTCTTACCCATAAGAGATCCTAAAGCCTTGGTAAGCATCCTCTTTCAATACATATGTTTGTTAAATTTCAAATGATGGTAAGCATATTTCCAATTTTGCACTCAGAAAAATCAACTTTAAACTTAGGTAGCTTAAAACTTGAAAGCTTCAATCAAAACAACAAATATGAACTACATTAATCTACAACCACACACTGCTGGAAATTATGAATAGTGAAAACATGCTAAATAAAACCGTTCAAAACTACATTTGTATTTATTTGAAACTGTAAAGAAGAAAATTACAATGCATAAGTTCAAAACTAAAACTTGCCAACCAACACACATGTCTTCCCTGCATCTCCTTTATAGAATAGGAAAAATACATATGATACTATGTATCTGGTCACATGCATGAAGTGCCCTAGGTGACTCAGGAAAATCGTAACCCTAATTCACTCAGTGAGTTCACCCTCCTTCTTGGATGGAGGTGGAAATTTTAGTGCACCCCAACTGGATTATAACTATGGCATGTATGGATGCACACTTCTCCTTGGGATCTGTGCACTCATGAAATCCTCATGCAACCACCCTAGTTGTCATAGGAATCTGCACCCTATTCTAATGATAGTATGTGCATGCAAAAACAAATATTGAAATAATAAAACAAGTCTTCATTCTTCCCATTATTATACCATGATCGTTTATGATGTTTCCTTCTAGAATATGAAAAGATTTTATACCTCTTTGAATTCAGAGTGACCCAATTGGTCCTAAAACAAATCTCTTTATTGTGGCACATTTTCTATCATATCGGACTTGAGAATCATAAAGAACTCACCCTCAAATGATTGACAAAGAAACAGTTGGATTGTTCTCTCCCATAGTCATGCCACGCGAAACGTCATTGTACCTTCTCCAAGTATTCGACCATACCTTTGACATATTATCACCATACACCTATTCCCAGAGTCCCAAGCCATGGGTAGAAACTCTATTGATATCATAGTAGTCACCTTGGGGCCTGGACTAAAATTGTGATCATTCAATGCTTTGGTTGTTTGCCCACATAAAAAAAAGGATTCAGTTGGAATTCTCCATTTGTTTCAATTGGATCACTCCACCACTTTCTTTGTCATGATGAGTTCATTTTTTCTTGTATTTAGTCATTTGGTTCTAATATTCAAAGTTATAATTTATCAAAAATTAGTGATTTTGCAACAAGAATTGCCATTTTTTGTTTGCTGTAAAATATGATTTTATTACCAATGGCAACTACTTCTCATTTTCTTATGTCTATTTTGTTTCATTTTGTCCATCAACTAGTTTTTTTTTTCTACAGATGGTGTACTTGTAGATTTGTTTCCATGGAGTATCTAATATGTAGAATTAGAATAATTTCAATTCTCTTTTAATGCTAGCTATTTGTAGCATTCTTAGAAGTAGGCATGATGGAAATAGCAAGAATCCTTTAAGAATGGAATTCTCCCCCTTAGGAAACCTATGATGCAACTTCTTTCCACTTATGATTAGTCCCTCCATTGTCCACCCAAGCCAATACTCAATGACAAGTCCACGATTCACACCAAAATCTTGGCATTGCCTTGGTACCTACCGAATATAGACACGCCAAAAATAGTAGTCTTGGTCTCCTGAAAAGAGGAAACTAAATATGAATATAACTACAATGTTGTTGCTTACTATAAATAACACATCTACAAATAGAAACTACTAAAAATAGTAACTACTAGCATGTCATTGTAAATAGTCTTATTAGATTTGTTTCATGCAAGTAAAATGGATCGATACTCTTATTTGACATGAAATTATTTCTCAAAGTAGCTTGCATGTTGCCTGAAGGAAACTCATGGAGATCATGATCTCTCAGTGACTAAGAAAATGCAACTCACTCTGTGGTGCTGGCCTCAAAACTTTGGCTCCTAGAACATAGAAGAATTGTTAAAAGCAACATGTTCTCATAATCTAATGAAACTAGTGTGTAGAAGAATATGATCCATGTGAGATTTGAATGTATCTGTTTATGGACTAGGGTGATGAAATCAAGTCAGAACCTAACCCTCCAATTGCAATGCAACCTAGGGGTTAACATGGCCAAACGCAAAGATCATTCATTCAAATTATTCAACTCCACCATATATGTAACACTGATTATTAACTTTTTATTTATTATTGATTCATTCACTATTGATTAATACTCTGTGCTTGAATACAACACATACCCAAATCCAAACAGACTCAGATCAATATCCATAACATACCGCAATAACAATTCTCTGAATAAATATTATCTAGTACTTGCAATGCTAAATATATTTATAGGCTTATGCCTTTACATTCGTGGTCCACTTAGGTAACCGCCTAACTACTTCTTAACAAACTCTACAAAAAGGATGACCCTAACCCACATACTGTAGTTCAACATGAGCCAAAAATATGTAAAACACTATTATTTCCATCTTGCGCAACGTCTTTGTCCTTTCGCAATATCTTACGCAACTAACTCATCCAAACCGCTTGTCAACAGTGGGAGGTTGTAACCATATTGGATATGGTTTGTCCTATGCCACGATTACAAGGTTGAAGTTTGGTTATAGTTGTTTCCAACGGTTATGCCATGGTTTTATTTTGGCCACTGTTTTGGACCATGTATTAAACAAGCCAACTGCCAACCTATTCACGTGGGAAATATATTATATGCCACTTTTAAATGGGGTTGTTAACATATATTTTTTAATGTAAGCTATGGTTGGAAAAAATCTATCTCAAAACGTGACATGTGTTTCGGTACTCTATTAATATTTATGTATCCATAATTAATCGCAGGTTGAGATAGTTGCACACCATTATTCAGAAATCAAACTCATGGGTTTTGTGCGGGCATAGGGGTCGATATGGTTTTAAATCTATCAGATCAACTCCTGATTCCTCCATATGAATAGTGATCATGGGTTAAATATTGGTTCAATGCCCATGACTTACAATCTGTAGCAAGAAATGTTAGGATCAGGCCACTCTTCAGCAGATCGAGATGTTTACAAGGCAATTCGGCCCTCCCTCAAGTGATATTGGTCCCGCAATATATGGCATCTATCTTATGAATCGTTTGGACTCTTGTGACATGCTTTGAACATTTGAGCTAACATTCCAAAAATAACTGCAACAACCATTTGGGACCAAGCATATCGACTCATAATGCATATATCTAATGGAGATCGTTTGGTGATATAAAGATGAAGTGTGGATATTTTTGTTGTGCTTGGATATTTCATATAGCGTTGGGTTTGGTTATATTTTTGAATTGCAGGTATGCGCTTGGAGGGTCAAAAAGGGCAATCGGGTATTTGATATTATGCTCAGGAATACATAACTTCCAAGTGAAAATGCAGGAGATGATGCACTGACATATGTATTCTTTGGGGTAGCAATTATGTTAGGAGCCCATGTAAACCCTTCTATTTACTTTGTTAGTATATTGTTGTTGGATGCATATGCTTTGTAATTTGTCCCATAGTATTTGTTCATCCATAGTTTGTATTATTGTTGTTGGACGCATATGCTTTGTAATTCATCCCGTAGTAATTGTTGATCCATATTTTGTATTATCCCATGGTTTGTATTGACACAAGGTATTGACCCATGGTATTGGCGCCTAGACTTAGTATATAAGTTGGTGTTGATACCAATGAAGGTACCGTGAAGTTATTTGTATTGAGATTGCTCAAAGGAGGTTGCCTCCTCAAAGTGGCATGCGATCAATAAAAGCGATTCTTAGTTCTGTTATCTCTACTATCTCGTGTATTTTCATTAATTAATTTTTGCAGGTTCCTCACATTTGGTATCAGAGCACTTTCTTGGGCTTTTTGGGTGGAATTTCTACCAATTTTTTTTTTTTCGCATCTGTTGCATGTTCAGATCTGGGAATAATCCCTATCCGCTTAACTATGAGAAGTACTTGGGCATAAACCCTAAAACTCATTGTGAGGAGTACCACAGGAACCCCAAAGTAGTTGGCCCATTGAGAGGACCTGCCAGCAAAAAGGGCAATGGCCCCTACCTAATTGACTAGTTCCCACCCGTGAGGTAAGCTAAGAGTTGTCGTTTGTGGCAAAGCGGTTATTAGTTTTACCTGAGCTGTGGAGTGAGGGGTACTACCCCAATACGCAAGTCGTCAGACAGCATTGGTGGCTGAGTGAAACCCCTGAACTATTAGTAAGTTGTACATACCTGGGGTCCATATCTATTTTCAGCTGAATTGTTGCCGAACACTTTTGCGTCGTTTCAGATCTAGCCATTTCAGATCCATTCTGAAAGCCATTCCAGATATAGCTATTTCAGATCTATTTCAGATCCAGCCGTTTTCGATCCATTCAGCGCCGTTTCAGATCCCTCTATTTCCGATCACTTTGTTTCCCTTGAAACTTCCCTCACACCCCTGTAATCCCATTCTGCATATTTCATTCCTGAGGACCCTATCCCAAATTCCACTTCCCAAAGCCCGAAATCCCACATTTGTCTATTTTTAGGGTTTGTCATAACTTCTTCGGATTTCACCCAATCCTCTTCAAATTTTACCACGGAGCTCCTTTCCTAATTCTACTTCTTTGTCCCTCTCTACCAAATTTTCTCATTCTTTCACCTGCTTCTGAAATCCTCATTTTATGCTTTCCTGTCCATTCGACATTGTCTGAAACCTAGGCAAACCCAAATTACCCTTCCAATTTTTTCCCAAATCCAGATTTTCCTTTACTAAAACAGATTCTGTTTTTGTTTTTCTACCCACTCAAAAAAAAAAAAACTCTTGGTAATGGTTGTCACCTGCGCAGGAACAAAAACCATGCAAGAAGCACTTGCAGCCATCCAAGCCAAACTCCAAGATCTGGATGAAAACTTTATCGGCCTCCATCTTGAGCATTCAACCATGAACAACAAACGATAGTCTGAGTCTTCATCAGATAATGGGTTCTCTTCTTCCAGCAATTTCTGTGGTCTGAAGCTTGAATTTCCTCGCTTCAATGGTATTGATCCGACTGGATGGATCTATCATGCAGAACAATATTTCAGTCAGCATAATACTTCTGATGTCCAAAAAGTTCCACTTGCATCCTTTCATTTGGAATAGGAAGTCCTTCAATGGTACCATTGGTACATCAAGGCTCATGACGAGCCAAAATGGATAGATTTTTTCCAACTCCTTTTGCAACAATTTGGTCCTAGTGGTTTTGATGACTTCAACATAGCACTCACTAAAATTTTTCAAATTGGCACTATGAGAGAGTATCAGATATAATTTGAGAAACTAGCCAATCACACAGAAGGATTGTCTGATGAATTCTACATGAGTTGTTTTTATCAGTGGTCTTAAGGATGAAATCCGCTCAAAGGTCAAAATGTTCTGTCCCAACACAATGATGGAAGCCTTGGGGTTGGCTAAGTGGGAAGAAGATAAGATTGCAGCCCAACCACGCTCCAAACCCACTTTTGTTCCCTTCCAAAATATGGGTTCTCAATGACTCCCCGTCCCGCTAGATCCTCGACCAACTTTTATCAAGCATTTGTCTAAAACAGAGATGCAAGTACGTAGAGAAAAAGGGCTTTGTTATAATTGTGATGAGAAATTAACTCGAGAACATAGATGTGTTCAACAAAAGCTCTATCTCTTGGATATAGATTCTATGCTTGCCTCTAAAATTGATGAAGAAGCTCCAGCTACAATGGATGATCAGATTGACATTCAGGAGTCGTCTATTGACCCCTCATCTCAGGATGACCAACCATAGATATCTCTCCATGCGTTATCCGACGTAACCACCCCCCAAACAATGCAGATTAGGGGTTACTTCAAGAAGCTTCCTCTTACAATACTCATTGATTCTAGTAGCACCCATAACTTCATTGACCCTTAGATTGCCAAACAGGATGATTGTTTTGTCCATACTTGCTCCAACTTTGAAGTCATGGTTGCTAATGAGGGCACCTCACCTTGCAAGGGGAAGTGTCACAATGTGTGTATCTCTTTGGAAGATTATAACCTACGCTCTGACATGTTTGCCTTGTCCCTAAGCGGATGTGATGTGGTTTTGGGCGTTCAATGGTTACGCACACTTGGCCCCATCTTATGCGATTTTGTTGAACTTTGGATGCAGTTTTCAGTCAATGGGAAACAACACAAATTTATGGGCTTACCACAAGGGTCTCTCTGCATCATTAGTTCACATCGCCTAGAAAAGATCCTTAAGAAGAATTCACATGGTGTCATCACTCAACTTCATTCCATTCAGATGCACCCATCAATGGTCTCCCCTACTTCCTTGGATATATATGCAGGTGTCTTTGCTGAACCAATGGGCTTGTAGCCTTCAAGAGACCTTTCCGATCAGACTTTAGCCACATCTACATCTCAGCAGGAAATGCTGGCTATTTTGCATGCAGTACAGAAGTGGCAGCCATACCTATTACGGAATCATTTATGCATCAAGTCTGATCTCCAGAGTTTGGAAAATTTCCAGGAACAATCGGTCTCCTCTCCAGCACACCTGAAATGGGTTATCCAACTCATGGGTTATGCCTATGCGATCACTTACAAGAATGGTAAGCACAATATGGTGGCATATGCTCCTTCTCACACATTTGTTGACCCAGTTCCTCTTACAACTATTTCCCTGCTTGTTCCAAATTGGTTGCAATCTGTTCAATAGGGCTATCTCTTCTATGAAATCCATACGTCTTCATCGATAGGGCACTCTGGGTTCCTCAAAACATATCACCGAGAACACTGTAACTTCTTTTGGCAGGGACTGAAACTGACAATTCAACAAATGGGGATTGACTGTGATACTTGCCAGGTCAACAAGGGATAAATGACACTCCTTTCATGATTGCTCGAACCCTTGCCCATCCCTACACAGATTTGGACAAATATTTCTATATATTTCCTAGCAATACTCCAGTGGTACAATACCACATCTAAAAGGACACCATATGAAGCAGTTTATGGACAGGAACCATCAGTTCTTCTTCAATACACCTTCAGCATCTCCCCAGTTAAGGAAATTGACTCAGTTCTTCGAAACCGTGATCAAATTCTTCTCATTCTGCAGGACAATCTTCACATGGCAAGAATTTGACTACATCAACAAGCCGATCGACACCATTCTAAGTGCACTTTTCACGCAGCTGATATGGTTCTTCTTTGTCTACAGCTTTCCAAGCAACCCTCCCTGAAACTCAAAACGTGCCAGTGGCCTGAAATGCAACTCAAGGATGCTATAGGGGAACCACTCATTTAGATTCTGCATCAATTTCCACATCTAAAGCTTTGAGGAAAAAGCTTTTTCTAAGGGAGAGGGGATGTTAGGAACCCATGTCAACCCTTCTATTTACTTTGTTAGTATATTGTTGTTGGACGCATATGCTTTGTAATTCGTCCCATAGTATTTTTTCATCCATAGTTTGTATTATTGTTGTTGGACGCATATACTTTGTAATTCGTCCCGTAGTAATTGTTGATCCATATTTGTATTGTCCCATGGTTTGTATTGATAGACCCATGGTATTGGCACCTAGACTTAGTATATAAGTTGGTGCTGAGACCAATTAAGGTACCGTGAAGTTATCTGTATTGAGATTGCTCAAAGGAGGTTTCCCCCTCGAAGTGGCCTGCGATCAATAAAAGAGATTCTTAGTTCTGTTATCTCTGCTATCTCGTGTATTTTCATTAATTAATTGTTGCAGGTTCCTCACAAATTATGACACATTACATCTCAGTCTAGGCTGTGGAGAGAGGCCAATTGGAGGATACACTCAGCGATCATCTTATTGACTATAATATGCTCCCTTTCTTTGGCATGATTTACATAATGAAGGGGGACGCACTGTATAGGAACATGTGAAGGCAGTATGGGTCACTCTTTACCATCATTTAACTAGATATAGGAGGACGCACTCATTTCCTGAGCGTTTATTTCTTAAGAGCACAACACTCCTTACAGTGACTACACACTACCATAAAGAAAGTGTTGAACCGTTGAAAGGTATGTTGATATTTGATCTCTTCAAAGTTGAAAGCATTCACTTCCATATCTATAAAGATTGTGTACGGGCTATAATTCAATGCTATTCTCAAGTCAGATTTGTGTTATAACCAGATCTGATTTCATTCATGTAGATGAATGGTATTATCCTATGTTTGTGAAAGGGAGACATTATTAACATTGGTTTTGGGTTCATGCAAAATATTTAATGTCTTGGGATTATATATATAATGTTGAGTGATTAAATATGATGAACTGAAATATGCAAACATAAATATCATTGGACACTAAACCACGCAACATCTAGTTAAGTGTTTGGAAAAAGACCAACCCCAAACTCTCACGAACACTAAGCTAGAAAAACCTATTTGCTTGAGATAGAAACATACAATAGTCTAATGAGCTTTCTGAAAAAGTGTTTGAAGAACTACTTGAACCATAAATACAAACAATGAACTCATATGTGGGTAGCATAATTCCTCGATCTCCACTCACTACTCCAAAGACCTGTTAGATTGACATATTGCTAGCAAACAAGAGAGCTTTTTGTGAGTATGAGGATTTTCCCAAGTAGACTTATTTTTAACATGGGGCTATCATTTTTGTGTCTTTGAAAACCTAATTGGTATTCTTATCAAGTGAACAATCCACTCACCCAATATAATTGATGCCCATTTTTCATCCAGTGTGTACAACAATAGCTACTTATTGAATATTAGCTTGATATGCCTTATAAAATGCACTAAACAATCTGGCTAGAGAATAACATGCATAAACATGACTAGAATAGACTTGCATTCAACTTTATTCAAAATAATGCTTATCATGGCCAACGCTTGCATTCCAAATTGTACTTCAAAATCTGTAAATGGCCTAACAGGGTCTCAATATTCTTCATGTAAAACAATAGAAGAGGTGGGGGTGTGTTTCCCTTTTTAGATTCTTCCCAATAAGAGATCTGAAATCCTTGGTAGGAATCCTCTTTCCATACATATGTGTGTTAAATTTCAAATCATGGTAAGCATATTTCCAATTTTGTACTAAAAAAAATGAACTTTAAACTTAGGTAGCTTAAAACTTGAAAGATTCAATCAAAACAACAAATCTGAGCTACATTAATCTACAAACACACATTGCTGGAAAGTATGAATAGTGAAAACATGCTAAATAGAACCATTCAAAACTATATTTGTGTTTATTTCAAACTGTAAAGAAGAAAATTACAATGCATAAGCTCAAAACTAAAACTTGCCAACCAACACACATGTCTACCCTGCATCTCCTATATAGAATAGGAAAAATGCATATGATACTATGTATCTAGTCACATACATGAAGTGCCCTAGGTGACTCAAGAAAACCCTAACCCTAATTCACTCAGCACATTCACCGTCCTTCTTGGATGGAGGTGGAAATGTTAGTGCACCCCAACTAGATTATAACTGTGGCATGCATGGATGCACACTTATCCTTGGGATCTGTGCACTCATGAAATCCTCATGCAAGAACCCTAGTTGTGTGACATCCCAAAAATTTGAAAAATAAAAAAAAAATCGATAATACCAATAAATATGATATTAATTATGAGGAAGTAATTATTTGTTTTTTTTATTTAGCATTACTAAAACATCTTACTGTTATTTAACAAAAGTTTGTTAAGATTTCTATTTTATAATTGACTATTTCAATTTTACTTAACTAATCATGTCTTCTTCTGATAATGAAGTGGTGTTTTGACACCCGGGGCTTACTTAGCTGCAATGCTAAAGTCATTTATCTTAACGCAGGTTCACAGCTAAGAGTAAATTCCAGACATTGAAGTTATTTTGTAAACTACCAACATTTAAAATAACTGTTGTATTTTTAATTGAAGATTATTCAGGTGAGATCTCTATCTTTAATGTTTCTTCTATAGGAAGATAAAATGACCTAGTCCCATGTTTATCATAAGTTACTATAAGTGTTGGAACTGTAAAAAGTAACAGCAAAAAGATCATATAGTATCGTAAGCTTGCATATTACCAATTACACAAGAGTTAGTATAAAACTCTACAATCAAATATGTCCAGAAATACTTTTATCCAAGAGTTGTTACAATGATAATGACCATAATTTTATACAATCCAATTGTCATTTATGAATCAAAAAGACCAAATATGACGATACAATTCTAATGTCATATGAACATTTGTCATATTATAAGCACATAGTGATAACACCTAAACTATACAGTCATCCTAAATTAGATCATCCTATAAATTAGACAATAATACTAATATTTCAATTGTATCTAGTGGACATAGAAAATATAGCGATGTATAGTGTGCAATATCAGTATTTAAATGTTTTGAATGTCAACATTATAAATAACTAGATACATGGTATTCTAAACTCTATTCTATGAATTCAAAAGAATTAATATTAGTATTGGTCTAGAGTTAGGGTCACGAACCAAAAACATATTTATGTACCATGACCTATCCTATGACTCTAGCATTAGACATTTTTACTATACCTATAAAAAATTGCTATAATCATTAATATGATCCAAGATCACAACCATATACTATACTTAAAGAATGAAATGTAATAATAATTAAATGTATAGTATAGGGTTGTGAGGTTATATTATTCTATTCCTATATACAAATTCATAACATCAAAATCTATGGTATCCAAAACATTGTTATAATAATCGACATATATCAAAAATAATTTTAATGATAACAAGGCTTGAATGAGGATGCATGTAATAACTATAGTACTATGAAAACAAATGGAATTCCAACACAATTCTAAGGTTATCTAATCATCGTTGGATTGTACAGGTTGGCGAGCACTTTAGCTTTAAAGGAATTAGCTGAGTTTTAAAGTGCATGGATCGGTGTCATCCTAGTTGGCTCAGGGCACGTGATCAACCTTTGGGTAATGTGCTTTCGCACAAGTGGAGAGAGTTAACTCCTTCTAAGCCAAAACCCTAGTATTCATTGTTGTTCTTTGTGTTTTGGGTATGAGGCCGACAGGCTGTAAAATCTAAGAGTTGAGTTTGTTTGGGGTTTGAAACCCACGACCTCTGTGTTAATTTAATGGTGTAATTCAAACCTGGAAGTGATAGCTTGGTAGTCATAGTTCAGGTTCTTTTCTGTTGTAACCTCCGGATTGAAAAATGTTGTTTTAGTGTTTGAAGAAGCCTGAACCTTGCCCGAAGAGTGTTGTAGTGTATGGTCCGAGATTGTGGTGTCTATTCAGTTCTTATAGTGCTTGCCTAGGATTGGAGAATACAATATTTAGACTCATTTTTATACTGAATATTCTACATGTGCATGAAGGGTTTGAAACTAAGCCCTCGGGGTCTGTAATAGTGATACTGTACAACGCTATAGGGGTCTTTCAAAGTGAAAGTTTAGGTTTTCAAGAGTGTAAAAGAAGATATAACCTCTGTGTTGTAGAATAATGGTGTTTTTATAGACTTCGTGAAAATAGCTGCGAAGTAAGGGTTCAGGATAATCGTTGTCCTTCCTCCAACTTGGAACTTACTACTTCAGAGCAGTCCAGAAGAAATATGCTTATCGGTCTTTGGTTTTACACAATGATTCTAGTCTCCATCTCTATCGAAAGAATGAAGGTGATTCTTAATGTAATCTTTCCAGGTTTACTTGTCTATTTTATTTTTCCAACAATACGTTCTCTAACAACATTGTCCACAAATATAAATGCAGGTTCCAAGATGGATTTTCAGCCTTGCTCGTCCTGAATGAACAATGTTGAGGACTCCACTGTCCTAGTAAGTCTCGGGTTCATCTACAACCCTGGACTTGTCGGAAGTTGACATGTTAAGCTTTAGTAACTAGGTTAAAATGTAGATAGTGATGTAATGTTCTTGTGATGCCAAGGCTATAAGCCTGTGTGATAAAGTTTGTGTTTAAGCGATGGCCACTTTGCCATTGTACAATGTGCAAGTTTTGTTTTAAAGGTTTGAAGTCATAAGACTTGGAAATAAACATACTTCTGGTTAATACAAACACTGTGTTGTCTTATATGAGAAGTGTTGCTGTTAACATGGCTACTGACTTCGATGTAGATGCATTCACCAATTTTTAGTAGGTTTAAATAAGATAACTAGAATATTTTAACCTTCATTTAGATTAGGGTTTCAACAAATATCTATGTAATGTTGAAGAAGGGCTGAAATCCAAATGCTCAGTTATTCTTGTCTCTAAAGTTTAAATGGCAAGTTTTGTTCTATGATGAAATGAGTCTCGGCAGAGTTGACTAGAACCCTAGCCATGATTCAACACTGAAATGTAGCTTTTAAACCAGCTTGTGTGATTTCTATGTGTAGATTTTAGCCAAAGAAATGTGAAGAGTCTAACCTTAGGTTTTCTTTTGAAAATGAAAAGGAAACGCATCTAAGTATACCAGAAGCCTATCTAGGGTTTACTGTTTTAGAGAAAGTGTCTAACATGGAAAACAAAAAGGAAATTTAAATATCTACTTAACAATAGTCAGTAACACCCTATAGAGGAAATATTTTGCAGCTACTAAAATTCCTTAAAAATAAAGTGCTTGAAACAATAAAATTTATAATGTTGCAAAGCATAATGTTGTTATCTGTACTAGATGGAGTCAAAAAGGAAATTATATTTACATGTTGTATGGTGCAAATTTATTTAAATGTAACTGTCATAAATCCCTAGATAATTGATGAAATATTAGCAAAAGATGTGTGCTTGCACTATGAATTTTTCTATGCAGAAAGAAGTATTTTACTTATGTTATTTCAATGCATTAATATCAAAGTTGATTTTTGATAAAGAATTGTTTTGTATTTCGAAATTTTGTATAAACTGTTAAATAGAATACATAATGTAAATGATATTTCATTGTCTAAGAATTATTCATTCTAAATGGTATTTTGCCTATTTCTTTTCTACTCTAAACCACTCTTTTCGGTGCTAGAGTATGGTACAGAAACTAGCATGTAAAAAAAATAGAAAACAGAGAGAAGAATTCTATCATTTTATTATTCCATCATTATAATACAATTTTTTTTTTTAATGTAAACATAATTAATAGAAAAGGAGAATAGAACTTGAACCAGTAGACAAGTAGACAAACTGACGCAAGTCATCCTACGAGATACTTTCTTGATTAACAATACACACAACACAAATCACAATGCTCACACAAACAAGGTGTAGAACAAGATGCCTGGATTGGCTTATATTACTTCTCTGAAATCGGTTACAATGTAAAATAACTGTAAGCAAATAACTAACTACAATCGGCCTCGACTATTACAACTTAGAAGTAACTGTGTTGTGTTCTCCCTGTGTGTTGACCTCACCCTCTCCTGGTTCACCACGGAACTCTGAGCTATGGTTCGATCTCAACACTCTGCACTCAACCAGTGTGACTCTTCATAACTTTCTAAGCTCTGCGCTCTACTCTGCTCTACCCAACAGTGTCTAGACTGAAGGCCTTCTCCCCCTCTTCTACTCTGTCGGTGCTATTTCCAAGATTATTACAATCCCGAGACACGTGTTCCCTCCATTCACCAATCCTATCCAAATCCTATGAACCTGCACTATCATCTTCTAGCCATGTTGTACAGCCTCTATCCATGACGTCCTCTGACACGTCCTTCATCAACTCATAATAACTGTCATAAATTCCTCAGCAACCCCGAAGAGCTACTAGTACAGTCCCTTGACTTTTCTGTCCTTTCGACCCTACTACAATAGTCAGTCACATTTTGACTATCCTATCGGTTCATTCCTTTCCCAACACACTTGAATTCGCCACACTCTATCGTGTCGTAGTTCGACCACTTGTCGATTACCCGACCTCTTACATTGCTTGTCATCTGTCGACCATTTCCTGTCGATGCTCGACCTCTCGCGACATCTGGTGTTCCTTTAGTTGGTTGCACCCCGACTGCTTCTGCTCGACTTATTGACTTCGACAAGTCCACCTGCTCCCTGCACCATTGGTCATCGACCTTCCCGTTGCTTGGCTCCCTTCGGTCGATCAACTTCGACTGATCTGCCTAGGCCCTGATGCTCCTGCATCAGAATCCCCAGGTGAAAAAGAATTCGACTGCTCCGTCAGTCTCCTGAATTCCTCTTCAAGAATCCATGTCGCTTCCTACAACTCATCATTTGTCCATCGCACTAAGTATTCCTTCATGCACGATCTACGAGTACGCCCCACTTCGTGCTCATCGATTACTTCTGTGATCCCTTCTTTATGTCGGTCTGGAATCTGTTATGTCCAGTCGATACTTGTTCCTTCCCCTTTACTACTGCTTGACCCTTCTTCAAATTTATACAGGTCTGAGATGTTGAACTTTGCTGAAATATTCAAGTCTTCTAGTGATTCCAACACATACGCATTGTTTGAAATCTTCTTCAGAATCTTGCATGGTCCTATCTTCTTCAGCTTCAACTTGTTGTATGTTCCTGTCAGAAATCGCTCCTTCCACAAATATGCATAGACTAAGTCCCCTTCTTGGAATGAAAATAGTCTCTTCCTCAGGTCAGCTCTCAACTTGTAGGTCGCGTTACTCTTCTCGATGCGCTTTCGCACATTTTCATGAACTTCATGCATGCTCTGCAAATGATTCTGCATCCGCGCTCTTCCTGGTTTCCGTCGGCAATTCAACCAAATCTGCCACTACATGTGGACTCCTCCCTTGAGCAATCTGGAATGGGCTCAGTCCTATCGACCGATTCACAGAATTGTTATATGCAAACTCTGCCTGTGCCAACGCATTCTCCCACTGCTTGGGTCTGTCGGCCGCTAAACATCTCAGAAGGTTTCCCAAACTTATGTTTACAACCTCGGTCTATCCATCTGTCTGTGGATGATATGCCAAACTAAACTCTAACTTTGCGTCAAGTTTCTTCCATAGGGTCCTCCAGAAATGCCCCATGAACTTCTTATCCCTATCTGACGTGATACTCTTTGGCAACCCATGCAACCTGACTATTTCCTTAAAGAATAGTACAACGATTCCTGTGGTATCACTTGTTTTCTTACATGGTATGAAATGTGCCATCTTCAAAAATCTATCGACTACAACAAATATTGAGTCCTTCCCCTGTTGAGTCTTTGGTAATCCTAACACAAAATCCATGCTAAGATGCTCCCACGGGTTCTCTGGTACTGGAAATGGTGTATACAACCCCGTGTTATGGCTTCTTCCTTTTGCCAACTAGCAAACTTGACATTGTTGCACCCATTTTCTAACATCTGTCGACATCCTTGGCCAGAAATACTTTTCGTCGATCAGTGCTTTGGTCTTGTCGATCCCAAAGTGCCCTGCTAACCCTCCATTATGAAATTCTCGGATTAGGTTCTCTCTCACTGATCCTCTGGGAATACACAACTGACTTCCCCTGAACAGGTAACCTTCCTGAATGAGATAACTCAAATATGGAGTTATGTCGGTGCTCCAAGGCTCACGACATGCCTTCCATGCTTTTAGAAAATCCTCATCGATCTCATACTCCGTATTGATCGACTCTATTCCCGTTTCCTGAACAGTCATTGTGCTCAACAACACACCTCTCCTGCTCAATGCGTTGGTAACTTTGTTCGACTTTCCCAACCTATGTCACAACACGAACATATATCTCTGAAGTAGCTCCACCCACTTCATGTGTCTCTGATCCAACTTCGACTGAATATTCAGATACCTCAGTGCTTGGTGATCTATGTATAACACAAATTCCTGTGGCAACAAATAATGCCTCCATTTCTTCAATGCTTGTATAATAGCATAAAACTCTTGGTCATAGACCGAATACTTCCGCTTTGCTCCATTCAGTTTTTCACTTAAGAATGCAATTGGTCGGCCTTCCTGGCTCAACACTGCTCCAATTGTTGTTCCACTTGCATCATAATCGACCTGGAAAACTTTGTCAAATTCTGGGAGCACCAACATTGGGCTCTCAGTGACCTTTTCCTTCAAGTTGTCGAAAGATTCCTAGGCCTTATCCATCCACTTGAACTCACCCTTTCTCATACATTCTGTCAATGGTGCACAAATCCGACTGAATCCCCGAATGAACTGCTGGTAGAAACTAGCAAGTCCATGGAAACTTCTCACTACAGTCATACTTGTCGGTTCTGGCCAATCTACTATTTCCTTCACCTTCTCGGGGTCCATCTCCAACCCTTTACCTAAAATTACAAATCCAAAGTACACCAACTCCTTCATGAAGAAACACTTTTGCAGGTTAACCATCAGCTTCTCTCCCTGCAATTTCTGCAATACTTGTCAAACGTGCTCCAAATGTTCTGACTTGGTCTGACTAAAAATCAGAATGTCGTCTAAATAGACTACGAAAAGCTTTCCTAAGAATGGTTTCAACACTTCATTCATCAATCTCATGAATGTACTGGGTGCATTAGTCAATCCGAACGGCATGACTAACCACTCATATAACCCTTCTCTTATCTTGAATGTTGTCTTCCATTCGTCTCCTTTTTGACCCTAATCTGGTGATACCCACTCTTGAGATCTAACTTCGTGAAGTATGTTGCTCCACTCACATAATCCATCAAGTCATCCATCCTTGGCAATGGAAATCGATACTTGATTGTGATCCTGTTAATGGCTCTGGATTCAGTACACATCCTCCATTCCCCGCCTTTCTTTGGTGTCAATATGACTGGTACTACACATGGGCTCAAACTTTCTCGAATCAACCCTCTGTCCAACAACTCTTGGACCTGTCGGTTGAGCTCCTGTCCCTCTGCTGGACTCATCCTATATGGTGCTTTGTTTGGTAGACTTGACCCTAGAATCAAGTCGATCTGATGGGATATGCTCCTTGTCGGTGGCAATCCCGTCGATTTCTCATTAGCCATTATGTCCTGAAACTCTTCAAGCAACTCCTCGACTTCGATCGGAATGCTCTCCCGATTGGTCGTTCCTTCGACATATGGTCCTTTTGGAATGATTGCATAACATCCCGACTGCTTTTCCTCCTCAGCGAGGAATTCCTTGGTTGTGCTCATCAACACTCGCTTTTCCCAAAGATTGCTCTCGCCATCCTTGTTGTCGGTTGGCTCTCCTCACCTCGGCTTAAAAGTTCTTTTCACGCCATTCTTCCACACTGTGACTGTGTTAGCTCGACCATCATAGATCATCTTGCGATCATATTTCCATGGCCTCCCTAACAACAGATGGCATGCATCCATGGGAACTACGTCACATGGTACGCTGTCCTCTAATCCTTCAACTCTGAAGTTCATCAAGCACTGTCTGGTCACCTTAGCATGGTGTCCTTTCTGCAACCATGAGATCTTGTTAGGGTGTGGGTGTTCTCGACACTTCAACCCGATATTGTCGATGACTTCTGTTGACACAAGATTCTCTGTACTGCCGCCATCAACTATGGTCTTAGAATGCCATTCTCTGATCCACACCTTCGTTTGAAAGATCGCCTTTCGTTGTGTTGGCTCCATTGGATCACGTTGATCTTCCTGGATCAAAGCTCTCTGAACCATCAGATTTCAGTTATTCTTTTTGTCACCTCCACTGCTATCTGATGCTGATTCTTCCCTCTCGTCGACTTGCTCATCCCTTCGATGTTTGGGTTTCGACTCTTCTATAGCATGTAGGTTTTCTGGGCATTCATACGCCTTAAGGCCCATTCCTCGACACTTGTAACAGATTATGGCTGGTTTGTTAACTCCTTTCTTATCTGATGGACCACTTCGACCATATGTGCCTCAACCACGAGTCTCACGACCATCGCGTCGGTTCTCTTGCGCTCTTTCTTTCGTCGATGTCCCTTCCGTGTGTCGACCATCTTTGACACCTTCTTTCTTGTATCTGCTTCCTTGACCTTTCATGGAGATAGTCTTTCCACCCCGACTAGTCATCCTGCCTCTGGTTGCTGCGGACCTTCTCAACAATTTGTCTGCTGCCTTCATAGCGAACTGATAGGCTTCTCCAACTGTTCTGAATCTCGACATGTTGAGTTCATTCCGAACAACGTATTTCAAGCCGTTTACATATCTGGTGACAGCTTCTTCTCCTTCATTAGTTTGTCATGACCAAATCAACAATCGGTTGAACTCCTCCATGTACTCCTTCATGGTCATCTCTTTTTGTTGAAAGTTTTGTAACTTCTTGAACAAGGAAATCACACAGTCATTTGGAAAAAAATTCCCCTTCAACTTGGCAACCATCCTGTCCCAAGATTTGATTTTCTCCTTGCCTTTCTTGAGTCTGTCAGCCTGTACATTGTCCCACCACAACGAGGCATGAACCTTCAGCCTCAGACACACATTCTTAACCCATTTAGGATCCTCGATTTTCTCCACATCGAAATATTTATCCATCTCTCTGAACCAGTCAATCAAGTCTTCTAGGTCCAGGCTTCTCGATTACGTATGCACATCTATCTTTGCCCGACCCCTCATTTCTGTCAGAAGCTTGATGAGTTTTTCCTCTGGTTCTTCTGCTGCAGCTTCCCTAGCTTCCACTTCCTCGACTTCCTCGTCGCTGTGGTCTAGCGCTTCAGGAATGCAACCACGCCTCTAGTTTTGTTTGATCGTTGTGACTTCATTTATCAAAGTCCACATCATTCGGATGCATTCGTCGAACATCTCATGATCCACTGTGACGGTTGCTGCGCCACGTGCTCTTCATCCTCGGACATTAATGCCTCTATGAGCCATTTCCAACCTCTGCTGAAAATTCTCACAGTTCCAGATCCTGATACCAACTGGCGCAAGTGAGGTTGGTATAGTCTTCCCTCCAACTGGACTCACTTCCGGGCTCTGACACAAACTGATGCAAGTCAGGTTGGTATAGTCTTCCCTCCAACTAGACTTGCTTCCGGGCTCTGATACCAACTGACGCAAGTGAGGTTGCTAATTGTTCCACTTGTGCACTACTAATGAAACTACACACACTTGTCGAGCTTTGTGTGCAGATTCTAACTATATATTTTTTTAATAAAGGTGTGTTATTTTTTTCTATTTTTAATTGAATTTTAACTGCACTCATGTCAAATTTGTAAAAAACATAGATCATTTATTTTGGCTATAATTTCTGAGTGGCTTACATATTTCAGAAACGGAAAAGAACCTACACAAGAGTACAAGAACACCTACCAACTAAAAAAAAGAAATTTTGATTGCTTATGTTAATACCATGATATGGTGGACCAATGCTCAACCATGTTGTTTTAGGGATTCATTGACTTTTGTAATTTAAAAAATATATAAAATTAACTTTTAAAATTTTGAAAAAATAGCCCTCCACAAAATCCATTTGTTGCCTACACCTATACATATTTGTTTCCATATAATTTGACAATTTACATAACAAACTCGTGGACCAACGTGAACACATGCATTATGTTTTAGAGGAAATAACACACCAATATTAGAATAATAGCATGTTTGGGTGGTTATACCACTTTTCCATAAATAAAAGTTATATATCCCAGAAGGTTCAGATTTCTATTTTTCATTGCGCCATTATAACTAACATGTCACAAGTGGGTATTATTTCCTTGCACCAGCACCTAGATCCTTTTTTAATTATATTAATTTAATGTTATGTTATTGAATTATTACTCATTAAATTTTATTATTATTATATTTATATATTTGTATTTAAATTTTATTATATTTATATATTGAGTTTAAATTTAAGATTAAATAGTTTAAAAATTATATTTTAAAACATCTTGATTTTCACATAAATAATTTAATATGAATAAAGTTAAATATTATATGATAAATAATGTATATGAATAAAATTAAATATTATTTATTATACATTAAAGTTGAATGTGTTTTGAATAATAAGTTTGATATTTTGAATTAAGTTTTCAAATGATACATAATATTAAAGTTTTATAGATTTAATTTTTTTATTATATATCTATATATATTTATTTATTTACTTACTTGAGTTTAAGTTTTATTATATTTATGTATTGAATTTAAATTTATGATTAGATATTTTAAAACATGTTGATTTAACATAAATAATGTAATATCAATAAATTTAAATATTATTTATGATATATTAAAGTTGAATAAGTTGAATGCGTTTTAAAAAATTAATTAATTATGTATTTACCAAGCAAGAGCTACATATACAACACGTTAATAAAAAACTATAAGGCCATGTAGCATTACATGCAAATAAATCACTATAACACCTATAACACATACAACATGTGAATAAAAAACTATAAAACCATGTAGCATTACATGCAAATAAAGCACTATAAGACCTCTAACCTATAGCTGGCCCTTACAAAATTTGAGTTCACTCACAGGTTTCCTTTAAAAGTAAGCACAAGTGTAACTTATGGAGAAGAAAATAATGATTCTCCTTTTCATTAGTTTTGTATCACTAGCGCTATAAGTGTTTATATAGCTAATTTAATATTAATGCTTATGAGGGATAGAAATTGGTATGGAAGGAATCCTTTACTCACTATTTATTTCTTGCTTCGTGATGATTGAGAAGCCAAGGAGTTATTTTATTGGAGGTTATCTAAAAGCATATGGCATGTTAGAATCATTGTCTTCGGTATCATATTGGACACTTGTTATTGGACTCTTTCACAAGAGAAAACTAAAAACAAAGATGTTAGGGTTCCATTCAACAACACTCCCTATTGTGCTCTCTCAAATATGCCTAGGACCAAGATCTCCTAGGATTCCTTTAATAGCTTTAGAGTACCCTTAGACTATTATTTTCAGCTTTATTTCGCACAATAAAAGAATTTGATTTCTTTGATTAATCTTAATAATAACATAATGCAAAACAAAAAATGGGGGCATTGTTTTATAATATAGTAAGAAATGTTCCTCGAAATCAATTTAATAAAATCTAAAAGCAATGTGAGATTGTTAATTAATGTATGTATGTAATCTTATTATATGTCTTACTACATTCTTAAATTCATTTTCTTTATTGTTTAACATTGCTACTTTATTACTCTTCGAATCTTTATATATGTTTTGAAGTAGCATTTTTTTATGGAGTTAGAAGTGTATATCCACTTTAATCTCAAATTTATCAAAAAGTTAAAGTGAAAAAAATATAATCATTAAAATAAAAAAATAAAATATAATAGTTGAAAGTGAAAACTTCTCCAATTTTGGGCATTGTCTTAAAAACTTGACATATCAAAAATAAAAATAATTTTTTATATAAATAATAATTAATTAAATGATATAAACAAATCAAAACTAAACTAATAAATAGTCAAATAACTTTTTTATGAAAGGTATTTATGCCTATGAAATTATGAAAAGAGGTTACACAAAGAGACCGTCGAGAGTAAGGCAACGTTACCGAAAGTCATATCTGCATAGCGGGCAGGAAATATCACGAAAAAACCATTGAATGGTGCACCCAAAATGAAAAAGATGGCTGCATGGCAATTGTTTGGCAGCTTGTCCAATGCAAATATTTTCATGACAAATTGCACAGAACAATCCATTTCCGTCATGACCATCCTCACCACCTCTTGTAGCGACGAGTTCGTGAGAAATAACAACAGAAAAGGAAGAATCAACAGCTGAATAGGCAGCAGCTACAGGATTAGTCGCATGGCGAGCGATATATTGTTCTCTCATGTCAGGATGAAGCGTTAAATGTTCATAAAATATTTGTATAGAATTAGCGGTATTCACGTCCTCCAAGAGTTGCAGCAACCGTTCACTATATGAGAGATTCCCAATCCATAATATTTGACGGCTCAAAATATTTCCGTCTGCGCGGCTCCAATCCCTTACTATTCGCCACCAAATAGTATTGCTTTCCTCCGCCGTTGTGATCGTGAGGTCCCTTTGACCATTAGACCGTTGTAATCGCGATTCATAATCTTCAGCCGCTGTAATCTGATTAATATCCACAGTATCCCATGTACTCTCCAACTGCCAGCTGTATGTCTCACCTTGTCGAATACATCTAAACCCTACGCCCGAGATCAGCTGATGATCAAACCCTTCCACAGCCGGTTGTGAAACGTCGTCAGATCCACTTGAGTGATCTGATCCTGTGTCTGTTGCTAATCTATCCATGAAAGACACCATCTCTCCAGTTCTCTCGGAAACTAAAGTTCGCCATACCATGCCACTATCAAACTGCGCTCTTCTATGTCTTCCAATCGCCTGAACTAATTCTGTAGCAAGACCCTCTCTATCGCTGAGCAGATCGTAATTATTCGTTCCATTACGTTGTTCCTCCATACCGGTGTCTTTGAATCGCTTCTGATAAACTAAAAAAGACTGAGCCCTTTTGAATCGCTTATGAGAAACTAAAATTAAAAACGATGGACAGTTTTAAATAGCATATAAAAAACAAAGCAAGAACATTGCATTTATAATTGTTGTTTAATATACATATAACCTCTCACTACCACAAGTTTTTGCATCATCGCCGACACAAATAAGTGATACTAGATGGTCATTAATAACACATTTATTCACAAGGGAGAAATCTATCGATACATGAATTTAATGCCACTTTACCATTTTCTAATTTATTTTTATTATTTATTTTAAGAGGTATTTAAAAAATATAAATTTTTTTAAGGAGGTGAACTAGGGATTTTTTCTCACGTCTTTCTTTTTAGTTCCTCATATAGGCCAAGTAGGGAAAAGGAGCACCCAACCTTCACTATTCATTAATGAGATGTTTTACACTCATGGGCACCTTGTGATCCGAATTTTAGGAGGTATATGGTCTAAATTCGGATGGATAAGCTATAAAAGCATTAAATGGAGAGGCCACCCTCTCATATCCATGGTATTTGGTAGTACATAGTTTGCGTCCATGGTATGGCCTCAAGACACATTGTAATAATGATATATAAAGGCTTAGCAAGCCTTCTCGTGATAACAAGTTACTCATTTCGTTTCTATCCTACATTTCTCTTATTTTATTGAGTTATTACTGGGGTATTGGTTTTGAGTGTCTTTCTTAATATAGTTTGAGAGGTGGGGCTCAAAGAAACCTCTTTGAGCCTCACCCCTCCATGTGGCATATTTATTCTATGTTTGTCCATCTATGTTATTTATAGCTCAGATCTCACTACTTTGTCTTTCTCACAGCTCGTTCATTGTTCGCTTCAGTTTTGAAGCTATCTCTTCTCCTCCTCTCTCGGCATTCAAGTCTTCCGGGTCTCAGCCCCTAAGATCCGAATCAGTGGTATCAGAGCGGGTACGCTCTCCATCGGGACAATATTTTGAAGCATGATGCGGGTTCAACGGAGGTTCCACAACCTCTACAACAACCCATGCTTCTCTACAAACCCTTGGCATTTCTATACTCAACACTCTCACATTCAGCAAACTTTGAACAGTTTCCATGGAATGCACAGGATGTTTCAAAGGCTCTACCATAGCTTATCGAAAAGTATTTCCTTCATCTCAAATGGGTATTTCATGGAATTTCATTTCGTTTCCCGGTTTGTGAGATACACTTGCTTGAAGTAACACATGTTTGTGCATAATGTGGTTGGATGCACAACAACTTTAAACAAGTGCTACAGACTCCACAGAATGTCTCAGAGGATCTACCATAGCTCATTGGAAAGATCTTTCTATCAGCTAAAATGGGTATTTCACGGAATTTCATTTTGTTTTCTGGTTTGTGAGATATGTTTGTTTGAAGTAGTACATGTTTGTACACAATGCGGCCGGATGTACAACAACTTTAAACAAATGCTGTAGACTCCAAAAAATGTTTCAGAGGCTCTATAATAGTTCAATGGAAAGCTCTTTCTATCAACTAAAATGGCTATTTCATGGTTTTCCATTTGGATTTCTGATTTGAGAGATATCATCGATTGAAGTAACATATGTCTGCAAAATAGTGTGTGCGCGTCTCTTAAACTTCAACAAACATTTTCTCAATCTCTGGGCCACACCAGAGCAACTATGTTATATGGATATAAAGATCTTTTCGAGATCTCAAATGGGTCTTCAATGGAATTCAATTTCAGTACATGCATCAGAAGCTATGAATGGATTTGTAGCAAGACATCAACTACACCAAAGATCATGAATTTTCAATTTTTTTAAATCTTGATGTAATCATGGTTATGGTTAACCATACAAACCCTATGGTTCTGGGGCAACCACAAAAAACCCATGGTTATGGGGGGGACCACACAAAACCCACATTTATATATTGTAATCATGCTTATGGGTCAACCACACAAAACCCATGGTTATGGGTCAATCACACAAAACCCACAGTTATGTATTATAATCATGGTTGTGGGTCAACCACACAAAACCCACAGTTATGGGTTAACCACACAAAACCCTTCTCTTCAATGGAAACAAGCTTATCATTGCCACCATGGTTATGGGTCAACCACATAAAACCCACGGTTATGGGTCAACCACACAAAACCCATGGTTCTGAGTCAACCACATAAAACTCTTTTCTTCATTGGAATCAAGCTTGCCATTGCCATCACGGTTATGGGTCAACCTCACAAAACCCACGGTTATGGGTCAACCACACAAAACCCTTCTTTTCATTGGTAACTAGCACATTGTAATCATGGGTCTCTTTTTAGCATGAAATGATGGGAACCATCATTTTCTAAAGGGGGAGGAATGATCCGAATTTTAGGGGGCATATGGTCTAAATTCGGATGGATAAACCATAAAACCATTAAATGGAGAGGCCACCCTCTCCCATTTATCATAAAAGCATTAAATAGAGAGGTCATCCTATCATATCCATGGTATTTGGTAGCACATAGTTTTGGCCCATGGTATGGCCTCAAGACACATTGTAATAATGCTATATAAAGGCCTAGCAAGCCTTCTCATGATAACAAGTTACTCATTTGGTTTCTATCCTACATTTCTCTTATTTTATTGAGTTATTATTGGGGTATTGGTTCTGAGTGTCTTTCTTAATATAGTTTGAGAGGTGAGGCTCAAAGAAACCTTTTTGAGCCTCACCCCTCCATGTGGCATATTTATTCTATGTTTGTCCATCTATGTTATTTATAGCTCAGATCTCACTACTTTGTCTTTCTCACAGCTGGTTCATTGTTCACTTCAGTTTTGAAGCTATCTCTTCTCCTCCTCTCTCGGCATTCAAGCCTTCCGGGTCTCAGCCCCTAAGATCTAGATCACCTTGTTAAGAAAAGTGGTACCCAAAGAAATTCCGTTTGTCAACAATTGGTAATCACTGCATTTTTAGACCACAACCATATCATTTTAGATGGGTAAAGGAATAAATTGGTGTACACCTATCACACATAGTTTTTTTTGTTATGTTTTCCAATTCAACCTTTCATTGATAGACTACGGTATCATACCCTCTTCAACCAGAAGAATTTTTATCCACAAAGGGATTTACTACATTGATAGGTGTTGATATTTTATAATTTGTGGTGGACTTGCATCTATGTTTTTCCTAGATTGCACAAGGATGAGAACTTGTTTAACTATAAGAACATATAACTTATTGATAAAGCTTAACTTGTGGCCTATAAATGTTCACCAACCACAAGTTAAGTTGTTGTGCAAGTTTAACCATCATTTTGCAAGATCCTTTATAAAAAATAGCCTATGATTTTGAGAAGGACTAATAATTCTCTCAAGTGAACTCTGAGATGTATTCAAGTCTCTAGGGAACTTTATATTTATCTAAGAGAACATCCAAGTTTAGGAGCTTTAGGTGTTTTGCACGGTATGATGTCTTGTATAAACAAACGATTTATGTTTGAAAGAGTATGGAATCCCTCAGACCCAATCCTTCAACTTAGAGTGAAGACTAAAAAATAACTCTTCGATTTTGATTTCCGACTGGAGGTGTAGGGATGCCCTAGAAAACAATCATTTGTCTTTGAAAGTTAAATATTAAAGGCATAAGAGTTTTGAATGATCAATATAGTGGGAAGGCTTATTTTTCAAAATCATTTCCATAATTTATTAGTTTGTTTTATTTCCTTGGACTAGGGCCTTGAAAGATTGATCAAATGTTTCAAATGGCGAGGATTGTGGGATTCTAGGTTCTAAGTTTTATAACAACAAAACCTAGAATATCCTTGATTTTCCTTGGTCATCCATGTAACTACTGGGGCCTAACTAAAAGATAGATACCTCAAAGAGAGGTGACCTAGGGTTTCTAAAGTGGCTAGCATTTAGAAAACCACCCAATGAAGACTTGGGTAGGGCTTCTCCCAAGGACGCTTGTTGGGAGGGAAAATTTGAGTTTTTTCAGAGTTTACTTCCATCAAATTATAGCACGGCTTCTTCAACATATCTAGGTACAAGTAAAATCAAAAGTGAACCTTCTAGGGTTCATATGAACTCACATTCGGAGTTGAGGAAATATCTTATAAATTCCATGTGTCTTGTACAATTCAAAAAGTGCCAAAAATTCTAGGGTTCATATGAACTCACATTAGGAGTTGAGGAAATATCTTATAAATTCCATGGGTCTTGTACAATTCAAATAGTGCCAAAAATGGTTGAGGGTTAGTCCACACACTTGTCCTTTAATTTGTGTGGGAAGCAATTTTCGGTTTCAAGACTAAAACAAAAAATACATAAATACATCAAGAAAAACCTACCTCAATGGGTAGCTCTACCTACATCTCTTCAATGTAGTTAGGTTAAGGTAAATCACTTTATATGACATAACAAGAGCTGCAAAAGCAGTACTAACCCTCCATTAATCAAATAAAGTGACAACGTAAAAATGATTAATGGGCTAGATACCAAACTTTGCTTGTGATTGCTTGATGGAGCAAAGATACAAATGTGTAAATATGTTTCCAAAAGAATGAAATGTAACAACCTATCCAAAGATCTAAATGAAAGAAGATTTAGAAGGTGAATTTGTATGTGATATGGCAGTCTTCACAATGAGTTCGAACTCACCACTTAACAAATTGTTGGGATATCACTTTTTTTATGGTAAACTTTAGTCTTAACTTTTATCCTTTACCAATTTCTTTCGATGATCATACTTGTAGATAAGATAATATCGTGAAAGATAATGAATGACTTTGAGGATTGCAAGGTTTCAAATAGCAGTGTAGACCTGTAGCACAATGGAATAATGTTGATCTTCTTTTAGGTGCGAAACATAGTGAAAATTTTCCAATAATACCATACTTAAACCACTTCAAAAGAACTTGAATTAAAAACAATTTGTTAATGTACTTGTTTGTGAAAGGAACTAGGGTTGATCTTTTTCTTATGTGTAAAACATGGAATGAGTTCTTGAAAGAGAAATACTTAAACCATTGTTTGGTGTATTCAAATGATAGAATTAAATATTGATTTATTGACCTTTTACTATATGCATATAATAGCCAAAGCCATGAAAGAGATTGTTAACCTTTTAGACCTGCACAAGTATAGATAGCAGAAAAGTGATCTTTTAAAAATTGCAAAGCACAAATAGTAGTATGGATCTGTTTTCTTGTCAATGGTTGCGAAATAGAGCATGGACTAAAACTATGATGTAATATTTAGAACACTATTTTACCCAGGTTTTACCACCAATACATCCATGGATTGATGAATGTTAGTACTTGGCTATGTTCCATCTCAAGAGCATATTTAAAAATACTAATACATTCAAGAACAATGTGATGCATCATCCCAAAAAATTACATGCTCTATGGATAATGTGTCAACGGTGTGAGGAACTTTGGGAGTGTTGGACCTTAAATACCATTTTACCACCATTAACAAGGATTTACCACATAACAAAACCCTCAAACAAAATTTTTCCAGCTGCAAACTTGAGGTAGAAGAGGGTCGAATGGGGTTGGATCTACTAATAACCTGTAAATATGAAATTTGAGGAGGGTCGAATAGGAGGCCACTAGGGTCTTCTGGAACAACTGATTTATTGCTAAAGAGAAAAGGATGAGAGTTTACACTCTTAAGGGCATCCACAAAAATCAGTTGGTGAAAAAACCTTGAATAGGAATTTGCCGTTCCAATTTTACTTCTGTTTGATTTTGGGTTGGGGTTTGCAGCAGAACTATGTGTATATTTGGAGTGAGGTTATTGTTTGAATACACAAATGTTAGTGGGATTCACCATTAGGGTTTTGGTTGCACGTTCTATAGGGACATCGTAGAGGTGTTAATAGGGCGAGTCGATTATGTTTGTAGGGCTAGAATTTACTCGGAAATGCAGAAATATGAATGTGCATTATTGTTTATTATGGTTTTAAATGTTGCAAAGAAAAAGTGGACTTTATCAGGGTTTATAAATTTAATATACGCTGTTATAATTTCAAATGTTGAACATTTCATAGCCGATTGATCATGGTGCGTAAAAGGAAAAACAAATCAAACTGAAAAGGATAGGAGACCATTTTTTATCAATTCATAGTTTATTATTTGTTTTTCAAACTATAAAGGATTTAGATTCAAACCAGAAAATTTCACGTTAGAGAGTTTCCAAAGGTATTGAGATATTTAGCGCTAATTTTTTTATGCTTCTTTATGTTCTCCATAAATAAAAAATGCAGAATCTATACCATTAAAACTAAATTTGTATCTGCATCTCTCTTTTAGGTACTCGTAAGGTTTTCATAATGTTATATGCCAACTATTAATTAAATACTCATGGGTTTTGGCACAGCTAAAGCACCCTTAAGCATATAGCTAGTTGAAAAAGGATTAAATGGTATCAATTCCTCATTTTTTATTTATGGAAAACATAGTCGAGCATCAACAAATTAGGCACTTGTAACTTTGGAATATTTCTTACATGAGTTTTGCTTGTAGAAATATTTTTGTTTTTAAAAGAAAATTTTTAATTTCTTTATACAACTCGTCAGTTGAGGGAATCTTGCACACAACATGGTGATTCCAAAAATAGGATCATACATGGAAGTTCTAGTATGTATGTACTGTTGTTACAACTAGTTCAGTCTTTACTTAAAAAATGAGCATTATCAGTTGTATCAAAACTTAGAGAAAACATCAAGGTATTGACATAACAGATAAGCATAGCTAGATGCATACAAATAATATCAGATCAAGCATAGCTCTCATGCCTGGATTTAGGCTCCACAGCTCTGTGATGCTAGGATTTGGCCTCCTAACCTTCAGGAAAAATTATTTTATCATGATGGGCACCTTATATTCTAATTCAGCATGGTGGCAAGCCTCTCCAAATTCTTCATTTGGTTGCAAAATCCCAAAAAATCCTAGTATATCTGCACATGGGTAACCTTGTTGAACTTCTTCTGTCTCTGTTTGTTTGCAAGAGATAAGCTGGCTTTCTTAATTGGAGATTGGAGTCCATGCTGGAATAGGAAATTCCTCAACCAAATGTGAATGTTAAAGGGGTGGGGCAGGGGCTATGTCTCCTTCTTACTAGACTGACCTCTATGCCACATAATTCACCAACACTAGTTGTAGTCAATTTCTAAGTAATGGGAGGGATACTCTCTCTGCGATGGTCTAGATGTGATGCATATAAAGGGTAGATCAGGTTTATTAGGATGATTTTTGCAGCATATAAAGGGTAGATCAGGTTTATATGGGTCTCCTTTCCTAAAATTTGTCCATTTACAAGGGATCTCTTGAGCAGGATGATCATCAATCTAATGTAGGTATAGTTTAATGGAATTAGTTTGGAGTTTTCCCTAATCTTACCCTATCCTTGACCATTTAAAAAATGTTTCTCTTCATATTTTTTCGTGTTTGCTTTGCATCTTAAACCTTTTCTTCAAAAATCTTGTTGTCCCTAGCTTTCCGTAGGAACCAAAGAATAAAGCTTGGAGATACCATCCAAATCACCTTTAGAATGTTTTCTTTCCATGGAGGCTAGGCTTCAGGAACTTCCATATTAGATCCGTAAATGCGGTTCAGGTGGGAGGAGAATGACCTTTGAAATTGCTCCATAGATTCCATATTTGCTTAGCTTAATTACAAATTGCTCCATAGATTCCATATTTGCTTAGCTTAATTACAAATTGCTCCATAGATTCCATATTTGCTTAGCTTAATTACAATGTAGGATAATATGTCTATCTTTTTTCTCTTCCATACATTTGCTATAGTGTGATGTCCCTACTATTCCTCTTTTTCTTTATAATCAAACAAGATTTTTCCTTTACCTAGTTAGGTAGAGAAAGGCCATAAATTTGTCCTAAATAGATGGTTGCCAAATATTTGCCTAGCATGGAGATTTTTGAATATTTTTATCACCCTTCAGGCAAAGGGTATAGTCCTCATTCATTGAATAAGACCTTTTCCAATTGGATACCAACATTTGACATGTTCCGCATCTTTTGCCCAAATTTTCCTCTTGTCTAGTTACAAGTGAATTGAAAGCTTTTCCTCTTTGTAAAGTTTTGTAGGCGACTCTTCACGATCCTTATTCACTTGTCCTTGGGCACCTTCTACGGGGACATGAATCCAAGAGTCCTTTATTTTGGACTAATTTGTTAGATTTTATATTACCATAACTGGTTTGAGGGAAGGAACTTCATGGAGGGATAGGTGCCCATTCTATGCATCTTTAGAATTCATGAATGTCCTAAAAGATATAATTTTCAACCATAACTCCACTCTAGATAGTGCTATTCTAAATGGTTGACCTTTTTGGAATATCCAACTTAAATAAAATCCCTTCACAACTTCTTTGTTTTCCAAGTGCTTTAATCTTAAAACTATACACCAAAGTGCATTCAACTCCTTCAGAAGTCTCAAATACAACTTCACTATCACAACTTTATTGACTAATGTAATTCTCCTAATCGTGTGCCTCTTGTCCATTTTTGACTTGGTTACCTTTTATCATAAACTTAAGTGACATTTTATTACATTTATGTCTCCTCTCCATAGGAAGTTTCTTAGGTTACCAATAACCATCTATTTCTGAAAGGATGGTTGTTGGCACTATGGGTATAGAGCTTTCAAAAAGCAGTGTAGACATATAGCACAATGGACTAATGTTGATCTCATTTTAGGTGAAAAACATAGTGAAAATTTTCCAATAATACCATACTTAAACCACTCCAAAACAACTTGAATTTATAACAGTTTGTTGATGTACCTGTTTGTGAAAGGCATTAGCGTTGATCTCTTTCTTATGTGTAAAACATGGAATGAGTTCTTGAAAGAGCAATACTTAGACCATTGTTAGGTGTATTCAAATGATAGAATTAAATATTGATTTATTGACCTTTTACTATATGCATATAATAACCAAAGTCATCAAAGAGATTATTAACGTTTCAGACCTGCACAAGTATAGACAGCAGAAAAGTGATCTTTTAAAAATTTCAAATCACAAATAGTAGTATGGACCTACTTTATTGTCAATGGTTGTAAAACAAAGCATGGACTAAAACTATGAGGCAATATTTATACCACTGTTTTACCCACATTTTATTACCAACAAAGACATGGATTGATGATTGTTAGTACTTAGTTTCTTTGTGTCTTATAAAGTTTCATTGTGTCTTTATTAATATGCCTTTGACAACATTACAAGTTACCATTATCCAAGTAGTTTACATCATGGTCAGGGGATTTTTGCTCTGCTGTTATATCTAGATCTTTTTTTTTTTAAAGGAAAACAATTTTACATTAAATTATCAAATACAAACTTATAGGATATAGTGAAGTTGGCCATATTTACATCCCCACTTTTTCTCCAAGGAAAACCTTGCAGGGAAATCCAAGGGATGCTTCCGTATATTAGTGGTTGGCATCCCTAATAAACATGTTGGTGTAGACTAATGCACCTAACCCAAGGGGATTGAAACTGGGCACATGCTGCCATGGAACTAGTCAAATGCCCAACAACATTGGAAACCACTGGTTGTGCTAGCCCCTTGGGCTTCAACCATTATTCAGTAATGGATAACATTTTTAACCAACTGATCCATTAATTGGCCATATTCACAACCATTCCCAATGAAGACAATTACATTATTTTACTTTCAAATCCAATACACTCTATTCTACAAAATTCCTACTGCCCTCTTAAGATGTTTCCATGTATAGCAAATGACCATCAAGATTGAATGCTTCAAAGAAACCTTTGGAACCATATTTGCAACTAGTTCTTCAAGTGGAACAAAAGATACTACTTTGAATTTCGAATAATTTTTTTACATTCACCTAGTGCCTTTCCTTTGGCTTAGTTTTCGTTAAGGTATTTATTATGTCAAAATAACACACGGCATGTGCTTGGACTTATCCACAAGATGTCATGATGTTCATCACATAACCAGCTTGTTTCTCTTTGGCTTAGTTTCTGTGAGGTTATTTATTTTGTCAAAATAACCCGTGACTTTTAGTTGGCCTTATCCACAAGATGTCATAAGATGTTCATTGGATATACAACCTAATTCTCTTTGTCTTAGTTTCTGTGAGGATATTTATTATGTCAAAGTAACCCAGTACTTGTAAACATTTCATATAGATGATATTCCAGAATGATGGACTCTTAGGGGATGTTGCATTCATGATAACAAAGATTCGCATAATGGCATGCACTATAGGTTGTGAAAAAAGTTAGAAAACAAACTTCCACTTCTTGATACTAACCTATCCCTTTACTGTCTAGATTCATATAAACTTGGTTATCTTTTTGCTAGGAAATTTCAAGCAATTTACTTCAATTACAAATCTGTTCTTGCTGAAAATTAAGATCATTTACAACATATTAGTAGTTATTAAAAACCCTCATATAATTTTGGCAAAAATGTTGGAAATTTTTTGTTTCACATCCTTATATAAAACTTGCTCAAAAGGAAATATATTATAGCTTCCAAAATCATTTAATAATATTCCCATGTTGTCCTATTGATCTGTAAATACACAGCAGTAAGAAACCATCATGCAGATTTGTGAGCAGCCTCTTCAATCATATGACCCCCAAGAGACTATTTGCAAATAGTCCTAAAGTGACAGTGGTAACTCTTCCAATTTCCACTTGAATTTTGATTGTGGTGAAGGCTTTGCACCTTAAGTGTGAGTTTAAGTGGTAGGAGGGCCCATTGTGCTAGATATCCATGCCCAAGTAATTGTGTTAAGTAATGAAAATGGTTTTTTGCACCATGATTGGAAGTGAACCTTGGGAAAATACTTGTGTGGCATCATCTTTATATTGTGATGCATAATAATAACATCTTTGGTCCTTTTGGGATTTGTGACATAATTGCTGTGGTTAAAGCCCTAAAAATTTATGGATTTGTAAGTTGGTCTCCAAATAGTTGCAATGTGAATTATTGGGGCTTTTGTTAAGGATGGAGTTTGGATGCATGCTCCACATAGACTTTCTCCTCCAGTGATTGAGTACTTGGGTTACTTTGAGTACTTGGGTTACTTCATGGCCTCATTTGGAAGCACTAGCTATGGTCTTATGGGAGGTCTTTTATGGATGGTCACTCTATGGAGATGTATGCTAAGGTTCAATCATTTAGTTTGATCATAGATCATTTAAAGATGAAATGTAATGTTAGTGATTCATGGTTTGTCATGGTCACCAAAATCTCTAGTCTCAGATGCAATAGTTTTGGACTAGAAATGACTTAACAACAACTAACAATAGTTAAAGTCATAAATTTTTTGAGTACAATTCAACATCGGTAAATATGCTAAACCCATAAAAAAATTAATGATTATGAGCATCATTTGAAGGGATATTTTCTATGTTTATTCATCTCTTGTTTTGATCACCTTTTGATCTTCTGCAGGTATGTTGAAGTTGACTCTTTAGTTTGGGGAGGGCTATTTGAATAAGCCACTGACAATACATTTTGTTTCAAGGTGTTTCATCCCGATAGTAATATTTCTTCATTGTTTTAAGAGATTTGAATTGAAAGTTCATAGCTTGCTTCCTCACTCTTTGTTTTACTAATGAACTAATATGAAGGTGAAGTTTCCAGAAGTTTAAACATAGGCTTCTGCAATTACGACATTCGCAATGCAGATTGCAGAATGTGGAAAGGTGAAGTTTCCAGAAGTTGGAAGTTGGACTTCCGCAATGCTGATTGCAGGTTTCGGAAGGGTGTGATTGCGGATTGTGGAAAGATGCAATGCAGATTGTGGATTGCAGAAAGATGCGGTTGCGGATTGCGGATTGCGGAAAGACCCGGTTGTAGATTGCAGATTGCGGAAAGACACATTTGTGAGATGCGGATCAAAATGGTGGATTGCGGATCCGAGTCTATGGTTACTGTGTGTGGATTTGATAGTAAAAGAAGAAAAAAAAGTAACGTCGGATCTTCGGTGACCTTGGAAAGCTACAAGGGAGGTTTGGGGACATTAAAGAGTAGTATCATGGCCTCAGAAAGTGACAAGGGAGGTCAAGGGACGTTATAGAGTTGTATCAGAGCTTCAGTTACAACACTGGGGCTGTTTGGGCCAAAGTGTGAGATTCAGTTACAACGCTGGTGCTATTTGGGCCAAAGTGTGAGCTTTAGTTACAACACTCGGGCTGTTAGGGAAAAACCGTGGAAGAAATGGCATGCAAGGGAAGGGCAATGGCACTATTTTAACCTCACAAAACTCTTGTTTATTAATGGTTTAATGAGTAATTTCTAAATTGCATGGATGTTTCAAGTTTAATGTTGTCTAATAAACATTATATCATGCACAGTGATTGTAGCAGGTATAGTTGAAGCATACATCAAGACTGTGTGTCAGAAAGTAAGAATGCTGACCGTTAATGATACACAAAGTTCCTACGAGCTGGAAGAGGATGTGGTGGGGGGAAACATGCAGGAAGAGCACACAGAAACAACATCTAATGGAAGTAGGGAGTGGGTAACTCCCTCGGACTTGGCTGAAACCATGGTAAGCTTTAATGGGAGGTTGATAAAGGTGCAAGAAGAGAAACATCATATCAATGTGGCCATTCTGGATAGCCTCATTGACATGCATCATAAAGTAAACAAGGGTTCCAATCTAGGTGATATGGGCTGAGAAGAAAGGAATGTAGTTAGCCATTGTAGAGGTATTTCTAGGAAGAGGACTCCAAGCCATAAAAAGGGTGATGTCAGCAGAAGGAAAAATACATCCTCTTTGGGATCTCCTTCCATCATTTCAAAACACGCCAGAGACTCTCGAAGAAGTCCAAGACACGCTTCCAATTGCGTTGACAGAAGAAGGAGGTTCATAGGAATCCCACAAGGCAGATTTAGGAAATCAAGAGATCCTACTTTTGATGGAGAAATCAAGACAGGCCAAGAGGAAAAGGTGTAACATACCCCTTTGTTGAAAGCATTTAATGTTTGAAGAAAACATTACCTTAACTTTATTGTAAAGTTTTATATTTGGAGAAGTGTCCAAGGATGACTTTAATTGCCCAATATTATTATTTAAATAAATAAAATAGGATACACTCACCCAAGGAGAACTGTTGAAAGAGTGTTTACTAACCCACTAGGTGGAATGGAATCTGGGGTAGAAGGCAATGGATAAGTGGCAGCATCATGAATCAAGTAACTAGCTGTTGGTATGGGACAACTCCATTACATTGTGGTCATAGTGCCCTGAAAGATGGGACCGGAGCTTGAGGCTCATTTATTTTGAAAACTAACCACTAAAGACCTAGGCATCTTTATAAGAGCCATCGAATTTGGACTGAGGTTCAAGACTTTTCCTGACGAGGAAACTTACCTTGTGGTTCTCCTGTATGCACACAAGAGATTCGATGAGAGGAAGACTAGGTTTTTGATCATGGTATAAGTATGCCTTGTTTACTACTGAGTGTAGAGTTTTACTACTTAGTGTAGAGTTTGAGGTGTATGGAAAGTCTCCATTGATTGCTGGTTATACAACCTGAGTGCCTTGCTTCTACACAGATTTCTTCTACCTAGTGGTTCAGTAAACAGTCTCGGGGGTCCAGAGAAGGCAAGTAGTTTGGCTGCTTCTTCTCGAGAAGGTTGGGAGGAACATGCCTCCTTGGGTGTTTGTTCATCCTATCTACAGTTGCAGGTTCTACTTACTATCTCAGTTCCTAAATATATTTAATTTATTTCTGTAACTATTGAGCTAGTATTCTTTAGTTAAATATTGATAATGTAGAAGTAATGTTTGATTTTTTGATCTATCCATAATTCTTTAGTCTTATTAAATGAGTATATGAAATCGTTGAATAAATATCTCCCCTATATTTTTCCATGTACTATTTTCTATACCGTACTTTAGTACACGGAAGAGAGATCAAAATAGATAAATGACAGGCAGTAAGCAGACTGAATGAATATAGTAACTTTGTTATGTTTTTCCCTTAAATTTCTTTATATGTTATATTTTGCAAATTAAAATGTCTTACACTTTCAATCATATTCAAATATACTTACATTTATATATTATGTAGACTTAAGAATAGCTTCACTTTTATAACAAAGGAAGTAACAGAAAAAGTCGAACAATTTTAAGTTTCTGCATAAACTTAGGGTTTAGTTACAGAGTAACTATTTACTTACCAGACTAATTACGCATGACCTTATCTTTATTCACTATAGTCTGTCATCATTTCTTACGAAAAATAAATGTTGCAAAAACATACATAACAGTATTCATATTATACAAACATTTTATTTCCTTTACTTTTGCAGCAACAACATAGAATAGGGTTTAACTTTTCCATGTTCTAATCCTTTGCAAAAGACAAATAGCATCTATAGCATTGTTTTCCTATTTTTACATATACATTCGAATTTCTTAATAAAATTTTAACCACTCTATATTATATTTATTTATTCACCTGTATTCATGACTTGAAAAACAAATTTTGAGGAAGGAGGACTAACAATACACTTACATTATCCTAGATACTATAAATCTTTAAGATAAACAATTAACTCTGCTCATGGACGAAAGTCCCATTGAAAAGAACCCTAGCTACATAAATCACAACATACAGTAAACATTCTACGAATCACATAGAATTTGCTAAGACAGAGTTCATCTTCTTAAAGAATTCCTTCCTCAACTATAGGTTACTTTCGAAACCCTAAGAGAATCAAATAACCATAATATCGAATGAGTTCTTAACCAATCACACGGCCTAACCCTTAATCTTTTCTAAATAAAAATTTTAGTGCTTATACTCAACATTTGATAAATACAGTTATGTTTCCATTTTCCGTTACAAAGCCCACTTAAACGAAGGAAACATTTCATCATCAGTAGCAAAATAATCAACTATTAAGGGTTAGAGCATTAAGAAACAAGAATAGTTCGACTTCTTAAAACCGGCAAGGTAATTCTTCAACAAAAGAATAAGTTCAGGGTTTGCAACCCCACTACGAAGCTTTTAGCCTTTTAGTTCTTGGCCTTTAGCGATACAATATACTTCATAAACTAAACATTGACAAATAAAAACACAGGCCCTGGACCATTTCCTCAGACACGAGGAATATAATAGCATCAAAACACTTTTACTAGAACCTTCTCATTTCATTAAACGACTGAGGGTAAAACCCTTCAACAGATGTTACATTTCAACAAGTAATTCTATAGCGAAATGCTGCAAGGCTAACATTGAGTAGGTCGAGGATGCTATCCTCCCTACATTCATCTCTTGTCTCACAAAACATCACAGCAATGGCGAAAACCTCAGCTAGAAACCAAA
The DNA here is from genome assembly GCA_027924585.1 of Larix kaempferi. NCBI lineage: Eukaryota > Viridiplantae > Streptophyta > Pinopsida > Pinales > Pinaceae > Larix > Larix kaempferi. Next base: position 4,940,355 of record BSBM01000459.1, on the reverse strand, counting down.
CCCCACTTATTCGGCTTACACCATTTTTACAAACAACAGTTTCCAAGAGTAACCTATGGGAAAACCACGGAGGCTTACCGGTTGTTAAGAAATACCTTAACGAAGCTTCAACAAAGAAACCTGTAGACGAAGACTACCTACCATCAAATCATTTGATGGTTAAATAATGCATTATGAAATTCATGAAATTAGTTTACGAATGACAGTACTAGTTATAGATTCGATACCTTACCTTCATAACTTGCTTCTAAAAACTGATACACCCACACCGATAAGAACCAAATCCTTTGCTAGCAAACGCAGTGAAGAATGTATACAGTTGTGAGAACCACCATTTAGTTGCAAAGAAACCGGCCTTTGGTCCAAATTACTCACAAGACTATCATGAACCGTGGAACTATTTCAATCTACCAACTACTATAGTAAAAGGGTTTGGCTCTGAGAGTCAAGTGACACAGCCTCAGGTCATGATATTGAAACCTGGGAGGTGCCCTCACACCAGCAGTAAAACCTAAAGACTCACAGGCCTGTCAGCCTCCTCCGAACCCCACTCTTGCAACAATAAATGCCATATTTCCCCCATAACAAAGTAATGTCAAAGATGAGTTATGGTAACACTGAATTCTACAAACTATCACGTGATGACCACCATGATGATGCCATTAGGCATTCCACTACACCACACTTTAATGCACTTTAAGAATCATAGCTACCACAGTACACAGAATCCCGGCCAACAAAGATCATGTATCGCGATTATTACTCAACCCTTCCTTCTAAACTTATATATTATCATAATTTTTCTTGAGGTCAAAACCATACTAAGATAACAAGTATGACTTGTCATACAAAATATCTTAGGATAAGGTCCGATCATTCAATACACTCAGACTATCACCATACTATTTTTTGGTACACTATGTTCAAAACCATTTTAAGTCTTCTTATTATATCAATCACCTTTTCATCAATCATTATGCATGGTACATATACCATTTCACCACTATTGTTTAATTACAATACTTGCTATACCCTAGGCATATTATTAACAATGGTTTAAACTATAGAATTGATGCATCTAGTTAATAATTTGTAGTTTGAGAAAAACTAATAGAAATGCAAGTATTAAAATAACCATTGGGAAAGACCCCTTTACTTACCATGTTACAATTTATGTGAAAATTCTCCCTAGTAACATCTTAATATGAGTTAGAATTATATTGCATAGGACAAAAGGATAAAATATATAAATACATTAAAAACATTTGAACTCAGATATGATATTTTAACCATAAATTGTTAAATATCTTAATACTGTAGCTAACACTAAAAATGTCAATGTGTAATCCACATAACATATACATTGAGAATTGGGGATGTGGCCCCATATGAACAACTTACTATAGTTATAGCTCAAAGAACAACCGATTAAGATCTCACTCTGAATTTCTTTCTAGCATTCTTTTTCTCTTTTTAAAACTTGAAAACTAACTCACAACATTTAGGAACTATGCATTTCATTTTTGAAATGTTAACTTCTCTTACCTATGATCTGTGAACATAATGTTCAAATGCTTTAGCTAATTTAGCTAAGTAAGCCTCGGGGTGCCATAGGGCCCCTTCATCATCACAACAAGAACAATCAGTTAGCACATATAGACAACAACAAATAAATGTATAGAGCATCAACAATAATTCACAAGTAATTTAGGATGCATAACTGAGGCATGAAAATATCCAATAGCATCCTAGTGCAGACACAGATTACATTTTCACACATATTGTAAAACAATACATATGTATCATTGTCATAACATTTTACTTCGGCATGTCAACAATCAAGCATTTAATAGATTTCAACACAGCAAGTACAACATTTAATGCTACATTGAAAATTTTTAAATTTTGTGAAATTTTCGGGATATTGCATGTGGTATCAGAGCGTGAGTTCAAACTGTAGGCCTAAAATAGGCTTAGGCGCGCAAAATAGAAAATGAAAACATAAAACTTAGTTGCTGAATTTTATTTAATTTTGTTTCTGTACAGAACAGTTTGACATTTAATTTGTAGGTATGGATATACCAGAGGAATTAGCAGAGGACAAATCTCCTCATAATGAACGTAATAACAACAAACAGGAAAATATTAATGAAGAAATCTACGTAGAACTTAATGATCAATCATCTGAATTGTTGCGTACTATTAAGGATTTAAAAACATAAATAAGAACTATTAAGGAAGAAAATGAAAGAATCTTAAGAGCACAAGAGGAATTAAATCAGATTCTGCTCGAAAAGTACCATTAAGATGAAAAAGATAAGAGAATAGAAGTAAAACCTGAATCTGGAACAATGTCCTACAAACACAGAGATAAGAACGATAAATATTATAAAACTAAAACTAACTCTTCTTCTTCTTAATCTGATGATGAAATTTATCGCAGAAAATATAATTCTGATCAGGACAACAATGACAATGACTGTGGTCCTAAGAAAAGACGTAAAAATTATGAACAAATTTCAGGAGAGTTTAAAAAGATAAAACCTCCAACTTTTAATGGAAAAAATGAAAAGGGAGAGGTAGCTAAAGCATGGTTGTCCGGGATGAATAAGTACTTTCAAATTTATAACTACTCATCTCAATTAAAAGCTAAGATGGCAATATACAATCTGACCGGAAGGGCAGACATTTGGTGGCAAGTTGTCAAAAGAGTTAACAATCTTAAGGACAAAGACATAAAATGGAGTACATTTAAGAACATGTTTAAGAAATTTTTTTTATCCAAACAGTACTACAAAGATAAGTCAAAAGAATTTTATGATTTAAAGATGGGTTCAATGACCATGAAGGAGTTATGCAGCAAATTTCTCAGCTTGTTAAGGTATGTACCTTACATAGCTAAAGAAAATACTAAGATACAAAGGTTTCTAAGCTGTTTACCCTTCCACATAAAGGACAGAATTGAGTACGATAACCCTTCAACTCTTGAAGAAGCCATGAGGAAGGCTACTTTCTGTTTTGAACAGAACAAGAGAAGAGAAGGTGTATCGATTTGGAGAAGTAATAAGTCTAATAATTTTGAGCATAAAAAGAAAGGTTTTAATCATAATTCTTGAAGTTTTAAGAAAAAATTTAATAACAGAAATTTTCCAAGTAATAATAATTACATGGGTAATGCACCATAGAATTTTACTCCTACTCTACCTAATAATAATAACAACACCATAAATACTGAACAAAGGGCACCTTTGAAGTGTTATGACTGCGGTGGACCCCATACTAGAACTCAATGCCCACACAACAGAAAGACAGTCAACAACATTCACACCATACAAGTAGAGCCGACAGTTGGTGATGTAGCAAGAGAAATTCCTAGGATAAATGCAGCACTGGAAAATCATCAAGTAGACCATCAAACGTCTATGGTCGAAATCGAAGGTATGATACAAAACAAATCCAATTCCATTTTAATAGCGCCAAGTGCAAGTTTGAGTTACATTTCACCAGATTTAGTGAAAGGTTGCAAGTTAAAGGTAGAAAAATTTGACAATTCATGGTTAGTTCAGCTAGCAACAGGCACTAAAAGAAAAGTTACCGAATTTGTGAAAAGTTGTAATGTAGTTATGAGTCAGCTGAAAACGCAAGTTAATTTGAATGTTTTTCCATTAGAGTCATATGATTTGTTGATTGGCATGGACTGGCTTGAACAACATAGAGTAGTACTTAACTGTTATGAAAAGTCTTTTACTTGTTTGAATAATGAAGGTAATACTTAAATGGTAAAAGGAATTCCTAGGAAAACATTTGTAAGACAATTTTCGGCTTTACAAGTAAATAGAGTAGTAAGAAAGGGCTGTAAAATGTTTGTTGTGAATATTATTAATGATGAATGTTCATCTAAAGAAAATAAGATAACACTCGAAGACATACCCATCCTTAGGGACTTTTCTGATGTATTCCTGGAAGAAATTACAGGACTACCTCCGAAAAGGGAACTTGATTTCACCATTGAGTTAGTACCGGGTGCGGTACCAAACTCAAAGGCTCCCTACAGAATGAATATTCTAGAGTTAAATGAACTAAAATCTCAGCTGAAATAACTAATAGATAAAAACTACATAAGGCCTAGTGTGTCTCCTTAGATAGCACCAGTTATCTTTGTTAAAAAGAAGGACGGTACCATGCGACTGTGCATAGATTACCGTCATCTTAATAAAATGACAATTAAAAATCGATATCCCTTTCCCCGCATTGACGATCTATTTGATTAGGTACGCGGAGCAGAGATATTCAATAAAATTGATTTAAGGTATGCATATCATCAAGTTAGAATAAAGGATGAAGACATTTCAAAACTGCTTTCAGAACTTGTTATGGGCACTACGAGTTCGTAGTTATGCCGTTTGGGCTAGATAACGCATCGGCAGTGTTCATGTGCTTAATGAATAATGTTCTACATAATTACTTAGATAAGTTTGTAATTATGTTCATTGATCATATTCTAATCTATTAAAAAACTAAAGAAGAGCACGACGAACATTTAAGAATAATTTCGCAAGTGTTAAGAGAACATTAGCTTTATGCTAAGTTAAGTAAATGTGACTTTTATAAAGATAAAATACAGTACTTAGGTCACATAATCAGAGCAATTCCTGAATGGCCTGTCCCTAAATACATAACTGAAGTACGGTCATTTATGTGAATAATAGGTTACTACAGAAATTTTATTGAAGGATTCTCTAGAATTGCGAATCCCATAACTTCTTTGCGGAACAAGGGAAAGAAATTCCTGTGGGATCAAAAATACGAATAAAGTTTTAAGAAGTTAAAAGAGTTATTAACAACATCACCTATATTAAAAATTGTTAATCCTAACAAAGACTTTGTTGTATGTACTGATGCGTGCAACGATGGAGTTGGTGGAGTCTTAACTCAAGAAGGTCATGCTATTGCTTTTTAGTTTAGAAAGTTAAAAATCCACAAAAAGAATTACACAACATACGATCTAGAGCTGGGAGCCATGATACATGCACTAAAAATGTGGCTTCATTACATGATTGGAAGAAAGTTCACATTAATGACATATAATAAAGGTTTAAAATACTTGTTGGATCAAAAAAATATTAACGCGAGGAAAGCAAGGTGGCTAGCTTTCCTTAGCGAGTATGATTTCGAAATTCAACACATTAAGGGTAAAGAAAACAAAGTTGTTGATGCCTTGAGCAGAAATGCCAAATTAAGTTTTGTGGCAGCAATCAACACATTTAAGATAGATCTGGAAAATCAGATCGAACAATGAATTAAGCAAGATGAAAATTATCAAAAATTGCATGATAAACATGGTGAAAACATATCTAAAAATTTAATAACATATTACAACATTAATGAAAAGGGATTAATGTTTTATAAAAATAGAATTTATGTACCTAATGTGTTAAAGGTTAAACTGTTGATTTTGGATGAAGTTCATAAAAGTCCTTATTCGGGACATCCTGGTTATCAGAAAATGATAACTATGTTAAGGAAGGATTATTTGGCCCAACATGAAGAATGAAGTTTCTAAGTACATAGATAAGTGTTTTGAATGTCAAACCATTAAAACTGAACATCAACACCCAGATGGCATATTGTATCCATTGCGAATTTCATAATGGAAATGGGAAATTATAAGTATTGATTTTATTACAGTTTTACCTAATAATCAGAAACAGAATGACTCAATAATGGTGGTTGTGGATAAACTTAGTAAATTTGCTCATTTTATTCCTGTTAAGACTACTTTCAAAGCTGCTAACATTGCAGATGTGTTTATGAAGAAAATCTTTCGCTTACATGGGATTCCAAAGGTAATTATTTCTGACCGAGACTCCAAGTTTACTAGAAATTTCTGGACAACATTGTTTAAGGGTTTAAATACTAAGTAAAATTTTGGTACTTCTTTCCATCTACAAACTGATGGACAAACTGAAAGGGTTAATCATATTTTAGAAGACATGTTACGAATGTATGTTAAAGATCAGCTAACTAAGTGCGAAGACTATTTTCATTTAGCTAAATTTGCATACAATAATCATTATCAAGCATCTACTAGACTTAGTCCATTTGAGATTTTATATGGAAGAAAATATTGTACTCCTATTTATTGGGATAACCCTATTGGAAGATTAATGTTAGGACCAGATTTTGTAAAAGAGATGGAGCTAACCATGAAACAGGTACAAGGCAACTTAAAAGTTGCACAAGATAGAAATTTTTTTTACGCAGAACTGAGATGCATTGAAAGAGAATTTCAGGTTGGAGATTATGTCTTTGTAAAGGTAAAACCCAAGAAAAGTTCTTTTAAGCTTGGAAGTTGTGCTAAACTAGCACTAAGGTACTCTGGACCATTTGAAGTCCTATCAAGGATTGGACCTGTTACATATCAATTCGCTCTGCCATCTAATTTAAGAATCCATAATGTTTTTCACATTTCCGTTTTAAAGAAGTATGTGCATGATGCTACTCATGTGCTCAATTGGAATGACATACAGGTGGAACCTTAAGGATATTTTCAGGTGGAACTGGACTGTATTCTCGATAGGAGGGAAATTATGCTCCAGAATCGTACCATAGGGCAGGTAAAGGTGCAATGGAAGCACTTTAGCCCTGATGAAGCTACCTGAGAACTTGAAAGTAACATGCAAGCGGCATATCCAATTTTGTTCTAGGGAGGCTCTGATGAAGAATAAACAACATCAAGGATGATGTTGAGCTTACGTGGGTGTGTTTGTAACATACCCCTTTGCTGAAAACACTTTATGTTTGAAGAAAACATTACCTTAACTTTATTGTAAAGTTTTATATTTGGACAAGTGTCCAAGGATGACTGTAATTGCACAATATTATTATTTAAATAAATAGAATAGGAGACACTCACCCAAGGAGAACTCTTGAAAGAGTGTCTACTGACCCACTAGGTGGAATGGAATATGGGGTAGAAGGCAATGGACAAGTGGCAGCATCATGAATCAAGTAACTAGTTGTTGGTATGGGACAACTCCCTTAAATTGTGGTCATAGTGCCCTGAAAGATGGGATTGGAGCTTGAGGCTCATTTATTTGTAAAACTAACCATTAAAGACCTAGGCATCTTTATAAGAGCCATCGAATTTGGACTGAGGTTCAACACTTTTCCTGGCAAGGAAACTTACCTTGTGATTCTGTTGTATGAACACAAGAGATTCGATGAGGGGAAGACTAGGTTTTTTATCATGGTGTAAGTCTGTCTTGTTTACTACTGAGTGTAGAGCTTTACTACTAAGTGCATAGTTTTACTACTGAGTGCATATTTTTACTGCTAAGTGCATAGATTGAGGTGTATGGAAAGTTTCTATTGATTGCTGGGTATATAACCTGAGTGCCTTGCTTCTACACAGAGTTCTTCTACCTAGTGGTTCAGTAAAAAGGCTCAGGGGTCCAAAGGAGGAAAGTAGTTTGGATCCTTCATTTGGAGAAAGTTAGGGGGAACGGGCCTCCTTGGGTGTTTGTTCATCCTATCTATAGTTGCAAGTTCTACTTACTATTTTATTTCCTAAGTAGATTTAATTTATTTTTGTAATTGTAACACCCAAAATTTACCAAAAATTTAATTTTTTTTCAATGTAGCATTTAATGATTAAACTAACTGTGCGGAAATAAAATTAATGCTTCTTTGTCATTATGCTGCAAAAAGTGTTTGTATTATCATTTGATGTAATGTTTGTGTCTTGCTATAAAATGAAGTTAAAATCTATTCTAAGATGTTACTGGAAGTCTTTCTTGTCTCAATTGTATTGTTATAATACCTATGTCAAAGCTCAAACAGATATTGATATTTGTAAGTGCTAACTATTGTTCTTTTTTTGATGACAAAAGGGGTCTTAAGGGTACCCCGAGGCTTACTTAGCATTCATGCTAAAGCTCCAGAACCTTCCTTTTTGCAGATTACAGATAAAGGTGACATGTCAGAGCCCATATTACATGTATAATTTAAATGCATTTTCAGTTATCCTTCAAAGGTTTTGTGTCAAGATTCTAAGGTACCTATAAAGTAACTCGTGTAAGTTTGACTTGTAAGTTATACATCTCATGCATTTCTTGTTTAATATTCAAATGAAGAAATAGAATATCAAAGCAATGTTTTAGTTTAATATGCGTTACTATTATTTGTCATAAGAAAATATTGTGCCTTTATATAACATAAACTAAACGCATGCTACTATACATTCCTATAACATGTGCACTATGTGCAACTACTATGTGATTTCCTAAATTTAATATGCTATATACTACTTACATAATATTCCTACCATAATAACTATATGTAACCTACAATATAATTCCTATAGCGTATAAACTAATTGATGCATTGGTCCTACATACAACATACTTAACAATGTGAGCAACAATGTAACCCTTTTATACATAATATTGATGCCTATCGAATTGATACCATAATATAAACTATGGTTTTGACTTATATTACTATATATGTTATTGACAGGTTTGCAAGTATATCTAAAGAACCAACATGTGCTAAGCTAGAGTACTTAATGATATAGTGGATGTGTGTTGGCAGGCATTTGTAGTCTGAACTTGGCATTAAACATTCTTAACTACCACGTTTGTGGGAGATCCTTGTGGCATATTACATATTGATGGTTATGTGTAAAATGTAAGGTCTACACTCGTGGTGTCGAGCTGTACCAATCCTCGTCTTAGTGTTTTCTGAGCTTGAATATATGATGGAAAGTGTAATAAAGTGTTATAAATGTAATAGTTGTTTGGGATTGTGATGTTGGATCTCCACCATTGTTGTGGAGATGCTCTCAGCATGTGTGAAAATAACCCTAATCTTCTCTAAGTGTTTGTCGTTGATGTATTTCTTGACATTCAATGTGTTAGAGAGTGGTTTCAGGAAGAGGCCGACCGCAATGAGAAGGTTTAGGGTTGATAGCAGGTGTTGAGAGATTCTCCCACGGTTCAAATCTTGTAAACCTTGAATATTTACAGTTGTAAGTTAGAAGCTTAAAGAGCCGAGCTCTGGTGTTGATATTTACTACAGGTTTTTGGTATTAGGAAATCTCAAGAAAAACCCTGCCAGCTGTAGTGTTGCTCACCCTCAAAGCTAGTTCCAAAATGACTCCTTCCTTTTGTTGAATAATGCGATTGCAGAAAAGAATTGATGGTCTTCAGGTTTTAAGGAGCCGTGCTATGAAGTGAAATTGTTCTCCGCATTCGCTAAGTGAGTGCGAATGTCTCAAGGTTCGACCTAGTTGTAGAGACTATCTGTTTCAACCCTCGGTTTTGAATTAATGAGGTAATGTCATACTTGTGCATTTTCATATTGTTGCCATCGTCCATACTTTGTTTAGCTCTTGAATGAAATTTGACCTTCGTTTTCTTTTGTGGTAGGTTTTGTCATCTACAGGGTTCTATGCTCTTAATGAGTGGAGCTTCTGCATATAATTGGTAAGTCTCGGTGTTTTCCCTTTGTGGATTCTCTTGGCAACTTTTGGTTGTAAAAGAAAATAGTCGGAGCCTTCATTTTATGATTGTGTGGCCACCGTTTGCAATGTTTACATGCATTGAAGCATACGTAAGGAGGATTGAATCCTCAGTCTACCCTTATAATGGGATTTGTTATGCTGTTAATAGTCAAAGTTGTTATGAATGTAACAAGGGTTTCCCCCTGAGTTGTTTTGATAGGATTGAACAGTAATAAGATAATGTTTTGGTTATCCAACTCTGTGTTAATTGTAGGATTACTGTTGAAGTTTTGAACTTGTCCTTCTACTATAACCTTTAAGGGTTGTTTGTTGCAAGAACTTTGATCTTCATCTAAAATGGAAGTTATGAGCTTGTTTTGAAAATGTTGATGTATATGTAACTTTGGAATGTATTTCACCCATGTATTTCATATATGAATATTGTACTCCTATAGAGATGCTATTATTCCTCTATACGGAAGTGTTTGTATTCCTATAAAGATGTTATTATTCCTCTATACAGAAGTGTTGTCATTTATATTGTAAGTGTCGTAACTTATACTTGATGGGTTATTAGACCACCAAGTTGGGGTCGGCCCTGTATAAGTCATGTGGGTCAAAGAGTTATTAGACCACCCTAGTGGGGGTCGTCCATGTGGGTCAAAGGGTTATTAGACCACCCTATTGGGTGTCGGCCTAGTCAGCATTGTGTTATGTGGTTAATTTGAGGCTGACCTAGTAAAGGTTATTAGGCAAGTCAAGTCAAATATAAATAGAGTGCGGGAGGTACTCTATTTTATCATTCTATTCTCACACACACTCTTTGGAGAGTGGCACACTTCTGGAGGTGGAGAAGCTGCTGCTAGGAGATGTCTATCTCTTATGCTTGGGTTGTATCATTGCTCTATCTATCTCTGAGGAAGTTATTGGGGTTTTTCACCTTTATGGTTTTCCCCAAGTAAACTCTGTGTCTCTTGTGTGCTTGCATTATTGTGTCCATGATTGATATGCTGTAGATATGATGTACATGTTATTCTCTCAGTTAAGATCCTAGATCAGATTGAAGTAAATTTTGAAAATCTAACATGGTATCAAAGTTAGCCTAAAAGAAGGCATGATATGGCATGTATGACACCTGTTGCACTTGCGATGCTAGGGCTTGATATAGAAAAAACCATTCATCGTAGCACTTTTGCTATAAATCCATTTTGGTGACGTTTTCGTATATAAAACTTTTACAAGTCGATTTTCAGATCCCCATGTACCTTGTGTCCAAAGGAAAACTTCTAATTTGTTTTACTTTGTGTTTTATGATCTATACAATCTAGAGTTTCTGCCTCTTCCAGATCTGAGTCATAAACAGGTGACCTAGGAAAAAAGGTCATAACTTGAGCTAGGAAGCTCCAAATGAAATTTCATAAAATGTGATAGGTAGTGCACGGACATTAATGTCTCAGGTAACTTTTTTAGAGGCCGAAACTGAACCAGTGACATGTGGCATGTCGTACAAGTTCGCTCTCTTGTTTTATCCCATAAACAGGTCACGTTGTGACACTTGGCATAACTCTCTCTCAAAGAATCCAATTGACGTCAGACCTGTCGAGTTGGAAAGATGACAGGTCAGGATAGCAAAAGTAGAAGTTTCAGACCCTAGGGATTGGAAAGTTCGGATTTACAGTAGAAACAATCAGGTACATATTTCTGTCAAAACAAAATTATTTTTTGAGCACCTTCATTCATGGCTTCGGCGATTTAGGGTTTTGGAGAAAGTTGGAATTTTTGTAATCGGAGACCATGGCTGAATTCTACTCATGAAAATCGAAATTTAGAGACCAAGATCAGAATTTTTAGTTGGGCAGAAGACCGGGCTTGATCACACCCTAGTTCAGGACTTTGATCGGAAAAGTGGAAAATTAGGGCTTCTCCAAAAATGGAAATTTTTGAAATCTGTGACCACGGCTGGAAGCTCCTCAGAAAAATAGAAGCTTAGAGATTTGGATCGAACCTTTTGATTGGGAAGAAGGGTGGGATTTATGAAACCCTAGTTCATGGCAATGGCTAGTGAATTCAGAAGCTTCAAAGGAAAATTTGAGGGGTGAAACTTTGCAGTTTTCAAATTATGAATATATCGACTTGATCAGCTTATCAAGGCACATATTTCTATCCTTTCAGAAGTTTTAAATTCAAATCTTGAATTTTTAGGATTTCTCTGACAAACCCTAATCTAGCTCCAGATCCAGTTCGTGTAAATCAAGTGGATTGGGTTAATCATAGAAGAGAATGGATTGGTCACCTGCATGAGTGAAGAAGTTCCTGTTTCAGAGGGAGATGAGGCTAAGGACTTACATAAGAAGATTACAAGCAATCTCGATAGGTATGGCTTACAGGTATGTTTCGAATTCTGTTCATGGTTAAGTTTATGATATGTTTGTCTTCATGTCATTACGTTTAGTACAATCTTGATTAATTACTAGACTTGTCGTATCACCTTAATAAAATTATGAATACATTCATTGATTAAGGCTTTGACACTTATGATTGTACTAATGCATTGTGATGTTGTATGAGGTTTATGTTGTTCGCTAACATGAAAGGTACACCAAGAAAGACAGATCATGTTCTAATTCAAGAACATATGATCATAGTGACATGAAGACAAAGATTCATCCATTGTCATGGGTCACATAGAAGATCTACTTACAAGGTATGTATAGCTTGGTTCTACAATGGTTAACTTATGAGACATGCAGGTTACTAGAACAAGTCATTGAAGAGAACCAGAAGACATCATGCGGGTATGTTAGACATAACTAGCTAGCATAGTAATCCAGGTATGTTTTTCCTATATCAAGCTAGAATCTTACCTTGTGTTAGGATCCCTTATATAAGTATACTTGGTATGATTTGTTATGTTTATTCATAAAGTTAGAAATGTAAGTAATCAAGGGTTTATGCATATTATGTCTCTTAACTTGATTGATGATTTGACTAACCAGAAGAGTCCTATGATCAAATAAGGATATGCATGAGTAAAAGAAGTCTTCCCTGAAACCTTGAATACTAATTTTTTTATTATTATCTGTGTTTGAAATGATCATGACTATACATGTTTAAGATTATTGTGTTTTGATAGTATTAATATTAAACTAATGTACGTATGATTGTGTATGAGACCTCGAGGATAACACACTGATGATACTAGTAAGTATGCATAAGTGATCGAGGATGGATATAAGTTCAAGGACAGGTAATCCAGGAAGCAAAGATCAAGAGGGAGTCAATCCTACAACCAAACAAAGATAAGTATTTTAATATTTGTTTGTTTAAATAATATTGTTCAATAATGTATATGCTTATGTTCCTAGACTTAGGGTGTGTATTATGCATATTAGAATAATTGCATTAATGAACAGTATACTACTAATATGCATGTGATGGGTAAGTGGCCTATGGCACTGTACAACATTCCATTGCTACTTATCTAGAATGAAACCTCTTTGCTGACATGTTGGTAGTAGTGCAAACTCTTAACAATGTTCTGGTAGAGATTGGAAGGCATCTAGAAAGTTACAAGATATGGATGAATGTTGTATTGAAGCATTGGCTAAAATAATTGCATGACTGTATGACATATTTCTTTATGTGTAAGAATTTGTTCTAAAAACTATGAGATGTTTCTAATCATGCAATTTAACTTTTTTTGTAGGAAAGATCGTATACCTTCACCTACAAAAGAAGGACTACAACCTTTGTTCCAGCAACAAAGATATCTATTGAAGATATTGAAGTTCCCAGGATCTACGATGAAGTAATGGAAGAATGCCATGATGGAGGAGTACCAGTCGATCATGAAGAATGATGTTTGGGATGCAGTCCCAAGACCTAAAGGGAAGTCTGCTGTGACTTCCAAATGGATCTATAAGATCAAGCATGATGTAGATGGTAGCATGGAGAAATACAAAGCGGGGTTGTAGCTCGTGACTTCTCCCAGAGAGAGGAATTGATTATAAAGAGACTTTTGCTCCTATAGCAGATACACTTCCATTAGTACTTGCTCTGGCTGCAGTGATGAAATGGAAGGTACACCAGATGGATGTCAAGACAACTTTCTTGAATGGTGTAGTCGAAGAGGAAGTGTATGTGGAGCAGCCACTTGGTTTTGAGACACATGACAAGAGGTCATATATGTGCAGAACTTGGTATGGTAGGATAGACAGCTTTCTATCTAGTTTGGGCTTTACCAAGAGTAAAGCGAATTCCAACATTTACTACAAGGTTGAGGAAGGAAATCATGTGATACTCTTATTGTATGTGGATGACCTGTTTGTAACAGGAGAGGATAGATTGATTTTCGACACGCAGCGGAAGCTTGCTGCCGAGTTCAAGATAAAGGACTTGGGGATGATGCACTACTTTCTAGGCATGGAGGTGTGGTAGAGTGCAGATGGAATATTGCTTAGACAAGGGAAGTATGCAGTAGAGATCCTGAAGAGGTTCGGGATAATGGACTGCAAGGCCATGGCCACACCTATGGCACCGAACCTGAAGCTTCTGTGTGATGCTTTATCTAATCCAGTTGATGTCACTGTGTATCGTCAGATGATTGGGTCCTTGATGTACCTAACAAACACGAGGCTAGATATTTTCTTTGCGGTGAACAAATTGAGCCTATTCCTGACAGATCCCATAGGTGTTCACCTGGTTGCTGTAAAGCATATTCTAAGGTACCTGAAGGGTACAGTTGATTATGGGCTCAAGTATGATGCGAATCAAAAGTTTAACCTGCAGGGTTATGTTGATTTAGATTGGGCAGGTAGTGCTGAAGATAAGAAGAGAAATTTGGGTGCTGCTTCAGTATGGGATCAGGTGTGATCTCTTGATTTAGCAGGAAGCAGTCCTGCGTAGCACTAAGTACAGCCAAAGCAGAGTATGTTGTGATGGATGAGCAGGTTGCAGATCTATTGACCAAGCCTTTGGCCAGAGTGCAGTTTGAGTACTTCAGAGAGAGGCTTGATGCACTTCAAATCAAGGTTCCTTCCAAAGGGAAGTGATGAGTCCGGAAGATGCACATGCACATGATCCATTCTCACATGGTGGTAGATGTGTTCTCCCATGGTGTAGATGTAAGGGCTAAAGCCATTTTTCACATGGTGGTAGATGTGTTCTCCCATGGTGAAAAAGTAAGGGTTGGAGCCTTCCCCGAATGGTGGTAGATGTGTTCTCCCATGTTGGCGCTGTAAGTGCTGGATGATGTGCATCTGGGCTATGCTTCGTGGATGATGAGATGATATGAAGAGGAAGATGCTATGATGATCAGGATGATCATGGATGATGAGCATCAGGACGATGCTCCAGTTACTACTCTGTATATGCATCAGGTGGATGCTGGAGATGATCAGTTGGATCATTTATATGTATATGTATGTATGCATCATGTTGGATGTTGGATATGATCAGTTGGATCATTTATATATATGTATGTACGCATCATGTTGGATGCTAGATATGATCAGTTGGATCATGGGTATGTATTTGTAGATGTATCAGGTGGATACATTGTATGATCAGGTAGATCATATATGTTGGTATGTATCAGGTATGATTAGGTGGATCATGTATTTGTATATATATCAGGTGGATACATTGTATGATTAGGTAGATCATGTATGATGATATGTATCAGGCAGATACTATGTATGCATCAGGTGGATGCATTGTATGATCATGATGATCATGGATGACGAGCTTCAGGATGTTGCTCCAGATATGCATCAAGACGATGCAGTGATGAGTATTAGGATGATACTCTAGAGAATATGCATTAGGATGATGCTATGATGATGATTAGGATGATCATATGTATCAAGTGGATACATTACATAATCAGTTGGATTATGTGTGATGAGTTCCAAAGACACAGATGCATAGTGCCTTTCCGACATGGTGGTAGATGTGTTCTCCCATGTGCGTTGATGTAAGTGTAGAGCCTTTCCGACATGGTGGCAGATGTGTTCTCCCATGTGCGTTGATGTAAGTGCAGAGCCTTTCCGACATGGTGGTAAATGTGTTCTCCCATGTGCGTTGATGTAAGTGCAGAGCCTTTCCGACATGGTGGTAAATGTGTTCTCCCATGTGCGTTGATGTAAGTGCAGAGCCTTTCCAACATGGTGGCAGATGTGTTCTCCCATGTGCATTGATGTGAGTGCTGAGCATTTCCCTGATGGTCAGAGAAAATTCCTTCCATGTCGGTGAGTGTAAGTGTTGTATTGTGTGCATCTGGACTGTGCTTTATGGATGATGATTAGTATGATTATGAGTATTAGGATGATACTCCATGGTCGTGGATAGGTTGTGCAGTTACATGTAAAAGATCTTGAGAGATCCAATAGGTCGAGCAGTATGCTTGTAATCAGTCATAGGATGCTATTTCAAGGTTTTGTTGATGCACGTAATCAGTCCTGAGGATTCCATAGTATGGCCAGTGATGATGAAGACCTGCAGGTGGTGGGCCTACATCCAGTATGAAAAAGGACTAGCTCTATAGAACTTCCTATGACGAGTAGATTCAAAGATTGATTGATATAGCAGCAGCAATGATGATGACGATGACTCGATGATGATTATCCAGTGACAATGATCCAGAGAAGAAGACTTGTGCTAGAAGACCTATGTCGAGAAATACCTTCCTAGTTAAGAGGGAGTGTTGATGTATATGTAACTTCAAAATGTATTTCACCCATGTATTTCATGTATGCATATTGTACTCCTATAGAGATGGTATTATTCCTCTATACGGAAGTGTTTGTATTCCTATAGAGATGTTATTATTCCTCTATACAGAAGTGTCATCATTTATATTATAAGTGTCGTAACTTATACTTGATGGGCTATTAGACCAACTTGTTGGAGTAGGCCCTGTATAAGTCATGTGGTTCGAAGGGTTATTAGACCACCCTATTGGGTGTCGGCCCAGTCAGCATTGTGTTATGTGGTTAAGTTGAGTCCGACCTAGTAAAGGTTATTAGGCAACTCAAGTCAAGTATAAATAGAGTGTGGTAGGCACTCTATTTTATCATTCTATTCTCACACACACTCTTTGGAGAGTGGCGCACTTCTAAAGGTGGAGAAGCTGTTGCTAGGAGATGTCTATCTCTTATGCTTGGGTTGTATAATTTCTCTATCTATCTCTGAGGAAGTTATTGGGGTTTTCACCTTTATGGTTTTCCCCAAGTAAACTTTGTGTCTCTTGTGTGCTTGCATTATTGTGTCCATGATTGATATGCTGTAGATATGGTGTACATGTTATTCTCTCAGTTAAGACCCTAGATCAGATTGAAGTAAATTCTGAAAATCTAACGAAAAATGGAGTTTTAAATGCATTGACTATGTTCACCAAACACTAGAGATTTGTGGACTCGTTTATCAAAGTTATACTTCAGTTATGGCCATGAGCCATAGGCTATATGCCTTGTTTTTGTGTAATTAATTATGTACTGGTTCAAATGATATAGAAAGCTTCACTTGTTGACTCTGTCCGTCGATTTATGGAGATGGCCGAGAGCCAAAACTCATTTTTTTTTTTTGTAGCTATGTAATGGAATCGTAACTAAATTCTTGTTCTGTTTTAAATGATGGTGTTGAATATTAACTAAGCTTTTAACTCAAAAGGTAGGTGTTTAATACTACTAGGGTTTTCTCACTGAAGGGTTACGAGCCTGTCACGATGTTTAAGGTTAAGCAAAAACTCTGTTTATATAACATATTATCTTTTCTTAACAGTTGTGATGAATATTAAATGATGAGACAAAAAGATAGGGTTTCTAATCATATGATAGATGTAATTGGAATTAACTGTAGTTTAAATAATAAAATAGCATAAAAGATATGAATACTGCGGATGAAAATTAATGCTAAATAATCATACATTTGTTTGTAATTGAAAAGAGTTCTGTTTTTTTTGTAAATATAAATACTTGTTGAAATATTGTAACTTCAAAGAATATTATATTTGTATATTATTTATTCCGGAGATGTTCCATACCTCCGATGTGATTATACTATAAATCCGGAGATGTTTATTCCTCCGAGTTGGGTGTGGTAACTAGGGTTATTAGACCCACCATGTGGGGGTCGGCCCAGTCAGTTATAATGGGGTATTTAACCCAATGGTTAAATACGAGCCTACATGTACTTGTGTAAAATACATATCAGAGTAGTGTATAAATAGAGGAGGTGTGTTCCTCATTTGATACACTCACACACTTGAGGATAGCGCACTTGTGGAGGAGAGGTCTGCTATTGTGGAGGAGGAGATCATGTCTCAGGGTTTCATCTTTGTATATTGCTGGTCATCTATATTGAGGAAGCTTTGCTGGGTTTTCTACCCCATGAGGGTTTCCCAGGATAAATCTCTGTCTCTTGTGTTTATGCTGTGCTTGTTGTTTCTTCAGTGATTCTGTATATGCTATTATTGTGAAATGGAATGTAATGCTGCTATTTTCTATCTTATCATATTGAATTTTAACATGGTATCAGAGCTAACCTGAAGGAAGACAAGGTATGGCACTAAAGACACTTGCTTTACTTACGACAATTTGAAGGTTAGGGTTTTACATAGCAAAAACCAGTCATCGTAGCACTTTCGCTATAAATCCGTTTTGGCGAATTTTTCGGATCTGAAATTGTTACAAGACGAAGCTAAAATCTCCAGGTACCTTGTGTCCAAAGGAAAACCTCTAATTCGTTGTACTTTGTGATTTATGATCTGTACAATATAGGGTTTCTGCCTCTTCCAGATCTGAGTCAAAATCAGGTGAACTTGGGAAAAAGGTCATAACTTGGGCTAGGAAGCTCCAAATGAAATTTCGTGAAAAGTGACAGGTAGTACACAGACTGTACTATCTCAGAAAACGTTTTCAAAGGCCGAAGTTGAACCAGTGACACGTGTCACGCCGTACAAGTTCGCTCTCCTGTATTATCCCATAAACAGGTCACGTTGCGACACTTGGCATAACTATATCTCAGAGAATCCAATTGAGGTCAGACCTGTCAGGATGGAAAGATAACAGGTCTAGTTATCTCAGAAAACGTTTTCAGAGGCCGAAGGTCAAACAGTGACACGTGGCACGCCGTACAATTTCGCTCTCCTGTATTTTCCCAAAACAGGTCACGTTGCGACATTTGGCATAACTCTCTCTCAGAACATCCAATTGAGGTCAGACCTGTCAGGATGGAAAGCTAACAGGTCAGGATATCTTAGAAAACTTTTTCAGACCCCGTGGATCAAAAATTTCGGAGTTACACCAAAAACAATCAGGTACATATTTCTGTCAAAACAGAATTATTTTTTGGTACCTTCATTCATGGCTTCCAGAATTTAGGGCTTTGAAGAAAGTTGGAATTTTTGTAATCGGAGACCACGGCTGGATGCTACTCATCAAAATAGAAATTTAGAGACCAAGATCATATTTTTTGGTTGGGCAGAAGGCCGGGCTTGATCAAACCCTAGTTCGGGACTTTGATCAGAAAAGTGGAAAATTAGGGCTTCTGTAAAAATGGGAATTTTTGAAATCTGTGACCATGGCTGGAAGCTCCTCAGAAAAATAGAAGCTTAGAGCTTTGGATCAAACATTTTGATTGGGAAGAAGAGTGGGATTCATCAAACCCCAGTTCAGCGTCACGTCCAGTGAATCCGGAAGTTTCAAAGGCAAAATTGAGGAGTGAAACTTTGCATTTTTCAAATTCTGAATATATCAATTTGATCAGCTCATCAAGGTGCATATTTCTATCATTTCGGAAGTTTGAAATTCAAAGTTTGAATCTTTGGGGTTTCTCTGACAAACCCATATCCAGCTCCAGGTCCAGTTCTTGCAAATCAAGTGGATAGGGTTAATCCTAGAAGAAGATGGATTGGTCACCTGCATAAGTGAAGGAGTTCCTGTTTTCAGAGGGAGATGAGGCTAAGGCTTTACATAAGGAGATTACAAGCGATCTCGACAGGTATGACTCATCGAGGTATGTTTTGAAATTTGTTCATGATTAAGTTTATGGTATGTTTGTCTTCATGTTATTACGGTTAGTACAATCTTGATTTTAGATTTGTTGTATCACCTTAACAAAATTATGAATGCATGATAGAAGATATTCATTGGTTAGGGTGTTGACACTTATGATTGTACTAATGCATTATGATGTTGTGTGAGGTTGATGTTGTCTGCTAACAAGATACAGGTACATCACAAAAGACAAATAAGGCTCCATGACCATGAAAACATGAAGACAAAGACTCATCCATAATCTTTGTTCTACTTACGAGGTATGTATGACTTTGTTATATTATGCTTAACCTATGAGACATGCAGGTTCTAGCTCAGGATCTCTAAATCATTGAAGAGATTGTTTAGGTATGTTGTACATAACCAAGTAGGTATACTAATCCAGGTATGTTTCCCATGAATCTTACCTTGTGTTAGGATCCCTTATATAAGTATACTTGGAATGATTGGTTATGCTTATTCATAAAGTTAGTAATCAAGGGATTATGCATATTATATCTTTTATCTTGATTGATGATATGCATAAGTAAAAGAAGACTTCCCTGAAATCTTGAATACTAATGTTTATTAACTATAATCATGACTATACATTTTCAAGATTATTTAGTACCATAATGTTTTGATAGCATTTAGAATATACTAATGAGTGTATGTTTGTGTATGAGATCATGAGGACGACACTTGAACATGCACAGTGGTACAGAATGAATAGAAGTTCAAAAGACATACAGAAGATCAAGCGGGAGGCAACCACACAAACATAAAAGATAAGTATTTGAGTTGTTATTTGAAATAGTAAATGATATTGCCTATAATAGGTTGTATGCATATTTGTATTCCTATAATATATCATGCTGAGTGTAAATATTCATAGAACATTGAACAGTATACTACTAATATGCATATGATTGGTAAGTTGGACAAACATTCCATTGTTGCTTGTCTAGAATGAAACCTCTTTGCTGACATGCTGAGAGTTGTGCACACTCTCAATAGTATGTTCTGGTAGAGATGGAAGGCATCTAGACAACCACTGTATGCATACAGGATATGGGAAAGTGTTGTGCCAAAGT
This sequence comes from Larix kaempferi, assembly GCA_027924585.1. NCBI lineage: Eukaryota > Viridiplantae > Streptophyta > Pinopsida > Pinales > Pinaceae > Larix > Larix kaempferi. Next base: position 4,919,722 of record BSBM01000459.1, on the reverse strand, counting down.
ATTGGTCAAATTAGTTGCATAACTATGTAAATGATATCTGTATGCATAATAGGTTATCATGTCAATATGATTTGATGATTATGAAGTATTACTAATCATGTACTTAATTTTGATTTGTAGGAAAGGTCATGAAGAATGATGGACACCGTACAAGTGGTGGATGTTCAAACAAGAAGATTTACAAATCAAACAAAATATAGAAGGCTCATGGCTAGAAGATTCTCTTAGAAAGGGGAAGAGAATCATGACAAGATGTTTGCTCCAAGTATGGTGTAATTAAAGAAGAAGTGTGAATCAGGTTCTGTATAGGTACCTAGGATCGATAATAAATTGATAAGCTTAATGATCACCATGGGTGATGTGGATCTCAACCTTTGCTACAAGGTTGAATATGATTTCTATACACATATGACATGGATGCAAGAAGGAACTCACCACAGAGTTCGAATGATATTGAGGCTCATATCAGTAGACCCATCTAACGAGAGATGGCACAGATAGATATGCAGAAGATCATTCAATGCAGAAATGAAAATGAAAGATCTCAAATTGATGCTTTACTTCCTAGGTCTGGAAGTATGGCAAGGCTCAGAAGGAATATTTCTCAACCAGGGAAAGTATGATGAGAAATATGACTTGATGTGTTGGAATGGCCACTCTTATGGATTCCAACTTGAAGCTGTTAGGGGATAACTCATCAGAGTTAGTGGATATAACTCTGTACAGTCAATTTATTGGGTCATTGATGTATCTAACATATACTAGATTAGATATATGCTTTGTTGTGAACACCTTGAGTCAGTATCTAGTGGAAACTAGATGTGTTCACCTGATAGTTGCAAAGCATGTGATGAGGCACATAAAGGACACGATAGAATTTGATCTATGCTATCTTGAAGATCATGACTTCAGATGGTTATCCAGATTTTGATTGGGCAGGAAGTGTATCAGACAGGAAGAACACATCGAGAGGATGTTATTGTCTGGGATTAGCCATGATCTCGTGGTTTCACTGGAAGCAGTCTAGTGTGGCTCTCAGCACAAGCAGAATATATGGCTGCTTGCTCTGCTAGTTGTGAAGAATTTTGGCTTCAGGATTGCTTGACTTAGAGATAGAACCAACTGTGATCCTATGTGACAAATAGAGTTGTATCAAGATGACATAGAATCCAGTGTTCCATGATAAGTCAAAGATCATAGGGATCTAACAAGATATGACACAGAAAAGAACTATAAAGTTTGAATTTGTAACAGGTTGCTAATGTACTAACCAAACCTCTGTCTCGAGTGAAATTTGAATACTTCCGAGACAAGCTTGGTGTAGCTCAAAAGGACCCTCCTCGAAAGGGGGAGTAGTATAGTCACTGATGATGAGATTGTCTCATCGAACAACAAGGTCGATGATGAGGTAACCTGTTCTCTACACCTAGATACTTAGAAATATTTAGATTTAAGACTCTTATACTTAGAATACTTAGTTTTACTTATACATGCTTTTGATGTTAAGAATACATGCTTTTGATGATAGATGTATTGATGAGAATACATGTGGGGATTGTATCATCCTTGAACACATGTTTTAAAGTGAGCCGTAGACGTATGGTCTCCGAAAATGAAGTCCTTAGTGGACAGGTAGGGATTTTATCATCCCTGGACTTCGGTCCCTGAATAGATCCGTAGACGTATGGTCTCCGAAAATGAAGTCCTTAGTGGACAGGTAGGGGATTGGATCATCCCTGGACTTTCAGTCCTAAAGAGAGCCGTAGACGTGAGGTCTCCGAGAATGAAGTCCTTAGTGGACAGTTGAGGGGATTGGATCATCCCTGGACTTTCAGTCCTAAAGAGAGCCGTAGACGTGAGGTCTCCGAGAATGAAGTCCTTAGTGGACAGTTGAGGGGATTGGATCATCCCTGGACTTTCAGTCCTAAAGAGAGCCGTAGATGTGAGGTCTCCGAGAATGAAGTCCTTAGTGGACAGTTGAGGGGATTGGATCATCCCTAGACTTTCAGTCCTAAAGAGAGCCGTAGACGTGAGGTCTCTGAGAATGAAGTCCTTAGTGGACAGTTGAGGGGATTGGATCATCCCTGGACTTTCAGTCCTAAAGAGAGCCGTAGACGTGAGGTCTCTGAGAATGAAGTCCTTAGTGGACAGTTGAGGGGATTGGATCATCCCTGGACTTTCAGTCCTAAAGAGAGCCGTAGACGTGAGGTCTCCGAGAATGAAGTCCTTAGTGGACAGTTGAGGGGATTGGATCATCCCTGGACTTTCAGTCCTAAAGAGAGCCGTAGACGTGAGGTCTCCGAGAATGAAGTCCTTAGTGGACAGTTGAGGGGATTGGATCATCCCTGGACTTTCAGTCCTAAAGAGAGCCGTAGACGTGAGGTCTCCGAGAATGAAGTCCTTAGTGGACAGTTGAGGGGATTGGATCATCCCTGGACTTTCAGTCCTAAAGAGAGCCGTAGACGTGAGGTCTCCGAGAAGTGGGGATTGTATCATCCCCGGACTTAGGTCCCTGAATTGATCCGTAGACGTGAGGTCTCCGAGAAGTGGGGATTGTATCATCCCCGGACTGCGGTCCCTGAATTGATCCGTAGACGTATGGTCTCCGAGAAGTGGGGATTGTATCATCCCCGGACTTAGGTCCCTGAATTGATCCGTAGACGTATGGTCTCCGAGAAGTGGGGATTGTATCATCCCCGGACTTAGGTCCCTGAATTGATCCGTAGACGTGAGGTCTCCGAGAAGTGGGGATTGTATCATCCCCGGACTGCGGTCCCTGAATTGATCCGTAGACGTGAGGTCTCCGAGAAGTGGGGATTGTATCATCCCCGGACTGCGGTCCCTGAATTGATCCGTAGACGTGATGTCTCCGAGAAGTGGGGATTGTATCATCCCTGGACTTAGGTCCCTGAATTGATCCGTAGACGTGAGGTCTCCGAGAAGTGGGGATTGTATCATCCCCGGACTACGGTCCCTGAATTGATCCGTAGACGTATGGTCTCCGAGAAGTGGGGATTGTATCATCCCCGGACTTCGATCCCTGAATTGATCCGTAGACGTATGGTCTCCGAGAAAGTGATTTTTTGATGTGGTTACTTGTATCGGTAGGATACTTGTATTGATGATGTGGTTACTTGTATCGGTAGGATACTTGTATTATGTGGCTACTTGTATCAGTGTGGATACTTGTATTGATGATATGTACACTTGTATTGGCATGAATACGTGTACTAATGATGTGGATACTTGTATTGTTATGGATACCTGTATCGATGACGATGCTGATGATCGTGTGATGACGATGTTGATGATCGTGAGATGACGATGCTGATGATCGTGTGATGACGATGCTGATGATCGTGTGATGACGATGCTGATGATCGTGTGATGACGATGCTGATGATCGTGAGATGACGATGCTGATGATTGTGTGATGACGATGCTGATGATCATGAGATGACGATGCTGATGATCATGTGATGACGATGCTGATGATCGTGTGATGACGATGCTGATGATCGTGTGATGACGATGTTGATGATCGTGAGATGACGATGCTGATGATCGTGAGGATCCAGATGTTGATGTTGTTGTAGCTGTTCGAGTGCTGCAGAAGATAAAGACTCAGTACTGAAGATGTTGATGTTCCAGTATTGAAGATGTTCCAGTAACTGCTTGAGTTACTGATGATGTTGAGAAAGCTTCCAATGATTTATATATGTATCATGTATGATGTTGATGACTCCTTGCTCGTGCAGATACTATTATAATATCCTTCTCGTTAAGGGGGAGTGTTGAAATATTGTAACTTCAAAGAATATTATATTTGTATATTATTTATTCCGGAGATGTTCCATACCTCCGATGTGATTATACTATAAATCCGGAGATGTTTATTCCTCCGAGTTGGGTGTGGTAACTAGGGTTATTAGACCCACCATGTGGGGGTCGGCCCAGTCAATTATAATGGGGTATTTAACCTAATGGTTAAATACGAGCCTACATGTACTTGTGTAAAATACATATCAGAGTAGTGTATAAATAGAGGAGGTGTGTTCCTCATTTGATACACTCACACACTTGAGGATAGCGCACTTGTGGAGGAGAGGTCTGCTATTGTGGAGGAGGATATCATGTCTCAGGGTTTCATCTTTGTATATTGCTGGTCATCTATATTGAGGAAGCTTTGCTGGGTTTTCTACCCCATGAGGGTTTCCCAGGATAAATCTCTGTCTCTTGTGTTTATGCTGTGCTTGTTGTTTCTTCAGTGATTCTGTATATGCTATTATTGTGAAATGGAATGTAATGCTGCTATTTTCTATCTTAGCATATTGAATTTTAACAATACTTGATAGCAATATTGTGTACTTAGAAAATATTTATTTTTTCACCTGCTATATTTGAATGAAAACTGGTGAAAGAAAATACAGTGAACTTTAAACACTTAAACTAATGCAAAGAATGATAAGAGAAAAACATAGAATTTATCTTTTATGAAGAATTAAATGACAAAAGGAAACCCTAGGTTCCGTATAGGGATAAGATAATTACTTCTGTTTTTATGTAAGAAAACACATAGTACTTGTGATACGATATACTATAAAAATTCATGAATCTAGACATACCTAAATTATATTGCAGTAGATAGCTGATAGGAGATATTAGGAAAACTTAATAGTGTTAATCTATTCAATTAATTGGCATTATGCCCATCATTCATCTATCTTAAAGTCCTTCTTTGTGCTAGAGTACGATACAAAAAAATAGTATGGGGAAAAATGCAGAGAATATATTTATTCAATCATCTTACTTACTTAATCATCATTATGCGGAATCCTAATCAGGTCAGAAACTAAAAAAAATACATATGTTTGACTATAACTTATACACACTAAATTAATATTTGTAGATAATAATCTAGCTACATAGAATCAGAAAAGACAATAAAAACCTATAATTGTAGATAGGACCGACAAACACCCAAGGAGGCCTGTTCCTCCCAACCTTCTATAGAAGAAGCAACCAATCTACTTTCCTCCTTTGGACCCCCGAGCCTATTCACTAAACCACTACGTAGAAGCTTCTGTGTAGAATCAAGGTACTCAGTAATGTAACTTCTGCACTCAATAGTATAACTTATGCACTCGGCAATGAAAGTTCTGCACTCAACAGTATAATAAGTAGGATTACACCATGATAAAAAACTCAACATACCCCCTCATCGAATCTCTTGGGTGCAAGCACAACAAAAATACAAGGTAACTTTCTCATCGGGAAAACTGATGAACCTCACTTCATAATTTGATGGCTCTTATATAGGCTGCCTAGGTCTTTAGTTGTCAGTTTTCAATAAAAGAGCCTCAAGCTCCAGCCCCATCTTTCATGGAACTATGACCACATTTCAAGGGAGTTGTCCCATAACAACACCTATTTAGTTGCCTCATGAAGCTGCAATTTGTCCAATGCCTTCTACCCTAGATTCCATTCCACCTAGTAGGTCAGTCAACACTCTTTCAACAGTCTCCTTAGGTGTTTCTCTCCTATTTAATTTATTTAATAATAAAATATTGTGCAAATTACAGTCATCCTTGGACACTTGTCCAATATAAAACTTTACAATAAAAGTTAACATAATGTTTCCAACATAAAGTGTTTTTCAGCAAAAAGGGGTATGTTACAGTAATCGTTGAGTTAATATTCTTTAGTTAAATATTGATAATGCAGAAGTAATGTTTGATTTTTTGATCTATTTATAATTCTTTAGTCTGATTAAATGAGCATATGAAACGATTGAATAAATAGCTCCCCTGTATTTTTCTACGTACTATTTTCTGTAACATACTCTAGTACATGGAAGAGAGATCAAAATAGATAAATGATATGCAGTAAGTAGATGGAATGAATATATTAACTTTGTTATGTTTTTCCCTTAAGTTTCTTTATCTGTTATATTTTGCAAATTAAAATGTCTTACACTTTCAATCATAGACAAATATAGCTACATTTATATATTATGTAGAATTAAGAATACCTTCACTTTTATAACAAAGGAAGTAACAGAAAAACTCAAACAGTTTTAAGTTTCTGCATAAACTTAGGGTTTAGTTACAAAGTAACTATCTACTTACCATACTAATTACACATGACCTTATCTTTCTTCACTAAAGTCTGTCATCATTTCTTACAAAAAATAAATGTTGCAAAAACATACATAACAGTATTCATATTATACAAACATTTTATTTCCTTTGTTTTTGCAGCAACAATAGAGAAAAGGGTTTAACTTTTCCATGTTCTAATCCTTTGCAAAAGATAGATAGCATCTATAGCATTGTTTTCCTATTTTTACATATACATTCAAATTTATTAATAAACTTTAACCACTCTGTATTATATTTATTTATTCACTTGTATTCATGACTTGAAAAACAACTTTCGAGTAAGCAGGACTAACAATACACTTACATTATCCTAGATACTATAAATCTTTAAGAAAAACAATTAGCTCTGCTCATGGATGAAAGTCCCATTGAAAATAACCCTAGCTACCTACATCACAATATGCAGTAAACATTCGATGAATCACATAGAATTTGCTAAGACAGAGTTCATCTTCTTAAAGAATTCCTTCCTCATCTATAGGTTACTTTTGAAACCGTAAGAGAATCAAATAACCATAATATCGAACGAGTTCTTAACCAATCACATGCTCTAACCCTTAATCTTTTCTAAATATAAATTTTAGTGCTTATACTCAACATTTGATAAATACAATTACGTTTCCATTTTCCATTACAAAGCCCACTTAAACAAAGGAAACATTTCGACATCAACAGCAAAATAATCAACTATTAAGGGTTAGAGCATTAAGAAACAAGACTAGTTCGATTTCTTAAAATCGTCAAGGTAATTCTTCAACAAAAGAATAAAGTTAGGGTTTGCAACCTCACTACGAAGATTTTAGCCTGTAATTTCTTGGCCTTTAGCGATACAAAATACTTCATAGACTAAACATTGACAAATAAAAACATAGCCCCTGGAAAGACCCCTTTACTTACCATGTTACAATTTATGTCAAAATTCTCCCTAGTAACATCTTAATATGAGTTAAAATTATATTGCATAGGACAAAAGGATAAAATATAGAAATACATTAAAAACATTTGAACTCAGATATGATATTTTCACCATAAATTGTTAAATATCTTAATACTGCAACTAACACTAAACATGTCAATGTGTAATACACATAACATATATACTGAGTGTTGTTCGGGAATTCTACCCTATAGCGAGGAGAGGGACACTACCAACTTCTGGGGTGACACATAAACACATTGATCATATCACATAGGTTTCTACAAAAGGAAAAAGATCAAGGTTCTTGAAGGCATACCTTATGTTTAACTCTGTTTGTTTGAGAAGTGAACTTCTGGAGCACTGTGTGGCTTACTTAGCTTTGAAGCTAATCCATGTCATCATTACTTTTTTACAGGTTACAGGTAGGAATTTTATGCATAAAAAGGCTAATTTTTTTCATAGATTTCCATAGGTAGGGTTACGCCTAGCTATGTGAATCATATTGCAAGGGTTTATATAATATTGTAACCCCAACTACGGGTTTGGATATGCTAGCCCTAGTGTCTTGTATCATGGATATGGTGCATCAAGTTTATTATTGGTATAAAACATACAATGTGACAAAAGTTGTTTTTAACATTATACCATAACATTAGGGTTTATACCCATGAGCAAGGAATTCGGTGCAAGGGTGAAGTGGTACTTGCAATGGCTACCAAAATATTGTAAAGTATACATGATGCGTAGAAAATTACAATGGTAGTGGATGACAACTCGGTCATTAATGAATCACGTGATATTGGGTATAGAGTTACCACGATGCGACAAAGACTTACCTTTTCGTTGAACTTGGCTTTTTTAATGTAGCTGCGTGAGGGTTTTGGAGAGTTGATCTCTCGCTTGGCTCTCATGGACGAAAGTGAACCTCTGCGGATTTTCTAGCATTAAGCTTTTGAAATGTAAGTAATCTTCAGGGTCTCATAAAGGTTCAAAGCATTTCTAACACCATGGTCTCAGTTGCTACTAGAAATTACGCTAACTACACTTCAACAACCCCGCAAAAGGTAAGAGTGGTTCCAACCGTGACCTGGTCTAGACCTTGGATTCTTTGGTTTGTTTAAGAGTTAAAGCCTAAAATCGTCACTTGTTTTTTACAAGAGATTTCTTGTTTGCTCTTGGTTCTCTTCTTAAAACTTACGAGATCGTCAAAGTTGAAGGCATGATAGTCATGGTGGTGTGAATACCATGGTAAGCCCTGGTTTCTCCTACGAAGTATTCTCTGTCAACGACTGTCAGCGTTGGTGTAAATAATACTGTAAGCCTTCGAGTGTTCCAAGGAAAGTTATTTTGTAATGCCTGGAGTTGAGACACGTTCAACATTTTAATAAAACCATTTTCTATATTATTCTATTTACAAATTTTATATCTCTGTCCTTGTCGATACCATTACTATTTGTCTCCTGATTATTTACTATGAATATGTTTGGTTTGGGTAAACCATAGATCACAATTTCAGTCTTTTGAATATAATGATTTGGTTAGGGCTTGAAGCCTTATAATAGAAATTCATAAATGTTTGAAGAGATTTGCAGTGCGTTTTAGACTTTAGGTTATCCAAAGCATTTTCTGGGTTTTAATAATTCTTTTCTGTAAAAATCCTTTCGGCATTATCATTCAGAAAGAAAAGGTTTCAAAGGTTAAAATTATTACGAAACTGTTATGGGTTTTAAACCCTAGGTTAACGTTGTGCAGTTTATTAATGTTTTAGTTGGAAATGTAATGTGATTAATAACTTTTACTATAGGGTTTTAACCCTCAACCCTGTCAGTATTTATAAAAAGACTGGGCGAGCTCATTCTTGAGGCTTGAACCCTAGATCTTTATTAACCTATTCTTTTGATAAACTAGCAGCGTTGCGATCAAATTGATGCCAACGAGCTCATATTGTTTTAAAACTTTAAGTGTATCTTTTAAATGTTTTGGTTGTAATATATAATTTATATGGACACATAAAAATTTTCACACCTCTCGTTGTTAGGGTTATCCCTGTCGAGTTAACGATTTGTTAATCCTGAGTTATGTTGCTCCCAGTTCACAATACTTTTGGGTTGAGCCATTACGGGTCTCGAACCCTGGATAATGGTATAAACCATAATAATTCCTATGTGTTTGTTTACGTAGGGGTAGTATAGACTGATATCATAAAGTATTTTGTGTGTGTGTATATTTTCCAGACTCTGTATTAATTTGGTATTTAAACAATACTTGGCTTATGAAGATCGAAACCAATAGGATTTATCTAGAAATTTTGTAAGGAAAATGTTTAAGCCCTACACTTCTCAATTATAGAGTAGATAAGAGCTCTTTACCATATGTTAGTTTAATTTTGCAATAGTCCTGTATAGTTTGATAGGGTTTTAGAATAGTAATATAATACTTTTTTTTTTACGAATGTAACTTCTTTAAGATTTCAATGCTAAACTCTTCTTATTGTATTCCTAAAAACATAATTTTTTTATAAAGAAATACTACACTGCTATCTAAAGTGGCTGTAATATTTTTAAGCTATGGCTCTAAGTTTATTCCTGTACAATTCAATGATAATAAAATGCTTCTGTTTACAAGATTTAAACTTCTATATGAACTTGATTTTGTAACTTCTTCTATTTTATGTGTATTAGATCCTGTCTATAAATATTATCTTAGATAGCAATATTATTTAAGTTTGATAAGTATGGTTACGGTGTACAACCTATAATAAAATAGTGTGGATTTTACAGCTAGCTTCCTGACATTACTGTTTGAAAAAAAAAGTATTTACAGTATGAAATTTCCTATTTTAAAAGAGTAGCAATATGCGTATAAAATTTTATCTTATTTTGTAAAAAAGAACACTACTATTTACAGATCATTTCATTCATGTGATTTAAACCCTTCTTGTACTAGTGTACATCATCTTTATACGGTGAAAGGAAAAATATAGGAAGAATTTATTCATCATTCCATATCAATCTATTCATCGATCAATTACACGGACATAGTTTGTCAACTTAGAAACCTACCATCTTTAACAACTATCTAACATCTAAGATGTATCTGAAACTATGATAACATATACATACAGTTTTGCAGAAATAGATCAACATTTTTAAAAGTAAATAAATTAAACAAAGTAGAACCTCATAACTTCATAGGATGGACAAACACCCAAAGAGGACCATTGCTCCCAACCTTCTCCAAAAAGAAGCCAATATCACTTGCTTCTTGGACCCTCGATCCTGTTCATTGAATCAGTAGAACGAAGTTACTGTGTAGAAGAAAGGAACTCTGGTTGTGTTTGTGCCAGAAATTGTTACTAAGGCTAGGGTAACAAGCCAACACAATCTCAAGAGTAAAACTCAAATCAAACTAGGGTTTAGGGTTTTGTTTTATGTGTTTTTGGTCATAAACTTCAAGAACATGCAGGGAATACATTCAGCAGATAAGCAACAACTAAATCATACACATATACCGATAAAGATGCATATATATCACAAAAATCCAACAAAAGACTGTACTGAAGTTCACACATAAAGGACAAGCACTACTAGAAAATACACATTAACCAGCAATGAATTTGTCATTCATGAAACTAAACAAGTTCAGACATGAAGCCAACACAGACCAGATGAAGGGGAAAGAGTCATATATTCATAATTTCATCAGTAAATGCATATAAGAGTTACAGTACCTATCTCTGAATAAGTCTGAAAGTACAAACAGCTAGTAGACCTCCTAATGCTCCCAAAAATCAGAACCTTTCTTCAGTCCCTTTGTCCCTTTTTTATAATTACAAAGAAGTAGTTCCATCTCCCCTTCATTAGGTCGAAATTGAAACTACCCAGCAGTTACATTAACTAACTAACTCAACTAATTGACTAAAAATAGCAAATCGGATTCCTCGCAAATATGGCGAATTTCTAGAAAATAGGTGTCAAAGAAGTTTCCATATCTCTCAATTGGTAACACCTGTGTAAAAACTGAGAGAGGTGTTTGTTAATGGGTCCGTGATGGACAAAAACCTCTCTTGGTTTCTAAAAATTCATCTCCAATCAATTAGAATCTGCCCCGCAAATTGAACACTAAAACAGGAAAATATTAAATTTTTAAAATCCCTGAAAAATAGGCCGCAAAGATTAAACTGAATCTTTCAAACCTTGACAGCTGTTGCAAAAATGAGAGAGGTTTTTGTAGATGTGTATCTTATGAAAAAAAACCTCTTTTTGTTTTCAAAATTTCCTTTCCATCAGCTCGTGGTCTGCATTTGACTTCAGTAACCCAAAACAGGAAAAACAAAGCAGAATTCTCAATAATCTTTGCATTTCACTGTCAACTGGATGCTGCTATAAATTACTGCTAGAAGATCTAGAGTTGAAACTTGAGGCATTCCTGAAGCACCATATTTTCACCTAAAATTGGTGATTGTGATTATGTAGCTGTAATTCCACCACAAGCAACATCATAGCTGACACTCCCTGTGCCAAAAGTCTCCAAATATTTCTGGTCAAGTTTACTGTAAGAAAGCAAGAGTTTTCTAGCTGCTTCCTGACAAGGTTGTACTACAACCATGCTCGCAAAGCCCAAAACTCCACATGCAATGCAGGCCAATGAACTTGAATCTCGGTCCATGTTGGTGGAAGATTTTCCCTTCTTAAATGCTTGCCTCTGTATATGAATATTGTCAGTACATGATGATGGAAACTGGGCATTGTTATAAAATAACAGATTTTCATTCTTATAATTGTTGGACAAGGAAACACCAATTCCTGCTATGCTTGAAGCCTCTTCTGCAATTTTTTAAGGAGCTTTCTATAAACATGTCTTCATTCGTACCTGTTATTTAGTGCTGTAGTCTCCACAGCCAATGGCATTAAACTATGGCAAACCTTTTAATATATAGTTGTTCTTCTCAATTGAAATCCCGTTCTTTGAATCCTGAAATAGAATTAGGCCTGTCCCTCCTTACTAGTGTTGGTCTTTAACAAGGTTTCTTTGTAAGAAATCACCATATAAGCTGTTAAATAGCCTCGACACCGGCATAAATGGGGGAAAACAGATCTAAGAATATGCCTGTTTAAAATTGAAATAGTAAATTCCTTCATGAGATTTGAGACTAACAATGGCTTGCTTTGCCGAGCACAGATCATTCCAAAGACTTTGTACATAAATAATTCCCTTGAATTTATCACTCATGGCATCTTCATTCAAGGCTATTAATAAGATGGGATGATACTGCAACCTTAAAACATTATCATCTCAAAAACAACATTGCTACTGCTAGACAAAACTGAACTCGTTCAATATCAATAATGTCCAAGAACACAAAGCACTGCCAGTCATTCCTCAGAACTGGATATGTCATCCTCCGTGCTATGGCATGCTATTACAATCACCTGTTAGACCATTGAAATTCTGTTTCAAATGTTCGAGAAGTACCATCTCGGTTAGCATCAGGAACAAGAGTATACTGGCCACTAATTATTCCAAGCATTACCACTTTGTCAATCTGAATGGTAACTTTCCCCAAAGAACCCTTTCCAAAGGTGTTCTTGCTCTTGCAAGAAATGTGCAGTTTCTGACCCTTAGGAGGCATGTCAAAGGCCCATGCAAAACCCTGTTTCCATTCTGGAGATGTGCTGCGACTTACTACTTTTGTTAGCCTTGGAGGACCATTACCAAATGTCAATTTACAGAATGCATTGGTGCTTCCCATAGACTGCTTCAAGTTATTGCCACATTTTATTGTTACTGTCAAGCTTCTAGGTAAACATTTTAACAAACTGTCAGCATTTTCCTGGAAATGAGGTGGACCCGTACATATTAATAGCTGTAATACAGGAATAGCTTCCGCTGAAACCATGGCTTGTTCTTTGCCGGATTCAGCAGGAATAGATGGCCACGAATTCTTTAACAAGCATAATGCATCAAGAGCTGCCTCCTGCGCTGGTTCTGTTCCAGCCTTTAGTGCACCAACTACTTATGTAATGGCAATCTCTGGATTTTTGGCAGATGTGTCCACCTCAGTGTTCACCAACTTCATAACCTTCAGATTTAGAATCTCCTGCCGGAAATCAGGCCCCATTGCACGGTCTATCATGATTTTTCCATAAATCGGCATACAGTTGCCAGACAGTTGCCGGAATCTCCCTCTCATGAGAATGACGCCTGTTTACATAAAAAAAATCTTGGCAAAGCACATATCAAACATGACCAATGATTTATTTAACACTTCCCCAGCGAAATCCCCAAAAAATCGGACTGAAAAATGACCATTCTGGCAGAAAAACGATTTTCTTGTAGCGCACCTTTGTTAATTTTTGGCTCCAGCGCTACAAGAATAATTTTAATGCTGTTTTGGCCCTGTTTTACAACTTTTTTCCATTTTGCATGAAGTTTATGTGATGTTTGAATGATGGGTCTGCTTTTAATATGATTTGTGAGTCCATTATTGAGTAATATGACCTTTAACACCCTTCAAGAGCTAATGAAAACAAACTTAATAAAACAAATCTAATCAAAAAATCCAAATTTCAATTAAAACCAAAAATTCTTAAAGTGAGCAAATGAGAAAATTTAAGCATATGAGCAAACTAAAGATAAAATCACAATCAAAATATAAAATTAAAGGAAACAAATTCATGACTTAACAGGTTGTACTTCAACAATCAAGAAGACTTGCAGACAAACCACTCATATGTACTTTAGTAATCATGTAGACTTGCATACATAACACTACCTCTGCCTCAGCGGGAATACCTCTTCACTCAACAGGAATAAGACAGTTTTACTCTGTAGCTAGATACATATCGTCCCCTCATCGAATGTCTTGTGGTCTTAGTTCTAACACCATAAGGAATGAATTTCATCTCCTTTGAGAATGTGTGAGACTCTGCTCAAATTCGATGGCTTTAAAAGACTTCCTAGGTATTTAGTGGTCAGTTTGCATTCATTGAGCCATCAACTCAGTTCCACCTTCCTTGGCCAACATGACCACATTTTTAAGAAGGTTCTCCCATAAAAGTAGCTAGTAATGAGTTCAAATGCTTCCACTTGTCCATTTCCTTCTACCCCAAATTCCATTCCTCCTGGTGGGTCAGTGAACACTCTTTCAACGTATTTCTTTGGGTGAGTGTCTCCTATTTTAATTTATTAAATAATAACATTATTCATTTACAGTCATCCTTGACCATTCTTGGTCATTAATACAAAACTTTACAATAAAATTTAAATTAATTTTTTCCACAAGCATAAAATGTTTCAAGCACTAGGTAGGTTACAGGTGTCCACAAGAGAGTCTTTATCCTCTCTTGATTCTTCTCGAGGTCCAACTATTGTGTTGAGTGATGACTTTGAAACGACTTGCAAAGGTTAAGGCAGTATTGATCTTGAGTATGGTTCTTTCACTAATGTGTTGTAAGTCCGAGTTCTTGTTGCAAACCTTTTGTCAGTCTATCATATGAATCACATTGGGTGTCCCGAGAAGGTTTTATTCACACCTAATGATGTTGAAATTTCATAAATTTCTACAGGAAGAATTTTTTCCTTAGGTACTGTTGATCATAGCTCAAAAGTATATAGGTTTTTACACTTTGTAGCTTTCTCTTCACCTTCTTCCCTCCTCACTCATGCCAATGAGTCAAGCAAATTATGGAATGAGAGATTTGGTCACCTTAATTACAAATACCTTTCTCAACTTCATGAGAACAATATGTTCATAGGGCTTCCCAACATCAAGTTTTCTAAATGAGTCTGCCAAAGTTGTATCCTTGGAAAACACCCTGAGCATAAGTTTGAGAGATCCAAGTTTAAGCGAACTTCTGCATCCCTTGACCTCATTCACAGTGATATTGTTAAGTCCATTTCCCCATGTTTTGTTGAAAAATGAAAATTACATCCTAACCTTCATAGACGACTTTTCTAGATATTGTTGGATCTTTTTCCTCAAATTAAAGTCTGAAGTTTTCAATTGTTTCAAGTTTTTCAAATCCTCAGCTGAGAACCAGTTTGGAAGATATATCAAGGTCCTAATATCTAATAATGGTGGTAAGTACATCAAATCTTATTTTCAGCAATTTTTTGCTTCTACTGGTATTCAGATGCAACACACTGTTGTTCCCTACACACTTCAATAGAATGGTGTTGTTGAGAGGAAGAATAGATCTCTCAAAGAGATGTCTACATGCATGCTTGAGTCTAAGTCTTTGTCTCCAAGAATTTGGGCTGAAGCTATCAGTTGTGCAGCCTACATATCGAACATAGTGCCTCATAAATCATTGAAAGGAATCACTCCTTTTGAAGCTTGGAATTGGCACAAACCTGATGTCTCTCATTTAAGGATTTTTGGCTACAAGGGTTGGGCTAGAATTACAACTAAGAAGAGGAGGATCTTGCAGCCCTATATCAAACCATGTCCCTTTGTTGGCTATTTATAAGAGTCCAAGGGTTATAAGTTGTTAACATGAACACTCAAAAACCATTTATTGAGAGGAGTGTTCAATTCGAAGAAGAACCCTTGCAAGTAATCGAAATTGGAGAATCTTCTACACCACCATCTGTGAGAGTAAGTGAACTTTCTCATGATAGTTGCGATTCTGATATATATGATGATGAATACCATATTATTGTAGATCCAATTTCACCTACAAGTACTAAGTGGGCTTCTAATACTCTTGAAGCAGTTGTTGAACTTGTGGGGAATCCTCAGGATCCTAGGAGGACTAGATCACAATTTGAGAATGCTCTTCCAATGAATGATCCTTACCTGCCTAAGAAGTTTTTTTTTATGGTTGATTCAAAACCGCGGTCATATGAAGAATCCTCACATGAACCAACATGGAAAGAAGCCATGGATGAGTATTTTCATTCACTGCAAAAGAAAGAAACTCGAGATCTAGTCAAGCTTCCACCAGGCGGAAAATTGGTAAGGTGTAAGTGGATTTTCAAGACAAAATTTGTTGCTGATGGTATATCAGTGGACTATACGGAAGGTATTATGGAAAACGGCTTGTCCCAATTTCATGTCCTTGACTAAAATGAGACCTTTGCACCAGTTGCAAAGATGGATTTGATAAGACCAGTCCTGGAAATTTCTGCATCCAAGCACTGGGAAGTTCATAACAAAGATTCCAACAGTGCTTTACTACATGGATATCTTGAGAAGGAGATCTATATTCAACATCAAGAGGGCTATATTTCTGATCCTAACCTTGTGTTCAATTTGAGTAAGTCCATGTATGGGCTTAAGCAAGTTCCTAGAGGTTGGTATGCCAAGATGGACAACTTTCTCTTGTCACAATCTTTTAGTAGATGCAAGTATGATACGAATGTGTACATGAAGCTAATTGATGATTCCATTTTGAATATTGTGTTATATGTTGATGAACTAATAATCACAAGTATCTCCATTGATCAAATAGCTTCATTGAAGACCTCCTTGCATCAATCTTTTTCCCTTACTGACTTGGGAATACTTAAACAATTTTTGGGGCTTGATATGTCCCAATCCAAGTATGGAATTAAAGTATCTCAGTCAAAGTATGATTCAAACCTGATAAATAAGTTCAATATGGAAGAATGAAAGTCTACAAGGACTCCCTTTCTTTTAGGAGTGAGACTTGAAGAAGCAGATTCTACACCTTTGGTGAACAACACCTTGTATAGGAAGCTAGTTGGAATCTTGTTGTACATGACTCATACTCAAACTCATATTTCTTATGCTATGAGTGTGGATTCAAGATACATGGAGAAGCCATATGAGCTTTATTAGAGGGATGCAAAAATAATCTTTCCTTGTGTGTAAGGAAACAAGTCTGATGGGATTAAATATGTTGTAGATTCTAGGCTAGATCTTCTTGGCTTTACTGATTCAAATTGGGCTAGTGATAGCCTAGATTGGAAGTCCACTTCCAGATTTGATTTCATGCTTGGAGGAGGACCTATTTGTTGTTCAAGTAAGAAACAAAGTGCAAGTGCACTCTCTTCAGCAGAGGACAAGTGCAACACAATGTGTGTGGTTGGAGGGTATACTTTCTAATTTTGGGATTTCCTTTACCACTCCCAGAGTCATCTTTTGTGACAATCAAAGTTCTATAAGGATCTCAACCGATCCAGTAAAGAGGAAAAGGACCAAGTATGTTGAGATTCATATGCATTACATAAGGAATCTAGTGCATGATCACATCATTGATCTACAGTTTTTCACATCATCTAAGCATATTGTAGACATCTTCACCAAAGCTTTTTTCAGAGAATAATTTCAGCCATATTATATCACTGCTTGGGATGGTGAACATGTGGTGGACTGAAGGATTGATCAACAATTATTCAATTTTGTTCATGTCCATGTTTGAGGAGAGGTTTTTCACATGAGTTTTTCCTTCTTTCCTTGTTATGTGGACAAGGTAGTATGCTAAAATGGTGACCCATTTACACTCATTCCATACTTAGAAGATTGACTATTAGACATTTTTTATTAATTCCTAGGTGTTGACTAGGTAGGTGGCCATTATTTTTTCTTTGTGTGGACCACAAGACATCCTAAGTCACTAGAGCGCACTGCTATAGATTTTGGAGAAGATTTCTTGATATTCTGTGAGATTGCATTCCATTCCTAGATTAGAAGGACGCCATCCTTATTTTTACTACTTTTTACTGTTTTTGGTGAAAAGGTAAAAGTTAGTTGACTGCACGTTGACTTGGCTTTAGTAGTTTTCGGCCAACTCTCCCTCCATGATGTTTCCTCTTTCTAAAATCTGTACTTAGGATTCTTTTCCATACTACATCACCATCATACTCATCATTTACCAATTCATGATCCCTAGAGGTGATTTGGAAAGCACTTTTTGAACCTAGGGGGGTTTTTCATCTTTTTAGAAAGCTTGATTTTGCGAGGATTTCGAATTCCTTCTTTGGATTTAGAATATCTAATGTAACTATATATTTGAACAGCCATTACATTGCCTAAGTTTTGATGATGTAGACTTATTCAATAGAGTTATACCGTTTTCATCATATTCATGATTGTTTTATGTGTTCTATGACTAGTTTTTGCAAAGCAATTTGTGAGATTGTGTAATTGTTTGAGTAGATATTGGTGTGAACGATATTTTAACAAATATTTTAAAGAAGGTAAAAATTGTTGACAACTTCTCTAATACTGATTCACCCCCTCATCTCAATATTAAATTGATTCCAACACTTAGTTTACGAATTGTTATTAAAGCTAAGGTTGTGGCTAGACTAGTTGTCACCAAATAACATAAAACAAAATGAAATTTTTTTATCATTTCAACAACTTAAACTTGCCAATATTTAAAATCCTTTAGTGATAGGGTTTCAATCTTTTTGTGCATCAATCAATAAATTATATTGGCTCATTGTTTACAGTGATTTGTTTGTTTCAACATAATATTAGGTCTCATGATAGCAAAACCCCAAGCACAACTACCACCGTCTATATTTAGACATCATCCATTCATTATCGCTAATTAATCACCTTCAATTTTCCCATTCTTGAGCTAAGAATCAATGAGATCATATACAAGTTTTATAATGTTTTTAGGGTATGGATATGATTAAACCCTCTTAGTTCAATTACCTTAGGACAATATGATAGGAATAGATATACCGACTAGATTTAATTCATTGGGATATTCAAAATTAGCAATAGCTTCAATACAATAAAAAAAACAGTAGTTCAATTTATCATTCCTAGAAGTAAAATAAAATATTTCAAATCTTTAAGGTAGTTGCAAACTCTTAAGGTAATCTTAGGCTTAAAAATGGATCCACGATAATCTCAATGAAATTAACCTCATTTTTTAACATTTAAACAAAATAGAGTCTCAAAAGATCACTATTACTCAGTTCTTGATAATGAAATTGCAATAATTAGTCAACAATACTTATCTGTTCATCTCTCATGCAGAATTATAAAGAATCGCAATAATAAAATATGCAGCAGACATCTCCATCCATAGAATGCAGAAAGCTATTCCTCTGGTTTATGCAAATTCACCCCTGAGCCAAGACGAGATTCCGGTAGGAGAGAAAAATCCCGTTTCAAATCTTTAACTCTATTTTATTGAGTTTCATCTTTATTCAAAATTAAATGAGTCAATCTTTGGTCCAGTTCTAGGAAGATAATCTAGTTGCACACTTGCTACAAATTAGTTGGTACTTCAAGTACATGTTAGTACACACGACACTCAAAAAAGTTATGGTATTGCGGATAACCTCTTAGTACCAAGTATTAGACCTACAACAACCCTTTGTTGAAACATTCACACCGAGTGAATAAAAATAAAAAATATTTATCTTTATCTTCCCCTTATCTAGACCGTACTGTATTTCCTCTTCTTTTTCCTCTTTTATCACTTACTTTCTTGTATAATTTTAGTTACAATTAGTTAAGGTTTAGGTTTAATTAATTTATTACTTTAATTTAATAATTATTTTCACTAATTTCTTTTTTTAAGTTATCTTTTAATTTTTCTTCCCTTCCCCTAGTGCAATCTCATTTTGTATCTTTTTCCGATGTTGATTTATTATTATAAAGTAATCATAACTTTTGCATACTAATATAAAGCATAAATAAATCAACTACTATTTTTTTCAATTTCCTAATCTTATTTGGATATTATTTATCCTTATTGCATCAAAGTAATGGAAAATTGGGATATTACAAGCACTAACATACAATCCGTAAAGTCTTTTTCCCAATACAATATTTCCATAGGATGGGCTCAATTATGGATCCCATTGGTGTATGCTTAGAAGCATCCCAACAACTTGAACAAATATGGTGTTTTGAAATCAATGAGTTGGCTTCCGTTAATCGGAAAGACAAGAAGCCGTCATGAATAGACCTGACTAGCCAGTGTTAATATTTCTTTCTTTTATTTTTTCTTCTCTATTTTTGTTAGCTACCCGTAGTTTATTTCCCTTGCTTTTATTTATTTTTATTTTTGTTTGCTCTTTTAAGTTTTTAATTTTTTACCTTTTTTTTCTTAAATGTTTTTGGCTTTACTTCTAATTATGAAGGACTATGAGAATTGAATCCTCGACATCGTCTTTGTGTCTTTTTAGTCTCAAAATATCCAACCAACCTAACTACTCCTCGTGGTTTTTTGTTTTTATTTATTATTCTTAAATATTTTACTTTATTATTTTTTTCTTTTATTTTTATTATTTATATCCCTTCCCCTCTTCCCTTTGTTACTTTCTCTTATTTTGGTTTTGTTTGTGTTGTTATTTGGTTTGTTTTTTGCTTTAATCCTTTCTTTTTTATTTTTATATTGTTTAGTTGATATACGCTGTTCATTTTTTTAATTGTTTATGAGTTGTTTTGCTATTTTTATTGTTTTAATTTTAATTTTATTGTTTTTGTTTGTATTAATTCTTTGTATTTATTTGTTTATTTGTTTTATTAATTTAATTATTGTTTTCATTTTTTTTTTATTAATTTAATTATTATTTTCATTTTTTTCATAATATTTTTTCTCCTCGAAAAAGTACATTTAATATTTTAAAATGTTTAAATTGATAACTAAAATATATTTTTATTAATTTAAATTTCTAGATGATTTTGTTTTCAAATGTGATTAGTTCCACACCATTCAAATGAAGATTAAATAATTTGAAAAAATAATAAAATATAAATTTCTACATCCATGCATGAAAACTTTTTGTTTCTTTGCTCATTTCCTTTTTTTTGTTGATTCACTTCCAATCATAGTTCCCATCTTTTTGTGTGCTTTTGCATGTGACTTAGCAAAAAACTTACACCCATGCAAGGGCATCTTGGTTTGTAATATTAAAAAAAATATTATATTTAGACATACATTCTAGATGTTTCATATTATATTATGGTTTATATCCATTTCAATTTTCTTTCAAATTTTCATTCATGCAAGTGAGTTGACTTGGCTTTAACATTTTTTTGGCCAACTCGCCCTCCATGATTTTTCCTTATATAAAAGTTGTAATTAGGATGATTTTCCATCCTACATCACCATCATACTCATAATTTACCAATTCATGAGCCTTAGAGGTGATTTGAAAAGCGCTTTTTTCACCTAGGGGTGTTTTTCATCTATTTAATAAGCCTGCTTTGTGAGGATTTCAAATGCCTTATTTGGATTGCAAATATCTGATGTAATTATATATTTGGAAATCCATTACATTTCCTAAGTTTGGATGATGTATAATTATTCGATAGAGTTATACTGTTTACATCATATTCATGATTCTTTTATGTTTTCTATGACTAGCTTTTGCAAGGCAATTTGTGAAATTTTGTAATTGCTTGAGTGGATCTTGGTGTCAACAATATTTTCACATGGAATCAGAGCTATCAAGTTGTTATATTCTGATTATTTTTCCATGTAGGATCGAACCAATCAGATAGAGGGAAAATTTTAGTCTCCTAGAGAGCGCAATTCAGCATCTTAGGGGCACAACCAAACATCTCAGAGGCACATTTCAGAGCTTCCATGGATCAGTCACAAAAAATCATGCTCACTTCATTCAATTTTTTGACTCGAAGGCATGGATGGAGATCTTGTTGAGGAGTAAATGCCTCTACAAGGTGAATATGGCTACTAAAACCGAACCTGTTGCTCTCATTGAGAAGGAAAAATGGCATAACAGAAGAGATGAGGCTTATGGTATCTTCTATCTTAGCACATCCAAGGATATTGTTTTTCATCTAGATGTTATTGCCACTTCTAATGAGGTTTGGGTCAAGATCCAAAATTTGTTTGGAAAGATTGATGAATTGAGGGGCCATCAATTGGAAAATGAACTAGTTTCACTAAGCCCAAGCAATTTTGAGACCTTACAAGACTTTTTCTTAAAGTTTAAAGCTCTTCTTCTTGAATTGAAGTAGTGTGGAATTGACAAGAAAGATGATCAATTGATATTATCCATCCTCTAAAATATTGACCCTAATTACTCATTCTTTGTTTCAACCTTCCATGGTACAAAAAACACAGTTCGAAATTGGAAGATGCCTTCAATGGAAGAATTTATATAATCACTCACTCAGGAGTAAGACAAGTTGGTCTTGATGGGAACAATCAGGAATCCATCGAAGGAACATGATTTGGATGTTGTAGATTCAAAGAATTCAAAAAGTAAGAAGAAGGCCAATTCCAAGAAACCACTAGATCAAAAGAAAGACAAGTAAAAAGCTCAAGAAGACTTCCCCTATTCCAAAAAGAATTCTCAAAAAAAGATAGAGAAGTCTAAGTGCGAATAATGCAATAGGGGATTTCATCCCGGGAGCTCATGCATGAAGAATTCCATTGACCAAGTGTCTCAACTCCTTGAGAAATCCAACATTCCTCTTTTAGAGAGTGCAAGAAAGAAGGAAGGAGAATCCAATTCTGAAGACAAGGAGAGAGTACATGATTTGATGGAAGGAACATCCAAGTCTACCTCTTTCATCATTGATTCTAGAGATTCAATGCATATGGTGTCCACAAGAGAGTCTTTCTCCTCTCTTGATTCTTCTGGTGGTCCAACTATTGTGTTGGGTGATGAATCTAAAACTACTTGCAAAGGTTAATTCAATATTGATCTTGAGTATGGTTCTTTGACTAATGTGTTTTATGTCACAGGTGTTGTTGCAAACCTCTTGGCAGTCTAGCAGATGACTCACACTGGGTCTCCCAATAAGGTTTTATTCACACCTAATAATGTGGAAATTTCATAAATTTCTACAGGATGAATTATTTCCTTAGGTACTTCTGATCATAGCTCAAAAGTCTATAGGTTTTTACACTTTCTACCTTTCTCTTCACCTTCTTCTCTCCTCACTCATGCCTATGAGTCAATAAAATTATGGAATGAGAGATTTGGTCACCCTAATTACAAATACCTTTCTCAGCTTCATGAGAAGAATATGGTCATAGGGCTTCCCAACATAAGGTTTTCTAAAGGAGTCTCTCAAAGTTGTATCCTAGGGAAACACCCTGAGCATAAGTTTGAGAGAGCCAAGTATGAGCGGCCCTCTACACCCCTTGAGATCATTCACAGTGATATATGAATTCCATTTCTGCGTGTTTCTTTGAAAAATGAAAAATACATCCTAACCTTCATATATGACTTTTCTAGATACTCTTGGGTTTTTTTCCTCAAATTAAAGTCTGAAGTTTTCAATTGTTTCAAGCTTTTCAAAGCCTCAGTTAAGAACTAGTCCAGAAGATATATCAAGGTCCTCAAATCTAATAATGGTGGTAAGTACATAAAATCTTATTTTCAACAATTTTTTGGTTCTACTGGTATTCGGATGCAACACATTGTTACCTACAAACCTCAACAGAGTGGTGTTGTTGAGAGGAAGAATAGGTCTTTCAAAGAGATGGCTACATGCATGCTTGAGTCTAAGTCTTTGTCTCCAAGAATTTGGGTTGAAGCTATCAACTGTGAAGCCTACATATATAACATAGTGCCTCATAAAGAATTGAAAGGAATCACTCCTTTTGAAGCTTGGACTTGGCACAAACCTCATGTCTCTCATCTTAGGATTTTTGGATCCAAGGGTTGGGCTAGAATTACAGCTTAGAAGAGGAGGGTCTTGCATACTCAAAGTGAACCATGTTTATATGTTGGATATTTATAAGCATCCAAGGGTTATAATTTGTTGAACATGAACACTCGAAAACCATTTATTGAGAGGATTGTTCAATTTGAGGAAGAACCCTTGCAAGCAATCAAAATTGGAAAATCTTCTGCACCAGCACCTGTGAGAGTAAGTGAACTCTATCATGATAGTTGTGATTCTGATATATATGATGATGAATACCATCTTATTGTAGATCCAATTTCACCTACAAGTACTAAGTGGGATGCTAATACTCTTGAAGCAATTGGTGAACTTGTGGGGAATCCTCAGGATCATAGGAGGACTAGATCACAATTTGAGAATGCTCTTTTAGTGAATGCTCCTTACCTACCTAAGAATTGTTTTTTGATGGTTGATTCAAACCCTCGGTCATATGAAGAATCCTCACATGACCCAATATGGAAGGAATCCATGGATGAGGATTTTCATTCACTGCAAAAGAATGAAACTTGGGAGCTATTCAAGCTTCCACCAGGCGAACAATTGGTAAGTTGTAAGTAGATTTTCAAGACAAAATTTGTTGTTGATGGTATAGTAGTGAATTATAAGGAAATTATTGTGGAAAATGTCTTGTCCCAAGTTCGTGGCCTTGACTACAATGAGACATTTTCACCAGTTGCAAAGATGGATTCAATAAGACTACTCTTGGGAATTTTTGCATCCAAGCGTTAGGAAGTGCATAACAAGGATTGCAAGAGTGCTTTACTACAGGCATATCTTGAGAATGAGATCTATATACAATATCGATTGGGATATATTTATGATCATAACCTTGTGTTCAAGTTGAATAAGTCCTTCTATGGTCTTAAGCAAGTTCCTAGAGCTTGGTATGCCAAGATGGACAACTTTCTCTTGTCACAATATTTTAGTAGATGCAAGTCTCACACGAATGTGTACATGAAGCTGATTGGTGATTCAATTTTGAATATTTTGTTATATGTTGATGACGTAATAATAAAAAGTGTCTCCATTGATAAAATACCTTCATTGAAGACCTCCTTGAATCAATATTTTTCCATGACTGACTTGAGAATAGTTAAACAATTTTTGGGGCTTGAGATCTCCCAATCCAAGTATGGAATTAAAGTATCTTAGTCAAAGTATGCTTCAAACCTGCTAAATAAATTCAATATGGAAGAATGCAAGACTACAAGGACTCCCTTTCTTTTAGGAGTGAGACTTGAAGAAGGAGATTGTACACCTTTGGTGAACAACACCTTGTATAGGAATATAGTTGGCATATTGTTGTACCTGACTCATACTCGACCTGATATTGCTTATGCTATGAGTGTGGATTCAAGATACATGGAGAAGCCACATGAGCTTCATTATAGGGATGAAAAAATAATCTTGCCTTATGTGCAAGGAACCAAGTTTGATGTGATTCAGTATGTTGTAGATTCTATGCTGGATCTTCTTGGCTTTACTGATTTAGGTTGGGCTAGTGATAGCCTAGATCGAAAGTCCAGTTCTAGATTTGATTTCATGCTTGGATGAGGACCTATTTGCTAGTCAAGTAAGAAACAAAGTGTAATTGCACTCTCTTCAGCAGAGGATGAGTACAAAGAAGCAATGAATGATGCAACATAGTGTGTGTGGTTGGAGGGTATATTTTCTAAGTTTGGGATTTCCTTTACGACTCCCACAGTCATCTTTTGTGGCAATCAAATTTTTATAAGGATTTCAGCTGATCCACTAAAGAGGAAAAGAACCAAGTATATTGAGATTCATATGTATTACATCAAGAATCTAGTGCATGATCACATCATTGATCTGCAAATTTTCCCATCATCTAAGCAGATTGCAGACATCTTCACCAATGCTTTTTTAGAGAATAATTTCAACCATATTAGATCACTGCTTGGGATGGATGAACATGTGGTGGAATGAAGGATTGAAAAACAATTCTTCAGTTTTGTTCATGTCCATGTTTGAGAAGAGGTTTTTCCCATGAGGTTTTCATTGTTTCCCTGTTCTGTGGAAAAGGCAATAGGTTAAAAGGGTGAACCATTTATACTTGTTCCATACTTGGGAGATCGATTATTAGTCATTTTTTATTAATTCATAGGTGTTGACTAGGTAGTTGGCCATTATTTTGTCTTTGTGTGGACCACAAGCCATCCTAAGTCACTAGAGCGTACTTCTATAGATTCTGGATAATATTTTTTTATATTCTGTGAGATTTTATTCCATTCCTAGATTAGAAGGGTGCTATCCTTGTTCTTATAATTGCTTTTTATTGTTTTTGGTGAAAAGGTAAAAGTTAGTTGACTTGGCTTTAGCAGTTTTTTGGGCAACTCACCCTCCATGATGTTTCCTCTTTCTAAAATTTGTAGTTAGGATGATTTTCCATCATACATCACCATCATACTCATCATTTACCAATTCATTATCCTTAGAGGTGATTTCGAAAGCACTTTTTGCACCTAGGGGGGTTTCTCATCTTTTTAGTAAGCCTGCTTTTGTGAGGATTTCGAATTCCTTCTTTGGATTTAAAATATCAAATGTAATTATATATGTGGGCAGCCATTACATTTCCTAAGTTTCGTTTATCTATACTTACTCAATAGAGCTATACTGTTTGCATCATATTCATGACGGTTTTATGTGTTCTATGACTAGTTTCTGCAAGGCAATTTGTGAGATTGTGTAATTTCTTGAGTAGATATTGGTGTGCACAATATTTTAAAGAAGGTGAAAAATGTTGATAACTACTCTAATATGGATTCAACCCCTCATATAAATATTAAATCACTTCCAACACTTAGTTTACTAATTGTTATTAAAGCTAAGGTTGTGGCTAGACTAGTCATCATGAGATAGCATAAGTGAAAATGAAATTTTTTTATCATTTCACCAACTTAAATTTGACAATATTTAAAATCGTTTAGTGATAGGGTATCAATATTTTTGTGCATCAATCAATAAATTATATTGGCTCATGGTTTACATTCATTTCTTTGTTTCAACATAATATTACGTCTCATGATAGAAAAACCCCAAGCACGACTACCACCGTCTATATTTAATAACCATAGATATATATATTATCTGAACAAGATATATTAATACCTCTATGGGGATTCAATCTTTAATCAACATGGATAAGAATATAGAGCCTGACTCAATATTGTTTGTTAACAATATAATATTAAATATTGTTAACAGTATTCGTTATTCATTTTCTTGTGCGAATCGTGGGTATGTTTTTAAATATTAAAGAACTTGGCCACGTTATTTATCTATAAGAACCTTTAACAAACAATAGTATAAAATATGTAGTTATGGCCAAGCCATTCATACCGTTATATGTATAGACATCATCCATTTATTATCGTTAATTAATCACCTTCAATTTGCCCATTCTTGAGCTAAGCATCAATGAGATCATATACTAGTTTTGTTTGAGAATAATGTTTTTAGGGTATGGATATGATTAAACCCTCTTAGTTCAATTACCTTAGGACAATATGATAGGAATAGATATACCTACTAGATTTAATTCATTGGGATCTTCAAAATTAACAATAGCTTCAGTACAATTAAAAAAAACAGTAGTTGAAGTTATCATTCCTAGAAGTAAAATAAAATGTTTCAAGTCTTGAAGGTATTTGCAAGCTCTTAAGGTAATCTTAGGCTTAAAAATGGATCCACAATAATCTCAATGAAAGTAACCTCATCTTTTAACATTTAAACAAAATAGAGTCTCAAAAGATCACTATTACTCAACTCTTGATAATGAAATTGCAATAATTAGGCAACAATACTTATCTATTCATCTCTAATGTATAATTATAAAGAGTCGCAATAATCAAATATGCAGCAGACCACCCATCCATAGAACGTAGAAAGCTATTCCTCTGGTTTCTGCAAATTCACCCCTGAGCCAAGACGAGATTCCAGTAGGAGAGAAAAATCCCATTTCAAATATTTAACTCTATTTTATTGAGTTTCCTCTTGATTCAAAATTAAATGAGCCAATATTTGGTTCAGTTCTAGGAAGATAATGTAATGTCCCTAAAACTGTAAAATTTAAAAAATATTTTGTATGACTAACATCCTGAATTGGATCAAATGTTTAGTAAATTAACTTCAGCACTCGAAGATAAAATAGAAGACTTATCATTGTAATGTAGATGTACAGTTTATACTTTTGTTCACGATACTCTGCTTGGTTTGTTTGATGTGAATGGATTCATTTATTCTACGGAAGCAATGTTTTGGTGATGATTTTAATGATCCATATTGGGCTATTGGTTATAATTCTGTTTTGCTTTAAATGTATAAAGGTATGTATGCTTAGACTCAATGGTTTATTTTCAATGTGTAATGAATCTTCTTTTAAAAGTGTTCATGTAAATCTTTACAATCTTGAAGGGTTGAGGTCGGTGACTGTGGCCAGGTTGACTTAGCTATATGCTAAATTCTATCTCTACCTTTGTCTTGTAGGTGATTTTAAATAAATGTTTTTTAAGCCTAACACTTAAAGATTGCAATCATGTGAGTTTAGTTCAATAGTATTTTGGGAAAAAAAGAAGACTGAGGAGGGCGGTGTGACAGAAAACATGAAGGTTTGTAGGGAAACTAAAGTTTGGGCCTGTTACAAGTGAAGGCGACGGCCATCAAGGCCTCCCTTGAATCTGGGTTGTGAAGAAACATGAGCGAAACCACCGGAGGAGGGGCCACAACCCCCCCTTGATCATTGACAAAGGGAAAGGAGTTGAAGAGGGACCTGCATATGAACTCCTAGCTAAGATGGGAGGAGAAGGGACTAGCGGAACTGCCAAAATGGTTCAGGCAGCAAGAGAATTAAGGAGACCCGGGCAGTGTCTGTCAAAAGAAGAAAAGTCTCCCAAGCTCCAGATTAACTCTTAAAGAGTTAGGACTGATATTCAATACATGAAAGACCATGCGCTCATTTGGAAATTTGTTGGAATCTGGTTAGCTGAGAAGGCTCTTATCTGGTGGATCAACACAATGTGGAAGCCTCAAGTTCATTATGACCTATAGATTGGAGCCAAAGGGTTCTTTATGGTTATCTTCTTCAATGAGGCTGACTGCACGTGCATATTCAACAATGGGATGTATTTCTTTAATTCGGCAGAACTATACCTACAGTCCTGGAAAGAACGATTCAAACTAGATAAAGAAAATTTGATGATTGCCCCTGCCTGGTTGCTCTTGTATTCCCTTCCCACGGAATATTGGAAGGAGGAAATACTCACCGACATCACAGACATTGGAAATACGCTTGGAGTGTTTGTCAAGGTCTCTAACCAAACAAAGAAAATGAGATACACCTTGTATGCACACATTAGTTTCTACAATGATATCTCCCAAGATCTCCTGGAGGGGATAGACTTAAATTGGGAGGATGAAGATTGGTTCCAGGGAATAAACAATGAACAGATCCATTTCAAATGTCAGCAATGTCATGAACACAGACATATGTTCAAAGATTTCCTGTTATACAAATAGCCTAGAGCAAATCCAATGTGGAAGGAAAAGATCCAGATGGGTTCACTAGAGTAGTGAACAAGAAGCGACCAACAAAGAGAGGAATGGGGCTAGAGTGACTCAAGAAAGCTCAGACACAAAATAGGTATTAATTTTTGCAGACAGTAGAAAGAAAAATTGATGGGGAGGAGACACAACAGAAAGACATGGTAGATCTAATATCCAATCCATTTTTGGATGACATCACCCAGGATCCTGAGAAGGTAGCACCAGGTGAAGAATGCTTCATGCAAGAGGAAGCGAGCGAAGAGATGGAACTAGGAGATCTAGACTTGGATGGACTAGAGGCGGCATGCAAAGAAGAAGTACCAATCTCTATCCCCTCACAATAGGTTTACTTATTAGAAAAAGCTATTATAAAGACCAAGAATCCAAAATATCTTGGCATAGTCTCTGAATCCCACAAGCAAAATGACCGAAAAAAGAAGGGAAGAGGGGAAAGACGAGGGCGTCGAAGCAACATCCCAAGAATTCAAATGGTTGGGAATAAACTAGTTGATTCAGGCCAGTACCCTACGATCGATGTGGCCCTAGCATCCTCCACCCCCAAATCGTTATAAGATGCAGATTATATCCTGGAACATCAGAGGCTGCAAAATCTATCTAAAAACCCATTTTCTGAGATGGAAGATCGAAATAGAAAGGCCATCTATAGTTTTTCTCCAAGAAACTAAATGCTCTGAAGCAGAACTACAGTATGTGGGGAAGAAAATATGGAAACATTGTGGGATTATAGCAATAGACGCAACCAGAACTGCCGGGGGAATAAACATCCCCCGAAACCCCAAGCAGGTAAGTCTGACTGACTCGATGGCCTTTAAGTTCATCTTATCGGCCTCCTTTCATATACTAGAAACCGGATTCAGAGGTTTCTTGTACAATGTGTATGGACCGACTATTACTAATATGAAGAACTATTTCCTGGACTCACTGCTCCACCTTAAAAGGTTGAATGGTTCACACCCTTGGGTCATAGGGGGAGAATTTAACCTCATCAAGATCCTAGAAGAGAAGCGAGGGGGAATCCTCTGTTTGCACCCCATCAGTGAAAACTTCACGGAGGTAATAGAAGCTGTAGAACTAATTGATGTCAGAACTTCTAATAATACCTTTACTTGGAATAATAAACGAGTAGGGGACAGAAGCATAGCCTCGAGGCTCTATAGGTTCTTAGTGTCAGAATCCATTATGATGGGGGGGGAGAACTGTCGGCAGTAGTGCTCCCCTCTGCTAGCTCTGACCACTGGCCGATAAGCCTTGATTGGAAACAAATAGGGGAGAACCTCAGAATACCTTTCAGGTTTGAACAATTTTGGCTTCTCCATCCCGATTTTCCAGATCAACTTCGTTAGTGGTGGCAGAACTGCTCCCCTATAATGGGAACCCTAATGTACCAATTCCAGTAAAAGCTAAAGTACCTAAAAGGTAAAATCAAGCACTAGAATATGGAAACCTTCGGGAACATTTTCCAAGGTGAAAAATAGTTAGACCAAAAAATGTGAGAGGTGTCGAATACTGCAATATCCCAAGGCTACTCTATGGAGCTGATGGAACAAGAACAAAACCTCTTAAAGGAACTCATCCTTAAGGAACAATAGGAAGAGCTACTATGGAAACAAAGGTCTAGAAACTGCTGGCTGAAAGAAGGGAAGCATAATATGAAATTTTTCCACAAAGCTGCTATACAACATTAGCAAAGGAACAGGGTGGTTCGACTGAAGAGATTGGATGGGAGTTTTGGTGAAACGCAAGTGGAGATGGAACAGACCCTGAATGAGTTCTTTATTGATCTGCTGGAGGAACCTAATATTAATAGACGGGCCGAGAGAGAGGAATCCCTTCAACCCATTCCGAAATTGGTCACGGAGGACCACAATAAGTTGCTCATGAAACCAATAAGCATGGAGGAACTAGAGGAAGCAGTCAAGCAGATGGAAATAGACAAAGCTCCAAGTACAGATGGGTTCACCACCAATTGCTTCCACACCTGCTGGGACTGGCTGAAAGAGGAAATCCTAGAAATTGTTGAAGAATCCCGCAAGACTAGAAGTATCCTAAAATCCCTCAATGTTACTTTCCTGATGCTCATCCCAAAGGAAACGGGCACAGAAGACCCGGGCAAGTTGAGACCCATAGCCC
The DNA here is from genome assembly GCA_027924585.1 of Larix kaempferi. Taxonomy (NCBI): domain Eukaryota; kingdom Viridiplantae; phylum Streptophyta; class Pinopsida; order Pinales; family Pinaceae; genus Larix; species Larix kaempferi. The sequence continues at coordinate 4,888,320 of BSBM01000459.1, read as the reverse complement.
TGTGTAACATTATTTATAAAATCATCACAAAGGTCATAGAAAATTGGTTACGTCCTCTCATCCCTCTGCTGATCTCCCCAGAGTAAGCGGGCTTATGGAAGGGCATCAAATCCTCGATGGCATAATTCTGGTCCATGAATCCATTCACTCCTTCAAGAAGGACAAAATACCAGGTATGCTTCTCAAACTTGACTTATCCAAGGCATATGACAAGCTCAATTAGACCTTCCTTGCAGAGATGTTAAGGACTTTTGGCTTCAATGAAAATTGGATTGAGTGGGTAATGAGCCTGGTCTCCTCGACCTTCTTTTCAATCTTGGTGAATGGAACCCCTTCTCAACCCTTTTCAGCTTCATGGGGAGTCCGTCAGGGGGATCCCTTATCCCCATTTCTCTTCATCATCATAACAGAAGGGTTGGGAAGAATGCTTAAAGCATCTCAACAAAGTAATGGCATACATAGTATTAACCTCAACAATGGGTTGAACCCCCAAATCCACCAGCAATTCATTGGTGATACCATGTTGATGGGCCCTTCCTCCATTCGGGAAGGCAAAGGTATAAAGGGAATCCTGGATAACTTTCTCAGCACCACTAGTTTGGAAATCAACAAGGAAAAATCTCAGGTTTATTTTTTCAACATGCCGAGAATTACCCATAGCAACATCCTGCGTATCTTGGAATTCTCAGAAGGGAAGCTCCCGTCTAAATACTTGGGTACACCCCTGATAGATTCCACTATTCGTCAAGTCTCGTGGAATGACCTTCTAGAACAGTTAAAGAGAAAATTAGAATTATGGACTTACATAGCCCTTAATTTTCCTAGCTACCTCATTCTGGTTAAGTTGGTGCTTTAAGCTATGCCAGTTTACCTCTTCTCGGTGTTGGCCACCCCAAAAGCAGTTCTCAAGCAAATTCGCAACATTCAGCGGAACTTCCTATGGGCTGGAACCCACGAACAAAAGAAATGGGCCCTGGTAAATTGGGACACTCTGTGCACACCAAAAGTGTCGGGTGGACTTAGCTTACGTGATCTGTTTTGTGTCAACAGGGTGATGGCGGAGAACATTTGGTGGATATGGACCACATAGACAAAGGAATTGTGAGAATTATTATGGCATGGAAAATATGCATCTAACTAGCCTAAGCAAGACCTTATTGGATTTGGGGAGGACTTACCTAGTTAGCATATATGGAAAGTGACTCAAATGAACAGAGGGTTAGCTCAACGACACAGTTTTTGGGAGAGAAGGGAAGGGGCCTCTGCCTCCTTTCTTAGGAACCCATGGAAACAATATCCCAGATTGGCAGAAAGACAGGATGGGGTTAATCAAACACTAGAAACTTCAACATTGTTGAAGCGATCAGTCTTCTCGAAGAATACGAAAGATTTCCGTGGGTGGAAAAATGGAAAAATGTTTGGAAAAAGAACCTCTGGCCCAAAATCGCCACTTTTGGTTGCTTTCTCATCCATCGCCGCATCCTGACATAGGAAAACCTATGGAAAAGGGGCCTTTCAGGTCCATCCCGGTGCTGTATGTGCATACATGAATACGAGTCCATCAATCACCTGTTGGATGAATGCCCTTTGGCCTCTTCACTATGGAACAGAGGGGAAGGAAAATTTAGAAGGAAATCAAGGGTCCGAGGTCATCCTGACCTCACTCTAGCCACATGGCTATCCCAACCATTCAAGAATGAGCTCCTGAACCGTATTTGAGAATTATTTGTTGGATTCGTGGTTTGGGAGGTTTGGAAAGAAACAAATCAGCAAACTTTCGAGGGTAAGGAGTGTAGTGTTGATGAGGTCTGGTCGATGCTCGATTTACACCTAAAAGAAACATTGAAACTTAACCAGTGGCCACCCGATGCCAAGAAATCCGACCTTGCAGAAAAATTAATCTTAAATTATTGGGGTATTTTCACCTCACCTGAAAGTATTGATGGCATGCGTGATAGGAAGGTCCATCCTCAAAGCCATGATTTTTGGAAACCTCTTCCGTTTGGAACCTTCAAGCTGATCTTTGATGGTGCTACCAAAGGGAGCCCAAGTCCAGCAGGTTTTGGTGCCACAGTAAGAAATGATTCAGGGAAGGTGCTTGGTGTCCTCTAGGGAGACCTCGGAGAATCCACAAACAATTTTGCTGAATTAGAAGGTCTCATGAGTGGAATGAGATGGGAAATTTTGTAGAACTGGTTACCTCTGATAGTGGAGGGTGACTCCATGATCATGATCTCTATTGTAGGCCAAATCAAGAGAGGGTCAGTCGTTGCCAAGATTTCACAAAATTGGTGATGGGAATGTAGATTGGTTTAGCTTCACCAACTTTTGCTTACCACCCTGGCTGTCTAATTTTTGCATGTTTGACGGAAAGGTAATCGGATGGAGGATGAGATGGAGAACAAAAGAGTTAGAGCATGTGTCGCCTTCAAACCTGGCACGTTAGAGGATGCATGTGATCATGTGTTGAGAAGACAAGGCATTGAGATCGTAACCATTGATTTCAATCACCTGAACATAACCAAAAATCATAGTGGTGAGAATGCACATGGCATCGGGGATAGATGGAAAAACGTAAGTCTCAGGTCACCTCGCATTAATGATCAACCATCAAGGGCATCCACGTATCCCATCGGCATTATTCCACCAAGTGGAGAGTGGGCTGGCAGGTCAGCTGAAATCAATAACACGAGTATTCCCTCTAAAATTTCTTATTTACCAACCGGATTTGTGATACAGTGCGAGGACAGTATTAATGACTGGACTAAGATGAGAAGTCAGATCAAGTACAAAAGTGATGCTATGAATGGCCTCAGGAGGAGGGATTGTACCATTCACATATTGATTCAAGGGCTCACAACACCTCAAGCATGCAAGTTCTCGGGAGGGGATGAGACGATAATGATTCGTATTAATGGCAACCCAAGGACCTGTACAATGCAAAAATCTAAAAGCAAGCCCAGGGATTTTAAAGCCATAAAGGCAGTTCGTTGCAGGCCTACCCATAGTGATAAAATTGCTCACCTCATCAGGAGAGGTGATAAGCTTTGCATGCTTCATTTCTAGAACAGGTGGTTACATCTAGCAAGTGGCATATCCTTCTCGACGGGAAATATCTTCTTTTGTATTATGCCCCCCCCATGTGTTTAAGCAACCGCCGAGGCTCTAGGCAGAGTACCATTGAGAGAGGAAGACAAAGGGGGGAAGGAACATCCCACTAGGATGACATTCCAGAGGACGTCCATCCTTTGGAGTTTGACTGGGTGCAACAATATCTTGAGGAGACGCCTGGGACTACAAAGGTTCAAATTGCTAACATGGATATTTCTCTACAACAAGAGTTCGAGGAGAAGCAAAGGTGTCCAATTGCAGCCAACCCATTCTAGGTTGGCCGAATTCTTCTTGCCCGCGAAATTCAGGCCCGTGAACTTATTGTCAAAGAAATAAGAGGAGTCCTTGTGGAAGTGAAATCCAATCAGCAGCATGGTTTAGTAGGTATGCACTCTCTGGAGCCCTTGGTGGAGGATCTCATCATCCAAGATCTGCAGGACGTCAGGATCTGGGATCAAAAGAGTGCCAATTAATTTCATATCCTTGTCTTGCTGTTCCCAATGCCGTAATGGTTGGACTTTTTTCTCTTCGTTCTGTTCACTCTGAGGTGCATTTTTTTGTGTTTATGTATCTGTTGCGGCTTTGGGTTGATCTAGTTGTTTCTTGCAGTATGTATTTAGCTTGAACTGTTTTGGGCTTTCTTGCATTTCCCTGTGAAAGTGTTTTGATGAACTTGGTAGTTGTTTTGCCGAACTTTGGGTGCCCTGTTTTCCCAACTTGGGAAGAGCTTTAGTGAGACTTTGTGACTCATTCTGAATGTATTTATGTACCATTTTTGTATCATATTAATAGAATGTTCCGGCTCTGCTTACTTACAAAAAACAAATCTTGCAATCATGTGAAATAGTTGTTAATGAAAAGTAAACATGAATGCACTTCATAAAATGGTGATACGAATCGAACTTGGAAGGTGAGTGTAACTCTTTACTATGAAGAGTGGGTAAATTATCTTGTTGCTAGTGGAGGTTGGTGGTATTCAATGCTTTCCATCTATTTCGTGACACCCAACTGGGGTAGGGTAAACCCTAGCGATGAGTGGTCTTTGCTGCACTTCGCATTTCCTGGTTGGAGGGGAAGGAGAGCAGAGCTGTGAGGGTTCGAAGCATCACCATGAAGCCAGCATTGTCCATGAGTGTGGCTCAGGAATATGATCAAAATAAGTGATAGGAAAGGCATGGATCAAAACTAAGGTAAATTTGTTCTCCCTTACTCTTTCGATTCCAGCCATCATTTTGTTAAAGGTTCTTACTAAAAACTCCATTAGTTTGTTGACAAGGTTTTGGTTCTGGATGAGTTTGATCTCAGCATGGTAGAGTGGATGTAGCAAAGGGTTGATTAAAGTTATGATAGGCATGGGTAATCTTGGTCCATCATGGACATCTCTCCCTCATGCAAATGTTGTCTATACTAGTTGTTTTACTGAGGCATTTTGCTCACTCTATAAGAAATTTGAGGATGGTTTAACCATTTAGGGTTTTGGAACTTTAATGTAATGATCAGTTTAGTGAAATCATGGATAGAGTTGGTTGTATGGGTGACTTGGCTCTGTGAATGATTAAGCCATGTTCTCGTTTTAAACTGAATCCTGTATAGGTGTTTTTTGGAACAGGGTATGTCTGTTTGACTCCTATAACTTGACTACGGTCTCGGTGGTTGTAATTTCTATTTATGAAATAAAATGTTTTGTTTAAGAAATGGCTTATGTCTGATTCGTAGAGATTTTTTACAAATGTTCTCAAGATTCTATGGATTGCGTTGATACTATGTAAATTTTAGTATTTAGGACTAGAATGTTTACATGTTTCTGGCCTTCGATTTAGTGATGATGCTTTGAATTCTATACTAGTAAATGAATGGAAAAACCATGTAGTTGTCGGGTAGTGTTTGAATTTAGTTTATGCATCTCAATTTCAGTAAATACGTTTTTATTCTTTAGAGAAACTCTGTTTGGTTTGGCAAGCCCTAGGGTTTAGTAAATGATTTGGGGAAAAGTCTGTGCTAACTTCTTGGTTTTTGAAGAGGGTCATAACGTCATGAATTCTAAGCGTGAAGCTCGTATCTAGAGTTTAATTATAATATAGGTGTTTTAGTTTGAGGGAAATACTCCTGAATATTTTAACTTGTGTGTTTTAATCTCGAAGAAGACATCTTTGTAGATGAATTATAGAGATGGTTTAAAAGAATGAGGTTGATTAATATTTATGGGAAAATCCTGAACTTGTTTCTCATTACATTGTTTATTTGGCTATGCTGTTTAGAGGACTCAAGCCTTAGTCCCAAATTTTTTTATGTAGTAAATTAATGTCTAAAGCATGCCCTAAATGTATGAGTCTGTGGTTTCGATTTAAGAGAAAATCTATGGTTGTTACTTTTAGATAGGGGTTTATATGTGGTTCTGTTGGTTGGCACAATTTGATTTATTAAAGGTTACGCTACGTTGATTCATTTAGGTTGGAAAAAGCTCTACTAGACCTCTGTCATAATTTGATTTGTTAAATTTGCTAAAAGCTAAGTAGTTTGCACTGTGTGGATGTTTGATTTAAAAATTATAACCTCAAATTCTAGGGATGGGAAACCAAAGAGAATCGATCTCTGATATGAGATGATTCTGCTGTAGATTTGATTTTATTATGGGTGCAGAATTATACTTTTACAAATTAACTAGGGTGTGATATGCATGATTTTAAATTTTGAAAGTTTAAAGATACATAAAGTTGACCTCGGGATCCAATGCAGTAGCCCTTGCTCCCAATGCATAAATATAACCAGATTGCTAATGAAAAAGAAAATTACAGTAACTAGAATTTAAATCCTAGATTTCCAGCCTATAATAAATTGGAAATATAAAAACCATCCATACTTGAACCTTGGAGCATTGATCCTCTTCTTGTAAAAAGTTTGCACACATCAAACACTGATTAATGGAAACAATATGCTTAGTTGACCTATAGGATGATAACAAGATAACTTTGGATCTACCACGTTCCTCCCAACCATAATTTGGAACTGTTCTTAGTTCTAATCGGATCCCCCTGAGCTAGCTCCAATATGCAAGAGGAAACTAGAGAACCTAGGGAAGAAAACTGATTGAAATTCAATCCTGAAATAATTACTCTTTCAGGTTTACGGAAAAATTTATCTCTTGTTACCATATAAGAATGATAATAAGATAGGTGGATCTCTCTGGGAAATTTCCCTTGTATTTATAGGTGAACTTTGGAAAATTGCAGTTAAAACTATAATGATATTTTTAATATTATCTTTAATTTGACTCTTAGTTAAAAAATATAACATATAATTAAAAAGTTTATGTCTAGGACTCTTACTTGTCATTTTTGAACTAATTATAGTAACTTTTATAGTTTGTTTTATTTTTAATATAATTATAGGTAAAATCCTTTCACATGGATTTATGGACTTTACTTTGTATAACTTGTGTGTCTTTATTATTTTTTTAACTTTCTTTATATACAATAAATTTATTTATAAATTATATCTTTACTTATAAGTAATATCTTTTATAAGTAATATCTTTTACTTGTAATTAATATTTCTTATATTCATACATATATTAATGTATACCATTTCTACATAAGTGAGTCTCTTTTATATTTACTCACTTTGATTAATTCAAGTATAAGATAGCTCTAGGGATGGTCGACTAGGTTAGGTAGCTCTAGGTTCCTTTTGCATGTTGGATTACCTTGTGTTTCGTGGAAGTTTCCTCAGTCCTTGATGAGATGAGTAGTGATATAATTAGTCAAATTAAATAGGTATGATGACTGGTGGTGGTATTCAGAGCCTTTCTCAACTCAACTTATTTTTAAGTAAAGTAATCCCGGTCACTATTTAGAGCTTATGCTCAACACTCTTCAATGGGCGTTACACTAGTGCAATTCCAGAGCCCTCACTCAACACTAGTACTAGGATGTATTTGTAAGATACACCTAGGGATACAATGGCCAAATATTCGATGCTCCAGAGCTTATGCTCAACATCAAGTTGGAGTGCTCCAGGGCTTATGCCTAACACTCTATGTATATCGGGGCTTACACCTTGCACATAATAAAAGTCCTCTATGTACATCGAGGCTTACGCCCGGCACATAGGTCATCCATTTGCTTCAGATCCTCCGCTCAACACATCATAAAATTCAGTCATCCATACCAGAACTCTACAAAGTATATAACAAGATAATCTCAATTTATTAGTGTTTGTACCCAATCACATAATAAACATCAATCAAGTACATCGAGTCTTTATGCCCAGTACATAACAATAATCTGCATCTGTCACGTTCCATGCCCAAATATGTATATCTATAATCAAGCTAAGTCATGTGCATCGGGGCTTATGCCCAGCATATATAACAAAAGTAAAACCTGTGCATTGGGGCTTATTCCCAGTATATATATATCCTACGCCCAGTATATATATATCCTCAAAATAAATCATATGCATCGGGGCTAATGCCCAATATATAACATAAACATAATCGACAAAATTCGGGATATTATAGATAATCTATCTGCACATTTGCTACAAATTAGTTGGTACTTCAAGTACATCTTAGTACACACGACACTCGAAAAAGTTATGGTATTGTCGATAATCTCTTAGTACCAAGTATTAAACCTACAACAACCCTTTGTTGAAATATTCACACCGAGTGAATAAACATAAAACATATTTATCTTTATCTTCCCCTTAGCTAGAGTGGACTTCCTCTTCTTTTCCCTCTTTTATCACTTACTTTCTTGGATTTAGTTACAATTAGTTAACGTTTAGGTTTAATTAATTTATTACTTTAGTTCAATAATTTTTTTCATTAATTTATTTTATTTTATTATGTTCCCGTTTAAGTTTTCTTCCCTTCCCCAGTGGAATCTCATTTTGCATCTTTTTCCAGTGTTGATTTATTATTATAAAGTAATCATAACTTTCGCATACTAACATAAGCATAAATAAATCAACTGCTATTTTTTTTCAATTTCCTAATCCTATTTGGATATTATTTATCCTTATTACATCAAAGTAATGGAAAATTGGGGTATTACAAGGACTACCATACAATCTATAAAGTCTTTTTCCCAATACAATATTTCCATAGGATGCGCTCAATATGGATCCCATTGGCATATGCTCAGAGGCATCCCAACAACTTGAACAAAGATGGGGTTTTTTAAATTAATGAGTTGGCTTCTGTTAATTGGCAAGACAAGAAACCGTCATGAATAGACATGACTAGCCAGTGTTAATATTTCCTTCTTTTCTTTTTTCTTCTATATCTTGGTTAGCTACCCTTAGTTTGTTTCCCTTGCTTTTATTTTTGTTTTTTCTTTTAAGTTTTTAATTTTTGTGCCTCCTTTTTTTTAAATGTTTTTGGCCTTACTTCTAACACTGAAGTACCATGAGAATTGAACCCTCAACCTTGACGTTGTGACTTTTTGGTTCCAAAATATCCAACCAACCTAACTACTCCTCGTGGTTTTTTGTTTTTGTTTATTATTCTTTGATATTTTACTTTATTATTTTTTCTTTTGTTTTTATTATTTATATCCCTTTCCCCTCTTCCCTTTGTTATTTTGTCTCATTTTGGTTTTGTTTGTGTTGTTATTTGGTTTGCTTTTTGTTTTAATCTTTTCTTTTTGGTTTTTATATTGTTTAGTTTTTATACGTTGTTCCTTTTAAAAAAAAAATTATGAGTTGTTTTGCTTCTTTTATTGTTTTAATTTTAATTTTATTGTTTTCGTTTATATTAATTCTGTGTATTTATTTGGTTTTTTTTTATTATTAATTTAACTATTGTTTTCACTTTTTTTCATTTTTTGTTTATTAATTTAATTATTATTCACTTTTTTCTTTAGTTTGAAGTAAGTACATTTAATATTTTAAAATGTTTAAAGTTGTAACTAAAATGTATTTTTATTAATTTTAATTTATAGATGATGTTTTTTCAAATGTGATTGGTTCCATACCATTGAAATGAAGATTATATAATTTGACAAAATAATAAAATATAGATTCCTAACACTTATGCATGGAAACTTTTCATCTCTTTGCTCATTTCCTTCTTTTTGTTGATTCCCTTCCAATCATAGTTCCCATATTTTTGTGTGCTTTTGCATGTGACTTAGCAAAAAACATACAACCATGCAAGGGCCTCTTGGTTTGTAATATTAAAAAGTATAATATTACATTTAGACATACATTCTAGATGTTTCATATTATATTATGTTTTATATCCATTTCAATTTTCTTTCCAATTTTCATTTCAATTTTTTTTCATAGGACTTTGCTACTCACTAGCATTAAGTTTTCTTTTGTTTTATTATTTAACCTATTTCTTTTATTATTTTCTTTATTTTTTATTAATTTTTTGTCTTTAATTCTCATTTTAGTGTTTTATTTTTTATTTTTTACTTATTTAGGCTTTTTTTTGTACTAGGGGAATTGACAACTTAGATGGGGCTCGTACTCATGTGACACAAGGTAGAGGGGTACTCTTGTCCATATAGCCTTACAAATATAATTGATATCATTAGATGTTATCCATATAAATAGTATAAAGATTATGACAATGTATTTTATTATCCTTTAGACTAAATTTTTATACAGGATCGAGACAAAGAGAGAGAGAATGAAGATATCAATATAATATATATCAATATAAGGACATCTCTATAACACTTAGATCTTAATCACTATAATATGTAATCCTTAAGAAACTTAACCTGAATCCCTACAATTTCTAACCCTTACGACCTAATCACTAGCCCTAGCTCCTCTAACGATAAAATCCTATAACCTTTAAACCATATGCAAGCCTTACAACCCCTAACCCTTATAAATCTTTCAATGTCTAAGACCTTATAGTTATTCCATAGACCTTATAGTCCATGTAAACCATAACCCCTTAAAAATCAGTACCAAAGTCATGGTATTATTCTCTATAGCATCATTCTTGAGGTCCTAAGACACCTACACACTTCGCAAAATCACATAATGGTGTTAATATCCTCAATCATATGATAATGATACCTGAGTGAATCCACGAAAGTGGTTCACCATTTTTTGCGGATTGCATGGGAAAAATTCATTTTTCGGACCCTCGATCGAGGTATTTTAAAGCCCTCGATGAAGGTTTTAAATGCTCGATCGAGGGTTTAAAAATATGTTGATTGAGGGCTCTAACATACCTCGATCGAGGGTGTTTTAAATCCTCGATCGAGGGTCTAACCAAACCCTCGATCGAGGGTTTGTTCGATCCAGAGGGAAAAAAAACAAAACAGTGCCCGGCTAGTTGTGCAGTGGCTTGACAAACCCTCAATCGAGCAAACCCTCAATCAAGGTTTTAAATGCTTGATTGAGGGTTTGCTCGATTGAGGGAATGCAACAGGGAAAAAAAACAAAACAGGGCCCGACCGGCTCAGTCAACCCTATTTTGTGTAGTGGCTTGACAAACCCTCAATCAAGCAAACCCTCGATCGAGCATTTAAAGCCTTGATCGATGGTTTGCTCGATCGAGGGAATGCGACAGGGAAAAAAAAAACAAAACAACGCCCTGCTGGCCTTGTTTTGTGCAATGGCTTGACAGAGGCGGAAATAGCAGCGACCAGTGACCTCAACCGAGCACACGCCCGACGCCACCTCCCCACAACGACACCACCTCACCACATGGACTCCATCATGTCATCTATTCCACCAGGTGGGTAGAATTACACCATTTTTCTTGTTATTTTAAAAAAATATATATTTTATATTTGTTGTATAAATTTGTGTTTTTTATCAAATCTGGTTTTAATTTGGTTTTCTAGAAATGGTTAGGATGTAGGCATTTAAACTAAACCAAGATTGAAACTGAAAACTGCCATTGAAACCAAACGAATTGAAAAAAAAAACATTTGGTTTAACGAAAACAAAAACCCATTTCAAACCAAAACAAAAACCAAAACTATTTGAAATTTGAAATAGATTTAGGGTTTTAGATATTTTGTAGTTATTTGTTTAAATTATTTGATTTATTTTTGTTTATATATCAACCGGTAGCATTTCACCGCATAAATGCTACTGATTTTATTTTAAAATGTGTTTTTACAAACAGAAATGCTGCCCATTTTTTTTCAATCCTCCGAGAACGCCAAGAGGATTGAAAAAAAACCATTTGAACGTAAAATAAAAAACCATTTCAAAACAAAAACCAAAACTATTTGAAATTTGAAATAGGTTTAGGATTTTAAATTTATGTTGCATTTATTTGTTTAAAAATTATTTGGTATGTAAATTTGTTTATATATCAACCAGTAGCATTTCAACGCATAAATGCTACTGGTTTTATTTTAAAATGTGTTTTTACAAGCAAAAATGCTGCCAATTTTTTTTCAATCCTCCGAGAACGCCAAGAAGATTGAAAAAAAATCATATATTAATATTATAATATAAAAAATTAAAAAATGAATATTAATAATATATATAATCATATATTACTTATTAATTTTTACTTACTTTATTTTAAAAAAATAATATTTAATATTAGTAATATAATATAAAAAATTAAAAAATGAATATTAATAGTATATAATCATATATTATTAATCATAACCATAACCAACTTGCCAAATTGTCCTAAATAGGATCCCCTCTTAGGCTATGAAAAGTATGTCCACAATGTGAGCATCAATGAAGATAAATTGGCAATGGATGGCTATAGGTCCTCTTAGAACAAGCTCATATTACCTAACATTACTTTGTCAACCTTATTATTTATAAGGAAAATACAATGAAAGAATATTATTTTATTTCTATCCTTTAAGTCTCTTGACCATAGCTTTATGATTGTTATTAAAAAATATTGGGACTAGTGGTCAAAGAGGGATACATGGATTTCTTGTGAAGGCATGTGGTCTATGCTTTGCAAGAAAATAAAATTCCTGAATTTTGGGCAAGCATAATTATTTGAAATTCATTCTTACTAGATTTGGGATCATAGCCTAGGCCGCCATAGTTTTTACAAACATAGAAATTATTCAAACAAGTACAATTATTATGAGAAAATTATGCACAAAAAAATGGTCATGAACAATACAAAATAATTCCTCCATTATTTGGTGAACTAGAAAATAATTATTGCTAGAACTACAAACTTTTCCCATTCGATTCACCCAAAATGGTGAACCACATTCGTGGATTCACCCAATAAATTGGTAAGAATTTCAAGAGAAGTTATAGTTTAATATAATTGAAAAGTTTTAGTTCAATTTTGAAACTAAATTATATATAAATAATTTATGTCAATATAAATGAAAATAAAGAACTCAATTATGTTTCATTACATATATCTTATTACAGTAATAAAAAATGTTTTCTTTTTTAAATTTGTAATTTAATATATTTAAATTGCATATATATAATAATGTATTTAAAAAATTTTCAATTCAACTATTCAATTGCAAAAATAATTTGAATTTTATTTTTTTGCCACTTCCACCTTAGTAAACATATGTTATATAAACCACATAAATAATATAGCCATGAATGAATCAATACAACTCACAAATTTCCCCATGGAAAAACCAACTTTATTACTCTCTATGTACAATAATACTACATCAAAATAACATATGTAGATTCGTCTCTATATAAAATAATACTACATCAAGATAACATATATAGATTCCCCTCTTTAATATATTATGCCTATTTGTTTGATTTGGAGTTATGAGATCAATTTGTATTTGTTCAAATGATCAAAATACAACTTAGATTTATATTTTACATTAAAGAAGAGTTTGTATTTCCATATAATATGATTAATTTTGAAAATATTAACAATTATTATTATTTAAAGTTATGAATTAAGTAAGAGGTCAAACCTTTTTTTTTATAATAAAAAAGTATTGTATGTCACTTCATATCAATATGGGATGTCCCATTATGAGAGTTGTATTAGTAGATCTTGTTCTTAAGTTTATGAAAATGGAGTGGTAAAAAGGTGAACAAATTCAATCATTTCTCCATTAAAAATTATTCTCCAAATGTTAATAATTCATATTATTTGAAGTTATGAATTAAGTAAGAGGTCAATTTCTTTTTTAGAATAATAAAGTATTGGGTGTCACTTCACATCAATATGGGATGTCCCAATTATGAGAGTTGTCTTAGTGGTTTATTCTTATGTTTATGAAAATGGAGTAGGTAAAAAGCTGAATAAATTCAATTATTTTTCCATTGAAATTATTTTCCAAATGTGATAAGGATTTCAAAAGAAATTACAGTTTAACATGATTGATGAGGAATTTGATCATAAAATTTTGCGAATAAGATTTTTAACCCAAATTTAAAACTCACTCCTATATAAATAGTTTATGTTGATGTCAAAAGAAATAAATAACTAAGTTAAATGTATTAGATTACATATATTGTCTCACTGCAATGATGAATAATGAGTGTTTTTTGTTTTCCAATTAATTTGTGGTAACTTGTAATTTAATATATTTAAATTGCATATATAACCATGTGGATTTTTAGTTTTTGAAAAAATAAATCTTGCAAAATTGAATCCAAAAATCTAAAACAATGATTGTAGGAACCTTCCTCTCACTCGATGGTTGAGGATCAATAGGAGCAAACTCTAGTCCAGTGGTGGCCTTGAATTTGAATTGGAATTGAATTCAGAATTGAATTTGAAATTTGAAATAGAAATTGAAATTTGAATTTGAATTGAATTTGAATTTGAAATGTGAAAATCCTCACAACAAATCTAAGAGATGATGTATACCTCAGAAGAGTAATTATGATTAAGTAGGAAAATAGAAGAAGAGTGAACAATATAGTATAATGAGCAACATAATAATATGGTACAGTAGAACTCGGATAGAAGAAATAATACTTCACACACACTAATTAATTAATCACAGTATGGACAAATAAATAGTACAATGGTAGAGAGGATTCGAATGCCTAAGGTGGCAATTTTAATTAGCCTCTCAGAGTGATCATAAGATCAATAGAGTGTCACCAGAGCACAACTAGGTGTCCTCATGATCATCGGAGCGCAACAGGAAGTCTTCATCGTCATCAGTGGAGTCATCAATGCTCAAGTAACTGTCAACCATCAGTCAAACTAACTCTGGTAGGTGTAACTGAGTGTAACTCAATGTAACTAAGTGTAACTGACTGTAACTGACTGTAACTGACTGTAACTAAGTGTAACTAAGTGTAACTGACTGTAACTGATTGTAACTGACTGTAACTGAGTGTAACTGAGTGACAACTAGACTGGTAGGTGAAGAAGGGCGAGTTGCTCCCTAAAATCAAGGAAGAAAGGCGCATTAAGAAACTGGAGGGATAAAACTGAATAGTGAGAATCTCCTGGGGGATGGATAACTGAGGGCTAGGTGCTAGATTGATGACTGGGATGCATGCAAACCCTAAAGGTGCATGCATGACTGAAAACGTAAATGATCAAAATACTGGTGGGACTAGGATGGAGTATAGGAGTATCCTAACATGAAATGTGAAATTTGAAATAGAATTTGAAATTTGAATTGAATTTGAATTTGAAATTGAAATGTGAAATTTGAAATAGAATTTGAAATTGAAATGAGAAAATTTGAAATTGAAATGTGAAATTTGGAATATAATTTGAAAGAAAAGTAGAATTAGAAATTGAAATGTGATGCAGATAGTCCTGAAGAGAGAGATTCAGTGCTTCATGCTCCGCGAAGCACGAGAGGATCTGATGTCGCCTGGCAGGGTGTCCATCAGCAATGCTCCCATTCACCGAGGAGTGATGCCAGGCTGGGTTCGGCTGCCACTGGTGGCAGCAGCAGGAGAGATAGTGTGTCGGTTCAACCCGATGACATACATGTGGATCCCCAGGAGGAGGATGTGCAACAAGACACGAGTGCATGAGGTGCGTATTTTTTGTTAGCACATTTTCAGTATATAATGCATTGAATTTCAGCTGCAAGTTATAATATATGTTTTTAGTAACATTTGTGTTTTGGTTTGGATCGTAGGTGCCCCATCAGGGGGATCGTACGATGATGAGGTCACATAGATCACTCTCATTCACATCATTTCCCAGCGAGAGTGGGTGAGCTCATGTGTGGGAACTTTGAGGGAGGATTCTCCCACACGACGATCTTTGTCTATGATGTTATCAGCAGTTGATGAGATGTTGGCCCTCTACAGGAGGGTAGGACCTCTCAGTGACATTTCACGACATTCATGCTAGAAGAGGAGACAGGGTGTCATTGGGATCCACAAATGGGAGGATGTCAAAGTCACCATAAGAGGGCATGACATCAAGGGTGCTTTATTCGACATCCCTCGTGACCGTGCCACCAGTCAACTGCTTAGACTCAGGGATTTTAAGTTGGATGTCGCTACACCACATATATATGATAGATTTGTGGGAGTGTGGGGCATGTTCCCCCACCATGACCAAGTCCCATTGTACTTTGAAAAACATGTTTATGCAGAGTTTGTTTTGGACATGCACCCGGATTACACTAGCACACGGTCCCAGTTCTATGGGGTTGGTAGGGGACGCTCCTACCAACGTCCTAGAGCTCGGAGAGACCCTTCCTTCATGGCACCCGCTTTGAGGTTGGTACCATTTCTAGACAGGACGGTTATCAATTCGGGGGATGTGGCACAATCATCCCAGCTTACTGTAGAGTCTAGACAGGACCTTGCAAAGTCGTTGTTCACTGCCATGGCCAGTGCTATTGTTGTTGTGCATGGAGAGGCATCTAGACCACCCCCTCCACCTGTAGAGCCAGAGATATAGTATGTCTCTAGTGACATACTCGGGAGTTTCAATGGCGAGACCCTACTACGGTATGCTAAGTCAGCGCGAGATGCAAACTTTCAGTTATATCGTAGATGTGTCGCTACAGGATAGGTATACTTTTGTACAATTTTGTATATATGTTCTTCATGTTACATCATATCAATGTCGCAAATTGAATGGTCAATAATACTTAAGGGAGTTGTATTCTATTGATCCATGCAGGGGACCCCATTCATGGATCAACTATTTGGTAGCGAGCCATCAGTTGGTCCATCTGCTCATCCCCACCTACGGACGACAGTAATCGGGGTAAGTTATAATCTATGTTCCAATTTAATTTGTGTTTGAATATTATTTCTCAGTTTAAATAATTTGTGTTTTATTTCTTAATTTTTGAGATTTTATGTTGTAGATCTTAACTTCAAATGAATTTCAAGTTGTACAGGGCAACGAAACAGAGGTAGATCCTGATTATGGACATGAGGACCGCGAAGGTCCTGACGAGCCGGGTTCAGAGACACATGTGAGTTTTAATTTATGTTCCAATTCATGTTATTTAGTCACATTTAGTAATTGGTTTGTGTACTTTCTGTTTCAATTTTTTACGGATAGCTTTTAAATTATGTTAAATTTAGTTTAAATTTTTAATAAATCTAACTTATTACATGTAATGGCGTATTACACAGGCATCGCAACAGGCGGGTGTCAATGCTGCAATGGATTTCTGATGCAAGTCACCCTATGGGATACTTGCTTGCTTAATAATACACATGACACAAACCACAATGCTCACACAAACAAGGTGTAGAATAAGATGCCTGGATTGGCTTATATTACTTCTCTGGAATCGGTTACAATATAAGATAACTATAAGCAAATAACTAACTACAATTGGCCTCAACCGTTACAACTTAGAAGTAACTGTGGTGTGTTCTCCCTGTGTGTCGACCTCACCCTCTCCTGGTTCACCCTGGAACGCTGAGCTATGCTTTGATCTCAACTCACTGCACTCGGCCGGTGTAACTCTTCACAATGCTCTCGACTTTGTGCTCTGCTCTGCTCTGCCTCTCCTCTACTACCCCAATAGTGTCTAGACTAAAGGCCACTTCTTTCTCTTCTACTTTGTGGGTGTTGTTTCCAAGATTATCACAATCCCGAGACACACGTTCCCTCCATTCATCGATCATGTCCAAATCCTATGAATATGCACTATCAGCTCCTATCCGTGCTGCACAGCCTCTGTCCATGATGTCCTCTGTCATGTCCTTCACCAACCTGCAATAAGTGTAATAAATTCCTCAGCAACCCCGAACGGCTACTCGTACAGTCCCTTGACTTTTTGTCCTTTCGACCCTGCTACAGCAGTCAGTCACATCTCAACTGTCCTGTCAGTTCACTCCTTCTAATTACACTTGGCTTCGCCAAACCATGTCGCGACGCAGTTCAACCACTTATCGACTACCCAACCTCTTACATCACTCATCATCTGTAGACTGTCTTCTGTCAATCCTCAACTTCGCGACATCTGTTGATCCTTCAGTCGGCCGCACCCTGACTACTTCTGCACGACTTGTTGACTTCGACAAGTCAACTTGCTCCCCGCACCAGTGGTCATTGGCACTCCCGCTGGTCGGCTCCCTTCAGTCGATCAACTTCGACTGATCTGCCTAGGTCCCGATGCTCCTGCATTAGTATCCCCAGGTGAAAAAGAACTCAACTGCTCCATCAGTCTCCTGAAATCCTCTTTGAAAATCCACGTTGCTTCCTGCAACTCATCATTTTTCCATCGCACTAAGTATTCCTTTATGCGCGATCTGCGGGTATGCCCTACCTCGCGTTCATCGATTACTTCTGCGATCCCTTCTTTATGCCAGTCTGGAATCTGTTCTGTTCAGTCGAGATTGGTTCCTTCCCCTTTACTGCTGCTTGACCCTTCTTCAAATTTATATAGGTTTGAGAAATTGAACATTGCTGAAACGTTCAAGTCTTCCAGCAATTCCAACACATAGGCATTGTCTGAAATCTTCTTCAGAATCTTACATCGTCCTATCTTCTTTAACTTCACCTTGTTGTATGTTCCTGTCAGAAATCGCTCCTTCTGCAAGTATGCATAGACTAAGTCCCCTTCTTCGAATTACAATAGTCTCTTCCTCCGGTCGGCTCTCAACTTGTAGGCCGCATTACTCTTCTCGATGCACTTTCGCACATTTTCATGAACTTCATGCATATGCTCTGCGAATGATTCTGCATCCATGCTCTTCCTGGTTTCTGTCGACAATTCAACCAAATCTACCACTACATGTGGACTCCTCCCTTGAATAATATGGAATGGGATCAATCATGTTGACCGATTCACAGAATTGTTATATGCAAACTCTGCCTATCCCAACACATTCTCCCACTGCTTGGGTCTGTCGGTCACTAAACAGCTCAGAAGATTTCCCAAACTTTTGTTTACAACCTCGGTCTGTCCGTTTGTTTGTCGATGATATGACGAACTAAAATCTAACTTCGTGTCGAGTTTCTTCCATAGGGTCCTCTAGAAATGCCAAATGAACTTTGTACCCCGATTCGACGTGATACTCTTTGGCAACCCATGCAACCTGACTATTTCCTTAAAGAATAGTATAGCGATTCCTGTGGCATCACTTGTTTTCTTACATGGTATAAAATGTGCCATCTTCGAAAATCTGTCAACTACAACAAATATTGAGTCGTTCCCATGCTGAGTTTTTGCTAATCCTAACACAAAATCCATGCTAAGATGCTCCCACGGGTTCTCTAGTATTGGAAATGGTGTATACAACCCTGTGTTCTGACTCTTTCCCTTTGCCAACTGGCAAACCTGACATTGTCGAACCCATTTTTTGACATCCGTTGACATCCTTGGCCAGAAATACTTTTCGTCGATCAGTGCTTTGGTCTTGTCCATCCCAAAGTGTCTTGCTAACCCACCATTATGAAATTCTCAGATTAGGTTCTCTCTCACTGATCCTCTGGGAATATACAACTGACTTCCCCTGAACAGGTAACCTTCTTGAATGAGATAACTCAAATATGGAGTTATGTCGATGCTCTAAGGCTCACGACACGCCTTCCATGGTTTCACAAAATCTTCGTCGGCTTCATACTCCGTCTTTATCGACTCTCTTCCTATTTCCTGAATAGGCATTGTGCTCAACAGCGCAACTCTCCTACTCAACACGTCGGCAAATTTGTTCGACTTGCCCAACCTATGTCGCAATACGAACATATATCTCTGGAGTAACTCCACCCACTTCATGTGTCTCTGATCCAACTTCGACTAAGTATTTAGATACCTCAGTGCTTGGTGGTCTATGTATAACACAAATTCCTATGGCAACAAATAATGCCTCCATTTCTTCAATGCTTTTATGATAGCATAAAATTATTGGTCATAGACCAAATACTTCCGCTTCGCTCCATTCAACTTTTCACTGAAGAATGCAATTGGTCGGCCTTCCTGGCTCAACACTGCTCCAATTGTTGTTCCACTCGCATCACAATCGACCTGGAAAACTTTGTCAAACTCTAGGAGCACCAATACTAGGCTCTCAGTGACCTTTTCCTTCAATTTGTCGAAAGCTTCCTGGGCCTTATCCGTCCACTTGAACTCGCCCTTTCTCATGCATTCTGTCAATGGTGCACAAATCTGACTGAATCCCCGAATGAACTTCCGGTAGAAACTAGCAAGTCCATGGAAACTTCTCATTGCAGTCGTACTTGTCAGTTCTGGCCAATCTACTATTGCCTTCACCTTCTTGGGGTCTATCTCCAACCCTTTACCTGAAATTACAAATCCCAAGTACACAAACTCCTTCTTCATGAAGAAACACTTTTGCAGGTTAATCATTAACTTCTCTCTCTATAATTTCTGCAATACTTGTCGAACGTGTTCCAAATGTTCTGTCTTGGTCTAACTAAAAATCAGAATGTCGTCTAAATAGACTACGACAAACTTTCCCAAGAATGGTTTCAATACTTCATTCATCAATCTCATGAATGTACTGGGTGCATTAGTCAATCCGAATGGCATGAATAACTATTCATATAGCCCTTCCCTTGTCTTGAATGCTGCCTTCCATTCATCTCCTTCTTTGACCCTAATTTGGTGATATCCACTCTTCAAGTCTAATTTCGTGAAGTATGTCGCTCCACTCAGGCAATCCATCAGGTCATCCATCCTTGGCAATGGAAATCAATACTTGATCGTGATCCTATTGATGGCTCTGGAGTCAGTACACATCCTCCTTTCCCCACCTTTCTTTGGTGTCAATACTGCCGGTACTGCACACGGGCTCAAACTTTATCGGATCAATCCTTTGTCCAACAACTCTTGGACCTATCGGTTGAGCTCCTGTCCCTCTGTCGGAATCATCCTATATGGTGCTTTGTTTGGTAGAATCGACCCTGGAATCAAGTCGATCTGATGGGATATGCTCCTTGTCGGCTGCAATCCCGTCCATTTCTCATCAGCCATTATGTCCTAAAACTCTTTGAGCAACTCCTCGACTTCGACCGGAATGCTCTCCCGATTGGTCGTTCCTTTGACATATGGTCCTTTTGGAATGATTGCATAACATCCCGACTGCTTTTCCTCCTCCGTGAGGAATTCTTTGGCGATGCTCATTAACACTCGCTTTTCCCAAATATTGCTTTCGCCGTCCTTACTGTCAGCTGGCTCTTCTCGCCTTCACTTAAGAGTCCTTTTCATGTCATTCTTCCACACGGTGACTGTGTTAGCTCGACCATCATAGATCATCTTACGGTCAACAGATGGCATGCATCCATGGGAACTACATCACATAGCATGTTGTCCTCCAATCCTTCAACTCTGAAGTTGATCAGGCACTGTCCGGTCATCTTGACATGATGTCCTTTCTGCAACCATGAGATCTTATAAGGGTGTGGGTGTTCTCGACACTTCAACCCGATCTTGTCGATGACTTTTGTCGACACAAGATTCTCTGTACTTCCACCATCAACTTCTTGATGTATATGTAACTTTGGAATGTATTTCACATATATGTATATTGCATTCATCTAGATATGTTATTATTCCTCTATACGGAAGTGGTTGTATTCCTATAGAGATGTTATTCTTCCTCTATACGGAAGTGTCTACATTTATATTGTAAGTGTCGTAACTTATACTTGATGGGTTATTAGACCACCTTGTTGGGGTTGGCCCTGTATAAGTCATGTGGCTCAAAGGGTTATTAGACCACCCTATTGGGGGTCGGCTCTGTGGGTCAAAGGGTTATTAGACCACCCTAGTGGGGATCGGCCCAGTCAGCATTATGTTAAGTGGTTAAGTTGAGGCCGACCTAGTTAAGTAAAGGTCAAGTCAAGTTAGTGTATAAATAGAGAGTGTGTCTCTCTCATTTTATACATTCTATTCTCTCACTCACACTTTGGAGAGTGGCACACTTGTGGAGGAGGAGGCTCTGCTACTAGGAGAAGACTATCACTTGTATTTTGGTTGTATCTATCTCTGAGGAAGTTATTGGGGTTTTTCACCGTTATGGTTTTCCCCAAGTAAACTCTGTCTCTTGTGTGCTTGCATTATTGTGTCCATGATTGATATGCTGTAGATTTGCTATACATGTTGTTCTCTTAGTTAAGATCCTAGATCAGATTGAAGTAAATTCTAAAAATTTAACATGGTATCAGAGTTAGCCTAAAAGAAGGCATGATATGGCATGTATGACACTTGTTGCACTTACGATGCTAGGGCTTGACATAGCAAAAACCAGTCATCGTAGCACTTTCGCTATAAATCTGTTTTGGCAAAGTTTTCAGATCTAAAACGTTTACAAGTCGAATATCAGATCCCCATGTACCTTGTGTCCAAAGGAAAACCTCTAATTCGTTGTACTTTGTGATTTATGATCTGTACAATATAGGGTTTTTGTCTCTTCCAGATCTGAGTCAAAATCAGGTGACCTTGGGAAAAAGGTCATAACTTGGGCTAGGAAGCTCCAAATGAAATTTTGTAACATGTGACAGGTAGTACACAAACTGTACTATCTCAAGAAAATGTTTCAGAGGCCGAAGTTGAACTAGTGACACATGGCACGCCGTACAAGTTCACTCTCTTGTATTATCCCATAAACAGGTCATGTTGCGACACTTGGCATAACTCTCTCTCATAGAATCCAATTGAGGTCAGACCTATTGGGATGGAAAGATAACAGGTTGGGATATCTCAAGAAACGTTTTCAGAGGCCGAAGTTGAACCAGTGACATGTGGCATGCCGTACAAGTTCGCTCTCATGTATTATCCCATAAAGAGGTCACGTTGTGACACTTGGCATAAATCTCTCTCAAACAATCCAATTGAGGTCAGATCTGTCGGGATGGAAAGATAACAGGTTGGGATATCTCAAGAAAATGTTTCAGACCATGTGGATTGAAAATTTTGTAGTTACACCAGAAACAATCAGGTACATATTTCTATCAAAACAAAATTTATTTTGAGTACCTTCGTTCATGGCTTCCGAAATTTAGGGCTTCGGAGAAAGTTGGAATTTTTGTAATCAGAGACCATGGCTGGATGCTACTCGTCAAAATCGAAATTTAGAGACCAAGAACAGATTTTTTGGTTGGGAAGAAGGCCGAGCTTGATCAAACCCTAGTTTGGGACTTTGATCGGAAAGATGGAAAATTAGGGCTTCTGCAAAAATTGGAATTTTGGAAATCTGTGACCACGGCTGGAAGCTCCTCATAAAAATCAAAGCTTAGAGTTTTGAATCAAATATTTTGGTTGGGTGAAGCTCCGGGAAACTCGAACCCTAATTCAGGGTCCTCCCTAGTGAATCTGGAAATCTAAAAGGCAATTTCGAGGGGTGAAACTTTGCAGTTTTCAAATTCTGAATATACCAACTTGATCAGCTCATCAAGGCGCATATTTCTATCCTTTCGGAAGTTTCAAATTCAAAGTTTGAATTTTTGGGGTTTCTTTGACAAACTCTAATCCAGCTCCAGGTCCAGTTCTTACAAATCAAGTGGATTGGGTTAATCCTATAAGAAGATGGATTGGTCACCTACATAAGTGAAGAAGTTCCTGTCTCAGAGGGAGATGAGGCTAAGGTCTTCCATAAGAAGATTACAAGCAATCTTGATAGGTATGGCTTACAGGTATGTTTCATGGTTAAGTTTATCATATGTTTGTCTTCATATCATTACAGTACAATCTTGATTAATTACTGGACTTGTTGTATCACCTTAATAGAAGATATTCATTGATTAAAGTTTTGACACTTATGATTGTACTAATGCATTGTGATGTTGTATGAGGTTTATGTTGTTTGCTAACACAAAAGGTACACCAAGAAAGTCAAATCATTTTCTACTTCAAGAACATATGTTCATGGTGACATGAAGACAAAGATTCATCCATTGTCATGGATCACATAGAAGATCTACTTTTGAGGTATGTATAACTTGGTTCTACAATGGTTAACTTATGAGACATGCAGGTTACTAGCACAAGTCACTAAAGAGAACCAGAAGACATTATGCGAGTATGTTAGACATAACTAGCTAGCATGCTAATCCAGGTATGTTTTTCCTATATCAAGCTAGAATCCTACCTTGTGTTAAGATCTTATACTGTTGTGTTGTTGATAATGATTATTCATGACGTCATAGGTTTGAATAATCATGGTTGTATGCATATTATGTTTCTTACAATAATTGATGATATGACTAACCAGAAGAATCATCAAGGTATAGGTTTGAATAATCACAGGTTTTATGCATATTATATCTCTTATCTTGATTGATGATTCAACTAACCAGAAGAGTCTTATGATCAAATAAGAATGTGTATGAGTAAAAGAAGACTTCCCTGAAACCTTGAATAATAATGTTTATTATCTGTGAATGATCATGAATATACATGTTTAAGATTATTGTGTTTTGATAGTATTAAGATTATACTAATAAATGTGTGATTATGTATGAGACCTCAAGGATAACACAATGATGATACTAATAAGCATGCATAGTGATTAAGGATGGATGTAAGTTCAAGGACAGGTAATCCAGGAAGCAAAGATCAAGAGGGAACACACTCCAGTTGTTCCTACAAGAAAGCAAAGGAGCACACTTCAGTAGTTTCTGCAAGGATGCAGATATTCAAAGGGAGTTGACCACTTCTCACAATCCACATAAGAATCAAGTTGCAGAAAAGAAGCAAAGACTGAGAGGGAGTCAACCCAACAAACAAACAAAGATAAGTATTTGAATTCTCATTACTTGCATATTTTATTGTTTAAATAATATTGTTCAATAATGTATATACTGATGTTCCTAGAATTAGGTTGTGTATTATGCATATTAGAATAGTTGCATTAATGAACAGTATACTACTAATATGCATGGGTAAGTGGCCTATGGCACTGTACAACATTCCATTGCTACTTATCTAGAATGAAACCTCTTTGCTGACATGTTGGGAGTTGTGCACACTCTTAACAATGTTCTGGTAGAGATTGGAAGGCATCTAGAAAGTTATGGGATATGGATAAATGTTGTATTGAATCATTGGCTAAGATAATTACATGATTGTATGACATATTTCTTTATGTGTAAGAATTTGTTCTGAAAACTATGAGATGTTTTCTAATAATGTAATTTAACTTTTTGTGTAGGAAAGATCGTATGCCATCACCTACAAAAGAAGAACTACAACATTTGTTCATCAACAAAATTATCTATTGAAGATATTAAAGTTCCCAGGATATGGGAAGAATGCCATGATCCATCAATCATGAAGAATGATGTTTGAGATGTAGTCCCAAGACCTAAGGGGAAGTTTGTTATGACTTCCATATGGATCTATCAAGATCAAGCATGCTGTAGATGGCAGCATAGAGAAATATAAAAGTGATGAAATAGAAGATACACCAGATGGATTTCAAGACAGCTTTCTTGAATGGTGTAGTTGAAGAAGAAGTGTATGTGGAGTAGCAACTTGGTTCTGAGACACATGACAGGGAGTCATATATGTGCAGAACTTGGGTATGATGCACCATTTTCTAGGTATGGAGGTGTGGCAGAGTGCAGATGGA
The DNA here is from genome assembly GCA_027924585.1 of Larix kaempferi. Lineage (NCBI taxonomy): Eukaryota > Viridiplantae > Streptophyta > Pinopsida > Pinales > Pinaceae > Larix > Larix kaempferi. The sequence goes on along the minus strand of BSBM01000459.1, from coordinate 4,863,312 downwards.
ATCTTCCTTGGACAAGAGAAGTATGTAGTAGAGATCCTGAAGAGGTTTGGGATGATGGATTGCGAGGCTATGGCATCGAACCTGAAGCTTCTGTGTGATGCTTCATCTGAACCGGTTGATGTCACTATGTATCGTCAAATGATTGGGTCCTTGATGTACCTGATGAACATGAGACCAGATATTTGCTTTGCGGTGAACACATTGAGCCAGTTCCTGACAGATCCGAGGAGTGTTCACCTAGTTGTTCTAAAGCATATTTTGAGGTACCTGAAGGGTATAGTTGATTATGGGCTCGAATATGATGCGAATCAAAAGTTTAACCTGCAGTGTTATATTGATTTAGATTGGGTAGGCAGTGCTGCAGATAGGAAGAGCACTTCTCGGTGCTGCCTCAGTATGGGATCAGGTGTGATCTCTTGGTTTAGCAGGAAGCAGTCTTGCGTAGCACTGAGTACAGCAAAAGCAAAGTATGTTGCAACGAATGAGGAGGTTGCAGATGTATTGACCAAGCCATTGGCCAGAGTGCATTTTGAGTACTTCAAAGATAGGCTTGGTGCACTTCAGATCGAGGCTCATTCCAAAGGGAAGTGATGAGTTCGGAAGATGTAGATGCACATGATCTTTTCTTACATGGTTGATGTGTTCTCCCATGGTCGTGATGTAATTGCTGAGCCATTCTCACATGGTGGTAGATGTGTTCTCCCATGGTGTAGATGTAAGGGCTGGAGCCATTCTCACATTGTGGTAGATGTGTTCTCCCATGGTGAAAAAGTAAGGGCTGGAGCCTTCCCCGAATGGTGGTAGATGTGTTCTCCCATGTCGGTGGTGTAAGTACTGGATGATGTGCATCTAGGTTGTGCTTCGTGGATGATGAGATGATCTGAAGAAGACGATGCTATGATGATCAGGAGGATCATGGATGATGAGCATCAGGAGGATGCTCCAGTTACTGCTCTATATGTATATGTACGGATCATGTTGGATGCTGGATATGATCAGTTGGATCATTTATATGTATATGTATATGTACGCATCATGTTTGATGCTGGATATGATCAGTTGGATCATTTGTATGTATTTTGTATATGCATCATGTTGGATGCTTGGACCATGTATCTGTATATGTATCAAGTGGATATATTGTATGATCAGGTAGATCATGTATGTTGATATGTATCAGGTATGATCAGGTGGATCATGCATTTGTATTTGTATCAGGTGGATACACTATATGATCAGGTGGATCATGTATGATGATATGTATTAGGTAGATACTTGGTATGCATCAGGTGGATGCATTTTATGATTAGGATGATCATGATGATTGGCTTCAGGATGTTGCTCCAGATGATATGCATCAGGATGGTACAGTGATGGTGATCAGTGTGATCATGAGCATCAGGATGATGCTTTGTGCGATGATGATCCGATGGATCATGAGTATCAGGTTGATACTTGGAGGTCAGAGATGATATGTGGTAGGTTGTGCAAATAGCATGTAATCAGTCCTGGGAGATCTTGTCGGTCGTGCTGCGGCACATAAATGTTCCTGGGATACTCTTTTCGATATTGCTATGTAGTATGTAATCAGTCCTCAGATATCCGATAGGTTGAGCTGTGTGCTCGTAATCAGTCTTGGGATGAGGTATTACTACGGAGACATGTAATCAGTCCTGGAGATCCGGGAGGTTGAGCCGCGTGCTCGTAATTAGTCCTGGGATGCTCTTTAGAGATCTTGTCGGTCGTGCTGCGGCACATAAATGTTCCTAGGATGCTCTTTAAAGGTTTTGTCTATCCACATGTAATCAGTCCTGGAGATTCGAGAGGTTGAGCTGTGTGCTCGTAATAAGTCCTGTGATGCTCTTTAGAGATCTTGCCGGTCATGCTGCGGCACATAAATGTTCCTAGGATGCTCTTTAAAGGTATTGTGGAGGACATGCATGTAATCAGTCCTTGGAGATCTTGCCGGTCGTGCTTAGGCACATAAATGTTCCTGGGATACTCTTTCCGGTATTACATCCGCACATAAAATTAGTCTTGAGAGGCCACCTCTATCAAGTTGTTCGCACAGATGATGAAGACCTGCAGGTGGTGGGCTTACATCCAGTATGAAAAAGGACTAGCTCTGTAGAAATTCCTATGACGAGTAGATTCAGAGATTGATTGAGATAGCAACAGCAGTGATGATGATGATGAATCGATGACGATTATCCAGTGATGATGATCCAGAGAAGATGACTTGTGCTAGAAGACCTGTGTCAAGAAATACCTTCCTAGTTAAGAGGGAGTGTTGATGTATATGTAACTTTGGAATGTATTTCACATATATGTATATTGTATTCCTATAGAGATGTTATTATTCCTCTATACGGAAGTGGTTGTATTCCTATAGAGATGTTATTATTCCTCTATACGAAAGTGTCGTCATTTATATTGTAAGTGTTGTAACTTATACTTGATGGGTTATTAGACCACCTTGTTGGGGTTGGCACTGTATAAGTCGTGTAGGTCAAAGGGTTATTAGACCACCCTATTGGGGGTCGGCCATGTCGGTCAAAGGGTTATTAGACCACCCTAGTGGGGGTCGACCCAGTCAGCATTATGTTAAGTGGTTAAGTTGAGGTCGACCTAGTTGAGTAAAGGTCAAGTCAAGTTAGTGTATAAATAGAGAGTGTGTCTCTCTCATTTTACACATTCTATTCTCTCACTCACACTTTGGAGAGTGGCGCACTTGTGGAGGAGGAGGCTCTGCTGCTAGGAGAAGACTATCTCTTGTATTCTGGTTATATCATTGCTCTATCTATCTCTGAGGAAGTTATTGGGGTTTTTCACCTTTATGGTTTTCCCCAAGTAAACCCTATGTCTCTTGTGTGCTTGCATTATTGTGTCCATGATTGATATGCTGTAGATTTGCTGTACATGTTGTTCTCTTAGTTAAGATCCTAGATCAGATTGAAGTAAATTCTGAAAATTTAACCCAACTATGGTCTTGCAATGCCATTCTCCGATCCGCACCTTCGTTTGAAGGATCACGTTCCGTTGTGCTAGTTCCATTGGATCATGTTGATCTTCCTAGATCAAAGCTCTATGAACCGTCAGATTCTGGTTCTTATTTTTCTCACCTCCACTGCTATCTGATGTCGATTCTTCCCTCTCATCGACTTGCTCATCCTTTCGACGTCTGGGTTTCGACTCTTCTGTAGCATGTAGGTTTTCTGGGCATTCATATGCCTTGTGACCCATTTCCCGACATTTGTAATAGATTATAGCTAGTCTGTTAGCTCCTTTCTTGTTGGATGGACCATTTTGACTATACGTGCCTCGACCATGGTTCTCATGACCATCGCGTCGGTTCTCTTGCGCTCTTTCCTTCATCGATGTCCCTTCTGTGCATCGACTATCTTCTACACCTTCTTTCTTGTAGCCGCTAGCTTGACCTTTCATGGAGATAGTCTTTCCACCCCGACTAGTCATCCTTCCTCTGGTCACTGCGAATTTTCTCGACAGTTTCTCTTCTGCCTTTAGAGTGAACTGATAGGCTTCTCTGACTGTTCTGAATCTTGACATGCTAAGTTCATCCTGAACAACATATTTCAAGCCGTTTACATATCTAACGACAGCTTCTTCTCCTTCATCAGTTTGACGTGACCGAATGGACAATCTGTAGAACTCCTCCGTGTACTCTTTCACGATCATCTCTTTTTGTCGAAAGTTCTGTAACTTCCTGAACAAGGAAATCACATAGTCATTTGGCAAGAACTTCCCCTTCAACTTGGCAACCATCCTATCCTAATATTTGATTTTCTCCTTACCTTTCTTGAGTTTGTCACCCTGTACATTGTCCCACCACAATGAGGCATGACCCTTCAACCTTAGACATGCAGTCTTAACCCGTTTAGGATCCTCGATCTGCTCCACATCAAAATATTTCTCCATCTCTCTGAACCAGTCGATCAAGTCTTATGGGTCCAAGCTTCTCGAGTACGTACGCACATCTATCTTCGCCTGACCTCTCATTTCTATCAGAAGCTTGATGAATTTCTCCTCTAGTTCTTCTGCTGCTGCTTCCCGAGCTTCCACTTCCTCGACTTCCTCGTCGTTGTGGTCTAGCACTTCAGGAATGCAACCACCCCTCTGGTTTTCTTTGATCGTTGCGACTTCATTTGTCAAAGTCCGCATCGTTCAGACGCATTCATTGAACATCTCACGATCCACTGTGATGGCTGCCACGCCATGTGCTCTTCGTCCTCGGACATTAATTCCTCTATGAGCCATTTTTTTTACTTCTGTTGAAAATTCTCACACCTTCAAGGTTCTGATACCAACTGACACAAGTCAGGTTGGTATAGTCTTCTTTCCAACCGGAATTCCTTCCAGGCTCTGATACCAACTAACGCAAGTCACCCTACGGGATACTTTCTTGATTAACAATACACACGACACAAACCACAATGCTCACACAAACAAGGTGTAGAATAAGATGCCTGGATTGGCTTATATTACTTCTCTGGAATCGATTACAATATAAGATAATTGTAAACAAATAACTAACTACAATCGGCCTCAGCCGTTACAACTTAGAAGTAACTGTGGTGTGTTCTCCCTGTGTGTCGACCTCACCCTCTCCTGGTTCACCTTGGAACTCTGAGCTATGGTTCGATCTTAACTCACTGTACTCAGTCGGTGTGACTCTTCACAATTCTCTCGGCTCTGCGCTCTGCTCTACTGTGCCTCTTGTCTACTGCCCCAATAGTGTCTAGACTAAAGGCCTCTTCTTTCTCTTCTACTCTGCCGGTGCTGTTTCCAAGATTATCACAATCCTGAGACACGCGTTCCCTCCATTCGTCGATCCTGTCCAAATCCCGTGAATCTGCACTGTCAGCTCCTATCCATGCTACACAGCCTCTGTCCATGACGTCCTCTGTCATGTCCTTCACCAACTTGCAATAACTGTAATAACTTCCTCAGCAACCCCGAATGGCTACTGGTACAGTCCCTTGACCTTTTGTCCTTCCGACCCTGCTACAGCAGTCAGTCACATCTCGACTGTCCTGTCGGTTCACTCCTTCCCATTACACTTGGCTTCGCCAAACCCTGTCGTAATGCAGTTTGACCACTTGTCAACTACCCGACCTCTTACATCGCTCATCATCCATCAACTGTCTTCTGTCGGTCCTTGACTTCGTGACATCTGTTGATCCTTCAATCGACCGCACCCTGATTGCTTCTGCACAACTTGTTGACTTCGACAAGTCAACTTTCTCCCCGCAGCAGTGGTCATCAGCACTCCTACTGGTCTGCTCCCTTCGGTCGATCAACTTTGACTGATATGCCTAGGTCCCGATGCTCCTGCATCAATTTCACACATGGTTGGGATGTATCTCAAGTACATGGTCTTGATGAAGGTCCATCTACCCGTATTCCTACCCAAATCTCGGATATCACCATTGACACGATGGATATGGCAGAATTCCTTGAGGGTTTAGAGTCTTAGAGACAACTGCGGGCTGGTGCACACGAGGGCAGTCAGAGGGACAATCATAGGCCTCATGGGGGTAGTGGCCGATGAGTTGATGATCTATACATTTCCATGTTTTGGATATTTTCATATTTTATATATTTTCATGTGTTTGGATGATCTATGTATACGTTTTCATGTTTTGGATATGTATTTCTATTGTTTGTACATGGACTTTTATCATATATGGACTTTGGATATGGACTTTTGGATATTTTGTATATTTTGTCATATTGATGTCTTGATGTGTATTTTGTATCTGATTTGAAATCGATTGTTTTTTTATATTAGATCTGGATATAGTTATTACAGTTACAAATTTATGTTTTGTCATTTCAAATGTAGATTTAATGTGTAGTTACAATTTAGATCAATTTAAAATGCAAATTTAGACTACATTATAGAACATCTTCGAAAATTTAGAATTGAATACATACATTATGTTTTAAGATTGAAATTACAATTACAATTCAATTACAATGTAAAATTTCAAATTTAATGTGTAATTTCAATTCCAAATCAATTACAATTTAAAAGCTTTTTTTCAACTACATTACAATTGCATAAATGAAATCAAAATGTAAAATTAGAATACATTTGAAATTAAAAATTGCAATTGCAATTGCATTATGTTGTCTACACATCACAATTCAATTACAATTTAAGATTAAAATCTCAAATTTAATGTGTAATTTCAATTGAAAATTCAATGTGTTTTTGATGCATGTAATCCGAAATGTGAAGTTCATATACTTTGATTATACAAAATGTGAAGTTCATATACTTTGATTTATACGAAGAAAGGTAAGATACACCATTATTGCAATTTATATGTCTCACAAAATAAATACTTAGGCAACAAAAGTAATGAAATGTTTATTAAAAGCAAGCATGTAAAGTAATGAATGTTCACATCAACATACAAAATAATGTTTTATTGAATGCGAGTATGTAAAGTTAATGAATGCTCACATCAACAAACAAAATAATGTTTTGTGAGACTATGCTTCCCAACTACTTATGACAAAACCTTACAAATCGTTTTGATGATATGGACAATGTAATCCTCATCTCATCATGGCTTGCACTTGATGCCATCAAGGACATAATTCACCATGATACAAGATTATAACAAATGAAGTCAAGAATTATGTGGATGCCATACAAGTTTCAAGCAAAGGGATTTTCAACCACCAAATCACCATAACTAAATGTCAACCACGAATGTAGAAATTCTACTAGCAAGGTCAATCTAATTATTAATCAATTGCTTTGGAAGGAAATCAAATTGAAGGAGTGTTTTGGTGCCCTTCATTTCCCTTTGTAAGCAAAATTCAAAACTATGGATTGATTGGGGTCACTTCCCAAAAAATATAGCTAAGGAAGAGTCACATATATACCACACATGGGTATGTAGGAGACCTCTGGTTGAAGCTTCAATGATAGACTATGAATAATCAAGGGAAACACAATAGTCCTAAATAATAAAAATTCTAGGTTATCAATACAAGGATGTGTGGTCCAAACAATAAATATAATGCCCAAAATTTTCTAAATTCATATATTAAAGAATGTTGCACAAAATGGTAATCGGTCACCAAATTCAAGTTCAAGGTAGGTGACAAAATTGAGTATCTATTATATAGAGCATTTTCACATATGAATACAAGGGACATAGAAGAGTCTAGATGTATAAGGATCAAGTCTAGAGCCATATAAATTTCCCTAAAGGTGTGGAGACTCTTAATTGCATAAACAATGTATGCCTTAATCATCATACTCCTAAATTGAATTAAGTGGGCATCCAAGCACTAATAAAGTACTTACTTAAGTTATATATTAAAGATTGTATATGAATTTATATATAGCATTCTACAACACCTAAACCGTTTGTATGGAATTTGATATATCACTCTAAATTATGATACTTATGTGTTTTCAAGGTACCCAAACTCATTTCAAATGATTTCCATACTTATAAATATGAAAATACAAATTAAGTTTTGGCCATCATGAATTTTACTTACTTGAAGGAATTATTTAGTGACCTAAAACCTAAAATACATAAGTTTATTGATTTTGGTTTAACCTGGATTATAATGTATAAAATTTTGCAAGTTTGGAATCAAAATTTAAAATTAGAATACATTGTACAATTCAAAATTTAAATTTTACAATTCCACATTGTATAGATGTATTTTAAATTCTCAATTACATTACAATTGTATTTGAAATCAAAATTTAAAATTAGAACATGTACATGATCAAGTGTATTCACATTGGAGCACCATGACCCAAATTTCACAAAAGCCTCCCATCTAGTATTTGTATTCTTGACATTAAAGCATCTACACAAATACATTTATAAAACAACCTCCACAAAAATCTTGAAAAAAATATTACACAAGACAACATGAAAACTATGCCAATGATGCAAGTGGCATACATGTAACTCATTCATCTAGCCAATGGGTTATAAGAATGCAAGTCTCCATAATATGATCATGGTCAGCTTTTGTCATCTTCCATCTCTTTGGATCACCTCTCTTCGCCTTGATTTCTGTTAGAGGTATCCGAGCTGCAACCACCAAATGAATGTATTGACATGATATATATTCAGGCATAAAATCTCTGTAAATAATGTGACCACCCTGTTTTTTCACTTTTTCAAAAAAGTGTCCCATTAGAACCATGTCTCCAGTCTAGTATGTGAAGTCCCCATCTTGGTAGGGTCACACCAACCTACTCTTTATTTGCGTGCACCACATCAAATAGTATGCAACATTTTCTTGGTTGTGGAGGGGTACAATGACAACGAATACATCACCTGCAAGATACATTACAAATATTATTCAAATGTCCTACGTGCAAATTTCTACAACATTTGTGTTAGGATATTTAGACACTTAGGAGTTAGTTAAGATCAACTTGTGTAATATATCCGTTAGGGATAGTGTGTTTCTTTAGTATGCATTAGTATGCATTTGTAAATACTTAATCCAACGGTCATAATATGTTTCAGACATAGAGTGATTCGACGGCTCAACTTCTCTTAGATCAAACCTAACCTTAATCCGTGGCTTAACACCCGATTGGTCCATGATCTCTATTTAAAGAGCATGGAGGGTCATTGTTTAGTTGATCGATTATGAGAAACTCATTTGTAACTTTCTTTCTTTGCATAATAAATTGTCCTGTAGAAGCTATTTGGCCGGGGCCGTGGAGTGTTTCCCTCAAGAGGGTTTAAACCACGTCAAAACATCGGTGTGTTGATCTGTGATCTGTTTGTGTGAAGTGGTTGCTCTTGGTGTTCGGTATTTTGGTAGTACCTTGTGTACCCGAACATGGTATCAGAGCTTTTATGAAGTGCCGCTTCCGGTTGTGATCTAGATCTTGAACTACTGTTGCCGAAACTCGAAAGGGTTTCTAGTTCTGGTATTTTTGTGCCTTTTTGGGCTGTGGAAGGTGTTCCATTGCGTATGGAGCATCGTTTCCATTGGGAAATAGTTTTCGTTTGATTGAAAATGGTTCCCGGTTGCTCCAGAAACGCGTATTTCATCAGATCTGAAGGTATAATGTTACAGTGACGCATTTTTTTATTTCGTTTTTTTTTTTTTTAAAGAAAAAAATCTCATATTACTTCATTTTTTTACTGTTAGATTTTTTTTTGGTTCGGATTGTTGCCTTCCCATCTGCGTATTCTCTTTTCCGTGCACCTTGAGTGATCTCGGCAAATCAGAAACAGAAAAGGAAAGGGTTTTTCTCAGCTGCGTATGCTCTTTGCCGTGCACCTTGCGTGATCTCGGCAAATAAAAAACAGAGAGAAAACGTAGACCTTCCAGGCAAGCTAACAAAATCTAACTCCACAAGTGTGGAAAAGTTTTTTTTTTTCAATTTGTGGTCTGTTTTGTAGGAAAAATGGAAAGCACGTAAACCGAGCAAGAAAAGTAAAAAAAAAAAAAAGTCCCCTTCCTCATTCCCATATTTTACATACCTTTTAATCTAGCTCACTTGGTTCAAAGTTGCTTTATTCCTTAATAGGTCTTGAGTTCAAGTTTTAGGAAGTTACTTTTAAAAGAAAAAGTGCATGCAATTTCTAATTTCAAATTACTTTATTGTAAAAGTGCATCTCACTTAAATAATAAAGAATAAAAATACAAGTGAGTCACTTAAGCTTTTTTTATTGTTGCACTATTTAAAAGTAATATCATTGTAAAAGTGAAATCACTTATTTTACAAAAGTGGTTCACTTAAAGCAACTTTCTTGTAAAGTGATTGTCAAAAGGTTCATCTTGGGAAGAGGGGGGTTCTTTTTTTTGCTGGACATTCTCTAGCTGCCACGTCACTATTGGGGACATCTTCAACAGTTTCTTTGTTCAAGCATAACTTCATCATACAGAGTCAGTTTTCAGTGCCATTTTTTTTTAAACCACCTATTTTTTCGATCTCTTCACATCCAGACTATTGGTTTCTGCTTTTACAGCCATTAATTTTCAAATATGGCCGCCCATTGTGATATTCTACTTAACAGTTCCAACTATTTCTCATGGAAATCTCGTATGGAGGATGTTCTACGAAGTAGGGGACTTTTCAGAATTACCACAGGGAAAGAAAAAGAACCCACTGATGATGATAAGAAATTAAAATGTGCAAATAGATGTGATGAAGCTCATGGATTGATTGGGATGTCAATCTCTACTGATTTGCGATTCCACATATCTGGAATTGATGAACCTAATGCTGCTTGGGACAAGTTGGAATCTGTGTTTGGTAAACACAATAAAATTCGAGGTCACCAACTCGAAAATGAGTTGATTTCTTTAAATCCAAGTGACTTTTCATGCATTCAAGATTATTTATCTAAGTACAAAACTCTTAAACTCTTATGTGCAGAATGTAAGATTGAGAGGGAAGACAAACAATGCATTTATCATATTCTTTCCAAAATTGGACCTACATATTCTGTTTTTGCATCTACATTTTACTCCATGAAAGCATCCTTGAATGCAGCTAGCTATCAAGAGCCTAGTCTTGAATCTTTTTGTGATTCCTTGATTAGAGAACAACATAAACTCATTCACCTTGGAATAATCAACAATGCAGATACATCTGGGAAAGCCTTATTGTCCCAACAGAAAGAAAAGTCCAAGCCTCCCAAGAAAGAAAAATTTCGCAATAATAAGTCAAACAAGGGTCCCAAACCCTCTCAGTCAGCTCCTTCTTTAAAAAATGACAAAGGATACAAGCCAAAAGGCAAGAAGACTGAGCATCATTGCAACTATTGCGGGAAAGATAATCATGATGAATCTAAGTGTTTCAAGAAGATGGTAGCTTTGGAAGCAGCAATGAAGAAGCACCACATCAGCCTAGATTCGCCTTTAGAATCTGCCTCTCATGGACATGCACTTTGTGCTTTTGGTTATTATTAGAATGCATCTTCTTCTTCTACTTCAAATGAATGGCTCATTGATTCTAGAGCATCTTATCATATGGCTAAGGATCAAGCCATATTTTCTACTATGCATGAATGTAACACCAAACAAATATTTGTTGGTGATGATAGATCTCTAAGTGTTGTAGGAGCTGGAACAATTCTAGTAGATAATGGTCATTTTAGTGATGTACTATGTGTTTCAAGAATTTCCTGCAATTTGTTATCAGTCTATCAAATCACTCATTCTGGTGAAGATAAAACTGTGACCTTTACACCTCACCAAGTTGTAATCAAGGATTTTAAAGATCCTCAACAGGTTCTAGCTACCGGAATTGTTGATGATATTACCAGGTTGTACAAGTTTAACAACTTTGGGTCATCACCTTTTCCTTCAGTTTTTGTTGCTCATAGTGATAACTTGAGCAAACTTTGGCATGAGCGATTTGGTCACTTAAATTATTGCTCATTGCAACAACTATGTAAAGAAAATATGGTGACAGGTCTTTCGATGGTATCTTGCAGAGATGGTGTTTGCTCCGGTTGTGTACTCAGAAAACATCATCGGGACAGTTTTGACAAACGTGCCTCTTGGCATGCCTCGGTTCCCTTGGAGCTTGTGCATAGTGACTTATGTGGTCCTCTTCCATCTGCTTCCTTTTCTGGTTTCAAATATTTGTTAACTTTCATTGATGATTACACCAGACGCACTTGGGTTTATTTCCTAAAACTTAAGAGCGAAGTATTTAACATGTTCTTGGCCTATAAGGCCCTTGTTGAAAAACAATCTGGTTATCAAATTATTAAGTCAAGATCTGACAATGGAGGAGAATATGTTAACAAACAGTTCACTACTTTCTGCACTGAACAAGGCATCCAACAACAGCACACTGTTCCATATACACCACAACAAAATGGCGTAGCTGAGTGGAAGAACCGCACTTTAAAAGAAATGGCTAATTGTATGATCCAATCTAAGGGACTAAGTCTTCAATTTTGGCTGAAGCCATTAATTGTGCAAATTACATAGTTAATCGCACCCCCACTAAAGCATTATAAGGTATAACACCAGAAGAAGCATGGAGTAACACTAAACCTGATGTAAGTCACTTCCGTGTGTTTGGTAGTGAAGCATGGGCTCACATTCCGGATGAAAAACAGAAAGCATTGCAGCCTAAAAGTGAAAAGTGCATATTTGTTGGATATTCTGAAGATGTAAAAGGTTATAGACTTCTTCAACCACATTCTCATAATGTAATCATTAGAAGAGATGTTAAATTTGATGAAAATCTCTTCGCCTGCGAGCCTAACTTGGCGATTGTGCCATCTTTGGCCTGCGAGCCTGATTCGGCGTTTGTGCCTTCTTCTTCTTCTTCCAACTTCCTTGACAGGTTTCCAACTCCAGTTTCTGATGATGACAGTGAGGATGAAAATCCACCTCCGCCTGCTCATGTTCCTCCAATTGCACTAGCACAAGTGCTTCCTCGATGGGTCCGTTCAACATGTGAAGCAGCTGGTGATCTTGCCGGTGATCCTAGAGATCAACATCGAACACGTTCTCAGTTTCAGTGAGCCTCTTCTCTTTTGGCTCAAGTTTCCAAGAATCATGATCCAGAAACTTTTTCAGAAGCTTCAGGGAATCCAGATTGGGATGCAGCCATGGATGAAGAATATCGTTCCTTAATGGTGAAGGATACTTGGGATCTTGTACCTCTTCCAGAAGGAAGAAAACTTGTCATATGTAAATGGGTCTACAGAACTAAGTATGCATCAGATGGAAGTGTTGAAAGACTTAAGGCAAGGTTAGTTTCCAAAGGTTTTTCCCAAGTTGAAGGGATTGACTACAATGAAACCTTTGCTCCTGTCGCAAAAATGAACTCCATCTACCTTGTTCTTTCCCTTGCAGCCTTACACAACTGGGAAGTCCATTAAATGGATGTCAAGTCTTCCTTCTTACATGGTGATTTACAGGAGGAAATTTACATGGAACAACTTCCTGGCTATGTTCAGAATAACTCTAGCCTTGTCTGTCGCCTTAAGAAATCCTTATATGGCCTTAAGCAAGCTCCTAGAGCTTGGTATGCCAAAATGGATAACTTTCTCCTTGACAGTGGTTTTTCTAGATGCCATTCTGACCCCAATGTCTATACCAAGAAAGTAGGAAACCATCTCATCATACTTGTTCTATATGTTGATGACCTTATTCTTACTGGTAGTGACCCTAAGCTTATAACCCATGTGAAATCCAGTCTTAAACAAAATTTTGAAATGTCAGACTTAAGACATTTGCATTATTTTCTTGGTCTCCAAGTCCTGCAAACCAAAGAAGGAATCTTTCTTTCTCAGTCTAAGTATGCTTGTGACCTTCTTCGTCGCTTTCACATGGAAGATTGTACACCAGCCCCTTCGCCCTTCCAGTCTGGAGTCAAACTTTCTTTCACTTGTACTCCACCTGAAGCCGATGCCACCTTGTATCGTCAGCTTGTTGGTAGTCTCTTATACTTGACTCATTCCCGTCCTGACCTTTCCTTTGCCGTTGGTTGAGTTGCCCGTTATATGCAGACACCTCATGAAAGTCACTGGAAAGCAGCTAAAAGAATACTTCGATATATTCGAGGTATAGTTCATTTTGGGATTCATTATAGTACAAGGGGGAAACCTTTGTTGGTTGGTTTCACTGATTCAGATTGGGCCGGCGATCCTGATGATCGAAAGTCTACTGCAAGTTATGTTTTCAGTCTGGGATCTAGACCTATTACTTGGGCTTGTAATAAACAACAAGCTCTTGCTCTTTCTTCAGCAGAAGCAGAATATCGAGTAGCAGTTAATGCCAATCAGGAAGCTTTATGGCTTTGACAGATCCTTTCAGAGTTTGGATTCGAGTAGCAGCAGCCTACTCCACTTTGGTGCGACAATCAAAGTGCCATCAAGCTTGCCAAAGATCCAGTTCTACATCAACGTAGCAAACACATTGAGCTACATATGCACTTCATCAGAAATCTTGTTCATGATCGTGTTCTTGAAGTGCTCTTTTTCCCTACAGATGATCAAGTTGCAGACATCTTCACCAAGTCTCTTACAGAAGCAAAGTTTTCTAAACTTTGATCTATGTTAGGAGTTCACGAACTTGTCATTAAGGGGGGATAGGCTCTAATGCCTCCTTCCTTCTCCTAATAGTGTCACTTTTGTAAATCCTTCAATCCTATCCCAAGTTGTTCCTAAGGGGGGATGTTAGGATATTTAGACACTTAGGAGTTAGTTAAGATCAACTTGTGTAATATATCCGTTAGGGATAGTGTGTTTCTTTAGTATGCATTAGTATGCATTTGTAAATACTCAATCCGATGGTCACAATATGTTTCAGACATAGAGTGATCCGACGGCTCAACTTCTCTTAGATCAAACTTAACCTTGATCCATGGCTTAACACCCAATTGGTCCATGATCTCTATTTAAAGAGCATGGAGGGTCATTGTTTAGTTGATCGATTATGAGAAGCTCATTTGTAACTTTCTTTCTTTGCATAATAAATTGTCCCGTAGAAGCTATTTGGCCGGGGCCGTGGAGTGTTTCCCTCAAGAGGGTTTAAACCACGTCAAAACATCGGTGTGTTGATCTGTGATCTGTTTGTGTGAAGTGGTTGCTCTTGGTGTTTGGTCCTTTGGTAGTACCCTATGTACCCGAACAATTTGTATATGTGTAAGATATAATGAACTAATTAACTTAATGAAGACTCTTGTACCTTCCCTAACCATATCAGAAACTCAATCATAATCTAATGAGACCATTTCCTCTTCAGTGTGCATCTCTTGCCATGTTGGAATTGGATGTGTGCCCTTTGGATTAAGAGATACATATTTCCATGGTTTGACATATAAATCATTTTCACAGTGATCAAGCCCGCATCCATTTGCATCAATGCAAAAATCACAAAAGCAGGCATACTTCCTCGTTTCAATGGAAAATAGGTCCCCCATATCTTTACTTCAAACAGAATGCAATTCCCTCGTACCAGGGATGGTGTCACAATACCATGGCATGGATCTATTAACATATCCAATGGAAACATCCTAGAAGAACCTACATGGAATTTAGTTTGTCATATTTAAATTCCTATTGAGTACATGTGTTCTTTTGGAAATGATGATATTGAATGTTATTATCTTATTAATTGAGTTTGAAGTTTATTAATTGCACACCGGCCTTGCTTGTTCACGACCTTGATGTCCCAAATGATGTGTTCACCAATCAACTACTTTAGTGGAGCATTTGAGTCGGGTTGCACCATGACTCATCTGGTACCTCCGAAGTGCTCATTTCACACATGCACCTGTGCCATCATGCTCACCCTTTCCATTCCCTATCTCAAAAAAGATCCAGGTGTGTCGGATTCTTGTCTCTTTGTGAAGGTGACTCAACCAATAAAATGAGCGTGCCGATTTGAATTGCCCTGCACACCCATTTGACCAAATCCAGTGTTCAGTAAATGATATGCCTCTTTGTCTGAATGAATCATAAATCAACCCAAAGCAATGTTCAACGAACAATGTGTCATGCTCACGATCATCACTAACATAAAAATGGTACTCCTTGATCACTTCACATGACTGAGGAGTGCTATCCCTACCATCCATGTTTTCCTGAGCAAGTATGTACAATACATGTATGAAGATAGACACCTGTTTGGAGTGATAGTACTCACTCTGTATCTCTCTATGAAGATCAAAGGTGTAGTTGTCCGCAAAGTCTACCACTAATAAGATTGTGCCTGGCTCAAATACCTCACGAGAATGTTCGAATTCTGAAGCTTGCGACCTAGACCTATGGGAGTGCTTTATGTATTTATAAATCTGACTTTGAAACTTCTAAGTGAAATCTGAAACAGGAATCTCATCATCGAGCAAGTCGATCCTCTTGGATGGCACAAATGAAGAAAATGTTGGATTCATGGTGATATAGTCGTACCTCTTCCACCTAATGGTGATATCTAAAAATCCATGGTGTGTTGGATCGATAGGAAAGTTCCTATGGAACAATGTCAAATCACCCCATTCATGGCATTTTCTCCCACCTACACACCTCTTATTGAAAAACACGTGTTCAGGATTCTTGTTGTATAGTATCATACAAATAAAATCTCGCCCTGTGTGAGGAGCTAGTACACCATTCCAGTGCCTTTTGCAAAAATCCAGAAATGTGTCATAGTATAGTTGAAATTCAACATGGTACCGACAACAACAAGTATCGCGAATCGTATTCGGCCTAATATACCACAGTTTCAATTTGTTGAACATGCTAAATGATATTTGAACACCATGATTGGTTTCTTGGAATTCCTCGTAAAGTGCAACTCCTGTCATCTCCATCACATGCTTACAATGCTCCTGATAAATGCCTCTGGATAAACATTGTTGCAGGACATGCTTTCGATCTAGAATAGCACAAGAATGGCTATCCAAAAAATCTATCACCTTCTCTCTAATGCGTGCTACCATCCTACCTCAATAGGGTTCCCTACAAATAAGAGCCCAACAAGCAGCTTCATCATTTTCATCTATCTAGACCCTGAATTTAGTATATTTGAGCAATGTTCTTTTTGAAATATTGAGCAATGATGCCATTGTTGATACCATTCAATTTCTTAAGGTGCTTTGTGCGACAACAACCGATGTAATTTCCCTATGAGCAGCTCAGATATCATTGTTTCTTGATTTTCCAAATGAAGATAATGCAGTTCTTACATTTTCTATTGCATTCTCGCATGTCTTTTTTGTTTTAACATCTTGAAAACCCAACAACTTTGTGGCACGTTTCAATTTTTTGTGTTTTATCAACCCATGTAGGATTTGAGCTTGTGCCATTATTGAATGTTGTTCAAAATATGACTTGATTATGTTATTGACATGCTCTCTAACTCTCCGACCAGGGATCGAGTTCCCAATCTCTTCTTGTGCAGAAACAACTACACAATCCTCTAGAAAATTTCCACCCCTTCCAACCCCACTGCAACTCCCAATTATATTTTCAATGTTAGAGGGAAAGGTGTCATGTGATGGCTGATCAGGATCATGAGGGGGCACAGAGTCATGTGATTCTTGATCACCATGATGTGATGTCTGACCATAATCTCTCTCTACATAACATGTAAATTAACAAACTGAACATTGGTTACTTGATAGTTGTGCATTGAACTTTAAAATTGCTAGTAACTTGAAATTTGATGTGTAAATTGAAAAATTTAGAAATTTAAAATTGCATGTGAATTGAATTTTCCAACTAATACATTTAGCTTGAGAATTGTTCTAAGTAAAAATTGAAATTGCTAGTAACTTGAAATTTGAAATTGCTCAAGTAACTTGAAATTTGAAATTGCTCAAGTGATACAAACTATTACACCAAGACCTTGAGGTGTTAGTGAAGGTTTCCCACTAGGATCTTAACATCCCACCATGCTCCATAGTCCAAACTCTGGGATGGATGTGCACCCGTACGGTGGTGTCCCCTCTGCGTCGTACGAGCCCCAAACAAACACTGCAATGCCGACGTTGGATCTGAAATGACGCGGAAGTGATCGACAACAGTTTAGCTGAAAATAGATATGGACCCCAGGTATGTTTGGCTTCCTAACATTTCAGGTGTTTCACTCGGCCACCAACGCTGTCTAATGGCTTGTGTATTGGGGCAGTATCCCTCACTCCACGACTCAGGTAAAACTCATAACCACTTGGCCACAAATGACAGCTCTTGGTTTACCTCATGGGAAAAAACTAGTTAATCAGGTAGGGGTCGTTGCCCTTTTTGCTGGCAAGTCCTCTCAATGGGCCAACTACTTTGGGGTTCATGTGGTACTCCTCACAATGAGTTTTAGGGCTTATGCCCAAGTGCTTCCCATAGTTAAGAGGACAGGGATTATTCCCATATCCAAACTTGCAACAAATGCAAAACAAAAAATTGGCAGAAATTCCACCCAATTCTAACAAAACAAGAATTGAAATTACATTTAGCTTGAAATTGTTAGTAACTTAAAAAAATGCAATTAGTTAAATATGTACAATTTAACTTGAAAATATAGTGTCTAAGTGTACATTTAATTTGAAAATTATTCTAATAACATTGAAAATTGTTAGTAAAGTTTAGAAATTTGAAAATAGTTAATATGTACATACATTTTAACCTGAAAATAGAATCTAAGTGTACATTTCATTTGAAAATTGTTGGACAATAAAACTGAAAATTGTTAGCAAACTTTGAAATAGTTTGAAAATTGTTTTAAAGCAACTTTGAAGCATAATTTGAAAATTGTTAGCAACTTTGATGGAAATATGCATGAACAAATTGCCTTAATGGACGAGGTAAGAAAGGACCTGGAACAACTTGTGAAAATGAATCAATGTAGCCATTAGCAAGCATTTCCCTCAAGTGAAGCAACGCCCATGGACAAAGTTTCATTTATTCATCAAATTCGTGGAAGAATGGACATGCATGAATAGTTTAAATGGTTTTATATAACAACCAATGTTATTATGTTTTTTTGTGCTCTTTTTGTAATCAGTTTGTCAAAATATATGGTACCCATGCATTAGAAGTAGAAGAAAAACTTCTTGGTAATTTTTTGTATACAATAGAGATATATGTTGAATGGACTCTTCTATTAGATGTTAGATTTTTGAAGAAGTTTACCTCTATGTTAAGGATGGTTATGCTCAGCTATTGATATAAATCTTCTACAGTTTCTATTTAAAAAAAGATCTTACTTAGTTCTAGAGAAAATTGTTACATAGCCATAAATCCACAACCATTTATAGCATATTGTCCAACTATCCCATATTTGAGCGAATA
The DNA here is from genome assembly GCA_027924585.1 of Larix kaempferi. Taxonomy (NCBI): domain Eukaryota; kingdom Viridiplantae; phylum Streptophyta; class Pinopsida; order Pinales; family Pinaceae; genus Larix; species Larix kaempferi. Next base: position 4,844,524 of record BSBM01000459.1, on the reverse strand, counting down.
TAAGCAATTTGGATATTTTCCATCTTTAGAGGGCACTAGGGATTACATCTCTTCTATAGTTTAGAGCTCAAATTTTATTAAGAATACAAGTTCAGTATTAGTATTGAGTAGTACTCATTTTGCCTCAATTTCAAAGGTCAAGAGAGTCCACTTTTTCCATATTTTTTATCAGGCCTTTGCATAAGCTCAATGTTGTACAATCACATCTCTTCTTTTCTCATCTTCTCCAACTCCTTGGGCCAAGACATAATGTATTTACTTCCCTCCTTTTGAAATCACTACACACATTCCCATTCTCCTTTTGTGTGTCTTCTTTACCAAATTTCATTAAGTTTAGTCATCCACAGACATTGAAATTAAATTAGATATATATAATCTAACTACAAACGAATTAATATGACAAACAAGATTTTAGATTATTGTTATGCTTAAAGTTGTGTTTAGTCATTTTGAATTCAATCTTTTAACATTAATGAAATATGGATGCCATCTTATTCATAATTTTGTCAATTGCATGGCATTAGAACAAATATATGCACAAAGAACTTAGAAATTAATACAACTTAGTGAAAAATAAATGACAAAACCAAGACTTGCACACCTACAATAAGTTATTAGATTTAGCAAATACACTTGAAGAGCATATAGGTTGACAATAAAGAGTTACATCCAATCCACTTTTAAAAATCACTTAGCAAAAGTAAAATAAAATGGCAAATTTAACAAATAAACTAGACCTAGAACATATAAGTCAGAGAGACATCAAATCCATATCTAAACAACACTTATATGTACATGAGATTTTAATTGATAGGTTGACGATAAAGAAAGTTACATCAAATCCACATTTAAAAATCAAGCATAAGTGAATGAGATTTTAATTTATTAGGAGGGTTGATGAAATACTAAAATATTTATCAAGTTTTTTTTTTATTATTATTGTTGTGCTTGAATGACATGTAAAAAATAGATAAGCTAGTGTGTAAGTTCCAAAAAAAATTGATACCTAAAACTGAAATAAGTTGAAAGAATTAATATGATAAAACAATAAGTTTAAAGAACTAATATGATAAAACAATAAAAACCATACATGTATCATCAAATTAAATATTAAGAAAACCTAGCACCTAAATCAAAGGAAATCTAAACATAACTAGACCACAAAAACCAGACATATTACTTTAACCACTCAACTAAATACAAAAATAAAGTATATAAACTCAATATCTCACACATGATAAAAGAGAAGACACAAGAACTATCTATATAAAGTAGACTTCTTAGCCCTAAGGGTTAGCTCAATCACGTGTCACTATAATGAACACGATGTACAAGTCCAATTCGATTCCCATGAGTTAAACACACTATATCTACACCACTTCTTTTATATTGGGAATCATCCTTGAAATAGAAAAAGTACCCAAAAAATTTCTAAAAATTATTTATAAAAAAAGACCCACTAAATAGCAATGTCATCTAATCGTCTTCCATAATGATCATAGTCATTGAAACTTAATCAGGAAATAATGCAATTCCACCGTCATGCTAAAAATGGCTAACTTACTTATTTTGTACACATAATTCTTAACAAATTTATTAATTTTTTTATAGAAAACAAATTTACTATCACAACATATCCCTAAGATAGATTTTAGTGATACATTGGTATAGAAGGTATATTATGTAACTTTGGTTGTAAAAAATATGTGGAATGACATATTAATAATCAAGATTTTTTTTTTTTTTATTTTACGAAGAATTAACACATCAAAGTTTGAATTTGGATTAATAAATAAATTCCAAATATAAATAAGTTTCTATATCCATAATACAATCCACATTAACAAATATAAATATTATACAAAATCAATTATATAATAATAATAATTTTAATTGAAGTAAATAATATTCACACACAAATCTATATATACATAGAAGTAACACTATAAAAAATAAAAATTATATCAATTATTCTAAATCAATCTATAGTAAGCTTTATTAATTTTATATAGATATATATCACCAATTTAAATTAATCTTAATTCAAAATTTTTTACAAGTTTATATCTTAATTGATTTTTAACTTAATAACTTATTTCATCAACAATTTAAAATGTACATACATTTGAACTTGAAAATAGAAGCTAAGTGTACATTTCATTTGAAAATTGTTGGACAATAAAATTGAAAATTGTTAGCAAACTTTGAAATAATTTGAAAATTGTTAACAACTTTGAAATAATTTGAAAATAGTTAAAAATATGTTCATATCTTAACATGAAAATAGAATCTAAATTTACATGTTTCATTTGAAAATTGTTCATTTAACATAAAAATTGTTGCAAACTTTAAAATTTAAATAAATAATTGTGAAATAAATAAGAATATAATTAAAAATAAATATGAAACAAATTAAATTATGAAATTTAGTTAGATTTATTGGAAAATTGTTACTAATTTTGTAAATTATGTAGCATGATATTTAAATTATGATAGATTGTAATTCAATAATTTACCTTGGTTGTCCTCCATTGGAATTTGTTTCACCAAATGTGCATCTTCTTATTCTCTCAACCTTGCTCTTTATTGTCTCATTCGTTCTCTATTGTACTCACGTTCTTCATTGGCATTTTGTTGTCTAGCATGTTTTCTTTGTCTTTTTTTTAATTACCCATCAATCTACAATGAAAACAAACAATGGTTTTTCAAAATGTTATAACAAACAAAAATATGTTAATATGAAATCTTGAAATATGCCTACAACGAAATCTTACATGAATCAATTTACAATGAAAACAAACAATTTTTTTTTCAAATTGTTATAATAAACAACAAAATGTTAGTATGAAATCTTGAATTGTGCCTACAAAGAAATCTTAAATGTCTGATGAGGTCTAATTCAACAATATGAAAATGAAAAATCTCTAATTTAACAAGATCAAATTGACAAATCTCTAATTCAACAAAATCAAATTGATAAAGCTCTAATGGAAAAAAAAACTAGAAATGAGGTAAATTGTTGTTTGTGAATCCTTGTTTGCTAGTTATATACAGGTCCGTTGATGTTTCTAGGAGGGAAGGGTAGTTGGCAACATTAATTGTTTCCAACTCCTTTCGCGGTTTCGCCCCAGTTGGTTTATATATATATTTTTTACACAGTCAAACCCTCGATTGAGCAAATACCTCGATCGAGTGTTTAATAACACCTCGATCAAGATCTTGTTAAACCCTCGATTGAGGTATTGTTAAACTCTCGATCGAAGTTCTGTTAAGCCCTCGATCGAGGTATTTAAAAAAGCTCGATCAAGCAAATAACTCGATTGAGGACTTAAAATACAGGCTGAGAGCCCTTTTCCCTGCAAAATGGAATGTTTTTATGCCTTCCACAGAGTTAAACCATGTCATTAAATGCTCATTAATGAGCGGACTTGATACCATTGGATTCGTCAATGAATCCTCTATCCAGATACATAAAATTTATGAATTTTTATCTTCATATGTCTTTTGTTTCTAAATTTCTACTAACACTTTCCCTATAAAACCATGCCAACAACTTTGATTGAGCTCAAAGATAAATACACAACATTCAAAATACACATCCAAAATTTTTGAAAAAATACACAAGCCCCAAATAAACATGTCCTCTTTAAAAGGGTATTTTTAGTTTTGCAAATTATGTAAAAAATCAAAAGATTTAGTGCACGCACACACATGTGTGCAAAATGCAACTTAAATATTCATTGGTAAGTTTCGAAAAATAATAATATATATAATTTTTCGAGAAAAATTAAAAGAAAAATATGTAAGCCCTAGTGCATTCTGTCTACATCATGTTTACATATTTCATTTTTTAAAATTATTACTTTAACATTAAATTATTGTGCACACACACAAACTACTTGTTAATTGATCTTCAAATTTTTAAGTACACACGTTTCATTAAATGAAAATTCGACACGATATATGGCATTGGTATATTTCAAAAAAAATATCATTGGAAAGCCAACATAATTCTCTACATTTCGTTTTTCAACCGCATGTCAAAATTCATGTGGCAAGTATGAGTTTCGAGGGCTTCAATTTAATACATGGGTAAAATTTATGTTTTTCACCGTCATATTTGGCCAAAAAGAGTTAGCCATCTTCATGGAATCACCCACCCTCAAGAGATCATGTGTGGTTGGTTGAGGCGATCTTCTTAGACTTGGATGGCTATAAGATTCCTTTATGGCTATAGGTTCAACTCTCCTCCCTTGACCATGTCCAAGTCCCCAAGGCCCCAAGAAATGGACACATAGTTGCATGGATATCCATGCATGGTGGTCTAGGCATTGTTTGTCACTCTAGATGCCCCAATTGTTTCTTTAAGGAAAAAGGCATGGTTGTTTTCCCTATAACATCATTCCCAAGGCCCTGGAACATGTAGATACTACTCAAAACCACCTAAAGGAAATGACATAATCAATCATAGGCCAATGATACCCTCAGAGGCCATTTGTTTTTAGTGGAGGCAATCTTCTTATCCTTAGATGGATGGAAGAATCATTTAGAGCTCTAGATTTAGGTATCCTCCACTAACCATGTGTAAGGCCCCATTACCACAATAAATAGATACATAGTGCCATAGATACCCCTTTGAAGGAATCAATGTTGCTTTTAGGTAGTATTCATGGATCTAGATGCGCCAATGATTTCTTTAGGGTCAAAAACATGGTGTTCTTCGATGGAACATAATTCCCAAGGGATTAAGACATGTGCATACTACTTAAAACCACCTAAATATAACAACATCCTCAATCATAGTCCAATTATACAACTAGGAGGTTGTGTATGGTTGGTGGAGGAAAACTTCTTACCCCTAGATAGGTACAAGCTTCCTTTAGGGGAAAAGGTTAAGGTATCACCTACTAACCATGTGTTTTTGTTGGAGGAAACTTTCTTGGTGGAGGGAACCTTCTTATCCCTGGATGGCTTAGGTCTCCTATATTGATCGTATCTAAGGCTAAAAGGCCATAAGACCTAGATACATAGTGTCTCAATGGATTTGGATGCCTTAATGGTTTCTTTAAGGATAAATTCATGGTCATATTCTCTATAATATCATTACGAAGGCCTTGGGACACCTACATAAGGCTCTTTCTTTACTTGTACGACTCCAATAAAGGACTTGAGATCCATCCCTCTATGCAAAAACTCTTGATTATGCTCATATCCAACTATTATGTCAAATATCAACTTTAAATGGTGTATGTTATGGTTCAAGGTCTTGATCATTTTCCATTACCTCAATAATATTATGTTAGGGTATAATTCTTTCAATTTCTTCCCCAACTATTTACTTAGACCCATCGCTAGTACGTAAAACCACATATTTTCACCTGTATCCCACTTTGAGAATAATGATATCTTATACATTGCATGATCTGCTAAGTGATAGTTTGAGTCATTGCTATTAGCCCAATATGCCTAAAACTGTCCTTTAGGTCCTAGTTCCAGTAATTCCTCTCATGACTATGTCTAAGGTTTGCATACCGAGTGTCACTTATATGAATGCTGAGATGCCAAGGATAGTGTTTGGAGTTTATGGGTGTGGTTTAAATCTTCCCTTAGGGTTTAAGGCCCAAGTTTCCTCTTATCACATTATACAAAAACCTAAGAGCCATGCATACTAGCAAAAAAATCATAATGCTGTTGATTTCCTTAGAGGTAAATAATAACCCCAATATGTCATGTGTAGTGCTTTGAGTTGTTGTATTTTTTCTTGGATGCAAAAAATATTTTACTAGGGAATAAGGCCTAGGTTTCCTCTCTCAAACATGTTAAGGGCCTAAACATCCATATATAGTGCTTAAGAAAACGTCTTACTTACATTAACAACCCCAATATCAAGCCAAGGATACCCTTAGGAGGGCTTATGCAGTGTTTCAAGGTATACTTGTTCATCATATATGCCTAGAGGTTTCCTCTAAGGTCCAAGGCATGGGGTTCCTTCCTTAATCATCTCTATGCCCTAAAGACTTATACCTAGTTTTAGTTCCTCCAACTCCACCAATCATCCCTATTATAAGGCCATAGATCTTCTCATAAATTCATTTGTTTTAGTGTGACAAATAATTCTTTTCCCTACATGCCTAGAAGTTTAATTTAGGCTAAGGCCTATGTTTCTTCTCTTAACTAGGTCAAGGGACAATAAACCTATCACTAGTGATCAAAACCTTATAATGCAATCAATATCCACACATAGATGTTAAGAATATTCTTAGGAATATGTGTGTGTTGACCATATTTCTTAGTCTTAGATTCCTAAAAGATTCATTTAGGATTCAAGGAAGAGGTTTCCTCCCTCGAACATCTCCAAGGATTTGAGACCCATGCCTTGTGCACAAAGCCTAGTAATGATATTAATATCTATTAGAAAATTTAATAATATCAATAAAAATATGCCTTATCAAATAATGAAATCTCAATTCAAATCATTTTTATTAATATTTTATAATAGTTAAAATGGTTGTATTTAATTATTTGTCAAATTTAAGTATCATGGGTATTTATTTGCTTGAACAATATTGAAAAATGAATGGTAGACTTGAGCTATTTAGAAAAGAATTATTTGTGAACTTCTTGTGTTTGTGGTGCAATATCTCATAAATGAATCATGTGAGCTTGTTGGTTTAAATAGTGATAAAAACAAATAATTGTGATTGTGGTTTAAAACCTCGTAAATTAATCATGGGAATTTATTTGAATGAAAAAAATTGAATTAAGGTATTACAAAATAATTATTTGTGATGTTGTTGTGTTTATGGTGCAAATCGTCAAAATTAAATCCTTTTTGTACATGTCCATGTGACAAATATGAGCTTATCCCCACTATATGGTACTTGACAACATGGCATTTTTTTATGCTTAGGATTCTTTTAGGCTAAGGCCTATGATTGTTCGTTTAACAATGTTGAGGGCCATTGGACCTATCCCTACTCATTAAAAACTTATAATAGTGTGAATGCCCATACTTAGAGGCTAACAATACTCTTAGGAATATGTGTGGGGACCTTTGTGGTGTCTTTCTTGATCCTAGATTCCTAAAAGCTTCTTTTAGGGCTTTAGCTAGATGTTTTCTCCATTGATCATATAGATGGATCTAAGAGCCATATCTTGTGCTAAAAACCTAATAATATTAATTTCCATAAAAAAAATTAAGATAAAAATATCTCAAATGAATAATCAAATTTAAATTCAAGTAATTTTATTACTACTTTTTCCAGCAGAAAAAAATCGTACTATTGTTATTCCATAGAATCAAATAGTACAAAGATAGTATGATTATCCAATGTCATGATATCCAAACCATATACTGATTTCATGATATCATCCAGTAGTCTTGACAAAATTAATCGTCCATCCTATAATATTTACTTACAAAAATAGATCGTCTTGCCAAAAATCTAATTACAAAATAAACTTAAAAGAAATCTAATTGACCCCTGTCAATCAGACAGTCATCCAACCATTCCTCCCATAAGAGGATCCCAACAGGACCAGCAAAAGCATCTTTTGATAACATATCAGCCTGTTTGTTGTGTTCCCTATATATGTGTTCAAAAGTGATCTGACTCATTCTTGCAATTTCCAGCCAAGCTCGCTGACACCAGTAATTTAAATCAATGACATTAATGCTGTATTCCTGCAATGCCCACTTAATAGTCACCCGTGAGTCTCCAAAGACTCTGAGGTTCACCAATCCAAATATATTAGCTGTCTTAAGCCCCATCCAAAGCGCCATCACCTCAGCTTTCATATTTGTTCCTCTTCCACCATTGAGACGGAGTGAATAGAAATGGTTCTCCTTTAAATAGATAACCCCTCCTACTGCACACAATCCATCCTGTGCAGCCCCATCGAAGAACAATATAGGTTGTGAGACCACAAATGAAAAAGATGAATCCCTAACCCTATGATTACCAGCTTCTTCTTCAGGAAAATTTTGTAACATTATGCCAACAGTACTAGCACAATGCAAAGGATCAGCTTTCTTATCATGAAATATAACTTCATTCCTTTCATACCATATAATCCAAGATACAAAAATAGGGAGAAATAAAGGCTTTTTATTCCCTCTTATCCAATTGTGTAGACCTTCACCAAAATCCTTATCATCCCATACCACCTGCAAATTTTTCTCTTTACAGCAAAGTTTCCATACAGATTGAAAAAATGTGCAATCCATCAATAGGTGTTGTGCAGTTTCAGGACCTAACCGACATAAGCAGCACCATCCAGGCCCCGTCCATCCACGTTTGATCAAATTATCCCATAATTTAAGGCTGCCATTTAAAACGTGCCACAGAAAACATTTTACTTTCAATGGAATAGCCCACTTCCAGATCAATGAAAACCACCATTGACTCGGATAAATACACTGAGATTGGATAATCCTTTTATAAGCTGCTCTAGCTGTAACATTCCCTTTTTTAGTATTGCCGGTCCAGAATAAATTATCATTTGATCCTGTAATCAGAATGCCTGCAGCTTTAATAGCCTGTATATATCTTTTCCACTCAATAATCTGTTCCCGATTCATCCATGGAAGAGATTCTAGCGATCCATTGCCAGATATACTAGAAAGATTATTATCATAAATATCATTTAAAGTATACAACCCCAGATTATTTAAACATGTTATCAGATTATCAGATAATCTGTAATTTTCCTCTAAACCAAGCACCGGATCAACTCCAATGAGACAGCTACAACCATTACCTACCTTCCAGCAGATATCACTTGCAATCCAGTCGTATACTTTAAGAAAGCCTCGCCAAATCGGAGACATCATTCCAGAGATCATCTTAGGTTTCCTCAGCCAATTGATGAAATCAGGTTTAATATATTTGAAGTGAAGCACTTGCGACCAGAGAGAATTACAAAATAGACCTCGCCACATGCTCTTGAGTCTCAGCGCTTTGCTGAAAGCATTGATGTCAATAATACCCCAACCACCATGTTTCACCGGCTTTGCCAATACATTCCACTTCACCATAACCAATTTGGATCCTAGTCTAGAACCAGACCAAAGAAAGTTGAACATCATCCTCCTAATCTTATTGATAATAGAACCCAGGATAACAAGAAGAGATAACCAATAAACTGGGATGCTCGATAAAACAGCTTTGATTAAAACGAGTCTGCCACCCGTTGAGAGTAAACGAAAAGCCCAATGATCAATTCGCTGTTCAAATTTCTTAATTAACCAATGCCAGTCTTCCACCTTATATGAATCAGGCTTTAAAATAAAACCTAAATACTTCATACCATCAGTCAAATCTTTACAGGAAAAAGGCAAAATGGATTCAATTTCATTCCTCCTTCCAGGTTCCACCAAATGATGAAAAAAACAAGATTTTGATATGCTGATTTTCATACCTGATACCTTACAGAAAAAGTTGATGATATTGGAGAAAACCTTCCATTCTTTGACCGTATCAATTCCAGCTAGCAGAACATCATCAACAAAGATGAGATGGGACAAGTAAAAAATTAAAAATAGTTGTTTTTATTTATTTGTTAATTGTATTTATATGTTTGAATAACGTAAAAAATGAATAACTGAATTGAGCTATTTTCCCCCAAAAAAATTGAACTTCTTGTGCTTGTGGTGTAAACCTCATAAATGAATTACTTGAATTTATTTGCTTAATATTTTAACTTCTTGTAAGTATGGTGCAAACACTCATAAATTAATCTTTGATCATTTATTTTAATTGATATGAAAAAGTAAATAATAGTATGGTGCAAAAACTCATAAATTAATCTTTGATCATTTATTTTAGTTGATATGAAAAAATAAATAAATATTGAATTGAGTTATTTCAAAATAATTATTTGTGAATTTGTTTATGGTGCGAATCCCCATAATTAAATCCTAGGTGTACATGTCCATGTGGAAAATAATAGCTTAACACCACTTTAGGGTACTTGCCAACATGGCATTTCTCATAATAGTAAAACTCAATTTCCAATAATATTAACTAATATAACACCATATGAACACCACAAAATATAAATGGTGCTAATACCACAACTTTAACACCACAAAATATATATGGTGCTAATAACACCACTTTAACACCACATAAATGTAAGTAGTGCTAATACCATGACATTTACATCACAAACTATAAGTGGTGCTAATTTGTAGTTCTAAGCAAGTATGACTATAAGCTCTTTTACTTTGTTACGCATTCTTCTATTTGTAAGACTTCTCTACCGCCTCTATCTGCACTCTATTTAGCCCCGCTCTCCATGGTTGCCAATTGGTCTCCTCTCCAATAAGTCTCTATGGATCTGGGATGCTTTTTTATGTTATTCTGCAATGGGGATCATCTCAGCCTTCATATTCTTTGTTTTTAATATGTGGCTGAAGAGGTACTCTAGGCTTCCTTCGGGACCTCCAGGATGGCCTATTCTCAGAAATTTGTTTCAGTTAGGTAACAACCCCCACGATTCCATGTTCCACCTCGCTACCAAATACGGTCCCCTTATGTGTCTCTCTTTAGGAATGAAAGCCACAGTCATTGAAAACCACAGTCGTTGTGTCCTCTCCAGCCATGGCAAAGGAAGTTCTCCAAACCCATGACCACGTCTTTGTGGGTCGGACTGTCATACAATCAATAAAGTATTTTTCCCAATATAAGATCTCCATAGGATGGGCTCACTATGGATCCCACTAGCATATGCTCAGATGTATATCTAATACAGAGCTCTTCAGTCTAAAGAGACTAGAGGCCCTGCAATATTTGAGAAGAGATCAAGTATTCCGAACAATCCAGCAGATTCTGCAGGAAAGTATAAGGGGAAAGAGTATGAATATCGGAGATACTATGGTCCACTCCGCTGTTAATCTGTTGAGCAACATGACCTTTAGTAAAGACATGTTCCATCCCCACTCTCCAGCCTTTCGAGAGTTCAAAGACAGTATTCGGCAATTGGCGGTGAATTTAGGAGCTCCCAATTTGACATATTACTTCCCCTTTCTTCAGCGGTTGGATCCTCAGGATGGGGCACGTAACATCACAATCTATATGGAAAGAGTATTTGGTATTTTTGACAAATTCATAGAGGGTCACCTCGCCATAAAAGGAAACACCATGGACGAAAGTGATTGTCCTGAATATCTCTTGGATGCCCTACTGGACATGAGAAGCGATGAATTTACACTCACCCATATCAAAAGCTACTTAATTGTAACGGTTTTCAGTCTCCTGTAGGTCAGTGTGTAGTCATAGATGGTATTTGTTTTAAATTATTGCAATTCTCTTAGGGTTAATTGCTTGTTGCACCACATATTTGTGGGTGGAAGTGACACCACTGCGAAGACAATGGAGTGGGCGATGGCAGAACTTATATGCAATCCAGAGCAGATGAAATGAGTCCAGACCAAGTTGGACGAGTTGGATGAGGTAGTTGGTCGCGATTGAAGGGCAGAAGAACGTGATATCTACCGTCTCCGTTATCTCCGTGCAGTGGTGAAAGAAGTGTTCCGGTGAAAGAAGTGGAGATCTAAGGGATCATATTCTCTTAGTAATTATAACCCGTTTTAACCTATTTTGTTTTAATTATCTATACACCTTTAACTATTTTACTTTTTAATTTTATTAATGTATATACCCTTAATTATTTATTATTATTTTAAAGTTTAAATTTTTTATATTGTTTTACTTTTTATTTTTCCTATTAAAATTATTTTAAGTAGTTATAAACACATGTTTTAAACTCATCCAAATCTACCATGTTAAATAATACTCTAAATATTTAACATTGTTTTATTTTTTAATTTCTCTACATTGTTTTAATTTTTTTTTTGTAAGTAAACATTTCATATTAACTTTCTTGTAAGAAATACATAGCGTTCAAAACATCTTGCTAGCAGGGAGATTGCGCCCCCTAAAAATTCTTTCCAAACTACTAACCATCATAATCCCCCATGGCGAGACTAAAAGAAAACAAAAGACCTGGCTGCTATATCGAGTTATATTCCTCATACTATACCGCTTACATTGACAAAATTTTAGGCTGCGAGAGAAAAGGATGGCATATAAAAACTTTCTCCCAAACCCAATTGTTAACACCCAAAAAGTGCTCACTAGTTCATTCCCTTATTCACATGACCCATTTGTCCACTTTTCCACCATCTGAGCCTCTGAAACCAACAAAAGATCACCAAAAGACCTTAGTACACCCCTTTTTCCCACTCAAAAAGATTATTTTTTCTGAAAAGCATAAAAAACCCTCAAAAAGGGTCCAAATTCCCAAAAATATTAAAAAGGGAATTAAAATATTAATTTTATTCAAAAAAGGAAAAAGGAGGGAAAAGTACCTAAACCATGTTGGTCAATACCATTTGGGTTTCCACAAAACCACAAATGGTATTCCCCACCACCAAAACCTATAAAAAGGTGGTAGGGGCTCCTCATTTCACATCCATCCACTCATATTCCTATCCTCATGCTGCCAAAATCTCCCTTGAGTATTTGGCCATTGTAGCAAGCCTTGGAGAAAGGACCCATTGGAGATTGGAGCTGCTCACCATTGGAGCCATTCAACAAACCTTCTTCACTTGGAGGTATTGTACTTGCAAGCATTTGCTTGCTCCATTGTCAATACAAAAATTCTTTAATATTTTCTTGTTCTTGTTTTTAAAATATTTCCATTATTTGCTTAAATTCTTGCATAGATCCATGATTAGTTTAGTTTAGATTAGTTTCTTGTTTAATTATATTGAAACTGCTGCTACTAGTTAGCAGGTGCCCATAGCACTAAGCCTGGTTGCAAAACCGGGCCAACAGTTTTTGGCGACTCAACTGGGTTTGAATAATAGATGTCTAGTTTTGCTTTCAATCTTAGTTTTTTATTAGTTTTTAGCCTTTAGATCCATAGATCTGCCATCTTAGACAGCACATCCATTGCTGCTCTAAGTTTTGGCCCCATCTATTGCCATTAACAGCCCGGAATTCTCAATTTTCGGGTTCGTTTTTCGGCTTCCGTGCACGGCTTTCGCCTCGCGGTTTTTAGCCTGACAGTCACGCGGTCCATCGCGACTTTTCGGCTTTTTTCCGCGTGGTTCACCGCGGCTTCACGACCTCTTTCCGCGCTGCACATCGCGACTGTGTGCCTAAATCCCGCGCGGTCCATCGCGACTGTGCGACAAAAACCCACGCGGTCCATCGCGGCTTTTCTGTCGAAACCCGCGCGGTCCATCGCGGCTTTTCTGTCGAAACCCGCGCGGTCCATCGCGACTTTTAGCCCGAAACCCACGCAGTCCATCGCGACTTTTAGCCCGAAACCCGCGATGTGATTTTTTCGCCGCGCGGCTCAATTTTCAAACGACCATATCTCCCTCTCCCGAACTCCGTTTGGAACGATTTGTTTTTTCAAATTGGGTGTTTTCGATCAAGGAATCCAAATATGCTATTAGATTTAAGAAATTTTTCATAAAAATTTATCTAATATTGTATTTTAGTGTTATTTATCACTTTAGTTCACCCATTTTGGTCCATATTTTCCAGTATAAAGATTCCAACATTGTTTACAGCCATAGAAAAATTTTACTATTTAGAATGCACATGTGAAAAATTCTTTTTAAAAATTTTCATCAATTGAAAGAAGGATCTATTTTTGCATTTTATCTAGGTTAAAAAAAATTTCCTGTTTGCTTCTTTAAAATCTTGCCCTTAGCAATTTCCTTGAAAAAAGAAATCCATTTATTTCTTTTAAAGAAGTCTATTATTTACTTTTATGATTCAAAAGATCCTTTGTTTTTTGAGTTGATGGTGAAAAGCATTTAATTTCCATTTATTGAAAAAAGTCATAAATTTGCTTTTTTATTTTCGAAAAATCCTTTATTTTTTGAAAATTTTTAGTAAAGCATTTACTTCTTTCAAGTTCAGTTTACAATACCACATGTGCACCCACTCGGTCACTTAATTGAACTGAGCCTTAAAAATTACCCTAATTTCAACACACTTTTAACCCCACTTGGGGAATACTAAAAGAACTTTGTAGCTAGGTAGTATTGGGGGGATAGGTGTTCCAATAACACCCCTCAGTTATTACATCTGAGACATAGAAGTTGTCAAATTAGGGAGCTAAAATCTCTTAGTATTTATTGGCGCGGCCACAATCGGTTTGTGGGAAGGCCTCTCCCCTAGGAGGGTTGAAGTCGCGAGGATGGTTCCGGAAGCCTGAGTGGAATACCGAAATCCATTCAGTAACCGAAGGGCTACCATTCGCAGTTCTCGGGATATCCCTGTATTGGGATATTGCGATCAAAGGACCAAACGACAGATTTACCTTTTCTCAACGCGTCATGAATGGAGTATCCTAGTAGCCTTTCTTTAGGATTGATTACCCGGTGTCCCTCCCGGTAGGGGGATATCTAGCCATTGTCTCAACACTCATATTGTCTGACTTGGATTTCATCACCTTGCAGAGGATATCGTTTGTTTGAGTCACAATACTTTTAGTTAGGTGTTTGCATGATTCAACCCACCCTTGGTCTAGTTACACCTATTTTTTCTAGAAGCCGTTTGCATGTTGGTACTCTGACCATTTGTTGCATTCCTCCACTTATTGTAGCACAGCTGCTAGAATAAGTGCCTTTTTGAGGTTGATTTTTTGGCCTGAGAGCCTTCATTTTCACTCCCCTTCTTGCACACTTGGTTGCATTAGGGTTTTGAGTTTTTTATACACATACAGATTTTTCCACAAAAACTTATTTGCTCTGAACATTCAAAAGTCCTTATGACCTCCGTTTTTCGCACCATTTGCACTGCCGGATTCATATTTCTGTGCCCGTGATGATGCTTGAGATCATTTCTCGCTCTCACCAGGACCAATATCAACATTGTGTCCCGACACCTTGTCGCCCCAGTTTGCGTACCACTTCGGCTGCTCTCCGTTTTTGATATATTTGATATCATTGGATTCATTTTTCTAAGCCCGTGATGATGCTTGAGATCATTTCTCGCTCTCACGCCCAGATTTTTCGGGCATTTTTTACCATGCCCCCTCGTCGCCTCGGTTTGCGTGCCACATCGACCGTTATATGTTTTCGACGAGTTTTATATCGCCGGATTCAGTTTTCCACGCTCGTGACGATGCTAGAGATCATTTCTCACTCTCACGCCTAGATTTTTTGGGCATTTTTTCCATACCTCCCTCGTCACCTCGGTTTGCGTGCCACATCGGTCGTTCTCCATTTTCGACATGCCTTATATCACCGGATTCAGTTTTTTGCGCTCGTGATGATGCTTGAGATCATTTCTCGCTCTCACCTTTAGATTTTTCGGGCATTTTTTCCATGCCTCCCTCGTCACCTCGGTTTGCGTGCCACGTCGATCGTTCTCCATTTTCCACGTGCCTTATATCGCCGGATCCAGTTTTCCACACTGATGACGATGCTTGAGACCCGTTCTCGCCCTTATCAATCCCTTTTTGTTCGGTATAATTTTACCCCTTTTTCGGGCCGAGCAACCCCTTTTACGAAAAAGGCACTTAGGGAGTTTCTGTTAAGCTCTTTTCTGACTCCTACAAACAATGAAAAGATTGCCGAGCAACCTTGTTTCCTTTCATGCTCGTTAAACGTATCTGAAAGGGTGTCTACCTGGTATAAGTTTACCCCTTTTCCGGACCTTGTAGACTAATTACGAAAAAGGTATACTCTAGTCACATCGGCTAGAAGAGTTCTCCATCTGCATCATTTTATGCTTTTTCGGGCCTTGGAGACTAAACTTACGAAAAAGAAACACCAATAGAGTCCACTTACCGTTTTCAGACTCTCTAAACATGAAAGCAACCATGAGCATGAGCCGTCCTGGGCTCACAAAATCCACAAGACTGTACCATTTCAGAGCACACTTTTATCCCTTGTTGGAGCTCATTAAAACTACGAAGAAGGAATCAATGGTGCCTCTTGGCGCCACGACAGATCACATCTAATCATTAGGCAGTTTCCCCATTTTGGTCGCCTTTGTTCAGAGTATTCTGCAGTATGTCACCCCGAGAACCCCTCGACAGTACCCATCAGCTTGATTCCCCCCCAGAGTCAATACATACCTTTTAGCCCTCAAAAGCAATGATACCCACACCTATAAGTCAGTTCCCTATGCTGCCAGATCAACCATGTCATCATGCTCTGAACAAAGGAAGTTTGAGTCTACCCACTTTTTGACCCAGTTATTTCCCATCCCCACAAGTATGTCAGTCCTACCATCAGTACTACAACACTTCAGTTCTACACCTCGTGCTCCTATCAAGAAAAAATCATTGCCTTGTTAGGTGCTGGTCTCCCTCTGTCGACGACAACCACATTTATTCCAGAGGATAGACCTAGAGGTCCCTGTGTCTTGGACTCATTACCATTTATGATGAGTGCCTACGAACCATTTCGAGAGGAATCCTCAATGCCTCTCCAAATGGTTGTTTCTCACATGCTCGACTTCAACACCTTGATCACATCGTTGAGACTTGCACAGGGCATTGGTCCGCTCAGTTATTAGTCGAAGACCCCAGATACCTTCTGACTCCTCCACATTTGAGATTCTACCTATGGATACAACCAGTTACACTGTTCCTATAGATATCCGGGTTGCGTATGGCGACAGTATTCAGATGTACCCCAGTTTATACTCCCTCGAGTATACAGTTACAGATACTTCCCAGAGATGGCTCACAGTCATTACGTCCCTACAGATGTTGGACATATTCAGTTCCAACAATTCATCAGTTATTCCAGTGTATCAATTATTGAGATCAGCCATGTCATGATCATGAGTACATCCCAAAATAATGTACCCTCTGGACCATTATGATGTACCAGTATATTTTTTATATATTAGATCCCCCTTCTTGGGACTAATTGTTATGTATAAGTCTTGATACGAGCATGGGTATGCCCGCCTCATCCATTATCAGAGATTATTCCTCATTCATATTGAGGCCATGTAATATTTTTTGTTTTGCAGCTTCCATGGGATGCAGATCCAGTCTCCAATCGGTCTCTTCTCCTCCCTACAACCCCAGAAAAAAGACAAAAGAACTATGATGTCTATCGGCCATATGATGAGCTCCTGCCCTCACACATCAGGGGGCAATCTGTTAACACCCAAAAAGTGCTCACTAGCTCATTCCCTTATTCACATGACCCATTTGTCCACTTTTCCACCATCTGAGCCTCTGAAACCAACAAAAGGTCACCAAAAGACCTTAGTACACCTCTTTTTCCCACTCAAAAAGATTATTTTTTCTGAAAAGCATAAAAAACCCTCAAAAAGGGTCCAAATTCCCAAAAATATTAAAAAGGGAATTAAAATATTAATTTTATTCAAAAAAGGAAAAAGGAGGGAAAAGTACCTAAACCATGTTGGTCAATACCATTTGGGTTTCCACAAAACCACAAATGGTATTCCCCACCACCAAAACCTATAAAAAGGTGGTAGGGGCTCCTCATTTCACATCCATCCACTCATATTCCTATCCTCATGCTGCCAAAATCTCCCTTGAGTATTTGGCCATTGTAGCAAGCCTTGGAGAAAGGACCCATTGGAGATTGGAGCTGCTCACCATTGGAGCCATTCAACAAACCTTCTTCACTTGGAGGTATTGTACTTGCAAGCATTTGCTTGCTCCATTGTCAATACAAAAATTCTTTAATATTTTCTTGTTCTTGTTTTTAAAATATTTCCATTATTTGCTTAAATTCTTGCATAGATCCATGATTAGTTTAGTTTAGATTAGTTTCTTGTTTAATTATATTGAAACTGCTGCTACTAGTTAGCAGGTGCCCATAGCACTAAGCCTGGTTGCAAAACCGGGCCAACACCAATTACACCCTGTATAATTCGATACATAGACAGATTCAACACAAGCATTATCATATATAGGAGAAAAAAGGAAAACTGGAGCAAAACAGACGATATCCACTTACGCGACAGCTCCTCAGTGCTGCATATCAAGGCTGTGGGATGCATTCGATCCTGGTGTGGTTGCATCCCCACCGGTTCTCCTGCCTCCATCACATCTAGTAGAAAGTCGGCCAGAACTACTACCAAGATCAGCTATTGGTTGGTTGATAGGAGGGTATAGAGGAATGCTCAACTTCATAGTTATCAAATCCACGTTCTTGTGCATTAAACATAAGTCATTATGGTGCTCTCTCTACAGTACCTGAACAGGCTCGGTGTCTCCCAAAGCCTTGTTTTCACATTCCATCAAGACATGGGCAAGCATCCCTTTGGTCACCCAGTAGGTTGACACTATATGGTCATAGGCCGCCAAGTGGCCCGCAGTGGTTCCAGGATCTTGCACCCACTCCTCTACTTCAGCTCGAACGTTTTCCATGTTCTTGTCATTCACTTTGTCCCATAATCCCTTTTCCAAAATGGCTATTTATTCTTGAATTTGATGGGGTATGCACATCTGAAAAAATTGGGCAGAATGGGTGGCCTTTGTTTGCTCTCGATTTTCTCTCTTCATCTTCTGAGTTTGGCATCTTCGGGCTCCCCTTTTCTCACTTTTGGGGTTTCTTTGTTTTGGGGCTATTCTCCGTCGTGGGTAGCAGGAGCAGGGCCAATTGCACAGGCTCAGACACATGAAGAAGCAAACCAGCAGGGAAGATAGATACAAAGGCTTGGGCGTGCATGGCCGCCATCGAGGTTTATCCATATTTATAGCCCTCCTCTTTTGACTTACCTTAATATTTGTCATCATTCCTTCATAATCCAGATATGATTGTAGTATAGAAGCGTCCAGTTCACTTGATTCATCATCTTTTCCTGGTACTCATGGTTTTGGTTCACACCAGTGTCACATGTGTGGGAATTATGTCGTGAAGTGTCGATGGGACTATCCACATGGAGGATTTTATGGGCATCAATCCCAGTGAAAGTGTTATGATGTTGCATTCTCAAAGCATGGGTATCTTGATTAGCCAACTGGGCGCAAAAAGTAGCCCATGCCATATCACCAAAGTTTGACAGGGCTCCTTCCCGCTTCTTATGCAGCAAGTCAACCCCCACATTCGCCAGATAGTCTGCTACCTTATTACCATCTCTTCTTATGTGGCTCAAGGTCCACGTGTGTGGGTTACAAAGGTGGGCCCCTAGTTCTTCCACCATGTGTTCCAACCTCCAACTGGAAGTCAGGTTCGTTGGGTTTTGTCCAAGTTGGAGTTTTTTTTCCATGTTGATAATCACCTTGGAATCACCTTCAACTATGAGTGGTTCCCATTTGTTCCATTCAGCTATCTTCAAACCTTGTAGAAGCCCCTAGATTTCGGAAGCATTGTTAGTGTCTTGGCCTATGAGTCCGTCGAAAATGAACAGAATTTGACCATCCTTATTACGGAGAACCCCCTCATAGCCCTCAATGCCTGGATTGCCTTTGGAGTATCCATCAAAGTTGAGCTTGAAAGAGCCCGTCGTGGAAGGTGAGCAAGAATTAGGACTATTGTGCACAAGGGTTTTGATTTGCTTTCAAACCCATCCCTGATACATCTTATTTAGGCTTAGCTGATTAAGGATTCTGAGTTCTTGGTCATCTTCTTCCTTGTCCCTATCCACCCAGCAGATAGTCTTCACCCTCTCCTAAATTTGTTTTACAATTTTGTTCCATATCGCTTGGATTGGGGCTTTGGTGTCGTTGAAGATTCTCGGATTTCTTTCATTCCATATTTCCCAGATCAAAAATCTAGGGAACACGAGCCAAATGTGAGTTACAATACTGGTTTTTAAATCCTTAGGGTCCCATTCTTCGATTGTTTGGTCTAGGATCCCAGGTGTCATTTCGATCTTCTAAAAAGTTTCGCACCCTGATCCCATAAGGTGGAAGAGAAGTGGAAAGAATCTATGAGATGTTTTAGAGTTTCTTCTGCTCTATTGTAGAGCGGGAATTAAGAGGGGTCAACAATTCCTCTTTTCTGAAGGTTTTCTCCAGTAAGGATCCGACAATAAACAACCAACCACACAAAACATGCCACTTTCGGCCAAGGATTTGACAACCAAATCTTCTTCCATATTTCTTCTGCTAGTATTGCTTCACAGTTTTTCCATAATTTGTAAGCTTCTTTGATGTTGAAATTTTCTTTGGTGGAGTATCCCCATCATAGTTTATCAGGACCTCTTTGGATCTTTATCGTTCTTTCTTATAGTGCTTCCTCCATATGGTGACTTCCCTTGATCGATCATCTTTGTTGCCACTAGTCCGTTTGATGCCATTCTCTAAAGGAAACATCCTCCTCTTCAGGTTTCAAGAATTGGGAGACTTTTGTGAGGTCTAGAGCCTTGCAACATTCTTGGCACTCTCAAGAAGGGGGGAAGAGGCAAGTTTTGTGCATTTCTCCCCAAAGTCTTCCCACAAATCTCTTGTGGTTCCATCAGTTATTTCTTAGAAGGTGTGGTCTTGGATAATTTTCCTGCAACATAGGGTTGTTCGCCATATGTGTGAGCTCTATTTCTCCTCATTGAATGTTATGAGTTTCTTGCTTAGTTATGTCGTGAGCATATTTAGCATGCCACAACTGAGCCCAAGGTTCTGAGTTATAGGTGACCCAATTCCACAAGATTTTGGCTCCTAAGATTTCATTGTTTATTCCTGGTTCCCTCAATCCTATTCCTCGTTTGAGTTTGGGTTGGAAAAATTTCTCCCAGCTTACTAGAGCCCATTTTGGTTTCTATGGGTTTCCCCCCCATAAGAAGGTCATTTGAATGGATCTCATCTCTTTGATTACATATTTTGGGGCCACTAGGACCGAGAATAGATAGATGGGAATGGCTTGAAGAACCGCTTTGACGAGGGTAATTCTTCTTGCCAAATTAAGAGGTCTAAACACACAACTCTTCAATTTTTTCCTCATTCTATCTAGAACATCCATCCAGGAAACTTGTTTGATGACACTTTCAACCAGTGGGGCACCGAGAGATTGGGAAGGAAGGGAGCTCCCCTGGAAACCTAAAATCTGGATAATATTCCTTTGGGATATGTTGGGGGTATTGAAAAAGAAAAATTGTGATTTTTATCTATTAATCTCCAAAGTAGAGTCCTTATAGAAAGTATTGAGAGACATCTTGATAGTTCTGGCTTCCTGAACCGAAGCATGTCACATGAGCATCGTATCATCCACAAATTTATGGTGGGTCTTTTTGTCTGCATGTGAATGGATACTGAGCCATCTTAGTTCACCATTACTAACCATAGATTTGATCAATATGCTGAGTCTCTCTGCCATCATAATAAAGAGTAAAGGTGAAAGAGGTTCCCCTTGGTGGATGCCTCTGGATGGGCTGAAAGTCTTGGTCGGGGATCCATTAACCATAATTAATAAGAAAGTTGAGGAGGTCATGCTCATTACCCAATCAATCCAATATTTGTCAAAACCATAAGATGCAAGCATCTCCCTCATATATTGCCAATTGAGATTGTCATAAGCTTTTGAAATATACAATTTTAAAACCATCCCTCGGATTTTGGTTACTCTGAGGGAGTGTATGAATTCATGAACAAGAATTACCCCTTCTAGGATCTATATTCCCTCCATGAAACCAGATTGCTTCGGGGAAATCAAATAGGAGAGAATGGGTTTCATTCTATTGGCCATAACTTTTGTAATAATTTTGTAAATTACATTACAGAGACCAATGGGTCTGAATTTACTTGGTGTGTCTGCACCCTCAGATTTGGGGATTAGGGTAAGGAAAGTGGCATTGAAGGATCATAACAACCCTTTGTTTCGATGGTATTCTTCAACTATTTGCCACACATCTTGTTTGATCATGTCTCGGAAGTGGTGAAAAAAATTAGTCGTAAATCCATCTGGTCCTAGGGCCTTTTCTTCTGTCATTTGCTAGAGGGCTTCCTCAACTTCTACAAGAGTAACCGGTTTCTTCAAAAGATCATTTTGTTTTGTGGTCACTATAGGGGAGACGAGTTGGGTGATCCTGGATATGTGAGCAGATTAGTTGGCTTGATCTTCCCTCATTATGTTCCCAAAGTATTGCGTAAGTTCTGCTTCCATTTCTTCTCTGGTTTCCAAATATTTTCCAGATTCCTTTTTTAATCTATTTATCCTTGAATTTTGTCAGTTCTAGATTACAGAGCAATGAAAAATTTTGGTATTTCTTTCCCCTTCTTTAATTCATTGATTCCTAGAATTTTGTTTCCAGAAAATATCCTCCTGTCTTTCCCAGGCTTGCAGTTGTTCAAGGATGACTTGTTCTTGTTTATTTAGGTCTTCATTGTACCCATTATTCATACCTTATTTCTAGATGGATTCCATCTGTTCTCTTAGGCACTTTTTGTCTTGAAATATGTTCTTGAATTCCTCTCTATTCCATGTGCGTATCTTGGCTTTTAGTGCTTTCATCTTTTGCTGGAACTGGTACATTCTTGTCCCACTTGGGGGGGTGATATCCTCCCATCTTTGTTGGAACAATGATTTGAAGTCCTTGTGTTCCATAAAAAATTGTTCGAATTGAAATGGCTTCCCTCCACTTGAGCCCATCCTATCCGAAAAGAGGCAGATCGTCCAATGATATGTACCTACTGACGGAAAAACAGAGGTAGTCAAATAACCACCTACGATTACAAGTTCTTATGAAATTAAGAATCTATCAATTTTCGAGGCCACATGATGATCTCTCCTTCATTTGTTATTCCATGTGAACCAACCATTCCCAGTTTCCAGATCATCAACCTTACTAGTCTCGATGAAGTCTTTGAAATCTTCATTGGTTGGTCCAAGTACTCATCTTCCCCCTTTCTTCTCTTCTAGGGTTGTGATCATATTAAAATCTCCTCCGATGATTTAGTGCCTGTCCCAAATCCATTTTGTTGACAAGGAGAGGGACTCCAGGAAGGCCATTTCTTGGGGTTGATACTTGAGCCATAGACATTCGATATGACTCCCTTTATCTTGGAGTCCAGGATTTCAAATTCTGCAGAGAGTGCGAAACGAGTTGCCCATAAATTTTTGATGTGTACTTCATCTGGCCTCCAAAGGATTGACATTCCTCCTGCATTACCTCGAGCTTCAATTTCTATCATCTAACTTCCTCTCCAAACCTTGCTCCATATTTCCTGCATCGTCTCTGTTCCACACTTTGTTTCTAGGAGAAAAACTATAACTGGTTTTTCCATCCCAATCTTATTCTTCAATATTTTTATTTTGCGTGGGTGGTTCACCCTACAAATGTTCCATGTAATGATTTTCAGTGAAAAACTTTATTAACGTCTGAGACAGCATCCTTAATCATGGGGTACTGACCTAACTCAATGATTTTGGTACGTTCACGCCTCCACAATCCTCTACATGTTTGTCTCTCATCCTCTTTTTTCACCTTCTTATGGTAGTTTCCTTTTGTTTCCTTTTTGTGGTTCTTTGGCTATTCCCAAATATGGATTATCCTTAGCTTTGACGATAGCCTCCTGCAGAAGTTCAAGTGGTCGGCGCGAGACATACTGTTTTCCCTTTTTATCACATTCCTTTTCAATTTTATCTAGGTCCACCTTGCCCAAGTCCAAGTCCTCTGCTTCGTCGGGCATATCATCTTCCATATCCTCCTATAGGTCATCGAGATTTTCTTGGGTGAGTTTAGTATCTATTTGATTTGCTTCTTTACTTCCAAATTCCCCCCCAATGTGTTTAGGGTTTCGAATGTGTTTTTTGTCAATGGCTTCTTGGATTTGGTTTGTTCATGCCGATGTTGGTTGTTCGGTCATCTTCCCTGCTTTTTTCAGATTACTTGGATAAACCCCTCATCCATCGATCTCCCATGCATTTACTGGGATTCCTACATGGTGTTAGGGACTGTATTATTGTGTGCATAGTCCTGGTTGAGATGGATGTATTCATGGAATTTGTGACACCTGAAAGGGAGATGTTCGTAATCTATCGGATGGATCCAATCTTCGTCATCCCATGTCAAGTTAATAGCTTTAGGTAGATCTTGTGCGAGATCCATATAGACACAAATGTAGGAAAAGGAGATATATCTTCTCTATTTTGTTTGCTCAGAGGCTTTCAGGATTTTTCCCAGAGTATTTCCAATGTCTTGTAATATCTCAAGTTCCCAGTATTCACATGGGAGGGAATAAATACTTATCGATACTAGGGCTATGTTCAGATCCTCTTTGTTAGTGTTAAACTGTTCTTTCCATGGAAATATATACAGTCCCGTAGAGAATAAAAAATAAGGGCCTCTTTCCAATATTTGGTCTCTGTCCTCCTGATTGAAAAACACGATTGTGAAGAAACCCTTGGCTCCTCAATGCAGATCATAGTGTCCTTTAGGGTTCCAGTTTGTCTTGATCCATCTTGTTAAATCCTTTTCTTTTGACCAGATTCCAACGAACTTTCCAATAAGAGCTCTTTCTTTCCACTTCTCTACTCTTTCCTGAAGGTTCTTTGATGTGATCTGAAGAGATGGGATAGCTTTTTATCTGGAAAGGAAACCTCCTTGTGTTTTCCCCGATCCGGATTTGGAGCTACTGCTACCATTCTTTCCATTCTCACTCTCCCATGGCTCCTACGTTGTATTCAATAATATGGGCGTAGCAGGGAAATCTTGTCGTCGCGAGGAGGAGGGGGAGTTTCCCCCTCCAAAGGTCTCTATCCTGCCAATTAACTCAAAACTCTAAAAATTTTAAACCGTCGTCTTTCTGAGCAGACTTGAATGTGGTGTAAGGAAAATTTCTCTACATTGTTTTACTTATAATTTTTTTCTATTCTTTAAAAGTTGATATTAAACTTTTAATTAAAATTTAT
The DNA here is from genome assembly GCA_027924585.1 of Larix kaempferi. Classification (NCBI taxonomy): domain Eukaryota; kingdom Viridiplantae; phylum Streptophyta; class Pinopsida; order Pinales; family Pinaceae; genus Larix; species Larix kaempferi. The sequence goes on along the minus strand of BSBM01000459.1, from coordinate 4,819,713 downwards.
GCCGGCACAATTATTACTATGTTGAAATGTTTATATAACATCACAACATCTCCTCCATAATGATTGGGAATGTAAAAATTTTCATATATATAATATATTTCAAAATTTTAGATATACAGATTATAAAAAACTATATTTTTTTAAATCATTTCTTAAATTATCAATAAAATCATTATGTCCAAATTATGCATGGAAATAAACCTTTATGTTATGAGCTAGAATCATTAGAATTATTAGAGAATATTTGCATGTTATAAGAATCGTGATGATGAAAAAAATTGTACATATATCAAAATAAAAAATTGTAGATGTTAAGTGTAAGAATCCTTTATAATAACAAAACATGTTTTACAAGATAGAAGAGATTTGATTTATTAGTTTTACTATATTGAAATACAAGAGGATTCCCCTTTGTTTATAACAAATGGGAAGAGATCAAATATCTAAGAACAATAGTTGTTTATAGTTGGGAATTATATCAACTAGGTGGATAATGACTTATCTACATAAGCTTACAACTTCCCGTAGTTGACTTACATTGTCTACAAACACCCCTTGTTAAGAAAAATGTAGGGAGGAAACAAAAAATAAATGAAAATAAATCTTCAAAATGAGCCATGTTAAGGTACGAAAGTACAACCTCTAAAAAAAGAGAGAAAAACTCATAGAAAAAATCTCATCGCAATCAAAAGAGAGAAAAATAACATTAAAAACATTTAAAGGAAGGAGGACTCAAGAGGACCCCCTAAAAATAACATCCTTCACCTCAAGCATCAATCACAATTAAAGAAAATGACGCGATGTCACGTCCCCACCCATCGTACTAGTGCAATGGAGAGGATCGTGAGGCTAAAACCGAGCATCCAGCCCCATAAACTTATTTCATAAGCATTCACATAATAGAATGGACATATGAAGATGCATAAATATTTTAAAAACACAGCGAAAGTAAATCATGTGCAGAATTAACACACATCCAGCATTTTCATGATAGCCATTAAGTGTAGACATTGCAAAAATAGCAAATGAGAATACTTATCTTTAAACCAAGTAGTCCCTGAGCAACCAGCTACACTTCTGCAACGTTCCACCCAACCGTAGGCCAGTGTGCTCCTCAATCTCTCAGCACCACTGCAACCCCGGAGCTGGGCATGATCTCCATAAGGAAAAGGGGAAACGGGCTCTCACATAGCCAAAGATATGCCAGAATCAACCAAGCCAACTAGGAGTTGGGTTTCTCAGGCTGCTAAGAGATGGGCAGAGGTGAATTACTAGGCTAGTGGCTCAACCCTGAAGCTATGGATACTTCATTGGGCTCATCAAGCCAAATCTATCCTCTTCCACTCTTGAAGCTCCTGCTCACAGTTTCAAATCAAACAAGGATGATCATAACAGCAAAACTACACTTGCTGAGCATGAGAAAAACGTTTCAATAGTGGAATGCATGAGGTGGGGTTTCCTGAGCTTCAGAAAAATGTGGGTAGACTCAAAACGAATTGGCAACTAGGAAAATTCGACTAGGAGGGCAACCCATTCCAGAAAAACGCCCCAAGGGAAAAAACGACCTCTCCCTCAATCCAAAATCGCGTCCCTCCTTCCCCAGCTGCTGCGAAATACCAAAACCGAGTTCCTGGGCATGGAAAAACACAGCGTTATGGTGAAAAACATGAGGATAACTTCCAGTGAGCTCAGTCTGCGTGAGAGGAAGGACGTAATACCTTAGGAATGGCCTTAGGCAGCATTTCGTGGGGGGGGGGTTTTCTTGCCCAGCAAGCCAAAAATATGATTTTTTCAGGTTGATGGCTTGCCCATGCACGAAAATCTGGCTGCCATACTTCTCCAATCCCAAGACAATAACTGCCCCAACCAATCTTTGGAAGAATTAAATGATTGGTTGCATGAGACAAAATGGGTAGTTGGTGGTTTATGGGTTTCCTAAATGAAATGGCTTAACACCATGGCTCAAGGGTTTGGTTACTTTCCCTCCCTATTCCTTGTAAAGATCATGCCCCCATCTCTTTGTTGCATGGCGTAGCTGGTTGTGGGTATCTTCTATTAAATTCGTATTTACATGATGTCTTATTTACATCGTGCCCTTCTAGCACAAGAACCATAGGCATCTATCTCTTTAATTTCTAGTACATAAAATGCTAAATCAGTGGTGGGGCCTTGGCCTTGAGCTCCTCACCATGATTAAGTTACAATATTTACATCATTCACAATTTAATGCAAAGGGGGGTCAAAATGGGGACATGACACGCGATGCCAAATGTTTAGTGAAAATGTTTGATAGTTTGGTCTTCAATGGGAAAATAATCCAAGTTGAGAATACCATCTTGTATGAGTTTTTGAATGAAGTACATGTGGATCTCAATGTCTTGTGCTTGCTGATGCTCCACTAGGTTGTGAGAAATGTGTATGGAATTATATTTATCACATTAAACAAATAGTGTGTTGATCTTTTTGAATGCCAAATCCTATCATCAATTGCTGAAAACAAAAAACCTCCTAACTAGCAATAACTACACCACAATACTTAACTTTTGCAAAATATAATGAAATTGTTGATTGCTTCTTACAAGACTAGACAATAGGAGCATAGCGAAGGTGATATACATGCTATATGTATGCTTTTGATCATCAAATAAACCAACCTAACATGAACCAGTGAAACCCACAAGCTAAGAATCATTGTAGGTGTATTGGATCCCAAAGTTGGTGGTACCTTTAGTGTATCTCAAAATACACTTAGTTTCCTTCTAGTTACTCTCATGAAGATCTTGAGAAAACTGAGTGATAATCCCAATGACAAAGAAAATGTCAAGGTGTGTCTAAGTCAAATACATGAGACTTCCAACCAACTATTTCTACAAGCATGGATTAAGTCATGGCATAGAGAAATGAGCAAAAAGTATAACACCTAAATGAAATGTAGTGGGCACATGCTTGCAATAATCCATGCAAAAGCACTAAAGTGAATCAAGCATACTCCTACTAAAAAATGTAGACCCCTTCTGAATATTGAAGGGCCTAGAGACAAATAAAATAATGCAAAGAACCAAGGTTTGTCATATCAAATTGTTCCATCAGTGCTTGACAAACACGTTGAATCATGGATGAATAGTTATTTGTGAAAATTAAATCATACACATACATAACTAGAATTAATATATCAATCATGCCTTTCCTCATACTGTAAATTGTATGATCAAAATGACAATGAATGAAACATGAAAAATAAAAATAAAATTCCATCTTCCCATAGCAAGCTCAATGAGCATTTTTAAGACTATATAGTGAATTCCAAAGACTAAACACAAGTGTAGGATCCTACACAAAACCAAGAGATTTCTCCATGAAGATTTCCTCATGCAAATCACCATGTAGAATAACACTCTTCACATCCATCTAAGAAATTGACCATCTTTGGAAGGTAACAAGAGAAAGAACTAGGCGTATGAAATCCATCTTTGCAATAAGTGCAAAGGTTTTGTTATATTCAATACAATCAACGTATGAAAACCCCCTGGCCACAAAACATGCCTTATGCTTGGAAACAAATCCATTTATTGCATATTTGGTTTTGTGGACCAGGGTATTTTTAAGGATTCAAATATTATAACTATGTGCAGTATTCTAGGCGACTATTTGGCTTGAAAAATTATATGTATAGATATATGAATATTCAATCAATAACATATAATATACTATTAAAAGTTGTAATTTTAAAACGAATTTTAGCAATTTAATCATATCTTATGTAAAAAGAGGCGAATTATTAAACTAATTTGTGATTACATATATTTTTAAATGGCCAAAAATAGCCAATTGGAAAAATTTCACCCTTAAAAAATACCATGTTGTAGACTTATTTAGAGGAAGAGGAATCAGATCCCATGCATGATTTTTCAGTAAGGAATAATGCTTCTTTGTCATAGAAACATTCCATTTTGTTATACCAACAACATAGTAACATTTTTGTGGATTAGTTAAAATACTGTGACTCGAAAGATAAATTTCAGGTTTCTTGAACGAGTATGGCCCGGAGGGTCAGTGGAAGAATAATTGAAAACGATTTGCTCATATCCATATATATTATGATTTTTTCATCAATATGGGATCCTATTCAATGTTTTCCCTTGATCAATTTGTTTCGATTCAATCTACACATTTTCATTTCGTGCCAATGGGAATATTTTATTCTCGTTGATGCGCAACTTCGAGACAATTTTCATCCCCAATAATGTACCTTGTAGTGAAATATGTAAATGGAACTTTTAACATCTTCTTATTCTATAGAAATTTTAGGGTGATATGCAAAATATTCTAAATGATAATATATGGAAGAAGTAGGAGTAACTATTGGGTCGAAGTGCTCATCAAAATTGAAAACCCTTCCAGTGAACACACATTTAGAAATACTCAAGATCTAATAACTTGTTTTCCTTCATATATTCATAGTAACCAACAAAAATCAATGGTTGTTTCTTCTTCTCCCTATATTTGCATTTTTCATCTAGGATTAAGGCCCAAATTTGTCTTCCAAGTTCCCTAAGAGAAGAAATATTGAGCTTAACATGTGTCTAAGCTCACTCCAGAGTCATATTCAGCATTGCCTTATGAGGCATGTGATTTTGAATGTAAATTTTACAATTCACTCCAACATAGAAAGAAGGTTTCATATTCTTGGATTGAATCATGCAATGGAACCATTTTTCTAAGGGGTGTAGGATGTAGGGAATTTTTATGTAGAACATACAAATTTTTCAAACACATAAGCAAGGGAAAGTAGGATTTTACACTCAGGAAACCCTGGAAGGAAATTCTATTCAATCATTTCATTTGTGTGTGTTTCTATTGTAAATTAGGTCCCTTTACATATTAATAGGTGACCATAGCATCTATGTAATAATTAGATTTTTATTTCCGTCCATCTCTATAACTATCTCCATGAATATCTCGACTTAATTCTATAAAACTCTCATCCTCACTTCTCTCCTTGTCCCTATTCTTAGTTTTGTACATAGACATTTAAGCTTGGTCCATTACATTAAATTTATGCAATGACATGACTTAAATATTTATATTCATAGGTATGAGTTATTCCTTCATAAGTAATAGGGTTTTGATGCTAAGTGCCATGTTCTCTATAAAAATATTTGAATGGCTAATTGACATACTTCCCCTCATTATTAGTGCATAATTTATTGGTAGAAAGAGATGAGTACTTCTAAATAAAATATTTGAAGGAATTAAAAACAACCAATACCTCACTCTTGTACTTAAGAAGGTACACCAAATAGTAATGTTATAAGTCATCAATAAAGGTGAGTGCATACTTAGCCTTAAAAATGTAGAGGTTGGTTATGACATGAGGATCACTAAGTAACAACTCAAGAGGTTTAGTTGCACACACGATCTTACCTTAAAAAATGATCCCGGTGTTGTTTGATAAGAAAAAACCTTAAAAAAATACATAAGTGCAAGATATCTTAGGAAGACCAACACCAATCTTGTGTTCATAATTGCTACAAATACTTGTACTTCATATGTCTAAAGATTTCATGCTAAAGTCTACTCAAAGAATCAACATGTGAATTGGAATATGAACTTAAAGAATGATAAAAAACAACAAAATTATACCACTGAAAACTATGATCAACTATCTTATAACAAAAGTCAATGTTTAGATTCTATAGTTCTTTAATGACTACATAACAATGTTTGGATTCTATATTTCTTTAATGACTACATCACGTGAGAGAAATTCCAATGTCTTCTCATCACCACAGTGACAAATTTGATAAATGGAGATTAGAATGGAAAAAATTTCAGAAACAAGCAGAACATCATTAGTGTAGCTATAAGATAATTTCATAGTGCTTGATCCTAAAACATTAAACCATGAAGAGTCTCCCATTACAATTTATAGAATATAGGGTTTTTTTTGTAATATGTCAGTCTACATGAGTTGTGCAACTCAGAATTTTTTGTTTTGTAGTTGACTTGCTTTCTAGAGGCAACTTTTATTGTTATTGTTTTGTACAGAATGACCGTATAAGAGTTTCAACCAATGTGTTTTGTTTATCTTATAAATAAAATACAATTTTTTTCTTTTTCTAATGAAAACAAATTGAAAGTCATAAAATCATATTTTATCAATATAAAATTATCGAATCTCTTAGAGCGATTTTAATGAAATGGGGTTATCACCCAAAGTTACTCTTTAATGCAATGGGTTATCACCTTTCTTGGTGAATAGCCATGTAGCTATATAGTTGTTTTATTATATATAGTTATTTTCTTATCTTTTTTATGACAAATCTATAGGTTCCTTTTTACCAAAAAAAAAAAATGAACTATATTTCTGTCTATCATTGGTTTATGTACACCTTCTAATGTAATAAGCATTCATAGATTTTTGGGATAAGGAAGATAATATTGTATGTTTCTGAAGGATTTCAAGTATATTCATTTATAACTTTAAATTGTATGATGCTTCTTGTTATACAGGTATAGTTGTTATCAAGGACTTATATACACCTTCTAATGGAAATTTATATGTTGCGAGAGCAACACAAATAATATTGTAGGTTCATGAAGGAATTTAACAAGATATCAACGCTCTTGTGTGGTTTGTTGAAGGATGATCAATTTGAATGGTTTTTCGAGTGTGAGGTAGAGTGCAAAGTATTGTAAGAGAATCTTATTACAACCTCGATGCTTATAGTAAAAATTGGACCCTTCCTTGCTATATTTTACCAATGCATAAGGTATATGATTTTTCTTTAAGCATTGTCTTGGGACAAAAAATTGACAATGAAATTTATGTGATTTATTACATTGGTGAAAATATTGCGACATTGGAAACCAAATACATTTTTATGAAGAAGGAATTTTAGGTTGTTATATATGTTATTTAAAAAAATAGGCATTATAGGGGTGGCAAGGGTGGGGGAGGGCATTTGTTCTCCACAGACCTTGAAGGAAATATGGAGGAGTAATTATCTTGGGGATTAGGACATGTGACTAATAATGAGGTGGAGCTTTCATTGTGTACCAAGGAGTGATACTTTTAGAGGACATTTAGTAGAGGAATATTGCTATAATAGCAGACTCCAATGTAATCATTAGAGTGATTTATTTTATAACCCTCTCCACTTTCTTGTTTCAAAGTTCAATAGGGGAAATCCTTTGCAAAGTGGATATTTTTCCAATCACACAGGATCACTTTCAATAAAACGTGACATTAGAGTTCACTATTGTTCCAATCATGGAGTGGTGTGTATGTTTCCTAACCATGGTTGGGTCTATGTTTATTGGATTTTCCAAAGTGATAATCATTGCATTTCCAATATTTCCATTGTGAAGTTTAAAATGCCCAAGGATATTGAACAAGTTGATCCTTGGAGGATATATTCCAATTTGAAATTCTCTAAATTTGACAAGGACTATAGATTTTGAGCACGTAGATCTAGATACTAAATGAGAGGGTAATATAACTGCAAGATATCAAACATGTGACACAATCATCTAATTAAATGAGCAAAAACATGAAAACAAGAATGATAGATCTTTAATATCACAAGGTCTTTGTATTGCAGTAATCTTACAATGAATAAGTAATAGAATATATAAAGTCAATTCGAATTACGTCTAAGGAGAGAATTCTAATTTCTCATGCAATACATGAGATCCTAACTAGGCTTAACTAGAGCTATAATAGCCATGTACACTCTCTAAGGTGAGTTAACTAACCCATGACTACCTCAAGTGGAATTAGGTCCCTACATGCTAAGAGAAACTAACTGCAACTTGTAAAAGGAACATGTAACTAACTTAGTTCCAAGGTGTTGATATTTATACTTAGTTAATTAATGGCTCTCATATTTCCACTAAGAGGCATGCTTAGTTCTCAAAACCTCTTAATTCATATTTTCACTTAGAAGCTCTAGATCCCTTAGAGAGGTCATGTGTCATAATTTGAGGCAATATTAATGGCTCTTGATCCCTATAAGCATTCTTTGTGAATTAAGGCATTGGATCCTTCCCCAACCATGTATAAGTCCTTGAGATACATACATTGATATAAAACCTCCTAATGGATTTAATATACACACTTGGAAGCCAAACATCCCCTATCTAGGTCCTATGTGGTGTTTTTCAACGTCATTCCTATCCCTTTATCGCTGGGTGTCTATGTTTAGGGCTTATGTCCTAGGTTTCCTACATTTACCTTATCTAAATCCAAGACCTATATATGGGGATTAAAATATCCCAAATTCGATCCTATCCCCATATAGAGGAAATGTATCCCTAGTAGAGGTGAATTATTGTGGTTTGAGGCCTTGATCATGGCCCTCAACCCCTAGAACCTTCCCTTAGGAGTTAAGGCTTAAGTCTCATCCTTAACAATTTTTATATCCTTAGATACAAGTTTCATTCTCCAAACCTACAAAAAATGTATATATCCCCAAATATAATCTAAATATTCCCCGTATAGGTGTGTGTAGTGGTCTAAGGTTTCATTCATAACCCTTGAGTCCTCAAAATTACCTTTAGGGCCTAAGTCTTAGGTTTATTCTATAACTAAGGACTAAGTTATATCCTTAGCTTGGTGTCATCCATTGGGAAAATATTATGGATGTGTTGTGGCTTGAGACATTATTTTTTTCCTAGATACATATAATCTTTATTCATGGCATGATCCCTACGATTCATCCCTTTACTATGTCAATGTACCAAGGACCCTACCTAGTGCTCACAACCTACTAATGGCATTGATATCCATATCCAAAGACAAATCATACCCTCAAGAGGTTAAGTGTGGTTCCTTAAGGTAGTTATCATGTTGTTGCATGCTCAAGAGAGTCACTTACAACCCAAGTCTTGAGTTTTCTCTACTAGCCCTGTATAGGGTGCTTACATCCATACATAGTGCTTAAAAGTCCTAATGCCACACAATTCCCACTTAAAAATAAATATATTATAGGAGGTCATGAGTCATTCTTCAAGGTGTTTTTCTTAGCCTTTGATACCTAAAATAGTCCTTTACAAAATAAGACACATATTTCCACTTTTAAGAATTTCTAGGTACCTAAAGCATATGCCTAGTGTTAAACATCATAATGACAAAGATATCCATGTAGCTTGTAGGATAGAGACACTCTTTGGAGATCATGGCTAGTTGTTCAAGGTGTCATTTAACATTGAATTCCTAGAAGATTATTTTAGTGATCATGGCTTTGGTTTCCATCCCTGAACATGTTAAGAACCCAAGTTACATACATAATTACATAAACCTTCTAAAAGAGCTAACATCCCCACTTGGAGGGAAAGGATTATGTTGGAGTTCAAGTGTGGTGCTTCGGTGCATCCTTTAGGAATTAGATGCCTCAAAACTTCCTTAATTGTATAAGACATGGGATTCATCAGTTTATCATCTCAAGGGCCCCAATAATTATAGCTAATGCTAAAAACTACATAATATCACACATATACCCACACAAAGGCCATGCATGCTAGTTTGATGTGTCATTCTTTTCCTTAGATGCCTAGGATAGTTTTTTAGGGATTAAGGTCCAATTTTCCTACCCTAAGCATGTCAAGGTACTCAAGATCAATACCTAGAGCTCAAAAATTTCTAATGGAATCCATATCACCACTCATATGCAAGTGAATCTATCGAAAGGTCATGTGTGGTAGTTAGAGGCATTGTTCGTGGATGTAAATGACTAGAATATTCCTTTGGGGAATTATGCATTCTTTTCTTAATGATGTCACGAGCCTTGAGTCCCATTATTAGTTTTTTAAATCCCCTAATCGCATTAATATTCATACTTAATTGCCAATGGGGATTTAAGGCATTGTTCATGTCTGTATATGCCTCAATGGTTTCTTTAGGGCCAAAGGCATGGTATTATTCCATGGAATGTATGCCCAATTCCTTGGGACACGTACATATTTCTCAAAACCACATAATGGTACAAACATCATCAATCATAGGCCAATGATGCCCCCGAAATGCCACTTGTTGTTGGTGGAGGAAACCTTCTTAGCCCTACATGGTTAGAATATTCCTTCATTTCTTGAGTTGTAGGTCTCCTCCATTACCATATCCAATTTCCTAAGATCACAAGGCCTAAATACATAGAACCATGGATAGCCATGGAAAGTCATGTGTGATTATTTGAGGAATTATGCATGGCTCTAGATTCCTCAATGGTTTCTTTAGAGCCAAAGACATGGTCTTCATCCCTATAATTCCATTCTTAAGGCCCTAGGACACCTTCATAATTATGAAAACCACCGGAGGAACCAACATACTGAATCATAGGCTAGTGATACATTCAATAGGCAATGTGATATTGGTGGAGGAAACCTACTTAGTTTTAGATGTTTATAAGATTCCTTTAGAGCCGCGGGTTTAGGTCTCATCCACTAACCATGTCCGAGGCCCCAAGGATACAAGACCCAGATATATAGTGCCATAGATACCACTCCAATGTCAGGAATGGTCCTTTGAGGAAGTGTTCATGGACTCTAATGCCTCAACAAGTGAATCCATGAAGATGGGTGTCTATTTTGGGGGGTCCTGTGAGAAAATAAATCTGATTTTGTCATGTTTTCCAACTTTGGGCGAATAAAAGTGATATTTTTCTTTGGAATTTCACTTTTCACTAAAAAGAAAACTTTTAGAGAATTATGTTAGCTTGCTATGCATATTTTTTTCAATTTTTTATATTGAGATTCGATATGTCGATTCGGCAAATGTTTGACAGTGTGTTCTTATAAAATGAAAGGACTACAAAATAGTCATGTTTTGTCGCACACGTAAAATCATTGTTAAACATGTTTTTTGCAAAAAACAAATATGCTACGACAATCTACACACAATATACTACTGCATGACGATAAGTTTGTAACCAATGGATCTATATACTAATTATTATAATTATTTGAATTCGATCAATGGGGAAACCTTGTCGATTTTCAACATATTTTTTTTCGCAAAACTTTTCTCTCAACTTAATATAAAACTAAAAAATCTATGAATACCCTTTTGAAGTAGACACACCAATTAACTGCACCATAATTTTTTCAATTTTTTTGGTGGTGTATTTTTAAAGCTATGGATTTTGCATTTCACCGCATTTTGAAAGAGATGAAACCAAACTTGACACATGTTAAGAAAAAAAATAGTTAAAAATATCAGATCTTACCTATACACAACAAAATCTATATATTCGGAAAGTAGATTCAACAGCAAAACTAATGGTATCAAGTCCAACAGTCGCTTTGTAGTGTAAGAGATTCTTTTTACCTTCCGAAAATGGACAAACCTGAAAACTGTGAGGAAACGTGAGCTTTTCAGGTTTCAGAGGTTATTCGGCCGAATAACAGTTTTCCGCAACGGCGATGTCACTTGCAGCAAAGGTTATTCGGCCGAATAATCAAACATAAAAAAAACTCATCGGCCGAAAATAAAACTCGTAAAAAAAAATGTTGTTGTCTAAACTTATATAAATAAAACTAAATACGTTCATTATTTTCACATATTTCTCGTCATAATATTTTTGAAGGGTTTTTCTAAGGAGTTTTTTTTTCAAAGTGAGTTTTTTTTATAAGGTATTTTTCTTCCTATTTCTTTCTAAGGGGTACATTGAAAGAGTTTTTTTCTAAGGCATTTTTGCAAAATGAATTTTTATTCCAAGGTATTTTTGCACTTCTTATTTCTTTGCAATGGATTTTTTAAAGGTGTTTTTTTTCCAAAATGGTGATTTTAAAGAGTTTTTATTCCAAAGTATTTTGTGCAAACAAGTTTTTATTCCAAGTTATTTTTTCAAAGGAGCTGTATTTTTCCTTCTTATTTCTTTGAAAAGGTTTTTTTCATAGAGTTATTTTCTTAAGATATTTTTGCAAATGAGTTTTTTTTTTGAAATGAGTTTTTTCAAAGTATTTTTTTTCTAGATATTTTTGCAAAAGATGTTTTTTTACAAAGTATTTTTCCAAGTGGTTTTTTCAGAAAAGGTTTCTTTCCAAAGGGTGCATTTACAGAGTTTTTATTCCAAGGTATTTTTGCAAATAAGCTTTTATTTCAAGGTATTTTTGCAAATGAGATGTATTTTTCCTGCTTATTTCTTTGAAAGGGGTTTTTTCAAAGAGTTGTTCTCCCAAGTTATTTTTGGAAAAGAGTTATTTCTTTGTAAGGGTTTTTCTAAAGATATTTTTTTCCTGGGTATTTTTTCAAAGAAGTTTTTTTTCCAATGGTTTTACAAAGAAGATTTATTTAGTAGGTGTTCTTATTCTTTTCCAATGGGTTTTTTCAAAGGTGATTTATTGTCAAGGAGTTCTTATTTCATTCAAAGAAGGCTCTTTTCAAAGGAAATTTGTTTCCAAGGAGTTTTTCTTCAAAATACTCTTACAAGATTTTGATAAGGTGAAGTAAATTTCAATTCATGTGTTTATAAATTTCGTAACTGTTTTTAAATCTTAATTTTGTTTTTTTACTATAAAATGATGATTCTTTAATTTATCATTTATAGATTAAACAATCATGGGCAGTAAGAGAAATCGTCAAAGAAAATATGATCGTAAATGTGTTGATGATGATGATAATAGAGAAAAAAAAAAGTTAAATATTATGCCAACAAAGCAAGCCTTGGAGAAACGCAAGCTACAATTATTGAAGATACAAATACAGTTTTACATGATAATGTTGATGAAATGGAAATTGAAAATAGAGTACAATAAGGACAAATTGAAGTTGAAGAGACCATCGTTGAAGATGTAAATAGTGATTTACATACTAATGTTAATGAAGTCAATATTGAAGATCAAGTTCAAGAACCATAAATTGGACCAGGTATGTATATATCATGTATTTTCCAAATTCATTTTTTATAATGAATTGTATTTTTGGTTATATGTTAAATTAAATTTAACTTGATGTATAGGTATTTTCACCATTGATGATGAAACGTTAGAAAACGTTGATTGAAACAAATATGGAAAAAAAATACCCATACATGCTGCACAATATCGGGCTCAAAAAATTTATGATGATGTTCTGAAGAATTATTCAGTAACAGGGCAAGCACAAATTTTGAGATGTTTATTAGTGACTAAGAAGTTAGAAGATGCTACATCATTATTGGGTATTCACAAGGCGACCAAAGAGTCAAAATTGAAACATAATGTGATAGAAAATATAGGTGATGCAATAAAAAAAATTGGAAAATCTAGGAAGAAAGATATCAATTCGGCACGAAGAGCAATTCATACAGCAATTATTTCGGCTAGTACTAAACAAAAACGTTTGACAACACAACTAGCAAAAGCAGTTGGAACCTCAAGAAAGACATTATACAAACATAGCAAATTCAAAATGCAAATAGATGAAAATGATGAACTTGCTTGTTGGGAAATTATTTGTAGACAGCCTTACAAAGATAGAATGGGAGCAGGTGTTAAAGATATTGTACGAGAATATTGGTTGACACATGCTTGAGTTTCACCAAATTCAAGGGATGTGATACGACAAAGAGTATCATGAGGAGTATATGTAAGCAGTCCAAAACATATAATGGATATGAAACAAGTACAATTGTTCAATAAATTCAAGGAAGATCATTGTGGAATTAATGTGTCAATCACTACATTTGTGCAACTAAAACCGTGGTATGTTAGACCTATTAATATATGTGACACATGTTGTTGCCGTTATCATGTGCAATTTCAATTATATTATGACACGTTTCTTGAATTTGGTAAAATGTTTTGGACAAATTCACCACCTCTGCCCACAATATGTGAATTCATATCTCAAACCCTATGTGAGAGAAATCACGATGAAGTATTTTATAATAAGAAATGTGTCAATGGAAAATATTGCAAATGTTGTGGAAATTTGGTTTTATTCCACAATGGAAAATATTGCAAATGTTGTGGAAATTTGGTTTTATTCCACAATAAATATCCTATCGATACTGATCACTCGCTGTCAAATGTAACCATTGATTGGAGAAGATATGAATACATTACAAGTTCTAGTGATGCACATTCCAAAAGGATTGATTTGCGAGAAGATAAAATAAGTGTGATAGATTTTCTCAAGAAATTTGAAGGTAAAATTTATAAATACACCAAGCATTCACATAGAGCACGATGGCAAGACCTTCAATTCAAATAGTCTCGTGAAATTTTTCCACCAGGAACAATTTTGTCAATGGTTGATTTTGCAGAAAAACTACACATTTGCTGCACAAAAAGAGATACAGAGTGAATATTATCATTCTAACCAAGTTTCGATATTTGTCCATGTTTTATATAGACATTCTCAATAGGATGTTGATGGCATTGAAAGCACGTGTGACAATCGATATGTGATTAAAGAATATCACTTTTGTATCAGCGATGATCATACACATGATACACAATTTGTTCAGCATTGTATTGAAAGTATTTTCTACGATTCACTAAAAGGACGTGACATTAAATTCAAGGAGCATTGGATATGGTCGGATGGATGTGCAGGACAATTTAAATCTTCGCAATCATTTTATTGGTTATGTCAACTTCATAATGCATTGAACATTAAACATCACTGGAATTTCTTTGAAACTGGTCATGGAAAAGGTGAACATGATGGTGTAGGAGCATGCGTAAAAAGAGCACTTCGAAGATGGAAAATGAACCATAGTTCTACATGATTTCATTCAGATGAAAAGGTTCTCCAATGGTGTAAATCACATCTAAGCCAAGATTATAATCAACAATCAAAAGATGTGCGCAGGTATGTACACAAATGTTTTAATTTATATTTTATTGTCAATTTAAAAAAATATACACTAACATCAAAATTTGTCATTTGTGTAGGTTTTTTTGGCTTGTTGGGGTCCAAGATATAAATAGATCAATACCATACGATGCTAGCACCATACATGGGACTAGAGATTTTCACTCTATTCAAACAAAATCCTTCCAGAACGTGTATGCATTTGATAGTAGAAAGCAATCATGCTTTTGTCATATTTGCACTGAAAATATTGAATCTATAGAAGTTTGTGAAAACATAAGGAACAACTATGTAAAACATTGGAAACACACAGATATTAATCCTAAAGGGAAAATGCCACTAGCAAGCATAGAAGAATTAGAATCAGAAGAAATAGCAATATCATCTGATGGTGATAGAATTTCAGATCTTGTTAGAGAAGGAAATGATCAAGTACAACTATTTTGTCGATTGTTCATTCTTGTCCATCACCTTATACATGTATATTAGTCAATTTTAATTGATTTAAAAATCCTAACGTCAATTGTAATTTGCATAGGGGATGTTTTTGCTGTGATTGCACCTATAGACAACAACGAAAATGTGAAGTATTATTTGATGCGATGCACTGAAGGAAAGATGAATTTATTGGAAGACTACAATGACAATGGATATACATACGAGAGAGGATCCATCATTTTAAAGGGCTATTTTTTTCAGCAGACCCATATGACTAAAAATTATCTCTACTTTCAAGATTATGAACCTGATGTTATATGTTGTCAATATAGTCATTTAGTATGTGCATCTTGAATAAAATTGGTTCAAGTTCCATCGAAAAAATAATTAAAAAATAAAAAATGGAAACTATCCAAATATGACCACGAACGGATAATTAAGGACGGCATTCCATTGCGATGTTTTTAACTATATAAAAAATTAATAGATCGATGGTTTTGTCCATGTCATTGTCAAATGTTGTGTACAACATATTTTTTTCTTTCAACTATGTCTATGATCTTGAAAGGGAACTAGAATATAAGAATTTAAATGATCGTATTCTAGTATGCTGAAATAAAATTCAAAAATTATTTGGTAATGAAAACTTTAATGTGTAATTTCATCTTAATTTTGTCTAAAATACTCTATTCGGGTCCCCATATGTCTATTAGACCACTTAAAGGATGAGATAACGGATGTGGCTATCCCCACTCTCTGCCCCGAATCTTTAATTTAAAATATCACTTGAGTAAGTTCACATAACTGAAATCATGGAAAATGTCGACAACGATCATTTTGATCTTTAATCACAAGCAAGGATTCTAGAATTGTGAAGCTTATGCTAAATTAGAGGAATAATTATTTACAACAAATCGATGAAAATTCATCAAATTGTTGTCTAAAATCATTGCTCTAATTTAGCACAAGATTCACAATCCTGTAATGTTTGCTTATGATTAAAAAACAAAAAATTGTTAAATTTCCATTTGCCATGATTTCAGCTGCATAAAATGTATCTGAACATTGAAAATAGGAATCATTAGTTAAAAATTGAAAATTCAACTTTTATGTTGAAACCAAAATTATATATATCAAACAAACATTCTTTCTTAACATTCCTAACATTAGATTGCACCTATCAAAGCTTCCTAACATTCATTCTTACTGTTATCCTTAAAGTTTACACCCTGACTACTAGGGTCAAAGCTTAAGGAAATCTTAACAGTAGGTGTAAGATATCTGACACATGAGAAGTAATTCTATGGGGTTCGGTGGTAGGTAAGCATATCACAGAAATCAGAAATAGTCTAGTAAACAAAGGGCAGGGAGTATATCAGTATTAATATTCAAATATTGATAATACACAACTGTGAAGTATGAATTTGAGAATGTAAAAGCTCAGGCTCTATATTAGAATAAGGGCATAGTTATATGCTAATCAAAAGAATCACAACATGAAATGTTAAGACCATGCATAAACAAAATATTGACAGCATACACTTCATTAATTAAAATAGAAAAGGCTCAAAGATCATAATCATTTCAAGAAACAACTATTTCTTATCAGAATGAAACTAAACTTTATAAATGCCTGCAAATTTTTGTATCAGACTGTAATGACCCTGCCTCAGCCCTCTCGGCTGGAACTCTCTCCCACTAATTACAATACAAATGCCCAACTTTATAGAAATTACAAAAGAAAAAAATATATTGAATTCATTTCAAGAGATCTGGAATTGCTAGAATTAAATGCCTTCAAATCTGGAATTATTGATCTAATCATCAAATTGCTGAGTTCGATCACCTCATCTGGCCTTCAAAATGCTGAATTTACCTTCTATGGATACTACAGCTACCATAAGATCGGGAAGAAGATTTTTAACTTGAGAATATGCTCTGTCACTTGTTGATTTGTATCTAAAAACCTGGAGATAATCGAACATTGATTTGTTTCCTTTGAATGAGGCATTGCTTTAAATAACCCTTTTTTGGAATCAATAATTTAAATCTTGGAAATCTGGAAATTATTCCTGCAAATCTAGTAGTGTATAACTCCTTTCTTTGTTGTCAGGTGTTCAATTGGATAATGGTAACATTCTTTCCCATGAACCATACCATTCCTCCTCACGCTTTGTAAAAAATAACTAGAAATACTTCACCTTCAGATTTGGCATAGATTTTATTTCAACAAAGATTTCAAAATAAAAAATCAGTGCAAAGACTCGACACTTGGACCTGGGCATTTTTATTATAGAAGGATATGGCTTGTCATTAAGGAAATACTTGTGTTATTGAACCCAATACAACTTTTACAAAACCCTTTTTCTTAATAAAGTGATAAAGACGAAACATGTTTTTTTAAATAAAGACCAAACTCATGCAAAGTTTTTCAAAAGGTTTAATTTTTTAACAAAAAACTTTCCAAAGTCTTAAATAAATAAACATTAAAAATTATTTTAAAATTATATAACAAATAATTTTAAAATAACACATTTTATGTTTATTTATATATTTTTAAAACATTTGGCTTTGGATAGAAGAGTAAGGTAACTCAGTTTAAAATTCCATGATTGACACTTTGGTATAGTTGACTTTTGATATTGGAATATGGAGTGTGAATTTTGGGTGAAAGATTGGGTTTACATTGTGACGTGGTTGGAATACAAAGTAGGGAGACTTGACATTTTGAAACAAAACTTCCAGAACACATCACAAGGTTTTTCAAAGGTAGAGATTCAAGAGAAAGGGAAACTGACTAGGTTAGCAACACTCAGGCTTTGGTGAAAATGCTAGTAGGCATTCCGGTAGCAAGAACCAAGATCTTGGAATGAAAACAATTCATGAAGTGAGATCGTTGTGACAACACTTACCATAACATTCATTCTTAACATATTCCTAACATTCCTATTAAAATTTGAGCCTAACATTCATTTTTCAACTTCCTAACATTCATATTTCAATCAAAACTTCCTAACATTCTTGAACTTTGAACCTAACATTCATTTTTAAACTTTTTAACATTTATATTTTTATCAAAACTTCCTAACATTCCTAAACTTCCTAACATTCAAAGATAACAGTCATGTTCTTAATATTCAATCTTAACATTCATTCATTCTTAAAATTCGTATAAAAACCTAACATTTATTCTTAACATTCATTCATTCATTGCACCTATCATAATTTCCTTGACATTCATTCTTACCATAGCATTCATTCTTAACATATTTCTAACATTCCTATCAAAATTTGAACCTAACATTCATTTTTGAACTTCCTAACATTCATATTTCAATCAAAACTTCCTAATATTCCTGAACTTTGAACCTAACATTCATTTTTAAACTTCCTAACATTCATAAACTTCCTAACATTTAAAGATAACAATCATTCTTAACTTTCAATCTTAACATTCATTCATTCTTAAAATTCCTATAAAAACCTAACATTCATTCTTACCATAACATTCATTCTTAACATTTCCTAACTTTGCTAACATTCATGCATTGGATATAACATTTGATCTTAACATTTCCTAACTTTAGATTGCACCTATGTCAAAACTTCCAAACATCAATTCTTAGCATTCCATACATAAATTTAATAATACATACATTCATAAACATGCAAAAACATATTCTAAACCTTTGAATCACACCAAATATGCTAAATAATTAACAAAAAAAAGTAGATCATTTAAAGCAAATACAGAATATGTAAGTTCAATGTGCATATATATGATCCTCAAAAAATATTCATGAACATGTGAGTTCAATTTACATATGTACAGTCCAAAAATAAATCTCCTCGATGTCCAAAACAAAGTTACAATCTATATATCAACAAAAAAAAAGATGTCCACCGTGCTATCCTCCACTAGGGCCTCCCCTTGGACTCAACCCACCCTGCAACATGTATAAAAGCACATTATGAATATCATAAATTATTTAAACTAAATTCAAAAAATTAAAATATTAAACTTATATATCAAAGAACAATTCAATTATTAACAAAATTACATCAAATTCTCTAAATGCATGTCCACCACTATCCTCCAAAAGAGTCTTCCCTTTGCCTCCAAAAGATTGAAGAGACCCCAACTGCAACATGTATAAAATCAATTTATGAATCTCATAAATTACTTGAACAAATTTAAACTAAATAAATAAATAAAAAAAAATATTAAACTTATATCAAAGCTCAATTCAAGTGTGAACAAAATTACCTCTGTGCCAATATCCACTGCATTCAGCAAATAACCTATCTCTACCCCCTAAAATTTAAATAGTCTTAATAAATAAAACATAGTTCAAACAAAAAAAAATTAAGCAATTAACTTAAAACTTAAAAAAAAATTAAAATCATTAGCTCACAATAGATGGTAAATCATTTAAAAGGTTCGTATCTAAAGAAACCTGCATGGATAAGTCAAATTAACAATAAGATGCATATTTAAATTAGAATTCAAAAAAATGATAATATATCAGGTTCAAACATAATTATAAATATGTAAATAATAAATATACCTCTCCAATATGCTCTACATTTCCACTACTGGAAAGTCGAAAAGAATGTTCATTCATCATTCTAGAAAACTACAATCAATAAGCATTTACATAATGTACTTATTACTATAAGTCAAAAAAGACATAATATCATTCATATAACTTAACAAAAAGTTCAATTCAAAATGAATAAAAGATTAAATAGATTGTCATATCATAATCAACAAACCTCTCCTAAACTCGTTGTGTCATTGGATATAACATTTGACGCTATATCGCGACAAACCTTGGCATAAGCCCTGAGATCTCCAATGCTCATTCCATCTACCTCATCATCAGTTTTGTAAACAAACTTTTGACGAATAGTGGCACGAGCCCTCTCTCGAACCAATCCCACATCTACTCCAACTAATGCTGACGATAAACCATCGCCAACAAAATCCCTTGCAGTTGTCCCAAGTTGGGATTTGGGCTCTATCTCTGATCTTAATACCACAAGCCTGGGTGGGCGAGATATCTAGGGTGGAATTCGAAGAGTTGTAGGGTCTCTAAGAGCACCTTTTCGATTATATATTCAACCCGTTCCAACTCCATAAAATTCTGAATGAACATCAGCATAGTCTAGCTTCATATTTAAAAAAAACTCCACATTAAAAAATCTAGCAAAATATTGAGAAACCTCATCATTCCATGGAAACCGACCATAGGTTGTGAGGAACCGATCATATAGTAGATGTGCAAGATCAGGGTGCTTGAAATATTGCACTTTCAACATTTCTCTCTTTAGACCTTCTTTGAAGTTAAACATTGATTTGGCCTGTTCTTTTGTCACTCTCTCCTTCACAACAGCCCACTTTTCTAGACCCATCACTTGTTCCCTTCGTCTTCGCATCAAATCAACAAAACCATTTGTAGTTAGTCCGAGATTATCATATGCCTGAATGAATTTTTGCAATGATCCCAAAACAATCTCAAAACTTTGTTTACTCTCTAGAGGGAGATCCATAGTAGACAAATCATTTTCCAACTTGCCATAGTGGGATCTACATCTTTCAAGAGTAATTTGATGATCACCACTTTCCCATGGAAGCTCCTTAGGTAAATCAGATGGATATGTTGTAATGGGTGTACAACCCTTAGTTAGTTCAACATATTGCGTCCTGGCTCGACCATCATCACCATCTATAGAATGACGAGCCTCTTGGGAACCTTGCTCTGCACCCTCATCTATCTCCCTTGCTCGCTCTGCCTCCCTCTCTTTAGAATTACAAGCATCTTCTGAATCATGCTCTGCTTCAAATAAAAACAAAGTTTTGTGTAAACATGTACAAACTTTGTGTACACAACAAAACAATTTGTATACATTTATTAAAATATTGTTCATACCAACAGAAGGTCAAGATCGACGTTCTCTCATAGAAGATAAAGGGGAATCATTTGTACCCATTTCGCCTCTTCGATGATAAACTAAATGTGAACTTTACAATAAACTTGAATCTCGAGGGGAAGTTGAAAACCTCCGATTATCATTTGAAACACCAACTCCAAAAGGCTGTGAAGACCTCCTAGTCTTTCGCCTCAAAGACTCCTCTCTTTCCATTTGATATAATGTCTACACTTACACAAATATCAACTCATTACATATTCAAATTCTACATGTTAATTCTACAAATTCTAAGACCTAGCTTCTAAAGAAACTAAGTTATGTAATAAGGACCTATATATACCAAATATCATCTAATAGTTCTTAAAATGGGTATAGCTAATATTGTTGGATGTATAAGCAATTAATGTACCAATCTTCTAAGTGTTTTTTATGTTTAAAATGAATAGAACCAATATAGTTAAATACTAGGTGAAGGGTTACATCTAAATATTAATTCTACAAATTCTAAGACCTAGCTGCTAAAGAAACTAAGTTATGTAATAAAGACCTAAATATATCTAATATCATGTAATAGTTCTTAAAATGAGTATAGGTAATAAGGAATTAATGTTGCAATCTTCTAAGTGTTTTTGATGTTTAAAATGAATAGAACCAATATAGTTTAATACAAAGTGAAGGGTTACATTTCTTTATGTCAAAGAATGAGTTCATGAACATGTTAACTTTTAATTAAAATCTTAAATTAATTACTTAATTGATATTTTAATAATTTAAACATAAATTATATCTACAAGTATTTTCATTATTCCATAGAATCATAAAAAATTAACGATGGACGGTATTATTTTTCATAAGTTTGGCTATGTTTCCCAAATTTTCCATGTTGCACAATGGTCTTCAGTTTGATACATAATACAATTGACTTTGTTGTTTTGGAAGGTCAGGATTTTTTAAAAGTTTTATATGTAGTAGCTTTTGTTCTTTCTTGTTACGTCTAAAGCAAAGTTTAGTCATGTCTAGAGTAAAGTTTAGTCGTGTCTAAAGTTTTGTTGTGTCTAAAGTAAAGTTTAGTCGTGTCTAAAGTTTTGTTGTGTCTGTAGTTATGCATTAACATGGTTTGTAATAAAACTAATATATTGATCTATGAACTGTCAATGTAGATAGAGTTCATGAACTCTATCCATGGACAAATTTCATGAACTCTGTCCATGTAGACAGAGTTCATGAACTCTATCCATTTTGACAGAGTTCAACCGAAAAGGGAAACATATATATAAAGGGGAAATATCATTTGCAAATACAATTACACAACTACTTTTATTTTCATTTCTAATCACATAAGCAAAATCAATAGTTTAACAAGTTTAACTAACTAAAGACTACAAATATTTCTCTTTTTATATTTAAATTTAAATCAATTTCAAAATATGATTTGGACAGAATTCATAAACTTAAGTTTATCCAAATGGACTTAAGTTTATAAACTCTGTCCATTTACAAGGTTCATGGACAAAGTTCATGAACCTTGTCCATTTACAGAGTTCATGAACTCTATCCAATTGGACACAGTTCATGAACTCTGTCCAATTGGACACAGTTCATGATCTCATTTACAGTTCAAATTGAGACATATTAAAAATTCTTTTAATTAATACTTAATTCACTAATAAAAAAAAAAATTTGGTTTCGGCTTACCTATTGAAATTTTAACTTCTTTGACCCAGCCGAACAGAACTCGGGCGAATTTAGAGAAATGAACCTAAGAATAAAAACAACAAACAAAACTTGCAATAACAATGCAACATTAATATCAGAAATTTCAAAAAAAAAAAAAAAACATTTACCTCTGCGCAAACAACCTCGCGACGACAAGTCCACAACCACAATGATCCACTCCTATGCAAACGTCCACCGATGAAAAACCCACCAAAATGATCATCCACCAAAGAGAACACCCCACCACAACAAACGTCCAACAACTGGAAATCTCCAAAAATATGAACGTCCACCAACAGGCGAACACTCCAACAATAAAAATCCACCAACAAATGTACAGGCAAACACTACACCGACGAATGAGCTCAACAACCAACCGACGCATATAGCACTCCACCACGACCAGACACAGAAAGGATGCGCAGAAGGGAGATGCAGAGGGTGGTAGAGAAGTGAGATGTAGGGAGCGGCGAATAGGGTGGAAGAGTTCAGCCTAGCCACTACAGAGTGTCAAAATGGGGTGCTGCAACAGACTGCGAGAAGGTTGGCACAAACGGTTGCAGCAGGCGACGAGAAGGATGAAAACAGAGTGGCGTGGAGGCTTGCAGTAGGTGACTACAAGGTTGGCGTGGACGAGTCCAGCCAAGCGGACATGGCCAGGTGGATGAACCAGTGGTGAGGCGGGTGGCGTGAAGGCGGGGCCGACAGTGGGTCTCAATGCGGGGTCCATGAAAACCTGTTGGAAATGACAAAGAATGGTCATGGTTGAGCTTTTATGCAGAATAACTATTCGGCCGAATAAATAAAAAATGTCGTGCATTTTTCCCGTCCAACTAAACCTTGCACACAAATCGAGGTCACCATTATGTCTAACGGTGACCCGTTAAACATTATTCGTCCGAATAAAGTAGAACTTATTCGGCCGAATACCTAAATTTATTCGGTCGAACAACGAAATTTATTTGGCCGAATAAATTTAGTTATTCGGCTGAATAAGTTCCACTATGTCTGTTCGGCACCCGATTCTCACCAAAATGTAACCCACCTTCGCATTTCCACCCAATGATTTCTTTAGGGCCAAAAGTGTGGTCATTCTTCCCTGGACCATCATTCTCAAGTCCTTGAGACACCTACATATTTCTCAAAAAAACTTAATGTCACTGAAATCCTCAATCATAGGCCAACGATACACTCAAAAGGACATGTTTGGTTGGTGGATACCACTTCCTTTTCCTCATATGGATAGAATATTCCTTTATGGCTTGAGGATTAGGTGTCCTTTGTTGACAAAATCAAAGGTGCCAAGGCCAAAAATGTAGATGCATAGTGCCATGGATACCTGTACAAAGTCATGCATGATGTCTTAATGCATTTTTTAGGTCTCTAAATTCGCTAGTAATTAATTTAGGGACAAACACATAGTCTTCTTCCATATAATATACTTGCCAAGGCCTTAACACATGTAGATATTACTCAAAACAATATAATTGCACTAAAATCCTCAATCATAAGACAATGTTACCTTCATGAGGCCATGTGTGGTTGGTTGAGGTATCCTTCTTATCTCTTGATGGATATAATATTCCTTTAGGGCATAAGGATGAGGTATCCTCCCTTGACCATGTCCAATATCCCAAATGTCAATGACTTAGATGCATAACACCATGGATACTCTACTAATCCATGTGTCATTCTTTGTGTCATTCTTAATGGATTTGGATGCCTAAATGGTTTCTTTGGGATTAAAGGCATGGTTCTATTCTATAGATTGTCATTCCTAAGGCCCTAAGATATGTGTGTATTGCTCAAAACCACTTAATGGAATCAACATCCCCAAACATAGACCATTGATACCCTTAAGAGGCAATGTGTGGTTAGTGGAGACAACCTTATTAGCCATTGATGGCTAGAAGATTCCTTTAGAGCCCTATGTTCAAGTCTCTTCCACTAACCATGTTAATGCCCTAATGCCACAAGACCTAGATACATAGTGCCATGGATAACTAGGTTCAAAGTCGTGTGGTTCTTGGAGACATTGTTCATTGATCTAGATGCCTCAATGATTTCTCTAGGACCAAAATGATGGTCTTCCTCCCTAGAAATTCATTCCCAACACCCTGAGACATGTACATAATGGTTTCCTTAGGGCTAAAGGAATGCTCTTTCCACTAGAATGGCATTCCCAAGGCATCAATACACATGCATATTTCTCAAACCCACCTAATTGAATCACCATCATAAATCATAGTCCAATGATACCATCAATAGGCCATGTGTGGTTAGTGGAGGCAACCTTATTAGCCTTGGATGGATAAAATATTTATTTAGTAGGGCCTAAGGTTCACGTCTCTTGCACTAACCATGTCCAAGTCCTTAGGGCCCCAAGAACAAGATAAAAATATCAATGGATACCCTTGCGAATTCATGTGTGGTGCTTTGAGGCATTGTTCATGGCTCTAGATTCCTCAGTGGTTTATTTAGGGTCAAAGGCATGGCCTTCTTCTATAGAGAATCACTCCCAAGTCCCTAATACACTTACATACTTCTCAAAACCACCTAATGATGTTAATTTCCTCAATCATAGGCCAATGATACCCTCAAGAGGCCATGCATGGTTTGTTGAGGTGATATTCTTATCATTGGATGGATATAACATTCCTTTAGGGATAGAGGGTCAAGTGTCATCCCTTCACCATGTCGAAGGCCGCAAGTCCCCCATGACATGGATACATAGTGTCATGGATATCCATGCAAGCTCATGCATGGCGCTCCAAGAAATGTTCGTCACTCTCGATGCCTCAATCATTCCTTCAGGTCCAAAGGCATGGCATTTTCCCTGAAACATCATTCCCAAGGCCTTGAGACATGTGCATACTACTCAAAACCACCTAATGGAAATGACATAATCAATAATAGGCCAATGATACACTCAAGAGTCCATGTATTGTTAGTAGAGGAAATCTTCTTATCCATATATGGATAGAAGAATATTTTAGAGCTTGAGATTTGGGTCTCCTCCATTAACCATGTCCAAGACCCCAAGGCCACAAAACTTAGATACATAGTGCCATAAATACTCCTCTAAAGTAATAAATGGTGAATTCAGGTAGTGTTCATGGCTATATATGCCTCAATGATATATTTAGGGTGAATGGTATGGTCTCCTTCCCTAGAACATCATTCCAAAGGCCTTGAGACATGTGCATACTACTTAAAACCACCTAATTGTAACAACATCCTCAATCATAGGGAAATTATACAATTAGGAGGTTGTGTGTAGTTGGTGGAGGAAAACATCTTACCCTAGATGGATATAAGCTTGCTTTAGGGGTGACGGTTCAAGTATCCTCCATTAACCAAGTTGAAGGCCCCAAGGCCATAACACTTAGATACATAGTACAATGGATACACTTGGGAAGCCATGCATTATGATTTGAGGCATTACAATTCATGGATTTCACTACAACAAAACAGCCCTTTAGGGGCGGTTTTGGCTTGCAGGGGTCTTGGTAAAACCCCCCCTAAAAATGTGTTGAGACCTTTGGAGGTGGTCTTTTAAAACCACCCCTAAAAGTCATGGAAATTGGACATTTGGGGGCAGTGTTTTTAAATTTGCCCCCAAGAGTCCTGAAATTTGACTTTTGGGGGTGGTTTTTGGAAACCCCCCCCCTAAAATCCCAATTCTCATAACTTGTGGGGGTGGTTTGTCAAAATACCCCCTAAAAGTCAAGAGAATTGAACTTTTGGAGGCCGTTTTTTTGGAACCCCCCTTAAAAGTCATGAGAATTGAACTTTTAGAGGCGGTTGTTTGAAACCCCCTCCTAAAAGCCGAATTCTCATAACTTTTGGGAGCGGTTTGTCAAAACCCCCCCTAAAAGTCATGATAAATGAACTTTGAAAGGCAGTTTGTTTGGAACCCCCCTTAAAACTCATGAGAATTGAATTTTTGGAGGCGGTTGTTTGAAACCCCCCCTTAAAATCCCAACTCTCATAACTTTTGTGGGTGGTTTGTCATAACCCCCCCTAAAAGTCATGAGAATTAAACTTTGGGAGGTGGTTTGTTTGGAACCCCCCTTAAAATTCACGAGAATTGAACTTTTGGAGGTGATTGTTTGAAAAGCCCCCCTAAAAGCCCAGTTCTCATAACCTATGGGGTCAGATATTCAAAATCCCCACTAAAAGTCATGAGAATTGAAACTTGGTTATAAATAACCCAAGGTCAAAGTTTATTGTGTTAGTGTGTTGATTTGGTGCAGTAGGCATGTTAGTGATTGGGTTACGGGGTAGTGGGTTAGGGTTAGAGGACATTGGCCTAAGGGGATATTTTCTACAATTTCATAATGTGGCAGGCTTTGTGAATTTTTTGGATTAGAAGCGAGGCACCTAAGGGATCAGTGGGTTAGTGGGAAAGGGGTTATGGTTTTGTTGGTACTAGTGGTTAAGTGGTTTATAAGTTATCATGTTATTTGGTTTGGGGCTAGATGTTAAGGTTAGGTATGAGGTGAGGGGGTTAGAGGTTGAAGTTTCCTTGGTGCATGAATTCATTGTATGGATCAAGTTTTCCAAGTGCATGAGTCATTTACATGGATTGGTTGTGTTAGTTCAGTGTCTAATTAGTGGCATTATTTATGGTGGCCATTTCAATATTTGTAACACAAAGGATGGTTCTCGTGGCCTCGACTATGGAATGTGAAAAAAATTTAGGGTCTAATTCCATATTAATTTTCCATGGGGTTGACGGTCCATGCATGTTAACCTAGATTACCACATAAGAATCTCTAGCCTAGATGTGACATCATCATGATCATCATTGTCATTGTTGGTTTGTCCATGGTTATGCAAACCAATAAACCAAACATGGTTTAATATTTATAGTTTATGTAAATCAATAGTGGTTCTCATAACCTAAATAATGGTCCATGGTTAATAAATTTACTATATGATTCATGGTCCATGTGTAGGGCCCTACACATAATTACTTTACCTTACAAGAGATATATTGTGGCCATTTCAATATTTGTAATATTGATGATGGTTCTTGTGGCCTATACCATGGCTTATAAAGTAATTTTGGGGCCTAATACCATATTAATTTGCTATTGGGTTAATGGTCCATTGTTATCGGACAATCCACTTGAGCGGACGCAAGTCGGATCTCCCTAGCTCAATGTGAGTCTAGAACAAATAGAATAGACTACAAACACATCTCCTAGATCTACTTAAGGACCAAGTACTAGATGTCTTACCTTTTTACTACGCAATCCTTTCTCCCGAATTTTGATCCACGTCCCATGGTCATCAGATCCAAGCTGCAAGACCTGTCAAGCCAAAGAAACAAGAGAAACCAGTAAAATACATCTATACAATAAGTGATCTAAGTAAACAGTTAAGCAGGTAAACTACACAATATCATTGCACATAGGAACAATATTGGTGGAAAGAATTTGTATTACTGCAAATAGAGGAGTACATGATAGAGATATAGAACTACAACCAAGACTTAACGCAGTAGCCCTTCTCCGACCAAGCCAATTGCCATGTCCTTCCAAGGAAGTATGAGCTCTCCAATAGGTGAATGGAGGTGTCTTAAGAGATATTTCACCAGCATGTAGATACCATAGTCTTCCTCCCTTTGGGATGGGAGTGAACCTCACTTATATAGGACTAAGTGGATAGGGTATGGATAGGATAGATTGAGAGATGGTAGGAGAGAGATAGGGGATCTTCCCAAAGAGTTAGGGGTCGAGTACCAGCTCTCCTAGAGGTCAGGGATAAGCCCCTAAAAGGGCAAGTTTCGAGAAGCATCTCGAATAGACTATTTTTTTCCATTAATAGACCTCATCGCACCTTGCAATGGAGCAAGCTGCGACGTCGCATGTTGCTAGTGTGCAACCTGCGACGACCTCTCAAAAGATTGCAGAATTGAGAGCAATGTTAAATTTTAAGAATTTACTTCAATCTGATCTAGGATCTTAACTGAGAGAACAACATTTATAGCATATCAATCATGGACACAATAATGCAAGCACACAAGAGACACAAATTTTACTTGGGGAAAACCATAAAGGTGAAAAACCCCAATAACTTCCTCAGAGATAGATAGAGCAATGATACAACCAGAATACAAGAGATAGTCTTCTCCTAGCAGTAGAGCCTCCTCCTCCACAAGTGCACCACTCTCCCAAGTGTGAGTGAGAGAATAGAATGTGTAAAATGAGAGAGAGACACTCTCTATTTATACACTAACTTGACTTGACCTTTACTCAACTAGGTCGGCCTCAACTTAACCACTTAACATAATGCTGATTGGGATGACCCCACTAGGGTGGTCTAATAACCCTTTGACCCACATGGCCGACCCCCAATAGGGTGGTCTAATAACCCTTTGACCCACATGACTTATACAGGGCCGACCCCAACAAGGTGGTCTAATAACCCATCAAGTATAAGTTACGACACTTACAATATAAATGACGACACTTCCATATAGAGGAATAATAACATCTCTATAGGAATACAATATACATATATGTGAAATACATTCCGAAGTTACATATACATCAACACTCCCTTTTAACTAGGAAGGTATTTCTTGACATAGGTCTTCTAGCACAAGTCATCTTCTATGGATCATCGTCACTGGATAATCGTCATCGAGTCATCATCATCGTCACTGCTACTGCTATCTCAATTAATCTCTGAATCTACTCGTCATAGGAATTTCTACAGAGCCAGTCCTTTTTCATACTAGATGTAGGCCCACCACTTGCAGGTCTTCGTCATCACTGGACATATTGTGGAATCCTCAGGACTTATTATGTGCATCACAAAACCTCGAAAGAGCATCCCAGGCTGTTATGAGCACATGACTCTACCTATAGTATCTCCTAGGGCCATATTATATGTGAACTCACCACAAAACCTCGCAAGAGCATCCCAGGCTATTACAAGCACACAGCTCTACCTATAGGATCTCTCAGGGACAGATTATATGTGGTCACCACACTTGCAAGAGCATCCCAGGCTGTTACAAGCACACAACTCTACCTATAGGATCTCCCAGGGAAAAATTATATGTGGTCATGGAAAAACCTCGCAAGAGCATCCTAGGTTGTTATGAGCACACAGCTCTACCTATAGGATCTCCCAGGGACAAATTATATGCCATAGGACAAAATCTTGAAAGAGCATCTGCCAGATATCCCAGGGCCAAATTATATGCCATAGGAAAAACCTCGAAAGACTATCTGCAAATCTCCCAGGGCCAAATTATATGTCCTCCCAGAGCAAAACCTCGAAAGAGCATTTTCCAGATATCCTAGGGCCATATTACATGCCATAGGAAAAACCTCGAAAGACTATCTCCACATCTCCCAGGTCCAAATTATATGCTCATTGTTAAGATTCAATATGCTAAGACAGAAAATAGCAGCATTACATTCCATTTCACAATAATAGCATATACAGGATCACTGAAGAAACAACAAGCATAGCATAAACACAAGAGACAGAGATTTATCCTGGGAAACCCTCATGGGGTAGAAAACCGAGCAAAGCTTCCTCAATATAGATGACCAGCAATATACAAAGATGCAAACCCTGAGCATAAGCTCCTTCTCCTCCATAGCAGAACTCTCCTCCACAAATGCGCCTTTCTCAAGTGAGTGAGTATAATGAGGAACACACCTCCTCTATTTATACACTACTCTGATATGTATTTTACACAAGTACACGTAGGCTCGTATTTAACCAATAGGTTAAATACCCCACTACAACTAACTGGGCCGACCCCTCTAGGGTGGTCTAATAACCCTTTGACCCACATAACACATACAGGGCCGACCCCTACTAGGGAAGTCTAATAACCCAAGTTACCACATTCCGACGGAGGAATAAACATCTCCGGATATACAATAAGATCTTCACGGAGGAATGAAACATCTCCGGAATAATAAAGTACAAATATAATATTCTTTGAAGTTACAATATTCAACACTCCCCCTTAACGAGAAGGATATTATAACAACATCTGCAAGAGAAAGGAGTCATCATATATGATACATCTATAAATCATTGGAAGCTTTCTTCAAATCATCTTCATCAGTAACTCAACCAGTTACTGGAACATCAATGTCAATAGTGTCGATATCACTATAATCATCGGCATCGTCATCAGCATCGTTTATCTCACGATCATCAGCATCGTCATCACACGATCATCAGCATCGTCATCAGCATCGTCATCACACGATCATCAGCATCGTCATCACACGATCATCAGCATCGTCATCAGCATCGTCATCACATGATCATCAGCACCGTCATCACACGATCATCAGCATCGTCATCACACGATCATCAGCATTGTCATCACACGATCATCAGCATCATCATCAGCGTCGTCATCACACGATCATCAGCATCGTCATCACACGATCATCAGCATCGTCATCAGCATCGTCATCACACGATCATCAGCATCGTCATCACACGATCATCAGCATCGTCATCACACGATCATCAGCATCGTCATCACACGATCATATTCCTAGGATGATCAATCCTGCTCCTTTTAGGACATAGGTCCATGGATGATACAATCCAATCTTCAGTTCTCGGAGACTTCAGTCTACGGATCAATTCTGGGACCTCAGTCCGGGGACGATGCAATCCCCTGCCTGTTCATTCAGGACTTCATTATCGGAGACCCAGTCTATGGTTCTATTCTGGGACCTCAGTCCGGGGATGATGCAATCCCCTGCCTGTTCATTCAGGACTTCATTATCGGAGACCCAGTCTACGGTTATATTCTGGGACCTCAGTCCGGGGACGATGCAATCCCCTGCCTGTTCATCCAGGACTTCATTATCGGAGACCCAGTCTACGGTTCTATTCTGGGACCTCAGTCCGGGGACGATGCAATCCCCTGCCTGTTCATTCAGGACTTCATTATCGGAGACCCAGTCTACGGTTCTATTCTGGGACCTCAGTCCGGGGATGATGCAATCCCCTGCCTGTTCATTCAGGACTTCATTATCGGAGACCCAGTCTACGGTTCTATTCTGGGACCTCAGTCCGGGGACGATGCAATCCCCTGCCTGTTCATTCAGGACTTCATTATCGGAGACCCAGTCTACGGTTCTATTCTGGGACCTCAGTCCGGGGATGATGCAATCCCCTGCCTGTTCATTCAGGACTTCATTATCGGAGACCCAGTCTACGGTTCTATTCTGGGACCTCAGTCCGGGGACGATGCAATCCCCTGCCTGTTCATTCAGGACTTCATTATCGGAGACCCAGTCTACGGTTCTATTCTGGGACCTCAGTCCGGGGACGATGCAATCCCCTGCCTGTTCATTCAGGACTTCATTATCGGAGACCCAGTCTACGGTTCTATTCTGGGACCTCAGTCCGGGGACGATGCAATCCCCTGCCTGTTCATTCAGGACTTCATTCTCGGAGACCTCATGTCTACGGCTCTCTTTAGGACTGAAAGTCCAGGGATGATCCAATCCCCTCAACTGTCCACTAAGGACTTCATTCTCGGAGACTTCACGTCTATGGCTCTCTTTAGGACTGGAAGTCCAGGGATGATCCAATCCCCTCAACTGTCCACTAAGGACTTCATTCTCGGAGACTTCACGTCTACGGCTCTCTTTAGGACTGGAAGTCCAGGGATGATCCAATCCCCTCAATCTGTATTCTCATCAATACAAGTACAAGTATCCTCATCCATGCAAGTACATAATCAATATCTAGCATCAGCAGCATGTATACATCATACATCAAAAGCATGTATTCTTACTAATACATCTAAAAGCATGTATACATCTGTCATCAAAGACATGTATTCTTACTAATACATCTATCATCAAAATCATGTATACATCTAACATCAAAATCATGTATACATCTAACATCAAAAGCATGTATACATCTAGCATGTATTCTCACTAATACATCTATCATCAAAATCATGTATACATCTAACATCAAAAGCATGTATACATCTAGCATGTATTCTCACTAATACATCTAACATCAAAATCATGTATACATCTAACATCAAAAGCATGTATACGTCTAGCATGTATTCTCACTAATACATCAAAACATGTATACATCACATCTAGCATGTATTCTTACTAATACATCTAACATCAAAACATGTATACATCACAACTAGCATGTATTCTTACTAATACATCAAAACATGTATACATCACACCAAAACATGTATACATCTAGCATGTATTCTCACCAATACATCTATCATCAAAAGCATGTATAAGTAAAGCTAAGTATTCTAAGTATAAGAGTCCTAAATCTAAATATTTCTAAGTAACTGGGTGTAGAGAACAGGTTACCTCATCAACGACCTTGTTGTTTGATGAGACAATCAGTAGTGACTATACTACTCCCCCTTTCAAGGAGGGTCCTTTTGAACTACACCAATCTTGTCTCGGAAGTATTCAAACTTCACTCGAGACAGAGGTTTGGTTGGTAACTTCTTCACTTGACGTAGAGGCTTGGTTAGCACAACAGTAACCTGTTACAAATTCAAACTTTTAGAGTTCCTTTCTATGTCATATCTTGTTAGTTCCCTATGTTCTTTGACTTATCATGGAACACTAGATTCTATGTCATCTTGATACAACTCTAATTATCACAAAGGATCTCAGTTGGTTCTATCTCTAAGTCAAACAATCCTAAAGCCAAACTTCTTCACAACTAGCAGAGCAAGCAGCCATATATTCCGCTTGTGCTGAGAGCCACACTAGACTGCTTCCAGCTAAACCACGAGATCATGGCTAATCCCAGACAATAACATCCTCTCGATGTGTTCTTCTTGTCTGATACACTTCCTGCCCAAACAGAATCTGAGTAGCCATCTGAAGTCATGATCTTCAAGATAGCATAGATCAAATTCTATCGTGTCCTTTATGTGCCTCATCACATACTTTGCAACTATCAGGTAAACACATCTAGTTTCCACTAGATACTAACTCAAGGTGTTCATAACAAAGCATATATCTAACCTAGTATATGTTAGATATATCAAAAACCCAATAATTTGACTGTACAGAGTTATATCCACTAACTCTGATGAGTTATCCCCTAACAGCTTCAAGTTGGAATCCATAAGAGTGGCCATTCCAACACCTCAAGTCATATTTCTCATCATACTTTCCCTGGTTGAGAAATATTCCTTCTGAGCCTTGCCATACTTCCAGACCTAGGAAGTAAAGCATCAATTTGAGATCTTTCATTTTTCATTTCTGCATTGAAAGATCTTCTGCATATCTATCTGTGCCATCTCTCGTTAGATGGGTCTACTGATATGAGCCTCAATATCATTCGAACTCATGTTGAATATTGTAACTTCAAAGAATATTATATTTGTACTTTATTATTCCGGAGATGTTTCATTCCTCCGTGAAGATCTTATTGTATATCCGGAGATGTTTATTCCTCCGTCGGAATGTGGTAACTTGGGTTATTAGACTTCCCTAGTAGGGGTCGGCCCTGTATGTGTTATGTGGGTCAAAGGGTTATTAGACCACCCTAGAGGGGTCGGCCCAGTTAGTTGTAGTGGGGTATTTAACCTATTGGTTAAATACGAGCCTACGTGTACTTGTGTAAAATACATATCAGAGTAGTGTATAAATAGAGGAGGTGTGTTCCTCATTATACTCACTCACTTGAGAAAGGCGCATTTGTGGAGGAGAGTTCTTCTATGGAGGAGAAGGAGCTTATGCTCAGGGTTTGCATCTTTGTATATTGCTGGTCATCTATATTGAGGAAGCTTTGCTGGGTTTTCTACCCCATGAGGGTTTCCCAGGATAAATCTCTGTCTCTTGTGTTTATGCTATGCTTGTTGTTTCTTCAGTGATCCTGTATATGCTATTATTGTGAAATGGAATGTAATGCTGCTATTTTCTGTCTTAGCATATTGAATCTTAACATGGAATCAGAGCTAACCTGAAGGAAGACAAGGTATGGCACTAAAGACACTTGCTTTACTTACGACAATTTGAAGGTTAGGGTTTTACATAGCAAAAACCAGTCATCGTAGCACTTTCGCTATAAATCCGTTTTGGCGAAGTTTTCGGATCTGACATTGTTACAGGACGAAGCTAAAATCTCCAGGTACCTTGTGTCCAAAGGACAACCTCTAATTCATTGTACTTTGTGATTTATGATCTGTACAATATAGGGTTTCTGCCTCTTCCAGATCTGAGTCAAAATCAGGTGACCTTGGGAAAAAGGTCATAACTTGGGCTAGGAAGCTCCAAATGAAATTTCGTGAAAAGTGACAGGTAGTACACAGGCCGAGCTATCTCAGAAAACGTTTTCAGAGGCCGAAGTTGAACCAGTGACACGTGGCATGCCGTACAAGTTCGCTCTCCTGTATTATCTCATAAACAGGTCATGTTGCGACATTTGGCATAACTTTCTCTCAGAGAATCCAATTTAGGTCAGACCTGTCAGGATGGAAAGATAACAGGCTGAGCTATCTCAGAAAACTTTTTCAGAGGCCGAAGGTCAAACAGTGACACGTGGCATGCCGTACAAGTTCGCTCTCCTGTATTTTCCCAAAACAGGTCACGTTGCGACACTTGGCATAACTCTCTCTCAGAGAATCCAATTGAGGTCAGACCTATCAGGATGGAAAGATAACAGGCCAAGCTATCTCAAAAAACGTTTTCAGAGGCCGAAGGTCAAACAGTGACACGTGGCATGCCGTACAAGTTCGCTCTCCTGTATTTTCCCAAAACAGGTCATGTTGCGACATTTGGCATAACTCTCTCTCAGAACATCCAATTGAGGTCAGACCTGTCAGGATGGAAAGCTAACAGGTCAGGCTATCTCAGAAAACGTTTTCAGACCCTGTGGATCAAAAATTTCGGAGTTACACCAGAAACAATCAGGTACATACTTCTGTCAAAACAGAATTATTTTTTGGTATCTTCATTCATGGCTTCCGAAATTTAGGGCTTTGAAGAAAGTTGGAATTTTTGTAATCGGAGACCACGGCTGGATGCTACTCATCAAAATAGAAATTTAGAGACCAAGATCAGAATTTTTGGTTGGGCAGAAGGCCGGGCTTGATTAGACCCTAGTTCGGGACTTTGATCAGAAAAGCGGAAAATTAGGGCTTCTGTAAAAATGAGAATTTTTGAAATCTGTGACCACGGCTGGAAGCTCCTCAGAAAAATAGAAGCTTAGAGATTTGGATCAAACTTTTTGATGGGGCAAAAGAGTGGGCTTCATCAAACCCCAGTTCAGGGTCACGTCCAGTGAATCCGAAAGTTTCAAAGGAAAAATTGAGGAGTAAAACTTTGCAGTTTTCAAATTCTGAATATATCAGTTTGATCAGCTCATCAAGGCGCATATCTCTATCCTTTCGGAAGTTTGAAATTCAAAGTTTGAATTTTTGGGGTTTCTCTGACAAACCCATATCCAGCTCCAGGTCCAGTTCTTGCAAATCAAGTGGATAGGGTTAATCCTAGAAGAAGATGGATTGGTCACCTACATAAGTGAAGGAGTTCATGAGGGAGATGAGGCTAAGGCTTTACATAAGGAGATTACAAGCGATCTCGATAGGTATGACTCATCGAGGTATGTTTTGAGATTTGTTCATGATTAAGTTTATGGTATGTTTGTCTTCATGTTATTACAGTTAGTACAATCTTGATTTTAGATTTGTTGTATCACCTTAACAAAATTATGAATGCATGATAGAAGATATTCATTGGTTAGGGTGTTGACACTTATGATTGTACTAATGCATTATGGTGTTGTGTGAGGTTGAGGTTGTCTGCTAACAAGATACAGGTACATCACAAAAGACAAATCAGGCTCCATGACCATGAAAACATGAAGACAAAGACTCATCCATAATCTTTGTTCTACTTACGAGGTATGTATGACTTTGTTATATTATGCTTAACCTATGAGACATGCAGGTTCTAGCTCAGGATCTCTACATCATTGAAGAGATGGTTTAGGTATGTTGTACATAACCAAGTAGGTATACTAATCCAGGTATGTTTCCCATGAATCTTACCTTGTGTTAGGATCCCTTATATAAGTATACTTGGAATGATTGGTTATGCTTACTCATAAAGTTAGTAATCAAGGGATTATGCATATTATATCTTTTATCAATGATATGCATGAGTAAAAGAAGACTTCCCTGAAATCTTGAATACTAATGTTTATTAACTATAATCATGACTATACGTTTTCAAGATTATTTAGTACTATAATGTTTTGATAGCATTTAGAATATACTAATGAGTGTATGTTTGTGTATGAGATCATGAGGATGACTCTTGAGCATGCACAGTGGTACAGAATGAATAGAAGTTCAAAAGACATACAGAAGATCAAGCGGGAGGCAGCCACACAAACATAAAAGATAAGTATTTGAGTTGCTATTTGAAATAGTAATGATATTGCCTGCATGCATATTTGTATTCCTAGAATATATAATGCTAAGTGTAAACATTCATAGAGCATTGAACAGTATACAACTAATGTGCATATGTTTGGACAAACATTCCATTGTTGCTTGTCTAGAATGAAACCTCTTTGCTGACATGCTGAGAGTTGTGCACACTCTCGATAGTATGTTCTGGTAGAGATGGAAGGCATCTAGATAGCCACTATATGCATACAGGATGTGGGAAAGTGTTGTGCCAAAGTATTGGCCAAAATAGTTGCATCACTATGTAAATGATATCTGTATGCATAATGGGTTATCTTTTGATGATTATGAAGTATTACTAATCATGTACTTAATTTTGATTTGTAGGAAAGGTCATGAAGAATGATGGACACCATACAAGTGGTGGATGTTCAAACAAGAAGATTTACAAATCAAACAAAATATAGAAGGCTCATGGCTAGAAGATTCTCTTAGAAAGGGGAAGAGAATCACGACAAGATGTTTGCTCCAAGTATGGTGTAATTAAAGAAGAAGTTTCTGTATAGGTACCTAGGATCGATAATAATTTGATAAGCTTAATGATCACCATGGGTGATGTGGATCTCAACCTTTGCTACAAGGTTGAATATGATACACATATGACATGGATGCAAGAAGGAACTCACTCACTTGAGAAAGGCGCATTTGTGGAGGAGAGTTCTGCTATGGAGGAGAAGGAGCTTATGCTCAGGGTTTGCATCTTTGTATATTGCTGGTCATCTATATTGAGGAAGCTTTGCTGGGTTTTCTACCCCATGAGGGTTTCCCAGGATAAATCTCTGTCTCTTGTGTTTATGCTATGCTTGTTGTTTCTTTAGTGATCCTGTATATGCTATTATTGTGAAATGGAATGTAATGCTGCTATTTTCTGTCTTAGCATATTGAATCTTAACACTCATCTACACAACCTGATCCACGGCCATAGAGTATCATCCTGATACTCACCATACATCATCCTGATGTATACATGATCATCCTGATCATCATCACTACAACATCCTGCTGCAAGTCATCCGGAGCAACATCCTGAAGCTCGTCATCCACGATCATCCTGATCATATCATGCATCTACCTGATGCATACCAAGTATCTACCTGATACATATCATCATACATGGTCCACCTGATCATACAATGTATCCACCTGATACAAATACAAATACATGATCCACTTGATCATACCTAATACATATCAACATACATGATCTACCTGATCATACACAGTATCCACCTGATACATATACAAATACATGGTCCAAGCATCCAACATGATGCATATACAAATGATCCTACTGATCATATCCAGCATCCAACATGATGCGTACATACATATACATATAAATGATCCAACTGATCATATCCAACATCCAACATGATGCTTACATACATATACATATAAATGATCCAACTGATCATATCCAACATCCTCTTGATGCATATACAGAGCAGTAACTGTACCATCGTCCTGATGCTCATCATCCAACACTTAAATCCACAGCCATGTGAAGGATCCTCCTTCCAACATGCTTGAAATGGCTTCTGCAAATGTGTCCATCACTTCTTCCTCGAAGTGTCATCAATCTGAAGAACAACAAGCCTCTCCCTGAAGTACTTGAACCTCACCCTGGCTAGTGGCTTCATCAGCACATCTGCAATCTACTCGTCCATCGTAATGTACTCTGCTTCGGCTGTACTCAGTGCTACACAGGATTGCTTCCTGATAAACCAAGAGATCACACTTGATCCCATACTGAAGCAACACCCAGATGTGCTCTTCCTATCTGTAGCACTGCCTGCCCAATATGAATCAACATAACCTTGCAGGTTAAACTTTTGATTCGCATCATACTTGAGCCCATAATCAACTGTACCCTTTAGGTACCTCAGAATATGCTTTACAGCAACCAGGTGAACATCTCTCGGATCCGTTAGGAACTGGCTCAATGTGTTCACCGCAAAGCAAATATCTGGTCTCATGTTCGTCAGGTACATAGAGGACCCGATCATCTGACGATGCATCATGACATCAACCAAATCAGATGAAGCATCACACAGAAGCTTCAGGTTCAATTCCATAGGTGTGGCCATATCCTTGCAGTCCATCATCCCGAACCTCTTCAGGATCTCTACTGCATACTTCCCTTGTCCAAGGAAGATTCCATCTGCACTCTGCCACACCTCCATGCCAAAAACAAATAGTGCATCATCCCCAAGTTCTTCAACTTGAACTCGGCAGCAAGCTTCCATTGCGTGTTGGCAATCAATCTATCCTCACCTGTTACAAACAGGTCATCCACATAGTAGTATCACTGGATTGCCTTCCTCAACCTTGTAGTAAAGGTTGGAATCCGCTTTATTCTTGGTAAAGCCCAAACTGGATAGAAAGCTATCTATCCTACCATACCAAGTTCTGCACATATATGACTCCCTGTCATGTGTCTCAAAACCAAGTGGCTTCTCCACATACACTTTTTCTTCAACTACACCATTCAAGAAGGCTGTCTTGAAATCCATCTGGTGTATCTTCCATTTCATCACTTTTATATTTCTCTATGCTTGATCTGATAGTTCCATTTGGAAGTCACAATAGAGTTACCTTCAGCTCTTGGGACTGCATCCCAAACATCATTCTTCATGATCGATGGATCATGGCATTCTTCCCGTATCCTGGGAACTTCAATATCTTCAATAGCTAATTTTGTTGCTTGAACAAATGTTGTAGTCCTTCTTTTGTAGGTGAAGGTATACGGTCTTTTCTACAAAACAAGTTAAATTGCATGATTAGAAACATCTCATAATTTTCAGACAAATTCTTACACATAAAGAAATATGTCATACAATCATGCAATTATCTTAGCCAATGCTTCAATACGACATTTATCCATGTTCCACAACTTTCTAGATGCCTTCCAGTCTCTACTAGAACATTGTTAAGAGTTTGCACTACTCCCAACATGTCAGCAAAGAGGTTTCATTCTAGATAAGTAGCACTGGAATGTTGTATAGTTCCATAGGCCACTTACCCATCACATGTATATTAGTAGTATACTGTTCATTAATGCAATCATTCTAATATGCACAATACATATCCTAAGTCTAGGAACATGAGCATATACATCATTGAACAATTTTATTTAAACAAACAAATATGCAAGAAATGATAATTAAAATACTTATCTTTGTTTGGTTGCTAGGTGGACTCCCTCTAAGTCTTTTCTTCCTTGCAGGAGCTGTTGAAGTAGCTTCTTCTACACCTTTTTGTTGTGGAATGTACAAAGATGGTCAACTCCCTCTGAATATCTGCATCCTTGTAGAAACTACTGAAGTGTGCTCCTTTGCTTTCCTGCAGGAACAACTGGAGTGTGCTCCCTCTTGATCTTTGCTTCATGGATTACCTGTCCTTGAACTTACATCCATCCTTATTCACTATGCATGCTTATTAGTATCATCATTGTGTTATCCTTGAGGTCTCATACATAATTACACATTTATTAGTATAATCTTAATACTATCAAAACACAATAATCTTAAACATGTATAGTCATGATCATTCACAGATAATAAACATTAGTATTCAAGGTTTCAGGGAAGTCTTCTTTTACTCATGCATATTCTTATTTGATCATAGGACTCTTCTGATTAGTTAAATCATCAATGCATAAACCCGTGATTACTCAAACCTATACCTTCATGATTCTTCTGGTTAGTCATATCATCAATTATGGTAAGAAACATAATATGCATACAACCATGACTATTCAAACCTATGACTTCATGAATAATCATTATCAACAACACAACAGTATAAGATCCTAACACAAGGTAGGATTCTAGCTTGATATAGGAAAAACATAACTGGATTAGTATGCTAGCTAGTTATGTCTAAGATACCCGCATAATGTCTTCTGGTTCTCTTAAGTGACTTGTGCTACTAACCTACATGTCTCATAGGTTAACAATTGTAGGACCAAGTTATACATACCTCGAAAGTAGATCTTCTATGTGATCCATGACAATGGATGAATCTTTGTCTTCATGTCACCATGATCATATGTTGTTGAAGTAGAACATGATTTGTCTTTCTTGGTGTACCTTTTATGTTAGCGAACAACATAAACCTCATACAACATTACAATTCATTAGTACATTCATAAGTGTCAAAACTTTAATCAATGAATATCTTCTATTGAGGTGATACGACAAGTCTAATAATTAATCAAGATTGTACTGTAATGATATGAAGACAAACATATGATAAAATTAACCATGAAACATACCTGTAAGCCATACCTGTCAAGATTGCTTGTAATCTTCTTATGGAGGGCCTTAGCCTCATCTCCCTCTGAGACATGAACTTCTTCACTTATGCAGTTGACCAATCCATCTTCTTCTAGGATTAACCCAATCCGCTTGATTTGCAAGAACTGGACCTGGAGCTGGATTAGGGTTTGCCAGAGAAAACCCAAAAATTCAAACTTTGAATTTCGAACTTTCGAAAGGATAGAAATATGTGCCTTGATGAGCTGATCAAGTTGGTATATTCAGAATTTGAAAACTGCAAAGTTTCACCCCTCGAAATTGCCTTTTAGATTTATGGATTCACTAGGGAGGACCCTGAATTAGGGTTTGAGTTTCCCATAGCTTCACCCAACCAAAAGATTTGATTCAAAGCTCTAAGCTTCTATTTTTCTGAGGAGCTTCCAGCTGTGGTAACAGATTTCCAAAATTCCAAGTTTTGTAGAACCCCTAATTTTCCATCTTTCCGATCAAAGTCCCGAACTGGGGTTTGATCAAGCCCGACCTTCTGCCCAACCAAAAAATATTATCTTGCTCTCTAAATTTCGATTTTGATCAGTAGCATCCAGCTGTGGTCTCCAATTACAAAAATTCGAAATTTCTCCAAAGCCCTAAATTCCGGAAGCCACGAATGAAGGTGCTCAAAAATAATTCTATTTTGACAGAAATATGTACCTGATTGTTTCTGGTGTAACTCTGAAATTTTTGATCCACAGGGTCTAAAATTTTTTCTTGAGATAGCCCGACCTGTTATCTTTCCATCCCAATAGATCTGACCTCAATTGGATTCTCTGAGAGAGATATTTATGCCAAGTGTTGCAGCGTGACCTGTTTATGGGATAATACAGGAGAGTGAACTTGTACGGCATTCCATGTGTCACTGGTTCAACTTCGGCCTATGGAAACATTTAGTGAGATATCCCAGCCTCTTATATTTCCATCTCGATAGGTTTTACCTCAATTGGATTCTTTGAGAGAGAGTTATGCCAAGTGTCGCAACGTGACCTGTTTGTGGGATAATACATGAGAGCGAAATTGTATGGAGTGCCATGTGTCACTAGTTCAACTTCGGCCTCTAAACATTTTTTGTGAGATAGTACAGGCTGTGTACTACCTGTCACATTTTATGAAATTTCATTTGGATCTTTCTAGCCCAAGTTATGACCTTTTTCCCAAGGTCACCTGATTTTGACTCAGATCTGGAAGAGGGAGAAACCCTCTATTGTACAGATCATAAATCACAAAGTACGATGAATTAGAGGTTTTCCTTTGGACACAAGGTACATGGGGATCTGATATTCAACCTGTAAAAGTTTCAAATTCTTAAACTTCTCCAAAATGGATTTATAGCGAAAGTGCTATGATGACTGGTTTTTGCTATATCAAGCCCTAGCATCGTAAGTGCAACAAGTGTCATACATGCCATATCATGCCTTCTTTCAGGCTAGCTCTGATACGATGTTACATTTTCAGAATTTACTTCAATCTGATCTAGGATCTTAACTGAGAGAACAACATGTACAGCATATCTACAGCATATCAATCATGGACACAATAATGCAAGCACACAAGAGACACAGATTTTACTTGGGGAAAACCATAAAGGTGAAAAACCCCAATAACTTCCTTAGAGATAGATAGAGAAATGATACAACCAGAATAAAAAAGATAGTCTTCTCCTAGCAGTAGAGCCTCCTCCTCCATAAGTGTGCCACTCTCCCAATTTTGAGTGAGAGAATAGAATGTGTAAAATGAGAGAGACACACTATCTATTTATACACTAACTTGACTTGACCTTTACTCAACTAGGTC
Organism: Larix kaempferi; assembly: GCA_027924585.1. Lineage (NCBI taxonomy): Eukaryota > Viridiplantae > Streptophyta > Pinopsida > Pinales > Pinaceae > Larix > Larix kaempferi. The sequence continues at coordinate 4,776,227 of BSBM01000459.1, read as the reverse complement.
GGCCTCAACTTAACCACTTAAGATAATGATGACTCGGCTGACCCCCACTAGGGTGGTCTAATAACCCTTTGACCCACATGGTCGACCCCCAATAGGGTGGTCTAATAACCCTTTGACCCACATGACTTACACAGGGCCGACCCCAACAAGGTGGTCTAATAACCCATCAAGTATAAGTTACGACACTTACAATATAAATGATGACACTTCCGTATAGAGGAATAATAACATCTCTATAGGAATACAATATACATATATGTGAAATACATTCCGAAGTTACATATACATCAACATGCAAGTCCTCCCAGATGAAAATACTTAGTCCAGGTGACTTCAGGGATGTATACATTGAATCTAATGATGAGTAGATTTTAGGTGTAACAGAATGCCCCCCAAAGCATGAAGCTGTTAAGGATGTACATGTAAAGTGATTTGAAAGAAATAATGGCAATAGTCTCGACGAACATTGATGTAGTACAACTGACTCTGAACTAACAATCTCATATGAAGTACAACATGGCTTCCGACCAATACATTGCAGATCCATGGTAGTAATGACCGACTGAACACAATCATGGATACTAGACACAAGCGTATAGATCCATGATGAGATGATAACACAGCCATGACCAATACAAAAGTGGATCTGTGTGATATGACTCAATACAAACTCCATCGCAACCTGGGTAAAACATGACTCCCCAGGTTCTTCAAGCTGAATGCCCAATGATACAAATCTATCCATGTGATTACAAATGTCTTGACGTCGAACATGGTAGAAACCACTTGTTTACCAACCATTGATGTAAACCGTTAACAAGTGCGAGGGAGATCACCATTGATGTCAATGATTCCCAAGGTATCACAGTACATATCATCAAGCGTGAATAAATGATTTGAATTCGAATGCAAGATGAAATCTTTCAATCAAGAGTCAATGATGTAAACTCATGATGAAAGCAAGGTAACCTGCCATTGAGGCATGCAGGGCCAAGGTACTTGGTTTCTTTCTAGATTCAATCCTCGGATAATGAGTTGAAGTCGACAAGGATGAATCTGTCGAAGGAGGGCCATGATGAATCCCTCATCAATCAACATGAAACACGACAAAAGATGTGTAGAGTGGATCGGATGGTACTATAACATGTAAGACTGACTCAAAGTAACAATGGCATGACGACGTGTGTACTGACTGTAGATGATAGATGATAGATGTGTTCTTGAACATGTGAAAATCCTCATAGCAGATCTAAGAGATGATGTATACCTCACAAGAGAATGATTATGATTAAGCAGGAAAATAGAAGAAGAGTGAACAATACAGTATAATGAGCAACAGAATAATATGGTACAGTAGAACTCAGATAGAAGCAATAATACTCCACACACACTAATTAATTAATCATAGTATGGACAAATAAATAGTACAATGGTAGAGAGGATTCGAATGCCTAAGGTGGCAATTCGAATTAGCCTCTCATAGTGATCATAAGATCAATAGAGCGTCATCGAAGCACAACTAGGTGTCCTCATGATCATTGGAGCACAACTGGAAGTCTTCATCATCATCAGTGGAGTCATCAGTGCTCAAGTAACTGTCAACCATCAGTCAAACTAACTCTGGTAGGTGTAACTGAGTGTAACTCAATGTAACTAAGTGTAGCTGAGTGTAACTGACTGTAACTTACTGTAACTGAGTTTAACTGAGTGACAACTGGACTGGTAGGTGAAGAAGGGTGAGTTGCTCCCTAAAATCAAGGAAGAAGGGTGCATTAAGAAATTGGAGGGCTAAAACTGAATAGTGAGAAGCTCCTGGGGGCTGGCTAAGTGAGGGCTAGGTGCTGGACTGATGACTGGGATGCATGCAAACCCTAAAGGTGCATGCATGACTGAAAATGTAAATGATCAAAATACTGGTGGGACTAGGATGGAGTATAGGAATATCCTAACACCCCCCCTTAATCCATCCTGGGGCCTGGTAACTAAGACCAAAGGTCACCCAATACAATGAATAATAACAGTAAATAAACAAAGGAAGTAGGAAAATTTCATGGGAAACATACCCCCTCCTCAAAAAATAGACTATAAGGCACACATAAAAATAAATGCTCCAAACTCAAGCATGTGTGATGCTTGGTCATATGTTTGGAGGTATTTTCTTCTTGGGAAGAAGTGGATCATGCTCAAAAATCATGTGCTTGTACTTGCTCTTTAGATCGAATGTGATGAGAACAAATCCAATAGTATGAGAATGATCCTTGAACCTGTGATTCGAATCAGCTGAGGTAGGATCAAATCTGTGAAAGTGCATATAGTCTTTTGTCTTCTCCTTCGAACCACCATGGGTGAGATTATGCCAAAAATAACTATTACATATTTGCTTGAAATCAAAATCAAATTTAAGACTTAAAAGACAATTTCTTGAGATCTCCTTTGAACCAGCAGGGGTGAGATCAAAACTATCATATGCATGAGAAATTATCCCAAGTAGTAATTGCTTAGAACCCAATTTAGATACAAGACTTGAATCATGGTTTCTTGAGATCTCCTTTGAACCATGAGAGATGAGATCAAAATTAGTAGATGCATGAGAAATTATCCCAAGTGAATGGCCACAGTTTCTTGAGATCTCCTTTGAACCAACAGGGGTGAGATCAAAACCATGAGATGCATGAGAAATCTTCCTAAGCGAATGGCAATTGCCATATTCTTCAATGACCTTCTGAAAGCATGGAATTATGATCATATAGTAGTATAAAAGAGGAGATAACTGGAGAGGAGCGAATGCATTACCTTCAATAGCTGTTTTTGACTTCCGAAATAATCATGTGATCATGATGCAAACCAACAGACTCTGGTGCAAGAGAGGATTTAGGACCTTCTGCAATATCTAGAATGTGAGCTAGCACAGAAAGAGAAGAAAGTTTGAGCATGAGTGGAGAATCTGCAAGTTCTTTGTCAACAAATTCAATATGAGATGATACTAGTGCATGATATGAGAGACCATCAAGAGGAGCGAATGCATCACTTTTTTTTCTTTCGAATGGGTTGGGATCAAGTGCTTCATTCTCTCTGCCAAATTTTCCATCCAGGTGAGCCCATATCTCTTTTGGAGTCCATAACTCCTTTGGAGTTTCAACACCATTACGGTATTTGAATTGGAATCTCTGGCGTGCAAACAAAGAAAACATTATTGCTTGAAAGTGCATGTCACTTTTATTTAACCAGTCAATCTTCTCTTCAGGGGATTCGAACTCTCTTTCAAAATAACAATAAAAAAGATCATGGATCTTCAAGTCTGCTATCATTCTTGGTTTCCATTCATCATAGTTGAGTGGATCAAGAGGAGTAATTCCTGATGAATACATAGAAGCTGTAGAGGACCTGGAAAAACAATATAGAATAACTGCAACTGCTACTGCTGCAAAAATGCAGAAACTGCTGCAACTGCTGCACTCGAAATATTCGTAATAACCTGCAAAAAACTCTCAAGAATGGAGATAAACAATACTCTCAACATGCTCTGATACCATGTGAAAATCCTCACAGCATATCTGAGAGATGATGTATACCTCACAAGAGAATGATTATGATTAAGCAGGAAAATAGAAGAAGAGTGAACAATACAGTATAATGAGCAACAAAATAATATGGTACAGTAGAACTCAGATAGAAGCAATAATACTTCACACACACTAATTAATTAATCATAGTATGGACAAATAAATAGTACAATGGTAGAGAGGATTCGAATGCCTAAGTTGGCAATTCGAATTAGCCTCTCAGAGTGATCATAAGATCAATAGAGTGTCATCGGAGCACAACTAGGTGTCCTCATGATCATCGGAGTGCAACTGGAAGTCTTCATAATCATCAGTGGAGTCATCAATGCTCAAGTAACTATCAACCATCAGTCAAACTAACTCTTGTAGGTGTAACTGAGTGTAACTCAATGTAACTAAGTGTAACTGAGTGTAACTGAGTGTAACTGAGTGACAACTGGACTGGTAGGTGAAGAAGGGTGAGTTGCTCCCTAAAATCAAGGAAGAAGGGCACATTAAGCAACTGGAGGGCTAAAAATGAATAGTGAGAAGCTCTTGGGGGCTGGCTCATTGAGGGATAGGTGCTGGACTGATGACTGGGATGCATGCAAAATGCATGCAAACCCTAGAATGCATGCCAACCCTAAAGGTGCATGCATGACTGAAAATGTAAATGATCAAAATACTAGTGGGACTAGGATGGAGTATAGGAATATCCTAACAGAGCATGGGCATGGCATGACTTGGAAGTATTGACACAATGAGAATGACGCAAACTTCTAATGCAACTAATGATGGAAGCTTTCTCTGAATGACTCAGAGGAGTAACAAGACTCAGAAAGTAAGCGAGGACTCATAGACAAACAGATGACCCAAGTACTGTATGCGAATGCAAGTGAGTGCCATGTTCAAGAACGACTATATACTGCCACTAAGGTATGTAACACAAACACTTTCCATTTTCCCCATCATGAATGATGAGTGCCTCATGTGTTTTTTACAAGCTTGATGAGGGTAACCAGCTGCTTGGTATAGCTCATCTCATAGATGAATCTACTCCCAAATATTTTCTGAACCTGGGATAAGAGGGGTTCGTCCCATGACGGGCCCTTCAATGTGAAAATTTAATGAGTCCATAGAAGGTAAACTCGGTCGTCATTTCATGTTTAGAGAGTCTGAAAAGAACTAAAGAAGACTCCAACGGTCCTTTTTCCTAAAGTTAGCCTCATCGCCCAAAAAAGGGTAAAACAACGTGGGAGAGGACTCTTCTAGTCATGATTGGCTAGAGTATTCCTTTTTCGTAATTAGTCCCTCCTGGTCCGAAAAAGGGGTAAACTATCAGCAGGAACATGACCATTCAAATACTTTAACAAGCGTGAATGCGACAAGTTCGCTTGGCAATCTTTTCATTTTTCGAGAGACTGAAAAGAGCTTAATGGTAGACTCCGGGGGGTGTCCATTTTCGTGGAAGTTTAAAGAGCCCGGAAAAGCGATAAACCATAACTCGGTACTTGCTCTCATGGTTTTGTGAGTACGAGAACAAACGGAGAGTAAACTTGTCCTCATGCAATAATTACGACTAACCAAAAATAATAATGACCACTTTACGACTCCTGTACACTATAGAAAGTGTTAAGTAGTCCCAAATATAATGACAAATGGTCAAAACCATAGTAAATGGCCCAAAAGCATCAAAATATTTAAAAAGGAATATTCCATTCTATTTATAAATAGAAATATGGGCCAAAAATAGATTTCATTGTTCAAATTGCCAATTTGGGTGGAGAAGTACCAATTTGGAGCCAAAACTTCCTTTACCGATTTCAGGAGCTACTATCTGCCATTTCACAACCATCCAAATCAGGTAGGCCTAAACTTCATCTAACAACTTTCTAGTGGTTTAGTTTTTGCTTTTATGTCCATTTTTAGGGTTTTTGATGGTGTTATGGAGGGCTTTATGTGCCCTTGGCTCATCATAGGTTGCCCTTTTGGGACCTGTGATGAGACCGAGTCGTCACAAGTCTAAAAAATGAGAGGTGCGGCATCATTGCACTGTACCTAAACGTACAGTGCAACGGTGGAAAACCACAATCCAAACATCAAAAAGAAATAAAAAAATGGACTTCTGAGGGTTGAAGCAGGACCTATCAGTGTTTAAATGTCCTTCTTGGCAGGTTACCAACTAGAGAATATGGTATTGGAGTGGCAAGAGAGAGAACATGAACTCGAGGATGAACAAGCCATGAATGATCCACAATGCGTGGATGCTTTGAGAAACTGCTGGTTACTCAAGTTCTTTGAGATCCAAGGGATGAGATCCCAGATCCCACTGTTGACACACATGCTCTAGAGTTGGGATGCGGCCCAACAATACTTTGTGATAGGTGAGCATATCCTCACGATAGACATTTAGGATATCTACTTTCTCACTAGTTTGTCCTGAAGAGGGGACACTGTACATCTTACTGGGACAGGGGCTAGTGACCGTACAGTTGAGGACATGGTGTCACAGCACTGTGTTGCTACTTCTCATCCTTTCAGCGGGAAGATTCTCATCAGGGATGTGGTGAGCCATCCACTGCAAACCATATTGCTTACCATTTACTAGGGTGGTGGGTATCCAAGCCCCACACATGGCTAGTCGGATCCAGATGATGTAGGCTGAGTACTGTATGTCCCCCATGGTTTTCAACTGGTGAGAGGGTCTCCTCGCAAACATCCGATCTCAACTGACCAAGTGTCAGTGAGGGGAGCTCAAGCAGTTTGGGTATGGATCGATCATAGTATCATTCCTCTTAGAGAGGATTCCTCTTCTACATCCAAAGTTGGTACTCGATGACAGGGAGCCCAAGAATCCCCATATGCTCAAATGGGCTGAGGTCATGACCCGTCATGGTGGCAGGCCCATCATTAGTTTTGGTCCCAAGTTTTTTAGCTGGATAGAGGATCAGTTACTTATGGTCGAGAACTTTCTATATAGTGGCACAGACTTCTGATAGGATCTCGACTTGGTGCTGTCGGAGGGTGCAGCATGGGGTGACCTAGGTGAGAACAAAAACCCTTGTATTTTTAGTTTCGTATGTTATATCATTTTTTTTTTATGCATTCCTGACAAGTATGTAATATGTGTGTGTGCAGATGTGGGCCCCGTAGAGCCGGTGGGTCTCTCCCTTCTGGCGAGGAGAGACAGAGGTGGGCAGGCAGTTGTTCCTGCAGATGCTCATGCTTCCATCGAGGAGATGGAGGAGGTGTACAGGAACCTATTCCAGCTGACTGTGGAGGTACCAGAGCCAGCTATTGATGACTTACCGAGGCCCATGTAGAGATTTGGGGTTGGAGCATCTGTGCGCTCCAATTCTTTACTCCCCAAGGTGGCTCGGACCATAGACTGCTTCCTTACCCAGCGACAGCGTGCCGTCCATGCTAGGGGTGGTGTATGGGTCAAGCGCCAGGCCTGATGACACTACTATACTTGTACTGAGAGCTTAGAGGCCTCAGATTTTGTACTACTGAAAGCTATGATGCTTCAGATTTTTGTAGAGGCTTACCAAAAGCCATCGTGCTTCAGATTTTGTACCAGCACTACTTTTGAGCAATATATATATAGAGAGACATTAGCGATGATTTATACATGATGTGTTTTTAAAATGATTAGTGATGTGATCTTGTTTATATGTTTGCTTTTATACATTGTATTTACATGTCGTGAATGCTTTTACATATTATGGATATTATGTGTGTGTGATGTACCAATCCAAAATGAAGTTGGCCATCGAGTCAGCAACTGTGTTTAACTCCCGTGGAATGTGTAGGTATTGAACGGATTCAAATGACCTTTCTAGGAGATGTACTCGTCTGAAGAGACGGAGTAAGGTGGGATCAAAGATGGCTTATACCTAGTTCAAATGGGAAACCACTAATTGAGAATCCATGTGGATGACAATGTGGTTCATACCCAAGGAAATGGCGTTAGCTAGGGTTCCGATTACTACCTGATACTCTGCGGCATTGTTGGTCGCAAACCCTAGGCAACTTCCTCCTGAGCTAATGAGCTCACCTGTTGGGGAAAAAGTACCCAGGCTGCCGAAGCAAGGTTACGGGTATGCTAGCTGGCGCCATCCGCGAATCCATAGCATGTTTCCATCTGTACACGCAGACAGAACATGGTATAAGAAGCAGAAACAAGATCAAAAGACACTTAAAAAAGAAATGCATCACACCACACAAAAACAAAAAAACACGCCATGTACAATATATACAGGTAAGTCTTTGCATGAGGGATCAAGCATAGTATCTCTTTAGGTAAATCCCGTTGTGGGGTTCACCCAAAGAGATTCCATCATAGTCTTCAAGCTCGTAACCTCCTTTCTCCAAAACACATTTGACTATGTAAGGTCCATGCCACATGGAGTCGGACTTCCCTGCTCCTAGTTTGTCGTGCTTGTGGTCATAAGTAAGGACCAAGTCACCCTCGTTAAAGATACAAGGTTCAACTGACTTATCGTATTGGGCTTTGATGCATTCTTGTGCGCTTCATTAACAAGAGTGGCATCTTGGCGAGACTCGTCAAGTTTTGCTAAGTGCAAGAGACGTTCTTCCTCAATAGTAGTGTTAGGAAGAAGTTCGACAACGAGTTGTAGAGACAGAATTTCGCACTCTATCGACAGAACAGCCTCCAATGCATATACTAATTGGAAAGGAGTGAAGCCTGTGGTGGTTTTGACGGAAGTTCAATAGGCCCATAATGCTGAAAAGAGCATGTTGTGCCAATTAGAGTTATGTGTCCCTACCATCCTTTGGACCATAGTTTTCAAGACCTTGTTAATGGCCTCGACCTGTCCATTGGATTGTGGGTAGTAGGGTGTTGAATTTTCATGGTGAAAACCCAACCTGTCTCTCAATTCATCAACCATATGGTTCTGAAAATGAGAACCATGATCGGTAACAATTGCCTGAGGAACTCCGAACCGTGCTATTACATGATTGAACATGAAGAGTGCGGCGGTTTTGCCGTCATTTTGGTATGTAGGCATAGCTTCGGCCCACTTTGTGATGTAATCCATAGCTACGATGATGTAACTATGCCCCCCGGTAGAGGTAGTCTTACAATGCATAAAATCAGTGCCCCATTTTGCGAATGGGCCAACGACAATAACCGAATGTAATGGGGCAGGATGAGTGCGCTTCTTCATATGGAAGTGTTTGCAAGGAGGACATTTTTTTATGGCCTCAATACAATCTTTGAAGATAGTAGGCCAAAAATATCCTGTGCGCAAAATCTTTTGGGCTGTAGCCATCCTAGAGAGGTGACCGCCACATGCCCCACTGTGACAGTCATTCAGAACATGTTCAGCCGCATCATTAGGGAGACAACGTCAAAGAATTGAATCAATGCCATGGCGATACAAAGTATCATTAATGATTAAATAATACTTTGCATCGTGACGTATCTTACGATGGTCGTCGTGAGAGAGTTGAGGGTTGAAGCGTTGGGTTTGAAGATACAATGAGATATCTCCATACCAGGGGTCAATCATACTGATGAGAAACAATGATTCATCTGGAAAGGATTCATTGTGCTCAACTTCTGCATCAGAATGGGGAAGGTCGCAACTGAGCTCGGCAAACACCAAAGACTTCTTAGACTTAGCTTTCTCGAAAAGAAGATCAAATTCTTGCAGTATCACAATATAGAGTGAATACTTGCCCCCAAGCACTTGACGTGTCAGTACGTGGTACATGGGGTTCGCGTCCGCATTGATAGTGGTGGTGCGGAGCAAGATGTAGTGTCGGAACTTCTGGATGGCGATGACTGCCGCGAATGTGAGTTTTTCGACATGTGAATATCTAGTTTCAGCATCGGCTAGACCCTTACTTGCATAGTATATTACATATTCCTAGGCGTGTTGATCCTCCTGTACCAAAACCATGGCGATAGTGGTAGCAGAAGCGGCGATATATAAGATGTAATATCGATAATAATTAGGCGGTTGGAGCACGGGGGCATACATGATGGCATGTTTGATACTGTTGAAGTATTTTTGAGCTTGGTCATCCTAGATGAACGGGATGTCCTTCTTGAGCAGTCTCATATACCCGTCAGTCTTCCCCGCGAAATTGTGAACAAAACATCTTAAATAAGTCTCCTTCCCTTGGAGACTTTAAAGTTCCATCACATTAGTCGGGGGTGGTAGGTTGATGATGGCCTCCACCTTTAAGGGATCAATGCGGATCCCATCCTTCGAAAGGATAAATCCTAAGAGGCGTCTGGACTCAATGCAAAGATACACTTATGAGGATTCAGACGGATATTGTACCATCTACATATGAGGAAAATGGCCGTTAGATGATCAATGTGGAACTCGCGCTGCTTTGAATGAGCAGGGAGATCATCCAAGTAAGGTTCCACAAAGTCCTTAATATTGTGGAAGGCATACGACATAACCCGCTAAAACATGGCACCAACATTTTTAAGGCCAAATGGGAGTTTGCGGTATGCAAACGTTCCCCACGGGTAGATGAAATCCATCTTATGTTGGTCGGCTAGGTTGATCTCAATTTGGTTGTAACTAGAAAATCCATCCATGAATGAGAAGGTGACGCTTTCGACACAGTTTTTGATGATCTGGTCGATGAAGGGGGTCGGGTAGTTGTCTTTTGGACAAGCCCGATTAAGGTCCCGATAATCAACACAGATGCGAATGGTGCCCTGCTGTTTGTTCACAGGAATGACATTTGAGACCCAATCTATCAATGGGACAGGATAAATAAAACCAACCTTTAAGAGCTTTTCAATTTCTGCCTTTATTGCTGTAGTCTTCCGGGGGTGTACCAGTCGTAACTTTTGGCATACAGGTTTGATGTCGAGATAGGTTTTTATTTCATGAGAAACAATTGTGGGGTCTATCTCAGGGATCTCCTCATAGGACCAAGCAAATACGTCTCGAAATTGCTTGAACAAGTCCTTGCTAACAACGATTTCTTCAGGGGAACACTTATGGCCTATGTGAATGTGTTCCACTATACTTGGTTTCACCGAGATGTCTATCGAGGTGGTTGTCTCAATATTGGCCAAGTTTCCCTCTGTGTCCGTAAGACATGTAAGGATGGGAGAATGAGGGGATGGGTAGATATCTGGTGAAAAGAGGGTATGGATGTTCTCCTCTATGTATTCCAAAGGACGAATAAAAGATGACCTATGGTGGAGATCATCCCACAGACTATCGTTAATTTTCATTACTTCCATGATGGACTCATCTGAATGAAAAGTCCGAAGCAAGAGATCAGGTAGAGATGATGTTCGTCGTACAGAATAGGATGGAGAGGCCATGGTTAAATGGTCCTCCGATGTTAATTGGATAGCCTCATAAATACGTTCAGCTGGTGAAAGAGGCATTATATCTCCAAGCAGGTGTGTTGTGGCTTCATCTAGTACAAGCCAAGCATTGTTAGAGTGAGATAAAATCTCTATGGAGATCATGCTCACCGTAGCAACATGATTAGGGGGGTTCGCAGCTGGAAAAACGCCCATGAGAGATGAATCTTTCAAAAGGACAACCCCTACACTCTCATACTATTTTGACATCTGTCCAATGTAAGGAACATGGTCACCAGGATGAGTAGTGGCGTCCGGTGTACAAAAATCTAATTGGTCGATAGTAACAATTCATCCTTGGTGGGGGGATTGCACTATGTGGAAGATTGAAGAGGCTACCGCCTGCATGGTATAAAACCAATTGCGACCAAGCAAGAGATTATAATCTAACGGGGTCGAGACCATTTCCATGTTAATTGTTACGGTCTTTCCGTCAAACTCAACTACAAGATCTTGTAAGAGCCCATGAGGTTGAAAGCCACGCCTGTCAAATGCCTTCAACGTGGTAGGAGAATGATTCAATTCGGGGGAGCCAATGGCTCTCCAACAGGTGATAGATATGATAGAAATGGAGGCTCCTTCGTCCAAAAGGGTACAATGGACAATCTTCCCAACAATGTTCACAGAAAATTGGAATGTGAGCTTGTGCGAGAGCCTCGACTTAAAGTTGTCAAGTCGGAACATGATGGTTTTCGGGGAATCCAGGTCGACTGCACCAATGGATGCAAGGAGAGTTTTGCGTTGAATAGGGAAATTCTGCAAAACTTCCAGGGTAGACATGGCGCAAGGAGCTTGTGCCAAGTCCTCTACAATATTGTAATTTTGTGTCGCTCGAGCATTAGGATTGAAAATAGCTTTTCAAATTGTACTCTTGGGTGGTCGCAATATCAAGTCTAAGGAGGGCTTCTCAATGGTGAGAGAAGTCGATGGTACAGTGACATCGGTTAAAGAGTGGAAAGATTTTTTAGCATTACTTCCAGTGGATTCCTTCGAAGGGACCGGTTTGTAAGATCACGAGCGAGTATTCAAATTGATCATCTCTTTATGCAACATGAGAACATGCGTGGTATTGGATGGTTCCCCCTGGGCTGGGGGGGTTTGAGCAATCATCTGCTGGTTCTGAGTAGGAAACGGATCATTGAGGCCTGCGAGAGATGGGTTACCCCTAAGAAACTTTTGCACTTCGTCTCTATGGGGACACTCTTTGGAGAAATGGTCATTTCCACACAGTAAACAAGGATACTTCAATTTCCTTTTCTGCTTGGTATCATCAAGAGTTCTCTTTGGTTCTTGCTGAGAAGAAGACTTTTTGGGTTTCCCCTTGTTCTTCTTCTTTCTGTTAAACTTATGAGATGAAGTCGATTGGATGGAATTCACCTCTTCAGTTACAACAGGAGCAGTGGACTTGGTGTTGTTGTGGCCAGCCGGATCCAGGTTGGATGATCCAACAGTGCTAGCAGCAGGCTAGGTGTTAAGCAAACCAATGATTCCATTAGTTTGGAGTCCCTTATGTAGTTTCGCAGGGTCATTAACGTCACGGGGTGCATCCGGTAGAATATCAAACAAAGTGCTAGATTGAGTGTAGACTAGGTCTAACACATGGGCACTCGTGATGGCTTGTTCTTCGGTGACAACACCTCGCATAGCAACGTCTCTTGCTATGGTAGGGATGAGGGATTTTGTGAACCAATCCGCTAGGAGTTGATCTGGAATGGGAGCTTCAATGAGACGTCATCTCCTTCGCCACTCATGGATATGATCTGAAATGTGAGTGGTGGTATTCTGATGGAGCAAGGTTAAAAGGTTGGTACCAGTCTCATACCGTATGGGCAGTTGGAAATGTGTCAAAAAGTTCATGGCAAGAGAACCAAAATTGGGAAAAGAGTGTGGTGGCAAGTCAATGTACCACTTGGTAGCCAAACCAGTGAGAATCCTTTGGAAAGATCTATGATGAATTGAACCGTCCATTAAGGAATTAGATGAAAACTGTAAGTGGTATGTCATCACGTGGTTTTTAGGGTCTTCACCTGGCTTGCCGTCAAACTTCGGGATATCAGACGAAAGTTTCACCGGAATCGGTGGCCAGTTAGATCTGTGGTAAATAGGGTCATTGGTTAAACGGGATAGGTCAGGCAGGTCCAAAGTAGCCAGGAAGGGTAGCTGTGGGTTCGGCTGCGCGTATTGATAATACGGATAAGGCGTGTAAGGACCAGACTAACCATAAGGTGTACTAGGATGAAACTGACCATAAGGGGGTGTGTCACCCGGATCGTAAGTAGGTCTGCCACCATAAGGTCGTCCATTCCAATAAAGTGGGGGTCCACCTCCACCTCCGGGAGGGGATGGAGGTCCGCTGCCACCACCGAGAGGAGGTGGGGGTCCATAACCGTAATAAGGTGACCCACCATTGCCTCCGCCAGGAGGGGGTGGTGGACCACTTTCGCCGAGAGCGGGTGGTGGACCACTTCCACCGCCAGAAGGGTGGGGGCCCCCACCACCTCCACCGCCGGAAGGGTGGGGGCCCCCACCACCTCCACCGCCGGAAGGGTGGGGGCCCCCACCACCTCCACCACCGGAAGGATGAGGGTCTCCACCACCAACGCCACCACCATAGTAATTAGGTCCTCCACCGCCTTCGCCTAGAGGGGGTGGTGGACCACCGCCGCCACCCGAAGGGAAATGTCCTCCTCCACCATGATAGGGTGGTCCCCTGCCACCTCCATCGGGAGGGGGTGGTCGACCATTCCCGCCACCGCCAGAGGGGTGAAGGATGTTGTAGGTAAAATGAGGTGGGCCTCCACCAATGTGAGGTGGGGGTTTGCTGCCTCCAGCAGGAGGTGGGGGAGGACCGATTGGGGGTGGTAGTACTTGAGGGATAGTCAGTTCAAGTCTGTGTTGTAACATAGGTTGTTGCCCCTGTAGAGTGTATGGATTCCTAGGATAAGGTATCCCGTATAGTGCGTTTCCAGGATTAGGTTGGCCCGGAATAGGGTTAACGAAAGCTGGATATGCTTGACCCCATGAGGGTTGAGTTACATTTGATGGCCCTCCAACATGAGATAATCCCATGGTGGATGGTCAAGTAGGTTGGGAACGTCCAACAGAAGGTCCGTTGGGGATTCTACCACCTACGTTCTGGTTAGGAAATGGGGGTTGTCCCCCAGCCACAACAGGTTGACCATTAGTCAAAGGTTGAACCAACGTAGGTTTTTGACTAGCTACTGTGGTAATAACATTACCAATAAGATAATATGTGGGAATGGAATACCCTCCCCTCGAATTCTGAGGTGGGGGAGGAAATGGTAAAGTAACCGTGGTAGTGACAAGTGTGTTGGACTGTTGTCCTTCCACCAGTTGGTTCACTTGAGGTGCAGGACTGGACTCTTGCGAGGGTTGACCAGTCTTATTAGTGGTCGCATGGTGGGATGCTTCAGGTGATCCAAAAGATATCGTACAAACTGGGATGGGTTGGTAAGGGGGTAACGATGGGTCCTGGACCCATCTTTGGAGACTTGACTACCGACACTCTTCAGCCATGGAATGAAAGTGAACCAATTAGCCACGAAAGTAGGCTAAAGTGTCTTCTAGAGTAGTCTCACTGGGTGAGGATGAGATGGCAAAATGAGCCACTAGATAGTCTGTAGAAGATGTCCAATAAGATGCTGAAGGACCAACAGCTGATGTAGGGTTGTCCTGGGGTCGGTTTATCCATTCCAATGATCCGGGTTCTCTTGAGATGATGGGATAAAGGTTTTGTGAAGTGGGGGTGTGTGCTTCTTCATCCTGCGGGGGATGAGAGGAAGGTGAATCTGATGGAAACAAAAGTCCACCAACATTCAAAGTGGGGTTCTACACTTCACTAACTACGACCGTGCTACGTTGATCCATTCTTATCCTCGAAATAACCTCTGTATTAAGGGGATATTTAGGTGATAAGTTCAAGATCCTACGAGACCTTCTCCAAGGAAAATCCACCAGAGTATCAGGAAAATCAACCAGGAAGGCCGAAACAATGTTTCTCCTAAGGGTATGCTAAAAGAAAAGCAGTCCAAAAAAACCTACTCAAACTAAGGCAACAAGCAAACTTATGTGACAGAGTGGATTCAAAATTCTGGAACCTCACGGTATTATCAAGGCATTGCAAACCGTGATATACTGTAGGGTCCAACAATATGATGCGACAAGGAGGATTGGGACCATACCCTTTCCTGCATACCCGATTACCTGGACAGTACGTGCGTGCTAATCTCCCCCAGTGTTTTTCTCGGTGTATTTCTTTGCCAAGATGGCCAAATGGTTAAGTCGGTTGGTTTCAGGAATCCTAATGGTGTCTCCCGATATACGCAAGGTACGTGGGAGCTCAAATCCGCAGTGGTGCTGTCTAATGCACAACCATTCGGAAAGAGACCTTCCGATATACGTGTCGAGTACGTGATACACCCTTCGATATATGCCAAGTACGGATTATGGTACTTGGTGGGTACGTGAAGGAGCTCGATATACCGATGTACGTGGAAGACTACAATACCCCCGGGATACAGTGCTAGCAAATAACGACAGCTGCCATGCTTAATGACGTCGGAACACGTCTCTAACTTACACACAAGTTGCTAAACATTTTACCTAGTTCTATCATTAATTTTATCTTGGATGGTTAGGTGAATGCATGAGGTGAGTACATAATCGAAAGCATAATGCAAGCCCTGACTACATGCACGAAATATTCTTTTCTTTCAATGAATTCTAGCTATGGAAAGGAGAAATCTTTTTCCAATGGTATTGCCAAAACAAACTCAATGCAACACAATTCCCAATGCAAAAAAAATTGACAATGAAAGTATTCTTTTCCCTTTCAGCGAAACACAAAAGTACACAACACTACTAAACCAAATCAAAACAAATTTTTTCTTTTCTTCTTCTTTTCAAAATAAAATGACACTAAGTGATGAAAAGAGAGGATTCTGAAATGAAATATTCAAGCTTTTCAATTTCAATTTCAATGATCTAAAGGAAACAAAAATTAAAAATGCATCTATCTTTCCTTAGCATGGAATTAATTTTTCAAAAATCGAAGCATGCTTTGAGCCTTTCAAGAAGATGAGGGATTCATAATTTGATAAAAACACAATAGATCATACATTCATTCAACTTTTCCAAAACATAAACGAGAATTTTCCAATGCACAACAATCTTTCTTCAATAATTTTTTGAGAAACAATGGGAAAGAAGCATTTTTAAACTTTTCGATGGATGCATCAAATAATAAACTTGATAACAAGTCTGCTTTCAAATCTAAATGACTGAAAATAAAACACTACTTGCAGCACTCATACATTTAGAAAACTCAAGAAAAGACAGGCACTCAACCAAGCTGAAAAACACACTTAAATTCAAAATCAAGCAGCAACAAGCAAACTAAGCAAGTAAAGCTCAAAACAAATGTAAATGAGGTCTGGAAGTTGACCCAATGCAATGATCAGATCAAGGATGGAAGGAAGGGAATGCAAGAGCGAACGGATGAAGGTGGAGGAGACTAGAGTATACACCACTAACTATCTCAAACTTGTCCAAGACGGAACCCAAAATCAATCCAAATGAAACCAAACTCTCAACACACAAATCATAAATGGGGTCTCTGGCTGGATCTTGTAGCACAGGGGGATTTCATACATCAGACCAAGGTTCAAACTATCAGATGAGGGAAGGGATGCAAGTATGCCAACTTTTGACAGATCGACGCACTCTGTCCTTACACACAGTGCGACGTCGCAGTTTGTCTTCACGGGAGGTGCGACGATGTCGCAGTATACCAGTGCAAAGGATGCGACGGGTGACTAACAGGTGAAGAACAGAGACTCAGAATGACACAGTGTCACTCTGTTTTCCCACGTGCGACAGGCGAGATCTAGATTAAAAAATTAACTAGATCTCCAACAATGAACCAAAAACAGGCTTGAAAATGAGTTGTATAAACTCAGAGGAAGCAAATCAGAGTCTTCAATGTGAAGATCTGATAGTGAAATCAATCCTAAGAAGTAAATGGCAAAAAATGATAAAAGAGGCTTGTGTCAAGTAATCAACTGAAAATGGCTCTCATATTAATGACTACTAAACAAGACAAACACTACTCCCCAGTATGGTCGCCAGATTTGTTATCGGACAATCCACTCAAGCAGATGCAAGCTGGATCTCCCTAGCTCAATGTGAGTCTAGAACAAATAGAACAGACTACAAAAACATCTCCTAGATCTACTTAAGGACCAAGTACTAGATGTCTTAATTTTTTACTACGCAATCCTTTCTCGTGAATGTTGATCCACATCCCACGGTTGTCAGGTCCAAGCTGCAAGACCTGTCAAGACAAAGAAACAAGAGAAACCAGTAACAAAAATCTATACAATAAGCGATCTAAGTAAGTAGTTAAGCAGGTAAACTACACAATATCATTGCACACAAGAACAATATTGGTGGAAAGCATTTGTATTACTGCAAATAGAGGAGTACATGATAGAGATATAGAACTAAAAGCAAGACTTAATGCAGTAGGCCTTCTCCGACCAAGCCAATTGCCATGTCCTTCCAAGGAAGTATGAGCTCTCCAATAGGTGAATGGTGGTGTCTTAAGAGAGATTTAACCAACATGTAGATACCATAGTCTTCCTCCCTTTGAGATGGGAGTGATCCTCACTTATATAGGACTAAGTGGATAGGGTATGGATAGGATAGATTGAGAGATGGTTGGAGAGAGATAGGGGATCTTCCCAAAGAGTTAGGGGTTGAGTACCAGCTCTCCTAGAGGTCAGGGATAAGCCCCTAAAAGGGCAAGTTCTGAGAAGGATCGCGAATAGACTATTTTTTCCCATTAACAGACCTTGTCGCACCCTGCAGTGGAGCAAGATGCAACGTCGCATGTTGCTAGTGTGCAACCTGTGACGACCTCTCAAAAGATTGCAGAATTGAGTGCAAGTCCTCCTAGATGAAAATACTTAGTCCAGGTGACTTCAGGTATGTATACACTGAATCTAATGATGAGTAGATTTTAGGTATAACACCATGCATGTTAACCTAGACTACTACATATGACCTACATATGGAATATCTAGCCTATATGTAACAATTCCCTTTGTTTCTCTTGAGTGATGATTAAGGCCTTGCAACATCACATAATCTCTAAAGAGTGAACTAATTTCAACTACAAGTGGGATATGTTGGTAATTTTTAAATCTGTAACACCAAAAATGAAAATTTTCCTGCCAATTTCAACATGCTAGTAGTTTTCATTCCATCACCCTTTCTTATCATTGTTTTCCCCTTTTTGTGAAGGGTGACTCAAGTCTTTGCCTCCCATTCCATGTCTAAAAAATACTCCATTATTCCACATATACACAGCTAAATGAAGAAAGTCTTCACGCACTTCTAAAACACCAGAAAACACCAGAGAAACCTGAAGAGACCCAAAAAGCTTCTATACTGGATGCATTTTCCATCGCTCTGCTCAATTCTAAAGTGGAATCATAATTATTTACTTAAACAATGTATTTAATAATTTATTGAATTTAGTATCTTTCTTGCGAATCCATATAAATTTATTTTAATATGTGATGTGCCTAGCGTTGTACTAAATGTCTAATTCAATTTTTCATCATGGGAATGAAATCAAAATCAAAATCAGGTTTAGGAATCCCACGCCATTTGGAATACTGGTTCCTGCCACTCCATTTTGTGATATTTTTTAAGAAATTGGTTCAATCCCGCGCGATTCAAACAGACTGGTTCTATGAGCACTTGGTATCCTTCATCGATTGCACTCTTGGGTCGGCTCTCAAACCAAGGGATCCTTGATACCAAGTGCTCGAACTACATTCAGATTTGGCACTAGCATTACCATAGACACTAGCACTGGGGCCAACTCTCAAACCAGGGGATTCATTCAATTGGCGTGGTAGAATTTTGTGATGTACCTACAACAATTAATTAACAAGAAATGTGAAATAGCAGAAATGACAGAACTTAGAATCACTTTCATATTGATCACATGCCACTTTGAGGGGGCAACCTCCTCTGAGCAAGCTCAATACAATTAACTTCACGGTGCCTTCATAGGTCTCAACACACACTTATATGCTAATTATAGGCGCCAATATTATGGGTCAAAACCATGGGCCGTTACAAACTATGGATCAACAATACTACGGGCGACTTACAAAGCATATGCGCCAACAACAATAACACAAACTATTGATCAACAAATACTACGGGATGACTTACAAAGCATATGCGTCCAACAACAACATACTAACAAAGTAAAGACATGGGTTCCTAACATCCCCTCCCCCTTAAAAAAATCTTTGTCCTCAAAGCTTTAGATGTGGAAATTGTTGTTGAATCTGAAGGAGTGGTTCCCATGTAGCATCCTCTGGTTGCATGCCGTGCCACTGAATTAAGACCTCTGTGATAGAGCGAGAGCGAAGCTGCCACGTGCGTCGATTGAGGATGGCCTTTGGCTCCAAAAGGATGGATCCTTCATTATCCAGTTCGGGTAAAATCGTTTGTCCACTGATGTTGGTGCCAAGAACTTTGTTCAAACAAGAGACATGAAACACTGGATGAATGCGGGAAGAAGGACGAAGTTCCAATTTATAAGCAATGGACCCAATCTTCTGAAGAATCTGATATGGCCCATAGAACTTTGGAGCGAGCTTATGACGCCCTTTGAGTTTCAAGGATGATTGTTTGTACGGCTGGAGACGAAGAAAAACCATATCGCCGACTTGAAAAGTGCGCTCAGAACGGTGCTGATCAGCTTGTTGCTTCATGCGATTTCTTGCCATGTGAAGATTGTCCCACAAAATGCGAAGAATCTGATTGCGGTTTCGAAGGACTGTGTCAACTTCCTGAACTGGTGAACTGGTGGGGGTGTATGGAAGAAGAGCTGGAGGTGCTTGACCATAGACTGCTTCATATGGGGTCATTTTAGAGGCAGTGTGGTAAGAGGTATTGTACAACCATTCAGCTAGAGGGAGCCATTTTTCCCACTGATGTTGTTGTTCCGAGGTGAAGCAACGAAGATAAGTTTCCAAGCATTTATTGACAATTTCAGTCTGACCATCTGTTTGTGGGTGATACCCTGAACTCATCTTCAGTTTGGTGCCAGTGTGGCGAAATAGCTCTGTCCAAAAATGACTGGTGAAAGTCGCATCACGATCCGAGACAATGGAAGAAGGGATGCCATGAAGACGAAAGATCTAGTCCAGAAAAATTTGAGCGACGGAGGAGGCTGTATAGGGATGGATGAGAGCACAAAAAATGACTATATTTGGAGAGGCGGTCAACAACAACGAAAATCACTGTCTTCCCGCCAGATTTAGGGAGCCCTTCAATGAAATCCATAGAAATATCTGTCCAAATCCATGTAGGTATGGGCAAGGGTTCAAGCAATCCTGGAAGGAGTGTTGTTTCACCCTTATTGTGTTGGCAGGTATCACATTCGGCCACCATCTATTGAATTGTCCTTTTCATGCCCTGCCAAAAGAAGTTACGCCATGCTCGTTCATATGTTTTGAGGAACCCAGAGTGCCCTGCCGATGGAGAAGCATGGAGTTCATAGAAGACAGCCTATTGAAGATCTATGCTCTGGGGAAGCACCGGACGACCCTTGTATCATAGAGAAGCACCATCCCAAGAGTAATGTGGTACAGCAGAAGGGTTTTTGGTCAAGCGTTGGATGATTTGAGATAAGGAGGAGTCATTGACATAACCCTGTTGAACAGATTGCAACCAATTTGGAACAGGCATAGAGATAGCTGAAAGAGAACCTTGGGCATCAAATGTGCGAGAAAGAGCATCTGCCTCAATATTGTCTTTACCCTTCTTGTAAGTGATCTCATAGTCATAACCCATGAGTTTGCTAACCCATTTCTGTTGTGCCGGGGAGGAGACACGCTGGTCCAAGAAATATTTCAGACTCTGGTGATCAGTCTTGATGCAGAAATGATTCCCTAATAGGTATGGGTGCCACTTTTGTACTGCATACAAAATAGCCATCATTTCCTTCTCATAGGTAGAGGCAGATAAATTCTTACCTGAAAGGGCTTTGCTGGTGAATGCAATGGGGTGTTCATCTTGAAGGAGAACAGCACCAAGTCCATTGCCGCAAGCATCACTCTCAATAGTGAAGGGCTTGGAAAAATCGAGCATAGCTATCACAGGTGTAGTACACATAGCTTGTTTTAGTTTGTCAAATGCACACTGAGCAGCAGGTGTCCATGTGAAGGCATCCTTTTTCAATAGAGCAGTTAATGGAGCTACAATCTTCCCATAATCCTTGAAAAACTTGCGGTAGTAGCCAGTCAACCCCAAAAAACCATGAAGGCTCTTGAGTGTCTGAGGATGCGGCCAATTGTTCATGGCATCGATTTTGGCAGGATCCATGCGAACCCCTTGTGCTGAGATAATGTGCTTGAGATACTGAACTTCCTTCTGTCCAAAAACACATTTCGACTGCTTGGCATGGAGATGATGGTCAGAGAAAAGTTGCATGACAAGATCCAAATGCTGGAGATGTTCATCCCATGTTTTACTGTAGATGAGGATATTATCAAAGAATACCAGAATGAATTTCCGCAAGTATGGTCGAAATATTTTATTCATTAAGGCATGGAATGTGGAAGGAGCATTAGTGAGGCCAAAGGGCATGACCAAAAACTCATAATGGCCATCATGTGTGCAGAAAGCTATTTTAGGGATATCATCCTCATGAACCCGAATTTGATGATACCCAGAACGAAGATCCAACTTGGAGAAAAAGTGAGCCCCATGAAGCTCATCAACAACAGGAATTGGAAACTTATCCTTGATGGTGAGGTGATTAAGTGCTCGGAAGTCAATGCAGAGGCGCCATGACCCATCTTTTTTGCGGACAAGAATAACTGGAGAAGAAAAGGAACTAATGCTTGGGCGAATAATACCTTGCTTCAATAAGTCCCGAACGAGCATTTCAATATCCGTTTTTTGGTGAAATGGGTAGCGATAGGGCCTGATGTTGGGAGGAAGGCTGCGAGGAAGGAGCTGAATACAATGGTCTTCTGGCTTGGAAGGTGGCAATCCCACTGGTTCAGTAAAGACACCTGTATATCGATCCAAAATTTGTTGTAGATCCAAAGGAGTAGTGGAGACCGCTGATGGTTGCATCTAGATGGAATGGATCTGAGCGATGACACCATGTGAATTCTTCTTGAGGAGTTTTTCCATGCGATGTGAACTAATGATGCTGAGAGAACCTAGTTGTAATCCTGTCAATGTGTGTTTTTGTCCATTGAGGGAAAACTGCATCCAAAGTTCAGCAAAATCCCATAAGATAGGGCCAAGTGTGCATAGCCATTGAGCGCCCAAAACCACATCACATCCGCCTAAGGGCAAGGAAAACATGTCAGAGCGCAAGGTATAATCTCCCATAGAGATATGCACATTTCGACACTTCCCTTTGCAAGGTAAGGTGCCCCCATTGGCATACATGACTTCAAAGTTGGAGCAAGGATGGATAAAATAATCATCTTGTTTGGTGATCCGAGGGTCAATGAAATTATGAGTGCTACCAGAATCAATGAGTATTGTAAGAGGAAGCTTCTTGAAGTAACCCCTGACCCGCATTGTTTGGGGGGTGGTGATTTCAACTAAAGCATGGAGAGATATCTCTGGCTGGTCATCCTGAGACGGAGGGTCAATAGGCGGTTCCTCAATGTCGAGCAGAGCATCCAGTGTTTTTGGATCTTCGTCACCAATTTCAGAGGCAGGTGGAGACTCCACATCCAAGAGATAGAGCTTTTGCTGAACACATCTA
Source organism: Larix kaempferi (assembly GCA_027924585.1). Classification (NCBI taxonomy): domain Eukaryota; kingdom Viridiplantae; phylum Streptophyta; class Pinopsida; order Pinales; family Pinaceae; genus Larix; species Larix kaempferi. Next base: position 4,753,471 of record BSBM01000459.1, on the reverse strand, counting down.
TGTCCCCGAGTGAATTTCTCATCACAATTATAGCAAATCCCCTTTTCTCTGTGTGCTTGCATCTCTGTTTCAGACAAACGCTTGATAGGAGTCGGTCGAGGAGCCTGCGGTATAGGTGGTCGCTGAGAACCCATATTTCGGAAGGGAACAAAAGTGGGCTTGGAGCGTTGTTGGGCTGCAATCTTGTCTTCTGCCAACTTAGCCAACCCTAGTGCTTCCATCATTGTGTTGGGATAAAACATTTTGACGTCAAAGCAGATGGCATCCTTTAGACCACTGATAAAACAACTCCGGTAAAAGTCATCAGACAATCCTTCAGTGTGGTTGGCTAGATTCTCAAATTCGGTTTGATACTCTCTCACAGTGCCAGTTTAGCGAAGTTTAATGAGGGCTCCTGTGAAGTCATCAAAAGCACTAGGACCAAATTGTTGTAGAAGGAGCTGGCAAAAGTCTGGCCATTTGGGCTCTGGATGAGCCTTGATGTACCAATGGTACCATTGAAGAGCTTCCTGTTCCAAATGAAAGGATGCCAACGGAACTTTGTTGACATCAAAAGTATTATGCAGACTGAAATACTGTTCTGCACGATAGATCCATCCAGTTGGATCGATACCATTGAAGCGAGGAAAATCAAGCTTCGGACCACGAAAATTGATGGAAGAAGAGAACCCATTGTCTGCTAAAGACTCGGACTGCCGTTTGTTGTTCATAGCTGAATGTTCAAGATGGAGACCGAGAAATTTTTCATCCAGATCTTGGAGTTTGGCTTGGATGGCTACAAGTGCATCCTCCATGGTTTTTGCTCCTGCACGAGTGACAACCATAACCAAGATTTTTTTTATTTTTTTTTCGGTTGACTGGGTAGGAAAACAAAAACAGAAACTACTTCAGTAAAGGAAAATCTGGACTTGGGAAAAAATCAGAAGGGTAATTGGGGTTTGACTAGGTTTTGGACACTATTGGATAGACAGGGAAGCAAAAATGAAGATTTCAGAAGCGGGGTGAAAGAATGGGAAAATTTGGCAGAGGGGAACAAAGAAGCAGAATTCAGAAAGGAACTCTGTGGTAAAATTTGAAGGTGATTGACTGAAATCTGAGGAAGTTATGGCAAACCCTAAAAATAGACAAATGTGGGATTTCGGGCTTTGGGAAGGGCAATTGGGGATAGGGTCCTCAGGACTGAAATATGCAGAATGGGATGACAGGGGTTCCCCGAAAATTTCAAGAGAAACAGAGTGATCTGGAGTGGCTACGGCTCGAAAGGGATCTGGAACAGCGCCGAATGGATTGAAAATGGTTGAATCTGGAACGGCTTGCAAAATGGATCTGAAACGGCACAGCAGTGATCGACAATAGTTCAGCTGAAAGTAGATATGGACCCCAGGTATGTGCGGCTTCCTAACAGTTCAGGGGTTTCACTCGGCCACCAATGCTGTCTGGCAGCTTGCGTATTGGGGCAGTACCCCTCACTCCACAGCTCAGGTAAAACTGATAACCATTTTGCCACAAACGACAGCTCTTGGTTTACCTCACGGGTGGGAACTAGTCAATCAGGCAGGGGTCATTTCCTTTTTCGCTGGCAGGTCCTCTCAATGGGCCAGCTACTTCGGGGTTCCTGTGGTACTCCTCATAATGAGTTTTAGGGCTTATGCCCAAGTACTTCCCATAGTTAAGTGGATAGGGATTATTCCCAAATCCGAACCTGCAACAGATGTGAAAAAAAATTTTGGCAAAAATTTCACCCAGCGAGCCCAAGAAAGTGCTCCGATACCAGATGTGATGCACCTGCAACAATTAATTAACAAGAATATGCAAAATAGCAGAAATGACAGAACTCAGAATCACTTTTATATTGATCACAGGCCACTTCGAGGGGGTAACCTCCTTTGAGCAAGCTCAATACAATTAACTTCACGGTGCCTTCATGGGTCTCAACACACACTTATATACTAATTCTAGGCACCAATACTATGGGTCAAAACCATGGGCCGTTACAAACTATGGATCAACAATACTACGGGTGACTTACAAAGCATATGCGCCAACAACAATAACACAAACTATTGATCAACAAATACTACAGGACGACTTACAAAGCATATGCGTCCAACAACAACATACTAACAAAGTAAAGACATGGGTTCCTAACAAATTTAAGAACCTTGAAAGGGAAAGGTACGTCCTCATATTTTTGTGCATCCTGGTTTATTCTAATCTAGTTTTAATGATAAATGCATTGTTGATATTTTCCTTTGGTGTTGTAAGGTAGAGTGAATCATTAGTGCTATAAGGTAGAGTGAAAGAAAATTAAATAGACTATAATAAATAGACAACCAACAAACAAAGATTGATGTATTTTATTAGAATGAACAAACTACATGCCTGGAAATTCCTTACTAATGACTTGATAAGATGACCACTCTCAAAGTAGAAAAGGAACCCTCTTGTTGAAGGTGATACCTGAATGTTTAGCTGTTGTCCCTATGTGCAATCTCCTCCAATATGTTCTAGCAAAAACCAACAAACTATCTTATAGCCATACATAAAACCACACATAGGCCATGCTTGTTAGTTTGAGGTGTCATTCTTTGCCTTAGATGTCTAGGATATTATTTTAGGGATTAAGGCTCAAGTTTCCTACCCAAACCATGTCAAGGGACTTGAGATCCATACCTAGAGCTAAAAAAGTGTTAATTTAATACATATCACCACTCATGTGGAAATGAATTCATCAATAGGTCATGCCTGGTAGTTAAATGCAATGTTCTTGGATGTAGATGACTATAATATTCCTTTAGGGTATAAGGCTTTGGTTTCTTAACCATGTCCTGGGCCTTGAGTCCCATTATTAGTGTTTAAAATCCCTTGATCCCACTTAAAGGCCAATGGTGCTTCAAGGCATTATTCATGACTCTATATGCCTAAATGGTTTCTTTGGGCCAAAGGAATGGTATTCCTCCATGTAAATCCATTCCCAATATCATACGACACATGCATATTTCTCAAAACCACCTAGCAACAAAAACATCATCTATAATAGGCCAATGATACCATCAGGAAACCACCTTTTGTTGTTTTTGCATCTATGTAAATTTTTATATTTTTTATGCCATTCATGAAGACAACTTCAGAAGTATCCTGGGGGCACTTAAATCAATGAAGTTGTTGGTCGCATGCCCCATACTTTCTTTGAAGGATATTTTAATTATCTATGATAAATAGATCACTCCTCCTACTCCAGCTACGCTTGGGTTTTTTTGAGTCGTCCCATCAAAATATGACCATGTAATTTCTTTATTTATGAATTCTTCTTCCACCTGCCTTGTTTTTACTAAAGAGTTTGCTTGAGGAAAACATTCCAAGGTAGCCACTACTCTGTTTGCACAATGTAAGGGAGAAAAAATTTTGTCTTCAAAGATCTCATGATTTTGAGCTATCCATATTTTCCAGGCAACTATGAGGGGAAGACTTTTGAAATCATTATAGTCTAAATTGTGAACCCAAGAATTCAGGCAATCTTGTATGGAAATCACATCCCAAATTGTGAACCCAAGTTCATGTTTCCACTTCAATAGAGGCTTTGGATTGTACTTTTTGGAGGAATGATCTCCTCCCTTTAATTCCTAAGAGACCGGAAACTGGATTCAAACCTATTCCTCCTCCACTACCATTAGGGGTCAAGTTCCCCAAACTTCCTTACCTATGTCTAAGCTTCATCTTAATCCCTCATCCACATCCATCTTAGAAATCCCCAATGTTGAATATTTTAGAGCTTCAGGATTTCTAAAATCTAGATTCACTTCTTGAGAGAATTTTAAAAAGCCAAAGCTCTAACCAAATGAGAAACCTAGACACATAGGAGTCGGTTTGGGTAGCTTACCATGGGTACTCTATCCCAATATTTTGATCCACCTAAGATAAGTTGCATGTGTGTTAATTATTATAAAATGTGTTCTAGTTAGTTTTTTTTTAATATGATGCTTCCCTTCACTATCAATATAAAAAATATATGCTTATACATATTTTACATAAAAATCTAGGCTTAATGTTTCCACACCCATAAGTACTAACTAAGACCAAAATTGGGTCCTCACATTCCATGAATGGTGCTTGGGGTAAATGAAACCATAGTACAACATGCACTCTTTAACCAAAAGGAGTCTACCAAAATTGAACCTAGCGCCTCTTAGAGATATTTTCCTTGAAATTGGTATGTTTAAACCTACTTGACTATACATATATGTATACCATGTTTGTTAGGTTGTGGTTTAGTGGTAACTTGGAACAATGTCTCTGAACATAAATTGGGTCCAAATCTTGACGTGCTTGCTTTCTCCAACAAGGTGGATGGCCAAGTGTGGCATTTATTGCGGCTTAGTCATCCCTATTTATATGATCTATGTGTTGATGGTGGTTATTCTCCTCGCTATTAATGTGATTACAACCAATGACATAGATTTTCTGCCAATAAAGGAAATAATAGAAAACTTCATTTAGCGTTGAGCATCAATGTTTATTCAAAACTTCTCTATTATAGGGTAGAGAAAACCATCAATCTCTTTCCTAGACTCGATTGAGGTTTTTTGGTTTTTTGTTGTCTTTGTATTGACATTTGAACATCACAAGCTTGACACCTACATAGATCAAGTGCTCAATAACCAACATGAAGTATTTGATGGTTGTTTTGGATACAGATGGATGTGTGCCCGTTGTTAGATGAACTTGGTTGAGTAGAACTTTGTTGCAATTTAACATTGTAATTCAGGGTGAATTTATCATAATCTAGGTGTAGTAGGAACAAGTTGGTCATTCACTAGGTTGTGGCTGAGGTAGGCCTGTGCCACATTACCTCAAGAGCCGAGATGAACTTGAACGGTGCTAAAGTTCAAGAAAATATTGGACATGCTATGGGGATGTGACACCTACTAAAGTGTGTTATCTCTAAAGCTAAAATACCCTCCATCTCAACAAGAACCTCTCTTTTATAAGGAAAAAAACTGATCACATTAGTGGGCAAGATAGATCATGACCTTATTAGTTTATGATTGAATATTTGGCTGAGGAATGGCACTTGCATAAATTTTAGAACCACTCTTAGTTTTAATTTCAAATCAATCTTTTTAGTTTTTCTTTTAAGAATAATTCCACATAAGATTCTTTTAAAGTAATATTAAGCTAGAAAAAGTGGTAATTAAGGGCATAACTCATGATAATGGCTCAACTCTATGCAAATAATTTGGATTACCAATTTTGAGTTCATATGAAAATTCACCATTGCAATAGTGAATTCTAAATTTTGAAGCATGCCAAATAATTTGGATGACCAATTTTGAGTGTCATATGAAAACCCGCCATTGCAATATTTAATTTTGAAGCATGCTTGCCTGCAATATGTTGGATTCTAGCTTTCTTGATCTAATTTAATGCGAATTGAAGTATGAGCAGCATGAAACAAAAGCTCTAATCCTTTTTGGGTGAAAATTTGTTCATTGAGTGACCAAATTTGCAGCCAGTGCAAAAAATTATTCAACAATAAACCACACGGATCCAACTACCCACACGGAGAAATGTTCAGAAAACCTCCAATCTACTGGCTTGTAAAGTATTGTGGTTTTCAGAAGATTATGGCATATTCTATGCATACAGAGAAATGTGTCTTCAGAGGCACTGGATTGTTATATTTGGCTAGCTAGAAGCATGAAGATGGGTATGTTGCAAATAGATATGAGATGGTCACCAGTACCATCTATGTAGCCCACAAACTTGAAACAATAGAATACTCAGGAAAATGCATGGCATACAACACAGATATAGACAAGGCTAAGATGGTTGAAAGTGCCAAAAGCACAAAGGCTAAGAGGGACACATTTGACATCCCAGAGCAGGTTTTTTCCTTTAGTCACACGCACATAAGATATCATTGCAAAAATCCCTTATATTTATGTATATTGATACCTGTTTGAAGTAGCACACCAAGTGTTTGACAAAATGCGTGAATGAGATATGGTTTATTTGAGTGTTATCATGGGTGCTTGTGTTAGGCATGGGAATGACTAGGTGGCTCTGAGGTTGTTCTATTGATGCAATGGTATCTTCGGTTGTATGATTACATGTTCCCAATTTCTTGTCCCCGCATTCAAAAGCGAAAGGTAGCTCACCTGCCCAGATATCATTAGATAGCCTGATTTTTTCCTCTGTTCATTTGAAAGGTGGGACGATGATTGAAGGGAGCAGTCCGAAAGATAAGGAACAGTTCTCTAGCCTAGAACTAGGCACTCTATCAAATGCAATGCTTGGGAGTGAAAACTAATTTAGACATGATGGTGAGCTTGCTCTCTTCCTGTGCTAGTATATTGGCTCCACAACAAAGTAACCTATTATAGCGATTCCTCTCATAGACATGTATAATAGTCTATATTTTGTGATATCCAAGTTGTTTTTTATTATTAGTGAAATGAGTATGTCAGATGCTCTTTCACCTTTAAATGAGATTGTGGTCTTGAATAGTAAAAGTTCTACAAGCCATGATGTAGGAAATAGGTGAAAGAAATTATAAAATTGTGCAGAAATCCAAATACAATTCCCTGGAGAAAATGGGATTCCCTTCCCAATGGGAGTCTCCTTCCAAAGTATACTTAACACTTGTTGTAGATCATATCATAGACAACCTTCTGATGTCTATCTTGCAAAATCTCATTCTCCTGGTTAATTTAGATCTAAAGAAAACACCTCTAGAAGAACCATTTCTATGACATGATTTGACTAATGCTGGTGTTCAGTCATTGGGTTCTTGCAATTATTTATCTCAATGATATGTCCCTTTCCCATAGTAGGGAAAATTATCAACCATTTTTTAGATGAGTAAATGACATGGGCATGGCTGAGGGTTGTAAAAACATGGAGTACATCAACCTCAGAGGATTTTATAAAGTGACAGATGTTGTTGTTAGTGCGCTCATACACGCTTGCAAAATTTAGTCTTTTGAACCCTATAACACATTTCATTTGTCTAATTTGGATTTTCACAATCTTCTAGCTACTTCTCTTTCCCTCATGCATGTCAGAGTGATCTAATGCTATCTTATAACTAGTGAATCAGTGGAACAATTTGCTCGCTGTGAAGATCTAGAGGTGCTTGACCTCACAGGTTTCAGGAGTGTAGAAGATCATGGTATGAGAGGTATTTCAAAGCTTACAAAACTGAATACTTTATTTAGTGGAGTGGATATCACTGATACTAGAATACCCATCTTAGGAGGTGGAAATTTTCCCTTGGTATCCTTGTCTCTACGTGGTTGTAAAAGAGTAACCGATCATGGAGTAGCAATTTTCTTGGGAGGTTCCATTAAGAAGACATTATCGAAATATTCTTGCTATAACAGACAAGATGATAAAAACATTGAAAAAAATGGGACTAGATATAGTTGAACTTTGCAAACGCAATTGTTTCTGTTTCATAGACACGTCTATTGCAGCTCTTGTATGTATAGACTATGATGGGGTTGTCCAAGAAACTCTTAGGAGACTAGATATCTGCAATTATAGGGGTATATCTTTGGTCTCACTTAAATGGTTGAAAAAACCTTACTTTCCATGTCTACGTTGGCTAGGTCTGGGATCTATTGCTCTATTGGGTATGATAGAAGTCGATAAAATTACAAAGGAGCGTCCATCTTTAAGCATATGCTACACTGGTTGTGATGTGGGCTACCATTATGGGTGGCAATATAATGAGAATCTCTGAGTTCTCTAGGGGGAATATTTTTTATTATTGTTGAAAAAAGTCAAAAACCATACTTTCCATGCTTACTATGCCTATGTCTGGGATGTACTACCTTGTTTAGTTTGAGATAATTGGATAGGTTTACAGCTGCTCTGGCTAGATCTGGGTTTTACTGCCATGTTTAGTTTGAGAGAACTAGATAGATTTACAATGGGACACCCCTCTTTCAGCACACAAAGGGAAGGATGTGCAGAGCACCATAAAAAAATTGTTTAAGAAACTTGCTTTTAATACTTGTGCTTTAGAGATATTGCAAGAAGTCATATGAAGAGTTTCTGCATGAATTCTGAAAAATCCACCTTCCCATCAAAGTTAATGTCAACCTTGTTGATCATATTCTCACATACTGAAATATATCTTCCTTTGTTTAGTCCCAATGATTCTAAAATCCACTACAGCTCAGAAGTGCAGATGTACCCATGTCCATCCCCGTTGAACACCTTAAACACCTGCACCAATTCACCATGAGATTCGAAGCCATTGTATCCATCAAAATGCTGCTCATCCTGATCATCATTCCAAAGACTATTGTACATACACAAAAACTCAGCTAACCCAAATGACTGATGATCCATGAACATCCAATATGTGTTTTGAACTTACATCCAGTCCCAGATTGTTTATTATCTTCTTGATATCTTAATTGTTGATGAGTCCATCAAAACCTATGTTAATTACATTGAAGACCCTCAGCAAGTCCTCAGGGAGAATTAATGTAGACATGGGCTTGCTATTTTCTGATCCAAACCTTGTAACTTCTGCACTATTTCTACCGTCTTCTTCATCAAGTGCCCCATGCTTGATATAATTTGGGCTATCTGATAGAAGAATACTACGATATAATTTCAATACATCATGCAGTTTCTTATGGAGATGGGGGTGATGCATTGAGCATATGATGAACACCAAGCAAGAGGAAACACTCTCATGGATTGGTCCTAAAATAAGCCTGCAACTTTATCTCTGACTGATCATCATCCTAGTCTCTGAAATTAGCTGATATATGAAGATGATATGGATGGTGATCACTTTGGGGCTGAAAATCACAATAGAAAATGCAGCATAAATTGCATGAATTATAAATAGATCTTAGACACTTAAAAAATCGTATTCAAACACTAGATGGAGTGCAATAAACTATATTCGCAGCTTACATAGATATAAGAAATATTCTTCTGGAGATGTTCAAATTTTTTTATTTGAATGCCTCATTTCATGGATACGCACTGTTAATTTATCATTTCATGGACCATTTCTTGATACGCACTGCTAATTTAGCCATGTGCACCTTCTGGGGGGTGTTGTGTCCTAATCCTAGGGGTCATGGTGTCCATGCTAGATACTCGTATTCCCATGTCCTCCATTTCTGGTGTCCTCGTGTCAAGTGACTTAGTTGATGATGTACATAGACAATATGCAAGAGTACATCTTTTCTAATTGTAGAAAAATGAGAAAGAAGAAACTAACAATCAGAACCTCTTAGAGATCTGAGTTGCCAATGTTGTATTCCACATTATAATAAAGTACATCACTCTTCAACCTCCTCAATGAGTCCCCAATATAATAGCAATAACTGGCTATCAAATCCACTTTTTACTCCAAGATATAACAATATAATAATGAGTTGGCTTAGATCCTTAGACAATTGAGAAGTCCCCTTCAAAACAGGATCCTTCGCCTTGGGATCTTTTTGACTATGTCATACTCCACCTAATTCTTGCAAGAGGGAGCGTTCCATCATATCTATTAATTGTGTCTTGAAAGTGGGAATGTGTGCCAATACTTGTGTCAATGTTGGTTATAATAACCATTGGATTTAGGGTGCCCACGTTAATGAAGATGCCCACTAACAAATAACAATACAATATGACTTTGTCCCTCAAATTGTGGATCGATCTTCTGATCTTTGAACTGTTAAATTATCCTATTCAATGATTGAACTCTCCGGAAGTATGCGCTGGATGCCATTCGTTACAAAATTCTTGGTGGATCTCCTTCATGCTGGAAGTATTAAGGAAGGTTAACAAATTCCATAACTAGTGGATCTGGCCTTTTTCATGGTGAGCACTTTCTCTAATACAAAACAAAATCCATTAATGTTCTCCAATGAGTGTGGTAGTTGCTTAACAACTTCCATTACAAATGGATCTGAGGTGTTAAGTTGTCCTCCATTTCCTTCTTGGACACATTGACCTTGTAGCAAATTCCCTCACATAAAATAGGTTGTAGAAAGATGTGTATATGAGGAGCGTGAGTTAGAATGACACTAAAGAAATTTATATGTTGCATGTACTCAAGAATATTCACTACATTTAATATGGGAATTAGTTGTTTCCTAGATTTATTTTACTGTGATTATAGGAGGTCTACATTTATTAAAGAGAGAAGTATGTTTTTTTGGCAGAAAGCCCACTCTTCCTTTAGGACTACGGTGCTCTAGTGGACTACAGTGCTTTGGTGGTTAGTCCTCAAAAAAATTATAGTGGTCAAGGCACTCCTCATCATATAGATGGGCACTACTTGGTTTGTCAAACTCAAATGGTTGATCATGTTATGTGGAGCTGCAAAGTTGCCAGGCCCAGTTTTGGTCATGGTTGAGTTATTTTTCATCACTTTATACAAAGTTAATAATTTACTTAGATTATAAACCTAGCATATCAATATAAGTGATGTTGTCAGAAAACATCTTCCATAATTTTGTCAGAAAATCTCTTCCATAATTTTGTCAGAAAATATCTTCCATAATTTTAAAACTTAAAAGGATGGAAAATAACATATTCAAGATTGAAACATGGACCAATCACAAGGAGTAGAGAAGGATACTGAATAACCTATTCAATATTTGGAATTCCTTGAATTAGGAAACCCAAAGGAGGTCAATGCTTGTTGTTAAACATGTAGATGAGATCAACTCTTATATGTAAGTACAACTTAAATTAGAGGTGTTAGGTTGCATTACGTCATTTTCTTTTTTCTTGATTTCTGATATCTATGTTTATAAGTACCAGTCTTGTACAAGCATGTAAACTATTAACACTACTAAAGATTCTCTAGCTGTCATACACAACAAAAAGTAGACAGAAGCCCATGGATTATTGGCTCTGTTCACTGCCTTCATGGTGGGCTAAAATTGTGAGTCTGTCAATGCAGTGAAAGGGAGGGAGGGTAAAAACCTTGAAATCATGCATATTAACTGGGTGGTCTCCTAGCGCGGTGTGCACCAACTGGGTCATGCATGAGTACATGCTTGTCAATGATGAGGCCGGAGAGTCTTCTCTATCGAGAAAGGTAAGGGGTTCTTAATATTTTTTATTTTCTGAGCTACGGGTTCGATCTTGCTGGATGCGGTGTGTAAAATTTGGGTCTGTTTTTTTTATTTTGCATGGTTAGGGTGGATTACTATTTTAATCCATGATAATTCCTATTCCCACTCATTGGGTGCAGTGTTTTTTGTTTTAATGCAACATAATTTATTTTCCCAATCATTGGGTAGAGTGTTTTTTGTTTTGTTTTAAGTTGATTTTACATGGGAAAACCTCATTGCTCCAATCGAACTTTGTTCTTACTAAATTCCCAAACCTTCCATAGGGATTGCGAGGTTCGAGGGTTGTGCTTATTAGGCACCCACTTTCTCACTATAGCTGGGCAAATATCCACTAGCTGCTCATGAATTTTTAGGTATCCCTGTACACGTTTTCACTTGTAGAGGTCTGTGATCACTATAGGAAGTCTCTAAATCACCTTTCTTTTAGATTAACAACAAAATCCCCAGTTTTAAGTTGAATTGAAGTCGAGAAAGCTTAGTGGTCCAATGGAACTTTGTGCTTACTAAAGACCCACATCCTAAATATGGCTTCTGATTTTGATTCATGTGCTTAGATCTCCATTAGTTTTTCTCGAATTTTAGTTATCCATGTCCATGATTTCACTCATAGAGGTGTGAGACACCCGTGGCACTTCAAATCACCTGTCCCTTAGATTAACAATAAAATCCCCAATTTTAAGCAAATTTTAAGTCGGCGAAGCTCAATGCTGTAATGGAACTTTGTGCTTACGATACACCCACATCCTCAGTATGTTATGAATAAAATAATAATAAAATAAACATCAATATATATATATATATAATAACAACAAACAAGAATAATATAATAATATAATCTATTACTGAAATGGTGTAACTCTTTATGAAGAGTTGCATTAGACACCCTTTAAACAATTATAAATATGGGAAAGTCTATCTTGTAAAAGACCATATCTATTTTATCAACTTATATATATATCCATGGATTATTTGTATTTTCGAAAGTGGAAGTTTGAGAAGTTCCAGTAAACAGATTCTTACCATTACAGTGGTATCAGAGCTTGTTGATTCCGGCTTGTGGCTAAATTGTCAAAGTTTCTTTGAGATTTAGGTTTTTAACCTTACATTAGGCTTTTAGCCATCCTTATTGAAGAAAAAAAAATTATTAAAAGAAAAGTAAAAAAGAAAATAAAAAGGAAGTAAAAAAAGAAGAAGAAGAAGAAGAAAGAAGACCCCATAAAAAAGGGGGGAAACACAACATAAGTTTTATTTAACCAACCCTTGGTTTTATAAAAGCACTCTTGCCCGTGGTTTTATAAAGAAACCAACACAACTTAATTAAGTTATTTATGTATTGAAAGGTTATTGGATATTAATTAATAACTCATACTTTAATTAGGTTGAGTTTAGTATTTAATTATCTTTATTAAATAACATAAAAGCTAAAAGTCAAGTGAGAATTGAACTTGGGTGGGGAGGGTAGCAATCATTCTTCCAAACCACCTAATCTACACACAATCCACAAAGAAATTAATCTAAAGCAAAAGGTTGACGAACGTGGAGATCCAAGTCCCTTTTGAAACTCAAAAAAATAACGAAGAAGACAAACTCAAAAAAAAATGGTTATTTGACCTGATAAGAAAAAAAAAATAGTCAAAGAAGGTTCTTCCAAGAGAGACATATTGGGAAGTATTACAGTTTCTGTATCTACTTATTGTCAAAGAAAAAGAAAAAGAAGTCAAACTATTTATCATCGAAAAAGAAGTCAAGGAAGACTAGTCAAAGAGTTCAAAGACCTTCTATCATTGAAAAAGTCAAAGACAATTTATCGCTGAAGAAGCCACAGTCTATCTATCGCTAAAGGAATAAAAAAAAACAATCAAGAAGACCAAGTTATCGTCCAAGCCAGGAATTATGGTGAATTTTAAAACAAAATTGCAGTCCAGACTAAAAGAAGCATTTGAAATAATGAAGCGAGATATGTCTAAGAGATTAACAGAACAAGAGAAGCATTATAAAAAAAACCGTATTGAGAGATTATCTACGCAAATGGAGGAATTAACAAATGAAAACGATTTCAATCAGAGATTGAAAAATCAAGATATAAAGAAAAAAGAAATGATTACAAAGCAGAAATAATATGCTTGAACAAAATCGTTTGCAACAAGGATGCAGAACTGGCGCAAATACAAAAGAAACTAGAGGATCAAGAATCAGTGGTCGACCAGTATTGACAACAGATAAAATTTCTTCAACAACAAAATGATGAGTCTAAAAAGACTCATAAGTCAGAGATAACAAAAAGTAATAAAACAATATCCAACAATTCCGAAGAAATTTTCAGATTAAGAAATCATAACAAGACACTAATCACAAAAATTAAGAAGTTGAAAAATAGTCAGAAGGTAGATCAATCTACAAAAGACATTGAAGGAAAACTTCTAGAAATGCAAAAAGAAAATACCTGCATCAGAAGTCATAACAAAGATCTTAAGGAACAACTTAAGAAGTCGGAAGATGACAGAAAATCATAAGTAGAAGTGATTAAGAAGTTTCAAAATAATAACGTGCAGTTGGAAAGCAAGTTCGAAAAGATACAAAACAAAACCTTAAAGCTTCAAGAGACAAACATACAACTTCCCACTCAGATCAACACTCACAAGACGACACTCGTAAAAGAAAATGACATTACGAAAATTCCCTATCGACACCCCAACCATAAAAACCGATATTCTAAAAAGTGGGAAATGTTGAAAGATAATGGTACTAATGTGATGAAACCTCTTGTCGAGAGATCAATAGGGAATCGCAGCAGTCAGCAACAAATCAATTTGGGATGGATTGATCCATCCACATATCAGAAGTTATGTTCTACACTTAGAAGTTCATACCAGCATGTTTTGTCAGCTATGACGTCACAAGGAACAGTGCAAAAACGTTATAAGGCTTTGAGGACAAAGCCTTTCTAAGAGAGAGGCAATGTTATGAATAAAATAAACATCAACATATATATATATATATATATATATATATATATATATATAGAAATAATAATAATAATAACAACAAACAAGAATAATAAAATAATATAATTAATTACTGAAATGGTGTAACTCTTTATGAAGAGTTGCATTAGACACCCTTTAAACAATTATAAATACGGGAAAGTCTATCTTGAAAAAGACCATATCTATTTTATCAACTTTTATATATATTCATGCATTATTTGTATTTTCGAAAGTGGAAGTTTGAGAAGTTCCAGTAAATGGATTCTTACCATTACATAGTATGGCGTGCAAGGTATGAGGTCTATGCTTATTAGGAATTCATGATCTCACTACGGCCTGGGATATTTGAATTGGCTCCTCATGAATTTTAGTTATTTCTTCCCACGATTTCAGGAGGTATTAGTCACTCTAGGAACTTGCCACATCACCTTTTTCCTAGATTAACAGTAAAATTCCTAGTAGGTTGTCTCTGACTCGCCTAAAGAAAAGGAAAAGCAGGATTTTCCCTTACAAGAATAAGGTTATGACTCAAAAAAGGGTTGCGCAGCAAATAGAGGATTTCTTTCAGCCCAGTGCGAGGTATGAGTAGGTACTATTTTGCCAAAACTGCATGGTCTTGCACGAAGCTTCACACCTTTGAAACCCAATAAAAGTTGTTATGGTTGATCATTTGATGACAACGTTATAAGTTATAACTACTAGATGATTGATGTTATATGGTTTAATCCATGTTTTCTATAACAAATATAACATCCTACATGTTTTATAAATATAAATCCATCAAAATATATTAAAATATATACTATATAAAAAACGCTGCTGAAATGCTCCCAAAATGGGAGCTTTTGAAAATTTCACTTTTCGCTTCACTCTTGCTCCCTGCTCCTGATTCCTACTCTCAATGGCTTAGGTTTGGCCAATTGGGCAATTGGGCAATTTTCTTACTAGGAAACTGGCTAAGAAATAGCCAACTATTGATAAATAACTTGTTTTCCTCATACAGTCCCCACTATTTGGCAATTTCTAGCAGCGTAAACAACCAATACTAGGCTAATGTGTTAGGCTAAATCCTAGTGATCTGCCATTTAATAGGCTTTAGGCCAATGAACTGTTGAAAGTTACCTTTGTCACCAAGAGGGTTTTCAAAATCATGTTTTCCTGATCTCATGCTTTTTCATACTATCTACTTGTTTAGATTTAGGATTTTCTGTACGCATAAAGTTGTTCATGTCATCTTAGTTGACTTATGACTTCTTTCCTCATTCCTAAATGGAATGGGAACAGATGCATAGAAATGCATGCACCAAAGGAAGAATTCCTAGCAGCCCTTATGTTGCCTTTTACCCAATGCTTCCTATATTCAATTGCATTTAGTTAGAGGTGAAGTTTGAACAAGAGTTAATTGTTAGACAGAGGAAGATGAGAGTGAATTATTCTAAGTTACCAGGATAAGGATATGGATACAGATCTGGATTTGCGATATTTTTGAAAAGCTAGGATCTAGATACGACGGGGAAATAACAAGCACCAAAAAAACTAAAAATATTTTTATAATAAATAAAAAATTAGAGTGAAGAATCAAAGCTATTTAGGAAATACAAGAATAGAACTATAAGTTATAGCAAAAAATGGATAGTCTTAATGCATATTACTATTACCCATTAATATACCATAACTAATAGTTTGATTAGTTATAATCATGATTGATAATGTTTAAGAACATTTCAATATGAACATAAGCAAGTCATAACAAAGTTTGTGAGCCACATCCACATGCCTATATCAACAATGAATAAAGTGGTTTTCTTGGAGGCTGTGGCAAGACTAAATAGCAGTGTGGGTGAAGTGGGAAACAATGTACCTCATAAGGTTAGATTAGACCTTAACAACAGACCTTGACCATAAAGATAGATCAAACAGAAACCTTGAGAGTGGAGCTTGATAGATCATAGGTCGAGATCAGATCTTGACATAAGGATAGATCAGGCCTTGACCAAGAATTTATGGTTTTAGCCTTTTGCTATTTAGGGTTTGGAAGTTTTTACATTAAAAAATCGATTTTTTGGGGGATTTGGCAAGTCTGTCACAAAAGCAATAGAAGTTTCATGATCTATTTCAAAATTTTAAGATACATTTGATTTTCCACAGGATCTATTTCATGGGCTCAGGATCCATTTCCTTCTCCAAGGGATCCGTCTCCATGTCAGATCCTAGGAAAATATGGATTTGGATCCACAGATCCTATACACTGGGGTGGCAGATCTAGTAACATAGGAATGATTAGATATGCCTATGAAAGATTAGCTAAAATTTCAATTGATGGTTACACTACTAACTTTTTGTATATGTTCCACTTCACCATTTCCTAAAATTTTGAAATTGCTAGTTTCCCAACTTCCACTGTTTTGAAAATCCTATCCATTTTCCAGATCTAGGTAGCACAGGCCTGTGTTGAGAATTGATTCTAAAAATTATATGTATGTTTCAACTTAAATGCAAATATTGTATGATTCAAACACCAAATTTAGTGAGGGTTAATATGATGCAAAATTGCAAATGACAAAGATGTGTTCTTGGAATATTAGTCTAAGAGTGTGTGATACAAAGAGGTGTTTTTTCAGCATCAATGTTAAAGAGGTGGGAATGAGGTAAGAAAGTTGTTGTTTTTCTCGAGGGTTGCTGGTCAAACTAAATTTTCTCTAGGATTCTAATTGTGATTGTGAACCTGTAGGAAAATGAAGATTAACAATCCAAACTAAAAGCTATGGAGTTGAAGGTTGTGTCACTTTCTAAGAAGGAGAAAAATTTCAAGATGCGTAAACAAGCGCTACGTCATCAAATAGAGACAAGACAGAAGGAGATTGAAGATCAACAAAACAGAACTAAGGGAATGCAAGCATGGTTTTCCAAAGAGGTAAGATAAATCACAAAATGCAACAAATATTACTTTCTTGAAGTGAAAGGTTGGCTTGAACACATCTAACATAACGTATTATGCTTTGCCTAGTGAGAAATGTTTGGGTGATGCTAAAAATTAACATGTTATAATACAATACGGTGGTTCATCTGGGCACTGGTTCAACCTAGATTAAATATATTGACATGTATGCTTCACAACTGGCACTTTTGTCGGTAGCTCTAATATTAGAAGAGTTTTCATTAAGTGTGTTTTTCTTACGACAATATTGGGTATTCTATCTATCTCTATTGATTTAGATTGGTCTTTGCTTGTATGCTATTAATTGTCTTTGAATTTTTGTTTGTATCTCCATTTTGCTGAACATGTCACTAAATTATTTTATCTTGTAGTGTAGCTAGAAGGCTTAAATTTCTCACTGAACATTGTTCTCTTCTTAAAGGCACACAAACAACTTTTTTGTTTCAAAAAATGTCAAGCTTACAAGTGAAAATTTGGCTTTGTAGAAATTGAACGTCCTCATAACCTCCTGATATAACAGCATAACCTCCTGGCTTGATTTACATCTTCTGGAGTAATATTTATATAAGAAATCCAAGAATGATCTTCTACTGACACCAGTCAAGGGTACAAAACATAAAGTCATGATGAATTGGCCACTCTTTAATTATAGTGTTACATTTGGAACCCCAGTCATCTATTAGTCATTAGTATTACTAGCTCTGTAGCTTGAAGAAAAACTACTGCTTTGGAATTCATGTCCAATTCTTTGCTTTTATCCCTGAAAATATACAATTTATGAAGAGTGTTCAACCTAGGGAATAGTTCTTTTTCCTCTTTTTACTTAGCAATAATATTGCACAACTAAAAAAAATTCTCTTTTAAATAATCAACAACAGGTTGGGAGTCTCATTGAGAAATGAGTTTTTGTGATTCATTCTGACTTGTTCTCTTTGGATCTCCAAAAGAGGCGCCTGAATTTAGCTTCACTATTAGTTACATTTCCCATTCTTTCATTGCAAATTATCAAAATCTCTTACATTATGCTGACATTTTTTTTAACCATTTTTTAATGTGTATTCCATCCTTGAGCAAGTGCCATGCTTATATTCTTTGAATTAATTCATTTCTATTAGATGTCTCCGAAGAAACAACCTACCCTTCCTTAGTGTTGTGAACATTATCATATTTTTTGTCTTCTCCTAGGTTCATCTAAAAAATGTAATATGAATCATTTTTGACTGCAAGCAATCTAACTTTTAAGTTTTAATTCTTCAGATAGTGAAAGAAAGCTGGTTTGAAAGAATACATATTCTAAATATAAGAGTTTGAACTATTTTAGAGGTGATTTTCTATTTGTTAGTCAGAATTGTATTCAGATACAGGCAAGCTAGATGGAGATTTCATTATAATGCACTGAAAAAAGCAAAACTTCAGTGCCTTTTGAAAGGAATAATGCAAATTTCTTGATAGTTCTTTGTCTGCAAATATAATTCACGATTAGCAACTTCTCATAGTCTTACTCTGTAATTGTTCAATGCAAATTACATCAATATCATATTGTTTAATGATATAAAATTACCATTTTAATGATAATGGCCAAATGTCGAAAATTAGGGAAAATCCATGTTGTTCGATATTTCGAATCAAATTTCAAATTAATACCATGTGATGTGCTTTCCTAGAGTTTTTATTTATATAAATGATGATTGTATTATAGAATTATGGTCTCTAGTAGCTTGCCTCATTATTTTAGTATTCTACATGCAAAAAAAGGTGGTTGGATTATTTTTTTATATTCAGGATTTTCTTGTCCTTGTTTTCATTTTTTGCTTATTTGGCAGAATATTTATTTGTTTTTCTGCATAATCAATGTATTTTCACTGAGAGGACTGAGGTTCTCTACAGTCTAGTATGGGGGAGATGTTGTCACATAATGTAACGTCACCAAAAATAAAAAGTAATTAAGAAAATTCTCGGCTAATAAAAAAAATGAAAAGTAATTAAAAAATACATGTGGTCAAAATAAAAAATTAGAATTACACCCGAATATATCAAGCAAGAAAGGGATCAAATTTCTTGATTTTAAGATATAAAAAATTACTCTACAAGAAATTGGATTCCTCTTGGTGCTTGATAGATCCAGATTTAAAATGAATTTATACTGATTTATCTCATTGGGGAGTGACATTGTTGAGTCCTCAGTGTGAGTGACATTGTTGAGTCCTCAGTGTGAGTGTAGTTCTCCTTTTCCTTTTTCAATCAAATTATATATGATTCTACCAACTCTATTCCTGAAGCTTTCCATAGTTCAAATAAATTACATGCATGCTTTTATATCTGTTGTACATCTCATTTCTTTAACCACATTCATTCCTGAATCTCTATAGTTTGGCTATCTTCTCAATCATAGCAGATATTTAGAGGATCTTCAAATAGAAATAATTGAACCTTGAACTTTAAACTAGAGTTCTTGCAAGGGCAGAAACCATCCCTACCGAGCCAAGAGAAAGAGAGAAATTCAGAGATTCAGATTATACGGGAAGAATTTTAAACAGATTTAGAGAGCCAAAGTGATTTTGACTTAAAATTTTTAGGACATTGAGCAAAATATTCAGTTTGTTTCTACATAAAGTGACAATAGGTTAATTTCAAAATTTCGATTTAAAATCATGTAAACTGTCTTTATTTTTCTTGGTTGAGAAAATGTTATATGCACAAGCAACCTTTGTTTTTAGATGGAAAAGACAGAGTACATATACCATCCCAAGTTAAAGCCTATAAGATATGTTTTTTATACCATCCTGCAAGCTTTTGGACCAAATAATGTCTATCTCAACATCCATCTCATATCTACATTCATTATGTGAGTAACATAAGCAACCTCAAATTATATGAGTTGTGGTATTTAAAAGAGGAGATAGTTTGTTCACAGATAAGATACTATTCCTAATTTTCAGTCTCCTCTTCGAGAAGACACTACTAAATGCTAGGAGGACCATTGAAAGTAACAAACTAAAATATATCCTATTGAAAGAAAGGAAACTTGCCTTTGCAAGCTAAATGGATCTCCCAAGTCCCAGTACACATTCAAGCATCAATTTTTCCATCTACAATAGAAACTGGGGAGAATTTCTTCTTAAGCAGGGAGGAAATGATGAGCACTATGGGGTTAAAGTGCTTATAATATGTTGCAAATCTGAGTTTTGTCCTTGGTAATTCTGTTTTATAGTATGCTTCATCTTAAGGGATTTCATTTTTAGTGGAATGTGACTCCCATACAGGTGTCACCTGTAATTTGTAACCCCTCTAGAGATTCCTTTATTGGCTAAAGAAGGTGACGTTTGTCCAATCAAGGCCTTTTCCTATGTAAGGGCATCCATTCTTGTACATAAGCATATATTTTTTGTTCAAGTGTACTTACATGCCCAGAGTCGTTGAAATACTAGATTGTGTTTTTCTGAGTAAGTTCCTTATGTCTTTCTCCTTGGCATAATAGGACATTTGTATAGATTTTCTCACTTTTCACCATCTGGTCCATTCAATTATGATTTCTATTAAATCTCACATAGATGGAGTTACTAGTCAGTGGGCATACCCTTTAGGTTCATGGTCTCTACAATGGATGTTTGAAACTAAATGGTGGCCAGAATTGAAGGAAAAAAAGAAAAATAATTATTTTTGACCATGAGGAAGATGAGCTAGGATCAAGGAAAAACTCTCCCAAATTATTGGGTCAATGAATATTGGCTAATATTGCAGATTTTTGTATTGCTGCCAAGGTCTTGCAAGAGAGCTATGCTGTTACGTTTGGTTTGATTGTCCAACCTTTTCTCTGGGATTCATCTCAGTAGAACAAATATTTTGGGGGAGTGAAGCTAGAGTTATATTTATACTTACTTCCTCATAAAATTGCTATTTTGCTTGACATAAAGCATTGGGATTTTGAACGACCTGAAGCTTAGAAGGAAGGAATTGAAGCATATATGATAGAGAGAAGAAGGGAGAAATGCATCAATAATCTGATTCTCTTCCCTCAACATGCATTTGTGCTCATGCTTCATGAAGGTTTTCAGTGCTTTTCCAAAATGTCGACATCTAAAAATATCAGCAACTTGCTTTTCTAAAAATATCAATCCTCATTTGATTATAGCAGCTATATGTATTTCAAAAATAGAAGAGGACCCTTACATAGTATACTATTCAAGCCACAAGCAATGGCATCCATATCTTGTCAGTATGCTGAAATTAGGATAAGGAAACAACCTTCTCACCATGTTGATCAGGGATGTTTTTTACATGAGAACAACACCCCTTTATAGTATTAACAACAAGATAAAAATAACATTTGACTAGCAGAACTGCAGCACTCTTATCATGTTTAATTTAGCTTGATGTATGCTAAATTTCACTCCTCGTCATAAGCTAATTTTTTTCCATGAAAAGTCAGATTTGTTTCTTCTTTTTCCCTGATATGATGTGCTATTCTTGGTGTAGACAATCCTGCATGCAAACGTTGTCATAACATAATCTTCAACTTCCAAGACACAAGCAACACCCGCCAGCTCATATCTTGATGTTGAAATTAGGCACAGGAAACAATGTTCTCATGATACTGACCATGGATGGTATTGGCATAAGAACAGGGTTGCTTTCTAGTGTTAATATCAACATAAAATCAATTTTTAACCTCCACATGTTGCAGCACACTTATCATGCTTAATTTAGCATGATGTGTGCTAAATTTGACTCCCTTCAACATCTATTTTTCTTCCATGAAAAGTCAGATTTGATTATTCTTTTGTCCTGATAAGATGCACTATTCTTGGTGTAGACAATTCTGCATGCAAACACTGTCATTCTTTGTTTGATAAACAAGAAACCTTTGACCATGGATTGGGGCTAATTTGACTACTTTAGGATCTCCATAAAATGTTGATATAAGTTTTGGTCAAGATTTTATTTAAACCTTGTTCACTAGACCTCTTAAAAACACCTTCCTATAATAAATAAGCTCTTCACATGCATGCGCTCTATCTTTTCTAATTTGATTGCTTTTGTTGGAGTTCCAAATCTAGCTACCTATTTTCCTAACTCATCCTCTAGAAACTATTGTCTTCAAGCTACACCCTCCATCTCATATCTTGATGCTGAAATTAGACATAGGAAACAATGTTCTCATCATATTGACCAAGGATGCTATTGGCTTGCGGCGGAACTCCTTTCTAGTGTTAATACACTACAACAAAATACCCTTTTGGGGGTGGTTTTGGCTTGCGACGGTTTTCCTAACCCCCCCAAAAAAAACAATTTAGGTCTTTGGGAGCGGTTCTTCAAAACCCCCCTCAAAAGTCCCAAAAATTGGACTTTTGGAGGTGTTTTTTAACAAACCCCCCTAAAAAGTCCAATTGTCCGGATTTTTGGGGGCGGTTTTGTAAAAACCCCCTCCAAAGTCCAATTCTTAATACTTTTGGGGGCGGTTGTTTAAACCCCTCCCCCCGAAAGTCCAATTTTCAATACTTTTGGGGGTGTTTGTTTAAGCGCCCGCCCCCTGAAAGTCCAATTTTCAATATTTTTGGGGGCGGTTGTGGAAAAGCCCCCCAAAAAGTCTTGACCCCCTAAAAGTGGCTTGCGGTGGTCTTGCTAAACCCCCCCCCAAAACGTTTTTTAAATGTATTTGGTGGCGGGCCTTAAAAACCCCCCTCAAAAGTCCTTAGAATTTGACTTGTGGGGGCAGTCCTTAAAAACACCCCTCAAACGTCCTTAGAATTTGACTTTTGGGGGTGGTGTTTAAAAACCCCTCCAAAAGTCTTGTTGGAATTTTGGACTTTTGAGGGGGCTTTGGAAAGACCCCCCCAAAAGTCTTATTGGACTCTTAGACTTTTGGGGGGCGGGGTTTGGGAAGATCCCCCCCAAAAGTCTTGTTGGACTTTTAGACTTTTAGGGGGGGGTTAAAAAGACCCCCCCAAAAGTCTTGTTGGTCTTTTGGACTTTTGGGGGGGGATTTAATGGAGATCCACACTCTCGGAATATTTTTATCATCATCCTATGAGATGTGGCAGGAATTTCCCTAAGGCCAATTAGGCAGATTTTACCATACTTGGACAATTTTTGATCTTCTCTTAGGCTTGGTCTAATTTCCCTAAACCACTATTTTGGAAGGTCCATAAATTCTTCTTCAGGGTGATCTCTTTGGACAAACTGAGACCATGGTTTAGTAGACAAAACAACAGCCTACAACATCCCCATGTGTTGCGGGCATTTTCTTCAACACACAATTTGTGACGGGAATCCTCTTAAGGGTACTTGGAACCCATGCTGGGGTTATCATCAAAGGAACACTCCCTTGCAGGCATTTCCAAATGGCTCTCAAACTCTTTTTCTAACACTTAACCAGTTCTCTTCAAACCCCAGGTCACCAAGATGATTTCATTTTTCCTTCAAACTTGGCAAGTGAGATACCCAATGGGTGGAGGCCAACAAGGTGAATCCATCAAGACCACTTTCATCTTCTGGAGCTTCTTTCTCTCTCCTCGGTGGGCATTTTTCTGTAGAAGTGCAAATATTGCTGAGAGGCACTTTTGGAAGATTGATATCTTCTTCCTGAAATACTTTTTGGCCAGGCTAATGATATGGTTGGATGTACCATAAAACACTCTAGAGATCCACACTCTCAGAATATTTTTATCATCATCCTATGAGCTATGGCGGGCATTTCCCTAAGGCCTATTAGGAATATTTTACCAATAATTCCATACTTGGATAATTTTTTATCTTCTCCTAGGATTGGTCTAATTTCCCTAAACCATAGTTTTGGCAGGTCCATAAATTCTTCTTCGGGTTTTCTTCTTGATGTTATTAATTTGTCTAATGCACTTTTATTCACCAATTTGAAAGAGATGATTCATGGATGAGTAGGCTTAGAAATGTGTAATTATGCCATTCCAGATTTCATACACGGGATGTCAAGTTTGGTCATTAGGATTAATTAATGAAGAACATATGAAGTTGGTTAAAGAGTCTAATCACATTTGAATACACCCCATTGACAGTCCAAACAAACCATATGATAGTTTAAGCAAACCGATTGAGTGCATAATAAGGATCAGCAAACCAAAAAACCAGTATTGAACTCTTATTGGATGAATTCTGAATGAGACTGTAATCAACCTATAATTTTCCACTAGAGTTTCACCAATACAAGTGATGCAATTTATGGAATGAAAAACAAGGAATATAATTGAATGAATTCATGAAAGGACACATTCCCTTGCAGCTAATGAATTATCTTGAGTTCATAAGTAAGTCTAGGATTATCATTCTTACTTAGTTTGATATTACTTTCTATTACTGTTTAGTTATACCCATTTTGTTGGGTTACAAGTGTTCATTATTTATTTAGGGTGATGGATATTTTCCATTCAGAAGATATATATAATTTTCAAGTTTAAATTATAATTAATAATTATATTAATATATTTATTATTAAGTTAATAAGTTTTCAACAAGTAACACACATTTGACATTGGTATTGCTTCTTGCACATTAATTCAAATTACATATATGATATTGATATTGATATGAATCATTAGCATAATAGCATGATATATGTCCATGATATTGATATGAATCATTTAGGATGCAATCATAAACTAACAAAGAAGAATGCAATTATCATTTCACTGTTGCAGCTCACAGTAACACATCTAATGCAATTCCACAGCATACAACAGGAAATAAATTAAACTACCTACTTAACTCGGTGATCTCTGTGAGAAGGCGGGCCCTGGCCTTCTAACAGAGATGTCGTGTCCTAACACAAATTAAAACACCAAGATATAAGAAACTCTACTCCTTTTGTTAGAAATAATGAATCATAGTCATAGCTCTCTGTTTCAGCTTATACAATTATAAATTCTCCAACCCCAGGCTCAGAACGCCTCTTGACATTTATACCCTAATGACATGAATTCGTTTGATAAAATATCAGGCAGCCATGAAGATCTACGATCTTCAGGCTGTCAATTTACAATGGAACTGTTACAGCCATAAGTAGTCTTGAATGATTATCTTCTCCTAATTCCAAATCAGGGAATAGTGAGGCAAAACATGGAAAAATGTGTAGATAGGTGTAGGAAAAAAAGGACTATTTTGGGGCCCAACATCTCCCCCCAACTATCCAATTGCATGTCCTCATGCAACAACCAACTAATCTGAGTCTGAATCTGGTCCCCGTTCATGTTGAAAGGAAAAGTTAAAGGAAATTTCAAGTTCCTTGCCTGCTTCCAAAAACCCATTGCAAGCAGCCTAATATTCCCATCCCTGATTCTCTTCTGCCTTGGCCAGTGTATAATTGTCCTTGTACTGCCCTCCTGGCCACCATATCAGTGGAAATTTGAACATGAGTCCCAACCAGTCTGACCCACACGTTTTCATGCAATTGACATACCTTGCTACCCTGGGAAGAGCTTGTTTAAAATTCTTAAGGCAGTAAGGATCCCTTTTCTTCAAAGTTGGAGAAGAAGTCTGCCACCTCTACTTACTACCCTCTAAGGCAAGATGTTGTTGTTTGGAGATCAGGTCAACACAAGTAGAGATAAATTTCTATTGCATCTTCTTCAGATGATGAGTCTTTGGAGGATATAAGAAACATCTTCCATGGTTTATGATGAGAGCACGAGGAGATTGGGGTTCACTCCTAATCCATAAACTAGCACTGGCCTCATTCCTAGAGATTTTTTGAAAGGCATCTTTCCACTGCACATGATTATTAACAAAAGAGGCAAAGGCTCTCAACTGAACACCCCCTGCATAGGGAATAGGAGTAGAGCAAGAATCACCAAAACATGCCATATTGTGCAAATACAATTCACACAACAGGTGCTGCTCAAGAAAACTGCTTGACAAAAAGGTCTCTACAAACTGGGAAGGGATCAACAACTGATAAGGTCTACCCTCTTGTAAATCTTTCAATTTGAACAGGGTCATTTGCTTATACAGGAATACCAAGTAGGAAGGAGATGGGGATGTTGAACTCAGCAGCTCCCGAGAGAGGGCATACATTTGGTCTTTTTCTTTTTGCATGGATTTGAATTCCTTCAACTCCAGCAATTCTTTTTCCACCTCTTCCAATTGAGATTTCTGAAGAGTTGATTCCTCTGCCCACTTCTCCCTTAATTCTTTGATAGTATTCCTATGTTCAGAGAGAGGGACCATCCGTGCTCGACACTGATCAATGTACTTTTCCCATTTAGCTAACTCCACCCGTAACAAAGAAATATGTTTATCCAATTGTTGAATCCTTCTTTCATCCACATCTTTCTCATCATCAGAGTCTAAAGCAACAAATTCTTGGGAAAATTGCATTCCTACCCTGCCACCAGATGTTCCAGCTTCCTCATTTTCGGTTGGCAGTGTATAAGATTCCTCTTCCATCGGTGTTGCAATGGCCTCTGCTTGTGTTGCAATGTCAGCATCCTCTTCCTGATCCTCAACAGCCTCAGTTTCTGTTGCTGAATCAATCATTAATTTTGAGAACACTAGTTCTTGTATGATAGCATTTTCTTCCCGAATACCAAACTCAGCAGCTTCTACCTGAGTTGCAGTCTCAACAAATACTTTTACGAATGCCGGTTCTTGTGTGGCAACATCCTTCCTTTCCAATTCAATCTCAGCAACTACTTTTAGGAATCCTGGTTCTTGTGTGGTAGCATCCTTTCCCTTCAATTCAATCTTAGCAACCTCAGTCTGAGTTGCAATTTCAGCAAATATTTTTAAAGACACTATAATATCCCGAATTTTGGACTAACTATTTCTGTTGTGATATTGGGCCACGACCCCATCACATCTTTTTTATTTTGAGTATTGGGCATGAGCCCTAGCACCTATGATTTATTCTTTTATATATTGACATACTGGGCATGGACCCTAACTGACTTCTTTATTTTGAGTATATTGGGTGAGGAGGCCCTAATGTTTTAATAATATTCTTCAACTTTGATATGGGTACAAACCCTAATATACTGAGATGATCTTTTGTCACTTACTATGTGGAGATATGATTTTACATGATTGACTTATGATTTTGTTGAGCCTAGACTCAGAAACACACATATAACCTACATACTAGGCATAAGCCCCGACGTACCTAGAAGAATGTTTATGTACTAGGAGTAATCCCTGAGGTACATTGAGTGTTGGGCATAAGCCCTGGAGCACTCCAATCTTGGTAAATGAATACCAGATCCGAGGCCACTTGAATATTGTAGATGTGCCTCACAACCACATTCTAGCACTAGTGTTGAGCAGGAAGCTCTGGAATTGCACTAGCGTAACACCCATGTGAAAGTGTTGAGTTAAAAGGCTCTGAAGAGCACTCGGGGTTACTAAATATCAAAGTGTTGAGTCGGAAAGAATCTGAATAGCACTTCTACTTTCATCACATTTATTTAATTTCATTAAATGATTCATCTTTTATCTATCATCAAATACTACTAGAACTACCATGTTAAATGAGGGAATCCGACATGCAAGAGAGAGACTAGAGTTGCCTATCGAAGCTTACCAAAAGACAGTCCAAAAAATTGGGCTTTCCCTTAAAAGATAAAAGAAGTATCATGAGAAGATACATAACTAATTAAAAGATAATTAGCCTCACTTAAAACATGGATTGACTAAGGGTAGTCTCTTAGGAATAACATGCATAAAGTCCTCAAGGCTAAATGTTATTGTTAAGAACTTTAATAATGATGCTATTATTTTTATATATATATTGCATATGGTTTATGCATAGTGGACTGCCACATATTTTTTAATAGTATTAATAATAAACTAGTATTTAGTAAGCTGCTACATTATTAAATAGTATCAATAATGTATTAGTAGCTAGGTTGTAAATATAAATTACTGATATTATAAATATTATGAAAAGATTAAATAAAAAATCACTTATAGTTAAAACAATTGAAAAGTCCTAGTTTAGAAGGACTAGATATTTATTAAATAATATCTTTTAAATATTAGTTTAAAGAAAGTAATTATTTCAACAGTCATAATTCAAGACTCCCCTATATAACGAGGGCAGATCCCAAGAGTGGGGATCATCATTCTTTTCAATTGTCATTCTCTTATGGTAATCAAAGAGAAGTTTTCTGCTCCAAGAAACTGAAGCAGTCTCACATAGTAATTCTAGATCTGAACCAACAGTGAACCTAGGGCCTCTATCTATCATTGCATGTTGGAACCATCTCGGGGGGATCCAGTTAAAACCAGGAACGGTTTAAGGGTCATGGTTGGGAGGAACATGGTAGCCTAAGGAGACATTCTAACAGGTCAGCTAAGCTTAGAAGTTCTACACTAATTATTTTTTGAGTGTGCAGGATAGTATAGGAGAGGAGCAAGTCACAAGGTATACAGGTACGAATTATTGATCCTCCATTTCAAAGTTATAATAGAATTTAAGTGATTAATATAGATTTGCTATCCCGGCACTATTTCGTTTATATCCTGAAATTGTTTTAAATGTAGATTACTGATAGGAGTAAAATCCTGTAGCTAGAGCTGCTTAAACTTAGAATTTATGATGTAGAACTAGTAGGACGTCTATCAGGTCTAGCCAAGCTAGCCTGTGCTAGACATCCGTGTGACTCAAAAACCTAGAGGTCTTTTCTTTATAAATTTCGATAACAGAGTTCTTCTCTACTCATCATTGTTATAAATTCAGATTTGCTTCCATACTTATAATTATGTGTTGTTTTTAATTCTGTTACCCATATAAAATTTGGGAAAATAAACACAGTCATGTTAGAGATCTTTGTTTTTAAACATAAATTTTAATTTCATATTATTCTTCCCAAAAACCTATCGAAAATATTACAGTAGTGAGAACGTATTATATAGGAGTTTCAACCTTTTCAAACATCAACGAAACCCCTCAACCCATAGTTACGAATTCAACCAAATAGTCAACCACTACATCAAAAACACAACAGATATTTCCAGGATCGAATCCCACAGTAAAACGTAGCATTCACCTACCATTAATTACAATTCTTTTAAACACATTGAAACACAGGTCAAGAGGTCGAATCTCATCAATGATAATATGAAAACCCTGCTATCTTACAAATCGCCCAAACACATAGTATCAACATACAGACCCTTTCCCTTTCAAGCATTCAAAACGAATAACAGCTAGGGTTACATCTCCACTTAAAACGCGGGAGTTTTTACATACTTCTCAAATAAAATGCTTGTCCAGTCTTACATTCCACAGAACCAAATTTACATTCAACCAAACATTACGATATCAGTTAGCAAGTAGTATACAGACGAGCTTTAGATACAGACGCAGGACATGGGATCGAATCCCTCTACTATTTCCTTATTTAAACCCTTTTCTATCTATTGCAACCACCAGAAAACGTAGCAGTACGAACCAAGGACTAAACCTTCGGGCCCATAAATGAAACAGCATAAGGGTTACGATTTCTCCTACAAACGAATTCTTTTATTAAACAACTAGATAGTATAGGAATTGCAGACTAAGAGAAGTTAATCCATTCAAATAGACAAAGCTACATTTCATTCATTCACATGAAGGTATCACACCGAAATCTGTCAGGGTAGAGCAACCATGGAAAGCGCATAGGTTAAGTAACTAGAGTGGTCATTCCATTCTTATTTTAAATAGAAAAATGCAAAAGCCTTCCCAGTATATAGCATTCATGTCCTGGAACCCCAATTTATACAACAGGATTTTATCAATCCCTTAAATAGGTTTAGAGCTCCCATAGAGCCCAATGGCCCAAGCCATGACATCGTGTCCCCATAAAAATAGTAGATACATTTAAATTCATCGTCCATCCAACGGAGACCTCTAGACTTCAAGCAAACCAGTGAGCCAAAGGAGCTCCATGAAGTCTCCCAAAAACAACATACAGTACCCTTGCCATGGCTACGAGAGGAAAGAGCAACGTTGGAAAAATTCTGGACTTACCCATGATGTCGAATGTCTTGCCTACCTTCAGCAAACTAGGTAGGATGCCTCACAACCCAACACTTTCCATCAAGAAAGAAATCAATGGTTAAACCCTAAGATGCTGAAATAAGGAACGATTCAACTCAGAAGTAAAAGAAAGGAATGATGAGTGGAGAGATAACATCACCTGAGATAGCATCGTATTTCCCTACTCCACCATTTGAGTAACTACTAGGTGCACTGACCCCGAGCACAGCTCAGGTCACGGCACATACCCTTGCCCCAAATGAAACCAAGAACTGAACCAAGGAAAAATGAAACACAGAGCATACTTACAAGTGAAAAACCCCAAACATTGAAACCTCCTATGCTAGCTGGTTTCATATGACATTGATGTCATAGGGAGAATTTATTACACCACCAATTTCTCCTTTAATGCAATTTTGATTTATCACCAAGCGCCTTACTGGGAGGTCGTCTAGACATCAAATGAATAGTTTTGTGCAAGCATGCCCTTTTTTTCGAGGATTTACACCAAAGTTACTTACACCATAGCCTTTACACATTAGTCTTTTAGTCTTTTACACTTAAATTATTTGACATGTTAGCACATGAGGGTAGGACTTTTAGGGAGAGTTTCTCCATGATTTAGCACCTGCATACAAACATGAAATAGTACCTTAGCAAAGTTGCTAAGTAAGACTAGAAATTCCCAAGACTACCCTTACCTCTCGACAGCCCTGCCTATGGTACTCCTTTCCTCGTTAAAATTACCAATGTTCCAACATGGGCCTCAACATTCGTCAAAAGGGGTCCATCTCACCTGAAGTTAACAATTAGACATTTATAAAGATGTACATGAATTCTTGAAAACAATATGAAGGAGTTTCTATTACATTACCCTTGCATTTTGTGCACTTGTGACAGAATTATGTTAGTTACCCTACACATCGCTTCTGCAGAATCAAAGGATTTATAGTTAGTAAAACTCTATTACTCAGGAACTTTAAACTCTTAGATGTCGAAAACCAGCACCGGTGCATCTTCTCATTGCTGAAGTT
Source organism: Larix kaempferi (assembly GCA_027924585.1). Taxonomy (NCBI): domain Eukaryota; kingdom Viridiplantae; phylum Streptophyta; class Pinopsida; order Pinales; family Pinaceae; genus Larix; species Larix kaempferi. Next base: position 4,722,419 of record BSBM01000459.1, on the reverse strand, counting down.
AATTTATGATTCATCATCCTTAAATGGATTTTATTACAGTAATAGAAAATTTTAAATTTTTTTCTATTTTTAGGGACATTACAAGTGGTATCAGAACCCAGCTACAAAACTAAGTGACCTATTGGGCTCATTACAAATAGAACATCCACTACAGATACTCAGTAACCAGAGACATACATTTATGAATTTGTTATTCTTATGTGAAAAATAAACTAACAGATTTTCTGTTCTTAACACCTATATAACATTGCAGGTACAGTCATTGTCTGAAAATGTATGTAGAAGGGGGCAACAACATACATGGAAATCTGAACTTTCTACCTTGAGAGCAAGAAATTGTGGTGGAACTCAACTCGGATTTAATGAAATCCATGCAAAATCTACAGGCAGAATTCCAAAGTTTCAGTGATGACAACATGCAAGAAAGATGAGAACAACAAGCTATAAATGAAGCTCTGCTTCAGACTTTAGCAGGGTCAAAACCCCACGGACAGCCCACACTCTCAGTCAACACCTTTAAAAAGGGAAACACTCACACAAAGAGGAATGCCAGCCCTAAGGGAGAAGAGCAGGGAGAACACATACCTGAATCAATGGAAGAGGACTATAAGATTGTCACGTCCCCATTTTGACCCCCTTTGTAAATGATGTAAATATTGTAACTTAATCATGGTGAGGAGCTCAAGGCCAAGGCCCCACCATTGATTTAGCATTTATGTATCGGCAATTAAAATAGATGCCTATGGTTCTTGTGCGAGATGGGCACAATGTATATAAGACATCATGTAAATACGAATTTTAATGAAAAATGCCCACAACTAGCTATGCAATGCAACAAAAGAGATGGGGCATGGTTCTACAAGGAATAGGGAGGGAAATTATTCAAACCCTTGAGCCAATAGTATTAATCCATGTGTCAATGGGGAAACCCATAAACCACCGACTACCCATTTTGTCTCATGTACCCAATCATTTAATTTTTCCAAGAAATTGGTTAAGGCAGTTAATGCCTAGGGAATGAAAGAGTATGGGCAAGTCATTTTCGTGCATGGGCAAGCCATCAACTTGGAAAATCGTGTTTTTGCTTGAGGGGCAAGAAACCACCCACGAAATGGTGCCCAAAGCCATGGGGAATGGGGGGTCTTCATTCATTCACGCAGGTAGAGAAGGCGGGGAGTTACAGTCACGTTTTTGAGTAAAAACGCAGGGTTCTCCCTGCCCAAAAACCCGTTTTGGTTTTGGATAGTAGCGGGGAAGGATGGGGGTGCGATTTGGGACTGTAGGGAGTTTGTTTTGTCCCCGATTTGCCATGGGAGTGTTTCCTAAAAACGATTTCTGCTACCTGGGGTTTTCTCCAAACCTCCATTGCTCGTTTTTAACCTTCCCACGTTTTTCTGAAGCCTAGGGGATCATTTTCCTGCCTGTCACTGTAAAAACGTTTTGTCTTGCCCCATAATGGTGTTCTGCTGTTGTGTGCATTCTCGTTTTTGGTTTGAACCTGTGAGCTGAAGTTTTGGACTGGTAGTGGATAGAACTGGCTTGATAAACCTAGTAGAGGGTGTAGCCTCTCAAGATGATCAAGAGGGCTTGGATACTTTTTATGCACACCCTGAGAGCACTAGAAAGGGAGGTATGGCTTGAGGGACTGTGTGGCAGTGAAGAGAATACTTCCTTGTGTTGGGTGTGTAGGCATTGTGAGTGCCAAGCTGAATAGATCTGGGAGGGACATCCTCAGCTCTGTGGTTGAGCATACTAGCTTAGCAATTCTTCCCTGCCATGTCCTAGCAGCCTGATAAACCCAATTGCAGATTGGATTGGCTCATCTTGGTGTATGCTTGGCTATGTGTGAGTCTGCTGTTCCCTGGTTCCTTGTAGAGATCATGCCCAGCTCGGGGGGTGGCAGTGGTGCTGAGAGATTGAGGAGCACACTGGCCTACGGTTGGGTGGAACGTTGCAGTTGCATAGCCAGTTGCGTGGGATTACTTTTGTATAAGATAAGTATTCTCTTGTGTTAAATTGCAATTACTTATTTGATGAACATCTTAAATGTATGATGGATGTGAAATTCTTAATATTCCGCTGTGATTTTCTTAAAACCATATAGTCCCATCTATCCCTGTTATATTATGTTCATGCTTATGATTAAACGCTTCATAGGGCTAGACGCCCATTTTAATATCACATATGTTATGTATTTGTATATGTATATTTTCTTTGTCATTTGAATTTGAATGCTGGTTTAATGAATGGATATGGGGGCTAGATGCCCGGTTTAACCGTCACGATCCTCTCCATCTAGCTGGTTGGATGGGAGGGGACGTGACAGAATGGTATCAGAGCTGCGTTGCAGCATTGGGCCTCTATGGGCCAAATCTGATAGCAATTATAAAAATTTTCTTAAGTATGTTTTGGAAATTTTTGTTTAAGACTGTTTTGAAAATTTTGTGTTTTAAGCCGTTTCGGGAAGTCGTTCTGAAATTTCAGAAAGGTTTCGCGAACCTTCCCTCAATTGCGGAAGAGTTCGACGAGCCTTCCCGAAATTGCGGAAGGATTCCGCGAACCTTCCCGAAATTGCGGAAGAATTCAGCCAATGGCTCCGAAATAGCGGAGAAAATGTTTTTAAGTGAAATTTTTTTTTTTCTAAGTGTCGGAATTTTTCGGAAAGAATTCTCTTCCGAAATTGCGGAAGGAATTCTCTTCCGAAATTTCGGAAGGATTCCGCGAATCGTTCCGAAACGCGGAAGAGTTCGGCGAGTCGTTCCGAAGTTGCGGAAGACTTCGGCGAATCGTTCCGCAACTGCGGAAGACTTCGCCGAATCGTTCCGCAACTGCGGAAGACTTCGGCGAATCGTTCCGCAACTGCGGAAGACTTCGCCGAATCATTCCGAAAAATCACCCGAAATCGAGGAAGCATTGCGGCGGAAGCATTCTGCGAACGGCTCCGGTACTGCGGAAGCCTTCGTCGAATGGCTCCGCAATTGCGGGAGCATTCGCCGAATGGCTCCGCAACTGCGGAAGCCTTCGCCGAATGGCTCCGCTCGGCAAATCGCCCCGCCATTGCGGAAGCGTTCGGCGAACTGCTCCGCAATTGCGGAAGCGTTCGGCGAACTGCTCCGCAATTGCGGAAGCCATCGCCGAACCACTCCGCAGTTGCGGAAGCTTCAGCCAAACGCCCCGCCCATTGCGAAAGGCCAACCGCCCCGCAGTTGCGGGAGCATACCGTGAACCGCCCCGCAGTTGCGGGAGCAGTCTGTGAATCTCCCGTCGCGGCCGGATTTCGTGAACTGCCCGTTGCGGCAGGATTCAGCGAATCGCCCGATGAGGCGTGATTCGTATAAAAAAAAAAAAAAAAAAAAAAAAAAGAGGGCGCTGCCCTTGACCCGCCCTGCTGTGGCGCAGGGAAGCCACAAGGGGGCAAGCCCCCTTGACCCCCTTTTTCTTTTTCCCCTCATAGTTTTGTTGTTGTGATTTGACGAATTGTCAACGTAATGTTTTCCCATGTGCATGAAGTAATTTGTACATTTTGAGAATGTAATGCAGCTAACAATTGTGTTGATGAACACATTTCAGAGAGTCACAGTTACAGCAGGGTAACACTCTAGATAATACAGTGGAAAAATTTTGGATCTTGGTTGGGCCAAGAAAATGCACATCATGAATGATGCACAGGATCCCTATGAGCCTGAGACAGATGCCATGGGGGAGAACATACAGGTTGAGAATGCTGAGACAGAATCTAATGGGAGAAGAAATCAAGAGACCCCTCCAGATGTTGCAGCCACCATGAGAAGCCTAAGGGTGGAGTTGCAAAGCTGTAGGGAAGATAATGAAAGGATGATTAAATCTCAAGAAGAACAAAATCAGCTGAATGCAGCGATGTTGCAGAGTTTAACAGACATCCAAAGGCAAATAAACTCTGGGCATCAGATATCAAATCTAGAAAGGGGTGGGAGTAGCTCTAGAAGAAATTCCCGTAAAAGGGCCAGTAGCCCAAGAAGAGTTTCTACAGATAGAACATATAGTCCAGAAATCTCTTCTAATGAATCATCTGACTCTGAAGAATCCATTGAGGGTTCAAGTTCTTCATCCCACAGGAACAAGAGAAAGAAGCACTACAGGAACAATTCACATGGGGAATTTAAGAAGGCAAAACCTCCTACATTTGACGGAGAGGTAAAATCTGGTCAAGAAGCTGAAGCTTGGCTTCTTGGGATGAGAAAATATTTCCAAGTCCAAGACTACTCTGGGAATATGAAGGCAAGGGTTTCCATCTTCAACTTGAATGGAAGAGCATCTATATGGTGGGAACACACCAGGCAAGTGAAGAAGATCAACGAAAGGAAGATTGGATGGAAGCAGTTCAAGAAACACTTCAAGCAAAAATACCTCTCTGATAGGTACTATGATGATAAGATCAAAGAGTTCCATGAGCTGAGATTGGGACAATCGACCATGGAAGAATATGCAAACAAGTTCTTGGAGCTGCTGAGGTATGTTAAGTATATTCGAGATGATAAGGTCAAAATTCAGCGTTTCCTAAGTGGACTGCCCCAGTCATATAAAGACAGAATTGAGTTTGATGAACCTCGAACTCTAGAGGAGGCCATAAGAAAGGCCAAGTATTGCTTTGATCAAAACAGAAGCAAACCAGAATTCCATAAGGCGTGGAAGGATAAGAAAAATGAAAAGTTTGATCAAAGGAAGAAGGGGTTCAAGCCTCCTCAATTCAGGAATCAGCAAAGGCAACCATCACAGGTTGTGACTAAGCCAACCAGGACGATGGGAGACAAGCCGAGAGATCCAAAGGATCCAAGAGAACCACTTCAATGTTGGGGTTGTGGAGGAGACCACATGCTTAGGAACTGTCCACATCAGAATGGGAATGCAAATCAAGTTCACAACATCCAAGGAGCTGGAACTGTGGGTCAAGTGGCGAGGACAATCCCTAGAATCTATGCAGCAGTGGACGACCGCCAAGCCGATCATCAGTCAACTGTGGTTGAGGTTGAAGGTAAGATTGCTAAGCAATCTGTTTCTATTTTGATTGACCCTGGATCTACTCACAGTTATGTCACTCCTAGAATTGTTGAGATGTGTGTTTTCAAGAAAGTAAAGCATACTAAATCATGGTTAGTTCAACTAGCCACTGGAACCAAGAGGAAAGTTAGTGAAATAGTAGAGAAATGTCCATTAGAGATGGATGGGCTATTCACTTATGCGGATTTGAATATTTTGCCACTTGGTTCCTATGATATTCTCATTGGAATGGATTGGTTAGAAGCACACAGGGTTAAACTTGACTGCTACAATAAGACATTTGAATGCATGGACGAAGAAGGAAACCCAAGGGTTGTAAAAGGCATTCCAAAGGTGACTTCTGTTAGACAGGTTTCAGCCATGCAACTAAAGAAGTTCTGTAGGAAGGGATGTCAACTGTATGCAGCTCACGTTTTAGAGGCAGCAGAGAGTGAAACTCTTAGATTGGAGGACTATCATGTATTGCAAGAATTCAGGGATGTTTTTCCTGATGAGATTCCAGGACTCCCTCCAAAGAGAGACATTGACTTTACAATTGAGCTTGTGCTAGGAGCGGCACCAGTGTCCAAGACACCCTACAGGATGAGTACACCGGAATTGCTAGAATTGAAGATGCAATTGCAAGAGTTGCTGGAAAAGAAATATATTAGGCCAAGTGTATCCCCGTGGGGAGCGCCCGTTCTATTTGTGAAAAAGAAAGATGGAACACTCAGGTTATGTATCGACTACAGGCAGTTGAACAAAGTCACTGTGAAGAACAAATACCCATTGCCCCGAATTGATGACCTTTTTGATCAAATGAGAGGAGCAAAGGTATTTTCAAAGATTGACTTGAGGTCTGGTTACCATCAGGTAAGAATCAAAGAAGAAGATATTCATAAGACAGCCTTTAGAACGAGGTATGGACACTATGAGTTTGTAGTGGTACCATTCGGTCTCACAAATGCACCAGCTACATTCATGTGTCTCATGAATAATGTTTTTAGCAAATATTTGGACAAGTTTGTTCTTGTTTTCCTAGACGACATTCTCATCTATTCTAAGAATGAAGAAGAGCACGAAGAACATTTGAGAATGACAATGCAATTACTAAGGGAGCATAAGCTGTATGCAAAATTGAGCAAATGTGACTTTTATAAAGATAGAATTCATTATTTGGGTCACATCATCTCCGACGAAGGAATATCTGTAGACCCTGAGAAGATTGAAGCCATTATGAATTGGCCAACTCCAAGGAATGTGACTGATGTGAGATCTTTTATGGGCCTTGCTGGTTACTACAGGAGGTTTATCGAAGGATTTTCCAAGGTTGCAAACCCGATCACTTCTTTGCAAAAGAAGGGAATAAAGTTTGAATGGTCACCAAGATGTGAAGAAAGTTTTCAACGGTTGAAGAATCTTCTTACAAGTGCACCTATTCTGAAGATTGCAGACCCGGAAAAGGACTTTGTGGTGTGTACCGATGCATGCAATCAAGGACTTGGAGGAGTTCTTATGCAAGACAACCACGTGATATGCTATGAGTCAAGAAAGTTGAAGGAGCATGAGAAGAACTATGCTACTCATGATATAGAACTTGCAGCCATAGTACATGCCTTGAAGATGTGGAGGCATTACTTAATGGGAAGAAAATTCGAGTTAAGGACAGACCATTGTGGTCTGAAATACTTGTTTGATCAGCCAATGTTAAATGCTAGGCAAGCTAGATGGTTGTAATTTTTGTGTGAATTTGATTTTGAGATCAAACACATAAAAGGGAAAGAAAACAAGGTGGTTGATGCACTCAGCAGGAAGGTACATGAAATGTATGTGGCAGCGCTTAGTACTTGCCAACCAGATTTGAAGCAGCAGATTGTTAGCCGTATGGTTGAGGATGAAGTGTATGAGCAGATAAAGGACAAATTGCAGCAGCAAGACCTTGGCAAGAAGAATGAAGGCTATCACTTGGAAGAAGGCGTACTTCTTACTTATAAGAATAGAGTCTATATTCCAAATGCAGCAGATTTAAGGAGAATGGTTATGGATGAGATCCATAAAGCTCCATACTCTGGTCACCCAGGATATCAGAAAACAATTGCTACAGCAAGAAAATATTATTTCTGGCCAGGTATGAAGAAGGACATCGCTGAATACATCTCTAAGTGCATGGAATGCCAGCAGGTGAAGGTTGAACACCAACACCCAGCAGGTTTATTGCACCCAGTGCCAATTCCAGAATGGAAATGGGAAATAATCTCCATGGATTTTATTATAGGATTGCCAATGACTAAGAAACAACATGATTCCATCATGGTTGTGGTGGACAAGTTAACAAAGGCAGCACATTTTATACCGGTTAAGTCCACACATAAAGCCGATGCCATTGCAGATATTTTCATGAAGGAAATTTTCAGATTACATGGGTTGCCTAAGGCAATAATTTCTGACAGGGATACCAAGTTCACTTCTAATTTTTGGAAAGCTCTCTTTGCAGATTTGGGTACACAGTTGAACTTTAGCACCGCGTACCATCCTCAAACAGACGGGAAAACAGAAAGAGTAAATCAGGTACTTGAAGACATGCTCCGCATGTATGTAATGGACAAGCCATCCAAGTGGGAGGATTATTTACACCTGGTAGAGTTTGCATATAATAATGGGCATCAAGAATCATTGGGAATGAGTCCGTATGAAGCTTTGTATGGCAGAAGGTGTAGGACACCAGTGACTTGGGACAATCCAGTGAACCGCATTGTACTTGGGCCAGAATTGCTTAAGGAAATGGAACAAGAGGTTGCAAAGATCCGGCAAAATTTGAAAGCAGCCCAGGATAGACACAAAGGCTATGCAGATAAACATAGAATGCATAGGGAATTCAATGTTGGGGATCATGTGTATCTTAGAGTAAGATCAAGGAAGAGTTCCTTGAAGCTTGGGAGTTGTGCCAAGCTATCACCTAGATATTGTGGGCCATTTGAAGTGCTTGAAAGAATAGGGCCAGTTGCATATAGACTTGCATTGCCTGCTAACACTAAAGCTCATAATGTTTTTCATGTCTCCTTGCTTAAGAAATATGTACATGATCCTAACCATGTAATTAATTGGGATGTGATCCAGGTGGAACCCGAGGGCGAATTCCAAACCGATCCATTGCGCATCCTAGACAAGAAAGTAACATTGCTCCGGAACCGAGCCATCGGACAGGTAAAGGTGCAATGGAAGCACTACGGTCCCGATGAGGCTACATGGGAGCTGGAGGATGCCAAGAGGATGGCATATCCATTTTTGTTCAATTTTGATGAGCACTGAGGACAGTGCTAATGTAAGGGGAGGGGTATGTCACGTCCCCATTTTGACCCCCTTTGTAAATGATGTAAATATTGTAACTTAATCATGGTGAGGAGCTCAAGGCCAAGGCCCCACCATTGATTTAGCGTTTATGTATCGGCAATTAAAATAGATGCCTATGGTTCTTGTGCGAGATGGGCACAATGTATATAAGACATCATGTAAATACGAATTTTAATGAAAAATACCCACATCTAGCTATGCAATGCAACAAAAGAGATGGGGCATGGTTCTACAAGGAATAGGGAGGGAAATTATTCAAACCCTTGAGCCAATAGTATTAATCCATGTGTCAATGGGGAAACCCATAAACCACCAACTACCCATTTTGTCTCATGTACCCAATCATTTAATTTTTCCAAGAAATTGGTTAAGGCAGTTAATGCCTAGGGAATGAAAGAGTATGGGAAAGTCATTTTCGTGCATGGGCAAGCCATCAACTTGGAAAATCGTGTATTTGCTTGAGGGGCAAGAAACCACCCACGAAATGGTGCCCAAAGCCATGGGGAATGGGGGGTCTTCATTCATTCACGCAGGTAGAGAAGGCGGGGAGTTACAGTCACGTTTTTGAGCAAAAACGCAGGGTTCTCCCTGCCCAAAAACCCGTTTTGGTTTTGGATAGTAGCGGGGAAGGAGGGGGGTGCGATTTGGGACTGTAGGGAGTTTGTTTTGTCCCCGATTTGCCATGGGCATTTTTCCTAAAAACGATTTCTGCTACCTGGGGTTTTCTCCAAACCTCCATTGCTCGTTTTTAACCTTCCCATGTTTTTCTGAAGCCTAGAGGATCATTTTCCTGCCTGTCACTGTAAAAACGTTTTGTCTTGCCCCATAATGGTGTTCTGCTGTTGTGTGCATTCTCGTTTTTGGTTTGAACCTGTGAGCTGAAGTTTTGGACTGGTAGTGGATAGAACTGGCTTGATAAACCTAGTAGAGGGTGTAGCCTCTCAAGAAGATCAAGAGGGCTTGGATACTTTTCTATGCACACCCTGAGAGCACTAGAAAGGGAGGTATGGCTTGAGGGACTGTGTGGCAGTGAAGAGAATACTTCCTTGTGTTGGGTGTGTAGGCATTGTGAGTGCCAAGCTGAATAGATCTGGGAGGGACATCCTCAGCTCTGTGGTTGAGCATACTAGCTTAGCAATTCTTCCCTGCCATGTCCTAGCAGCCTGATAAACCCAATTGCAAATTGGATTGGCTCATCTTGGTGTATGCTTGGCTATGTGTGAGTCTGCTGTTCCCTGGTTCCTTGTAGAGATCATGCCCAGCTCGGGGGTGGCAGTGGTGCTGAGAGATTGAGGAGCACACTGGCCTACGGTTGGGTGGAACGTTGCAGTTGCATAGCCAGTTGCGTGGGATTACTTTTGTATAAGATAAGTATTCTCTTGTGTTAAATTGCAATTACTTATTTGATGAACATCTTAAATGTATGATGGATGTGAAATTCTTAATATTCCGCTATGATTTTCTTAAAACCATACAGTCCCATCTATCCCTGTTATATTATGTTCATGCTTATGATTAAACGCTTCATAGGGCTAGACGCCCATTTTAATATCACATATGTTATGTATTTGTATATGTATATTTTCTTTGTCATTTGAATTTGAATGCTGGTTTAATGAATGGATATGGGGGCTAGATGCCCGGTTTAACCGTCACGATCCTCTCCATCTAGCTGGTTGGATGGGAGGGGACGTGACAAAGATCTCTTCCAACGATGAAGGTTCACCACCTACTTACAAGAAAAGGAGGAAAAGTGATGACAATTTACAAGGAGAATTCAAAAAGATAAAAGCCCCAACTTATGATGGAGAGATCAACTCTATGGAGAAGGTTGAGGAGTGGCTGATAGGAATGAATAAGTACTTCAAAGTTCATAATTACTACAGTGAAATGCAAGCCCGACTAGGCATATACAACCGGAATGGTAAAGCAGCTAGATGGTGGCGGGACTTGAAACACACCAAAGGACAAGAACTGAGAGACATAACATGGGACACTTTCAGTGGAATATTCCAGGACAAATATATGTCTGAAAGATTCTTTGACAAGAAAATTAAAGAATTTCATGAGTTGAAAATGGGATCCCTTACCATGGAGGCATTCATAAACAGATTCTTAGGCCGACTGCACTATGTTCCATACATCAGAGACGAAAAGGTCAAGATACGACAGTTCTTGGGAGGTTTTCCACCAAACTTTAGAGAAAAGATAGAGTTTGACATGCCCAAGACCTTAGATGTGACTTTACATAAACCAAGACTGTGTTATCAACACAGACAGCTAAGGAATGATAACATCAACAGAAACAAAGATAGGTTCAGAACCTTCACGGACAACCACAGACCGGGTTTTAGACCTCCACCCTACCGAAAACATAACAACAGTTTTCCACCCAATCGAGGCTTCAATCGACCTCAAGCATGGCCAAGTGCACCCCCACCACCTGTCAACAGGCTAGCCTTCAACAAAGGGACAAAAGTTGTCCCACCAACCGTTTCTTGTTCGAAATGCCAAGGACCCCACTACTACAGAGATTGCCCCAGCAAAATGGATGGAGTTTTACACAACATCCAAGCAGAACCTATTGTAGGAGACATGGAAAAGACACCCAGGATTTATGCCGCCCTTGATGGTTGACAGGCAGATCACCAGGCCACCATGGTTGAGATTGAGGGTAAGATCTCAGACACAGCCATTTTGGTTTTAATAGATCTCGGTGCATGCCGAAGTTATATCTCCCCTAAGATAGTGGACACTTGTAAATTGAACCAAGAGCATCACGAGAAACTGTGGCTGGTACAACTAGCCACCGGTACCAAACGAAAGGTGTCTGAGTTAGTTAAAACTTGTGAGATAGACTTAAACGGTTTTCCAACTATGTTAGAATTAAACATTCTACCCCTAGGGTCGTATGATGTACTTATCGGCATGGATTGGTTAGGAAAACACCATGTCCTACTTGAATTCTTAAACAAATCCTTACTCTATATGGATGAACAAGGGAATCAAAAGACGATTCAGGGTATCCCTAAGAAAGTGTCTCTAAGGAAAATCTCCACCTTACAAGTGAAGAAATGTATCAGAAAGGGTTGTAAAATCTTTGCCATCAATATCCAAAACATAGAAACTGATAGGGAACAAAAGATCAAAGACTTCCCAGTACTCGTAGAGTTCAAAGATGTATTTCCCAAGGAGATACCGGGATTACCACCCAAACAAGACTTGGAATTTTCCATTGAACGAACACCCGAGTCAGTACCACCTTCCAAAGCCCCGTACCACATGAGCACACCAGAATTGGTGGAGCTCAAGCTTTAGTTACAAGAGTTAATAGACAAAGGGTATATTCGACCGAGATTGTCCCCTTGGGGAGCACCAATACTCTTTGTCAAGAAAAAGGACGGAACGATGTGAATGTGCATTGATTATCGCCAAATCAACAAGATGACCATTAAGAACCGCTACCCACTCCCCAGAATCGACGACTTGTTTGACCAAGTCAGAGAAGCGAAGATCTTCTCAAAGATTGACTTATGATCCAGATACCATCAAGTGAGATTCCGTGATGAGGATATCAACAAAACTGCATTTCGGACCCATTACGGCCACTACGAGTTCGTAGTGATGCCCTTTGGGTTGACGAACGCACCAGACAACTTTATGTGTATGATGAACAACATCTTTAGTAAATACCTCGATAAGTTCGGTCTAGTCTTTATTGACGACATTTTCATCTACTCCAAGAATGAAGTAGAACATGAGGAACACCTTCGAATTGTTTTACGTATACTACGGGAACACCAACTATACGCGAAGTTTAGTAAGTGAAATTTTTACAAACCCCAGATTCAATACTTAGGACATATCATTTCCGAGAAGGGAATAGCCGTTGACCCTGAAAAAGTCAAAGCTATCGAAGAATGGCCCACACCTACGTGCGTATTCGATATAAGATCGTTTTTAGGTTTAGCCGGCTACTACCGAAAGTTCATTGAGAAATTCTCATGGATTGCATGTCCGATGACTGCCTTACATAAGAAGGCAAACAAGTTCATCTAGCCAGCTAAGTGCGAAGAAAGCTTTCAGAAGTTGAAGCAACTATTGATTAGTGCACTAATCTTATGAATTGTAGACCCCAATGGGGACTTCATCATGTGCACGGATGTAAGAAAGGAGGGACTTGGGGGAGTCCTTATGAAAGACAATTTTTCTAGATGCTATGAATTGAGGAAATTGAAAGAACATGAGAAAAACTACCCTACGCATGACCTTGAACTAGCCACCATCATCCATGCTCTAAGATGTGGCGACATTACCTTATGGGAAAAAAATTCCTATTAATGACTGATAACATGAGTTTGAAGTATATTTTCGACCAACCTGACCTAAACACTAGGCAGGCTAGATGGTTAGCCTTCCTTAGTGAGTACCATTATGAACTAAAGCACATTAAGGGAAAGGAAAACAAGATTGCGGATGCCTTGAGCCAAGCACATATGCTTTACGAAGTCACGGTGAGTCAAACCGGCTCAGACTTACACCATAATATTCGAACGGCATGTAAGGGTGACCGCTACTACATGGAAATCCTTGCAAAGATCCAGGAAGACAGATTATTCCAACAACAGAAGGAATATAAGATAGATGAGTCAGGACTACTGTGGTCAAAAGAGAGACTTTACATCCTAGAGAGTGGAGACATTGGATCAAACATTCTCAAGCAGTTTCATCAGAAACCCTATTCAGGGCATCCCGAATATCAAAAGATGATATCAGTAGTAAAGAAACATTACTTTTGGCCTAAGTTGAAAGCTGACATTGCCATGCTCATCACAAAATGTCAGGAGTGCCAACTGGTCAAAGAAGAACACCAATAGCCCTCTGATTTATTACAACCTTTTCCCATTCCAGAATGGAAGTGGGCAGTAATAAGTATGGACTTCATTACGGGCTTACCCAAGAGTAAGAGGTAGAACGATTCCATCTTTGTAATGGTGGACAAGCTGTCTAAAGCAGCCCATTTCATACCAGTAAAGTCTACCTACAACGGACATCTTCTTAAAGGAGATCTTTCGATTGCATGGGATACCCAAGGCAATCATTTCTGATCGAGACACGAAGTTCACTAGCAACTTTTGGAGAGCATTGTTCTCCGATTTGGAGATCCAGTTACAATTCAGTACCACGTACCATCCCCAGACCGACGGACAAACGGAATGGGTAAACCAAATCCTTGAGGACATGCTAAGAATGTACGTCATGAACAACCCCACTAAGTGTGAAGATTATTTGCACCTCGAAGAGTTTGCATACAACAACGGTTATCAAACCTCGGTCAAACCTCGGCCAAAATGAGCCCTTTCGAGGTACTCTACGGCAGGAAAAGTCGGACACCCGTGACTTGGGACAGTCCGGTAGACAGACTTATGTTAGGACCCGACCTACTAAAAGACTTGGAACAACTAGTCTCCAAGGTACAACTGAACTTGAAAGAAGCACAAGACCGCCAAAAGAGTTATGTCGACAAGAAAAGAAAATACAAAGACTACCAAGTCGGTGAACATGTGTTTCTAAAAATAAAGGCAAAACAAAGCTGATTGAGCTTAGGATGTTGTGGGAAACTAGCCCCAAGATTTTGTGAACCTTTTGAAATACTAGCCAAGAAGGGCCCAGTAGCTTATAAGTTAGCCTTACCAGCTCATATAAAATTTCATAATTTTTTTCATGTTTCCTTATTAAAGAAATATGTATACGATACTAAACATGTTATTGATTTGTCCTTATTATAGGTGGATCCCGAAGGGGAGTTCACGCCAGAACCACTCCAAATTTTGGACAAGAGAGAGATGCATCTTAGGAGGATGACCATTACTCAACTGAAAGTGCAATAGAGGCACTTTGGACCAGATGAGGCTACATGGGAGAATGAGACCACCATGAAAGAGGAATACCCCACCTTGTTTCATGACCTCATTCCAAGGCCCTAGAAACACCGGGACGATGTTGTTTCTAAGCGGGGAGCGATGTAATATCGCAAATTTTGGACTAACTACTTCTGTTGTTATATTGGGCCACGGCCCCAACACATATGTTTTATTTTGATTATTGGGCATAAGCCCTAGCACCTTGGATTTATTCTTTTATATATTGACATACTGGGCATGGACCCTGACTTACTTCTTTATTTTGAGTATACTGGGCGAGGAGGCCCTAATGTTTTAATAATGTTCTTCAGCTTTGATATGGGTACAAACCCTAATATACTGAGATGATCTTTTGTTACTTACTGTGCAGAGCTATGATTTTACATGATTGACTTATGAGTGTGGTGAGCGTGGACTCAAAAACACCCATATAACCTACATACTGGGCATAAGGCCCGATGTACATAGAAGAATGTTTATGTACTAGGAGTAAGCCCTGAGGTACATTGAGTGTTGGGCATAAACCCTAGAGCACTTCAAGCTTGATAAATGAATACCGGATCTGAGGCCACTTAAATATTCTAGATGTGCCTCACAACCACATTCTAGCACTGGTGTTGAGAAGGAAGCTCTGGAATTGCACTAGCGTAATGCCCATGTGAAAGTGTTGAGTTAAAGGGCTCTAAAGAGCACTCGGGATTACTAAATATCAAAGTGTTGAGTCGGAAAGACTCTGAATATCACTTCTACTTTCATCACATTTATTTAATTTGATTAAATGATTCATCTTTTATCTATCATCAAATAATGTGGGAATTACCCTATTAAATGAGGGAATTTGACATGCAAGAGAGAGACTAGAGGTGCCTATCCAAGCTTACCAAAAGAAAGTCCAAAGAATTGGCCTTTGACCTTAAAAGATAAAAGAAGTATCATGAGAAGATACATAACTAATTAAAATATAATTACCCTAGCTTAAAACATGGATTGACTAATGGTAGTCTCTTAGTAATAACATGCATAAAGGCCTCAAGGATAAATGTTATTATTAAGAACTTTAATAATGATGTTATTATTTATATATATATATTGCATATGGTTTATGCATAGTGGACTGCCAAATATTTTTTAATAGTATTAATAATAAACTAGTATTTAGTAAGCTACTACATTATTAAATAGTATCAATAATGTATTAGCAGCTAGGTTTTAAATATAAATTATTGTTATTTTAAATATTATGAAAAGATTAAATCAAAAATCACTTGTAGTTAAAACAATTGAAAAGTCCTAGTTCAAAAGGACTAGATATTTATTAAATAATATCTTTTAAATATTAATTTAAAGAAGCTAATTATTTCAACAGTCATAATTCAAGGCTCCCCTACATAAAGACGGCAGATCCCAAGAGTGGGGATCATCATTCTTTTTCATTATCATTCTCTTATGGTAATCAGAGAGAAGTTTTCTGCTCCAAGAAACTGAAGCAGTCTCACATAATAATTCCATATCTGAACGAGCAGTGAACATAGGGCCTCTATCTCTCATTGCATGTTGGAACGAGCTTGGGGGAATCCAGTTATAACGAAGAACGGTCTAAGGGTCATGGTTGGGAGGATCATGGTAGCCCCAAAGTTATCTAGCTAAGGAATCATTCTAACAGGTTAGCTAAGCTCATAAGTTCTAGACTAATTATTGTTTGAGTGTACCGGCTACTACAGGAGAGGAGCAAGTCATAAGGTATCCAAGTATGAATTATTGATCCTCCATTTCAATGTTATAATAGAATTTAAGTGATTAATATAGAGTTTATATCCCGACACTATTTCATTTATATCCTGAAATTGTTTTAAATGTAGATTATTGTTAGGAGTAAAATCATGTAACTAGGACTACTTAAACTTAGAATTTATGATGTAGAACTAGCAGGACGTTTAGAAGGTCTTGCCAACCTAGCCTGTGCTAGACATCCGTGCTACTCAAAAAACTAGAGGTCTCTTCTTTATAAATTTAGATAACAGAGTTCTTGTTTAGTCATCATTGTTATGAATTCAGATTTGCTTCCAAACTTATAATTATGTGTTGTTTTTAATTATGTTACCCATATAAAATTTAGGAAAATAAACACAGTCATGTTAGAGATCTTTGTTTTTAAACAAAAATTGTAATTTCATATTATTCTTCCCAAAAACCTATCGAAAACATTATAGTAGTGAGAACGTATTATACAGGAGTTTCAACCTTTTCAAACATCAATGAAACCCCTCAACCCATAGTTACGAATTCAACCAAACAGTCAACCACTACATCGAAAACACAACAGATATTTCAAGGATTGAATCCCACAGTAAAACATAGCATTCACCTACCATTAATTACAATTCTTTTAAACACATCGAAACACAGGTCAAGAGGTCGAATCTCATCAACGATGAAAACCCTATTATATTACAAATCACCCAAACACATAGTATCAATGTACAAACCCTTTCTTTTTCAAGTAATCAAAACGAACAACAGCTAGGGTTACATCTCCACTTAAAACGTGGGATTTTTTACATAGTTACTTCTCAACCAAAATGCCTGGCGAGTCTTACATTCCACAAAACCAAATTGACATTCAACAAAACATTACGATATTAGTTAGCAAGTGGTATACAGATGAGCTTTAGATACAGATGGAGGACATGGGATCGAATCCATCTACTATTTCCTTATTTAAACCCTTTTCTATCTATTGCAACCACGAGAAAAAGTAGTAGTAAGAACTAGAGACTAAACTTTCGAGCCCATAGATGAAACATCATAAGGGTTACGATTTCTCCTACCATCACATTCTTTTATTAAACAACTAGACAGTACAGGAATTGCAGACTAAGAGAAGTTAATCAATTCAAATAGACAGAGCTACATTTCATTCATTCTCGCGAAGGCATCACACTGAAATCTGTTAGGGAAGAGCAACCATGGAAAGCGCATAGGTTAAGTAACTAGAGTGGTCATTCCATTCTTATTTTAAATAAAAAAATGCAAAAGCCTGCCCAGTATATAACATTCATGTCCCGGAACCCCAATTTATACAATAGGATTTTATCAATCCCTTAAATAGGTTTAGAGCTACCATAGAGCCCAATGGCCCAAGCCATGACATCGTGACCCCATAAAAACAGTAGATACATTTAAATTCATGGTCCATCCAATGACGACCTCCATACTTCAAGCAAACCAGTGAGCCAAAGGGGATCCATGAAGTCTCCCAAGAACAACATACAGTACCCCTACCATGGCTATGAGAGGAAAGAGTAATGTTGGCAAAAGTTTGGACTTACCCATGATGTTGAATGTCCTAGATACCTTCAGCAAACCATGTAGGAGTCCTCACAAGCCAACACCTGCCATTAAGAAATAAATCAATGGTTAAACACTTAGATGATGAAATAAGCAATGATTAAACTTAGAAGTAAAATAAAGGAATGACGAGTGGAGAGATAACATCACCTGAGATAGCATCATATTTCCCTACACCATTTGAGCAACTATTAGGTGCACTGACCCCGAGCGCAGCTTAGGTCAGGGCACATACTTTCGCCCCAAATGAAACCAAGAACTGAACTAGGGAAAAAGAAACGCAGAGCATACTTACAAGTGCAAAACCCCAAACATCGAAACCTCCTATGCCAGTTGGTTTCATATGACGTTGATGTCATAGGGAGAATTTATTTCACCACCAACTTCTCCTTTAATGTAGTTTTGAATTATCACCAAGCGACTTAGTGGGAGGTTGTCTAGACATCAAACGAATAGTGGTGTGCAAGCACGCCCTTTTTTTTCAACGATTTACACCAAAGTTACTTACACCATAGCCTTTACACATTATCCTTTTACACTTAAATGATTTCAAATGTTAGCGCATAAGGGTAGAACTTTTAGGGAGAGTTTCTCCATGATTTAGCACCTGCATACAAACATGAAATAGTACCTTAGCAAAATTGCTAAGTAAGACTAGAAATTCCCAAGACTACCCTTACCTCTCGGCAGCCCTGCCGGGGGTACTCCTTTCCTCGTTAAAATTACAAATGTTCCATCACGGGCCTCAACATTTGTCAACATGGGTCCATCTCACCTGAAGTTAACAATTAGACATTTATAAAGATGTACATGAATTCTTGAAAACAGTATGAAGGAGATGTTATTATATTACCCTTGCATTTTGTGCACTTGTGACAGAATTATGTTAGTTACCCTACACATCGCTTCCGTAGAATCAAAGGATTTATAGTTAGTAAAACTCTATTACTCATGAACTTTAAACTCTTAGATGTCGCAAACTAGCACCGGTGCATCTTCTCAGTGCTGAAGTTAATTTATGATTCATCATCCTTAAATGGCTTTTATTACAGTAATAGAAAATTTAAATTTTTTTCTATTTTTAGGGACATTACAGACACTGGTGCTTTTGTAACAGCGTGTTCCTCTTGTACCTCAATATCAGCAATTGATGTCTATCTTGCAACTTCACTAAATATTGTCAAGGATGTTGGTTCTTGTGTAACAACATCCCGTTTTCCAATTTCTTCAGATTGTTGAGGTTGTTCTTGAATTACCTCAATATCTTCTAGATGATGAGACTGGTCCTGGAATAGTTCAGTACTTCCTGCTGGCTGGGATTGCATCTCCTCATCTTCTCCTAGTTCCAAATCAGGGATTATGTCTATCTATGGCTCATTCCCCTCCATACGCTCCACTGCCAGTGCTTTTTCTCCTTGTTCTTCATTTCCCAAAACAGGAGATGAATTTTCTAACAAATCTGCAGCCTCAACTAATATATTCAAATTATTCTCTGCCTATTTTCCAATCACTTCCTTCCATTTCTCCAATTCATTCCGAAGCATTTGCACCTCCTCCTTTAGCTCATTTTCAAAAAGGAGGTTTTCAATTTGGGGTTTTTCCACAGCAGGTTCTTGTGTAACGACTGGTGATTTGGGGTTTAAAATAGGAATTTCTATTCCTACCGTGGTTGCACATGCTGCTTCTGCTATGGGAATTTCATTATTTGCCACAATTGCACATGTTGTTTCAGCTACTGCAACAGATCGAGTCCTTATTTTATTCACAACTCCCGATGGCTAGCCTTCACTGCATACTGCTGCTGCTACTGTAATAGCTCTGGTTCTTCTCTTCTTTGTTGAGCTAGATGTCTGACTCTTACTCCCTGACCTTTTTCTTCTTTTTTGTGACACAACGGTTTTTAAATTTTCAGAAAGAGGGGTCATTTCCTCTTCTTCAATGATGGTTATCCTTCTTTTAGGGGAGGATTCGACATCCAACACCTCCATATTTCCTCCTTCTACCACCTCTGCTTGATTCTCTTCCCCTGGCATTGTAACTCTTGCAGCTATAGCTTCCACTGTCGCAGCTTTAACAACTGCTCTAGTTTATGCTTCCTCTGTTGCAGCTTCTAATGATGCCATCCCTACTACTTCAGCTTCCACCCTAACTGCAACTTCTTTTGGGTCATCTTCTTCCTCTATAGGATTTGTTGTTGTTGTAGCTTCCAATATCACCGCCTCATTCACCACTGGCTCCATCATATCCCCTTCTGCAACAGGGTTCGTTGTTGTCACAACTTCCCCCATATTTACCTCTTCCACTTAGTCTGCTAATGCTCCATCCCTCCCCCCAACTTAATTGGAGGAACTCCGGTCCTCATTTACGATTTCAACACCTCCTATTGCCACGATAGGTTCTCGGGGCACCCATGGTCGGGCAACAAATTCTTCCCATGTCAAATTCTGGTGCACAAGGGCCCTTAAGATTAAGAGTTTAATCAACCCGTGGTTTGAGAGGGAAGATAAGGGGTGTCGAGCACCCTTGACATACCCAACCATAGTTTGTAGAGATTGTAAAAGATAAAATGGCATATTTAACAATCTACAGTGGCGTAAATGTGAAAGGAGGAAGAATTCATATATGTAAACAACTTTGTACCTACCTTCATAGGAAATGTATTTCTTTATGAAGGTGGCCACCTGGTTCCAAGGATTTGGCAAGGATTCCAATGCTATTTTTCGCCCATGCAGCTGAACAACTTCTTCGGCTGCCAAAAATACTTCTGTTGCATTTGGATTATGGCACTTTCGACCAAACCATTGCATCGCAGTTCTGGGAAATCCTATTACCTCTGCCATGATTGCTTCTGAAACATCTATTCAGATACCTCGGACCTCTGAATGAGTGCTGGTTATATTTTGAACAAACTCAAGTGCGGTTTGTACATGAAAATCATTGAAACACTGGAAATAGTCAATCCAGCCAGCTTCCTGGAAGATACTAAAAACCTCTATGTTTGCATGTAGAGGCGCTATGCTGACAAGCTCATGTCATACTAAGATAACCATATTAAGAAGCTGTCTGTAAATTCTGCTACCAACGAGATGAGTTACAGTCTCAGACGTCGATCTATTGCATGTAGAACGAGCGATGGATAGCCAAAGGTTAGTTTGGGTATTTTTGGGTATTTTTGGTAAAATGTGGTGACAGGTTGTTGAATGGCGATAAAAAACCAAGAGCGAAGGACGAATCAGACATAAGTGCCATCTCATCGGATTGGCTAAGGATAACTGACATGGACTAATGACACAATATATTCATTATTGATTACTGCATTTAGTCATGCCTAATGATGTTTATGATTAAGACGTCGTACCTTTAAATGTAATGCCAAACCATCATGTTGCAAGGTGGTTCCTTTCCATGGTCACATCGCTAATGGAGAGCACTGATATCTATGAGAAAAGAAATAATAAGTATTCAATGAGGAATTAGTAGAGTCGCAGTTTCCAAAAGTAGGAAAAACAGAAAAATTTAGGTGTTGCAGTTGCTCGAAATAGGAAAAATTGGCACTTTTGGATGTGTCGCAGCTGCTCGAAATAGGAAAAATGGACAACTTTAGGTGTTGCAGCTGCTTGAAATAGGAAAATAGGCACTTTTGGAGGTGTCACAGCTGCTTGAAATAGGAAAAATAGGCAACTTGGCGGTGTTGCAACTGCAGTAAAATAGGAAGGATAGGAAACTTTAGCGAAATTGCAACTGCTAAAGATAGGAAAAAGGGGCAATTTTAGCGGTGTTGCAGTTGCTCGAAATATGAAAATAGGCACTTTTGGAGGTGCCGTAGCTGCTAGAAATAGGAAAACTGGACAAATTTAGGTGTTGTAGCTGCTGGAAATAGGAAAAATAAGCACTTTTGGAGGTGTCACAGCTGCTCAAAATAGGAAAAATAAACAAATTTAGGTGTTGCAGCTGCTGGAAATGGGAAAAATAGGCACTTTTGGAGGTGTCAGAGCTGCTCGAAATAGGAAAAATAGGAAACTTGGCAGTGTTGCAGCTATGGTAAAATAGGAAGGATAGGCAACTTTAACGAAGTCGCAGCTGCTAAAGATAGGAATAATGGGCAATTTTAGCAGTGTTGCAGCTACTGGAAATTGGAAAAATAGGCACTTTTGGAAGTGTCGTAGCTACTTGAAATAGGAAAAATCGACAATTTTAGGTGTTGCAGCTGCTTGAAATAGGAAAAATAGGTACTTTTGGAGGTGTCGCGACTCCTCGAAATAGGAAATATGGGCAACTTGGCGTTGTTGCAGCTGCGGTAAAATAGGAAGGATGGGGGTTCCTATACTGTGATCTGAAGTCAATTGTATATGACATTAGCTCTGTGTCTTGAGCTCATTAACTTAGAAACCTCCTACCCTGTCTCCCAACTTGCTTTCCAGAGGCAGTTGTGTGTTGTATGACCCTGATTGACTGTGCCTAAGGCTATGAGTGGACTTGAGTAGTTCATCCTTAGTGGATACATAGCCCCATCTCAGGGGTAGTCTCTGAGTGACATTGAAACTATACAGGTTGGGCAGAGACATATGGTTTGGTTGGAACGTTGCATTCCATAGCTAGTTGCTTGGATATTTCAATAAATGGGTAATTGTTCTCTGTGGTTTATATCATGTTCATTATGTGTTCTGAATGTTTAATTGTTCATGTTTCATTCAGCTGTGTTTATTTGAGTATGCATATGCATCCATGCTTTTTGATGAATTTGTTCATTGATGAATAGGGCCAAGGCTTGTTGAGGCCTAGGAGGTTCAAAATGTTCGGTCATGACTTTGGGGGAGAAATAGAAACCCCTTATGTGTTCGTGTTCCCTCTGTGGGTCAGATGAAGGGAGGAGACATGGCAGAGGGGATCAGAGCTCTTTACAGAGTGGTAATGAGGCATGGATGAGGATTGGGGAAACACCTTGGTTGGAAGAAGGAAAATTTAGAGTTCTCAGGTTAGGAAGAAGATCGACATACACTTGCATGGGGATCTCCGAGAGCTTTCCAATATATGATACCAATTTTTCCAAAAATGGACTAAGGATGCAAAATATATTAGCCTAAGAAGTTGGCAGTAACAATGGTATATGGCCAACTTCTGACTTTCCGAACCCGTAGTGCGGATTGCGGATTTCGAAAGTCAGAGGAGTGATTTCTCAGCATGGTGTGTTGAAGTTCCGACTTCTGTCTCCCGCATCGTGGATTGCGGATCGCGGAAGTTGGAGGTCACGCGATTCTGCGAAGTTTAGACCTTTGGAGTTCCGACTTCCTTCCTTAATTATGTATAGAGCCTCAAGACCCCTTACTACTATTAAAAACCATCTAATGACATAGACATTCCTAGTCAAACACTAAAGATACTCTCAACAATCCATGTGTGTTTGTTCAAGTTGTTCTTCTTGGCTATGGATTCTCAAAAGGTTTTTAGGGATTAAGGCCCGATTTTTCTCCCTCAAGCATGTCTAGGGAACCCAATATCTATACCAGGTTCTCAAAAAATTCTAGAATGGCACTAATATCCCCACTTATAAGAATAATATGCTCTTGGGAGGTCATGTTTGGTGATTGTAGGAATTGTTCTTAGCCAAAGATGCCTAGAATTTTCTTTAGGACCTAAGTCCCACTCTTTTCTCCCCAACCATATCCAAGGTGTCCGAACCTATAATTAGTCTTAAAATTCTCACTGTTCGACAAAAAACCCCTCATAGGACAAAGATATCGTGTAAAGGTCTATTGTGGTATTTCAACATATCATTCTTGGCTATATATACCTAGAAGGTTTCTTGAGGTCCTAACGCCCAATTTCCATTCCTTAACCATTTCTAGAACCCCAAGACCCATACCTAATGCTCATAAACTTTTTAACAATTCCCATATTCTTACTATAAGGACAAATATCCCCTCAAGAGGTTAGCTTTGGTGGTTGGAGACATCATTGTTAGACTTTTAGGACTAAAATTTTCCTTTACATCCCAATGCATGAGCTTCCTACACCATCCATGGTTAATACCTCAACACCTACCTGAAAAATGATTGACACCAAATGAAGTAACATATACTACCTTGATTTATGGACATTGCAAAGGAGGCAAAGTTGCCATTTATATTCTTGCACTAGTGGAGCGCCATATGAAGGAAAATTGTTGTGAAGCAAGTATTCATACTTACAATCCTTTGATGAATGGATTTCACAAGCAAAATGACTTGATACAAATAAGGAGGTTGAGAGGGTATACCATGAAATCAACCATGTATATTAGCCTATTGTGGTGGATGACATGAAGTTCAATAATTTAATAAGCATGGCTTCTAAGGCATTGATTGTGAGGTTTATTTGTACTAGAAGGATGGGGACAGTGAGTTTGTTAATTTGAATGGATTCAAGTGCATGACTAGTAATCAATTTTAGCTTACCACATAAGGGATCATGTCATTTTCATCTGAGGTTAGATGTTGAGGTTACATCCAAACATAGTATTATTTCTAGTCGGTATCTACTGCATTTATACCTAGGTGGATTTACAGGTTACTTGATCAAATTACTTATATATCATTCAAGGTCCCATGCCAATAAGTAATTAGGATACCATAAGGATAAAATAATTGTACTAAATTAGTCTATTTCCATAGACTCTCTTATGATTCTACACAAGATATTTCCTCTTTATGCTATTAATTCTAACTAGTGGCATGATATGATTCATTATTGTTTCTTGCAGCCTTACAAAGAGATCTATCATATGCATTCAAACAATTATGAATCATTATGATGTCTCTCCTTATGGAAATACTATGAGCTAAAATTTCTATGGTGGTATGCCTTACAAATCTACTTTCTTAATTGACATATCAATTAGGTAACTAGGGATATTAGAATAATGAGAAGAGATATACGGTGTTACATTTTCTCTATATGCTCTCCATAAGTTTGACAATTCAATACATTGGTTAACGTCCTACTTGGATCAAACCTACAAGAACCTATACAATCATTTTACATATTAAGAACTTTTATCATTACCTCTTCCAACCATAAGAAATTTAAAGATAAAAGGAATTTGAACCATTAACCTAGATTTTTAAGACGAGTATTATACCATTGAAACTATTCTCCTAATGAAAATATGATTACTTGCTAAGATATCCGTACATTCGATTTTCAATGATGCCTACCTTACATCTACCACATATCATGTGATGCCAATCTATAGCCTCCACCTCATTTATGTATTTGCATTGTTCAATGAACCATTTTAGTGGTGGAAGTGTAGTAGTTTTTACATATGCCTGCATGGGAATTTCTATTTAGGCCATTGGAGAGTCAACGATAGGTGGCATATGAAATTATTGAACCAAGTGATCTCTAATAATGTCATGGCCATTTCACTGCACCTTTGAGTAATTTACTCACTCCCAAGTGAGATTTCGTGAGATCTAAAGGAAATGAAGTTTCCCATACCTTGCAAGCCATTAAACGAGGTGATCGAAGCTAGTTCTAACGCCTCCTAAAAATACATTGATATGTTAAAATGGTGGTGACAACTTTAACATCTTGATCTCCTATCATACTAACAACATACAACATATATTAGTTAGTCTAAAGGTTGGGATATCTCCACATTAGCAACATATGTATATTTAACCCATAGAGCCTCCATACGATGTAAGTTATAAATATCCTTGACAAGCAATAGAATAAAGCTAGAAGCGATTATGCAATAAGTAAAATAAGAATATTATAAGAAACTATGACTCCCTAGAACCATCCCCATAGCATATTCTATAATAAGGCTTAGCCAAAGGGGGTTCTCCTATGAGGCTAACAAGTAACAATATTATATTATACCTAGGATTATAGGCTCGTGCCGTGGTTATACATACAACAAATTTCCAGGCCCATCTAGATATAACATGCTATAGATTCATGCATATTCTTTTTTTCGTCTTTTTGGGTTTTTATGTTTTTGAAAAAAAAGGAGTAACAAAGGGGCCGAGTTCATCTTATGGAGGTTGTATTCTTGATTTGTTGGATGAGTTTGGACATGGGCTGTGACATCGTCTGTAGAGGACACAGTCTTTTTTGTGAGGATGATTTACTTTATGTTGGGAGCATATCCTTATAGTTCCACATCTACAGTGATACCCACACTTCATCTAGGACAATATCAAGGGTTGTTACAGAAAAAAAGGGAGCTGCAATCCATATTGACACATACAGGAATCTACTACAGCGTTGTTGGGTACTCTCATTGTAGTCTTCCTTCTTGTTACGACTATGCATAACGTTTCTGGGTAGTGAAGGAGGGTGTTGAAGCATAATAAGGGAGTCTGAGAAGAAGACGATTTGGGTTGTTTTGAGGAGCTGGCTGTAGACACCAAAGAAAAATTGAGACACCAAAGAAGGCTACAGGTTAGAGTTAAAGTAATTTCAGATTTGTTTGTCCACCTTAGAACTGTTGTTACAGTCATTGTAAACTCAAAGTTATATGAATATGATATTTAGGGTTTATTTTCCTTGTTATTTATGCAAAGCAATCTCTATTGCATTTACTATTCACTGTTACCGGTACAAAAATCAAGATCTGAAACCCTTGATATCTGAAACAAACTCTTTCCACACTATCGAACTTTCTTCCGCACCAGAATTCTTTCTGGAATGCGGGAATAGAGTTTCCGCACAACGCTTCTTCCCCGCTGTCATTTTGCAGTGAAAAGGATTTCTAATCGTTCGATCAGTATCCCCACCAAATCAACGGTGGATTCCAAAATTTATTAAGAGCATTCCATAGAATATCGCGCACATGAAATTTTTTTCAAAGCTTGCAACTTCTCCCGGCGATATCACTATAAACAGTCAATCTTCCCCACGATCGATCCCCACTCTACGATCTTGTTTTATTTGAGTGACTAGTTAAGGTTTAACCCTCTACAAAGCTTCACTTAATTGATCACTGACAGGATCAATTCTTCTTTGCAATTCAGAAACTATGGCAATCCAAAGCCACATAGTTTATACACAGGGTTATATGGAGTGAAAGCAGGATGAATTGTTCTAATCCATAAAAACCACACACAAAGTCTAATCCTCTATTCTTTATTCAATTCACCAGAAATTCAAATACACACAGAGAATTATACTTGCTCACCTCTCGCTCACTCTTCTGTGCACACACCTCTCATTCTTCCATTCATGCTATGTGGAATTTCTCTCCCACTCAAGCTCTATGAGATAATCAAATCTTCTTTCAACGATCCTCAAACCTCTATGAGCTATCCTAAGCTCTATGAGCTAACCTAAGCTTCTGCGAGCCAACAAGCTCTGTAAGCTAACTAAGCTGCTAAGAAAATAACTCAAACTGATTTAAATACAAGAGGATTTTGTTTCCAGATCCTATAACAAAAGAGTACAGTCCTTATTGATCTCTGCTAACCCTATGACTCACAACTAACTCAATCCTGACTATTAAATGTGGAAAAGGATCTAGATTCCTTATCCATTTTATTCAGCATTTACAAAATAAAGAAAATTACAAATGTACGAGACCCTAGGTCTCTTAATAGTTCCCTTGACCTTGTGAAGTCATGAATGACTTAGCCCTCTTGAGCCTATGCTCCTGCATCAACGTATCAGCAGTACATTGAATACAAAAACCAACTAAGACTATTTGGCACAGCTCAGTGGTATTTTTGACAAGTCTTTTTACGAAATCCCTTAACCAAATTACATAAGCAAATAAGCCAAAAAAATCAGCAGGATCCCCCTTGTCTAAAAATTGAACCCTCTCAGTTCCTTTAGATAAAGCTTGTTCATTGGTCATTGTCTCATCATGTTGAGTGGATATGAGAATTGTGTGAATGCGCAGAGGAACCATGCACCACTATCATTTTTGTATTCAATGGTTACTTGTGTTTTTCCATTAGGCCTCAACCAGGAGTAGGTTTCATTCTTTCTGACCTATGTGAGCTTTGTTCCCAGCTTGGTAGGAAGCACATGGGTGAGAGGCATAACTCAAGGGTTTCATTAGTTGCACAACTAGTCCAATAAAGGGTAGTGACCCATGTACTAGACCTCACACAGACTGCCATCCATACTAACAGATCACGGCCTAGTCAAGAAGTACACAATTAGGATGCCAACACATTTACACACCCTCACGACACAACACCCTTAGTAACCCACAGTAGGTCATGGTACCTTCATACATAGGATTGGGACCCTTAACAGTCCTCAAGGAAGTTTCATCCAGTCACGACAGTCCTAGCAGGCTTAAGACATGTCACAAAAGCCCTTAGTAGGCTCAAGAAAGGTCATGGTTTTCTCTACAAAGCATTAGAAGAATTTACACATATGAAAATCACGCAAACAGGAAACACAAACTGAATATGAACATTGTGATGAATCTCAGAAATTCAAAAAAACACTTTTCATTAACACTTGCAAGAAAGTTTACAAAGCTACAGTCCAAGCAGAGATGCTTCAAAAATGAAAGTTGAACCCTTCCTCCTCTATAGAGGTTACATTTATAGTGCAATTTACCCTCGAGAGGTATCTCGAAACAGGGCATCAAAATTAGTTACATTGACAAAATTAGTTACCACAGGACAACAGACTCTACCAAAAAGACAAAATGTTCTGGTAACTACTCCTCCATTTAGCCTCTTCCACTATCTTTGACGCTTCATGCACTCAGCTTCAGTTTTTCCTTCCCATAGTTTAAGATGAGTTTCCATTTCTCATCTGCTGGTAAATCCAAGGCGGAAAGCTCTTTAAGCCACACCCTCATTTCGGTATGCTCTTTGTATGAATAGCCTACGAGGAGTGTAAGAGCTTCTTTAAATGTAGAGACCAACTCGAAATCCTTCGTCAGTTTTTCCACCACCGTCTTGCATGCTAGAGGCTGCTCCATATCTGCAAAGCAATCCTCGTCTAACCTGCACTCCCATAGCTTTCCATGATATCCCTCATTTGTCCTCATGGCTCCATCTTCTTCCAAAAACATAGGAATACCTTTCTTAAATAATGGATCAAATGCCTCCCTGAACAGCTTCACTTGGTTAGCTAGGACATCTATCCCTGCTGGTACAGTGCTCACTTGCTGGTGCTTGAGTATTACCTTCTTAGCATTGATGATTGTGGCAACTCTTTCCTTGATATTGGCTGCTTGAGCCTTCTCTTCAGAGAGACCATTTAAGAACTCTATTGCATTTTGCGCATAATCCTTAGGCTTATTGTTTAACTTCTCATTTGCCACTGTGACAGCTGACCTTTCCAATTTGATTATAGCTTCCTTATCTACCATGATGTCCAAATATGGCCTCAGCTCCTATGCTTGTACAATACCATCATCCCAGATGATCTTTTTTGCCTCCTGCAATGCACTTTTCCCTATAACTTACTGCTTCAGCTTGTCATAATCACCCTGCATCACTTGGTACTTGGTTTCCCAAGCTTTCTTGTCTTTCTCAGCATCCTTTTTGTCCCTTTCGGCATTATCCTGCATGGTCTTGAGGCTGGCATTCTGCTTTTTCAATCTTGCCACTTCTACATCATCCAAACTTGCCTTGGCTATTTTCCCTACAATAGAAAAATATCCAACCTCCACTGAAGGTGTGACCATGGCTTCTATCTCTTGTTCTTTGTCTTTCAAATTTTTCGCAAGCCCTTCAACTTTAGCCTTCAAAGCTTCTTCACTTTCAATTATCAATTTCATATCTACTTGCCACTTTTTCTCTCTTTCTTCAAACTCTACTAGCCTGGATTTACAATCAATCAACTTACCCTGCAGCTCTTCTTTTTCCTCTTCTAGTTCTGCAATTTCTGGTGCATTCACCAGTTGGGCAGCTGGAATCTTCAATTTCTTCTTTAGTGACAAAATTTCCTGATCTTTTTCATCTAATATTTTCTGAATGCTAGGCCTTTTATCTTCTTCAGTTTCAGTGGCCAATAGTGAAGCCTAGAACTTTTTCACTTGTGCCTTCAGGTTCTTGTTCTCCACCTTTTCCAATCCCAACTTCTTTTGCACTTTGGTTTTGCTGGCCTGCACTTTTGATAGCTCTATGGAATCCCTCAACAAATTGTTATAGATGACTTCACTTGTCTCCTTGTGCAGATTGATAACATCAGGTACTAGGATGTCTTCCAGATTTACTTTTAGTTATGTGGCCTTACTCTTAGTGGCTAAGGCAAGACTCAAGGTATTCTGGGCAAGGCTCCTACTTGCCACCAAGGCTACATCCTTCTTGGACATTTTTCTTGCATCAGCATATAGTTTAGCTTCTTCTGAGATTGTATCTGGGCTCTCCTCATATCCCTCCAGTAACTTAGTCCTGTTTAGGCTTGATGCTGCAGCTGCAACAGGTGTTATGTTGAACAAATGTTGCTTAACCTTAAAGGATGGCACCGAGGATCTGACTTACCTTTTCTTGGGTTGTTTTGCTTGTACCTGTACTAATTGTTGCTCAAGCTCCTCTACATTTTTCCTCTTCGAGGCTCTCTCAGCATCACTGTCTACATCCATGGGCTCAGTACCCCCTTCCTTTATAGATTTTTCTGGAGGAATGGTAAGGGACATGGCTGTTGATATTGCTGGGGTTTTACCAGGTGAACCAGGCACTGCTGATGTGCTACTTTGAAAAATGAATGCTAATGATGAAGAAGCTTCTGGTGGGTCTACTTCCAACTGGCCTTTGTCAATGTATTCTAACCAGTTTGCCATCTCAGCTAGACTTGTCAGTTTGAAGTGATCATATCCTTTCCTGTTACTTTCCTTCCTTCTTTCTGAGATAATCTAGTGAGGATCATAGTTTATGGCCACTTTGGATGGGAATCCCAGATCACCCATAATTCGCTCAATAGATGGGAGAGATCTTTTGTTTTTGACAATGAAGGAGCCCAATGTCCATGGAAATCTGATGTTCGAAGACTTCCTGTCATCCAAGAAATGTTCACACTCCACCTTCAATTTTTGTCTTATAAATTCCAAGGTGAGTACTCTGGGGGTTAGGAAGGTAGGTAGCACATAGGGGGCATGGGAGTAGCCATAAAATCTAATCACAGTCCCATGCTCTAGTAGGAACCAATCCCCAACCCTCTTCTCCATGGATGGCTGTAGTAGGTCTTTCATCTCAGGCAGTACCCTAGGAATTCTCTTCTGGCAAAAGATGAAATATATCTCTACCATAAGATCATTCATGAAGGTGTCATAGTCTGAATACATTTCCTTAGTCAACTGCAGTTTTGGAGGTTGTAGGTTTTCTTCATTAGCTGCCAAGAACATTTTTAACAAGTAAGACTGGAACCTGAAAGTTCTTGTCTTAGGGAATTCTATGAGCTGGGAGTGGATGTTGTCTACCAAGTCTTCATCAAAATTTAGGCATGCACATTGGGTAAGCGAATTTGGGCCTGCTGCTTAGAACAAACATCAAACTTATCAGGGGCTCAGTTATGTATATGTCATTGTCTAAGCCTAGGAACTGGGCCAGCATGTAGATAACACACTTCGACTCTTCTCTAAAAAGGCTGGCCTCACCAGGAAAAGGTGCGCCCTGAGAGGAGGTATTTGGTAGCAAGGAAGCATGATAAAAGCTCTATTTGAAGTCATCTAAGGCTTGATGGAAATATTGGATCAGGGTTTCCATTCTGTAACTTGGGGATTTTTGGCAAAATTATTCTAGAACAGCCAAAGCTTTCCTAATAGTTGGGGCATCTACATAGCACATGAATTTAGAGTTTGAGGCATCCATGATTTCTCTTCAGTTTGAGGAGTGATGGCCGGCACACTAGTCTACAAATTCAGGGCAACTAGGGGTTTGGCTAGTTGTAAACAAATGGAAAAAGGATTGATAAATCTTATGGACATCCACTTGTCTGGCCCTTATGACCTCCAATCTTTCTTTGGAAGTTTCTATGGTGCTATTTATCAGCATGGGATCGTAAAACTCGGAGTCTTTATCCTCTAATAGGTCAATTATCTTTAGAGGCTCAAAGCCTGGGGGTACCACAAGTCCGACCATTTAAATAGTTTAGGGTGGAGGTGGATGGCCTACCTGGTTGGTTGAAAACTGGGTGGAGCTTCTGGGTCTCTCGTTGGCTGGTCAGATCTGAACAATCCGCTCCTTTCATTTTCCAATGCACACAAGTCAACTAGGATGCAAATCTTCGTGCATATGGGCATTTTATAATATAAACATGCCATATCACCCTTACAGCTATAACAGCGACAGAGTCACGTCAGCCGTCTATCCATACTATCAACTTTCATCCGTAGATCTCCTTGACTTTTACCTGCCACATATCAACTCGACAGCACCTTTAATCTGTAAAAACATTTTCAACCATCGATCCACTCTCCACCTGGATCTTGACCATCCAAGGATGCGCCCTTTACCGAGTTCGCGAATTTTGGGTTGGTTGATTTCACAAGCAAGTCATATCTGCAAACTAATCCCGAGCCGTCAATCTCCATCTCACTAGATCTTCACCGTTGGGAGATGCCAAACTTTATCAAAAGTTCACGGATTTGAATCATAACCCTTTTCACACATGTTTAAATTGCAAACAATTTTGTGACCATTGATCTAAGCCTTCCACCATCGATCTTCCTTGACCTTCCCACACGATAGCACCCTGCTAGTGTTTAAAATACCTTCAACTTTTTCCACGAAGGAGGCTCATGACCGTTGATCTCCCCCGCTTTTGATCTAAACCGTCTATAGGCATTAATCAGCGTTGCAGGCACATTCGTTTATACTTAATCCTCCGATCAGCATCAAGACTGTAGCTTCCCCAAAATTCTTATCTCGGCTTCGAGTTAAAACCAAAATATTATGTAATTGATGTTTGGATTTGCTTATTACAAGGTGGAAGCTTGTATGGTGTAATATATGGTTGTCATGTGCTGGTAAAGGCTATTTTGGAAAGCATATGGGTGTACTATAGGAATATTCATAACCGTATATTGGAAGGAAGTTGAGAGGCCAACTCTCGAGGAGCCAATTCGAGAAATTGGGTTGTTTTATTTTCAAATGGCCAAAAAAAGGGATTGGGTAGAATTGAAAATGAGGTATACATTTTAAATTTGATTCTTCAATATGATATTATAACATATGTCTTCTTTGTAATTTGTAGTGGTTTTTTCTTATGTGATGTGCAAATTGGTTCTTTGTAGGATGTAAAAAGGAATAACAAGTCGGGGTTGAAGAATTCAGAGTTTGCAAAAAAAAACTTAGAGGATAATAACATCACAAGATGCCCTTGTAAAAAATGTTGCAATGTTGTAGTATTGACATTTGAGGAAGTACAAGACCACTTGACGATTCATGGTATAATAAGTTCATATAAAAATTGGTTTTTCCATGGAGAGAGAGTTCCTACTCAGGACAATACATTTCACAAGACCAAGAAATGCCACACAAAAGAGATGCATGATTTTCCTTGAGAAATTAAACATGGTGATGAACACATAGTCGGACATCAGTTCTCATTTAAGTTGTATCTGTAAAAATTTATATCTCAGATTATTACTTGGATTTACCTTTCATGCATATGTTTTTTGTTTTGCTACTCTTTATGCATGGATCTTATCTGTTTTATTGTGTTATGTCACTTTCATTTATTTTTACAGTAGATAGATTGGGTGGGGGGAATTGAGAGTGATGTGAGGGGGGGAGGGGCCATATGAGCTTCAACCTTCACGTGGTTGGCCCTGTTTAGTAGAGAATAAGATATTCTTGAAACCAAGAGAAGCTCATTCAGGTATTTTCATTTCGTTTTTTTAGAAATTCATATATGTTATGCATTTTTTTACATATCTATCAGTCGCTTATATGAAAATACCATTTTGTCATGATATATGCAGGTCTTCACAATGGAAAGCAATATAATGAAAATTTGTATCGTTCTCTAATGCATATTTGTAAGTTAACACCATAACGAATTTGTCAATTAGATATCTTATTGTCGTTTCATTGATTATAACATGTTGATTTCTTCATTTTAAGTACAGTTGTACTTGTCTTTTTTATGAATTGATTTTGTTGCACATTTGTTGAAGGAAAAAAGTTGATTGCAGGATAGCTATTGAGAACGGGCAGGTAATGTAATGAACAATATTGAAAGTATTTGATTACAACAAATTTAATTACAATACATTTATTACAACCCTAAGTATACCAGATTGATGGTGTAACAACTAATTTGTGTGAAATATTTGTGTAAAGCATAGAGGATGGCAAGATCATCTAACATTATTGGCATCAGAGCTGAAATTTGAGGTATAGATCCTTATTTATTTTTTGGAAGTAAGAACTGAGAGAACTTTATATTAAAAGAGAAAGATTTACAACTGAACCCAAAAAGGTCATAACGTTGCCATCACACTGAGTCACCTGACTGAACAAAATCACCTCCAAAGAGGACTTCGCCTGGCCATACATACTACAGAGACGAATACTATAGATACTGCAAAACTAAAACAAAACACGTGGATAAAAGCCTTTTGACTCCCATTATCACTCCTTTACACAACAAAACCTCATGAAATATAAATGAAAACCAAATATCCACACTATTGACCTTCTTTACCATAAGCAACCAATAGCTTAGAAAACAGACATAAACCGACACCCAACAAACCAGACAATAAACATCCCCCATGCCAGCTTAGAACAAAATGTAGGGGAAATCAGGACAGCACCCAGGAGGAGGAACCGCATAAGCCACCGACTGCGCAGGATCAGGTTGAAGCTGCATAGCTTGAAGGACAAAATCTAGCTTACGGATGACGGCCCTGGTTTCCTCCAGAATGCTTCTTTCATAGCCGAGCATCTCATTTACGAATGGATGCTCCATCCTATCCCGAAGAGCATAACCCATAATATTTTTCATTACCTAATAGAGTGCAATGGTGCGCTCATTCAAGTTGAAATGACCCGCGGTGTTTCCGGTATCCATAATCCAATTTGTAGTCTGATGACATTCTGTATCGAAAGTCGCCTTATCAAGCTTGTTCCAAAGTTTCCATTCCACAGTGCAAATCTCTTTCCAGAGATGCGGGGGAACTTCCAGAACAAAGGCATTGGATTCCCAACAGGCCTTTTGCTGGGCACAAGAGAACTTCCCACCATATTCACCCTAAGAAGTCTCGCCCACCCGATAATGGCGACAACCTGTAGTGGCACTGCGTCTATCCCAATTACCATGATCACCCATACTATCTAACCTCTTACAGAGCTTAATCTCTTTCACAGCCAGAAAACAACAACGGTGCATGCAACTAAATCTCTGAACTCTATGTTCATGTATACCACCTTCCTTGGGTTTAAAAAGAGTTCCTCCACCCACTGTCCATTAATGGCAAATCGTACTACAACTAAAGGTGGTGATCTTTCGCACATTCCATTAATGCCAAATTGTACTGCAACTGAAGGTGGTGACCTTTTGCACTGTCCATTAATGGAAAATCGTGTTTCACTTAAATCCTTCCCTCCTGTAATCATGGTAGAAGTACCTTTCCAAGTTAGTGAGAAGACAACAAATTCCATGGGAAAGGGATGAAAAGACTGCTCATCGATCATCCTTTAAAATAAGGGCCAAAGAACGAGGGAGGAATGGATCACGTGGCAGTACGATCCTCTGCCTGACGTCTCCCTCCGTCATCAACATGGTAACTCATCATATCGCGAGAAATAATATCCGAATTCGACAGGTTTTCCCACGTTTGGGCGCTTAGGTCCAAGTGATTCACTGCCCCAAGGTTAGCGAGCAGGTCCTCCATCTTGTTCCCATTGCGCTTAACATGGGAGCAAGAAATAGCCAGCCCCAGAGATAGTAGAGATGCTAAATAATCCAGCTTTCCCTCTAACCGCCATGACATTGCCACCTTTGAGCTGCGTTTTCCCTTGTGAACCTTAGAGGTCATGTGGAGAATAATCCAGGCATCACCCTCCACAATAAGGGGAGTACAATTATGGGTACAAGCCAGCTAGATTCCCTGAAGATCACCTTCCAGCTCAGCTGCATTATTAGTCTCATGCCCCAGATGGCCAACTTTGAATCTAACCATTAACCCTTTTGTATCCTTGAGAACACACCCATAGTCGGCCAGGCTGGGATTAAGAGATATAGATCCTTATTATCAATACAATTTAAACATTATTTGGGAGTATCACCTATAGGTTTCCTTTTAAGCATTGGGAGTATCACCTATAGGTCTCCTGAAGCTGCCCTGACCACTATTAAATAATTTTACGTAATGTAGTTAGCGATCCCATTGACTACTTTGTGTAAATGTCAATAATCAAGACATTTCTTCAGTCAACATGGTCACAAGATATGATTCAAATGGGAAATTGCTTCCAAACTCAATCAATAAACTCAATTAAGCCAAAAATACAGGCATACGATCTTATTTCACAATGGTCCTTTATCTAAACCTAACTACAATGGATCGATCATTACAAACAAATACCTCTCTTTCTTTCTCTCTGTGTAAGCTCCAAGAGTCAAAACTATGAACTTGTTCCTCTTGATCGAACCTTCCTCAAGCTAACTAAGCTCCACTAAGCTACCTAAAAGTTTATGCGAGCTAACAAGCTCTTTAAGCTCAAGCTAAGCTATCCATCTAAATGACTCAACTGGATTAAATAAAACTCTTACTCTGTTTTCCAGATCCTTCAAAGAAGGAACAAAGTCCTCGTTCAACTCTACTATCCTCTATGACTTACTATGCTTGATATCTGTTATTTTCCAGTATCGTAAAAAAGCAACTCATTTTATTTTTGCTTACTATGGTTTTTTTACTTTTGGAAAATTATTGATGAAAACTGTCAAGGATTATAGTGAAGGAGGAATATCTTGCATGTGGATCATTTTTGCATTCAAAGTGACTTATGGGAATCCTATACATTGGGTACTTTTCCCTGCATTATTAAGATTTGGTAAGCATTAACATTTTGTTGAAATCATGGTTGTGTAATAGTTAATTTATTAACGACCTTACAAATTGGGGTGATATCACATGATATTTGTATAAGATGTACTTTATAATTGTATAAATGGTAACTGAAAGGATATTTCTACTATTTATTTGTGCTACATATTTTAGAATGGGAAACATATTAAATTTGATTTTGACTTTGGGTGCAGAGCAAAACTAGTGGATTATCCTCTTGCCTTTAGAAACATATAAGAGGGAGCAGCATTTAAATATATTAAGGAGTCCTTTGAAAATGGAACACTTCATCTCATTGGCCTTTTGAGTGATGGTGGTGTTCATTCGCGATTAGATCAGGTGTAGGTATTCTATATCTATAAATGAATTAGTATGAGTTATTTATCTTAGAAAAGATTATAGATTTATCCGTGCTATGCAATTTTTAATCTTTGTATTTCTCCATCCTATAGTTGAATGTTCTTTATATCACTAGAATCGATTGAGTTGGGTCTAAATATGTTATAATTGTAGAACCCATTGATCTACTGACATAAATTTTAAGAGAAGGATACTCTTACATGGATCCATCAAGCAACCATTAGAAAAGATGCTCGTTTTTATCCATGAATAATTGAAATTATAGTTAGATGTTCACTTTATGATTATGTGTGTGAGCTTGAATGCCAACTTTGTCCTGCAAAATGTTTATGTATTACTATTTTCTTTATTGAATCAATTCTGCATATGAAACCTTTCAAGTTCAACCAACTTATAAGGTCGGAGCCATTCATACTACTTTCTTAGGTATCTCGAGTCAGAAACAATATTGGGATTATTAGTCTTTTCTTAGAATCACAAATGATGCAATCTTGGTGTTAATATTGCCCCTTTCCCCAATTCTTAAAGGGTTCTATCTCAATGGTAGAGCGCCTTCGTTTACAAGCAGGAGGTTGAAGGTTCGATTCCTTAGTGCCCTAATGATATTGCAATATTGATGTTTTAAATAAAATATATTTTATTATGATTTATTATGGCTATGAGGGGGGTTCTAAATTGACTTCATATGTCACTACGAGGGGGGTTCATAACCGCCCCAAACGTTTGTAAAGTGTTTTTTAGTGAGGGTTCTGAACCGCCTCCGTAGGTACCTACAAGGGGGGTTCATAACCGCCCCCAAAGGTTTGTAAAGCGTTTTAGCGGGGGTTCTGAACAGCCTCTGTAGGTACCTACAATGAGGGTTTATAACCGCCCCCAAATGTTTGTAAAGAGTTTTAGGGGGGGTTTTGAACCGCCTCCGTAGGCACCTACGAGGGGGGTTTATAACCGCACCAAATGTTTGTAAAGAGTTTTAGGGGCAGTTTTGTACCGCCTCCGTAGGTACCTACGAGGGGGATTTAAAACCGCCCCCAAAGTTTTTCCATATATACTTTTAAAGGCGGTTCGAAATCGCTCCCGTATGTACCTACGAGGGGGTTTATATCCACCCTTAAAAGTGACTTTTGGGGGGGTTTAGAACCGCCACCAACAGTCACTTTAGGGGCGGTTTTGATCTCTTCCATAACCGCCCCTAAAAGTCAAACCTTTTAGCGTCGGTGTTATTGGGGGCGGTTTCCTAAAAGCTACCCCCAAAAGTAATGTTTGGAGATGGAAGGAAACCGCCGCCAACAGTCCAAAAGTAACTTTTTTCTTTGGGGGGGGTAGAACCGCCCCCAAAAGTCACTTTTGGGGGTTGTTCTAAACCCCCCGAAAAGTTACTTTTGGCAGCAGTTGTGAACTGCCCCCATAAGTGACTTTTGGGGTAGTTGTAAACCGCTACCAAAAGTGACTTTTGGGGTAGTTGTAACTTTTGGGGCGATTGACAACCGCTGCCAAAAGCCACTTTTCAGGGCGGTTTTGATCTCATCCAGAACTGCCCCTAAAAGTGAAAACTTTTAACGTCGGTGCTATTAGGGGCAATTTTGGAAAGAATGCCTCCAAAGCCAAAACCGCCCCCAAAAGCCACTTGTGGAGGTGGAAAACAACCGCCCCTAAGCGTCAAATTTGTTGTAGTGATATCAACATAAAATCAAGTTTTAAACTCCACACGATGCAACACACTTATCATGCATAATTTAACATGATGTTTGCTAAATTTGACTCCCTTCAGCATCTATTTTTCTTCCATGAAAAGTCAGATTTGATTATGCTTTTGTCCTGATAAGATGCACTATTCTTGGTGTAGACAATCTTGCATGAAAACACTGTCATTCTTTGTTTGATAAACAAGCAACCTTTAAACATGGATTGGGGCTAATTTGACTGCTTTAGGATCTCCATAAAATGATTATTTAAGTTTTGGTCAAGAGTTGATTTAAACCTTGTTCACTGGACCTCATAAAAACGTCTTTCTATACTGAATAAGCTCTTCACATGCATGCGCTCTATCTCTACTAATTTGATTGTTTTTGTTGGTGTTACAAGTCTAGCTGCCTATTTTCCCAACTTATCCTCAAGAAACTGTTGTCTTCAAGTTGCTTGTCCTTATATAGAGTGCTATTCGTAATAATTATTTTTTTACTTGATGGAATGTTGTTTATGGGTATGGATGTATTTGCTTGACTTGTGAGAAAAATCTTGTAGTTGGCTAATGAATAAGAAACCTCCTATTTGGTACTTTAGTTAAATGGGTGCACACTGCACAAGGATCCTATCCAAAAACCTCTCAAATGTGTTTAAAGGCCCAAAATATCACGGACATCTACTTCAAATAACCATTTTTTAAGAAAAAATCCATGCTATATTTTTTCAATAGCCTGTTTGGCATTATAGATTTTTAAGAGTTAGTCATACGTTAACAAACTATCAACACACAATTTATCCTTGCAAATAGTGAAATCTCATGATAGCATCTAGCACATAAAGTAGATGACAACATTTCATCTTTTGGCCTCTCATCATGATCAATCTCAAACAGTGAGGGCCTTGCCAGTCCAAAGTGGAATCTACTACATGGGAAGTATGTATACTTGTACATCACATGTTGTCAGTTTTAAGAATGGAAAACCTTGAGAACAAAAATGAACCACAAAAATTGTGAGCTTAGCTTCTACCTCTCAACCACAATCAAATTGGGCCTGTGCTGAGGCCACATCATTTCAGTGTCATCAATAACAATTGTTGAAGACTCCATACCCATTACCCCATCCAAGTATTTTATTTTGGAAGATATTCCAAATACACCTACATCAGCCTCATCGCCGTTAGAAATGTCACGTCCTACAAATATTTTTCTTATGGAATCAAGCACTATCGCCATCTCTATGGCATGTAATTTTCTACCCATTGTGTAAACATGTAATTCATACAACTTGCTTGCCTATAACATACACAACAATAATAAAAAGAGTGTAAGCAAAACTAGTTCACACTACAAGGTGACAGACAATGTGTTACTTGATTCTAAAGAGTTGCAGTTAAACAAATGCCAACCCTATCTAGACAATTTCAAATGCCATGTTGAAAATATAATAGAAATGGAAAGGAGTCTTGGGTTGAATTTGAATAATTGTAGTTTCAAAGAGAACTTTGCATCAACTACTTGTGCTCCAAAGATCTTATTCAGATTGTCCTAGATTAGCTTAGATGATTTTTCAATGTTTATATGATGCAATTCAAAATTTGATAGAGCAAGGCCAATAATGAATAATGGCTTTAACGTTTTCATCTCTACTTTTTCATTCCAATAGTTTATTTGGATCTGCCGATGGTGTCTTAGTTCCTTTTACATTTCCCCACAAGTTTTAACTTTTTATTCATCAACTGCATCTGTATTTTCACTTTCCATATGTGGAAATTGAAGCCAAAATATTTATCTAATGGCATTTATTTTCTTTATAGTTAAATCTACTCAAACATCTACTATTTTTCCACAAATTGGTAAAATGTAGTGAGAATCAAGAATGCAACAAATACTTAGATTTGCCACTGGGTTTGTCAAGGATGTTGACAACGTGACATTTTATCCTAATAAAGAAAACATGCATGCTGAAATTTTTCCATAGCAATCAAAATACAATAATACATCCTGTTACTTATAGATTTGATCTATTAAAATCACAAGAACCTATACAACATTCTACAGACTATACGGCCTATGTGATGGTCTGAGTCTAACTTCCAAGATTTAGCATTTGGATAAGTGGCATCACTTGCATGGGATTGCTTGGCTATATTTATGGCCTATGCACCATAAGTATTTTGTCTGCCAATTAGCATATTTACTTCTAGCATGAGTTCAAAGTGAATTCCAACTATCTTGAGGATAGCACATGCTCTCCAAATACGATAAAATTTAAAACCAATCAAATTTTCAATGAATCTTCATCTAAGTTGGTGTCTTTATTTTAATACATCATGATTCTCCTGGTAGGTCTATCATCCCTTTGTCATGGAAGAAACCAGAAGAAACCAGAATTAGATGTTTGAATTACTTTCCATTTGAAAACTGCACTTGTACAATATGTGCCAACTATGACAACTGATCTTTTGGTAAGGTTTTGTATTATTGCTCTCATATATTTGAAAATTGCATACATAATACTCGAATACAACATTGATTGTAGGATTTGATTTAACAAGATATGAGCATGTAGGTAGCTGATGAGTGATTTTAAGCATGGTTGCCTTTGGAAATATAAATTGGATTTTAAGCATGGTAGTATTTATATCTTATTGTATTTTATTATAATTACAAATGATGCAATCTTGGTGTTAATATTTCTCCTTTCCCCAATTCTTAAAGGGTTCTTGCTCAATGGAAGAGCATCTTCCTTACAAGCAGAAGGTTGGTGGTTCAATTCCTCCATGCCCTAATGATATTGCAATATTGATATTTCAATAAAATATCTTTTATTATGATTTATTATGGCTATAGGGAGGGTTTCAAACCACTTTTTTATGTTGCTACGGTGAGGTTTCTAAACCACCTTCATATGTCACTACGAGGGGGGTTCAAAACTGTCATTGTATGTTACAACAAGGGGAAATCAAAACCCCCCCTATAGGTTTATATGAGGGGGGTTCATAACCGCCCCCAAAGGTTTGTAATATGGAGTTTTAGGGGCGGTTTCAAACCACCCCCGTAGGTGTCTACGACGGGGGTTCGCAACCGCCCCTATAGGAATCTATGGGGGGGTTCCAAACCACCCCTATAGGAATCTATGAGGGGGGTTTCAAACCACCCCTATAGGAGTCTACGAGGGGGGTTCCAAACTGCCCCCATAGGTCTATATAAGTGGGTCTATGAGGGGGGTTCACAACTGCCCTCGTAGGTCTCTATGAAGGGGGTTCAAAACAACCCTCATAGGGTTCTATGAGGGGGGTTCACAACCGCCCTCATAGGTCTCTATGAAGGTGGTTCAAAACTGCCCTTGTAGGGTTCTATGAATGGGTCTACGAGGGGGGTTCAAAACCTCCTCCGTAGATCTCTACAAGGGGGGTCACAAACTGCCGCCAAAAGACACTTTTGGGGGTAGTTCCAATCTCGTAAAAAACTGCCCTTAAAGGAAACAAATTTTAACATCAGTGCCTTTAGGTGCGGTTTTTCCAAAACCGCTCTGAATTCCACCCCCCCCCCCCCTAAAGTCAATTTTGGGGGCGGAAGACAACCCCCCTTAAAGGCCAAAAATGTAGTAGTAATTGGATGACTTAATGATTTATTTAGGGATAAAGGCATGGTCTTCTTCCCTAGAACATCACTCCCAAGGCCCTGAGACATGTACATACTGTTCAAAACCACCTAATGACACCAACATCCTCAATCATAGGCTAATGATACTCTTAAGAAGCCATGCATTGTTGGTCGAGGAAACCTTCTTAGCCCTAAATGGATAGAATATTCCTTTAGGGTTCAAGATTTAAGTCTCCTTCATTGATCGCGTCTAAGGCCATAAGGCCATAAGACCTAGGTACATAGTGCCTAAATGGATTTGGATGCCATAATGGTTTATTTAGGGATACAATCATGGTCGTATTCCCTATAATGTCACTACCAACGCCTTTAAACAACTGCATAAGGATCTTGCTTTCCTGTTTTGACTCCATTCAAGTCCTTGAGATCCATCACACTATGCAAAAACCCTTGGTTATGCCCATATATGAATATTATGCCAAATATCGACTTTATAAGGTGTATGTAATGGTTAATGGCCTTGATTATTGCCCATTATATTAATAATATTCTATGAGGGTATACTTCTTTCAATTTCTTCCCCAATCATTTTCTAAGATGCATCCCTAGTGCACAAAACCACACATTTCCACCCATATTCCACTTTAAGAATAATGATCGATATGCCTAAAACTATTAATATCATAGTGGACGAGCTTCACTAACACCTCGTGGTTTTGGTGTAATGGTTCGTATCATTTTCTGTCAGAGCCTCCACCTAGGTTCGATTCACAGAGCGGGTGGCAACACTAGCATTGCAGTGTTTGCCTGGGGCTCGTACATCTCAAAGGGGACACCGCCATACAACCACACATCAAGCCCAGAGTCTGGACTGCGGAGCGTGGTGGGATGTTAAGATCCTAGTGGACGACCTTCACTAACACCTTGGGGTTTGGGTGTAATGGTTCGTATCAAAAACCTTCCTTTAGGGCCTAATTCCAGTG
The DNA here is from genome assembly GCA_027924585.1 of Larix kaempferi. Taxonomy (NCBI): domain Eukaryota; kingdom Viridiplantae; phylum Streptophyta; class Pinopsida; order Pinales; family Pinaceae; genus Larix; species Larix kaempferi. The sequence continues at coordinate 4,679,177 of BSBM01000459.1, read as the reverse complement.
ATTCTTCCCATGACTATGTCATAGGTTCTAATACCTAATGTAACTTATATGAAAACTTAAATGCCAAGGATAACGTTGGGAGTTCATGGGTTTGTTTTAAAGCTTACCTTAGGGTTTAAGGCCAAGTTTCCTCCTATGAGATTATACAAAAAACTAAGACCCATGTATGCTAGAAAAAACCTCATAATGGTGTTGGTTTCATCACTCAAAGGTAAATAATATGCCTAATATGTCATTTGTAGTGGTTCGAGCTATTGTATTCAGCTTTGAATGCACAAAATATTTTAACAGGGATTGATGCCCGAGTTTCCTCCCTCAAACATGTTAAGGGCCTAAATGCCCATATATAGTGCTTAAACCTCTTACTTACATTAATACCCCAAATATTAGGCAAGGGATATCCTTAGGATGTTTTATGTGTTGGTTCAAGGTATACTTCTTAATCTTATATTCCTAGATGTTACATTTAAGGTTCAAGTCTTGAATTTTCTCTCTTAATCATGTCTATCCCCTAAAGACTTATGCCTAGTTTTATTTCCTCCAATTCCCCCCATCATCCCTATTATAAGGCCATAGATCTTCTCAAAAGGTCATTTGTGTTACCTCAACAAATAATTATTATCCCTATATGCCTAGAAGCTTCATTTAGACTAAGGCCTAAGTTTATTCTCTTAACTAGGTTGAGGGCCAATAGACCTATCGCTAGTGATCAAAACCTCATAATAGCATCAATTTCCAAAAATAGACATTAAGAATACTCTTAGGAAGACATGTGTGTTAACTATATTTCTTGGTCCTAGATTCCTAAAAGCTTCTTTTAGGGCCCAAGGAAAAGTTTTTCTCCCTCAAACATGTCCAAGGATTTGAGACCCATGCCTTATGCTCAAATCCTATCAATGATAAAAATTTGGACATCAAGTAATTTAAGAAGATCAATAAAAATATAGCCTACCGAATAATCAAATCTCAATTCATTTCACTTTTATTAATATTTTTAATAGTAATAAATTAAAAATGGATGTCTTTACTTATTTGTCAATATTAAGAATAGTAGTTGTTTATTTGTTTGAATAATATTAAAAATGAATAATTGAATTGAACTATTTACAAAATAATTCTTTGTGAACTTATAGTGCTTATCGTGGAAAACCTCATAAATGAATCATGTAAGTTTATTTGTTTACATAATATAAAAACAAATAATTGAATTTGTTGTGATTGTGGTGTAAAACTTCATAAATTAATCATAAGCATTTATTTGAATGAAAAAAATTGTATTAATTTTTTTACGAAGTTGTGTTTATGGTGCAAATCGTCATAATTAAGTCCTATTTGTACATGTCCATGTGACAAATAGGAGCTCAACAACACTATATGGTACTTGCCAACATGACATTTCTCTCGACTTGTGATTCCTTTAGCTTAAGGCCTAGGATTCTTCTCTCAATCATCTTGAGGGCCACTCGACCTATCCCTAGTGATTAAAACCTTATAACACTGTGAATGACTATACGTAGATGCTAAGAATACTATTATGAAGATGTGTGGTGACCTTTGTGGTGTCTTGTTGGATCTAGGTTCCTAAAAGCTTCTTTTAGAGCCTTAGGTAGAGGTTTTCTCCATTGACCATGTCCATGAATTTAGACCCCATGCCTTGTGCTAAAAACCTAACAATGATATAATAATATAAAAATATTCTCAATTAAATAATCAAATTTCAATTCAAATCATTTTTATTTAACTAATTAAAAATGGTTGTATTTACTTATTTATCAATTGTATTTATTTGTTTAAATAATATTAATAATGAATATAATTGAATTGAACTATTTACAAAATAATTAGTTGTGAACTTGGTGCTCTTGTGGTGCAAAGCCTCATAAATGAATCATGTGAATTTATTCGCTTAACTATTCTAAAAATAATGAATTGCTTGTTTTGATTGTGATGCAAAAAATTATAAATTAATCTTTGGTCATCTATTCAAATTGATAAAACAAAAAATAAATATTGAATCAAGTTATATACATAATAATCATTTTTGAATTTGTTGTTTATGGTGCAAATCCTCATAACTAAATCCTACTTGTACATATCCATACAACAAATAATAAGGTAGCACCACTTTATGGTACTTGCCAACATGGCATTTCTATGAACATAAATGAGGAAAAACACAATTTCCAATATTTTATTAATAAATATAACACCATATCAACACCATAAAATATAAGTGGTGCTAATAACATCACTTTTACACCACAAAAATGTAAGTGGTGTCAATACCACCTCTTTAACACAACAAAATATAAGTGGTGCTAATACCACCACCTTAACACCACAAAATGTAAGTGGTGCTAATAACATCACTTTTACACCACAAAAATGTAAGTGATGTCAATACCACCTCTTTAACACCACAAATAATTTGTGTTAACTTGTGGATTTTCTTGTTGTGTGGTTAAAACATTAGCTTTTACATATTTTAAATATAATCAGAAAATGAGAGAGAATGACAGGGGAAGGCTGTGATAATTTATCGCTGAATCTCTTTTACTTTGTTAGGCATTCTTCTATTTATAAGACTTGTCTACCGCCTCTATTCGCCCAGCTCTCCATTGTTGCCAATTGGCCTCCTTTCGTATAAGTCTCAATGGATATGGGATGCTTTTTATGGTATTCTGCAACGGGGATCATCTCAGCCATCGTATTCTTTGTTTTGAACGTGTGGAGGAAGACGTATTCTAGGCTTCCTCCGGGGCCTCCAGGATGGCCTATTGTGGGAAATTTGTTTCAGTTGGGTAACAACCCCCACGAGTCCATGTTCCACCTCGTTACCAAATACGGGCCTCTCATGTCTCTCTCTTTAGGAATGAAAACCACAGTGGTTGTCTCCTCTCCAGCCATGGCGAAGGATGTTCTCAAAAGCCATGACAACGTCTTTGCGGGCCGGACTGTTATAGAAGCAGTAAAGTCTTTATCCTTCGACAAGTCGTCGCTGGTATGGTCTGAATATGGATCCCACTGGCGTATGCTCAGACGTATATCTAATACAGAGCTCTTCGGTGTCAAGAGATTAGATGCCCTGGAATATTTGAGAAGAGATCAAGTATCCCGAACAATCCAGCAGATTCTGCAGCAAAGTATGAAGGGAAAGAGTGTAAATATCGGAGATACCATGGTCCACTCCGCTGTTAATCTGTTAGGCAACATGGCCTTTGGTAAAGACATGTTCGATCCCCATTCTCCCGCCTTTCGAGAGTTCAAAGACAGTATTCGGCAAGTGTCGCTGAATGCAGGAGCTCCCAATTTGGTGGACTACTTCCCCTTTCTTCAGTGGTTGGATCCTCAGCATGTGGTACGTAACACGACAATCTCTATGCGAACGGTATTTGGTATTTTTGACAAATTCATAGAGGGCCGCCTCGCCACAAAAGGGAAAACAATAGACGGAAGTGACGGTCCCGAGGATCTCTTGGACGCTCTGCTTGACATGAGAAGCGATGAATTTACTCTCACCGATGTCAAATGCTACTTAATGGTAATTAGTTTTATTCTCTCTCTAGTCATAGATGGTATCAGCTTGTTTTAAATTATTGCAGTTAACTAGTAATTTCTCTTATGGTTAATTCCTTCTTGCAGGACATATTTTCCGCGGGAAGTGACACTACCGCGAAGACAATGGAGTGGGCGATGGCGGAACTGATATGCAATCCGGAGAAAATGAAACGAACCCAGGCCGAGTTGGACGAGGTGGTTGGGCGCAAAAGAAGGGTAGAAGAAAGTGATACCAATCGTCTTCCTTATCTCCGGGCAGTGGTGAAAGAAGTGCTCCGACTACACCCAACAGCTCCTCTGCTCCTCCCACGCAGAGCATATATCAGTTGTGAGATCGGTAGCTATGTGATACCCAAAGACACTCAAGTACTCGTGAACATGTGGGCAATCGGAAGGGACCCTGCCATCTGGGATGAGCCGTCGAAGTTCGTCCCCGAGAGGTTTATCGATAGTAAGATGAGTAGTCTGGATTACAGAGGACAACACTTCGAGCTCATACCGTTCGGAGCAGGAAAGAGAATCTGCGCGGGGCTTCCGTTGGCGAGTCGGATGATTCATCTGGTATTGGCTTCTCTCATCCATTCATTCGACTGGGCACCTCCCAAGGGCACAGACCAATTGGACATGACCGAGAAGTTTGGAATCACTGTGGCGATGGAGGTGCCTCTGAAAGCTATTCCTAGGCCACGCCTGCTACGGGATGTCTATTAGAGCTATTTGTGTGGTGTCCCAGTACTGTTTTGCTTTATGTTAGAACAATCTTATCCGGTGACAAATATCTGTCTTGCTGTGTATATCAAAGTCTGTCATTCTGTTTCGTGGTTAGTTTAGGTTGTTTTTTACAGAAAGAAATTCCCAATTTTATATATAAAATGACATTGTACGGTGTATTATAAGTTTATCAAGTTTATCTTAAACAGTATTCAAGATAGATAAAGCTGTTAACAAAAGAGATTAGTGTGTAAACCATCATCACTCAATTTATTGAAATGTTAAGTGAGGTTGTGTTAGTGTCAATGCTACATTCATTTGTCTATTGAAGACAATAATTTGATAGATACTCTTTTTATTTTTGTTAATTTAAAAAAAATGGATGTTGTTTTCATTCATGTTTTTTAAAAAGTATATATAATTTTTAAAAATGTTATTTTCTTAGTTAATAAAATTATTTAAAAGTCTTTTCATAATTTAACGAGTGAAATTAGCAACAAAGTTGCTTGTACTTGCTTAGAAATATTTCAATGTGTTAGTTATTCACATCCAAAGCTAATAGCTAATAATTAAAATAATTACAAAAAAATGGACTATAAGCAAGAGAGAAGTGACACCTAGTACTCCATACCTTTAAGAAGTGAAATAAGTAGTATAAGCATAGGGCTATGATCACCATACAATTCAAAGCTAAAAGTTAAAATAATTATGAAAATTAAACTAAACGAATAGAAACCCCTACTACTCCATATCTTTAAAAAATGAAATAAAAAAGTAAAATAAATAATATAAGCATATGGCTATGATTATCATATAAGATAGAAAGCCATTAAAAAGTTATCAAAAGACATCAAGGCAACTAGTTACCAACAGAGAATAATATTTGATACAAATTCAATTAATAAGAATCCAAATTTATATATACAATTTAATAGATGTCAATGAAAAGAAAACATTAAATCCAAAATATATATTACAACTAATAAATTTGAAAATAAGCATAAAATTATGATCATCATATAATCCAAAGTTAAAAGTTGAAATAATTATGAAAAAAAATTGAACTAAAAGTAAGAAAGAAGTGATACCTACTACTCTATACTTTAAAAAATTAAAATAAAAAATGTGAAATAAGTAATATAAACATATGATTATCATCATCATATGAGATAAAAAAACCATTAAAAATTTATCAAAAAACATTAAAGTAACTAGTTATTACTTTGTTTTATTCACATGAAAGAATAATATTTAATACAAATTCAATTAATAAAAAGTCAAATTTATCAATACAATTTAATATATATATATAAAAAAAAACATTAAATTCAAAATATATTTACAATTAATGAGTTGGAAAATTTAAGAAATAATATTTAGTTAGAGCTTGTATTAAAAAATTTCTACAATCAATAATTTATAAGAAACAAATTCATTATATTAATTTATAATTTAAAATTTCTATTTTAAAATATAAAAATAAAACAAAAATATTAATAAAATAATTAATAATTAATATATATATATATATATATATATATATATATATATATATAATTAATTTATCATTGAAATTTCATTCAAAATTTTATTGATTAATTAAAGTTATGATGCTATGTGGTAATCTGTTAATGTCTTGGGTATACATATTATAACAGACATTACTTAACAGCTCAAATATGTTTAATGTGATCCCAAAACATCAATTTTATTATGACTAAGCAGTAAGTAGTTTGAGCTTACCTAACCCGTAGATACCATTAAATGGACTCATGGTAAGGTACAATATTTCTGATTAACAAAATATTATTGCAAAACAAATTACACTTAACAAAACAGAAGAATTCCCCTTAGATATTTTGGCAAGTTTAAGTACCGCGCTTCTTTGACTTTAAAAATTTAATAATAAATTTCTTTTTCTCTCTTTTCATTTTAATTTAAAATTATATTTAAAATTGTTTTTGTCAGATTCAAATAGCGAATAAATTAGGGTATTTTTGGGGTTTGAGAAATTGCAGACTAAAAAACATCGAGTGCTCCACGGATTAGGTGCCGATTGCCTGGAATTAATGATGCAGGCGGCTTCCTGGGAAATGGAGTGGACTGCACTTGAAAAAAATAAAAAAGTTTGATTGAAATTTTAGAAATTTGAAGGTATTTCGAAGAAATTTAATGGTAATTTGAAAAAATTTAAAGATATTTTCAGTAGGTGCGAGTTTGTTGCTAAATTTGTTGTCCGTTGGTAGGTGGATCGGCCCCCGCTCTTTTCACCATCAAGACTAAAATTACCTAGACTCAAATGACGCCGAGACCAACTAAACTAACCTGAACTCATACATACAAACTTTATAATATGCTAAAGGCTCATAGAGTTTCAGATTTTATACATTCAGTGCCACTCTCTTCGCTCTCGCTGTGTTGCCAGGAAAACACTCACTGAACCTCCAATCAAGAGCCGGTAAGGGACTCATCAATGATTTTAACTCCTCGATTCAGTCAGCAATATTTAGGCCATTTAACTAGGTATTACCTTGCAGCTCCTTCAGTTCAGCCAGTGCAAACAACAGATTATTTTCCAGTTAATGCACCCATCAAAGAAAAAAACAGAGGAGTTCCAAGTCCGTTCCCATATGAAAGGATCCCATATGCAAGGAATGAGGTTTACAACACGCATAAAGTTCGTGGATGATTAAAAGAGAAGTTTAATGTTGCGTCAGCTAGTGCGAATGAAGTAAAACAAAACAAAAAATTAAATTGTTTGTTTGTTTAGTCATCAGTCTAGATCAAAATCCAATTAATGGTGGTTATGATTTTCAAAATCTAATAATAATACTGTAATACAACAAATAGATAGATGACAAATATCTAATTTTTTTTTGTTTTTTAATTATTTTTTATTAATTTTTATTTCTCACAAATAATATTAAAAGCACGGAAAATTTGTCCCATCAAAGCTTTTCTCAAATAAAAAATTAGAAATTTATATTTCCAAAATTTAAAAATTATTTTTTATTTTTTAAAATATTTAGTTTAATATTCTATTTTTTAAAAAACATTTGAAAACTATGAAAAAAATATTTTACACGTTACATATTAATTGAAAAGTCAATTGAAATTGACTACAAACCAATTGCTATATACTCTACCTTTGGAAGGTATAATAAATTGAGTTAGTTTTATTTCAATTTTTGAGGTATGTAGATATATTTAAAATTTTAAGAAAAATATAAATTGATGTATTGTAGGTTTTTTTTTAATGATTTATAACTTCATCAATAAAGTATTAATATTGTGTGTAGATATAAACATTTATTTTGATAGATAAAATTATTTATATGTTATAACAATGGTGATGATGAAAAAAATTGTATGTATATTAAAGAAATTTGTAATGATTCTTTTACAATAATAAAAAAACATTTCACAAGAGAGAAGAGGCTTGATCAACTATATTGAAATGTGAAGATATTCAACATTTAAGGTCAATAATTGTCTATATTTGATAACTATATCAACTAGGTTGATAATGATTGTCTACTTAATCTTACAACTATCAATCCTTGGCTCATAACATCTCCTCTTAAGAGAAATGTAGGGATACAACAAAAATGGGTTCTTATATTAAGGCTTACAAAAGTACCAAATCACAAAGTCCCATAAGTAGAGAAAAAGAGAAAAACTAATGGGAACACAGTTCATTCTAGGTAACCAAAAGAGAAAAATGACATTAAAAACATGTGAAGAAAGGAGGATCAAGAGGACCCCCTAGGAATAACATCCTTCACCCCAAGCATCCATCATAATTAAAGAAAATACGGCGATGTCAATTGTTTACTGAAAATATCGACAATTTACACTTTAAAGGGAAGTAGGAGCATCTATTGGATTGAATTTATCATTAAAATGGGCAACCATTCCGAACAACATGTCTTTAGAAATGAAATCTAATAACATGTATGCATTCATATCTTCATAGTAATCAACAAAAATCAACGGTTATCTCTTCTTCTCCATATCTTTGTGCCTTTCATCTAGAAGTAAGGCAAATGCTTGAGTGCCAAATGCTCTAAAGGAAGAAACATTGAGCTTAACATTATCCAAGATTCCTTCATATTCATGTTTAGTATCACCATATGAGGCATGTGATTCTGAATGTAATTTTCAGAATCCACTCAAATTTAGAAAGAAGGTACCATATTCTTCGACTAAATTTTACAACTGGACATTTCATTCAATGTCTGGTGATTTATTTTAGCATCACCATTTTGGAAAGGGGTGGAGGTTGTTGTAACAATCCCAATTTATACAAAAAAAATTGGAAATTTTTTAAAACTTTTATTACACTTAATGTTGGGCGCATCCCAAGTACAGGAAGTTTTGATGGAGAAGGTACAGTTAGACGAGGCCTAACACTAACAAAGTTTTGGGAGAAACAACTCCGCAATTCATGGGAGAAGGGTATGGAGTGAAGCGAAGTTGATAGGAAAGAATGTGCCCCCTTATTAAAGACAAAGTACTAAGGACGACCAGATGTAGTTGAAGCATTTAATGATGAAGCAACGAACTGATAACTACGGGAACATAGAGTAAAGAAGTGGAATGGTGCAAAGGACATGGCATTGTAGAGTCAGAGTCTCGTGGTCAGAACTGCACTATTAGAAGAAGTGTCAGAGTCAGAAGAAGTGACGCAAAAGGAAAAGAGAGCTTCAATGGAGTTAAGGAAAAGCGTGGTCAATAGGAGAACCATGTTGTTTTGGGTTTAAGGGTACTATGGGGGTTGTCCAATAGTTATTCTAATTTGTTACCTTCGAGAACATCTTTATAAAGGGATAATTTTGTAGAAGGAAGGGTTGGTTGATTGATAGGAGAGAGCTAGATCTAGATTGTAAGAGAGATCTAAGAGATGAAAGACTCTGCACCTGAGTGCGCAGAGATCTATTATACATTAGAGTCTGGAGCTGAGTGCGCAGACTGGAACTAGTGCCCTTCCCAAGTAATATAAGAATAGTTCCCATGGACATAGCTCCCATGTGGGGGGTGAACCATGTAAATCCTTATGTTATGTGTATGAATTTATGATGTGCTTTGTGTTCATGATATGATATGTTTATGTATTTTCTTTCATATGTATGTGAATGAGAGTCATATGTTAAGTAAGCGGAACACATGTGTATGAATGTTGCGAAGTAACGTTAATTATGATGAATGCGTAGTTATAAGAGTAAAGACAACAACAATTCAACGAAGTCTGTAGCTTGTTGATAACTACAAAGTGCGCAGTCACATGTTGGTAATGATATGTTAAGTAGATGTTAAGGAAAGAACGCATTGCAAGATCGCATAACACATCTCGTCATCACCACAGTTACATAAACCTAATTTTGTAACCCCCCATACTTCGCTTTGGGTGATACTTCAGCCTGTTCCTAAGTTGATGCCGAAAGGGCCATTGAGAGAGGATTTTTTTGGGTCTGCAAAAGAAATTCGTCGAACCCACGTTAGTCCTAAAAATTTCACCAAAAAAGGTTCCATTGTCGACTTTGGTCTTGTCCTGCTAGTGATGTGCGATGTTGATGTGCCATCCTAGAAGAGAAGTTGTAACCTACCTAGTACTTGAGAAACTTTATGTTTGTGGAAAACATTACTTTAACTTTTATTGGAAAGTTTTATATTATTTGACCAGGTGGTCAAGGCTGACTGTAAATGAATAATATTATTATTTAATAAATTAAAATAGGAGACACTCACCCAAAGAGATTGTTGAAAGAGTGTTCACTGACCCATTAGGAGTAATGGAATATAGGGTATAAGGCAATGGACAAGTGACAGCATCTGAACTTAGTAACTAGTTTTTGTTATGGGAAAATATCCCTTAAAATGTGGTCATGTTCCCAAGGATGTGGAACTGAGCTGATGGCTCATTGAATGCAAAAATGACCACCAAAAGACCTTGGCAATCTTTTTTATATCCATCGAATTTGAGCAGAGGCTCACACATTCTTAGAAAAGATGAAATTATTCCTTGTGGTGTTAGAAATGAGCACACAAGAGATTCGATGAGGGGAAGCTATGTTTTGAGTTGCAGAGTAAGACTGTCTTATTCCTGCTGAGTGTAGAGGTGGTGATATGTATGCAAGTCTCCATTGATTGTTGAAGTACATATGATTGGTTTGTATGTGCAAGCCTCCATTGATTGTTGAAGTACATATGATTGGTTTGTATGCAAGTCTCCATTGATTGTTGAAGTACAACCTGAGTGGCTTGCTTCTTCACAGAGACTCCGTCCTAGTGGTTCAGTGAAGACGCTCGGGGGTCCAAAGAGCAAGTAAGCTTAGCTGCTTTTCTGGAGAAGGTTGGGAGAAACAGGCCTCTTTGGGTGTTTGTCCACCCTATCGAGTTATCAGGTTCTACTTTTTTTATGTTAATTGTTGATTTATTTCTATAACTGTATGCAATTGTTATCATAATCTTTCTTTCAGATGTATCTTATATATCAGATAGATTAGAGATGATAGAGTTGGGAAATTGATAATCTATTTCTGTAAATCGAATGAATGATTATATTTGAGAAAATAGAATGAATGAATATAAATGTCTTCCTGTATTTTTCCTTTCACCCTAAGGTAATGTACTCTAGTACAGGAAGGGTTTAATTAATATGGTTGATAAAATTTGTGAATAGTAGTGTTTAATTATTTAGGATAGAATATAATTTCATTTACAGTTTGCTATTCTTTTTAATCATGAAATTTCTTACTGTAAATAGTAAATATTTACAAACAGAAAATAATCAGGATAGTCAAGAAAATATCAGAATAGTACCATAGAAACTCACACTATAATATTATTCCTAGATACATAACATGGTTATTTATGTTATAAACTATAAACAGAATTTCCATACCAAACTCATACATAACTCATAAATATGAACAAAGTATCATACTGTCGAAGTATACATTTTTCAGAATGGAATTCTTAACAACATACCTATTCATTTATACATGCTATCAAAGAGAAATAGAACTAGACAGGGTTCTTTTTAGGAACTATAGCACATAATTATTTTATAGGGAAATTCATTCCCTGCATAAACCGAATGGCATAATTTATAATTTAAGAAGTGACAAATAAAGACAGAAACATATTGTATTCTATTTTGAATACCCTGTTGAACTACACAGAATACTCATGATAAACTTAACAAGTATAATGAACAGAGCTCGTATAAACCTGTTAAAAGATAAACATTTAATATCTAATGATAAACCCTACATTTATCATAAATTACAAACAAATTGTCATTTAAATCAGAATTCTCGAAACGCATATGTCTATGCAGACATTAAACATCTATACAAGTTTAAGGAATTATTAAGGTTTAAAAACGTATATATATATAGAAAGCTATGGCTAGGTTTGAAACCCTGTAGGTCGCACTTGCTAAGAAATATCAAAACAATTAATTATTAGAAAAATAATGAACCTGTATCGAAATAACCATCCAAACAATGGCTTAAATGTATCAACTTAAATCATAGCACAATTTATCACAATCGTATGACGAAGGTTCGAAACTTAAAGGCCTCACTCTGGGTTCACATAACTTGTTTCAATAGGTTGATACAACCCTAGATTCAAAATCATTCAATTATAGTGGGTCACGACACCCGTGGAGTAACTTTAAAATAAACTTAATCAACTTTCATTACAAATGAAGTAGACTGTAATAAAACAAAGCGATTCCTTAGGGCAGAGCTCGACAACATCCCATTGGGATGCATCGTTGCCTTTATAAGTAAGAGAGAACCAAAAGATTAACTTAATAAGAATACGAGCAGAGATTCGAGGTTCTTAAACTCACCCAGCCATAACTATGTTTTGACAGGGTTAGGATTTATATTCTGTAGCAGAACTATTAATAATTTCAAAACACAGTTTCAACATATAAAAACGAATGCAGGATGAAGCTAGGGCTTGGCCCGAAACGAGTTACAATTTCATAAAGATAAATAAAAGACAGTAAATGATACATGCAAGGATTTTAGCCAAAATTTATAATCATATTCAACATACAAGAGTCTCAGCAGAGACGTATTCTTTTTACAATAGAAACGAACTAGAAGTCGTAGCCTAGAGTTCAAAAAACAGGTCTATCTTTCTTCTAACTTTACAAGCTTTTAAAACCATACAAATGCCCGAGGGTTCCCAACACTTCTATCATCAACATTGATAGTGTTTTCCCAAAACACATTGACAGAGGAGACATCCTGGAGAAAACCAAGGCTTACTAGGGTTTAAAACCACTAGGGTTTTGCCAAACATTCAAGTTTGTTGAAGCCGAAACCTAGAAGAGAACAACGAGCTACCAGTAGTACCCTGCAAAGGAAACATAGAGAGCTCAGACTTATCCATAGTTAAAATATAAAATAAAATTACCAAAACAAGTTTGGAAACCATTGCTTACCATAGCAAGAAAGGTGAGAATGCCCTGAGCGTAGTTTGACCAGCAATCGATACCACTGGTTTTACGACCACTTAAAACAACGTTGAAACCATACAAGTAACCCTACATAATGTTGGTATTTCCGCAGAGGTTCCCTTGCGCCCATGACAGTCAGCAAGAGCTTGGCTCTCCAAAACCCTTATGCCCAAACCATAACAATGCCAAAGTGCATCGATAACTTAGGGCTTTGTCTCCATCATGAAACTCGCCACCAACTTCACGTGGGATCATAAATGAGCTTAACTGGGCTCTGCCACAAGTTCAATTTATTAACCCACTTTCGTATAGGTCTAAATGTTGTTCGATGTTTCAAATCCATTTCTTTTATGTGCCATAAAATTTGGTTAAAGGTTTGAAAACACTAATGTTACAATGTGAAATTTAAACACCAACGTTTTATCATTTTGTCCTTTACCATTTGAAACATTGTTACGCCACAACCTTAATTTAAAGGTCTAGATCCTTCAACCTATAGTTAGGGTATAAACACTTAAATGTCATGCAAATTAAGTATAGATAAATCATATTTCTAAATCTTGTCTAAATGTTATCTTCACCCATTCCGTGCCTGAGAAATCCTATTTACAACCTGGACAGAGTGATACAACATGCATTAGCTTTGTGAGCTAAGTAAGCCAGCGTTAAACCAGAACGCTCTCTCCAAGAATTGAGGGGATTCATACGAATTCAGTATTAAAATAAAAACGTATACGGCATAACCATGATAAGATAAATAATAAACATTAAATAAATGTGAGTAAAGGTACGACATAAGAAATATAGGTATGGAATATCCACTCATGGTTCATTGTACATAAGATATATTTACATAAGTATTGAATAAGGACTTAGGATAAAATAAATAAATGTCGTCATACAAAATTATAAGGCGAGTTATATTGCAAGCATTTAAATGGGGACACAAATATCTAGTCAAAAGAATAAAAATATGGACAAAAACATATCTATTTTTCCGCTCAAGACATTATCATACTTTTCAGACATAGGATCACTTATATGATTATTGTCATCAAGACATATTTAATATTCGATGACAGTTGTAAATAAATAATTATCACAACTAACAATATAAATAAGCAGTAATTACGATGATAAACATTCACTTTTTATACTTCCGCATAGCAATTAGATTTCTTAGAAAATTTTAAATTTTTGGTGAAAGTTGGGGATGTTACATGTGGTATCAGAGCGTATGTTCAAACTCTAGGCCTGAAAATGGCTCAACACACGCAACAGAAAACATAGTTTGCTAATTTTTGTTTTAATTTGTTTCTGTACATAACATCTTGATATTTGATTTGGAGGTATGGAAGGATGAGAAGAATATGCTGAGGAAAGATCTCATCATGAGCAAAATAATAATGAACATGAACATATTAAAGAAGATAACATATTTGTAGAATTAAACGATAGTTCATTTGAACTTCTATGCACAGTTAAAGATTTAAAAGCCGAGATAAAAACTGTGAAGGAGGAAAATGAAAGGATTTTAAGGGCACAAGAGTAGCTAAATCAGATATTACTAGATAAATTTCATAATGACGAAAAAGACAACAAAACAAAATTTAAATCTGAATCTGGAACCATTTCTTGTCAGCATAGAGGAAAGAAAGTAAAATACTATAAAAATGAAAGTGACTCTTCTTCCTAATCTAATGATAAAACACATACAAGAAAACATAAGAATGATTGAGACAACGGTGATAGTGACTGTAGTCCTAAGAAGAGGAAGTACAAACCTTATCAACATATTTCAGGGGACTTCAAAAAGATAAAACCCCCAACCTTTAACGGTGAAAGTCAAAAGGGAGAGACAGTTGAAGATGGTTGTCGATCATGAAGAATTATTTTGAAATATATGATTATTCAGATCAGCTGAAAGCTAAGATGGCCATTTACAATCTGACTGGGAAAGCAGATATTTGGTGGCAGGATATTAAAAGAGTAAAAAGCATTAAGGAAAAGAGCGTAAATTGGAGTGCATTTAAGAAATATTTTAAGAAAAGGTTTATGTTTGACAGTACTACGAAGAAAAAGAAAAAGAGTTTTATGATTAAAAATTAGGTTCTATGAGTATGAAGGAGTTAAGCAGTAAATTTCTAAGTTTGTTAATATATGTGCCTTACATTGTGGACAAGAAACCTAAAGTACAAATATTTCTGAGTTGCTTACCCTTTAATATAAAAGACAGAATTGAGTACGAAAACCGTACAACCCTTGAGGAAGCCATGAGAAAGGCCAACTTTTTTTACGAACAGAACATAAAAAGACAAGGCGTATATAGCTGGAGGAATAATAAACCTAGCAACTTTGAGCATAAAAAGAAAAACTTTAACTTTAACAGGAATTCTGGAAGTAACAAGAGAAATTTCACTAACAAAAATTTTCATGGCAATAATTTTAGAAGTAATGCACCACAAAATTTCACAGCTGCAAGAAACATGCATGATAATAATAATAACAATAATTCTGGAAATAATGAACAAAGACCACCTTTAAAATGTAATGATTGTCAAGGGCTCCATACTAGAGCAAACTGTCCGAATAGGAGAAGAATAGTCAACAACATTCATACAATCTAGGCAGAACCAACAGTTCATGATTTAGCAAGGGAAATGCCCAGGATCAATGCAGCATTGGAAAATCGACAGGCTGACCATCAAACTTCAATGGTCGATATCGAAGATATGCTACAGAACATACCTAACTATATTTTAATTGATCTAGGTGCAAGTTTGAGTTATGTATCACCTCATTTAGTAAAAAGCTGTAAGTTGAAAGTAGAAAAGTTTGATAAATCATGCCTGGTTCAGTTAGCTATAGGAACCAATAGAAAAGTAGTGGATGTTGTTAAAAGTTGTGATTTGCTTATGAGTTAGTTAAAGACACAAGTTAAATTGAATATATTACTGTTAGGGTCTTATGATGTATTAATCGGAATGGATTGGATGGAAAAGCATAGGGTAGTTCTAAATTGTTTTGAAAATATTTTTACATGCTTGAATAATAAAGGAGAAATAGAAACAGTAAAAGGAATCCCTAGAAAAACTTTTGTTAGATAGATTTCTGCTTTACAAGTAAAAAGGGCTGTAAGAAAAGGGTGTAAAATGTTTGTTGTAAATGTAATTAACGATGAATGTACAACTAAAGAAGGTAAGTTAAAAATGGAAGACATAACAATTCTAAGAGACTTTTCAGATGTATTCCTGGAAGAAATTCCAGTACTACCTCCGAAAAGGAAATTAGATTTCACCATTGAGCTAGTACTGGGTGCGGTACCAAACTCAAAAGCTCCTTACCAAATGAACATTATGGATGTTAATGAACTAAAATCATAGTTAAAAAAACTAATTGATAAAAATTACATAAGGCCAAGTGTGTCTCCTTGGGGAGCACTGGTAATCTTCGTTAAAAAGAAGGATGGTACCTTGCGTTTATGCATAGACTACCACCAGTTAAATAAAATGACTATTAAAAACAGATATCCTTTGCCCCACATAGATGATCTATTTGATCAAGTATGCAGAGTGACGATAATTTCTAAAATAGACTTGAGATCTGGATATCATCAAGTCATGATAAAGGACAGAGACATTTTTAAAACTGCTTTCAGAACCCGTTATGGGCATTAGGAGTTCATAGTTAAGCCATTTGGGCTAAGTAATGCTCCAACAGTTTTCATGTGTCTAATGAATAATGTTTTTCATAAGTATCTAGATAAGTTTGTAATTGTTTTCATTGATGATATTTTAATTTATTGTAAGACTAAAGAAGAACACGATGAACACTTAAGAATAATTCTACAAGTTTTAAGAGAACATCAACTATACGCAAAATTCAGTAACTGTGACTTTTTCAAAGATAAATTACAGTACTTAGGCCATGTAAAATCCAAAGATGGGATCTTAGTTGATCTAGATAAAATGAGAGCAATTAATGAATGGTCTGTCCCTAAAGATGTAACCGATGTACGGTCATTCATGGGAATCATAGGTTAATACAGAAAATTTATTGAAGGATTCTCAAGAATCGAAAATCCCATAACCTCTTTGCAGAAAAAGGGAAAGAAATTTGGTTGGGACCAAAAGTGTGAAGAGAGTTTTAAGAAATTGAAAGAAATTTTTAACTACTGCACCTATATTAAAAATTGCAGATTCAAACAAGGACTTCATTATATGCACTGATGCATGCAATGATGGACTTGGCGGGGTCTTAACACAAGAAGGTCATGTAATAGCGTATGAGTCAAGAAAGCTAAAAAATCATGAAAAAAACTACGCTACCTTCGATTTACTTTTCGAAGCCATGATACATGCTTTAAATATGTGGCGTCATCATCTAATTGGTAGAAAAGTTTCATTAATGACAGATAATAAAGGCTTAAAATATTTGTTGGATCAACCAAATCTGAACGCAAGGAAAGCTAGGTGTTTAGCTTTCCTTAGCGAATATGATTTTGAGATTCAACACATAAAAGGAAAAGAAAATAAAGTGATTGGTTCTATAAGCAGAAATGCAAAATTGAATTTCATGGCAGCAACGAGCACTTATAAAACAGATTTAGAAAATAAGCTAGAAGAAGGAATTAAGCAAGATGAAAATTATGAGAAGTTACGTGAAAAGGTTGCTGAAAATATATCTGAAAATTTAATAACAGATTACAGCTTAAATGAAAAACGGCTAATGTTGTACAAAAATAGACTTTATGTGCCTAATGTATAAAAAATTAAGTTGCCTATTTTAGATGAAGTACATAAAAGTCCTTATTCGGGACACCCTAGTTATCAGAAGATGATAACAATGTTGAGAAATGATTACTTTTGTCCAAATATGAAAAATGAAGTGGATGAATATATAGCTAGGTGCTTTGAATGTCATCAAGTTAAAGTTGAGCATCAACACCCAGCGGGCCTATTACAGCCATTGGCAATTCCAGAGTGGAAGTGGGAAATTATAAGCATTGATTTTATAACTGGTTTGCCTAAAAATCAAAAGTAGAATGATTCAATAATGGTAGTCGTACATAATCTTAGTAAAGTAGCTCATTTTATACCTATTAAAACTACTTTTAAGGCTGCTAACATTGCTGATGTGTTTATGAAGCAAGTTTTTCGTTTGCATGGAATACCTAAGGTAATCATTTCTGGAAGTCACTGTTTAAAGGTGTAGATACTAAGTTAAATTTCAACACATCTTTTCACCCAAAAACTGACGGACAAACTGAAAGGGTAAATCAGATTTTAGAAGACATGTTAAGATTGTATGTTAAAGATCAACCAACTAAGTGGGAGGAATATCTACACTTAGTGGAATTTGCTTATAACAATCACTATCAAGCATATGCTAAACTTAGTACATTTGAGATTCTGTATGGTAGAAAATGTAATACTCCTATCTCTTGGAGTAATCCAGTTGGCATATTGATGTTAGGACCAGATTTGTTAAAATAGAGGGAGCTAACCGTGAAGCTGGTACAAGGAAATTTAAAAATTGCACAAGACATACAAAAGAGTTATGCAGATCTGAAATGAACTGAGAAAGAATTTCAAGAAGGTGATCATGTTTTTGTTAAGGGAAAAACTCAAGAAAATCTCTTTTAAGCTTGGGATTTGTGCTAAATTAGCACCGAGGTATTGTGGACCATTCGAAATTCTATCAAGAATTAGACGAGTTGCATATCAGTTAGCTTTACCATCTAATCTGAAAATACATAATGTTTTCCATATTTCCATTTTGAAAAAGTATGTGCATGATGCTACTCATGTGATCAATTGGAATGAAATACAGGTGGAGCCCGAAGGAGATTTTCAGGTGGAACCAGAATGTATTCTCGACAGGAGAGAAATTTTGCTTCGAAATCGCACCATAGGGTAGGTAAAGGTGTAATGGAAGAACCTTATCCCACAGGAATCTACCTGGGAATTGGAAAGTAATATGCAGGCAACATATCCAATTATGTTCCAGGGAGGCTCTGGTGAAGAATAAGCAACATCAAGGACGATGTTAAACTTAAGAGGGGGTGTTTGTAACCTACCTAGTACTTGAGACACTTTATGTTTGTGGAAAAAATTACTTTAACTTTTATTGTAAAGTTTTATATTATTTGACCAGGTGGTAAAGGATGACTATAAATGAATAATATTATTATTTAATAAATTAAAATAGGAGACACTCACCCAAAGAGACTGTTGAAAGAGTGTTCACTGACCCACTAGGAGGAATGGAATCTGGGGTAGAAGGAAATGGACAAGTGGCAGCATCTAAACTCACTAACTAGTTGTTTTTATGGGACAATCTCCCTTAAAATGTGGTCATGTTCCCAAGGATGTGGAACTGAGGTGATGGCTCATTGAATGCGAAACTAACCACCAAAAGACCTAGTAAATCTTTTTTATATCCATCGAATTTGAGTAGAGGCTCACACATTCTCAGAGAAGATGAAATTATTCCTTGTGGTGTTAGAAATGAGCACACACAAGATTTGATGAGGGGAAGCTATGTTTTGAGTTGCAGAGTAAGATTGTCTTATTCCTGCTGAGTTCAGAGGTGGTGATATGTATGCAAGTCTCCATTGATTGCTGAACTACAAACTGAGTGCCTTGCTTCTACACAGAGACTTCATCTTAATGGTTCAGTGAACAGGCTTGGTGGCCCAAAGAGCAAGTAAGCTTGGCTACTTTTCTGAAGAAGGTTGGGAGGAACAGGCCTCTTTGGGTGTTTTTCCATCCTATCGAGTTATCAAGTTCTACTTTGTTTATGTTAATTATTGATCTATTTTTGTAACTATATGCAATTGTTATCACAAGCTTTCTTTTAGATGTATCTCATATATCACATATATTAGAGATGATAGAATTAGGAAATTGATAAGCTATTTCTGTAAATCGAATGAATGATTATATTTGAGAAAATAGAATGAATGAATATAAATTTCTTCCTGTATTTTTCCTTTCACCCTAAGGTGATGTACTCTATTACAGGAAGGGTTTAATTAACATGGATGAGAAAATCTCTAAATAGTAGTGTTTAATTATTTAGGATAGAATAGAATTTCATTTACAGTTTGCTATTCTTTTTAATCATGAAATTTCTTACTGTAAATACTAAATATTTACAGACATAAAATAATCAGCATAGTCAATAAAATATTAGAATAGTACCGTAGAAACTCACACTGTATTATTATTCCTAGATACATAACATGGTTATTTATGTTATAAACTATAAACAAAATTTCCATACCAAACTCATACAAAACTCATAAATATGAACAAAGTATTATACTGTCGAAGTCTACATTTTTCAAAATAGAATTCTTAACAACATACCTATTCATTTCTACATGCTATCAAAGAGAAATAGAACTAGACAGGGTTATTTTTAGGAAATACAGCGCATAATTATTTTATAGGGCAATTCATTCCTTGCATAAACAGAATTGCATAATTTATAATTTAAGAAGTTACAAATAAAGACATAAATGTATTTTATTCTATTTGCAATACCCTATCAAACTACATAGAATCCTCATGATAAACATAACAAGTATAATGAACAAAACTCATATCAACTTGTTAAAAGATAAACATTTAATATCTAATGATAAACCCTAAAGGTATCATAAATTACAAACAAATTGTCATTTAAATCAGAATTCTGGAAACGCATACGTCTATGTAGAGATAAAACATCTTTACAAGTTTAAGGAATCATTAAGGTTTAAAAACCTATATATATAGCAAGCTATGGCTAGGGTCGAAACCCTGTAGGTCACGCTTGCTAACAAATATCAAAACAATTAATTATTAGAACAATAATGAACCTTTATCGAAATAACCATCCAAACAATGGCTTAAATCTATCAACTTAAATCATAGCACAATCTATCACAATAGTATGACGAGGGTTCGAAACTTAAAGGCCTCACCCTAAGTTCACATAACTTGTTTGAATAGGTTGATACAACCCTAGATTCAAAGCCATTCAATTATAGTGGGTCATGACACCCATGGAGTAACTTTAAAATAAACTTAATCAACTTTCACTACAAACGAAGTAGACTGTAATAAAACAAAGCGAGTCCTTGGGGAAGAGCTCGACGACATCCTATTGGGATGCATCATTTCCTTTACAAGTAACAGAGAATCAAAAGATTAACTTATTAAAAAAACGAGCATAGGTTCGAAGTTCTTAAACTCACCCAGCCGTAACTAAGTTTTGATAGAGTTAGGGTTTATATTCCGTAGCAAAACTATTAACAATTTCAAAACACAGTTTCAACATATAAAAACGAATGAAGGATGAAGATAAATAACAGACAGTAAATGCTACTTGCAAGGCTTTTAGCCAAAATTTATATTCATATTCAAAAGACAAGAGTCTCAACAGAGACGTATTCTTTTTACAATAGAAACAAACTAGAAGCCATAGCCTGGAGTTCAAAAAGACAGGTCTATGTTTCTTCTCACTTTACAAGTTGTTAAAACCATAGGAATGCCCGAGGGTTCCCAACACTTCTATCATCAGCGTTGATAGTGTTTTCCCAAAACACATCGATAGAGCAGACATCCTGGAAAAAACCAAGGCTTATCATGGTTTAAAACCACTAGGGTTTTAATGAACATTCAATTTTGTTGAAGCCGAAACCTAGAAGAGAACAACGAGCTACCAGTAGTAACCTGCCAAGGAAACACGAAGAGGTCAGACTTGTCCATAGTTAAAATATAAAATAAAACTACCAAAACAACTTTGGAAACCATCGCTTAGCATAGCAGGAAAGATGAGAATGCCCTGAGCGTAGTTTGACCAGCAATCGAGACCACTGGTGTTAGCACCACTTAAAACAACATTGAAACCATAAAAACCACTGTACACGATGCTGGTATTTGCGCAGAGGTTCCCTTGCGGCCATGACAACCAGCAAGAGCTTGGCTCTCCAAAACCCTTATGCCCAAACCATAACAATGCCAAAGTGCAGCGATAACTTAGGGCTTTGTCTCCATCGTGAAACTTGCCACCAACTTCACCTGGGAACTTAAATTAGCTTAACTGGCCTCCACTACCGGTTCAATTTATTAACCCACTTTCGTATAGTTCTAAATGTTGTTCGTCGTTTCAAATCCATTTCTTTTATGTGCCATAAAATTTGGTTAAAGGTTTGAAAACACTAATGTTACAATGTAACATTTAAACACCAACATTTTATCATTTTTTCCTTTACCATTTGAAACATTATTACGCCACCACCTTAATTTAAAGGTCTAGATCCTTCAACCCATAGCTAAGGTTTAAACACTTAATCTCATGCAAATTAAGTATATATAAATCATATTTCTAAATCTTTTCTAAATGTTATTTTCACCCATTTCGTGCCTGAGAAATCCTATTTACAACCTGGACATACTCATACAACATGCATTAGCTTTGTGAGCTAAGTAAGCCATGGTTAAACCAGAATGCTCTCGCCAAACATTAAGGGGATTCAGAATAATTCAGTATTAAAATAAAAACGTATACGACATAACCATGATAAGCTAAATAAGAAGCATTAAATAAATGTGAGTAAAGGTGCGACATAAGAAATATAGGTATGGAATATCCACTCATGGTTCATTGTACATAAGATATATTTACATAAGTATTGAATAAGGACTTAGGATAAAATAAATAAATGTCATCATACAGAATTATAAGATGACTTATATTGCAAGCATGTAAATGGTAACACCAATATCTAGCCAAAAGAATAAAAATATGGACAACATCATATCTATTTTTCCGCTGAAGACAGTATCATACTTTTCAGACATAGGATCACTTATATGATTATTGTCGTGAAGACATATTTAATATTCGACAACAGTTGTAAATAAATAATTACCACAATTAAGAATATAAATAAGCAGTAATTAAGATGATAAATATTCACTTTTTATACTTTCGCATAGCAATTAGATTGCTTAGAAAATTTTAAATTTTCGGTGAAATTTGGGGATGTTACAGAAGCGAGTGCAACAAACTGTTTCGTTGCAAGACTATATATATACGAAGTTAATCATAAAAAGAAATAGTTCCATGACGTGCTTGAACTGATATTTTAGTAATGTGTCATATTGATGTGGAATCTAGAGAAGAAAGAAATATAAAACTAGGTAAGCCAGACAGAACGTGAGTTTGCGAGGAAAGAAAACAAAAATCTAAGTCTTACCAAAGAATAATGGTTGCAAAGGTATATATTCACTGACTTGCACGAAATTTTTCTTCACATCTTTTGCTAATGAGCTACATGAGTGGATATCTAGGATAGAGGAACGAAAAAAACTGTTTTCAGGGTGAAGAACCTACAGTGTGGAATCTAGAGTTGATTCAAAGGCTTAAAGGGATTGATAACCAGATTTCAAGAGCAATAGATTTTCTGTTGGATAGCTTACGGGAAGGATATATTATAGAGTTTGTTGTGGACACCTTGAATTCTTACAACGCAGCAGAAGGATATTTTTTCCAAGGATTTAGAGGTAAGTACCTGAAAAACCCGAGTGTATGCATTAAAATGCTATTAGTTGAAAAAGGAATCTTAAAAATGCAATCAGATTCCTAGGATTTGAGTTTGTAATGTTCAGAAACACATATAGTGACATAGACGAAAATATCGTTATTTTGCATAGTGGAAAAGATATAAAGTTAGCACTAGAAAGCAGTCTTGTGAAGTTGAACCTCTCACCTTCCTAGAAACTGAGTTAGGAAGTGATAGAAATTCATATCAAGCTGAGTCTGATAGTGAAACGGAACCTAAACATATTGGCTATCATCCTATTACTTCGCATAAACCTATAGTTGAGGAAATAAATATTACTAGTTCACAGAACACTAGTAGTAGTAATACTGCAGGAGCAGGCACTTAGTGTTTGATTTTGTGCAACTTCGGAAGATATTATTATTGTACTTTCTTAGTACTTGATTGTAACTCCTAAGGGAGATAAAATTAATGTAATTACTTATGTAAACACATGAAAGAATCAATGTAAGCCTTGGGGAGAAAAGAAGCAAGAGAAAATATTAAAAATCAAATTATTAATTTCCCCCAAGCGAAGTCGGCCCAGTTAGGGATTTTTCATGTTTGAACTTGTATAAATAGAGGTAAAGTGCACCTCATTATTCAGTCACTCAATCAAGTGAAGTTCGCATCACCCAGATAGAGAAAAGTTCGCACTTGCTAGAGAAGGAAGTTGTTTTGAGGTATCTACTTGTGGAAAGCATTTCCACCTTTTCTCTTTTATCTTTGTACTCTGATCTCGGGATTATCATCTTTATATGAAAGTTGCTGGGTTTTCTCCCGTTTGGGTTTCCAAGGATAAAATTTGTGTTATTTTGTGTGCTTTTCCCTTCTTCTAGAGATCTTGGTTATGCATTTGAATTATTATGCTATGAATGTATGAAACATAACATGGTATCAGAGTAGTTCTAGAAGAATCCATTGCCAGAATATTGTCGGAACCCTACCAGAACTAGGGTTTCATCTTCTGAAGTCTTCACCCGACATTTTGGAGAAAAAAGATCCTTAGAAATTTTTCTTCTGGGAAGGCGCATGTTTTGGTGAAGATAGAAGTAAATTCCGAGAATTTTCAATTTTTGACCTATCTCTACATCTAGAGCATAAATTAGGGTTTGAATTTTGACCTACTTCTCTCCATACATTTGGATCAGCCCTACCTCAATTCAACTAGCCTTGGTAAGGCACATCTACCTGTGGTTTTAGTTTTTCAATTTATCAACTTTCATTTTTTACCGAACTCCTATTAGCGTTTTTGGACCAAATTTGCAAACAAGATGATTGGAATGAAGATTGAAGATCGTCTGGAAGGAGCTTCCAATTTTATCTCCTAGAAGTCTAGGGTTCTTATAATACTAGAATAAAATGACCTATTACAAATTGTAAATGAGAAGGTCCCTGAACGAGAAGCCGAAGAGGATAAACCCCGATGGAGGAAGAATGATGCCAGAGCAATAAGGATTCTAGTTGACTCAGTAAGAGATCATTTGGTTCCACAAATTTCAGGAAAGAAGACTGCTAGGAAAATGTTCAAGACCATAAATAAGTTGTTTGAACACACTAGCCTCAATGTATCCATGACATTGAGAAACCATCTCTCAAATATGAAGATAGCCAAGTCAAAATCCATTGTCTCATACTTCATGAGGATCAAAGAACTAAGGGACAAGATTAGTACCACTGGAGATCCCATTGATGAAAAAGAGCTTGTCATCACCGCTCTGAATGGTATTCCACCATATTGGGAGTCCTTTATCCAAATCATAAGTGGTAGATCAAAACTACCAAATTTTGATAAGCTTTGGGAAGATTGCATTCAGGAGGAGACAAGGACTACAGCATGTCAAAGACTCCATGGAACTCAACTTGAGGAGAACCAAGCTTTTGTTTGACATGCCAAGAAGGGTAAGGGAAAATGTAGGAAGTTCCATAAACACAAGCACCAAGATAGGATATCAAGTCTTCACCTAGATCAAAAGGAGAAGAAGGACATATCTCAAGTTCAACGCTATAGGTGCAAAAAATATGGACACTACGCCAGCAGCTGTCAAAGTTCAAGTAAAAGGAAGCATGAAGCATCCACTACTGATGTTGGAGAAGATACTCCTCACAAGAATTCAATGAATGATGATCGTTCAGATTTTGTCTTCTAGAACATATGAAGATTGTTGGGCCTGGCCCAAGTGGAGAAATTTTGAACAAGGATTTTTGGAACTGCGAAGCTGAGCGTAGTTTAGCATAAATACCTTTTTGTACAAGTTTTGGGATGCTGCGAAGTTGCGTGCAATGCAGTGTTGGAAGAGCTGCGAAGATCAGTGCTGCGAGGATGCAGTGCCGCTAAGTGTCCAATCTACAAGGATCCAGCAGGGCAGAGTGTTGGACGGGGAAGATGGCACGTGTTCTGGTTAGACCGTTGGTGGTCTAGTTTTGGTAAATATGCTCCAGGAGTGCCAAGCAGTGGGCAGGAGTGGATCGGGAAGAAAGCGACTGTTCGCACATGCAAAAGATACCACTGCTTGAACCAGTCGCACGAGGTTGTTAGAGGAAGGACAACTCGGCAAAAGCAACCTGTTGGCACGCTTGCGATAGGAAGGCTGATAGTGATGTGGGCATGTGTGAAGGGTAGGCCACAATGGAATATTCACTACTAGGTTCTAGCTAGCTCGATGAGCTGGAAATTGTAACTGTTTCTGTAAACCTAAGGGTTTTTGGCCTGCGGATTGTAAAGACATGACGTATAGGCATGATCTATAAATAAGGAACAATTTTGTAAGGGAAGGGTTGCTCTTCATTTTGATTAATATTAAGCTTGAAATCCCTTGTAAAGGCTCTGCAGCTGATTGCGCAGAGATGTATCTGAGAGAGAAGAGAGTCTATAGCTGAGTGCGCATACTAAGAATGATTGTACCCTTCCCAAAAAGATCAATATTAACAACCGTTCTTGTGGACGTATCCTCCATCCCGAGGGTGAACCACGTTAAATCCTGTGTAATGTGACTGATTGTGTTGGTATATTTGTTCATTTGCTTAGTATGGATGTTTGATGCTGCAGTTATCTGTTATGTGATTGCTTTTGTATGTATTCGCTGCAGGAAATGATGGGAATAATATGTTAAGTAATGCATGAGTGGATGAATGTTATGTATTCATCTCGTTTAAGTCTTTCAACGTATGAATCTATGGATAATCACACAGTTAAGAACTGGATCTGAGCGTAGTGTTGGAACACGCCGTATTGTGTATTTTGTTCAATTATATACGCCTTAAAGATAGTAGCTAAGTGTTGATGAATGGATCGAGACTGTTAAGTAAGGATTGATTAGAGTTGATCAAGTCCTAAAGTAGCTACGCGGTCTAGTTGACGCTCTGACCCATCTTGAATACTATGAGATAAGATGTTAAATAGCTTATCATCATAAAGCGAAGCAATTCTATCATTGCGCAGTCCTTGGATGCGCTAGGTGCGTGGTACCCCAGCTCAACGAAGTATCCACCGCGAAGTACATACTTCACGAAGTCATTTGTCCTCAGTAA
This sequence comes from Larix kaempferi, assembly GCA_027924585.1. Classification (NCBI taxonomy): domain Eukaryota; kingdom Viridiplantae; phylum Streptophyta; class Pinopsida; order Pinales; family Pinaceae; genus Larix; species Larix kaempferi. The sequence continues at coordinate 4,652,298 of BSBM01000459.1, read as the reverse complement.
GAATCCCTTATCGCACTATCCATCAGTTTCTATAAACACTTGCATCACCAGGTTGTGGAAACCTGATTCTACAACTACCCCCTCAGCTTCGCCTCAGGTGAGACCTCAGACTGTTCACAGTCTGTTGCTGAAAGGGCCGGTGAATAGGGGTTTTGTTTGTTCCTTGAACCACGAAGTACCTAGGTCTACAATGGAAACCTCTAGCTCATCTAGATACACCAACAAATGGTTTCGTTTCTTGGCTAACACCAGTGATGCGATAGTGTATTTGGAAAAGTAATGTGTGAAGAAAAATACCAGTTCCCATTGGGTTCAGATAATTGTCATCCTGAAAAGAAAGAGATCTGGGATTGGTGTGACAAGACTGTAAAAGATTTTGCAAAGAAAGAGAACAGACACTCACATCTATCTGACGTAGCATGGCTAAACAGATATTTGTGGCAAGATATTCACAAGATATTGTGGGCTTCGCTCGAAAAACGAGCTGCACGAGTGGATATCGTGACTCGTGGGAAGGAAAACTTGTTTTCAAGAAGGAGTACTTGTAGAGTGGACTCCAGAGCTCACAACGCAGCTAAAGCAATAGACAGCCCACTGACGCGAGCAATCGAATTCTGGGTTGATAGCATACTTGAAGGATTTGTAATCGCGTTTCTTGTAGACATGCTGAAGTCCTACAGTCAAGCTGAAGTATACTTTTTTGAAGGATTCAGAGTTAAGTACCTGAACAATCTGAGTTTATAAATTAAAATGATTTTAGTTGAGAAAGGCATTTTAAGGATGCAGTAATATTTTGGAATCCGTCATGGTAGAAAGTATATATAGTGATTATGACTAAGAAACCCATAATCTGAGAAGTGGAAAGAGATATAGATTTAATAAAGAGAAGAATCCCGGAGGACCTGGAATCCGCGTGAATACCGAACTTCCATGTGAGCTTAACAATCAGACCGCATTGTCATCAGCCACTATCTACCCTATTACACCTCAGAATCCACTGGTTGCAAATACTGTGCAACCCCTACCTCAGAATCAACCTGCTGCCAGTGTACCACAACCTAGTCCACATAACGTCAATACTGGTAACACCAAAGGAGTAGTTGCTCAGGCCATTTCGACTCAAACTATTCTAGTTCAGAATACCCAATCTCAGAATATTCCGCAGAGTAGTATTCCTATCACTATTCCGAGTACCCCATTTACTTTCACTGCGCAGATAGTTAGCACTACTCAGAGCGCTACACAACCAAGAAGGAGAATGATAGATAATGATATAAAACTGTTGATATTCAAAGGAACGGGTCTAGAAGACCTTGATCAACACGGGTTTCTATGTGAAGCTGTGTGGAGTGTAAAGCAGATCCAAGATAATGCTGTGAAGAGAGTGCAGTTCATCGCCACTTTCAGAGACCACACCTTGCATTGGTTTATGAAATATTCCCAGGCACAGCCGAGAACCCTAACATAAATTAAGGCTGCGCTGGCTACAATGTTTAAGAAGCTGAAATCAAAATCGCAGTGCATAACAGAGTTAAAGGAAATCAAGCATAAGCATACCAAAATGGTCTGGGAATTTGACCAAAAATTTAAGACATTGTTGGATCGAGCTTTGAGATAGCTCCGCAACAGCACAAGGAATGGTTCATCACTGTGTTGTTTCCCTACATCAGACAACCATTGATGCAGAAAAAGGTTGCGTCATAGGCAGAGGACTTAGAGATCACAATGAAGCTGGAGGCTTCGCCAATCGGTGAGACTAGTTCTAGGATGTCTCAGATCCAGAACCAATTGACTACCTTGACATTAGAATTGCAAGGTATGAAAAATGGAAAGGAGCAAAGATATGAACACAGACGCAAAGTTTGGTGCACAGGATGCAAAGTCGAGGGCCACACCAAAGAACATTGCCCTCTATTTCAAGATTATCTTGACAGTGGTGCAGCAAACCCAATAAATATGAATCACAATTAGGCGCCATGGTGTGAAATCTGTAGAAGCAGAGGACATAGGGCTGAGGACTGTTATCTCATACAGAAATACGTAAAGACACCTAAGATCTTATACTGTAATTTCTATAAATTAGTTGGACATGATGAATCCAATTGTTGCGCATATGAGCTCATGAACGAAAGAAAGCAAGATATGGAAATGATGTGAGGTGTTGGAATGTACCGCGTCCAAAAGAAAAATCAGCCGAAACAAGGGAACACCCACTATGATCAGGGAGGATATAGAGGCCTTGGTGGTGGATACTGCGGGAGAGGAAGAAATGCTGGCCCGGTGTAAGGAAGAGGCTGCAGCCAAGTAATTTGTTAGAACCGTGGCCAGCTAGGTGACGTATCTCGAGATTGTACCAACCCATGCACTACATGTAATTATTGTAAATCATTTGAGCATGTTATTGAAGACTGTCCTGTGCTTGAGGTAGAAATGCAGAATTGGAGAAGGACAGAACCACCGGATCCCAACATTCAGTTGATTGTAGTAGAGAGAAGAAATGCTTATCCAAGTGTAAACATGGTAACGCGCAGTGGCGCTGATACAGGAAGGGATGGAGGAACAAAAGCTTCGACTTCTGGAGCGCGTGATCTTAAGGAGAATTTTGGTGAACCAGTATGGATTAGAAAAGCCCCACAGAATGAACCGGGTCTAGACTTACAAAAAAATAAGGGAGCATTTGAGGAAGCACGGGACATGTTTAGAGCACCGCCACCGAACTCCCCGAGAACCCAGTTGCACAGTGAAGTACCACAAAGAGAGGATATGCCAACGGCATATGATCAAACGAGCTCTGTAATAGATACAGGGACATCTATTGCGTAGTTCTTATGGAGCTGTATGAAATTACTAAAGAGTGCAGATGTGTACATGGAATTTGAAAAACTACTCAGGCAATATGAGCCACAGAGTGAGAAGGGTGTTGCCAATGGCACAATACATAATATTAGGAGTCCTAAAAGAATAGGAAGGGAAATGAGGCTCACTGCACAAATTGGGGACTACGGGATGGATGAGATCATTCTTGATATGGGATCAGAAGTAAATGTCTTTACCAAGCAGACATGGCATCACATGGGAAAACCAAAGTTACTGTGGTCACCTCTACAATTAACAATGGCTAATCAAGGGATAGTTATACCTTTGGGGAGGTTACCCAACACCATTGTTGACATTGACGGATTATGCAGCTATGCAGATTTCGAAGTGATTAAAATTGTGGATGATAACCATCCTTATCCAGCGCTGCTGGGTATCGATTGGGAAATGACTAATTCTGCTATTATTGATTTAAAGACTATGAAAATTATATTTTAAGGTAATAATATAAGGGTCATCAGACCATTGGACCCTTCGCAGGGTGAACGATATGTTGAACCGATTCCATAGGAATCCATAGCCTAGGACTTGGACCATATGTACAAGATGAAAACTAATGCTGCTGATTATATTAATCCAACTGCGGATGGAACACTCAGTTGGCGCTGTGACAGCTCTTGCATCTCAGACTCAGATGTACGACTAGAAAATTGGCAAAGGAGATTGCATGAAGTATCTGCCAGAAGATGCGCGCAAATCACAAATTCATTGCACTGGATTGGAAAGTAGGTAAGCCCAATCCCCGACTATGATGGTTTCTCCAACATTTATTCTTTTATCAATGAATATACTGCAACAATTGTAGAAGAACACCGCTTGCAGACATTAGACATAGCACTGAGCGATACACCTGCCAGATGGTGGGCCGCGCATAAGCAGACACTGAAAACATGGGATCAGTGTAGAATTAAGATGCAAATCTGGTTTGCTGAGAAGGTTACCCTATCATTTGAGAAATACAATGGACAGACAGATCCAAGAGATCATATTCGGGTCTATTCAAAAGCATGGAGGGAATGACCACAGAAAAAATGGATGCATCTGTTTTTGCACACACTGGAAGAACCTATTCCAAAGAAGTGGTACCTAGATCTGGAGTTGCGTAGAGGCACAGTGGACTGGTCTAGCCTAACTACGAGCTTCCAAAAGGATTTCAGTTTCGAAGATGAACATCCGAGAATCAATGATGCATTGCAGGTTCTTAAGGAAAAAATATTCAGACCAGACTTCACTCAGGGAAATATGACCCTAGAAGAATTCTTTGGAGAAAAAAGTGTACCTGCACGCCTACAACCAGACTGGGAAGAATAGTTAGAGCACGCTCTTGATTGTTATCACCTTGCTAAGGAATGTGAGGATAAGGTAGAGAGTGATGAGGAGGACCCACACAACATATAGGTACCTGAGTCAGAGGGATCACGCGAGGTAGAAGGACCTCCATTGGAAATTATAGATATGAGTGGACCTATGAAAACAAGAAAATTGAACATTGGCACTAGCGAAGAGACAAAGTTCGCAGCTATAGGATATTGCTGGGATGAAGATACAGTCGAAGAAATCGCGGGTATACTATAGGAATACCGAGATTTATTCCCGACCAAGTTCACAGAGATGAAAGGTATCCTGGGAAACTTAAGAGCGATGAAAATTCCTCTTAAGCCTAGCGCAAAGCCTGTGAAGCAGAGACCATATAGACTGAACCCGCGCTATAAAGAATGAGTTAAGGCAGAACTCTATAAGATATTTGATGCAGGTATCATTGAGCCGGTTGAAGAATCTAAGTGGATAAGCCCGATGGTTATCCATGATAAGAAAATGAAGGGTGAGATCAGGATTTGTGTGGATCTCAAAAAGCTGAATGACGCTTCGATGCATGACCCATTTCCTACACCTTTTACCGATGAAGTGCTAGACAATGTTGGAGGGAATGAGGCATATTCTTTTACTGATGGATTCTCTGGATACCATCAAATTAGGATTGATTGGGAAAATAGGCACAAGACGGCTTTTGCTATAGAATGGAGGTCGTTCCAGTACATAGTGATGCCTTTTGGTCTGAAGAACACACCTGCCATATTTTCCAGACTGGTCGTCGCAACATTTAAAGACTTCACACATAATTTTTTAGAGATTTACTTTGATGATTGGACTATTTTCAGCTTACTGAAGAACCATGCCGCGAACCTCAGGATGATGCTGGAAAAATGCAAACAACATCAAATCTCATTGAATCTGAAGAAATGTGTTTTCTGTGTTCCCTATGGAATTTTGTTAGGACACATCATGTGCAAACAAGGCTTGATGGTTGATCCTACGAAGATCACAGTCATTGTAAACTTGCCTACACCAAATTCAGTCAAGTAGTTGCACACTACATTGGGGCATACCAACTATTACAGAAAATTCATAAAAGGGTATGCGCAGATAACCGCAGCTATGGAGAAGCTGCTGAAGAAAGATATACCATTCATGTGGAATGAGGACTCTAAGAAAGGATTTGACACATTAAAAGAGAAGATGGTCACTACGTCGATCCTAGTTTTTCTATACTGGGAGAAGCCATTTCATGTCCATGTTGATTAGGGTATTTTTTAAGGATTTTAATATTATACTTAAGTATAGTATCCTAGGCGATTATTTTGGATTGAAAAAAACATGTATATAGATAGGTAGGCTGATATTAAATATGAAACATACAATTTACTACTGAAATGTGTATATTATGGTGAATATTATGATAAAAAACATATTTTATGTAAATATAGGCGATATTAGAGACTAAAAATGACCAAATAGCGAATTTATTTTTTGAAAAAATGCCCAAAAAATAGCCAATTGGCGAAATTTCGCCCTTAAAAATTACTCTGATGTTGATGCTTCATGTATAGCATTGGGCGTTGTTCTTGCTCAGCCAAGAGAGGGAGGTATTGATCATCCCATTGCATTTTCCAGCAAAAAGTTATCATCTGCTGAGAAGAACTATACCACTACTGAGCAAGAAGGACTCGCGATGGTATATGCGCTATAGAATTTCAGTCACTACTTGCTTGGTGCGCATTTCTCTATGTTCACTAACCATTCTACTTTGAAATACCTGGTCAATAAGCCAGTGTTAGGTGGGTGCATATGCAGATGGTTACTACTCTTTCAGGAGTATGACTTTGAAATTGTGGTTAAGCCAAGAAGGTTGAATTTGGGACCTGATCATCTGTCAAGAATTGAGTCAGGAGAGGAACCTACGAATCTGGAGGACAATCTGCCTGATGCGCAGTTGTTTTCCATACAAGTTGCTGATGATTATTATCAAGACATCATTTATTTTTTGACTACAGGGTTCGCACCCGCAGAGCTCACTACAAAGCAAAAGAAGCAGCTGGTAGTGCATGCAGCAGACTTCACTATAATCGCAGGTCATCTATATAAATTGGGACCGGATGAAGTACTGCGCAAATGTGTATTAGCGCATGAGAAACCATTCATATTGGATGATGCACATTTAGGAGTTGTAGGAGGCCATTACGCAAGGAGAGCTACTGTGCATAAGATATTGCATGCAGGGAGAGATACTGCGCAGAAGATATTGCGCGCAGGGCTATGGTGGCCTACGATTCATAAAGATTCGAAGGAACATTGCCAAAGTTGTGATGTTTGTCACAGGATAGGAAAGCCATCATGCAGAGATGAAATGTCGTTAAATCCACAGTTGACACTGTGGGCCTTTGAGAAATGGGCAATTGATTTTGTGGGTCCTATTAATCCACCAGGAAAACGAACTAGTGCTAGGTACATTATTACTGCTACCGATTACCTCTCCAGATGGGAAGAAGCAAAGCCAATGAAAGACTGTAGCATAGCTACAGCTGCATAATTTATATATGAGAACATCCTGACAAGGTTTGGATGCCCGAAGATTTTGATGAGTGATCAAGGCAACCATTTTCTGAATAAGACCATTGAGGATTTGACTGAAGAGTTCCATGTTCCTCATCAGCACAGCATGCCTTATCATCCACAGGTGAATGGAACTGTTGAAGCATTTAACAAAGTGTTGGAGAATGCGCTAACCAAAATATGCAATGTCAATCGGGATGATTGGGACGTGCCGATTCCATCTGTGTTATGGGCATACAAGATTACATGCAAGAAACTGATTGGCCATACACCTTTCAGGTTGGCCTATGGACAAGAAGCCATAATGCCAATGCAATATATCATTCCCAGTTTGAGAATAGCAGTGTTTACAGGAATGGCAGATCGTAACGCACTGGAAGAATGACTCTTACACTTGCTTGGTCTGGAGGAGGATCGCTTCATCGCAGGATTCCACCAACAAGTGCAGAAGGAAAGGGAAAAAGCATGGCATGATCACCACATCAAGAACAAGTCTTTTCAGGTAGGTGATCTAGTCCTCCTATATGATAGTAAATTCATGGAATTTCCTGGAAATTTTAGGATGCATTGGCTTGGCCCATATATAGTACAACTAATACGAACCATTACACCAAAACCCTGAGGTGTTAGTGAAGGCCACCCACTAGGATCTTAACATCCCACCACGCTTCGTAGTCCAGACTCTGGGCTGGATGTGCGCCTGTACGGTGGTGTCCCCTTTGAGCCGTACGAGCCCTGGACAAACATTGCAATGTCGACGTTGCCACCCGCTCTGTGACTCGAACCTAGGTGGAGGATCTGATACCAAATGATACGAACCGTTACACAAAAACCCCGAGGTGTTAGTGAAGGCCACCCACTAGGATCTTAACAATGACATGTTACTAATGGTGGTGCAGCTCAGTTACCACATTATCCAGACAAACCTTGCCAGGGATAGTCCTGCTTCGTAGAATTTGTGATGATCAGGCAGAAGAAACTTTTAAGTGCCAAGTACAGTTGAAATTGGGCACTAGAAGCTGAAGGAATCTGTACGGTATTTATAGTAAGGAAGTTGTATATACCGCGCAACATTGTTAGAAATTGCTGCTAAAAAAAAAAAAAGAGGAAAAAAAAAGAGAAAAGGAAATAGGCAGTTGCGACATTCAAAAGGCAATTGTGAAGCGCAAGTGAACAAGGAAAGGCATTCAGTTCAGAAACAAGAAATCAGGCACCGTGAAGCTACTACGCAATAAATATTAGGACCTGCGGCATAGTTCGATGCAATACTCATAAAAATAGTCATTACAGTTTTGGTCGGAGAAAATAGCCATTAAATAGCCGTTGCCAGCGACCGCTTGGGCATTTAACGCATAGATAGCCGTTCTAAACAGAATTTTGAAGGACAAGACTGAAGGATCCGCCATATTTCTCCAACGGATACAACCATTAATTCTTATCTAGCTATTGGAGGGCGCGGAGGAGGGTCAACTGCGCCTATAAATAACACTACATATCGTCTTGCGGGCGTTACCAAACACTTAGAATTTTCTGTGAATACTTATGTGTGAGCTATTTTCTGTAAGCAATCTGAAAACCTTGTGAGTTTTAGCCAGTGGATGTTTGAGAGGTTTTCATTTGAAGAAGATCTCATAGTTCAAGAGATAGTGCGTATTTTCAAGCACGGTCAGATTGAAGGGTTAATGAGAACCCCAGCTAAGAAGGTTGTCTTTGAACCAGGTCAGGGATCAAGAAGGTCTCCAAGGAACGGTTCAGTGATGGAAGATAAAGGGAAAAATCTAGTGGCACCAAGAATGAAGGTACCCAAGATGGGTTCCACAATGCAAAAGCCACTTGTAGCAGATAAAGAGATTATGCTGAATATGACTCTGAGCTACATTTCACCATGTTCTCTGGATGCATTGGTCTTTAAACTGATGAAAAATGCCAAGTACAAGATCCCATTATCACCAATATCGAAGCATGTGGAGGTAGATAAGAATCTGTTGGGAAATATCCCAGAGTGCAAGTGGGAGGATTATGATCTGCTGGTGATGCAGAAAGAGGATCCCAATGACCCAAAGTTCCTACAGTTCCAGCTTGACCAGTACATGTGCTGGAAGAAAGATGCAAAGGGTGTGCTTAACTTGGTCGCCGAAAGTTCGCTGTCAGGAGTAGTCCAGTATGGGCTGCTCAACCTACTCAGGCTCCTGCACTTTGATAGAACCCCGAAACTGAACGCGGTAGTAAGAATGCTGATGACACGAATGCATCAGAGCTATTTGTGGTTGGACCACAATGTGGACCTAAACATTGATCTAGTCCATCGTATCACAGGCCTGAGTAAGAGGGGTAAAGATCCCAAACAATTCTTCCAAGGAAAGAGCAAGGAGAGAGAAGCTGTGGCCATGATGAAGAAAACCCAAGCTGTCATCAAAGGGAAGAGGGGTTTTCAGACTGAAGACCTTGAGAATAGAGCGACAAAGTTCATCACACAACTGCTAGGAGGAAACATCCTGAGGAAATGCAGACCTCTAGAGGTAAGCACGGGCGTAGTACTACTTAGCGCAGCAGGAATAGAAGGAGAACAATTTAACTGGTCTCAATATCTGCTGAACGAGTTCATGGAGGAACTCAACGACACACAGATCAATGGAGGCAATTTTCACTATACTTGGCTTATAGCATTGATTTATATTGTTGTTTGGAAAGAGCCAAAGGATTACGTTGGAGTATCCACTGACCCCAATGAATGCAGGGGGCCCCATTACTCAAACCTCAGGGAAAATCTGAATTCGTAGAGGCAGCACGTGATAGCTGAAGTGTTCTACCAGTACTATAGCCAGCTACGCGATGCGATTGTAGTGACCCCAGGATCACAAAGCAGGTAACTAGCAAATAGATTTGCATCATTGATTTTTATGCTGACATGCACAATATCCATATTTCACCAAAAGTGCAGACGAAGAAGGCGTAGTGCTATGCAGGAAGCTACAACATGTATGAAGAGGACATTGACCAAATAATGAAAGAATGGCCTACTAAGTTCCATGTAGAGGTTGTCAATGTCCCCAGCAACTCCGAGGAGGATGAACCCATTCCACGTCCATGCCTGATAGTTGAAGAAAAGGAGACAGGAAAGAGGAAGGAGCTGGAGAGCCCCGACCAAAAGAAGGGAGCACGCAAGAAGAAAAAAGTTGATAAAGGCAAGTTAGATATAGTGCTCAAGGAGGACAATTATGAAATGATCGGGGTGAAGTTCACGAATTAGATGGAAGATCTCCTGACTGACAAGGAGAAAACAGATAAAGAAATACAAGATACTCTGTAGAAGAATCTCGTCGCCTTGGAGGGGATTACACTAAAGATTGACGAAGTGCACAAGAGATTACCTCCTCCGCATGACTCAGAGTCAAAAGGGAAGTCAGGAGGGACTTTGCAGCAGCCAGAGTTGACCATGACCATCCATGCGAAGTCACTTATCGTCCATATGGATACGAGCACTGTCACCTTTCCCATGCCATAGCAACTGATGTTAGATATGAAGGATATTAAGCATGTGGAGATTGACTTAGCAAAAATACCACTGCCAGGCCTACACTTCTTACACCTACAGTGTGTGGAGGAAATGCACGAAAGAACCATTGATGCGCTCAAAGGATAGGTTGAGCTGCAAGCAGCTAACATGCAGTTGGAGGAAGATAGCTCACAGAGAGCTATGGAGCTGCAAGATGCACATGATCGTTGGCTAAGGATCAAATCCACTATCATTGAGGTTGCCGACAACATAGAAGAGCTCGAAGTACAAGCAGAACCAACCAATATAGTTGTTAAAATTGGCGAGTTAGTTACCAATCTGAAGATAGGGATGCAGGACATAGAGATTCTCCATGAGGCTAATATTGATGCCTTAAAGGAGCAAGTTAACCCACAAACCCCACCAAATGAGCAGCATTTGAGAGCAAAGGAGGTGAAGGCCGCAGCAGAGAGCATTGCAGCAGAAGTGGCTAAGTGCCAAGGTTTGTTGGAAGTGACATCGACGACATTCACTGCCCTCAAAGAAGACCCAACATTGCAGGAAGTGAAGGATGTTGTAAAGTAGAAGCAGACTGCACTGGAGCAGCTGGATACAGAGGTAAAAGCTCTTCTACCAAGAGATAGGCTGCCAAAGTACCGAGAAATCAATGTGCTGAGAAAGGAAGTGTAGGCATTGAGGGAAAAAGAAATTGAACTAAGAGACAATTCACAATCTTTGTTGGAGGATGCCAGCATGATCTCGCAAGAAATCGAGGATAAGTTAAAAGAGTTGCACGAGAATCAAGCATAGGTGGAAGGCTAGATTGACGATGAAATTACACTTGAAATAATCGACATAGTCCGACAAGTCAAGCAGGGCACAAAGCAAGTGGTCCACAAGCTGTTCGACACGTACAATGAGTTCGTTGTGAAGTTAGCTCCACAGCCGGGGGAACAGCCTGGTGAAGTTGCAGGTGGCTTGAGGGTGAGCCACATGTAAATGTTAGAGGCTTGTTGGGCCTAGCCCAAGTGGGGCAATTTTGAACAAGGATTTTTGGAACTGCGAAGCTGAGCGCAGTTCAGCATAAATACTTTTTTGTACAAGTTTTGGGATGTTGTGAATTTGTGCGCAGCGCAGTGTCGGAAGAGCTGCAAAGATCGGTGCTGCGAGGATGCAGTGCCACGAAATGTCCAGTCAACAAGGATCCTGCAGGGTAGAGTGTTGGACGGGGAAGATGGAATGCATCTTGAAAAGACCGTTGGTGGTCTAGTTTTGGTAAAGATGCTCTAGGAGTGCTGAGCGGTGGGCATGAGCGGATCGGGAAGAAAGCGACTGGTCGCACATGCAAAAGATACTACTACCTGAACCAGTCGCTCAAGGCCGTTAGAGGAAGAATGGCTTGGAGAAAGAGACTTGTTGGCACGCTTGTGATAGGAAGGCTGACAGTGACGTGGCATGCGTGAAGGGCAGGCCACGATGGAAGATTCGCTACTAAGCGCCAGCTAGCTTGATGAGATAGAAACTATAACCGTTTTTGTAAACCTAAGGGTTTTTGGCCTGGGGATTGTAAAGACATGACCTACAAGCATGATCTATAAATAAGGCACAATTTTGTAAGGGAAGGGTTGCTCTTCATTTTGATTAGTATTGATTATTGTAGAATCTTAAGCTTGAAAGCCATTGTAAAGGATTTGCAGCTGAGTGCGCAGAGACGTATCTGAGAGAGAAGAGAGTCTGTAGCTGAGTGCACAGACTAAGAACGGTTGTACCCTTCCCAAAAATATCAATATTAACAACCGTTCTTATGAACGTAGCCTCTATCCGGGGGGTGAACCACATTAAATCCTGTGTAGTGTGACTGATTGTGTTGGTGTATTTGTTCATTTGCTTAGTATGGATGTTTGATGCCGTAGTTATTTGTTATGTGATTGTTTTTGTATGTAATCGCTGCAGGAAATTATGGGAATAATATGTTAAGTAATGCATGAGTGGATGAATGTTATGCATTCAGCTCGTCTAAGTCTCTGAATGTATGAATCTATGGATAATCACATAGTTAAGCACTAGATCTGAGCATAGTGTGTATTTTTTTCAATTATATACACCTTAAAGATAGTAGCTAAGTGTTGATGAATGGATCAAGACCGTTAAGTAAGGATTGATTAGAGTTGATCAAGCCCTGAAGTAGCTGCATGGTCTAGTTGATGTGCCAACCCATCTTGATTGTTGTGAGATAAGCTATTAAATAGAATATCATCGTAACGCGAAGCAATTCTATCATTGCGCAGTCCTTCGATGCACTAGGTGCGCGGAACCCAGCTCGACGAAGTATCCACCGCGAAGTTGAGACTTCGCGCATTCATTTGTCCACAGTAAGAATCCCTTATCGTGTTTTCCATCAGTTGCTGTAAACACTCGCATCACCAGGTTATGGTAACCTGATTCTGCAACCACCCCCTCAACTTCATCTTGGGTGAGACCTCAGACTGTTCGCAGTTTGTTGTCGAAAGGGCTGGTGAATAAGGGTTTTGTTGGTTCCTTGAACCGCGAAGTACCTGGGTCTACACTTGAAACCTCTAGCTCAACTGTATACACCAACAAAGATCCATATTACAAGAACAAATATCTCTCTTGGTTCCCACAAGAAGGCAGTGGGAGCCCACACAAAAAAACAATAAGGGATAACAATTTGTCTTTCTTTCTTACAAATATCTATTTTGTCTTAATTATCTTCATTATATGTAGAAATATCTGGAAGTGCATTGAGCAGTTGATATAGTTTAACTTTATTTATTTATTATGCATATGAGCTACACAACACTTCATTAAACATAATGGAGCTACTCTAGATGATACCTCCTTCCTGCATGCTTAGAGTAGTCCACACTCTTAATGACATGTTCTAGTGGAGATAGTAAACATCTAGATAGTTCCCAGATGTATTTAGAAGACATGTTTGTAATTGTTGTGCTAAATTATTAGCTATGATGCCTATGTAAACTATTTCCATTACATTTATGTAATGTCACTGATCATTAGTCAGGATTTGACTTGTAGGTAAAATACCATGTGATTTGGCCTACAAGAGAAGACTTGTTCCGATGGACACATGAATCCCGTTGATATCCAGCAAGAAGCTTCCAGGAATATGACTCTCGGCCTAGAAGGATGGCCTCCAAAGAATATTTCACAGAAGTAAAACTAGAAGTGGGCCACCTTTAGATATTTGGTTGTCCAGTCTATATACATGTGCCCAAGTTAGAACCTTAAGGAAAGAAGGGAACCTTTGTGGGATATAGTGAGTCTTCAAAGGCTTTCAGAATCTACATATTAGGATCCCGACAAATTCAAGTTAGCAGGGATGTGAAATTTGAAGAAGAAATAGATGTCAGGAAAGGCATAGGATCAGACATGGAGATCGATGATGAAGAAATGCTAGAACCAATAGAGATTAGATGATCTCCCCCTCCAGTTCAAGAGGGATTTAGTTGAAAAGGATGAACCTATCGATTCCATTGATCCAGTTGATATCGCCAGAGATATTGCAGGTCGAAAAAGACCTAGATTGGCACAACAGACACTGTGGGATGCAAAGGGGCATGAAGCTCCACATGGTGCTTTCAGAGAAAGAAAAAGACCTCATAGGTTCTCTAGTGTAGTGGCACTAATAAGCAACATTATTGATTTAGAACCCACCACTTATGAAGAAGCATCCAAAAATCAAGCTTGGAAGGATGCCATGATGGAAGAATATCGATCCATCATGAAGAATGATGTGTGGGAGGTTGTGCCTAGATCTGAGTAGAAGTCGGGAGTGACTTCTAAATGTTTATAAAAGATCAAGCATGGAGCAGATGGCAATGTTGAGAAATACAAGGCCAGATTTGTAGCTAGAGGATTCCCTCAGAAAGAGGGAGTCAATTATGATGAGACATTTTCTCCTGTGGCTCGATATAATTCCAAGAGATCCATTATTGCTATTGATTTAACTATGGGGTGGAAGTTGCATTAGATGGATGTGAAGACAACCTTTCTCAATGGTGTTATTGAGTAAGAAGTTTATAGCGAGTAACTAGATGGGTTTATTGTCCAAGGAAAGGAGTCTCATGAATGCAGATTGAAAAAGCAACTATATGGACTCAAGTAAGCACCTCGTGCTTGGTATGGACGGATAGACAGACTCCTGGTGATCTTGGGATTTACGAAGAGTGATGCAGACCCCAAATTTTACTACACAGTTATATATGATGGGCCATTGATGTTGGTATTATATGTTGATGACTTATTTCTCACGGGAAATGAGAAACTTACTGTATGGTGTAAGAAGAATCTCGCCTCTGAGTTGAAATCAATGATCTTGGATTGATGCACTACTTCTTGGGATTAGAAGTATGGTAGAGGTAGAAAGAGATATTCCTCGGACAAGGAAAATACACAATTAATATATTGAAGAGATTTAGGATGTTGGACTGTAAGTCCATGACTACTCCGATGGATGCAAATTGGAAGAAGTTGATAGATTCTACTTCAGATTCTGATTTCATTGATCCCACCATGTATCGCTAGTTGATTGCTCATTGGTGTATCTGACCAACATCAGACCAGATATATATGTTTTGTTGTGAATTCCCTCAGTCAATTCATGTGCGGACCGAGGCAGATTCACTCGATTGTTGCAAAACATGTGCTCAAATATTTATGTGGCACTCTGGGATATGGATTGAAGTATGCTTCAGATTGTGACCTGATATTGCAGGGGTTTATAGACTCAGATTGGGCCAGATGTGTTTCATATTAGAAGATTACTTCCATATGTTGCTTCAGTTTGGGCTATGCATCTATTTCCCGGTGCAACACGATGCAAAAATTGGTAGCACTCAGTACTGGAGAGGTCGAGTACATGGCTTCTAGCATAGCAGCACGAGAAACAGTTTGGCTTCTTAAAATCCTAGCAGGATTGTTCGGCTAGATTCCAGAGCCGACCATGATTCACTGTGATAACTAGAGCTATCTGCAAATGTCAGTGAATCCTGTATTTCACGACAGGTCGAAGCATATCAAGATTTGATATCACTTCATTAATGATATGGTGTAGAAAGGTACAGTCGAGTTACAATATGTGCTGAGAGACGACCAAATTGTAGATGTTCTCACCAAGTCACTTCCCAGGGTGAAGTTCGAATACTTTCGCGGAAGAGTTTGAGTTGAAGAGAACGTGTCCCTCCTTGAGAGGGAAAGATGACATTGAGATGCTTGCCCTGCGTTTCCCATGTGCCTTTGCAGTCCAGTACTCATCCATATATGGGAGAAATCCCATAGGAAGATGAAACAGATCGTCAACAGTTGGCTGGGTTCACCCAGGTACCTTCTACAGTACAGTTACTAAGCCAGATATGGGAGAAATCCCATAGGAAAATGAGTAGGACAGACAACAGTTGATCGGGTTCACACAGGTGCCTCTGCAGTCTAGTTACTTAGCCAAGTATGGGAGTATTACCATAGGAAGATGAGTAGGACAATCAACAGTTGGCCGTGTGATTGCATCAGTACCTCTACAGTCCTCGTACTCAGCCAAATATGGGAGAAATCTCATAGGTAGATGAGTCAGACAGTCAGTAGATGGTTGTGCCCATTTGCTAAACTAAGATCTCAGCTAGGTATGGGAGGACCCCATTGGAAGATAAGATAGATAGGTGGAAAATGGTATAGCAGAGATGGCATAGCTCATATCTTAGATATCCAGGATTGATTGATTCTCATGGATCCAGAATTGAGTGATTCTCTTGGAATCACCGAAGGACTGGTGAAGAGGATCCATGATGACACTTCTCGATGGATGGAGACTATGTGGAAAAACTTCAGTATGTATAGAGATGATGGAGACAACATGGATGTACAAGATGAAACCCGGATGATCATGACGCAGATAAAGACCAAAGAATACCTTCCTTGTTGACAGGGAGTGTTGGATTTTGTGCAACTTTGGAAGATCTTATTCTTGTACTTTTATAGTACTTGATTGTAACTCCTAAGGGAGATAAAATTAATGTAATTAATTATGTAAACACATGAAATAATCAATGTAAACCTCAAGGAGAAAAGAAGCAAAATAAAATAACAAAAATTAAATTATTAATTGCCCCCAAGTGAATTCGGCCCAGTTAGGGACTTTTTATCTTTGCACTTGTATAAATAGAGGTTAAGTTCACCTCATTATTCACTCACTCAATCAAGTGAAGTTCGCATCACCTAGAGAGAGAGAAGTTCACACTTGCTAGAGAAGGAAGCTGTTTTGCGGTTTCTACTTGTGGAAAGCATTTACACCTTTTCTCTTTTATCTTTGTACTACGATCTCGGGATTATCATTTCTATACGAAGGTTGCTGGGTTTTCTCGCATTTGGGTTTCCTAGGATAAAATCTGTGTTATGTTTTGTACTTTGTATTTCTTCTAGTGATCTTGGTTATGCATTTGAATTATTATGCTATGAATGTATGAGACATAACACTCAGAATCAGCCAAGTAGTGGTATACCTTCGTCGTGTCAAAACAATACACCTCCTAGAAGAAGAATGGAAGACGCCATAAAGCTACTTGTTTTTAGAGGAACTGGTCTAGAAGACCCAAAGCAACATTGGTTTCTCTATGAAGCTGTATGTAACGTTAAGCAAGTACAAGATGATGCTATAAAACAAGTTCTACTAGTCACCACATTCAGAGATAGAGATTTAACATGGTTCATGAAATATTTTGTTGGACATAATAGAACACTAGTTGATATCAGAACGGTGCTTATTAGAGAATTTAAGAAGCCTAAGTCAGAATATTAGTGCATCACAGAGTTAAAAGAAATAAAAGAGAAACGTAATGAGACTGTGTCAGAGTTTGATAAGAAATTCACATCCTTATTAGATCAAGTTAGATTTGAAATAGCACTACAACAACATCAAGAATGGTTCATAGCTACATTGTTTCCCCACATTAGATTACCACTGATGCAACAAAAGGTAACCTCGCAAACAGAAGCATTGTAAATTGTGATGAAGCTAGAATCTTCGCGCAAAGGAGAAACCAACACAAGAGTGGTACAAATACAAACACATCTAGCAAACTTACCTGACATTACATTTACAAGATATGAAGAAAGGAAAATAAATAGGAGAAGAGGCTTGGTGCACTAAATGTAAACTAGAAGGACATTCCAAGGAACATTGTCCTATATTTAGAGATTACCTCGCTAGTGGGGCACTGAATCCATTAAATCAACCCCATGGACCATGGTGCGATATTTTCTGATGTAGAGGACATTTCCTAGAGGATGGTTACCTACTTCAGAAGTATGTATAGACACCAAAGAAACTGTACTGCACATTTTGTAAATCAGTTGACCGTGATGATACCAAATGTAGAGCATATGACCTCATGATAGAAAGAAAACATGATGTCTACAGAGTCCAAGGAGAATAACAGAACAATAATGAAAATGTGCAGTATGATCAAGGCACATATAGAGGACGTGGTGGATTAAGAGGAAGAGGACGTAGCACTGGCCAATGAAGAGGAAGAGGTCAAATTTTTTGTTATAACTCTGCTCAACCTAGACATTTAGCAAGATACTGTCAGAAAACTTGAACTACTTGTAATTATTGTAAGTCATTTGACAATATCATTGAAGCATCTCCTATTTTGATAGGAAAAATGAAAGAAAAAATACCAGAAGGACAGAACTAGAACATTTACATGATCGGAGCTGAGAAGAGAAATGAAGATCACAACATCCATGTTGTGACCTGAAGTGGAGCTATGACAGGAAATGACAGGACGAATGAAGCTTCGACTTCTGAGGATCACATACAGAGACCAAAGCCTGCTGATGGGCCTCAGGTAAGAAAAGCAGTTGGAAAAATTCCTGCATTCAACCCTAACCAAGAAAAAAAAGTATTCATGGAAGCAAGAAAAGGATTTCAGGACTCAGAACCTTCAAACAAAAGGATCCAATTGCGAAGTGACCAAATAGGTGTATTAGATATGCTGACCTCGTATGGTGGATCGCGAACTTCGACAAAATAGGTAAGTCCTATCACACAATTTCTATAGAACTGCATAAAGATGCTGAGGCATGAAAACGCCTTAGGAGAATTACAGGACATGTTGGGACATTATGGAACAGCGTAATACTGTCAATGAAGAACATAGAACAGTTTGTCATATCAAGAACCATAGAAGAACAGGAAGAGAAATGAGGCTAAATGCACATATTGGAGATTTCGAAATGAACTAGGTAATTCTTGACCTAGGGTCAGAGGTGAACGTGCTGACAAAACAAACATGGGAACATATGGGGAAGCTAAAGCTATCTTGTTCCCCTATACAGTTGATATTAGCTAATCCACAGAAGGTTATACCTTTTGTGAGGCTATCAAGTGTTCTTGTTGACATTGATGGAGTGCAAAGTAAAGCAGACTTTGAGGTTATTGAGATCATAGATGACAATAATCCTTATCCTACATTATTGGGGATTGAATGGGAAATTGATAGCCTCGCAATTATCAACTTGAAGAAAAAAATGATATTTGAAGGATTGGATATCATGGTTATCGCACCCCTAAATCCTTCACAAGTAATAAGGTATGTTGAACTAGTATTGTAAAATTAGTCACAACAGATCTAATGAACAAGTAAATCAATCACAACAGATGAACATAGAAAATATGGTGTAAAACTATGCAAAACATGCAGCAGTGCTCAATATCCAAGTAAGCGTGAATGATTACAATAGAATACAGTAACAATGACTGATCAATTCGAATTTCCTAAGGAGGTCATTCGAATCACTAAATGGAGTAGCTTGACTCCAACTAGGAGTCCTCATCATCAATCAGTGGTGGTCATCAATGCACAAGAACCAGTCATCCAGGTGTCAATCTGAATCTAACTGAGTGTAACATGTGTAACTGAAGTGTGTAACACTGATATAGGGAAGTGGGATCAGTGGAGGGCGCATGGGAGGCTAACTGAAGTCAGAACAAGTCATCTAGTCAATATGGAGGTCCAACGGAAGTGAAACAGTTAGTCAGGAGTGAAACTAGCCTCAAATCAGGGAGAATCAGAGCTAACTGAGTGTAACTGAAGTGGAACTGCAGTGGTAGGTGAAGAAGTGCGCCCTTCTCTGGCAGTAGGTGAGAAGTGGGCACCTTCCTGACTAGGAGGGCTAAAACTCTGAAGTAAGTGGCTCTCGGGTGCTAGAATAAGGTGGCTAAGGTGCTGGAGGCATCAACCTGGTGACTGGGATGCATGCAAAGTGCATGCAAACCCTAGAGTTTGCATGCAAACCCTAATTGCATGCAAGATCCTGAAAAATATGATGTGGATATCCGAACACCCCCCCTCAAGCTAGACTATGATGTGCAAAAAATAATGTGTGGCCCTGGTAACTAAGACCAAAGGTCACCCCAATACAATAATCCAAAGAATGTTGAAAATAAACTAACTGAGAAAAGATGGAAAACCCAGTGGGAAGAAAGCCCCCCCTCAAGCTAAAGCATAATAATGGATCAATCTATCTCCACGATGATGGAACTCACCCCCAACAGTGAACGGAGGTAAGAGAACTTCTTCTCAGTGAAGCTCTTGGTGAAGATGTCTGCAATTTGCTCATCAGTAGGGCAATATTGCAGAATGATGGTGCGATCATGCACCAACTATCGAATGTAATGAATATGAATCTCAATGTGTTTGGTCCTCTACCGCTGAAATAGATCTATGGAGATCTTGATAGCACTTTGATTGTCACAAAATAGGATAGTCGAAGTAGTGCCACTAAAACCAAACTCGAAAAGAATACCCTGCAACCAAACTGCCTGAATGCAGGCATTGACTGCCCCTCGATACTCTGCCTCTGCTGAAGAAAGTGCAATGGTTGCTTGCTTTTTGCTGGACCAACAAATAGCACCATGACCACTCATGAAAACAAAACCGGAAGTGGACATCCAATCAATGCTATCACCTGCCCAATCTGAATCAGTAAAACCAATGAAATCAAGCTCAGAATCTGCAGCATAATGTATGCCAAAATGTTTCATACCTTGCACATACTGCAAGATCCGCTTGGCTGCCTGCCAATGAACCTCATGGGGCTGCTGCATATACCTTGACATGGCACTCACGGCATATGAAATATCAGGCCTTGAGTGTGTCAAATAAAGTAGTGAACCAATCAACTGTCGATACATACTGCAATCTGCAAGCAATGTAGAATCTCCCTCCTCAAGACTGATTCCTGAGAGGAATGGGAATGGGGCTGCCTTACATTCAGCCATATTAAACTTCAATAACAGGTCGGAAGCATATTTTTGCTGAGATATAGTGATCCCATCAAAATTTTGAGCTATCTCCAAGCCCAAAAAGTGACTCAGCAAGCCCAAATCGCTCATGTCAAAAGCTAGATTTAAGGCAGTTTTTAGCTTGTTTATTGAAGTAAGAGTGCTACCAGTAATGAGAATATCATCAACATAAAGTACAATAACCAAAAAATTACCTTTAACTCAGTGAAGATACACATTCGGATCAGATTTGCATCTTTGGAAATTCTAAGAAAGAAGGAAGGAGTCCATCTTTGCCTACCAAGCTCTTGGGGCCTGTTTTAACCCATACAAAAATTTCTTCAATCTGCAAACTAATGATGGATCTGATGTGTAGCCCTTTGGCTGCTGCATATATACCTCTTCAACAAGGTCTCCATGTAGAAATCCACTCTTCACATCCATGTGGTGCACTTTCCCGTGGTTGGATGCGGAAATAGCCAAAACAAGGCGGATGGAATCCATCTTTGCAACCGATGCAAAGGTCTCAGTGTAGTCCACTCCTTGGACTTGGGAGAAACCTTTTTCCACCAACCTTGCTTTGTATTTGCTGATAGAGCCATCAGAAGCAACTTTCGTGCGGTAGACCCATTTACACTTCACTAATTTTCTTCTAGGTGGAAGAGAAACTAGCTCCCATGTATTGTTCTTTTGAAGAGAACTGTACTCTTCATCCATGGCACTTTTCCATCTCGGATCTCGGTGGGAAGAATAGTATGATATGGGATCTGAACTAGCCATCAAATAAAAAATCTCAGGAAGTAATAGATCAGCAGTAGAAAGAGCCATACCTACTCTTTGAAAGTCTGCTCTTGTTCGTCTCGGATTAGCAGGATTTCCAAGGTTCGAACCAGCAGATTGAAGAGTGTTTTGGGCCCACTTTGGTAACTGAGGAGGATCATAATGGTCAGATTCCGAACCTGATATGTCATGATCATTATGTGCTGCTAAAATATTAGAAATATCATAACTCATACCTTCATTATCGCTGTACGGATCTTCTTCTGGTGAAGGCGGTGAATCAACAGTCTCTTCCTCAACTAGTTGCAATTCTTGAAGCGGTTCTTCAAATTGCACACTGCGCTCTATGAATATATTTTTAGATCTGATATCCATGAGTTTATATGCTTTTGATTCTTCCCCATATCCTATCAGTATGCACTCAATACTTTGTGGATCCAAAGCTCGTCTCTTCTTCGATGGAATTCTAGCCCATGCAGTAGAGCCAAAAACTCTCAAATTTGACACATCCGGTTTGTGACCAAAGAATGCTTCGAAAGGAGTCATACCTTTCACGGATGAATGTGGAACATGGTTTTGTATGTATGCAGCAACATTGATTGCTTTAGCCCAAATATTTGAAGCCAAACCTTTTGATTCAATCATGCATATAGCCATCTCTTTCAGTGACCGATTTTTCCTTTTCCGCTACACCGTTCTGCTGGGGTGTGTAGGGAACTGTATGTTGGATCTGAATTCCGCTTTGGGCACAAAGTTGCAGCAACTCAGCCTTGATATATTCTCCACCATTATCATATCTAAGATCTTTGATCTTGCTCTCAGTGGCGGTCTCAACAGAAGCCTTAAAATCCTTGAATTTTCCAAGCACTTCTGACTTGTTTTTGAGAAAGAATACCCATGTAAAGCGGGAAAAATCATCAATAAATGTCAAAACATACCTTGAACCATTTAATGACGTATGGGGCAGCAGACCACTTATATCAGAATGTATTAACCCCAAAACTGTAGAAGCTCTGCTAGCTTTGCCGCGGTCGAATCTGTGCTCGGGGTGCTTCCCAATGATGCAACCAGTGCATATTCCCTTCGAGGAACGGAGTTGTGGAAGACCATCTACCATGGAATTGTTTGATAGAAGCAGCAAATACTTATAATTAAGATGTCCAAATCTTTCATGCCAAATCCTACTAACCTCATTACGATGTACGCAAAGAGCAGTGGGCTTTGCAAGCGGAATAAAGTGTGAAAACTCATAGCATTTTGCAGTGTGGCTTGGCTTTCAGACTACAACAAGTCTTCCACTTTTGATATCAGAAATTTCAACTGTATTAGGGCTGAAAGTAACTTGCTTCGTTTCACCAGTGTGTGTCATTTGATACACAGAAAGAAGATTTGAAGCCAAGGAAGGCACACAGAGAACATTCTGAAAGCTTCCATGATCTACATGAATCGTACCTTTGCCCTTTGAAGAAATTTTTGAGTCATCTCCCAAATGGATGGGGATGGAGCTGTTTGGATCGAATGAAGAAAAAGAATCAATATTTGCAGCCATATGATTTGATGCACCCGAATCTATCAAGAGAGTAGTGGGCTTCGAAACAGTTGCCATGAGTGCTTGTCCTCTTTCATGATCATCATTCCTATCCTTCTTCCTTGCACCGTCAGGAAGAGTTATGTTGTTATTTTCCAAAAGGAGGGCCATTTGATCTATAGTCTTCTTCATACATGAACTTTCGGGATGAAAGCCACGGTTGCAATAAGTACATTTAGATTTTTGGTTACCTTCTTTGCCCTTTTGCTTGAACTTTGAACTGGATGGTGCATCCATCTGTTTGCCTTTCTGTCTTTGCTTGTGAGGTTCGAATTTGGGCTTCTCCTTCTTTTGCTTTCCTTTACCATTTGAGATCTTGGGTCCTTGAACATATAGGGATGAATCTTTGGAGCTTATGGACCCCATTTGAATCAACTTGTCATGCTCTTTTGTGACGGACTCAATGAATGCATTTAAGGTAGTCATCTTCCAATTCGGGGTAGTTAGCCGACCGGAATTGAAAGTAGAGACAAATACCGAATAATCTTTACCAAGCTTGCTGAGAATGGAGAGGATCAATTGTTTATCCTCTTTGATAAATCCATTGTTCTTCAACTGCAAGTTCAAGTTCTTGAAATTTGTGAAGAATTCGTTAATGGTCTCGAAATTCTCAGGACTAAGGGCAATCAATTCATTCTCTAATTGAAAATCCCTAAGCTCGTCCTGCTTGCCAAATAGTGTTTCAAGTTGCTCCCATATAGCTTTTGGAGTCTTCAATCCGCTGAGATGGAAGTGAAGGTATTTGGAGATGGAGAGACAAAGAATACCATAAGCTTCATCAAGCTTGTTGTAGTGTTTGGTTCTATCTGACAAGCTGTTTGGATCCAATTCAAGACCAAGAGTGACTCGGTAGTAACCTTTTGAACGTAATATGATCTCCATATCATCTTTCCAATCAAAATAATTGAATGGGGTGAGGATAGGCTTTGAAGAAGAGTATTCCATTGCTAGGAGCGATTGCACACTGATGTAGAGGAGCTTGCAAGGGCAGAGTAGTGAATGCAAATGATGGAGACAATAACCTGCAAATCACAATAAACCAAGAACAATGAGGTCGAACAATCCACCCTTTTAGAGTTGCATCACACCAGGGATTGGAGATCAAACAATGTTGAATGGGTCCAATGTATCAGATCCGGGATTTATGTGGAAACTCAATCTTCTGGAGTGGTATTGGATGTATTTTCAAGCTTTGCATGCACAGGAGCGAATGCCCTTGAGATCTTTCATGCCAAAACTTTTTGCAATTTTTGAGCAATTCACTCAAATCTTCTTGTAAAAACACCTGTAGAAAAGAGATCTTGTCCCTGCAATGGCTCTGATACCATGTAAAATTAGTCACAGCAGATCTAATGAACAAGTAAATCAATCACAACAGATGAACATAGAATATATGGTGTAAAACTATGCAAAACATGCAGCAGTGCTCAATATCCCAGTAAGGGTGAATGATTACAATAGAATACAGTAACAATGACTGAGCAATTCGAATTGCATAAGGAGGTCATTCGAATCACTGAATGGAGTAGCTTGACTCCAACTAGGAGTACTCATCATCAATCAATGGTGGTCATCAATGCACAAGAACCAGTCATCCAGGTGTCAATCTGAGTCTAACTGAGTGTAACATGTGTAACTGAAGTGTGTAGCACTGATATAGGGAAGTGGGCTCAGTGGAGGGTGCATGGGAGGCTAACTGAATTCAGAACAAGTCATCTAGTCAATCTAGAGGTCCAACAGAAGTGAAACAGTTAGTCGGGAGTGAAACTAGCCTCAAATCAGGGTGAATCGAATCTAACTGAGTGTAACTGAAGTGGAACTGCAATGGTAGGTGAAGAAGTGCGCCCTTCTCTTGCAGTAGGTGAGAAGTGGGTGCCTTCATGACTAGGAGGGATAAAACTCTGAAGTAAGTAGCTCCCTGGTGCTAGAATAAGGTAGCTAAGGTTCTGGAGGCATCAACCTGGTGACTGGGATGCATGCAAAGTGGATGCAAACCCTAGAATTTGCATGCAAACCCTAATTGCATCCAAGATCCTGAAAAAGATGATGTGGATATCTAAACAATTATGAGACGAATGCAGAGCTCAAGAAATTGATAATATCTAAAAGATGACAGTAATTCAAGTAGATTACATTAACCCTACAGATGATGGAACATTGAGCTGGAGATGTGATAGTTCTTGCATATCGGAATCAGACGCAGGACTGGAGAAATGGCAGAGCTGAATGCATGAAGTATCAGCAAGATGATGTGTGAAGATAACAAAGTCACTGTGTTGGATTGGAACAGAGGTAAGTCCAATTCCTACTTATGATGATTTGGGTAATATCCATGCATTCCTTCATGAATATTTAGCATAAGTTTCAAATGAACATAAGCTAACAGCTTTGGATATAGCATTGTGAGATACACCTTCTAGGTGGTGGGATGCGCACAAAGACAACCTGAACACATGGGATGAATATAAGCCCTTAATGGAGATCATATTTGTAGAGCGAACTGAGCTTATACAAGAAAAATACAATGGACAAACTGATCCTACAGATCACATAGAGTCTTTCTTGAAAGTCTGGATGCATATACCAAAGACAGAATGGGTTCATATGTTTGTGCACACATTGGTCAAATACCAAAAAACTGGTATACAGAAGCATAACTTCACAAAGGAAAAAACTATTGGCACATGATGATAAAGAACTTTCAATCAACTTTCAGTTTTGAGGATGATTGTGAGAGCATTGATGAGGCTTTACAGATCATTAAAAATAAGATATTTGATGATGTGTCGTTGCATGTGTGTAAGAAACCAGATTGGGAAATACAGTTGGAGCATGCCCTTCAATGTCATAACTTCGCACTAGAAGAAGATGAAGATGAAGATCCCCATGATGTGAATATCCTTGAGTCTGAAGGAAAACGCGATGTAAAAGGACCTAATTTAGAGATTCCATACCTAAGTAACCTTGTGAAGAATAGAAAGATCAATATTAGTACTAATGATGAACCAAAATTTTCTTCTATTGGGGATTACTTGGATGAAAAAATAGCAGGACAGATCGCAAACCTACTACGCGAATATCAAGATTTGTTCCCTACAAAGTTTTATGAAATGAAAGGCATTTTAGGTGACTTGGGCATTATGAAAATACCTCTCAAGCTTGATGCAAAGCCTATTAAGCAAAGACCTTACAGGTTGAATCCCAGTTATAAAGAAAGAGTGAAAGCATAAATTGATAAAATGCTTGAGGCAAGAATCACTGAACAAGTAGAAGAATCAAAAAGGATAAGTCCGATGGTAATTCATGACAAGAAAGCTAAAGGTGAAATCAAAATTTGTGTGGACCTCGGGAAATTGAATGATGCATCCCTGCATGACCCATTTCCT
Source organism: Larix kaempferi (assembly GCA_027924585.1). NCBI lineage: Eukaryota > Viridiplantae > Streptophyta > Pinopsida > Pinales > Pinaceae > Larix > Larix kaempferi. Next base: position 4,625,959 of record BSBM01000459.1, on the reverse strand, counting down.
ACTCCATTCACAAACGAAGTGCTAGATAACGTAGGTGGACAAGAGGCATACTCTTTCACTGATGGGTTTTCTGGCTACCATCAGATCATAATTGCTACAGAAGATAGACACAATACAACATTTGCTACTAAATGGGGATCATTACAATACACTGTTATGCCTTTTGGATTAAACAACGCACCTGCTATCTTTTCAAGAGTGGTTGTAGATGCATTTAAGGATTATATTCATACATTCTTAGAATTTTACTTTGATGACTAGATAGTCTTTGGCCTTTTAAAGAACCATCATGTTAATTTAAGAATGATGTTAGCAAAGTGTAGAGAGTATCATATTTCCTTGAACCTGAAGAAGTGTGTCTTATGTGTTCCTTATGGTATTTTATTGGGACATATAGTATGTAATCAAGGATTGATGGTTGATCCAGCGGATGTAGCAATTTTAGTAAATCTTCCAGCACCTAATTTAGTTAAGTAGCTACGCACTACATTGGGACACACAGGATACTACAGAAAATTAATTAAAGGATATGCATAGGTCACTGTGCCTATGGAGACACTATTAAAGAAGGAAGCATAGTACAATTGGACTAAAGATTTCCAAAAAGGATTGGACACACTGAAAGATAAAATGGTAACAACACCTATTCTCATCTTTCCTGACTGGAATAAGCCATTTCATGTACATGTAGATGCTTCATCTATATCACTTGGTATTATATTAGCACAAACAGGAGAGGGAGGCATCAATCATCCCATCACATTTTCAAGCAGAAAGTTATCTTCAGAAGAAAATAATTATACCACAACAAAAAGGGAATGATTAGCTATGGTATATGCATTGCAGAATTTTAGACACTATCTCCTAGGTTCACATTTTTCTATGTTCATTGACCATTCAACTTTGAATTACTTGGTCAATAAGCTAGTGTTAGGGTGAAGAATATGCATATGGGTCTTACTGTTTCAAGAATATTATTTTGAAATCATTGTGAATCGAGGAATATTAAATGTAGGACCTGACCATCTTTCAAGAATTGAGTCAGGAGAAGAACCTAGTAATTTGGAGGTTAATCTACCAGATGCACAGTTTTTTGCTATCCATATAGTAGATGACTACTTCAGAGATATTGTAGAATTTCTAACTATAGGATTAGAACCTGCAGAACTTACTATGCAGAAGAAGAAACAGTTAGTGGTAAGATCATATGACTTTACCCTAATTACAGGACAATTATACAAACTGGGACCAGATGAAGTATTGCGTAGAAGTGTACTAGAACATGAAATATCTATCATACTTGCTGAAGCACATTCAGGTATATCGGGAGGACACTAAGCAGGAAGAGATACTGCGCAAAAATTTTAAGAGAAGGACTATGGTGGCCTATGATACACAAAGATTCAAAAGAACATTGTCAAAATTGCGATGTATTCCAGAGAACTGGGAATCCATCTCATCGAGATGAGATGCCATTGATGCCACAATTGACATTGCAAGCCTTTGGTAAATGGGATATTGACTTTGTGGGACCTATTAACCCACTAGGGAAGCGAAATGACTCAATATATATCATCAAGGTACAAATTATCTAACAAAATGGGCAAAGGAAAAACCAGTGAAGGAATGTAGCACAGTTACCGCCACGTAGTTCATATTTGAGAACATTTTAACAAGGTTTGGATGTCCAAAGATTCTAATGAGTGATCAAGGAACCCATTTCTTGAATAGAACTATTGTAGGCCTAAAAAAATAATTTCATATCTACCATTGCAAGAGTACACCATACCATCCACAAGCTAATGGAACTGTAGAAGCCTTTAATAAAGTGTTGGAGAATGCATTGAACAAAGTATGCAATATAAAAAGGGATGTTTGGGATCTTAGGATGCCAACAGTATTATGGGCATATAGAACAACTTGTAAAAAGTTGAAATGTCATACACCTTTCAGATCAGCATATGGACAGGAAGTTTTCATGCCCATGGAATACATAGTACCAATCTTGAGAATTGCATCATTCACAGATATGGCTGATGATGAGACAATGGATGAAAGACTAGTACAGTTAGTTGGATTGGAGGAAGACTGCTTCATTACACAATTTCACCAAAAGGTGCAGAAAGAAAGAGAAAAGGTATGGCATGATAGACACATCAAGAACAAATTATTCTAGGTAGGATACCTTGTCCACCTTTATTATAGGAAATTTATGAAATTTACTGGAAAATTCAGAATGCATTGGTTAGGAGCATACATGGTCAATCATGTCACTAATCGTGGTGCAGTTCAGTTAGCCACATTACTTGGAGAAAACTTGCAAGGTCTTGTCAATGGGAGTAGACTAAAGCCTTATAGGGATGGCCCTACTCCTATAAACATAAGTTAAGCAATGAAAGAAAGTTTTAAGTGTCAAGTGCAGTTGAAATTGGACACTAAAATAGAGGGCAGAGACTACACACAACAATTTTGTTAAAATGTGCAATTTTACAATATATGAAGATGTGTTGCAAAGCGCACATATCAAGCTAAGTTGTGAAGCAAAAGAAGGGAGTAATGCTGCGAAGTTAAAGCACGAGAATGGAAATGAGAAGTGAACTTCGCCACTCACCTAACCATCAGGGAAGTAAAATAAAACTAGTTGTTAGAGTTTTGGTCGGAAAGTAGTCGTTAGACAGTACTTTTGGGAACCGAATTTTTTTGCTTTTAAGGCATATTCATCCATTGAAGACACATTAAAAGAAGGGAAAGAACCAATATATAAGCAATATTTGGCCAACAGACATAAAATTTAATGTTAAATTATCTATTTTTGGGTGCGTCTTAGTGTCACTATGCCTATCAATAGTAAAGACCACATAGATACTAGTTTTAACCTGACTTTAATTTTTACTACATGCAATTTTCGAGCATTTTACCAGTCAAGACCAAGATTAATATGATAGTGTATGTCTTAAAAAGGAATTCTATAGCAGATATTAAGAGAATTCCAACATTCCTGTTTTGAAGGAGTCATGAAGATGCCAGTGAAGAAAGGAGTCCCAGAGAGAGATGGAACATCTATAGCTTCATCATGAGATATACCAGAGCAGAAGCAGAAAGATAAGAAAAAGGCTACTAAGAAAGAGAAGCCGAAGGCCGCAAATATTCCAAATAAATTTATTACAGAACGTCCTCGTGACAGGTCTATTTTTCTCATACCAAAGTACATCCCTCCAAGAAGAGATGATGCGCCATTTGTGATACTCACGAAGAATTTGTAATACAAAATCTTGTTGTCGCCCATGTCGAGTCATGTGCACGAAAAGGAGAATTTGCTCAGCAAGATTCCAAAATGCAAGTTCTCGAATCATGACTTGCTGCAGGAAACGAAATACCCACAATTTCATCAAGACGAGTACATGTGCAGGTGACGTGATGAATCCAACAAGCAAACGACAATTCAAGCGCAAGAATAGATTGCACCATTGCAGCCATCCGGATTACTGAATTTGCTGCGAATTCCGTATTTTGACAGGAGCCCAGAGGTCATAGCTATTGTGTGAACATTTCTCTCATGTACGCACTAGGCTTACTTGTGGTTAGACAAAAATATTAGCATCAACATAGACCTCATTAATGGAATTACGCACTTGAGAAAAAGAGGTCTTGACCCCGCAGTCGAATTCGTAGGAAATAAAAAAGACAAAGAAATTTCTAAGAGAATGAAGAATGGATTTTTCTTGGTGAAAGGATCCCATGGATATCAGACAAATCAAATCAAGGATCAAGCTACGAAGTTCACATTTCAACTTCTCGCATGGAAAATCCTAAGGAAATGTAGACCAAATGAGGTGTTGGCCACCGCGATCTCTTTAGTTGCGAAGGCCAAGGATGGACTCTAGTATAACTGGGAAATTTATATTCTAAATGAGTTCCTAGATGATTTCTAGGACACACAAGATAATGGACATCAATTCCATTATAGGTGGTTGTTAGTCTTGATCGCGTTCCTAGGCTAGAAAGAGCCTAAGTATCAGCAAAATGTACTGGTATTCATTGGAGATTGTCGTGGACCCATATTTGCGAACATGTGGGCCAATTTGAGGTTGGATAGACAAAGACTAAATAATATACATTTGTATACATATTAAGAGCAGCTATGCGAATTAATCCAGTGCGCTTTGCATATCCCTAAGGAAATAACAACAACGTATATTCGCAATATGAGATTCAAAGACGACCTCCACTTCATTTAAATTCATTCGAGAGAACCAGCAAATAACCCATAATGGTTTGAGGGGTTATACCAAGTGCACATGTAGAAGATTGATCTTATCATTCAAGATTGGTCACCTTAGTGGAGTATCGATGCGCTAGAGACGCTGATCAGTACATCAGAGGATAGCGCAAATGAAAATACCCAGGACAAAGAAGAAGAGCCAAAAAGTGAGAAATATACAGAACAAAATCAAGGAGAAGAACAATAACAAACTGAGTTTCCAGTAGGGGATAAGAGGAAGAATCCTGAAACAACCATGCTAGAAGCATCCCAAAGAAAGAAACAAAAGTAAAATAAGACTCTGCTCAATGCACAGTTACATGAGGATGATTATGATTTCATCGCATCCCGAGCCAATGAGAATTTTGAGGAGATGCTCACATTGAAATACATCAAGAAAGACGATATCCAAGTGAGCATGATAGACAACCTCATAGAACTGAAAATTCTAGTGGCAAGAGTAGGACAAGTCCAATGAGAACTAGTAAGGGAATCAGACTTCGAAGACAGGATAAGGGAGTCAAGCCAAAGGAAAATAAAAGCGCCTACTTTGATGATGAGACCCCAACTAGTTCGCATAGATTTGATGAATGTAATATCCCTATTTGATGGACTTATTGAAGTTGCGAAGGAGCTCGCATATTTGGACATAAATGTAGGAATGTTTCCCATCGAAGGACTGCATAATATGCATTTGTAGGTTGTGAAAGAAATCAGAGATAGAGATATGGTTGCATATAACCAGCATCTAAAACATAATAGCACAGTCTATTCAGATTGAAAGACAACTAGAACTTGGCACAACCGATAGAAAATCATGTGTAAACTACATGCCTCCAAAAAATATAGAGAAAGGTCTCAGACCACAATTTATAACTCTCAATCTCATTACAATTTTCTCACACAGCCTCTCGGTTGGAACCCATCCTCTTCTTCCTGTTTTTTCATTTACAATATATAGCAAAAGATACCTCATTCCAGATCGAAGAGTTTGAAACCCTTCTTGAAACTAATCATCAAAGCTATTACAAATTTTCAGGGATAAACTTAAATATAGTTCCATAAAATTTGGGATGTTGAAGCTGGAATGCCTGGAATTTTGGAATAATACCATTTACTGATAATCTTATGTTTCTAGGTGCTTTGCACTTATGGAACTGTTGTCCTCCATTGCTTGATTGTTGCATGAGGATTCTTATTAATCTTCTAAATAATTGGAAATAATAATATCTCTGCATGATATATGGTTTGAAAATTGATGGATTTAAAATATGGAAATAACCCTTTATCTATTGACTGAAACTGATCCTCAATCTAAAAATATGGAGCAAGTTCTTTGACTATTGATCTTGCTTGGGAAAATAGATATGAATGTTGATCCAAAATCTGAGATTGCTTGATTTACTCACTTCAAATCCTACCACATTGTAGATAATTGCCCAGCTAATACCTATTTGAATGCTCATTCAAGGCCTAGAAATATGGAAATAATTGTTCAACTTCCCATTGATCTTTCTCTCAAAAATATGGATTTGCTTGTGCTCAATTGGTACTCTCTACAATCTTCCTTATCAGGTTCTTAGCTTAATGTTTTCAACACATGAAAGCACTTTGATACTTTAGCTAACAATTGGAGGCTTCTCTTTTGATGTGGTGTAGTGAAATATTCCCAAGACCAGCAAGGTACTCTTTCGTAATGATCTCAGATATGAATGGTCTAGCTGACAGATGCACTTCATTAGCAGAACTTGCCAATTTGCTAGAGATATCTTCACCACTTGACGCATTTCCAATTACAATAACAACCGGATCTTGAAATGGAGCTTTTCATCCAACTGGCTCTGTCTCTGGATGATCTGCCACTTAGTAGAATCTCTTTCTTATGCATAAAATCTCTTCTTTTTGCTAGTAAAATCTTTTGTCAATGTTTTAATGCATTTGTGTGATAATATTCAACCTTTGTTCTTCATGTGGGTGTTGCTTAACACTTGGATGCAGCTTGTCCCCACTTCCTTCATGGCGCTGGATGTATGGATTATTTAAGAATTTATTCTTTGAATTTAATATTTGTTTTTTTAAAGTTTATCACTTGAAATTGTCTCAGTAAAACTTCCTAGGTTTTTGAAGAAGCTGTTGTTGTAATGGTGCATGTTGTAGTGCCCCTAGACTATTGCAGACCTTGAGGCACCTATTGAGTGACCTGAATGATTGAAGCATTAATAAAATGACTCCTTGATGTTATATTGAGTATATTAACCACTACGACTGATTGTGAATCAATAAAATAATGATATATGTCTATCTAGATAGTTGATGTAAATGAATGATTACATGTTGTTTAACGATTACCTTTGATTATGAAAAATGTACATGTGAATGATGCTTAACACCTAGTTGTATTATTGATTATGTGATGAGAATGAAGAAAGTAAATATTGAAGAGATGCATTTCTGATTAGATGAAAGAGTAATGTTATGAGTAAACTATAAATGCTTAATGAAATAGCAGATTTATGAATCATATTATGATAATTGAGGACAGTACTACTAATATATGTTTGTGAGAAATGTGTGTAGCGGCAGGTGAAACGGTTCACCGACAGACACACAAAGGAATTGAAGGGTCGTAGAGTATGGATAAATCACACACGGGGAGAGTGACGATGATGTCGACTTCCGATGGAATACCACGCATGAGCAGATAAGCATTGATCCACCTGCTTAAGAGGAAAGCGTGAGGGTGTACGAGGTGGGCCATGACGGAGCTAGTCATGTACGAGTTGGGGGTGCACAATGAGAAATGACTCACTCCTCAGCGCCATTAGTCCCTAATAGCGTGTAAACGGAGGATAGAAGGTAACGGCTCGTGAAATCCCTACATGAAGTTCCTGCAAGTCAAAAAGAAAGGATGGCAGCAGAAGGGCCCGATGATGCGGTACCCTGCCGAGAACGGAAAGAGTGGATGCAAGGACCCGACGATGTGGTACCTTGCCGATAAATTGAAACGATTGATGAATGGAGCAAACAGAGTGGTGCCATGTCAGGGAAATCAATTAAGGAATGGGGAGGCCCAACGGGGTGGCAAGTGGATCCTAGTAAAAATGATTGTTAACTTAATGGCCTAAAAACGTATAAATTGCACCTAGAGCATTTACTTAGGAAAATGCATTTTTAGTACTTTGAACATTAGAAATTTTTATTTATGCATTTGCACATAAAAGAATATTTTGGCATTTAAAATATTAGAAATGGTTATTTATGCCTTTGCACATGAAAGAATATTTTTGAGTATTTAAAGATATTAAAAATGTTTATTTAGGAGCAAAATGGAATCCTAGGCATGGACACCTAGTCAACTCCACCTACACCACAAATCTAGGAGTTAAGTGAAATATCTTGGGGACAAACATGAGAAAACTTAGGAATGTTGGTGCATCTCCTAGAGAAACTGACACATGGATGGGTGAGTATTATTAAATTAGAAATTTAATAAAATATATATTTATGCATGAAGCAACATCTGTCGCATGGAATTTTCCATTAAAAGGAAGGCATTGGGAATGGATAAAGGACCCAGATCCTGGATGGCTATCGTAATATTGGATTAGCTTATGACTTGCTGCTATTGAGGGTTTGGCTGGAAATTTTGGTGGGGGGGAATCCGAAGATGAGTTTCTTGATTGTTGTGTGTGGGCTCTACGACCCAAAGCTCGGGGGAGGCCATGTGACTGAAAGCATGAGCTATGGTTGGGTGGCGAAGCTAACGGTTACTTTTCCTATGGTTAAACGATATTTGATGGAGGGATCCTACGGAAGACGCAGACGAAAATGGACCAGATGGATTGGGTTGACAGGTTATGGTTTCTTTATTTTTTTAAATTTTTTTACTTTATTTTTCCAGTTATTATGATAGCTAATCTGTTTGTATGAAGTTGTTAAAGTTTCAGGTTTAGTTTAGGAGGACGTTAAAGGAGGGGCCCTACACATGCATTGCATCGAAATTTGAATGACATTTAGCATTCATTTGACACCAATGAACTTACCTTGACATTTGGAATTTTATAAGATAAATATGGTAGCAACATCGGCTCCTTATGGGGATGGCATGTTCTCTATGTGCTACCAAGAACTAGCATACTGTGTGGCTTCTATCCATTGGGATGGAGTCTTCATGGATGCTGCAAACCAACAAACTGAAAAATGATCCCATACTCATACTCTGCAAACTGAAAATTGCAATCTATTCTGTCATGTACCAGTGCTCCATTAGTTTGGAGTATGATTAGCATATGAACTTCTGCACATCATAAAAAACTAAAGAAGAAAACTGTTGGAAACAATTGCATACTAGAAACTAGTTCATTCACTGCAAAAAAACAACTTAGAGCTCGCTGCTCATTCATTGAGCTTATTTATAAACGGGTACTAATCTAATTAGCTGAATTTTGGATGATCAAGTGTAATTCCATTTCCAATATACTTCTGTAAAATAACGATTGAAGAGCTTATAGGCAACTCATCATGAATCTGAAACCCATATTTATAGTTGAACAAAAATGAATGTCCTGGGCTAATAAAATCCTCCAGATAAGCAACTACTAGATCATAAAAACAATTAGAAACTACCTTTTGATTAAATACCTATGTTTCTTGTTCAAGATAAGTGAACTACATTTGGATAAGCTTTGACCTCACCATTTCAGTAAAAGCATTTTTTCCACAATTATCTGAAAACCACTTTTTACTTTACAAGATATGCTGATTTAATTCTTTATTCAAGTTCTCACACATATCTTCATACCGACCATTAGAAATGTTAATCTCATAAGATAAATTTTGGGAATTTTTCTGAGTCAACAAAATTTCATATTCTAACTCAAGTGTTTTAAGAAACTTCTTCAAATTTTTTTTTTATCTTCTTCACTAAAGATGCTGTAAATCTAAATAAGAAGATAAATCTTCATTCCATTCATCATCATCAGAATAAATCCATTCTTTGAATTTTTTAAGAAACGCACGGTCTCCCATGAAATATGCTATCTTGATTGATGAAGTAACTAGATTAGCAGCTGAACTCATCATTATGGACCCTTTGGAGTCACCCATAGATTCATATATAATGAATTTGGAGTCACCAGGTATAAATTTACAGTCAAACTAATGTCCTACTCATGTCCACCATCAAGAGCTGGATGTTATTGTTGTCATTCTTTACGGGGAAGATAATCTTCATTTCCGTCCCCAGTATGGTCGCAAAAAGATGTTAGTGCAAAATTCAACCCTCGACTGCAAGAGAGCCAAGATTAACACATCTTAATGCTCAAAGGAAAGTGTTGATTGATTGGTTGCATTAATTATATAGAGGGGTAAAGAGAATATGTATACAAGGTGTAAGATGGATGAAAACATCAAGCTCTGTGATAAGCAAGGATGACAGACTAAAGGAAGAATCATATCAAGATGACCAAGGTTCAAAGAGTATTGTTAATATGTGGAGCAAACAACTCATTCAAACATCAACATAAAGAAACATGTTCAGAAAAAAATTCCAAAGATGGAATCTGAATTACTAAATCTCAGCATGGGAAATCACAATAAAAACATTATTGATCAGGAATCCATAATTAAGACCAGTTAAAACATAACTGGACAATATAGTCAGATTAAAAGATAGCTAGAACTTGGAACAATTGATAGAAAATCATGCGTAGATTACATGCCTCCAAAAAATACAGAGCAAGGGCTCAGACCATATTTTATAACTCTCAATCTCATTACAATTGTCTCACATAGCCTCTTGGCTAGAACCTCTCCTCTTCTTCCTATTTTTTCATTTACAATATATAGCAAAAGATAGCTCATTCCAGCTCGAATAGTTTGAAACCATTCTTGAAACTAATCATCAAAGTTGTTGCAAATTTTCAGGGATAAAATTACATATATTGCCATAAAAATTGGGATGTTGAAGTTCAAATGCCTGGAATTTTGGAATAATACCATTTACTGATAATCTTATGCTTCTAGGTGCTTTGCACTTATGGAACTGTTGTCCTCCATTGCTTAATTTCTGTATGAGGATTCTCATTAAACTTCTAAATAATTGGAAATAATAAGATCTCTCCATGATATATGGTTTGAAAGTTGATGGATTTAAGATATGGAAATAACCCTTTGTCTACGGACTGAAACTGATCCTCAATCTAAAAATATGGAGCAAGTTCTTTCACTATTGATATTGCTTGGGAAAATAGATCTGAATGTTGATCCAAAATATGAGATTGCTTGATTTACTCACTTCAAATCCTGCCACATTGTACATAACTACCAAGCTAATACCTATTTGGATGCTCATTGAAGGCCTAGAAATATGGAAATAATTGTTTAACTGCCCACTGATCTTTCTCTCCAAAATTTGGATTTGCTTGTGCTCAATTGGTACTCTCTCCAATCTTCTTTATCAGGGTCTTAACTTAATGTTTTCAACACATGAAATCAATTTGATACTTTAGCCGACAATTGGAGGCTTCTCTTTTGATGTGGTGTGCTGAAATATTGCCAAGACCAGCAAGGTACTCTTTCGTAATGATCTCAGATATGAATGATCTGGCTGACAACTGCACTTCATTGGCAGAACTTGCCAATTCTCAGGAGATATCTTCACCACTTGACGCATTTCCAATTACAATAACAACCTAATCTTGAAATGGATCTTTTCGTCCAACTGGTTCTATCTCCGGATGATCTGCCACTTGGTAGAATCTCTTTCTTATGCATAAAATCTCTTCTTTTTGCTAGTGAAATCTTTTGTCAATGTTTTAATGTTGTCAAGCATTTGGCATTTGTGTTATACTGCTCAAAATTTGTTGTTCATGTGGGCGTTTCTTAACACTTGGATGCGGCTTGACCCCACTTCCTTCATGGCGCTGGATGTATGGATTATTTGAGAATTTATTCTTTGAATTTAATAATTTTTTTTAAAGTTTATCACTTGAAACTATCTAATTCAAACTTCCCAGGTTTTCGAAGAAGTTGTTGTTGTAATGGTGCATGTTGTAGTGCCCTAGACTATTGCAGACCATGAGGCACCTATTGAGTGACCTGAATGATTGAAACATTAATAAAATGACTCCTTGATGTTATATTGAGTATATTCACGACTACGACTGATTGTGAATCAATAAAATAATGATATATGTGTATCTGGATAGTTGATGTAAATGAATGATTACATGTTGTTTAACGATTACGTTTGATTATGAAAAGTGTACATGTGAATGATGCTTAACGACTAGTTGTATGATTGATTATGTGATGAGGATGAAGAAAGTAAATATTGATGAGATGCATTTCTGATTAGATGAATGAGTAATGTTATGAGTAAACTATAAATGCTTAATGAAATAGCATATTTATGAATTATATTATGATAATTGAGGACAGTACTACTAATATATGTTTGTGAGAAATGTGTGTATCGACAGGTGAAACGATTCACCGACAGACACGCAAAGGAATTGAAGGGTCGTAGAGTGTGGATAAATCACACACGGGGAGAGCGACGATGATATCGATTTTCGATGGAATACCACGCATGAGCAGATAAGCACTGATCTGCTTGATCAAGAGGAAAGCATGAGGGTGTACAAGGTGGGCCACGATGGATCTGGTCACGTACGAGTTGGGGGCATGCAGTGATAAAGGAATCACTCCTCAGTGCCATTAGTCCCTCATAGTGTGTAGACAGAGGATAGAAGGTAATGGCTGCTAAAATCCCTACATGAAGTTCCCGCAAGTCAAAACGAAAGGATGGCGGCAGAAGGGCCCAATGATGTGGTACCCTGCCAAGAACGGAAAGAGTGGACGCAAGGACCCGACGAAGTGGTACCTTGCCGAGAAATCGAAACAATTGATGACTAGACCCAATGAAGTGGTGCCATGTCAAGGAAATGAATTAAGGAATGGGGAGGCTTAATGGAGTGGCACCGAGATCCTAGTAAAAATGATTGTTAACTGAATGGCCTAAAAATGCATAAATTGCACCTAGTGCATTTAGTTAGGAAAATGCATTTTTAGTACTTTTAACATTAGAAATTGTTATTTATGCATTTGCACACAAAATAGTATTTTGGCCTTTAAAATATTAGAAATGGTTATTTATGCATTTGCACATGAAAGAATATTTTCGAGTATTTAAAAATATTAAAAATATTTATTTAGGAGCAAAATGGAATCCTAGGCATGGACACCTAGTCAACTCCACCTACACCACAAATCGAGGAGTTAAGTGAAATATCTTGGGGACAAACATGAGCAAACTTAGGAATGTTGGTGCATCTCTTACAGAAACTGACACATGGATGGGTGAGTATAATAATAAAATATATAGTTATGCATGAAGTTGCATGTGTCGCATGGAGTTTTCCTTTAAAAGTAAGGCATTGGGAATGGGTAAAGGACCCAGATCCTGGATGGCTATCCTAATCTTGGATTAGCTTATGACTTGCTGCTATTGAGGGTTTGGCTGGACATTTTGGTGGGGGGGAATCCCAAGATGAGTTTCTTGATTGTTGTGTGTGAGCTCTACGACCCAAAGCTCGGGGGAGGCCATGCAACTAAAAGCATGAGCTATGGTTGGCTGGCGAAGCTAACGGTTGCTTCTCCTACGGTTAAATGAGCTTTGCTAGAGGGATCCTACGGAAGACACGAACGACAATGGACCAGCTGGATCGGGTTGACAGGTTATGGTTTGTTTATTTTTTTTAAGTTATTTACTTTATTTTTTTAGTGATTATGATAGCTAATATGTTTGTATGAATTTGTTAAAGTTTTAGGTTCAGTTTAGGAGGACCTCAAAGGAGGGGCCCTACACATGTATCGCATCGAAATTCGATTGACATTTAGCATTCATTTGACACCAATGAACTTACCTTGACATTTGGAATTTTATAAGATAAATATGGTACCAACATCAGCTCCTTATGGGGATGGCATGCTCTCTGCAAGCTGCCAAGAACTAGCATACCCTGTCCCTTCTATCTATTGGGCTGGAGTCTTCATGGATGATGCAAACCAACAAACTGAAAAATGATCCCATACTCATACTTTGCAAACTGAAAATTGCAATCTATTCTGTCATGTATTAGTGCTCCATTAGTTTGGAGTCTTATTAGCATATGAACTTCTGCACATCATAACAAACTAAAGAAGAAAAATGTTGGAAACAATTGCATACTGGAAACTATTTCATTCACTGCAAAAAAAAAACATAGACCTCGCTACTCATTCATTGAGCTTATTTATAAATAGGTACTAATCTAATTAGCTGAATTATGGATGATCAAGTGTAATTCCATTTCCAATGAAACCAGGTTAAAAACTAACTTAGGCATTGAACTCCTGGAATATACTTATGTAAAATAAAGATTGAATATCTTATAGGCAACTCGTCATGAATCTGAAACCCATATTTACAGTTGAACAAAAATGAATGTGCTCAGCTGATAATATCCTCCAGATAAGTAGCTACTGGATCATAAAAAAAAATAGAAACCATGTTTTGATTAAATACCTTTGTTTCTTGGTGAAGATAAGTGAACTAAATTTGGATAACCTTTAACCTCACCATTTCCATAAAAGCATTTTTTCCACAATTATCTGAAAACCACTTTTTACTTTACAAGATATGTTGATTTTATTCTTTATTCAAGTTCTCACACATATATTCATACCGACCATTAGAAATGTTAATCTCATAAAAAAAAATTTGGGCATTTTTCTGAGTCAACAAAATTTCATATTCTAACTCGAGTGTTTTAAGAAACTTCTTCAAAAAACAAAATTTATCTTCTTCACTAAAGATGTTGTAAGAATCTAAATAAGAAGATAAATCTTCATTCCATTCATGATCATAAGAATAAATCAATTCTTTGAATTTTTTAAGAAACGCAGGGTCTGCCACGAAATCTGCTATCTCGATTGATGAAGTAACTGGATTAGCAGCTGAACTCATCATTATGGACCGACTGGAGTTGCCCATAGATTTATATATAATGAATTTGGAGTCACCAGGTATAAATTTGTAGTCAAATTGATGTCCTGCTCCTGTCCACCATCAAGAGCTGGATCTTATCGTTGTCATTCTTTCCAGGGAAGATAATCTTCATTTACGTCCCCAGTATGGTCGCCAAAAGATGTTAGTGCTAAATTTAAATCTCGACTGCAAGAGAGCCAAGATTAACACATCTTAATGCTCAAAGGAAAGTGTTGATTGATTGGTTACATTAATTATATAGAGGGGTAAAGAAAATATGTAGACAAGGTGTAATATGGATGAAAACATCAAGCTCTGTGATAAGCAAGGATGATAGAATAAAGGAAGAATCATATCAAGATGACCAAGGTTCAAAGAGTATTGTTAATATGTGGAGCAAACAGCTCATTCAAACATCAACGTAAAGAAACATGTTCAGAAAAAAATTCCAAAGATGGAATCTGAAATACTAAATCTCAGCATGGGAAATCACAATAAAAACATTATTGATCACGAATCCATAATTAAGACGAGTTAAAACATAACTGAACAATATATTCAGATTAAAAGACAGCTAGAACTTGGCACAACTGATAGAAAATCATGCATAAATTACATTCCTCCAAAAAATACAGAGCAAGGTCTCAGACCATATTTTATAACTCTCAATCTCATTACAATTTTCTCACATAGCCTCTCGGCTGGAACCTCTCCTCTTCTTCCTATATTTTCATTTACAATATATAGCAAAAGATACGTCATTCAAACTCAAATAGTTTGAAACCCTTCTTGAAACTAATCATCAAAGCTGTTGCAAATTTTCAGGGATAAAATTAAATATATTGCCATAAAATTTGGGATGTTGAAGTTCGAATGCCTAAAATTTTGGAATAATACCATTTACTGATAATCTTATGCTTCTAGGTGCTTTGCACTTATGGAACTGTTGTCCTCCATTGCTTAATTTTTGCATGAGGATTCTAATTAAACTTCTAAATAATTGGAAATAATAAGATCTCTCCATGATATACGGTTTGAAAATTGATGGATTTAAGATATGGAAATAACCCTTTGTCTACTGACTGAAACCGATCCTCAATCTAAAAATATGGAACAAGTTCTTTGACTATTGATCTTGTTTGGGAAAGTAGATCTGAATGTTGATCCAAAATCCGAGATTGCTTGATTTACTCACTTCAAATCCCGCCACATTGTAGAGAATTGCCCAGCTAATACCTATTTGGCTGCTCATTCAATGCCTAGAAATATGAAAATAATTTTTCAACTACCCACTGATCTTTCTCTCTGAAATCTGGATTTGCTTGTGCTCAATTGGTACTCTCTGCAATCTTCTTTATGAGGTTCTTAGCTTAATGTTTTCAACACATGAAAGCAATTTGATACTTTAGTCGACAATTGGAGACTTTTCTTTTGATGCGGTGTAGTGAAATATTGCCAAGACCAGCGAGGTACTCTTTCGTAATGATCTCAGATATGAATGATCTGGCTGACAGATGCACTTCTTTAGTAGAACTTGCCAATTCTCTGGAGATATCTTCACCACTTGATGCATTTCCAATTACAATAACAACCTAATCTTTAAATGGAGCTTTTCGTCCAACTGGCTCTGTCTCCGGATGCTCTGCCACTTGGTAGAAGCTTTTTCTTATGCATAAAATGTCTTCTTTTTGCTAGTGAAGTCTTTTGTCAATGTTTTAACAATGTCTAGAATTTGGCATTTGTGTGATATTGTTCAACCTTTGTTCTTCATGTGGGCGTTGCTTAACACTTGGATGTGGCTTAACCCCACTTCCTTCATGGCGCTGGATGTATGGCTTATTTGAGAATTTCTTCTTTGAATTTAATATTTGCTTTTTTTCTAATTTTATCACTTGAAACTATCTAATTCAAACTTCCCAGGTTTTCGAAGAAGTTGTTGTTGTAATGGTGTGTGTATTGCATCGAAATTCGAATGACATTTAGAATTCATTTGACACTAGCGAACTTACCTTGACATTTGGAATTTTATGGGATAAATATGGTACCAACCACCCACATTGGCAATGATCCTCGAAACGATCAAAGAATATGAGCAAGATACTAAGGAAGCAGTTGTGAAGTTGAGCGCAACTTTTTAGGAATTCGCTCCAAAGACGAACATCCCAAGTGATGCACAATCGAAGAAGCCTAGTGAAAGTAGCTCAGGGATGAGCCACAAGTAAGTGTTAGGGGCCTATTAGGCGCAACCCAAGTATAGGAAGTTTTGATGGAGAAGGTACAGTTAGGTGAGGCCTAACATTGACCAAGTTTTGGGAGAAACAAGTCCACAATTCCTGGGAGGAGGGTATGGAGAGAAGCAAAGTTGACAGGAAAGGACCTATCCCATTAGTAGAGATGAAGTACTAAGGATGACCATATGTAGTTGAAGCAGTTAAGGGTGAAGCGATAAACTGACAGTTGCAGGAACAAAGAGTAAAGAAGCAGAATGGTGGAAATGATGCACCACTATAGAGTCAGAGCCGCATGGTCAGAACTGCACTATCAGAAGAAGCATCAGAGCGAGAAGAAGCGATGCAAAAGGACAGTAGAGCTTTAGCGAATTTAAGGCAAAGCGTGACCAACAGGAGAACCATGTTGCTTTGAGTTTAAGGGTACTATGGGGGTTGGACCATAGTTATTGTAATATGTGACCTTCAGGCACATCTATATAAAGGGATAATTTTTTATAAGGAAGCGTTGGTTGATTGATAGGAGAAAGCTAGATCTATATTGTAAGAGAGATCTATCAGAGGAAAGACTCTTGAGTTGAGTGCGCAGAGATCTATTGTAGAGAAGATTCTGCAGCTGACTGCACAGACTGGAACTGTTACCCCTTCCAAGTAATATAAGAACAGTTCCCGTGGACATAGCTCCCATCTGGGGGGTGAAACACATAAATCCCTGTATTATGTGTATGAATTTATGATTTGTTTTATGTTCATGATCTGATATGTTTATGTATTTGATTTCATATGTATGTGAATGAGAATCATATGTTAAGTAAGTGGAACACATGTGTATGAATGTTGCGAGTAACGTTAAGTACGATGAATGCGTAGTTATAAGAGTAAATACAAGAGCAATTCAACGAAGTCTGTAGGTTGTTGATAACTGCGAAGTACGCAGTCACATGTTGGTAATGATATATGTTAAGTAAATGTTAAGGAAGGAATGCATTGTGATATCGCATAACACATGTTCACATCACCACAGTTACAGAAACCTGATTCTGTAACCCCCCATACTTCGCTTTGGGTGAGACTTCAACATGTTCACAGGACCCGGATCGACCCTAAAAATATCATCAACACTTAATAAGAAAAACATATTTTGAATTTTTTGGTACTAAAAGACAAATACATATCATTCCCGAATGAATTCAATGTTTGTTGTATATATATATAATCTTCAAAAATTCAAGTTTTCCTAAACCTGCAAGTACAACATCATATAAGGGTTTCATGAACTATCCTCACTTGTATAGTTTATAAGATAAGCTTGAGGTCCACATAGAGACTAATACTTTTATTTACTCCTACGTGATTTTTCTAGGTGTAAGATCACTATTCTACTTATTTTCCTTCTCTTTTGTATCCATATACATAGACACACATGACTATCTATCTATCTATCTATATATATATATTAGTTTCCTATATAAGAAAATCATATATAAGCATTTTTAGTACTTTAGATACACAATGATACCTAATGAGAATGTTATCCAAATTTTATCAACTATTTATAAATCTTCTAAATCTTCTGTGAACCTTTGTATTCATCCAATATCCATAAGTAAAAATGTTAATTTCCTTAAATGTCATTAAAGTTTGTATGACAAATTCTTCCAACTATATATATATATAATTTACCACTTCGCACAAATCTACATTCTAACGTGGGCAACAATTACCTTATTCATTTAAACCTTCCTTATGTCAACTAAAATTACTAGTTACGATAATTAATTTTGATCATTTAACGATAAATACAAGTCAACATGACAGTTATGTGGACTAGAGGATCGTGAAATTCGATCCCATTGTCGTCAATGATCAACTAAAGGGCTAAAACTAGACTTACTTACTCTCGGTATTTCATTATACAATAGTGATCCACTTCTTTTTAACCCATGACCGACATATCCTTTAAAACTAGGTTAATTTGTTTAAAAGTGATGATTTTGTAATACATACTATATATCATTTCATTGTAACTCGGTTTCTACTTGGCATCGACTAAATATTAAAAGAACACAAAATATTTTTCTCCAACATGACATAAAAAAGGATAGAGTAATTATACACAGAGTAAAAGGTCAGCAGGGACATGTATTAGATAATCAGCGTGGATTTAACTGGGACATGTATTAGACCATACAAAGAGACATAACAAATCTACCAAACTTACGGGTGGATAATTTCTAGTGAGGAGAACATAGAAGAGCTGCCAAGCATGCAAACATTGATTTAACCGGACTTTAAACATTGATTGGAACATAGAAGAGCTGCCAAGCATGGAAACATTTATTTACCCGAGCCCAATCCAACACATACGAATTTTAAAATTAAGACTTAGAATCCAAACTCTCTAAAATACAGAGTTAGGTTTTAAAGAATTCGACGTTTCCACAAGGAAATATACCCGACTTCCGTCAAGAGAATATAATTTATTTTATAAAGGATCAATACACCAAATTACATCCAATAGATAACATACAAAATTTTCAATTTAAACTACATTAGAGTTTCATTTTCTAATGTACTTCTCCTTATAAATAAGAAGTCTTCATAAGATCCCATAAAATACCATTTTCATATACAGTTGGAATATCCGAATAAGACAAAAAATAAAATCTTTATCATAGCACAGGGAGAAACCATTTAAATGTTTATACACTTTTTCCAAACATATATAGAAAGGAAAAATTGGCATTACACTACATTATATATATAATAGGGATATGCCGACCATAGACACAACATCAACGGGGATTTCATATATTGAGAAAATAAAACTACTCGATGGTACACCATTGATAACATGTTATCCATAAGTTAAACCATACTTAATTGAATCAATGCAAAGCACAACTTGGAGAATCATCTCCTTCCAACCATAGAAGTGAGCAGCATAACTCCTAGGTTATGGCTATTGCCGCACATCCATGCATTGGGAGGTGCACCACATGGATGTTAAGAGTGCATTCCTCCATGGAGCTATTGAGGAGGAAATATATATGCCATAGCTAGAAGGTTATATTCTCAATAAAGAAAGCTATTATTTTTTGCATCCTACCTTTCTCTTATTTTATTGAGTTATTATTGGGTTATTGGTTCTTAGTGGATTTCTTAGTATATTTTGAGATGTCAGGCTCAAAGAACCCTCTTTGAGCCTCACCCCTCCATTTGGCATATTTACTCTATGTTTCTATGTCTAGGCTTTTCATAGCCTAGATCTCATTGTTGTGTCTTTCTCACGACTTCTCCATAGTCCACTTTATCTTTAAGGCTATCTCTTCTCCTCCTCTCATGGCATTCAAGCCTTCTGGGTCTCATCCCCCAAGATTTAGATAACCTATGGCAACAAGTATGGGAGTTTTGGTTACTTTAGGCTCCCTCATCTAGATGGCGGTTCGAACTACACTATATCCATATCTTTATGCTTGCATATGCTAGAGGACCTTGTGGTTAATGAATTTGGTCATTTGTTTTATGAGAAAGGTTGTTCAATCCATCCATTGCATGATGCACTTCTACAAAATGAATCATATGGAAAGTTCCAAGAATATAAAAGTAATGCCATGCAAGCTTTATCAATGCCAGGTGCTTCCTTGAAAAAAATTCCACTGGATTTAATCTTGCAGCTTGACAATTGTGTAGGTGAGAACAAGAATCGTTACCTCTTTTCTTTTGCGTCCATGCTCACATCAAAGATTACTTTTACAACTGTATATGTAAGCTTCCTTCTAGTTGGCCAAACTCATAAAGATACATATGGAACATACAGGAGGTTTTGGGATCAACTGAAGAGACAAGATATATTACGAGTACCACAAATCATGGATAACTATAGAACAGTCCAAGATGATCGTAATTTCACTCCACAACTAATCGAGGATTTTTATGAATTTAAGGCCTTTGTGGGAAAACACTTATTGGATGGATGTCAGAAGATTGTGGGTATCAAATCCCCCCAATAATCCAAATTCGGTGTGGTTGATGGCACCTCTGTAAGTAAATATAAAGAAACTATTAGAGATGAACATTGGTATCATTGCATAAATATATGGAAAATGGGGCCGACGGGAAACAAAAATTTCCTATGGGAAAACCAACATTGCAGCCATTAAAAACAATAAAAAACATTGAAGATTTGAAGAAAGGAATAAAGTCATATATTTCTCATTTCAGTGGAGCAATGAATGATGGAGGGGAAGAATTCTATATTCCAAAGATAACATACTAGATAAATGTTTTGGGGGCTTTAGATGTGCCATTAGTTAATCAGGTAAGGCCAATAGGTTCCTTTTGGCCTAATACAAGACAAGAATCAAACACCAACAATAATATTCAACAACCACCTTATCTCATGAAGTATTACTTGGGTCAAAGATTCCCTACCAAAGATGAAATATATGGGGGTCCTTCTTGCAACAAGCCAAAAAAGAATTTGATCCAAGAAAACATGTGAAGAAAGGTCATATGCTCATTGTACGACCAAGTGATAGTTATCTAGCATGGTTGAGGAGCAAATTAGGTGATGTCTACGTAAACATGGTTGATATGGAGACACACTAGGTTTTAGTACAATGGTGGGAATCGAATGGAGGATAGGCACAGTGGGATAAAAAAAATAACTGAGTGGACAATTGGAGAGAGAGAGGGAGAGGGAGAGGAAGAGGTCGCGGTTAGGGGTTTGGTGATGAACTTAGGGTGATTAGACAGAAATGGGGGTATAGGCCATGAACGTGGGTTTTTAGTTTAGAGAGAGAGAGATTTGCGGTTGGTAACCGGTTAGAGGTAGAGAGAGGGGGGGAGTGTTAAGGGGATATAGGTTATGGGTAAGTACAGGTTAGAAAGAGGAGGGGTAGAGAGAGAGGGGAGGTGGCGGTTAGGTGTATGTGGATGAGTAGGGGAGTGAAAGAGATTCATAGAGGGGGTTACTAATATTTAGGGGGAACTGTGTGAGAGAGAGAGAGAGAGAGAGAGAGAGTGGGGGGGGGGGGTTAAGGGTTTTGGGGAGGAGTAGGGTGATTAGGGAGAAAGGGGGGTATAGGTGAGGAGGGTGAGTGTTTGGGTTATAGAATTAGAGAGATAAATCAATAGAGAGAGCGGGAGAGACATTGGGGGGTAGTAAGGTGTAACATACCCTTTTTCCTGAAAAAACATTTTATGTTGGAACATTATGTTAACTTTTATTGTAAAGTTTTATGTTGGACAAGTGTCCAAGGATGACTGTAATTGCACAATATTTTATTATTTAATAAATTAAATAGGAGACAAACACCTAAGGGGACTGTTGAAAGAGTGTTTACTGACCAACTAGGTGGAATGGAATCTGGGGTAGAAGGAAATGGACAAGTGGCAGCATCATGATGCAACAAACTAGTTGTTTGTATGGGACAAATACCTTGAAATGTGGTCATAGTGCCTTGGAAGGTGGGACTCGAGCTTGAGGCTCATTTTATTGAAAACTAACCACTAAAAGACCTAGGCAGTCTATATAAGAGCCATCGAATTATGAACTGAGGTTCATCACTTTTCCTGACGAGGAAATTTACCTTGGGGTTTTGCTGTGCTTGCACCCAAGAGATTCGATGAGGGGATATGCTGAGTTTATGATCATGGTGTAAGTCTGCATATTATACTACTGAGTGAAAAAGTTACATTGCTGAGTGCAGAAGGCATATTTTGAGTGCATAAGTATACTACTGAGTGCAGAAGTTATATTACTGAGTGCCTTGCTTCTACACAGATTCCATCTACTTAGTGGTTCAGTAAGCAAGCTCGGGGGTCCAAAGGAAGCAAGTAGTTTGGCTACTTCTTCTGGAAAAGGTTGGGAGGAACAAGCCTCCTTGGGTGTTTGTCGGCCCTATCTTCATTTACAAGTTCTACTTGTCTTTTCTAATTCTAAGTAGTTAAAATTTCTATCTGCAATTATTGATTTACTGTTTTCAAGGATATTATTAAACAAATGCATTTATTTTAGTTTTTGACCTAATAAGGATTCTCTATAGTAATGATGATGAAAGATGAATTGAATAAAATATTTCTCTGCATTTTTCCCCATGCTAATGGTTCTGCATTGTACTCTAGTACAAAGAAGAGATTGAGGTAGATAAATTGATAGGCAGATTGCGAAATGAATGAGAAGATCAATACTGTTGTATTTCATTAGTTTTTATTACCATTAATATTCTGTAATAAATAATATAATTCTATGTCTTTCTCTTATCATTCCTTTCATCAGTTAAATGTTTAAGGTTCACTGTATTTTTATTTCACAATTTTTTATTGAAATAACACTGCAAAATAATTATTTCCTAAGTACACAGTACTGTTATCCAATACTGCTAGCAAGTAAATATAATCACATAAACAAATAGAACTCTTTCTATTACGAACAATGCATCATTATTTAGCACTAATCTTTATGCACAGTATTTCATTTTTTTTTATATTATTGATTTATTTCAACTACAGTTAATCCCATTCACATTTAGTATAGGATTAGAAAACCTAGCTTGATGTTCATCAATTTCTTCATTTATCACAACTGTTAAGTAATGAACTATTATGTTATCCAAAATAGAGTTTCGTTTAAAAAAACTCAAACATCATGACACGTTCGTACCCTTCACTTATCAAACCCTAGAAATATCACAATTTATCCTTCAGATTAAGAGTTTAGTTAAGCTTCAAATAGAACAAGAAACTGGTCACGATTTCGTTTCATAACTGAAAACAAAAACATTGGATTTTGGCTTACGGCCATCACAAAAATTGACAGGAAAGAATAACAAAGTGAAACTTTCAACTCCATAAGCATAGTTGTTAGCACGTATATATTTTCCTACAATATGAAGTTGAATGGAAGGAATGGAGAGTCAAAATGTACCTGGTATTGAAACTAAGATATCCTCCATGCTCCAGTGCTAGATGCTAAGGGAAAGGGCTAAATGGTTTAAGGAGAACTAGAGGTGCAAAGGATGAAAAGATGTTGGAGTATATGCAAAAATAAACAAGAAATACACTTTATAGCCTATAGTCCGCCGGTCAAGTTATGGAGAGCTAAACATCACATCATTCTATGTTGTAGATTTGGTGTGGAGATCAGATCCATGGTCCTGCGTGTAATATCGCACAACCAAGTTGCGAGGGATTTAAGAAAGGAGCGGATGCGATGAAGTTTCACCGCCAGGCAGGTGTCAGTAGCAGACATTGTCGCACGAAGACAGATCAAAGGGCGGGCGCATGCGATGGCGTGAGTTGGGGGAAAGATCCACGGTTCGGAATGTAAACGGATACACATCAATGGCTCTCGCAGTAGCCCCCATAGAGAAGTAGCGCACCGGATAAGAAAGGGATGGATGCGATGATATTTTCCCGCTTGCCAGATGTCAATTTCAGAACCCGTCGCATAGAAGAGGAAAATCATGGTAGGGACCATTTGGATGCATGCGAGGTCGTCTATGGAGAAGTGTGGCCAAAAAGAACGGTATGAATGGAACGTTAAACTAGATCCGACGAAAAGGAGGACTCGATGGTCAAATCAAGAGATAAAGGGGCAACCGATCTGACGATACTAAAGAGGCACGTGAGAAAACCAACGATGGAGATCAAAGGACAACAATTGAAGATGAGCCGAGGTTATGTTGGCATGATTATATATATAAGAAACAACCGCGAGGGTTGACATTTGTTCTCGAATATTTTTGAAGTTTGGTGGTCCCTCGATGTGTGGCAGACGGTGAAGGCGGCAGAACTTCCAGAAACCTGCTCAAAGATTCTAAACCGATAGGTAGGGCCTTATAACTGTCCTCTCTCTTGAAAGTTGAATTTTTTAGTCATAAAATGGGAGAAGAACTGGCTTCTACCAGCCATAAAGCTAGGGTGTCCCTGGAAGATAGGGACGCAGACATATTCGACCCACACCTTCGGCTCTCTATCCCAAAAATTAAAACAAAGCTAGACGCTCTTCATGAGTATGGTTTGGACATACACGGGGTTTTTAGGTCATTCTTTATTTACTTTTGCTTAGACCAAGTACGCTCTTTCACCGAGTTTGTAATATGGTGCTCCGTGAATTATTTCGAATGCACAAGGATAATCATGGATGCCTCCAGGTCTAAAGTGGTCTGTGTTTTAGATACGTCAGTTGTAAGGAATTCATTTTTTATCCCCGAGCCGCAGTACCAGGAGTGGGAAAGATTTTCAGAAGAGTCGGTGGTCGCCCTATTCCACCAAATTGCCCCAGAAAGCCATAGAACTTTCCTATCCACATGCCTAAAACCCCATTCCGAAGTTTCTGAAAAGTCGTACCCCTTGGACGTCAACCTTTTTGATGATGATTCCTAGTTGGTCTTCTCAATGTTGGCTCAATTCTTAGGTTTAGATACCGATCGATCGGTAATAGAGGTCTAGCTTATTTTACTCTTTAGGATTAGTATTTGTTTAGCGAGGTCCGACATAGGACTCATCCTTCCTCTGAAGTTCGATGAATTTTTGGCTAATAGAATGCATGTACAGTTGGAAAATTTCACAAATACTAGGTTTTTCAGATATCAGACGCAACTCATGAAGATGATCATGTACGGTAACGCGGAAAGCCGGCATTTTCACCCTTTGCTCGATAGAAATGCTTGGTTGGACAATGTGTTTGAGTATTTCAATTATGTTTTACCCCCAATGTACAAAGTCATTTTTGGGGAGGGACTATCGAGAGTGCTACCTGAGATGAATTCCATGATGCAGTTAAAAGATGAAATAGCCGTTGGAGACTGGTTCCTTTCGAAGGATACTACAATCATTCGGTTGTATGGCTTTGTGAAGGAACCCTACATTTTTCCCACGTTTCTGACATTAAGAACCTTTGCTGTGGAATTTATCAGGCAAAAATTGAGTTTAGAAGAGGCGTTGTTCCTATAGTTCAAAAAGGGCACTGATATAAAATACCCATGGAAGGTCGGCCCTTTTATTGTAGAGAGCAAGAAAACTTTACCAGAGATAGAAGAAATGATAAGACTCCTGGGATTCGAAAAAGACATAGCTGTTGAATATGATCCCCTGCATGTTATTACCAGAAGAAGGAAGGAGCGCAATATGACTGCCTTTGAACACAAGGAGACAGAAAAGCCACTCGGAAGACGGAACCTGCAACAATGGGAGCCCGAGGCAGAAATAGTACCAGACTTGCAGGAAAGGGACCTCGAAACATCAGATGCTGAAATGAGTACCGAACAGGTACTGGACACTGGAGAAGTGGCCCGAAAAAGAGATCTCGAGGAAATACAGGATATGGATATTGAAATGGGTGGTGAATATAAACGACCCAAGATGATAACACTAGTTGAGGTGTTTGATGGAAATACTCATGTCGAGTCATTGATTCCCCTTGATGGAGAAGAGTTGGTTGATGGGACACCTATGGAAGAGTTGACCGTCTAGATGAATAATGAGAAAGCTGAAAATGAGGGGTCCCCAACCCCTGATGTTCAAATAAAACAATACAAGTTTCAGGATGTTGAAGAAGGTGAAAGCAGTGGTAGATTCCGGTCTAAAGCTGATCTGTACGAGCAGTATAAACAAACTAGACAAGCCTCAACCCAAAAGCTATTTGACCTAATGATGAGAGCTAGCAGTTTGTCTAAATCTAAGACCTCCTTAATAGCCAATAGAGACGAAAAGCACAACACTTTAAATCTAGCCATATCAACTGATGCAGAAGTAAAAGAGATGAAGCTCAGGTGGGATACAATACCAGTCCCTGACAAGATATATTTTCACTAGCAGATTGGTGATCTCATCCATGTTGATCTTGCAAAATCTGCACTTAAAGGTGATAACTTGGAAGTTGCTGTAAAGAAATTGGCAAATCAGCTAAAATAGGAAAAGAGTGAGAACCGAGCCCTTTAGTAACTTGTAAAAAGATTGCAAATTGAACTTGTTAGAGTTGATGGGGGAGGAAAAGCCATGAAGCAATTGCTGGATGATAAAGAAAAGTTAATTTCAAGTCTGCAGAAAAAGGCTAAAGTCCCTAACATCAAGCTAATATAGGCCCTTGAGGAAACCAGATTTGAAATACAAAAGGAGGCTTTATCTAAAGAATTGGATGGTTGTAAAGCAAAAATACTGAAGCTTGCTGGAGAAAAAGATAGTTGGAATAGGGAGAAAACTATCCTAGAAAAGCAACTTGAAGACCTAAAAAGTAACTTGTCCAGTTTGGACATGCGGCCTACCAATGTAAGTCAGGGTGGTGATGGAGACAGTACTAATGATCTAGCACAGGCTATGTCACACGTTAGCCTAAAGGAAAATGAGATCAGGGATTTAAGAGAAAGAGTGTGGAAACTAGAAGAGGAAAACAAGAAGACAGAGGAGGAGATAAACGGCCTCCCGGAAAAGCAGAAAGAGTCAATTGAACAGAATAAAAAACTCACTCGCCAAGTTGCATGACAGGCTGCTATGCAAGGGTGTAGACATTTGGTATGTGATAAGATATATAAAGAGGAAAAGAGTTTTTGGCCCTACCTAGAATTCATAAGAGTCAAGGAAAAAATGATCAATGATGCTTGGGCGGGATGTGTAGCCGCGAGAGAAGACTTGACCCAAAAACCCAAAGAAACAACATTAAGTGCTCTGGCCTTTTTAAATGACTTGTCAGAAGAAGAAAGGGTCCGATTCAACATTGGCAACCAGATCGTAACAATCGCAGTGGCTCGAAGCATTTTGAGGAAGTATGCTCAGGTAAAAAGCGTGGAGGCCAAAGTAGAAGACATGAGGAAGGAGGTAGCAGACTTCAGAAGTTCATTTGGTAAGTTAAATGAAATGGGACTGCCATCTTTTTGGGATGAAAATTTAGAGCTGCTCTCGAAAAGTTCCTACAAAAAGAAGATCTCGGCTATAAGGATGGATCATTCGAAGTTCAAACACATGGAGTAGCTGCTCACAGGTAAAACGTTAATGGAAAATATCCAAGATGACATTGAAATCCTGAACAGGTTAATTTCCATTGTTGAAAGGCTTCCACCAGCTTCCTATTCTGACCACATTAAAATCCGGGTAATGGTGAAGGAAATGACAGATTATGACCTCCACATTGAAATGAAGGTAATGGGCTGCTGTGCATGCATATACAAATATGAGATGCGCTCTCCATCACCTGCAGTAACTGTCTAAGTTTTTTATAAGTAGTCAAGTATTCGTTTGAAAGGTCCGAAAGACATATAAGACATTTTTAATTTTTGATATAATTTGTAATATTTTTTGAGGCGGCTAAATGGATAGCCAGCTGGAACTTTTATCTTTACTATGTTTGTTTTTTCTGTAAGATTAATTCCATACTATGATAATATTGGCAATTGTAAGAAATAGTTAGACCAACTCTACCTGTTTCTGTTTTAAAGTAGTTACGACAAACCAACTTTGATGAAGTGTCATTCTGTTGCAAAACATTTTTGTTAAGAGGAGTCGATCATAGAGCTCAAAGAGATCTATAAATATGTTTGTAATCGAAGGCACAAGGGTTGAAAATCTTGTGTTGAAATATTTTTGGTAATTTGAGGATTAGTCTGTAAGACATCTTTTGAGCTCTTTAAATAAAGTTTGCAGAGCTGAAGCCTGCGTTTTGACAGGGATTCCTGTGTAATTGGTCTGGTAGTCTATATTTCCTCTCTTCCCATGTGAAATTGTATTTTCTCTCTTCGTAATCCCATTATGTGTTATTTCCTTCATGCTTGGATCAGGGTAATGATTAAGTAGAATTCATAGAAAATATGCTCTGCTTAGTCTTTTCAAAGTATTTCACCAACATATTCTACTAAAGTTGATGTAGGATTCATCTTGGTATGCCTTACATTGATGGACTGTTTCTTTTCTCTTCTATTCCACAAAATTAAATTCTCTTTTACTACTAGCTGCTTGCTACCTTGCCCTTGTGAATGCATTTGCAGAATCTTTGTGAGTAATGTTTCATAGTTTGTTAAAGGTGACTCCATTTCCAAAACTAAATTTCATACCTTTTCAACCGAACAGTGTGTGAATCATTTTTATTTTCAAACAGAAAACTGATCTTCTGTATAATTGTTGTAATTGAATATATTGGCCATGAATGCTGGTGTTTCTTTTTCATTATTGGAAATCTTGATTATTACAGTATTTTCACGAGATTATAGAGAGAGCACTCTCTGTCTGTGTTGGGTTAGTAGCACAGGGAAAAGGTTGGTTAGTGGTTACCCAGAATTACCCTCTTTCAGCCTTGGGGGTCAAATTCGGTGTTAAAAAATTGGCGCCGCTACCGGGGATGCGATTGTTTTATCAATCCCTGGAAGAACGACATATACATATGAATTTCAAAGAACAAGAGAGATCCATGTGGGAAAACAAAGGTTTCCACATTATTCAATAAGGTTGAAGAATTTTTCCCTAGCGACTCCACTTACAGAGACCAGACAATTCAGGAAGACTCCACTGGGGATAGATCAGTACGCCAAAACATACTACTGAAGAAGTTCCAAAGGAATCTTGTCCTCAAGAAATATCCATACGAGAGGTAATCCTTTTCCTGAAATCTTGTTGGGAGTAGATAATCTAGAAATTTTACTCAGACGTAGAGCTGTAAAATATCGGGCTAGTGCTCCTATCATCGAGACTGTCCCTTTTTCAGAAGATGCATCTGTTTTTCAAGAATTGGATCTAGAGATTGATATTAGCAAACCTTTGTCAAGAACAAAATCTGAGTCATACCTAAGCCTAGGAGGAGAAGCTCTGAATAATTTTGAATCTTACCTTTTAGATCCTGTGTGGTTTGATTCTAAAAATATTGTGAATTTGAAGGCGATAAACCCAATTCTCAGGCCCCCCAAGCCGACGCTACAATCCCAGCTAGTGATCTTGCTCAGAATACTTTCCCACAAGTTCAGAATCCACCTAGACCTATGGCTTCCATATTTGCACCTTTGATCCTGCCTGCTGCTTTATATGACCTCCCTCAGAACTACGGTCAAAGAATTGTCTCTTACAATGGAGAGGGAGACTGGTCAGCAAAACAGCATGTTGATAGATTTGAAGATTTTATAGACTCGGAAGAAGTGGATGATGATGATGCTAAAATGAGATTATTTTCTCAAAGCCTATTTGGAGAACCTAAGAAATGGTTCAGACAGCTACCTAATGCTTCCATAGCAGATTTTACAGCTTTTAAAGTATTGTTTCTAGAAAGATGGGAAACCATGGGAAGTCCTGCCATATTCTTATCCTAGTATAATCACTTAAAGAAAGGTGGGTTTGAATCAGTAAATGAGATTTCTGCCAGATTCATGAAAGCTTATAATTCTATTCCCGATGATCTAAAACCCTCGGTAGGCACTACAAAGCTCCACTATGCAGATGTCTTTGATGGATATTTCTCATGCACATTAAGAGAAAGAAAATCAGCCTCCCTACCTTCTATGCTGAAGGATGCCGTAGAGGTTGAGGCCAACATGATGGCTTCTGGGAAATTAAAGGGAAAAACTGAAGCAGATAAGAAGAAGCAAGAAAACCAAGCCTCTTCCAGTGATGCTAAATTTGATACCATGATGAGAACTATGGAAAAATCGATGGATAAGTTAGCCATGGAGAATAATCCTCCTGTTAAAAAATAGCCTAAAAATCAAATAAGGAACCCTAACTTTAGAAGGTCGCCCCCTCCAAGAAATCCAAGAAACCAAGAAGACCACCAGATTAGACCCCCCTTTCCTGAGAATTTGATAGATGAAGAAGGACCTGAGAACCCTGCTACTAACCAGATAGATCTCTTCGACACCCTAGAACACGTAGTTCATTTGACTGAAAAGGAGCATGATTTTTTCACCAAAGGAAATGCTGATAAAGCCGCAGAGTTCAATTCTGAACAGTATCAAATGGGTTACATGAATGCTGTGGATGATATCTAGAGAAAGATGAGGTTGAGAAAGAGAGAAATATCAATAAATGAAGGGAATTTTGCACAGACTCAGCCCCCTAAGACTCAACATAATACTGATAAGCTGAAGGGAAAACAACCAGAGGATCTTGCACAGAAAATCTTAGAAGATAAGGGGCAGCATTCTAAAGAAGGTAGGTAGCCAGAAGTCAATGAAGTAGGGAAGCCAGCATCAATATTTAGCTTGAAGGATGAACTTTTTAAGGTAAAGATCTCTATCCCCCTGAATGAACTATTGAGAGTCAATGAATACAGGGAAGAGATAAATAGGCTAGTAAAGGGGCAGACAGGAAATACCCAAGACATGTTGGAAGTGATGGATGATGCTCCCACTATAATATTTTGTTCCAAAATGGAGGAAGCGGACGATGAAGAAGTATCTCCCTTCTATTTAAGTCTGAATATCAATAATAAGTTATTACACAATGCCCTGATAGATTCTGGAGCTTCGCACAACTTGATGGCAAAGTCGGTGGTGAGCCTGTTGGGGTTATAGGTCACTAGACCTTATAAAGACCTATATTCTTTTGACTCCAGAAAGGTACCCTATTTAGGACTGATTAAAGATGTGGTGGTAACCCTCGCCCAGATTCCAGCCAAGAGTGTCATGATGGACATAGTGGTAGCTGATTTACCTGCTAAGTTTGGGATGCTGTTGTCTAGATCCTAGGTAAAAAAGCTAAAGGGAACCATGGAGATGGACCTATCTTATGCTACTATACCACTTTTCGGGAGCAATAGGAAGTTGTACAGAGAAAAAATGATGGCTTGTATGGTCAGCAGTGATGACAAGCCTGAAAATCACCCTATATTCGCTGTAGATACAAACATAGGTTCCTCCATCCTTTTCAATGATGGTCTAGATACTGATCATAGACCCCCATTTTTCCATGAAGTAGAGGAAGACAAAGAATTTGCAGCAAGGCATGAGGCATCAGAGAGGTGAAAAAACGAAGAAGGATTGTGGAAGATGTACTTCGATGGTTCCCTAAGAAAAAATGGAGCTGGGGCTGGGTTTTGGATCATACCTCCAGACCAAGAATCTAGGGACCTATCCTATAAATTGACTTTTGAATGCACAAACAATGTGGCTGAATATGAAGCTCTACTTTTAGGACTAAGAGCTCTAAAAGATCTGGGAGCCAGGGGAGTACATGTATTTAGAGATTCAGAACTAGTGGTGAATCAGGTGAACGATAGCTATCAGGTAAAGCACCCCAGGATGAGAGCCTATAGAAACGAAGTTTGGGACATGTTTGGGAATTTTTTCGATGAACATAAGATCTGGGCAATTTCGAGATGTGGCAATCAAGTAGCTGACTCCCTGGCCACTACTATAGGAGGTTTTAAAAAACCTATTTTTTCCCAAGAAAAATACGAGGTCGAAGTGATAAATAGACCATCCATCCCAGACAATTCCAAGTATTGGCAAGTGTTTGAAGATGACCTACAAATTAGAAGGTTTTTAGAGCTGTCTCATGAGTTTGCAAATGTTCAAATCGATACAGAAAATGAGAATGTGGAAGGTCTAATGGACCAGGAGTAGTTAGAAAGCGAAGAGAATGAAAATAGGGGTTGGAAGAACACTCTGGGAGGCAAAGGCATTATCCAGTTAAAAAGAAACTATATTCCCAAAGGATTGATACCTCTAGAAAAGCTCTTTGACCAAAATGATGTGGCAAAGAATCCCAAATTTGAACCTCCCAAGGATACAGTAGAAGATCGGAATTTGGGTTCTGTTGGGGAACCTCGGATGGTAAAGTTGTCTAAAAGATTGGAGACCAGGAGGAAAAAGTAGTATGTTGATCTGATGAAAAAATATGCTGCTACCTTTGCATGGAGCTATGAAGAATTAAATGAGTATGATACCTCAATAATCCAGCATTCCATCCCAATTCGGCCTTGAGAAAAACCTTTCAAACAGAAGTTGAGGAGAATAAATCCGAAGTTGGTACCAGTAGTAGAGAAAGAGATGAAGAGGTTGTTCGACGCAAAGATCATTGTCACTCTGATATTCTCTCAATGGGTGGAAAACGTAGTTCCTGTAAGAAAAAAAAATGGAGAAATTAGAATCTGTATAGATTTCAAGAATTTGAATAGAGCCTCCTTAAAGGATAATTACCCTCTGCCAAAAATGGAACACATCTTGCAGAAGGTAGCAGGGGCAGAAAGGATTTCTACAATGGATGGTTTCTCAGGGTATAATCAGATCAAAGTCAGTCCAGAAGATCAAGAAAATACTACTTTCACCGCTCCATGGGGCACTTTCATGTATGCTAAGATGCCTTTTGGATTGATGAATGTTGGAGCTACTTTCCAGAGAGCAATGGACATTGCCTTTGCTGAAGAGAAGGACAAGTTCATAGTGGTATACATGGACAACATAATGGTGTATTCAAATTCTGATGATGAACATTTAAAACACCTAGAACGGGTCTTCAAGAAATGCGTAAAATATTGTATCTCCCTCAACCCAAAGAAATCTCATTTTGCTTTAGGAGAAGCTAAAATCTTGGGACATATCATATCCAAAGGAGGTATCAAGATTGACCCTGAGAGGGTTAGTGCCATCCAGAAAGTTGGAGAACCAAGAAGCAAAAGAGAGGTATAGTCTTTTATTGGGCAAGTTGGTTTTATGAGAAGGTTCATTCCTAGTTTCGCTGAAATTATGATGAATATCACTAATATGATAAGAAAGGAGAGTCAAATAAAATGGACGGAGGAAGCTAGAGATTCTTTCAAGGGAATAAAGAGTGTTATCACTGAAGCCCCTATATTGGCCAGCCCCGATTTTTCTAAATATTTTTTGATTTTTTATGATGCTTCTGAGCATACAGTGGCAGGAGTGTTGGTACAAAAGAATGACCAGAATGCAGAAAAACCAATTGCTTTTTCGAGTAGGGTGCTGAGAGATGCAGAGTTGAAGTATGACATCATGGAGAAACAGGCCTATGCCTTGATCAAATCACTAAAGGATTTCAAATTTACATACTTCACTCACACATCATCGCCCATGTACCGAATAGTGCTGTGAAAGGTATTCTCACACAAGCAGATCCTGAAGGTAGAAGGGAAAAATGGATTGCTGTATTGCTAGAATACGACTTAGAGATAAAGCCTACTAAGCTGGTGAAAGGGTAGGGATTAGCAAAATTGATGACCAAAGCAAATTGTGATTCCTTGCAGATGAATTTTTTGGAAGAACATCCACAATGGCTAGACACTGAAGTACAAATAAGTCCAGAATTTGCTGCATCCCCTTGGTATGCCGACAGTGTTTATGTGTTACAAAATCTATAAGCTCCCCCAGGGTTAAGCAAGAGTAGGTCATGGGATGTGAAATTAAAAGATGCAAAATATTGTATAATGAATCAGTTCTTATACTGGAAGGACCCCGAAGGTGTGCTGCTAAATTGTCTATTGGAGGAAGAAGCTAAGCATACTAAGAAATAATTTCATAAGGGAGACTGTGGTGGACACCATTCTTGGAAAGTGTCAGTAAGAAAATCTTGAGAGTCGGTTTCTATTGGCCTACCATGTTCACAGATTTATATAAAGACACCGTGGCTTGTCACCAATGTCAAATTTTTGAAGGAAAAAGGAAGGTTGTCTCACTACCCGTTCACCCAGTCATAGTAGAAGCTCCTTTTCAACAATGGGGACTAGACTTCATTGGGGAAATAAACCATAACTCTTCTGAACAGTATAGGTGGATACTGACAGCTACTGATTATTTTACCAAATGGATAGAAGCTATACCCACCAGAAATGCAATAGAAAATGTTAGTATGGACTTTCTGGAGGATAACATCCTATCTAGTTTTGGATGCCCCAAAAGGATTGTGACTGATAATGCACCTTCCTTTTGTTCAAAGAAGATGATTAATTTTTGTCACAAATACCATATCAATCTGAACCATTCTACAGCATACTACCCACAGGGGAATGCACTAGCAGAGTCCTCCAACAAGAGCTTGGTAAGGGTCATAAAGAAATTGTTGGAAGAAAATAAAAGGGATTGGCATACAAAACTGAAATATGCCCTATGGGCTGATACAATACGCACAAAAAAAGATATTGGGATGTCCCCTTTTCAATTGGTATATGGAGCCGAGGTGGTGTTCCCAACATCTCTAGGGTTGCCAATTCTGATATTGTTGCAAGGAATGGAAGAAGAGCCAAACCATATGCAGAGGAGGATAGGCCAGATAATCAAACTAAATGAGCTAAGGGAGAAAGCCTACAACAAAGTGCAGGGGCACTAGGAAAAGATGAAAGAAGACATCGATAAGAAAGTTAAAGAAGATGAGTTCCAGGTAAATGATCTGGTCCTGAAATCGGACACTCCCAGAGAAGATAAACACGGGAAATTTGACCATATGTGGATGGGGCCATTTGTTATCGCAGCAAATCGAGGGTTAAATTCTTTTATCCTAGAAAAGCAGGATGGGTCCACCTGGTCCAGGGGACCGGTCAATGGCAGGTACCGAAAGCACTATCTATCCTAGAGGAGCTAGGTGACCCATGTACCATAGCTTGTATATATGTATTATCTTTATTTGTTATAGTTGTTATGAAGTTTTGTTTTGGGATGAACCAGAGAGCTTTGAAGCCCGAGAAGTGAAAACCCTAAGGTAAAAAAGGAGAAGCCATGGTTCCACTTTTGGGGGTTCGACCTAGATATGCCGAAAGTATGGTCCCGAGTTACTAAAAAGAAGTCTCAGTCTAGGGTTTGAAAGAGCTTCCCAATGGATCAGGCACTTAATCTACGGAGTTCTTTGCTACCTCGTCGAGAGGATAGTGTTGATGTATATGTAACTTCGGAATGTATTTCATCTATGTATTTAATATATATTTATTGTACCCTTATAAGAGATGTGTTATTCCTCTATAAGGAAGTGTCGTCATGTGGATTGACAAGTGTCGCAAGTGTGTGTACTTGCTGATGGGTTATTAGACAACCATGTGTGGGGTCGGTCCTGAAATATATATTATATTGTGGATGTATCTAGATAGACAAGTCATCCCCATAGTGTAATTGGGCAAACAAGTCAGTATAAATAGAGATCGGGAGATCTCTATTTTCATAACTCGGAAACTCACACTTCTCTCACTCAGAAAGTGGTGCACTAGTGAGGAGGAGGATCATTTTCTACTAGGAGATTATCTCAGTGTATTTTGGTTGTACTTTGGTTGAGCCATTGCTCTCTCTATCTTTGAGGAAGTTGTGGCGTTTTTCACCTTAGGGTTTTCCCCACGGAAACTCTGTGTCTCTTGTCTCTCATGCTTTTGATTCTTGTGATGCTTGTCATGCTTCTTGTGATTTTTATGCATTGATATACTGTATATGTTATTCTCTCAATAAAGATCCAAGAGTATTGTGAATTAATGCTCAAAATATAACAGATAGAATCCCCTTTGGAGCCAGTTGTTAGCACCTATATATTTTCCTACAATATGAAGTTGAATGGAAGGAATGGACGCTAAAAATGTACTTGGTATTGAAACCGAGATATCCTCCATGCTCTAGTGCTAGATGCTAGGGGAAAGGGATAAATGGTCTAAGGATAACCAGAGGTGCAAAGGATGAAAAGATGTTGGAGTATATGCAAAAATAAACAAGAAATACACTTGATAGCCTATAGTCTTCCGGTCAAGTTATGGAGAGCTAAACATCACATCATTCTACATCGTAGATTTGGCATGGAGATCAGATCCATGGTCCTGCGTGTAATACCGCACAACCAAGTTGCGAGGTAGTTAAGAAAGGAGCAGATGCGATGAAGTTTCTCCAGCAACTACATGTCAGCAGCAAATGTCGTCACACAAAGACAGATCAAAGGGTGGTATGTAAGAGCGGGCGCATGCGATGGCATGAGTTGGGGGAAAGATCCACGGTTCAGAATGTAAAGGGATACACATCAACGACTCTCGCAGCAGCTCGCATAGAGAAGTCGCGCACCAAATAAGAAAGGGATGGATGCGATGATATTTTCTCACCTGCCAGATGTCAGTTTCAGAACCCATCGCATAGAAGAGGAAAATCATGGTAGGGACCATATGGATGCATGCGAGGCTGTTTTATGGAGAAATGTGGCCAAAAATAATGACGTGGATGGAAAGTTAAACTAGATCTGACGGCAAGGAGGACTCGGCGGTCAAATAAAGAGATAAAGGGGCAACCGATATGACGATAGCAAAGAGGTACGTGAGAAAACCAATGGCGGAGATCAAAGGCCAACAATTGAAGATGAGCCAAGCTTATGTTGGCACGATTATATATATAAGAAACAACTGCGAGGGTTGACATATGTTCTGAAATATTTTTGAAGTCTGGTGGTCCCTCGGTGTGTGGCAGACGACGAAGGCGACAGAACTTCCAGAAACCAGCTCAAAGCTTCTAAACCGACAGGCAGGGCCTTATAACCGTCCTCTCTCTTGAAAGTTGAATTTTTTAGTCATAAAATGGGAGAGGAACGGGCTTCTACTAGCCATAAAGCTAGGGTGGCCCTGGGAGATAGGGACGCAGACATATTCGACCCACACCTTCATCTCTCTATCCCAGAAATTAAAATAGAGCTAGATACTCTGCATGACCAGGGTTTGGACATACATGGGGTTTTTAGGTCGTCCTTTATTTAGTTTTGCTTAGACCAGCTACCCTCTTTCCCTAAGTTTGTAACATGGTGCTCCGTGAATTATTCTGAATCCACAAGGATAATCATGGATTCCTCCAGGTCTAAAGTGGTCTGTGTTTTAGATGCGACAGTTGTAAGGAATTCATTTTTTATCCTCGAGCCACAGTACCAGGAGTCAGAAATCTTTTCAGAAGAGTCGGTGGTCACCCTATTCTGTCAAATTGCCCCAGAAAGTCGTCGAACTTTCCTAGCCACATGCCTAAAACCTCATTCTGAAGTTTTCGAAAAGCTGTACCCCTTGGACGTCAACCTTTTTGATGACGATTCCCAGTTGGTCTTCTCACTGTTGGCTCAATTCTTAGGTTTAGATATCGATCAATGGGTAACAGAGGTCCATCTTAGTTTACTCTTTAGGATTAGTATTTGTTTAGCGAGGTCCGACACAGGACTCATCCCTCCTCTGAAGTTTGATGAATTTTTGGCTAATAGAATGCATGTACAGTTGGAAAATTTCCCAAATACTAGGTTTTTCAAATATCAAATGCAACTCATGAAGATGATCATGTACAGTAACGTGGAAAGCCGCATTTTCACCATTTGCTCAAGACAAATCCTCAATTGGATAATGTGTTTGAGTATTTCAATTATGTTTTACCCCGTGTGTACAAAGTCATTTTGGGGGAGGGACTGCTGAGAGTGCTGCCCGAGATGAAGTCCATGATGCAGTTAAAAGATGAAATAGCTGTTGGAGACTGGTTTCTTTTGAAGGATACTACAGTCATTCGGCTGTATGGATTTGTGAAGGAACCCCACATTTTGCTCTCCTTTTTGACGTTAAGAACCTTTGCCCTGGAATTTATTAAGCAAAAATTGAGTTTAGAAGAGGCACTATTCCTACAGTTCAAAAAGGGCACTGATATAAAATACCCATGGAAGGTCGGCCCTTTTATTGTAGAGAGCAAGAAAGATTTACCAGAGATAGAAGAAATGATAAGACTCCTGGGATTCGAAAAAGACATAGCTGTTCAATATGATCCCCGGCATGTTATTAGCAGAAGAAGGAAGGAGTGCAATATGAGTGCCTTCGAACACAAGGAGCCAGAAAAGCCACTCGGAAGACGAAACCTGCTACAATGGGAGCCCGAGGTAGAAATAGTACCAGACTTGCAGGAAAGGGACCCCGAAATGTCAGATGCTAAAATGAGTACCGAACAGGTACCGGACACTGGAGAAATGGGCTGGAAAAGAGATCTCGAGGAAATAAAGGATATGGATACTTAGATGGGTGGTGAAGATAAACGACCCAGGATGATAATACTAGTTGAGGTGTTTGATGTAAATACCCAGGTCGAGTCATTGATTCCTCTTGATGGAGAAGAGTTGGTTGATGGGACACCTATGGAAGAGCTTATTGTTTGGATGAATAATTAGAAAGCCGAAAATGAGGGGTCCCCAACTCCTGATATTCAATTAAAACAATACAAGTTTCAGGATGTTGAAGAAGGTGAAAGCAGCGGTAGATTCTGGTCTAAAGATGATCTGTATGAGCAGTATAAGCAAACTAGACAAGCCTCGTCACAAAATCTATTTGAACTAATTCCGAGAGCTAACAGTTTGTCTAAATCTAAAACCTCCTTAATAGCCAGTAGAAACAAAATGTACAACACTCTAAATCTAGCCATATCAACTGATGCAGAAGTAAAAGAGATGAAGCTCAGGTGGGATACAATACGAGTCCTTGACAAGATACATTTTCACCAGCAGATTATTGATCTCATCCATGTTGATCTTGCGAAAGCTGCACTTAAAGGTGATAACTTGGAAGTTGCTGTAAATAAATTGGCGAATCAGCTAAAACAGGAAAAGAGTGAGAACCGAGCCCTTCAACAACTTGTAAAAAGATTGCAAATTTAACTTGTTTGAGTTAACGGGGGAGGGAAAGCCATGAAGCAGTTGCTGGCTGATAAAGAAAAGTTAATTTCAAGTCTGCAAAAAAAGGCTAAAGTCCCTAACATCGAGCTAATCCAGGCCCCTGAGGAAACCAGATTTGAAATACAAAAGGAGGCTTTATCTAAAGAATTGGATGGTTGTAAAGTAGAAATACTGAAGCTTGCTAGAGAAAAAGACAGTTGGAAAAGGGAGAAAACTAGCCTAGAAAAGCAACTTGAAGACCTAAAAAGTAACATGTCCAGTCTGGACATGTGTCCTAGCAATGTAAGTCAAGGTGGTGATGAAGACAATACTAATGATCTGGAACAATCTATGTCAAACGTCAGCCTGAAGGACAATGAGATCAGGGAGTTAAGAGAAAGAGTGTGGAAACTAGAAGAGGAAAACAAGAAGCAAGAGGAGGAGATGAATGGCCTCCGGGAAAAGCAGAAAGAGTCAATTGAAAAGAATAAAAAACTCAGTCACCAAGTAGCAGGACGGGCTACAATGGGATAAGATATATAAAGAGGCTGAGAGTTTTTTTCCCTACCTAGAATTCATAAGAGTCAAGGAAAAAACGATCAATGATGCTTGGGCGGGATGTGTAGCCGCGAGAGAAGACTTGACCCAAAAACCCAAAGAAACAACATTAAGTGTTGTGGCCTTTTTAAATGACTTGTTAGAAGAAGAAAGGGTCCGATTAAACATTGGCAACCAGATCGTGATAATCGCCGCGGCTCGAAGAATTTTGAGGAAGTATGCTCAGGTGAAAAGCGTGAAGGCCAAAGCAGAACACATGAGGAAGGAGGTAGCGGACTTCAGAAGTTCATTTGGTAAGTTAAATGAAATGGGACTGCCATCTTTTTGGCATGACAATTTAGAGCTGCTCTCCAAAATTGCCTACAAATAGAAGATCTCGGCTATAAGGATGGATCATTCGAAGTTCAAAGACATGGAGCAGCTACTCATAGGTAAAACATTAACGGAAAAGATCCAAGATGACTTTGAAATCCTGAACAGGTTAATTGCAATTGGCGAAATTCTTCCGCCAGCTTCCTATTCTGACCACATTTAAATCTAGGTAATGGTGAAGGAAATGAAAGATTACGACCTCCCTTCAGATGAACACTGGGTTGCTGTGCATGCATATGAAAATATGGGATGCGCTCTCCGTCACCTACAGTAACTGTCTAATTTTTTTATAAGTTGTCAAGTATTTGTTTGAAAGGTCCGAAAGACATATAAGACATTTTTAATTTTTGATATAATTTGTAATATTATTTGAGGCGGCTAAATGGATAGCCAGCTGGAACTTTTCTCTTTACTATGTTTGTTTTTTCTGTAAGATTAATTCCATACTATGATAATATCGGCAATTGTAAGAAATAGTTAGATCATCTCTACCTGTTTCTGTTTTAAAGCAGTTATGACAAACAAACTTTGACGAAGTGTCATTATGTTGCAAAACATTTTGGTTTAGAGAAATCGAGCCTAGAGCTCAAAGAGATCTATAAATATGTTTGTAATCAAAGGCACAAGGGTTGAAAATCTTATGTTGAAAACATTTGGTAATTTGAGGATGAGTCTATAATACATCTTTTGAGCTGTTTAAATAAAGTTTGCAAAGATGAAGCCTACGTTTTGACAGGGATTCCTGTGTAATTGGTTTGGTAGTCTGTATTTTCTCTCTTCCCATGTGAAATTGTATTTTCTCTCTTCATAATCCTATTATGTGTTATTTATTTCATGCTTGGATTAGGGTAATGATTGAGTAGAATTCATTGAAATTATGCTTTGCTTAGTATTTTCCAAGTATTTCACCAACATATTCTACTAAAGTTGATGTAGGATTCATCTTGGTATGCCTTACATTGATGGACTATTTCTTTTCTCTTCTATTCCACAAAATTAAATTCTCTTTGACTACTAGCTGCTTGCTACCTTGCCCTTGTGAATGCGTTTGCAGAATCTTTGTGATTAATGTTTCATAGTTTGTTAAAGGTGACTCCATTGCTCAAACTAAATTTCATACGTTTTCAACCAAACAGTGCCCGAATCATTTTTATTTCCAAACATAAAACTGATCTTCTGTATAATTGTTGTAATTGAATATCTTGGCCGTGAATGCTGGTGTTTCTTTTTCATTATTGACAATCTTG
The DNA here is from genome assembly GCA_027924585.1 of Larix kaempferi. Taxonomy (NCBI): domain Eukaryota; kingdom Viridiplantae; phylum Streptophyta; class Pinopsida; order Pinales; family Pinaceae; genus Larix; species Larix kaempferi. The sequence goes on along the minus strand of BSBM01000459.1, from coordinate 4,584,718 downwards.
ATTATTCCAGTCTTTTCATGAGATTATAGAGAGGGCCCTTTTTGTCTGTGTTGGGTCAGTCGCACAGGCCAAAGATTGGTTAGTGGTTACCCAGAATTACCCTCTTTTAGCCTTGGGGGTCAATTTCGGTGTTAACAATAGTCTTGAAAATGCTTATTATACACATTCTTTAAGACCAATTTTAAGAGCATCTTGGCATCAACATGAGACTAAATTATCACGTTTTAATTGAAAACCATAAACATTAAAAACCATACGATTAGATCGTTGTAGATATCTACTTTCAGAACCTAAACATTTGTTGTCATAATAGCAAAACATTTCAGAGAACCATACATTAGGGTTTGACATTTTTAAACACACGGCTAAACCCTTAACGCTCGAATTTAAAAAAAAAAACACAATAGTTACAAAATGATAAGCTTCATTTGCACACAACTGGAGCACTGCTCTCATTCTCAAGCACAAATACCATAATGTAGAAAAAACACAGTTCCTTTATTTACTAAGAACAGTAGAAGGGTAAAACCCTCTCCCTAGTATTTTCTTTTACGGATTTTACAATGGAAAAACAAATACTACAGAAAACAACAACGAAAGGGTCGAGGATTTAATCCTCCCAAAGATGCCAATAGTTCACAAAGCATTTCAACGAATATCACTCCTCAGATCTCAAGAAAACATGAAGTCTCTACAAAACACACATGAAGGCCCAATAGTCATCCAACCAGAGTAAAGAGGTAACCACCGAGGCTTACCAGTCTATTTGCAGATATCAAATATCAAAACTTAATCTGGGAAGTCATCGACAAAGGGACCTTCCATTTGAATACAAGTGTGGTTAAAACAAGCTTTTAACAGAAGTCATTACAGGTGAAATAACATTAACTGAAAACTCTCGAAACAAAATGGAAGACACAAGGTTCGAACCGAGAAACATTATGTTTCATTTATCACCGGAGCAGAACACCAAGACCATGCAAACTGTACCCATTACTCCATCACCGAATGCAAAGAAGGGTGGAAAAGCAACTCTGAAAACTATCACTTAAAAGACAAGAAAAGCCAAGTATCGAACAAACTTCCATGAAGAATCTATCACTCATTCTGGAACTTTGATTGTTGTCAGTGTAAAACACCATGAGAGTATCGGCTATTAAGCTATCAACAGGTCATGGTTTTGAACTGTGGGCACTCCACAAACACTTGTTAATGAAACCCTGAAGGCTCTCGGCCTGTCAGCCTCTCCTCAGAGCCACTACACCGAATGCCAAGGAAACAATAACTTCGTAGAACTTAGTGGTGGTTAGGGTTAGATACCAAATCCCAAAACCTTGCTAGATCAACGGTGGAGATCACCGAAGGGTTTTCACGTAATCCCAAGCAACAACCATATTAAAGACACCATCAATACCATAGCCACCAAGGAGGACATCTCAGTTAAACTTCGAACCAAAACACTTACAGCTCATCACGATGTTTGAACCATCACCACACCATCACGTGCCTAGCACCACGACGATGTCCATGGAGACATTCCACTGTCTCGGCAGTTGGGAGTATTAAATGCAAAGGGAAACCAAAGTGCCTGCCAGTACGAAACCTTCATAGTGTTAATGTCACCCATTCTTATAATGTATCGATTTGTTGTTAAAATGCACAACTCGGTTATGTAATAACACATTGTGGTAATTCAAGGTGGTGTCATATTCATTGCTAGGAATCCATAATCTTATAAAGGGTCATGTAGATGCACACACAATACCATATAATTATTGTTCATAGGATTATGTATAAGACTCTACAATTATATATTCCAATATAGTATAGAATTTGTATATAGTCTCTAGGCTAGAGATTGATCATAAATTTGTATATAGTTCCTAGGATAGCATTTGATTTTAAGCTTGCAAATAGTTCTTAGGTTAAAGTTTAAATCAAATCCTACATGAAATTCTTAGGCTCAAGAGCATACAAAAGAATTGCATATAGATATTGCATTTTATTTGCACGCTAATTGTAATTAGCCATTTCATATAGAAATTGTTATTCTTATAATTTGCATCAAATAGAAACTCACGATAACAATATATAGAGTTAAACTATGATATATTGATCCTATCTATTGTTTGTACAATTAATAAAAAGGTTACTACAGGGTTATAAATCGTACAATGGACATACTTATGTTTTAGAAGCTAGGCTAACTGAAGTTCTCACCAATAGCATTTTCAACATGTTGTCTCTTAAAACATTAACACTTTGGAGATACAAAAAACTGGTTAGAAACTCTTCGGTCACATGTCGTAAACAATAAAGCTCTTACCTGTAATCTGCAAAAAAAGACGATTCAAACACTTAAGCATGAATGCTAAGTAAGCCTCGGGGCATCCGTAGGACCACTTCATCACCAAAGAGAAGAACAATAGTTAACACATAAACTTATATCATTGGATCAACAACAAAAGAATTGTGAAATTACAGTTGAGTAAGAATAACATTGAAACATAGATATTAATCATCTTGTCGCAAACATTACACTTCTGAACAACACAATATTTAGTACACCAAGATGACATTTAAACCTTTATTATATTCCTACACAATTAGATTACGCATTAAAAGCTATATCGAAAAAATTTAAATTTTTGTAAATTTTGGGATGTTACATGTGGTATCAGAGCACAAGTTCAAACTCTAGACCTGAAATAGGCTCATGCACACAAACAGAAAATAAAAACCAGGAAATTTTTGTTACTAACTTTTGTTTTAATTTTATTTTGTACAGAACGATTTATTATTAATTTGCAGGTATTGACATACCAGAGGAATCAGCAGAGGATAGATCTCCTCGTAATGAGTACAATAACAATAATAATAATGAAGGAATATATGTTGAATTAAATAACCAATCTGCAGAACTTCTTCATACTATAAAAGATTTAAAATATGAGATAAGAACTGTTAAAGAAGAAAATGAACGCATTATGAAAGCATAGGAAGAGTTAAATCAAATTCTAATGGAGAAATACCATCACGAAGAAAGAGGGAGGAAATCAGAAGTAAATTCTGATTTTGGTACAATGTCCCACAAACATAAACACAAGAAGACAAAGAATGGTAAAATTATTAGTTACTCTTCATCTGAATATGATCAATGTAATGGTAAATCTAATCATGAAAGCAGTGACAGTGATTGATGTTCTAAGAAGAGGAAGTATAATCATCATGAACAAATTACAAGAGAGTTTAAAAAGATTTAGCCACCAACTTTTAATGGCGAAACTAAAAAGGGTGAGACAGCTGAAGCATGGCTGTCTGGAATGAAGAAGTACTTTAATATTTATGATTACTCTTCTCAGTTAAAAACCGAGATGGCTATTTGCAATCTGATCATAAAGGCGGATATTTGGTGGCAGGATCTTAAAAGAATTAAGTGCATAAAGGAAAGAGACGTAACCTGGAATATGTTTAAAAATGTATTTAAGAAAAAATTCTTATCAAAACAGTACTATGAAGATAAGTCAAAAGAGTTTTACGATTTACAATTGGGTACTATGAACATGAAGGAGTTGTGCAACAAGTTCCTTAGCTTGCTGAGGTATGTACCTTACATGGTCGAAGAGAAACCTAAGGTGCAAAGGTTTCTAAGTTGTCTACCTTTCAACATAAAAGAAAGGACTGAGTATGATAACCCTTCCACTCTGGAAGAGGCTATGAGGAAAGCAAATTTCTGTTTTAATGAAAACATAAAAAGAGAAGGAACAATTGGCTGGAAAAGTAATAAGTCTAATCATTTCGAGCATAAAAAGAAGAGATTTAATCATAATTCTGGAAGTTTTAAGAAAAATTTTAATAATAGAAATTTTCCAAGTAATAATAACTACAGAAGTAATACAGCACAGAATTTTACTGCTGCAAGAAATGCACCTAATAACAATAACAACGCCAGGTATACTGAACAGAAAGTACCTTTGAAGTGTTTTGATTGCGGTGGACCACATAAGAAAACAGATTTCCCACAAAACAAAAGGACAATCAAAACTGTTCATAGCATACAAGCGGAGCCAACAGTTGGTGATGTGGCAAGAGAAATTCCAAGGATAAATGCAGCACTGGAAAATCATCAAGCAGACCATTAAACGTCCATGGTAGAAATTGAAGGTATGATACAAGACCAATCTATTTCTATTTTGATAGATCTAGGTGCAAGTTTGAGTTACATTTCACCTGAATTAGTGAAAAATTGCAAGTTAAGAATAGAAAAGTTTGATAATTCTTGGTTAGTTCAGCTAGCAACAGGCACTAAAAGAAAGGTTACAGACTTTGTTAAAATTTGTGATGTATTTTTGAATCAGCTGAAAACCCAAGTTAATTTGAATATTTTACCCTTAAGGTCATATGACTTGTTGATTGGCATGGATTGGCTTGAATAGCATGAGTAGTGCTTAATTGTTATGAGAAATCTTTTACTTGTCTAAATAATGTAGGTAAAACTGAAACAGTAAAAGGAATTCATAAGAAGATTTTAGTAAGACAAATTTATGCATTACAAGTTAAGAGAGATGCCAGAAAGGGCTGTAAAATGTTTGCTGTTAATGTTATTAATGACGAATGTTCATCTAAATAAGACAAGTTAAACCTGGAGGATATTCCCATCCTTAGGGACTTTTCTGACCTATTCCCAAAAGAAATTCTAGGATTACCTTCGAAAAGGGAACTTGATTTTACCATTGAGTTAGTACCAGGTGCAGTATGAAACTCAAAGGATCCCTATAGGATGAATATTCTGGAGTTAAATGAATTAAAATATCAGCTGAAGGAATTAATAGATAAAAATTATATAATGCCCAGTGTGTCTCCTTGGGGAGCACCAGTAATTTTCGTTAAAAAGAAGGACGGTACCATGCGATTGTGCATCGATTACCATCAGCTTAATAAAATAACAATTAAGAATCGATATCCCTTGCCCCACATAGATGATCTATTTGATCAAGTACACGGAGCAGAGATATTCATTAAAATTGATTTAAGGTCTGGATATGATCAGGTTAGAATAAAATACGAAGACATTCAAAACTGTATTCAGAACGTGATATGGACACTACGAGTTTGTAGTTATGCCTTTTGGGTTAACCAACATACCGACAATGTTCATGTGTTTAATGAAAAACGTTCTACATAAATATTTGGATAGGTTTGTAGTTGTGTTTATTGATGATATTTTGATTTACTAAAAAACTAAAGAAGAGCATGACGAACATTTAAGAATAATTCTGCAAGTTTTAAGAGAACATCAGCTGTACGCTAAGTTCAGTAAATTTGGCTTACCGATCTATTTGCAAATGCCAAATATCAAAACCTAAGCTGGGAAGTCATCGACAAAGGGACCTTCCATTTGAATACAAGTGTGGTTAAAACAAGCTTTTGACAGAAGTCATTACAGGTGAAATAACATTAACTAAAAACTCTCAAAACAGAATGGAAGACACAAGGTTCGAACCGAGAAACATTACCTTTCATTTATCTCTGGAGTAGAACGCCAAGACCATGCAAACTATACCCATTACTCCATCACCGAATGCAAAAAAGGGTGGAAAAGCAACTCTGAAAACTATCACTTAAAAGACAAGAAAAGCCAAGTATTGAACCAACTTCCACGAATAATCTATCGCTCATTCTGGAACTTTGATTACAAACTGTCACTGTAAAACACCATCAGAGTATCGACTCTTAAGCTATCAACAGGTCATGGTTTCGAACCGTGGGCACTCCACAAACACCTGGTAACGAAACCCTGAAGGCTCTCGGCCTGTCGGCCTCTCCTGAGAGCCACTACACCAAATACCAAGGAAACAATAACTTCGTAGAACTTAGTGGTGGTTAGGGTTAGATCCCGAAGCCCAAAACCTTACTAGATCAACGGTGGAGATCACCGCAGGGTTTTCAAGTAATCCCAAGCAACAACCATATTAAAGACACCATCAATACCATAGCCACCAAGGAGGACAACTCAGTTAAACCTCGAACAAAAACACTTTTAGCTCGTCACAATGTTTGGACCATCACCACACCATCACGTGCCTAGCACCACGACGATGTCCATGGAGACAATGCACTGTCTCGACAGTTGGTAGTATTAAATGCAAAGGGAAACCAAAGTGCCTGCCAACAGGAAACCTTCATAGTGTTAATGTTACCCATTCTTATAATGTATCGATTCGTTGTTAAAATGCACAACTTGGTTATGTAATAACACCTTGTGGTAAGTCAAGGTGGTGTCGGATTCATTGCTAGGAATCCATAATGTTATAAAGGGTCAGGTACATGCACACAAAATACCATATAATTATTGTTCATAGGATTATGTATAAGAATCTACAATTATATATTCCAATATAGTATAGAATTTGTATATAGTCTCTAGGCTAGAGATTGATCATAAATTTGTATATAGTTCCTAGGATAGCATTTGATTTTAAGCTTGCAGATAGCTCCCAGGTTAAAGTTTAAATCAAATCCTTCATGAAATTCTTAGGCTCAAGAGCATACAAAAGAATTGCATATAGATATTACATTTTATTTGCATGCTAACTGTAATTAGCCATTTCATATAGAAATTGTTATTCTTATAATTTGCATCAAATAGAAACTCACGATAACAATATATATAGAGTTAAACTATGATATATTGATCCTATATATTGTTTGTAAAATTAATAAAAAGGTTACTACACGGTTATAAATCATACAACTGACATACTTCTATTTTATAAGCTAGGCTAATTGAAGTTCTCACCAATAGCATTTTCGACATGTTGTCTCTTAAAACATTAAGACTTTGGAGATACAGAAAACTGGTTAGAAACTCTTCGGTTACATGTCGTAAACACTAAAGCTCTTACCTGTAATTTGCGAAAGAGGACGATTCAAATGCTTTAGCACGAATGCTAAGTAAGCCTCGGGGCATCCGTAGGACCCCTTCATCATCAAATAGAAGAACAATAGTTAACATATATAAACTTATATCATTGGATCAACAACAAAAGAATTGTGAAATTACGGTTGAGTAAGAATAAAATCGAAACATAGATATTAATCATCTTGTCGCAAACATTACACTTTTGACCAACACAGTATTTAGTATAGCAAGACGACATATAAACATTTATTATATTTCCGCACAGCTAGATTACGCATTAAAATCTATATCGAATAATTTTAAAGTTTTGTAAATTTTGGGATGTTACATAAGGGGTTAGAGGTAGATAGAGAGGGGGGGAATTAAGGGTTTAGAGATAGAGAGTGAGTGGGTTTGTTAATGGGTTAGAGGTAGAGACACAGGGGGGTCTTAGGAGCTGGGTATTTTTTAAGGATTCTAATATTATACTTAAGTATAGTATCCTAGGCGATTATTTTAGATTGAAGGAAACATGTATATAGATAGGCAGGTGAATATTAAATATGAAACATACAATTCACTACTAAAATGTGTAAATTTTGGTGAATATTATGATAAAAAAAACATATTTTATGTAAATATAGCCGATATTAGAGACTAAAAATGACCAAATAGCGAATTTTTTTTTTGAAAAAAAGTCTGAAAAAATAGTCAATTGGCGAAATTTCTCCCTTAAAAATTACCTTGGTTAGGAGATTGGGAGTAAGTGGAGAAGAGGATAAACTGAGAGAGAGAAGGGGTTATTAAGGATTAGAGAGAGAGAGGGGGGAGGGGGTTTAGTGGTAGGGGGAGGCATAGGGATGTGTGTGTGTTTGTGTGTTTGTGTGTGTGTGTGAGAGAGAGAGAGGTAACCAATGGGGTGGTGGTCTGTTAGCAGGTGGGGCGAGAGTTAGAGGGATGGGGGTTAGGTGTAGGTGGAGGAGTAGGGGAGGGAGGGAGAGTGAGAGAAAGAGAGATATTGAGAGAGATTCAAGGGTGTGATTGTGGGGTAGGTGGAGGAGAGGGTTAGGTGTAGAGAGAGAGGGTGGTTTATTTTGTATGAAATTGGGGGAAAGAGAGGGTAGTGAGGGTATGAATAGGGGTGGGAGGATAAGAGTCGAGAGAGAATTAGGGAAGTTAGGGAAGGGAGTAAATGGGTAACAGAGAAAGAGTAGGGAGAGGGGGTAATAAGGGTTTGGGGGAGATACATGTCTAGGTGGAGTTCTATAGGAGAGAGAGTGTAATGTCCCTTATTAGGAATTCTATTAAAATTGCAATTTTTCACTTTTTTCCCTAGTTAGACCTTTGACTAGTTTTGATCTCTAGGTCCCAAATTTGCCCCAAATGATCCCAAATATTCTGAGAAGGTGTATGAATGATATTATAACATAAATATGTGTTTCAGGGATGCCTTTGGAACTTTAAAATACTTTTGCAAATCCTCTTTCAATTCTGATCAATGTAGGTAACTTTATTAGTGATTTTCCTTTGACTAGTATTGGTCTCTAGGTCTCAAATTGACTCCAAATGCCTTGAAATATTCAAGGAAGGTGTATGAATGATATTAGAACTTTAATATGATGTTTATGGATGACATATGTCCACCAAAATACCTCTTCAAACTCTCTTAAGATTCTGGACCAATTATGCAATTTTACTAGTAATTTTGGGTTCAAATCCCCCTGGGGTAAGTACTGAAAATGGCTTCCCAAATGCCTCCAAACCCACTCAAATTTATGAACAGAGGTATGTAATGTGTTAAGTGTTTTATTAAAGTCTCATATGCACCATTAATGGATTATTACAACTGTTCTCACCCTCTCCCATTCAACTGCAAAAATCCCCAATTCGACCCTTGGGGAAATGGCACTATTTCACCTCCCAATACAACTAAACTGAGTAAAAATGCTTCAAATGCTCAAGTACAGTACATGAAACTTGTAGAATACATCCATGGAAGTATATTGATAACAAATATATAAGATAATCATCCATTCATTCGAAATCATCATCAATACATTGGCTCACAACAAGGTAGTGGGGAAATGGCATTGTTCTTCCATTAAAAATGAGATTTATACATTTCTACTTGGAATTTCGACCTGAAAATTTTTGGAGATGAATAAAAGAGTATTTAATTCATATTAAAAAATAAATGGGGCATTAAAAGCTTCCCCAAAGAGTACAATAGCTCACCAAAAATGCCCTCCCTCAAGGATCAAGAATATGCCATCAAAACTGGAAATGGTTGAAGGAGTGAGCTGCAATAGAAGAAACCATGAGCTTCCCTGTAGCTTACACCTGCAAATAAAGACTCCATTAAATCTCCAAATGAAAGGTCTGAATGGCCTTTCCAATTACCAACTTGGATGGGAATCTTTCACCCTCGAAATTGGCCAAGGCAAGAAACTAGTCATCCACTAGCTCTCCCTCTTCACAAATGCAATTGCAAATTCTACAAATGATCAAAATCTATTATCATACTTAATTTCTACATTTTATAACCAACATTAGCCTTCTAAGGGTCGAAATCCTCTCAATAGATTCAATAGATTTCCATTTAGGAAATATTCCACATTTGCCACTTGTCTCCTAGTTCCAACCTTCCATCTTCTCCCAAATTTGATTTTGAGTCTCTTTGGCTTCTCCAACTCCCAAATTCACCTTCCTTGAGCCTATTTTTGGGGCTGAAATGTCATAGTGGTCAGATGTCAGAGGTCAAGTCTGCAATTTGTCATAGTTGTCATAGATGCTCTATCATTGGTGTCATAGGGGCTAGGGAATCTAGCCCAAGTGTCCACAAACTTCCACTTTGACTCTTTATCTTCCATGGAGGTTACCAATCCTTCCCAATTCGACCTAAGATGCTCAATGACATGTGTTATGACTTACCAACTCACCCAATAGTGTTCACATTCCCATTAATTCGAATTTGCAAAAGAGAGATACCATGTATTATGAAAAATCAAGCTAGTGTGGGTCCCACATCCTCCATATGTCTCCAAAACCATTTGTCACCTAGGATTTCTCTTGAATTTCTTTATTCACACTATTTATTAAATACTTGAACCCTTCGAATGTCTAAACATAATTTATTATCCCCCTTATTCCAAATCCCAAAGCTTCCACCCCAAACCTAGGAAACTAGTAATTTTCCTCCTTGGCAATTATTTGACCCTTAACATCAATTTTACAAACTCTAATGAATATGGCTAATGTGATTAGGCCATTGTGACCCAATTCCAAATTTGGGACATGACAAAGAGAGAGGGGGGGGATTAGCAAGAGTTAGGGGGCGAGTAGAGTGAGAGCGAGAGGAGGGAAGGAGTAGGAGGGGGGTGTTAAGGGGTGTTCGTGGGTTGCAAGGGTTTTAGGGGTTGAGGGGGGCTTTGTAGGATGGTGGTGGGGGTATTTAGTAGTTGGAGAGGGGGTGTATTAGGGGGTTTCAGGAGGTAGTATAATTTTTTGTTCACTAAAACAAGTACACATTTATGTAATGCTAAAACATGTACATGTTTTATAACACTAAATAATGCACGAGTTGGGTTGAAACACGAAGGTGGGTTACACTTTGGTGAGAATCGGGCACCGAAGAGACATAGGGGAAGTTATTCGACCGAATAACCAAATTTATTCGGCCAAATAAATTTTGTTATTAAGCCGAATAAATTTTTTTATTCAACCGAATAAGTCATACGTTATTCAGCCGAATAACATTTAACGGTTCATCGTTAGAAATAACGCAGACCTCGATTTGTGTGCAAGGTATAGTCGGATGGGAAAAATACATAGCATTTTTTTCTATTTATTCGGTCGAATCATTATTCTGCATAAAATCTTGGCCATGGTTTGTCTTTATCATTTTCTCTGCAGGACTTTTTGGACCCCGCTGCGAGACCAACTTCCAGACCCACTCATGCCACCCATCTCGCCACTGCTCTGGCGACTCGGCCACATCTGCCTGGTTGGACCCATCTACGCCACTGGTGTCGCTGCTGCTGGACTCGTCCTCGCCACCCTATTCACCACCCTGCTTTCCACCCTGTTTGCCATCCTGCATCTTCTGTTGGTGGTCCACCAACCCTTTCGTCTCCCCCTCCTTTCATCCCCCTTCTTCTCCACCTTGCTGCGTTTGTTTGTTTTGGAGTGGACTTCACCACCTTGCTACGTCTGTTTGTTGGTGGACGTTCGTTGCTGTGTCTGTTCATTGGTGGAGTGTTCGTCATTTGGAGGACATTTGTGGTGGTCTGTTCGTTGGTGGAGTGTTCGTCTGTTGAGTGGTTGTTGGTGTATGTTCGCGTTGGAGTGGTTGTGGATTGTTCATCATGGGGTGGACTGCGCAGGTAATTTTATTTCAGTTTTTTATTTTTATTTTTTATTTTTCTTAAATTTTATATCAATGTTGCATGTACCGTTTGCTTTTTTGGTGCTCGAGGTCATTCAGCTTCGTTTGGTCGAGTTCGGTTTGGGGTTAGCTTTCAGCAATAAAACAAAAAAATAGGTATGCCGAAACGATATCTAATTTGTCTGTGTAATTTATTTATTATTGAATTAAGGAGTAACCAAAAAAATTAGAATCTAACTTAGTGGGTACTATACATGAGTTCATGAACTTTGTCCATGTGGAGAGAGTTCATGAACTCTGTCCAATTTGGACAAAGTTCATGAACTCTAGCCTATCTTAACTTAGACCTTGAATGGAAGGGAAGGAAGAACCTTAACATAGAACTGTTGGTAATTATTAATTTAGTACCTTCTTTAGTGTGATTTAATGGGTGATTTGATCGTAATAATCCCTGCCTAGCCCGCCTAGCTAACTTTTAGAGCATAACCCTTAGTTGGAATTAGATTACCTATCACAAATAATACTTATCATAGTTTGAGCAAAGCCTAATCAAACAAGCTGATATACTTAAGCAATAGGAACCGTAATTTCTGAGTCATGAAAAATTAAGAAACGATGTACTAAATATGCTCAATTCTGTTGACCGAATGACAGTTACTAATTTTAGCACTTGCATGGATAGGAGAGAAACTAAAGTAGTAATTGTAGGAACCTCTATTCAGATTAGGAAAAAAACAGAATCCAGATGCATGGTTTTAATAAGTTGTTATTTCAAGTAGCTGTATTCCGAGTTTATAATTGATCCAATTATGCAATTAGTTTACATACGATATTCTGAGTTCATAATTTATCAAATAATGCAATCACTTTACTTTCTATTCCAAGCAATGATATTATGGCATCGACTAGAGTTGTGGCCAATATATTAGTATCAACTGAGTACGATGCTAGGTTAACTACTTTTACCTGTCATATTACCTTTAGATGCCAATTTATGTCCAACAACAACCAACCACCTGGTGTATTCATCATGAACCTTTAGATCCAAATCATATGCTGAAACTTATTTAAATATAAATACTAGTGAGCTAGTTAAACTTATTGAGTTAAACTTATTTAACAATTAATTTTTCTTATGTGACCAAAAAGAGAAATATAAATAGTATTGAGTTGGTTAAAGTTGTTAAACTATTGATTTTTCTGTTGAAATATTGTAACTTCAAAGAATATTATATTTGTACTTTATTATTCCGGAGATGTTTCATTCCTCCGTGAAGATCTTATTATATATCCGCAGATGTTTATTCCTCCATCGGAATGTGGTAACTTAGGTTATTAGACTTCCCTAGTGGGGGTCGGCCCTATATGTGTTATGTGGGTCAAGGGGTTGCTAGACTACCCTAGTGGGGTCGGCCCAGTTAGTTGTAGTGGGGTGTTTAACCCAGTGGTAAACTTGGGGCCGACCTAGTTAATATAAAGTACAAGTCGGAGATGTGTATATATAGAGGAGGTGTGTTCCTCATTTGATACATTTCCCTCACTCAGAATGTAGCGCACTTGTGGAGGAGAGGTCTGCTATGGTGGAGGAGGAGATCATGTATTTGGTTTTCATCTTTGTATATTTCTGGTCATCTATATTGAGGAAGCATTGCTAGGTTTTCTACCCCATGAGGGTTTCCTAGGATAAATCTGTGTCTCTTGTGTTTATGTTGTGCTTGTTGTTTCTTTAGTGATCCTGTATATGCTATTATTGTGAAACGGAATGTAATGTTGATATTTTCTGTCTTAGCATATTAAATCTTAACATTTTCTTATGTGATAAGAAGGAAAAATAAAAGTAGTTTTGAAATTCTATTTGCAAATGGTATTTTCGCTTTATGTATAGGTTTCCCTTTTCGGTTGAACTCTTTCCACATGGACAGAGTTCATAGATCAATATATTAGTTAAATATGATAAACCATGCTCATGCATAACTACATACAAGACTAAACTTTACTTTAGACGTAATAAGAAAGAACTAAAGCTACTACATAGAAAACTTGTAAAAAAACCTCTCCTTCCAAAACACCAAAGTCAATTGTATTATGCACGAAACAACATGTTTTATGAACGTCATCTGTACACATTATTCTTATGTATTTAGGGAATCCTTGTTAGGAGGTATTGATATCAAAACATTAGAGTATTATGCCATGGATATATGGAAACATGAGACTCATTAATATTTTTTCCACATTAATAGTGATGCAATGATATTAGCCCACCTAGTATTGAGTTCACGCCACAGATATATGGAAACATGAGACTCACTAATAATTTTTCGACATTAATAGTGATCTAATGATAGTCGTACACCTAGTATTGAGTTCACTCTAAGTTGACACTCTTTTGAGAATGTCATGCCTTATGATTGTGCATTTTGAATTGAGAATCTAATTGATGGAAGACGATGGTCTTGAGTTTTAGCCTTGTAAAGGTGACCATTCCTGGGATTATGTTTTTCTTTGGTTGCAACATGGAAAACTCAGGGAAAGGCTGGAAGCTCCTCAGAAAAATAAGAGTTTAGAGCCTTGGATGGAAAATTTTGATTGGGCAGAAAGGTGGGCTTCATCAAACCCTAGTTCGGGATCGTGTCTAGAAGATCCAGAAGTTTTGAAGGCAATTTTTGAGGGGTTAAATTTTGGAGATTTCAAAATTGAAGTATGCAAGTTTGATCAGCTTAGCAAGACACATCCTTCCATCCATTCAGAAGTGTGAAAGTCAAAGATTGAATTTTTAGGGTTTCTCTAAGAAAAAACCCTAATCAAGCTCCAGATCAAGTTTCAGGGGGAGTTGAGGCTAAGGCCTTACATAAAAAGACTACAAGAAATCTTGACAGGTATGACTTAAGGAGATACAGATATGTCTTTAAATATGATTCTTGATTAAGTTCATAATATGTTTGTCTTCATACTATTTAGGTTAGGACAATCTTGATTAATGTTAGAATTGTCTTATCACCCTAATAAAAGTATGAATGCATGTGAATGATGGAAGACATTGATTGATTAGGGTTATATGATTATACTAATGCACTGTGGTGTTGTATGAGGTTGATGTTGTCTGCTAACAAGATACAAGTATATCACGAAAGACAAATCAAGCTCCATGACCATGACAACATGAAGACAAAGACTCCTCCATAATATTTGTTCTACTTATGAGGTATGTATGACTTTGTTGTATTATGAGATATGCAGGTTCCAGCGCAGAATCTCTAAATCATTGAAGAGAACAAAGAAGATATTGATTATGTATGTTAGACATAACTAAGCAGGTATACTAATCCAAGTATGTTTTCCTATATCAAGTTAGAATCTTAGCTTGTGTCAGGACCCCTTATATAAGTATACTTGGTATGATTGGTTATGCTTATTCATAAAGTTAGAAATGTAAGTAATCAAGGGATTATGCATATTATGTCTTTTATCTTGATTGATGATATGCATGAGTAAAAGAAGACTTCCCTAAAATCTTGAATACTAATGTTTATTATCTATGATCATGACTATACATATTCAAGATTATTTAGAATTACAATGTTTTGATAATATTGAGAATATACTAATGAATATATGTTTGTGTATGCGATCATGAGGATGACACTTGAGCATGCACAGTAGTACAAAATGATTAGAAGTTCAAAAGACATATAGAAGATCAAGCGGAAGGAAACCACACAAACATGAAAAATAAGTATTTGAGTTGTTATTGCTTGTAATAGGTTGTATGCATATTTGTATTCCTAGAATATATCATGCTGAGTGTAAACATTCATAGAGCATTGAATAGTATACTACTAATATGCATATGATTGGTAAGTTGGACAAACATTCCATTGTTGCTTTTCTAAAATGAAACCTATTTGCTGACATGTTGAGAGCTGTGCACACTCTCGATAGTATGTTCTGGTAGAGATGGAAGGAATCTAGATAGCCACTGTATGCATACAACATATGGAAAAATATTGTGACAAGGTATTGGTCAAGATAGTTGCATAACTATGAAAATGATATCTGTATGCATAATAGGTTATCATGTCAACATGATTTCATGATTATAAAGTATTACTAATCATGTACTTAATTTTGATTTGTAGGAAAGATCATGAAGAATGATGAACACCGAACAAGTGATGGATGTTCAACAGAAGATTTACAAATCAAACAAAATATAGAAGTCTCGTGACTAGAAGTTTCTCTTAGAAAGAGGAAGAGAATCATGAGGAGATGTTTGCTCCAAGTGACTAGATAAGACCATACTCTTAATGGTGTAATTAAAGAAGAAGTGTGAATCAGATTCTGTATGGGTACCTAGGATCGATAGTCAATTGATGAGCTTAATGATCACCATGGGTGACGTGGATATCAACCTTTGCTACAAGGTTGAACATGGTTTCTATACATAGATGATATGGATGCAAGAAGGAAATCACCACAGATTTCGAATGATATTGAGGCTCATATCAGTAGACCCATCTGACGAGAGATGGCACAGATAGATGGCTGCAGAAATGAAAATGAAAGATCTTAGATTGATTCATTACTTCCTAGGTCTGGAAGTATGGAAAAGCTCAGAAGGAATCTTTCTCAACCAGGGAAAGTATACTGAGAAATATTAAAAGGACTTGATGTGTTGGAATGGCCACTCTCATGGATTCCAACTTGAAGCTGTTAGCGGATGACTTATCAGAGTTAGTGTATATAACTCTATACAGACAAATTATTGGGTCATTGATGTATCTAACAAATACTAGGTCAGATATATGCTTTGTTGTGAACACCTTGAGTCAGTATCTAGTGGAAACTAGATGTGTTCACCTGATAGTTGCAAAGCATGTGATTAGGTACCTAAAGAATACGATAGAATTTGATCTATGCTATCTTGGAGATCATGACTTCAGATGGCTACATAGATGTTGATTGAGCAGAAAGTGTATCAGATAGGCAGAGCACATCGAGAGGATGTTATTGTCTGGGATCAGCCATGATCTTGTGGTTTAGCAGGAAGCAATCTTGTGTGGCTCTCAGCACAAGCGGAATATATGGCTGCTTGCTCTTCTAGTTGTGAAGAAGTATGGCTTCAGGATTGTTTGACTTAGAGATAGACCCAAACTGTGATCCTATGTGACAAACAGAGTTTTATAAAGATGGCAGAGAATCCAGTGTTCCATGATAAGTCAAAGCACATAGGGATCTAACAAGATATGGTGTAGAAAGGAACTATAAAGTTTGAATTTGTAACAAGTTGTCGACATACTAACCAAACCTCTACCTCAAGTGAACAAGTTACCAATGCACTAACGAAACCTCTACCTCAAGTAAAGTTTTTCGAGACAAACTTAATATAGTTCAGAAGGACCCTCCTCGAAAGGGGGAGTGATGTGATCACTTATGATGAGATTGCCTGCATCGACAGTGAGGTCGATGATGTGGTTACCTATATTGGTGATGTCGACAGAGAGGTTGGTGGATGGTCCTTAGACAGGGTCTAAGGTGACAAGGGCATTGAATCATCCTTGAACACATGTTCTAAAAGGATTCGTAGACAGATGTCTTCGAAAATGAAGTCCTTAGTGGACAAGTAGGGATTGGATCATCCTTGGACTTCAGTCCTAAAGAGAGTCGTAGATGTATGGTCTCTGGAAATAAAGTCCTTAGTGGATAGGTGGGGATTGTATCATCCCCGGACATCAGTCCCTTGAATTGATCCATAGATGTATGGTCTTCGAAAATAAAGTCCTTAGTGTTTAGGTGGGGATTGTATCATCCCCAGACTTTGGTCCCTTGAATTGATCCGTAGACGTATGGTCTCCGAGAATAAAGTCCTTAGTGGACAGGTGGGGATTGTATCATCCTGGACTTCGGTCCCTTGAATTGATCCATAGATGTATGGTCTCCGAGAATGAATTCCTTAGTGGACAGGTGGGGATTGTATCATGCCCGGGCTTTGGTCCCTTGAATTGATTCATAGACATATGGTCTCTGAGAAGTGGTCCCTAGTGGATGAGAGGGGATTGTATCATCCCCGGAGTTCGGTCCCTTGAATTGATCCATAGACATATGGTCTCCGAGAAGTGGTCTCTAGTGGACGAGAGGGGATTGTATCATCCCTGGAATTCGGTCCCTTGAATTGATATGTAGACGTATGGTCTCCGAGAAGTGGTCCCTAGTGGACAAGAGGGGATTGTATCGTCCCCGAACTTCGGTCCCTGAATTGATCCGTAGACAGATGTCTCCGAGAAGTGGTCCCTAGTGGACGAGAGTGGATTGTATCATCCCTGGACTTCGGTCCCTGAATTGATCCGTAGACATATGTCTCCGAGAAAGTGGTCCTTAGACTTTGTCTAAGTTGACGAGTGGACTGTATCATCCCTAGACATGTTATGGTGTCTTAAATTGATCATATGTATACTTGTATTGCTGTGGATACTTGTATTGATGATGTGTATATTTGTATTGATGAGGATACTTGTATTGATGATATGTACACTTGTATTGATGAGGATACTTGTATTTATGATATGTATACTTGTATTGATGAGGATACTTGTATTGATGATATGTATACTTGTATTGATGAGGACACTTGTATTGATGATGTGTATACTTGTATTGGTGTGGATACTTATATTAATGATGTGTATACTTGTATTGGTATGGATACTTGTATTGATGATATGTATACTTGTATTGATGAGGATACTTGTATTGATGATGTGTATACTTGTATTAGTGTGGATACTTGTATTGACGATATTGTTGATCGTGATGATCTAGATGACGATGTTGCTGATTGTGATGGTCTAGATGATGATGCTGCTGATTGCGACGGTCTAGATGATGATGTTGTTGATCGTGATGATCTAGATGACGATGTTGTTGATCGTGATGATCTAGATGACGATGCTGCTGATCGTGATGGTCTAGATGATGATGTTGTTGATCGTGATGGTCTAGATGATGATGTTGCTAATCATGATGATCTAGATGATGATGCTACTGATCGTGATGGTCTAGATGACAATGCTGATGATCGTATGACGACGATGTTGATGATCATGTGATGACGATGCTGATGATCGTGTGATGACGATGCGGATGATCGTGTGAGGACGATGATGATGATCATGTGATGACGATATTGATGATCGTGTCATGACGATACTGATGATCGTGAGGATTCAGATGTTGATGTTGTTGTAGCTGTTTGAGTGCTGCAGAAGATAAAGACTCAGTGCTGAAGATGTTGGTGTTTCAGTACTGAAGATGTTCTAGTAACTGTTTGAGTTACTGATGATGTTGAGAAAGCTTCCAATGATTTATATATGTATCATGTATGATGTTGATGACTCCTTGCTCAAGCAGATGTTGTTATAATATCCTTCTCGTTAAGGGGGAGTGCTAAAATATTGTAACTTCAAACAATATTATATTTGTACTTTATTATTTCGGAGATGTTTCATTCCTCCGTGAAGATATTATTGTATATCCGGAGATGTTTATTCCTCCATCGGAATGTGTTAACTTCAGTTATTAGACTTCCCTAGTGGGGGTCGGCCCTGTATTTGTTATGTGGGTCAAGGGGTTGTTAGACCACCCTAGTGGGGTTGGCCTAGTCAGTTGTAGTGGGGTGTTTAACCCAGTGGTAAAGTTGGGGCTGACCTAGTTAATATAAAGTACAAGTCAGATATGTGTATATATAGAGGAGGTGTGTTGATCATTTGATACACTTCCCTCACTCAGAATGTAGCGCACTTGTGGAGGAGAGGTCGGCTATGGTGGAGGAGGAGATCATGTCTTTGGTTTGCATCTTTGTATATTGCTGGTCATCTATATTGAGGAAGCTTTGATGGGTTTTCTACCCGATGAGGGTTTCCCAGGATAAATCTGTGTCTCTTGTGTTTATGTTGTGCTTGTTGTTTCTTCAGTGATCTTGTATATGCTATTATAGTGAAATGGAATGTAATGCTGATATTTTCTATGTTAGCATATTAAATCTTAACATTTTCTTATGTGATAAGAAGGAAAAATAAAAGTAGTTTTGAAATTCTATTTGCAAATGGTATTTTCGCTTTATGTATAGGTTTCCCTTTTCAATTGAACTCTTTCCACATGGACAGAGTTCATAGATCAATATATTAGTTAAATACGATAAACCATGCTCATGCATAACTACATACAATACTAAACTTTACTTTAGACGTAATAAGAAAGAACTAAAGCTACTACAGAGAAAACTTGTAAAAAACCCTGGCCTTCCAAAACAGCAAAATCAATTGTATTATGCACGAAGCAACATGTTTTATGAACGTCATCTGTACACATTATTCTTATGTATTTAGGGAATCCTTGTTAGGAGGTATTGATACCAAAACATTAGAGTATTATGCCACAGATATATGGAAACATGAGCCTCATTAATAATTTTTCCACATTAATAGTGATGCAATGATATTAGTCCACCTAGTATTGAGTTCACGCCAGAGATATATGGAAACATGAGACTCACTAATAATTTTCCCACATTAATAGTGATCTAATGATAGTCGTACACCTAGTATTGAGTTCACTCTAAGTTGAAACTCTTTTGAGAATGCCATGCCTTATGATTGTGCATTTTGAATTGAGAATCTAATTGATGGAAAACAATGGTCTTGAGTTCTAGCCGTGTAAAGGTGACCATTCCTGGGATTATGTTTTTGTTTGGTTGCAACATGGCAAACTCAGGGAACATAATGCCATGAATCGTCACCATTATTAGGATGAAACTCAATACCATCATGCAACACGAAAAATTTGGGAAACATGGAAAACTTGCAAAACATAATATCATCAATCGTCAATTTTTTATGATTGTATGGAATAATGAAAATATTTGTAGATATAATTTATGTTTAAATTATTAAAAGATCAATTAAGTTATTAATTTAAGATTTAAATTAAAAGTTAACATGTTCATGAACTCATTCTTTGAGATAAAGAAATGTAACCTTCACTTAGTATTTAACTATATTGGTTCCATTCATTTTAAACATCAAAAACACTTAGAAGATTGGCACATTAATTCCTCATACATCCAACAAAATTAGATATACTCATTTTAAGAACTATTAGATGATATTAGGTATATCTAGGTCCTTCTTAAATAACTTAGTCTTTTTAGCAGTTGGGTCTTAGAATTTGTAGAATTAACATGTAGAATTTGAATATGTAATGAGTTGATATTTGTGTAAGTGTAGACATTATATCAAATGGAAAGAGAGGAGTCTTCGAGACAAAATCATAGGAGATCTTCACATTCTTCTGGAGTTGGTGTTTCAATTGATAATCGGAGGTTGTCGACTTCCCCTCAAGATTCAAGTTTATTGAATAGTTCACATTCATTTGATCATCGGTGAGGTGATAGGGGTACAAATGATTCCCCTTTATCTTTTGTGGGAGAATGTCGATCTCGACCTTCTGTTGGTAGGAACATCAATCTTTTAATACATGTACAAATTGTTTTTTTGTGTGTACGCAAAGTTTGTACATGTTTACACATAAATTTTATTTCATTTGAAGTAGAGCATGGTTCAAAAGATGCTCGTAATTCTACAGAGAGGGAGGAAGAGCGAGCAAGGGAGACAGATGTGGGTGCGGAGGAAGGTCCTAAGAGGCTCGTCATTCTACACATGGTGACGATAGTCAAGCTAGGATACAATATGTTGAACTAACCGAGGGTTGTACACCCATGACAACGTATCCATTTGATTTACCTGAGGACCTTCCATGGGAAAGTGGTGTTCATCAAACGACTCTTGAAAGTTGTAGATCCCACTACGCTAAGTTGGAAAAAGATTTATCTACTATGGATCTCCCTCCAGAGAGTAAACAAAGTTTGGATATTGTTTTGGGATCATTGAAAAAATTCATTGAGGCATATGAGGATCTCAGACGAACTACGAATGGTTTTCTTGATTTGATGCGAAGACGAAGGGCACAAGTCATGGGTCCAGACAAGTGGGTTGTTGTGAAGGAGAGAGTGACAAAAGAACAAGCCAAATCAATGTTTAACTTCAAAGAAGGTCTAAAGCGAGAAATTTTGAAAGTGTAATATTTCAATTACCCTGAACTTGCACACACTAGTACATGTGGACATTTTTCCCACGGAAAATTGTTGCTATTGCAACACTTTTCCGTTGCTATAGCGACAAATATGACTCCTTGTTTTCGTGGCACTAATTTCGTCGCTGTAGCAACACTTTCCAAAGTTCATGACTATAGCATCAAATGTTCGTGGCTATAGAGACGACTATTTATATTTTAAAAAGAAAGTAAAGGAAGCAATCTACGTCTCTCTAGCCACGAACGTTCGTGGCTATAGCACCGACGGTTCGTGGCTAGAGCGACGAATTGTTATATTTAAAAGAAATAAGTGAATTGATCTCTGTCTCTCTAGCAATGAAAGTTCATGGATATAGCACCGAAAGTTCGCGGCTATAGCGATGGATGTTCATATTTAAAAGAAATAAGTGAACCGATCTTCGTCTCTCTAGCAATGAAAGTTCGTGGCTATAGCACCGACAATTCGTGGATATAGTGACGGATGTTCATATTTAAAAGAAGTAAGTAAAGCGATCTCTGTCTCTCTAGCAACGAAATTTCGTGGCTATAGCACCAAAAGTTGGTGGCTATAGCGACGTCGTCTTATATTTTAAGAAAACAAGTCAAACTAGCTTCGTTGCTCTAGCAACAAAACTTTGTGGCTATAGAGATGGCTTCCCATATTTAAAACAAATATGTCCGTTGCTATAGAGACGACAAGCCCTGGAAAGTTTCAACGAACTTGCTATACTAGCGACGTAAATTTCCGTCGCTAGTATAGCAAGTTCGTCAAAACTTGTCGGGGCTTGTCATCTCTATAGCGACGGACATGTCTATTTTTAAAAAAATAATAATAAATTTATCTTGAAAGACCAGTCATTGTGACTCTACAGATACAAATCAATTTTAGTTTCCAAAAGGGTGTAGAGATCATTAAAAAAACACTATATTCAAGTTGTGATTACATTGGAAGTCACCTGTTATTCGATACTCTCAATCAAGAAGATGGCTTGTCTAGAGCAACTCAGTGTATTAGAACTGAAAATTCATAACAAATAAGAAAATATCTCCCTAGATATGGAAGATAGAAATTCCATAGTGCCAAAGAGGGTAATATATCATGGGACTGAGATACAGATAAAAAAATTCAATCACAACACTGGACCCTAAAAGTAAAGAATGCATATAAGAAAATTAAATCTAAATCTATAATGCAATAAATAAAATGCATAAATAAATATTGAAGTAAACAACAATATATTCACCCACATGACCACATCTCTTGCAACTTTCCATCCCAAGTGAGATTTATAGTAACAGAAACCTTATCTATATTGATAAAACTTCCTTACATCATCGTCTTTAAGTAGCCCTAGCCCAGGCACCATAACACAGTTACACACCATTATTTTACCTCTCCAATATTTTACCTCTACATGCAATATCCTCATCAAATGGTTACCCTAAAATGGTCCAAATGCACAGGAATCAATACAAAATATAAATTCATGCCCAACGCTATTTTTCAAGAAGAAAACTCACATTTCAACATCCCCACAGTACTCAATATGTTCACATGAGTTGGATAAGTTGGACTCATACTTTCAACAATAAGTAATTATAAGAAAACCATATATCCTTGACTAAGAAAAGAAAGCATAAAGATAAAAAATGTAATCAATAAATATTGCAACAGTGGAATACAGATTGACAAGCAATTTATAGTGAGGACATACAAGCAGTAGTCTTTATATTTAATCAACATTTGACAAGTTATAGAGAGTTCTGCAACACTCGGTCAAAAGCTAAACAACAAGTTTTTCCCTTACGTTTGAAATATTTTGCGAACAACACTTTTGCAGGCTAGAGCAAATGCATGGCCACTTGAACAACTCAACAACTCTTATGGTAACAATAAAATGAATAGAAAGATAATAAGTTCTCTAGGCATGCTTTGTGAATTGAAGAGACTCAGACCATAGTTATGCAAAAAAAAACTTTGTCACTGCTATGATTTATTGCTTACTATTGAGATTTCTAGGCCCATATTTTAACAGATTGGATATTTGAACCGAAAATCAAAATAAGACATCAATTGGAAAAAGGACAAAGAGATATTGATTCCTTCTAGAGTCGTAGATACCACTGAAGCTAGATAGGAAGAGTTATCACCAACACATCTCCAGAAGGTGTAAGGATTCAACACCAATGCAACACTTCCATAATTCAAGTAGAATGAAAGACTAGCAGAAGAAGCTTTATGACTCACATGTTTCCCATATTCATATGCTCGATCAAGAAGGTGAGAATACTCCATGTCCTCAAAGCATTTTTGTAAATATGAAATAGGATCATTAAAGTAAACTGGAAGGAAAACTTTTGTCAAGTCTTTTCCCTTGTTATCCTTGATCAGTGACCACAAGCTCACACGTTTTTCCATTTCTTTAGGTTCTGGAAACCTTTTGCACCGCTCAACATGAGTATAACCAGATTCAACTAGGTCTTTGCATGTCTTAATCCCTTCCATGCGTTTTCCAGACCCAAAGAGAGGTGATTCAATACCTGAAGAATCCCTTAATAACCTAAGTGACTGTTTTCCAGTTAATGAATCTATAACAAGGAACTTTGCTGTGTTAAAGAAGACATCATCATCCTCATCTATATCTACCTCAACTTCAATTCGAATTTCATTTTTCTCATCAATGTCAGATTGGGTCCCTCCTGCATAGCCATGATGGATTAGAATAAAAGTTGTATATTGACAAAAGAGGTAAATTAGATTCAAACTTCAAACCAAACAAAACCATAACTCGAGGGAAAATAGCATAAATAGACAACATAATTGGTGTCATGAAAATTGAAATAAGCAATGCAAGCTGCCACGAAAAGATTCCTTCAAAATATTGGAGTGTGGCTGCTAGCATTAGAGTGCAGCATTATGAAAGTGTATTTACTTTTGCATTATGATGCTTGAAAGAATGATATGTGTCAGGGATAGATTCTGGGTTTGTGCTTCTGAAACAGTTAATAACCTTACAATTGCTTTAGCCAAATACACTAATTTTCTGCCATAAAACAGGGAGCAAGATTTCAAGCTTAACAATAAACAGGGGTTTATATAAGAAAATCATTTGTTCAAGAACTTAGAACTCAAGTGTCTTGTAGAATAAGCTCCATGAAAGGGTCAAACACCTTGCAAATGTCATGTATTCAAGTATATCCTCTTCTCATTTTCAAACTCAATAATTGCGATACAAAGGGAAGAAAATAAGCAAGAATGCTAATTTAGTGTTCTAGTTTTGACTACAACTCACAATAGAAAAATAAAAATTGAAGCATATCAAAACCTCATGTTTCTAAACAGATGCATAGAGAGGATGGGCATGCATGCATATTACATACTTTATCTTTTGGGCCATAGCTATAGTGCATCACATTTTATACATAGTAACAGGACTCGTGCATAATACTTGAAACTCGTGAACATAACTTGACTTATCAACCAAAAGAGATTTTCTGGCTAGCTAATGAGTCAAACTCAGGCTCATTGAATTGGACCCATTCATCAATCAAGCTCGTGAGTACTTGTAAGTCAAACTCTTGACTTGCAAGTATGTTGAATGAGTCTATGAGTTCTAGTCATGGAGCATGAGTTTGAGACTCAAAAGAAGCTTCAAAATGTTTCAAGTTCTCAAATTTGAAAATTTTCAAGTTGCAATTTAAAAAACACCCACCAAGAGATTTCTATATGTATTCATTAAAACACTTAAATACTGTCAAATAGAGAAAATACAAACCTTCGATCTCAAGTGACCTACTTGACTCCTAAACTCAGGAAAAACATGTTGTACTAGCATTTGCTTAAGTTGAGTTTTATACGGCTCTATCTGCTTCAGTTTATCACATAATGCCCCAACTGCCAAAAGAGCACCATCTTTCTGCCTATAGGGTTTGTAGCCTAGAGCTGCCTCATCATACCTGAAAAAAAAGGCATTTGCTAGTGCACACTTCCAGTAGCTATATAAAACTCTAATTTAATTTCATTCATTAGCTGGCAGGATTGAATTTTAAAAATTTTGAAGTGCAAAGAAAATAACAATTTTTTACCTTCTGAAAACTTCAATAATAAAAGTAAGGAATTTTTGGAGGTTTTATTTTCCACGTTTCCACACTAACTCTGTGACGAAATCAATGGATGTAGTGCAGGTACTATACAGATCTTCAATTATATCTAAGATGGTGAATGCATTGCAAGAGATTGTTAAAAAATAAGAACAAAAAATGACTTCCATGACCTACCACACATTTCTCGAATTTTACAAGCTAATTCAAGAGACCTGAAAAACTAATGATAATTCTTTTTAGACAACATTTAAATAATATCAGCATTGCTAAGACAACATATAGATGGCAACTTACCGTAACCTTTACTAACATATTCATGGGGATCTTCACGCCAAATCTTCTCATCATTATCATTGAAACACATAAGAGGGAATATGATCTCAAAAAGCACTATATCAAGTTACAACTTTAACAGCTAGTATGTATTAGACTTGGAAATACTGCAAGCAAAGCACAGTAACATTAGGTTCCTTCTTATCCTCATCAAATGCCCATAACTATCACACAATATCTTATCATAAATTTATTCATATTTCTTGTCAAAGATTAATAGCTCTTTAATCACTGTTACACTTTTTACACAAATAGATAAAAAGAGGGATTTGACAGTAGAGGTTGCATCTTCAAAAAAAGTTGCTTGTTATATTCGGAAATAACAGTGACTCGTGCATCTACATGTATCATCAAATGGATGACTTGGAATTTTCTTTCAATTTTAATTCATTGAGTACCCGATTTTTTAAAATTTGCCACATAAATTGTCAGAGTGGTGACACTTAAAATTTGTCACATAAATTGTGATCATGACTTGTGCCCAGTGCAATGTAATTATAAAATGCTAAGGTTAGAGATTAGGTTGTTAAACCACTTAAACAACAGAGGTAATCCTGTTATTTTTCAGAAAATATTTTAATATAAGAAATTCCAGTTTTTCCAGTTTGAAGATCAGAGTAAGACAGTAGGTTAGGTGTTAGGAATTGTTTTTCAGAGAGATAATTCTTTTAAGTCTGGAAAAAGTGTGATGAATGCTTTGCAGTGAAGAAAAATGTCAGAATTGTATATATTGGCCACATTATTGAGGATGAAATCATGAGTTGTAAACCAAAAAGACTTTACCCATCTAGCACAAAACCACACCAAAATTTAATCCAGAAGACATATATTCTGGGGATAGAATATATGTAGAATATATGCTCAGCATTTAAAGAAAATAATTTGAAGATCTAATTCAAAGGAAAAAGTAATTTTATAAAGAGTTTACCTCGGAGAAAGACATTTTTCCCCATTGAAACAAAGAAGAAAGGGGGTGTTTCATTGATTGGTTGCCTATGAGGCAAATTTCCACGCAGGCAATGCACAAGATTAATGGTTGTCTAGGTGATTTCCAGTTCCACCTTCAATGTCAAAATGAGGGTGCTGGCAACCTAATGAAGCACCAATAATGGCTTTTAGAGGAAATGTAATTGTTTTTCATTGAAGATACATCACATACCTGAGTGGCTATTCCAGAAAACAAGTAAAAACCTTCTATGTTTTCCTAGGTGACCTAGTGGATGAGAGCTGTATTGATGTATATGTAACTTTGGAAAGTATTTCACATATATGTATATTGTATTCCTATAGAGATGTTATTATTCCTCTATACGTAAGTGGTTGTATTCCTGTAGAGATGTTATTATTCCTCTATACGGAAGTGTCGTCATTTATATTGTAAGTGTCATAACTTATACTTGATGGGTTATTAGACCACCTTGTTGGGGTCGGCCCTGTATAAGTCATGTGGGTCAAAGGGTTATTAGAACACCCTAGTGGGGGTCGGCCCAGTCAGCATTATGTTAAGTGGTTAAGTTTAGGCCGACCTAGTTGAGTAAAAGTCAAGTCAAGTTAGTGTATAAATAGAGTGTGTCTCTCTCATTTTATACATTCTATTCTCTCACTCACACTTGGGAGAGTGGTGCACTTGTGGAGGAGGAGGATCTACTGCTAGGAGAAGACTATCTCCTGTATTTTGGTTGTATCATTGCTCTATCTATCTCTTAGGAAGTTATTGGCGTTTTTCACCTTTATGGTTTTCCCCAAGTAAACTCTGTGTCTCTTGTGTGCTTGCATTATTGTGTCCATGATTAATATGCTGTAGATTTGCTGTACATGTTGTTCTCTCAGTTAAGATCCTAGATTGGATTGAAGTAAATTCTGAAAATTTGACATGGTATTAGAGCTAGCCTGAAAGAAGGAATGATATGGCATGTATGACAATTGTTGCACTTACGATGCTAGGGCTTGATATAACAAAAACATGTCATCGTAGAAATTTTGCTATAAATATTCTTTGGAAAAATTTTCGGATCTGAAACGTTTACAGGTAGAATATCAGATCCCCATGTACCTTGTTTCCAAAGGACAACCTCTAATTCGTTGTACTTTGTGATTTATGCTCTGTACAATATACGGTTTCTGCCTCTTCCAGATCTAAGTCAAAATCAGGTGACCTTGGGACAAAGGTCATAACTTGGGCTAGGAAGCTCCAAATGAAATTTCGTAAAAAATGACAGGTAGTAAATAGACTGTACGATCTCAGCAAAAGGTTTTAGAGGCCAAAGTTGAAGCGGTGACACGTGGCACACCGTACACATTCGCTCTCATGTATTATCCCATAAACAGGTCACATTGCGAGACTTGGTATAAATATCTCTCAGAGAATCCAATTGAGGTCAAACCTATTAGGATGGAAAGATAACAGGTTGGGCTATGTCAGGAAAAGTTTTCAGATGCCGAAGTTGAACCAGTGACATGTGGCACGCCATACAAGTTCGCTCTCATGTATTATCCCATAAATAGGTCACATTGTGACACTTGGCGTAACTCTCTCTCAGAGAATCCAATTGAGGTCAGACCTGTCGGGATGGAAAGATAACATATCGGGCTATCTTAAGAAAAATTTTCAGACCCTGTGGATCAAAAATTTTGGAGTTACACCAAAAACAATCAGGTACATATTTTTGTCAAAACAAAATTATTGTTTAGGACCTTCATTCATGGCTTCCGGAATTTAGGGCTTCGGAGAAAGTTGGAATTTTTGTAATCGGAGACCACGGATGGATTCTACTCATCAAAATCGAAATTTAGAGACCAAGATCAAATTTTTTGGTTGGGAATAAGGCTGAGCTTGATCAAACCCCAGTGCGGGACTTTGATCGGAAAGATGGAAAATTAGGGCTTCTGCAAAAATTGGAATTTTGGAAATCTGTGACCATGGCTGGAAGCTCCTCAGAAAATTTGAATCTTAGAGTTTTGAATCAAATCTTTTGGTTGGGTGAAGCTCCGGGAAACTCAAACACTAATTCAGGGTCCTCCCTAGTGAATCTGGAAATCTAAAGGGCAATTTCGAGGGGTGAAACTTTGCAGTTTTCAAATTCTGAATATACCAGCTTGATTAGCTCATCAAGGCGCATATTTCTATCCTTTCGGAAGTTTGAAATTCAAAGTTTGAATTTTTGGGGTTTCTCTGACAAACCCTAATCCAGCTCCAGGTCCAGTTCTTTCAAATCAAGTGGATTGGGTTAATCCTAGAAGAAGATGGATTGGTCACCTGCATAAGTGAAGAAGTTCCTGTTTCAGAGGGAGATGAGGCTAAGGCCTTACATAAGAATGTTACAAGCGATCTCAACAGGTATGACTCATCGAGGTATGTTTCAAGATTTGTTCATGATTAAGTTTATGGTATGTTTGTCTTTATGTTATTACGGTTAGTACAATCTTGATTTTAGATTTGTCGTATCACCTTAACAAAATTATGAATGCATGATAGAATATATTCATTGGTTAGGGTGTTGACACTTATGATTGTACTAATGCATTATGGGGTTGTTTGAGGTTTATGTTGTCTACTAACATAAAAGGTACACCAAGAAAGACAAATGATGTTCTACTTCAAGAACATATGATCATGATGACATGAAGACAAAGATTCATCCATTGTCATGGATCACGTAGAAGATCTACTTACGAGGTATGTATAAATTGGTTCTACAATGGTTAACTTATGAGACATGTAGGTTACTAGCACAAGTCATTGAAGAGAACCAGAAGACATTATGCGGGTATGTTAGACATAACTAGCTAGCATGCTAATCCAGAGGATAACACAATGATGATACTAACAAGCATGCATAGGGATCGAGAATGAATATAAGTTCAAGGACAAGTAATCCAGGAAGCAAAGATCAAGAGGGAGCACACTCCAATAGTTTCTGCAAGGATGCAGATATTCAGAGGGAGTTGACCACTTCTCACAATCCACATCAGAATGGAGTTGCAAAAAAGAAGCAAAGACTGAGAGGGAGTCAACCCAACAATCAAACAAAGATAAGTATTTGAATTGTCATTTCTTACATAGTTGTTTGTTTAAATAATGTTGTATATACTTGTTGTGGGGAAAATGCACCTATAGTTCAGGGGAGAAACTACCAACTTACGGTGATAAAGATATACTTACAAGCATTCTGCAAGTACAAAAAATAAATGAAGAGATTAGGGTTTAGAGATGTAGGCACCTCATTCAGAAGGTTGATCCTAGCTTTGCCTCCCTCGCTCTTCAATGCTTATCCAGTGTCGCAATGCCCAGACCTGCAAAACAACTTGATACCTTTCTCAAACACATTTGACTACATATATAAGACTGATATCCATAATAGAAGAAGACATCAGATTATAAACAAACTGTAATCAAATCTGAGAGACATTAATAGGTCATATTTGCAAAGAGAAAAACGTCTGATCTTTATTAATGAATGAAAGCAAGTACATACAGTTATACCTTCTTTCAAGCTTGGCACTTCATGAAACCTAGATTCAATCTCTCCTGCTTCTATTCTCCAAGGATTCCAACCTCTAATCAACTGTGCTAGGGTTTACCAAAATTGAAGCACAAGAGAGGGAGATGAGGGTCTCCATTCCTCCAACATAACTTTGTAATTGGGCTTATTCCTCTCACATGGCCCTTCTACCCTCCTTATATAGTCAGTGAAGAAGAGGAAAAGAAGTTATAACCGCTCAAGAGGTTTCCCAACCAACTTAACTTACTCGAATTTCGAGATTTTTGACCAAAACAGGGGTGTACGCTACTCTACAGTAGACAAAGTAGCGTACACATGGAGTTGAGAACTACTATTAATGAAGTAAATTCGTGTACACACGCTACTATCATGCCTGTGTACCAACGCTCATATTGAAAAATGGCCAAAAACAGGCTTTTCTGCTCATTTTTAGGAGATGGTTTGGTCTGGAAAAATGTTCCTAAGGGTCATATACATCAAATGGGTCAAGAATGAGGTAATTTCAACCATTTTTAGTGTCCCAAATGACTCCTCCATCCACAAATGTCCCGTTGTGTGACTGAACTTGATCTCAAGAAGTGTCGTCATGCGACCAAGGGAAGCAAGTGTCGTCACGGATGGAGAGGTGTCATTTCAAGCTATAACAATACTGATGTTCCTACAATTAGGTTGTGTATTATGCATATTAGAATAGTTGCATTGATGAACAGTATACTACTAATATACATGGGTAAGTAGCCTATGGCACTGTACAACATTCCATTGCTACTTATCTAGAATGAAACCTCTTTGTTGACATGTTAGGAGTTGTGCACACTCTTAACAATGTTCTCGTAGAGATTGGAAGGCATCTAGAAAGTTACGGAATATGGATAAATGTTGTATTGGCTAAGATAATTGCATGACTGTATGACATATTTCTTTATGTGTAAGAATTTGTTCTGAAAACTATGAGATGTTTTCTAATAATGCAATTTAACTTGTTGTGTAGGAAAGATCGTATACCATTACCTACAAAAGAAGAACTACAACATTTGTTCAGTAACAAAATTATCTATTGAAGATATTGGAGTTCCCAGGATATGGGAAGAATGCCATGATCCGTCGATCATGAAGAAAGATGCTTGGGATGTGGTCGCAAGACCTAAAGGGAAGTTTGTTATGACTTCCATATGGATCTATCAAGATCAATCATGCTGCAGATGGCAGGATAGAGAAATATAAAAGTGATGAAGTGGAAGATACACCAGATGGACTTCAAGACAACCTTCTTGAATGGTGTAGTTGAAGAAGAAGTGTATGTGGAGAAGCCACTTGGTTCTGAGACACATGACAGGGAGTCATATATGTGCAGAACTTGGTATGGTAGGATAGACAGCTTTCTATCCATTTTTGGCTTTACCAAGAGTAAAGCGGATTCCAACCTTTACTAAAAGGTTGAGGAAGGCAATCCAGTGATACTACTATTGTATGTGGATTACTTCTTTGTAACAGGTGAGGATAGATTGATTGCCGACAAGCAACGGAAGCTTGCTGCCAAGTTCGAGATGAAGAAATTGGGGATGATGCACTATTTGTTTTTGGGATGGAGGTGTGGCAGAGTGTAGATGAAATCTTCCTTGGAAAAGGGAAGTATGCAGTAGAGATCCTTAAGAGGTTCGGGATGATGGACTGCAAGGCTATGACCACATCTATGGCATTGAACCTAAAGCTTATGTGTGATGCTTCATCTGATCTGGTCGATGTCACGATGTATCGTTAGATGATTGGGTCCTCTATGTACCTAGTGAACACGAGACCAGATATTTGCTTTGCGGGAAACACA
Source organism: Larix kaempferi (assembly GCA_027924585.1). Taxonomy (NCBI): domain Eukaryota; kingdom Viridiplantae; phylum Streptophyta; class Pinopsida; order Pinales; family Pinaceae; genus Larix; species Larix kaempferi. The sequence continues at coordinate 4,552,523 of BSBM01000459.1, read as the reverse complement.
TTGAGCCAATTCCTGACAGATCCGAGAGATGTTCACCTGGTTGTTGTAAAGCATATTTTGAGGTACCTGAAGGGTACAGTTGATTATGGGCTCAAGTATGATGTGAATCAAAAGTTTAAACCTACAGGGTTATGTTGATTCAGATTGGGCAGGAGGTGCTACAGATAGGAAGAGCACTTTTGGGTGTTGCTTCAGTATGGGATCAGGTGTGATCTCTTCATTTAGCAGGAAGCAGTCCTGCGTAGCACTGAGTACAGCTGAAGCAGAGTATGTTGCGACGGATGAGAAGGTTGCAGATGTATTGACCAAGCCATTGGCCAAAGTGGAGTTTGAGTACATCAGAGAGAGGCTTGGTGCACTTCGGATCGAGGTTCCTTCCAAAAGGAAGTGATGAGTCTAGAAGATGCAGATGCACATAAGCTTTTCAAACATGGTTGATGTGTTCTCCCATGGTCGTGATGTAATTGTTGAGCCATTCTCACATGGTGGTAGATCTTTTCTCCCATGGTGTAGATGTAAGGGCTGAAGCCATTTTTCACATGGTGGTAGATGTGTTCTCCCATGGTGAAAAAATAAGGGCTGGAGCCTTCCTTGAATGGTGGTAGATGTGTTCTCCCATGTCGGTGGTGTAAGTGTTGGATGATGTGCATCTGGGCTGTGCTTCATGGACGATGAGATGATCTGAAGAAGACGATGCTATGATGATCAGGAGGATCATGGATGATGAGCATCAGAACGATGCTCCAGTTACTGCTCTATATGTATATGTATGCATCATGTTCGATGTTGGACATGATCAGTTGGATCATTTATATGTATATGTATATGTACGCATCATGTTTGATGTTGGATATGATCAGTTGGATCATTTGTATGTTCTTTGTATATGTATCATGTTGGATGCTTGGACCATGTATCTATATATGTATCAGGTGGATACATTGTATGATCAGGAAGATCATGATATGATCAGGTGGATCATGTATTTCTATTTGTATCAGGTGGATACACTGTATGATCAGGTGGATCATGTATTTATATTTGTATTAGGTAGATACACTGTATGATCAGGTGGATCATGTATTTATATTTGTATTAGGTAGATACATTGTATGATCAGGTGGATCATGTATGATGATATGTATCAGGTAGATACTTGGTATGCATCAGGTGGATGCATTGTATGATCAGGATGATCATGATGACGAGCTTTAGGGTGTTGGTCTAGGTGATATGTATCAAGATGGTATAGTGATGATGATCAGTGTGATCATGAGCATTAGGATGATGCTTTGTGCGATGATGATCCATTGGATCGTGAGTATCAGGGTGATACTTGGAGGTCAGAGATGATATGTGGCAGGTTGTGCAAATAGCATGTAATCAGTCCTGGGAGATCTTGCCGGTCGTGCTGCGGCACATAAATGTTCTTGGGGTACTCTTTCCGGTATTGCTATGTAGTATGTAATCAGTCCTCAAATATCCGATAGGTTGAGCTGTGTGCTCGTAATCAGTCCTGGGATGAGGTATTACTACAGAGACATGTAATTAGTCCTGGAGATCCGAGAGGTTGAGCTGTGTGCTCGTAATTAGTCCTGGGATGCTCTTTAGAGATCTTGCCGGTCGTGCTGCGGCACATAAATGTTCCTGGGATGCTCTTTAAAGGTTTTGTCTATCCACATGTAATCAGTCTTGGAGATCCGAGAGGTTGAGTTGTGTGCTCGTAATAAGTCCTGGGATGCTCTTTAGAGATCTTGCCGGTCGTGTTGCGGCACATAAATGTTCCTGGGATTCTCTTTAAAGGTATTGTGGAGGAGATGCATGTAATCAGTCCTGGGAGATCTTGCTGTTCATGCTTAGGCACATAAATGTTCCTAGGATACTCTTTCCGGTATTGCATCCACACATAAAATTAGTCCTGAGAGGTGACCTCTATCAGACCATTCGCATAGATGATGAAGACCTGCAGGTGGTGGGCCTACATCCACTATGAAAAAGGACTGGCTTTGTAGAACTTCCTATGATGAGTAGATTCAAATACTGATTGAGATAGTAGCAGCAGTGACGATGATGATGACTCGATGACGATTATCCAGTGACGATGATCCAGAGAAGATGACTTGTGCTAGAAGACCTGTGTCAAGAAATACCTTCCTAGTTAAGAGGGAGTGTTGATGTATATGTAACTTCGGAATGTATTTCACATATATGTATATTGTATTCCTATAGAGATGTTATTATTCCTCTATACGGAAGTGGTTGTATTCATATAGAGATGTTATTATTCCTCTATACGGAAGTGTCATCATTTATATTGTAAGTGTCATAACTTATACTTGATGGGTTATTAGACCACCTAGTTGGGGTTGGCATGTATAAGTCATGTGGGTCAAAGGGTTATTAGACCACCCTAGTGGGGGTCGGCCCAGTCAGCATTATGTTAAGTGGTTGAGTTGAGGCTGACCTAGTTGAGTAAAGGTCAAGTCAAGTTAGTGTATAAATAGAGAGTGTGTCTCTCTCATTTTATACATTCTATTCTCTCACTCACACTTGGGAGAGTGGTGCACTTGTGGAGGAGGAGGCTCTCTTGCTAGGAGAAGACTATCTCTTGTATTCTAGTTGTATCATTGCTCTATCTATCTCTGACGAAGTTATTGGGGTTTTTCACCTTTATGGTTTTCCCCAAGTAAACTCTGTGTCTCTTGTGTGCTTGCATTATTGTGTCCATGATTGATATGTTGTAGATTTGTTGTACATGTTGTTCTCTCAGTTAAGATCCTAGATTAGATTGAAGTAAATTCTGAAAATTTACCAAGCTGACCTATACGCAGCTTCATATCAACAGTTTTTTAAAAATTCTGCAAAATTCTTGAGTTGTAAAGTTTTGAAGTTTTATATTAAGGTTACGTGTCATTGACGTGTGACCAATGAATGCAATGTAATGATCAATGTTAGGGTTATATATTGGTTAAAACACCTCACCACTTTGGGGTGCTAGAAATATGTGTCACCTACAATGATTCATGATGTGTGAGAGACATAACATTGCAATATTATTAGCAAAATATTCTTTTATGATAAAGGAAACCTGCATGTCATTGATTTGTTTTCAACTTTTAGAGCTTATTAAGCAAATCACATCTTCAAGATGATGATACGATCACACCAACCAGTGGTGTGATCATCTTGAATATGAGCTTTGCTTACCTAAGCTCAAAACACCAGAAACAATAAATGAACTTGGTGTGATCACCCTAATGATGAGCTTTTCTTAATAAGATTGAAACGTCAAAAAAAAGATGGATGCAGGTTTCCTTTATCATAAGTTATGACCAGTGCAAAAGATAATCAATACAATGAAGATATTCTCTTATTCTCTCTCTACCATATGTGCATCCTATTTTCCTACAACACTAACCCCAACATACAACCATCAAAATTAAGCAAAATCCATACTAATATTTGTGTTGGCTCTGTGATACCGATCCATAAGAACGATAGCAAGTTGGGGAGGAACAAGAGTTACTACACCTCCCCCTTCCTTCACCATGGGTGGAAGCAAATATGATCACATTGGGCCAAATATAAATCAAAGAACTCTTCAAAACAAAACCAAAAACCTTAACCTCTTGCAAACAAAATATATCTAGGTTTGGAAAAAAGGTCCTAACAAGTGTTGCAAGGATCTATGAACCCCCTCACATTCCACAACACTACCTTCATTGGGTCGGCAAGGTCATGGTATCCATATTATCTAAATCAGCATTATCACCCATCATTATCACCCAACATTATTACGTGAACCTGTCTAGACATTCTTGAAAATTTCCAGTCTTACTTCTTGAAATGTTGTTGCTGAATGAAGATTCACACCTATAATTCAAAGTCTAACCGTTGCTGATTTCCAATCATTTATGAGTTTATTCTAATTTCATCTTATCAAAACCTTTATGCTTTTTGCGCATATTTTTCTTTCCATGCTTATCCTATTAAGACAAAAATTTATTTACTTAAATTTGTTTCTTTTGTAGATAAACTTGAGGCATCGGAAATTAGAGGACATAATGCTATATCTAGGATACATTCATATTCTAGGTACTGAACCCAGGGTTCTTCATTATGGGCTCAGGTTTGGTGTCAGCAATTGGAAGTTTGACAAGGCTGATTGGAGAGACAGAGATATGACAAATTTGTGCTGGCAGTTTTTTCCAAAACCAGCTGATGCTTCTACACTGACATCAACAGATAGAAATGAATTAAGAAAGGACAAAATAAGCATCGAGTGTGTTAGAGCTTTAAATGATGCTCTGTATTTGCATCATGTAAGAAGGAATTGTCCTGAATTGCATTCTGAACAAATCTTTGACAAAAACATTGTACATGTCCAAAGTTTTCCAGGTTTCTTTGATCGAGATCAAATTAAAAACGAAAGTTTTGAATATTTGAATCAAATCCCAGTAGAGAAAACTGAGCCTTATGATAATGTAAGTCATGCTAGGATTGATGAAATTTTGAAGATAATAAATGAGACAATTAGGAATAGAAAATCTTTCAATGAGGGAAAAATTGGCTTGCAAGAGGATGACAAAGTCTTAGAAAGTGATGCTTCTCACCATCTTGTAGCTATAAGTCCAAGGCATTGGATGGTTGCATTATGGGTTGTTTCTGTTTTAGGATTCCTAGTGGTAGTTTCAACACTATTTTGAAGACAGAATAAAATAAATGGGCCTCGAAAAAAGAATCCTCGCAACAGACTATTACATTCTCATTCTGGCAATTCAGACACAAATGGGGAGTTCCAACATTTCTCATAGAAGCGATTTGTGTAAAATTAGTCACGGCAGATCTAATGAACAAGTAAATCAATCACAACAGATGAATATAGAAAATATGGTGTAAAACTGTGCAAAACATGCAGCAGTGCTCAATATCCCAGAAAGGGTGAATGAATTACAATAGAATACAATATCTGTCAATGAGCAATTCGAATTGACTAAGTAGGCCATTCGAATCACTGAATGGAGTAGCTTGACTCCAACTAGGAGTCCTCATCATCAATCGGTGGTGCTCATCAATGCACAAGAACCAGTCATCCAGGTGTCAATCTGAGTCTAACTGAGTGTGTCATGTGTAACTGAAGTGTGTAGCACTGATTAAGGGAAGGAGGCTCAGTGGGGGGCGCATGGGAGACTAACTGAAGTCAGAACAAGTCATCTAGTCAAACTGGAGGTCCAACGGAAGTGAAACAGTCAGTCGAGAGTGAAACTAGCCTCAAATCAGGGAGAATCGGAGCTAACTGAATGTAACTGAAGTGGAACTGCAGTGGTAGGTGAACAAGTGCGCCCTTCTCTGGCAGTAGGTGAGAAGTGGGCGCCTTTCAGCCTAGGAGGGCTAAAAATCTGTAGTAAGTGGCTCCTGGGTGCTAGAATGAGGTGGCTAAGGTGCTGGAGGCATCAAACTGGTGACTGGGATGCATGCAAGTGCATGCAGGTGCATGCAAACCCTAGATTTTGCATGCAAACCCTAATTGCATGCAAGATCCTGAAAAAGATGATGTGGATATCCGAACAATTTAACCTTAAGGATCTTCTGGACAAACCTTAGACCATATCAGCCACTCCTTTTTTATGGGGGTCCTGTGATTCAGGCCTTTTGAGTTCTGTACTCTTGGAGAATGGGGATGCTTAAGCTACGTATTTAAGAAAAGACATGACAAAGGAAACGGAAAATGGTCATCATTTTGAAGCTATGTAGTTCAAATATCCCAATTTAAAAGGAGGTAGAGCATTGGAAACAGTTTCAAGCCAACAAATAATAAAAGGTTCAGTAATGAGGATTAAACAATGGAGAGGTGAAATATTGCACTTGTGTGAAAACAGGTTTTCCTCATTTTCTACAATGAATAGAATGCCAAATTTAGCTTCTCTATTCCATCTTTCCAAATGCAATTATCTTTTTATTGATCAATGTCATTTAAAATACAAAGCTATTGTCCATAAAAAGGAGATGACAATTCTTATGAAAGAAGCATGATTTATGAAGGGTTACATTGCCAAATCAATTATTTTCTCTATGACCTTTCATGGTATCTAAGTTTAGTGGTAGCCTGTATGTAGAAAGCGACTCCAAACCAAAAATATATGCTTGACACAACTCTATTTTGTGGCAAACCAAACATCAGCCATTTGTTAGACCTCAGTCACAGCCTGTGTGGACCTTCCAAGCCATGGTGAGAATGCAGGTGCCTAATCACTCAAAAATAAAAAGAAATATGTAGGAAAGCCTGGAATGGTAACATATAAAATGCTAATTTCAAGTTGCTAAGAATTCAGGATTATTAGACAATAAGCCTTCCTGTTCAAATTTTAAATATCACTAGGAAATCTAAAAAGTTATCACTGGATGATTTTTATAGCTATCATTTCATGTGGTATTTAATGATGCAAGCAAATCGTGGACATCAGGTTTATACCATTTTCAACTAGAGTCCACAAAAAGAATTAAGTTAATAACCAGGATCACCTTCAACTTTGCTCCTAAATACTGTGTTTTTCACATCTTCATATGGACTGAAGGTTTCTGGCAAATTCAAATAATTAGTCTATTTAAATCTATCTGTATATTTTGCATAGTTTGATGTACTATATGCCTATTTCTAACCAGTGTTTTAAAACTTGGATTCGGACTGGAACTCAGCTGAGGGTCAACTCAGAATAGACTCAGACCAGCTTGAATTTAATGACTCCGTTTAATAAAAAATACACAAAATATTAAAATTATAGTGAAAATAATTATTTTAAAGGTCCCTAACCATGATTCTAAACCATTATAGAAAAAATATGCAAATTCTACTCATGTATATAGCTATTATTATCTTTTGTACATATGTGAATTCTCTGTATAATACAAGAAGGAATGTTTCAAGAAAAATAATATCAAAAAATATGTCAGAGTTTTAAGAAGTTGATACATCATACATACCATTTTTTATGATTCCACAAATAATAATTAAAAAAACTAAAGTGTATTTAGTAAAAGTGAGCAGGGGGGAGGAGCCATTAGTGGAGCGGGGTCAATAATGGTCATATAACAGGTCATGCCAAATTTCCAGCAATTGAGCATACTATCTACTAATAAATTATTATATTAAGTTCATTAAAATATTACAAAATGTCCAAAACAAGTTCATAAAATACCCATTAATTGACTGGGCCAACAACTCTAAAAAAATTGACTGTTCTGGCACTAAAAATACACCCCTTACACTTCTTCCATACAAAACATCATGTCCAATGCCTATAAAATACTGTCCTGACCTAAAGACAATATCAAACCTTAGACATCAAAGACTCCTAAATATTATCCTGTACTGTTCAATCCAGGTGGTAAAGCCCTATATGAAAATACTTTCTTCAGTTGATCAACTACTACAGGCCTTCCTGTGTAGGTTTTTTTTAGGTCTGGGAATAATGCTATTATGTTGATTAAGTGTCCCAGGAACACCCTCCAAACTCCAGCCAGATCTAGCGACCATGTCAAACGATCTTCAGTTGGTGCACTTCCTATTGGAGAGTTTATAAATTTCTTCCCTCACAAAGGGATCATAGCACGCCTCAATGTGTGTATAATTAGCCAATAAATTGGGCTTTGCAATCAACAAGAGACTTAAACGATGCCTATTGACAAGAAAAGATAACAGAGGAAAACTATGACAACATTCACGAAAAAATGACCAATGGAATATACATCTAACGTTAACTTCTCAACAAGGAGGAAGGTTCAGAACAATGTTTTAAAACTCGGAATCGGACTCGGAATGAGTTGAGGGTCAACTCGAAATCTGTAATGACTTAGTTGATTTCAATTTAATAACTCTGTTTACTCAAAAATACATAAAATATTTATATTTTAAAGAAAAACAATATTTTAAATATTCTAATCCATGATATCAAAGCAGTAGAGACAAAATATCCAAATTTTGCTCATTTATATACCATATAAGGGTGAATATATCAAAATGGCACGAAGCGTACTACCTTGAAGAGTTCTATCACATCCATTCCAGCCACAACTTAACCCATAATCTAAAGCTTCAGGCCTGGTCTTGTTAACATAGGAAAACCTTGGATTTTGTAAATCTCAACAATCTTTGTCTATCCAACGAATTGATCAGAAATAGGTCCCTTAAGATACCTGTAATGCAACAAATGGCATAATTGTTGAAGATAATTATTGCAAAACTAATTTATAGTCTAATTGTTTTTGGGTGAATGAGTGCAACTATGCTACCATGGTAGATGAAACTTAGTCTCCATGAAGGTTTTCACATGGAAGGTCCTCTTTACAAGACATACCACAAGTGGATTTTGAAGCAATCACTACAACTACAATTGCTACAAAGGTCTCACCAACAACAATGCCTTGTAAATTTTATAACATGAATGTTATTGATATTCTGGTTTATCAGCATATTCCAAATGGTAGCAATAGTAATATGGCAGAAGAAAATCAAGGTCAATTAAGGTTATTGCAAGGAAAGTCTTCGACTCTTCCTTACAATATATATCACAAGTAGGTTTTGAAGCAATTAGTGCAACTATAAGTAATATAGAGACCTCAGTAGCAACAAAGGCTGGTAAAATTATAACATGAATGTTGTTAGTGATATTCTTATTAATATGCATATTCTAAAGGGTAGCTATTGTAATACAACATAAGAAAATTAGACTCAGTGAAGTTTCTGGCAAGCAAAGTCCTTTTTGCAAAACATTCCTCAAATGGGTTATGTAGCAATTACTGCAATACAATTGATATAGGGAACTTACCAGCGATAGAGGTCGGTAAATTGTTTGACATGAAGGTTGTTAGTAATATTCTGGTTAATTTTTTACATATTCCAAAAGGTAGTTATGGTAATATGGCAGAAGAAAATTAGACTAGGTTAAACTTTTTGCAAGAAAAGTCTACTGGACAAGACATATGCCAAAAAAGTCCAGAAGCAATCTGCATCTAGGTAGGAATGGAATACATGTCTCACCAACAACATAGATTGGTAATGATTGTAATGCAAGTAATGATAACATTCTCCAACCTGGTCATTGTCAGGGAATGACTTCATTTTGATGCTACCACAAATTATTTGTCTGAGACTTTATAGTTTGACCAATTGCCACCCCCTTGATGCAACAAAAAAACAAAAGCATTTGAAAATTTTGATCTTGACCCTTTCCCTGATTTACTTTGAAATGAGGAACAAGATGGATCTCATAACAATGACTCAAAAGGAGACATGAGGGATGATAAAATCAATATTGGAGTCTCTGATTTGGGTTCTAGCTTGTAGTAGGAGAGCAAAATGAAGCTTGTGACTTGGCCCATAACATTAGAACATTTACCATCCCAAGATGGAACTTTGAGTTGTGTTATAATTTGCATGAGGAGAGTGGAATGGATCATCTGTCTTAACATGTAATATCAGAGCATTTTCCATTGCCAATCAATGCATACAACATTTCCATAAAATTAGACAAATGGCTTACATCTGCTATCTGCATCATGCATACGTTTTAAAAAGGCACAAAATCTATGCACATAAAGGCATGTGCAGACTCTTGAGCATAAATCATGAAATGCATAGAGTAGACAAAACAAGGATTCAGTGAATGGAAATAAGAAATAACTTGGACTAAAGGTTTACATTGCATCAACTAATTATCCAGAAACAAGATTGACACAAAACTTGCATCATGTGCAAAGATTGGAAACACCAATTTTGACATGAATCGATTCATTGGTTCATGGAAGAAGCCCAATGTTGTTCAACAAATTTGTCACCATCAATTATACCTCCGAAGTTTATTTACTAGAAATCCCTCTAGATTGTGGAAATAGAATTTACAATACAACTAGAGAAACGTATCCCTCTTGTAGCCAAATGTTTTAGCCCAATATCAATTTTTATAGCAATTTCTTTTCTCTATGTACATCTATGATTACATCGATGTTCCTCCCAGCCAAAATTTATTGGAAAGTACATAACATGTTTTCACAATTTGCTATTAAGTCTCTTTGTTTATTGCTATTTTCATTCAACACAAAGATGCATGCTAGCAAGCCACCCAACCACAGGCCTTAAATTGAAGATCATGTCACTATCAAAGTATTAGGATTCTCCTTGTCATCCTTCATGCATGCAAAGAAGGGGAAATTCGAATTGGTGGAGGAAGCTAGTTTTTGGAGGTGTAGAGAAGAGAAAAGAAGAATTTAACCTTGGAAGAAGAGGCTGACATACTAAGGAACATAACAACTATGAAAGGAAGTCATTAGGAACTTGCAAGGAGCCAAGAACCCAGAACAACTTGGCTGGAAATTAATGGACAACAATCTGGACCTTTCTATGCCACATTGAAGAGCACTGGAAGGAGGGACTTCTAAGGGACTGCTGAGCAGAGAAGGAAGAGGTTCTCCTTGTGACATTCTTGATTTGTTTATAATATGCTTGTGAAAGGCAGGACATTTGCATCTTCTCAGTGATGTTTTTTACCCAATCCTGAATTTATTTATTTTTACTTCACTCTGCTGTTTTGAATGAAAATATCAATAAATATTAGCTTTAATGGCTTTTACAACTCACTAGTTGGGTACCATTAGTTGGACCAAGTATCCACTATGTAAAATCTTTGTGGGTATTTTGATTAGCTTTCATGGATTTTACAACTCACTAGTTGGACCAAGTATTCACTATGTAAAATCTTTGTGGGTATTCTGATTTGTTTATGGATATTTATTGCAATGGAAGAACTACACACCTGTAGTTCATTGGTGAAGAGAACCCTATCTTAAATCAGTTATGTGCAGCATATGCAGGACAAAAAAGGTTGTCAAAATTCTCATTAATGCTGGTGTAGATGTATGTGCTCAAGACTTTCATGGTTGTACTGCATTGCATAAGGTTGTTTTCCAAGAACATCATGACATTGTGAATTTGTTAATAAGGATGATTTCTAAGATATGAGACAACAAGGGCCTTCTACCAATAGAATGTTAGAAGACTGTATTTTAGGGCCTTTACCAAGATACGGTATACCATTGATGAGAAGGCTCTGACAAGTAGGAGATGAATGAATTAGTGGAGGCCAGTCAGTTTACACTACTCATGCAGAGTTTAGACGAGGTTTAGAGGAACTTGTTGGTGATCATTTCCATACCTGTAGGACTCTTGCTTCCTGTAGTTCTACTCATGAAAGTGGAATTAGTGAGCGTAGAGATTGCATTGATATTCAACACTTTTATGAGGACAACAATGATGCTGATCGATGGTGTGACAACCTATTTCCTGGGCTTTCGAGAGGTTAAGATGAGAAAGACGAAGATGGGGAAGGCAATGAAGAGAACTGGTTTGCTGAAGGATCTTCTGTGAGGCAGGATTTGACACCTCCAGCAGAATTAACTATTGCAGAGAATCAAGGTTTTCAAGGAAAGAATGGATGGGATAGTGACAACAAATATGATTTGGAAATTGTCCTCAATGATGATCAAGCGGTTTATTCCAGTATCGAGAGAAGAGAAATTGAAAGATGGTCTAGATGTCCTTGCAACAAATTGTATGATTAATTTTTACAGTGATGCTGATATGGTTAGTGAGGCAAAATCAATTTTTAATGGCTTAAAGCAAGTGGGACAGGCTAATGAATTTTCTTATGCTATAATGATGTGTCTATACAAAAAGTTTGGCAGACTTACTCAAGCCATTGAGATTGCAAAAGAGATGTAGGAATTGAGGCTTCTCACAGATCAGCTATCTTTTAATAATGTACTTGGCCTGTATACAGAAGAGGGAAGATTGAGGGAAGCTACTCAAATTTCTCAGCAAATGTTAAAAACTTAAAAGAAAAGGTTTGACCGGATGACGTCACATACAAGACAATGGATACACATAGCGATATACATGTCACAGTGATTTGTAAATTGAATAAGTATATTGCTCAAAAAAATTCCTAAAATTGCCATTGCCTCAGTTTCTGCAATTAAAGACATACAACAGACAGAACAAAATATAAATGAGACTTAGTTTGTTGAAAGGAAATCAATTCCATTGGAAACAAAGAAAAGTGAGTTCTTTGGAAAGTAGCAACTTTTGATTCCAGTTCTTCAGAAGACTTTAGGATAAGTAAAATATTTATCTCTAAAGAAGAAATATGCATGAAGGTTCACTATACTATTGAGGAAGCAGTCTATGCAAAATGCACTTCAAAATGAGATACGTATCATGACTGTCTATTAAAGAGTTTCCTGTAGATACCCCAAGGTATTACTCTTGTAGCTCAAAGCTCCTGATTTGATGTCTACTGTGCTATAGTTTCACTGTTTGAAAGGTAATTAAACAGGGACTACCGCACTGCGTTGGCCTTTGTCAGACCTACTGACAGGTCTCAACTTATTTTCCAGATGGTATAAAATGTTGAGATAATCTTTCTTTGAGTAGTCTACTAGAATACATATAAAATACATAGGCACAATACATATAAAATAGACAATGATGCCACAAGAATTTTGAAGGAACCAATGCTGGTATCCAATGAGCCAAAGAGAAAACTAACCTCTGTGAAGACTACAAACCCCCATCCCTAATGAACTTTGAAAAAACGCAGAGAGTGAGAAATCCACAATAAAAAATCCCAACTTCATGCAAAGATGAAAGATCGGATGATTCTTTGTGTGGGTTTCTATTGAATCTTGCTCCAATATATAGGGATTCGACACTGCTCAACCTTAAGGCTCAGATTCGATACTACCCAACCTAAAATCGAAGGCATGCCAACTGATTTGGGCCCAAAGTGGTAATTGATTTGGCGGTTGGAGAGATTTCCCATTGTCCAACCTTAATTCGAGGGCATTCTACAACTGCAAAGGTGAATAAGCTGCATCACCCTCCATTACTGGAAAATCGAGGCGAACTCTCCATTTACTGGCTCCATTACTGAAAAATCAGGGGAAAACTTTCCATTTGTTGGCTTCAGTGCAAAAAATAAAGGGCGAATTCAAGATTCCATTGATCTCATACCCAAAATACGGGGCGAACTCGTGGATTCAACCACATTTGGCAGGGCGAAATTCGGTTGGCCTCTCTCACGGGTCTTCATGGCCTTGGTGATTGGATTTCTCGTTGATGTGGGTAAAATAAAATGGGGGATAAATTATTACATTTAAAAAAAACAGTTCCATGTTACAAATTCGCCTAGCATATCTTTGATACCCCTCTAATTTTTCCCCTAAAATCATCCTTGGCCCCAACAATAACATCAATGATCAAATAATTTCAGGTTGATGGACATTAGAGGACATGAGTAAAATAGTTTCTCTTGCTGTCAATTTTGGGTTTCCTCTTAGCCTCCTTGAGGTTGGAAGACTTCAAGAAATTCTAAAGAGGCAGCGAATAGCACACCTTCCAATTACCATCTCAAGGATTAGTGTTTTGTGATGCACCTGCAACAATTAATTAATAAGAATATGCGAAATAGCAGAAATGACAGAACTCAGAATCACTTTTATATTGATCATAGGCCACTTCGAGGGGGCAACCTCCTATGAGCAAGCTCATTACAAATAACTTCCCTGGTGCCTTCATAGGTCTCGACACACACTTATATACTAAGTCTAGGCGCCAATACTATGGGTCAAAACCATGGGCCACTACAAACTATGGATCGACAATACTACGGGCGACTTACAAAGCATATGCGCCAACAACAATAACATAAACTATTGATCAACAAATACTACGGGATGACTTACAAAGCATATGCGTCCAACATCAATATACTAACAAACTAAAGACATGGGTTCCTAAAATCCCCTCCCCCTTAAAAAAAATCTTTGTCCTCAAAGCTTTAGATGTGGAAATTGTTGTTGAATCTGAAGGAGTGGTTCCCATGTATCATCCTCTGGTTGCATGCCGTGCCACTGAATTAAGACCTCTATGATAGAGCGAGAGCAAAGATGACGAGTGTGCCGATTGAGGATGGCCTCCGGCTCCAAAAGGATGGATCCTTCATTATCCAGTTCGGGTAAAATCGTTTGTCCACTGATGTTGGTGCCAAGAAATTTCTTCAGACAAGAGACATGAAAGACTGGATGAATGCGGGAAGAAGGAGGAAGTTCCAATTTATAAGCAACGGACCCAATCTTATGAAGAATCCGATATGGCCCATAGAACTTTGGAGCGAGCTTATGATGCCCTTTGAGTTTCAGGGAGGACTGCTTGTACGGCTGGAGACGAAGAAAAACCATATCCCTGACTTGAAAAGTGCGCTCAGAATGGTGCTGATCAGCTTGTTCCTTCATGTGATTTCTTGCCATGTGAAGATTGTCCTGCAAAATGCGAAGAATCTAATCGCGGTTTCGAAGGACCGTGTCAACTTTCTGAACTGGTGAACTGGTGGGGGTGTATGGAAGAAGAACTGGAGGTGCCTGACCATAGACTACTTCATATGGGGTCATTTTAGAGGCAGTGTGGTAAGAGGTATTGTACCACAATTCAGTGAGAGGGAGCCACTTTTCCCACTAATGTTGTTGTTCAGAGGTGAAGAAACGAAGATAAGTTTCCAAGCATTTATTGATAATTTCAGTCTAACCATCTGTTTGTGGGTGATACCCTGAACTCATCTTCAGTTTGGTGTCAGTGTGGCGAAATAGTTTTGTCCAAAAATGACTAGTGAAAGTCGCATCACGATCCGAGACAATGGAAGAAGGGATGCCATTAAGATGAAAGATCTGGTCCAGGAAAATTTGAGCGACTGAGGAGGCTGTATAGGGATGGCTGAGAGCACAAAAATGACTACATTTGGAGAGGTGATCAACCACAACGAGAATCACTGTCTTCCCACCAGATTTAGGGATCCCTTCAATGAAATCCATAGAAATATCTGTCCAAATCCATGTAGGTATGGGAAAGGGTTCGAGCAATCCTAGAAGGAGTGTTGTTTCACCCTTATTGAGCTGGCAGATATCACATTCGGCCACCATCTGTTGAATTTTCCTTTTCATGCCCTTCCAAAAGAAGTTACGCCATGCCCGTTCATACGTTTTGAGGAACCCAGAGTGCCCTGCCAATGGAGAAGCATGGAGTTCATAGAAGATAGCCTGTTGAAGATCTGTGCTCTGGGGAAGCACCACACGACTCTTGTATCTCAGAGAAGCACCATCCCAAGAGTAATTTGGTATAGCAGAAGGGTTGTTGGTTAAGCGTTGGATGATTTGAGATAAGGAAGAGTCATTGACATAACCCTGTTGAACACATTGCAACCAATTTGGAACAGGCATAGAAATAGCTGAAAGAGAACCCTGGGCATCAAATGTGCGAGAAAGAGCATCTGCCACAATATTGTCTTTACCCTTCTTGTAAGTGATCTCATAGTCATAACCCATGAGTTTTCTAACCCATTTCTGTTTTGCCGGGGAGGAGACACGCTGTTCCAAGAAATATTTCAGACTCTGGTGATCAGTCTTGATGCAGAAATGATTCCCTAATAGGTAGGGGCGCCACTTCTGTACTGCATGCCAAATAGCCATCATTTCCTTCTCATAGGTAGAGGCAGCTAAATTCTTACCTGAAAGGGCTTTGCTGGTGAACGCAATGGGGTGTTCATCTTGAAGGAGAACAACACCAAGTCCATTGCCGCAAGCATCACTCTCAATAGTGAAGGGCTTGAAAAAATCGGGCATAGCTAGAACAGGTGTAGTACACATAGCTTGTTTTAGTTTGTCAAATGCACACTAACCAGCACGTGTCCATGTAAAAGCATCCTTTTTCAATAGAGCAGTTAATGGAGATGCAATCTTCCCATAATCCTTGACAAACTTGTGGTAGTAGCCAGTCAACCCCAAAAAGCAACGAAAGTTCTTGAGTGTCTGAGGATGCGGCCAATTGTTCATGGCATCGATTTTGGCAGGATCCACACGAACCCCTTGTGCTGAGATAATGTGCCCGAGATACTCAACTTCCTTCTGTCCAAAAACACATTTAGACTACTTGGCATGGAGATGATGGTCAGAGAAAAGTTGCATGACAAGATCGAGATGCTGGAGATGTTCATCCCATGTTTTACTGTAGATGAGGATATCATCAAAGAATACCAGAATGAATTTTCGCAAGTAGGGTCGAAATATTTTATTCATTAAGGCCTGGAATGTGGAAGGAGCATTAGTGAGGCCAAAGGGCATGACCAAAAACTCATAATGGCCATCATGTGCGCGGAAAGCTATTTTAGGGATATCATCCTCATGAACCCGAATTTGATGATACCCAGAACGAAGATCCAACTTGGAGAAAAAGTGAGCCCCATGAAGCTTATCAAGAAGCTCATCAACAACAGGAATTGGAAACTTATCCTTGATGGTGAGGTGATTAAGTGCTCAGAAGTCAATGCAGAGGCACCATGACCCATCTTTTTTGTGGACAAGAATAACTGGAGAAGAAAAGGAACTAGTGCTTGGGTGAGTAATACCTTGCTTCAATAAGTCCCGAACGAGCATTTCAATCTCCATTTTTTGGTGAAATGGGTAGCGATAGGGCCTGATGTTGGGAGGAATGCTGCCAGGAAGGAGCTGAATACGTTGGTCTTCTGGCCTGAAAGGTGGCAATCCCACTAGTTCAGCAAAAACACCTGTATATCGATCCAGAATCTGTTGTAGATCTAAAGGAGTAGTGGATACCGCTGAAGGTTGCATCTGATGGAATGGAGCTGAGCGATGACACCATGTGAATTCTTCTTGAGGAGTTTTTCTATGTGATGTGAACTGATGATGCTGAGAGAACCTGGTTGTAATCCTGTCAATGTGTGTTTTTGGCCATTGAGGGAAAACTGCATCCAAAGTTCAGCAAAATCCCAGAAGATAGGGCCAAGTGTGCGTAGCCATTGAGTGCCCAAAACCACATCACATCCACCTAAGGTCAAGGAAAACATGTCAGAGTGCAAGGTATAATCTCCCATAGAGATACGTACATTTCGACACTTCCCTTTGCAAGGTAAGGTGCCCCCATTGGCAACCATGACTTCAAAGTTGGAGCAAGGATGGATAAAACAATCAGCTTGTTTGGCAATCCGAGGGTCAAAGAAATTATGAGTGCTACCAGAATCAATGAGTATTGTAAGAGGAAGCTTCTTGATGTAACCCCTGACTCGCATTGTTTGGGGGGTGGTGATTCCAGCTAAAGCATGGAGAGATATCTCTGGCTGGTCATCCTGAGACGGAGGGTCAATAGGCAGTTCCTGAATGTTGACCGGAGCATCCAGTGTTTCTGGATCTTCGTCACCAATTTCAGAGGCAGGCGGAGAATCCACATCCAAGAGATAGAGCTTTTGCTGAACACATCTATGTCCCCGAGTGAATTTATCATCACAATTATAGCAAAGCCCCTTTTCTCTGCATGCTTGCATCTCTGTTTCAGACAAACGCTTGATAGGAGTTGGTCGAGGAGCCTGCGGTATAGGTGGTCGTTGAGAACCCATATTTCGGAAGGGAACAAAAGTGGGCTTGGAGCGTTATTGGGCTGCAATCTTGTCTTCTGCCAACTTAGCCAACCCTAGGGCTTCCATCATTGTGTTGGGATAGAACATTTTGACCTCAGAGCGGATGGAATCCTTTAGACCACTAATAAAATAACTCCGGTAAAAGTCATCAGACAATCCTTTGGTGTGGTTGGCTAGATTCTCAAATTCGGTTTGATACTCTCTCACAGTGCCAATTTGGTGAGGTTTAGTGAGGGCTCCTGTGAAGTCATCAAAAGCATTAGGACCAAATCGTTGCAAAAGGAGCTGGCAAAAGTCTAGCCATTTTGGCTCTGCATGAGCCTTGATGTACCAATGGTACCATTGAAGAGCTTCCTGTTCCAAATGAAAGGATGCCAGCAGAACTTTGTTGACATCAAAAGTATTATGCAGACTGAAATACTGTTCTGCACGATAGATCCATCCAGTTGGATCGGTACCATTGAAGCGAGGAAAATCAAGATTCGGACCACGGAAATTGCTGGAAGAAGAGAACCCATTGTCTGATGAAGACTCGGACTGCCGTTTGTTATTCATAGCTGAATGTTCAAGATGGAGGCCGAGAAATTTTTCATCCAGATCCTGGAGTTTGGCTTGGATGGCTGCAAGTGCATCCTCCATGGTTTTTGCTCCTGCATGGGTGACAACCATAACTAGGATTTTTTTATTTTTTTCGGGTTGATTGGGTAGGAAAACAAAAACAAAAACTACTTCAGTAAAGGAAAATCTGGACTTGGGAAAAAATATGAAGGGTAATTGGGGTTTGACTAGGTTTTGGACACTGTCGAATAGACAGGGAAGCAAAAATGAGGATTTCAGAATCGGGGTGAAAGAATGGGAAAATTTGGCAGAGGGGAACAAAGAAGCAGAATTTAGAAAGGAACTCTGTGGTAAAATTTGAAGGTGATTGGGTGAAATATGAGGAAGTTATGGCAAGCTCTAAAAATAGACAAATGTGGGATTTCGGGCTTTGGGAAGAGGAATTGGGGATAGGGTCCTCAGGAATGAAATATGCAGAATGTGATGACAGGGGTTCCCCAAAAATTTCAAGGGAAACAGAGTGAAAACAAGGGAGATATGGAGAAAAAACTGATTTTTTTTAATTTATTTTTTTTGCAGTCTGCAGCGGCTACGGCTCGGAAAGGATCTGAAACAGCGCCGAATGGATTGAAAATGGCTGGATCTGGAACGGCTTGCAAAATGGATCTGAATGAATGGATCTAAAATGGTGTAGCAATGATCGACAACAGTTCAACTGAAAATAGATATGGACCCCACGTATGTGCAGCTTCCTAACAGTTCAAGGGTTTCACTCGACCACCAATGTTGTCTGACGGCTTGCGTATTGGGGGCAGTACCCATCACTCCACGGCTTAGGTAAAACTGATAACCACTTTGCCACAAATGACAGCTCTTGGTTTACCTCACAGGTGGGAACTAGTCAATCAGGTAGGGGTCGTTGCCCTTTTCGCTGGCAGGTCCTCTCAATGGGCCATCTACTTCAGGGTTCTTGTGGTACTCCTCACAATGAGTTTTAGGGATTATGCCCAAGTACTTCCCACAGTTAAACAGATAGGGATTATTCCCAAATCCGAACCTGTAATAGATGCGAAAAAATGTTTTGGCAGAAATTTCACCGAGCGAGCCCAAGAAAGTGCTCTGATACCAGATGTGATGCACCTGCAACAATTAATTAATAAGAATATGCGAAATAGCAGAAATGACAGAACTCATATTCACTTTTATATTGATCATAGGCCACTTCGAGGGGGCAACCTCCTATGAGCAAGCTCAATACAGATAAATTCCCCGGTGCCTTCATAGGTCTCGACACACACTTATATACTAAGTCTAGGCACCAATACTATGGGTCAAAACCATGGGCCACTACAAACTATGGATCAACAATACTACGGGTGACTTACAAAGCATATGCGCCAACAAGAATAACATAAACTATTGATCAACAAATACTACGGGATGACTTACAAAGCATATGCATCCAACAACAATATACTAACAAAGTAAACACATGGGTTCCTAACATGTTTTAGGAGGGCCAAGCAAGCTCCTTCACCACAACCAAGGGCATAGGCTGGGTCATAGTAATCACAACAAATGCCAATAGTTTGTTTCCCTAATCCTTTTGGAAGGCTCGGGATATTGCAGATTTACTGACCCATGCATTCTTTTAGACCACTTGAACCCATCCATCTTCAACATTATTGTTAGTCTTTGGGGTTGTTTGAGCTTGAGTAGCTTGAAAATCCCATTTGACTTGGCACTTGGGTCGGTTGGGTTTGGCCATTGATGGGTGATCTAAGATATTGAATCCTATGGTTCAAGCTTTACCACCTAAAGTAGGCATTGGGCAGAGTCCAAATTGATGTCTCTAACAGGATGCCTAAACTCCTTATCCCCCACCCAAATCAACATAAACTCTTTAAGGTCTTTTGATGGATCAACTTTTAAGCAAACACTCTTCTAAGAACAAGGGTTAAGAACCTTTCATGTTCATGGTAGATAAAGTTACCCAAAGGTTCAACCATGGGCAGGTCTAGAAACTCTACCCACATAGGATAACTAAGTTGTGCACTCAACTTAAACAAAAAGTCCTTGAACCAACAAGAAAACACAACAAGAGTATTCCCAGGTACCCATGGTCCATTGATCATAAGAAGCGACAGTTTCACATGTAGCATCTATGAGAGGAAAATGACCAAAAATCCTTTAGTTAGGTTCTTGGTACTCTAGCCATGGCAACTATGTGGCTCCATAACTTTTTCTTAAAGGCCGTAATTGTGTCCTCTGGAGGAATGTAACCAACGAAGTACTCCAAGAGCATGTCTTGCTTAAGAATAACCTCATAAAGATACAATCCTAGCCTCCTGGGGACTATAGCCAACAAAGTACTCCAAGAGTGTGTGTTGCTTAAAGTCGTGAAAAATAACCTCATATTCGCAAATAGGAACGTCCACCAGAAGGAAAACAATGGAAGAAGTTGGGATAGTTCTATTAACCAAGATTATGCTGCAGGCGGTTTTCATGGCATGCAGGGCTTTGCAACCAATATGTAGTGGGCTTTTGAAACCAGGTATCATATCTACCTCCTAACTCCACAAACATTGGCTGCAATTTTGATGAAGACGAATGCAAACTGCGACACAATTTTTTACGTTGTTTTTTCAATGAGAGCAATTTCCATAATCACACATTTGAGGATTGCCAATATCGGCAAGATCGATTTGGTGAACAAGTTGTTTCTAATCGAACTAAGGATTCAGCCTGAATCTTGTGTTGTTGCGATTTCATGTGGTAATAATGCATCGCTTACTTAGCAGCATTAGTATCCACCTCTGTTGCGGTCTGATCTTGAATTAGTTGCTAATCAGGGCTGTGGTTCGCATTGTTTTGAGTGAAAAAAAAAATAGAAGTGGGAAGGGTTTTTGCACATCCCAACTTGTTCCAACTTTAAGTAAATTACCCACAGAAACACCAAAGGAAGCCCCAGTATCAGTAGCACAGCCAAAGCTGGAAAACCACCTACAGGTGCATAGTAACCGGATGACTTTAGGGGATCTAAATGATTGAGGATACAAAGGACTTTTAGATTGCAACCAACTATTTCTTGACACATACTTTTCCCAAATCCTTCAGCCATCATGAGAAAAAGAAAATAGAACCACAATACTAGTTGACAAAAGGAAAGAATAATAAGTGGACCGACAAGAAGACCGTGACAGCAACACAACAAGCAACTCCTCGACTCCTCATTTGTTGTTGCCTCCAATTTGTTGCTTTGTTGCTCCCCACCCCTTCAAGTTGATTGACAAGAAGATCGTGACAGCAACACAACAAGCAACTCCTCGACTCCTCATTTGTTGTTGCCTCTAATTTGTTGCTTTGTTGCTCCCCACCCCTTCAAGTTGAGCTAGCTTATTTATATTGGGATAACTCTTTGATCCTTTGCGTCGATCTTCTGCACTTTATAAATGAATTTCTTTGCGGCTACAGTTACCTCTTCTGATCAAGACGACATTACAAAACCTTTTCTTTAGTTGTTCCACACAACATTCCCACCTTACCATTCGACGTTATTAAAATTGCATATATTATTCCATTAATCTATCTCTTTGTTCGGACTTGAGCTAATCCCTGGTAATACTCCTTGTTTGCGCTAGAGGTCTGAGATGGACTAGATGAGGAGGGATCAATGAAAAAAGTGACTTGGTTGGATCGCTCTCACTATACCGCTTTTTTAAGTGGGCATTTTGGGGAGAGTAGAAAATTGAACAACAGAATTGATGCACGCTTACAATTATCGGAACCATTACACAATTTAACAGACATGTCTTTGTGTCTGGCCAAGAGTGCTTGTTGCCTAATGTTACATTAATGCATGAACCATTCCCATTCCCGTGAGAGCTAATCAGAATACTAAAGAAAGGTCCTAACTGATAGATTTTGCATAGCGAGGGGGTCAAAGCAGCAATTGCCAACAAGGTCATGGGAACCATTTAATGGAGCCACAAATGCAAACCCATAAAATCCCTACCTGCACAATGCAACGGGTTTGGTGAACATGGGCCCAAATAATTTCCGAATCCCACATTATCATTGCCATGACTCCACTCCTACAATCCCTTCCCAATCTAAAGAAAATAATTGCCCTTTCTTTTGCCAACCTCAAATTACATTCTCTAAAGCACTTGAACATAAGAACTCGGGATCTGTCTATAGGTTTAGGCCCTATTTCTATTTGATGGCTCCCAGTTCGATTCCCCATAAATCCAAAAACTGCTCTAAGGCCACTCTTACAAACCAGATGTTGCGAATTCAAATCGGGTACAATGGCATCCTTTGAGAACTACATACACTCAAACGTAATGGATATTGTCACGCAAATCTGCTCATTGTGGATGCAAGAAGATCCTACATATCTGATAATGTCTACTGTCTATTTTATAAATCAAGTATTCAAATAAGAGAAAAAAATTTACCCGTTTGGATGCCAAATCCAATGGAGCACCATGGCGGATAGCAATGGCCTGTCTTGAAGACTACAATCCAACTGCCAGAACGCGGTTGAGAAGTGTGCCCCTCATCCCTGCTGCACTACTTTCCCTGATCTTCAGAAAACAACAATACTCACACCACACTTCGTCCATGCTTATCAAAAATACATCTCACCTTCATGCAAATAGCTTATATTCCCAAATATGTGTCTATAGAACATTGCAATAGAATAACATGTCGAAAGATTCACGCTAGTTAAGTGATGGTTGTGTTCGTTTTAGTACATAACAATTTGTAATTAGGTTTTTGTAAGAATCTAAAACATTTTAGAAAATTAAAACCCACATGTTCTTCCATGGGAAACACATTTGCAAATTCAATGGCTCCTTTCCCATTTGAAGCTCATTACATAGATAAAAGGATCTCACAAATATGTATATGTAAAAGGACAAATATGTTTATATGGAAAGGTGTCTTATATGTTGCCCATGATAATTTTGATATGCAATGATTTAAAGTATGATGGCAACCATTGTGTTTTTTTCTAGTGCGTTGGCTTCTATCTTGAACTCCCATACTAGGGTGCAAAGTTCCACTAGATATTAAGTATTGGTGTCACGTTGAAGGTACGAGCCAACTACAACTACTCATTAATGAATGAGGGTTGGAGGGGAGTTATGTTTATTGAAATCAATTTTCTTTGATTCGCAACAATGTGCATTGTGATCTTCATTATATGAGATTGGTCAAATATGAACCATGGCACAAAGAGTGTACACAAACCATCTTTAGCTCGACAAGAACATGTCATAAGGTTGCCTCTAAAAATGATAGCAAGATAACCTTCAATGCATATCTAAGCTATTGAGTTAATTGTTGTAAGTCATAGACCCTGTAGGGTTAGGTAGAAAGACTATCTTCATAGGTCTTGAATTGGCATAGAATGTGATTTACTATTTCATCTGTTTACTCCTAGAATTTGGTCTTATATGTTTGAAGTGGGGGTTGACTTTTGAGTGAGAAACCAGAGTGTTAATGCAATGTTGTTAGTTATTACTACTACTTGAAAAATCTTGATGGTGCCAAGCTTGTAGGTGTTAGATGTAGTTGCTAACACTCTTTGCTTCAAATCTATGCCAGAGGTGTTTGGTATGTGTTAATGAATTTATTCTGATACTATAGTGAGGTCAAAAAGAGCTTGGAATAGATGAATTAGTTGTTGTATAGGATGAAGATCAAAGGTAATTATTGTGCAAAATAATCTAACTTCGTTGTGATATCTCCATTACAAGCTAGTAGGATGGGCAATTGTAATTTATGCTCAGTTTTCTTGAAGTGTTGCTACCAATTCTCCTTGTTGTAGATGGATGATAACATCGATTGTTTTAGAAGTGTGACTCAATAATCCTAGGAGATGTACTTTTCGGGTCTCTAGCGACGAACATACTTTTCATGGCTATAGTAACGAAATTTCGTGGCTATAGAGACGAAAAGTCCATCTGTGGCTATAGTGACGATCATCGGGGGAATTTTCAAAATTTTCCAAAAATTTAAACTGTTTTTCCACGAAAACATCAATTTTAACTGTTTCATGGCAAACTTATTTGGGAATTTTGAGCCATATGTAGTAGTGACATCTACTATATGATCAGTTCCGTGCAGCCTATGGTCGGTTTCCATGGAACGATGAGGTTTCTCAATATTTTGCTAGATTTTTTTATGTGGAGTTTTTTTTAAAGATGAATCCAGACTATACTGATGTTCATTCTGAATTTTATGGAGTTGAAAAGGGTCGAATATATGGTCGAAAATGTGCTCTTAGAGACCCTACAACTCTTCGACCTCCACCCGAGATATCTCGCCCACCCAAGCTTGTGGCATTAAGATCAGAGATGGAGCCCACATCGCAACTTCGGACAACTACAAAGTATTTTTTTGGCGATGGTTTAGCGTCGGCATTAGTTGGAGTAGATGTAGGATTGGTTCGAGAGAGGGCTCGTGCCACTATTCGTCAAAAGTTTGTTTACAAAACCAATGATGAGGTAGATGGAATGAGCATTGGAGATCTCAGGGTTTATGCCAAGGTTTGTCGTGGCACAGCTCCAGATGTTATATCCAATGACAATCGAGTTTAGGAGAGGTTTGTTGATTATGATATGACAATCTATTTAATCTTTTATTCATTTTGAATTGAACTTTTTGTTACATTATATGTATGATATTATGTATTTTTTTATGTATAGTAATAAGTATATTATGTAAATGTTTATTGGTTACAGTTTTCCAGAATGATGAATGAATATTCTTTTCGACTCTCCATTGGTGAAAATGTAGAAAATATAGAGCATATTGGAGAGGTATGTTTATTATATACATATTTATAATTATGTTCGAACTTGATATATTATCCATTTTTTGAATTTTAATTTAACTATGCATCTTATTGTTAATTTGACTTATTCATGCAGGTTTCTTTATATACGAACTTTTTAGATGATTTACCATCTCTTGTGAGCTAATGATTTTAATTTTGTTGTTTTGGTTTTAAGTTAATTGCTTAATTTTCTTTTACTTGCAATATGTTTTATTTATTAACACAATTTAAATTTTAGGGGAGAGATATAGGTTCTTTGATGAATGTGGATATTGGCACAGAGGTAATTTTGTTCACACTTGAATTGATCTCTGATATAAGTTTAATATTTTAATTTTTTTGGATTTAGTTTAAATTTGTTTAAATAATTTATGAGATTCATAAATTGATTTTATACATGTTGTAGTTTGGGTCTCTTCGATCTTTTGTTGGTAAAGGGAAGACTCTAGTGGAGGATAGTGGTGGACATGCATTTAAAGAATTTGATGTAATTTTGTTAATAATTGAATTGTTCTTTGATATATATGTTTAATATTTTAATTTTTTGAATTTAGTTTAAAATTGTTTAAATAATTTATGATATTCATAATTTGCTTTATACATGTTGCAGGCTGGGTTGAGTCCAAGGGGAGGCTCTAGTGGAGGATAGTGGTGGACTTCTTCCTTTTTTGTTGATATATAGATTGTAGTTGTTTTGGACATCGATGAGATTTATTTTTGGATTATACATATGTACATTAAACTCACATGTTTATGAATATTTTTTGAGGATTATATACATGTACATTGAACTTACATATATTATGTATTTGCTTTAAATGATCTACTTTTTTTTGTTAATTATTTAGTATATTTGATGTGATAAATGTTAAGAATATGTTTTTGCATGTTTATGAATGTATGTATTATTAAATTTATGTATGTATGTAGATGTAAAATTCATAGGAATGTTAATGATAAGAATGCCAGGAATATTAAGAATGGATGTTTGAAAGTTTTGATAGGTGCAATCTAAAGTTAGGAAATGTTAAGGATGAATGTTAAGAAACGTTGAATGTTAAAAATGAATGTTGAGAATGAATGTTATGGTAATAATGAATATTATGAAAGTGTTGAATCCTAAGAATGAATTTTATAAAGTTAGGAAATGTTAAGAATAAATGTTAGGAAATATTGAATGTTATGCTAACAATGAATGTTAGGAAAGTGTTGAATCCTAACAATGAATGTTAAGGAAGTTTTGATAGGTGCAATCTAAAGTTAGGAATTATAAGAATGAATGTTAGGAAGTGTTGAATGTTAAGAATGAATGTTAGGAAGTGTTGATAGGTGTAATCTAAAGTAAGGAGTAAGGAATGTTAAGAATGTTAAGAATGAATGTTGAGGGTCAAGAATGTTTAAAATGTTAAGAATGAATGTTAGGAAGTTTTAGGAAGTGTTGAATGTTAAAAATGTTAGGAAGTTAAGAATGAATGAATGTAAGGAAGTTTTGATCTAGGTGCAATATAAAGTTAGGAATGTTAAGAATGAATGTTAAGCATATTAAGAAGTGTTCATGAATGAATGTTAAGAAGTTTTGATAAGTGCAATCTAAAGTTAGGAGTAAAGAATGTTAAGAATGAATGTTAGGAAGTGTTGAATGTTAAAAATGTTAGGAATTTTTAAGGATGAATGAGTTAGGATGTAAAATCTATGAGTTTGTTAGGATGAATGTTTAAAATGTTAGGAAGTTAAGGATAAATGAATGTTAAGATGTAAAATCTATGAGTTTGTTAGGATGTAAAATATTTTCCATGTTGGATATGTAAATAGGAATGTTATGAAGTTTTGATAGAAATAGGAATGTTAGGAAGTTTAAAAATGTTACTAAGTCTTCATAGGTGAAATCTAATGTTTAGGAATTTGTAATCTAAGTTTTTATAGGAATTTTAAGAAAGAATGAATGTTAAGAATGAATGTTAGGTTTTTATAGGAATTTTCAGAATGAATGAATGTTAGGAATCTTAGGGAGCTTTGAATGTTAGGAAGTTTAGGAATGTTAGGAAGTTTAAAAATGAATTTTAGGTTCAAATTTTGATAGGAATGTTAGGAAGTTTTGATAGGAATGCTAGGAATATGTTAAGAATGAATGTTAGAAAGTGTTGATAGGTGCAATCTAATGCTATGAATGTTAAGAAAGAATGTTTGTTTGATATATAGAATCTTGGTTTCAACATAAAAGTTGAATTTCATATAAATGATAAATTGAAATTTGTATAAATGATTCATATTTTTAATTTTTAACTAATGATTCATATTTTCAATGTTCAGGTACATTTTATGCGGCTGGAATCATGGCAAATGGGGATTTAACGATTTTTTGTTTTTCAATCATAAGCAAAGATTACATAATATATTGTGAAGCTTATGCTAAATTAGAGCAATGATTTTAGACAACAATTTGATGAATTTTCATCAATTTGTTGTAAATAATCATTTCTCTAATTTAGTATAAGCTTCACAATCCTAGAATCCTTGCTTGTAATTAAAAATCAAATGATCGTTATCTTCATTTGCCATTATTTCAGTTATGTGAACTTACACAAGTGATATTTTACAAAGCTCATGGATCATGTATTTATATGGATTGTTTAACCCACCATAAAACTAGTAATGGATCAACCCATTTTAGGGATCAAGAACAATAATTTCCCATTTATTAAGTATATTAAAGAAGCATGAAATGGATTAGATGAAATATCACAGGTTTCTCAGTGATTCTTCACTTACATACTTCAGTGAAAAGTAAAGATTCGGGGTGCAGTGTGGGGACAGCCATATCTGTTATCTTATCCCTTAAGTGTTCTAATAGACATATGGGGATCCGAATAAAGTATTTTGAACATAATTTAAGATGAAATTACACATGAAAGTTTTCATTACCAAATAATTTTTTAATTCATTTCAGCATACTAAAATATGATCGTTTAAACATTCTAGTTCCCATTCAAGATCATAGACATAGTTGAAAGAAAATATATTGTACAAAACATTTGACATGGACATCGACAAAAATATCGATCGATTAATTTTTGATATAGTTAAAAACATCGCAATGGAATGTTGTCCTCAATTATCCATTCATGGTCATATTTGGACAGTTTATTTTTTTAATTTTAATTTTTTTTTTCAATGGAACTTGTACCAATTTTATTTGAGATGCACATACTAAATAACTATATTGACAACATATAACATCACGTTCATAATCCTGAAAGTAGACATAATTTTCAGTCATATGGGTCTGCTGAAAAAAATAGCCCTTTAAAATGATGGATCCTCTCTCGTATGTATATCCATTGTCACTGTAGTCTTCCAATAACTTCATCTTTCCTTCAGTGCATTGCATAAAATAATACTTCACATTTTCGTTGTTGTCTATAGGTGCAATCACAGCGAAAACACCCCCTGTGCAAATTACAATTGGCGTTAGGGTTTTTAAATCAATTAAATTGACTAATATACATGTACAAGGTGATGGACAAGAATGAACAATCGACAGAACAGTTGTAAGATCATTACCTTCTCTAACAAGATCTGAAATTCTGTCACCATCAGATGATATTGCTATTTCTTTTGATTCTAATTCTTCTACGCTTGCTACTGGCATTTTTTCTTTAGGATTAATCTCTGCATGTTTCCAATGTTTTACGTAGTTGTTTGTTATGTTTTCACAAACTTCTGTAGATTCAACATTTTCAGTGCAAATATTACAAAAGCATGATTGCTTTCTACTGTCAAATGCATACACGTTTTGGAAGGCTTTTGTTTAAATAGAGTGAAAATCTCTAGTCCCATGTATGGTGCTAGTGTTGTATGGTATTGATCTATTTATATCTTGGACCCCAACAAGCCAAAAACACCTACACACATGACAAATTTTGATGTTAGTGTACATATACTTAAATGTTAGTGTACATTTTTTTAAATTGACAATTAAGATAAATTAAAAAAATCGTGTACATACCTGCGCACATCTTTTGATTGTTGATTATATTCATGGCTTAGATGTAATTTACACCATTGGACAACCTCTGCTTGAATGAAATCGTGCAGAAGAATGGTTCATTTTCCATCTTCGAAGTGCTCTTTTTACACATGCTCCTGCACCATCATGTTCACCTTTTCCATGTCCAGTTTCAGAGAAATTCTTGCAATGTTTAATGTTCAATGCTTTATGAAGTCTACATAACCAATAAAATGATCGCTAAGATTTAAATTGTCCCGCACATCCATCCGACCATATCCAATGTTCATTGAATTTAACGTCACATCCTTTTAGTGAATCATAGAAAATACTTTCAATACAATGTTGAACAAAATGTGTATCATGTGTACGATCATCGTTGATATAAAAGTGATATTCTTTAATCACATATCGATTGTCACACATGCTTTCAATGCCATCAACATCCTATTGAGAATGTCTATATAGAACATGGACAAATATCTAAACTTGGTTAGAATGATAGTATTCACTCTGTATCTCTTTTTGTGCAGCAAATCTGTAGTTTTCTGCAAAATCAACCACTGACAAAATTGTTCCTGGTGGAAAAATTTCACAAAACTGTTTGAATTGAAGGTCTTTCCATCGTGCTCTATGTGAATGCTTGGTGTATTTATAAATTTCACGTTCAAATTTCTTGAGAAAATCTGTCACACATATTTTATCTTCTTGCAAATCAATTCTTTTGGAATGTGCATCACTAGAACTTGTAGCATAACCGATGTATTCATATCTTCTCCAATCAACAGTTACATTTGATAGTGAGTTATCATTATCAATAAGATATTTATTGTGGAATAAGACCAGATTTTCACAACGATGACAATGTTTTCCATTGACACATTTCTTATTATAAAATACTTCATCATGATCTCTCTCACATAGAGTTTGAGATATGAATTCACGTACTGTGGGCAGAGGTGGTGAGTTCGACCAAAACATTTTACCAAATTCAAGAAACGTGTCGTAATATAATTGAAATTGCACATGATAACGACAACAACATGTGTCACATATAGTAATAGGTCCAACATACCATGGTTTTTGTTGCACAAATGTAGTGATTGACACATTAATTCCACAATGATATTCCTTGAATTTATTGAACAAATGTACTTGTGTCATATCCATTATATGTTTTGGACTACTTTCATATACCCCTCGTGATACTCTTTGTCGTATCACATCCCTTGAATTTGGTGAAACTTGAGCATGTGCCAACCAATATTCCCGTACAATATCTTTAACACCCGCTCACATTCTATCTTTGTAAGGATGTCTACAAATAATTGCCCAGCAAGCAAGTTCATCATTTTCATCTATTTGCATTCTGAATTTGTTATGTTTGTATAATGTCTTTCTTGAGGTTCCAACTGCTTTTGCTAGTTTTGTTGTCAAATGTTTTTTTTTAGTACTAGCTGAATCAATTGCTGTGTGAATTGCTCTACGTAAATCACTGATATCTTTCTTCCTAGATTTTTCAAATTTTTTTATTGCATCACCTATATTTTCTATCACATTATGTTTCAATTTCGACTCTTTTGTCACTTTTTGAATACTCAATAATGACGTAGCACCTTCTAACTTCTTGGACACTAATAAACATCTCAAAATTTAAGCATGTCCTGCTATTGAATAATCCTTCAGAACATCATCATAAAAAAATTTAGCATGATATCGTGCAACATGTTTGGGTATTTTTTTCCATATTTGTTGCAATCAACGTCTTCTAACATTTCATCATCAATGGTGAAAGTACCTATACATCAAGTTAAATTTAAGTTAACATATATCCAAAAATACAATTTATTATAAAAAATGAATTTGGAAAATACATGATATATACATACAAGGTCCAATTTCTAGATCTTGAACTTGATCTTCAATATTGATTTCATCGACATTAGCATATAAATCACTATTTACATTTTCAACAATGGTCTCTTCAACTTCAATTTGTTATTTTTGTACTCTATTTTCAATTTCCATTTCATCAGCATTATCATGTAAATCTGTATTTATATCTTCAATAATTATCTCTTCCAGTTCTGCAACCATTTCTTTTTTGGCATTATATCTGAGTTTTTGTTTTTCTCTATTAGCATCATCATCACGTTTACGATCACATTTTTTTGAACGGTTTCTTTTACTACTCATGATTGTTTAATCTATAGATGATAAATTAAAGAATCATCACTTTATAGTAAAAAAAAAATTTAAGATTTAAAACAGTTACAAAATTTATATAAACATGAATTGAAATTTACTTCACCTTATCAAAATCTTGTAAGAGTCTTTTGAAGAAAAACTCATTGGAAATAAATTTTCTTTGAAAACCCCCTTGAAAAGAAATCTCCTTTGAAAAAAAACCTTCTTGGAAAGAAATAAGAACTCCTTGACAATAAATCACCTTTGAAAAAACCTATTGAAAAATAATAAGAACACCTTGTAAATAAATCTTCTTTATTAAAATCACTACAAAAAAACTTCTTTGAAAAAATACCTAGGAAACAAACCTTCTTTGAAAAAACCATTAGGAAAAATACTTTGGAAAAAAAACATCTTTGCAAAAATATCTTGGAAAAACCCTTGCAAAGAAATAAATCCTTTGCTCAAATACTCTGAGAAAACAACTCTTTGAAAAAACACCTTTCAAAGAAATAAGAAGGAAAAATACATCTCCTTTGCAAAAATATCTTGAAATAAAAACTTCTTTGCAAAACTACTGTCGAAAAAAAACTCTTTAAATGCACCCCTTGGAAAGAAATATTCTTTGAAAATACCACTTGGAGAAATACATTGTAACAAAACTCCTTTGCAAAAATATTTAAGAAAAGGTACTTTGAAGAAACCCCTTGCAAAGAAATAACTTATTTGCAAAAATACATTGGAAAACAAATATTTGAAAAAACCCTTTGCAAAGAAATAAGTAGTGCAAAAATTTCTTGGAGAAAAACTCTTTGCAAAATACCTTAGCAAAACAACTCTTTGAAAAAAACCCTTTCAAAGAAATAAGAAGTGCAAAAATACATTGGAAAAAAACTCTTTGCAAAATATCTTAGCAAAACAATTCTTTGAAAAAAACTCTAAAATACTTTGGGATAAAAACTCTTTAAATACAACCCTTGGAAAGAACATTCTTGGAAAGATTATGTAAAACACCCACTTGGAAAAATACTTTTTAAAAACAAAATCCTTTGCAAAAATATCTAGGAAAAAAAATACTTTGAAAAAAAACCTTGCAAAGAAAGAACTTCTTTGAAAAAATGCCTTAGAAAAAAACTTTTACAAAAATACCTCAGAAAAAAACTCCTTGAATGTGCCATTTGGAAAAAAATAAGAAGAAAAATACCTTGTAGAAAAAACTCCTTTTGCAAAAAAATCTCATATGAAAACCCTTTCAAAAATATTTTGGGCAAAAATATGCGAAAATAGAATGTGTGAAAATAATGAATAACTTTAGGTTTATTTATATGAGTATAGACAATGCAAACGTTTTTTTTTTTTTTTTTTTTTTTTTTTTTTTTTTTTTTTTTTTTTATTCTCTCGCCGACGATTTTTTTTTGCGTTTGGTTGTTTGGACGAACAACCTTTAAACCATACACGTACGAATTTTGTAGCACTAAACCCAAACCTCCACATGTGTTGGTGTGGTGTCTTTATGCCTATGTGTCTGCTTCAAATTTTTCATCGAAGTTACCAAACGTGTTCCATGGAATATGGTAGGCCATGGATAATTGAGCATTACATCCAACTTTTTCAGTATGCCTATGTTTAGCCCTTGGTTATAGTATGCTACACACAATCATTTTTTATGAAATTTGAGACATAGATAGCATTTTTCTGTAGATTAGAAATACATACTTTGTAAAAAGAATATATATATATATATATATATATATATATATATATATATATTTCTTGTGGCATGACTCAACTCAAAAAACACACTATTAGCGTTTCGTCCATAACTCTTCCCTTTCTCAATCATTTCGAACAAAAATGGTATAGTACACTAAAGGACACCGACCTATACATGGTATAAAGAAATTGTTTCATGGTTAATGCATTAAGACCTTCCAAGGATGCACCCACAAAGGCATATACCTTATAATTTCCCCCCTAATTTTTGTTTATTAAACAAAATCAAACTTTAGATAGTTAATAACATTTTCAATAGAAAAAAATAGATGTTTGGAAACATCATTCAATTTCCTACATTTCATATTTTTAGTCATTGTAAGATTCATTGTGTACGTGTCTTGAAATATCCACGTAAGTTGAGGGATTCCCGGTGGAGCGAGAGAGAGAGAGACAAAACCAATGGGGTGGTGGTGTGTTAGGGGGTGGGGCAAGAGATATAGGGGTGGGGGTTAGGTGTAGGTGGAGAAGTAGGGGAGTGAGGGAAAGTGACAGAAAGAGAGATATTGAGAGATATTCAAGGGTGTGATTGTGGGGTAGCGGGGGGAGAGGGTTAGGGGTAGAGAGAGAGGGTGGTTTATTTTGTACAGGATTGTGGGAAAGAAAGGTTAGTTGGGGTATGAATAGGGGTGGGAGGATATGGGTTTAGGGATAATTACGTAAGTTAGGGAGGGGAGTAAATTGGTGAGAAAGAGAGAGAGAATAGGGAGAGGGGGTAACAAGGGTTTGTTGCAGATACACATCTAGGTGGAGGAGTATGGAAGAGGGAGAGTGAGAGGGAGTTAGCAAGAGTTAGGGAGGAGGGGAGTGAGAGGGAGAGGAGGGTATGGATAGGGAGGAGTAGGAGGGGTGTGTTAGGGGGTGTCATGGGTTAGAGGGGTGTTAGGGGTTTAGGGGGACTGTGTAGGATGGTGGTGGTGGTCTTTGGCAGTTGGAGAGGGGGTCTATTAGGGCTTTTTGGGTGGTAGTAGCATTTTTTTCACTAAAACGAGTACACATTTATGTAATGCTAAAACATGTATGTGCTTTATAACACTAAATCATGCACGAGTTTCATTTTGGGGGGCAAATTGAATTTAAACAATTGAGTATGTGTTTTGCAGCACTAAACCCAAACTTCCACATGTGTTGGTGTGGCTTCTTTGTTCGTATGTGTCTGCTTCAAAATTTGCTTCGAATTTACCAAACTTGTGCCATGGAATGTTGTAGACCATGGATAATTGAGCTTTACATCTAGTTTTTTAGTATGCCTATGTTTAGCCACTCGTTAGAGTATGCTACACACCATCATTTTTTATGAAATTTGAGACATAGATAGCATTTTCCTGCATATTAGAAATACGTATTTTTTAAAAAGAAGATATATATATTCGTATTTTTCTTGTGGAATGACTCCTTAAGTCAAAAAACACATTATTAGCGTTTCGTCCATAACTCTTCCCTTTCTCAACCATTTCTAACAAAAATTGTATGGTACACTAAAGGAAGCCAACCTCTACATGGTATAAAAAAATTGTTCCATGATCGATGTGCTAAGACCTTCAAAGGATGCACCCACACTTGGCATATTTTTTCGTCGTTCGATCACTTAGATAGTTAAAAATAAATTATTAATTTTTTTTAGAAAAATAGCAGTGCACTAGTACTAGTTGTTCTATATATGTCTACTAGTTTTTGTAATTTGATCCCAACATTTAGGCACTCAAAGGATGCACCCACAAAGGCATATACCTTATAATTTGTCCCCCCAAAAAAAATTCTATTAAAAAAGATCAAACTTTAGATAGTTAATAACATTTTCAATAGAAAAAATTTATATGTTTGGAAACATCATTCAATTTACGACATTTCATATTTTTTACTCATCATAAGATTTATTGTGTATGTGTCTCAAAATATCCATTGAAGTTGAGGGATGTGTGATTTTTCATTTTTCTATTAGGTCTAACGTGTGAAAAGAGACCCTCATTAGCTTGCACACCACAGAAATTTTTAGGGGCTAAATTTTGCCAATTGGCTATTTTTGGGGCTTTTTTTCAAAAAATAATATCGCTATTTGGTCATTTTTAATCTTTTAAATATCGCCTATATTTACGTAAAATAAGTTTTTTTATCATAATATTCTCCAAAATTTACAGGTTTCAAGAGTAAATTGTATGTTTCATATCTAATATTCACCTACCTATCTGTATATATGTATTTTCCAATCCTAAATAATCGCCTAGAATAATACACTTAAGTATACTATTAAAATCCTTTAAAAATACCATGTTGCACACACCCATTGTTGTTAATAGTTGGGCATTGAAGTGGTTGATACCATTGCATTAGTCACATAATTCAACTATTTGGAAGTTCAGAATTAATTCAATGCTAAGAACCATATATAATAATAATTGCATATATTTTCAATTCTATTTACTATTGATATAGTAATTATTTCTATTGGTATAGTAATAATGTAGGATTAACGACTCAATGACTACAAGGTGACCAACACTTATGGAATCTTCCCTCAGTGAGCCACTTGCAGAGCCTAATTTGGTTACCTACTTACTTAGTCATTTTTGTGAAGTAAATCGATTGTTTACACTTGTAGGATGTTTGTACTATTATCCATACTATCAACCTTTAATTCCACTACCACTTGTAGAGCCTAATGTAGTTACCTATTTACTTAGTAATTTTTGTGAAGTAAATCGGTTCTTTACACCAGTAGGATGTTTGTACTATTATCCATACTATCAACCTTTAAGTCCACTACCACCAAAACTTGTGTACCTTTACACCACCATCTATTAAATCCATTGTAGCCTCTTTTGTGTTATGGCATTTGTACATTATTATTATGCATCCCCAAAGTCCAAACCTTCTACCATAATGATGTGATAGCTACACGATTAAAGAATCTACAACAAACACTTGTATAGTGGGAGAATTTAAAATACTTCTTAATTCTATCTACAATTATCACTAGCTATGATTTTCCAATATCAATGTTGCATTTTCCTTTGAATAACCTCTTCTCCCCTCATTAGATGTGAATCATCATGAGTCACGACTCATTGCTACCTTTGCCACTCTGTCTTAGCGATCATCCAAAATGGGTGGAACTACATGCTTTACTCCTAGATAGATTCGATTTTATGTTTTCGAGGGATTTAACATAATCTGGATTTGGAACATGCATTCACATTTAAATTAAAATTATTATAATTTAGTGTGTAAAGACTTTGTTTAACCTTAGTTCGACACTGATAACTTTTGAAAAATTTCTATGTAATTTAGATTTGGCACACGCATTTACTTCATGATAAAAAATAATAAAATTTGAAAATCTCTTTATGCCTTTTAGTTATAGAGATCAATTTTATTGTTTTTAATGTTATTCTTTCTCTTGTTTTAATGTAATAAACATGGACGTAAAAGCACTTTGATTACTCTAAATCCAATAGCAATATCTCTTCGGTAGGGATTATAACTAAAATTGTATTTAAAATATAACATGTATTCATGAGGGGATAGAATAGTTCTAATCATAGTTACCAAATTCAGTTTAATTGAGACAACAAATAAGTAAAATAGGAAATAAGTTTCATCTCCATAATTATTATGTTTAATTTCATTCATTGAGACCTAATTTAGTTATCAAAGGTTGATATTGTGAAATTGATTAATGGGCCCCTCACTACAATTATTAGGTTTGATTTTGAATTCATTGAGACTTAATTTGGTTATCAAAGGTGAATCTAGTCATTGATATAGTGAAATTGATTATTGGGTCCCTCACTACATGAATTGGGAATAATCCTAGGTCTCTTGTCATGGATGGAAGTTATTTTTAATAAAGGATGCACTTCATTGGTTTAGTACACTTGTTTTAGATGCACCTGTTTGAATGCATGTGCAATTGCTATTTTAGCTTGAAGGGAATTATAGGAAGGTAGCTAAATTCTCATCATGTTCTCTCTTCATCTAAGAAAAACCTATCTCGGAGAAGGTAGCTAAATTCTCATCATGTGCTCTCTTCACCTAAAAAAACCTATCTCAGACCTCTATGTATTGGCAAATTTCTAGTTTAAAATGAACAATTGTTTTCCAATTGAAAGTTTGTTAACATGTGTTTTTCTTATTGTACCAAATGTGAACTTGAAATTGGTATAGTATATTGGTTAGAACATGATAGAGAATCACATGGAAAGGATGAAATAATTTATTGTTGTGAAAAGCGAAATGTAAACATGAAATCTACATTGTTACTTTGTTAGTCTTTTACTTTGTTACACATTCTTCTAATATAATCTCTTTTACTTTGTTAAACATGTTCTTATATTTATATGACTTCTCTACTCCCTCTATCTGCACTTTGTTTTGCTCATCTCTCCATGGTTTCCAATTTTCCTCCTTTGCAATAAGTCTCTATGGATATGGGATGGTTACTATGGTATTCTGTAATGGGGTTCATCTTAGCCATCATATTCTTTGTTTTGAAACTGCACAATAGTTTTCTTTTAGGACTTATTATGGAAAATTTGTTTTAAGTCGAGTAACAATGGCAATTGGTCCATGTTCCGCCTTAATTCCAAATACAATACTCTCATTTGTCTATATACATGAATGAGAACCACAGTCATGATTGTTGGATCTCTTTGTCACTATGTCTTAGTGATCGTGCAAAATGGGGTGGAAAGATGTTCTTTAATACTAGTTATACTTCATTTGAATAAGTTTTTTTAAGACTTTCACATAATTTGTATTTGGAAGATGCATTCAGGTTTAAATAAAAATTAATATATTTTTGTGTGGAAATACTTGATTTAGCCTTAGTTCGACAATGTGATAACTTTTTTAAAATCTGCTATGTAATTGGGATTTAGAACATGCATCTACTTTTAAACCAAGACTAATCAAATTTAAGAATATTTTTATCATTATTTATTAAAGATATTGGTATTCTTGTTTTTAATGTTATTATTTCTATTGTTTTGAAAGTAGTCAATGTGGACTATATTCATAAAGTTTGTTATAAACTTTGTTTTGCACAAACTTTGTTTCGCTAGTTCTTTTTGTTATTTGTTGCATTCTTTTGAATGAAATGGATGTCGATGACATTGATAATTTGTTCTACATTGATAATATGGCATCGACAATGCGAATGGGAGAAGTGGCATAGAGATACAATTCTCTTTTTAGTTTTTTTTTCCGTATCATGTGAGTATCTTCCTCATGTTTTCATGGGTTTTGTACATGATTTTAAAGTTAATATTTTTGTAGTACTCTTTTATCTAACCATGTGACAATATCCATAAATAATTATAATAATTTATTTATTTTTCCTCAAAAATTGTTTGAAAATTATGAAAAACTAATTATATAATGTAATTAGATTTAATTAGACTTTTCATAAAGGTTTATTTTTTTAAAACATATTTTATTTATTAATTTTAATATATTAAAATTAATGTTTATTTTTTTAATATATATTTTATTTAATAATTTTAATATATTAAAATTAATTATACAAATTTCAATTAAAAAAATAAATATTTAAGTATAACTTCCTTGTAATAAACATTAATCATTAATTTTTTAAATCTGTAATAAAAAATTAAATATTTTATTATAAGAGAATTGGTATGTATTTTTTTAAATAAACATTAATCATTATTTTCTTAAATCATACATAATGCTTCAAATTTTTAGGAGATAATACAAAATTAAATATTCAATTGTAATGTAATTTGTAATCTACATCGTAATAAACATTAGTTATTACCTTTTCTAAATTATAGATAAGATTCATTCGTGATATTTTTTATCATATAATTTAATTTAGTACAAAGAAAAAAATGATAGAAAATAGAACTAGTAAAATGCAATGGTTTATAGTTTATATTTTTAATAAAGGAATTGTAATGGTTTATATTTTTATGGAAGGTTCTATTATCTAAAAAGTTATCATAGTTTATTTTCATATTTAAATAAGTGTAAATAATTTATTCTTCAAATCAATATTTATATCATATAGACAATAATCATGGAATTTTTTTTTTTTTTAAATAAGTGTAAATAATTATTTTTCAAATCTATACTTACAATATTTATATCATATCACATCGGTAATAACATTGAGTATTAATTTTAATATTCTTAATTATTGTCTACAATATCCTAAATTTCAAACTTGCAAGAAACATGTTTTAAGTTTTAAAAACAAAGTGTGGTTAAGATTGCCAATTTGTTTTAACCATTGGACTAGCAGTAGTGGAAAATATTATAATAACAAAATAGGCGAAACATGCTTTAAGTTTTTAAACCATTGTACTATTCAGATATATTGGCATATTTAAGTAGCTGAAACTAATCTCAATTTTTGATATAATATTTAATACCAATTTTGGATTTCTGGTGTTTACTGAATCACAAGTTAATTGTATATTTAGTTTTTGGGCTATTAGATATACTCTTCAAAAATTGTTGTTCCCATGGTTAAAAAATAATAATAAATACCAACTCTCAGGATTAAAAAATGACCAATATTAAAAGTAAATATAGCTATAACTACAAAATATCGTGAGCTTCAAATATTCAAAATCCCTGGAATAAAAAATTCACCCAGCAATCTATAATAACTATAACTATAACTATTTCAAATTAAATCTGACATTTAAAATCTGGATTACCTCGAGATAATGGTTAGTCTATTATAGTACTAGAACTCTTCCATATAAGAGATGCCAACTCCATGTTGTAGGGAATACTGATTATTCATATGTAAACAGTCATACAACGTTGTGCGCAAGGAGCAGTTATTGATATATACATCGAAAATCGCATTAAATTTTTAATTTAAAATCATATTAAAATTAAATTTGTAATTCAAAATCATATTAAATGTTTGATTGATATACACAGTTAAATTTTGTTTTTATTTTTATTTTAAAAACTCATATTTTTATTTTTCATATACCTGAAAGATAAAATACATTCTTTTAAGTCTCTCTGCACTTAGTTAAGATGATCATGAGATATGTCATAGGAGGGTGACATCATGGCATATGTAAGATGTCAATGGAATCAACTTTGTTATTTTGAATGTTAGAAGAGGAAAGAATAATTTTTTGACATATGTCATACGAGGTGACATGATGGCATATGTGAGACATTAATGAAATGAAGTTTGTCATGTTGAATGACTTCTTAATTTTAAATGTTAAAAGAGAGAACGAATCACTCTTTTGACATCATGGCATATGTTATATGCTAAAATAGAATCAACTTTGAATTTTAAAAAGGTTTAAGGAATCATTTTTAAATAGGATTAGGATTTTATTTATATGATGCATTATGATATCATACATTATATGTGAAAAAATATTTGATATACATTATATTTTAATTAACTTGTTTTTATTTATTAATTTGTTAAAGATAGTATTTTAATTGAAGTAAATAAAAAAATTTGGATAATATAATGAAGTTTAAAATAGAAAAATGAAATGATAAAAATAAGAGAGTTATTAAATAATAATATTCAATTTTTAACTCAATATAACATATGCAGATATGTTAGTGAAAGTTTTATTACAAATCTTATATAAAAAAAAAATGAAATAATAAAGATAAGAAAATTATTAAATAATAATATTTAATTTTTAACTCAATGTAAAAGATGAAGAGATGTTAGTGAAAGATCTATCACAAACTTTATATAAAATGACGATAGTAAGATAATTCATTTAAAAATTTAAAGATAACTTTTATGACATGAAAGAATTTGTTTGTAACAATAAAATGGTTGAACATGAACAAAGATTGGAATGAACAAAGAGTTAGGTAAACTTTTCTTGCATGAAATACAAAGAGATTCAACTAAACAGTATTTTGGAGTCATATTCTGGGTAACTTAAGATGTGTTTGTATGTATTTAATCTTGTGAAACAATCTATTTCTTAACATTAATGAACAATGCATTTTTCATTTTTGAATAGAAAATACTATTATTTTTTAGGAGAAAAAAAAAAGATGATTAAACATGAAAATCATTTTTCCATAAAATGAAATCAAATTATAAATTCTCAAAAAAAAAATTAATAACTTAAAAAAAAAACTATTATGAAAAGCTATCAAAGTGAAATAAAAAATGAATATATAAAACTGCCAAATAAAAACCATAAAACTTGTCTTAATATAGTTTTTAATATATGAAGCTTACATTTAAGAAACGAGGTTATTCATGTTATTGGAATTAATTTTGTTATTTTGAATGTTAAAATAAAGATAACGAATCCTTTTTTTTTTAAGGGTTAGGAATTTTTTTTAATTTATTTTTTATGATGCATTGTAATATGATACATTATATAAAAAAACATTTTGATATGCATAGTATTTTGATTAACTAGCTTTTATTTATTAATCACTTTTTATTGATAAACATTCATATGTATTATAAAATAAATTTAAGGCAGAATATTAACAAAATGGAATGATGAAAATAAGAGAATTATTAAATAACAATACTAAAAATTTAATTCAATAAAAAGGATAAAGATATGATATTAAAAATCCTATTACACATTTGATATAAAATGATGATGATAAGGTAATTCATTTAAAATTTAAAAATAACTTTAAAAGAATAAAAAGGATAAAGATGTGATATTGAAAATCCTATTACACATTTTATATAAAATGATGATGGTAAGATAATTCATTTAAAATTTAAAAATAACTTTAAAAAAATGAAAAAGATCATATATTTATGTCAATAAAATAAAATGATTGGATATAGAAATCACTTTCACACAAAATAAAATAAAATTATAAATTATAAAAATCTTTAAATAAATTTAGAAAAAATATTATGAAAAGCAAGGAACCAATCTTTAATTTTTCAAAGTGCAAACTAAAAATGAATGTGTGAAAGTGCAAAAGAAAATCCAATCTTTAATTTTTCAAGTACAAAATAACAATGAATATGCAAAATAAAAACCGCTCTTTATAAAAAAAATTGTTTAATGTTTTAATATAAGAAAATTACATTTAAGAAATATAGGTTATTGATGTTTATTGGAATCAACTTTGTCATTTTGAGTGTTAAAAAATAACTAAAACCCTTACAAAATGTTGCAATACTAGATAACCTTTGAGAAAAGTAACTAGAATGAATGCTACAATGTGACATAACCCTGCAAGACCGTCCTAATTAAAAATTACCCTTAATGAGAAATGGATACATAGTAGCAAAATCAAATGATATACACCTTAATGTATCTTCCTCATAGAAACAAGTCTATCATCCCTTGAGAGCACATCTATAGAAACAAGTATATTGTACCCCATGAGAGCATGTCTACAACTAGGTACCTAATGTACAAGAATAAGATAAACAAAATGGAAACAAATTAATCCCTAAGATAGCTTCATATTATAAAGAGGTGATCAACCCTAACTATAAGATCAATTACTATATCTTTGTTTTTAAAGAAGAAAATTAACGTTACTAAAATAAAAGCATTGTGGCATTCATCTTGGCTAACTTTATGTAGGCACAATTTGATAATGGTTGTTTATTATTAATGATGGTTGGCTATAGTTTTAAAATGTTTGGTTGCTTTGCGACATTCCTTCATGGTTATGACATGGTTCTACATATAAATTGGCCAACTTTGTGTTAAATTATTATTCTTCGTTGCTCATTGAGGATTATATTTTATTGTAGTTGCCCAACACAATTATGTTGCATTGCAACATTCCTTGTGGCTAACATAACCATTGGGTAATGTACCAAGATGACATAAGTAAAACATGATTATGATGAACATGACTACAACATAAAACCCTTGAAAAATATTTTGATGTGACACAACATTTTTTAAGTGATGTAATGCAACAAATCTATTGAAGAACATAACCATAATGGAGCATGAAAAATCTACTTTCCTCAGTGGTTATGTAGTAGTGCAACGTTTTGTAAGGGTTTTGTTATATGTAGAATTCCTCCATGGATATGTAGAATTCCTCCATGGATATGTAGTATTGTGACATTTATAATTCTGTAGCATCGCAACCTTTTCCATTGTTTTTGTTATGCTAAATTGCTATTCTCCATTTCTCATTAACGATTGTGTTTTATTCCGACAATCCTATATGGTTATATCACATTGTGACATTTATTGTGGCTAACATAACCATTGAGTAATGTACCAATATGACATAAGTAAAACATGATTACGATGAACATGAGTGAATCATAAAACCCTTGAAAAATATTTTAGTGTGACACTACTTTGTTAAACGTCATAATGCAACAAAGCCATTAAGAAACATAACCACAATAGACCATGCCCAAGTTACCTTCTTCAATGGTTATGTATTAGTGCAACATTTTGTAATGGTGTTGTTATATGTGGAATTCCTCCATGGCTATGCCATATTGTGACATTTACAGTTATGCAACATTGCAACATTTTGTATGGTTTTTGTTATGTTAAATGGTTATTTTGCATTGCTCATTAAGGATTATGTTTTATTGTGACAATCATACATGGATATATTGCATTGTGGCATTCATTCTGGCTAACATAAACATTGAGTAATGTATCAAGATGTCATAAGTAAAACATGATTACGATGAACATGAGTGCAACATAGAATCCTTTAAATATATTTTAATGCGACACAACCTTTCCTAACTGTCATAATGCAACAAAGCCATGAGGAATGTAACCGTAATGGAGCATGACTCGGCTACTTTCCTTAGTAGTGGAACATTTTGTAAGGGTTTTTTATATGTGGCATTCCTATATGGTTATGTCACATTGTGAGATTCACAGTTATGCAACATTACAACATTTGTCCAGATTTTGTTATGCTAAATTCTTACTTCCCATTATGTAACATTGCGACAATTATTTAATATATTTTTCCTAAAGAATGTGCCAAATATACATCTTTCGGCCACATTAATATTATTAATGTGGTTCTTGCCAGTAATAATGGGTAATTATAATCTTCCACTTCTTCAACAATAACATAAGATAAAAGGAAGAGGAAGAGGAAGAAGAATATAAAGAAGAATATGTCAAGCCTTAGAAGAAGGGGCTTGTGGCGACAAAGAAAGCCACTCAAGTGAATATAATACGATAAGAGGAGGCGAACGATATTGATATGCTAAAAGAAGCAACTATAGCATCAGTTGGATTAACATAAACATCCAACGGAAGCACTACATGCAAGGCATCGGCTGCAACAATGATAACCAAAACTTGGTTAGGGTTTATCTGAGTTGTCGGTTTATAATGGTGCTGTCAATAAGTGGTAAAAATTTGGAACAAAACTCTTAAAAACTAATCATTGTGTAAAAATTACAGCTACAAGCTAACCAAAACACTTCAATTACTCTAATGTTAATTGTAATCTATATATCAATGGATTAAAAATAAAGTTTCATTTAGAATATAACATAGGTTAAGGAAAGGTAGGGTTACAATGGTTAGAATTATAGTTAAAAATAACGTTGTTCTGATTTAAAAAATATATTAATGTTTTTTTTTTCAAATCTATATCAATATTTATGCATACGTCCCAAATCAATTTTTTCCATTAGAGAACATTACTTTTTACATATTGTAAATATGATCATAAAATGATAGAGAATCACACAGGAAGGTTGTGATAATTTATCGTTGTTAAGGAGGAAATGTAAACAGGTACTCTACATTGTTACGCGTTCTTTCTAATATAATCTCTTTTACTTTGTTACGCATTCTTCTATTTATAAGACTTCTCTACCGCCTCTACTCGCCCAGCTCTCCATTGTTGCCAATTGGCCTCCTTTGCAATACGTCTCAATGGATATGGAATGCTTTTTACGGTATTCTGCAACGGGGATCATCTCAGCAATCGTATTCTTTGTTTT
Organism: Larix kaempferi; assembly: GCA_027924585.1. NCBI lineage: Eukaryota > Viridiplantae > Streptophyta > Pinopsida > Pinales > Pinaceae > Larix > Larix kaempferi. Next base: position 4,507,698 of record BSBM01000459.1, on the reverse strand, counting down.
GAACGTGTGGAGGAAGACGTATTCTAGGCTTCCTCCGGGGCCTCGAGGATCGCCTATTGTGGGAAATTTGTTTCAGTTGGGTAACAACCCCCACGAGTCCATGTTCCACCTCGCTACCAAATACGGGCCTCTCATGTCTCTCTCTTTCGGAATGAAAACCACAGTGGTTGTCTCCTCTCCAGCCATGGCAAAGGAAGTTCTCAAAACCCATGACCACCTCTTTGCGGGCCGGCCGACTGCTACACAAGCAGTAAAGTCTCTTTCCTACGACAAGTCCTCGTTAGTATGGGCTCAATATGGATCCTACTGGCGTATGCTCAGACGTATATCTAATACAGAGCTATTCAGTGTCAACAGACTAGAGGCTTTGAAATATTTGAGAAGAGATCAAGTTATCCGAACAATCCAGCAGATTCTGCAGGAAAGTATGAAGGGAAAGAGTGTAAATATCGGAGATACCATGGTCCACTCCGCAGTTAATCTGTTAGGCAACATGGCCTTTGGTAAAGACATGTTCGATCCCCACTCTCCAGCCTTTCGAGATTTCAAAGACAGTATTTGGCAATTTGGGGAGAATGCAATAACTCCCAATTTGGCAGACTACTTCCCCTTTCTTCAGTGGTTGGATCCTCAGGGTTTGGCACGTAACACGACAGTCCATATCGGAAGGTTATTTGGTATTCTTGACAAATTCATAGAGGGCCGCCTCGCCACAAAAGGCAAAACAATAGACGGAAGTGATGGTCCTGAGGATCTCTTGGACGCTTTGCTGGACATGAGAAGCGATGAATTCACTCTCCCCGATGTCAAATGCTACTTAATTGTAATTAGTTTTATTCTCTCTTGTGGGTATTAATGGTAATGTCAGTGTGTTTAGTCATAGATGGTATCAGCTTGTTTTAAATTATTGCAGTTAATTAGTAATTTCTCTTATGGTTAATTGCTTGTTTCAGGAAACATTTGGGGCGGGAAGTGACACTACCGCGAAGACAATGGAGTGGGCGATGGCGGAACTGATATGCAATTCGGAGAAAATGAAACTTGCCCAGGCCGAGTTGGACGAGGTGGTTGGGCGCAACAGAAGGGTGGAAGAAAGTGACACCAATCGTCTTCCTTATCTCCGTGCAGTGGTGAAAGAAGTGCTCCGACTACACCCGGTAGTTCCTCTGCTCATCCCACACAGAGCAGATAGCAGTTGTGCGATTGGGGGATATGTGATACCCAAACGTGCTGAAGTAATCGTGAACGTGTGGGCGATCGGAAGGAACCCTGAGATCTGGAACGAACCGTCGAAATTCGTCCCAGAGAGATTTATGGACGATAAGATGAACAGTGTCGATTACAGAGGACAGCACTTCGAGCTGATACCGTTCGGAGCAGGAAGGAGGATGTGCGTGGGGCTTCCGTTGGCGAGTCGGATGATTCATCTGGTATTGGCTTCTCTCCTCCATTCATTCGACTGGGCACTTCCCAAGGGCATGAGTGTTGACCAAGTGGACATGACCGAGAAGTTTGGACTCACTACGGCGAAGGCGGTGCCTCTGGAAGCTATTCCTACGCCACGCCTGCTACCGGATGTCTATTAGAGCTATTTGTGTGGCGTCCCAGTACTGTTTTCTTTTATGATGAACAATTTTATCCCGTGACAAATGTCTGTCTCTGTGTTGTGTGATATCAAAGTCTGTCGTTCTGTTTCATGGTTAGTTTAGGTTGTTTTTTACAGAAAGAAATTCCCAATTTTATATATAATAGGACATTGTACGGTGTATTATAAGTTTATCAAGTTGATCTTAAACAGTATTCTAAACTCTTAACAAAAGAGATTAGTGTGTAAGCCACTATTAGTCACTTTATTGAAATGTTAAGTGAGGTTGTGTTAGTGTTGCTATTCATTTGTCTATTTACTAGCATAGCCATTTAATTTGTGGCTGGTAAACACCTATAAGTCACAAGTTAAGTGCCATGAATTAATATAAACATATCCCTTTTTTAAACCACCATTTAACTGAAGTTTATTTAAATATTAATCAAGATGTATTTAAGCATAACAACATACGACGACCATGAAATTGATCTGGATTGTACACTTGTTACACTCTGGTTAATCTTGTTGATCCACTCAAGGAAGTCCAAAATATCACATAATATCTAAACACCTATCGATATAATTAAAAAAATAATTTGATAGATACTCATTTTATTTTTGTTAATTAAAAAAAAAATGGATGTCCCTTTCATTCATGTTTTTGAAAAAGTAGATATAATTTTTAAAAATGTTATTTTCTTCTTTAATAAAGTTATTTAAAAGTCTTTTTCATAACTTAATTAATTGTGTTAGCTTTATTTAATGTTTTTGGAAAGTATATATATTTAATAAAAACATGAAATCATGTTTATTTAAAATAAAATTATCTCATGGTAATCTATCAAAAATAAAAGTAATTAAAAATTCATATTCTCTCATAAAATTAAAATAAATAAAATCAACACGAATCTATCTTAAACCTAAATCTATTAATAAATTAAAAAATTTCGTAAGGCTTAATGCTTTTAAGGTTTAAGAGAAATGTATACTTATATTGAATTAAATTCAGTTTTATTTAATATTGTGGGAAATGTATATATAATAAAAACATGAAATTTCAATTTTTGAAGTATTTAGATATATTTAAAATTTAAAAAAATATATAAATTGTTGTATTGTAGGTTTTTTGTAAATGATTTATAACTTCATCATTAAAGTATTAATATTGTGTATAGATATAAACATTTATTTTGATAGCTAAAATTGTTTATATATTATAACAATGGTGATGATGAAAAAAAATGTATGTATATTAAAGAAATTTGTTATGATTCTTTTACAATAATAAATAACATTTCACAAGAGAGAAGAGAGAAGAGGCTTGACCAACTATATTGAAATGGTAAGAGACTCAACATTTAAGGCCGATAGTTGTTTATAGTTAATAACTATATCAATTAGGTTGATAATAATTATCTACTTAATCTTACAACTATCAATAGTTAGGTGACAACATCTCCTCTTAAGAGAAATGTAGGGATACAAAAAAGATGGTTTCTTATATTAAGGCATACAAAAGTACCAAATTACAAAGGCCCATAAGTAGAGAAAAAGAGAAAAACTAATGAGGAAAAATCTCATTCTAGGTAACTAAAAGAGATAAAAATGACATTAAAAACATGTGAAGAAACGAGGATCAAGAGGACCCCCTAGGAATAGCATCCTTCACCCCAAGCATCCATAATAATTTAAAGAAAACGAAGTGATATTAGTTGTTTAATGAAAATGTCGACAATTTATTCTTCAAAGGGATGTAGGAGCAACTATTGGGTTGAAGTGCTCATCAAAATGGGAAACCATTCCGAACAAGATGTCTTTAGAAATGAAATCTAATAACATGCATGCCTTTATATCTTCAAAGTAATCCAAAAAAATCAATGGTTATCTCTTCTTCTGCATATCTTTGTGCCTTCCATAGTGCCAAATGCTCTCAAAGAAGAAACATTGAGCATAATGTTTTCCATGATTCCTTCATATTCATTTTTAGTATCACCATATGAAGCAGGTGATTCTAAATGTAATTTGCAAAATCCACTCCTTCAACTTAGAAAGAAGGTACCATATTCTTTGAGTAAATTTTGTAATTGGCCATTTCATTCAATGTCGAGTGAGTTCTTTCAGTAACACCATTTTCGTAAGGGGTGTAGGTTGTCGTAACAATCCAAAGAAAAAATTTAAAACTTCTATTAGACTTAATAAGAAAAACATATTCTAAAATTCTTTGGTATTAAAAAAAATACATATCATTCCCAAATTACTCAATGTTTATTATATATATATATATATATATATATATATATATATATATAATCTTCAAAATTTTAATTTTTCCTAAACCTCGAAGTACAACATCATATAAAGGTTTCATGAACTATCCTCACTTGTATAGTTTATAAAATAATCTTAAGGTCCATATAGAGTATAACAGTTTTATTTACTCCTACTTGATTTTTCTAGGTGTAAGGTCACTATTCTACTCTTTTCCTTCTCTTATATACACACAAATGAGTTTCCTATATACCCAAATCATTATAAACATTTTTATTACCTTGGATATACAATGTTACCTAATAAGGATGTTATCCAAATTTTATCAACGATTTATAAATCTTCTATGAACCTTTGTATTCATCCAAACTCCATAAGTAAAAATGTTAATTTCCTTAAATGCAATTAAAGTTTGTAAGTTTGTATGACAAATTCTTCCAAAAATATATATCTATATATATATATAAATAATTTACCACTTCACACACATCTACATTCCAACAATTACCTTATTTATTTCAACCTTCCTTATGTCAACTAAAATTAATACTTACGATAATTAATTTTGATCATTATTAAATTACAATTACTCTCGGTATTTCGTTATACAATAGTGATCCACTTCTGCTTTTAAGCCATAACCGACATTTCCTTTAAAACTACATTAATTTGTTTAAAAGCGATGATTTTGTAATCCATACGGTATATCATTGCATTATAAATCAGTTTCTACTTGGCATCAACTAAATATTAAAAGAACACAAAATATTTGTCTCCAACATGACAAAAAAAAGGATAGAGTAATTATACGCTGAGGCAAACGTTAGGAGGGACACATTAGATAAACAGCGTGGATTTAACAACCATGCCAAATACTAGACAGTCGATCAAGCTTGGCTAGACAGTTTAACAAAAAGGACATAGAGACAAATCCTGGAAAAATAACTCAGTCGAATAGAGGAGTGGTAGCTGTTGCCAACGGAGGTCGGACAATAGGTAATTTCACCTACCCAGTCCAACGTTTTTCAATTAAAAGTCATGCAAATTTCCTCTTAGTTCTATATGTAATTAATTATACGGAGTCCCTTCCAAATCGATATAAAAATAAAATAATAATAAAAATAATAATAAAATAATAATAATAATAATAATAATACAAAATAATAATAATAATAATAAAAATACAAATAATAATACAAATATAAAATAAATAATACAAATATAAAAATGAAAATAAAATAATGATGTCTTGTATCACAGTTCATTGGAATTTGTGGTTTTAAGCATACAAAACTTTCATACACATAAGCAATGGACACCTGGATTTTATACTCAAGAAATCCCCAAAGGAAAATTTTATTCCTTCATTACATTCATGTGTGTGTGTTGTTATTATAAATTAGGCCCCCTTATAGAATAATAGGTGACATAGCATGTATTTTGTAATTAGATATTTAGTTCAACCATCTCCATAAGTATTGCTATGAATATCTCACCCTAACTTCTATCCTTGTCCTCATTCTTAGTTTTCCAGGTAGACATTTAAGCTTGACATATTACATTACATTTATACAACCACATACCTTAAATATTTAGATTCACAAGAATGAGTTATTCTTTAGTAGGGAATAGAGTGTTGATGTTAAATGCCATGTTCTCTACAAAAATATTGAAATGCATAATTGACATACTCCCTACCCATTATTTGTGCATAATTGTTTCGTAGAATGAGAAGAGTACTTGTAAAACAAATCTTTGGTCTTAAAAACAACAAAGCTGTCACTCCTGTACTTAAGAAGGTACACCAAAAAAATACTTGAGAAGTAAGGGCATGGACAATTCCCCACACTCAGGTCAACATCGGCCTCCTTAGGCACTTTACAATGGATTTATCCAAACCTTTAAAAAGGATTCATAACAATCAATACCATGAGCAAATATCATGGGCCCAAAAACCATGAACATGCCTCCTCTTCCCTCTACCTAAATATACATCTAGATTCCAATTACTTATCCATTCTCAACTTTCAATGTGCTTCAACCAATGCTCATCGTTGATTCTTTCCATATTTCTCCCATATTTGAATTACCTTCACAGAAAGGGCCTCTTTTAGCAAGGATCATTCATCCAACACTTACTAGATTTAGTCTCTATCTCATCAATTTTTTTTCACACAAAAAAAAATAGTTTCTAGAAATTCCAAATACATAAAGTTCTCTTTAGAGATAAAAAACAATCTTCCCAAAAACAGTTCAACACTAAGTGGCCTCCGCCGTTAAGTAGATTTACAGATTCCTTACAAAAACAACTATAAACTATTTTTCCAGCTATCATTTCCTGTAGGATCCAAAAGACAAAAGAATATCAAAACATCATTATTCTTTATGCACAAAGGCCAACATATCTTTCCTTGTCCTTCACATGGATACTGTTGTTTTGTGTACTTTTATTGTTAATGAGAGTATAATTCCTTCTTTAAGGTGAAAGGAGTTTCCACATCCATAACGCACCGCGTTTTCCACTGCCTTTAGAACTTCGAGGCATTTCATCTAGCATCTCGACGATCCTCAAATTTAATGAAGGAATAGTATGGTGAATTTTGTAAAAACTAGAAACTGCAGAGAACCCCAAACACACAAAATTCATCCTATAGGGCACACTCATTATTTTCTTCGCTCCGCTTTTCGATGCCTACAGAACTACCTACGGAATATAGTGAGATTCGATCGCTTGATTGTTACGAAGAAAAAATTCCTATGGCTTGAGGTAGACCACAACAGATAGATGACTTCTAGAAATCAACTCATTTCCCAATGCATGCTATATAAATGTAAATGCTGAGAAGTGGAATAAAATACCTACCTTCAACCGGGCGTGTGATGAAGATCCATGTTGAGCTTTCGAATAAGCACACTTGAACCTGCAGCTTGGTCTCAACAATAAACTCAAGCAAGTGCATATGATATATGAAAGATGTGAGCACATACAATAACAAAATCCATGTTGTATATATAAGCAAATGTATTCAATTACAATATATTATCATTCACAACATTAATGGATGAGAAAATGAGTATTTCTATTAATATGAACAAGAAGTACAAGATACAACCTCTTGTCGGAAACTCATCTCAACCCAAGACTAGGTCCCTCCACTTGTGCCTCCACCACTTCAATCCCCCATGCAATGGAAAACTCACGAGTAAAGGAGCGAATCCTTCACAAGACATGGAAGAGTTTGGTAGGTGAACATAAATGGTTCACAACAACTAGGATCCATGGATGTAGACTCAAGCTGTGGCAAAATTCCATTAGAGTTTTGATGCTCTCTCCTTCTCCTCCTTACATGTACCATAAAAGCTCAATATATAACCCTCCAAAGGAAAGTGAAAGGTCGGATCGAGTCGTTTTGAGATACATGGAGGGACAAAGGTCACAATGGTAGCTTTTTGGAGTGAAAAATAGAGATTTTACTTTTATTTACCCAAAAGTCCATGTATGTGGGATGTAGTGAAGCAGCCTGCGTATACGCGAGGTGTACTGAGGTAGCTCGCGTATAGGAGGAAAAATATGGAAAATGGGTTCAAGGAGAACCACAAGTATGGTTTTGAATCTATAAATAGGTAAGGTAATCCAAGGAGTATAAATGCTCACAAGGTGCCAAAATGCGATGTAACATTGACCATCCAAGGCATAAGATCCATCCACGACCTACTGTTTGAAAACATCCCCTAGATTCCTCACATGGATTCGATCCCTAAGAAATCGCTTATTGCTCGGCTTCAAGGATAATTTTAGGGGCGAAATTTAGCCCATGGGCTATTTTTCCATGTTTTTTTCCAAAAAAACATTTGCCAATTTGCATTTTTTGAAGCCCCATTTTGCCCAATTTTGATGGGGTAAACTTTTTTCACTCTAAAAATCACGAAATTATTATATAAACTATATAAAATTCTTAGAAATTGAAATAATTTTAGAAAAATATCGCCAAATATTTTATAGTTGACATTTTAAGAATTGGTAAGATTCGCCAAGTTTTATACACTTTTAAATAAGTATGGGTCCTTAAAATTATCCCTGCTCGGCTTCTTCCTTAACTCCAACACAATCAGGGACAAATCCCCTTTCTTGTCATCTATCACTCTTGTGGGCCTGTTTGAACGTAGAAAACTCCATATATGCTAAATTGTCTCATTAAACTACATGGATTTCCTCACATGGTCTACAAACCCATGGATTCTTCACTGGGGAGATGACAGATCTTGTCAATGAGCCTTTTTTTCTTTTAACATAATTTCCTTTCTATCAACCTTCATGCGTATGACAGGATGCAGCCGGTTAAACAATGCACACAATTCACTCCTCCTGGACGCGCGAGGTTTGTGACAGCCGACTGTCACTATAGATTATGGGATTTGACTGCTAGCTTGTTGTCCATACACTTTCTATAACCACAACGTCATTTTATTTTCCACGCAGTGGATTTCCCATAGAACTTTGGTGATGGGGAACTCCTCCAATACTGACCTTGGACTCATTGACACCACTGAGGGTTCCTATTCCACCATGAATGTATCACTATTATCACAAGCCAAATGGTCCCAACACAACCCATCTAAAATACCTAGTAGATGTTTCAGGACACTACTGAGTGTTAGAAGGTGATTCCAACAACCTCTATGTATTGAATGTGGTAGTTGTATGAGAAATTGTTGTAGGTAAAGAAGGAGCTTGAAAGTGGGATATAGTTGGAAACATCTAGAAGATTTAGAAGTCTCTTGAAGCTGAGCAAATGGTTATAAATTTGTGTAGTGGGATGGAATTTGCAATGCAATATGTTCTAGTACTGAAGCACCCTAATATGAAGTATTTTATGTTTGTGTTAAATTTACACCTCCTCTAGTTTCTGTCATGGTATTAGACCATAAGGATTGGGCTTAACTCCCTCATAGGAGCCCCATGATCATGAAAACTGTGAGGTAATCTATTGTAGGTGTAGATTAGTGTAGGAGGTAGGAGTAGTAACTAATGTTCAGTGTCTTGTGTCTATGCGTGAGGGTTTGGTGAGCATAGTTGTTATGTGTATTCGCTATGAGAGCTGTTAGTTTGCTGAGAAGGAGAATCTGTAGATTTTCCTCCAAATCATTGTCCTCTTTTCATGTTTTCATTATGAAGAGAGATGTTAGTTTGTTTTGAGGAATCCGCCTATAGGTGAGAGGACAAAATTTGAGCCGTTTGAGTTTGGTCGTGACCTAGGTAAGAGGAGAACCTACGAGCTGCAGCAGGTGAGGGAGGTAGCCCAAAGGATTTTTTTTAACCCTAAATGTATGGCGATGATGTTTGTTTTGTTTTATAAGATGTAATTTTTATTATAAAGTGGTAGTGTCACTTGGACTTGTTGAATCCCATGTGTGTTGGTTGTGCCTGAGATGAATTTCTATGTGCAAGGAAGAGGAATATTAACTCCTCGCTTGTAAGTTGAAAGGAGTGGAGACTCTAAATAACATGATTATGATTTTTAGCATATACAATTTTGACAATGATTTTGACTGGTATAGATCGTTTTCCATTATATCTTTTGTTGTTTCCCTTTGTCTAGTGTGTCCAAGAACGTGCAAGAACATATTTGCATCCAAAGGAGGAGAAATAACTGAATATTGGTGCATATGCATCCTCCCACTATGAGGAGGGTGCCAACATGTTGAAGAAGTTGTGATTGGTAGTAGTGCAGCTGAGTGTAAAAGAGAGTCTCTTTGTGATAGGCTACTGTGAAGGATCCATCAAGGGGCCGAAGGTGGAGTTGTATTTGATGGTATAAGGAAAGATTCTTGTGTAAAAGTTAATATGTCAAGTGATCAAAGCGAGAGAGACCTATCTGGATATATATGTGAGCCATCACCGCTTGGTAAAATAAAGTGCTTTCTTGTGTATGTTTATCAATGAAACTAAGGGCATGTAATTTGTTTGAGGTGCATTATCGGTTGTACCCTACACCTCAGTTTTTTTGTCCAAAAACCTTAGTCATAAGCTAGCCTTAGTCCCAAGCTCATTTACCCAAGATGTTGTAATCCCTCTTTTAGAGGCATAGTTGTAGTGCAACAACGCTATGTGAATCTCTCATAGATATAGATAACTTTGGAGAACAAAAGTATTTGATTCAGGGGGAGTAGTTGGTTGGACCAGATGTATTGGACTCTTTAGAAGTTCAAAGAAGAAAGAACAAGTAATCCCAAAGAAGATGACTAGAACAAAAATGTAGAAATTAACAAATCTTTGAGATGTAATTGTTTGTATTCAATTGTTGGAATTATGGGGGAGTGTTGGAAGGTAATTCCAACAAGGAACCTATACGTATTCAATGTAGTAGCCGTACGAGTAATTCTTGTAGGTAAAGACGGTGATGGAAAATAGGATATTTCTAGAAACATCTTGAAGCTCTAGAAGTATCTTGAAGACCTATTGGTTCAAGAATATTTTTGGGGTAAACATTTTGTGCAGTTTGGTGTGAACAATGTTAAGGAGAAGTGGTCCGACGAAGAAGGGTCAACTTCGATGTAATGACCGAGAATCTAGGAAGATGGAAAACTTTACTATGTCAGGGGAGAAGTTCGGTGAGTTAGTTAGGATTTTTCTCCCTATACATTTATGAGTGGAGTAGTTAGGTAGTGGGGTAGTGGGAGAGGGGAAGGATGTGTGTGTCCTATAAATATGTATAGGGTCAGTATTTTTGAAGTTGTTAGTTAGTTCGATAGTTCATTGGTTAGTCGATACTCAGTCTTTGATTAACCGTGGTTTTCATATGTACGGAGAATATATTGTATGCTATGAAAAGCGATTCACATGATGCGCAGGCTTTGTGCACAAATCCACTATAAAAGAAGGAGAAATTTGTAAGTTGTTTTAAAAAAATGAAGTGCTTATTTTGACTTCGACTCATTAATAAAGAAATATCTTGTTGAATATTGGCATTGATGTCTGCAAGAAGGAAGACATGCCCGCAAAAGAAGAGGAAGAGATGTCAATATTAATTAATTAAATATAATTATCAAAGAAAACAAATATCTATTATTTATTAAACTTAAATGTAATTGTTTAGTGAAAGGATACGATGTTGAAAAGGAATTATGCTTGAAGAGGCACGCTCCTATGGATGAATGAGGTATTTAAATGAAGTTTCGAATTAGAAGAAAGATATCTCTACAATTTTGAATGCAACAACATAAAGAAAGGGAGAGACCAGCAACATCAAGAAAGGGAGAGACGAGCAGCATGAAGCGTTTCCAGAATTGATGAATCAAGTAGAAAATCAAGAAGTTATAAATATCAGGGAAGCTGGGTGGTGCTAGTGTCATGTCGAAGCCTGTCAAGGAGGTTGTAGCCTCATTCTAGTAGTAGCTGGAAAACAAGGGTGTTGCAACATCCTTATCTATTGGTGAAGATAGAAAAATGGGATGTTGAAGCATCATTTCTGTTGCAGTAGAAAAATAATTTTGTAGAAATCATTTTATTAATAAGTTTGATTTTCTGGTTTGCTCTTTGAGGTTTCCATGATAAAATTCTCTGTCCTTGCTTGTTTGATTCATAGTATACATTGTTTAAATACTAATTGTTTTAATTAAAGGAAAACAAAGGCAATACTGAGTCACCCCCCCTCTTAGTATTGTTGGATGAACCAACAATTGGTATCAGATCAGGATCCTCCACTACAATTTAATAACTGCAAGGAAGATCCTATTAAAACACTATGGATCAACAAGAAGGTTTAGCTACTAACTGACCTCCATTATTCACAGGAGAAAATTATGCATACTAGAGTGTAAGAATGAGATGACATCTAATGTCTCTTGGATGCAATGTTTGGAATGTTGTTGAAAAGGGTTATAAAATACCATCCAGTCCACCGACATATAAAGATGAACAAGATAAATATGAAGCCAATGCAAAAGCATTGAATGCAATTTTGAATGGACTATCAAATTCAATTTTTGTCAAAGTCGTGCAATGTAAGACAACCAAACATGCTTGGGACAAATTAAAAAATGTGTATGAAGGAGCTACCAAAGTCAAAAACTCCAAACTCCAAACATACAAAGGACAATTCGAAAGTTTAAAAATGGAAGAAGAGAAAAACATTGCATATTACCTTTTAAGAGTAGATGAAATTGTCAATGCAATAAGAGGCCTGGGAGGAGAAATACATGAGAAATAACTTGTTGAAAAGGTACTAAGAACACTACCAATGAGGTATGAATCCAAAGTGTCTACTGTAGAATATTGAGATGATATTGAATTTCTAGCAATGGATGATTTAGATGGAATCTTCACTGCCTATGAGATTAGAATAGAACAGAATAAACCATGAAGAAAAGAGACAACATTCAAAGCCACTAAAGAGTCAAAGAAATCTAAAACATTACCCAAAAACCACTTTGAGAACTAAGATGATGAAGAAGCTCTTTTCATCAGGAAACTTGAGAAAGGTACTGGTAAGTACGAAGGAAAGCTACCCTTGAAATGATTTAACTGTGGAAGAATTGGGTATTTTCCATCAAAATGTCCCTATCCAAAACAAGATGATTGTAATGATAGAAAAAACTCTAAGAAATTCAAGAAGAACACTGCAACAAACAAAAAGAAGTTTAATGGGAAGAAGAAGATCTATTACACTATGGAAGACAGTGAAGATAGAGAAGAAGAAGATGAGAAAACATAATTTCTATTCATGGGAATAGAAATTCAAGCTCCAGATGATGACTCAGATATGGAAGGAGAGGTGGACCTAAAGGCCGAACTCATGAGTGCTCTTGAAGAATTGAGAAAAAGTAAAACAAAGATTAAATGTTTAAGAAAACAACTAGTTGATCATGAAGAGGAACAAAGGACAAGAGATGAGGAGTCAATTCAAATGATTGTAGATCTAAAGATCCAGCTCCAAGAGGCTAAGAAGATTGAAGAGAACTTAGAATTGAAGCTCAAAGAAAGAATGAAATAATATGAAAGACTTGAACCGGAAATTATTCATCTTAAAAGAAACTTTATTAGAAATCTATTAAAAAAAAATTGAGAAGAGCTCGAAGACTCTAGATGACATCCTAAGTGCCCAAATACCATCAAGTGAAAAAAATGGGTTACGATATAACAAAAAGAGTTATGTTGTTGCACTTATGAGTCCAATAAAAACAAGGGATAGTAAGAAATCTAATCCTATTTACATGAGACAAATATGGTGCCTAAATTATCAATGAAAATCATGTATCAAAAGATCTTTTTGGATCACTGCTACTCATGTAATACTTTTGGACATAAAGCCCTGAATTGCAAAGCATATGGAATAGATCATTTTCATAAGAAGAATACATCTAACAATTATCCAAAAGAAAGAAAAGGAAACCATAACTCCTTTGCACCTCTACAAATTTATGATATAGAATGTTACAAGTGCAATAACCATGGGCATATCACTAGAGAATTCAAACTAATGACTCCTACAGAAAGGAATACTGCAAACAGGTTTCAAGACAAAGAGCAGAGAATGGTCTAGAAGAAAAAAGAAATAGTAGAGAGGATTGAATCCATGATAGCTCTATGTGCAATAGAAAAGAAAAATATATGGCATGTCAATAGTGGTTGTTGATAACACATGACAGGAGAACCAAACAAGTTCATAAGCCTAAAAAGAGATCAAAAGGGAAAAGTTACTTTTGGAGACAATATGTCCTCTAAGATAATTGGAAAAGGTACAATTGCTATCAGAAATAAAATCAAAGATGAAAATGTGTTGATATTAGAATACTTAAAGCCTAATCTTCTTAGTGTGAGTCAAACATGTGATCAAGGCCACATCTGCATATTTGATTATGAGAAATGTGAAATGAGGAAGAAAAACTCAGGAAAAAATATTGGGATTGTTGTAAGGAATTCAAGTAATGTATACATCCTAGAAAATGAAGAGCAATGCCACATGAGTCTGATAAATGAAAGCTGGCCGAAGTTATGACCTTTTTTCCAAGGTCACCTGATTTTGACTGAGATCTGGAAGAGGCAAAAACCCTAACTTGTACGGATCATAACGTACTGTTTATGGCATAACTCTCTCTCCTAACAGGTCACGTGTCATAACAGGTCACGTTGTGACACGTGGCATAACTCTCTCTCAGAAAATCCAATTGAGGTCAGACCTATCGGGATGGAAATATGATAGTACAGGCTACCATAGAAAACATTTTCAGACCCTGTGGAGTGAAAAGTTCATAGTTACAACAGAAACAATCAGGTACATATTTCTGTCAAAACAGAATTATTTTTTGAGCACATTCATTCATGGATTCCGGAATTTAGGGTTTCAGAGAAAGTTAGAATTTTGGGAATCAGAGTCCACGGATGAATGATACTCAGGAAAATCAAAATTTAGAGACCAAGATCAAATTTTTTGGTTGGGTAGAAGACCGGGCTTGATCAAACCCAAGTTCGAGATCTTGATGAGAAAGATGGAAAATTAGGGCTTCAGGAAAAGTTGGAATTTTTTAAGTCTGTAACCACGGCTGGAAGCTCCTCAGAAACATAAGAGTTTAGAGCCTTGGATAAAACCTTTTGAGTGGGCAGAAGGGTGGGCTTTATCAAACCCTAGTTCGGGATCTTGTCGAGAAGATCCAGAAGTTTCAAAGGCAATTTTGAGGGGTCAAATTTTGGAGATTCCAAAAATTGAAGTATGCTAGTTTGATCAGCTCAGCAAGACATATCTTTCCATCCATTCAGAAGTGTGAAAGTCAAAGATTGAATTTTTAGGGTTTCTCTAGCAAACCCTAATCAAGCTCGAGATCAAGTTCAGGGGGAGTTGAGGCTAAGGCCTTACATAAGAAGACTACAAGAAGTCTCGACAGGTATGACTTAAGGAGGTTGAGGTATGTCTTGAAATTTGATTCTTGATTAAGTTCATAATATGTTTGTCTTCATATTATTTATTAGTACAATCTTGATTAATGTTAGAATTGTCTTATCACCCTAGTAACAGTATGAATGCATGTGAATGATAGAAGACATTCATTGATTAGGGTTATATGATTGTACTAATGCACTGTGGTGTTGTCTGAGCTTGATGTTGTCTGCTAACAAGATATAGGTATGTCACGAAAGACAAATAAAGTTCCATGACCATGACAACATGAAGACAAAGACTCATCCATAATATTTGATCACATGGAAGTTCTACTTGCAAGGTATGTATGACTTTGTTCTATTATGCTTAACCTATGAGATATGCAGGTTCCAGCATAGGATCTCTAAATCATTGAAGAGAACAAAGAAGATATTGATTAGGTATGTTAGACATAACTAAGAAGGTATACTAATCCATGTATGTTTTCCTATGTCATGTATTAGGATCCCTTATATAAGTATACTTGGTATGATTGGTTATGCTTATTCACAAATTTAGTAATCAAGGGTTCATGCATATTATGTCTCTTATCTTGATTGATGATTTAACTAACCATAAGAGTACTATGATCAAACAAGAATATGCATGAGTAAAAGAAGACTTCCTTGAAACCCTGAATACTATTGTTTATTATCTATGATCATGACTATACCTATTCAAGATTATTTAGATTTATAATGTTTTGATAGTATTGAGAATATACTAATGAATGTATGTTTTTATATGAGATCATGAGGATGACACTTGAGCATGCACAGTGGTACAGAATGAATAGAAGTTCAAAAGACATATAGAAGATCAAGTGGGAGGCAACCACACAAACATAAAAGATAAGTATTTGAGTTGTTATTTGAAATAGTAAATGATATTGCTTGTAATAGATTACATGCATGTTTAGAATATATTGAATGCATATGATTGGTAAGTTGGACAAACATTCCATTGTTGCTTGTCTAGAATGAAACCTCTTTGCTGACATGCTGAGAGTTGTGCACACTCTCGATAGTATCTTCTGGTAGAGATGGAAGGCTACTAGATAGCCACTGTATGCATACAGGATATGGAAAAGTGTTGTTCCAATGTATTGGTCAAGTTATTTGCATAACTATGTAAATGATATCTACATGCATAATAGGTTATCATGTCAACATGATTTCATGATTATGAAGCATTACTAATCATGTACTTAATTTTGATTTGTAGGAAAGATCATGAAGAATGATGAACACCGAACAAGTGATGGATGTTCAACAAGATTATTTACAAATCAAACAAAATATAGAATGCTCGTGGCTAGAAGATTCTCTTAGAAAGAAGAAGAGAATCATGATGGGATGTTTGCTCCAAGTGGCTAGATAATACCATTTTCTTAATGGTGTAATTAAAGAAGAAGTGTGAATTAGGTTTTGTATGGGTACCTAGGATCGATAGTAAATTGATGAGCTTAATGATCATCATGGGTGATGTGGATCACAACCTTTGCTACAAGGTTGAATATGGTTTCTATACACAGATGAATTAGATACAAGAAGGAACTCACCACAGAGTTCGAATGATGTTGAGGCTTATATTAGTAGACCCATCTGACGAGATGGCTACAGAAATGAAAATGAAAGATTTCATATTGATGCATTACTTCCTAGGTCTGGAAGTATGACAAGGATCAGAAGGAATCTTTATCAACCAAGGAAAGTATGCCGAGAAATATTAAAAGGACTTGAGGTGTTGGAATGGCCACTCTTATGGATTCCAACTTGAAGTTGTTAGGGGATGACTCATCAGAGTTAGTGGATATAACTCTGTACATTCAAATTATTGGGTCATTGATGTATCTAACATATACTAGGTTAGATATATGCTTTGCTGTGAACACCTTGAGTCAATATCTAGTGTAAATTAGATGTGTTCACCTGATAGTTGCAAAGCATGTGATGAGGCACCTAAAGGATATGATAGACTTTGATCTATGCTATCTTGGAGATCATGACTTCAGAAGTCTACTCAAATGTTGATTGGGAAGAAAGTGTATCAGATAGGAAGAACACATTGAGAGGATGTTATTGTCTAGGATCATCCATGATCTCGTGGTTTAGCTGGAAGCAGTCTAGTGTGGCTCTCAACACAAGCAAAATATATGGCTGCTTGCTCTGCTAGTTGTGAATAAGTTTGGCTTTAGGATTGTTTGACTTAGAGATAGAACCAACTGTGATCCTATGTTACAAATAGAGTTGTATCAAGATGAAAAAGAATCCAGTGTTCCATGATAAGTCAAAGAACATAGGGATCTAACAAGATATGATGCAGAAAGGAACTATAACGTTTGAATTTGTAACAAGTTATAGATGTACTAACCAAACCTCTACCTCAAGTGAATAAGTTACCAACATACTAACCAAAGCTCTACCTCAAGAAAAGTTTGAGTATTTCCGAGACAAGCTTGGAAGGACCCTCCTTGAAAGGGGGAGTTATGTGGTCACTGATGATGAGATTGCCTCATCGACAGCAAGGTCGATGATGTGGATACTTGTTTACTACACTTGGATACTTAGATCATTTAGACTTAGGAGTCTTATACATAGAATATTTTTTTACTTGATTTTACTTTGATGATATATGTATCGATGAGGATACATGTTTTGTTGATGTATCGATGAGGATACATGTTTTGTCGATGTATCGATGAGGATACATGTGTTGTTGATGTATCGATGAGGATACATGTGTTATTGATGTATCGGTGAGGATACATGTTTTGTCGATGTATCGATGAGGATACATGTTTTGTCGATGTATCGATGAGGATACATGTGTTGTCGATGTATCGATGAGGATACATGTTTTGTTGATGTATCGATGAGGATACATGTTTTGTTCATGTATCGATGAGGATACATGTTTTGATGATATCTGTATTGATAAGGATACAGGTATGGATTGTATCATCCCCGGACTTCGGTCCCTTGAATTGATCCACAGATGTATGGTCTCCGAGAATGAAGTCCTTAGTGGACAGGTGGGGATTGTATCATCCCTGGACTTCGGTCCCTTTAATTGATCCGTAGACGTATGGTATCCGAGAATGAAGTCCTTAATGGATAGGTGGGGATTGTATCATCCCCAGAATTCAGTCCCTTGAATTGATCTGTAGACGTATGGTCTCCAAGAATGAAGTCCTTAGTGGATAGGTGGGGATTGTATCATCCACGGACTTCGGTCCCTTGAATTGATCCGTAGACGTATGGTCTCCGAGAATGAAGTCTATAGTGGACAGTTGGGGATTGTATCATCCCAGGACTTCGGTCCCTTGAATTGATCCATAGACGTATGGTCTCCATGAATGAAGTCCTTAGTGGACTAATGGGGATTGCATCATCCCGGAACCACTAGTTCAAAATGTACGTGATGGGGATTGCATCATCCCGGAACCACTAGTTCAAAATGTATGTGATGGGGATTGCATCATCCCGGAACCACTAGTTCAAAATGTACGTGATGGGGATTGCATCATCCCGTAACCACTAGTTCAAAATGTACGTGATGGGGGTTGCATCATCCCGGAACCACTAGTTCAAAATGTACGTGATGGGGATTGCATCATCCCAGAACCACTAGTTCAAAATGTACGTGATGGGTATTGTATCATCCCCGGACTTCGGTCCCTTAATTGACCCGTAGACAAATGTCTCTGAGAAGTGGTCCCTAGAGGACGAGAGGGGATTGTA
The DNA here is from genome assembly GCA_027924585.1 of Larix kaempferi. NCBI lineage: Eukaryota > Viridiplantae > Streptophyta > Pinopsida > Pinales > Pinaceae > Larix > Larix kaempferi. The sequence continues at coordinate 4,489,186 of BSBM01000459.1, read as the reverse complement.
TCATCCATGGACTTCGGTCCCTGAATTGATCCGTAGACATATGTCTCCGAGAAAGTGGTCCTTAGATTTTGTCTAAGTTGACGAGTGGACTATATCGTCCATAGACATGTTATGGTGTCTTAAATGAATCATGTGTTTTGCAGAGTATGTTGTTATTGAGGATACTTGTATTGATGAGGATACTTGTATTGATATTGATGACTTGTATTGGTGTGGATACTTGTATTGATGATGTGTATACTTGTATTGGTGTGGATACTTGTATTGATGATGTGTATACTTGTATTGGTGTGGATACTTGTATTGATGATATACTTGTATTGGTGTGGATACTTGTATTGATTATGTGTATACTTGTATTAGTGTGGATACTTGTATTGACAATGCTGCTGGTCGTGATGATCTAGATGACAATGCTGTTGATCATGATGGTCTAGATGACGATGATGTTGATTGTGATGATCTAGATGACGATGCTCTTGATCGTGATGATTGTGTGATGACGATGCTGATGATCGTGTGATGACGATGATGATGACGATGATGATGATCATGTGATGATGATGCTGATGATCGTGTGATGACAATGCTGATGATCATGAGGATCCAGATGATGATATTGTTGTAGTTGTTCAAGGGCTACAGAAGAAAAAGACTCAGTACTGAAGATGTTGATGTTCCAGTATTGAAGATGTTCCAGTAACTGCTTGAGTTACTGATGATGTTGAGAAAGCTTCCAATGATTTATAGATGTTTCATGTATGATGTTGATGACTCCTTGCTCATGCAGATGCTGTTATAATATCCTTCTTGTTAACGGCGAGTGTTGAGATATTCTAACTTCAAAGAATATTATATCTGTGCCTTATTATTTCAGAGATGTTTCATTCCTCCGTAAAGATCTTATTGTATATTCGGAGATGTTTATTCCTCCGTCGGAATGTGGTAACTTGGTTTATTAGACTTCCCTAGTGGGGGTCAGCCCTGTATGTGTTATGTGGGTCAAAGGGTTGTTAGACCACCCTAGTGGGGTCAGCCTAGTCAGTTATAGTGGGGTGTTTAACCTAGTGGTAAAGTTGGGGCCGACCTAGTTAATATAAAGTACAAGTCGGAGATGTGTATAAATAGAGGAGGTATGTTCCTCATTATACACACACTTCCCTCACTTAGAATGTAGAGCACTTGTGGAGGAAAGGTCTGCTATGGTGGAGGAGGAGATCATGTCTTTGGTTTGCATCTTTGTATATTGCTGGTCATATATATTGAGGAAGCTTTGCTGGGTTTTCTACCCCATCAGGGTTTCCCAGGATAAATCTGTGTCTCTTGTGTTTATGTTGTGCTTGTTGTTTCTTCAGTGATCCTATATATGCTATTATTGTGAAATGGAATGTAATGCTGCTATTTTTTGTCTTAGCATATTGAATATTAACAAAAATTTAGTTCGTAACCATTGTCAACATGGGAAACAAACTAAATCCAGCTTCATAATCAAAGAATATACATCCTCACAGCCATTGAAAATAGTTCACACTGATCTTTGTGTACCAACAAGAAGTAAAATCTTGCGAGGAGAATCATATTTCATGTTGTTCATTGATGATTATACAAGGATGAATTGGGTGGCATTCCTCAAAGAAAAATCAAAAGCTTTTGAGAAGTTTAAAAGTTTTAAAGCAATGGTTGAGAATGAGACAAATCTAAAAATCAAATGTTTAAGGTTAGATAATGGAGGAGAGTTTACCTCAAACGAATTCAATGATTTTTTTGAAACCGATGGAATTAAAAGACAATTTTTAGCTCCAAGGACTCCTTAGCAAAATGGCATTGTGGAAAGAAAAAATAGGATAGTCCAAGAAGCAGCCAAAACTATGCTTAATGAAGCAAAACTTTCCGATGGATATTGGAGAGAAGCAGTATATACAACTGTATATGTGCTTAATAGAGGACAACTTAGAGTAAATCATGACAAGACTCATTATGAGCTATGGTATGGAAGACCTACCTCTGTCAAATATTTCAGAGTGTTTGGTAGTAAGTGATACATAAAAAGGAATGAGGATGATCTTAGTAAGTTTGTCTCCAGAACCGATGAAGGAATATTTATAGGATATTCATCCACTGAGAAAGCATATAGATGTTACAATCAAAGACTATGCAATATCATAGAGAGTTCAGATGTAAGAATAGATGACATGAAGCCAAAAAGTATTAGAACTCAAGATGATGAGATAAAAAATAATGATCAGGACGAAGAAGACTCACAATGGAAATATGATTCACAAGATGAAGAATAAATTGAGCAGGAACAAAAGGAAGATAAGGTATCTCATGAAAATAAAAAAGAAGATTCTCCAAGACCTGATACAAGAGCACCATCAAGAAGAATTCAAAGAGATCATCCTAAATTTCAAGTTATTGGTCACATAATTACTGGAGTTCAAACAAGAATAATGTTAATATATTATCAAGAACAAGCACTACTTTCGCTAGTACAGCCTAAAATTTTTTCAAAAGCTAAAAAAAGTGTTGATTGGATCAAATCTATGAACGAGGAGATGGACCAAATAGAGAAGAAACAAACCTGGGAAATTGTACCAAGACCTACAGACAAGAATGTGATTGGGACCAGGTGGATTTTCAAGAAAAAGTTAAATGAAGATTGTAAAGTGATAAGAAACAAGGCCAGACTAGTATGCAAGGGATATGCTCAGGTGTAAGGTATTGACTTTGAAGAAAAATTCTCCCCTGTATCAAGACATGATACAATCATGATGTTCTTAGCTTTTGCATGTTACAAAAATTTCAAAGTATGACAAATGGATGTTAAATATGCATTTCTGAATTGAAATCTTGAAGAAGAAGTCTATATTGAACAACCTGAAGGTTTTCTCTTATCAAGAAATAGAGATTATGTTTGCAAATTAAAGAGGGCACTCTATGGTCTCAAACAAGCTCCAAGGGCATGGTTTTCCAGACTTGACAACTACTTAGAACAACAAGGATACAAAAGAAGGGCCACTGATAGTAATCTATACATAAAAATTGAAAATGAGAATATGATCATTGTTGTTGTCTATGTAGATGATATCATATTTGGAAGTGATGTACAAGTCCTAAGTGTAAAATTTTCTTCAGATATGAAGAAAGAATTTGAAATGTATATGTTGGGAGAACTAACATTCTTCTTAAGATTAGAAGTCACTCAATCAGAAAAAGGTATTTTCATTTCCTAAGTGTAAAATTTTCTTCAGATATGAAGAAAGAATTTGAAATGTATATGTTGGGAGAACTAACATTCTTCTTAAGATTACAAGTCACTTAATTAGACAAAGGTAGTTTCATTTCTCAAACCAAGTACATTAAAGAGATGCTAAAAAAATTTAAGATGGAAGATTCCAAGCCTGTTAGTACCCCCATGATCACTGGTTGTAAGTTAAGCAAGGATGATGAATCTTTGGAAGTGGATCATGTTATGTATAGATCTATGATAGGTAGTCTGTTATATGTGACAACTACAATACCGGATGTGATGGAAGTTGTAGGATTGGTTGCTAGATTCCAATTAGCCCTCAAAGAAACACATGTAACATTAGTAAAAATATTTTTCAAATATTTGAAAGGTACTATGGATTATGGTTTATGGTACCCAAAAGGCCAAGACTTCACATTAAAATCCTTCACTGATGAAAATTGGGAAGGAAATGTTGATGACCAAAAGAGTACCAGTGGAGAAACATTCTACTTGGGAGACTGTTTATTATCATGGCTAAGCAAGAAACAACCTTCAATTGCACTATCTACAACATAATATGAATATATTGTTGCTGCATTATGTGTACTCAATTGATTTGGATGAAGCAGACATTTAAAGACATACTTGTGAAGTATGAGCATCCCATAGTGATAAACTGTGACAATACCAGTACCATAAACATATCAAAAAATCCTGTCATGCAGTCCAAGACTAAGAACATTCCAATAAAATATCACTTTCTATGAGATCAAGTCTCACAAAAGGTTGTCTAAATGGAATATATTGATACAAAGGAACATATAGCTCATATATTCACTAAGCCATTACCCGAAGAAGATTTTGAGTATCTTAGACAAAAATTGGGAGTAATCTCCTTACAATAGATAAAAAGAAGAAAATACTTTGTGAATGGGAGACATGTTGATAGGGGGAGCTGTTAAAAGGAGGGTTTTGTCATTGCTGCCAAAGGCGGAGACTATTTTTGGTGTTTCCATCAATACCAAAGGAGGATAATGTTGAATATTGGCATTGATGTCCGTAAGAAGGAAGACATGCCCGCAAAACAAGAGGAAGAGATGTCGAGATTAATTAATTAAATATAATTATCAAATCAAACAAATATTTAATATTTATTAAACTGAAATGCAATTGTTTAGTGAAAGGATACGATGTTGAAAAGGCATGATGCTTGAAGAGGCATGTTCCTATGGATTAATGAGGTATTTAAATGAAGTTTTGAATTAGAAGAAAGATGTCTCTACAATTTTGAATGCAACAACATAAAGAAAGGGATAGACCAACAGCATAAAGAAAGGGAGAGACCAACAGCATGAAGCATTTCCAGAATTGATGAATCAAGTAGAAAATCAAGAAGTTATAAATATCAGGGAAGTTGGATGGTTCTAGTGGTAGGTCGAAGCTTGTCAAGGAGGTTGTATCGTCCTTCGAGTAGCAACTAGAAAACAAGGGTGTTGTGTAGTGTCTCCGGGTGAAAAAATGAAGATGGGTGTCTATTTTGGGGGGTCCCGTGAGAAAATAATTCTGTTTTTTTCATGTCTTCCAACTTCGGGCGAACAAAAGTGATATTTTTATTTAAAATTTCACTTTGCCGTAAAAAGAAAACTTTTGTAGAATTATGTTAGCTTTCTACTCATAATTTTTTCAATTTTTTTTATTAAGATTTGATATGTCGATTTCGCAAATGTTTGACAGTGTGTTCTTATAAAATGAAAAGACTACAAAAGAGTTATGATTTGTTGCACCACTAAAATCGTTGTTAGACTTGTCTTTTGCAAAAACTGAAAATGCTACGACAATCTACACACAATGTACTAACGCGTGACTATAAGTTTGTATCCAATGGACCTCTATACTAATTATTATATTTTTTTAAAGTCGATCCATGGGGAAACTCAGTCGATTTTCAACAACCTTTTTGTTGCACCACTTTTCTCTCAACCCGCTATAAAATCAAAAAATCTACGACCACCCTTTTGAAGTAGACACGTCAATGAATCGACCCACATTTTCTTCGATTTTTTTGGTGTTGTATTTACAAAGTTATGGATTTTTCTTTTCGCTGTTTTTTTAAAGAGCTGATTCATAACTCGACACATGTTACAAATATAAAACTTAAAAAATATCAGTTCTTATCTATATACAACAAAATTTATACCCTCGTAAAGTAGATTCAATGATGAATCTACTGGTATGAAGTCCGACATTCGTTTTGTTGTGTAAGAGGTGGTTTTCTCCTTCCGAAAATGGAGAAACCTGAAAATTTTGCAGAATTATGAATCGGACATGTTTCAGATATTATTCGGCCGAACAAATTATTCGGCCGAATAATTGTTCGGCCCGAACAATTGTTCGGCCGAACAACTTTTTTCGTAACGGCGCCGTAACTTATAGCGAAGGTTATTCGGCCGAATAACCAAACGGAAAAAAAATTTCGTCGGCTGGAAAAAAAAAAAAAAAAAAAAAATTATACTCATATAAATAAACGTAAAGTTAATTCATTATTTTCGCATGTTTGAACTTCGCATTTTTTTGTCAAACTAATTTCGGAAGGAGGATATAATTTTTGCAAAAAGAGGTTTTTACAAGGTATGTTTCTTCTTCTTCTTTACAAAAAGCACATTGAAGGAGTTTTTTTTTTCTAAGGCATATTTGCAAGGAGTTTTTCCAAACTATCTCTTTTCTTGTTGCATTTTTACAAAGAAGACATTTTTTGCAAAATGAGGTTTTTACAAGCTATGTTTCTTCTTCTTCTTTACAAAAGGCACATTGAAGGAGTTTTTTTTTCCAAGGCATATTTGCAAGGAGTTTTTCCAACCTATCTATTTTCTTATTGCATTTTTACAAAGAAGACATTTTTTGCAAAATGAGGTTTTTACAAACTATGTCTTCTTCTTTTTTACAAAAGGCACATTGAAGGAGTTTTTCCAACATATCTCTTTTTTATTGCATTTTTACAAAGAAGACATTTTTTGCAAAAGGAGGTTTTTACAAGGTATGTTTCTTCTTTTTTCCAAAGGCACATTGAAGAAAATTTTTTTCTAAGGCATATTTGCAAGAAGTTTTTTCCAAATATTTATTTTCTTGCTGTATATTTGCAAAGAAAACATTTTTTTGAAAAAGAGATTTTTACAAAGTATGTTTCTTCTTCTTTTTTCCAAAACACATTGAAAGTGTTTTTTTTAAGGGATATTTGCAAGGAGTTTTTTCAAAATATTTCTTTTCTTAGACATGTTTGCAAGGAGGTTCTTTGCAAGGATGTTTTTTTTTCAAAGTAGCTTTGCACTTTTTATTTAATTGAAAGAGGTTTTTTCAAATAGTTGTTTTGCTAAGGTATTTTGCAAATGATTTTTTTCCAAAGTAGTTTTGCACTTCTTATTTATTTGAAAGGAGTTTTTTCAAATAGTTATCTTATTTTGCAAAGGATTTTTTACAAGGTAATTTTGTACTTCTTATTTCTTTGAAATTGGGTTTTTTTCAAAGAGTTGTTTTTTTACAATGATTTTTTCCCAGATATATTTATAAATAAGTTTTTATTGAAAGTATTTGTTTTTACTATAAAGTAACATGATTCTTTAATTTATCGTCTATAGATTAAACAACCATGGGCAATAAGAGAAATCGCAAAAGAAAAGCTGATCGTAAACGTGATGATGATGATAATAGAGAGAAACAAAAACTCAGATATATTGCCAAAAAACAAAGGGTTGCTGAAACGAAAGAGAGAACTATTGAAGATATAAATACAGATTTACATGACAATGTTGAAGAAATGGAAATTGAAAATAGAGTACAAGAAGAACAAATTGAAGTTGAAAAGAACATTGTAGAAGATGTAAATAGTGATTTACATGCTAATGTCGATGAAATCAATATTGAAGATCAAGTTCAAAATCCAGAAATTGAACCTGGTATGTATATATCATATATTTTCCAAATTCATTTTTTTATAATGAATTTTATTTTTTGATATATGTTAAATTAAATTTAATTTGATGTATAGGTACTTTTACTATTGATGATGAAATGTTAGAAGACATTGATTGCGACAAATATGGAGAAAAACTACCAATACATGTTGCACGATATCGTGCTACAAAATTTTATGATGAAGTTCTCAAAGATTACTCAATAGCAGGACAAGCACAAATTTTGAGATGTTTATTAGTGTCCAAGAAATTAGAAGGTGCTACATCGTTATTGGGTATTCACAAAGTAACAAAAGAGTCGAAATTGAAACAAAATGTGATGGAAAATATAGGCGATGCAATAAAAAATTTTGGAAAATCCAGGAAGAAAGATATCAGTGCTGCACGTAAAGCAATTCATACAGCAATTCTTTCAGCTAGTACTAAACAAAAGCGTTTGACAACAGAACTAGCAAAAGCAGTTGGAACATCAAGAAAAACATTATACAAACATAGCAAATTCAGAATGCAAATAGATGAAAATAATGAACTTGCTTGTTGGGCAATTATTTGTAGACAACCTTACAAAGATAGATTAGGAGCAGGGGTTAAAGATATTGTACGAGAATATTGGTTGGAACATGCTCGAGTTTCACCAAATGCAAGAGATGTGATACGCAAAAGAATATCACGAAATGTATATGAAAGCCAACCAAAACATATAATGGACATGACACAAGTACAATTGTTCAATAAATTCAAGGAAGATCATCGTGGAATTAATATATCAATCACTACATTTGTGCAACAAAAACCATGGTATGTTCGACCTATAACTATACGTGATACATGTTGTTGTCGTTATCATGTGCAATTTCAGTTATATTATGATACGTTTCTTGAATTTGGTAAAATGTTTTGGACAAATTCACCACCTCCGCCAACGATACATGAATTCATATCTCAAATTTTATGTGAGAGAAATCACGATGAAGTATTTTATTCAAAGAAATGTGTCAATGGAAAACATTGTCATCATTGTGGAAATTTGGTGTTATTCCACAATAAATACCCTATCGACAATGATCAATCGTTGTCAAATGTAAATGTTGATTGGAAGAGATACGAATACATCAACTATAGTACAAGTTCTAGTGATTCACATTCCAAAAGAATTGATTTGCTAGAAGACAAGATATGCATCACAGATTTTCTCAAAAAATTTGAAAACGAAATTTATAAATACACCCAGCATTCACATAGAGCACGATGGCAAGATCTTCAATTCAAACAGTCTCGTGAAATTTTTCCACCCGGAACAATTTTGTCGGTGGTTGATTTTGCTGAAAACTATACATTTGCTGCACAAAACGAAATACAGAGTGAATACTATCACTCTGACCAAGTTTCGATATTTGTCCATGTTGTATATAGACATTCTCAACAGGATATCGATGGCATTGAAAGCACATGTGACAATCGAGATGTGATTAAAGAATATCACTTCTATATAAGCGATGATCGTACACACGACACACATTTTGTCCAACATTGTATAGAAAATATTTTCTATGACTCACTGAAAAAACGCGAAGTCAAATTCAAAGAGCATTGGATATGGTCTGATGGATGTGCGGGTCAATTTAAATCTTCACGATCATTTTTTTGGTTATGTCGACTTCATAAAGCGCTGAACATTAAACATCGCTGGAATTTCTTTGAAACTGGGCATGGAAAAGGTGAGCATGATGGTGCAGGAGCATGCGTAAAAAGAGCACTTCGAAGATGGCAAATGAACTATTCTTCAGCACGGTTTCATTCAGCTGCAGAGGTTGTCCAATGGTGTCAATTAAATCTAAGCCATGATTATAATCAACAATCAAAAGACGTGCGCAGGTATGTCCACTATCTTTTTAATTTATATTATTTCTTAAAATTAAAAAAAATGTATATACTAACATTTAAGTACACATGTACACTATTTATTGTGTAGATTTTTTTGGCTTGTTGGGGTCCAAGATATAAATAGATCAATACCATATGACGCTAGCACCATACATGGAACTAGAGATCTTCACTCTATTCAAACAAAATCATTTCACAACGTGTTTGCATTTGACAGTAGAAAGCAATCATGCTTTTGTCATATTTGCATTGAAAATGTCAAGTCTACAGAAGTTTGTGAAAACATAACAAACAACTACGTAAAAGCTTGGAGACACACAGAGATTAATCCAAAAGGAAAAATGCCACTGGCAAGTGTTGAAGAATTAGAATCAGAAGAAATAGAAATATCGTCTGATGGCGATAGAATTTCAGATCTCGTAAGAGAAGGTAATAAACTTGTTTTTGACTTTTTAATCAATTGTTCATTCTAATCCTTCGCCATAAGTAGTCTTGATTCAATTCATTTAAATACGCTAACACCAATCATAACTTGCACAGGAGATGTTTTCGCTGTGATTGCACCTGTAGACAACAACGAAAATGTCAAATATTATTTGATGCGATGCACAGAAGGAAAAATGAAATTATTGGAGGACTACAACGACAACGGATATACATACGAAAGAGGATCCATCATTTTAAAAGGCTACTTTTTTCAGCAGACGCATATGACTAAAAGTTATGTCTACTTTCAAGATTATGAACCCGATGTTATATGTTGTCAATATAGTCATTTAGTATGTGCATCTCGAATAAAATTGATACAAGTTCCATCAAAAAAACAGTTAAAAACCAAAAAATGGAAACTATCCATATGTGACCATGAACGGATAGTTGAAGATGGTATTCCATTGCGATGTTTTTAACTACATATCAAAAATAAATTGATCTATATTTTTGTCCATATCAATTGTTGTGTGCAATATATTTTTTGTCCAATTATCAAAATTGTTGTGCACAGTATATTTTTTCACTGAGATTTTATGAATATTTTCTTGAATGACAACTAACACAAAAGCTTAAATGATTTATTTTTTCATTGAAATTTTATGAATATTTTCTTGAATGACCACTAACACGAAAACTTAAATGGTTGTACTTTAACATGCTTAAAAATGAATTCAAATATAATTTGTAAATTCAAAAGTACTTTATTCGGGTCCCCATATGTCTATTAGACCACTAAGGGATGAGATAACGGATGTGGCTATCCCCACTCCGCCCCGAATTTTTACTTTTGATTGATTGATAGTAACAAAAAATCACAAAAAGACCTATTAAATTTTGTATTATTTTAATCCATCGAACATGTTTCTTTAATACATACTTCACCATAAATATAATCTTAAATAGATGTCTTAAAATTGTCACCAAGTTCTCCGTCCCAAATCTTTAATTTAAAATATCGCTTGTGCAAATTCACATAACTGAAATCATGGCAAATGGAGATAACGATCAGTTGATTTTTAATCACAAGCAAGGATTCCAGGATTGTGAAGCTTATGCTAAATTAGAGAAATGATTATTTACAACAAATCAATGAAAATTCATCAAATTGTTGTTTAAAATCATTGCTCTAATTTAACGCAAACTTCACAATCCTGGAATCTTCGCTTATGATTAAAAAACAAAAAACCGTTACCCCCATTTGCCATGATTTCAGCCGCATCAAATGTACCTGAACATTGTAAATAAAAATTAAATTAATTAAAAATCCATTATATCAAAATTTGAACTTAACATATATTTGCTTTAAAACATCCTAATCCATCCATATTTTCTATCAAAACTTATATTTAACATTCCTAAACTTTCTATTTTTTCCATATTTCTATCAACTTTCTAACATTCCTAAAACTTCATAACATCCTTGAAGATTCAAACTTAAATTTCATTTTTAAACTTTATATTTCATCTATGTATTTTCATCAAAACTTCAAACATTCTTGAACTTGCTAACATCTCTAAAGTTTAATGTAATCACTTTTAATCTTCCTGATTCGTCGATATGTACGAAAACTTCTACCATTTCTAAACATTCTAACATTCAAAGACAATATTTTTATCAAAACTTCTATCATTCTCTAAAACTTTATATAACATTCTTAAACTTTCTATTTCTTCCATATTTCTATAGACTTCTAACATTCCTAAAACTTCTAACATCATTCCTAAAACTTCATAACATCCTTGAAAATAACATTCAACCTTACTTGAATTTCATTTTTAAACTTTATATTTCATCCATATTTTCATTAAAACTTCAAACATTCTTGAACTTCCTAACATCTCTAAAGTTTGAATGTAATCACTTTTAAACTTCCTGATTTATAAACTTTAAACCTATCATTCATTTGAATGTTGAACAACTATTTCTATAAACTTCTAACATTCCTAAAACTTCATAACATCCTTGAAAATAACATTCAACAGGTTACTTGAATTTCATTTATAAACTCTAAACCTATCATTCATTCATGTCGAACAATTATAACTTCCTCATTTATAAACTCTAAACCTATATGTGAACATCCACTTTTAAAAATTTCCTTTAAAACTTCAATCAAAACTTCCTCATTTATGAACTTTAAACCTAATATGTTTATCCATTTTTAAACTTCCTAAATAACATTTCTTAAACTTAATAATATTCAAGAATGTCATGTTTCTTAACATTCAGTTTTACATATATTCATTCATTCAAACATTCATTCAAACATGCAAATACATATTTTAAACTAAATTTAACACCAAATATGTCAAATAAACAAAAATAAACTTAGAAATCATTTAAAAACCATGATTCACGAAATATGTAAGTTCAAAATTTATATGTATATAATCTCCAAAAAAATAATCATGAACATGTATATATCTCGTCCAAAAATAAACCTCCTCAACATGTCCAAGACAAATGTTTCCAATCTAAATGCATATCAACAACAAAAAATAGTGGACACCATGAACTATAAAATTAAAATGTCTGTGCTATCCTCCACTCGGGCCTCCCCCTCCTCCACTCAAGCCTCTCCCTGGACTCAACCCTCCCTGCAACATGTGTAAAAAAAAATTATGTTCATATCATTTAAATTACTTAAACTATAATCAAAAAATTAAAATATTAAACTAATATATCAAAATACAATTCAAATATTAACAATATTACATCAAATTCTCCAAATGCTTGTCCACCACCATCCTCCAAAGGACTTTTTCCTTTGCCTCCAAAAGATTTGAGAGACCCAAGCTGCAATCCATATATAAAATCAATTTATGAATCTCATAAATCTAAATCCACAAAAATTAAAATATTAAAACAGTAAACAAAATTAAAACAAAATTAAAGCAAAATTAAAGCAATCAATGAAATTACCTCTCTACCAATATCTGCATCATTAAGCAAAGAACCGATATCTCCACCCTAAAATTTAAATTGTATTAATAAATAAAACATATAATACAAAACAAAAAAATTACTATACCAATTAAAACTTAAAACTCAAACAAAATATTTAAAAAACATTAGCTCACAATAGATGGTAAATCATTTATAAAGTTGGTATCTAAAGAAACCTGCATGGATGAGTCAAATTAACAATAAAATACACAGTTAAATTATCATTCAAAAAATAATAATTTATATATATATATATATCAAATTCAAACATAAGTACAAATATGTTGATAATAAATATGTACCTCTCTCCCTACATTTTCGCTAGTTGAAATGTGAAAAGAATTTTCGTTCATCATTCTTGAAAACTGCAACCAATTTAAACATTTACATAATGTACCTATGATAAGGTAACAAAAAAAATAAAATCAAGATAAATAAAATATTTAATTCAAATCAAATCATATCATGTAGTCAACGAACCTCTCCCAAACTCGATGTGTCGTTGGATATAACATTTGCTGCTAAGTCATGACAAATCTTTGCATATGCCCTGACATCTTCAATGCTCATTCCATCTATTTCATCATCAGTTTTATAAACAAACTTTTGACGAATAGCAGAACGAGCCCTTTCTCTAACCAACCCCACATCTACTCCCACTAATACTGATGATAGCCCATCACCAACAAAATTCCTTGCTGTCGTCCCAAGTTGAGATGTGGGCTCCATCTCTGATTTTAATGCCACCAACCTAGGTGGACGAGATATCTGGGGCGGAGGTCTAAGAGTTGCAGGATCTCTATGTGCACCCTCTCGATCATATATTCGACCCTTCCCAACTCCATAAAATTTTGAATGAACATCAGTATAATCTGGCTTCATATTTAAAAAAAACTCGGCATAAAAAAATCTAGCAAAATACTGAGAAACCTCATCGTTCCATGGAAAACGACCATAGGCAGCAAGAAACCGATCATAAAGTAAGTGTGCCAGATGAGGATGTTTGAAATATTGCACTTTCAACATATCTTTTTTCAAACCTTCTTTGAAATTAAACATTGATTTGGCCTGCTCTCTTGTCACTCTTTCTTTCACAACATCCCATTTGTCTGGACCCATCACTTGATCCCTTCGTCTTCGCATCAAATCTACAAAACCATCTGTAGTCGGCCCAAGATTCTCATATGCTTGAATGAAGTTTTGCAATGATCCCAAGACAATCTCCAAACTTTGTTTACTCTCCAGAGGAAGATCCATAGTAGACAAATCATTTTGCAACTTTTCATAGTGAGATCTACATCTTTCAAGAGTCATTTGATGATTACCACCTTCCCATGGAAGCTCCCGAGGTAGGTCAGATGGATATGTCGTAATGGGTGTACAACCCTCAGTTAATTCAACATATTGTGTCCTAGCTCTACCTTCATCACCTCGTGCCGAATGGTGAGCCTCTTGAGAACCTTGCTCTGCATCGTCATCCGTCTCCCTCGTTTGCCCTGTCTCCCTCCCTATAGAATTAGGAGCATCTTCCGAACCATCCTCTGCTTCAAATGACAAAGTCTAGTTTAAACACAACTACAAATTTTGCACTCTCAAAAAAACAATTTGCATATATATAAATGTTCAAAGATTGATATTCATATGTACCAATAGAGGGTCGAGATCGACGTTCTCCCATAGAAGATACAGGGGAATCATTTGTACCCCTTTCACCTTGTCGGTGTGAACTATACAATAAATTAGAGTCCCGAGGAGAGGTTGACAACCTCCGATTATCACTCGTACCACCTACGCCAGAAGATTGTGAAGACCTCCTACGCTTTCGCCTTAAAGAATCCTCTCTTTCCATTTGATATATAATGCCTACACCTAAAGACAAATCAACTAATTACATATTCAAATCCTACAAGTTAAATCTATGAACTCTAAAAACCAACTACTTAATAGACTAAGTTATTTAACAAGTACCTAGATTTACCTAATTTATCATCATGATGAATTAATGTACCAATCTTTTAGGTGTTTTTGATGTTTAAAATGAATGGAACCAATATAGTTAAGTACTAAATAATAGGTTTTTTTTTATGTGTATTAGTTCATGAATCTCTTTTACCTTCTTCATACATAACTTAATACCTAAAACATAAATCATGAATCTATTTAACCTCTTCACTACATAACTTAATACCTAAAACATAAATCATGAATCTCTTTTACCTTCTTAATACATAACTTAATACCTAAAGCATAAATCATGAATCTCTCTCACCTTCTTAATACAACTTAATATCTGAAACATAAATAAAGTCAATCTTTTAGGTGTTTTTGATGTTTAAAATGAATGGAACCAATATAGTTAAGTACTAAATAATAGGTTTTTTTTTTATGTGTATTAGTTCATGAATCTCTTTTACCTTCTTCATACATAACTTAATACCTAAAACATAAATCATGAATCTATTTAACCTCTTCATACATAACTTAATACCTAAAACATAAATCATGAATCTCTTTTACCTTCTTAATACATAACTTAATACCTAAAGCATAAATCATGAATCTCTCTCACCTTCTTAATACAACTTAATATCTGAAACATAAATTAAGTCTTGAAAATATTTTCATTATTGACAATAAAATAAAAATTGACAATTCATGTTTTATGTTTTCAAAATTTTCCATTTGATAATCGTTTTCAATTTCTTAAACTACAAATTTAAACCAGAAATTTTATTACTCTAGACATAAATTATATCTACAAATAATCTCATTGTCCCATAGAACAAAAAAAACTTACTGTTAAGTATTATGATTGAGTTAAATGTCATGTTTCTCAAATTGGCCTCGTTTGACAATGATCTTTAATTTCAATCTAATAATGGTAACAATTCTTGGTATTATGTTCTCCAAGCCAGCCATGTTGCAAACAAAAGAAAACACAATACCAATTTACCACCTTTACTAGAATAAAACTCGAACCATTCTGACATAACATCACCTAGTATTTTATAAAACTTACTATAGTACATTTAGATTAAAACCTATTAATGTCTATAGTTCCCTTTTACATAAAATCCATTTAAATTATTGTTTTCTCAAAAATAGACTGTGTATCTAAGCTAAACTAAAACATGTGGACAGAGTTCATGAACTCTGTCAACTAAGACAGGTTGACAGAGTTCATGAACTCTGTCAACTAAGACATGTTGACAGAGTTCATGAACTCTGTCAACATGTCTTTTAGTTGACAGAGTTCATGTCATCATTGTTAAATTACATAAGACTTAGTATAATACTTATAAATTGAAATCTATTCATGTCTTTAGTTTCCTTATACCTCAAGTCCATTTACATTGTTGTTCTATCAAAAATAAAATTGAACTATCTGAAATATGTTTGTATCTGAACTATCTATTGCCAAAGTAGATAATATAATTAATATCTGAACTCTGTCAACTTTGACGAGTCGACAGAGTTCATGAACTCTGTCAACTTAGACGAGTCGACAGAGTTCATGAACTCTGTCAACTTAGACGAGTCGACAGAGTTCAAAAGTAAAACAAGCCTACATACAACTTACAAATGTTCTTTCAAATTAAAATTAATGTTAATTTCTTTTCTAAACACAGCCAAATACAACAATTTAAAAAAGTACTCAAAAAATTTCTTTATATTTAAATTTAAAGACTCTGTCCAACTGGGCAGAGTCCATGGACTCTGCCCAGTTGGACAGAGTCCATGGCCTCTGCCCAGTTGGGCAGAGTGCAATATACAGAGACTATGGGAATTACAAAACGATTAAAAACAATTTATATAAACGGGAATTAAAAGGATTTATCCACCTTACCTCTAAAACGCAGCCAAAACAAATGAGCACGACCTGAAATCTTTCGGACAACAGCGCAGATAAAATTTCTTCCACCCGGAACAGAGCAGCCGTAGCAGACGAACTGGGAGACCTGCATAAGATCAATAACATTTTAGCAACAAAAAATAGCGATAACAATCTTCAATAAAATACACAAGCCGAAAAACAGAAAAACGAAACAATACCTTCACCCACTGCAAACGCCGTGTCGATCTGCCACCACCCGCAACTTCTCAACGACGTTCGACCCCCGCGCTGTGAAGCCCTACAAGCAAGCAGGAAACAGCAAACATATTACACATGCATCAAACAAAAAACAGCAAACAGCAAACAGCAAGCAGCAAGCAGCAAAATCAAGCAAGCAACAAACAAAACAGAAAAACGAGATGATACCTGCGGTCTATGCCGAATCCTCCATGCGCGCCAGCACACTACCACTTAAAGCCGAAAAACAGAAAAACGAAACGATACCTTCAACCACCCGTAACTGTGAAGCCCTACAAGCAAGCAGGAAACAGCAAAAGTATAAGGCAAGCAGCAAACAGCAAGCAACAAGCAGCAAGCAGCAAACAGCAAGCAAGCAGCAAACAGCAAACAAGCTGCAAACAATATGTTGAATACCTGCAGTCTATGCCGAATCGTCCCTGCGCACCAGAACACCACCTCTTACCAGCAGCAAGCAGCAAGCAGCAGACAGTATAACTTGCATGCAGGGTGGCTAAACAACGAACGCCGTAATTACACGCAGGCTTACAGGTCGACAACACACGCCGTCGACCAATAGGGAAGCTAACAGGCGACAGGGCAGCGGGGTGACGGAGCGGACGAGCGACAGGGCAGCGGGGGTGACGGAGCGGACGAGCGACAGGGAAGCGGGGTGACGGAGCGGACAGACGCCTACCAACCCGAAAGGGGTCCACAAGATCCCACGATAATGACGGGAGAGGGGCCGGGACAGAGCTTATATGCCGAATAATTGTTCGGCCCGAACACTTGTTCGGCCGAATAATTATTCGGCCGAATAAGTGTTCGGCCGAACAATTATTCGGCCGAACAAGTGTTCGGCCGAACAATTATTCGGCCGAACACTTATTTACACCGCCGTGAGTTTGCTCCGTCCGGCAAGCCCATGGCACATATTCCGAGGCCTCCGTTATGTTTGACGGTGGCCCGTTAAAGATTATTCGGCCGAATAAATACTATATTATTCGGCCGAATAACGTTAACTATTCGGCCGAATAATTATAATTATTCGGCCGAATAATTAACGTTATTCGGCCGAATAACATATGCTAGAGTTCTTACCCCGCCGATTCTCACCAAAGTGTTACCCACCTTCGCATTTCCACCCCTCCATTCAAATAAATCTCAAAAGATAAAATTCCACAAATCTACTAGTTTCCTAGGTTGGGGTGGAAACATTGGGATTTTGAATAAGGGAGTTAATAAAACCCAAATGGAAATGAGATTGAAATAAATATATTAAAAGGGGTTAGATAAATATTTATGATAGGAAAATAAGGTGGCACTTGGTCATGGGGACACATTGGTGGTGTGGGACCCACACAAAGCTAGATTCCTCATGCCACATGTAATCCTATTCTCACCCATTCAAATCCAAGGTGGAATATTCTAATGTTCTTGGGGAGTTAGAAGGTCAATATAATTGGTATGACTCAATGAAGGTCGAATTGGAGTGGAAGATTAACTCCCATGGAAGAGGAAGAGGCATTTGAGAGAAATTGAGACACTTGGGATAGATTCCCTAGCTTCTATGAAAACAATGATGAAGATGCTATGGCACCTATAACACAAATCAGACCTGATTTCTTAAATCTAACATATATTACATGTCAAGGATAAAAATAGCCTCCAAGAGGGCTAACAAGGGAGTTAGGGTAGCCAACGAATCATCCATTCGAATTGAGTGAAGGAGGAGGTTAGGAATGGAGGGACAAGTGGCACACATTGGAATTTATTTCCAATCGAGTTGCCATGAAGCTAATGGATGAAATTTGAGATAAGGAGGTCTATGGAAGTTTATAAAAGTCAATAAAAAAGAAGGAGAGTGGCTTTTGATCATTTCTCATTTTGCATATTGGTAGGTGAAAGATTCCCATCCTAATTGGAAATTGGAGAGGCCATTCAAACCTTTCATTTGGATGTAAAACTGAGTCATTTGTTGTAGGTTGAAGCTACAAGGCTGCTCGTGAGATTCTCTTCTTCAACTTGTTTCCACACCTTTCTCACTTTTCTCTTCATATTTTGGCTCTTGGAGGAAGGGTGCACTTGGTGAGATGATGATCTATTTGGAGGAGATATTGTGGCCCCATTTAATTGTAATATGATGTATTTACTATGAATTTAATTCTGAGAATATCCTCAGGTCAAAATACCATGTGAATCTATGTCAAAATACCAAACAATGTCTAAATGGTGCCATTTTCCTCATATCTTGTTATGAAAGCTTGAAGTTGCTTTATTTCGACTTGTATCAGTTCATATCTCTAAATTTTATGATATATGGAGAGTCACTAATGTACTGAATAAGTTTGATATACATTAACTAAGCCTTTGGAACATAAATCTCGAATTTCATAGCAAATGGTGAAGTTTTCCTATCATTTCCCCCTAGGTGAAGACATTTCCACAAACCTATGATTTATGGGAGTTGAAGCAGCATTTAGGAATTGATTAATGATCCCATTTAATTCATTTAACCATCCCATGTCTCTATTCTTAAATTTGGGAGGGTCGTACTGCATTTGGAAATCCATTTTTGTCCCCTACCCTTGGGGGTTTTGAACCTCGAATTGACTAGTAAATTTTACTATTTTCTCCTGATTGCAAATGAAAATTGCAGAAGTATTTTCAGAGTTTCCAAGCATCCATAACCCTCATTTTATGTCCGAATACCTTTCAAACACTTTCAGACCCAATTCGAAAGCATTTGGATCCATTTCAAAGCATTTGAGTCATTACTAGTCTAAGGGTCGAATTGCTCAAAAATTGCAATTTTTCCAATTTTACCAAACTTATTAAAAAGGGACACTAAAAGTGGTAGCAGAGCATGGTACTTGCACCTGTTCATTAGGGTCATCCATTGAAGAATAAATTGCATCCATGTCTTCGTTGGATTCAATATCTGGTTTCTTTAACTTTCTTGTGTTGACCAAGGTTCTGCGTAGTTGTGGTCCAACAAAACCCTTCTTCACCAGCCCTTTCGGAAATAGCCTGCGAACAAGCTAAGGTATCACCTGAGGAAAATTTTATTGGGGATTACAGAATCAGGTTTCTATAATCAGGTGATGCATGGTTAACAGACTGGGGAACTGCACGAAGTTTCACCCACTTCGCGGCTATCACTTATACTATACTGCACACTAGGACTATGCACATCGAAATGACCACTTAAACAATAGGACAACACAACTCCACACTGCGCTACTTCTTAACAATCACACACCTTAATAATTTTTCGACTTAGTGCAATTATGCACCCAACATACGGGACTGTGCACTTTGCAAACTCATATAATATGGTGGAGTACAATGCAACCACACACTTCCAGTGTTGCGCTTTCAGGGAATCTCAGTTACAAATACTTCACTGACTTAGTGTTACCTTAATAACTCATGCATTCATTATGTTCAGAATTACTTATACATTCAACATTCAAGCATATGTTTTCGACACTTAACATATTATTATCATCACTCATTCATGTGGAAACTACATATAAAAAAAAACATACACACAGCTATAAGCATGAACTTAACAATAAAAAAGAGCAAAAACAAAGATTCAATCACACAACATGGTATTTACATCGTTCACCCATAGGATGGGAGCTACGTCCATAGGAACTATTGATTATATTAATGGGAAGGGTTCAACAGTTCCAGCCTACGCACTCATCTATAGGCTCTTCTTTCTACAATAGGTCTCTGCGCACACAACTGCAGAGCCTCTTTCTCTCTTCAGTGCGTCTCTGTGCACACAACTACAGAGCCTCTTTACAATGCTTAGTCTCTCAATAGAGATCAACAAAACAACTTAGAGATCACCAAAAATCCAAATCAACCCTTCCCTTAAAAAATTCCTCATTTTATAGATTGTGCCCTTAGGTCATGTATTTACAATGCATATGGGACAAAAACCCTAGGGTAACAAAAAATGGTGTGGTTACCCCACCAACTCGGCCTGTCATAGTCAACAAGTACTCCACTCACCTATGGCCGCTCTACTACACCACTCCTGGCTCTGACGCCCTTCTGATAGCTGCAGTCCTCCTAGAATGGCTCTAACTGTATAGTGGCGTGTCCCTTTCCTCCCTTCTGGATTTCCTATCACTATCAACCCATGGCCTTGCTTCTAACATATTTTGCTGCTCTAATTGCCAGGTCGCTTTCAACAACTTCCATGCTGCTCCTTACCCAACTCTCGGGAATCATGGAGCCGCTTACTCACAACAGGTTGCTTTCATATGCTTGACCTTTACTTATACTCTTTTCCCAAAATTACCTGCTGCACTAGCGCTATGCATAAGAAAAATTGCATTGTGCTTAGGTTTCGCATTCCCAACTGCGCCACTTGGACTTCACAATCCGAACTATGCCATTGCCAAAACTATGCCACTGAAACTTCACAATCTGAACTGCGCTTTTTCCAAAACTGTGCTTCATCAAAATTGTGCCAACTTGGGCCATGCCCAACAGGCCCCTAACACTTAATCATGGATCGTCTCTGATCCACTTAGCTCTCGCTCCTCGTTCTCTATAGGGCTCAATTTTTCAATAAATCCCTGAAGAGTTGTGCTTAGCTTCACAATTGTGATGCAAGTCGCCTTATAGGAATAAGGTTTTTGCTTAACTATACACCTGACACATACCACAATGCTGACACGAACAAGGTATAAAACAGGATGCCAGTAGTGGCTTATATTACCTCTCTGAAATCGATTACAATGAGGAATAACTGAATTAAAATAACTATCTACAGTCGGCCTCAGCTATTACAATTCAGAAGTAACTGTGGTGTGTTCTCCCCGTGTGTCAACCTCACCCTCTCGTGGTTCGCAACTGAACTCTGAGCTATGGTTCGATATTCTCTTTGGCTTTGATTGACTCCTCTAAATGCCAAGTCCTCTACTCCTGCCCCTTGTTCAACTGACCCATCTCCCTATTCTTCTACTCTGCTACTACGATTCCCAAGACATGAATCCTCTTGTTCGTCGATCCTTCCAAATCATGCAGACCTGCAACTGTCATCTCCCAGCCGTGCTTCACAGCCTCTGTCCATGACATCATCTATCATGTCCTTCACCTACTTGCAATAACTATAATGACTTCCTCAGTAACCCCAAACAGCTACTAGGTACAGTTTCCTTGACTTTTTTCTCTTCTGACCCTGCTACAGTAGTCGGTCACATCTTGACTCCTCTGTCGGCTCAATCTCTTGACTTATACGGTTTTAGCCATACCTCCCCTTCCTTCGCGCTTGGCTCCACCAAACCTATGGCGTCGTAGTTTGACCATTTGTCGACTACCTGACGTCTCACCTCACCTATCATCTGTCGACCATAACCTGTCAACTTTCGACTCATCACAACATCCGTTGTGTGCTACTCCGGTCAGTCACATACTGACTTCTCTTGTCCGATTTGTTGACTTCAATAAGTCAACCTGCTTCTCGCACCAGTGGTCATCGGCTATCCCATTGGTCGGCTCCCTCGTGTCGATCAACTTTGACTAATCTTCTGTCATGTCCCAAATTTGGAATTCGGTCACAATGGCCTAATCACATTAGCCATATTCATTAGAGTTTGTAAAATTGATGTTAAGGGTCAAATAATTGCCAAGGAGGAAAATTACTAGTTTCCTAGGTTTGGGGTGGAAGCTTTGGGATTTGGAATAAGGGGGATAATAAATGATGTTTAGACATTAGAAGGGTTCAAGTATTTAATAAATAGATTGAATAAAGAAATTCAAGAGAAATCCTAGGTGACAAATGGTTTTGGAGACATATGGAGGATGTGGGACCCACACTAGCTTGATTTTTCATAATACATGGTATCTCTCTTTTGCAAATTCGAATTAATGGGAATGTGAACACTCTTGGGTGAGTTGGTAAGTCATAACACATGTCATTGAGCATCTTAGGTCGAATTGGGAAGGATTGGTAACCTCCATGGAAGATAAAGAGTCAAAGTGGAAGTCTGTGGACACTTGGGCTAGATTCCCTAGCCCCTATGACACCAATGATAGAGCATCTATGACAACTATAAAAAATTGCAGACCTGACCTCTGACATATGACCACTATGACATGTCAGCCCCAAAAATAGGCTCAAGGAAGCCGAATTTGGGAGTTGGAGAAGCCAAAGAGACTCAAAATCGAATTTGGGAGAAGATGGAAGGTTGGAACTAGGAGACAAGTGGCAAATGTGGAATATTTCCTAAATGGAAATCTATTGAATCTATTGAGAGGATTTCGACCCTTAGAAGGATAATGTTGGTTATAAAATGTAGAAATGAAGTATGAGAATGGATTTTGATCATTTGTAGAATTTGCAATTGCATTTGTGAAGAGGGAGAGCTAGTGGATGACTAGTTTCTTGCCTTAGCCAATTTCAAGGGTGAAAGATTCCCATCCAAGTTGGTAATTGGAAAGGCCATTCAGACCTTTCATTTGAAACTTTAATGGAGTCTTTATCTTTAGGTGTAAGCTACAGGGCAGCTCATAGTTTCTTCTATTACAGCTCACTCCTTCAACCATTTCTAGTTTTGATGGCATATTCTTGATCCTTGAGGGAGGGTGTTTTTGGTGAGCTATTGTACTCTTTGGGGAAGCTCTTAATGCCCCATTTCTTTTGTAATATGAATTAAATACTCTGTTATGCATATCCAAAAAAATTTAGGTCGAAATTCCAAGTAGAAATGTATAAATCTCATTTTTAATGGAAGAACAATGCCATTTCCCCACTACCTTGTTGTGAGCCAATGTATTGATGATGATTTCGAATAAATGGATGATTATCATATATATTTGTAATACATATACTGCCATGGATGTCTTCTACAAGTTTCATGTACTGTACTTGATCATTTGAAGCATTTTTACTCAGTTTAGTTGTATTGGGAGGTGAAATGGTGCCATTTCCCCAAGGGTCGAATTGGAGATTTTTGTAGTTGAATGGGAGAGGGTGAGAACAGTTGTAATAATCCATTAATTGTGCATATGAGACTTTAATAAAATAATTAACACACTACATACCTCTTTTCATAAATTTGATTGGGTTTGGAGGCATTTGGGAAGCCATTTTCAGTACTTACCCTAGGGGGATTTGAACCCCAAATTACTAGTAAAATTGCATAATTGGTTCAGAATATTAAGAGAGTTTGCAGAGGTATTTTGGTGGAAATATGTCATACATAAACATCATATTCAAGTTCTAATATCATTCATACACCTTCCTTGAATATTTGAAGGCATTTGGAGTCAATTTGAGACCTAGAGACCAATACTAGTCAAAGGAAAATCACTAGTAAAGTTACCTACATTGATCAGAATGGAAACAGGATTTGTAGAAGTATTTTAAAGGTCCAAATGCATCCCTGAAACACATATTTATGTTCTAATATCATTCATATACCTTCTCAGAATATTTGGGATCATTTGGGGCAAATTTGGGACCTAGAGATCAAAACTAGTCAAAGGTCTAACTAGGGAAAAAAGTGAAAAATTGTCATTTTAATAAAATTCCTAACAAGGGACATTACAGTGGTATCAGAGCATGGTCCTTGCACCTATGTATTAGGTACATACATTCAATAATAATTGGCATCCATGTCTTACTATTATGATGAATCCTATGAGTACAATTCTTATGAGGAATATGCAGATGCTTATGAGCAATATGAAGCAGAATGTGAATGGTATGAGGAAGAGGTGCCATCATGAAACACTTCTTACAATTTCAAGAGAAATGAAGATTATTCTTATGAATTTAAATCTGATGAATATGAGTGTGTTACACCAACCAAGGATAATTCTATGAGTGAGTTCCAAAGATGGAGAGCAAAATATAAAACCTTGCCCCAACAATATCAAAAATATCAAGAATATCTTGCTTTTAGCAAAAATACACAAAATGCAATGTCTTTTGAGTACTATGCTGAACATGTTTTTGAAAATAGGCCCAAAAATGAAGATGTGGAGTTAGTGAAGAAAGGTTTATGCCCTTCTTGTAAAAACCCTTGGAGCGAGTATCATATATGTGTGCATGAAATGATGTCCTCCTTGAGGAGAGCTTTTGAGATTTATTCAAGAAGAGATTCCAAATATATTGATCCTAAGAAAAAAAAAGGGGCAAAATGCATCAGCTTGCTTTAAGGAGAAAAAGGAAGAGACATCACAAGAGCATGAAGAAGATTCTATTGAAAATATGGAAGATCATTTCGAGACACCTTCTAGCTTAGACATGAACCAAAGAGCATCTACTGATGGATGCTTAAACTATGAAGGAGTACCTACTAATGGGCGCTCACACCTCTATGTTGGTGACATAGAGATCACTTTTGAAAGTGTTTCTACAAGTACAAGTTTCATTAAGCATGAAAATGAAGACCTTGTAGCAGTTGAAGAAGAACCAAGATCAACTTCCCCATCACCACTTGCGCTTCATGAAGTTGGTCCAAGAAAAATTGAAGAAGATGAGGAGGTTCATTTGCAAGAGCCTCATTTTTTTGAAGGGTCCTTAAAGATGAATGAAAATAAGATCCAAGAGTCCCTCAGCATTCTCCATGACACTCAAGCATTGGTGTCAAATTCTTGTTGGAGAGCTACTTGATTGGAGGAAACATCTTTCCTTGAAAACATGGAGAAGATTCAAAGAGCAATGTGTCACATCAAAGGTAATTTCATGTCTTTGCTTTTTGATAGAAACCATTTGTTTGAGCTTAATGGATTGTTACATGATGCATACTTGAAGAATAATGAGGATATTCATAAGCTCAAAATTCAAAATGAGCAACTTCTTGAAAAGTTGCAAGATACTTGTTTTTCCTCCTATGTTTCAGATTGTCAAATGGTAGATTGTTTGGAGGATTCTCATGACATGGTGGATCATGAGAAATGTGAAAATTTGAATGTTCTTGATGTGTTTGAAGATGAACTTGAAGAGATCCAAACACTTGATGTGGTGGAAGAGGAATTTGAATTTCCTCTTGATGAAGGTTATGCAATTTTTAAAGAAGAGCATGATTCCTCTACATTGGAACCAAACTATGACAAAGAGTTCACACTTTTGAAGGAGCTGCATGATACTACCCATATGGATCCTTCCCATGATGAAACTTCTATACTTTTTTATCATTTGGGTGATTTGGTTCATTCTCTTACATCCTACAATTCCATGTTTTGCAACATTAGTCTCAATGAAGTATGGGTGAAAGGGTTCTTTTTGATGGTGCCACATGAGGAGTATGGAACTCCTAGATTTACTTTTTATGATGATATGGTTGGAGCACATTCTTATTCATTTGCAGCAACATTATTTGTCACTTTATGATGATGCAAATCTACATGGATGCATCTATGATATGCATTTGAGTCACTTGAAGACTCATGGTTTTTCTTGCTCAACATTTGATTCATTTGATGTTGGAGGAACTTCATCCAACAATTGGGAGAATAGATTTATGATTGGAGAACATTTTTGTTGGCAGCCACATACTTTTTTATATTTTTATGATTATCACATTCATGGATGTATGGGTGAGACTTCTTTGAGTCATTTGAAGTCTCGTTTTTTTTGCTCATTATTTGGTTCAGATTTTAGTGGAGATTCTTCATTCACTTCTTGGATGAAAGAATACATGGCTGAATATTTTGATGCATATCACATCCTTTTGGAGCAGCATTATAGGACATGGGATCCTCACCTATGTCATTGGAGTAGATTTGATTGGTCACTTGAAGCTTGTATGCACTTGAAAAATGGTGGTCTACTTGCTTGGAGGTATAAGCACTTTCATGACTCTTTGATGAAGCATATCCTTGATATACATTTTCATTATGTTGTTATGTACTTTGATGATATATATTTGGTACTCATAATTTTTGGAACAATGCATACAAGAAAATGGGATCCAGGAATCCTCTTATCTAATGGTGTAGGTTGGAGAGCACTCTTAATTGTTGGGGTGCAATACAAGCAATGGGAACCTGGAATAATTTTTGTCTCATTGGTTTCATTTTTTGGGGGGAAGCAAGCAGTATGGGAGATGGATTCCCCACTTAATAAAGTGATTTTAATCAGAGTAGTGCAGCAGCAAGCATGGTGGTTCCTCTCTAAAATATTCATGGAAACTCAAAGACTCAAGGTTTGGCAATTTAATGGCAACTTCAAAGAATTATACAGAAAGCAGGTTCTTCAACACCCATGTTTGAAATTGCTTGAGGACAAGCAATATTGGGAAGGGAGGATTTTTCATGTTCCAAATTTGGAATTGGGTCACAATGGATTAATCACATTAGCCATATTCATTAGAGTTTGTAAAATTGATGTTAAGGGTCAAATAATTGCCAAGGTGGAAAATTACTAGTTTCCTAGGTTTGGGGTGGAAGCTTTGGGATTTGGAATAAGGGAGATAATAAATGATGTTTAGACATTAGAAGGGTTCAAGTATTTAATAAATAGAGTGAATAAAGAAATTCAAGAGAAATCCTAGGTGACAAATGGTTTTGGAGACATATGGAGGATGTGGGACCCACACTAGCTTGATTTTTCATAATACATGGTATCTCTCTTTTGCAAATTCGAATTAATGGGAATGTGAACACTCTTGGGTGAGTTGGTAAGTCATAAAACATGTCATTGAGCATCTTAGGTCAAATTGGGAAGGATTGGTAACCTCCATGGAAGATAAAGAGTCAAAGTGGAAGTTTGTGGACACTTGGGCTAGATTCCCTAGCCCCTATGACACCAATGATGGAGCATCTATGACAACTATGACAAATTGAAGACCTGACCTCTGACATCTGACCACTATGACATGTCAGCCCCAAAAATAGGCTCAAGGAAGTCGAATTTGGGAGTTGGAGAAGCCAAAGAGACTCAAAATCAAATTTGGGAGAAGATGGAAGGTTGGAACTAGGAGACAAGTGGCAAATGTGGAATATTTCCTAAATGGAAATCTATTGAATCTATTGAGAGGATTTCGACCCTTAGAAGGATAATGTTGGTTATAAAATGTAGAAATGAAGTATGAGAATGGATTTTGATCATTTGTAGAATTTGCAATTGCATTTGTGAAGAGGGAGAGCTAGTGGATGACTAGTTTCTTGCCTTAGCCAATTTCGAGGGTGAAAGATTCCCATCCAAGTTGGTAATTGGAAAGGCCATTCAGACCTTTCATTTGGATCTTTAATGGAGTTTTTATTTGTATGTTTAAGCTATAGGGCAGCTCATGGTTTCTTCTATTGCATCTCACTCCTTCAACCATTTCCAGTTTTGATGTCATATTCTTGATCCTTGAGGGAGGGCATTTTTGGTGAGCTATTGTACTCTTTGGGGAAGCTCTTAATGCCCCATTTCTTTTGTAATATGAAGTAAATACTCTGTTATACATCTCCAAAAAGTTTCAGGTCTAAATTCCAAGTAGAAATGTATAAATCTCATTTTTAATGGAAGAACAATGCCATTTCCCCACTACCTTGTTGTGAGCCAATGTATTGATGATGATTTCGAATGAATGGATGATTATTTGATATATTTGTGATAAATATACTGCCATGGATGTCGTATGCAAGTTTAATGTACTTTAATTGAGCATTTGAAGAATTTTTAGTTAGTTTAGTTGTATTGGGAGGTGAAATAGTGCCATTTCCCCAAGGGTCGAATTGGGGATTTTTGCAGTTGAATGGGAGAGGGTGAGAATAGTTGTAATAATCCATTAATGGTGCATATGAGACTTTAATAAAATAATTAACACATTACATACCTCTTTTCATAAATTTGAGTGGGTTTGGAGGCATTTGGGAAGCCATTTTCAGTACTTACCCCAGGGGGATTTGAACCCCAAATTACTAGTAAAATTGCATAATTGGTTCAGAATCTTAAGAGAGTTTGCAGAGGTCTTTTGGTGGACATATGTCATCCATAAACATCATATTCAAGTTCTAAGATCATTCATACACCTTCCTTGAATATTTGAAGGCATTTGGAGTCAATTTGAGACCTAGAGACCAATACTAGTCAAAGGAAAATCACTAGTACAGTTACCTACATTGATCAAAGGCATCCCTGAAACACATATTTATGTTCTAATATCATTCATATACCTTCTCAGAATATTTGGGATCATTTGGGGCAAATTTGGGACCTAGAGATCAAAACTAGTCAAAGGTCTAACTAGGGAAAAAAGTGAAAATTTGCCATTTTAATAAAATTCCTAACAAGGGACATTAAATATTCCTAGGTCGCGATGCTCCTGCATCAGAATCCCCAGGTGAAAAAGAATTCGACTGCTCCGTCAGTCTCCTAAACTCCTCTTTAGAAATCCATGTCGCCTCCTGCAAATCCTCATCCTTCCATCACACTAAGTATTCCTTCTTCTGCGAGATACGCGTTCGCCCAACCTTGCATTCTTCGATTACTTCTTTGATCTCTTCTGTGCGTCAGTCTGGAATCTGATCCATCTAGTTGATGCTTATCACTTCTTCGCTTCCGCTGTTTGACACATCCTCGAATTTGTACAGATCTGAGACATTGAACGTAGATGAAATGTTCAAGGCATCTGACAGCTCCAACACATAAGCATTGTCTGAAATATTCTTCAGAATCCTCCATGGTCTAATATTTTTCAACTTCATCTTGTTGTATGTTCCTATCGGAAATATTTCCTTCCGCAAGTATGCATAGACTAAGCCTCCTTCTCCGAATGACTGTAGTCTCTTCTTCTTATCGACTCTCAACTTGCATGCCGCGTTACTCTTTTCTATGCGCTTTCGCACATTTTCATGAACCTCATGTATATGTTCTGCAAATGATTCTGCATCCGTGCTTTTCCTATTTTCTGTCAGCAATTCCAACAAATTCACCACTATGTGTGGGATTCTCCCCTAAACAATCTGTAATGGACTTAACCTTGTCGACTGATTCATAGAATTGTTGTACGTAAACTCTTCCTATGCCAACACACTTTCCCACGGCTTCAGTCTATCGGCTATTAGACATCTCAGAAGGTTTCCCAAACTTATGTTTACCACCTCAGTCTGTTCGTCTATCTGCAAATGGTGCACCGAGATAAACTACAACTTTGTGTCCAGTTTCTTCCATAAGGTTCTCTAGAAATGCCCCATAAACTTGGTATCCTGATCCGACGTGATACTCTTTGGCAACCCATGTAATCTAACTATCTCCTTGAACAACCGTACAACAATCCTTGTGGCATCACTTGTCTTTTTACACGGAATGAAGTGTGCCATCTTCAAAAACTTGTCGACTACAACAAATATTGAGTCGTTTCCCTCTTGTGTCTTCAGCAATCCTAACACAAAGTCCATGATAGGATGCTCCCAAGCGGTATCTGGTACTGGAAATGGTTTATACAACCTTGTGTTTTGACTTCTCCCTTTTTCCAACTGAAAAAATTGACACTGTCGGACCCACTTTTCGACATCTGTCGTCATTCCTGGCCAGAAGTACTTTTCTTCAGTCAGTGCATTAGTCTTGTCGATGCCAAAATGTTTTGCTAACCCACCATTATGCAATTCTCATATTACGTTCTCCCTTACTGATCATCTTGGAATACATAACTGACTTCCCCTAAACAGATAGCCTTCTTGAATGAAGTAACTCAAGTATGGAGTCCTGTCGATACTCCAAGGTTCACGACAAGCCTTCCATGCTTTCGCAAAATACTTGTTAGTCTCATACTCCATCTTCATTGACTCTTTCCCTATTGCCTGAACTGTCATCATGTTTAGTAGTGCAATTCTCTTGCTCAATGCGTCGACAACTTTATTCAACTTGCCCGACCTATGCCGCAACATCAATGTATACCTCTGAAGTAGCTCCGCCCATTTCATGTGTCATTGATCTAATTTCGACTGAGTGTTCAAGTACCTCAGTGCTTGGTGATCTGTGTATAACAAAAATTCCTTGGGCAATAGATAATGCCTCCATTTCTTCAATGCTTGGATGATATCATAAAATTCTTCATCGTAGACCGAATAACTTCGCTTCACTCCATTCAGCTTTTCACTGAAGAATGCAATTGGTCGGCCTTCCTGGCTCAACATTGCTCCAATTTTCGTTCCACTCGCATTGCAATTGGCCTGGAAAACTTTGTCAAAGTCTGGGAGTGCCAATACTGGGCTCTCAGTGACCATTTCCTTCAGCTCATCGAAAGCTCTCTGGGCCATGTCCGTCCACTTGAAATTTCCCTTTCTCATGCATTTTGTCAATGGTGCACAAATCTGACTGAATCCCCGAATAAACTTCCTGTAGAAACTGGCAAGTCCATGGAAACTCCTTACTCCAGTTGTACTCATCAGTTGCGGCCAATCCACTATTGCATTCACCTTCTCTAGATCCATTACCAACCCTTTAATCGAGATTACAAACCCCAAGTACACCAACTCCTTCTTCACAAAGAAACACTTTTGTAGGTTCACCATCAGCTTCTCTTCCTGCAATGACTGCAATACTTTTCGAATGTGCTCCAAGTGTCTCGCCTTGTTCGGGTACACAGGGTACTACCAAAGGATCGAATACCAAGAGCAACCACTTCACAAAAACAGATCACAGATCAACACACCGATGTTTTGACGTGGTTTAAACCCTCTTGAGGGAAACACTCCACGGCCCCGGCCAAATAGCTTCTACGGGACAATTTATTATGCAAGGAAAGAAAGTTACAAATGAGCTTCTCATAATCGATCAACTAAACAATGACCCTCCATGCTCTTTAAATAGAGATCATGGACCAATCGGGTGTTAAGCCACGGATCAAGGTTAGGTTTGATCTAAGAGAAGTTGAGCCGTCGGATCACTCTATGTCGGAAACATATCGTGACCGTCGGATTAAGTATTTACAAATGCATACTAATGCATACTAAATAAACACACTATCCCTAACGGATATATTACACAAGTTGATCTTAACTAACTCCTAAGTGTCTAAATATCCTAACATCCCCCCTTAAGAACAACTTGGGATAGGATTGAAGGATTTACAAAAGTGACACTATTAGGAGAAGGAAGGAGGCATTAGAGCCTATCCCCCCTTAATGACAAGTTCCTGAACTCCTAACATAGATCGAAGTTTAGAAAACTTCACTTCTGTAAGAGACTTGGTGAAGATGTCTGCAACTTGATCATCTATAGGGCAAAAGAGCACTTCAAGAACACGATCATGAACAAGATTTCTGATGAAGTGCATATGTAGCTCAATGTGTTTGCTGCGTTGATGTAGAACTGGATCTTTGGCAAGCTTGATGGCACTTTAATTGTCGCACCAAAGTGGAGTAGGCTGCTGCTGCTCGAATCCAAACTCTGAAAGGATCTGTCGAAGCCATAAAGCTTCCTGACTGGCATTAACTGCTGCTCGATATTCTGCCTCTGCTGAAGAAAGAGCAAGAGCTTGTTGTTTCTTACAAGCCCAAGTAATAGGTCCAGATCCCAGACTGAAAACATAACCTGCAGTAGACTTTCGATCATCAGGATCGCCGGCCCAATCTGAATCAGTGAAACCAACCAACAAAGGTTTCCCCCCTGTATTGTAATGAATCCCAAACTGAACTGTACCTCGAATATATCGAAGTATTCTTTTAGCTACTTTCCAGTGACTTTCATGAGGTGTCTGCATATAACGGGCAACTCGACCAATGGCAAAGGAAAGGTCAGGACGGGAATGAGTCAAGTATAAAAGACTACCAACAAGCTGACGATACAAGGTGGCATCTACTTCAGGTGAAGTACAAGTGGCAGAAAGTTTGACTCCAGACTGGAAGGGAGAAGGGGCTGGTGTACAATCTTCCATGTGAAAGCGACGAAGAAGGTGACAAGCATACTTAGACTGAGAAAGAAAGATTCCTTCTTTGGTTTGCAGAACTTGGAGGCCAAGAAAATAATGTAAATGTCCTAAGTCTGACATTTCAAAAGTTTGTTTAAGACTGGATTTCACATGGGTTATAAGATTAGGGTCACTACCAGTAAGAATAAGGTCATCAACATATAGAACAAGTATGATGAGATGGTTTCCTACTTTCTTGGTATAGACATTGGGGTCAGAATGGCATCTAGAAAAACCAGTGTCAAGGAGAAAGTTATCCATTTTGGCATACCAAGCTCTAGGAGCTTGCTTAAGGCCATATAAGGATTTCTTAAGGCGGCAGACAAGGCTAGAGTTATTCTCAACATAGCCAGGAGGTTGTTCCATGTAAATTTCCTCCTGTAAATCACCATGTAAGAAGGCAGACTTGACATCCATTTGATGGACTTCCCAATTGTGTAAGGCTGCAAGGGAAAGAACAAGGCGGATGGAGTTCATTTTGACGACGGGAGCAAAGGTTTCATTGTAGTCAATCCCTTCAACTTGGGAAAAACCTTTGGTAACTAACCTTGCCTTAAGTCTTTCAACACTTCCATCTGATGCATACTTAGTTCTGTAGACCCATTTACATCTGACAAGTTTTCTTCCTTTTGGAAGAGGTACAAGATCCCAAGTATCGTTCGCCATTAAGGAACGATATTCTTCATCCATGGCTGCATCCCAATCTGGATTCCCTGAAGCTTCTGCAAAAGTTTCTGGATCATGATTCTCGGAAACTTGAGCCAAAAGAGAAGAGGCTCGCTGAAACTGAGAACGTGTTCGACGTTGATCTCTAGGATCGCCAGTAAGATCACCAGCTGCTTCACATGTTGAACGGACCCATCGAGGAAGCACTTGGGCTGGTGCAACTGGAGGAACATGAGCAGGCGGAGGTGGATTTTCATCCTCACTGTCATCATCAGAAATTGAAGTTGGAAACCTGTCAAGGAAGTTGGAAGAAGAAGAAGAAGAAGGCACAAACGCCGAATCAGGCTCGCAGGCCAAAGATGGCACACTCACCGAGTTAGGCTCATAGGCCAATATATTTTCATCAAATTTAACATCTCTTCTAATGATTATAGCATGAGAATATGGTTGAAGAAGTCTATAACCTTTTACATCTTCAGAATATCCAACAAATATGCACTTTTCACTTTTAGGTTGCAATGCTTTCCGTTTTTCATCCGGAATGTGAGCCCATGCTTCACTACCAAACACACGAAAGTGACTTACATCAGGTTTAATTTTACTCCATGCTTCTTCCGGTGTTATACCTTGTAATGCTTTTGTGGGGGTGCGATTAACTATGTAATTTGCACAATTTATGGCTTCAGGCCAAAATTGAAGACTTAGTCCCTTAGATTGGATCATACAATTAGCCATTTCTTTTAAAGTGCGGTTCTTCCGCTCAGCTACACCATTTTGTTGTGGTGTATATGGAACAGTGTGCTGTTGTTGGATGCCTTGTTCAGTGCAGAAAGTAGTGAACTGTTTGTTAACATATTCTCCTCCATTGTCAGATCTTAACTTAATAATTTGATGACCAGATTGTTTTTCAACAAGGGACTTGTAGGCCAAGAACATGTTAAATACTTCACTCTTAAGTTTTAGGAAATAAACCCAAGTGCATCTGGTGTAATCATCAATGAAAGTTAAGAAATACTTGAAACCAGAAAAGGAAGCAGATGGAAGAGGGCCACACAAGTCACTATGCACAAGCTCCAAGGGAACCGAGGCGTGCCAAGAGGCACGTTTGTCAAAACTGTCCCGATGATGTTTTCCAAGTACACAACCGGAACAAACACCATCTCTGCAAGATACCATCGGAAGACCTGTCACCATATTTTCTTTACATAGTTGTTGCAATGAGCGATAATTTAAGTGACCAAATCGCTCATGCCAAAGTTTGCTCAAGTTATCACTATGAGCAACACAAACTGAAGGGAAAGGTGATGACCCAAAGTTGTTAAACTTGTACAACCTCGTAATATCATCAACAATTCCGGTAGCTAGAACCTGTTGAGGATCTTTAAAATCCTTGATTACAACTTGGTGAGGTGTAAAGGTCACAGTTTTACCTTCACCAGAATGAGTGATCTGATAGACTGATAACAAATTGCAGAAAATTCTTGGAACACATAGTACATCACTAAAATGACCATTATCTACTGGAACTGTTCCAGCTCCTACAACACTTAGAGATCTATCATCACCAACAAATATTTGTTTGGTGTTACATTCATGCATAGTAGAAAAGATGGCTTGATCCTTAGCCATATGATAAGATGCTCCAGAATCAATGAGCCATTCATTTGAAGTAGAAGAAGAAGATGCATTATAAGAATAACCAGAAGCACAAAGTGCATGTCCATGAGAGGTAGATTCTGATGGCGAATCTAGGCTGATGTGGTGCTTCTTCATTGCTGCTTCCAAGGCTGCCATCTTCTTGAAACACTTTGATTCATCATGATTATCTTTCCCGCAATATTTGCAATGCCGCTCAGTCTTCTTGCCTTTTGGCTTGGATCCTTTGTCATTTTTTAAAGAAGGATATAACTGAGAGGGTTTGGGACCCTTGTTTGACTTATTATTGCAAAAATTTTGTTTCTTAGGAGGCTTGGACTTTTCTTTCTGTTGGGACAATAAGGCTTTCCCAGATGTATCTGCATTGTTGATTATTCCAAGGTGAATGAGTTTATCTTGTTCTCTAATCAAGGAATCACAAAAGGATTCAAGACTAGGCTCTTGATAGCTAGCTGCATTCAAGGATACTTTCATGGAGTAAAATGTAGATACAAAAACAGAATATGCAGGTCCAAGTTTGGAAAGAATATGATAAATGCACTGTTTGTCTTCCCTCTCAATCTTACATTCTGCACATAAAAGCTTGAGAGTTTTGTACTTAGATAAATAATCTTGAATGCATGAAAAGTCACTTGGATTTAAAGAAATCAACTCATTTTCGAGTTGGTGACCTCGAATTTCATTGTGTTTACCAAACACAGTTTCCAACTTGTCCCAAGCAGTATTAGGTTCATCAATTCCAGATATGTGGAATCGCAAATCAGTAGAGATTGACATCCCAATCAATCCACGAGCTTCATCACATCTATTTGCCCATTTTATTTTCTTATCATCATCAGTGGGTTCTTTTTCTTTTCCTGTGGTAATTCTGAAAAGTCCCCTACTTCGTAGAACATCCTCCATACGAGATTTCCATGAGAAATAGTTAGAACTGTTAAGTAGAATATCACAATGGGCGGCCATATTTGTAAAGTAATGGCTGTAAAAGCAGAAAACAATAGTCTGGATGTGAAGAGCTTGAAAAAATAGGCGGTTTAAAAAAAAACGACACTGAAAACCGACTCTGTATGATGAAGTTATGCTTGAACAAAGAAACTGTTGAAGACGTCCCCAATAGTGACGTGGCAGCTAGAGAATGTCCAGCAAAAAAAAAAGAACCCCCCTCTTCCCAAGATGAACCTTTTGACAATCCCTTTAAAAAGTTGCTTTAAGTGAATCACTTTTGTAAAATAAGTGATTTCACTTTTACAATGATATTACTTTTTAAATAGTGCAACAATAAATAAAAAACTTAAGTGACTCACTTGTATTTTTATTTTTTATTATTTAAGTGAGATGCACTTTTACAATAAAGTAACTTGAAAATAGAAATTGCATGCACTTTTCCTTTTAAAAGTAACTTCCTAAGACTTGAACTCAAGACCTATTAAGGAATAAAGCAACTTTGAACTAAGTGAGCTAGATTAAAAGGTATGTAAAATATGGGAATGAGGAAGGGGGCTTTTTTTTTTTTTTCACTCTTCTTGCTCGGTTTGCGTGCTTGCCCTTTTTCCTGCAAAACAGACCACAAAACGAAACAAAAAAAACTTTTCCACACTTGTGGAGTTAGATCTTGTTAGCTTGCCCAGAAAGTCTACGTTTTCTCTCTGTTTCTGATTTGCCGAGATCACGCAAAGGTGCACGGCAAAGAGCATACGCAGCCGAGAAAAACCCTTTCCCTTTCTGTTTCTGATTTGCCAAGATCGCTCAAGGTGTACGGCAAAGAGCATACGCAGACGGTAAAGCAACAATCCAAACCCAAAAAAATCTAACAGTAAAAAAAATGAAATATGAGATTTTTTTTCTTATTAAAAAACGAAATAAAAAAAATGCATCACTGTAACATTATACCTTCAGATCTGATGAAATACGTGTTTCTGGAGCAACCGGGAACCGTTTTTGATCAAAAAAAAACTATTTCCCAATGGAAACGACGCTCCGGACGCAATGGAATACCTCCCATAGCCCAGAAATGCACAGAAATACCAGAACTAGAAACCCTTTCGAGTTTCGGCAACAACAGTTCAAGATCTAGATCATAACCGGAAGCGGCACTTCATAAAAGTTCTGATAACATGTTCGGGTACATAGGGTACTACCAAAGGATCGAACACCAAGAGAAACCACTTCATACAAACAGATATAGATCAACACACCGATGTTTTGACGTGGTTTAAACCCTCTTGAGGGAAACACTCTGCGGCCCCGGCCAAATAGCTTCTACGGGACAATTTATTATGCAAAGAAAGAAAGTTACAAATGAGGTTCTCATAATCGATCAGCTAAACAATGACCCTCCATGCTCTTTAAATAGAGATCATGGACCAATCGTGTGTTAAGCCACGGATCAAGGTTAGGTTTGATCTAAGAGAAGTTGAGCCGTCGGATCACTCTATGTCGGAAACATATCGTGACCGTCGGATTAAGTATTTACAAATGCATACTAATGCATACTAAAGAAACACACTATCTCTAACGGATATATTACACAAGTTGATCTTAACTAACTCCTAAGTGTCTAAATATCCTAACACGCCTTGGTTCGACTGAAAAATAAGAATGTCGTATAAACAGACTACGACAAAATTTCCCAAGAATGGCTTCAACACCTCATTCATTAATCTCATGAATGTGTTGGGTGCATTAGTCAACCTAAATGGCATGAATAACCACTCATACAACCCTTCTTTTGTTTTGAATGTTGTCTTCCATTCATATCCTTCTTTGACTTGGATCTAATGATAACCACTCTTCAGGTCTATTTTTGTGAAGTGTGTCGCTCCACTCAGGAAATCCATCAAGTCGTCCATTCTCGGTAGTGGAAACTGATACTTGATCATGATCCTATTGATGGCTCTGGAGTTTGTACACATTCTCCATTCTCCACCCTTCTTCGGCCTCAATACCGCTGGTACCACGGATGGGCTCAGACTCTCTCTGATTAACCCTCTGTCCAACAACTCTTGAACCTGTTGGTTGAGTTCCTCACCTTCCATCGAACTCATCCTATACGGTGCTTTGTTTGGAAGACTCGACCCTGGAATAAAGTCGATCTGATGGAAGATGCTCCGTGTCGACATAAATTTCGTCGATTTCTCATCAGCCATTATGTCACGAAACTCTTCAAGCAACTTCTCGACTTTGACCGGAATATCCTCCTCCTTGGTCGTTCTTTCGACGTATGGTCCATTTGGAATGATCGCAAAACATCTCGACTGTCTCTTCTCTTCTGCGAGGAATTCTTTCGCGGTTCTCATCAACACTCGCTTTTCCCAAAGGTTGCTCTTACCGTGCTTGCTGTCTTCTTGCTCCTCCAACCTTGGCTTAAGGGTCCTTTTCAAGCCATTTTTCCACACCTTGACTGTGTTGGCTTGACCATCATAGATCATTTTCCGATCATATTGCCATGGTCTCCATAACAACAAATGGCATGCATCCATCGGGACTACATCACACATTACAGTATCCTCTAATCCTTCAACTTGGAAGTTGATCAAGCACTGTCTTTCCACCTTGACATGGTGTCCTTTCTACAACCTTGAGATCTTGTAGGGGTGTGGATGTTCTCAACACTTCAACCTGATCCTGTCGATGACTTTTGTCGACACAAGACTCTCCGTGTTCCCATAATCAACTATGCTTTTGCAATGCCATTCGCTGATTTGCACCTTCATTCCAAAGATCG
Organism: Larix kaempferi; assembly: GCA_027924585.1. Lineage (NCBI taxonomy): Eukaryota > Viridiplantae > Streptophyta > Pinopsida > Pinales > Pinaceae > Larix > Larix kaempferi. Next base: position 4,450,667 of record BSBM01000459.1, on the reverse strand, counting down.
CCTTCCATTGTGTCGGCTCTGTCTTATCTCGCTGATCTTCCTGGATCAAAGCTCTCTGAATCATCAGATTTCAGTTCTTCCTTTTCTCACCTCCACTATTGTCAGACGCCGACTCTTCCCTCTCATCGACTTGCTCATGTTTTCGGCATCTGGGCTTCGACTACTCTATAGCATGTAGGTTCTCTGGGAATTCATATGCCTTGTGTCCCATCCCTCGACACTTGTAACATATTATGGTTAGTCTCTTAGCTCCCTTTCTGTCGGATGGACCACTCCGACTATACGCACCATGACCACGACTCTCACGACCATCGCGTCGGTTCTCTTGTGCTTTCACCCTTGTCGATGTCCCTTCCATATATCGGTTATCTTCAACACTTTCCTTCCTGTACCCGCTACTTTGGCCTTTCGCTGAGACAGTTTTTGCGCCCCGACCAGTCATCCTTCCCCTGGTCGCCGCGGATTTCCTCGACAGTTTCTCTTCTTCCTTCAAAGCTAACTTTTAGGATTCACAGACTGCTCTGAATCTTGACATGCTCAGTTCATCCTGAATGGCATATTTAAAGCTGTTCACATACCTGGAAACAACTTCTTCTCCTTCGTTGGGTTGTCCTGGCCGAATCGACAATTGGTAGAACTCATCCGTGTATTCCTTCACGGTCATCTCTTTCTACTGAAAGTTCTGCAACTTCCTGAACAAGGAAATCACATAGTATTTGGCAAGAACTTCCCCTTCAACTTGGTGACCATCCTATCCCAAGAATTGATTTTCTCCTTGCCTTTCTTAACTCTATCAACCTATACATTGTCCCACCACAACGAGGCATGACCCTTCAACCTCAGACATGCAGCCTTAACCCATTTAGGATCCTCAATCTGCTCTATGTCGAAGTATTTCTCCATTTCTTTGAACCAGTTGATCAAATCTTCTGGGTCCAGGATTCCTAAGTACGTATGCACGTCTATCTTCGCTCGACCTCTCATATCCATCAGAATTTTGATCAGTTTTTCTTCTGGTTCTTCGGCAGCTTCTTCCCGAGCTTCCACCTCTTCGACTTCCTCATCACTGTGGTCTAATGCCTCAGGAGCACAACGACACCTCTGCCTTTCTTTGATCGCTGCAACTTCATTTTTCAAAGTTTGCATCGTTTTGACGCATTCATCGAACATCCCATGATCCACTATGACGGCTGTTGCGCCACGCACTCTTCATCCTCCAACATTAATGCCTCTGTGAGCCATTTTCAACCTCAGCTAAAACTCCTAAGCGTCCAATCGCAACCGGACTTCAAACAAGTTGTGCACAACTCTACCCAACCGTAGCTGGAGCTGTCCAACTCACTTGCAGGCTCAATTTCATGAACGTTCCTCAAACTCTAAGGATTCTTCCATGCTCTGATACCAACTGATGCAAGCCAGGTTCGTATAGTTTCATTTCTCAACCAGACTCACTTCCGGGCTCTGATACCAACTAACGCAAGTCGCCTTACAGAAATAAGGTTCTTTCTTAACTATACATATGACCCATACCACAATGCTTACACGAACAAGGTGTAAAACATGATGCCAAAAGTGGCTTATATTTCTTCTCTGAAATCAGTTACAATGCGGAATAACGGAATTAAAATAACTAACTACAGTCGGCCTTAGCCATTACAATTCATAAGTAGCTGTGGTGTGTTCTCCCCGTGTGTTGATCTCACCCTCTCATGGTTCACAACTGAACGCTGAGCTATGGTTCAATCTTCTCTTCGGCTCTACTTGACTCCTCTAAATGGCAAGTCCTTTGCTCCTACCCCCTGTTCAACTGACCCATCTCCCTGGTCTTCTACTCTGTTGCTGCGGTTCCCAAGACACGCATCCTCCTGTCCACCGATCCTTCCAAATCCTGCAGACCTGCAACTGTCAGCTCCCAGCCATGCTGCACAGCCTCTGTCCATGACATCATCTGTCATGTCCTTCACCTACTTGCAATAACTGTAATGACTTCCTTAGCAACCCCAAACGAGTACCAAGTACAGTTTCCTTGACTTTCTGCTCTTCCGACCCTACTATAGTAGTTGGTCACATCTTGAGCCCTCTGTCGGCTCAGTCTCTTGACTTCTGCGATTTTAGCCAATCCTCCCCTTCCTCCATGCTTGGATCCACCAAACCTGTCGCATCGTAGTTTGACCATTTGTTGACTACCCGATGTCTCAGCTCACCTGTCGTCTGTCGACCATAACCTGTCGACTTTCGACTCATCACAACATCTGTTGTGCGCTGCTCCGGTCGGTCACAAACCAAAGGCTCTTGTCTGCCTTGTTGACTTCGATAAGTCAACCTGATTCACGCACTAGTGGTCATCGCCTAACCTGCTAGTTGGCTCCCTCATGTCGATCAACTTTGACATATCTTCCTAGGCCTCGATGCTCCTACATCAAATTGCTTCCTTTGTTTCTTGCTCTAAGTCCTTAACAGTCTGCAACATGTCCTCGGAGACGTCATCCTAAGAAAAATTATAAACTGTCTTCTCCATGGTGCGGATTTCCTGCAGTTTTTCCTCAATTGCATCAATGAGGGAAAATGCCTCTTCTTGCACTGGTTGAAGTCTCGTCGATGTCTTAGTCTCCTGATCCCTCAAAACTTTTAGTTCTTTTGTTAAGTTCTTGACTTGCATGAACTTTTGGATTTTCTCCCTAGGCATCAAGGTCTTCATGGCTGCATTCACAACGTCCAAGCCTTCCTGGCATTGATGCAAGTCATCCTGAATCTGTTGTATGGAAGGATCCTCCTGCAGCGTAGCCCATACCTTTGTAGCCTCATCCAACAAATCTTGACACTTTTCTATTTCAACAGAGATAGTCTCTTCTCAAGCTTTTAGTGCTACGACTGTTCTTTCTCCCAAATTTTGAGATGCAGTAGGTGGCTGCTGGGTTGCGAGGTTATCAACCTCTTCCTTCTGGGCAATCTCCATCTTTTCCATCTCTGCTTTCAGATTGCCTACCACCCTACCAAGTTGTACTATCATATCTTCTAACTTTGGCCGCATTTCGCATTCGGGTATCTGTGCGCAAATAGTAGCAATTGTCCCTTCTAGCCTTCTTGTTAAATTTTGAGCATTAATTCACAATACTCTAGGATCTCTACTGAGAGAATAACATGTACAATATATCAATGCATATCAATCATAAGAAGCATGTCAATCATCACAAGAAGCAAAAGTGTGAGAGACAATAGACACACCGAGTTTTCATGGGAAAAACCATAAGGTGAAAAACCCCACAACTTCCTCAGAGATAGATAGAGCAATAACACAACCAAAGTACAACCAAAGTACAAGAGATAGACTCCTCTTATCAACTGATCCTCCTCCTCACATGTGCGCCACTTTCTGAGTGAAGGAAGTGTGATTTCTGAAGTGATCCAAATAGAGATCTCTCAATCTCTGTTTATACTTGTCCTGTTTTCCCAATAACCTTATGGGGCCGACTTATCTAGCTATGTACAATAACTTCATATTACATTATATCAGGTCGACCCCTTACAAGGTGGTCTAATAACCTATCGGCAAGTTAACTCACTTGTGACACTTGTCAATACAAATGACGACACTTCCGTATAGAGGAATAATACATCTCTATAGGAGTACAATAAATATATAAATGAAATACATTCCGAAGTTACATATACATCAACACTCCCTAATAACTAGGAAGGTATTTCTCGACACATATCATCTAGCATAAGTCTTCTTCTCTGGATCATCATCAGTGAATCATCGTCATCGTCACTGCTGCTACTATCTCGATCAATCTCTAAATCTACTCATCATAGGAAGTTCTACAGAGCCAGTCCTTTTTCATATTAGATGTAGGCCAACTACTTGTAGGTCTTCATCACCACTGGCCACACTGTGGAATACTCAGGACTGATTACATGCATCAGCAAAACCTTGAAAGAGCATCCCAGGACTCATTACAACCACACTACTCAACCTATCAGATCTCCCAGGATCTTTTACATGTTGACCTTCACAAAACCTACTCAGACCATCCCAGGATGTTACGAGCAAACTGCTCTACCTGTCTAGATCCCGATAGAACATCCCAAGCTGTTACGAGCACACCGCTCTACCTGTATGGATTTTAAAGGATCTTTTCTATGTGCACTTTCAAAAACCTACTCAGAGCATCCCAGGATGTTGCAAGCACACCGCTCTACCTGTCTGGATCTCGATAGAGCATCCTAGGATTTTACGAGCACACCGCTCTACCTGTCCGAATTTTAAAGGATCTTTTCTATGCGAAACTGTAGCAAAATCTACTCAGAGAATCCTAGGATGTTACAAGCACACTGCTCTACCTGTCTGGATCTCGATACAGCAACCCAGGATTTTACGAGCACACTGCTCTACCTATCTAGTTTTTAAAGGGTCTTTTCTATGCTACCTGCACAACCTGTCCACGACCATAGAGTATCAAATTGATACTCAGCATACATCATCCTGATGTACATCATCACATGATCAACCTGATCATCATCATACCATCAACCTAATGTGTATCATCTGGAGCAACATCCTGAAGCTCGTCATCTGTGATCATCCTGATCATCATCATATCATCAACCTGATGCATATCATCTGGAGCAACATCCTGAAGCTTGTCATCTGTGATCATCCTGATCATCATCATAGCATCAACCTGATGCATATCATCTGGAGCAACATCCTGAAGCTCGTCATCTGTGATCATCCTGATCAAACAGTATATCCATCTGATGCATACAAAGTATCTACCTAATACATATCATCATACATGATCTACCTGATCATACAAATGCATCCATCTGATACATACATACGTACATGATCTACCTGATCATACAAGTATCCACCTAATACATATACAAATAAATGATCTACCTGATCATAGAAGTATCCATCTGATACATATACAAATACTTGATCTACCTGATCATACAAGTATCCACCTGATACATATACAAATACATGATCTACCTGGTCATACAAGTATCCACCTGATACATATACAAATACATGATCTACCTGATCATACAAGTATCCACCTGATACATATACAAATAAATGATCTACCTGATCATACAAGTATCCACCTAATACATATACAAATACATGATCTACCTGATCATATAGAGAAGAAACTAGCACATCATCCTAATGCTCATCATATAGTGCTTACATCCATAGCCATGTGAAGGATCCTCCTTCCACCATGTTTGGAATGGATTCAGCAAATGTGTCCATCAATTCTTCCTCGAAGTGTCATCGATCTGAAGAATGCCAAGCCTCTTTCTGAAGTACTCAAACTTCACTCTGGCTAGTTGGTTCATCAGCACATCTGCAATATTCTCATCCATTACAATATACAGGAGTTTCATTGCTCCTCTCTACACCCTATCCCTGATATAGTGATATTTGATCTCTATGTGTTTCGACCTATCATGGAACACTGGGTTCTCAAACAGATTCACACAACTCTTGTTGTCACAAAAGATACCAGTAGCCTCCATCGGGAGATCAAATAACTCTGACAATAGCTTTCGAAGCCACATTGCCTCACAACTAGCCGAACAGGCTGCAACATACTCTTCCTCGGATGTACTTAGTGCAACGTAGGACTGCTTCTTGCTAAACCAAGAGATCACACCTGATCCCATACTAAAGTAGCACCCAGAAGTGCTCTTCCTATCTACAGCACTGCCTACCCAATTTGAATCAACATAACCCTGTAGGTTAAACTTTTTATTTGCATCATACTTGAGCCCATAGTCAATTGTACCCTTTAGGTACCTCAGAATATGCTTTACAGCAACCATGTGAACACTCCTCAGATCCATCAGTTACTGGCTCAATGTGTTCACCGCAAAGCAAATATCTGGTCTCGTGTTCATTAGGTACATCAAGGACCTAATCATCTGACGATACATAGTGACATCAACCAGCTCAAATGAAGCATCACACAGAAGCTTCAGGTTCGATGCCATAGGTGTGGCCATGGCCTTACAGTCCATCATCCCAAACCTCTTCAGGATCTCTACTATATACTTCTCTTGTCCAAGGAAGATACCATCTGCACTCTACCACACATCCATGCCTAGAAACTAGTGCATCATCACCAAGTCCTTCATTTCGAACTCGGCTGCAAGCGTCCTCTTGGTATCGACAATCAAACTATCATTACCTATTACAAACAGATCATCCACATACAGAATTAGTATCACTGGGTTTCCTTCCTCAACCTTGTAGTAAAGGTTGGAATCCGCTTTACTCTTAGTAAAGCCCAAACTAGATAGAAAACTGTCCATCCTACCATACCAAGTTCTAGGAGCTTTTTTTAAGCCATACAAGGCTTTCTTCAATCTGCACACATATGACTCCCTGTCATGTGTTTCAAAACCGAGTGGCTATTCCACATACACTTCCTCTTCAACTACACCATTCAAGAAGGCATTCTTGACATCCATCTGGTGTATCTTCCATTTCATCGCTGCAGCTAGCACAAGTACTATTCTGATGGAAGTGTACCTGGCTATAGGAGCAAAATTTTCTTCATAATCTATTCCCTCTTTCTGAGAGAAGCCACGAGCTACGAACCTTGCCTTGTATTTCTCTATGCTGCCATTTGCAGAATGCTTGATCTTGTAGATCCATTTGGAAGTCACAACAGACTTCCCTTCAGGTCTTGGGACAACATCCCAAACATCATTCTTCATTATTGATTGGTATTCTTCGAACATGGCATCCTTTCATTCTTTCTTTTCTGCTACTTCTTCATAATTGGAAGGTTCTTTGTTCATGATATCACAGAGTAAAGCAACATAGCTGGTATGAGGTCTAGTTCTCTTCTTTGCTCTGTGTTCCTCTTCTGGAATGCCATATCTTTCTGCATCTTGAATGAGCTCTCTATCCCATGCAGGTTTCGTCTTGTGAGAGTTATTCTCACGGGGTGGATCTACAGGTTCTTATGGATCTTCAATTTCACGATCTGCATTTGGAATTGCTTCAGTCATAGTAGTGTCTTGAAATCTAGTTTCCTTAGGTTCTTCATAATCTTCAACAGGTGTCTTCCTTGATTTGATGAATGCTGAGTTTTCATCAAATATCACATCCCTGCTGACATCAATCTTCTTGAAACCTGAAAAGTATATTCTGTAATCCTTCGAGCTTTCATTGTAACCCACAAAGATACCCTTCTTTCCTAAAGGATGTAGCTTGGTCCTCTTTTCCTTTGGGACATGTGTGTATACTAGAAAACCAAATATTCTGATATGGTTGACTTCAGGTTTCTTACCAGAGAAGACCTCTTCTGGTGTCTTGTTGTCCAATATCTTGTGGGGTGTTTTGTTCTGCACATATACAGCTGTCCTAGATGCTTCTTCCCATAGATGCATAGGTAGATCCTGGTCATGTAGCATTGCCCTTGCTACTTCCATGATTGTTCGATTCTTTCTTTCTACAACTCCATTATGTTGTGGATTGTAAGGAGTAGTCAACTCCCTCTTAATCCCTGAATCACTGCATAGCTTCTTGAAGTCACCTGAGGTGAATTCTCCACCGTTGTCAGATCTGAATGTTTTGATATTCTTATCAGTTTGGTTCTCCATCAAGGTTTTGAATTCCTTGAACTTATCCAATACTTCATCTTTTTTCTTCAAGAAGTAAACCCAAGTCTTCCTGGAGAAGTCATCAATGAAAGAGACATAGTAAACATACCCACTCAAAGAGTTGGATGACATCGGGCCGCATACATTAGAGTTGATAATTTCCAATATACTTTTTTCCTTGCTTTCACTGCTTGGAAATGCCTTCTTTATGTTCTTTCCTTTTGCACATCCTTTGCAAACACCTTCATGCTTGGTCTTAATTTCAGGAAGACCTTCTACTGCCTTACTTGTAATTGGTAATGCTTTGTAGTGCATATGTGCAATTCTTCTATGCCAAAGTTCACTTGGCTCCATGGAATCATGCACCATGGCATGTTCAGGTTCTCCCTTCAATTTATACAATCCTCCCTCTTGCTCTCCAATCACCACTACATCATCAATAGTTTTACCTTTTGGCCACATTAGGACTTGGGAATCTACAAATGAAACCCTCATACATTTTGCATCTAATGCAGCGATGGAGAGTAGATTCTTCTTGAGCCTAGGTATAAATAGCACGTCTTTCATCTTCAAGGACTTTCCAGATTCTTGGTTGTAGGAGGCTTTCCCACTTCCTTTGATAGGGTATTGATAATCATCCCGAAGTTTCAACTTATAGGGTGATTCATGTTCAAATAGGTTTACAAAAGATTCTTTAAACCCAGTCATGTGTTTGGAAGCCCTACTATCAATTAACCAATCATTACAACCATGAGAGATAGTACCTGTGAGAGCAGAGATTAGAACATACTCTTCTTCACTTGATGAGTCATCATCATCACTTTCTGCTCTAGCTTTCTTCCTGGAAGGTTCATCATCCTCAGCAGCATGAGCATGATATCTTTTTTTGTTATTCTTCTTCTTCTTCTTGGAGTTGTTGTCTTTCTTCTTCTTGGGGCAATTTGAGAATGTTTCTTCTTGTGATAAGGGTGAGAATGTTTTTTGTTATGATATTTCTCCCTCTTAACCTTGCTTCCCTTGGTGTGAGCTATGAGAGCTTGATCTGCATTCCCCATCTTTTCTTCTCATGCCAAAAGTCTAGCTTCTTCTTGAGAGCATTCTTCCCACAGTCTACTGAAAGAGATCAATTACTTTCTTCCACAGATTCGTTGAATAAAGGAGTCCCATGACCTAGGTAGGCCATTTAGAGTGGTCATAACAACTTCACCATTTTCCACTACTTCATCCACAACTTCAAGTTGTTCCTTGATCTGAGAGACCTTGGAGAAGTAAGATTGAATGGTCTCTCCATTCAACATCTTGACCCCTTTCAATTGATTCCGCAGAGTCATCTTCCGATTTATGTTCTTCCCTTCAAATAGCTTGGTCAAGGAGCCAAAAATCTCCTTGGGTGTATTTAGAGATGACACATGTGGTATGAGATGGTATTTGATAGATTCAGCAATGATTCTCTTTGCCTTGACTAAGTTCTTCTTATGCAATACCTTATCCTCTTCATCCTCTGGGATAGGGACCTCAGAGCTGATGTAGGAGACCAATTCATTTTCTTCGAGGATTAACCCAATCCTATACTTCCAGGATCGGAAGTTATCAACCCCTTCAAGCTTATCCTCAAGCTTGGTGTGGTGAGACATCTTAAAGAGTACTTCAAATGGAAATAGAAGAGATTTAGGTCTTACCACTTGCTTTGCTGAAAACTGGATCTCATCCTGGATTAGCATTTGTCGGAAAAACCCTAAAAATTCAAAAAGTGAATTTCAACTTTCGGAAAGGATAGAAAGATGGGCCTTGATGATATGATCAGCTTGGTGTATTAAGAATTTGAGATATGCAAAGCTTCACCCTTCAGAAATTCCTTTTAGTCTTCCTGGGTTCACTAGTGAGGACCCTGAATTAGGGTTTGAGTTTCCTATAGATTTACCTAGCCAAAAATATCGATCCAAAGCTCTAAACTTCGATTTTTCCAAGGAGCTTCCAGCTATGTCTTCAGATTGCAGAAATTCCTATTTTTTTGGAAAACCTAATTTTTAGGGCCAAATCTAAAAATTCTCAGAATTGAATTCTGATTGGACAGATAGATTCTCCTTGATGAGTAGAGTCAATCTACTATATTGCTTTTCCAAAATCTGGGGAGAGAAACCCAATAAGAAAGAAACCCTACTTTCCGTCACTGCACAATGTCTTCTTCTCAGGTTAGCTCTGATACCATGTTAAATTTTGAGCATTAATTCACAATACTCTAGGATCTTTACTGATAGGATAACATGTACAGTATATCAATGCATATCAAACATAACAAACATGTCAATCATCACAAGAAGCAAAAGCATGAGAGACAATATACACACAGAGTTTCTGTAGCGAAAACCCTAAGGTGAAAAACCACACAACTTCCTCAAAGATAGATAGAGCAATAGCACAACCAAAGTAAAACCAAAGTACAAGAGATAGACTCCCCTTAGAAGCTGATACTCCTCCTCACATGTGCACCACTTTCCGAGTGAAGGAAGTGTGAGATCTGAAGTGATCCAAATAGAGATCTCCCGATCTCTATTAATACTTGTCCTGTTTTCCCAATAACCTTATGGGGCCAACTTGTCTAGCTAGGTACAATAACTTCATATTACATTATATCAGGCCTACCCCTTACAAGGTGGTCTAATAACCCATCGGCAAGTTAAATCACTTGCGACACTTGTCAATACAAATGACAACACTTCCGTATAGAGGAATAATACATCTCTATAGGAGTACAATAAATATATAAATGAAATACATTCCGAAGTTACATATACATCAACACTTCTTCGCTTTTCCTATGCCTTGGCTAGCTATGTGGTCTTCTGTGCACATTACTCTGCTTGTTGTTTGTGGCTCTCCTCTAGGTGTACATTCCGGTTGTAAGAGATGATGTTTATATCCCTTATTTCCTCGAGCCTGCAGAAGCAGATCATGTAACCCCTCAATCGGTAGCATGTTGATGTTAAGGTCAAGGTGCTCTACCCACTTCACACCTTCAGCCATCTCTTCATTTGGGAAAATGATGTTAAGTGGATTCATTTTGACTAGGCAGGGCTTCATTGTCTTAGCCGGTGGCCTTCTCCTTTGTTTACTAGATTCTCCTGCCTTACCTTCTAAATTAGATTCTGGGACAAAGTCCTGCTGGACTTGTTCAATCTTCGCAACCATAAGCTTGAGCTCTGAGAGGTTCTATCTCAACTTCGCTAGCACCTCTTCGTTCTTACTGTATTTTGTAGCGAGTGCCTCCTCTAGATACTAGCCTATGCCCAGAGCGATGCATTGGTAATCATCATCGTGCAACTGTGCTTATGGATTTGTCTTGGTTTCCTTCATCTTCTTGCTTGGTCCTTTTTCTGGCCCTGCACCTTCAAGATCCTTTCTCTTCTCGCCTTTCTGCACTTCAGTGGTGTCTATTTCTACCTCCTCATCAACTAGTTTAGGTTTCTGTGAGATTTCTTTTGTCATGGTGTGGATTTCCAGGGGCACATCCACCTTCCACTCTTGTGGCCGGTCTTTTATGGCTAGCTCAATTCTTAGAGCATCCAACTGGTAATACATAGGGAACCATACTGGGTTATGCTTTTCGGCCTTTGGCTGAATATAAATAGAGTGCAAATCAGCCTTAATCAATATCTTTGGAAGAAAAATTGTTGTCGTATCTTTTGAAATGCGCGGAGTGTGCAGTATTACATCGCACAATTGGCCCAAGTGAGTGTGGAATTTTCCATTATTTACATGATGTCGCTCTGGCTGCATGTTTTCCCACATATTGGCATACTTCGTGGCTTGGAAATCCCCCATTATCATTGGAAGGTTGTGTTGATATAGTGGCTCCTTCCAGCCTACGAAAGTAATCAATATCATCAGCCATGTGTAGTGGAATGCATTTCCCATCTCCTGGGTTTCACAGACATCCTCCAAAAATTCATTCAACATATAACTAGCCCAATTGTATGGATTCCCATCTTTGGCCTTCGCAGCAAGAAGAACTACTGCGGCTGGCACTTCTACTGGTCTACACTTTCGCGAAATCCTATCTACGAGCAGCTGGACGGTGAAATTTGTGGTTTTGTCTTCAATTCCATCTGTGACAAAGCCTCATTTCCCCTTTACCAATTTGGATTCATCTTTCATTTTCTTTGCAATTTCTTTATCCTTTTTTTTTCCTACAAACTCATCCTTGGGGTCATTGCCTCGCTTGTTGAGGTGAGTGATATTGTAGATTAGATCACCATTAATGGCAAGCCTACGGTCAAGCCATAGGAATCCCTGGTGTGTGCATGATATCAGAGTGCGCACCACCATGGTACATTTAGGACTTCACTCAAAATGAGGTATACACAACAGATCCAGCAAGCCAGAGAGCGATAACTGCTTAGCCCAGTCTTGCTGAACGAGTACAGGTTTTCCTGATTTTTCATCCTCCCTTCAGCACATGTACTGGTCAGCTTGAAACTAGGGATATTTGGATCTCTTGGGTCTTTTTCTTCTAGCAAATTATGGTTTGCAAACTTGCATCCATCTACTTTGCTGAGTACATTCCCCTTGATTTCTACATCTCCGGAAATCGGTGGTACCGAAATGTCATACTATGCATTCTTGAACAGGGTAACTGCTGGCATGTCGAGTTTTCTTGGTGGGATATATACATGTGTTAGGTAAATGCGGTTGTCCCCTGGTGGCAGTGGCGGTCCAGGTTTCGGCTTTCCTGGTTCCTTTGGATTCTTAGGTTCTTGTAGGGGTCCCTTATCCTTTCGTTGCATATTGGTTATGTTTTGGGGTGATCTTATTGATGCGGAACCTTTCTCTGAAACAAACCTTTTAACGGGCATTTTCATCAACCCCTCCAACCTGGAGTGTTTAAAGTCTCTCACAGCCTACTTGACTGAGGATTTCTCAGACATTCACCTATAAATTGCTATGTATGCCCTCAAGATTGCTTGGCACTCACTGTTAAACATTAAAACAGTTCTTTTGCGGGAAAATTGTAAACTTACGGTAAAACCCGCAAGTCTAGTCTTAGTGGTATTTATAGGCGCATTTAGCCTTGAGCCGCACCCATAAACGGCTAGATTAACATTAAATGTTATGACCATTGGCCAAATAGTCCTAGGGTCTTGGTCTTTTCCTTCATTGAATGCTTCAAAATAGCAAAATTTGGGTTAAATGCACAAGCGGTCGTCGACAAAATCACTGTATAACGGCTAGTTGCTTCGACTGCGCTCATGGCTCAGACAAAATATTTTTGCGTGGTTCCTCTTCATACTTGTGCTTCTTCATTTTTAACTTCACAGCTGCACTTCTTCTTGGTACTTGGCATTGCAGCTTCTAGTGTACAATTCGCATATGCGCTTCCAATGTGCACTTTGCATCCAACTTCCTTTGTGCACCACGCATTCAACTTCGGAGTTCATATTTCATGGAACTTCATATTTCACCAAAATTGTGTGCAACGTATTTATTCTGTCATTCTTAGTGTTAAATTTCAACTGCACTTGACACTTAGAATGTTCTTCACTTCTGATCACTGAGGGCTTGTCGAAGTAGGACTATCCCTGTATTTTTTTAGTCTACTTCCTTTAATGAGACCTGCAAGGTTTTATTGTTGAAATATTGTAACTTCAAAGAATATTATATTTGTATTTTATTATTCCAGAGATGGTACATTCCTCTGTGGTGACCCTATTGTATATCCAGAGATGTTTATTCCTCCGAGAGAATGTGGTAACTAGGGTTATTAGATCTCCCATGTGAGGTCGGCCATGAGTTTATTATTTGAGGGTTTGGGAGAGGTCGGCCCCATTAGGGTAAAAGGTCAGTCGGGAGATGAGTATAAGTAGGTATGTTCCTCACTTATCTCATTCATTCATCCATTTGTGAGTAGTGCACAAGAGAGAGAGATATATACATATGAGGAGTAGGAGCTCTTGTTGAGGACTACATCTTGTATTTGGTTGATTATCTATATTGAGGAAAGCTTTGCTAGGTTTTCTACCCCATGAGGGTTTCCGAGGGTAAATCTTTGTCTATCTTCTGATTGTGTTTCTTTTAGTGATCTTGCTAGTTAAATTAGGCTAAACTTAACATGGTATCAGAGCTAGCCTGAATAGGACATCTTTCACAAGGTGAAAATACCTCTCTCCTCCTCCGGTGAAAATTAGGGTTTCTGCAAAAGTTGGAATTTTTGGATTTTGATTGCATGGTTGGATAGCCCTCCTCAAAATTGAAGTTTTGAGCCCTGGATCTAGATTTTTGGTTGGGTAGAACTCCGATAAAGTCAAACCCTAGTTTGACCAAAAGTGCAGAAAACCAGAAAACCAGAGAACCAGAAAAACTACGCACTTGTGCACCAGTGAACTAGAAAAGCTGCAAACCTGTGCACCAGAAAACCAGAAATTCTGTTGCAGATCCAGAAGGTGAAAAGTTGAAGTTTCCAAAATCATAACACACCAGATCTCTCAACTCAATCAAGTATATCTCGTGGTAAGTGTTATTCTATCTCTTGAGAAACTTCAATCTCTGTAACCCCCTGAATAAGATGGCTCCAAGCACTAAGCTTGAAGACAAGCTAGAGGGTATAGAAAATTTTTGAGCATGGAAATACAGAATTGGTCTCAGTCTTGAAGAGAATGATCTTGTCCAATATATTAAAGATGAGGTTGTAGAACCTGAAGAAGATGAAGCCAAAGATAAGTATAGGAAGGATCTTATTAGGGCAAAGAGAATCATTGCTAATTCAATTAAGGACAACTTGATTCCCCAAGTGGCATCCAAGAAGAATCCAGAGGAAATGTATGATGCCCTAGGAAGAATGTATGAAGGAAGGAAAATCAATAGAAAGATGAATCTGAGAGATCAATTGAAGAGCACCAAGAAGAATAAAGGAGAATCCATTCAAGACTATTTCTCAAGGGTTTCCCAGCTCAAGGAACAACTAGATGCCATTGGAGACACCCTTGATGAAGATGAACTAGTCATGACTACTCTAAATGGTATAACTAGATCTTGGGAGTCATTCATCCAAACTATGTGTGCAAGAAAAGAAAGTATGAAGTTTGATGTTGTATGGGAGGATTGCATTCAAGAAGAGGCTAGGGTAGCCAATAGAGAAGCCCTTCTCAAAGAAGATGACCAAGCTTTGGCCACTCACACTAGAAGAAGAAGGAGTCACTACAACTCCCTGAAAAATGGCCATAAGAAATCTCACCCTCCTCATAGATTTCAAAAGAAGGGAGTAAGCTCAGAAAGAGACCTCTCCTCAGTTAAGTGTTATAGTTGTCACAAACCCGGACACTTTGCTAGAAATTGTCCTTCAAAGAAGAAGAAGAATTTTCACAAAACACATCATGCACATCTAGCAGAAGATGATAGTGAAGAAGAAGAAGAAGTGAGGCCTAAAAGGAAAAGGACCAAAGTAGAAGAAGAAGAAGATGCATAAGAATATGTTCTATTATCTGCACTCTATGGGTCAGTAACACCTAGAGAAGACATATGGCTCATTGATAGTGGTGCTTCAAAGCACATGACAGGTCAAAAGAAGACTCTCTCAAGACTTGAAGAAAAGACCTCCCCACAAAAGGTATCTCTAGGAGATGACTATCAATAACCCATCAAGGGAATTGGTGAAGCAAGCTACAAGCTTGATTTTGGAACCCCATTGAAGATGAAAGAAATTTTATATGTACCAGGTTTGAAGAATAATTTACTTTCTATCTCAACATTAGATAAGAAAGGCTATAGGGTTGCATTCATAGATGGACAAGTACTCATGTGGTCCAAAGGAAAATCAATTGAGAATGCAATTATTATTGGTGAAGAGGAAGGAGGTCTATACAAACTCAAGGGCCAACCAGAAGATGCCTTTGTTCAGGAAGCCACTAGCCCAAGTGAGCTACGGCATAGAAGGATTTATCACATTAACTATAAAGCACTACCTCATGTGAGTAAGGTAGTCATAGGACTACCAGACTTAAAGATTGACCATGATGGCACTTGCAAAGTATGTGCAAAAGGGAAGAATGTCAAGAATCCATTTCCAAAGAGTGATACAAAGACTAAGAGTACATTGGAATTGATTCACTCAAATGTATGTGGACCAATGCCATCCACATCCTTGAGTGGATATGAATACTGCCTTACATTCATTGATGACTACTCAAGGAAGACTTGGATATATTTTCTGAAGGGAAAAGATGAAATTTTTGGAAAGTTCAAGAAATTCAAAGCCTTGATAAAAAACCATTCAGAAAAGAAGATTAAGATACTCAGGACAGATAATGGTGGAGAATATACTTCAAAATATTTTGAAGTCTTTTGTAAGGAAGATGGAATCAAGAGGGAGGTAACCACTTCCTACAATCCCCAACATAATAGTGTTGCGGAAAGAAAGAATAGAACCATTATGGAGGCAGTAAGACAATGATACATGATCAAGACCTTCCCATGTATTTATGGGCTGAAGCAGCTAGGACAACAATCTATGTGCAAAATAGACTATCTCATAGTGCTCTTGACTTCAAGACCCCAGAAGAAGTGTTCACAGGGAATAATCCTGAGGTAAGTCACCTCAAGATATTTGGATGCCCAATATACATTCACATTCAAAAAGAAAAGAGGACCAAGCTAGATCCTTCTGGGAAGAAAGGAATATTTTTTGGATATTGTGAAGCATCCAAAGCATTCAGAATATACCTCCCAGGATTCCATCATATGGAAATAAGTAGGGATGTGACATTTGATGAAGAGGTAGCTCTCAAGAGATCTAGGAAGTGCCAACATGAAGAAGTATATGAGGAAGAGGCACCTTCCAGAATCATAGAAGCTGCACCCACCCCTGAAGAGAGGACTCCTGAAGACCATGACATGATGGAACCAGAAGAACCCCCTATCATAGAAATTTCAAGGAAAAGAAAACCAGCATGGGAAAGAGACATTATACTAGGAGCAGAAAAATATGGACTCCCGAAGGCTCCACTAGGGTGAGCAAGAAACCAATGACATACTCAAACTATGTGGTCCCGATGTGTAATCTTGGAGATCAAGTACCCACTAGTTATGAAGAAGTAGTTCATAAGAAGGATTGGGTAGAAGAAATGGCTGAGGAGTACCAGTTAATTATGAAGAATGATGTTTGGGACATAGTTCCCAAGCCAAAGGACAAAAGTGTGGTATCCCCCAAATGGATATTCAAGATAAAGCATGCTGCAGATGGCAGCATTGAAAAATATAAGGCAAGGTTTGTAGCCAGAGGGTTCTCTTAGAAAGAGGGACTTGACTATGAAGAAACATTTGCACCAGTTGAAAGGTACATTTCCATTATAACTATCATGGCACTTGCATTCATGATGAAGTGGATGTTAAAATTCAATATGCTAAGACAGAAAATAGCAGCATTACATTCCATTTCACAATAATGGCATATACAGGATCACTGAAGAAACAACAAGCATAGCATAAACACAAGAGACACAGATTTATCCTGGGAAACCCTCATGGGGTAGAAAACCCAGTAAAGCTTCCTCAATGTAGATGACCAGCAATATACAAAGATGCAAACCAAAGACATGATCTCCTCCTCCACCATAGCAGACCTCTCCTCCACAAGTGCGCCTCTCTTAAGTGAGTGAGTGTATCAAATGAGGAACATACCTCCTCTATTTATACACTACACTGACATGTATTTTACACAAGTACATGTAGGCTCGTATTTAACCATTAGGTTAAATACCCTATTATAACTAACTGGGCCGACCCCCACATGGTGGGTCTAATAACCCTAGTTACCACAACCAATTCGGAGGAATAAACATCTGTGGATTCATAGTATAATCACATCGGAGGTATGGAACATCTCCGGAATAAATAATATACAAATATAATATTCTTAGAAGTTACAATATTCAACACTCCCCCTTAACGAGAAGGATATTATAACAACATCTGCAGGAGCAAGGAGTCATTGACTATATCATCTATATATCATCGGAAGCTTTCTTCAATTCATCATCATCAGTAACTCAACTAGTTACTGGAACATCAACATCATCAGAGTTGATATTATTCGATCATTAGCATCGTCATCACACGATCGGCAGCATCATCATCACACGATCATCAACATCGTCATCACACGATCAGCAACATCATCATCATATGATCAGCATCGTCATCACACGATCAGCAACATCGTCATCATACGATCAACATCATCATCACACGATCGGTAGCATCGTCATCACATGATCGGTAGCATCGTCATCACACGATCATCAACATCGTCATCACACGATCAGCAGCATCGTCATCATATGATCAGCATCGTCATCACACGATCGGCAGCATCGTCATCACACGATCATCAGCATCGTCATCACACGATCAGCAGCATCGTCATCATATGATCAGCATCGTCATCATATGATCATCAGCATCGTCATCACACGATCATCAGCATCGCCATCACACGATCAACATCACCATCACACGATCATTAGCATCGACATCACATGATCAGCATTGTCATCACACGATCATATTACAGGATGATCAATCCTGCTCTCTTTAGGACATAGGTCCATGGATGATATAATCCAGATCAAGTTCTAGGATGATCAATCCTTATCTCTTTAAGACAAGTCTCATGTCTAGGGATGATCTAATCCCAACCACAGTGCCAGTCCTTTTTCATACTGGATGTGACCTAGATCAGATCTAGGATTTACCGCCACAGAGCCAGTCCTCTTTCATACTGGATGTGTCACGTCTACAGAGCCAACCCTGTTTCATGCTGGATGTATCACATCTACAGAGCCAACCCTGTTTCATGTTGGATGTATCACATCTACAGAGCCAGCCCTGTTTCATGCTGGATGTATCACATCTACAGAGCCAGCCCTGTTTCATGCTGGATGTATCACATCTACATATCCAGCCCTGTTTCATGATGGATGTATCATATATACAGAGCCAGCCCTATTTCATGCTGGATGTATCACATCTACAGAGCCAACCCTGTTTCATGCTGGATGTATCACATCTACAGAGCCAGCCATGTTTCATGCTGGATGTATCATATATACAGAGCCAACTCTGTTTCATGCTGGATGTATCACATCTACAGAGCCAGCCCTGTTTCATGCTGGATGTATCACATCTACAGAGCCAGCCCTGTTTCATGTTGGATGTAACCTAGAACAATTCTAGGATTTGTCACGTACATTTTGAACCAAGGTCCAGGGAAGATCCAGTCCTATCATGTACATTTTGAACCGAAGTCCAGGGACGATCCAGTCCTATCATGTACCTTTTGAACCGAAGTCCAGGGACGATCCAGTCCTATCATTCAATTCTCGGAGACCTCATGTCTACGGCTCAATTCAAAGGACCATAGTCTGAGGACGATCCAATCCCCTTACCTGTTCATTCAGGATTTAGTTCTCGAAGACATCATGTCTACGACTCAATTCAAAGGACTAAAGTCCGAGGACGATCCAATCCCCTTACCTGTTCATTCAGGATTTTGTTCTCGGAGACATACGTCTACGGCTCTCTTTAGGACTGAAGTCCAGGGATGATCCAATCCCCTCAAGTCCACCAAGGACTTCATTCTCGAAGACATACGTCTACGGCTCTCTTTAGGACTGAAGTCCAGGGATGATCCAATCCCCTCAAGTCCACCAAGGACTTCATTCTCGAAGACATACGTCTACGGCTCTCTTTAGGACTGAAGTCCAGGGATGACCCAATCCCCTCAAGTCCACCAAGGACTTCATTCTTGAAGACATATGTCTACGGCTCTTCTTTCGGACTGAAGTCCAGGGATGATCCAATCCCCTCACATGTTCACCAAGAACTTCATCAAAACATGTGTCAATCATGTATCCTCATCATCAAAACATGTATAACAAAACATGTATCCTCATCATCAAAACATGTATAACATCTATCATCAAAAGCATGTATATCTAACCTCAAAAGCATGTATACATCTATCATCAAAAGCATGTATACATCTATCATCAAAAGAAAAAATATAAGATTCCTAAATCTAAATAATTCTAAGTAACTAGGTGCAGTAAAAAAATAACCTCATCATTGATGAGACAGACTTGTTATCAGATACTATACTACTCCCCCTTTCGAGGAGGTCCTTCTGGACTATACCAAGCTTGTCTCGGAAGTATTCAAACTTTACTCGAGACAGAGGTTTAGTCAAGATATCAGCAATCTGATCCTCAGTGCTTATATACTCGAGCTTGATAGCTCCTCTCTGCACCATATCTCGTAAATAGAAGTATCGGATCTCTATGTGTTTTTGACTTATTGTGTAATACAAGATTTTCTATCTTGATGCAGTTTTGAATGTCACACATTATCATAGTGGAATTCATTTCTAAGTCAAACACTCCATATAAAATCTTCTGAAGCCACACTGCTTCACAGCTGGCATAGCAGACAGCTATATATATATATTCTGCTTCAGCAGTACTGAGAGCCACACTAGATTGTTCCTTGCTAAACCATGAGATCATGGCAGATTCAAGACTATAACATCCACCTGATGTAATGTTTCTTTCTGAGGCACTTCCTGCCCAATCGGAATTTGAGTAACCATGTAAAATGAGTTCATGACCTCCAAGATAATATAGACCAAAAATCTAATGTACCTTTTAGGTACCTCACTTCATGCTTTGTAGCTATTAAGTGCACCTTTCTAGGTTCTACTAGATAATGACTTAGGGTATTTACAGCAAAGGATATATCTGGCCTAGTATTTGTTAAATACATCAATGACCCAATGATTTGTCTATATAGGGTTAGGTCCACTAAATACGATGAGTCATTAACTAACAACTTCAAGTTGGAGTCCATGGGAGTGGCCATGGCTTTATACTCCAACATATCAAATCTTTTTAGAAACTTCACAGCATACTTACCTTGATTTAAAAGATTCCTTTTGGATATTTCCATAATTCTAGACCTAAGAAGTAGTGCATTAATCCGAGATCTTTCATTTTCATTTCTGCAGCCATTTTCATGACCTGTTTCTCATTCCTTGTCAGAAAGAGATCATCGTCATACAATAATTGTATGATAGGTTCATCATCCACAACCTTAAGGTAAAGGTTAGGAACAGCTTTACTTCTGGTAAAGCCCAAGCTTTGTCATGAAGCTGTCAATTGTCCATTATTCACACTCAGCATTGAGTGATCTTTTGCATATCTATCTGTGCCATCTCTCGTCAGATGGGTCTACTAATATGATCCTCAAAATCATTCAAACTTTGTGGTGAGTTCCTTCTTGTATCCATGTCATATGTGTATAGAACCCATATTCAACCTTGTAGCAAAGGTTGAGATCCACATCACCCATGATGATCATTAAGCTCATTAATTGACTACCGATCCTGGGAACCCATACAGAACCTGATTACATTACTAAGAGAATGGTCTTATCTAGCCCTTGGAGCAAAACATCTCATCATGATTCTCTTCCTCTTTCTAAGAGAATCTCTTAACCACAAGCTTTCTATGGTGTGTTTGATTTGTAAATCTTTTGTTGAACATCCATGGCTTGTTCAGAGTTCATCATTCATCATGATCTTTCCTACAAATCAAAATTAAGTACATGATTAGTAATACTTCATAATCATCAAATCATATTGATATGATAACCTATTATGCATACAGATATCATTTACATAGTTATGCAAATATTTTGACCAATACTTTGGCACAACACTTTCCCATATCATGTATGCATACAGTGGCTATCTAGATGCCTTCCATCTCTACCAGAACATACTATCGAGAGTGTGCACAACTCTCAGCATGTCAGCAAAGAGGTTTCATTCTAGACAAGCAACAATGGAATGTTTGTCCAATTTACCAATCATATGCATATTAGTAGTATACTGTTCAATGTTTTATGAATTTTTACACTCAGCATGATATATTCTAGGAATACAAATATGCATACAAGTAATATCATTTACTATTTCTAATAACAACCCAAATACTTATCTTTTATGTTTGTGTGGTTGCCTCCCGCTTGATCTTCTGTATGTCTTCTGAACTTCTATTCATTCTGTACCACTGGGCATGCTCAAGTGTACACTAGTATCATCCTCATGATCTCTTACACAAACATACATTCATTAGTATATTCTCAATATTATCAAAACATTCTAATTCTCAATAATCTTGAATATGTACAGTCATGATCATTAGTATTCAGGGTTTCAAGGAAGTCTTCTTTTACTCATGCATATTCTTGTTTGATCTAGTTAGTTAAATCATCAACCAAGATAAGAGACATAATATGCATAAACCCTTGATTACTAACCAATCATACGGAGTATACTTACACAAGGTAATATTCTAACATGACATAGGAAAACATACCTGGATTAGTATACCTGCTTAGTTATATACAACATACCTAAACAATCTCTTCAATGATTTAGAGATCCTGAGCTAGAACCTGCATGTCTCGTAGGTTAAACATGATATAACAAAGTCATACATACCTCATGAGTCTTTGTCTTCATGTTGTCATGGTCATGGAACTTGATTTGTCTTTTGTGATGTACCTGTGTCTTGTTAGCAGACAACATCAACCTCACACAACACCATAATGCATAAGTACAATCATATAGCCCTAATCATTGAATGTCTTCGATCATTCACATGCTTTCATATTGTTACTAGGGTGATAAGACAATTAATAACATTAATCAAGATTGTACTAATAAATAACATGAAGACAAACACATTATGAACTTAATCAAGAATCAGATTTCAAGACATACCTGAACCTCCTTAAGTCATACCTGTCGAGACTTTTTGTAGTCTTCTTATGTAAGGCCTTAGCCTCAACTCCCCCTGAAACTTGATATGGAGCTTGATTAGGGTTTGCTAGAGAAACCCTAAAAATTCAATATTTGACTTTCACACTTATGAATGGATGGAAGAATGTGTCTTGCTGAGCTGATCAACCTAGTATTCCTCAATTTTGAAATCTCCAAAATATGACCCCTCAAAATTGCCTTCGAAACTTCTGGATCTTCTGGACAGGAACCCGAACTAGGGTTTGATGAAGCCCACCCTTCTGTCCAATCAAAAGGTTTGATCCAAGGCTCTAAGCTCTTATTTTTCTGAGGAGCTTCCAGCCGTGGACTCCGATTCCAAAAATTCTAACTTTCTCCGAAACCCTAAATTCCGGAAGCCATGAATAAAGGTGCTCCAAAAATAATTATGTTTTGACAGAAATATGCACCTGATTGTTTCTACTATAACTCTGAAATTTCTACTCCACAGGGTTTGAAAACATTTTTTGTAGTAGCCTGACCTGTCATCTTTCCATCCTGATAGGTCTGACCTCAATTGGATTTTCTGAGAGAGAGTTATGCCAAGTGTCGCAACGTGACCTGTTTATGGGATAAAACAGGAGAGAGAACTTGTACGGCGTGCCACATGTCACTGGTTCACCTTCGGCCTCTGAAAACGTTTCCTAAGATAGTACAGTCTGTGTACTACCTATCACTTTTTACGAAATTTCATTTGGAGCTTCCTATCCCAAGTTATGACCTTTTTTCCAAGGTCACCTGATTTTGACTGAGATCTGGAAGAGGCCGAAACCCTAACTTGTACTGATCATAACTCATAAAGTACAACGAATCTGAGGCTTCCCTTTGGACATAAGGTACCTGGGGATGTTATCTACGAACTGTAAACTTTTCAAATCCTGAAACTTCGCATAAATGGATTTATAGCGAAAGTTCCACGATGACTGGTTTTTGCTATATAAAACCCTAACCTTCAAATTGTCGCAAGAGAAGCAAGTGTCGTAAGTGCCATACATTGCCTTCCTTCAGGTTAGCTCTGATACCATGTTAAAATTCAATATGCTAAGACAGAAAATAGCAGCATTACATTACATTTCACAATAATGGCATATACAGGATCACTGAAGAAACAACAAGCATAGCATAAACACAAGAGACACAGATTTATCCACGGAAACCCTCATGGGGTAGAAAACCCAGTAAAGCTTCCTCAATGTAGATGACCAGCAATATACAAAGATGCAAACCAAAGACATGATCTCCTCCTCCACCATAGCAGACCTCTCCTCCACAAGTGCACCTCTCTTAAGTGAGTGAGTGTATCAAATGAGGAACATACCTCCTCTATTTATACACTACACTGACATGTATTTTACACAAGTACATGTAGGCTCGTATTTAACCATTAGGTTAAATACCTTATTATAACTAACTGGGCCGACCCCCATATGGTGGGTCTAATAACCCTAGTTACCACAACCAATTCGGAGGAATAAACATCTCCAGATTCATAGTATAATCACATCGGAGGTATGGAACATCTCCGGAATAAATAATATACAAATATAATATTCTTAAAAGTTACAATATTCAACAGTGGAAATTACACCAGATGGATGTAAAGATAGCCTTCCTAAATGGTGTAATTGAGGAGAAAGTGTATATAGAACAACCTCAAGGATTTGAGGTGGAAGATGGAAGAACCCATGTGTGCAAATTAAAGAATTCTTTGTATGGGTTGAAACAAGCTCCCAGAGCTTGGTATGGAAGAATTGACAGTTTCTTGACAAGCTTAGGATTTACCAAAAGTAAAGATGATCCTAATCTTTATCTCAAGGTTATGGATGATGAACCTGTCATATTGCTGCTATATGTGGACGATCTATTTCTGACAGGAAATGAGAAACAGATTATCGAATGCAAGAAGAAAATCTCTTCAAAGTTTGAGATGGAAGATATCGGATTGATGCACTACTTCTTAGGTCTAGAAGTATGGCAAGGCCTAGAGGGAATCTTTCTCAACTAGGGAAAGTATGCCGTGGAAATATTGAAAAGATTTGATATGTTAAAATGTAAGGACATGGCCACTCCCATGGATTCCAACTTGAAACTGTTAGTAGATGACTCATCAGAGTTAGTGGATATGACTCTGTATAGATAGATTATTGGGTCATTGATGTATTTAACAAATACCAGACCAGACATATACTTTGTCATGAATACCTTGAGTCAGTATCAAGTGGAACCTAGACGAGTGCATCTCATAGCTGCAAAGCATGTGATGAGGTACCTAAAGGGTACGATAGACTTTGGTCTATGTTATCTTGGAGATCATCGTTTCATATTGTATGGCTACATAGATGCTGATTAGGCAGGAAGTGTATCAGATAGGAAGAGCACATCGGGAGGATGTTATTGTTTTGGATCTGCCATGATCTCATGGTTTAGTAAGAAACAGTCCAGCATGGCTCTTAGTATTGTTGAAGCGAAATATATTGCTACTTGCTCTGCTAGTTGTGAAGCAATATGGCTTCAGAAGTTTTTATCTGGTTTATTTGACTTAGAGATGGAACCCACTGAGATCCTGTGTGACAACCAGAGTTGTATGAAGATGATAGAAAATCCAGTGTTTCATGATAAGTCAAAGCACATAAAGATCCGATATTTCTATATACGGGATATGGTGCAGAAAGGAGCTATCAAGATTGAGTATGTAAGCACTAATGAACAAGTTACTGATATATTGACCAAACCACTATCTCGAGTAAAGTTTGAGTATTTTCGAGACAAGCTTGGTGTAGTTCGGAAGGACCCTCCTCGAAAGGGGGAGTGATGTGGTCCCTTATGATGAGATTTCCTGCATCGACGGTGAGGTCGATGATGTGGATACCTATGTTGGTGATGCTAACAGTGAGGTTGGTGAATGGTCCTTAGACTGGGTCTAAGTTGACGAGGGGATTGCATCATCCTTGAACACATGTTCTAAAAGGATCCGCAGACATATGTATATGAGAAAGAAGAGGGATTGCATCATCCTTGAACACATGTTCTAAAAATATCCGTAGACATATGTCTCCGAGAAAGAAGAGGGATTGCATCCTCCCTGGACTTCTGTCCCAGAATTGATTCATAGACATCTGTCTCCGAGAATGTGGGGATTGTATCTTCCCTGGACTTCGGTCCCAGAATTGATCAGTAGACATCTGTATCCGAGAATGTGGGGATTGTATCTTCCTCAGAATTTGGTCCCAAAATTGATCCGTAGACATCTATCTCCGAGAATGTGGGGATTGTATCTTCCTCGGACTTCGGTCCCAAAATTGATCCATAGACATTTGTCTCTGAAAATTGATGATAGGACTGCATCGTCCCTGAGCTTTTAGTTTAAAATGTACATGATAAATCCTAGATCTAATTTAGATCACATCCAATATGAAAAAGGACTAGCACTGTGGTTGGGACTGCATCGTCCCTAGACAGGAGATTTGTCTTAAAAGGATCATGGACTGCATCGTCCCTAGACATGAGATTTGTCTTAAAACGATCATGGATTGCATCATCCCTAGACATGAGATTTGTCTTAAAAGGATCATGGAATGCATTGTCCGTAGACATGAGATTTTTTTTAAAAGGATCATGGACTGCATCGTCCCTAGACATGAGATTTGTCTTAAAAGGATCATGGACTGCATCATCCCTAGACATGAGATTTGTCTTAAAAGGATCAGGATTGATCATCCTATAAGTAAGATCTGGATTGTATCATCCATAAGCATGAGAGATGTATTAAAGTGAGCAGGATTGATCATCCTGGAATTGGATCATGTGTATTATCCATATGCTATAGATTGAGATGATCCAGATGTTGTAGATTGAGATGATCTAGATGTTGTAGATCGAGATGATCCAAATGTTGTTGATCGTGATGATCTAGATGATGATGTTGTTGATCGTGATGATCTAGATGATGATGTTGTTGATCGTGATGATCTAGATGATGATGTTGTTGATCGCGATGATCTAGATGACGATGTTGTTGATCGTGGTGGTCTAGATGACGATGCTATTGATCTTGGTGGTCTAGATGACGATGTTGCTGATCGTGATGGTCTAGATGACGATGCTGCTGACCGTGATGGTCTAGATGACAATGCTGCTGATCGTGATGTTCTAGATGACAATGATGTTGATCAATAGACCCAGATGATGTGGCTGTTGATAGGCTGATCTAGATGATGATGATGATGTAGCTGATCAAGTGCTACAGAAGATGAAGACTCAATACTGACGATGTTGATGTTCTAGTATTGGTTATACTCCAGTAACTGAATGTCTTACTGATGATGATGTATAATGAAAGATTCCAATGATTTATAGATGTATCATGTATCATATAGTTGATGACTCCTTGCTCCTGCAGAAGTTGTTATAATATCCTTCTTGTTAAGGGGGAGTGTTGAAATATTGTAACTTCAAAGAATATTATATTTGTATTTTATTATTCTGGAGATGGTACATTCCTCCGTGGTGACCCTATTGTATATATGGAGATGTTTATTCCTCTGAGAGAATGTGGTAACTAGGGTTATTAGATCTCCCATGTGAAGTCGGCCCCGAGTTTATTATTTGGGGGTTATTAGACTCTCCTGGGATAGGTCAGCCCCATTAGGGTAAAAGGTCAGTCGGGAGATGAGTATAAGTAGAGGAGGTATGTTCCTCACTTATCTCGTTCATTCATCCACTTGTGAGTAGCGCATAAGAGAGAGAGAGGTCTGCATAGGAGGAGTAGGAGCTCTTGTTGAGGACTACATCTTGTATTTGGTTTATTATCTATATTGAGGAAAGCTTTGTTGGGTTTTCTACCCCATGAGGGTTTCCCAGGGTTAATCTTTGTCTATATTGTGATTGTGTTTCTTTCAGTGATCTTGCTAGTTAAATTAGGCTAAACTTAACATTTATCTCATCCATGTGGCTAACTGAACTGCGCCACTGTTAGTAACATGCATAACAGTATATGGCCCTAGTCAATGCATTTTAAACTTTCTAGGAAACTTCATGAATTTACTATCATAGAGGAGGACAAGGTCTCCTACCTAAAAGAATTTTTGCTTGATGTGGTGATCATGCCATGCTTTTTCTCTATCTTCCAACACTTGCTAGTGAAATCCTGCAATGAAGCAATCTTCCTCCAGTCCAACCAAGTGTAGTAGCCTCTTCTCTATTGTCTCTTCATCTGCCATGCCCGTGAATGCTGCAATTCTCAAACTTGGTACTATGTATTCCATTGGCATCAAAACTTTCTGTCCATATGTTAACATGAAAGGTGTATGGCCTGTTATCTTCTTGCAAGTTCTCTTGTATGCCCATAACACAACTGGTATTCGCAGATCCCAATCATCACTGTTTACATTGCATACCTTAGTCAGCACATTTTCCAATACCTTGTTGAAGGTTTCAACAGTTCCATTAGCTTGTGGATGATATTGTGTGCTCTTCTGATGGTAAATCTGTAACTCTTTAGTCAAGAATTAAATAGTTATGTTCAAGAAGTGTGTTCCCTGATCACTCATTAAAATATTTAGACATTCAAACCTTGTGAGGATGTTCTCAAAAATAAACTGCGCAGTAGTAACTGAGCTACAGTCCTTCATTGGTTTTTCCCTTTCCCATCTGGTTAGATAATCTGTAGCTATGATAATGTATCTCGGACCAATTCTTTTCCCTGGTGGGTCAATAGGTACCATAAAATCAATATCCCATTTATCAAATGCTTGCAATGTCAATTGTGGCCTTAACGGCAACTCATCTCTACGGGATGGCTTTCATGTTCTCTGGAAAATATCACAACTACGACAATGTTCCTTTGAATCCTTATGGAGTGTAGGCCACCATAGTCCTACTCTTAAGATTTTCTACGTAGTAGTTCTCCCTGCGTAGTGGCCTCCTTACACTCCTGAATGTGCTTCAGCTAGTATTAATGCTTTCTCATGTTCTAGCACACATCTGCGCAATACTTCATCTGGTCCTAGCTTGTATAATTGCCTTGCAATTATGGTGAAGTCTACTTCTTTTACTACTAGTTGCTTATTCTGTTGCGTAGTAAATTATATAGGTGCCAAACCTGTGGTTAGAAATTCTAGAATGTCTTTATAATAGTCATCTCCTATCTGAATACCAAATAAATGCACATCTGGTAGATTGTCCTCTAGGTTTGTAGGTTCTTCTCCTGACTCAATTCTGGAAAGATGGTCAGGTCCTGAGTTCAGCCTTCCTGGTTTAACAATAATTTCAAATTCATACTCTTGAAAGAGTAACAACCATCTACAGATTATTCCCCCTAACACTAGTTTATTGACCAGGCATTTCAAAGCTGAATGGTCAGTAAACATACAAAAGTGGGTACCCAGCAAATAGTGTCTAAAATTTTGTAGTGCATACACCATAGCTAGACCTTCTCTTTCTGTTGTAGTGTAATTATTTTCAGTTGAGGACAACTTCCTACTTGAAAATCCAGAAGGATGGTCAATACCTCCCTCACCTGGATGCGCTAGCACCACACCAAGTGCAATGGATGAAGCATCTACATGTACGTGGAATTGTTTGCTTCAATCTGGAAAGACTAAGATAGGCGCAGTTACCACCCTTTCCTTCAGTGTGTCTAGTCCCTTCTGGAAATCTTCAGTCCATATGGATTTTGCTTCTTTCTTCAACAATTTTTCCATGGGAGCAGTTATATGTGGATATCCTTTGATGAACTTCCCATAATATCCTGTATGTCCCAATGTGGTGTGTAGTTTCTTTACTGAATTAGGTGCTAGTAAGTTCACAATAGCTGTGATTTTAGTTGGATCAACCATCGGCCCCTGTTTACAAACAATGTGTCCCAGTAGAATTCCATAGGGAACACAAAAGATGCTTCGGTTCAAGTTCAGGGAAATCTGATGTTGTCTACGCTTTGCTAACATCAGTCTTAAGCTTGAAAAATGGTTCTTGAGTAACCCAAATACTGTCCAATAATCAAAATATACTACTAGGAATTTATGGATGAAATCTTTGAATGCAGCAACAACTACTCTTGAAAAAATGGCAGGTGCATTCTTCAGACCAAAGGGCATCATTGGGTACTAAAATGAGCCTCATTCTATGGAAAAAGTGGGCTTGTGCCTATCTATTTCGTCAATCCTGATTTGATGGTATCTAGAAAATCCACCAGTGAAAGAGTATGCCTCATTTCCTCCCACATTGTCTAATACTTCATCTTTGAATGGAGTAGGAAATGGGTCATGCAGTGATGCATCATTTAGCTTTCTGATATTTACACAGATCCTGATTTCGCCTTTAGTCTTTTTATCCTCGATAACCATGGGACTTATCCATTCTGATTCTTCTACCGGTTCAATGATTCTTGCATTGAGCATCTTATCGAGCTCTGCTTTTACTCTTTCTTTGTATCTGGGATTGGTCGGTAAGGTCTCTGCTTAATGGGATTCGCATCCGGCTTCAGAGGTATTTTCATAACCCCTAAGTCACCCAAGATTCCTTTCATTTCAGAAAAAATTGTAGGAAATAAGTCTTCATATTCGCCCAGTAAATATGATATTTGTGCAACCGTTTCTTCGTCCCAATAATCTCCTATAGAGGTGAGCTTTGGTTCTTCAGTGGTTCCAATGTCCACTTTCCGAGTTTTCACAGGATCACTCAAATATCAGATATCCAATGGAGGTCCTTCTACCTCGCGCTTTCCTTCTTAATCATGTATGTTTACATTGTGTAGGTCGTCATCATCACTTTCCTCTTCTTCTTCATCTAAAGCGAAGTTATAACATTCTAGGGCATATTCTAGCTGTGTTTCCCATTATGGTTGTTGATATACAGGTTCTGATGTATCGTCGAATACATTCTTTTTAATGACATGTAATGCCTCATTGATACTTGGAAATTCATCTTCGAAGCTGAAAGTTCCTTGGAAGTTCTTAATCATGATAGATGATTCCATTGTTACTCTGTGTAGTTTTGCATCTGTATACCAGTTCTTCGGAATCTGTTCTAGTGTGTGTACAAATACATGAACCCATTCTTCTTGCAGTACATGTGTCCATACTTTTAGACAGTGGTCTACATGATCTCTAGGATCAGTTTGTCCATTATATTTTACTTGTACAAGCGTAGGTTGTTCCAGAAATATGATTTCCATCATGTTCCTACATTCCTCCCATGTGGTCAGATTCTGCTTATGCGCAACCCACCATTTGGAAGGCATAGCGCGCAGTGCTATATACAATGCTGCTATCTTATGCTCATCTGAAACTAATATGAGATATTCTTGAAAAAATGTATGGATGCTAGTAAAGCCATCAAAAGTATGGATTGGGATTACCTCTATTCCAATCCAGTGCAATGATCTTGTGAACTATGCACATCTTCTAGCAGATACTTCATGCATTTTGCTTTGCCAGTTCTCTAGTCCTGCATCTGAGTCTGCCTTATTCGTTTTCATCTTGTAGATATGATCCAGATCTTGATCTCAACATTCTTATCTAATTGGTTCAGTATATCCAGGTCCTTGTGAAGGGTCTAATGGTGCGATGACCCTGATATCTTTTCCTTCAAATATCATCTGTTTCTTTTTCAGGTTGATGATTGCGAGGTTATCCATGGCCCAATCTATCCCAAACAGTGCAAGATAAGGTTGGATATCATCTACAATCTAAATCACTTCAAAGTATGCTCTACTTCGCACTCCATCAATGTCAACAAGGACATTTTCGAATCTCCCAAAGGGTATAACCTTCTACTGGTTTGCTAATCTCAACTGTATTGGTGACCATGATAACTTCGGCTTCTCCATTTGTTCCCATGTCCTGCTAGATAGAAGTTGGTTCATGCCTGCAAAATCTATATAGTCCAGCTTACACCCTGCCAATTTGTTCTGATATTCCTCTTGGGTGATCATAGTGCCATCTTCTTCCTAGAAAAGGGGCAATCCTTTCTTAAATAAGGGATCAAACAAATCCCTGAGACCTTTCATCTGTTGTACGACAATGTCAATTCCAGATTCAACAGCCTTCAGCTGTTGATTCTTAAGAAGCACTTTCTTTTCCTAGATGATGATGGAAACCCTGTCTTTTATACGAGTTGTCTGAGCTTCATCCTGAGATAGGCCATTCAGGAACTCCACAACATTCCCAGCATGCTCTGCAGGTTTCTTGTTCAATTTCTCATTAGAAACTGCAACACCTTTCTTTTCTAGTTTTATCATATCTTCTTTGTCTAATAAAAAATCGAGGAACGGCCTCAATTTGTTTGCTTCAGTGATGATGTTGTCCCAAATCACTTGCTTGGCCTCTTGAAGCGAATTCTAGCCTGTAGCCTTCCTTTTCAATTCATCACATTCAATCTTCATCCCCTGGTACTTGGTTTCCCAAGCCTCCTTTTCCTTTTTTGCATTAGACATCAAAGTCCTCAGATTTGCATTCTGCTTCTTCAACCTCGCTACCTCCATGTCTTCCAAACTAGCTTGGGTTATGGCTCCTACATGGGATAAATCCCTAGTCTCTATGGAAGGTGTGACCATGCCTTCTACTTCCTGCTCTTTCTCCTTCAGCTTCTTCTCAAGATCCTCATTTTGGGCCTTCAAGACCTTCTCACTTGCCACCACAATGGACATATCTATCTGCCATTTATTTTCCTTCTCTTCAAATCTCAACAACCTAGCTTCATAGTTTGTTAGCTTCCCTTGGAGAGTTTCTCTCTTTTCTTCTAGCTCAGTTAGCTCAGATGCCTCCACTAATTGAGTGGAGGGAATTTTCAACTTATGCTTCATTTTTTGGATGATCTTGTCCTTCTTGTCCAACAACTTCAGTATGCTATCTCTTTTGTCTTCTTGGGTCTCAGTGGATAACAATGCAATTTGGTGCTTTTTTACTTGTGCTTTCAGGGGCTTATTTTCTATCTTTTATATTCTCACCTGATTCCGGACTTTGTCTTTATGTCCTGCTCTATAGATAGATCCAAGGAAGCTTTCAAAAATTTGTAATAAATGAACTCACTAGTCTCTTTATGTAAATTGATCACATCTATGTTGGGCCTAGCCCAGATGGGGCATTTTTTAACAGGAAGAATTTTGAGAACTGTGGAGCTAAGCGCAGTTAAGTTTGAACAATTTTGGGATAAGTTTTGGTATGCTACGACGTTGCATGCAGCACAGTGACAAAGGACCTATGAGATCGCTGCTGCAAGGAATACAGTGCCGCGATGTGCCACGTCGACGAAGATCCAGCTAAGCAGAGCATGGACGGATGAAGGCAATTATTTTGGTTAGGTCACAGAAGACCTATTTTTGGAAAAGATCATCGATAACTACCAAGTAGTGGGTAGGTGCAAATCGGAGGTAGGTGACTGATCAAAATAGATAGAAGACTACGACTACTGGAGCTAGTCATCTAAATACGAGAAAGAAAAGCTCAGCGGAAACAACTTGTTGGCGTGCATATAACAGAACATCCGTTGCCATATATCAGTAGTCTAGTTTTGGGAAAACCGCGACAATTTTGTAAACCTAAGGGTTATGCCTTCAAGATGTAAAAGACATGACCTACGGGTCTTGATCTATAAATAAGGAAATTTTGTAAAGGAAAAGGGTTAACTCTCAATTTTGTTGATATTACTGAATATTGTGAGATCTGTTAGATTAACGCATTGTAAAGGCTCTGCAGCTAAGTGCACAAAGACCTAATTTAGAGAGAGGGAGAAAGAAGAGCGTCTATAGCTGAGTGTGCAGTTTAAGAACTATTGTACCCTTTCCAAGATAAATAAACAACAGTTATTGTGGACGTAGCTTCCCATCCGGGGGGGTGAAGCACGTTAAACCACTATGTTATGTGACTGTTGTGCATAATTGTCATTAGTTGTTATTTAATTTACTTACAATGCATGCATAAGTTACTATTATCTTATAAGTGTTTATTTTTTTATCTATATTCACCGTGGAAGGGATGGAATAAGATGTTAATAGTTCAGGTATGGATGAATATTAGCAGGAAAACACCTATAAGTCTCGAATGAATGGATCGATGAGATAACCACACAGTTAATTGTTAAGGATTGACTCGCAGTATCAAAGCACACATCGCTGCGTATCTCACTTATTTGCATAAGTCATGATGTTTATCAATCTAAGTAATGATGAATGCTTACGGATTATTGAATCATATTGAGTAGAAGTGATTAAGTATCATAAACCCCACTATGTGGCTTGTGGACACGCTGGGGTTGCAAACATCTTTGTTCCTGAAAATACTCGACGCATAGTAGAAGACTTCGCATAGTCATTGACCATAGCACGCAACTCGTAACGCGCAACTCATAACGCACTGTACATAAGTCAATTGAAACACTCGCATCACAAGGTTGTGGAAACATTCTTCTGCAACCACCCCCTCAACTTCGCCTTGGGTGAGACCTCAGGATGCTTGCAGTCTGTTGCTAAAAGGGTCGGTAAATAGAGGTTTTGTTGGTATCTGGTACCGCGAAGAACCTGGGTCTGCATTGAAAAACCTCTAGAACAGTGCTTCGACCAACAAATGGTTTCGTTGCTGCGTTAAGACCAGTGATGCGATAGTGTATTCAGAAAAGTAATGTCCGACAGTTGGCATCTAGAACAGAAAGAGATCTGGGCTTGGTGCGATAAGATCGAAAGAGACTTCGCAAAGAAAGAAAACAAACATCCACGACTATCTGACGTACAGTTGTTGAGCAGATACTTTTGGAGGGACATCCACGAAATATTTTTGGGCTTCATTTCCAAACGAGCTACACGAGTGGATATCACGCCTAGGAGAAAGAAAGAATTGTTCCCAAGGTGGAATACCTACAGAGTGGAGTCTGGAACTTACTGAACAGCTCAAAGCAATCGACATCCCACTATCATGAGCAGTTGACTTCTGGGTTGATATCATATTAGAAGGATTTGTGACCGAATTTGTTGTAGATACGTTGAAGTCCTACAGCCAAGATGAAGCATTCTTTTTCGAAGGATTCAAAGGTAATTTCCTAAAAAACCTCAGTCTATACATTAAAATGCTTTTAGCTGAGAAAGGTGTTTTAAGAATCCAGCAGTAGTCCTAAACTTGTCATGGTAGAGAACACATACATTGATTCTGACGAAGAAAACCATACTTTGAGAAGTGGAAAGAGATACAAGCCTACTAACGAAAAGAAACCCACACAATCTAGAAACTGCATAGATACCAAAATTCCATGTGATCACAATAATACGAACACTTAGTTATCAACCACAATCCACCGTATCATACCTCAGAATCAATCAGTCCAGAAAGCACTCGCTGCGAGTTTCACGCAGCCCATCCCACAGATTAGTAATACTAGTAACACCACACAAGCAAGTGCTCATAGTACTACAACTCAGACTATTCCACAGAATACTATCCCTAGAACAATCCAGCAGCCTGTGTCTACTTTTGTCACTAGGAATCAGTTCTAGAATAGTACACAATCCGGAAGGAGAATGGTATATAATGATATAAAACTGCCGATATTCAAAGGAACGGGTTAGGAAGACCCTGATCAACACTGGTTTCTATGCAAATCCATGTGGAGTGTTAAGCAAGTGACAGATGATGCTATAAAGAGAGCACAGCTCATAACTAATTTTAGAGACAGCACTGCATTGGTTTATGAAGTATTCTCAACCGTAGCCGAGAACCCTAGCAGAGATCAAAACCACGATTGCACCAGAATTTAAGAAACCCAACTCAGAATCACAGTGCATTACATAGTTGAAAGAAATTAAGCAGAAATCTACTGAATCGGTTTGGGAATTCGACCAAAAATTCGAAACATTGTTGGACCAAGTGAGCTCTGTTATATCTTTGCAACAGCATCAAGAATGGTTCATTGCTGCGTTGTTTCCCTGCATCAGACAACAACTAATGCAACAGAAGGTTGTATCTCAAGCTGAGGCCTTGGAGATCGCAATGAAGTTGGAAGCTTCACCAATTGGAGAAAGTAGTTCTGGGATGATACAGATTCAGAACCAATTGGCTACCTTGACATTAGAATTACAAGGTATGAAGAATGGAAAAGAGAAGAGACACAAACAACGACATGAAGTTTGGTGCACAGGATGCAAAGGAGAGGGCCACACCAGAGAACATTGCCCCTTATTTCAAGAATATCTTAACAGTGGCGCACCAAACCCAATAAATATGAATAAGAACCAAGCACCGTGGTGTGAAATTTGTAGAAGCAAAGGACACAGGCCTGAGGACTGCTACCTGATACAAAAATATGTAAAGATACCTAAAAACGTATACTACATTTTTTGTAAGTTAATTGGACATGATGATTTCAATTGTCACGTTTATGAACTGATGAATGATAGAGAGCGAGATATGGAAGCAATGCGAGATGCTGGAATGTACCATGTCCAAGAGGAAAATCATCCAAAGAAAGACAACACCCATTATGATCAAGGAGTATATATAGGCCGCGGTGGTGGATATCGCGGGAGAGGAAGAAATACTGGTCAAAATCAAGGAAGAGGACGAGGCCAGGTCATATGCTATAACTGTGGTCAGCCAGGTCATGTATCAAGAGAATTTACTAATCCATTCACCACATGCAACTACTGTAAATCATTTGATCATGTGATTGAATATTTCCCTGTGATTGAGGTAGAAATGCAGAAGAGGAGAAGAACAAAAACACCGAACCCTAATATCCAATTGATTGCATTAGAGAACAAAACTACAGGTCAGAGCATCAATGCAGTAATGCGGAGTGGCACTGATATAGGAAAAGACAACAATGAAGAAGCCTTGACTTCTGGAACAACTGATCTTAAGAAGAACCCTGGAGAAATAGTAGGAATTATAAAAGCTCCTGGGAAAGCACCTCCATTGAACTTACAGAAAAATAAGGAAATATTTAAAGAAACACGGGACATGTTTAAACAACCACCACCTACTTCACCAAGGATCCCGTTGCAAAGTGAAGTACTGCAAATAGAAGATATGCAACTGGCATATGATCAGACGCGCACTGTACCAGATACATCTATTTTTATTGCGCAATTTCTACACAGCTGCATCCAGTTATTAAAAAAAAAGGACACTCTTATGGAATTTGAAAAACTGATAAATCAATACAAATGATGCAGTAAGAAAGGAATAGCACATGGCGCAGTACATAACATTAGAAGTCCCAAAAGAACCGTGAGGGAAATGCGATTCACTGCATAGATAGGAGACTATGAGATGGACAAGATCATTCTTGATCTCGGATCTGAAGTAAATATCTTGACCAAGCATACATGGCAAGCGATGGGAAAACCAAAATTACATTGCTCACCTCTACATTTAAGAATGGCTAATCAAGGCATAGTTATACTGCTGGGAAGGTTAACCAATACAATTGTCGACATTGATGTAGTGGGAAGTTATGTAGACTTCGAAGTAATTGAAATTGTGGATGATAGCAATACTTATCTAGCACTGTTGGGCATCGATTGGGAAATGACGAACTCCACCGTCATCAATCTGAAGACAATGAAAATGATATTTGAAGGAAATGACATAAGGGTCGTTGCACCATTGGATCCTTCGTAGGGGGAGTGATATGTTGAACCTATTCAAGAAGAGTACAGAGCTCAAGACCTTGACCGTATCTATCAAATGACAAAAAATGTTGCGGATTATATTCATCCTACTGTGGATGGAATGCTCAACTGGAGTTGCGATAGTTCTTGCATCTCAGACTCAGAGGCAGGATTAGAAAACTGGAAACACAGAATGCATGAAGTATCTGCCAGGAGATGCATGACAATTACGAAGTCACTCTGCTCGATTGGAAAATAGGTAAGTCCAATCCCCACTTATGATGGTACAAATAATGTCTATTTATTTATCAAAGAATACAGTGCAGCAATGGCAGATGAACATCGTGTCTCAGCATTAGAGATGGCACTCAGAGAAACACCTGCCAGATGGTGGGCTACACATAAAAAGATAATGACAACTTGGGACAAGTGCAGAATAATACTACAGATTAGATTTGCTGATAAGGTCACACTACCATTTGGGAAATATAATGGTCAGATGGACCCAGGAGATCATATCGCAACTTGTGTACAAGATTGGAAGGAAAGACCGCAGACAGAATGAGTACATCTCTTTGTGCATACACTGGAGGAGCCTATTCCAAAAAAATGGTATCTATAGGAAGAGACACACACAGGAACCGCAGATTGGTCCGTCCTTACTGCAACCTTCCAGAAGGATTTTAGTTTTCAAGATGACCATCCGACTATACATGATGTGGTACAACTGATCAAGCAAAAGATATTTAGCCCACATCGCAAGGGGGAAAATATAACACTAGAATATTTTTTTGACACAAACTATGTACTTGCGAGTCTACAACCAGATTGGTCAGAATAGATAGAGCAGGCTTTAGACTGCTACAACATAGCTGAAGAAGTTGAAGATAGCGAAGCGAAGGACCCGTGCAACATAAAAATCCCAAAATCAGAAGGAGTACCTAAGGTAGAAGGGCCTCCATTGGAAATTCCAGATATGAGTGGACCGGTTAAAACAAAGAAAGTGAACATCGACACCCCTGAAGAGCCGAAGTCGCGGCAATAGGAGACTACTGGGATGATGACATAGTTGCAGAGATCGCAGCTATATTACAGGAATATCAGGAAGTATTCCCAACGAAGTTCACGGAGATGAAAGGTATCCTGGGAGACTTAGGAGTGTTGAGAATTCCTCTTAAGCCGAGAGCGAAACCTATTAAACAAAGGCCATATAGACTGAATCCACGCTACAAAGAATGAGTTAAGGCAGAACTCGATAAGATGCTCGACGTAGGAATTTTTGAGCTGGTTGAAGAATCTGAATGGATAAGACCAATGGTAATCCAAGACAAGAAAACAAAGGGTGAGATTAGGATCTATGTTGATCTCAGAAAGTTGAATGATGCCTCTATGCATGATCCATTTCCTACACCTTTTACCGATGAATTACTTGATAACATTGGAGGGAATGAAGCATACTCTTTCACTGATGGATTTTCTGGATACCATCAGATAATAATTGATCCAGCCGATAGGCACAAAACCACTTTTGCAACAGAATGGGGGTCGTTCCAATATACAGTGATTCCTTTTAGCTTGAAGAATGCACTAGCCATATTTTCAACAGTGGTGATCGCAGCATTTAAAGAATTCATCCACAAGTTTTTAGAATTTTACTTTCATGATTGGACCATTTTTGGGTTACTGAAGAACCATGCCACGAACATCAGAATGATGCTGGAGAAATGTAGATAGCATCAAATTTCATTGAATTTAAAGAAATGTATTTTCTGTGTTCCTTATGGGATTTTGCTGGGACATATCGTGTGTAAGAAAGGGTTAATGGTTGATCCTGCAAAGATAGCAGTTATTGTAAACTTGCCTACACCAAATTCAGTTAAACAATTGCAAACTACACTAGGGCATACCGGATACTACAGGAAATTCATAAAGGGGTATGCACAGATAACCGCAGCAATGGAGAATCTTTTAAAAAAGGATGCACCGTTCATTTCGAGTGAGGACCGCGAGAAAGGATTCGACACATTGAAGGAGAAAATGGTCACAGCGCCGATCCTAGTTTTTCCAAACTAGGAAAAGCCATTTCATGTACATGTTGATGCTTCATGTATAGCATTGGGTATCGTTCTTGTGCAGCCAGGAGAAGGAGGAATTGATCATCCCATTGCATTTTCGAGCAGAAAGCTATCATTTGCTGAGAAAAACTATGCCACTACAGAAAGGGAAGGACTTGCAATGGTATATGAGCTACAAAAATTTAGACACTATTTGCTTGGTGCACACTTCTCAATGTTTATTGGCCATTCTACATTAAAATACCTGGTCAATAAGCCAGTGTTAGGGGGGTGAATTTGTAGATGGCTCTTACTCTTCCAAGAGTACGATTTTGAAATAATAGTCAAACCAGGCAGATTAAATTTTGGCCTTGATCATCTATCAAGGATCGAGTCAGGAGAAGAACCAACGAATCTAGAAGACAATCTGCCCAATGTGCAAATGTTTTCTATACAGGTTGTCGATGATTACTATCAGGATATCATTGACCTTCTAACTAATGGGTTTGCACCTACTGAATTCACTGCACAACAAAAGAAGCAACTGATAGTGCGAGCCGCAGACTTCACCATTATCGTAGGACAACTCTACAAGTTAGGACCTGATGAAGTGCTATGAAGATGTGTATTAGAACATAAGAAGCCATTGATATTAGCTGATGCACATTCAGGAGTCGTAGGAGGTCATTATGCAGGAAGGGTTACTGCGCAAAAGATATTGTGCGTGGGGATATGGTGGCCTACAATTTTATAAGGACTCCAAAGAACATTGGTAAAACTACGATGTCTGTCAGAGGACAGGGAAAATGTCAAGAAGAGATGAAATGCCATTGAAACCTCAGCTAACCTTACAGGCATTCGAGAAATGGGCACTTTATTTCATGGGACCTATTAACCCACCGGGAAAAAGAACTGGTGCGAGGTACATTATTACATCAACTAATTACCTCACCAGATGGTTAGAATCAAAACCAGTCAAAGACTGTAGCGCAGCTACAACCACGCAATTTATTTTTGACAACATCCTTACACGATTTGGATGCCCAAAATTTTTGATGAGTGATCAAGGAACCCATTTTCTAAACAAAACTATTGAAGCTTTGACTGAAGAGTTCTACATCCATCATCAGTGCAGTACGCCTTATCACCCACAAGAGAATGGCACTACTGAAGCATTTAATAAAGTACTCGAGAATGCACTGATGAAGATATGCAACGTAAACCGCAATGACCGGGACCTGCGCATTCCATCTGTATTATGGGTGCACATAACGACATGCAAGAAATTAACTGGACATACACCTTTCAGATTGGCTTACAGACAAGAAGAAATAATGCCAATGGAGTACATTATACCCGGCTTGAGAATAACTCCATTTACAGGGATGGCAGATCGCACGGCACTAGAATAAAGGATATTAGACTTGGTTTGGTTGGAAGAAGAGTGCTTCATCGTGGAATTCCACCAGCAAGTGTAGAAAGAGTGAGAAAAAGCATGGCACAATCGCCACATCAAGAAAAAGTCTTTTCAGGTAGGTGATCTAGTCCTACTAATGATAGTAAATTCATGAAGTTTCCTGGAAAATTTAAAATGCATTGGCTTGGACCATATACTGTAATAGATGTTACTTATAGTGGCGCAGTCCAGTTAGCTACTTTAGCCGGTGATACACTACCCAATTTGATAAATGGAAGCAGACTAAAGCTTTACCGCAATAGTGCTGCTCCGCAGCATCCAGTATGACCATAAAGAAGGAAAAGTTTCTAGGTGCCAAATATAGTCAGAATTAGGCACTAGAAACTGTGGAAAATTCTGTACATAGACTTATAGAGATAGATCTATACAGTGCACCGCATTGAAAAACAAAACAAAAAAATATGCGTTATTATGACATTAAAAAAGCAGCAACTCGAAAGAAAATAAATTATATGCCGCGAAATCACTGTGCAGAACAAAAGATTTCCGACTGCGCAGTTCGATGCAAGGCTCCAGAAAATAGCCGTTACAGTGTCGATTGGGAATATAACCATTATACAGTAGTTTCCTACCGACCGCACTGGCATTTAAAGCACAGATAGCCGTTCTGAGCACAATTTTGAAAGACAAGACAGAATGAGCAACAATATTTGGCAAATGGATACCACCATTAAATTCATTTCTAGCCATTCAAGGTCATGGAGGAGGGTCCGCCATGCCTATAAATAACACTGCATATCGTCTCACGGGCGTATCAAAAACTTAGAATTTTCTACAAATACTTATTTCTGAGCTAGTTTTCGTAAGCCGTCTACAACCGTTGAAAGTGTTTGCATGTCTAAGAGATTTTCATTTGAAGAAGAGTTCACGGTTGAAGAGACTGTGAGGTTGTTCCAAGACGGAGGAATTGATGAATTAATGAGAACCCCAAACAAGAAAATCGTTATAGAATCAAAACAAAATCCAAGAAGAT
Organism: Larix kaempferi; assembly: GCA_027924585.1. NCBI lineage: Eukaryota > Viridiplantae > Streptophyta > Pinopsida > Pinales > Pinaceae > Larix > Larix kaempferi. Next base: position 4,409,051 of record BSBM01000459.1, on the reverse strand, counting down.
CACAAAGACATGACCCCTCAATGCAAGACAAAGGGAAAAATCTAGTAGCGCCAAGATCAAAACTACCGCAGACAAGTTCGGTAGGGCCAAATAAGCCCCTTGCCGATAAAGAAATACCTTTAACTATGACTCCAAACTACATCTCTCCAGGTGCAGTGGATGCGCCAGCCATTAGACTGCTGAAGAGTCCAAAGTATGAGATACCACTCTCACCAATATCGAAGCATGTTGAGGTGGACAAAAATCTATTAGGAAAGATTCCAAAATGCAAATGGGAGGACTATGATCTGCTAGCAATGCAGAAGGAGAAGCCAATTGAACCAAAGTTCCCTCAGTTCCAACCTGAAAAATACATGTGCTGGAAGAAGAATGCAAAGGGTTACCTCACCTTGGTCACCGAGAGCTGGTTGTCCGAAGTAGCCAAGTCGGGGCTGCTCAACCTGCTAAGACTCCCACATTTTGACAGATCATCAGAGCTCAACGCGGTGGTGCGAACTCTTATGGCTCGCATCCACCAGGGATATTTATGGCTATACCAGAATATTGACCTAACAATTGACTTAATCCACCATATAACTGGATTAAGCAAAACGGGAGAAGACCCAAGGAAGTTCTTCTAGGGAAAGACAAAGGATAAAAGAGGTAGTAGCATTGATGAAGAAAACACAATCTGTGATAAAAGGGAAGCGAGGCTTCCAGATGGATGACATAAAGGATGAGGAAATAAGGTTTATCACGCAGCTGTTAGCGGGAAAAATCTTAAGAAAGTGCAGACCATTAGAAGTAAACGCAGGCGCAGTACTACTTGGCACTGCAGCTGCTAAAGGACAAGAATTCAATTGGTACCAATATCTATTAAATGAGTTCCTTTAAGAATTGAATGATATGAAAATCAATGGTGGGAACTTCCACTTCACTTGGCTCATCGTATTGATCGACTTCCTGGGGTGGAGGGAACCGAAGCACTATGTCGGAGTGGTCACAAAAACTTCGGACTGCAGAGGTGCTCGATTTCAAAATCTATGGGCGAACTTGAATCCAGAAAGACAGCACGAGACAGCACTGGTCTTTTACACATATTACAATCAGCTACGCGGGGACATCATGCTCACACCTCGCATACCAAAGCAAGTAACAAGCAAATATAATCTGCATTATAAATTTTTATGCTGCGATGAAATGCATCTCCATTTCAGCCAAAGCATAGAAAACGAATGTTGATTTGTACCCGGGAAATTACCATATGTATGAGCAAGATATTGAGAATATCATGAAGGAATGGCCAGCTGAATTTCGAGTTGAGGTCGTGGATATCCAAAGTTATTATGGCGAGGATAATCCTATCTCATGTCCCATAGTAGAAGATAAAGAGTCAAGAAAAAGGAAGGATGTTGGAAGTCCTTCGGGGCACAAGGAAAAAAGGAAGAAGCAGAAAGGAAGCAAATACCAATTAGACACAGTGCTTTGCGAAGATGATTATTTAATGATTTCCGCGAAGGTAACTAAACAAATGGAGGAACTTTCGATAGACAAAGAGAAGAAGGAAAAGGAAATTCAAGACAGCTTAAACCAGAACCTGACTACATTGCAAGGGATATCCCAAAAATTTGATGAAGTTACTAGAAGATTACCCTTGCACCATGAGTCAGTAGCTCTAAAAGGATCTGCGGGGACTTCGCAGCAGCAAATAACAGTTCCCGCGAGATCCCGTATTGTCCATTTGCAGCCACTATCCATCAGGTTTCCATCACAAGATCAAGCAATGCTAGATACAAAGAATGTAGAGCGCATGGAGCTTGATCTTGCAAGCATACCATTTTCAGGACTCCATTACTTACAGATGCAAGTCAGTGAAGAAATGCATGACAGAACCATAGAAGCGCTGAAAGGACAAGAAGAGTTGCAAAGGCAACTTGAGGAAGATAACTCACAGAGTACTATGCAATTACAAGATGAAAGAGATCGCCGACTAAGATTGGAGACCACAATCACTGCGGTTACAGATAATATAGATGAATTTGAAATACAAACAGAACCAACAGATACTATTGTAAAGATTGGCGATCTGGTCAATAGTGTTAAGAATGAGAAGGAAGACATGGATATTCTCAAAGAGTCTGAAATTGCTTCCCTGGAAGCATAGATCAATCCAGGGACTCCACCAGATGAACAACAATTAAGACAAGGAGTAGTGAACACCACGGCACAAAATATTGCTATCGAAGTGACTAGGTGCCAGAGTCTACTGGAGAAACTCCAAAAATACAGAGAAATCAACACCCTAAAGAAGGAATTTAAATCTTTGCGAGAGAAGGAGACAGAAATGGGTGATAAGTCGCAGCCATTATTATAGGATGCTGGCATGATCTCACAGGAGATCGAAGAAAAGTTAAAGGAGCTGAACCAGAACCAAGAGCAACTGGAAGGCCAGATCAGCCATGAGATAACACTTGAGATGGTGGAAACGGCTGGGCAAATTGAACAAGATATGAGGGCCATGGTAGAAAAGATGACTCACACATTCAAGAGTTAACTACAAAGATCGGCCCACAATTAGCGAAACTCCTTGAAGGAGTTCCAGGTGGCTCGAGGGCGAGCCACATGGAATTTTTAGGGGCCTGTTGGGCCTAGCCCAGATGGGCCATTGTTTAACAGGAAGAATTTTGAGAACTTCGGAGCTAAGCACAATTAAGTTTAAAGAATTTTGGGACAAGTTCTGGTATCCTGCGAAGTTGCACGCAGCACAGTCACAAAGGAGTTGCGAGATCGGTGCTGCGAGGAATATAGCGCCACGATGTGCAACATCGACGGAGATCAGCTAAGCAGAGCATGGACTGATGAAGGCAGTTATTTTTGTTAGGTCACAGAAGACCTATTTTTGGCAAATATTGTCGATAACTACCAAGCAGTGGGTAGGTGCAGATCGGAGGTAGGTGACTGATCACAATAGATAGAAGACTATGACTACTAGAGCCAGTCATCTAAAGATGAGAAAGAAGAGCTTTGTGGAAACAACCTGTTGGTGCGCATATAATAGAATATCTGCTGCCAGATATCAGTAGTCCGGTTTTGGGAAAACCGCGACAGTTTTGTAAACCTAAGGGTTCTGCCTTCAAGATTTAAAATACATGACCTACGGGTCTTGATCTATAAATGAGTAAATATTGCAAAGGAAAAGGGTTAACTCTCAATTTTGTTGATATTACTTAATATTGTGCGATCTGTTAGATTAAAGCATTGTAAAGGCTCTGCAGCTGAGTGCGCAGAGACCTAATTTAAGAGAGAAAGAAAGAAGAGCGTATGTAGCTGAGTGCACAGACAAAGAACTATTGTACCCTTTGCAAGATAAATAAACAATAGTTCTTCTAGATGTAGCTTCCCATCCGGGGGGGTGAACCACGTTAAACCACTGTGTTATGTGATTGTTGTGCATAATTGTCATTAGTTGTTATTTAATTTACTTACAAGGCATGCATAAGTTACTGTTATCTTATACGTGTTTATTTTTTTATCTATATTCACTGCGGAAGGGATGGAATAATATGTTAATAGTTTAGGTATGGATGAATGTTAGCAACAAAACACCTATAAGTCTTGAATGAATGGATCGATGAGATAACCACACAGTTAATTGTTAAGGATTGAATCATGGTATCAAAGCACATAGTGCTGCGTATCTCACTTATCTGCATAAGTCATGATGTTTATCAATCTAAGTAATGATGAATGCTTAAGAATTATCGAATAAGATTGAGTAGAAGTGATTAAGTATCATAAACCCCACTGCGTGGCCTATGGACACGATGGGGTTGCAAACATCTTTGTTCCTAAAAATACTCGACGCATAGTAGAAGACTTCGCGTAGTCATTGACTGCAGCGCGCAACTCGTATCATGCTATACATAAGTCAGTTGAAACACTCGCATCACAAGGTTGTGGAAACCTACTTCTGCAACCACTCGCTCAACTTCACCTCAGGTGAGACCTCATCCTGCTTGCAATCTATTGCCGAAAGGGCCGGTGAATAGGGGTTTTGTTGGTATTTGGTATTGCAAAGAACCTGGTTCTACGTTGGAAAACCTCTAGAATAGTGCTACGACCAACAATCTGGCACAGGGATGTCTTCCAAATTTACTTTTAGCTCAGTGGACTTATTCTTGCAGGCCAAGCCAATACTTAGGGTGTTCTGGACAAGCCTCCTACTAGCCACCAAGGATACATCTTTCTTTGAAATATTTCTCACATCTGCATATAACTTAGCCTCCTCTGAGACTGTTTCTGGACTCTCCTCATATACTTCTAGTATTTCAGTCCTGCTTTTGTTGGGTGCTTCAAGTTCAGTGGGTGCCCGGTTAAACAAATACTCTTTAACTTAAAACGTTTGGTACCAACAACTTCACCTTCTTCTTCCTCTTGGGCTGCTCTTTTGGCACTGTTTCTAATACTTGCTCAGGCTTCTTTATCTTTTTCCTCTTGTGGGGCCTTTCTACATCATTATCCACATCCATAGGCTTAGAACTTTTCAACTTGATAGGCTCTTCAGAGCCATTGGCAAGGGCACATTTCCCTCAGTTGTTTGCCTCGGGCTAGAGGAGTTGAGTGGTGTGGGATTGACCTGTGATACTAGGGAAGTTGAGACCTCCTTCTAATCCACTTCCATATGACCTTGGTCAGGGTACTCTACCAATTTTCCATCTCAGCCAGGCCTATAAGTTCGAAATGTTCATAACCCTTCCTGTTACTCTCCTTCCTCCTCCTCTGAAATAATGTGGAGAGGATCGTAATTCATGGTTGCTTTGGATTGGAATCCCATGTCACTCACCATTCACTCAATTCATGGGAGGGAAGTCTTGCTCCTGACAATGAAAGGGCCTATTGTCCATGGGAAACTGATGTTTGAGGACTTCTTGTCATCCAAAAAGTGCTCACATTCCAGTTTCAATTTCTATCTTATGAATTCCAAGGTAAGTATTATGGGGGTCAGGAAAACAGGTAACACATAAGGTAACACATAAGGTGCATAGACTTTGATTACAGTGCCATGTTTCAGCAAGAACCAGTCTCCAACTATTTTCTCCATGGAGGGTTGCAACAAGTCTTTGATTTCTAACAGCACCTTAGGAAGCACTTTCTGGAAGAAAATGAGGTAGACCTCTGACATAAGGTCATTCATGAAGGCTTTATAATCTGAAAACATTTCTTTGGTGAGATGCATCACTGGCACCTGTAGGTTCTCTTAATTTTATACCAGGAACATATTCAATAAGTATGAATGGAATCTGAAAGTCCTTGTCATGGGGAATTCTACTAGTTGAGAGTGGATTTTTTTAGCCAAGGCTTCGTCAAACTTGAGACATGCACACTGGGTAGGAAGGTTGGGGTCTTCTGGCTCAATAGGGCAAGTACTTAAAACAAACATTAAGGTTATCAGGGGCTAAGTTATATACTGGTCATTGTCTAAACCTAAGAACTGGGACAACTTGGTAATAACACACTTCGATTCTTCCTTAAAAAGGTTGGATTCACCAGGGAAAGGTGCGCCCTAGAAAGGTGCATTTTGTTATAGGGAAGCATGGTAAAAAATCTTTTTCAACTAAATTGGGGAAAGCCTGTAGTTTTGGATTAGAGTTTTCTCCCTATAGCTTTGGGATTTCTGAAAAAAATCAGTTGGAATGGACAGGTTTTTTCTAATAGTGAGGGTGTTTACATAGCACAAAAATCTTGACCTGGAGGCATTCATGGTCTCTCTCTGATTTGCGGATTAGTTGCAGGCGCACCATTCTACAAATTTAGGACAGCTTGGGGGTTTGACTAGTTGTGAACAAGTGGAAAAAAGAGAGATAAACCTTATGAATGTCTATGATTTGGGACCTTATGACCTCCAATACCTCTTTATCTGTCTCTATGGAGTTGTTAATCAGCATAGTATCGTAAACATCACTATCTTTATCCTCCACCAGCTCATTTATCTTTTGGTGCTCAAAACCTGGGGGTTCCACAGATCTTGCCATTTAAATATTTTAGCGGGGAGGTGGACGACCTACCTAGTTGTTTGACAGCTGGGTTGATCTTCTGGGCTCCTTGTTGGATTTTCCTTCTCTGCACGGTCCGATCCTACCACTTTACGATGCATATATGACAAAAGGGATCTGGATCTCCGTGCGGGCGAGCCCCTTTTATATTATTAATCTTTCCATATCACCCCTGTAGCTATGACAGTGATGGAGCCCTGTTAACCGTTCATCCATGCTATTGATCTTGAACCATATATCTCCTTAGTATTTACCTCCATCATCCTCCGTGGCTTCCAATTATGCTACCTTCCATCTTGCTAGCATGTTTGATATGTAAAAACCTTTCCTGCCATCGATGTGGTCCCTACCTAGATCTCGGCCATCCAAAGGTGCGGCCTTTTACTGGGTTCACAGATTTTGGGCCCATTGATTTCACATGCAAGTCATATTTGTGAACTTACTTCTAGCCGTGGATCTCCATCCCGCCAGATCTACACCATTGGAAAGTACAGTGTCTACAAAAAGTTCGCAAATATGAAAATCACCTTTCTTCACGCATGTCAAAAATGCGAACAACTTCCCCACCGTAGATCTACGCCAACGACCATTGAGAAACCCTTTAAAATTCCCATCGGCTAACACTCCTACCCGTGATTAAACAACCTCTAACTCTTTTTTTGAAGCGCGTTTATAACCACAGATCTTCACCGCCGCTGATCTAGACCATCCATAGATGCAACCGCATTGACTATAGGCACATTTTCACCATTTTACCTCTATTTGCAGTATTTCACACCTCGGATTTGATTTCGTCCTTCTCTAATTCACAACTATTTATATAGATAACCACCTTAGCAATCTTATGGGCTATTTGGCTCAGACAACTGAGGTTTTCTCCATTCTCTTCAGGGATTCAACCTCCCACTTCACCCAGGTCAGAAATAGTGCCAACACTAGGAGTTATCACTCAATTAGTGCATGGATTGAGTATCTCTTCCACTGATTGCTCATCCTAAATACCTGTAGCTCCTAGTTAGCTAGTTTTGGAGTGCCACTTGTCCCTATGACAGCCTAATGCGCCCCCCTTGGAGTCTCCATTCCCTGATTCATGCCTAGATGGTTCTGTCAAACTCAGTTGGACACACTTGACTGAACCTTACCATTTATGACTGATACTACTAACTAGATGATGTCTCCATAGTTATCCAACCTAGAATTTGAGCTCAGATTTGAATGCCCCACTTGGCTAATTCGAATCTTATATGATGTTACTTCACAGTTTTATTGTAACACATTCTTTACATTCATTATTCATTGTATGATACTGTTATTATTCATTATTATGTGTTTATGAGTGATTATTGAGTGTCTCCTTCTCTTTTTCTTTGCAACATACTAGAGAGTTTGATTGTGAGTTTGTTACAGTTGCTAGATCCCTTGCAGATTATCACACCCATATTTTCCATAGACACGGATGTAGGCTCTGCAATTCTCTTCTATGATCCAGGTTCAAAAGGAGAGGATGCAAAAGCTTCCATGTTAATTGAACTAGATGGGGAAGACAACAATGAAAATAAGGTACAATGCCTTGAAGGCCTAGCTAACACAAAGAATTTTGGACAGTAGGTGGAAGAAGGCAGTAATAAAAAATTAGAGGTGGAAAAAGACGCCACGAAAACCCTCCAAAAAGAAGATCATTGGATTATAAGGTTCGATGGGGCTATGAACAAAGAAGGAGCTGGAGCAGGGGTATGGATCATCCCTCCCGACGAAAGGAATGCATGTGCCAAGTTTCATACTTTTGAACTAATGTTTGATTGCTCAAATAATGTGGCACTCGCTGAATATGAAGCTCTTCTATTGGGCTTGAATGTACTCAAGGACCTGAGGGTTAAGAAGATCAAGGTCTATGGAAACGCAAAGCTAATAATCCAGCAGGTGAAAGGAAGATACGAGGCTAAGCATCCCAGGCTAAAGGCTTACAGGAATGTTGTGTGGGACATGTTTGACAATTTCTTCACAAAGCACAGAATCTCTTTCACTCCTAGAGAGCAGAATAAAGTGGTTGACACCCTGGCCAGTTCTACTAGCAGATTTAAGCTCCTTACTTACCTAGCCAGAACTCACATGATTAAGGTAAGACACGAGCCCTTTGTCCCAGACAACACTAAGAACTAGTAGGTACTTGAAGATGACCAACAGATAAAGAAATTCCTGGAAATGACTGGGGAGTTTTCCAATATCTATATTGATCAAGAGGGATGTGAAGGGGAAGAATGGGAGCCTGATCCACCAGAGCTATAAACCACTTTTGGAGGCAAATAAATTCTACAGCTAAAGGGAAATTACATACCCAAAGAGTTGGTCCCATTGGAAATACTGTTTGATGAAAATGATGTGGCCAGATATCACAAGGTGGCTCCAAACCCAAAGGAATTAGACGATTGTAACATTAGGAGTAATGAAGAGCCCAAGATTGTCAAACTATCAAATTATTTGACCCCAGGCATCAAGAAGGATTATATGGATTTAATGAGAAATTTTTCTGATGTGTTCACCTAGTGCTATGAAGATCTAAAGGAATATGACATAGCTGTCATCTAGCATACCATACCAGTCAAGACAAGGGAGAAGCCATTCAAGAAGAAGATGAGAAGGATGAATCCCATGCTCCTCCCATTGATAGAAAAAGAGGTAAAAAGGTTGTATGAAGCCAAAATCATTGTCTCTTTGAGATTTTCATAGTGGGTGGCTAACATAGTACCAGTAAAGAAAAAGAATGGTGAAATCAGACTATGTATTGTTTTTAGAAATCTCAACAAGGTGTCCCTGAAGGATAACTATCCCTTGCCCAAAATGGACAACATTTTGCAGAAGGTTGTAGGGGTGGAAAGGATGTCTGTGATGAATGTATTTTCAGTATACAATCATATTAAGGTGCTTCCAGAAGACCAGAACAAGATAGCCTTTACCCCCCTTGGGTAAACCTTCATGTATGCTAAGATGCCCTTCGGTTTGTTGAATGCAGGAGTCACTTTCCAAAGAGCTATGGACATAGATTTTGCAGGAGAGAAGGACATATTTGTGGTGGTTTACATGGATGACATCACTGTATACTCCAAGTCTGACGTAGGGCACTTAAAAAATTTGCACCAAGTGTTCACCAAGTGCAGAAAGTTTGGGATATCCTTGAACCCTAAAAAGACTAATTTTTCCATGCAAGAGGTTAAGCTGTTGGGTCACATAATATCTATAGATGGGATCAAAATTGACCCAAACAGAATAGAGACAATAGATAAAATTGATCTCCTAGAGAGTAAAAAAGAAATCCAATCCTTTATGGGCACAGTGAACTTCATAAGGAGTCTTATTCCCAATTTTGCAGAGATCGTGAGGTCAATCACCTACATGCTTAAGAGAGAAAATCAAGTCAGGTGGGATGCAGAAGCTAGGAAATCATTTGAGGATATAAAGAGAGAAATTGATGAAGCACCTCTATTGATCAGCCTATATTTTGACAAGGAGTTTGTTATGTTTTCTTTTTCCTCTAAGCATTCCATAGTAGGTGTGCTTTTACAAAAGAATCAGGAAGGGGATGAGTAGCCCATATCTTTCTTCGGCAAGGCTCTCAGAGATGCTGAGCTCAAGTGCAAAATTATGGAAAAACAATCCTATGTCATGGTCAAAACTTTGAAAGATTTCAGGGTTTATAACCTACATTCCTATGTTGTGGCTAATGTTCCCAGTGCTGCTGTGAAAGATATATTGACACAACCTAATCCTAAAGGTAGAAGAGCAAAGTGGATAGCTACACTACTGGAATATGACCTGGAGATCAAACCTACTAAGCTCATCGAGGGAAAAGGCCTGACCAGACTCATGGCTGAGTCAAATTATGATTCAATGAGTATGAACCTGCTGTCACACATACTGGGAGAAACTTCCCAAGATCCACTACTTCAAGTATCAAACAAATTTCTTTCTTCCTCTTGGTATTCTGATGTTGTATATGTTTTGCAGAACTTGCAAGCACCCCCTTGGATGGGAAAAAACAAAGCTAGATGCAACAAGAAGAAGGTTGCGAAGTATTGTATACTGGATGGTTGTCTTTATTGGAAAGATCCTGGGGGTGTCCTATTGAATTACATAGTGGAAGATGAAGCCAAAGAAACATTGAAATAGTTTCACAAAGGAGTCTGTGGAGGGCATCATTACTGGAAGGCCACTGTTAACAAGATTCTCAGGGAAGGGTTTTATTGGCCCACTATGTTCAAAGATGCTTATAAATAAATAGCCAGCTGCCATGAATGTCAGGTCTTTAAAGGAAAGAGGAATCTCTTGTCATTGCCTCTGAAACAAATATTGGTGGAATCCCCTTTCCAGCAATGGGGAATTGAATTCATTGGTGAACTTTTTCCTAACTCATATGGGCAACACAAGTGGATACTAACTTCCACTGATTACTTCACCAAATGGATTGAAGCAGTACCTACCAGATAGGCCCAGATATAGTTATCATCAAGTTTCTAGAGGAGAATATCATGTCTAGGTTTGGATGTCCTATTAAGATAATCATTGATAATGCACAGGCCTTCAAATCCAAGAAGGTGGTCAAATTATGTGACAAGTTCCACATCAAATTGAGCCATTCTATTTCTTAATACCCCCAGGGGAATGGATTGGCAAAAACTTCCAACAAAATCCTAGTGAGGATAATCAAGAAACTACTACAAGAAAATAAAAGGGATTGGCACACCAAATTGACCCTTTCCCTATGGGCAGATAGGGTCACCTCTAAAAGGTCCATTCGAACTTCTCCTTTCAAATTGGTATATGGAACATAGGTGGTCTTCCTTGATTCCCTAAGAGATCATACAATGATATTGCTACAGGAGAAAGAAGAAGAGCCAAACCCCGAGCCGAGGAGAACTAACCAACTGGTGGAAGTGCAAGAAATCAGAGAAGGGGTGTAGGTTGAAGCCACTAAAGATCAATTCCGAATCAAGAGAACATTTGACAGAAGGACCAAGGCAGATGATTTTCAAGTGGGAGATTTGGTATTAAAATGGGATGCTAGAAGAGAAGACCAGGCCCAAAAGTTTGATAAGCTTTGGCGATGACCCTATACTATCACCGTTTACCATGGGAACAATGCTTTCTTCCTGCAAGACGAAGATAATGAACCAGTTGGAAAGGGAGCCATCAAGGGCCGGTTCTTGAAGCATTATTTCACATATAGAGAAAGTCTGTCGTCCCACCCCCATTGTACATTGTCGTTTTTACGTTTCAATTAGTCATGTTCTAGTTTTGAAATGCGAAAAAGGAATAAGGGCCCAGGTCACTAGTCTACATGTTCTTGCTACCTTGCGGGGAGGATAGCATCCCCAAGTTGGAGCCGTTGTTAACACTCATTATGGTTTCCACCATGGAATCGGAAAGAAATATCCCACTCAAAGCCCCGAGGTCACCCATTGGCTAGTTGCATCCAATGAGGAATCAGGTAACCCAAAATTGGCTAACTATCAAACAAATTCAAGCCAAATGACCGATACATAGTAAGAAAATAGGAAAATACAAGGTAGGAGGGCCCTTCCGCAAGAAAAATTAGCAGTAGGAGTTTTTTCCGGAACCAAAGATGATCGGACGGCTAAGATCAAAGATCACATCATATCAACGGCCGAAAATGCATTCCGCAAGCCTGTTTCCGAGTCTCGCATCCGCATTGCGGATTGCGTATTGCGGAAAGCAGTGTCCCAAAGAGCACAAAAGATAAATTTCCACATTCTGCAATCCACATTGTGGATTTCACATTGCGGAAAAAACAATGTTCCGGGAAGCACAAAGATAAGTTTCCGCAACCCGCAATTTTGGGTTGCGGATTGAGGAAAAATGGTTTTTCAATTAACAAATAGACAAGTTCTCGCATTCCACAATCCGTAGTGGAAATATAATTCCACAAAAAAGTAGGTGGCAGAAAGAACAATCCCTGCATGACACATGGCTAATTTCGTATTGCGGAAGGATCATTGCAGAAAGATGGTTGCGAGAGGGCAATTGCGGAAGGGCTATTGCGGATCGAGAGAGTTTTGCAGGTCCAGTTACAGTTGTGGAGAATGGATATTTTTGGAGGGAAATGGTTTTCCCGAGAGCGGAAAAGGGGTCCTATTTCTATTACCTTTCCTTATCAATCTAAACGGCCCGATATGTAGGATAAACCGGTGGCTTCCATGGCCCAATGGTGCACTACCAGTACAGGTGTTTCTTCCCCTCCACGCATGGCATAATCGACAAATGTTGATTTGGGCGGCTCAACCCGAACAAATTCATCATTACCAATGCTATTTGTTTTGAATCAATAAGGATATTCTGATGTTTGTAAGCCTATAAAGGCTAGGTCCGAAGTAGACCCAAGGGTTGGACATTTTTGTTTAAGAGAGATTACTGCTCTGGGTTGTATTAGACTCGACCTCTTAGTTCAATGAGCAAACTTGATTTTGGAACTTGATATTCCTGTGCCGTGGTTTCTGATGTCTATTATTTCCTGTGTATGTGTTCTTGCTTTGTATTTCCATTAATTGTTTACTTCTACAGTACCTAAAGATCAAGATTACATGGTCAGTAATTCATGCCCACATGCTCTAGATGCATATGACTAGGTATTCCATCCCTTTCCTCTTGAATTTGTAGGTTATAATTCATTCTTAAACGCTATAGCCATTTAGCTGAACTTGTTTCCTTCCCCTACCTTCATCTCTTTATTACCTTGACGTGAAAGAACCATGTCTACCTTTCCTCCTGCTCCTGCAATCACGGCCCAAACTTGTTATTGATGACAGTAACTCCTGAAGTTGAATCCATGCCCAACTGTCGTCCTCTTCTTAAATCCAACCAACCAAAAACCCCTTTAATTTTTTGTTTGAAGGTCTAGCCACCACTTTGACCAATATCCTAGCCCATTTTTAACTCGCATCCCATTGCTGGAAGCCCCGAAGGGAGATCCCTCCCTGTGGTTGGAAAATCTAGTTTCCATCCACTAGAGATTGGTTTGCAACAGTTACCCTGTGATCTTCCCTGCCACAACCTAGGGAAATCTTGGGTGATAACACCAATTATCGTCAAACCCTAAACCCTGTTGTGCTCAAAACGTGATCATCATATGTGAGAATTCCATTTCATCCTATATACTTTTTTTTTTGTTGGCAAAGTGGTGGAACCTCCTTGACTAGCAAGTTTTCCTTTGGCTAAGTTACCATGAACCAGGGGCATCTAAGCCGTCCAAATCACCCAGGGATCGCACCCGGCCTGGACCGCACCAACCCTTAACATGGTTGGATTTTTTGGTATCCATGAGATTAGAACCAACGACCTTTCCGCTTAGGGGGTGTCTTAACCATACCCCGCCACCAACTGTTCTATATCTCACGGATAACCTATATACATAATTTTATATAATATAAGTAATTATATATTAATTATATTATAGTTAATAAGTTATTATATATAAATGTTATACGATATAATATATAATAATATTAACATATATGAACATATTATAATTAAATATTGTATTATATTTAATATTTTGAGGTTTGGAACCCTAAGAAACCATAAATCAAATTATGGTCAATGATTAAAATAGAAAGTCTTATTCCATAGCATTTTCCTTTATGGATCGTAGGTAATGCATATGACCCTAGGAAATCACATAATCCCCACATAGGGAATCTTTGGCCTAGAAACAAGATATGGTGCCCATTTGAGGATTTGTAACATTGATGATGGTTTCCATGGGCATTGTCATGGTCCATGGTCTAATTTCGGTTCGAAGACCATAAAAAATACCTCTAGGGCTCATGGTTCATGCATATTAATATAGACCACATGATAGGTCATACATATGAATCTTGATCCTAATTGTGAGATATGTTCATGGCCTCAAAGGAGGGCTATAGTAGGAATTGTTATATGGGTTTGTGGCATAACATACAACCAAAATAATGGTCTTAGGTCATAATATTTTCCTTTGGATTTCATGGCTTATGGATCAGCCCTAAGCCATCATGTCGGGGATGCAAATTGAATCTTTGGCTTGAAAGCATGATACAATTTTCATTATATAGGGCTAGTATCTCTACTTGGTCATTGGTTGTTTCACCTAAACCCCAAGTGAAGGAAATTTTTTGAGTTTCATTGAGATCAAAGATGACCCCCCTCACTCATGCTAGCCCTAGATTTCATTTCGATGTATGATCAAAGCATAGGCTATGAGTGTTTTTAGATAATTCCCATTTATGAAACGCTCTTCCTATCATTCTTATCTACTAAAATTTTGATTTCCTTGTCCTACACATCTAGTTTTTACATGTATTTGATTTCGTTGTAAGAATTTTATTAAGCCATACTATTTTTTCTATTTTTAGCCTTGATATTTTTTTCCTACCCACCCTTTCATCAATATGGTTTCAATCGAAGCTTGAGTTGCTACTTTATGAGGAAGATCTAATTCATTCTAAAATATTGACTTGTTTCTAGCCAACCAAAGCTTACAACAAAGGTATTTTGGGGTTTCCATGTAGACTCAACTCATGAGTGGCTTGTCATTCAAATATCCATGGTATAATTTACTCTAGGTTTGGACCATGTCTTTCTAGTTTTCAGGCATGTTTACATGAGGATCCACCTCTTAGAAAGACAATTTTCAAACATTCCGAGTGAACTCAAATTCCAGAGAGAGATGCTTCAATGTTTCTTCTTTCTTGGAACATAAACATCTTCTCAGTGACCCTTGTATGCCTCCTTTCCTCTGATTATTTTTTTTCAACACCTTTCCATGTAGAAGTGTTCAACATAAATCAAACCTTTTTTTTGGAAAACTTTATCGTTTCCACACCAATCTCCATATGGAGAATTTAGAAATGTTGATCCACTCAACTATTTTTTATTGATATCCTTTTTTGATGGTTTAGTTATATGTTTTTTTAATGTATCTCTCTTGTCTTGGATATTCTTTTTCTTATTAGATTTGTTCCACTTAATTCTCGTTGAAGAAGGTTCCATTACTCTGTGAGGTTTTCTTAAATTCTGGCTTTTTCCATCCCACCCACATACTACAGTTTTGATCATCCTAATTTGAAATATCTCTTAAAGATAATATTTGGTTATTTTGAATCCATATTTGAAGATATGAAAGAGCATAATTTTAGGTTATAGGTTGTCTTCCAAGTATGTTTCCTTCCCAAAGATTAATTCAAGCACCATTACTTCGAACCCACATTAAACCTTGTTGGAGAATTCCAATCAGGGATTTGCATGTTGTCCAAATTGGAGAGCCTTTGATTTCCTAAATCGGTTGATCAAGGAATATTAATGTAGTGGAGTACAAATATTTATTTGTGCATGATTGCCTGCCATGATGACGTACCAATTTTATAAGATTATACCGATTTTCTATTTGATCAATTTATGTTTTCTATTGTCCGAACTAAGCAATAATGGTTTGAATTTGGGCTATTGGATTGTATTCCCAACTAGTGGGGAAATTCCTTACACTCTCAACATATTCCTCAGCTTATTAGGACACTATTGTACATAGACATAGACATCAAACTACTTTTACACGGTGTAATGTTTCTATCCACAACACAGTACTAGCGAAATTTTTGCAACTCAACATCTAAAATAAACCACAGAGTTGTATTAAGATATTTTCACATAACACCAACAAAACTTTTATTATTTATACCAAAACAAAATTTCAAGCAAAGGTATTTTGGGGTGTCCATTTAGACTCATTTCATGAGTGGTTTGTTTATCCTAGTTCTTCCCGAAAAAAATGATGTCATTCAAATACATGATCATGACTGAGTCAATGTATGGCTGTAGCACTTTTCATCATTCATGAATATTTAGGGGCATTCGTAAGGACAAACTACATCACCCACCATTAAAAAGATACTTTTGCTTTCAAGGATGTATTCCACATATCAAGGTACATGGACCATCTATATTGACTGAGGACCAATGACCAATGATCTATGGTTAAGCAACAAATTTATCTCTAGCAAAAACGGGTGAAAATCACCCCTTCCTAAAAAAGGGGTAATACAACACATCAGGAAACACACTATCACATTGTAATACCCCACATTTTGACAATAATTAATTAAAATCTCTAATGTGAATTATTTTAACATTTTATTTGCTTATTAACTGTTCGACGAAGATATATTGATTAACATGATTGTTGTGTGGATATGTTGACTCCCTTGAAGTGTGTATGAAAAATGAAATTTAACATTTAAATTATTAATGGAAATGAATTTTTTTTTATAAATAAACACTATATATTACTGTTGAAAAAGGTACATAGCTTGTCTCACAGAGTCTTCATAATCCCAAGAATTCTCGGCTCAGAACAACCAAACAGGAATCCAGACATAGATCTCACAGAATCTTTATAACCACAGACATTCCCGACTAAAACCAGCCAAACAGGAGTCTTGACATAGACATAATGTTTAGACGAAATAACCTCAAAAACTCCTAAACAACGAAAACATTCAGGGTGACTAGAAGTGAAATCAAGACAGAACCCACGGATAATTCCCACTGAGGCACAAAAAAAGAAATTTGATCCCAGCGCTTCAATATGGATCACATGCATAGTATCCTTACCACAGCTTCCTAGGATCGACTATTTACCAGAAGGCTGAGACTTCTCCATATCAATGCTTTCAACATCCTCAGAAGAAATCTTGGTGTTCCTGCGACTGCTACCCACTGGCTCCATTCGTCCAAGCCCTTGATGATAAAGGTGATTCCCAATTTTTTGGCTATTGCATCAATTTTCAGATGCATTACCCTATTATCCATGTTATGAGCCTTCCAGGACCTGACAGGCTCTTCATCACCCTTGATTTTGTTAAAATATTCCATTAACACATGTGCCCATAGATTTTTAGTGACCCAAAAGGTCATAATAATCCGTTTGTAGGCCAAGGCTCGACCCGCAGTAGACCCAGGGTCGGCAACCCAGTCGTCTACCTTGTGACGAACTTATTTCGTAGGAAGAGCTTGAACAGTATCCCATAGATCCTTCTCCACAACATAAATATAATCCCTGATCACAGGGGGAATGTGCCTATAAAAGAAGGATGCGGACTCCTGATCCCTAGACTTGGAGGAGGCACGAGTCACCCGATCCAACCGAGCAGTGCACTGCTCTGAAACTTCACCTTCGGCTTGCTGACCTACACCCCCAGAACCCTTCAAGTTCCTTGGATTAAAACTGTGTTTGGATCCATTGCACTAACCCAAAGAGGATCAGGTGGTCGAACCCAAGAAAACCACCCACACTTACGCTCACAGTTACTGTTGACACGATCTCTAAAAATGCCATCCGCTAGGGAGAAATGAAAATTGTTGGAAATGCGAGGAGCGCCTTCCAAATTTAAAACCCAGAGCATCATTATGGGAATGATAGCGGAATTAAGAGCTTTCGTCACATAATATGGAGTAGCAATCAGTGGACTGAGCCTCCAATGAAGTAGAATGAGAAAAATGCTTATGGAGGTACAAAGAGACCTGTACAAATCCCTTCCACCAGATTTCCTTCGCTTTGATCTGTACCCTCTTATGCCCGCAACAGATCTTGAGGGGACAACAAGTGTCATTATCCTCATGATTGAGCTTGGACACGGTGCACCCTCATAACTGCCTCCAACCGCCTGCTGTCACTGGCATGGCTAGTGGGGGCAATCATTGACAACCGTCTGCTACTTACCAGATTTGCCTCTTCCAAGTGCCTACAATTCACGATCCAAGGCTCTTCCTAAAATATGCTAGCATGCCATTCATGAGGGTCCTACCTTCCTCGATACCATGATTCACTAGAAGATTTGCCACCTTGTTGGCATATCTTTTGACATGGGAAAAAGATAAATCTGATTGATTGGAAAGGAGGAACAGTAGATATTCCAGACAATCCAAAAGGAACCAACCAAACGACACCTTCTCTGGGGATTGGCCACAAGGCAATTTATTGGCCATTTGGACAATAATCAGGGAATCTCCTTCCAGAGTCGTCGGTAACCAAGCTTCTCTGATCACCAGCTTAATTCCCTGAATGAGACTTTCCATATCGGTTGAGTTATTAGAATCAGAGCCAATGGACCCAAAGAAGACCTTCAGGGTGATGCCCGATTAATTCCTGTAAACCCCTCCAAATCCCATTGATCCGGGATTTCCATGAGAGGTGCCGTCAAAATTGATTTTGAAGCCAAAAGAAAGGGGAGAGGATCGATGGATCAGGATGCTTGGATGAAAGAATTTCTTTTTCTACCTGAGCCCCTCCAAGTCAGATCAGCCTAAGCCCCAACCATCCACAATACGCTATTCCTTTCACCTACCCAAATTTTGAGAATATTTATTTTAATTGCAAAATACATTATGTTAAATTTTAATTACAAAGTTTTGTAATTATGACCAAATCTGGTCAAGGATGATTGTAATGACTTATTATTATTATTTAATAAAATAAAATAGGAGACAAACATCCAAGGGAACTGTTAAATGAGTGTTCACTGACCCACTAGGAGGAATGGAAGTTGTTAGAAGGAATGGGACAGATGGCAGCGTTTGCACTCCACCACTAGCTGTTGGTTATGGGACAACTACCCCTAGATTTGTGGCAGTACTCCCCAGGTGGGTGGAAGAGAGCTGTTAGCTCATTAATGATCAGGTTAACCACTAAAAGGCCTAGGAAGCCTAGATAAGGCAATTCGAATTGAGCAGGAAGCTCTACAATATTTTCTATAGAAATATTTCCTCAAGTGTATCAAGTGATCACTGGGAGATTCGAATAGGCAGGCTAAGTGGTAGTGCATTGTGAGTCTGCTAGTTATTCTAAAAAGGAAACCAGAGGTGCTGGTGCAGGTCTCTTTGACTGTTGAGTCTTTATGACTGGATGATCTACATTTCTACTGCAAGTTGATGAACTAAAGCTTCTACAAATTCCTCTTCCCGGTGGTTCAGTGAACAGGCTCGGGGGTCCTAAGGCAAGTAATTTGGTTGTCTTCAGAAGTAGGTTGGGTGGAACAAGCTCCTTGGGTGGTTTGTTTCTCCTACAAATTATCAGGTTCTACATTTTTGTTGTTATTTTTCAGTCAGATAAAATTCTACATTTATCAGTAAGTAGTACAGTTGAAAGAATACAAAAGAAATTGTTTTATTTCTGACCTAAGTATGATTTCTGAATGAAAATTATTTATGAAATGATGGATTCGATAATCTTCTCTATATTTTTCCCCATGTTGTTTTTGCATCGTACTACAGTACATAGAAGTGAAATTAATACATATGAATGATAGGTAGATTTCCAAATGATTGAATAGTGTTACTGTATTTCATTAATACTATCTTTGTAATATTCTATAATACAAGCAGACTCGGGAAATAGAAGAACATTTTTATAATTATAGGCATTTTTACATTTCTTTCACATAAATAAAAAGGTAGACATTTCACTTCTGCATAAATCTAGGGTTATCACTTAAATCCATTCATGTTCTTTCGAAAGTTAATTACTAAGCCTTCTTTTGTTACTAGTAATATTCTTTTCAAACCAGTACAGTATTATTCTTCCCTTTTATTTCTCCCATCAACAATTGTGAGATATAACAGCCAACATTTTTACTACACAGTATATGAAGGAATTCAAATATTTTGGTAACAAAAACAACTGGCAGATTCAATCACACTAATTAGAAAAACTTGAAATATTCCTACTTAGATCGTTAAGATTGTTTTTGGAAGATGAAAAACCTCTTTTCCTAAAAATGCTAACTCCTATTACTCGGGTTCTTCTTTGATGAATACTATCACAAATATTATTACACTGTACAAACTCTTTTCTTTTAAAAAACAGTTATCAGTTCAGTATCAACCTCAAAACACTAACATTATACTCTTATTATAACCCTTTCTCTCAACGATACAAGACAAGTGATGAAAAAACTAAGTCTCGGCATTCGGTCGATTCTTTCACTTATCAAGATTATTTTAAAGTTGTTGGTACAAGTGTGGCGTTAATCACTTAACACTCGGCCACTACCAAAAGCACAGTTCATTTTCATAATAATCAGATAAGATTGGAATGACACAATCTAAGCACCACAAAATCCATGTACAAGAAACTTTTCATTTTACATTAAACCAAGAACTGATTTTATATAACCATTACTATATCCATGTTAAACTAAGCCATAGCTGACTCAACATAACAATAATTTTTACAGTCACTTTAGGGCCGAAACCCCAGTAAAACATTGTTTTCAAAACCTCAAAAACACTTCATAAAAACGACAAGGGTTTAAACCTAGTAATAAGGGTACATTGCAGCTGCAAATTACACGAAGAAGTATTGTAAAGTCAACAGCGAGAAAAGACGAGGATTCATCCTCCTACAAGAATCGTTGCATTCAACACACTTTTCATCGGTGGCTAGAAGTTTCTTAGCCATTACTGACATAACAACTGATGGCTAATTTGACCAAACATCGGCCATGACAAGCCAGAAGATCCTACGAAGTAGAGAACTGCTGAGGCTTATCGGTGGACAAGCGGTTCCTTTCCTGGAGCTTTCAAACATTGTAAACCCTTCCCTGTTGTGAAGAACCTATCACAAAACATTTCGGAGGTTAAATGATATCCACAGAGTTGGTAATATTAAAACGATAGATAAACTCTAGCATTACTTATTCAAAGTTTTACCTGTGCCTTGAAGTTCTAAGTTATAAGACACAACCTACAAACAAAATAGACAAGGCCACCTATCCTGCACATCGACAAGAGTTTCGGTTCTATACATCATAGCATTTCAATGCTTAAAAATCGAACATGGTTCGATTCTACTTAATGAAAAACCCTGAAGGATTACTCTCAACCATATATAGAAAAATACAACTATAAGTACAACACTCTAACTTCTTATCCACTGTAAACATCAACCGAAGCTCGACTTCTTAACATAACTTTAAGTTGTAGGTTAAAAATTCATAGGTCATGGTTTCGAGTCTGGAGACCTCCAACAATCAAAACACTAGCATCTCTTGGCCTATCAACCTCAGCACACTACCACTACCCAGCATAAATGAAAATTGAGAACCACTCAATTGCAAACCATAGTGAAGGACTAGGGTTTCTTCCTAATGCCCAAGATCATGTGAGATCAACGACAGAGGTGGAGAGCAAGGCACATTGAAGATCGAGCACCAACATGTTAATTGCTACATTTATTATCACATCTACCACACTGCCAACCTAACACGATGTGGTTCAAAACAGTGTACAACTCGGTGTAATAGCCATAGTTTGGATCACTACCACATGCACCTTAGCCACGACGGATCCAACATAGAAATCCAATCAACACTACAAACAAGTAACTTTATTGCTAGACCTGATATGAAAAGCCTACCAACACGCAAATTATTTAAAGTAGTGTCCTTATCACCTGTCAGTGTAAGACATAAAGGTTACTACATATAGTTCACAGCGGTACCAAAGTGTTGGTCATCAAAATGTATGTTCTATACGTCATTATAAAAGCATAGGTTTATATCATTTAATATTAAGTCGATATTGTTTGAAATGCATTCGAACATTGTAAATCATAACATACCATGTTAATATGGATGCATAGTTGGATAAATGACTTCATATCTATGTAGTTGCATTCATAAAATTTGTTCAAATGTTTAGTGTATAGTTTAGGGTTCAATAGTATATACAACTTCACAATGCAGTGCTTTCCCATTTTCTATTTTTTCCAAGCATATTTATAAATAATTATTTTAGAAGGGTTTAGGTACTATAGTGTCGCAAGTTCACAATAAGTGTCATTCATATACATAATAGTCATAATATTGAACCTTTGCTATATTAGTATGATTACTCATAATTTTTACTAATTGAGAATTGAAGAATTGACACCATGATCATAATAACACTTATGCATTTTAATCTGACAAGTAATTGAGATAACTTAGAATATGTATCCTTTCTTGAAAATATAGAGTAGATACTAATAGTACAACTCATGCAAACTTATAAGTGTGTTCAAATTAACACTTAATAGAATTAAGACAGAGACCCATACCATTGATAATTCTCATGCCAGGAAGTACTCAGAGTTATCTTAAAACGTAGACTGCTAACTGAAAACACAACTAGAATTACTCGTAAAACACTGGATTAGTCGTAATGTTCTTACATGGGTATCTGCACAAATAATAGGTTCAAATGCTTTAGCTAACATATCTAAGTAAGCCTTAGGATACCTCGTAGGACCCCTTCGTCATCATCTAGAAAAATAAACTATCAGTATTATGTCTAGATGTTTAGTATCGTAGGAAAACTTAAATACAACATTCAGCTTTACAGTTTAGCACAAGCAAACTAATATCGTAAATTGTTTTAAACAAATGATTAAATGTCGTTATCATTAAGTTGCATTTAGTAAACATGTTTAGAAATTATTATTTCCGCAATTGTAATTGCAGCATTTAATGCAACTTTAAAAATTTTAAATTTTTATGAAATTATCGGGATGTTACAATTCTCGAGCTGATAAATCTTTGTCCTTGTCATCCCATTGAGCACTTATGATAGTTTCTTTCATATTATTGACCAGCTTCGTCGAGACCTCCTCTTCCCTATGATATTTGTCTCGGAAGATATGCCCATTCTTCTCTTTCCAAATCGTCCATATCACCATGCCCGAAAACATCTACCATAGAGATCCAATGATGGGATTTGAAAAGGGTTTTGAATCCCATGTCTTTAAGGTTTGGTCAACTTTCCCTCTGGCCCGATTACTTCGCCTAAAAATCAAATCACCTTTATCCCATAGAGAATAAGAAAAAGGGCAGGAGTCCAATAGGTGGCCAATAGTCTCCTCTAAATTGAGACAGAGAATGCAGCGCGATGGTACCAAGATTCCTCGCGCCCTCAAGTTCTCACTTGTCAGGATTCTCTTCCATGCCACTAACCAGCAGAAGACCTCTACTTTAGGCCAGATGTGTATCCCCCAAATTTTTCCCCAGATTCTATCCTCCTTTACCCCATCCTCCATTCCATAATCATATGCTTCTTTAATGTTGAAAGTGCCTTTCTGAGAGGACCCCCACCGCAGCTTGTTGGGGATTTTGTTGATCTTAATAAACCTCTCATGCAAAGTTGCCTCAAAGTTGTGAAGAGTTTCAGCCGAAGTAAGGCCCTCCCAACCACCAAAGTTAAACCATTTCTTGTATCCTTCCTGAACTGGATGCTCCCAATAGTGACACACTTTATTTTTTCCATCATCTAACCCTCTATCCCTGATTGTCTGCCACCAAAGATCATCAACAAGTTTTGGAAGCTGGTTCCAAGATTCATCCAAGAAACTAGCCCTCTCCCCATCATGAACCTCCCAACAGCAATAGTTTTGGACAAGTTTTCGACATGAGAAGGCCTTTAACCAGAGGTGAGACTCATTCTTTTCCTCATTATAATGGATCATATTCCCCTGCTCTCTATCCCTGGCATATTTAATATGCCACAGGCATTCCCACGGCTCAGTTCTATGAGTACACCACCTCCACCATATTTTGGATCCATAAACTTCACTCAGAACTTTAGGATCCCTGATGCCAAGACCCCCTTTATCCTTGGGGTTGCAAATATTTTCCCATCCTACCAACGCAAATTTTTCCTTAGTTTCCCTGCCTCCACAGAGAAAATTTGTCTGTATGCCCTGAATTTTCTTTAAGAATGGATTTGGGAGTAGAAAGCATCAAGAAAGATAGACCGACATAGCCTGGAGAACAGTTTTGACTAAAATCAGGTGGCTAGGAAGGTTTAAAAGACGAAAAGTACAGCTTGCCAATTTTTTTCTCATTCTATCCAGTAAATCCTTCCATGAGATCTTGCGAATTGTTCCTTCGGTGAGCGGAACCCCTAGATATTTAGAAGGGAAAGATCCATCGGTGAAACCAAGAATTCTGATAATATTGTGTTGAGTAGGGCCAGAAGAACACTTGAGATTTTCTTGGGTTAACTTCCACCCCGGACACCTTCACAAAAAGAATAAGGATCTTTTTGAAGGTGCGAGCTTCTTGAATTGAAGGGTGCCCCATAAGCATGGTGTCATCCACAAATTGCTGGTGCGTCTTCTTATCCATACCCTCATGGAGTTGAAGCCCCTAAATATTTCCTTCGAAAGCTTGGTTCTGCAGAAGCTTGCTAAGGCCTTCTGCCATTAAGATAAAGAGAAAAGGAGAGAGAGGATCTCCTTGACGAATACCCCGAGATGCTTGCAATAGTTTGGTTGGAGCCCCATTAAGGAGGATGGAATAAAAAGGGGAAGAAACCAGATTCATAATCCAAGCCACCCATTCCCTATCAAAACCATAAGCTTTCAGGATGCCCCTCATATACTTCCAGTTGATTTTATCATAGGCTTTAGCTATGTCTAATTTTACTAGCACACCTAGTTTCTTAGTGACCTTCAAAGAATGCATGGTCTCTTGAACCAAGATAATTCCATGAATAATTTGTCTTCCTTCCACAAATGCTGATTGCGCGGGGCTGATAAGACTGGGGAGAAGAGGCTTGAGCCGGTTGGCTATAACCTTAGAAATGATTTTATAGATCACATTGCACAAGGCTATCGGTCGAAACTTACCCAGATAATCAGCACCTTCTTCCTTCAGGATGAGAGATAAGAAGGTGCCATTAAAAGCTTTTAAAACCCCATGATTGCTATGAGATTCCTCCACAATCTGGTGAACATCAACCTTAATAAGATCCCAAAAATGATGGAAAAAGTTAGTTGTGAACCCATCAGGGCAAGGGTCTTTCCCTAGAGCCATCTGATTCATGGCTTCCTCCACCTCCTGCATAGACACAGGTTTACCCAACATCTCATTGTGCTCCTTGGACACAAGACAACGGATGAGGCTAGATATCCACCTGATCTTCTTTTAGAAAAGCCTCAAAGTAGTTAATTAATTCCTCTTCTATTTCCCCTCTGGTCTCCACCTGCTCCCCGTTGATTTTTCGGATCTTGAGGATTTTAGACCTGTGATGGTTTTGGATAACAGTACTTTGGAAGAACTTAGTGTTCCTCTCCCCTTCATGAAGCCACTGATTGCGATATTTTGTTTCCAGTAAATCTCCTCTTATCTTTCGCGAGCTTCAAGACGCTCCAAGAGGTTTTGTTCTTGTTCACGTAAATTCTCATCCCATCTGACCTCCATGCCATGCCGATGAATGAGCTCTAAATCCTCACTCAATTTCTTTTTATCCTGGAAGATGTTGCCAAAATCCTCCCTATTCCAAGTATGAATCCTAGATTTCAGGGCCTTCATCTTTTGCTGAAATTGATACATACCAGAACCCTCCAGGGGAACCAACTCCTACCACCACTATCCCAACAGGTCTTTGAAATCTTTATGTTCCAGCCATAACTGCTCAAACTAAAAAGGCATAAAGAGAAGGGTATTCGAGATGTCCCAGTTCAGACAGATAGGCCAGTGGTCAGATCCCGCCATGAGGACACTGGCATTGACTTCTCCCAAACCATGTGCTATATCCTTAGTAGCTAAAAATATGTCGATCCTGGATGCAACCAGATGAATACCACCCCGCCTATTATTCCAATTATACCAACCATTTCCAGTTTCTACGTCGATGAAAGGGATAAGGCTGAAAACATCACGAATTTTTTTTTTGAATCTGTCCATAGTCCTTCTTCCTCCCTTCTTCTCATTAAGGGATGCAATAAGGTTGAAATCCCCACCAACAATCCACAATCCCTCCTCAGCCTACGCAAATAGCCAGGATAAAAAATGGAGGAAGGCCTCCTTATGAGCGGAGGTACTCAGTCCATAGACATTCACCAGAGTACCAGACACCCCCGAATCAGTCACAGAAAAATCAGAAGTCAGTGAAAACCTGGTAGCCCTCCAATTGGATAGCGTGATAGAGAGAGGTCACCAGAGAAACGCCAGGCAACCTGCCATTCCATTGGCATCAATTGCCATAACCTCACATCCTTTCAAAAAAAATTTCCCTACTTTCTTCATAGTGATAGAAGAGCATTTGGTTTCCTGCAATAAAAGAACAACAGGTTTTTCGTTCTTCACCTTTCTAGCTAACATTTTTAGTTTCCTAGGGTGATTGCACCCCCTGGTGTTCCAAGAAACAGTCTTCATTGAGCAACGTTGTTAACTTCAGAAAAGGAATCCCTAATCGTCGAATACTGACCCGACTCAATTAGTTTAACACCAATTTATGCTATTCTTTTTTTGTTTGATTTCCTTCCGTGCTTCAAGTCCTCAGCTGGAGACTTTCGTTTGTTCCCCGACTCAGAATCAACCATGATACGCAGTTTTTGACTAGCCTTAGATTTTCTAATTGCATCCTGGAGGAGTTCCAACTATCGTCTCGATACATAACCCTTCCCCCTTTTTTCACATTCTTTCTCGATCTCATCCAAATCTAATTCTTCCTTGTAGTCCTCATCCATTGCTGCAGGTATATCTTCAAGGATATTCTCCTAAATAAGAGTTTCCATAGCTTCAGCCTCTACCATCTTTGATGGTTCTTTTTCACCCTGTTGGGCCACACCATCTTCGCTGACCTCCTCCAAGATCTGAAACAGATTTCTGCTGGTCGACTCGCTATCTACCTTTTCCTTCCCTTTCCGAGTTTGATCACCATATCTGTTCTTCCTGCGGTTTCGGACCTGTGTAAACCCTTTTATCCTTATTACCTTCCGTCTTTGAGCGAGATGAGGATTTTGCCTGATCTGATTATGGGCAGTTTCTTCCAAAGTGGCCATATTCATGGCAAAGCCTGCGTCTGAACGAGAGTTTTTCATAGTTAATCGACTAGATCCATTCTTCATCCTCCCATTTTAGACTGATAGATTCTGGGAGTTCCTTTGAGAGATCTAGATAAACACAGATCTATCCATAAGTAGTATACCTTTGTTGTTTAGTTTGCTCCTCAACTTTGACAAATTCCCCAAGGGTATTGCCTATGTCTTGCAATATTTCTAGGTCCCAGAATTCAGAGGGAAGAGAAAAAAGTCTGGTCCACACTAGGGAAACTTTCATATTCTCTGTTTCAGGGTTGAATCGTTCTTTCCAGGGTGTGAGGTATAGCCCATCAGAAAAGAAGAAATAGGGGCCTCCCTCCAACACTCTGTCTCTATCTTCCACATTGAAAACAATTATGGTGAAAAAACCCTTGGTCCCAATATGCAAATCATAATGTCCTTTTGGATCTTAAGTGATTTTGATCCACCTTACCAAATCATTTTCCCAGGGCCAAATACCAACGAACTTTCGAGTTAAGGCCTTCTCCTTCCACAACTCCACGTTCTCTCTCACTTTTTTCGCCTGTATCTGGATGGCCGGAATAGCCAGGGATTTTGGGAGGCATCCCCCTAGACCCATCCGTCATTTGGCGCCTTTCTCCTGATCACTTGCTTCCCCCATCATTACATCATCTCCCCCTCCCATAGACGTTACGCCCGTAGATGTCATGGCCTAGGGCATGAGTCGAAAGCAGACGTAGACCTCGTGCTCACCTCTAAACCCTAGCTCTGCATCGAGCCCCCAAAATATTTCAATTACAATATAATTTTCATAACTAATGGAATTTGGAAATATGTATAATATGCATAATGGAAATGAATATGTTACTTCATATTGAACATGCAAATTGAATATAGAATATCCATATGTGGAATGTGAATTTAGTTTGTTTGCAAAGGAACTTACATGATTATATGTAAATGTTGTTTTAGTGATATGGAGTAACACTTGAAAGAATTGGGTATGTCTATACATGAGTTTCATGTTAATGATGAACTATTCCACATGTTGATTGGCTACAAGAGAGGCTGATTCCTATAGTGCCAAGAGGAACAAGATGTCTTGGACATTAGGAGGATAATGATGCTAAATCAAAATTTTAATTCTATTTAGTTGTGATTTCCAATATTTCTATGACTTGTGGGTGAGTGTGATTTTTTATAGGAATTGTGACTTTCCCAAAGTGGTTGTTCAATGACGAGACCCCTTAGATACGTGTTGGCACCATATGGTTGATTTAGGGTGCTGAACCTAGTACTATGAGGGGGGTGGAGGTATTTCCCACCATTTATCCTCTGCAAACTGAATTCGTGGGAGGGGTGTGTTGAGCTCACTCTTGTGGATGTGGGATGACGACTAGTGGGTGACTGTTGGGGAAGCTTAGTCGATATAGTCGATTGACATTTCTGCTTACGGGTTCTATATGTGGTGAGGTCGTGTAATTGATGACATAGTTGCAACAGATGACGAGATGGTGAGGTCAGGAGATGGAAGCAGTGTTGATTAGGGGGTTGGAGTACTGATGGGATGGATGGTACCAATGATGGATTTGAATGTGTTCTTGATTGTTATTAACCATCATGATTATATGCTCAATTTAATCGTTATGTTGTCCTAATTCTATTTTATTGCTTTTGTATGAATGATTATGAATGATGAATGATGCATTGTTTAATGGTTGTTCTATATGTTTTTTGCAAGCATTTAATAATGATCTATTAGGAGCATTAAAAGTGATTATTAGTACCCACGCTTAAGACGTGTGAACTGGACATCCATACACCAATTCATGAGTAAATTACTATGATTGGTCGATAGATGAAAAACTAACATGGTTATATTAGCTAATAGTAGCTTGTTTGAAGAATTTGTTGAAAGTACTACTTGTGTGTTGAAAGTATGAGTTTGTTGACTTGTTTAATATATTTTAGATTTATATAAATTGATTGGATTATTCAATGAAATATAATATAAAATATGTCATAGTATAATTTTGTATATGAAAATATCTTATTGACTTATGTATGAGAGGATAATATAAATAAATGGATAGATAAGATTGCAAAAATTGTTAAAAAAGAGTTGGCATAGTTGCATTTAAGATAGAAGCATGACAAGTAAGACTTTGCAAACATGTTTATTAATATTTTATTTATTTAAATCAAATTACTATTTTTTTTTAGAAAATGAATTTATTTATTGTTGACTATTATTTTATTGGAATTTATTGAAGGGTGAGGAGGATGCTGAGGAGTTTTGTCATAAATAGGAGACTTGAGATTTGAAAGAGGGAGGTTCTTTTCTCTTGAAGGGTATTTTGGTGAGAGTTTTTCTAGGAAGGGGAATTTGGACATTTTGGGGTATGAGAATTTTGGAAGCGTTGGAATATTTTGAGAACTCTTTGAATATTTGATATATAACCTACTAGTGCATCATTGTTCTATTCTTTGGGGGTCTCGGGCATGGAGGGCTAGGAGGTAATTTGGATGGGACCATCCGATGGCTTCCTGGGGCTAGGGAGTCAGCTAGGCCCCTAGTTGGCTAGGAGGTAAAACCGTGGTTCCGCTTTGGGAAATGAAAATGGAAGCAAGTCGAGGGGAGGAAGGAAGCTTACTTCAGTTTGGACTTCATCACCATTCTTATATCGAAGTATTTTTCTTGCTATTTTAAGTTATTTATATGTTGTTGTAAACTCCTTATATGATGCTATGGTTACACAATGCTTATATGGTACTTCCACCAAATGATCTTGTATTAAAACTCTTATGAAATCCTAGAATGGAAAAAAAATAGATGTTAATTAGATTAAAATTCATAATGCCCTTTTGGGAATTACACATGGTATCAGAGCTTAGGTTCAAATACTCGTGCTAATAGGGACATCCTCTATATAAACTATGCCCAAAAGAACAACACTCAATACTATGTTTGATAGCAATCTATGGATTTCATATAACTTGTATTGGGAGCTTGCTATAGTCATAGTTAACAAGGTAGCATTAGTAGATTTTTCCATAATTCATGTATTCTTATGAATTTATATAAAAACCATGTTTCTTCGGATATGATTTTTGTTAATTAGCTTGATTTTACATAATAAACACTTATTAGCCACCAAAATATGAGGATAGTGAAGTCATAAAATAGTAAAATAAAAAAAAAAAATGATGGAAATATATTGGCAATCTGATGAAAAAAGAAAAGACGAGCTTAGAAACCTTATACCAAATTGATAGTAGATAAATGCAATGTTTGTAAAACAGAAAAAGACATTGTTCTTGAAAATTATTTCAGGACATACGAAAGCAAAAACGATGCAGTGAACATTTCCAAGAACATGGAGAATATATATATGTATATGTATATGAAACACACAGGTATCTGTGTACATAAAATAACAATTAGTTTAACCTAGCTAATAATTTCCACACCTCCAAAACCATGGTGACTTCCATCGTCCTCTCTGCAAGAAGGCACGAGGTCACGGCCTTGGGCGGCCTCTTGGAGTACTGTGTGCAAGTTCTTCTACAAATATATCAATGTTTCCATAGCTTATGGCTGGTCTATCTCAATTTAATAGCCCCTCCTTTCCGTCGTAAGGGCTCTTTACCGCAGGTCCAAGAATGATACAGGTATCTATTTATTAATGTTTAAATAACCGTTTCATCACAACCCTAAGCTGATTATAGTTCCGTTCATTGTAGAACAATGTCTGAGCGGGTTTCGAACCACAAATGACTAAAAAAAAAGAAGAAGGGTGCATTTCAAATGGCAGTTATCGAACGGCGTGAAACGTGAATAGAAGGTGCCCCGCCTTCACCCTTCACTCCATGTATCTGGCCTAAGAATTATTGTGAACTCTTCGGAGATTCTTTTAAATGTTGAACTGCTCTCAACACGATTTTTCTTGGCAAAAACTATGGATAATGAGAAGTTTCTCTTTGTTATGAAATTACATTACTTAGAAGACGGAGAAGGAATTACTGAGAACTCTTCTTTTAGGTAAAAATTATGTTAACATAAAGTTTATGTCTTGTTAGGAGATTGAGACATAAATGCTCAGAATTTTGAAGATCGAACTCTTTGAACACTCTTGAAATGCTTCACTCCTCTCAAGACATTAGCTCGATAAACATTATGTCAATAAGTAGAAGTTTATGCCTATATGCAAAAATATGATAGCATGATTTACATAATGGTAACCATAACCCAGACAGTCAGATCTCTCACACCTGGTGAGAGATTACTGGGTTCTTCTTAGTGCAATTATCTAGAGATCAAGAAAAGAATCCTGTTTGAGACTATAAGCTTCGTGAGGATGGTTCTACATTTAGTGTACACACATTGAAAATTTAGTTTTTATCTAGAATATGGAGACATGCACCATGTTTGTGGCTAGGCTAGCGTATACTTTATTTTAGATACTCATAAATCTTGCTTGATGATTTCTCACGCCCATCTAGGCTAGCGTATACTTTATTTTGGATGCTAATAAATCTTGCTTGATGATATCTAGGCTAGCGCACCAGCTGCCATATATCTGACGGCCATCAAAAGCATATCCAGGGAATCAGCCTATGCAAAGAGCCTCATAAACGACACAGCGGCAGGTCTAGGCTCCATTTCTTCATTGTAATCAATACCAGCCTAGATACAAATCCTAGGCTCTATCAAGCGCCAAGAGGGATCAAATTTCCGGAGGTGCAAACCTCTCCTCGAAAAGCTCCTTGAGTGCAATACGTGAGAGCACCTCGGGAGATTTGATCCCTCTAGGCGCTTGATAGAGCCTAGGATTTGGATCTAGGCTGGTTTCAGTCGTGGGGGGTGACACAAAACTGGAGTTTGATCAACATTGTAAGGAACAGGTTAAGTTGAAAACACAGATACATTTACGAGGATTATCACAATGTAAGTAATAAGTATTAAGGATTGAGTAAATTGTTAAACTGGAGACAATTCACCTAACTTTTTTTTCAATTCTCTTTTTGTTGATATACGTTTTGTTTTGTTTCTTCTTTTCCTTCTTCTGTCGTCATTTCGTACATTTTGATTTATTTCTTGTTGTGCAAACTGATTTTTTTGTTCTTCCAATTGATTCAACTTTCTCTCTCGATACGCTCTTTGTTGATCAACATTTCATTTTCTATGTTCTTCTCGTTCTGTTGTCAATTCGCCTAACTTTTTTTTCGATTTTCTTTTTGTTGATCTATGTTTCGTTTTGTTCGTTCTTCTCCTTCTTCTGTCGTCATTTCACCATTTCATACATTTTGATTTATTTGTTGTTCTGCAACTTGATTTCGTCAAACTGGAGTTTGATGAGCATTGTAAGGAACAGGTTAGGCTGAAACACACATAGATTTATGAGGATTATCATAATTTTTATTGATCTTCTATTCGTTTTCTTCGAGTTTCTTGTTCTTTTGATGTCATTTTGCCCAACGTTTTTTTTCGAGATTTTTTTTTTTGTTCTTCTTTTCGCTTCAAGTCATCTTCTCGTTCTTTTGATGTCATTTCTTCAGATGGTACGGATATATTATTGTCAATTTTGATCTCCTTATCTAGGACCATATTAATAATTGGTATATGGGTTGAAGATTCGCCTTGTCGATCTATATTTTCGCCTTGTCAAAAATGTCAACCATTAACATATAGCCTGAAATTAATGCATATTTGTAATCCACAATGAAATCAATGCTTGACACCGAAATCTATGCAATATAAAATAATAATACACTAAAATCTATGCAAGTGTAAATTTCAATATAGTTTAAAAATTCAATATATTTTCCAAAAAAATAGGTGGTTTGAGAGGAACGAACCTTGGACCTCACACCCATTATCCCCACACCCTAGGTGGTTTGAGAGGAACGAACCTTGGACCTCACACCCATTATCCCCACACCCTTAACAATATCCCACGGGTAGTTCTTATTATAGATAGTACACAAATTATATATAAACTTGAATATTATATTTAAATGTAATTTTAAATATAAATTATATGGATATTTCGAAAATCAAAATGTTAAATATTAATTATGGATATTTTAAATATTATATTTCGATCAACATTTTGAATATTCGCCTTCTCTCATACTTTTTTCTCTCATAAATTATATTAATAAGTTTTAGATTTAAATGTCATTTTAAAATCTACAGGTACACGTTAAAATCCTAGGCTCTACAAACTTTTATATATATATATAATCCAATGGTTAATAAATTTAGGAGTTGGACATCCCAAATTAAAATGAAATCATCTTACTGTAGTCATTGATCTTACAAATGAATATATACTACTTTTAAATTTTAGCAATTGTAAAAAATTTAAACCAACAATCTAACAATAAGCCAGTATATATAGAAACGCCTCAGCATTAAAACAAGAAGCCCAAAAAATTGTTAAAAAGTGAAAAAAATCATGTTAAAGATCATACAATCATTATCGACCCCAAAGTGATACATGATTAAATTGTATCGATCCCAAAATGATACATGATTAGCAATTGCTTCTTGACAGAAGCGGCTCAAATTATTCGAACAATTGCTTGTTGATAGAACATGATCAACTTATTCGGCCAAGAAAAAGATAACTGCTCATCTAAAACATAACTGTTGATGTAAATATGATTCGCCCGTATCACTGCATCGCAGAACCCTCGCTTAAATTTAATTTTATCTTAGTGCTAGGTATGTAAGTCAATGTAATAGCATTCAATTAGTGGTGACAAGTCATGCATTTGATTCTTTGTTTGCTCAATTTTCAACATCATATGAGAAACCTATGTTGATTGGGTTAGGATGGTATTTTGTTTGATTTGTAGCTTTTTTTTAATTTTTTTAATTTCAACATGGTGTTAGAGCTAGGCATTGAGGTTGATCGAGTTAAGGGTTTTATTGAATATGTAACTTAATTTTCAATCACCTGAACATATCATTTTCATTCACATGACTTTGTTTGCCATATGACGGAGAGAGATGGCCACTTCATGAATTGGGCTCACCTTTAATTTACAGCACCGCCATCATGTTAACTTTAAGAAGAAACTATCTTTTCTGAGGTGGATTTGGGCTCTATTCCACTGTTGCACACACACAAAGATTAATTCCTTCTCATCTTTTTTTTGGCTCTTTCATCGTCTATATAGAGTTCATAGCTTTTTTTATCTTAGTCTTTGTTCTCTATTTAAATATTTCTACTTTAATGTAAACACACCTGAAAAAAACCCTCCATCAACGTTGTTTGAGTATATAAACGTGTAAAAAGATCATTATCTTCTCTAAAGTTAGTTTAGATTCCGGTGGCCAGGATAACTCATAGAAATTTCTTTTGGTCCTCCATGTTTTTGTTTGCATGCGGTTCCATTCTATTTTGTCCTGCCTGTTCTTGTTTGGATTAAGGCAAAGGAATGTTGTTATCAGATATAAATTTAAATTTTGTTTAAATTTATATTTAATATATATATATATTTTTTTTGTTTAAATTTTGTGGATGCAAGTGGATGTCGAAGGGAGGGTGCAGCAGGCGGAGGGAGGGAGCAGGCCGTCGACCAGAGGAAGGGTGCAGCAAGCCGCGGGCAAGAGGAAGGGAGCAGGCTGTCGGCGGGAGGGAGGGTGCAGCAGGATGCAGGAGAGACGAAGGTGGAGGGGAGGAGGCGCAAGGGGAGGGGAGGCGGTTGCGCAGGAAGGAGGTAGGGAGCAGGCCGCCGGCGGGAGGGAGGAAGGTTGAGGGGAGGAGGAGGCGTGAGAGGAGGGCAGGAGGCTGCCTAGGAAGGTGGGAGGGAGCAGTCTGGTGGCGGGAGGGAGGGTGCAGCACGAGGGATGGACTGAGCTCGCGGGCAAGAGGGAGGAGGTGGAGGCGAGGAGGACAGGACGAAGGAGGTGGAGGGGAGGAGGAGAGGACGGAGGGAGCTGCGGTGGGAGGGAGGAGGCCATTGCGGAAGGGAGGAGGGAGAGAGGAGCGGCTGCACAGTCGGAGGGAGGAGATTGCAAGTAGGAGGAGGCTGCCGCGCTAGCGGTAAATTTAATTTTCAAATTTAAGTGAAATTAAAATTTAAAATTTAATTTTCAAATTTAAGTGAAATTAAAATTTAAAATTTAAAACAGATTTAAAATTATCTATTTGGCTCAAAACACTTTGCTCAAAAATAAATTAGCTATTCGCCACTCAGAATGCTTTCTGTTCTTTTAGTTGATCACATTATACTTTTTACCATCACTTTTTACATTTTATTAGGTGTAACCCTACATGTAACGCTACATGTAATGAGACACATACATATTACAATATCTCCCTCATATTATCATTTTTTACTTTTTACGTTTTATTAGGTGTCCCGTTACATGTAATAGGACATATACACTCATATGGTAATTCTGGAGGCTCCGAGACTTCCGAAAGAAGAATTAATAGTTATATGTGTGGAGAAGACCAGCCGAATAAGCCTCTAAAATCCATCATCTCCCCCGCTGGTACTTCACGTGAAATGCATACGATGGAGCTGCATTAGGGATTATATAAGAAAAGGAGAGGATTAAAGTTATTAAATATTACACTAAATCATTACAAGGCTCACCTTATAAATAATTTGGATAATTGTTTCTAAAGAAAACCAAGTCAAATTGATCTCGAAATGCTTGCATTTTATCCACTACGAGTCCACCCCTTTGAATATTTTATCTATTTTCGATTGCTATTCTCTATCCCGAGTTGGTGTTACTAACTCCCAAAACAATTTTTAATTTATTTTTATAGAATGTTTTAGTTACTTTTCTGAACTCATCAATCCGCACTTTGAGTTCTCATAACCTAAACTTGAATTGATGAGTGATTGTATTCTCCTTCTGCTTTGTTCTTTCCATTTATTTCAGTATCATTTAAAATCCAGTAATCTTCACCTTGAGTCTTTCCATTATCCTCTGCTCCGCTCATACTCTGATTTGACTAGGACAAGATTTTAATATTATACCTAGAACCATATCACCTTCTATGGACTTTTGCATATAAAATTAGTATACACCTTTGAAGGGACTTTTCGCATATAGAATTTGGGATCTGGTATTATTGCTCACCTAAGTTGACATGTTACACAGTGCATGCCTACCTTAACTGTTTCATTGAAGCATCCTTGTCACGCATACAAAAACAAGAAGCTTGGATAATAAAATGTTTAGATTACTCTTTCATGATTAAAGCAATAAAGAATGAGTTAGTGGTCTTTCAGGATTAAAGCAATACAGAATGAGTTAGTGGAGCCCCCAATTTTGACCTTTCCTAATCTAGTCCATTTAAGCTTTTTGCATATGTCATGTCAGATTATGTGCTAGAATGCTATGAAGAAATGGATGGTGAATCCATTCAACCAAAGGGCTTTGTCAAGCTCTAATATCTAGACGACATCTTTGATATAATCATATTTAATATATTTTTCAAGAATGCGTTATCTTCATGACTTATCAAAAAAGCACATTTTGAAGCATATCTTATTTTGCACTACCAAAGGTGCTTGAAATGCCTATGTGCCTCTTCCTTGATGTCGATAATAACATATTGGATCCAAAGGCGCTTGAAATGCCTGTGTGCCTCTTGTGTGCCTCTTCCTTGATGTTGATAATAACATATTGGATGTGACTATTACTATAAAATACATTTTACAATTTTATTAGAATGGGTTGTTGGAATCTTTATTGAAGTAGGTAGCTTTCACAATTGTCATTACATGGATTTAATAAATATCTAACTTTCAATTATATGATAATGCAACAACAATCAAGCCCACTTTTTATGAACTATTCATATATGATTTATGATTTTGAACTTGCATGGCTTTGTGCTTCATCCAAAGTCATTTGTTGCTTGTGGCCACACCATTACAAAAATTTTCATCCTTTGATAACCATGTCCTACAAATGAATTAACATGTCCAAACAATTCTCCTATAGTCTCTCTTTGATATAATGTGACATTTTTACATTGAGAAACAACATGTTCCCCCCTCTCTCTTGATGGTATTTAATGCCAGTGTAAGAATGATCAATCATAGGGTCAACATGATGGAATGCCATTTTGATTTGTTGAACACCAATCACATAGCAAGACAATTCCTTAAATATACGACCTTTGTGATGTTGTATTTGGGTGTAGGTTGGGGATATTAGGTTGAATGGTTGGAGTAAACACCATGCTATGCATTTTACCAATTCCTTGAGTTGCACGAGCTTTAGAAACTTCCATAAGCTAAGGTAGAGTCGTAAGGTGAGCAACACATTATTAAAAATTGACTAGACTTGTTACTGAACAATTAAGAAAGATCACTATGGGTTTAAATGTATGCCTACTACTTAATACATACACTCAACTAAATTAGTCGGTGGTGACTTCGTAAGGTTCTTAACATTGAATTTTGCATCCATGCGTATCCATTATGGTAGATACTAGATAGAAAATGCTTTCTATATTAATAAAAAATACACTATGTCAAGATTATATAAACTAAAATTCATGGAATCTTGCATTCTATGGTTATGCAATAAGAAATGCATTTGGTTATGGAATTGGATTTGAAACAATGGTTTCCTGTTTTTGTTTGACATTCAAATTCGTAAAGGGTTTAGATTTTCGAAATAGCTTTCCGTCAAAGGGGTCCTAATGTCGCCGAACTTCGTTTCCAGCAGCTATTGACAAACATCCACAATGCTACATCAACCTTGGAACAATGGAGCCTCCTCTCATTTAGGACTAATAGATTCTTTTCAACATAGGAGCATTCAAGATTTGACATATCAATCCATCTCTTTGCAACAAACAATCTTGCAAACAATTCTAACAAATATTTGTCTTAACAAGTATTAATTACTCCTCCAAATTCGTCATGTGTCATCAATCTCACAATACAATGCTCAGTATCAAGGTTTGTCGCAGATTTTTCCAATGGTTCAAATGAAAAGCAAGATGATCCCCATCAACTAGAAAAACAGGTATTATTATGTGTATGGAAGTGAGTGATATTGTCCTGCAATTTATGGGTCCAATCATGATTAGTAAATGGTGCACTCAGAGTGGTCATGCAAATTGTATACACACCTAGATCTAGCCCTCCTATGTTACTAGCCTATGTTGTCATGGGATTTGTTAATTACATTGGGCCTCCATATGTCTCACTTTGAAAAAAGGAAAGAGAGGCATGCCTCCGTTCTCTGTCCCTTTTACACTTAAAATTGCAACCCTCAATCATTGCACTCCCTCTACCAAATGAAAATATCAATGTTTATTGCAAATATAATTAGAGTTAAACTTGATCACTACCTAACCCTTTATTGTTTTACTAACATAAGTATACTTTCTCGTATGAAAAATTAATGTACATTTCATTTTACTTGCCATCGATTACATGGGTTTCTATTTATTGCTTATTAGTACTTGCAAGTTTTCCTTTCAATTTCATCAACTACAATGCCTACTATAGATTTGTTAGGCTTGATTTCAACACATAAAACTATATTATTTGCATATGCACAACTTTATTTCATCTTGCAACATATCGAAGTTCTCTTCGATGTTTCATTTCCTCGCTTCGAGGTATTGAAGTTTGACCAGACTACAAATCCCTTCCATTCCTCTAGCGTTTTCTCAAATATCCATATCATTATTCATTGGCGTTGGTAGCACATCATATTATTTTCAAAGCGGCTGTTTAACCCACATGGATCTCAAAAACCTGGTGCATGCATGCGTGAAGCCTAGAGAATTCTACATGAACTTCAGTTCGAACCATGCAATTTGTACGTGGAATGGAAGCCGTAAATGTGAATTTGAGGGGAACCCTAATCGGCCATTGGGTGTTGATGAAGCCATATGCTTTTGAAGATGAAGCCATATGGAATCGAGTGAGTCGTCTTCTCTGTGGCAAGGAAAGTGTTTCTGAATGGTCCAACAATCCTCAGTAGGTAATTCTTTAACTGTTTATTGTCAACTTATGCATTTTCAAATACTATCAATAAATATTGGTAACTAATAAATCTACAACCACAATATAAAGGACAAACAATTTGCCAAAATCAACGCAATAATGCGATTTTTGGCTGCATTGAACTCGATAGGAATATGACCATGAATCCCATTGCAGCGTTTCCAACAACTATTGTTTCTCACTGCACCCTCATCAGTTCAAAATTTTACTACAAATTCATATCCCCCAACCAGAGAATGTTATGCAATTAATAAGAGGAAATGTAAAGAAAACGTACAGTGTAACCTAAACCAATGTTGAGACAAGCTCTTAGTAGGAAGTAGAATGCAGAAAGTGATCAAGCACGCAACCAGATAATTGATTAGAAAACATCACAAACCTCACTATAATAGCTATATGATTCTTATACCATGGAACACGTCTATGTAGTCTAGACACCATTACTGAATCACAGAGTTCTCTAGACATACACAGATATAACCAAGCATAGGTTAATCAATGGTTCAGAAAGAAATGGTTTGACCGAAAATAAAACTCTCACACATCTTGAAGGGGTTCATAGAGTGAAGTTGCCAGGTGATCAACCCTAGAAGGTTTTTTATCAACACGCACAGGTTTGTGCTACATGCATGTTTCCATGGGTCATCTGAAAGAGGATCATAGACTTCTCTAGAAAATTCATGACGACTAATTGCCTTGCAACCTGTCCAAACCTGACGTCTATTTCACAAGCCTTGCATTAGCGACGTTGAAGTGGAGGGATAGCCTTGTCACTTTCTTACTCTTGACAATTTAATGTTTATGCCCTACTTTTCCATTACAACACTACTCATATAAAACATTCATTTATTTCTTTACATTTACTGGTGGCCAGGTTGTAGTGGGCCAAGCCGTGAATAAGTGTGCTTTCAGTCTCATTGGAATTGTCTTAATATAACAGACGAAATATTGAGTCCAAATTGCTTCACTTTGCTGATGGGAGAAATTATGTGTTCTTGTAATCAAAGTCAACGGGTGATGTTACTTTAATTATACACATGGGCCATTCCATCTTTAGTGCTTTAACTCGTTGAATACCTTGCACTTCAAAAATTGATAATTTGCCTTGTAACCCTAAATATTGCTTCTTCAAGAATGTCTTGATCTTCTAATTCATCTATGATGTCCTTATCCTTTTATTTTTTGCAATGTTCAAGTGTATATATATGTGAGACATACCGATATGTATGTTCAAGTGTATATGTATGTAGGAGGTCCATGTTTTTCCAAGGCCAGATAATGTATTGGCCTTAGTAATCAATTCACTATATATAATGTATTGGCCTACAACTAAAGGATAACACTCCCTTTCCTACTTCCACAAATACATTCATTAGACTTGCTTTCAAAACACAAAATTGTATTATCTACATACACACAACTTTCTCTCATTTTGCAACATATTGAAGATCTATTCGGTGTTTCATTTCCCCTGCTTTGGGGGTATGCTAGTATAATATTTTATTAAATATTGGCACCAATAGAGTTTCTTACCCTCTACACGGGATTTGGTGGTTGAGAGAATCTATAGGTTTAATTTGCATTTATTTCCATTTTGCATGATGCAACATGCTAGGATTCGATCTGCATTTGAAATAGTTCTAGAGAAAATGGATGCAATGTTTTACCCTTCATCTCCTCTATCCATCTTGTTCCAAGTGTACAAATCATTTTTGTTATACTTCTTAGCTCTCTTGTTCTGCTAAAATGGTGTTTGGCGATTCCATTAATCAAAATACCTGTAAATCCCCGTATGTGGTATGGAGTGCAGGAGTAAGGTTGGTCAAGCCATAAATTACTCTAGTGAAATCTACTAATCATGAACTAAATACATTGTTGTACTTGAAGCGAAGAGATGAATGTAGTGGTTAAGTTTATGGTAGAATAATCTATGAATACTTCTGTGTAGTAGACTCGCAAATATTGGAGCATGATTTGCTGATGGTTATAGGCTTACTTGTTTTCCAGTATTTTCCATAAATGTCCAATATATAATATGCAAGCTATGTCTACCATAAAATATGGAATCATGGAATTATAATATCTACCATAAGGAGTGGATATGGATGATCTAATGATGTGATCCTCTCAGCAATTAAATATATTAGTATAATCCTTGGGAATTTCTCCAGTGGTTGCATATGTGTTAGACTATGTTTAATAGGTGATGGGTGGATAGAGATATCATTAATACATTAGTAGGTATTGTATTTGAGTGGTGGTTTCTCCAATGTTAACACTAAGCAATAATGAAGAAGGAACCTATCACATCTATCATCAATGAACTTGTCCACCTGCACTCTCCTGTTTCAAGTAAAAAAATAAAATAATTAAGAAGAAATAAAAACATAAACAATATAATTTAATCCTATTCAAAGCTTAATCAGTATAAATTTAATAAATATAATAGTGACAGGGTTATACGATTCTAGCAAGACCAGAACTAGAATGAGTAGCGTTCAAACCCAAGACCTATAGTTGTTATTGCTCTCATGAATCTATGGAATAAATGTAAGTTTGTAAAAAAAATTATCAGATTCACAGCACCAACACCATTAATCCTTCATCGAGAAAAGTCAACTTAAAGTATACACCACATGATATTCCATTTAAAAAATGCCGGTGGGGAAAAAAAAACCCTTACTGCTTTATAATAAAATAATAAAATCGGGTAAAAGTTTTGGCAATGAGAGGCACTCATCCTTGTCCACAATGAATCACTCAATCATTGTGCCCAGATGTTATAAATGCATCCTAAGTTCTAAACATGAAAGTGAGGTGAGGGGCCTCGCAATTTAGACACGGAAGAAATCGACGTGAAAGAAATTGAAAATCAAATCTTGAAAATTATCATTTTCCGAGATTGCTTTGTACGACTTGGTGTCTAAGGTCTGTCCAAGGATTCTCAATGAGGGAACCCCTCCCCATGGTTTCCTACAGAACCTTTGGCTTCTAGGACCCACACAAGTCCACTAGCACCATTTTCCATTGCTACTCATACTGACCTTTGTAGGGAATTCACATGTCCACATGCATCCTTAAGATGCCTTCAAGGTGTCGATGTATTTGTAACTTCGAAAGATATTCACTTGTATATTACATTTGTACTTTATTGTATCCCCAACATAGATGTATTATTCCTCCGATTGGAAGTGTCGTCATGTGTACTTGCAAGTGTCGCAAGTTATATTGTAATTATCATAACTTATACTTGATGGGTTATTAGACCACCTTGATGGGGTCGGCCATGTATGCGTCATGTGGGTCAAAGGGTTATTAGACCACCCTAGAGGGGTCGGCCCAGTCAGCATTATCTTCAGTGGTTAAGTTGGGGCCGACCTAGTTGAGTAAAGGGCAAGTAAAGTTAGTGTATAAATAGAGAGTGTGTCTCTCTCATTTTACACATTCCATTATTCACTCAATTCGCATTAGTGAGAGAAGAGGAGGGTACGCACAAGTGGAGGAGGAGCATGCTGCTGAAGATATCTATCTCTTGGGTTTGATCATGGTGATCCTTGTATTGATGCTTATTTTATCTCTGAGGAAGTTGCGGGGTTTTTCACCTTCTTGGTTTTCCGAGGTGAAATGTTTTGTGTCTCTTGTCTCTTGTCTCTTATGCTTGATATGGTGTACATGTTGATATTTCATTTAAGATCCTAGATCTATTGAATTAAATGATTAAAAAATAACATGGTATCAGATCTAGACTTAAGGAAGGCATGATATGGCATTTATGAGACTTGTTGCACTTGCGACAAATTGCAAGCTATGGCTTGATATAGAAAAAACTAGTCATCGTAGCACTTTCGCTATAAATCCATTTTGGAAAAGGTTCAGTATTTGAAACGTTTACAGGTCGTAGATAACATCCCCATGTACCTTTTGTCGAAAGCACAACATCTAATTCGTTGTACTTTGTGTTTTATGATCAGTACAATCTAGGGTTTCTGCCTCTTCCAGATCTCAATAATAAACAAGTGACCTAGGAAAAAAGGTCACAGCTTGGGATAGCAAGCTCCAAATGAATTTTTGTAAAAAGTGACAGTAAGAGCATGGACTATAGTTTCTCAGGTAAGTTTTTCAGAGGCCGAAAGTGAACCAGTAACACATGGAACGACGTACAAGTTCGCTCTCTTGTTTTATCCAATAAACAGGTCACGTTGTGACACTTGGCATAACTCTCTCTCAAGAAATCCAATTGAGGTCAGAACTATGGGGTTGGAAAGATGATAGGTCAGGATACCACAAGCCAAAATTTCAGACCCTTTTGATACGTAATTTTAGGGATGCATCAGAAACAATCAGGTGCATATTTCTGTCAAAACAGAATTGGATTTTGAGCACCTTCATTCTTGGCTTATCACTGCTGCTAGAATTTAGGGCTTCAGAGAAAGTTGGAATTTTTGGAATCGGAGTCCACAGAAAAATGCTCCTCATCAAAATCAAAATTTAGAGAGCAAGATCAATTTTTTTGGTTGGGCAGAAGGTTGGGCTTGATCAAACCCTAGTTTGGGATTTTGATCGAAAATATGGAAAATTAGGGCTTATGCAAAAGTTGGAATTTTTGAAGTCTGTGACCATGGCTAGAAGCTACTCAGAAAAATAAAAGTTTAGAGCTTTGAATCGAACCTTTTGGTTGGGAAGAAGGGTGGGCTTTATCAAACCCTAGTTCGAGGTCCTGTCTAGTGAATTCGGAAGTTTCAAAGGCAATTTTGAGGGGTCAAATTTTGCAGTTTTCAAAATTGAAGTATACCAGCTTGATCAGCTCAACAAGCCAAATCTTTCCATCAATTCACAAGTTTGAAATTCAAAGTTTGAATTTTTAGGGTTTCTCTGACAAACCCTAATCCATCTCTAGATCGAGTTTCAGCAAATCAAAGTGGATTGGGTTAATCCTAGAAAAGAATGAATTGGACACCTGCATAAGTGAAGAAGTTCCAGTTCCAGAGGGAGATGAGGCTGAGGCTTTACATGAGAAGGCTACAAGCAATCCCGACAGGTATGACTTGAAGAGATACAAGTATGTTTTCGAAATCTGTTCATGATGAAGTTTATGATATGTTTGTCTTCATATTATTGAGGTTAGTACAATCTTGATTAATCTTAGACTTGTCTCATCACCCTAGTATGAATGCATGTGAATGAAAGAAAACATTCATTGATTAGGGTTATGACACTTATGATTGTACTAATGAACTGTGGTATTGTATGAGAATGATGTTGTCCACTCACATGAAAGGTACAAATCAAGTTCTAGATCAAGAACATATGACCATGGTGACAAGAAGACAAAGACTCA
Source organism: Larix kaempferi (assembly GCA_027924585.1). Lineage (NCBI taxonomy): Eukaryota > Viridiplantae > Streptophyta > Pinopsida > Pinales > Pinaceae > Larix > Larix kaempferi. The sequence continues at coordinate 4,364,809 of BSBM01000459.1, read as the reverse complement.
TGGATCACATAGAAGCTTCACTTACGAGGTATGTATAATTTGGTTCTACAATGGTTAACTTATGAGATATGCAGGTTACGAGCACAAGTCATTGAAGGGAACAAGAATACATTATATGGGTATGTTGCACATAACTAGAAAGCATGACAATCTAGGTATGTTTTTCCTATATCAAGTTAGAATTCTTGTGTTAGGATCTTATACTTTTGTATAAATGATAATGATTATTCTTGAAGTTAGAAATCAAGGGTTTATGCATATTATGTTTCTTGCTTTGATTGATGATATGACTAACTAGAAGAGTCCGATGGTCAAATAAGAATATGCATATGTAAAAGAAGTCTCCCTTGGAACCTTGAATACTAATGCTTATTATGTTTGTATGAAATGATCATGACAATACATATTTAAGATTATTTAGAATCATAATGTTTTGATAGTATTGAGATTATACTAATGCATGTATGGTTATGTATGAGATCTCGAGGATGACACTAGTGCACACTTAAGCATGCATAGTGGTCCAGGATGGATATAAGTTCAAAGACAAACAATCCAGGAAGCAAAGATCGAGAGGAAGCTCACCCCAGTAGTTCCTACAAGGAAGCAAAGATTGAGAGGGAGTCCACTCAACAACCAAACAAAGATAAGTATTTGAATTGTCATTTATTATATATTTAATGTTGTCCAGTCATGTACATACTTATGTTCCTAGACTTAGGATATGTATTATGCATATTAGAAAAGTTTCATTAATGAACAAGATACTACTAATATGCAAGTAATGGGTAAGTGGCCTATGGTACTGTAAAACATTCCATTGCTACTTATCTAGAATGAAACCTCTTTGCTAACATGTTGGGAGTTGTGCACACTCTTAACAAATGTTCTGGTAGAGATGGAAGGCATCTAGAAAGTTACAATGCGAATACGGGATATGGATAAATGTTATATTGAAGCATTGGCTAAGATAATTGCATGACTGTATGACATATGTCTTTATGAGTAAGAATTTGTTCTGAAATATATAAAATGTTTCTAATCATGCAATTGAACTTGTCTTGTAGGAAAGATCGTGTACCATCACCTACAAAAGAAGGACTACAACATTTGTTCCAGCAACGATGTTCAAAGAAAACTATCTATTGAAGATATTGAAGAATCTAAAGTTCCCAGGATCTGGGATACAGTAATGGAAGAATGCCATGATCATCGATCATGAAGAATGATGTTTTGGATGTAGTCCCAAGACCTGAGGGGAAGTCTGCTGTGACTTCCAAGTGGATCTATAAGATCAAGCATGCTGCAGATGGTATCATAGAGAAATACAAGGCGATATTTGTAGCTCGTGGCTTCTCCCAGAAAGAGGGAATAGATTATGAAGAGACTTTTGTAGCCAGATACACTTCCATCAGAACAATACTTCCTATGGCTATAGTGATGAAGTGGAAGATACACCAGATGGATATGGTGTAGTCGAAGAGGAAATGTATGTGGAGCAGCCACTCGATTTTGAGACACATGACAGGGAGTAATATGTGTGCAGGTTGAAGAAAGCATTGTATGACTTGAAGCAAGCCCCTAGGACTTGGTATGGTAGGATAGACAACTTTCTATCCAGTTTGGGCTTTAACAAGAGTAAAGAAGATTCCAACCTTTACTACAAGGTTGAGGAAGGAAATCCATTGATGCTACTACTGTATGTGGATGACCTGTTTGTTACAGGTGAGGATGGGTTGATTGCCGAAACCAAGAGGAAGCTTGCTGCCGAGTTTGAGATGAAGGAATTGGGGATGATGCATTAATTTCTAGGAATGGAGGCGTGGCAGAGTGTAGATGGAATCTTCCTTGGACAAGGGAAGCATGCATTAGAGATCCTAAAGCTGTTCAGGATGGTGGACTGCAAGGCGATGGCCACACCTATGGCATCAAACCTGAAGCTTCTATGTGATGTTTCGTATGATCTGGTTGATGTCATACTGTATCATTAGATGATTGGGTCCTTGATGTACCTGACGAACACGAGACCAGATATTTGATTTGCGGTGAACACATTCAGCCAGTTCCTGACGGATCCGAGAAGTTTTCACTTGGTTGCTGTAAAGCATATTCTGAGGTACTTGAAGGGTACAATTGATTATGGGCTCAAGTATGATGCGAATCAAAAGTTTAACCTGGAGGGTTATGTTGATTCATATTGGGCAGGCAGTGCTATAGATAGGAAGAGCACTTCTGGGTCCTGCTTTAGTATGGGATCAAGTGTGATCTCTTGGTTTAGAAGGAAGTAGTCCTGCGTAGCACTGAGTATAGCTGAAGTAGAGTATGTTGCAGCTTGTTCAGCTAGTTGTGAGGCAGTATGGCTGAGGAAGCTATTGTCTGAGTTATTTGATCTCCCGTTGGATGCTACTGGTATATTTTGTGACAACTAGAGTTATGTGAAGCTATCTAAGAACCCGGTGTTCCATGACAGGTCGAAGGACATTGAGATCAAATATCATTATATCAAGGATATGGTGCAGAAAGGAGCAGTGAAGCTCCTGTATGTTGTGATGGATGAGCAGGTTGCAGATGTGTTGACGAAACCACTAGCCAGAGTGAACTTTGAGTACTTCAGAGAGAGGCTTGGTGTTCTTCAGATTGAATATACTTTGAGGAAGAAGTGATGAGACACATTTGCAGGATCCATTCCAAGCATGGTGAGAGGAAGATCCTTCCGATGGCTTTGGATGTAAGCGCTGTGTGATGAGAATCAGGATGATGCTCCAGTTACTGCTTTGGATATGAATTAGGTGAATGCTTTGTATGATCATTTCGATCATGTTTATGTATATGCATCGGGTGGATGCTTTGTATGATCATTTGGATCATGTACATGTATATGCATCAGGTGGTTGCTTTGTATGATCAGTTGGATCATGTATATGTGTGAGTATCAGGATGATGCTCTAGATGACATGCATCAGGATGATGCAGTGACGATGATCAGGATGATCATGTGTGATGAGTATCAGGATGGTACTCTGGATGATATGCATCAGGACGATGCAGTGATGATGATCAGGATGATCATGTGTCATGAGTATCAGGATGATACTCTGGATGATATGCATCAGGGCGATGCTATGATGATGATCAGGATGATCATATACTTCAGGATGATGTATGATGAGTATCAGGTTGATACTCTGTGGTCGTGGATAGGTTGTGCATGTAGCATAGAAAAGATCCTGGGAGATCCTATAGTCTGAGCTAGGATACTCTTTCGAGGTTTTTCTACTAGAGAGGCATGTAATAGGTCCTGGAAATCCTATAGTCTGAGATAGGATTATCTTTAGAGTTCTTGCACGTTGCAAGACACTATTTTAAGGTTTTGCTGAACCACATAGAAAAGATCCTGGGAGATCCTATAGTCTGAGCTAGGATACTCTTTCAAGGTTTTTTGGTGGGGGGTCACATGTAATCAGTCCTAGAGATCCTATAGTCTGAGCTAGGATTCTCTTTAGACTTCTTGCAGGTTGCAAGACACTCTTTTTGAAGTTTTGTGATAGTCAACATGTAAAAGATCCTATAGTCTGAGCTGGGTTTTTTTGACGCACGTAATTAGTCCTGGGATCCATAGTATGGCCAGTGATGATGAAGTCCTATAGGTGGTGGGCCTACATCTAGCATGAAAAACGGATGGCTCTATATAACTTCCTATGATGATCATAATTCAGAGATAGCCCAGTGATCGAGATGTCGAGTATAGTAGCAGTGATGATGATGCCCTGTGATCCAGTGATGATGATCCAGCTCCAGAGTTGAAGACTTGTGCCTATATGTATTGATGACTTGTGTCAAGAGAATACCTTCCTAGTTAAGAGGGAGTGTTGATGTATTTGTAACTTCAAAAGATATTCACTTGTATATTACATTTGTACTTTATTGTATCCCAAACGGAGATGTATTATTCCTCCGATTGGAAGTGTCGTCATGTGTACTTGCAAGTGTCACAAGTTATTTTGTAAGTATCATAACTTATACTTGATGGGTTATTAGACTACCCTAGAGCAGTCGACCCATTCAACATTATGTTAAGTGGTTAAGTTGGGGCCGACCTAGTTGAGTAAAGGGCAAGTCAAGTTAGTGTATAAATAGAGAGTGTGTCTCTCTCATTTTATACATTCCATTATTCACTCACTTCGCATTATTCAGAGAAGAGGAGGGTGCGCACAAGTGTAGGAGGAGCATGCTGCTAAAGATATCTATCTCTTGGGTTTGATCATGGTGATCCTTGTATTGATGCTTATTCTATCTCTAAGGAATTTGTAGGGTTTTTCACCTTCTTGGTTTTCCCCGGTGAAATGTTTTGTGTCTCTTGTCTCTTGTCTGTTATGCTTGATATGCTGTACATGTTGTTCTTTCAGTTAAGATCCTAGATGTATTGAATTAAATGATGAAAAACTAACACAAGGTTCTTGCTTCCCGCAATTACCTAGGTCTCAACAAAGAAACAATAGTGTATCATCTTGGTTGTTATAGGACGTGTACATGAAATTTCTCATTATTCGGAGTAAGAATCAGATGATAATTAAATACTTACAATTATTGGACGTCTTCACATTATTCCAGAGGATCCTAATTTGCTGTACAAGCCTTGGATCACCTAGTGATACAATAATGAATGTTTTTCCAACACACAGGCTGCTACACAACATTCAAATAGCCAATGCCAATCCTATACGTCGACTAGGTCTATCAGGCATTCCATCAACCAATAGCCTAAGCCAGTCCTTCTACTGGGTATATCAAGCATTTATAATGCCAAACCAATCCCATACCTAGTTTTCCCTCTCCATTTCAAAGCCAACACTTCCATCTGGGTCAACAGGACAATGCAAGAAAACTGCACCATAACCAAATCAAGGGGTTCTAGCTAGTCTCGGCACCCACCTCACCTCCACTCACATCTTGATTAAGGTCCCCTCCTCTACTGCACAGTCCCTCTGGCACACATTCCCTTAGCACTTTCCTAGGTAGGTGCAGCCGGTCCTCATTACTTAACCAATAGAGGTTTTATGCCTTTACAGATATCACAACATCATTCAAGTAACTAATGCCAATCCAGTACACCAACTAGGTTTATCAGGAAATAAGACAAAATGATACAATCACATGGCTCCTTCTCCTATGAAAACCAGTGGTTCCCTGTAGGAACTCCATAGGTGACTCACTTGAATGCAGGATGGCATGGACCCACAATACCCACTCACACAACACAAGGATGGTACCCCTTATCTTCTACACAATCCCTCGCGCATATCCATCCCTTCTAGTTCTCTTTAGTGTTAGCATAGAAAGGTTACCAATGCCCATAAAATCCTCCTCAGTACCCATGCTATTACTCAGTTTTATAGCACTGCAGAGAGAAAAGCACATGTACAGAATTTTTATAGGGTTTCTCATACTCAAGCCACTCTTGGCATTATTTTATATTTTCAGCTTTAGCAACCAACATCTACCCCACTGGCATAATTTCACCATCTCACATGCATTTCATAAAAGCTTGTAGTTCACATGAGATATCATCTATATTTTTAAGCAAAATTTAAAGCTAAAGCAATGGATGTTCCATCCCATTGCCATGAGATATTTATCATAATAATTTCATTTCGAAATTCTCAATTTTGTTTGGCACAAAAACCATGTTTCACAAACATGAGGTTCTTCTTATGATGTTTATCTCTTGCAGGCTAGAACACATGGTCTCCCTGCATTGTGTTCTCCTGACACAATTCACAAATAATCAACCAATTAATGGCATTAGTAATCAAATTCAAATTTGAATTTACAATTCTGTCTCCTACAAAAATTAGATTATTTAACCATGAGGCCATCCTCATATTTTTTAGCTCTTGTAAGTGGTATCACTCTGTCCATTATGGTTTTATTCTTGCTACTATACATGAACATCCACCTACAACATGTCCTCCTCACACAATTCTATATAAGCCAAACAGTCATTAGAATTATTAGCAAAATTTCAAATTTCAAATTTACAAATCTATTTTTCCTACAAAATTAGATTTGCAACTGTGAGATCATTCTAATAAACTTAAATAAGAAAATTTTCAAATTAGTTTCAAGTAGGAATCATATTTGTGAACCATGGTATCCTTCTCACAATATTTTTGGCTTTTGCACATGGTATATTCTAGTCTTTATCATGGACTTACCCACACGGCCATGCCCAAGTCATTCTACCTGAAATCTGAAATTTCAATCAGCCCGAACAGTTGTGAGCATCCATGCATATAATCTTTTCATTGCTACAACAGTCACTGAAGTGATCTCAGAATTATAACACTCAATAATTCAAACACTATCATCTATTAATATGTCAAATGCAATGAAATATATATAACACAACCATGCATTCACACAATGCATCCCAACATGTGCACCCACACCTATGCATGCACATTTACATAATTTTTTACTGTGCATTCACTCAATGCAACCAAAAGATTTACAAAATCTTTTAATGCATATCTACTCAATGCCACCTTGCATTGATTCATAAATACTATATTGTCATATCATGCATTCCAACATGATGTTTTGGGAAGGTATGGTTATTGCCTCAACACGTCACCCAATCATCTCCCCAATCACTTGGTTAAATTAATTGGTGTTTTTACTCCTCCACCCAAACAACACATCAAGAGTTTTCTCACTCCTTGGTTGTTGGCAAAGAGGTTTCACCCCAATTTAACACCAATAGGGAGTTCATGGAATACTTGTGTAGTGACATGGCATCACCATTCCAACCAAATTATGTCCTTTACCATGAATATCTCATATAACATGCACTACCATAACATGAACATAAGTCCTCACTTCCCTTGGTTATTAAACTCATAACCAACATACAAAAATGGCATGATATATTTTCATATGAATGCATTCTAAATTTTAAACAGTCACATGGTATGAGGCTCCTTTCCCTTGCTACCCCATACTCCACCATACCATGGCGGTATGGAATTCACATAAATTCATTCAACCTTACATGCATACCATTTTACAAAACTATGCATCAAAGGATTCTTACCCAACATCTATCAACACTTGTACAATTAGCAAAAATAAAACATCACCTGCATGGCTCCCATTAACATCTTGGATGCTACCTGATTAGTTGGTCTCCTGCAAAGGATTACACCATCCTTCCACCAACCTCATGATCATAGATTTGTTGCACCAACCTTTTCTTCATAAGGTTGTTGGTCACATGCAACAACATCATCAACATCTTTAGCCATGCTTCTTTTTTCTTTGCTCCTACAACCATTACCAACATCAATAGTGATTAACAACCATAATAATTCACTTAAGTGGCCAATTGCATATGTAAAACACCATTATTATTACCAACATGCAACATCATATACATGAACATACATCTTCACATGCACTATGCATACGGTTTATTAATATGCCAACTAGTGCCTATTCACTTCACCCATCTAATCTCTTGCATTTTCAACATTCCTATGCCAAAATTTTATGTATGTAAGGCTCATAAAATATAAATACAAGAAAAAGATAGGGGTTAAGGAATTATCCCTTGCCAATCCCTCATCATAGCATGGAATTCCTCTTCCACATCATAGCTAATCCAATTTCATGGCCTCTCCTTTGGAGGTTATCCTCCAATTTTCAATTGTAACCATCTTGTCAGCCTTCCATATCTTTCCCAGAGCACTGCCACAGTTCTCATTGTTTTAGAATTTTGTCACATCCAACTTGGCATCTCTTGGACTTCCTCGTAACATCATACTTTGGCCCAAGCAGTGCCAGTGATGCAATCTTGGGCTCTAACACCATCTGTCACATCCCTGGTCACATCGGTGGCCTTTAGAGGCGATGGGAGACAACTTGTGAAACCACTGCTAATTTTATTTTCTTCAAATGCAATAAATATACAAAACCACCTTGAGTCCACATTCTACAATCCGTAAGCCGCAATGCATAATTCGGAAAGGTGGACCCACAATAAACAGTTTCGAAAAAACAGGCCTCCGACTTTCGCAATACGTAATCCGCCTTGTCGGATTCAGAAAGTCTGAACACCAATTACACAGCGCCGGAGAAATATGCCTTCAACTTTCGCAATCTGCAATCCTCCTTGTGGGTTTCGAAAAGTTGGAACCATAATTCCCAAATTTGGCGAAGCATGCCTCTGACTTCCGCAATCTGCAATCCGCAATGCGGAGCTTGGAAGTCAGAACACAAAATTCCACCGCTCTAGAAAACTTCACCTCTGACTTCCGCAATCTGCAATGCAGAACTCATAAGTCGTAACATCAAACTCCATCCCTGCGGAAAAATTCACCTTCGACTTCCATAATCTGCAATCCACAATGAGAGATTCAAAATTTGAAACTCCAAATTCACAAATATGGAAAAGTTAGTCCTCCAACTTCCACAATCCACAATCCACATTGCAGGACTCAAAAATCGAAACGCCAAATTCATAAATCTAGGAAAAATCACCTTTCTGACTTCTGCAATCCACAATCCACCTTGCAGGACTCATAAATTGGAACTCCAATGCGCAACTATGGAGAAACACCCTTCTGAATTCTGCAATACGCAATCCGCAATGTGGATTCAGAAAGTCAGAATCCCAACTGCACAACTTCTCTGGCCCATAACTTCCACATCCTAGGTCCATTTTGGGAAAATTTGGTACCACTGGAAATCTCTTGGCGAGCTCTATGAAATTGCATGATCCTCTACAATACTTGAGAAATCTGATCTTGTCCTTCTTCCAATCAAAGTGTTACACAAGCCTCATCCATGCCTCTTCACCCCACTATAAAGAGCCCGAATCCACTCTGTCATGGCTCCTCCGCTTTATTTGACCCATAGAGGGGCATGAATACAACTGGGGGTGTCTATTCTTTCCCCTCGGCCATGGCTGGACCTGCTGAACATCCTGGACCTTTGCAATTAGTCCTATTCATCAAAGAACCATTAAAATACTTATCCCTATTTATCAAAAACCATTCAAAAACTTAGCCCTATTCATCAAGGGACAATTCCTAGTAATCAACAACACATGTGGGAATATGCATACTCAATTAAACACAGTGAAATGAAACCTTATTCACACACACATCTATCATGAATTCTAACATAAATGGACAATCATTCATATTTGTAAAATGGGCAGAAACAGAGGTAACAGGAAACACTTATCTTTCAATTGAAATCGCAAAGAAAAATCGCTATGAACTACAACATTCCAACCCAACCATAGGTCTCTACCCAACCTGTATTATTTCAGCACTCAGAGACCACCCCTGAGCTGGGGCTATGTATCCACTAAGGAGGAACTAAACAGGCCCACTCACAGCCTTAGGCACAGTCCTTCAGGGTCATATAGCACAGAGCTAGCTTTGTCAAGCAAGTGGGGAGACAAGGAAGGGTTTTCTAATTCATTGAGCTCAACCACAGAGCTACAGGTCTATCCCATTGGCCTTAGACAGTCCAGGCACCCCCATCACCTCCACTCTCAGCCTAATTAAGGTTCCCTTCTCTACTGCATAGTCCCTCTGGAGCTCCTTCCCTCAATGCTAAATTGGGAAGGTATGGTTGGTCCTGTTGTAGTCCCAAGGTTCATAAGGTTATCATGGATACACTACATAATATAAGCAACCATATACAAAGATACAGATACAAGAGATGAAATAGAGAGAGAGAGACAAGCCTTTATATTAACTAGCAATAGCAGAATATAGGCATAAAACCAATCTTCTCTATTACATCGGCTCACTAGCCTAGATATATATATATGCAAATACAGTTACATAACTGTCTGTCAGGTTATACAACAAACCCGACCTATACTAGTTGACATGACCTGTCGACATGTACTGTAGAGTGGTCGGGTGGAGGGCCTAGTCAACAGGCCGACCTAGGCCCCTCCAACATCTCCCCCACCTCAAAATATTTCTTCGTCACGAAGAAAGGGAGAGATCAAAATTTCAAAAAGGGTTATGCAGACGGTTATGACAGAGGAATGCTGGAATAAATAGTGTCAGGTATCTGGAGACAGGCTTCGATGATAACTTCAGCAGAGACAGAGAGGTGGTGCTAGAATTCTTCCTAAGTGAGCAGCAGATTCTGGATGTCTATGGTCAGAGTTGTGAGTTTCGACAGATTTTCCATTTTGTCGTGAGTGGATGTAGCTTGCAAGTGAATCATGTCGAGACCAAATATGTTGATTGTATTGTCGGCAGTAGCAAGTAATTGATGAAATCGAGGTTGAATTTCTCCCAGTTTGTTGATGCCTCCTCGGGCTTGTGACATCCACTAAACTTCTTGTTTTTCTAATTTGTCCAATTGCTTGTTTTCTATGATGATATGGCTACCAAGTTTTTTGACAAGGGCTTCATCTGCAGTCAAGCACTGGTGCTAAAGTTGGCTTAGCAATGCTCTTGTTTTCTGAAGATTTTTGTAGACGTTGCCATAATAAACATACCAATTGTTTTCTTTTTTCTGCTTGATTGTCATACTGCTTGAGTACTTTGAAGGCTTCGGAAAAGGCTGTAAACTGATTTGTCATGAGGGAAGCTACCTCAATAGCCTGATCTGTTGTTTCTTGAGAAGCTCAGATTGTAGCATTGACACGACAGATTCCAGTAACTGATCTGCTCTGTCAAGAGGTGGTGTCATGTCGGAACTAGCTGGGAGCGAGACAACTTGCTGAGCTAATTGTTCACATTTGGTGAGAAATGTAATCTTTTCTTCATGGAGTTGTATTATTTGTTCATGTGATTCCTGTCAACGACATCTTCGGACTCTGAAGACTGCGTCTTCAAGTAAATCAAGTTCGTATTGGGGCGCTAAGTGTGGCCAATAACTTGTAGTAGCTCCCAATTGGTCTAAATATACAGATGGAGCATTTTCCTGTATTTGCTGCATTTCCAATTGGTGCTGCAATTCTCTTTCTTTGCATTTATTTTCTTTGTGCTTCCTGCGGCTACTCTTTTCTTTTCTTTGTTTACAGTTTGTTGCTATGGGTCCTTATCTTTTCCTTCTGTTGCTGGGTGCCTATCGATGACTACTTGTGTGCTGACAACAACCTGCTCTGCCTGACTTTGTGTACTGGGTACTGCTGTTGTGATGATTGGAGTTTCATGTTCTTTTATTTCAGCCCTTGGTGTATTTGCTGCTGGTGTGCTAGAGATTTCTATATTTCTTATATTGATATCTGGAGCATTTGTGTGCTCTTATGGCCTTGCAATGTCGGCTGCAGTTTCTTGATTTGTGACTGCTTCCTGAGGTCTAGTAGAAGTGGCTTTATCTGCTTCTGTCGTGGCTGCTTCTTTGTTGAGCTGCTGTGTAAGTGGACTAGACTAGATGTTGTAGTCCCAATGTTCATAAGGTTATCATGGATACACTACATAATATAAGCAAGTATATACAAAGATACAGATACAAGAGACGAGATAGAGAGAGAGACAAGCCTTTATATTAACCAACAATAGTAGAATACAATCATAGAACCAATCTTCTCTATTACATTGGCTCACCAGCCTAGATATATATATATATATATGCAAATACTATTACATAATCGTCTGTCGAGTTATCCAACCGACCTAACCTATACTAGTCAATGCGACCTGTCGACATGTACTGCAGAGTGGACGGGTGGAGGGCCTAGTCGACAGGCCGACCTAGGCCCCTCCAACAAGTCCCTATTTCTAAATCAAGGGTAAATGATCCCTTACTGACTCTACCATGAATTCTAAACCCTCCTAGTCTCTTTCCCACTGCAATCTACACTAGGATCTTCCTCAATGTTGCAGTCAAATGGCTCTATCCCACAACAGGATTTCGGCTATCAAATCTAGGTTCACTCATGGGTTTCTGAGCATCTCACACTCCCAAATGCGCCCCCACATTCAAATTGATGGATCCCTTGTTGTATTTTTTCATCCCATGCGAATTTATATCATTTTCGGCTCTGCCCCCAACCTGGCTTCCTTCAAAGTTGTGATTTCTGGTTTTCTCCACAGCTAGGCATGTAGAACCGATCTCCCCCAAAACTTTGGCTTGATGTTCGGCCATCAGACACAAATTTTCTTGGTTCCTTTCGTATTCCCGAATGTGGCCTCCCCTAGAATTGCGATATTTTTTCCTCCCTACCGCTAAGTTGTGTAACACATAAAAAATTATCCTCCCTTCTCCACAATGGAATTGGGATGAGGGAAAACATCCCCCAAGAGGTAGGGTGGCTTATGGGACAAGAAAAAACAGAGCCCCATACCCTGCTTTACGGATTTTAGGGTTGTCCCGTACTCCATCGACCTCATGAATAATGCTCTTTAGTACTACCTTACAGCAACAAAAATGACAACTAGGACAGTCAAAGGGGTTCTCAAGCTGGCATATGGAAGCCTAGGGTTCAATCCCACAACCCCCTCTACACTCCGTAGTGGATACAGATAACCCGCTCATTTAGTTGCATCCATATCCAGCCCCTTGGTATTTTATTGGATGATATTTGTTTATATCATTTTTACATGGCTTGATAGTGCATGGAGGGCACAATATCAAATACCTACTTTTGCAAGGCTGAGCATTCACTAGCAGGCCTTGGCCTTGAGCTCCACGCTAGGAATCATACATCACATATATACAATATTTAGATTAATCATGAAAAATATCATAAGGGTCAAAATGGATCTGGATCTGCTTGAAATTCTTACTCAACATCAAGATCTCGTTCCTCATCTTCATTAGAAGAGACATCATCCTGATTTTCATCAGATGCGAATGGAGTAGGAATAGAGTATGGAAAAAATTGAGAGAATTCATATCCCCTTGGGGCATGGTGTGCAACCCCTTTCACTATAATCTTCCCATTAGATATCTTTTCAATCTCAACTATGCCAGGGACAAAGACAACTTTCTTCGGTGAACCTATGTGAGGCATCTTATAAACAAACAACAAATTTGCTGACAAAGAAGGCACAAATAGAACATTTTTTAAATTTCCATGCTCTAGTTGTATTCTGCCCTTCCCTGCAGCAGATATCTAAGAATTGCCTCCCATGTGAATACTAGGACCATCACTGAGATCTAAAGAAGAGAAAGACTCTATGGAGGAAACTTTTAACACCTAACTTTTGTCCACCTACCTTGTCATTAGCCCCATCAAACCCATACATCATTACCGCATTCCATTACTATTATTTTTACCTTGGTAAAACCAAAGAACCAAAGTCTCACATAAAAGGGCCATTTTACAAAATTAATTTGCTCAATTATCTAAAAAATGAGCAACTTATGCCTTTACTTGTTTTTTGGATGTTTCTCCTTTTTATCACTAAACAAAAGGAAGAAACTTGGCATGACACCTATGATATCCCAATTTGGAAAAAGGATAAAAAAGTGAAAGGTGCAAAATCAAAGGAAAAAGCCAAAAATAAAAAATAAAGAAACCAAATCCTTATCCTTATCCTAGATCTATCTGTTGTTCCTATAAATGAACCATCAAGTTCCATCACTCAACACTTATTCTCCATACATTACTGAAGCCGTTACTCTATGAAAATCTCCCTGAGACCAGAACTCCCTTTGTGTTCCATTCTCAGCATTCTGGAGATTGTGTACATGACACGTGGCTAGAGAACCATGGATTGCAAGCAGACCAAGCGAACCCTCCCTCGGACAGCTACAGGAGCATCTCCTACTGTAACGCAGAGGTGATATTAAATCCTTGTAAATGCCATTTTTCACATAATGAAAGAGCATTATTTATTCTTTAAAATATTTGTGTCTCTTTGCTTGATAAAAGGTTTTCATATTTGATTAGTTTAGTTTTTTAATTTATGTTTAAATTATTTTATTTTTGATTAATAATCTACTAAGTTTAGCACAACCCTTAGTAGGTGCATCTTTGCACATGCTGGTGTGAAAACGCCAACAACAGAAACCTTGTGGTTGTAGGCTCTAGAATATATGAGTAAGGCTTGTGATCTTGAGAATCCAACCTTCAGTGCATGGAATCTCTCATGATCCTCACTCTCTATTCAAAAATTAGACTCTGTTGCACCTTCTGGGAGGGAAATGTTGTGTTGTTCAAGAGGTTTGGTCATTTTATCTATCTTATTCTTCATGCATAAACTCCCTGGATGGTTTCCTTTCTTGCAGTAGGAACACTTGGTCTTCTCAAACCTATGTTGCTTATCCTTCTTGGATCTCGACACTCCTTCTGATGGATTAGACTTTGCATATTTTTTGGATTCAAATCGATTCTTCTCTTTACCCTTGTTCTTCCCTTTTGCATTTTCCCTTTTTGACTCCCTAGCCATAAGAGCCTGATTTTTGGAGGCTTGAAAAGTGCCCATTTGAATCAGTTTGTCTTGTTCTTGGATGAGAGATTCAGTGAATGCATCTATAGAGGGATTTTTTTATTTGGGGATTGACAGTCTCCCAGAATGGAAGGTAGAAACAAAAATGGAAAACTCTGGAACAAGCTTGCTTAGAATGGATAGCACCAGTTACTCATCCTTCTTCTCAATGTCGCATTGCATGAAAAAATATTTGAATTTAGAAAATGATGGTTGAATGGTTTCGAAATTGCTGGGTTGAAGAGCAATCAACTCATTCTCTAGATTATGGCCCCTTATCTCATCTTTTTTTCCAAAGAGGGTCTCCAACTTCAACCAAACTTCTCTTGGAGTCTTCAACCCATCGAGGTGGAAGAGTATATCTCTAGAAATATGAATACACATGAAACCAAAAGCTTCATCCAATCTATTCAGATACTTGGCCTTCTCAACAACTACTTTAGGTTTGACCTCCATTCCCATTGTGACACTGCACACTGACTTGTTTGGAAATACAATCTTCATATCATCCCTCCAATGAATATAATTGAAGATTGTCAGGATTCTTGGAAACAAGGGAGCATTCAAATTCTCCATTGAAACTGTTGGAGCGAATACAAACTGAAAACTGTTGCTACTACTATACTGAAAACCTTCAATATCCTACAAAAAAATCTCAATTTTGGAGATAAAATACTATTGAGAACTCGTTTAGGAGAATACGAATAGTTTTCCAGATCCTTCACACCTCGCTAGACCTAAAAGGATTTCTCCAATCAATTCAATCCAATGGCACTAGGATTTGTTGTGAAAATCCATAGGGTTCTAGTGCACTAATGAAAGCAATTGCTCAACCTACACTAGCTGATCTTGAAGACCATGTGAAATTCTAAATCATAGCAAATCATGGAGCTAAGTATACCTCACAGAGAAAGAATGAGGAAAAAAGATAAATTACAGTGAAATTTGCATTAAAAATGAGAAGACAATTAATCATGCATGAGAACTCAGATAGGAACAAAATAATTTCACATGATCCAATAATTAGTATAATCAACAATGATGTTATGATAAAGAGAATTTGAATCCCACGGGGGAATTCGAATCCCATCTAGTCTAGCATAGGAATTATCACCACTATCAGTGCTCTGGAGCTCCCAAACTCAACTCAACTGAACCAAAACTCAGTTCACTGAAAACACAGTTAGTTAACTGACCAAGGAAGGTGCATTAGTGATTTTTGCATGAAAATTAGGTGGAAAAGGGTGCATGAGGCTAGAAAAAAGTGGAAATCAGAGCATGAACCCCACACAAGAGTTATCTAAATCAAGTGGATTGAGCCAGGTCGCTGAGTTGGCTCCTGAAATATAGGGAACTACCTCTAGTGGTCCTACAATCATGCATGTAGGGCACACTAGGTGGCTACTAGGTCCTAGATGACGTTTTCACACCACTAGGGGGAAAATAACATCACTAAGTTTTAGGAAAAGGTAAATAATGCTAAGTAGGACAAGGATGGAGTATTAATTATCCTAACATTGAGTTGAGTAGGAAATCCTCCAGCTGAGTAGTAAAAACGACTAGTCTTCCTTCCTTTCTTCCCAAATCGATTCCAGAGGTTCCTAATTGTCTTTCTAAGTGTTTTTAAGGTGGGTTTGGGTACTTTTCGGGCCAATCACTTCCAAACTATACCAAGAGTAGTTGATTTTCCACATAATTCTCATGGAAAACTTCCTTGAAGCCTTGGGTTTAGCCTAAGGAGTATACTTGGGCATGACAAACTCCTGAAAGTGTAGTTGTCATAATATTTTGCAGGTATTTTGTTTCATCTTGGGATAATTTGGGAGTGCCTACTGGTATTTGGGGGTTTCACTTTCATTTCTAGTCAATTTAGTTGGTCCTTGTTTCAAATTATCCATTATTATGTTTAATATTTCAAATATTTGAGTTAATCTGCATGTTATAAGATTCGGTACATTATAAAAAAAATGTAGAAAGGAATATTCCTGGTTGACCTATTTACCAAATCATTATAATCAAATTCATCTTGTGCCAAGACCATATCCCATTGACTAGTATTTTCACCTCTTAATTTTCTTAATAAATTTCCAAGACTTCTTTTCACCACTTTATATTTCCCATTTGTTTGTGGGTGATAGGATGAACTATAAAATAGTATGGATCCCATTTTTTTCCAAATTTTCTTCCAAAATTAACCAAGAAATTTTGTGTCTTGATTTGAAATAATACTCCTCGACAACTCATGAAGTCTAAGAAATACTTTGAAGAATAAAACAACCACTTTAATAGCATCACTTGTCTTCTTGCACGCTATGAAATATTTCCTTTTTTAAAGTTGATCTACTACAACCATCATAGAATCATGCACCCTTTACGTCTCGGGAAGTCCCAAGACAAAATCCATGCTCACATATTCCCAAGGCCTTTCGGGTATTGGAAATGGAGTATACAATCATGTATTTTGACTACTTCCCTTTGTTACTTGGAAAATTATACAAGATTCAACAAAATTTCTGACATCCTTATTGATGCTAAGCCAAAAGTATGATTCTTTTACCAATGCTGTGGTATTATCCATGCAAAAATGTCCATGTAGGCCTCCACCATGTAGTTCTTTAATAAGATTGAACCTTACCGATCCTTGAGGAATGCACAACTATTGATTTTTAAACAAGAATCCTTCTTGGGTGTGATAATCAAGGAACATTGTTCTATCCACACTCCATGATTCTTTACAAGATTTCCAAGCTTCTCCAAAATTTGCATATTATTCGTACAATTCTTTCATGCTTTCTAAACTCACCACTTTCATAGATAAAGTGTTAACTAACGACACTCTTCTACTCAATGCATATGCCACTTTGTTTGACTATCCTGATCTATTCTTCAAAATGAAAGTAAAACTAAATGTGAGAATTCAATCCATTTAGAGTGTCATTGATTCAACTTACCTTGACTATTGATGTATTGCAATGCCTTGTGATCAGTAAACAAGATGAATCCCTTGGAAAACAAATAGTGTCATTTTTTCAAATCCTGCACAATAGCATAAAATTCTTGATCATACACATAATATTTTCTTTTGGTTTATTCAACTTATCACTGAAGAATGCTATTGGTCTCGCTTCTTGACTTAAAACATCTCCAATTGTTGCACCGCTAGAATCATAGTTAACTTGGAATACTTTGTCAAATTTTGGAAGTGCCAAAATAGGTTTTTTTGTCACCTTATTTTTCAGATGTGCAAATGATTTCATTGCTTCTACTGTCCATTTAAAATTCCCTTTCTCATGCATTTAGTAAGAGATGCACAAATTTGACTGAAGCTTCTAATGAACTTCAAATAGAAGCTTTCTAACCAATCGAATCTTATCACTTCGAAATTGGATTATCATTTTGTCCATTTCAAAATATCCTTCTCCTTCTCACAATCTATCTTCCATCCTTCCTTGGAAATCACAAATCTCAAGTACACTAATTCTATCTGTAGAAATGTGCATTTCGTTAAGTTAATCAACAACGTTTCTTCTTGAAGTTGTTGCAACACTTGTCTCATATGCTTCAAGTGTTCTTTCTTGTTCCTATTGAAAATTAAAATTTCATCCAAATATACTAGAACAAATTTCCCCAAGAATGGTTTAAATACTTCATGTGTATGCCTCATAAATGTATTGGGATCATTAGTTAGCCCAAATGGAATAACCAACCATTCAAACAAACCATTTTTTGTCTTAAAATAGATTTTCCACTCATCAGCTTCACTTATCCGGATTTGATGAAAACCACTCTTCAAATCAATATTTGTAAAGTATGCATCCCCACTCAAATAGTTCATAAGATCCTCCAACCTTGGAAAAGAAAACCAATATTTGGTTGTAATTCAATTAATGGTTCGTGAATCCATGCACATACACCACTCTCATGTTTTATTTGCAGTGAACACTATTGGCACTACACATGGACTCAAACTTTCTCTAATCAACCCTCTAGCAAGCGGCTCTTGTACTTTCCTATTCACTTCTTAAATTTTCGAGGAGTCATCTGATACGGTGCCTAGTTTGGTAACCTGATCTGGGAATCAAATCAATTTGATGATAGATACTTCTAATTGGGGGTAATCCCTTCAGTAAATCATTAGCAACAATCTCCATGAATTTATCCAATAAAGGTTTTAAGTCCACTAGTACAACATTCAACCTTCCTTCCTGTTTTACTTCTTTCGCAATCACTACTAAACAAAATGGTGCCCTTCTTTCTTCCTGCAAAAATTCCTTAGTGGAACATAACCTGATTTTTTTTACTAGTACTTGTATCAACACTATTTCCCATTGCTTCTATTCCATTATCCAACATTGTGGTCAGTTGATATTGTTGTCTATCTTTCTTGAACTCATAGGTTTTTTCCCTACCATCGTGGCGAACTTGTCGATCAAATAGCCATGATCTTCCAAGGATTATGTATTACACATTCACCTCAAGCACATCACAGAACACTTGCTCCTATAGACTTCATGTATGAAAGTTTAACAAACATTCTTCATTCACAATCACTTGTTGTCCTCTTTTCAACCATGAAACATAGTAAAGAGTGGGATTGAACAACCTCTTAAATCTCATTTTATCAATAAATTCAATGAAAACCAAATTTTATGTACTCCGACCATCTATAACCAAATTATAACATTTTCCTTAAACCTTACATTTAGTTTTAAAAAATGTATTTCTTTGTTATGGTTCCTCTTATACCTTTTTCTCATATTTAAGAATCACTCGCTGAAACATAAAGTTCTCAACCTAATCTTTGATGAAGTACAATCACATTTTCTCCAACAACAAAAGCTTCATCATCCTATGTGACTTGCATTCGTGCTTCACCTCTTCTCCCTGAATTTTGTCCTTTCGAACATTCAAATTTCTTATGGCCTTCTACTCCACAACGATAACAAGCAATGACATGCTTTCCCATTCCTCTTTCGAATCCTCCTCTACCACTTTGGCTACTAGTATATTCTTCCTCTTTCTCACCTCTTTTAAAACTCCATGTCTTATCTCTTCCTCTAGAAAATCTTCCTCTACTCTTCTATTATGTTTTCCTACCAATATTTTATTCTACCTTCAGGGAACTTGATAGGCTTCATCAAAAGTACAAAAATATTGCATTCTCATGTCATCTTGAATTAAATACTTTAATCCATTGACACACCTCATAGCTCGTTGAAATTTTTGTTCTTTGATGATTTCTTGAAGTGATAGCCTAAAGATTTCTTCAGTATATTCATGAATAGATGTCTCCATTTTCTTGAGGTTTTGTATTTTTCTATACAAATTTTTTTTGGTAATTAGAAAGCATAGATTTATCCTTAATCTTTGTGACCATCTTCTTCCAAGTTCTAATATTCTCCAGCTGGTTACTCACTGTATCCCTTTGCAACATATCCCACCATGTTTTTGCATGACACTTCATCTTTGTAATGGAAAATATCACCCAATTTGGACCCTAAACATTTTCATACTCAAAATATAATTCAACTTCCCAATTCCAATCAATGAGAACATCACCTCTCATGTTGCCATCATAATAGGAAACCTCAACTCTTGCACTACCTCTATTTACTCAAATATGAAATTATCCTTATTATTGGGTTTCTTTATTCACCCTCTTGTTCTTATTCGATTTCCTCATCTAGCTCTAAATCTACTTGAACATATTCATTCCTTCGATTCTCCAATTCCGCTATTATCCATCTCAAATATTCCAATTCTCAATTTCCTACACCCCCTTGTCCTTCTCCTCTCCTTTGTAGTGAAATTCTTCAAAGTTGTAAATGTCTTATCAACATCCAAAAAAATCACTCCCAATTTTCTATCCCAACCTGACCCTTTAGCACTTTTCATGAGCAACCACCATGAACAGGTGTTATGTACCCTATCTCATAGAAGAAAATTTAGGATGTAAATCCAAGAAAAAAAACCTACACTAATAGCACCTGACATAGACCATAACCCTGTAACACAACTAACATCTACAAATCCATGATCTTCCTTCAGAGTATGTAGTGAAACTCATACATTTATAGAATACCAGAGGTTCAAATGTTATTTTATTAAATTCTAGAATAGAAGACTCTCAATATAATCAATGAATTAATATATATGACTAACCCTTTCTCCTCGATTAATCATAGGTTATTACATCCACCCGTAGGTTAACAGTACGACCATTTTTTGGTGTTGAAATGATTGACAATTTTCTCTGAATAAATTGCATCTTCTTCTTGGAACTAGCGCATTGAGCCTCCTTCTCTCCTCCCTCCTTCCCTTTCCTCTCTTTTTTTTTCTTCTATATTTCCCATCTATTTCTCCAACTTGCCACCCTTCATGTTCCTTCCCTCTCAAATCCATAACTATTGGAAGATGAACTGTCATGGAAATCAACGATCCATCATTTACTTTTCCCCAGATTCATTTCCCTTTCTTTCCAACGGTCATTCATATTTTTGTTCAACCAATCCGATGGAACAATTTGAATGAGTTGACCTCAAGAATCGGAACCTGGAGTGGTGTCACAATAGAAGTAAGAGCATTATGTTGGAATCTTGGGTTGCTACAACATGTAGTTGTAAAAAAACAGTTGTAACAATGCACAACTATTGTAGCACAGAGTTGTAGGAGCACACGTAACAACAGAATTGTAATAGCAAGGTTCTAATGAAATGAACGAACAACTAAGGAGTTGCAATAGTCCTTATTCCTCCTAAATCTACTTACACAATTTTTTTTTTGTTTGGGTGATGCGGATTTCCCAAGCCCAAGGATGTTACTGCATCATACCCTATCACTTACCTATAAACACACATCTAGAATTTCTTATTGCAGCTAACTCCTTTGCATATCCATGTACATACATAAATTAAATTAAATTAAATATCTCTCTATAAATATGCATTAACAATAAGAGCATATTGTAGGATGCATTAACAATGATAACATTTGAAATCAAAGATACACATTCATCATTTGCATTTTCCTTATACCTAATATCAACATCTTCATTAGGTGATCCATTAGTAATATTTTGTTAAAAATTGAGTGGATTGGTTTTCCCTCAAATTTATGTTTATAGTACTATTCTTTCCATGGGCACAATTATCTATCTGATTCATTGTGATGATTTAATTATCCTATATTTCAAAAGTTAATTGAATACTTGGGTTCTAGTTACATTTCGTACTCAGTATTTCATCTCCTCTTCCTCCACTGAATTATCTCTTTCCTTTTTCTTTGAGAGTTATTAATGGTACTCTTCCTATTCTACAAGTGTTTCCATCGGGATTTGTATAATAAATATTATATCACTCAATGGTGGAGGTCTATGTTCAACGACGCATACATATCAAGGTATAATAGTGTCTACATTATCCTTGTATGTTTTCTACCCTGATTGTTTAACCACTAGTGTAGCCTACTCTATCTCCTCAACCTAATCCCACTCATATTCATGTTCTTGTTCCCCTCGTCCTTGACCTTCTATAATTAGAAGGAAAAGATTATCAGATCATCGTTTTATTATGGTTTTATTGCATCCACACATTTCTTACAATTCAAAATGTGAACAATATCTTACATATATACATTATACACACATTGTGAATCTAGTGTTATTGGAATTTGGTAGCTTAAAAACTAGGTAATGGTAGGTGAACGTTATTTTTCCCAAGATGCAAGCTGAAATAAAGAGATCAGTGTCATGTAGAATCATCTTGTAGGATAAATCACCTCATTGATGAGAATGTGGTCAATGTGGAGTCCTTTAATTTCCCATATAGCAACAAGTTCCTACCACTTTGCAGAATGTTGAAAATAATGTGCATCTCGAAGGATGGGCTCAAAATGAAAATAAAATGTTGAAGGTCTTTGAGGATACGGTTTGATCCATTTCCTTGTTTCTTACTAGATTTGTATGCTTCCGTGGGATCAAGTTTGATCTACTATTTCCTGTGCTTATAATGATTATGCCTCCAGGTATTTGGGGGTAGAAACTAGGAGCATGGTATTCATCTCGATGTTTTTCCCTTCATATCATCTATGAAGCTAGAAAATTAGAGTAGATATTTGATTCATGATAGCAATGAGTATCATAGTTTAGGCATTATCCTCAATCCACATTATTGATTGAGGTTATGTGTGATAAACTATACATCATAATTATTTCTTGATTTGATCATAACATCTGGTAGTGATATGATGTTGACTTGCCTAACAACAAGTTATACAACTTGACGACAACTCTAGCCATAAAAACACATATTTTTGCATAAAAACACCAAAAAACAACCCCGAATCAAAAAGTGGTACTACCGGTAGCACCACTTTTTGATTTGGGGTAAAAAATATAGAAATCAACCAAAACATTTGTTATTGTTGTTTGCAAAAACCTTAAAATCAAGCACTAAATTGAAAACTAATGCTACCGACATCACACTTTTTAAAAAAATGACATTTTTATATGATTTTATCATAATTGAAAATTTTGCATATTTAATCTCTTAGTAACACTATATAAAACTTGTAGTGAGTTAAAGACAAATTATTCAAGAAATAATTTGACCACTCTTTTGATATAGAATAAAAAAATTATGATATTCATCATAAAATGATATATTAAACCATAAGACGTAGAAGTAATTCATATAAAAATTATATCCCTCCTTTAGAGTTTCCATACAAACAATGGCATATTAATAAAAAAGAAAAAAAAATTCATGTGAAAATATTCAAATCAACACATGTATTTTGACACATCATCAGAAGCTACATTTTCTTTAGATGAATGATTAGATGAAGATGTAGATGACCTGTATAATTCTCTACTATCAATGAGTGCATCATCTAAATCTTCATGTACTCCCAACATTTCATATGCCATATTCCTTCTAGATCTACACCTTGGTTTAGCAAACTCAACAAGTTATACAACTTGAAGAGAAATTTATACTCAAAATGAGAACTCTAGTGATAAAAACTCATATTTGTGTGTTAAAAACAATAAAAACAACCCTTGATTTGAAAAGTGGTGCTACCGGCAACACCTCTTTTTTTAGAGTTGAAATTACAACTTTTCTGAAATCGTGGGTGATGTGGTTGCAATCAAAACCCTAAATCAACTTGTGAATCAAAAAGTGGTGCTCCGAGAATCACATTTTTTACATAAGAAGATTAAAATTACACGTTTCAAATTATGACACTAACAATCTACATCGTTCAATCAAAACTCCTAAAATTAAAAATTAAAAATACAAACATACCAAAAAAACATAAAACACATTAAAAACAATTAAATAACAAAAAAAAAACATAAAACACATTAAAAACAATTAAATAACAAAAAAACATAAAACACATTAAAAACAATTAAATAACAAAAAATAATAATAAAAACTATTAAAATCCAATTAAATTAAAAAAATAAAATTATTCTTAAAAAAATAATTTTTTGTATCATACTTTAATACCATAACTAAATGTTTGAAAAACAAATAATAAAAAATTAAAACAACAAAACAATATAAAAACAAAAATAAATACACTAAAAAACAAATAAATCATATATAAAACAAAACATTACAAAGCATATAAATAAAACAAAACAATAACAAAAAAAACAAAAACACAAAATTATACATAAAATAACACATTATATAATATATATATATATATATAACACATTATTTTAGTTCAAGTAATGTGATAATGGGGTTAGGGAGGGGAGGGCAATTCTGAGAATCGCGCCGCATTCAAGTGGTGACTCTACCATTTGGGTGTAACACAATTCCGAGAATCCCCCCTCCCCCCTCCCCCTCCCCCTCTAGGGTTAGGGAGGGGAGGGCAATTCTGAGAATCGCACCGCTTCTAAGTGGTGACTCTACCATTTGGGCGTAACACAATTCCGAGAATCCCCCTCCCCCTCCCTAACCTGATTATCACATTACTCAAACGAAAACATTATTTCCAATGTGTAATTTTTTTTTGTATATATATTATATTATATATATAATATAATATTATTTTGTTTTTGTTTTTTTATTATAATGTGTTATTTTATATATATTATATATAATATGTATTATTTTATATTTTCGTTTTTGTTTCTTTTGTTTTTTTTGTATTTGTAGTTTTAGTTTTATTATTTTTGTTTTTATATTGTTTTTTGTTTTAATTTTTTATTATTTTTTAATATATATATAATGCGATGTACTAATAAATAAATATATATAAATAAATATATATAAATATATATATATATATATATATATATATATAATTAATTTGATTTTGTTTTTTCAATATTGTTTTGAATATAAGTAATGTGATATGTGTTAATATATATGAATTTTGATTTTGTTTTATATATATTTTTAATGTGGTATTATATGTTATTATTATATGTGGTATTATATTTTATGTTATTTATTATATGTTATATTTTATATATAGTATAGTGTGTTATTATATGTTATTTTGATTATTGTTTGTTTTGATTATTATTATTATTAAATAATTAACATATTAAACCATTTGCATATTTTAAAAAAATTATTATGATTTATTTTTTATGATATTATATTTTAAATTTAAATTATATATTTTTATATTTGTTTGTTTTAATACTTTATTATGGTGTTTAATTTATTTTATATGGTTTTTAAAGTTTATGAAGAGTATATTGAGGTTCATGAAGCTAGTTGTAGAAAATGTTAATTTTGATGAAGATTTGAGTTTGTATAATTTTTTTTATTAGTTTCATGTTCTCAAGGAAAATGCTAAATTTGACAAGTTTTTGATAAGATATTTTTGTAATGATTCGACTTTAAGATTTTATTTTGAGAATAAATATTATGTTTTTAATATGTTATTTACAAATATATGGTATACTTTTTGTTGAGTTTATTTCAATTATCACTTTATTGAAATAATGTTAAATAATATAATTTTTATACATAAAATCTATGAAAATATATTAAAATTGGTTTAAAAAGTCTTTATTTTCTCATTTTTTTACAAATTTGCCCCCAAAAATTACTTGCTTAAGATAATAGTTTAAAGGAAACACTTCCAAATGTATATATTTTTCATTTTATTTAGCTTCTACATATTAAAAAAATTCAAAATATATGTATTTTTGAATTATAAATAGCTACTAAATGTATATTTCTTGTAAATTTTGAAAATTTGTCCTTATAAATGAAAGTTATAGTTTTATTATGACCAAAAAGTTTCAAAATTGTAAAAATATGGCTCAAAATGAAAAATGGCATTACAAATATACACACTTTCTGAAACGGAGGTAAGAATAGCTACTAAAATTGACCCCCCCAAAAATCGAGAACAATATCAAGTTCTTGTCAAGTTATATAACTTGTTTAACATATTGTTATTAATAGTTAAGAATTGAAGTAGATCATACCATTGCATTAGAAACATAGTTCAACTATTTAGAATTTCATAATTATGAAATTCCAAATAGTTGAACTATGTTTCATGGTTACTAACACTTATGGAATCTTCCCTAATAGAGCGCCTTGTAGATTTTTATTTAGTTAACTATTTACTTACTCATTTGTATGAATTCAATTGATTGTTTACACCTAGAGAATACACATATTATTATACATACTATCAACCTTTAACTCCACTACCTCCACAAACTATGTACGTTTAGACCACCACCTATCAAGTCCATTGTTGCCTCTTTCATGTTCTCACATTTGTATATTATTATTATGCATATAGAAAGTCCAAACCATTTTCCATAATGATGTGATAGCTATACCATCACAGCATCTACGATTAACACTTGTATAATGGGAGAATTTAAAATATTTCTTAATGTTATCTACAAAAAACACTTGTATGAAAATTTAAAAAAATGCATAATTCTCGAATCTAAATTTCAACAACTAATACATCTTAATCTTAATTGAATAGAAATGTATCACTTAGTAAGTTTTTTCTTTTATTAATATTTAGACTACTCAAAATTATTCATCTTCAATTCATATTTCATAACTCAACAATAAATTTGAGTATCCTCAAATTATCCAACAAATCCAATAAACCATTTAAGAGTGTGGCATTGTCATAGTATGTATTGAATTTAACCTCAACAAAAACATTATATGTATCAAAACAAATCCCACTCATATTCATGTTCATGTAGAATCATCTTGTAGGATAAATCACCTCATTGATGAGAATGTGGTCAATGTGGAGTCCTTTAATTTCCCATATAGCAACAAGTTCCTACCACTTTGCAGAATGTTGAAAATAATGTGCATCTCGAAGGTTGGGCTCAAAATGAAAATAAAATGTTGAAGGTATTTGAGGATATGGTTTGATCCATTTCCTTTTTTCTTACTAGATTTGCATGCTTCTGTGCGATCAAGTTTGATCTACTATTTCCTGTGCTTATAATGATTATGCCTCCAGGTATTTGGGGGTAGAAACTAGGAGCATGGTTTTCATCTTGATGTTTTTCCCTTCATATCATCTATGAAGCTAGAAAATTAGAGTAGATATTTGATTCATAATAGCAATGAGTATCATAGTTTAGGCATTATCCTCAATCCACATTATTGATTGAGGTTATGTGCGATAAACCATACATCATAATTATTTCTTGATTTTATCATAACATTTGGTAGTGATATGATGTTGACTGGCCTAACAACAAGTTATACAACTTGACGAGAACTCTAGCCAGAAAAACACATATTTTTGCATAAAAACACCAAAAAACAACCTCGAATCAAAAAGTGGTACTACCGGTAGCACCACTTTTTGATTTGGGGTAAAAAATATAGAAATCAACCAAAACATTTGTTATTGTTGTTTGCAAAAACCTTAAAATCAAGCACTAAATTGAAAACTAATGCTACCGAGAGCACACTTTTTCAAAAAATGACATTTTTATATGATTTTATCATAATTGAAAATTTTGCATATTTAATCTCTTAGTAACACTATATAAAACTCGTAGTGAGTTAAAGACAAATTATTCAAGAAATAATTTGACCACTCTTTTGATATAGAATAAAAAAATTATGATATTCATCTCAAATGATATATTAAACCATAAGACGTAGAAGTAATTCATATAAAAATTATATCCCTCCTTTAGAGTTTCCATACAAACAATGGCATATTAATAAAAATGACAAAAATTTTCATGTGAAAATATTCAAATCAACACATGTATTTTGACACATCATCAGAAGCTACATTTTCTTTAGATGAATGATTAGATGAAGATGTAGATGACGTGTATAATTCTCTACTATCAATGAGTGCATCATATGAATCTTCATGTACGCCCAACATTTCATATGCCATATTCCTTCTAGATCTACACCTTGGTTTAGCAGACTCAACAAGTTATACAATTTGATGAGAAATTTATACTCAAAATGAGAACTCTAGTGATAAAAACTCATATTTGTGTGTTAAAAACAATAAAAACAACCCTTGATTTGAAAAGTGGTGTTACCAGCAACACCTCTTTTTTTAGAGTTGAAATTACAACTTTTTTGAAATCGTGGCCGATGTGATTGCAATCAAAACCCTAAATCAACTTGTGAATCAAAAAGTGGTACTCCCCAAATCACATTTTTTACAGAAGAGGGTTAAAATTACACGTTTCAAATTGTGACGCTAACAATCTACATCGTTCAATCAAAACTCCTAAAATTAAAAATTAAAAATACAAACATACAAACATAAAAAAAAAAAAAATGAAATAACAAAAATGCGTTAAAAACAATTAAATAAAAAAAAAACATAAAACACATTAAAAACAATTAAATAACAAAAAAACATAAAACACATTAAAAACAATTAAATAACAAAAAAAATATAATAAAAACTATTAAAATCCAATTAAATTAAAAAAAAAAAAATTATTCTTAAAAAAATATTTTTTTTATCATACGTTAATACCATAACTAAATGTTTGAAAAACAAATAATAAAAATTAAAACAACAAAACAATATAAAAACACAAATAAATACACTAAAACACAAATAAAGCATATATAAAATAAAACATTACAAAGCATATATAAAACAAAACAATAATTAAAAAAATAAAAACACAAAATTATATATAAAATAACACATTATATAATATATATATATATATATATATATATATAAACACATTATTTTAGTTCAAATAATGTGATAATGGGGTTAGGGAGGGTAGAAGGCCATTCTCGGAATCGTCGCCCCCAAGTAGTGACTCCACCATTTGGGCCTAACACAATTCAGAGAATCCCAACCCTCTCCCTCTCCCTCTGCCTAACCCATTATCACATTACTCAAACGAAAACATTATTGCTAGTGTGTAATTTTTTTTTTAATATATATTATATTATATATATAATATAATATTATTTTGTTTTTGTTTTTTTATTATAATGTGTTATTTTATATATATATTATATATAATATGTATTATTTTATATTTTGGTGTTTGTTTCTTTTGTTGTGTTTTATGTTTTGTATTTTATTGTTTTGTTTTATATATAGTTCTTAATGTTTTGTTTTTTGTATTTGTAGTTTTAGTTTGATTATTTGTGTTTTTATATTGTTTTTTGTTTTAGTTTTTTATTATTTTTTAATATATATATAATGTGATGTACTAATATATATATATATGTAATTTGATTTTGTTTTTTCAATATTGTTTTGAATATAAGTAATGTGATATGTGTTAATATATATGAATTTTGATTTGTTTTTTAAATATTATTTTGTTTTATATATATTTTTAATGTGGTATTATATGTTATTATGATATGTGGTATTATATGTTATTATTATATGTGGTAATATATTTTATGTTATTTAATATATGTTATATTTTGTATATCGTATATATAGTATAGTGTGTTATTATATGTTATTTTGATTATTGTTTGTTTTGATTATTATTATTATTAAATAATTAACATATTAAACCATTTGCATATTTTAAAAAGACTATTATGATTTATTTTTTATGATATGATATTTTAAATTTAAATTATATATTTTTATATTTGTTTGTTTTAATATTTTATTATGGTGTTTAATTTATTTTATATGGGTTTTAAAGTTTATGAAGAGCATATTGAGG
Organism: Larix kaempferi; assembly: GCA_027924585.1. Classification (NCBI taxonomy): domain Eukaryota; kingdom Viridiplantae; phylum Streptophyta; class Pinopsida; order Pinales; family Pinaceae; genus Larix; species Larix kaempferi. The sequence continues at coordinate 4,335,223 of BSBM01000459.1, read as the reverse complement.
TTTACGAAGAGAGCTAGTTGTAGAAAATGTTAATTTTGATGAAGATTTGAGTTTGTATAATTTTTTTATTAGTTTCATGTAGTCAAGGAAAATACTAAATTTGACAAGTTTTTGATAAGATATTTTTGTAATGTTTCGACTTTAAGATTTTATTTTGAGAATAAATATTATGTTTTTAATATGTTATTTAGAAATATATGGTATAATTTTTGTTGAGTTTATTTCAATTATCACTTTATCGAAATAATGTTAAATAATATCATTTTTATACATAAAATCTATGAAAATATCTTAAAATTGGTTTAAAAAGTCTTTATTTTCTCATTTTTTTTACAAATTTGCCCCCAAAAATGACTTTCCTAAGATAATAGTTTAAAGAAAACACTTCCAAATGTATATATTTTTCATTTTATTTAGCTTTTAAATATTAAAAAAATTCAAAATATATGTATTTTTGAATTATAAATAGCTACTAAATGTATATTTTTTGTAAACTTTGAAAATTTACCCTTTTAAATGAATGAAAGTTATAGTTTTATTATGATCAAAAAGTTTCAAAATTGCAAAAATATGGCTCAAAATGAAAAATGGTGCTACAAATATACACACTTTCTAAAACAGAGGTAAAAATAGCTACTAAAATTGACCCCCAAAAAACAAGAACAATGTCAAGTTCTCATCAAGTTATATAACTTGTTTAACATGTTGTTATTAATAATAGAGAATTGAAATAGATCATACCATTGCATTAGGAACATAGTTCAACTATTTGGAAGTTCATAAATATTTCAATGCCAAGTACCATATGTAATAATAATTGCATATATTTTCAATTCCATTTACCATTGATATAATATAGTAATAATGTAGAATTAATTATTTAGTGACTGCATGGTTACTAACACTTATGGAATCTTCCCTAATGGAGCGCCTTGTAGATTTTTATTTAGTTAACTATTTACTTACTCATTTGTATGAATTCAATTGATTGTTTACACCTAGAGAATACACACACTATTATCCATACTATCAACCTTTAACTCCACTACCTCCACAAACTATGTACGTTTAGACCACCAGCTATCAAGTCCATTGTTGCATCTTTCATGTTGCCTCTTTCATGTTCTCACATTTGTATATTATTATTATGCATATAGAAAGTCCAAACCATTTTCCATGATGATGTGATAGCTATACCATCAGAGCATTTACGATGAACACTTGTATAATGGGAGAATTTAAAATATTTCTTAATGTTATCAACAAAAAACACATGTATGAAAATTTAAAAAATGCATAATTCTCTAATCTAAATTTCAACAACTAATAAATCTTAATTGAATAGAAATGTATCACTTAGTAAGTTTTTTCTTTTATTAATATTTAGACTACTCAAAATTATTCATCTTCAATTCATATTTCATAACTCAACAATAAATTTGAGTATCCTCAAATTATCTAACAAATCCAATAAACCATTTAAGAGTGTGGCATTGTCATAGTATGTATTGAATTTAACCTCAACAAAAACATTATATGTATCAAAACAAATCCAATAAACCATTTAAGAGTGTGGCATTGTCATAGTATGTATTGAATTTAACCTTAACAAAAACATTATATGTATCAAAACAGGGTAGATGGAATAAGAGCTTCTAGTCTTTGCCAAAAATAAATGAAAAATTACCAAGTCCTTAGTTTACTTTGTAATAGTTTATTGCATTAACAACAACATGTACACTTGTCCTTATCTGTACCAATGCTATTATATGTAGATAACTAAGGATTCAATTACATAAATCAAATAAAAAGAGTTGTTATATATTTTTAAATTAGATTAAATTAAACATAATAATTTAGTGTATTTGTTTTTGGGCTAGTTCGAAGGAGCAACCCCACAGTGGCTTAATTTGAAATGATGAATTCATGAAAAAAATTTAAAAAAATAATTCAGGAGGTTTAAAAAGCTTGAATCAAACTCTTTGGTCAAGGGATGCATACCCTTCTGTTGTAGAGAACAATTACAAACAATGTTTAGGAGCTAAAGCTTATGGGCTATGCAAAGAATCCCATCCTAGTACATTGAACCAAAGGAAACACAATTGGCAATTGTGTTGTGGTCAAATGAGCTACTAAAAATACTTATTTCTTTGTCAGGCCCACAATTAAACTTGGTCTGCGCGCGGACCATTCAAGAAAGGCATCAAGGTGCACTAGCATGGTGATCCATCCCCCAATAAACCTAGCAATAAGAGTAAGACTTACAAGACCATGCCGCTTCTACGGAAGCTACAATAACATATACAATTTGAGAGCTTGTTATCGTTAACCTTTGTCAAAGTAGAAGTGTTGTAGGGGCATCAGGGCCTAGGAAAAGTTTTCGAAGTTGATCGACATGGGGAAATCCGACCAGGGGGAGTTCCGACGACCACTGGTGCAGAAGAGAAGATTGACTTGTCGAAGTCAATAAGTCGAGCAGGAACAGTCGGGTATGCGACCGACAGATGCAGCAAAGTCGAGAGTCGACGTGTTGGGGGCGCCACATGGCAGGTCAAGAGCGGAGCATCGAGGGTCAACATGTGTCGAACCACGACTCCGACGGGTTTGGGCATGAGCCAAGTGAGGAGGAAGGGGTGAACTAGCGAAGCCTGGAGAGTGTGAAGGAATCCGACAGGTAAATCGAAGCTGACAGTATGGCCGATGTGAGGGATTACTTTAGCCTATCAAAAGGATGCGTAGAAGTCAAGGAGAGTACTTGGCAGCAGTTCGGGGTTGCTAAGGAAGTTAATGACAGTTATTGCAGGTGGGGAAGACAAGAAAGATGTCGTCACAGGAAGAGGCTATGGAGCAAGGTCGGGGCACTGATAGTTCCAGGTCTGCAAGATCTGGGGAGATCGACAGACAGAGGATGCGTGTCTCGGGGATCGGAGTGATCTCAGGAACAACAACAACATAATAGAAGGCTGAGGAGGGCAGAACAGTTGAGGGACTTTGGAATTTCGGAGGGTCAAGCAGAGCTCAAGAGAATTCTAATAAATTGGATAGGAAAGTCACACATCTAAAGAGCCGAGAAGATCGAGCCATAGCTCAGAGTTCCGTAGTGAACCAGGAAAGGGTGAGGTCGACACAGTGGGATAGCATATAATTACTTCTGTATTGTAATAGCTCAGGCCGATAGTTAATTAGTTATTTCATTTCTTTGCAGTTTGCATTGTAACCAATTCGGATAAGTAATATAAGCCAGCTTGTGGCATGTTGTTTGCATCTTGTCTATGTAAATGTGTGTGTGGTGTGTATTGTTAAGCAAGAACCTTATTGCGTAAGGCGCCTTGTGTCAAGAAGTTGGTTTTGGAAGCATGGTTATCATACGGTAAGGGCCTTTGCATGAAACAACAATCGAGGTATCCAAAAGGAAACGCATATCACCCATATTACTTTGCATGCATGACAGATAGCTCATAGTGAAACATCCATAAATGTCGAGCCATGGCGTGGCAAAAAAATAATTATCATATGCATCGTTTAGAGGTAAGGAATCGCACATCATAACATGAATCCGACAACCAAATAATAAAGTAATAAATGAGAATGACAGTGACATGCCACCAACCCTCACCAATTAATAGTTAATGTGTGGAGGAGTTGCGTACAATGAAAAACCTATGGTTAGAATTTCATCTCCAAATACTGCATACCAGAGTCATATTGAGTTATAAAGTTTGCTAAGGAGAATGCATTGGTCATATTTGTATCATATTCTTCTAATAATTTTTTTTCATTTTTATGTTATTTATATTTCCTTTCACTCTTTAATGAAGCATTTTGCGAATATTAGCGCGCAATCATTGCTAAAGCTAAATTTGGCATTTCTGTCAAAATTATCTCGTGATTCCTCTAGGCACCAACGTCTCATAGAAAGAACAAAATAACCATGAACAAATGCTCTATGTAAAGAAACTAAGAAACCAACTCTAGCATTGTCAAAGCTTCCGACTCCCACATTGTTAGAGCTTCCAAGATCGGAGCCCTTCCTTGCCCCGTGAGACAATATTCTTTATGAAGATTATTTCTTCGTTCAGATATTTGCAACATTGAACAATCCAATTGCAACCAACTTGTAGATATATCCCTAAATTGCAAAATTTGACGTAGGGTAATAGTTTTCCCATAAGACTTTACAGTCATATTGAGTGAGGATTTAGACAATAGATGTTTATGTTAAAGTTTAATATAAATTAGCTTCAATATTTATATGAAGTTGTAGTCCACTAATAAATTTTATACTTGATAATGGAAAATTTTCTTCAAACAAAATTCCAGTTACTCCAGAGTGCAGGAATTGTCTGCAAATTGTAAGCTAATTTATGTTAGGATTGGGGGAATTGAGATCTCTGTTATTTAACAATAGTTAAACATTTGGATATAATTATATTTCTTATTGTAAATCCATACATTTATTAAACCTAAATGAATAAAATTCAGTTCAGTTCACACTAGAATATTATTATCTTTGGATCTTTTTTCTTTATTGAACCTAAATGAATAAAATTCAGTTCAGTTCACACTAGAATATTATTATCTTTGGATCTTTTTTCTTTATATACAGTTATTTATGGAAAATGCAAGTCATAATTATATTAATGTGTGGAAATTGAGATAGTTAATTCTAGGAATTGAGGCAATACAGATTTGTAGCGGATAAATATAACCAGATAACTAGAACAAACTAAGAAATCGTTGATAGAGTAACATTGATAAAGCACATTGTCTAGATTCATTCTTATTACCAGAAATTTCACATTGTTTATAATATATCCTCTGTATAGGCTTACCCTTTTGTACCAGAAATTCCACGAGTATGAGCATGGATCATAAACCATTTTTCGTATTTGCAATTACAGGTGCCTTAACTCAATCCAGCCATGGACTCGGATCAAAAGGTACTAATATGGATTGTACAAAAAACATTATTCCAATACCTTATTCACATTCAATGGCATACAACATTTCAAATTCTTTTATCTTAAAAACATTATTCCTATACTTTATTCATATTCAATGGCATACAACATTTAAAATTCTTTTATCTTAGAGAAACAATGGTATATATCTAAAAAAATGCAGATATAAATACAACAAATAGATGAGATAGGTATCATATACTACTTACAGTAACCATTCTACTAATTCCCTCTAGAACGTCGACAATGAAAAAAATTGAACCCAAATAACCACCCTCTTTCTTTTCCCCTTTTTTGGTAAAAGTGGTTTGCCATCCTTTGTAAATAGGGGGTGTCACCTTCCAAACCGAAACTCTGTTTTCTGACTTTGAGACATCAACTTGGTGGGCTTCAACAATTCCTCCATGTTTCGCTTCGTATTGTACGTTGCAGCATCATCCCGTGTGGCCATATTTCCTTCTAGTTGATTTGAAACTGCCTTCTTCTTCGATGCTGCAACATAATCTCGTGTGGCCATCTTCTCTTCTGGTTGATTAGTAATTTCTTGTCCGGCCACAAGAAACCCTAAAACCTCAGATGAATGGATGGGGTGACGAGACAGAGTTGTAAGGAAAACAAAGAAACAAAGACATTTCCGAAACCAAATCCTACACACTCTGCACCATTTAAACTAAAACAAAAACACAACTGAACGAACGTGGAAGGGAAGTCTTAACTATCATCTGCTACCTTGCAAATTAGGGTTTTTAATGAATGCGACCTAGTACTTGGAATAAACCATTACTACAACTGCAACATAATTTACCCGGTGGCCTTCTTCCACAAAGAGACATACAATATGTTGTAATGCTCGATTCAATTAAATGTCGAGATCTTGTCCGCGCTGTAAATTTGTCTTTCCAAGGATTGGTTGCAAGGTATTTCCCACAAAATTTTAGATTCAACAATATATTTCCAGTTGATGCAGAGTGATACACTTCTAGCGAGACTTGCGACATCTTACAGTGACAACACTACGACAAATACATCCTGGAAAATCCATTAGAATGGATAGCCATGAAATTCGTCCAGCATTCCTCCAAATAATTTCTTATAACATCAAAATATTCTTCCTACAAACTTGCATACATTAGCTGAGTAATTCAAATTTTTGCCATATATACGCTAGCATAAATATGCATATCTATGAATTGAAAAGGTGGAAAGTACAGTAGCTCAAGCAGAAGCACTAATAAAATCTCGGTCAACTCCAGTTTCTGGTGTCATCTCACTCGAGGAGAAAGCTATAATTAGGAACACCATACTAAAAACCAAATAACCGACGACTAGATGTAGAGCGAACAGACCAAAGCTTAGGTACAGGCACAAGACTAAGGGGAGGGTCACCTTTTGTTTTACCAAGTCATCTTTGTGTTACCTTGGCTTCTCTACCGCTCGCCCGCAATCTAGGTAGTTTCTGACTAGTGTGATTGGTGATAAACCAAGACACAATACGTTAAAGAATGTTTTCATCCAAACTCTTGTTACTAGAGCGTCTGCACCATAGATATGTCTAGATACCTCCAGTGTCGCGAACACATGAGTATGCATAGAGATGACTGCAGTTCTATGAACACATGGCGAACATGCATGAATCCAGATGCAACGACGAAGCTAGATACAACAAAGCAAAGCAGAATGAACCTAACATTTTATGAAATGTTTTATGTTTAGAAACTAATGGCATATTAGAGATAGCATTAATGTAAATCAAAATCTGATATCGTTTTAACTCTAAACTAGATGAGAGTGTGAATAAGTCAGTGCAGAGATGAAGTGCTTTAACCAAAGTCTATTACACTGCAACCTTAGGATCACATATGGAAAAGGACAAATAATGCTTCAAATTAGTTCATTGACTAAGTGAGTGCAGAGATGAAGTGCTTTAACCAAAGTCTATTACACTGCAACCTTAGGATCACCTATGGAAAAGGACAAATAAGGTTTCAAATTAGTTCATTGACTAGAATAAAATCTCATCCAAAAATATTTTGTTATAATGCTATGAAAACTGTGCCAAACTAATAATACTCGATGAAAACAATTTCTGTAGTCCCTATTGTTGTTGGGCAGGGACTAATAATTAAACATTTATTTCAATTGAATAATTTGTGCTAAGCAATCACTATTTACATGTGTTATATAGCTTTCATTTTTCTCTATTATGGTAGCTTTCTCTTTATAGCCTCTTCCCATCATGAAAATTACACCAAGTATGCTTTGTCAAAATCAATGCTGTATTTTCCTTTAAGTAATTTGTTCTTCACTCATGCCTTAGTTTTTATTTCTCCACTAATTAGATGTGAATCATCATGACTCATGATGCATTGCCTCATTTCTCACTATGTCTTAGCGATCATCCAAAATGGGGTGTAATGACATGCTTTAATCTTTAGATTCGATTTTAAGTTTTTTTCGGCTTTACATAATTTGGATGCAAGGACATGCTTTAATCCTAGTTAGATCCGAAGACATGCTTTAATCCTAGTTAGATTCAATTTTAAGTTTTTTTGGGCTTTACATAATTTGGATTTGGAACATGCATTCACTTTTAAATCATTTTTTTTTATAATTTTCAGTGGAAAGACTTGGTTTAACCTTAGTTTAACATTATGATAACTTTTTCAAAATCTTCTATGTAATTTGGATTTGGCATTTTTAGATTAAAAAAAATAAAATTTGAGAATCTCTTTGCTACTATTTGCTATAAATATTTTTTTTAAGTTTTAATGTTAATATTTATCTTACTTTGAATGTAATCAACGTGGACATTAAAGCACTTCGATTACTCTAAATACAATAGTAATCTCTCCTTGGTAGGGATTATAAATAAAATTGTATTTAGAATATAATAGGTCTTCATTAAGGGCTATAATAGTTATAACCATAGTTAATAAATTTAGTCTAATGAAGACAAATAATAAGTAAATTAGGTTTAGTTATAACCATAGTTACTAAATTTAGTTTAATAAGAACAAATAATAAGTAAACTAGGAAATATGTTTCATCTCCAATCTTTCCTTGTTAGGGATTATAAATAAAATTATATTTAGAATATAATAGGTCTTCATTAAAGACTACAATAGTTATAACCATAGTTACTAAATGTACTCTAATGAAGACAAATAATATGTAAATTAGGAAATATGTTTCATCATCAAAATTATTAGGTTTAATTTGGTTCGTTGAGACCTAATTTGATTCTCAAAAGTGAATCTAGTCATTGATATAGTGAAAATGATTAATGGTTAATGGTTCTCTCAATACGAGAATTGAGAATAATCCTAGGACGTTTGTCATGGGTGGAAGTTCTTATTAATAAAGGAGGCACTTAATTGGTTTACTACACTTGTTTTAGCTTTAACTATTTTGGCTACATGTGCCATTGCTATTTTGGGTGGAAGTTCTTATTAATAAAGAATGCCCTTAATTGGTTTGCCACACTTGTTTTAGCTTTACCTATTTTGGCTACATGTGCAATTGCTATTTTAGCAAAGGGAATTATCGGAAGGTATTTAAATTCTCATCACATACTCTCTTCATAAGATTGAGCTATTTTGACAACACTAAAGAATATAAATATAATTAAATGTATAAAGTTTGCTTGATATACACACCTAACCTAGCACATCATGGAATATGTCATACCACGGTGACATCATAGAATATGTAATACGGCATACCGCAATGGAATCAACTTTGTCGATTTGAATGTTAAAAAAAGGTCACATTTGATGGCATACGTTATATTTCATAGAATGAACTTTCTCATTTTGAATGTTAAAAAGGCTTAGTATTTTATTTTTAATTTATTTTTATGATGTATTGAGATATTATACATTTTATAAAAAAGCATTGATATATTATTAATTTGTTTTTATTTATTAATTTTTTTAATTGATAAATATTTATATATATTATAAAGCAAATTTAAAAAAATAATAATAAAATTAAAATAAGAATAAAAAGTAAAATTTTGATGATAAAAGAATTATTAAATAATAATATTAAAATTTTAACATAATATAAAAGAAGTAAATCTAAACAAGAGTATAATAAAAAAGTTAAAAATAAGAATAACAAAAATGGAATGTTAAAGATACGAGAATTATAACACAATAATATTGAAATTTTAACTTAATAAATGAAGATATAATAGGGAAAGTTCTATTATAAAATTTGTATAAAATAATGATGGTAAGGTAATTTATTTAAAAAACTAAATATAACTTTTAAATAATGAAAAAATGCTATCTCTATGACAATACAATGATTGAATATGAAAATCATTTTCACATCAAATAAATAAATTATAAATTCTCACAAATTTATTAATAAATTTAGGAAAAATATTATGAAAAGCAAAGAACCAATCTTTAATTTAAGTCAAATGAAAATGATGCTTTCTTTGTGACATTATGATGATTGAACATGGAAATCACTTTCGCATAAAATAAAGAAATTATAAATTCTCACAATTTTTTTAATAAATTTAGGAAAAATATTATGAAAAGCAAAGAACAATTCTTTAATTTAAGTCGAATTACAAAATGAAAATTATGCTATTTTTGTGACAGTACGATTGAACATGAAAATCACTTTCGCATAAAATAAATAAATTATAAATTGTCACAATTTTTTTAATAAATTTAAGAAAAATATTATGAAAAGCAAAGAACCAATATTTATTTTAAGTCAAATTACAAATGAAAATGATTCTATTTTGTGACAATACGATGATTGAACATGAAAATCACTTTGACATAAAACAAATAAATTATAAATTCTCGCAAATTTTTGAATAGATTTAGGAAAAATATTATGAAAACCAAAGAACCAATCTTTAATTTAAGTCAAATTACAAATGAAAATGATGTTATCTTTGTGACAATATGATGATGGAACATGGAAATCACTTTCTCATAAAATAAAGAAATTATAAATTCTCACAATTTTTTAATAAATTTAGGAAAAATATTATGAAAAGCAAAGAACAATTCTTTAATGTAAGTCAAATTACAAAATGAAAATGATGCTATCTTTGTGACAGTACGATTGAACATTAAAATCACTTTCGCATAAAATAAATAAATTATAAATTCTCACAATTTTTTTAATAAATTTAGGAAAAATATTATGAAAAGCAAAGAACCAATCTTTAATTTAAGTCAAATTACAAATGAAAATGATGCTATTTTGTGACAATACGATGATTGAACATGAAAATCACTTTCTCATAAAACAAATAAATTATAAATTCTCACAATTTTTTTAATAAATTTAGGAAAACTATTATGAAAAGAAAAGAACCAATATTTAATTTAAGTCAAATTACAAAATAAAATTGATGCTATCTCTGCGACAATATGATTATTGAACATGAAAATCAGTTTCGCATAAAATAAACAAATTATAAATTCTCACAATTTTTTTAATAAATTTAGGTAAAATATTATGAAAATCAAAGAAAAAATCTTTAATTAAAGTCAAATTACAAAATCAAAATGAATGTGTAAAATAAAAACCAATCTTTATAAAAAAGTTTAATGTTTTAATATAAGAAAAAATTATTTGAGATTTTAATATAAGAAAGTTACATTTAATAGCCATAGGCTATTCATGATCATTGGAATCAACTTTGTCATTCTTAATGTGTAAAAAGCAGTAAAACCCTTACAAAATATTGTAATACTACCACAATACTACATAGCTATTAAAGAAAGTTGTCACAATGAATGTTGCAATGTGACATAAACATGCAAAACTATCACAATCAAAGATAGCATTTAACGAGCAATGACTACACAACAACATAATTAAAGGAAATACACCTTACCATATCCTCCTCATTGAAACAAGTCTATTGTACCTTAAGAGCATGTTTACAGAAACAAGTCTATTGGGTAACTTGAGAGCCTGGCTACAACCAGGTCCCTAATGTACAAGAACTTAATAAAAAACATGGGAAACAAAAGGATCCCTAATATTGATTCATATTATAAGGATGTGATCAACCTTAGCTTTAAGATCAATTAGTATCTATTTGTTTTTAAAGAAGAAAATTAACATTACTAAAATAAAAATATTGTGTCATTCATCTTGGTTAACTTTATATAGACATGATTTGACAATGGTTGTTTATTATTAATGATGTTTGGCTATAGTTTTGAAATGCATAGTTGCATTGTGACATTCCTTCATTGTTATGATGCGACATACAAATTGGCCAACTTTATGTTAAATTGCTATTCTATGTTGCTCATTATGGATTATGTTTTATTGTGACAATCCTGCATGGTTATGTTGCATTGTAACATTCATTGTGGCTAACATAACCATTGGGTAATGTGCCAAGATGACATAAGTAAAACATGATTACGATGAACATGAGTGCATCATAAAACCCTTGCAAAATATGTTAATGTAACATGCAACATTTTCTAAATGGCATAATCCAACAAAGTTATTGAAGAACGTAAACATAATGGAGCACAACTAAGCTACTTTCCTTAATGGTTATGTAGTAGTGCAACATTTTTAAGGTTTTTGTTATATGTGACATTCCTCCATGGTTATGTCACATTGTGACATGCAAAGTTATGTACCATTGCAAAATTTTGTACGATTTTTGTTATGTTAAATTTTTATTTCCCATCTCTCATTAAAGGATTGTGTTTTATTGTGATAATCCTACATGGTTATATCACATTGTGACATTTATTGTGGCTAACATATCCATTGAGTAATGTACCAAATGACATAAGTAAAAGATGATTATGATGAACATGAGTGCAATATAAAACCCTTGAAAATATTTTAATGTGGCACAACCTTTGCTAAATGTAGTAATGTAACAAAGCCATTGAGGAACATAACCACAATAGAGAATAACAAAGCTACTTTCCGCAATGGTTACGTAGTAGTGCACGATTTGTAAGGGTTTTTTATATTTGGCATTCTTCCATGGTTATGTCACATTCTGACATTTAGAGTTATGTAAAATTGCAACATTTTATGGGTGTGTGCAAGCTAATGAGGGTCTCTTTTGACATGTTCTATGCAATAGAAAACTGAAAAAATAGACATACATCAACTTACCTGGATTTTTTGAGACACATACACAATGAATCTTGCGATGAGTAAAAAAAATTAAATGTAGTAAATTGAATGAAATTTTCGAATATATAATTTTTTTCTATTGAAAATGTTCTTAAACATCTAAAGTTTGATCATTTGTAACAGCAAATTTTTATTTTTTGGACAAATTATAAGGTATATGTTTTTGTGGGTGCAACCTTTGAGTGCCTAAATGATGGAATCAACTTACGAAAACTGGTAGACATATAGAGAACAAGTAATACTAGTGCACCACTATTTTTCCCAAAAAAATGTAATAATTAATCATGTTTTCTTTAATTATCTAATTGATCGAGCCTCGAAAATAGTATGCCTGCAGCCTTTGAATGTCTTAATGAAACTATTTTGAAACGGTTTTTTTATAGCTTGTAGAGGTCGGTGCCCCTTAGTGCATCATAAAAAAAAATTTCAAACTGTTTGAGAAACTGAAGAGTTATGGATGAGACACTAACAATGTGTTTTTTGAGTTTACGAGCCATGACACAAGAAAAATAAGAAAAAAATAGAAAAATATATATATTCTTTTTAAAAATTACACATTTGGAATATGCAGAAAAAATGTTGTGTCTAAAATTTCATAAAAAATGATTGTGTGTAGCATACTGTAACAAAGGGCTAAACACAGGAAAACTTAAAAAATTGGATACAATGCTCAATTAGCCATGGTATATCATATTCCAAGGCATGGGCATGGTAAATCCAAAGCAAAGTCTGAAGAAAACACATAGGCATATGAATGCCACCCTAGTTCGTGTGGAGGTTCAGGCATAGTGCTAAGTAACGCACCCGTGTTTTGTTTAAATTTAAATTTTAAAGCCCGCCAAAAAAAAAAATGCCGATTTTATATTTACGGAATGTGAGCACATTTTACAGTTACATAACATGTGCGTGTTTTGTAACAATATTTTTTTTTTTTTCCGAAGTAGGGGTATAATTTTATTGTGTGTCGGTTATAAAATTAAAAATAATTCTTGGTGGTAAGGGGTTATAGGTAGAAAAATGGGGTTGGGATATGGTAAGCGGTTAGAGGTAGAGAAACGGGGGTGGGGGGTGGTAAGAGGTTATAGGTAGAGAAAGGGGGAGGGTTTTAATGGGTTTGAGAGAAACGGGTAGAGAGATAGGTGAATGCAGAGACATTGGGGGCTGGTAAGGGGTTATAGGTAGAGTGAGATGGGGTTGTTCCACGGTTTCCAACTACATCCAATCTAGGGATTCAAATATCACCAATCTACGGCTTCAAGGGGATAAACATAAGGAAATAAATGTTGTATTTTTTCTAATTTGATGGACACAATCCAACAAAAAGTGTTTGTGGAATTTATCACCAGAAGGGTGGGATAACTCACTCCAAATAATGTCATCGACACAAATCCACGAAACGGGATAAGGGTGGGAAACCAATTTTAAAATACAACCAAAATAATATGTGTGTTGGAATTTTTCTTAAATTATATATTAGTGAAAATATATAACCCTCTAGTTTTCTTTCCTATTCTGAACGGAAAATTATTGTTTTCATTGCAGGTATTGGATTTAAGAGCATTTTGTTAGTCACAAGATAGCCTTGCATTTTCAGAAACAGATATAGGATAATATTCAATGAACCCCCCTTGTTGTTAATATTTGATATATTATTCCCAAATGGATAGAAGATAGGCCATGCACAACAAAACTCAAAGAAATTTATGTATGCCAGCTTCCCAATACTTTTATATTTCTACCCCTACTCCCTAAGAATGTTGAAGTTGTAAAGCAACAACTCTCTATTATCCATCCCGAAGTTCTTTTGTTTATGTCTAAGAGAAAGAATCTCTCAATTCATGAGCGAGAACATATGGATCTTAACAGGATTTATACAATCTTTGTTTTACGAGAAACTAACCTTAGAATTTCTCAGAGCAATGACAATGAATCCTTAATGAATCTTTCATTATGCATTTGTTAGTATAAGAAGATCAATTTACGACAACACAATGTAGTTATTACATGTGGAGGTAGTGGTTTCCTATGGAAGATGACTGTAGGTTTGAGCAGAGGATCTTCCCATTATGTTAGGAGATCGAATACCAACCCTCCTAGTAACTAGTGATAGACCTCCATGTCACCAAGCTTCGAGAAGTCGCTCGAAGCTATTATTTATCCACATTAACCAACTCCGGTGCACCTTGCATTAAGACAGCTGGCGCTAGGAAGAGATCAGCATAGTTTTCAGAAGGGAAACAAGAACCACTAGCGCACACTGCGAGACAGCATCATGCACCAGGCATGGTCTGGTGCCTCTTGCTAGAAAGAATGATGTGCCAACGTAACTAGACATTGTAGAAACATAAGGATAACAACTTTCTCTCGATGTTTTCAGCTAAGGGAACTTCAGGGATTAGGGCACGGAGTTGATACATGACTCATGATGAGGATATTTTGGTGTAACATCCCTAGTAACCCTTCTAATACCCAAGCACCTAAACTTCTCTCTCTCTCTCTCTCTCTCTCTCTCTCCCTCTCTCTCTTTCCACCCGCAATCTATCTCTCTCTCTCTTTCTATTTCTCTCTCCCTAACTCTTACTAACCCCCTATATCTCTCTCTCCCCCTAACTCTTACTTACCCCCAATCTCCTAACATCCCACTCTATCTCTACCTCTAACCCCTTAACAATCCCTCTCTATATCTACCTCTAACCCCTTACCACACCCTAAAGTCTCTCCCTTTACCTCTCTCTCTCTCTCTCTAACTCAAACACTCATGCTCCTCACCTATACCCCCCTTTCTCCCTGATCACCCTTCTCATCCCCAAATCCCTAGCCCTCTCTCTCTCTCCCTAAATCGTACTAACCCCATATATCTCTCTCTCCCCCTAACTCTTACTTACCCCCAATCTCCTAACACCCCCCTCTATATCTACCTATAACCCCTTAACAATACCCCTTCATCTCTGCCTCTAACCCCTTACAACCCCCTAGAGTCTCTCCCTTTACCTCTCTCTCTCTCTCTAACCCAAAAATTCATTCTCCTCACTTATACCCACCATAATAAAATTAATAATAAAATTTGAGAATCTCTCTGCTACTATTTGTTATAAATATTTTTTTTAAGTTTTAATGTTAATATTTATCTTACTTTGAATGTAATCAATGTGGACATTAAAGCACTTCGATTACTCTAAATACAATAGTAATCTCTCCTTGGTAGGGATTATAAATAAAATTGTATTTAGAATATAATAGGTCTTCATTAAGGGCTACAATAGCTATAACCATGGTTACTAAATTTAGTCAAATGAAAACAAATAATAAGTAAATTAGGTTTAATTATAACCATAGTTACTAAATTTAGTTTAATAAAAACAAATAATAAGTAAATTAGGAAATATGTTTCATCATCAAAATTATTAGGTTTAATTTGGTTCGTCGAGACCTAATTTGATTCTCAAAAGTGAATCTAGTCATTGATATAGTGAAAATGATTAATGGTTCTCTCAATACGAGAATTGAGAATAATCCTAGGACGTTTGTCATGGGTGGAAGTTCTTATTAATAAAGGAGGCACTTAATTGGTTTACTACACTTGTTTTAGCTTTAACTATTTTGGCTACATGTGCCATTGCTATTTTGGGTGGAAGTTCTTATTAATAAAGAATGCACTTAATTGGTTTACCAAACTTGTTTTAGCTTTACCTATTTTGGCTACATGTGCAATTGCTATTTTAGCAAAGGGAATTATCGGAAGGTATTTAAATTCTCATCACATGCTCTCTTCATAAGATTGAGCTATTTTGACAACACTAAAGAATATAAATATAATTAAATTTATAAAGTTTGCTCGATATACACACCTAACCTAGCACATCATGGCATATGTCATACGACGGTGACATCATAGAATATGTAATACGGCATACCGCAATGGAATCAACTTTGTCTATTTGAATGTTAAAAAAAGGTCACATGTGATGGCATACGTTATATTTCATAGAATGAACTTTCTCATTTTGAATGTTAAAAAGGCTTAGTATTTTATTTTTAATTTATTTTTATGATGTATTGAGATATTATACATTTTATAAAAAAGCATTGATATATTATTAATTTGTTTTTATTTATTAATTTTTTTAATTGATAAATATTTATATATATTATAAAGTAAATTTAAACAAAAAAAAATAAAATTAAAATAAGAATAAAAAGTAAAATTTTGATGATAAAAAAATTATTGAATAATAATATTAAAATTTTAACATAATATAAAAGAAGTAAATCTAAACAAGAGTATAATAAAAAAGTTAAAAATAAGAATAACAAAAATGGAATGTTAAAGATACGAGAATTATTACACAATAATATTGAAATTTTAACTTAATAAATGATGATATAATAGGGAAAGTTCTATTATAAAATTTGTATAAAATAATGATGGTAAGGTAATTTATTTAAAAAATTAAATATAACTTTTAAAGAATGAAAAAATGCTATCTCTATGACAATACAATGATTGAATATGAAAATCATTTTCACATCAAATAAATAAATTATAAATTCTCACAAATTTATTAATAAATTTAGGAAAAATATTATGAAAAGCAAAGAACCAATCTTTAATTTAAGTCAAATGAAGATGATGCTTTCTTTGTGACAATATGATGGTTGAACATGGAAATCACTTTCGCATAAAATAAAGAAATTATAAATTCTCACAATTGTTTTAATAAATTTAGGAAAAATATTATGAAAAGCAAAGAACAATTCTTTAATTTAAGTCAAATTACAAAATGAAAATTATGCTATTTTTGTGACAGTACGATTGAACATGAAAATCACTTTCACATAAAATAAATAAATTATAAATTGTCACAATTTTTTTAATAAATTTAGGAAAAATATTATGAAAAGCAAAGAACCAATATTTATTTTAAGTCAAATTACAAATGAAAATGATTCTATTTTGTGACAATAGGATGATTGAACATGAAAATCACTTTGACATAAAACAAATAAATTATAAATTCTCCCAAATTTTTGAATAGATTTAGGATAAATATTATGAAAACCAAAGAAACAATCTTTAATTTAAGTCAAATTACAAATGAAAATGATGCTATCTTTGTGACAATATGATGATTGAACATGGAAATCACTTTCTCATAAAATAAAGAAATTATAAATTCTCACAATTTTTTAATAAATTTAGGAAAAATATTATGAAAAGCAAAGAACAATTCTTTAATGTAAGTCAAATTACAAAATGAAAATGATGCTATCTTTGTGACAGTACGATTGAACATTAAAATCACTTTCGCATAAAATAAATAAATTATAAATTCTCACAATTTTTTTAATAAATTTAGGAAAAATATTATGAAAAGCAAAGAACCAATCTTTAATTTAAGTCAAATTACAAATGAAAATGATGCTATTTTGTGACAATGCGATGATTGAACATGAAAATCACTTTCTCATAAAACAAATAAATTATAAATTCTCACAATTTTTTTAATAAATTTAGGAAAACTATTATGAAAAGAAAAGAACCAATATTTAATTTAAGTCAAATTACAAAATAAAAATGATGCTATCTCTATGACAATATGATTATTGAACATGAAAATCACTTTCGCATAAAATAAACAAATAATAAATTCTCACAATATTTTTAATAAATTTAGGAAAAATATTATGAAAATCAAAGAACAAATCTTTAATTAAAGTCAAATTACAAAATCAAAATGAATGTGTAAAATAAAAACCAATCTTTATAAAAAAGTTTAATGTTTTAATATAAGAAAAAATTATTTGAGATTTTAATATAAGAAAGTTACATTTAATAGCCATAGGCTATTCATGTTCATTGGAATCAACTTTGTCATTCTTAATGTGTAAAAAGCAGTAAAACCCTTACAAAATATTGCAATACTACCACAATACTACATAGCTATTAAGGAAAGTTGTCACAATGAATGTTGCAATGTGACATAACCATGCAAAACTATCACAATCAAAGATAGCATTTAACGAGCAATGACTACACAACAACATAATTAAAGGAAATACACCTTACCATATCCTCCTCATTGAAACAAGTCTATTGTACCTTAAGAGCATGTTAACAGAAACAAGTCTATTGGGTAACTTGAGAGCCTGGCTACAACCAGGTCCCTAATGTACAAGAACTTAATAAAAAACATGGGAAACAAAAGGATCCCTAATATTGATTCATATTATAAGGAGGTGATCAACCCTATCTTTAAGATCAATTAGCATCTATTTGTTTTTAAAGAAGAAAATTAACGTTACTAAAATAAAAACATTGTGTCATTCATCTTGGTTAACTTTATATAGACATGATTTGACAATGGTTGTTTATTAATAAAGATGTTTGGCTATATTTCTGAAATGCATAGTTGCATTGTGACATTCCTTCATTGTTATGATGCGACATACAAATTGGCCAACTTTATGTTAAATTGCTATTCTATGTTGCTCATTATGGATTACGTTTTATTGTGACAATCCTGCATGGTTATGTTGCATTGTAACATTCATTGTGGCTAACATAACCATTGGGTAATGTGCCAAGATGACATAAGTAAAACATGATTACGATGAACATAAGTGCATCATAAAACCCTTGCAAAATATGTTAATGTAACATGCAACATTTTCTAAATGGCATAATCCAACAAAGTTATTGAAGAACGTAAACATAATGGAGCACAACTAAGCTACTTTCCTTAATGGTTATGTAGTAGTGCAACATTTTTAAGGTTTTTGTTATATGTGACATTCCTCCATGGTTATGTCACATTGTGACTTTCATAGTTATGTACCATTGCAAAATTTTGTACAATTTTTGTTATGTTAAATTTTTATTTCCCATCTCTCATTAAAGGATTGTGTTTTATTGTGATAATCCTACATGCTTATATCACATTGTGACATTTATTATGTCTAACATATCCGCTGAGTAATGTACCAAATGACATAAGTAAAAGATGATTATGATGAACATGAGTGCAACATAAAACCCTTGCAAAATATTTTAATGTGGCACAACCTTTGCTAAATGTAGTAATGCAACAAAGCCATTGAGGAACATAACCACAATAGAGAATAACAAAGCTACTTTCCGCAATGGTTACGTAGTAGTGCACGATTTGTAAGGGTGTTTTATATTTGGCATTCTTCCATGGTTATGTCACATTCTGACATTTAGAGTTATGTAAAATTGCAACATTTTATGGGTGTGTGCAAGCTAATGAGGGTCTCTTTTGACATGTTCTATGCAATAGAAAACTGAAAAAATAGACATCCATCAACTTACCTGGATTTTTTGAGACACATACACAATGAATCTTGCGATGAGTAAAAAAAATGAAATGTAGTAAATTGAATGAAATTTCCAAATATATAATTTTTTTCTATTGAAAATGTTCTTAAACATCTGAAGTTTGATCATTTGTAACGGGAAATTTTTATTTTTTGGACAAATTATAATGTATATGTTTTTGTGGGTGCAACCTTTGAGGGCCTAAATGATGGAATCAACTTACGAAAACTGGTAGACATATAGAGAACAAGTAATACTAGTGCACCGCTATTTTTCCCAGAAAAATTTAATAATTAATAATGTTTTCTTTAATTATCTAATTGATCGAACCTCGAAAATAGTATGCCTGCAGCCTTTGAATGTCTTAATGAAACTATTTTGAAACGGTTTTTTTTATAGCTTGTAGAGGTCGGTGCCCTTTAGTGCATCATAAAAAAAAAATTCAAACTGTTTGAGAAATTGAAGAGTTACGGATGAGACACTAACAATGTGTTTTTTGAGTTAAGGAGCCATGACACAAGAAAAATAAGAAAAAAATATAAAATATATATATATATATTCTTTTTAAAAATTACACATTTGGAATATGCAGAAAAAATGTTGTGTCTAAAATTTCATAAAAAATGATTGTGTGTAGCATACTATAACAAATGGCTAAACACAGGAAAACTTAAAAAATTGGATACAATGCTCAATTAGCCATGGTATATCATATTCCAAGGCATGGGCATGGTAAATCCAAAGCAAAGTCTGAAGCAAACACATAGGCATATGAATGCCACCCTAGTTCGTGTGGAGGTTCAGGCATAGTGCTAAGTAACACACCCATGTTTTGTTTAAATTTAAATTTTAAAGCCCGCCAAAAAAAAAAATGCCGATTTTATATTTACGGAATGTGAGCACATTTTACAGTTACATAACGTGTGTGTGTTTTGTAACAATATATATTTTTTTTTTTTTTCCGAAGTAGGGGTATAATTTTATTGTGTGTCGGTTATAAAATTAAAAATAATTCTTGGTGGTAAGGGGTTATAGGTAGAAAAATGGGGTTGGGATATGGTAAGCGGTTAGAGGTAGAGAAACGGGGGTGGGGGGTGGTAAGAGGTTATAGGTAGAGAAAGGGGGAGGGTTTTAATGGGTTTGTGAGAAACGGGTAGAGAGATAGGTGAATGCAGAGACATTGGGGGCTGGTAAGGGGTTATAGGTAGAGTGAGATGGGGGTTTTCCACGGATTCCAAATACATCCAACCTAGGGATTCAAATATCACCAATCTACGACTTCAAAGGGGTAAACATAAGGAAATAAATGTTGTATTTTCTCTAATTTGATGGACACAATCCAACAAAAAATGTTTGTGGAATTTATCACCAGAAGGGTGGGATAACTCCCTCCAAATAATGTCATCGACACAAATCCACGAAACGGGATAAGGGTGGGAAACCAATTTTAAAATACAACCAAAATAATATGTGTGTTGGAATTTTTCTTAAATTATATATTAGTGAAAATATATAACCCTCTAGTTTTCTTTCCTATTCTGAACGGAAAATTATTGTTTTCATTGCAGGTATTGGATTTAAGAGCATTTTGTTAGTCACAAGATAGCCTTGCATTTTCAGAAATAGATATAGGATAATATTCAATGAACCCCCCTTGATGTTAATATTTGATATATTATTCCCAAATGGATAGAAGATAGGCCATGCACAACAAAACTAAAAGAAATTTATGTATGCCAGCTTCCCAATACTTTTATATTTCTACCCCTACTCCCTAAGAATGTTGAAATTGTAAAGCAACAACTCTCTATTATCCATCTCGAAGTTCTTTTGTTTATGTCTAAGAGAAAGAATCTCTCATTTCATGAGCTAGAACATATGGATCTTAACAGGATTTATACAATCTTTGTTTTACGAGAAACTAACCTCAGAACTTCTCAGAGCAATGACAATGAATCCTTAATGAATCTTTCATTATGCATTTGTCAGTATAAGAAGATCAATTTACAACGACACAATGTAGTTATTACGTGTGGAGGTAGTGGTTTCCTATGGAAGATGACTGTAGGGTTGAGCAGAGGATCTTCCCATTACGTTAAGAGATCGAATACCAACCCTCCTAGTAATTAGTGATAGACCTCCATGTCACCAAGCTTCGAGATGTCGCTCGAAGCTATTCTTTATCCACATTAACCAACTCCGGTGCACCTTGCATTAAGACAACTAGCGCTAGGAAGAGATCAGCATAGTTTTCGGAAGGGAAACAAGAACCACTAGCGCACACTGTGAGAGAGCATCATGCACCACGCATGGTCTGGTGCCCCTTGCTGGAAAGAATGATTTGCCAACGTAACTAGACATTGTGGAAACATAAGGATAACAACTTTCTCTCGATGTTTTCAGCTAAGGGAACTTCAGGGATTAGGGCATGGAGTTGATACATGACTCATGATGAGGATATTTTGGTGTAACATCCCTAGTAACCCTTCTTATACCCAAGCACCTAAACTTCTCTCTCCCTCTCTCTCTCTCTCTCTCTCTCCCTCTCTCTCTTTCCACCTGCAATCTATCTCTCTCTCTCTTTCTATTTCTCTCTCCCTAACTCTTACTAACCCCCTATATCTCTCTTTCCCCCTAACTCTTACTTACCCCCAATCTCCTAACATCCCACTCTATCTCTACCTCTAACCCCTTAACAATCCCCCTCTATATCTACCTCTAACCCCTTACCACACCCTAAAGTCTCTCCCTTTATCTCTCTCTCTCTCTAACTCAAACACTCATGCTCCTCACCTATACCCCCCTTTCTCCCTGATCACCCTTCTCATCCCCAAATCCCTAGCCCTCTCTCTCTCTCCCTAAATCGTCCTAACCCCATATATCTCTCTCTCCCCCTAACTCTTACTTACCCCCAATATCCTAACACCCCCCTCTATATCTACCTATAACCCATTAACAATACCCCTTCGTCTCTGCCTCTAACCCCTTACAACCCCCTAAAGTCTCTCCCTTTACCTCTCTCTCTCTCTCTAACCCAAAAATTCATTCTCCTCACTTATACCCACCATTCTCCCTAATCACCCTCCTCATCCCCAAACCCCTAACGCTCTCTCTCTCTCCCTCTCTCTCAAACTCTTACTAAACCCCTATATCTCTCCCTCCCCCTAACTCTTACTTACCCCCAATCTCCTAACACCCCCCTCTATCTCTACCTCTAACCTCTTAAAAATCCCACTCCATCTCTACCTCTAACCCCCTACCACCCCCTAAAGTCTCTCCCTTTACCTCTCTCTCTCTCTCTAACCCTAACACTCATTCTCATCACCTATACCCCCTTTCTCCCTAATCACCCTTCGCATCCCCAAACCCATAATCCTCTCTCTCTCTCTCTCTCTTTCTCTCTCTCTCTACCCCTTACCACCCCCCAATCTCTCTCTTTCTCCCTCTCTCTCACACACACACACTCACTCAGTCTTACTAACCCCCTATATCTCTCTCTCCCCCTAACTATTTCTAACCCAAAATCTCCTAACACCCCACTCCCTATCTCTTCCCCAACCACCTAACACACCACCACCCTATTGTCTCTCTCTTCCATCTCTCTCACACACACATAGTGACACATCCCTATGTATCCCCCTACAACTAACATCCCCCTCCTCTCTCTCTCTCTCTCTCTCTCTCCCCCCCCATATTCCCCTTAGCTCATACTAGCCCCCTCTCTCACTTTCTCTCACTCCCCTACTCATCCACCTACACCTAACACCAACCCACCTTTCCCTTCCCCAACTACCTAAAACACCACCGCCCCATTGGTTCTGTCTCTCTCGATCACACACACACACACACACACACACAAAGACACATCCCTATGTCTCCCCCTACAACTAAAACTCCCACTCCTCTCTCTCTCCCTCCTCAACCATCTTCCCCTTAACTGATACTAACCCCCTTTCCCACTCTGTCTCACTCCGCTAATCCTCTTCCTACACCTAATCCCAACCTCCCCTCTCTCTCTTCCGCCTATTTCCCTAACGCTTACTAACCCCTTCTCTCAGTCTCTTTATCCTCCACAAAAAGAGGAGGGGGTAAGCCTAAAGGGGAGAAAGAGAGACAGAGAAGGTGTTAGTAAGGCTTAGGGAGTGAAGGGGAGAGAGAGAGGGGTGTGGGTCTAGGATATGGGTAGGTGGAGGAGTAGGGTAGTGAGAAAGAGTGGTAGAGGGGTTTAGTAAGAGTTAGCGGGCTCATGGTGGGGGAGAGAGAGGAGGGGGGGTTGTTAGTGGTATGGGGAGGCATAAGGATGTGTCTCTGTGTGTGTATAGAGGGGTGGGGGTTAGGAAGAGGTAAAATGATATGTTGAGAAACTACAAATCCAAAATTTCAAATACAACATCCGATCAACCGATTTTGTGATATTGTCTAATAGAATTATTCTTCATTTAGTTCATGAGTCTTTTGATGGACGCCTGTAATCTACAAAAGTTGTTTTTTCATGTTTCAGTTTTACGTTGGATGATTATCTCAATTTCCATGTTATTTGTTTTATCTTGTTCACTATAATTTTTCCTTTGGAGCTTCTAATATTTGTGTATTGAATCATTTATTTGGTGCCTAAGAGAATCATTTTAATGTGTTAGGGTAACTTGGATTATTAAAAGAGAGTCGAGAAGGTTGTGTGTTTCTCTCTACCTACAAGTAGATTGTTCCATTTTGTTTGATGTTCTATGTAAAAATATAATTATTGTTATTAACAAGGAGATATGCTGAATCTAAAGTGAGAGAGGGGGGACTAATTTAAGAGTCCGGGGGGAGGGGGGGGTGTTAGGGCTATTAGGGAGTTAAGACATAGGGGGTGCAAGAAACATTCAATGATATGTTAACCATGGAACTACCTTCTTAAATGTTGTTGATCATTAATATATAGAAATGCATACGCGTTATATAACTACAAAACATGCACATGTTTTTATCCTATATAGACAGTTCACATCATTGTCTGAGAGACACTCTAAGAGGCTCACAAAGAAACAAGACATCGCGCAGAATTTCGGATTGCATATGCAACATACACTCTTTCCATTGCAAGAAATTTCACACAAATTGAGTATTTAATTGATACCATCTCCATCACAAGTGTTATAAGGATTGCTTGGAGCACCAAAGTCATTGGACAAGGTTTAACAGTCCAATAGAAAAACCATCTCCAATTCTCCAACGTTAATTTCTTATAATTTATGGACATCAAATGCAGTATTTCATTGATAATTGTGGTGGAGTATAGATTCAATTGAGAAACAAAAGCATCAAGGTTGGAGAATGTCGTATTGAGGACCACCATAGACCATCCCCATGATTGATGGTCTTACAATTCAGGAACATAAAAGGCATAATCTCATTGATCATTGTGGGAGAATGTAGAAACTATTGAGCAAGAAAAATACCTATCTTGGAGAATATCCAATTGAGAAGCACCATAGACCATATCCACCATTGATTTTCTTACAATTGAGTAGTATTAAAGGAAATTTAACTCATTGAAGAGAACCACAGATCATTGATCATTGTGGTCATGGGAAATCTATGCAATTTAAAAGCAAAATCTGCAAGGAAGAAGCTACTCGAAGAGATCATTGAAGCAATTAGAGAAAAGAGAAGAAATTACATGACCAATCAGAGACATTATGTGGAAACTCAACTAATTCCGGTTGCAGAGGATGTCATGATTCTTCCAACGAATCCACTTGAGGGGCCTTCAATTTACACAACAATTGAAGAACAAGCACCCCATGGTCATGATCAAGGAGTAAAACGTATGTGCACAACAAGGCCACATGAAATAATTCATGATTTGGTAGGCCGTGGTTATACAAGTGACAAAGTTAGAGAGACATTGCATGGTAAATATATGATTTAAGAAGACAATGTCATTGAGACCATCCAAGAGGATGTCCTATTGTCATCATCCAAATTCCAGCAAGAGAAAGAAGGACATGAAGTTATTGTTGAAATGCCAAACTGACTAGGTGATGAAGCTCTGACCTCCCTACCTCCATTAGCAAGTTCACACCGAAGAACTCCAAAGCACATACAGGTTGATGAAAGTCTAATTGGTTCACTTGAAGGTACACTATATAAATGCAGTATAGCATATCAAACTCAAGAAATACTTGTTAACTATTTTGATTCTAAATGTGATGGAGATAAATGTAAATTATTTGTATCATTATTAAAATCTAGGAGTATGACTGTTGTTAGGAGAAAGTTAAATGTAAATTTTATAAACAGTTCTTAACCAAGTTCTCATATTGTTAAAAGTTTAGTAGATACATTTGGTACAATTAGAAATAAATCTCACTCAGAGGATCACAATGCAGCTTGCTATGTGTTGTCACAATCAATCATGAACAAAAGAACTAGGGAAAAACACTCTATAGGTATTGTGTTAGAAGTGAGCAACTTCAAACTGGTCAAATAGATGGATGGGCCTTCATTGGCATGTTTCCATGCTCTGATATGAATCTCATTGACACAGTAAAGGTACTAGTGAAAGAGTTTTGGAATGACAACACTAGACCTTTTTCCAACCAAAATGATGTACTAAAATTAAGAAGGGGTTTAAGGGATCGTGAACCTCACATTAAAATTTTTATTGACATGACACAAATAGAAGTATATGAGAGATTTAGCCATGAACATAATGAACTTATCTTGGGTGAAACATCCTTCGAGAAATGAAAACCATGGTATGTTAAAATAAACACAACTCGTAACACATGTTGTTGTCAATACCACATTGAGTATGGTTATTATTATGACACACATGCAGAGAGATCTATATATATATTGCGTGTATTGCAGAAAAATATTGTGCAGGAATGCTCAGCGACATTGCCACCAATTCCATCTAGAGACTTTATTCATAGCATATTATGCAGTAGGCCAGAAGGTTGAACATTTTATCAAAAATATTGTGTAGATGGTACATGCCAAGTGTGCGATGGAATAACGTTATTGGAAAAATGCATACATGTTACCGATGAGCATGAACTTGGAGGAAATATGTGAGCCTGCATTCATTCAAATATGTGACGTATGATATTGATGGAGGGAATGAAAGAAAACAAATACAGTTGGTCACTTCTCAGGTTAGTAATGAGTTATTGAATACTATTTTTTTATTTGGATTGCAATTTCATATCTAACAATCTACTAATATATGTCTTTATTGTTTATCTACCAAGTACTTCTTTGAGAGTTCATGGAGGGATTCTTTCAAAATACACAACATCATATAAATCATGTACACGCGGCTCGTTGGAAAGATGAGCAGTTTAGCATGTGGAGGGATACATTTCCCATTGGGACTATCTTATCAGTGGTCAATTTTGTGGAAGACTACACTCTTCAACCATAAAATGAGATTCCCAGTCAATATTATCACTCAGACCAGGTCAGCATAATGGTCCATGTCACCTATAGACATGGGGTAGATAGTATTGAAGACAACAGGGTTATATTGAAGAAGTATCACTTCTACATAAGTGATGACAAGTGTCATGACTTGGATTTTGTACAACACAACTTTCAAATGTTCTACAATCACTTGAAGGATAATAATATATAGATTAAACAACATTGGTTTTGGTCTGATGATTGTGTAGGGAAATTAAAAAATGCACGTGTCTTCCAATGGTTTTGTATGCTCCATAAAAGGAAAAAGGTGCCACATATTTGGAACTATTTTTAGACCAGACACGGAAAACGTGAACATGATGGAGCAAGTGCGTGCATCCAGACTACATTACGTATGCAAGAAATGAATTTCACAAATGTATCACTCATCCAAGATGAAAATACCATTGTTTAATGGTGTTCTTCACTCATGAGGAGGGAGCAAGAAGGCATGGAGACCAGTCAACCAAGAAAGCACATGTACATATATATTTTTGGGAGGTGGTGGATGTAGATTGATCATAGTTATATGAGCGCAAGACCATCCAGGGAACTCATGCATTTCATTTAGTTAGAATGTCGGACAATGATATACTTGAAATGTGGACAAGGAAACTCTCTTTCTTTTGTTGTTCATGCAGCAGTGGTGAATGGGACAAATGTGAATTCATGGATTTGGTTAATAATTGGCACCGTATATCACTCCCAATTGGTCGATGTATAGATACATAATTATCCCATTTGGAGGAGGACCAATCATGCATTTCACCAGACTATGACCACATATTAGATGTCATACAACCAGGTTCGATTAATATTTTGACAAATTGTTGTGTCTAGCTAGTTCACTCAAATGTTGGCACTATATTTTTTGCAGGGCACATATACATAATGGTTTCCTCGAGATGCAATGCATGTTGCACTGATTATTCAGTGGCACGTTTATTGGAGCGAAAGAAAACCCTCATTGTCTCATTAAGGCACTTTGAGGACAATGATTTTTGGATTGGGTCCATGCTTATTAAAGGAGAGTATTTGAACCAGGTTTCCCACGGATGCGCTAGAAAATAGTATGTATTTGAAGATTATAGACTGGGTCACATTGTATACCATTATACACAATTGGTTATTGGCACAATCCTCCAACTGCAAACAATGCCAAGGAAGAACTCATCAAAGGCACGATACTTATTGCTTGAATTTGAGCATGAGAGGTTAAAGGAGATTGTTGGTATTAGAGATGATCCCGATGGTCTAGTTGAATAACCATAGGTAGGTAATCTGGTATGTGGTTTGCATGTTATATTTTGTTTTTATGTTATATGTTTGTGGTGTACATGTATGTTATTTTTTTTTTCATGGTCTCATTGATTATTGACATTAATATTTCGACTATTGCAACCGGGCATTGATAGCTTGATAGATTGATAAATTGCACAAGCTCTTTCATGGATCCTAAGTTGATAAATTGCACAATCTTCATCATGGATCATAAGTACACCATAATATCTACATACTTGTTCCCATATTCGTGTTCATTGTCAACATCATCATCCCAATGCTCATTGTCACTATCCCCATGCCCATTGTCACCGCCACCATGCCTATTTCCACTATCAACATCACCACCATCCTTCTCCTACCCATGTCATTACCATCACCATCCCCTTCTTCACGATAAGATTCTCATCCATCATCCACACAAATATAATGGTTGGATACCTAATTTAGAAACATAGAAACCAAATCACAAACATTGAAACCTAATATAGCCTTAGAAATGTAATCTACCCTAGAAACACAAATATAACCCTAGCAACCTAATCTATATGAATTTAAACTAATCTCTCCATAGAAAATTCCATCACCATTTTAATCCAAACCATTATGCTACAAATATGGACAAGAGTAAAAAGAACCCTAGTTTTTGCATTCATGTGCATCAATTTGAATCCAGACTTCATGTTGCAACTATATATGCCTAACAAAAAAAATTCATATATTAATGTGCTACAAATATGCACAATATTTCAAGAAGCCCTAGTTTGTATTCTAAACCCTTAGCATATAAATCCCATCCTATAAATCCTTGCCTAGAAACCCTAGTTTGTATTCTAAACCCCTAGCCTATAAACTCTAATTTTAATTATAATCCCTAGAAACCTTAGTTGGTATCCTAGAGCGTACTTTGTGTTCAAAATACCCAGAAACCTCGATCACCATCTGAATCAAAACAATTATGCTAAAAATATGCACAAGAGTCCAAAGAACCCTATTTTGTGCATTCATGTGCATCCATTGGAATCCACACCATTGCGCACAATTATGCACAAAAGTAAAAAAACTTCATGATGCAACTATATATGCATGCCAAAAAATCTTTTTATATTCATTTGCATCCATTTGAATCCATACCATTGTGCTACAAACATGTACAAGAGTCATAAAAACCCTAGTTTGTACTCTAAACCCCTATCCTATAAATCATAGCCTATAAATCCTAGCCTATAAACACTAGAGTGAATCCTATAAACCCTAGTTTGTAGCCTAAACCTTAATTCAAATTCTAATCCCTAGAAACCCTATTTTGTATCCTAAACCCTAGTTTGAACTCTAATCCCTATAAACCCTAGTTTGTAGCCTAGAGCCTAGTTTGTGTTCAAAATACTTAGAAACTTCTATCACCATTTGAATCCAAACCATTGTGCTACAAATATGCACAAGAGTCCCAAAACCCCTAGTTTGTGCATTCATGTGCATCCATTTGAATCCACACCATTGTGCACAATTATGCACAAGAGTAAAAAGAAATTCATGATGCAACAATATATGCATGCCAAAAAATCTTTTTATATTCATGTGCATCCATTTGAATCCATACCATTGTGCTACAAATATGCACAAGAGTCCAAAAAACCCTAGTTTGTGCATTCATGTGCATCCATTTGAATCCACACCATTCTGCACAATTATGCACAAGATTCCAAATACCTCCATGATGCAACTATATATGCATGCCAAAAAATCTTTGTATATTCATGTGCATCCATTTGAATACAAACCATTATGCTACAAATATGCACAAGTGTCCAAAAAACCATAGTTTGTGCATTCATGTGCATTTGTAAGAATCCAAACCATTTGTGGACAAGTATGCACAAGAGTCTAAAAAACTTCATGTTGCAACTATATATGCATGCAAAATATATTCCTATATTCACATGCATCCATTTGTATCTAAACCATTGTGCTAAAAACATGTACAAGAGACCAAGAAACTATAATATCACAAATTTTGACTAACTATTTATGATGTTATATATTGGGCTTAAAGCCCCAACACATATGATTTGGTTTGATTATTGGGCATAAGCCCTCATGCACATGATTCATTATGTTATAGATTTAGATATTGGGCGTGGACCCTGAATGATACATTATTGTTGTATATTGGGCAAGAAATCCCTAATGGATTGATTATGTTTTGTTATGTGAATTGGGTACAAACCCTAATATACTAAGATGACTTTTTGTTACATACTGTGGAGAGTTATGATTTACATGATTGACTTATATGTTGTGTTGGGCATGGGCTCAGGAACAAATGGATGACCTACGTACAGGGAATAAGCCCTGATGTACCTAAAGGATTTTATTATGTACTGGGCATAAGCCCCGATGTAGATTGAGTGTTGGGAAGGAACCCTGGAGCACTCCAAGATTGATAAATGAATACCGGATCCGAGGCCATTATACATTCTAGATGTGCTTCACAACCACATTCTAGTACTAGTGTTTAGAAGGAGCATCTGGAATTGCACTAGCGTAACGCCTATGTGAGAGTGTTGAGCTTAAAGTTCTGAAGAGAACTCGGGGTCACTCCATCTTCAAAGTGTTGAGTCGGGAAGTGTCACCTACTCAATTTTTGAGAATAATTATTTTCTACTATTATCCTGTTTGCAAAAATACTTTGTGTTAAATTATAATTACAAGTTTTCTAATTATGACCAATTAGGTCAAAGATGAATGTAATGACTCATTATTATTATTTAATAAATAAAAATGGGAGACAAACACTCAAGAAAGCTGTTACAAGAGTGTCTACTGGCCCACTAGGAGGAATGGAAGCTGCTCGAAGGATTGGGACAGATGGCATCATTTGCACTCTACCATTAGCTGTTGGTATGGGATAACTCCCACTAATTTTGTGGCATTTCCCCCTCCAGGTGGAGGGAGGTGAGCAAGTAGCTCACTAATGACCAGTTAATTACAAAAAAACCTAAGCAACCTATAAAAGGTAATTCAAATTGAGCAGGGAGCTCTTACAATGTTTTCTGCAGAAGCATTCCTCATGTTCATCAGGTGATGGCTGAGAGATTTGAATAAAGAGGCTATGGAGAGTGCAAGTATAAGTCTGCAAATGTTATGAGAAGGATAGACCAGAGATGCTGGTGCTGATCCCATTGATTACTAATCCTATAAGGCTAGACATATATTTTCTTGCTGCTGCAAGTAGAGACCCTAAGCTTCAGAACTTTCTTCCTCCTGGTGGATTAGTGGATAGGCTCGGGGGTCCTAAGGCAGACAGCTTGGCTGCTTAGAAGAAGGTTGGGTGGAACAAGCTCTGAGTGATTTGTTCCTCCTATCATACTAAGTTTCTATTCTTTTGTGTTTCTTTGTCAATCATATGAATGCTCTCAGAAAATGCCTTAGTAATGTTATTAATGATCAATAGCAGTAAAATGTTAGACCCTAATTAATTTAGATTTGTTGAACTGATACAATGACTCCTCTGCATTTTTCCCCATGCATGGAGCTGCATCGTACTCTAGTACAGAGAGGTAGCATTAAATCTGTCCAGTTAAAAGTGAAACCTAGAATGCGCATAAATATCTAAACCAAAAGACCACCCATGCACAGACTTCGGTTCCTCATGCATCTTATATTTTGGAAACTGTAGATTAGATCCTTGCGTGCAATGTTTTTATTGTTCAAATCTATATTCTGAATAACCTACCATAAACTAGTCATAGTAATAGGTTCTTTTCTGACTTCTGAAGGTGGACATTGTGTTGAAAACTAGGGTTTACTCGTCTTTAATTATTTCTTCAAACAAAACAATACCATGCATTCTGTTTAACCATATTCCCACTTTTCTATTTTCTTATTGTTTTTAGAATCTGATCGATTTTATAGAAAATATTGTCTTCACTGTATTATCTTGTGCAAAAAGAAAGAAAGATATTGTGTTATTCTATCCTTTCATTAGAGGTCCAAATTGGACGAATACAGGAATATAGAATTAGAATAGAAAAACTGTTATATTCATAAGCAATCAAATTAACTGACGAATGCACTGTCATTTTCTTGTTTTCTGTATTATCAACTGTACGTGGCAGAATTTTCATCGCAGAATATCATGTTATTAAAAGCAAGAAGAACATAGCATTATTAAATTGATAGAGCATGTTACAATATCTCTACACCCAAACCAGGGTTGACCTGTCTCATCACATTATTATTTACAAACATTTAAATAGCTGCCAAATCAAACATTTCATTACCATAGATGATCTAACTGTAGAATCAAGAGTTATTATTCTTTTTCCTTTAAACATCATTATAGACAAGGAGACTTCATTAACATCAATAGCTAGGGTTGAGCATTATCACTTATGTTTTCAAACAAAACAAATTCCTTTCTATTCTCAGCTTAATCCATGTATGCACAGATGCAATGTAAGCCAGGTAGATCGCTTCTAACTTATAGCCACTATTTTAATAAACAACTTAAAACAGGCTTCCATTTACAGATTCGGAAACGAGAGTTTGAAAACACCATACATAGCCATTAAACCCTAAATAATTATCATTTCCATTTAAATTAATGATGGTTGCATCCTACATATTGTCGCATTCTTGTATCAAAGGTTCCATTCAAAACCCAATGCTATTTATATACAAAACTAAAGCCGAAACAAAATTACAGTCAACCAATCTCTTCCCTTTAGCTTCACAATTGATCTTCCATCAACCCAAAAGTACCAAAATGATAGACATAAAATGTTAAAGATGTAAGACTCTTTCCAAACACGAGGGTTCAACCCTACCAAGCTCGCCGAGCCAAGGAATGGCCAGCCATACCTTTTAAACATTTACATCATCTACACTATCAACAAAACTTAAAACAGTAACGTTTCCCCAAATGCTGCAGGCGAGACAAAAGCCACTGCCGTGAAGGCATGCTACCAACACTCTGCTCATCAAGTCCGATTCCATGAGAACCACTAGGGAGGGATACCACCAAAGCTTACTAGTGGATTCACTATAGTTCTACTCCCCATCAACTATTCCGGCACCCTGTTGTTCACCGAGAGTTACCTGCCCAACAACCATACACTGAGTTAAATACCAAATCATGAGATAGTAATGCATGCAACATAGAAAAATTTGAAAACCCTTGCACACTTTACGATACCTAAGCCGTGACAGAGGCTTGATGAAGCCAACATCCATCCACTGCGAAGGAGAAGCACCCAGCTCAAAGGCCACACTGTGTGATACCTTCTGGAAACTTACAACCTGATTGAAACCCCAGACTTGCAAGCTACTACAACACCAAACTGATGCACTCATCCAACCTGTGGATTGCCACACCTTTCAACTCCAAACTCAGCCTCCTTTGATGGCTTTCACCTACAGTTTGAGGACTGATGCCGGTCTAAGGATCGAGCCTGAGGGAGGCTAAAAAAAATCAAAACCCTAAGTGCCTCTCGACTGGTTGGCCTCACCTCCCAAACCCTACCACCGAAACAATGACCAACAAAACATTACAAGAATCCATAAGTGATGCGAGGGTTCATCTCAAACCCAATACACAACCATCAACAATGGAGATCTAATTTCATTAAGCCACGTTGTAGGGTGGCAGTAGTAGTATTAAATTGTTCATCTACCTCCCAAGCCACAAAGTTGCCATTTCTATTGACACCAGGGCAGGAGGCCCATCACAACTCAGCATTGCCAAACCTTATCACACGCCGAAACATCCACCAGGACGTGCACGTAACATTATCCTTAAAACGGTGGCCAGGTAAATTAATTGCAAACCCAATCATTTACTACACCCTCAACTCTGTACGTAGGATTTTTGTAGTGCCATCATTTCACCTGCCAGCCATACGGGTGAATGTTAATAGCATCGACATATAAATTATATCAAAGTATAACGTCCATCGGTAGCATATAATAAAGGTCTTATATGTTGCATTTAATAAATTTCGAGCACACTCATAGCATATGAATATCCACCTAGGTCGCGATAAATCATAGGGCATGGATTGACTCCACCCCAACATATAAAGTTACTATAAAGTTCATCATAGGGATCATTATAAAGCTCTTAAAGCTTTGTTCACATCATAAGTTATATGAATACACCCTTAGGGTATGGTTTCCACCCAAGGACCCATCGCATACATTGCATGGTAGGGTATTAATGCTTAATGCATCACCATTTTAATTGCCTGGGTAATAGAGACCAGAACCATCTTATCACTCATTCTATAGTATGCTTAGGACCATGTGCCCTTGTCCTAAACTTGTCACCGTAAAAATTTATAAAAGAATTACTTTAACAGCCGCAAGTCATTCATGGAATGACCACACGTAAAGTCATAAACACCTAGCGAACACATTCATAACAAGCACACCCTGAGATTGACGATATCTGCAGTCTTTGAGATAGACAGGTTCATCTTACAAAATTGGAAGGAGACCATACCTGTAGCGTCGAAAATCATAAGCAGTTTTTATTGATATCACGATTATTAAACACTCTGAATTTTATCTCTATCTCTTACCTACGAATCTGCACATGAAGGACGAGTACAATGCTTTAGCTGAGTAGCTAAGTAATCCTCGGGGCACCTTGTGGAACCCCCTTCATCATCATCCAGAAAAATTAAACTGTCAGTACCTGTCGAGAAGAATTTTTTTTCCAAATGCATCAAAATTTTCAATCCGTCCAGCATAAAATAAAGAACATAATCATTAATTGGATTCATGACATGTCGCTGACATGATACGCCATCTGAAGACAAAAAGACACAGTAGTTAAATTGTTTCCTACCAAGCATCGCATTTATTAATTGTTGCTTTATTAATTATTATTATTTCCGCATTTTACAAATATTAGCTCTTTATGGCGATTTAATTTTTTTTAAATTTTTATGAAAATATCGGGATGTTACATGTGGTATCAGAACTCATGTTCGAACTCTAGGCCTAAAGACAGTCCAAGAAACACGCAAACATAAAATTTATGACTGTGAAAATTTTCACTAACTAAAGTTTAAATTATTTTGTCCTATACAGAAAATTTTCTTTGATTTACAGATATAGAAGGATCAGTTGAACATATAAGGGGCAGATTTCTGCCAAACAGCCCAATTATGGAACAATAGTTCTAGGGCAATTGGGAGAATGATTCGTCATAATTATTGTGTGCTTTTCATGAATTAAAAGTAGAGATTCAGTCAGTAAAATAGGACAATGAAAGAATCCTGAGGACACAGGAAGAGTTTAAGCAAGCACTGTTCGACCAATATCCAAAATATGAACAGAACCTGGAACATACCTCTGAAACTAAAGAGCTATCCCATGAAGGCAAGAATAAACAAACAGAAACAGCTGAACAAAACAGCAACTCAATGTCATCAAGAGCTGCCAAACATCCACGTAAAAAGAAGCATAACTACTCTAGTGACATCAGTGAAGGAGACTTGAAGCCCAAAAGAAAAAGGAATAAACAGTATGAACAAATATCTGGTGAATTCAAGAAAATCAAACCCCCAACTTTCAATGGCGAGATAGACAAAGGAGAGACAGCGGAAGCATGGGTGTCCGGCATGAAAAATTATTTTCAGATCTACAACTATTCGGAATCCTTAAAAGCAAAGATGGCAATTTATAATATGACCGGGAAGGCAGATATTTGGTGGCAAGACCTTAAAAGGGTAAAAGGTATAAAAGACCGAGATGTGAGTTGGAGTACTTTTAAAAGACACTTGAAGAAGAAATTCTTATCTGAGCAGTAATATGAAGAAAAATCCAAAGAATTTTATGATTTGAAACTGGGAACGATGAACATGAAAGAACTGAACAACAAATTTTTAAGTTTGCTAAGATATGTGTCGTATATGATGGAAGAAAAACTGAAGGTCCAGAGGTACCTAAGTTGTCTAACTTTCCACATCAAGGATAGGATAGAGTACGATAACCCTAATACACTAGAGGAAGCCATGAGGAAAGCCACTTTTTGCTTTGACCAGAATAAGAAAAGAGAAGGGGTACCTAGTTGGAAAAACCCAAAACCCAGTAACTTTGAACAGAAAAAGAATAATTTTAGATATGGCGGCAATTCCAGTTTCCAGAAAAGAAATTTTCAGAATCAAAAATTTCAACAAAACAAAAATAATCAGCAGTAGAAATTTGCAGCACCCAGAAATGTCCCCAATGTTGCAAGGACCAATGAACAGAATCCACCTATAAAATGATTTGAGTGCCAAGGGCCCCATTATGCCTCAGACTGTCCCCTCAAGAAACGGGTGGCCAACCATATTCACTCCATACAATCTAAAGCTACTGTAGAAGATGTGGAAAGAGAAGTACCTAGAATTAGTGCAGCATTAGACAACTGGTAAGCAGAACACCAAGTCTCAATGGTGGAGGTCGAAGGTATGCTACAAAACAACCCAGTTTCTATTTTAATTGACCCCGGTGCTAGTCTAAGTTATATATCACCAGTTGTTGTAGAAAGACTTGATTTGAAAATAGAGAAATTCGATAAATTCTGGTTAGTTAGATTAGGGACAGGAAGAAAAAGAAGGGTTTCTAATTTTGTGGAAAATTGTTCTTTATCTATGAATCAACTAACAACGCAGGTTAAGCTAAATATTCTGCCATTAGGGTCATATGACATCCTAATCGGTATGGACTAGTTAGAAACCCATCGTGTCATTCTAAATTGTTATGAAAAAAGTTTAATTTGCCTGGATGATGAAGGAAAGACAATAGAGGTAAAAGGCATCCCTAGAAAAACATCCATTCGACAGATTTAAGCCATGCAAGTAAAAAGGGCAATCAGAAAAGGGTGTCAGATGTTTGCTGTGAATGCGGTGCATGATGAGATGAGTACTAAAGAGGACAAACTAAAAATGGAAGACATACCTGTCTTACAAGATTTCCAAGATATTTTTCCTGAAGAGATCCCAGATTTACCTCCCAAAAGGGACCTGGATTTTACTATTGAATTAATACCTAGTGTTGTACCAAGTTCTAAAGCTCCATACTGGATGAATATACTAGAGCTGAATGAGTTAAAATCTCAGCTGAAGGAGCTGATCAATAAAAAATATATAAGACCCAATGTGTCCCCTTGGGGAGCACCGGTCATTTTTGTTAAGAAGAAAGATGGTACCCTAAGACTTTGCATAGATTATCATCAAATGAATAAAATGACGATCAAGAATAGGTACCCGCTATCCCACATTGATGATATTTTTGACTAGCTACGCAGAGCAACAGTGTTCTCGAAGATCGATTTACGATCAGGATATCATCAGGTCTGTGTGAAGGATGAAGACATTTTCAAAACAGCCTTTAGAACTTGTTATGGACACTATGAGTTCGTTGTCATGCCGTTTGGATTAACTAATGCACCTACTGTATTTATGTGCTTAATGAACAAAATTTTGCACAAATACTTAGATAAGTTTGCAGTTGTGTTCATCGATGACATTTTGGTATATTCTAAGGACAAGGAAGAGCATGATGAACATCTACGTATCATTCTGCAAGTTCTGAGGGAGCACCAGTTGTATGCAAAATTCAGCAAATGTGATTTTTATAAAGACAAGATTCAGTACTTGGGACACATAATATCTGAGGAAGGGATTTCAGTTGACCCTGCCAAGATAAAGGCCATTAATGAATGGCCGGTTCCTAAAGATGTGACGGATGTGCGATCGTTTATGGGCGTCACT
This sequence comes from Larix kaempferi, assembly GCA_027924585.1. NCBI lineage: Eukaryota > Viridiplantae > Streptophyta > Pinopsida > Pinales > Pinaceae > Larix > Larix kaempferi. The sequence goes on along the minus strand of BSBM01000459.1, from coordinate 4,297,271 downwards.
GGTTATTATAGAAAATTCATTGAAGGGTTTTCCATGATTGCAAACCCCATAATGTCGCTCCAGAAAAAGGGAAAGAAGTTTGTCTGGGATCAAAAGTGTGCAGACAGTTTTGCAAAGTTAAAAGAATTACTGACTTCAATGCCTATTTTGAGGATTGCAGATCCTAATAAATATTTTGTAGTATGCACAGACACGTGCAATGATGGACTAGGAGGAGTCCTAATGCAGGAGGGACATGTTGTAGCATACGAATCAAGAAAACTGAAATTACATGAGAAGAACTATTCCACCTACGACCCAGAATTGTTAGCAGTGATTCATGCCTTGAAAATGTGGCGTCACCACCTTATCGGCAGAAAATTTACCTTGATGATGGATAATATGGGGCTGAAATATTTTTTAGACCAAACAAATTTGAATTCCAGGCAAGCCAGATGGCTAACTTTTCTATGTGAGTATGATTTTGAAATTTAGCACATTAAGGGGAACGAGAATAAAGTTGCTAACGCATTAAGTCGTAATGCAAGGAAACATTTTGTTTCAGCCATCAACACATACGCAACAGATTTGGAGGAACATATTTTTGAAGGAATTAAGGAGGATGAGGAATACAGAAAATTACAGGAAAGGATAGCAGAAAACAACTCTGAAAATTCTGTAACAGATTTCAGTTTGAAGGAAAATGGCTTACTGCTGTACAAAAACAGATTGTACATACCAAACGTACCAGCAGTAAAAATTCTGATTTTGGATGAGATGCACAAAAGCCACTATTCTTGCCATCCAGGTTACTAGAAAACCATCACAATGCTAAGGAATGAGTACTACTGGCCTAGAATGAAGGATGAAGTAGCGGAGTATATAACTAAGTGCTTTGACTGTCAAAAAGTGAAGGTGGAACATCAACATCCTACTGGGTTGCTGCAGCCCTTGCCCATACCCAGCCAGAAATGGGAAGTCATAAGTATAGATTTCATCACTGGGTTACCCAAGAATAAAAAACAACACAACTCCATTATGGTGGTAGTAGACAAACTTAGCAAGGCAACCCATTTTATCCCTGTCAAAACTACCCATAAAGCTCCTGATATCGCAGAGATTTTTATGAAACAAGTTTTCCGACTGCATGGCATACCCAAGGTAATAGTTTCAGACTGAGATTCAAAGTTCACAAGTAACTTTTGGAGGTCTTTGCTCAAGGGGTTAAACACGACCTTAAATTTCAGCACTACGTTCCATCCGTAAACAGACAGACAGACTGAAAGGGTGAACCAGATATTGGAAGATATGCTCAGAATGTGTGTTAAGGATTAGCCTGGTAAGTGGGAAGACTACTTGCATTTAGCAGAGTTTGCGTATAATAATCACTACCATGCTTCAGCCAAACTTAGCCCATTTGAGATCCTTTATGGAAGAAAGTGTAACACACCGCTATCATGGAGTGATCCAGTTAGCAGGGTCACCTTTGGGCCCAAATTGTTGCAGGAATTAGAACTAATCATGAAGCAAGTACAAGGGAACCTTAAAGCTTCCCAGAATAGATAGAAAAGTCAAGGAGACCTTAAAAGAACTCATAAAGAGTTCTAGGTTGGTGAACATGTTTTTCTTAAGGTAAGGCCAAAAAAGAGTTCCTTAAAATTGGGAAGCTATGCCAAACTGGCACCTAGGTATTGTGGCCCTTTCGAAATCTTGTCCAGGGCTGGACCTGTGGCATATCAATTAGCCTTATCTTCAAACCTCAAAGTCCATAATGTTTTTCACATTTAATTTTTAAAGAAATATGTGCATGATCCTACTCATGTTGTAAATTGGAATAATATTCAGGTGGAACAAGGTGGCGATTTTCTGGTGGAACCGGACTTTATTCTCGCAAGGAAAGAAAATCTACTCCGGAACTGCACGGTTGACCAAGTAAAAGTGCAATGGAAGCACTATATCCCAGCAGAGGCTACCTGGGAGTTGGAGAGTAGTATGCGGGATGCATACCCAACTCTATTCCAGGAACACTCAAGGAGTGAATAAAGCAACATCGAGGATGATGTTGAGGCTTAAGGGGGGGTGTATGTCACCTACCCAATTTTTGAGAATAATTATTTTCTACTATTATCTTGTTTGCAAAAATAATTTGTGTTAAATTATAATTACAAGTTTTGTAATTATGACCAATTATGTCAAAGATGAATGTAATGACTCATTATTATTATTTAATAAATAAAAATGGGAGACAAACACTCAAGAAAGATGTTACAAGAGTGTCCACTGGCCCACTAGGAGGAATGGAAGCTGCTGGAAGGATTGGGACAGATGGCAGCATTTGCAATCTACCATTAGCTGTTGGTATGGGACAATTCCCCCTAATTTTGTGGCATTTACCCCTCTAGGTGGAGGGAGGTGAGCAGGTAGCTCACTAGTGACCAATTAATTACAAAAAGACCTAGGCAGCCTATAAAGGGCAATTCAAATTGAGCAGGGAGCTCTTACAATGTTTTCTGCAGAAACATTCCTCATGTTCATCAGGTGATGGCTGAGAGATTTGAATAGGGAGGTTGTGGAGAGTGCAAGTATAAGTCTGCAAATGTTATGAGAAGGAAAAACCAGAGGTGCTGGTGCTGGTCCCATTGATTACTAAGCCTGTAAGGCTGGACATATATTTTCTTGCTGCTGCAAGCAGAGACACTAAGCTTCAAAACTTTCTTCCTCCTAGTGGATCAGTGGTAAGGCTCGGGGGTCCTAAGGCAGACAGCTTGGCTACTTAGGAGCAGGTTGGGTGGAACAGGCTTCTTGAGTGATTTGTTCCTCCTATCATACTCATGTACTATTCTTTTGTGTTTCTTTGTCAATCATATGAATGCTCTCAGAAAATGGCTTAATAATGTTATTAATGATCAATAGCAGTAAAATGTTAGACCCTAATTAATTTAGATTTGTTGAACTAATAAAATGACTCCTCTGCATTTTTCCCCATGCATGGAGCTGCATCGTGCTCCAGTACAAAGAGGTGGCATTAAATCTGTCCAGTTAAAAGTGAAACCTAGAATGCACATAAATATCTAAACCAAAAGACCACCCATGCGCAGAGTTATGTTCCTCATGCATCTTATATTTTAGCAGCTGTAGCTTAGATCCTTGCATGCAATGTTTTTACTATTCAAATCTGTATGCTGAATAACCTACCAGAAACTAGTCATAGTAATAGGTTCTTTTCTAACTTCTGAAGGTGGACATTGTGTTAAAAACTAGGGTTTACTAGTCTTAAATTATTTCTTCAAAGAAAACAATACCATGCATTCTGTTTAACCATATTCCCACTTTTCTATTTTCTTATTGTTTTTAGAATCTTATTGATTTGATAGAAAATATTGTCTTCACTATATTATCTTGTGCAAAAAGAAAGAAAGATACTGTGTTATTCTATCCTTTCATTAGAGGTCCAAATTGGACGAATACAGGAATATAGAATTAAAATAGAAAAACTGTTATATTCATAAGCAATCAAATTAACTAACGAATGCACTGTCATTTTCTTGTTTTCTATATTATCAACTGTACGTGACAGAATTTACATCACAGAATATGATGTTATTAAAAGAAAGAGGAACATAGCATTATTGAATTGACAAAGCATGTTACAGTATCTCTAACCCAAACCAGGGTTGACCTGTCTCATCACATTATTATTTACAAACATTTAAATAGCTTCCAAATAAAACGTTTCATTGCCATAGATGATCTAACTGTAGAATCAAGAGTTATTATTCTTGTTCCTTTAAACACAATTACAGACAAGCAGACTTCATTAACATCTATAGCTAGGGTTTAGCATTATCACTTATGTTTTCAAACAAAACCAATTCCTTTCTATTCTCAGCTTAATCCATGTATGCACAGATGCAATGTAAGCCAAGTAGATCGTTTCCGGCTTATAGCCACTATTTAAATAAACAACTTAAAACAGGCTTCCATTTACAGATTCGAAAATGAAAGTTTGAAAACACCATACATAGCCATTAAAACCTAAATAATTATCATTTCCATTTAAATTAACGATGGTTGCATCCTATAGATTGTCGCATTCTTGTACTGAAGGTTTCATTCAAAACCCAATGTTATTTATACACATAGCTATAGCCAAAACAAAATTATAGTCAACGTATCTCTTCCCTTTAGGTTCACATTTGATCTTCCATCAACCCAGAAGTACCAAAACGATAGACATAAAACGTTAAAGATGTAAGACTCTTTTCAAACACGAGGGTTCAACACTACCAAGCTCGCCGAGCCAAGGCATGGCCGGCCATACCTTTTAAACATTTACATCATCTACACTATCAATAAAACTTAAAACAGTAACGTTTCCCCAAATGTTGCAGGTGAGACAAAATCCATTGCCGTGAAGGCATGCTACCAACACTCTGCTCATCAAGTCCGATTCCAGGAGAACCATTAGGGAGGGATACCACCGAAGCTTATTGGTGGATTTGCTATAGTTCTTCTCCCCGTCAACTATTGCGGCACCCTGTTGTTCGCCGAGAGTTACCTGCCCAACAACCATACACTGAGTTAAATACCAAATCATGAGATAGTAATGCATGCAACAAAAAAAAATTTGAAAACCCTTGCAAACGTTACGATACCTGAGCCGTGCCAGAGGCTTGACGAGGCCAGCATCTATCCATTGCGAAGGAGTAGCACCCAACTCGAAGGCCACAGTGTGTGATACCTTCCGAAAACTTACAACCCGATTAAAACCCCAGAATTGCAAGCTACTAAAACGCTAAACTGATGCACTCATCCAACCTGTGGATTGCCACACCTTTCAACTCCAAACTCGGTCTCCTTTGATGGCTTTCACCTACAGTTTGAGGACTGATGCCGGTCTTAGGATCGAGCCCGAGGGAGGCTAAAAAACATCAAAACCCTAAGTGCCTCTCGGGCGGTTGGCCTCACCTCCCAAACCCTTCCACCAAAACAATGACCAAGAAAACGTTACAAGAATCCATAAGTTGCGCTAGGGTTCATCTCAATCCCAATACACAACCATCAACGACGGAGATCTAATTTCATTAAGCCATGTTGGAGGGTGGGAATAGTAGTATTAAATTGCTCATCTACCTCCCAAGCCATGAAGTTGCCATTTCTATTGACACTAGGGCAGGAGGCCCGTCACAACTCAGCATTGCCAAACCTTATCACACACCGAAACATCCACCACGACATGCACATAACATTATCCTTAACATGGTGGCCAGGTAAATTAATTGCAAACCCAATCATTTACTAGACCCTCGACTTCGTACGTAGGATTTTTGCAGTGCCATCATTTCACCTGCCAGCCATACAGATCAACATTAATAGCATCGACATATAAATTATATCAAATTATAACGTCCATCGGTAGCATATAATAAAGGTCTTATATGTTCCATTTAATAAATTTCAAGCACACTCATAGCATATGAATATCCACCTAGGTCGCGATCAATCATAGGGCATGGATTGACTCTGCCCCAACATATAAAGTTACTATAAAGTTCATCATAGGGACCATTATAAAGCTCTTAAAGCTTTGTTCACATCATAAGTTATATGAATACACCCTTAGGGTATGGTTGCCACCCAAGGACCCATCGCATACATTGCATGGTAGGGTATTAGTGCTTAATGCATCACCATTTTAATTGCCTGGGTAGTAGAGACCAGAACCACCTTATCACTCATTCTATAGTATGCTTAGGACCATGTGCCCTTGTCCTAAACTTGTTACCGTCAAAATTTATAAAAGAATTACTTTAACAGCCACAAGTCATTCATGGAATGACCACACGTAAAGTCATAAACACCTAATGAACACATTCATAACAAGCACACCCCGAGATTGATGATATCTGCAGTCTTTGAGATAGCCAGTTTCATCTTACAAAATTTGAAGGAGACCATACCTGTAGCATCGAAAATCATAAGCAATTTTTATTGATATCACGGTTATTAAACACTCTGAATTTTATCGCTATCTCTTACCTACGAATCTGAAGGACGAGTACAATGGTTTAGTTGAGTAGCCAAGTAAGCCTTGGTGCACCGTGTGGCACCCCCTTCATCATCATCCAGAAAAATTAAACTGTCAGTACTTGTCGAGAAGAATTCTATTTTCCAAATGCATTAAAATTTTCAATCAATCCAGCATATAAATAAAGAACATAATCATTAATTGGATTCATGACGTGTTGCCGACATGATACGCCATTAGAATACAAAAGGACACAGTAGTTAAATTATTTCCTACCAAGCATTGCATTTATTAATTGATGCTTTATTAATTATTATTATTTCCGCATTTTACAAATATTAGCTTTTGATGGCGATTTAAATTTTTTTTTGAAAATATTTGGATGTTACAGGAAGACTCTGAATAGCACTTATATTCATCACATGTATTTAAATTGGTTAAATGAATCATGTTCTATCTATCATCAAGTATTGTGGGAAATACCATGTTAAACGAGGGAATCCAACATGCAAGAGGGAGAGAACTAGAGGTACCTAACCTAGCTAGCTATCCAAGCTTAGGAAAAGACCAGTCAAAAGAGTTGGAACTTGTCCTTAATATTTAAAAGAAGTATGATGAGATATACATAAATAAATCAAAGGAAAATTACCATAACTTGATTATTGAATAATTAAAATATTCTTATCTGAAGGACATGCATAAAGGCTATAGACATCAAAGTTGATATTATTATTAAAAGTATTAATAATATTATTATTATGATATATATATATATATATTGCATAAAGGGTATGCATAGAATGGCTATCACGTTACCATTAATATTATTATTAACTGTATTGTTAATATTAAGTAATATTATATAACTACTATCATTATTATTAATCATTAGTTAACTTAAAGATACATCCAGTTAAAACAAATAAAGGTCCTAGGCAAACAAGGACTAGATATTTAGTGAAATATCTTTTAAAAGATATTAATTTTCAAATTTAATTAAACACTAAATAAATAATTATTCCAATAGCTATATTATTTTCCCAAATAGCAATTCACCTATAAAAAGAGGGCAAACCCCAAAAGAAGGGCATTTTTTCTATTATCATTCTCTTATGGTAGCAGAAGAGAAACTCTCTGCAATATTATAGCAAGCCTATCAAGATTTTACAGATGTGACAAGCAAGCTACGTTAGGACCTATACTTCTCTTTGCATGTTGGAACCGGCTCGAGGGGATCCAGATAGGACCAGGAATGGTCTAAGGGTCATGGTTGGGAGGAATATGGTAGTCTCAAAGTTATCCAGTTTAAAGATCATTCTACAGGTCAGCTAAAGTCCATCATTTTTCTACATTAATTATTGTTTGAGTGTGTAGGTTCTGCAGAGGAAGATCAAGCTTCAAAGTAACCAAGTATGAACTACAAATTCTCCATTTCAATTTACAATAGAAACTATGAACATTAAAATAGAATTTATTATACGACACTAGTTTCCCTGAACTTTATAATTTTATTTCTTTCATAGAGCAAGGGCCATTGGGCATGGGCTCACGGGGTTACATTGTAGGATCAAGGGTTCCTTTAAACAAAAATTATTATCTCTGTTAAAGTTCGGAGTCTGAACCGAAACGAGTTAAAGGTCTAGAAAGGCTAGCCTAGCTAGCATGTGCTAGACACCCATGTCAGCAGAAAATTTAGAAAATAAATCAATATTTAAATTGATGACTGATTTCTTGAAAGCTTTATATATTTAAATTCGCAATTTCATTTTTGAAACCTTTTACTGTATTTTCGAATTTATTCATAAATAGGGTTATTTCCTGTTGTAGATGTTACGATTCCTTTTCAAAACTCAATTTTATTCATCTAAGTTAAGATCAGATGAATTCGAAATCTAATTCAACCCTACAACTTTAAACTCAGTCGCTTAAACCTTTTAGGTATCAAATCCGTTAGCCATTACTTCTTTAAACACATAATTGCAGACATGGAAACGCAGGTATAGGTAGAGGCATTCCGTTAACCACATTATTGTAAACTACAACAGGATTTACGACTGTGGATATAATATCCTTGTCAAAGACTTCCAAAATCAAAACACGATTTCACTAACCTTGAGTTTTCCATATTTTCAAACTTCATAACCAAATTGCTAGCTACTTACATAAAAATATAATTCAAGAAACAAAACAAAAACTAGACTCAAGCCCAGATTTTCTCCATTTAGCTATCAACATAGATTCTGGATCACTACGTGTTTGCAAAACCCAGATCAAAGTAATTAAGTATGCTTACCAACACCCAAGTCTACGCATTATATACACAATTCATCAATTGCTGGAGGACTCTCACTGTTCCAATAAGAATCGACCACACAACTAGACAGACCATACCTTATTAATTTTATTTCCAAGGCATTCATAAAACAAACCACGATTTTCTTCCACTGAAGGTTAAACCCTCATCTCTAGGACAGAGCCTCCACGGGCCAACATTTTATGCAAGCAAAACTACTCTATCAACAAGACAAGGTTATATAGCCAGTAGTAATACTCTTGTACTAAGACAAAAAAAACGCAGAGACCGTCCTTCCCATAGACTTTTGCATATAGTGAAGAAAACGCAAATGAAAGAATCATCCCCAAACTCTAAAGAGTCACTACAGGACTTCATTATAATAAACGCATCAAGACCCTAGATCCATAGGGATTATCAGTGACCACATCAAAACAAAAACACATAATCTTTAAACTAACCATACATGCTCAATAGAAAACGTAAACGCTGCCAGTATTCACTTAAAATAAAATACAGTGGTATAACGCTAAAGATAACATTCTTAGTACTAAAATTAAATGAAACCCTGTCATTCTTTTCAAAACCCCATTCACACAACCATAGGTATCGTCTCCCACTTATAGAGATTAAGAGAATTCACAGAGTCAATAATACACTACTGTATCGATACAAACCCTCAAGGGTTTCTCCCAAGAACAAAATAATTACATCAACCACTCTTTAGATACTGGTCCATCCAAAAGGAAACCCTGTAGGAATCTCAAAATAGATTGCAGTGAGCCAAGGGGCATCACAAAATTCCATTTGCAAAAATGAAACAGTACTTTCCCCATAGCTGTGACAGGAAGGAGCAAGGGTTGGAATGACCTGGGATTACCTTTCGTTTTCTACCAAAGACCAAGTTCATGTCACATATTAGCACTCAACGCCATGAGCACCATCACCTACTACCTACCATCATAAGCATACAAAACCACGAATGAAAACCTAGAGATAAACGAACGCTTATATTTTTAAAGAAGAAACCCTCCAAGATTTTGGCAGAGGTTACCTGGTAATAAAAGCCTCCCATATTCATCTCCTTGATGGAAGTAATCAACTCATGTACTGGCCATGAGCGCAGCTCAGGCCAGAACACAAAACCCCCCAAAATGCAGTAAGAAACCCTCTCAGTCAAGACCACGATTTTTCCAAACAATGAAATGAAAACCCCAGTAGCAAACTTCCACCCAGCTGGCCACCAAGCCACGTGACCAATGTAGGTAGCATTAAACACTTCTACCAACCCTTTAATATTTCGTTCCAACTACCATTCGCTATAGTTTAAATTCGTGGAAATATTTCCAACGCCATGTCCATTAACTTATCACAAATATTTTAGCCTTAGTCCAAAGTAAGGACTCATAACATTAGTTTTGCTTAGGCAAATTTGATTTGGTATCCTAGGTAGAAGTCATGGAGTGTATACCTGCAAGAAATATTACACTAAATGCATTAGCAAATTGCTAAGTTAGGAAGATCTAATGCTCACTGCTTACCTCTCGGCAGCTCTACCAGTGGTATGTTTATCAACATCAAGATTTCCACAAGTATTTCAACCTCCTCTCAACAAGGTCCATCATGCCTGAAGATTCCATTTTAAACATGTTTAGCGAAACTCAACATACGAATGTAAATGAAAGACCTTAAGTTTTATTCTAGCGTTTATAAACTTACTATAAGGATACATATGCCTTACTTCACCACTTCCGCAGAAAACATACTTGAAAAAACTAATTTGCTTAGATTCTATTTCATTGTGTCAAACAAAGTACTGACACAACTTCCCAGCACTGAATTTAATTTCCAATACATTAGCTATGCAGGCATTATTAGTATGAAGAGAAAAATTTAAAATTTTTACTATTTTTAGGGACATTACGAGTGGTATCAGAGCCTAGCTACAAAACTAAGTGACCTATTGGGCTCAAGAAGAACATCCGCTGCAGTTACCCATAAACCAGAAACATACATTTATGATTTTATTTTACATATATAGATGAACTAACAGATTTTATGTTCTTGACATTTATACAACATTGCAGGTACAATCACTGTTTGAAAATGAATGCAAAAAACACAGTAGCATACGTGGGAATCTGTACTCTCCACCATGAGAGCAAGAAATCGTGGTGAAATTAAACTCAGATTTAATGAAATCTATGTAGAATCTATAGGTGGAATTCCAAAGCTTCAGAGATGACAACATACAAGAAAGAGGAGAACAACAAACTAGAAATGAGGCTCTACTTCAGACTTTAATAGGGGCAAAACCCCACGGACAGCCCACCTTCTCAGCCAATACCTTTAAAGTGAGAGACTGTCACAAAAAGAAATCTAGCAGTCCTAAAGAAGAGGAACAGGGAGAAAACCTACCAAAGTCAAAGGAAGAGGACTGTAAGAGATCTTCCAACGATGATGGGTCACCACCTCCTTGCAAGAAAAGGAGGAAAAATGACGACAGTTTATAGGGAGAATTCATAAAGATAAAAGCCCCAACATATGACGGTGAGGTAAATACTATGGAAAAGGTTGAGGAGTGGTTGTTAGGAATGGACAAGTATTTCAAAGTCCACAACTATTCTAGTGAAATGCAAGCCCCACTGGCAATTTACAATCTAAATGGTAAGGCAGCCAGGTGGTGGAGAGATTTGAAACACACCAAAGGGAAAGAAATCAGGGACATAAAATGGGATTCTTTTAGCAGAATATTCCAGGACAAATACATGTCTGAAAGATTCTTTGAGAAGAAGATCAAAGAATTCCATGAATTGAAAATGGGCTCCCTCACCACGGAGGCTTTCATAAGTAGATTCTTAGATCTGCTACATTATGTTCCGTACATCAAAGATGAAAAAGTCAAGATACAAAAATTCTTGGGATGCCTACCACCAAATTTTAGAGAAAAGATTGAATTTGACATGCCCAAAACCTTAAACGTGACTTTACACAAAGCAAGACTCTATTATGAACATGGAAAACCAAGGAATGATAAGATAAATAGAAAGAGGGAAAGGTTCAGAACCTTTTTAGACAACCCAAGAGCAGGTTTTGGACCACCACCTTACCGGAAACAAAACAATATTTTCCCTCCCAACAGAGAATTCAACGGACCTCATGCACGGCAAAATGCACCCCCACCACAAGCCAACATACCAGCTTTCAACAAAGGGGCAAAGGCTTCCCCACCATCCATTACTTGTTGGAAGTAACAAGGGCCACATTACTTCAGATATTGTCGCAACAAATCGTATGGAGTGTTACACAATGTCCAAGCAAACCCTACAGTAGGGGACATGTCAAGAACCCCCATAATTTATGTTACACTTGACGGCCGGCAAGCAGACCATCAAGCCACAATGGTTGAAATTGAGGGTCAGATCTCAAACACAACAATTTCAGTTCTAATAGACCCTGGTGCATGCCGAAGTTACATGTCCCCTAAGGTTGTTGATACTTGTAAGTTAAACCGAGTGAGCCACGAGAAACCATGGCTGGTACAACTAGCCACTCATACCAAACAGAAAGTCTCCGAACTAGTTAAAACTTGTGAGATAGATATGAACAGTTTCCAAACTAGGGCGGATTTAAACATCCTAACACTAGGATCCTATGATGTACTTATAGCCATGGATTGGTTAGAAGAACATCATTACCTACTTGACTGTTTGAACAAATCTATACTATGCACAATGTTGTTCAGGATTATTACCTTATAGTGAGTATAGACACTACCAACTTGGGTGGGGTTGACAGGTAAATACATTCATTACGTTGCATTTAGTTCCTACAAATGAAAGAGATTAAGATATCGAAAGATGTACCTTTAATCGACGGCTGGTCCTAGCTTTCGCTTGGTCTTCCACTTGATCCTTCGTTATGATGAACCTACAACACAAAATATACCTTCCTCAACGTATCTTGACGATATAAATATGATGAATATTGAAAGTAATTAAACATCAACAATAATCAGATACTAATCCAAATGAATATGCAATCTAGTAGACATTCGATTTGGGACAGGAAAGGTATTTCCACCTTTTTATTGTCAAAGAAGCATGAGTCAGTACAATTATACCTGACGTGTCAAGATGCTTCTACAACTGAGTCCTGGTCTCCTACTCTTCACAATGACTTGGGAATTCCTCCAGTGTAACAACATTAATGCCTTTCTTCTAGGTCCAATTCTTCTAATCTTCTCTCATTGATCCTCCTTGTATTTATGGGACAAGGTATGCAGTTGGATTCGAGAGGTGGTTGAATTGGGAGGTTGGGGAAGTTGCAGAACCAACTTCAACTAATCCCAATTCTTAATCTTAATATATTTTTTGACTTCATCTTAAGATTTACACGGGTTTCATATAACCTGAGTAGCATACAGTAAGCAACTTTTGTGCTTTACAACAAGCGTTTGCAACATTTTTATTTGTGTACGCTGGTTGTCCTTGAGGAAAGTAGAGTATCTTTTCAAGGTATACGTTGGTTTGCTATACACAGAGTAGCGTACATGTGATGAAATCTAGAGAAACAGTCAAATTTCTCAGTTGAAGAGTGTACTACCACCACTAAGTCATCTAGGTCAACCTAGATCTTCAATCCTTATTGTCCTTTCATGTGATCAATAGAGCAATGTGATCATGGATGGAGAAGTGCAGATTTGACCTATAACAGATGCCCCCTAATGTGTGAGGTCAGAGGGAAATGATGGCTGAAATACATTATAATTCCAAGTCAAAGGAGGAGCAAGAAACCACAGAACCAAGTCACAAAAACACCTGAAACAATGATGAAGGTCAGTGAGCAATTACAATCTTGACATCATATAGATGTGTAGCATGATACAACATGATCTCCAATACATAACTAGGAGATGTATATATAGCATGGCCAATGAAATAAAAGCGTGGATCCATGTCAAAATGAGAGATCATAGCCATAACAACAAACTGGATCTATTTATGTCTTGCGCAGCTTGGGCGATAACATAAATATGGTGATGTTATTAGAGTCCCAAGGTCTTCATCCAAACAATCCAAGGTACAAACCCTAACCAGGCGAATAAATGAGTGGAGGTCGAGCATGGAGTGTATCATTTGATTACCGATCATTGATGTATACCGTTAACGAACGCGAGGACTTCCATCGATAATGATAATGGGGTCCAAGGTAACTAGTACGATCCAAACAAGTGTGAATAAGTGGACTTGAAGTCGAACACTTGAGCAACCTATCGAATAAGAGACATTGATGTATTCTCATTATTCAACAGCGAGGGAAACTCCCACTAATGACTGCAATCCCCAAGGTACTAACCGAAACTCTAAACTTCGTTCCCAGAGCATAATAAGTTGAATTTGATGGAAAGAAGTTCACTGGAAGGGAGGCCTTAATGCATCCTCCATCACCCAACACGAGGAACACTCAACAGGTATGAGATGATGTGGAGTAGGACATGTAACAATATGAAACAAACTAACACCAGGATCGCCGACACATGAAGTCAAGGTAAACTGCAGAATGGTCGACATAGGCTGTATCCTTGAACAGTGAGCATGACACAAAGTGACTTAGGCAACTTTTAACATGAACGAGAAGTTATATAAGCCTATAATGTAGGAGACATTAACAAACCCTCCATATGATTGGAAGAATAACCAATTGGGGAGTAAAAACTCGGAGATCAAGTTCACCCTAAGGTTAAGAACTAAAACCCAACTGACATGATAGACTCAAGTAGGTGTTGTGTTCAAGGACATGACTGACTAAACTTCCTTTGATACTGAAAAAATGTGATATACCCTTCTTATCCCTTATTCTTTTTGGTAAAATAATGTCCTTGTTGTTTTAATGAGTCCAAGAAAGATAGAAAACTCGATACGCCCAACCATGTAAAAAGTTTTAACAAGCGCATGGGAGGAAGACTCAGGACCTTCTTCATTGATTACAGAGTTCAAAGAAGAGATAGAAGAATACTCTATAATACTAATCTCTGGATTTTAATATAGAGCCGATATCTGTTCTTTCTCGCTGATGTTTTCAATTTTAAGGATTCTGAAAAACTTAAACAATAACTCCATACACCTACCCGTGGATTTTAGTATCGATCCTAGGTAGGTATATGCTTGCCGGTGTTTTCCTGTTTATAGAGTCTTAAAATATTAAACAATCCTCTATACACTTACTCATAGATTTTAATATCGAGCCAGAGTGGGTTAGTGCTCACCGGTGTTTTCCTGTTTATAGAGTTTGAAAAACTTAAACAATCCTCTATATACCCTCTCATGGATTTCACATCGATCCCGAGTAGGTCAATGCTCGCTTGGTGTTTTCATGTTTCAAGAGCCTGAAAACCCTAAAGAAGGCTCCAAAAGGTACTTTTTTGTACAGTTAGTCTCCTCCCCCGAAAAAGCGTAAAACAATGGAAGAAGAACTATTCTAGCCACATATGACTAGAGTATTCCTTTTTCGTAAGTAATCCAGAAAAGTCTGAAAAAGGGTTAAACTTATACTTAAGCAGATGTCACTTCAAATCGTTTAACAAGTCTGAAAAGACAACTATACTCAGAAATATTGGCATATTTAAAGAATCAAACAAGAGCGTGAAAGAACTCTATAACCATCTTTTTCGTAAAGGTTTAATGAGCCCAAAAAGTAAACTCATGACCTCCTTACTATTTTAACGAGCTCAAAGGAGACATGGTAGAATGCTCAGAGCTTCCTTACTCTTTTTAACGAGCTCGAAGTGAAGGTGGAAGAATGCTCATAGCCTCCTTACTATTTTTAACGAGCTCGAAGAAAAGGTGGAATAATGCTTGTAACCTCCTTACTCTTTTTTACGAGCTCAAAGTGAAAGTGGAAGAATGCTCGTAGGTGGGTCAATGTCCAAATGAATGGTAGACTGCATTATAGAATCTAGGAAAACTTCATCAGAGGGAAGTATATTATCCCAGATGGAACACATATCTAAACATTCAGATGGAGTCATCACCTAGTCAATTGCCAGGACCCAGTCCCTAGAAGGTAAGCATGAATTTAGAAGCTTCTTCTCAGTGGAAATTGGACTCAAGGAACAATATGCCACATAATTTGATTGTGACATGGTAGTTCCTACTGGTGAGGGATATACTTGGTTTATAGTTGAGTAATAAGAGGGATCAACAAATGTAAGCTGATCCATAGTGACAATGCTTTCATTGTGATAAAACTGCATCACACGAAAGAGTGTAGACACCATAGCTTACATAGCATATACGTAATCACGCCTGAGGATCATATCAAAATCCATAGCATTTTTTAAAACCATAAAATCAACTAAGATTGTTTTTCCACCCAAAGTAACGAGTACTTGAGGGAGGAATCCCAATGGTTCACTAGGTCTTTTATTGAAAGTCAACGATCAATTAACAGCTGTAACAAGGTTCGGGAAACCTAAATCTCTCCAAGCATAAGGGGATAAAATACTAACAGAGGCTCCTTCATCTACAATACATCGGTGAACCACATGGTTGCCAATATCAACCTTTATCTAGAACGGTTAAGAAGAAGGAAGGTGAGGCCCAGTTAGACTATTCCAATCAAAGGAAATGATCCCAGAGCTTGGTAGGGGTTTACTCGGCATAGATGCAGTGCCCCCATTTTCAGAAACATCCGAGCTAGTAATGCAGAAGACTTCAGGGATATGTGAATCAATCTCTGAAGGACTGATGGGATCGATTGAAGATTGCACCGATTCAATCACTTCACTCTCCGAAAAAAAAGTGGGGTTGACCAAAGATTGCATTGATTCAACCACTTCATCAACCGAAGGTTGATCGGGATGTTGGGAATCTATAGATGGATCAGAAGCAAAGTATCCCTCAGACATGGACCACACTCTCTGCACCTCTGGAATATCAGGGAACAGGTGAGGAAGGTGATCTACCTTACAAAGTTTACAAGGGAACTTTGGCTTTCGTCTTATAAGCTTAGAATATTGTACAACAATAGTACTCTCAACATGACTAGCATTGGCTGACAGCTTTCCACCAGCATGACTTGTAGTGGCTGGTTACTCAAAAGCAGAAGACTTTTGAACTATGGACCACACTCTTTGCACTTACGGAAGTACAAGGCACAAATAGGTCAGGTAGTCTCCCTCGCAAAACTTACAAGGGAACTTAAGCTTATGTTTATTAGGTTTGTCAACAATGTCAACATTCTCAGCATGAATTGTAGTGGTTGATTTAGTGTCTCCAGTATGACTCACAGTAACTGGTGACTTGTCATTAATATGACCAGCAGTGATCAATGACGTGTCCTCAACATGAGCAACAGTGGTTGAAGACATGTTTTCAATATGATTTGCAGTGACTGAAACTTTGCTCCCAGCATGACCTCCCGAGGCTAGGTAGGTGCCCCCAGCATGACTTCCAGAGGCTGGGTGGTTAGGTTCAGTATGATTTCTAATGACTGAGTGAGTTCTCCCAACATGACCACAAGAGGCTGGTTAGGTGCCCCCAACATCAATTCCAGAGGCTGGGTGGTGAGGTTCAGTATGATTTCCAGTGACTGAGTGAGTTCTCCCAACATGACCATCAGAGGTTGGGTAGGTTCCCCCAGCATGACCTTCAAAGGCTGGGTGGGTGCCCCTAGCATGACTTCCAGAGGCTGGGTGGCTGCCACCTTGCTTTGGCATTTTCTTCCTATTCTTCCTCCGTCTATTCCTTTTAGACTGTTGGTTACCAGTATTGCTACTTTCACCACATGAGGTAGAAGGAGGAGGAGAAAATGCTACTGGCGAAGTGAGCATAGGGTTTTGATGCTCTTGATATTAGGTGCTTACTTGAGAAGCATCATGAGCATGCAAGGCGTTCATAGTGGAAAACAACCAAACTGGTAGCCCTATAGTGAATCCCGGAAGATTAAAAGTAGCCATTAAGGGAGTACCAATGTTCCCAATGAATGGAAAAGCACAAGGAGCCGCTTGAACAGGGGTCCCTAGATTGGTGCCCACTGGGATGCTATCCATAGTTTCTTACTCAGTGGGCCATAAATCTCTAAGGCCAACTAAAAACAAGCAGCACAAAGAGCACACCACTAAAAAGGTCTTAGGTAATCCAAACCAAGAAAACAAATTCCTTTTGGAGGGAAGTCTGGGATGATTAGGGCACAGATCTAACCAATGAAGGATGAAGAATAGTTACCCGAGGTCCACATGCAGGTCCTCTGGGTGCAAGTGTTTGAATCACCAAACTTCCTTCCCAAATTTCTATAGAGGGTTTCCTCCCACGTCTATCCTAGGTACAACAGAAATAGCCTTCTGTCATCACCTGTGTAGAGGCCTAGAGTTTGGATACTAAGGTTACCACCAATACGAAATAACCTGGGGGGACAGTCGTCAGCCTAGTCGAAATGCATGGGCAGGGTAGCAAAGCCTGAAATCCAAAATCACTTCAAAAAGCACTAGTGGACCCCCGTACGTGAGTCAACTCTGGTTTATGGTTGATGGGAAAGTGAGGGGTTATCCTCAACAATTCCAATCGCCCATGGCCTCGTGCTTAACTCTAGTTTGAGTAGAGAATCCCAGGACTATTTCATAGAGGTGGATTTACCTTATAGATAGTCTTGACTATGATTGTTGAGTAATGAAGCCGATCTCGGGTAGCTTAAGGTGATTTAAACCCGAAACCCTAGCCTAATCTAGTTGATAAAGTGACAACCCTAAAAAAGAAAAAGTTGCTAATAAATTTTATTAAGTGTACTTTTTAAATGGTTGTTCTTTACTCAAAGGTTGTAGTGGAGTGTGTGGCATGGTTGTGACTGAAATGAAAAGTACATAAAAGTAAACAAATTTCACTAAACTTTTTCATTTCTTGTTTTCCAAAACTAAAGATAGTTTTTATGTTTTTTTTTTAATTTTCAAAGCAAAACAAAATTTATGCTACTTCGAAAAAAAATGATAAACCTTATAGTTATGCTACAAATTTTCAATTTTTAATTTTTCTCTTTTTCAAAGAAAATGAAATCAGAAAATGGAACAAGTAAGATGAAAAAGAGGTGTCAGTAAAGATAAGAGACTAATGGCTTAAACAATCAAAGCAGAAACTGAGAAAGACTCGACCTACCAAGTTGTTTCGAAATGAAAAAACTCTAGACTTGGCATTGAATGTAAAAAGAAAAGGGAAAAAGATGCATGTAGCGGAAAGGTAGACCGATAAGGCTGCTTCTAAGCATCAAAACCCAGTAAAACACCAACCAAGTAAACAGAGTAGGCAAGCAAACCAAAAATCACTTTACCAACAGACGGACTCAAATTAAAGATAACTAGAAAGATTTGACTCACTTGGATTGAACTAAAAAGATAATCAGAAAGTATCTAAACCAAGCAACCTTTCGAAAGCAACCCTAAGGACTCAAATTTGAGGTCAAACCTAATGGGAAGGATAAGACACAGTGGAAGTGTGTTAATGTTGCCACAAACAACAAAGGTTAAGAATGCAGGTCTGTCTGGCTGCGACAAGCAACTAGGGTAAAAGTGTGTAGTTATGTCCAAACGAGAATAGTACACAAACTTCAAAAAGGGATAGAAAGTAGTAAAGACACTTAAACAAGTACTCAAGAAAGAAAATGAAAACTAAAGGACTCAAGAGAGGAAAACAAGACTCAAAAGAGACATGGAAGTCTCAGGGGTCAGTCAAGGAGCCAAAGCAACAGGCTAAAAGTGAAACCAAAACAACTGGAAATCAAACCCTAACAGAAAACTGGAATTTACAGGAAAATACACTACTATGTAGTACAGAAACCAACATATACTAGAAAAGATATGCTACTATGTGGTAGACAAAGCAACATACATCAACTAAAATACGCTATTATAAGTAGGGTAAACTAGCGTACAAGGCTCATAAGCAAACAAAAAGGCTTTGCAGTAGTGGATTGAGATGAGTGAGGATATAAAGAGCAGGTAACAAAGACCTATAAGACCTCACATAGAATCAAAAACTGAAAATGAACTAGAAGAAACCCTAAACTAGGTCTCCTAGAGCAGAAAAACTACCGGTTACTCCCCAGCGGAGTCGCCAGTCTGTTGTTCAGGATTATTACCTTATAGTGAGGAGAGACACTACCAACTTGGATGGGGTTGACATGTAAATACATTCATTATGTTGCATTTAGTTCCTACAAATTAAAGAGATCAAGATATCAAAAGATGTACCTTTAATTGACGGCTTGTCCTAGCTTTCACTTGGTCTTCCGCTTGATGCTTTGTTATGATGAACCGGAAACAAAAAAGATACCTTCCTCAGCGTATCTTGACTGTATAAATATGATGAATATTGAAAGTAATTAAACATCAATAATAATCAGATACTAAGCCAAATGAATATGCAATCTAGTAGAGATTCGATTTGGGATAGGAAGCGTATTTCCACCTTTTTAATGTCAAAGAAGCATGAATCAGTACAAGTATCCCTGACGTGTCAAGATGCTTCTGCAAACGAGTCCTGGGCTCCTACTCTTCACAATGACTTGGGAATTCCTCCAGCGTAACATCACTTAATGCCTTTCTACTAGGTCCAATTCTTCTAATCTCCTCTCATGGATCCTCCTTGTATTTATTGGACAAGGTAGGCAGTTGGATCGAGAGGTGGTTGAATTGGGAGGTTGGGGAAGTTGCAGAACCAACTTCAACTAATCCCAATTCTTAATCTTAATATATTTTTTGACTTCATCTTAAGATGTACGCCGGTTTCATATAACCAGAGTAGCGTACAGTAATCAACTTCTGGTGCTTTACAACAAGCGTTCGTAACATTTTTATTTGTGTACGTTGGTTGTCCTTGAGGAAAGTAGAGTATCTTTTCAAGGTGTATGCTGGTTTCCTATACAGAGAGTAGCGTACATGTGATGAAATCTAGAGAAACATTCAAATTTCCCAGCTGAAGAGTGTACTACCACCACTAACTCATCTAGGTCAACCTAGCCCTTCAATCCTTAGTGTCCTTTTGTGTGATCAACAAAGCAATGTGATCATGGATG
Source organism: Larix kaempferi (assembly GCA_027924585.1). Taxonomy (NCBI): domain Eukaryota; kingdom Viridiplantae; phylum Streptophyta; class Pinopsida; order Pinales; family Pinaceae; genus Larix; species Larix kaempferi. The sequence goes on along the minus strand of BSBM01000459.1, from coordinate 4,276,908 downwards.
GATAAGTGCAGATTTGACCTGTAACACAAGGATAACCAAGGGAATCAGAAAGCCATTCAAGGTATCCCTAAGAAAGTTTTTGTAAGACAAATATCTGCCTTACAAGCAAAGAAGTGCATAAGGAAGGGTTGTAAACTCTTTGCAGTCAACATTCGAACCGTAGAAACTCATAGGGAACAAAAGATCGAAGACTTTCCAGTTTTTGTAGAATTCAAGGATGTATTTCCTGAGGAAATACCTGGGTTATCGCGCAAACGAGGACTATATTTCTCCATAGAGTTAACACCCACTTCCGTACCAGTGTCCAAATCCCCGTACCACATGAGTCTGCCTGAATTGGTGGAACTCAAGATTCAGTTACAAGAGTTGATCAAGAAGGGTTGTATCCGACCTAGTGTGTCTCCATGGGGAGCACCAATACTCTTTTTCAAGAAGAAGGATGAGACTATGCGGATGTGCATCGATTACCACCAAATCAACAAATTGACCATCATGAACCATTACCCATTCCCTAGAATTGATGACTTTTTTGATCAAGTCGTAGGAGCGAAGATCTTCTCCAAAGTCAACCTACGGTCTGGGTATCACCAGGTGAGAATCTGTGATGAAGACATCAGTAAGACTGCATTTCGAACCCAATACGGCCATTAGAGGAAACCTAACCTAGCTAGCTATCCAAGCTTACCAAAAGACCCGTCCAAAGAGTTGGACCTTGTGCTTGATATTTAAAAGAAGTATTATGAGATATACATAAATAAATCAAAGGAAAATTACCATAACTTGATTATTGAATAATTAAAATATTCTTATGTGAAGGACATGCATAAAGGCTATAGACCTCAAAGTTGATATTATTATTAAAAGTATTAATATTATTATTATTATTATTTATTTATATAAATATATATATATTACATAAAGGGTATGCATAGAATGGCTATAACATTACAATTAATATTATTATTAATTGTATTGTTAATATTAAGTAATATTATATAACTACTACTATTATTATTAATCATTAGTTAACTTAAAGATACATCCAGTTAAAACAAATAAAGGTCCTAGACAAACAAGGACTAGATATTTAGTGAAATATCTTTTAAAAGATATTATTTTTCAAATTTAATTAAAAACTAAATAAATAATTATTCCAACAACTATATTATTTTCCCAAATAGAAATTCACCTATAAAAATAGGACAAACTCCAAAAGAAGGGCATCTTTTCTATTATCATTCTCTTATGGTAACAGAAGGGAAACTCTCTGCAATATTATAGCAAGCTTATCAAGATTTTACAGCTCTGGCTAGCAAGCTACCTTAGGACCTCTACTTCTATTTGCATGTTGGAACTGGCTTGGGGGGATCTAGATAGGACCAGGAATGGTCTAAGGGTCATGGTTGGGAGGAATATGGTAGTCCCAAATTTATCAAGTTAAAAGATCATTCTACAAGTCAGCTAAAGTCCATCATTTTTCTGCATTAATTATTGTTTGAGTCTGCAGTTTCTGCACAGGAAGATCAAGCTTCAAAGTAACCAGGTATGAACTACAAATTCTCCATTTCAATTTACAATAGAAACTAGGAACATTAAAATAGAATTTATTATACGGCACTAGTTTCCCTAAAATTTATAATGTTATTTCTTTCATAGAGCAAGGGCCATTAGGCATGGGCTCACGGGGTTACATTGTAGGATCAATGGTTCCTTTAAACGAAAATTATTATCTATGTTAAAGTTAGGAGTCTGAACTAAAACTAGTTAAAGGTCTAGCAGGGCTATCCTAGCTAGCCTGTGCTAGACACCCATTTCAATAGAAAGTTTGGAAAACAAATCAATATTTATATTGATGACTGATTTCATGAAAGCTTTATATACTTAAATTCGCAATTTCATTTCTAAAACCTTTTACTGTATTTTGTAATTTATTCATAACTAGGGTTTATTTATTGTTGTAGCTATTACGATTCCTTTTCAAAACTCAGTTTTATTCATCTAAGTTAAGATCAGATGAATTCGAAATCTAAGTCAACCCTACAACTTTAAACCCATCTACTTAAACCTTTCAGGTATCAAATCCCTTTGCCATTACTTCTTTAAACATAGAATCACAGACATGAAAATGTAGGTATAGTTAGAGGCATTCCATTAAACACATTATTGTAAACTACAACAGTATTTATGACTGTGGATATAATATCCTTGTCAAAGACTTCCAAAGTGAAAAACATGATTTCACTAACCTTGATTTTTCCATATTTTCAAACTCCATAACCAAACTACTACCTAGTTACGTAAAAATATAATTAAAGAAACAAAACGAAAACCAGACTCAGGCTCAGATTTTCTCCGTTTAGCTATCAACATAGATTCTGGATCGCTGCGTGTTTGCAAAACCCAGATCAAAGTAATTAACTATGCTGACCAACACCCAAGTCTACACATTATATACATGATTCATTAAACAATGGAAGACTCTCATTGTTCCAATAAGAATCAACCACACAACTAGACATACCATACCCTATTAATTTTATTTCGAACGCATTCTTAAAAACAAACCATGATTTTCCTCCACTGAAGGTTAAACCCTCGTTTCCAGGACAGAGCCTCCATGGGCCAACATTTTATGCAAGGAAAACTACTCTATCAACAATACAAGGTTATACAACTAGTAGTAATCCTCTCCTACTAAGACAAAAAAAATGTAGAGATCATCCTTCCCATAGACTTTTGCATACAGTGAAGAAAAACACAAATGAAAGAATCATCCCCAAACTCTAAAGAGTGACTACAGAACTTCATTATATTAAACGCATCAAGACCCTAGATCCATAGGGATTATCAGTGACCACATCAAAACAAAAACACAAAATCTTTCAACTAACCATACATGCTCAATAGAAAACGTAAACACTGCCAATATTCACTCTAAAATAAAATACACTGGGATAAGGCTAAAGATAACATACTTAGTACTCAAATTAAATGAAACCCTGTCATTATTTTCAAAACCCCATTCACACAACCATAGGTATCGTCTCTCCACTATTGTATCGATACAAACCCTCAAGGGTTTCTCCCAAGAACAAAATAATTACATCAACCACTCTTTAGATATTGGTCCAACCAAAAGGCGATCCCATAGGAATTTGAAAATATATTACAGTGAGCCAAGGGGCATCACGAAATTCCATTTGCAAAAATGAAACAGTACTTTCCCCATAGCTGTGAGAGGAAGGGGAAAGGATTGGAAAGACCTGGGCTTAACTTTCGTTTTCTGCCAAAGACCAAGTTCTTGTCACTTGTTAACACTCAATGCCATGAGCACCATCACCTACTACCTACCAGCACAAGCATACAAAACCACGAGTGAAAACCCAGAGATAAACGAACGCTTCTATTTTTAAAGAAGAAACCCTCCAAGCTTTTTGCAAAGGTTACCTAGTAATAAAAGCCTCCCATCTTCATATCCTTGATGGAAGTAATCAACTCGTGTACTAGCCATGAGCGCAGCTCAGGACAGAACACAGAATCCCCCAAAACGCAGTAAGAAACCTTCTCAGTCAAGACCACGATTTTGCCAAACAATGAAATGAAAACCTTAGTAGTAACCTTCCACCTAGCTGGCCACCAGGGCCACATGACCAACGTAGGTAGCATCAAACACTTCTACCAACCCTTTAATATTTCCTTCCAACTACCATGCACTATAGTTTAAATTCGTGGACATATTTCCAATGCCATGTCCATTAACTTATCACAAATATTTTAGCCTTAGTCCAAAGTAGGGACTCATAACATTAGTTTTTCTTAGGCAACTTCGAGTTGGTATCATAGGTAGAAATCATGGAGTGCATACCTATAAGAAACATTACACTACATGCATTAGCAAATTTCTAAGTAAGTCAATAAGATCCAATGCTCACCCCTTACCTCTCGGAAGCTTTGCCAGTGGTATGTTTAACAACATCAAGATTTTCACAAGTATTTCAACCTCCTTTAAACAAGGTCCATCATGCTTGAAGATGCCAGTTTAAATGTTTAACGAAACTCAACGTACAGATGAAAATGAAAGACCTTAAGTTTTATTCCAACATTTATAAACTTATTATAAGGATACATATGCCTTACTTCACTACTTTCGCTGAAAACATACTTGACAAAACTAATTTGCTTAGATTCTATTTCATTATGTCAAACAAAGTACCGACACAACTTCCTAGTACTGAAGTTAATTTACAATACCTTATCTATGCAAGCATTATTAGAAGCAAGAGAAAAATTTTAAATTTTTACTATTTTTAGGGACATTACAGAAACCCTAGTTTGTACTATAAACGCCTATCCATGAAATCCTAGGCTATAAATCCTAGCCTATAAACCCTATAGTGAAGCCGATCAACCCTAGTTTGTAGATTAAGCATATATATTTGACATCTATATTTGAATATCGAATGTCTCAAACATCTATAGTTAAATCTCAAATGTCTCAAGCATATATATTTGACATCTGGCTAGAATATAACCTTGAATTAGATTATTCCTATTCTTATTAGAAAACCTAAGGGAATTGGGAACATATAAGTTTGGTGTTCCACAAACATCACTTGAACATAAATTTTAATATCCTTTTGAACTTAGTGGGATCTACCAGACTTCGAGATCTTCAAAACACCAAGTTTTCCTTGAACCCCACTCTAGATCACTAGATCAACTTCATTATTGGCAAATGAGTCAATTATCACACCTTTTTTCATTTAATGTGTTTGGAGCATACATATGAAAACTCTCAATTCAAGTAATTAATAACTCGAACAGATGGTAAAAACTACCCTTTCAAAATATGAGTATCGTCATCTTTATTATTTTCTTGGGTTTTTTTCAATTTAATTTTTTTTTAGGAATACTTTTATGGGAAAAATTTCACGTATTTTCATGGATGATAAATGGAGTAAACCATGGAGCCTTGATGAGGGGATCAATAAATTTGAACCCATGAACTCCCCAATTTTTGGGGAAGAGATCTCATATTTGAAACGTGATTGCTTGAGTTAAACATAAAGCTTCAATTTAAATAGCATTGCGACCGTGGCTCAGATCGACAAACCGTCGACTCCATCGAATTCAGGATATCGGGATAGTGTCGGGGGTTCCCCTCTGGTCCAGGTCCATGGCATAGAGATAATGTTCTAGGTTGATTTTGGCAATGAGAGTTTCACTCAATAAGGGAATTTTCAATTATTGCACATAGGGGTCAACTTTGAAAATTCCTCAACTGTGAATTTGTGGCTTCCATTCGCATGTGGAACCTTCCTAGACACACTTGCAAGACCTCCTGGATCCTAGTTTTGTTGCACGGTTGGAATTCTATGCCTTATGTAGGGATTCAATAGGTCTCCCTAAAATACTTTAGTGTATGAGTTGTAACGGGACATGGAATGGTGACAGTGGCTCGAATCAACAAACCGTTGACTATGTTAGATTCAGGACATCGGATAGTTCTAGTAGTGCCCCTCTCTTCTGGGACCACGACACAAAGATCATCCTTTAGGTCAATTTTGGAAACTAGGGTTTTGATCATTAAGGGAATTTACAATTATTGCACAAACGGGTCAATATTGAACATTCCTTTACCAAGAACTTGTGGCTAGTGTTCCCACGTGGAACCTTCCTAGACACACTTGCAAGACCTCCTGGATCCTAGTTTTGTTGCACGGTTGGAATTCTATGCCCTCTGTAGGGATTCAATAGGTCTCCCTAAAATACTTTAGTGTACGAGTTGTAACGGGACATGGAATGGTGACAGTGGCTCGGATCGACAAACCGTTGACTCTGTTAGATTTAGGACATCGGATAGTTCTAGTAGTGCCCCTCTCTTCTGGGACCACGACACAAAGATCATCCTTTAGGTCAATTTTGGAAACTAGGGTTTTGATCATTAAGGGAATTTACAATTATTGAACAAAGGGGTCAATATTGAACATTCCTTGACCAAGAACTTGTGGCTAGTGTTCCCACGCGGAACCTTCCTAGACACACTTGAAGGACCTCCCAGAATCCAGTTTTGTTGCACGGTTCAAATTCTATGCCCACGGTAGGGATTCAACATGTGTCCCTAAAATACTTTAGAGGACGAGTTGTAATGGGACATAGAATGGTGACCGTAGCTCGGATTGATGAACCATTGAATCTGTTCGATTCAAGACATTGGGATAGTGCTAGGGGTGCCCCTATCTTTCGAGTCATGGAACAACGATCATCTTCTAGGCCGATTTTGGAAATTAGGGGTTCGCTCAATAAAGGACTTTGAAATTATTGCACATAGGGTCCAAGTTTGCAAATTCCTCGACTGGGAACTTGTGGCTTGCGTTTGGACATGGAACCTTCATAGAAACACTTGCAAGACCTCCCGCACCCAGTTTTGTTGCATGGTTGGAATTATATGCCCTTGGTAGGGATTTAATAGGTGTCCCTAAAAGCCTTTAGGGTGAGAGTTGTAACGGGGCATAAAATGGTGACCATGGCTTGGATCAATGAACCATCAACTCCATTAGATTTAGTACATTGGGATAGTGCTAGGGGTGCCCCTCTCTTCTGGGTCCATGGCACGGAGATCATATTCTAGGTCGATTTTTGAAACTAGGGTTTCGCTTAGTAAGGGACTTTGCAATTATTGCACATAGGGGTCAACTTTGCAAATTCCTTGACCAAGAACTTGTGTCTAGAGTTACCACATGGAACCTTAGTAAAAACACTTGCAAGATGTCCCAGATCCCAGTTTTGTTGCACGGTTCGAATTCTATGCCCGTGGTAGGGATTCAACAATTGCCCCTGAAATCCTTTAGGGTGTGAGTTATAACAAGACATCGAATGGTGACTATGGCTCGGATCGAAAAACCATTAAATCTGTTGGATTCAAGACATCGGTATAGTGCTATTGGTGCCCCTCTCTTTTGGATAAATGGAACAATATAATCTTCTAGGCTGATTTTGGAAACTAGGGTTTCTCTCAAGAGGGGACTTTGCAATTATTGCAAATAGGGGTCAACTTTGCAAATTCCTCGAGTGGGAACATGTGGCTAGAATTCCCAGATGGAGACTTCCTAGAAACACTTGCAAGACCTCCCAGAATCCAGTTTTGTTGCATGGTTAGAATTCTATGCCCCTAGTAGGGATTCAACAAGTGTCCCTAAAAGCCTTTTGGGTGACTTGTAATGGGCCATAGAATGTTTACCATGGCTCAAATAGATGAAAATTCAAATTTTTTGGATCCAGGGACATCGGAATAGGTTAGGGGTGCCCTTATCTTCCAGGTCCATGTTATAGAGATCATATTCTAGGTAAATTTTGGAAACTAGGGTTTTGCTGAGTAAGGGACTTTGAAATTATTGCACATAGGGGTCAACTTTGCAAATTCCTCAATTGGGAACCTATTGCTAGAATTCCCACATGGAACCTTCCTAGAAACACTTACAAGACCTACCAAAACCTATTTTTGTTACATGGTTCAAATTCTATGCCCACAGTAGGGATTCAATAGGTGTCCTTGAAAGCCTTTAGGATGTGAGTTGTAACGGGATGTAGAATGATGACTGTGGCTAGGATCGATGAACCGTCAAATCTAATGGATTCAAGAAATAAAATTGATTCTAGGGATACCCCTATCCTCTGGGTTCAAGGCCTAGAGATTACCTTATATAATTATTTTGGAAACTAGGGTTTTGCTCAGTAAGGGTCTATGCATTATTTGCAGAAGGGTGTCAACTTTGCAAATTCTTCGATTGGGAACTTGTGGCTAGAGTTCCCATGTGGAACCTTCCTAGACACACTTGCAGGACCTCCCATAACCAAATTTTGTTGCACGATTGGAATTATATGACCCCTGTAGGGATTCAATAGGTGTCCTTGAAAGCCTTTAGGGTGCGAGCTATAACGGGCCATAGAATGGTGACCATGGCTCGGATCAAAAAGCCATCAACCTAGTTGGTGTGATGCACCTGCAACAATTAATTAATAAAAATATGCGAAATAGTAGAAATGATAGAACTCAGAATCACTTTTATATTGATCATAGGCCACTTCGAGGGGGAAACCTCCTATGAGCAAGCTCAATACAAATAACTTCACGGTGCCTTCATAGGTCTCAACACACACTTATATACTAAGTCTAGGCGCCAATACTATGGGTCAAAACCATGGGCCACTACAAACTATGGATCAACAATACTACGGGTGACTTACAAAGCATATGCGCCAACAACAATAACATAAACTATTGATCAACAAATACTACGGGATGACTTACAAAGCATATGCGTCCAACAACAATATACTAACAAAGTAAAGACATGGGTTCCTAACATCCCCTCCCCCTTAAAAAAAGCTTTGTCCTCAAAGCTTTAGATGTGGAAATTGTTGTTGAATCTGAAGGAGTGGTTCCCATGTAGCATCCTCTGGTTGCATGCCGTGCCACTGAATTAAGACCTCTGTGATAGAGCAAGAGCGAAGCTAACGAGTGCGCCGATTGAGGATGGCCTCCGGTTCCAAAAGGATGGATCCTTCATTATCCAGTTCGGGTAAAATCGTTTGTCCACTGATGTTGGTGCCAAGAACTTTCTTCAGACAAGAGACATGAAAGACTGGATGAATGCAGGAAGAAGGAGGAAGTTCCAACTTATAAGCAACGGACCCAATCTTCTGAAGAATCCGATATGGCCCATAGAACTTTGGAGCGAGCTTATGATGCCCTTTGAGTTTCAGGGAAGACTGCTTGTATGGCTGGAGATGAAGAAAAACCATATAGCCGACTTGAAAAGTGTGCTCAGAACGGTGCTGATCAGCTTGTTGCTTCATGTGATTTCTTTCCATGTGAAGATTGTCCCGCAAAATGCGAAGAATCTGATCAAGGTTTCGAAGGACCGTGTCAACTTCCTGAACTGGTGAACTGGTGGGGGTGTATGGAAGAAGAACTGGAGGTGCCTGACCATAGACTGCTTCATATGGGGTCATTTTAGAGGCAGTGTGGTAAGAGGTATTGTACCACCATTCAGCGAGAGGGAGCCACTTTTACCACTGATGTTGTTGTTCAAAGGTGAAGCAACGAAGATAAGTTTCCAAGAATTTATTGATAATTTCAGTCTGACCATCTGTTTGTGGGTGGTAACTTGAACTCATCTTCAGTTTGGTGCCAGTGTGGCAAAATAGTTCAGTCCAAAAATGACTAGTGAAAGTCGCATCACGATCCGAGACAATGGAAGAAGGGATGAAAGGGGTTCTCCAAAAATTTCAAGGGAAACGGAGTGAAAACAAGGGAGATATGGAGAAAAAACTGGTTTTTTAATTTTCTTTATTTTTTTTTAATTTTTTTTTATTTTTCCAAACTGGAGCGGCTACGGCTCAAAAGGGATCTGAAATGGCGCCAAATGGATTGGAAATGGTTGGATCTGGAACGACTTGCAAAATGGATCTGAACGACTGGATCTAAAATGGTATAGCAACGATCGACAACAGTTCAGCTGAAAATAGATATGGACCCCAGGTATGTGCGGCTTCCTAAAAGTTCAAGGGTTTCACTCGGCCACCAATGCTGTTTGATGGCTTGTGTATTGGGGCAGTACCCCTCACTCCACAGCTCAGGTAAAACTGATAACCGCTTTTCCACAAACGACAACTCTTCGTTTACCTCATGGGTGGGAACTAGTCAATCAGGTAGGGGTTGTTGCCCTTTTCACTGGCAGGTCCTCTCAATGGGCCAGCTACTTCAGGGTTCCTGTGGTACTCCTCACAATGTATTTTAGGGCTTATGCCCAAGTACTTCCCACAGTTAAGCGGATAGGGATTATTCCCAAATCCGAACCTGCAACAGATGCGAAAAACAAAATTGGCAGAAATTTCACCCAGCGAGCCCAAGAAAGTGCTCTAATACCAGATGTGATGCACCTGCAACAATTAATTAATAAAAATATGCGAAATAGAAGAAATGACAGAACTCAGAATCACTTTTATATTGATCACAGGCCACTTCGAGGGGGCAACCTCCTATGAGCAAGCTCAATACAAATAACTTCACGGTGCCTTCATAGGTCTCAACACACACTTATATACTAAGTCTAGGTGCGAATTCTATGGGTCAAAACCATGGGCCACTACAAACTATGGATCAACAATACTATGGGCGACTTACAAAGCATATGCTCCAACAACAATAACATGAACTATTGATCAACAAATACTACGGGACGACTTACAAAGCATATGCATTCAACAACAATATACTAACAAAGTAAAGACATGGGTTCTTAACAATTGGATTTAGGACATTGAATTGAAGTTAAGTGATGCAGGAGCATCAGGGTCTAGGAAAAGCAATCGAAGTTGATTGATGGAAGCAGGCCGACTAGGGGAGGTACCGATGACCACTGGTGCGAAGTAAACTGGCAGTTGAAGCTAGGAAGTCGAGCAGAAGTTGTCGATGTTTGGTAGGAAGGAGAAAGTTCGAGAGTAGACAAGTATAAGGTTGACAAACGATAGAAGCACAGAACGAAGGAGTCAAGATGTCGATAAGGTCAAACATCAACATCAATGAAAGCGACAAAGGCCAAGCATGGAGGACGGGACAGACTAGCAGTCGTGGAGACTAAGTGAAGCCAGCAAGTAAGGTAGAGGGTGACGAAGTGCAGTATGGTCGAGACAGGAGATGGGGCCGACAACTATAGCATATTTAGAGAAGCGTAGGATTCATGATGACGTACTTGGAAACCATTTGTGGTTTTTGAGGAAGTTAAAGGCATTTATGAAGGTTGTTGGGATCACTCTAGATGTCACCATAGGTGGAAGTTGTGCAGCACGACTAGAGGACGCTGACAACAGCAGTTCTGCAGGATCAGGGAGAATTCGGTGGATAGAGGAAAGGAAGTCTCATGGAACGGAGTGAGCCTTAGGAGAAACAACAAAGTATAGTAGAAGAGCAGTGTGAAGGAATAGAAGAAGGGATCGATGATCAGAGGATCATACGATCACACACAATCGAGAAACACATAGAACAAAGAGATTTATTTCTGTATATTGTAACAGGATAAGTTCGACCAGTTTGATAGGTTGCATGTAATTTGTAGTTTGATTCAACTAATAGAAGAAGCTAGCTTCTGGCATTCAGTTCACATCTAGTCTTTGTGAGCATCTTATGTGTTGTTGTGTGTTATTGCTAAGCAAAAGGTTTCGACCGATCTGCCTTGCGCCAATTGGTATCAAAGCCCGGAATAGAATCTGGATGAGTAGTTGAATCCAGAGAGCTAGAAGAGCCTGCGAGTATGTAGACATCTCCAACTGTGGTTGTGTAGATTTGTGCATGTGAGTGAAATTCCGGTTGTGATTGGACGAGTGGGAGTTTCAGCCTTGGTTGAAAATGGATCACAAAGGTGCTAATGTCCAAGGTGTAGGACGAAGAGCATGTGGCACAACAGTCACAGTTGATCATGAAATGTTTGACAAGTGCATGCGAACAATGAGAAGTTTGACCAGTGAGGTCGCAACGATCAAAGAGAACTAGCAACATGGTTTCATTCCTGATGCGCTTGACCACAACGATAAGGAAGTTGAGGAAATGGAAGCATGGGAAGCTGTTGAAGAAGAACCAGAAGATAAACTGATCAGTCTGAAGTGAGAGATGAGAGGTTGAACAAGGATGGATGTGTGTACCTACTCAGGAATTCTGTATCTAGAAGACTTGATAGACTAGTTCATAGAAATGGAGAAATACTTCGACATAGAGCACATAGAGGATCCTAAACGAGTTAAAACTACATGTCTGAGGTTGAAGGGTTATGCATCATTATGGTGCGAAAATGTGCAGGCTAACAGAGTCAATAAAGGAAAGGAGAAAATCAAGTGTTGGGACAGGATGGCTTCCAAGCTGAAGAGGAAGTTCTTTCCTAGTTTGACTATGTGATCTCATTGTTCAGGAAATTGAAAAACTTTTGACAGAAAGAGATGACCGTGAAGGAGTACACGGAATAATTCTATAGACTGTAGATTTGGTCAGGTCAAATAGACAAAGGAGAAGAAGTTGTAGCGAGATATGTAAATGGATTAAAGTATACCATACAGGATGATTTGAGCCTGTCGAGGTTCGGAGTGGTCGGTGAGGCATAAAAGTTAGCTCTAAAGTGAGAAGAGAAACTGTCGACGAGAACCACATTGGCCAGAGGGAGGATGAATGGTTGAGGTGAGGAGACTGTTTCTGCGAAGAGACAACGTAGGAGATCTAGGAGAGAAGTCATCGAAGATGAACGTCATGTGGAAGGTACATCGAGTAAAGAGAAAACACACGAAAACCAATGGGAAGGTCGAGAGTCTCACAGTCCGGGTGCATATGGTCGAACTGGTCCGACAAAGAAGAAACAAGCTGACAAAACATTTGTAGTATGTTATAAGTGTCGAGGAGTAGGACACAAGGTTTATAAAATGCCCGAAGAATCTACACATGGCAGACGAGTTGAAACCTAGAGGTCGACGAGATGACCAGGACGACGGGAAGATGGATTCGACATTCGACAGTGGTGAGGATGGTTGAGGAAAAGGTCAAAACATGATAGCTAGGAGAACGTAGGTTCAAGATGACTAATGTGACGAGAAGGAGTTAGCATAGTGAAAGGCCATCTTTCGGATTAGAGTGTTGATCGGTGACAGGTATTGCAAGACCATAGTCGATGGTGGAAGTATAGAGTATTTAGTGTCGACAGAAGTCGTCGACAACTTGGGTTTGAGATGCCATCAACACCCAAATCCATACAAGATATCTTGGTTACAGAAAGGACACCATGTGAAGGTAACCAGATTGTTCCTGATAAATTTTAAGGTTTGGAAGCTTGAAGACAGTGTGTTGTGCGACGTAATACCAATGGACACTTGTCATCTGTTTCTAGGGGACCATGGAATATGATCGGAACATGATCTATGATGGTCGAGCCAACATAGTCACAGTGTGGAAAATGGTACGCGGAGGATTCTGAAGCTAAAGCAAGAGGATCGAGCTAACTGCAAGCAAGGCAACAGAAGCTATTGGGAGAAGCGAGTGCTTTTGTTTTTATCCAAGGAATTCCTAGCAGTGAAAGAGAAAAAGTCAGGATGTTTCGCCATCATTCTAAAGGGACCATGTGTGGAGAGGTCGAAAATGGAGAATATTCTGGTTAAAGTCAAAGAGATGTTCGACGAGTTTCGTAGCATAGTAGTCGAAAAGGCCCTAACGGGATTGCCATTGACGAGAAGGATATCCCATCAGGTCAACTTGATTCTCGGATCGATTTTGCCAAAAAAAGAACCACATAGAATGACTCTGAGAGAGGGTCAGGAACTCGATCGACAAGTTTGGGAGTTTTTGGACAAAGGAATTATCAGAGAGAGTCTGAGCACTTGTGTGGTACTAGTTGTACTAGCACCGAAGAAGGGTGGAGAATGGAGGATGTGTACAGACTCAAGAGCCATCAACAAAATCATGATCAAGTACCAATTTCCATTGTCGAGGATGGACGACTTGATGGATTGCTTCAGTGCACTGAGATACTTCACCAAAATCAACCTGAAGAGTGGTTATCACCAGATCAGGGTTAGAGAGGGTGATGAGTGTAAGACAACCTTCAAGTGAAGGAAGGACTATATAAGTGGTTATTCAGGCCCTTTGGATTGACTAATTCACCTAGTACGTTCATGAAGTTGATGAATGAGGTACTGAAAACCATTCTTGGGAAAGTTCGTTGTAGTGTATGTAAATGACATCATGATATTTAGTCAAACCAAGGTCGGCCACTTAGAGCACATTCGACAATTATTGCAGAAGCTCAAGGAAGAGAATCTGATGGTGAATCTGGAGAAGTGTTTCTTCATCAAGGAAGAATTAGTATAGTTGGGATTTGTAATCTTGGGTAAAGGGTTAGTGATGTATCCGGAAAAGGTGAAGGCTATATTGGAGTGGCCATAGCCGACAAGAATGATAGGAGTGCGAAGCATCCATGGACTTGCCAGTTTCTACAGGAAGTTCATCGGAGGATTCTGTAGAATATGTGCACCATTGACAGAGTTCATGAAGAAATGGGAGTTTAGGTGGACGAAAAATGCCCAGAGAGATTTCGACAAGTTGAAGTAGAAGGTGACTGAGATCCTAGTGTTAGCGCTCCTAAATTTCGACAAATTTTTCCAAGTTGATTAAGACGTGAGTGGAATGGAAATTGAAAAAGTGTTGAGCTAGGAGGGCCGACCAATTGAATTCTTCAACGAAAAGTTGGATGAAGCGAAGCGGAAATATTCTGACTGCGACCAGGAGTTATATGTTATTGTCCAAGCATTGAAGATGTGGAGGCATTATTTGCTGCCCAAGGAATTTTTGTTATACACAGATCACCAATAATTGAGGTACTTGGATACTCAGTCAAAGTTGAATCAGCGACACATGAAGTGGGTTGAATTCTTGCAGAGATATACCTTCATGTTGCGAACTCGTGCATGCTAAGTCGAAGAGTCGCATTGCTGAACACGACAACAGTTCAAGCGACAGGAATAGACTCAGTGAAGACAGAGTATGATACCGACGAGGATTTTGCGAAAGCATGGAAGGATATTCCCAAACCATGGAGTGTCGACATAACTCGATACTTGGATTATTTTATCCAAGAAGGATACCTATTCAAGGGAAAATAGTTTTGTATTCCCAGAGGATCCGTAAGAGAGAACCTAATTCGAGCACTGCACATTGGTGGATTAGCAGGCCATTTTGGCATCGATAAGACCAAGGCGTTGGTCGGAGAGAAGTATTATTGGCCACAAATGACAACAGATGTCAGAAAGTGGGTACAATAGTGTTGATTTTTCCTGTTAGAAAAAGGAATAAGTCATAATATGGGGCTGTATGCACCATTACCAGTGTCGAATACCCCATGCGAGAACCTGAGCATGGATTTTGTTCTAGTATTTCCGAAGATGCAACAAGGAAACGAATCAATCTTTGTTGTAGTCGAAAGATTTTTTAAGATGGCACACTTTATTCTATGTCGGAAGACAAGTGACGCCACAAGCATTGTTGTACTATTCTTCAAGGAGATAGTCAGAATACATGGTTTTTCAAAGAGTATAACATCAGACAAAGATACCAAGTTTATGGTCCATTTCTGGAGAACCCTGTCGAAGAAATTGGACACGAAGTTGCAGTTTAGCTTGGCATACAATCTGCAAACTGATGAACAGACCAAGGTGGTGAACAGAATTTTAGGAAACCTTCTAAGATGTTTAAAAACTGATAGATCCAAGCAGTGGGTGAATGTGTTGGCGCAAGCAGAATTCGCATATAACAACTCTGGGAATCAGTCGACAGGTATGAGCCCATCCATTCCAGATTGTTCAAGGTCAAAGCCCACATGGAGTGGTGGATTTGGTCGAGATACCAATAGAAATCAGGAAGAGTGCAGATGCAGAAACATTTACATGGCATATGAAGGAAGTACATGAAGATGTACAGAAGCGCATTGAGAAGAGAAACACGGAATACAAGTTGATAGCCAATAGGAAGAAGAGGCTACAGTCATTCAACGAAGGAGACTTAGTCTATGTGCACTTAAGGAAAGAAAGGTTCCCGACAGGAACATACAATAAGCTAAAAATGAAGCATATTAGAGCATGTAATATCTGGAAGAATATTTCAGAAAATGCTTATGTGTTAAAGTTGCTGAAGGAATTGAACATTTCTTCGGCGTTCACTATCTCAGATCCGTACAATTATGGAGAAGGTTCAACAAGCAACAATGCACAAGTGTCGAGTACCGTCTTGACAGTGTAAATTACAGGTCGACATGACAAAGAGGAAATCGTCGAAGTGTTGGAGGAACGTGAAGTCGGACGTGCACGAAATTCACAGAAGAAGGAATATTTAGTTCGATGGAAGGATGATGAATCAAACGAGGTGAAATGGATTTCAAAAGAATAATACATGAGACTAACGAAGCTGTCGAGTTCTTTTTCACCTGGGGAGTCTAATGCAGGATCATCGTGGCCTAGGAAAAATAGTCGAAGTTGATCGATAGAAGGAGGCCGACCAAGGGAGGTGTCGACGACCACTGGTGTGAATTAAACTGGCAATCAAATCCAAGAAGTCAAGCATAATTTGTCTATGTGTGGTCGACAAGAGAAAGGATGAGATTCAATAAGTCTAAGGTCAAAAAATGACAGACATGATATCGAAGGAGTCAAAATGTCGACAAGGTCGAACATCCACACCGACGAAAGCGACAAAGGCCAAGTGTGGAGGATGGGAGAGATTGGCAGCTGTGGAGACTAAGTGAAGCCAAGAAGTAAGGTAGAGGGTGACGAAGCACAATATGGTCGAGACAGGAGATGGGGCCGACAACTGTTGCATATTCAGAGAAGCACTAGAATCAGGACGACGTACTTGGAAGCTGTCCGTGGTTGTTGAGGAAGTTAAAGGTAATTATGAAGGTGGTTGGGATCACGGCAGATGTCACCAGAGGTGGAGGTTGTGCAACATGACCAAAGGATGTTGAACACTACAAGTATGTAGTATCAGGGAGAATTTGGCGGATAGAGTAAAGGATGTCTTAGGGAATGGAGTGATCCTCGGGAGGAGTAGCAGAGCAGAGTAGAAGAGAAGTGCGAACGAACGGAAGAAAGGATCAATGATCAGAGGATCGGATGACCACCCTCAGTTGAGAAACACATAGAAGACAGACCTTTATTTCTGTATATTGTAATAGGATAAGGTCAACTCGTTTGATAGGTTGCATGTAATTTTTAATTTGATTCAACTAATAGAAGAAGCCATCTTCTAGCATTCATTTCACATCTAGTATTTGGGAGCATCGTGTGTGTTGTTGTGTGTTATTTTTAAGCAAGAGGTTCCGAGCGACTTGCCTTGCGCCATTAAGGATATCCCTCTCCTTTGGGTTGAAGGTCTAGATATTTCCTTGTAGGAGGATTTTGGAAACTAGGGTTTCACTCAAAAAGGTTCTATGCATTTTTTGCACAAAGGAGTCAACTTTGCGATATTTTGATTTTGATTGTATAACTAGACATTCAAATAGTGGCACTCAACCCCACCACATTGCACTCTTAATAGATTTCTATGTCCTTGGTGTCCTACGCCATTTGACATGTCCTTAGTGTTCAAATCTATTTGCATTTTGAGCAATTGGTGTCGTTTTTAAGAATTCAAAGTTCCAAATAAAAAAGGGAGGTGGTGTTTCATCGATGATATCTCTCTGATACTTTCTAGCTTTGTCACTTTCCTTGACTTGTCCTTATGGTATCTTAGGAGCCACTTGCAAAAAATATTTTGTCGGGATTTCTAATCTCTTTCATTTGAATTGGAGAAGTATTCAAGTCATTTGTAAATTTTTGTGGGGTATACAGTTAAGCATTTATGTAGGCCACACAGGTTCATCACTTAGGTGTTTCAAATATGTGCATAATTTATGTTTGTTAGGTTCTTATTTGGGTAACATGCTTGTGTGTTCCACTTGGTTGGGTCAGTTTATTGGGTGTGTTCAGTGCTTATATGTGTTAGGTATGCTGCAAAGTGACTTATGTAGTTAGGGTTAAGATCATTAGTAGGTTGTGTGTGGGGGTTTTTGTGGGTAGTGGTTTAGCCGTAAATTGTATTGCGTGGGTCAAGGTAGAAGACAAGTATCACCTGTGTGGGATAAATAAGTTTTTTTTATAGGTGTTCCATCTATGTGCATCCTTTAATATGTCCAATAGGTGCTTATGTAGGTTAGGTATTCATGTGCTTGGCTTAGATTAGTTTGTTCCTTACAGTGTGTCACTTGAGTACATTGGGTGCTTTCGTGGCTGAGGTGAAGCATGAGATGCATTAGTTGGTTAGGGTTAACAGTGTTAGTGGGTTAGGATAAAAAATATTTGAGTGTAGTTGATGACTTGTGAGTGGGGATTATGCCAAAGGGATTATTGATCTAGGGTTCAAGGGTCATGTTAATAGGATAGTATCACATTGAAATTATGTGTATTCCCATGTTCATATTTTTATATGAGTGTCGTCAGAATAAAATTTAACCTACTTATATGGATTGCATGAGTGCATCACATGTGTATGAAAGTCTATATGCATAGCCTATGTGTGTTTGTCCCACTTGTTAAGTTTTTATGTGGGTTAGGAGTTTATGTACATCACTTAGTTGTATTAGTTTCTTATTTTGTAGGTTAAGTGTGTTAGTACATTGTGTGGATTAGGTGCGTCACTCACATCATTCCACATGCAAATTCATATAATTCGATTGTGGTCAAGAACATGTTGAAAATGTGCATTGTTCTAGATACAATTTAACATTATTAATTTAACATTGTATATGCAATTGGATTATTGTCAAGAATATTGTAAATGTGCATTTTTCTCAACATTATAACTGATATCTCCATGCAATCATCCAAGCTATAAAAAACTAGGAACATTACACATATAAAATTATTAGACACAAATGTATGATCACACATAAGACTGAACTGTGAAGATGTCAAGAGACAATATGAAGTATATAATATATCATGGAAGTCAAAATACAAAAATAGATGTCTCTTAGATGGCCTGTCAATGTACATGTATCAAAAAGGTCAATGATGTACATGTTAACAAAAGTACATCTTTCCATGTTTACCCATCAAAACTCTAACCTCCTCTTACAAACACAAGTATATATGTCCTAGACTACACATTAAAACTCAAACCTTTTTTTTTTTAGACTTTGATGCACTTGGCCTCTATCTATGACCGTTGTGCATCTCTGGTGACTACAAGTCAAATATAATATTTCTTGATAAGGTAACTTAACTAAAACTAAATCACTAACAAACTTTTAAAAAAAAATACGACTCAATTGATTATAACAAACAATCATTGAGACCATCCTAGGAATAGAGGTTTGTGGCGTCCTCCTCCTAGCCGAAATCCTCTCTACAATGGTGCTCTATGAATAGAATATCCTATGTCAATTAGCTCAACAATTATAAACATGCATGTGTGACAAAGTACTAACCAATTTTATAATTAATGAACATGTCTCACCGAAAAAATATGCTTCGGGGAAAGAGACTAGCTTTCATCTATGGTGAGTGGAGCCATAGGTTGAATATGAACCTCGATCACATTCTATATTGGAGTAGACTGGGGCTACATTCACCAAATGCTAAAATAGTTAGACATCATGCATGTGCATACACAATACAAATGAACTGTACATGTACAAATAGTTAAGTAGCTACCTCTGTGTGGCTTGTTCCCATTGCACATGCAACCTGAACGACAACATCAACAACCCTGCTAATGTATGGCATGGAGGACTCTCCATCCTGATGGTGTAAACATTGGAATAAAAACATTAACAAAAATAAGTTGCGGAGTGAATTTAAATCTAACCAACAACTATCATGGAAGGCTATGCACAATACCATGGAATCAATAGTTCCACCCGCTCTTTTTATGGAAGACGCTTGTCCGGTGTAGACAAGACCCTTCTCTATGTTTGGACTATAGGGAGAGGCAAACCAAAGTGGCGATGGATTGATTTGCATTGATTCCTGCAGTCACAAAGTATTGTCATAGTTAGACATGGACATGAATAGATGAAATAACATGTATTGAAAAACTAACATGTTTTAATACTTACATCTTCTTGGGACATATCTTCCCCATGGGAGGGATCACTACTACCAAATTATTTCCCCTCTGCGGAGCCAGATAACACCTGCAAGTTTAAATATTGTAAATGTTAGCAATCTATAAAGCAGTACACCAATAAAAAAATAATTTGAACAAGATTAAGTCATTAATCATGTACTTACATTCCTAAAAAACTCATAGAATCCCCTTGTGGGGAACTCACTCAAATCGATGTCTCCAGCATCCTATTTAGAATGCGGTGCGTGCAACTTCAAAAATTGTAGATATTATACCATCTAAGAAATTAATGAACTAATGTATATTAAAAAAATCATATGTCTTAACAAAATGACTTGTTGAAAATATGACCTAAATGTTGGTTGTTTCCATCTCAGATACGAAAACACCAGGTACACTACCACCCATTGTAGAGGCATCAAGCTCCTGCAAGATTAAAAATTGTATATATTAACAATTTTTAATGTGTACAATATGGAAAATAATAATTTGAACAACAAATTAGTTTTTTAGCTATGTACTTACTTGACTAGAAGTCATCGTAGAGGTGACATGTGTTGGTCCACGACAATAACAGGTTTGACCACATGTCATGCACATGTGTGGCTCAATCTGTGACTCATGGGATGTTAGTGTATCCTCACAGTTAGTATATGGTTCTCTTCCACCGGAAGCTAATGGTTGTACCCACCAGAGGAATAGGTCCCTTCCTATTCAATAGTTGTATTGTGGCATACAATGACCTAAGCTAGTGTTAGAAATCCCTCCTATGTCTAGGGAATCATCGTATGTGCAGGAGGGACGTCTGGCCTCGATATTTGGCTACGAGGTGGAGGTTGAGGTCGATTGGAATCTCTATGCCTGGTATTGGTACAATTTTGGGGCATACACATACCATCTCCCTAGAACCCCAACATATCGAAATAGTTGACATGCTTTCCCATCATAAACTCAGCATAATTTTTTCGAGGAAAGTATAGTAGTACTTCCTTGTTGTTGTGTGGGGGAATGTCAAATACCATATATCATCAATCCATCTAGTGATCTCTAATTGGTGTAAAAACACACCACTCAATTGAAATATGTGCTCTAGTAGTCTCTAGAATGGAATTTGTCCCAGGCACTCTAAAAAGTGAATATATTTTCTCTTTAGTTATTTATAATTTCTTCACCTCATTGTAACTCAAACCATTGGCATATTCTTGTAGTTTTCTTTCTCTGTATGATGTTATGTTGTACAATGCATCGTTTGAGCGACTGATAGTATCCACAATAGCATCTAATGATGCTGTCAATGAGCAGCAAAGTTCATCTCCACCCCTCCAAGCCATACCAATCTCTCTCAAATGAGAAATATCTCTCAATATGTCTACATTCTGATCAATAATAGCCACTACAATAATAAATACAAAAGAATATATCATTAGAAAAATACACATGGTATAATAACATCTCTAAGCAATGGAAAACGCAAAACTGGTGCACAACAAATAACAACATGAACTGTTTATAATTTCAAATTTAAAAATGAACAAATTATACACTAAAGACTAAACATTTAATATTTTTCCATCTTAAATTTATGTTGTATGTGTGTATTAATTTCAATTTCCTAATACGTATATTAGATGCCGTAAGTGTATCTATTGATTGGGAATCTTCTCTACCTTATTTTTAGGCTTGGATTATGAAGTTTTACCAAAACTGTAGGGTGTTGAATAATGCCCTTGGAGGACCAGCTCTGAGATTCTTGGTAGAGGAAAGTTCTAGAGCCTAGAGCAAGGGGCACAATGTGCTATTAATGAATAAAATCCCAATACAGGAAAGGATTTTGATATATGTAATTATTTGTTGTGGTGTGAATTTTTTGGACCCTATAGACCATTTAGCATATTTGTTTATATTTAATTTGGGGCATATATGGATTTCACTTGATGTTATTTTAGTTTTATGCACTCTTTCTATATACACATGAGAAATTTTGAATATTTTCTTATAGTTGTTTGGGATCTAGAATGCAACAGAATTAACAATTTTTTCAATCTTTTAGGATTGCAAGGTTTCCACTGGATTCTATCATGTATGATAGTATGGGATTGACTTGTGATCAAACACAACAACCTCCCTATGTTTCTTGATGTTGGTAGAACCTATTGTTGAACTCCTTTGTCTTGACTTTAACCAAAATGCACCCTTCACTCAAGTTAAAACATTTATTAAGCATGGGAAGCTTCTCTACCCTATATTAAAAATTGGATTATGAAGTTTCATCAAAACTATAAGGTGTTGACTAATTTCCTTGGAGGACCATTTCAACATGGTGGGTAGAGGCATGGGCTAGAGCCTAAAGGAGGGGTAAATGGTGTTATTGATGAATAAAATCCCAATATTGGCAAGGATTTTGATATGTTATTATTTGTTGTGGCATGAAGTTTTTTGGACTCTATAGGCCATTTAGCATCTTTGTTTATGTATTTTCAGGAAGATCTGAATTGTACTTGAATTTTTTTTTTAGTTGTAAACAAACTTGCTATATACATGAGAAACATTGGATATTTGTGAATATTGGTTTGGATTCATAAGGATGCTCATGTAGATATATGCATCTAGTCAAATAGATTTGATTTTTACGAGTAAATTGGGGTTTCAATTTTCTTTCGGCATACAAATTTTTGGAGTTGTGGTCTAAATTTATTTTAGGGAATACAAATTAAAAATTTATGGATTCAATTCATTTTAGGGCATAATATATATATATATATATATATATATATATATATATATATAGAGAGAGAGAGAGAGAGAGAGAGGAGAGAGAGAGAGAGAGAGAGAGAGAGAGAGAGAGAGGTGCTATTTGATTTAAATAAGAGACATTGAAGAAATTGGTGTTCAAGGTGGAATATTTGGGCTCTATGACCACAAAACGTGTTCACCACTACTCATTCCATTGTCGTCGCCTACTACGTTGCTGTCGCAGAGGAAATGATTTGCGTGACTCGTTTCGAGCATAAAACATATTTTAAAAAATTCATATGCGTTTAGTTGCTCATAATGTGTAGGCATTTTAGGACTCTATAATGCATACGCATTTTTTTAACTATACTACTGGGCCTTCAACGTGGTAAGCTTGGAACTAGGTTTGATAGGGTCACAATTACTTGGGATCAATTATCTTTTATGGAACTTGAATTAGTTTCTTGAATCTACCATTGCATTGTGACATTCAATGTGGCTAACATAACCATTGAGTAATGTGCCAAGATGACATAAGTAAACCATGATTAACATGAACATGAGTGCAATATAAAACCTTGCAAAATATTTTAATGTGACACAACCTTTGCTAAATTTCATAATGCAACAAAGCCATTGAGGAATGTAACCACAATGGAGCATCACTAGGCTCCTTTCCTCAATGGTTATGTAGTAGCGCAACATTTTGTAAGGGTTTTGTTATATGTGGCATTCCTATATGGCTATGCCACATTATGACATTCAGAGTTATGCAACATTACATCATTTTGTATGGTTTTTGTTATGTTAATTTGTTATTCTCCATTCCTCATTAAGGATTATGTTTTATTGTGACAATCCTACATGGTTATATCGCATTGCACTATTCATTGTGGCTCAAATAACCAATGAGTAATGTACCAGGATGACATAAGTAAAACATCATTACAATGAACATGAGTGCAACATAAAATCATTGCAAATTTTTTTAATGTAACACATGGTAATGCAACAAATCCAATGAATAATGTAACAACAATGGAGCATGACTAGGCTAGTTTCCTCAATAGTTAAGTAGTAGTGAAACATTTTGTAAGAGTTATTTTTATATGTGACATTCACATTTTGTACGAGTTTTTTTTTTTGTGACATTAAGAGTTATGCTCTTAAAAATTGAGACAAAACAATTAAAAAATTAAGTCCATGTATAAAAATTACAAGTGCAAGAAAATCAAAGCACTTTGATTACTCTATTTAATAGTATTCTATAAATTTATCGATTAAAAATAAAGTTGCATTCAAAATATAACATATGTTGAGAAACGGTTACATCAAATCAGTTTGATTACTCTAAGCTTAGTAGTAATCTATACATCTTTGGAGTAAAGATAAAGTTGCATTTAAAATATATTATATAACATAAGTTGAGGAAGGGTTACATCAAAGCACTTTGATTACTCTAATGTTAATGTTAATAGTAATTTATAAATTTATTGTGTCGAGAGGCGCTTTACAGCCCAGTATGAGGGAGATCTTGTAATGCATGTAACATGTAACATTTGACGAAAGTGATAAAATGTAAAAAGTAATACTATGAGGGAGATCTTGTAAGGCATGTAACATGTAACATTTGTCGAAAGTAATAAAATGTAAAAAGTAAAACTATGAGGGAGATTTTGTAACACATGTAACATGTAACATTTGTCGAAAGTAACAAAATGTAAAAAGTAATAATATGAGATTGTCGGCCATTAATAAAAAGTAATAATAAATGTAATACATCTTATGTCGACCATTAATAAAAAAAGTAAGTGTATTTTCATTTTACCATTAATAGAATACAAATGAGTTGCATGACCGCAAACCAGAGGATACATATTCTATTCTATATCCCGAGAGCAAATCCAACTCCACTCTCATGCAGCTCCACGCAGCCCTCCCCCCTCCCTCCACGCAGCCCTCCCCTCTTGCGCAGATCTCCCTCCTTCGCTCCCTCCACGGAGAGTTCCAATTATAATTAATTTAAATTTTAAATTTTAATATTAATTAAAATTATGTTCAGATTTAAATATAGATTTAAATTAAATTAAAAAATTATATCACATTGTAAAGTTCATTCTGATTAATTATATCCTATTAATTATATAATTTAAAAAAACAATTAAAAGAACTTTTTTAATATTAATATGATTCATAATATTTATGAATAAACTTTATGATTTTCAAAATTGAATATATAATTTTAATATTCTTTAATATTTTTATCTCCACAAATATAGTTATATAATTAATTATATAATCTTTATAAATAACAACATTATATGTCTTTATGTAAATCTTTACATAGGTTCTCTTCATATTTATAGTTACATAGTTTCTCAAATACTTGTGAGTAATTCAAAAACTATTGGTCTAGCCTTCCATAAATTATATAAAAAATATTTACACTCAAAGATAAAGTAATTTTAAAATGCTATGCATTCTTAAACATGTGTTGTTTTCTTATTCAAACCATAAGGTACATCGTAAGAATTTTTATAACATTGTTAATGTAACACTCTAAAGTTGTATATTTGGAAGCATTTAAAATGTAAAATTAACTTAAAAACCAAGAATTAACATTTTAACCATTCAAATTCAACAACTCTTAAGTTGTTATAATTTTTTATTTCAAACACTATTTATATTTACAATGAAAGTTAATTATTTTTTAATAATTATTTTATTATTTAAAGAACATGAAATTATATTTAAAATTAAATTAACATTTAATTTAAATTTAAATTTATATTAATATTTCCATATAAGTATATAAGTTCTTTACTATGTATAATAAGAACTACATGTGGTATAGTGGTAAGGGTGTTGGGATAATGGGTGTGAAGTTGAAGGTTCAATCCCCTCCTAGATTACCTACTTTTTTTTTTTAAATATAGAATTTCGTAAATATATTGAATTTCATTGTCATGTAAAGTGAGTTTTATACTTGCATAGATTTCATTGTATGGAGTCTTTTTATTGCATATTTTTCAGTGTAGATGTTATTCTGTGGACGTACTGATTTCAGTGTATGGACGCATAGATTTCAGTGTATGGGTTTTTTTTATTACATATTTTTCAATGTAGATGTTATTCTGTGGATGCATTGATTTCAATGTATGGATGCATAGATTTCACTATATAAGGTTTTTTTATTGAATAATTTTCAGTGTAGCTGTTATACCATGGACGTATTGATTTCAGTGTATGGATGCATAGATTTCAGTGTATGGGGTTTTTTATTGCATAATTTTCAGTGTAGTTGTTATACCATGGATGCATTGGTTTTAGTGTAGATTTCCTCGATGCATAAGTTTTAGTGTGGATTTCATTGATACATAAATTTTAGTGTATATGTTAATGTTTGACTTTTTTGATATAGAGTCTAAACTAGAAATGGAAGATCTATATGTGGAAGATGCTATGAGACAAACTGGCGAAGAACCAAAAATACGAAACGCCAAACATCGTAAAACATATCAAGGAAGAAAATCTTACGAAATGACAACAAAATAACGAGAAGAAGACTTGAAACGAAAAGCAGAAGAACAAAAATAATTTCGAAAAAGGAAGTTGAAGGAAATGACAGCAGAATAACGAGAAGAACGAAGAAAACGAAACGCAGATCGACCAAAAGAATATTGAAAAAGAAAGTTAGACAAATTGATGGTAGAAAAATGAGAGGAACAAAGAAAACGAAACGTTGATTGACAAAGAGTGTATCGAGAGAGAAAGTTGAAGCAGTTGGAAGAATACAGAAATCAAGTTGCAGAACAACAACTAAATCAAAATGTATGACATGATGGCAGAAGAAGGAGAAGAATGAACAAAACAAAACGCAGATCAATAAAAAGAAAATCGAAAAAAAAAAGGTTAGGCGAATTGGCAACAGAAGAACAAGAAAAACAAAGAAAACGAAACGTTGATCGACAAAGAGTGTATCGAGAGAAAAAGTTGAAGCAATTGGAAGAACAAAAAAATCAGTTTGCAGAACAACAAATAAATCAAAATGTATGAAATGACGACAAAAGAAAGAGAAGAACAAACAAAACAAAATGCACATCAACAAAAAGAGAATTGAAAAAAAGAGTTAGGTGAATTGTCTCTATTTTCTAGTTTAACAATTTACTCAATCCTTAATGCTTATTATTTACATTATGATAATCCTTGTAAATGTATTTGTGTTTTCCACTTAACCTGTTCCTTAAAATGCTGATCAAACTCAAGTTTTGTGTCATCGCCCACTAAACCAGACTAGATCCAAATCCTAGGCTCTATCAAGCGCCGAGAGGGATCAAATCTCCCGAGGTGCAAACCTCTTCTGAGGTATTGCACTCAAGGAGCATTTTGAGGAGAGGTTTGCACCTCGAGAGATTTGATCCCTCTTGATAAAGACTATGATTTGGATCTAGGCTAGTAGATTAAAAAAAAGTTACATTTAGAATACAACATATGTTGAGAAATTGTTACAATCATTAAAATTATAATTACTAAATTTAGTCGCATCATAGTTAACGTCCAACGAGCGTTAAGATTAAGCCTACGTGCTCTTGGGTATGGGTAGAAGTTCTTAATAATAAAGGATGCATTCCATTGATTTGCTACACTAGTTTCAAGTGCTGCTTTGGCAAAATGGGTAGGTAGTTAGAAATAACCTTGTTTTGATTTTAAAAATATATTAATGATTTTTTTAAAGTCTATAACAATTTTTCCATACCTACAACATAGAAAAATTTCCATTTATAATCTCTTTTACTTTGTGAAGCATTCATATATTTATAAGACTTCTCTACCGACTCTATCTGCACTCTGTTTGGCCCGGCTCTCGATTGTTGCAATAAGTCTCAATGGATATGGGTTGGTTTTTATGGTATTCTGCAGCGGGGATCATCTCAGCCATCATATTCTTTGTTTTCAACGTGTTGAGGAAGACGTACTGTAGGCTTCCTCCAGGGCCTCCAGGATGGCCTATTGTGGGAAATTTGTTTCGGTTGGGTAACAACCCCCACGAGTCCATGTTCCACCTCGCTAACAAATACGGTCCTCTCATGTGTCTCTCTTTGGGAATGAAAACCATAGTGGTTGTCTCTTCTCCAGCCATGGCGAAGGAAGTTCTCAAAACCCATGATCAAGTCTTTGCGGGCCGGACAGTTATACAATCAGTAAAGTCTTTTTCCTACGACAAGTCCTCGCTAATATGGGCTCAATATGGATCCTACTGGCGTATGCTCAGACGTATATCTAATACGGAGCTCTTCAGTGTCAAGAGACTAGAGAACCGGGAATATTTGAGAAGAGATCAAGTATCCCGAACAATCCAGCGGGTTGTGCAGGAAAGTATGAAGGGAAAAAGTGTAAATATCGGAGCTACCATGGTCCACTCCGCTGTTAATCTGTTAGGCAACATGACCTTTGGTAAAGACATGTTCGATCCCCATTCTCCGGCCTTTCGAGAGTTCAAAGACAATATTTGGCAAATGACGCTGAATGCAGGAGCTCCCAATTTGATGGACTACTTCCCCTTTCTTCAGTGGTTGGATCCTCAGGGTGTGGCACGTAACACGGCAATCTATTTGGGAAGGGTATTTGGTATTCTTGACAAATTCATAGAGGACCGCCTCGCCACAAAAGGAAAAACCATGGACGGAAGCGATGGTCCTCATGAGGATCTCTTGGACGCTCTGCTGGACATGAGAAGTGAAGAATTTACTCTCGCGGATATCAGAGCCTACTTAATGGTAATTATTTTCCATTTTTCTTGTCGGTATCATATAAGAAGGCCAGTGTGTTTAGTCATAGACGGTATCTTGTTTCACTTGTGGTTAATTACTTGTTGCAGGACATATTTGGGGGAGGAAGTGACACTACCGCGAAGACAATGGAGTGGGCGATGGCGGAACTCATATGCAATCCAGAGAAAATGAAACGAGCCCAGGCAGAGTTGGACGAGGTGGTTGGGCGTAACAGAAGGGTGGAAGAAAGTGACACCAATCGTCTTCCTTATCTCCGCGCAGTGGTGAAAGAAGTGCTCCGACTACACCCGGTAGTTCCTCTGCTCGTCCCACACAGAGCAGATAGCAGTTGTGAGATTGGGAAATTTGTGATACCCAAACATACCCAAGTAATCGTGAACATGTGGGCGATCGGAAGGGACCCTGGGATCTGGAATGAGCCGTTGAACTTCACCCCAGAGAGATTTATGGACGGTGATATGAAGAGTGTGGATTACAAAGGACAGCACTTCGAGCTGATACCGTTCGTAGCAGGAAGGAGAATGTGCGCGGGGCTTCCGTTGGCGAGTCGGATGATTCATCTGGTATTGGCTTCTTTCATCCATTCATTTGATTGGGCACCTCCCAAGGGCACAGAGCAATTGGACATGACCGAGAAGTTTGGAATTACACTGGCGAAGGCGGTGCCACTGGAAGCTATTCCTACGATACGCCTGCCACCGGATGTCTATTAGAACTATTTGATTAGTGTCCATGTACCCGTTTTATCACGAGCAGTCTTATCATATCTGTTGGTTTCATAGGTTAGCTTGTTTTTTAGGGAAGCATTTCACAATTATACTTGTAATTTTTAGGTTTTTTTCTCAGAGTAGGGTATTTTTGGGTATTTGGTAATACAGTAACAATAATGGCAAGCCATGAACTATTATCTGAACAAGTTATGTTCATCTAGGTTAACATTAAAATATATCGTTTATAAAAATTTCAAAAAAATTGTTGGATTTATATGAAATTGAATTTTTATGGAATGACATCTTGAAACATAAACTTTAATTCATTGATTTTGGGATTTCGGAATTTCATATTGTTTAGTTTCTGCATTTGCGGCATTTGTAAATCTAAGAGGGGCTTAGTAACATGGAACATTTAAATCCAACAAGGGTTACTTGCCAATAGAAGAATATATTGGGCTTTGATGAACATCTTTTGATAAAGTTATCTTATCTTATCTAAAAGACCATTTCATATCAATCAGCATACAACAAGCTCACCTTGTCAATACTTTTTAACTTAAGATTCATAATTCACAATCAAGATATAATTATACATAGATTCACTCATGGGTACTTCCTATCCGGATTCAAATTCCTAGGTATTAATTTAACGTGGGTTATAATAAATACTTCAAATTTCCTTCTTTTACCACCTTCGATCTTCGACCATGCATAGTAATGGGCCATTAATTCTTCTTCTTTTAGCTATAAATTGCATAAAACATGCTCTATTTTTAGTACTGACACAACGAACATAGGTAGCTGCGTCCAACACTCCCACTGGCCTCGATCTTAAGAGCCTTCTTTGGTGTTGAGTAAAAGTCAATCAGATGTTCCTGCATCAGATCGTGGCATCTAATGATACTTTTCTGCAATAAAAGAACTTTTCTACAATAAAAGACATGATCAATTATTGAATAATTGCATATAAATACCGAACCCTACACACAAACATATCCATTATCGAATCCTAAGAAGAAAATCCATATCCATTGTCGATGGCTAATGATCCAAGAACTCAATCACTGCAATCATTATCCAAGATTTCGAGCAAGCATTATCAATCAAATATACTTCACAGAACCATTGATTACCTCGATTGGTACTGACAATAAACTCCATTGCCCGAGAAATCATGATCTCGGGTACAAACTTGTTAAGGGAAATTTGTAAAAATAATTTAGTCAATGAAGTTAAATGATGTAATGGAATGTAATCTCCATTTAGAACACGCATTTAGAACACACAACCTGTAATGTCCCCATTCAAATAATTGCATAGTAAGACAATCCCATCAATCCTACTAGTTTCCTAGGTTGGATGGGCACATGTGGGATGGTAATAAGGGAACTAATAAATGATATTTAGACATTAGAAGGGTTCAAGAATTTAATAAATATGATGAATAAATAAATTCAAGAGAAATTCTAGGTGGCAAGTGGTTTTGGAGACATATGGAGGTGGTGGGACCCACACTAGCTTGATTTTTCAATGACACATGGCAGCTCTCTCTTGCCAATTCGAATTCATGGGAAGGTGAACACTCTTGGGTGAGTTGGTAATTCATAACACATGGCATTGAGCATATTAGGTCTAAATGGGAAGGAATAGTAACCTCCATGGGAGAGGAAGAGTCAAATTGGAGACTAGTGGACACATGGGCTAGATTCCCTAGTTTTATGACAACAATAATGAAGCATCTATGACATTTTATGACAAAATTCAGACCTGACTTCTTACACCTGACCATTATGACATGTCAGCCCCAAAAATAGGCTCAAGAAGGCGCTCATGGAGTTGGAGGAATCTAAAGAGACTCAAATTCGAATTTGGGAGAAGATGGAAGGTTGGAACTAGGAGACAAGTGGCAAATGAGGAATATTTTCTAAATGGAAAATTATTGAATCTATTGAGAGGATTTCGACCCCTT
Source organism: Larix kaempferi (assembly GCA_027924585.1). NCBI lineage: Eukaryota > Viridiplantae > Streptophyta > Pinopsida > Pinales > Pinaceae > Larix > Larix kaempferi. The sequence goes on along the minus strand of BSBM01000459.1, from coordinate 4,246,008 downwards.
GAAGGCTAATGTTGATTATAAAATGTAGAAATCAAGTATGAGAATGGCTTTTGATGATTTGAGAAAAATTGCATTTGTGAAGAGAGAGCTAGTGGATGACTAGTTTCTTGCCTTAGCCAATTTCGAGGGTGAAAGATTCCCATCCAAGTTGGTGTTTGGAGAGGCCACTCAGGTCTTTCATGGTGCTTTAATGGAGTTTGTATTTGCAGGTAGCAGCTACAGGAAGTTTCATGGTTTGGTTTAGTGCAGCACTTTCTCTCCACCGTTTCCAGTTTTGAAGGCATATTCGTGCTCCTTGAGGGAGGGCGTTTTTGGTGAGCTATTGTACTCTTTGGGGGAGCTTCTAATGCCCCATTTATTTTGTAATATGAAGTAAATACTCTGTTCTTCATCTCCAAAAAGTTTCAGGTCGAAATTCCAAGTATAAATGTATAAATCTCATTTTTAATGGAAGAACAATGCCATTTCCCCACTACCTTGTTGTGAGCCAATGTATTGATGATGATTTCGAATGTATGGATGATTCTCTGATATATTTGTGATAAATATATTTCCATGGATGTCTTCTACAAGTTTCATGTACTGTACTTGAGCATTTGAAGCATTTTTACTCAGTTTAGTTGTATTGGGAGGTGAAATAGTGCCATTTCCCCAAGGGTCGATTTGGGGGTTTTTGCTGTTGAATGTGAGAGAGTTAGAACAGTATTAAAAATCAATTAATGGTGCATATGAGACCTTAATCACATACTTAACACATTATATACCTCTGTTCATAAATTTGTGGGAGTTTGGAGGCATTTGGAAGGCCATTTGCAGTGTTACCCGAGGGGGATTTGATGCACAAATTACTAGTCAAAATTACATATATTGATCAGAATACAAATCAAGTTTGCAGCAGTATTTGGAGGGCCATAAAACATCCCTGAACCTTATATTCAAGTCTAAATACCATTCATACACTCCTACAGAAGATTTGGGAGCATTTGGGTTGATTTGGAGGTCAAAACAGTAAAACTAGTCAAAGGTCGAAATTGGGAAAAAAAGTGAAAAATTGGACATTTTAATAAAATTTGAAAAAGGGATATTACAAGTGGTATCAGAGCATGGTCTTGGCACCTGATGGTATTAACAAGAAGCCAAACAAATAAAACACCACCCTTTGAATCAGTAGTTGAAGAAGTTTTGGTTGAAGAAGAGATAGTAGCAAAAAAAGAGTTCTTTTCTAAAACAATGGGTAGAGAGGAGGAAAAATTAAGACATAAGGAGGAATTTATTGAAGCCTTAAAACCATGTTTTGAAGGACTTACCATGGTTATGCTAGATATGAATAAACAAATGATGAAAGGTTTCGAATTGTTGGGTAGCCAACTTTCAGGCAAAGGGATGATAGGAGATAATAGTGGTTCACACTCAGGGGAAAAGATGAAAGAGAATGAGCATATTTTCTCAAGTACAGGACATCATAATAGACCTGATGAATTTCAAAGCACACAAAGGCATACTGCACCTAAATTTCTCACACCCAAAGAAGAACCCAATCTTGAATTGGATTACAAGAAACTAGTAAATGATTGGAATGATTTGAATGAAGAGTGTAAAAGAGGTGTACCACTCAGTGACTACATTGATGCTATGCAAAAGATTAAAATGAAGGGAGACAATAGGAGTCCATTCAAAAATAAAGAATTGAATAGTGCTATTGGAAAAATGTCACTTCCTACTTTTGATGGTTCTTCTCAAAATTCTGCTAACACTTGGGTGCAAAAATTGGATGTATATTTTCAGCTGAATCCTATGTTGGAAGAGGATGCATTAAAAATGGCCATTTTGCATTTGGAAGGAGATGCCAATGAATGGTGGTTTCATGGGCTGAAAACCTTGGGTCATAATCAGGTTAAAACATATGGAGAATTTGTTGACAGGGTACTAGAAAGATTTGAACAAAAAGATCCAGAATTGCCTTTCAAAGAACTAGCTCAATTGAAGCAAACGAGGTCCCCTACCGAATATATGTTGGACTTTCAAAAATTATCAGTCAAGGTGGCTGATGTATCTATGGGAAGATTAGTATTGCTGTTCACTGAAGGTTTGGCTGAACCCTTAAGAGGTTTGGTCAAAGCCCACAAGCCAACTACATTAAAAGATGCAATGAGCTTGACAAGGGATCTCCAAAATGTGCTTCCTAGAACGAGATTTCCTCCTAAGCCTAGCTATAAATTTGAAAAGAAACCTTGGCAAAGGGATGGATATGATAAGAAACCTTGGCAAAGAGAGTCATTTGAGAGGAATAAAAATGAGGGACTAAACATGGATGAACTTAGAAAAAAGAAACTATGCTTCACATGCTTCCAACCATGGACACCAGGGCACAAATGTACCAAAGGAAAGGCTCAATACATAGAAGTATTTTCTGATAATGAGGGGTATGATGGGGGCATGGATGAAGATGGACATATTTCAGATCAAGAAGAGGCATATGAGACAGCAGTAGAAGAGGAAAGACAAGAAGAAAATCAGCTTTCACCGGACAAAGCAAGAATGGCAATGCTTTCAGTAGTACCTCGCTATCATACTATCCGATGCAAAGGTGTGGTACAAGGACAAAGAACTTCAGTTTTGGTAGATGGAGGAGCCACTCATAACTTCATTGATGCAGAGATGGTAGAGAAAATAAAGATACATATTGAACCATTTGATGGCTTCACAGTTGTCATTCCCGGTCACAACACAATGCAATGCAAAAAATGGGTTCCAAAGCTGCAAGTCACCATAGGTAACTATACTTTTGTTGATAGTTTTGATGTGGTTGATGTTGCTGATACTAATGTGGTTTTGGGAGTGCAATGGTTGTATTCAATAGGAGAGCATACAGTAAATTATCAAATTCCCGAAATGAAATTCCAAGATTCAAAAGGAGTACAAAGAGTTGTGAGAGGGCAACACACTTATCCAAATCAAGTAGTGACTTGCAATAGCATGAGATCTATATTGAGGCATGGGGATATAGAATGGGCTGCTGAATGTCATATTACATCTCCCAAACCAACTATAAATATTGTCAAACACCCAAAGGAGATAGAGAGACTTTTGCAAAAATATGAAAAGGTTTTTAGAGACCTTCCACATGGTAGGCCACCAGATAGGGGGGTTGAGCACAGTATTGTTTTGGAGGAGGGTACTTCACCCATTCAAATACCACCTTATAGACATCCTAAAAGGTTTAGAGATGGGATTGAAAAAGCTATCCAAGAACTCCTAGAGTTGGGGCTCATTAGACCAAGCTCTAGCCCTTATGCTTCTTCAGTAGTGCTAGTGAAGAAAAAAGATGGAACATTGAGAATGTGCATAGATTTCAGAGCCTTGAACAAAAAGACTATCAAGAATAGGTATCCTATTCCTAGGATTGATGAGCTCATGGATGAGCTACATGGGGCCAAATACTTCTAAAAAATTGACCTTAGATCAGGGTATCACCAAATTCGAATGAAAGATAAAGATGTGCAAAAGACCGCTTTTCGATGTCATTTTGGCCACTTTGAATTTCTTGTCATGCCTTTTGGGTTAACTAATGCTCCAGCCACCTTTCAAGCATGTATGAATAGGATATTTTGCAAGAAACTAAGAAGGTTTGTTTTGGTTTTCTTTGATGATATTCTCATTTACAGTAAAACATGGGAAGAGCATTTGCAACAGTTAAAGATTGTGTTGAAAATCTTGCAAGAAGAGTCCTTATTTGCTAAATTATCAAAATGTGAGTTTGGGATGAAAGAACTACTATATCTTGGGCACATTATTGGGCAAGAAGGAGTGAAGGTACACATGGAAAAAATCAGGGCTATCTTGGAATGGCCATCACCAAAAAATATTACCGAATTGAGAGGCTTTATTGGCATATGCACCTACTACAGAAAATTTGTGAAAGGGTTCTCCAAGTTGACTTCTCCACTCACTGATTTGACTAAGAAGGATGCTTTCAAGTGGGATGAAGAGGCTGAAAAAGCATTCCAAAAAATGAAAGAGGTAATGAGTAGTTGTCCCATACTTGCACTTCCTGATTTTACTAAACCTTTTGTTGTGGAATGTGATGCTTCAGGTGGAGGAATAGGGGCTGTCCTAAAGCAAGGCCAACACCCCATAGCCTTTGAGAGCAGAAAGTTGCAGCCTCATGAAAAACTTTACTCCATCTATGATAAAGAAATGCTGGCCATTATGCATGCATTGGCCAAATTCAGACAATACTTGGTGGGCAGCAAGTTTGTGGTGAAAACTGACCATAATAGTCTAAGACACTTTCTCACCCAAAAGGATCTAAATGAAAGGCAACAAAAGTGGGTAAGCAAGATTCAAGCTTATGATTTTGATATTGAATATGTCAAAGGAAAGAATAATATAGTAGCAGATGCTTTGTCAAGAAGGCCTTCCTTTTCTCTCATGGATATTGCCAAGGATTGGAAAAACATGCTACTAGTTGAATATGCCAAAGACAAATTTGCTTGTGATGTGTTGGATGGAATCAAAGGGGATGATAATTATAGGATTTTGAATGGGCTGATATATTATAAGGGAAGAATTTATTTAGTTCATAACTCCAAGCTCAAGTACCGAATTTTGCAAGAAGCACATGATTCCCCACTAGCGGGCCATCCGGGGATCTTCAAAACTTATAGACAGTTGAGGCAAAGATTTTTTTGGAAGGGGCTGAAGGAAGATGTTCAGAAGTATGTGAATGAATGTAAAGCATGTCAACAAATCAAATCAGAACTTACATGTCCAGCCGGCCTATTACAACCATTGCCCATTCCGGAGCAAAAATGGGACAGTATTTCCATGGATTTCATCACCGAATTACCTAAATCCTTAGGTAAGGATTGCATCTATGTGGTAGTTGATAGGTTGACAAAATTTTATCATTTCTTTGCTGTTACATCATCCTTTAGTGCTGCACAAGTGGCTGCTATTTTTTTCAAAGAAATCTTCAGATTGCATGGGCTCCCCAAGAGCATTGTCAGTGATAGAGATAGTAGATTCATGGGTGCTTTTTGGCAAGAACTTTTTAGATTGGTAGGCACTCAATTGACTCCAAGTACCAACTATCATCCACAAACTGATGGACAAACAGAGAGGGTAAACCAATGGTTGGAAGGATACCTAAGAAACTATGTGGGAGGGCAGCAAAAAGCATGGGCAAAATGGCTACACTTGGGTGAGTTTTTCTACAACACCACTTATCATATGTCAATAGCAATGTCTCCTTTCAAAGCATTATATGGTTATGATGCACTTACATTTGCTGACATTATATTTGGTGATAGTAGAGCCCCAAAGGCTAAAGATTGGGTGGAAGAGAGCCAAGAAATTTTAAAGCTCTTGAAAGACAATTTGCAGGTTGCTCAAAATCAACAAAAACAATATGCTGATAGACATAGAGAAGAGAGAACCTTTCAAGTCAATGATTTAGTATATTTAAGGTTGCATCCCTATAAACAAACATCTCTCAAAAAGAATGGAGCAGAAAAATTAAAACCAAAGTACTATGGGCCATACAAGGTAGTGCGGAAGGTTGGAGAAGTAGCATATGAACTAGAACTTCCGGAAGGGAGTAAAATCCACAATGTATTTCATGTTTCTTGTCTTAAGAAAGCTCTTGGTCAGAAAATCATCACTTCAGAAATACTTCCTCCTTTGGATGATGAAGGTCAGCTCACACTTGTTCCGGAAAAGATTTTGAAGACACGGGAAAGAAGGTTGAGGAGTAGAATCATCAAAGAATATTTAGTGCAATGGAAGGACTTACCAAATGAAGATGCCACATGGGAAGAGGAGAAGATTTTGCAGCATCCAAATTTGAAATTGCTTGAGGACAAGCAATCTTGGGTGGGGAGGACTATAATGTCCCCATTCAAATAATTGCATAGTAAGACAATCCCATCAATCCTACTAGTTTCCTAGGTTGGATGGGCACATGTGGGATGGTAATAAGGGAACTAATAAATGATATTTAGACATTAGAAGGGTTCAAGAATTTAATAAATATGATGAATAAATAAATTCAAGAGAAATTCTAGGTGGCAAGTGGTTTTGGAGACATATGGAGGTGGTGGGACCCACACTAGCTTGATTTTTCAATGACACATGGCAGCTCTCTCTTGCCAATTCGAATTCATGGGAAGGTGAAAACTCTTGGGTGAGTTGGTAAGTCATAACACATGGCATTGAGCATATTAGGTTGAAATGGGAAGGAATAGTAACCTCCATGGGAGAGGAAGAGTCAAATTGGAGACTAGTGGACACATGGGCTAGATTCCCTAGTTTTATGACAACAATAATGAAGCATCTATGACATTTTATGACAAAATTCAGACCTGACTTCTTACACCTGACCATTATGACATGTCAGCCCCAAAAATAGGCTCAAGAAGGCGCTCATGGAGTTGGAGGAATCTAAAGAGACTCAAATTCGAATTTGGGAGAAGATGGAAGGTTAGAACTAGGAGACAAGTGGCAAATGAGGAATATTTTCTAAATGGAAAATTATTGAATCTATTGAGAGGATTTCGACCCCTTGAAGGCTAATGTTGATTATAAAATGTAGAAATCAAGTATGAGAATGGCTTTTGATGATTTGAGAAAAATTGCATTTGTGAAGAGAGAGCTAGTGGATGACTAGTTTCTTTCCTTAGCCAATTTCGAGGGTGAAAGATTCCCATCCAAGTTGGTGTTTGGAGAGGCCACTCAGGTCTTTCATGGTGCTTTAATGGAGTTTGTATTTGCAGGTAGCAGCTATAGGAAGTTTCATGGTTTGGTTTAGTGCAGCACTTTCTCTCCACCGTTTCCAGTTTTGAAGGCATTATATTCGTGCTCCTTGAGGGAGGGCGTTTTTGGTGAGCTATTGTACTCTTTGGGGGAGCTTCTAATGCCCCATTTATTTTTTAATATGAAGTAAATACTTTGTTCTTCATCTCCAAAAAGTTTCAGGTAGAAATTCCAAGTAGAAATGTATAAATCTCATTTTTAATGGAAGAACAATGCCATTTCCCCACTACCTTGTTGTGAGCCAATGTATTGATGATGATTTCGAATGTATGGATCATTCTCTGATATATTTGTGATAAATATATTTCCATGGATGTCTTCTACAAGTTTCATGTACTGTACTTGAGCATTTGAAGCATTTTTACTCAGTTTAGTTGTATTGGGAGGTGAAATAGTGCCATTTCCCCAAGGGTCGAATTGGGGGTTTTTGCTGTTGAATGTGAGAGAGTTAGAACAGTATTAAAAATCAATTAATAGTGCATATGAGACCTTAATCACATACTTAACACATTATATACCTCTGTTCATAAATTTGTGGGAGTTTGGAGGCATTTGGAAGGCCATTTGCAGTGTTACCTGAGGGGGATTTGATGCACAAATTACTAGTCAAAATTACATATATTGATCAGAATACAAATCAAGTTTGCAGCAGTATTTGGAGGGCCATAAAACATCCCTGAACCTTATATTCAAGTCTAAATACCATTCATACACTCCTACAGAAGATTTGGGAGCATTTGGGTTGATTTGGAGGTCAAAACAGTAAAACTAGTCAAAGGTCGAAATTGGGAAAAAAAGTGGAAAATTGGGCATTTTAATAAAATTTGAAAAAGGGATATTACGCAACCTGTACGGACCTAAATTGATGAAATTTTATGTGAATAGAAAAGCATTAGCTTGTTCTATAATAACCGACAAAAGCTAGAAATAATTATTTTTTTAAAATAAATAAAGTCCAATTTAATTGATCTAGGTAATTTACATATAAGGCATCCCCTCTAAACAACACAATTCATTCAATTCAATCCTACCAACTACTTGTCAAAGCACAAGGAAGTTTCACAGGTTTATTACTTCTCGCAACCTCCCCACTATGCGTTCCAAAATCGGAGGCAAATGTAATATGTATGCAGCAAACCCACACCAAACAAATTGTAATATTAAACTATCATAGCTATATTATAAAAAAAACGATATTAATATGTATATTTTGGCATATTTAGACATATTCATATTATTCAGATATAAGTTATTCGTAGTAATTAATGAGCCCATAGTTGTACTGTTAGAAAAACAGGATCGTAGAGAAATAATAATAAACAAAAATGCAAATATAATCGCACACACATTACAAGATAGACACAGATATATCGTGGTTCACTTCAACTTGGGCTACGTCCACACTAAATATGCGAGTCCTTATTATTATTACCGTCCAGCAAGGTGAAGGGATACAACCTGCAGCACAGCCGCGACACTTCTTCTTCACTGTCTCATAGTCTCTCTCCTGATCTTAGAGATCTTTACAATGCATAAAACATAATACATCAACCCTAACCGTATTACAATGTCTTTCTTTTATAGGAAAAATACAATGGAAAAAATACCACAGGACACCCAAAAACCATGGACTCGCAAAATAGGTGTACAGTCCTTCGGGTGCATAGCTAAGACAATATCATCGATGAGACTGGAAGATCTGGCTCCATAATCAACAATCTCCCACTTGGAGACTGATCACAACAACTCCACTGCTGCTGCACTTGCTAGACTTGGACTTGGCAAATTTCTCCTCTTCACCTTCATGCTAGAAGGCCAACTAAAACCGAACAAGAACTCAGTTTCTCTCTGGTCACTACCTTTGTGAACATGTTTGCAGGATTCTAGCTAGTATGTATCTTTTCCAGCTTCAACGGTTCATCTTCCAGAACAGAGCGTATGACATGGTACTTGAGCTGTATATGTTTAGTTCTGGAATGGAATGTTGAGTTCTTTGCAAGATGAATGGCACTTTGGCTATCACTATAAAACCTGCTATCATTCTGCGTCTTACCCACTTCCTCCATAAACCTCTGCAGCCAAATCATCTCTTTACTAACCTCTGTAATAGCAACATACTCTGCTTCCGTTGTTGAAAGTGCAACAACCTTTTGCAGTTTCGAAATCCAGCTTACTGCTATTCCACCTACAGTAAACACATACCCTGTGGTGCTCCTCCTGTTATCCTTATCACTTGCCATATCTGCATCAACATATCCCTGTAGAATAGTGTCTGAACCTCCAAAACATAATTCCTGAGTGGTGGTACCTCTCAAATACCTGAGAATCCACTGTACTAACCTCCAATGTTCTTTACTTGGATTATTCATATATCTGCTCACAACTCCCACTACATGTGCAATATCTGGTCTTGTGCACACCATGGCATACATCAAGCTGCCAACTGTTGATTGATAGTGAATCTTGGACATGTCATCTGTCTCTTCCTATGTCTTGGAACACATTTCCTTACATAGCCTGAAATGGCTAGCCAAATGTGTACTAATTGGTTTTGCATTCTACATTCTGAACCTCTCCAACACCTTTTGTATGTACTCACCCTAAGACAATGTCAATTTGTGATTTTTCTTGTCTCTTGTTATTCTCATACCAAGGATTTGCTTTGTAGTACCCAAATCCTTCATCGCAAATGAATTAGCTAGCTTCCTTTTGAGTACATTTATATCCTGCATGTTAAACCCTACAACAAGCATGTCATCCACACACAATAAGAAGATAATATATCTTTCATTGTCTAGCTTCTTGAAATAAACATAGTTGTCAGAATGACATCTACTATAACCTTGTTTTCTCATAAACCTGTCAAATTTTAAATACCACTGGCTTGGAGCTTGCTTCAAGCCATACAAACTCTTTTTCAACCTGCATACCAAGTTCTCCTTACCTTTGACTTCATACCCTTGTGGCTGCTGCATATATATCTATTCCTCCAAATCCTCATGGAGAAAGGCTTTTTTTTACATCTAACTGTTCAAGATGCAAATCTTCTACCGCCAGTAGACTTAAGATAGTCATAATTGAAGTCATCTTAACAATAGGAGAAAATATTTCATCAAAATCAATACCTTTCCCCTGTGTAAACCCCTTTACAACAAGTCTGGCCTTGTACCACTTCTTGCCTCCTCCTTCTTCCTTCAACCTGTAAATCAATTTGTTCTGCAATGCTCTTTTACCAGTAGACAACTGAACCAAATCCCAAGTTTGGTTTCCTACCAATGAGTCCATCTTCTCATTCATGCCTTGCTTCCACTTCTTTCTAGTTTCCACCTGCATTGTTTCTTTAGAACATTCTAGTTCACCAACATCAATCATCAACAAATAATGCATTGAAGGAGAGTATCGTTCAGGGAGTCTAATTAACCTGGTATATCTTCTTGTAGTTGCAGGAGTTTCAGGTACTTATTATTGTTCTTGATTTTCTGGCACCTTTGAAACTTCATTTTCTTGAATTCATCAAGTACTGTGTACTCTGTGGTTTCCTTTTCCTGTTTCTTTTCTTGCAACTGATATTTATACATGACCTTTTCATTGAATATCACATCTCTACTCCTGATGATTTTGTTATTTTCATAATCCCATAAGCGATAACCAAATTCATCAACCCCATATCCAATAAAGGTACATTTATTGGATTTAGCTTCAAGCTTTGTTCTATTTTATTTATCAATATGGACAAATGCTTCACAACCAAACATTCTCAGAAATGAGTAGTTTACCTTTTTATTTCTCCATGCCTCCTCTAGAATACCACCATCCAAAGAACCTGAAGGTCCTCTGTTTATTAAATAAACAACAGTATTTATAGCATCCACCCAAAACTGTAAGGGCAACCGTGCATGCAGTCTCATACACCTTGCACGCTCCATGATCATTCTGTTCATCCTTTATGACACACCATTTTCTTGTGGTATTCCTAGGACTGTTTTCTCTCTATGAATCCCATGGTATGAACAGTAACTATCAAACTCCTTGCCGCAATACTCACCTCCATTATCAGATCTGAGACACTTCAACCTTTTCCCTGTCTCATTCTCAACCAAATCTTTCCACTTCTTAAAAGTAGCAAACACATCAAATTTTTGTCTAATGCAATAAAACAAGGTTTTCCTAGCTACATCATCAATAAATGTAACATAATAATGAGAGCCACCAAGAGATTGTACCTGAGTCAGTCCCCATACATTTTTATGCACTAGCTCTAACTTTTCATTATTCTTCTGTTTTCCAACCCTCAGAAATCTGACTCTCTTATGTTTTCCATAAACACAGTTTTCACAGAATTCTAAACTTACCTGCTTCAAATATGGCAGCAACTTCCTTGCGTGAAGAATCTGCATCCCCTTTTCACTCATGTGGCCAAGTCTATGGTGCCACAATCATGTATCTGTTCCTGTGGAAGCTAAAGAGATAAAATGGTTAATATTATGAGGACATAAATACAACGTACCTATCCTATCTCCTTTTGCTATCACCATTGATCCTTTAGTGATCTTCCACCACGTTTCTCCAAATGTAGATAGATAGACGCCATCTCCCAACTGCCCTGTTGAGATCAGATTTCTTTTCATAGCAGGAATATGCCTAACATCTTTCAACATCCAGTCAGTTCCATTCTTAACTTTTATCCATACCTTACCCATTCCAACAATTTTACATGGCTCATCATCACCCAATAAAACATGTCCAAAATCGCCAAGACCATACTCATGAAAGTATTTCCTATGGGGTGTAGCATGACATGAAGCTCCTGAATCTACTACCCAATAATCACTAGTATTATCTAATACAAAAATCAAAGCATCTTATAACACATCACCTACTACATTTGCTTCCTAGGTTGTTTCCTTCTGTGCATCTCCTTTCTTCTTTAGAGATATGTAGTCTTTCTTCAGATATCGTTTCTTTCCACAGTTCTAGCACTCTATTTTTCCCAGTCTAGACTTAGATCTGCCCATTTTAGATTTGCCATGATTACCTTGGCTCTTTCCTCTCTCCTTTTGTCTTCCCCTTCTCTCCATGGTCAACGCATTATCTGATGTCTCATCTGTGCTTTTTCTTCGCATTTCCTCTCTAAGAATAACACCAATAGATCATCAAATTTCAAGGTTTTTGAACTAGAGACAGAGTTACTTACATTCATGACCAAGCTATTCCATATTTCTCGCAATGAACACAAGATTAGAAGAGCCCTAACCTCAGCATCAAATTTCACACTTACAGAATTTAGCTTATTTGTAACTGTATTGAACTCATTTAAATTATCAGAAACAGATCTACCTTCAGGCATCCTCATATTAAATAAACTCTTCATTAGAAATACCTTGTTGGAGGCCGAGGTTTTTTCATACAGCTTACCCAGTGCACTCATCAAACCCTCTGTTATTGTTTCTTTTGAGATATTGAAAGCCACCGACGATGCCAGGCTCATCTGTATTGTTCCCAGAGGCTTTCTATCAAGAACCTCTCATTCTTCATCCTTCATGGCCGTCGGCTGCTTTGCTCTTCCTCCCAATGGTAGGAATAGATCCTTCTAGTACAGATAGTCCTCCATTTGCATCTTCCATAACTGAAAGTATTGGCTGTTAAACTTCTCGACCTTAAACTTTTCTTCTTCCACCATTGCTCCCACTCGAACCAGAAACCCTAGCTTCCTGCAGGTTTATCTACCAAATAGACCTTTGGCTCTGATACCAATTGTTAGAAAAACAGGATTGCAGAGCAATAACAATAAACAGAAATGCAAATATAATCACACACACATTACAAGAGAGACACAGATATATCATGGTTCACCCCAACTTGGGCTACGTCCACACTGAATTTGCCAATCCTTATTATTATTACCGTCCAACAAGGTGAAAGGATACAACCTCTAGCACAGCCGCTACATTTCCTCTTCACTATCTCACGGTCTCTCTCCTGATCTTATAGATAATTATAATGCATAAAACCTAGTACATCAACCCTAGCCGTATTACAATGTCTTTCTTTTATAGGGAAAATACAATGGAAAAAATACCACGGGATACCCAAAAACCATGGGCCCGCAAAAAAACTCGCGAAAACAGACCCAAAATTTTTTCTCGGGGGCGTTGCCTCTGAACCCCCGTTTGTAGGACCTCCGCCCCCAAACCCCTAAAAATGCAGAATGGGTGTACAGTCCTCCGGGGTGCACGGATAAGACAATATCATCTATGAGACTGGAAGATATGGCTCCACAATCAACATGTATGTCAATTAAGTTTACAACAAATACTTATTAATACCATATTCGGTCAATTAAACTACTCTTGAATAGATGTTGGAAAGCATGATTAAGAATTTACATGATTTATTTTGATAATATTATTCAAGGTTTTACAATTTAACTATCAATCATCTTCAATTTCGAGGTTTTTTTCCCAAGAAAAAATCATCTTTATTGATCATAAAGAGCAAATAATACATTCCACAAGTGTTACTACACGTTAAGCAAAAATAAGAACTAAGAGTCTCAAAAATATCCATTGTTTTTCAGTTGATATCCTAATTGCCATTGCTGTTGGTAATGATCTTACACTTTCCAACTTCCCGAATAAGTCCATTTTTAGAAAGTTCATCGCCTAACACATTATGTTCTCTATACACATAAACAAAATCCACTTTGTTGAAAAGGGAAACCATAGCCTCGAGATTATTTCCGAGGTTCTGTAAAGAGTGGTTACGTAAACTGTTTTCCTGGAGCATAAACTTAATCTACATCTCCGAATCCCCAAAAGATTTTAATGAGTCCACTAACATTTCTTTTGCCAATTGCAGGATAATTCTCCTTCTACTCTATTGTTTGTACCTTCTCCCTCGTTAGATTCAAAGCTTATTGTTTGTACTTTCTCCCCCATTAGATTCAAAGCTTATAGTTATTTTTTCTGTCAGTTTCAAATAGCCTCCTAGTTCACAATTGCTATTATCACATGCACCATCAAATAATCCCACTTTGTCTCCTTGAGCAATCTTTAAATCTTTAATACATCTTTTATTACATTTACCTTCGTGTCCAACGAACAGTTTAAAGGTTGAAAGAATTTGGAAAATGACTTGAAAACTAGGAAGGTGATGATCTTCAAAGATGGAAAGATTCCTTGCTAACCAAACAAATTAGGTTATTTCGATAAACATATGATAATATTATTTAAGGTTCTACTATGTCGAATATATATATATGAACGATTACTACTAAAATTGTATATTTCTTATTTTATTAATATTTAATAAAACCGAATTCATTTATACAATTAAATATAAAATTTAAAGAATAAAAAAATTATTTAATCAAAAAATTTACAACCAAACAAACGTAACATTAAAATAAATCATTTTATCGGATGAAAAAAAAAAAATCATTTTAATAACTAGTATCACTAAGGACTAATTATTTGAAAAGGGGGTTTTGAAGTAGGATATGAAAGTTACATTCCAAAAGTATTAGAAGGTAACTAAGGATTTCACTTTCTTTAAAAGTGCACCATTCTCTCCAAAGACATAGGAACAATTAGATGTAGTTGTGAGTGTTATAGAATTTCTAACCTTAATAATTCGTGTACCCATTTAAACCTGTTATAGGTACAATTAGATGTAGTTGTGAGTGTTATAAAATTTCTAACCTTAATAATTGTTGTACCCATTTACACCTGTTTGCACATTCTAAAGTGTACTTAATTATTAAAAAAATTCAAATTTTGGGCATGTATACATAGGTTTCTCCTTAGCAACACACGTATTATCCACATGTTTCCCTCTAGAAACATGTATACATATCTTAAAACACTAAAAAAAGGACACTCTCACATGTTTGTTTGCTAAGTTGATGGTCATTACTAGTCCAAATAGGATTGGTTACACTTGACCCATATTTGTTAACAAATTGCTTCCCGTATAAATGCAAGTGTCAAAGCATGAAGGGGTACCAATATGCCATAATTATAGCCTTCTGCTAAATCAGTTTGAATGTAGAATGTTCGATATTTCTACAGTTCCCTTTTTTATTAGAAGTTAATATTTCTCAGCATCCATTCTATACATATTGAGTGGGGACCTTAATCACACTTGATTGTCCCTTTCATTCAAGATTGAGAGAGAGCATTGGATTGGAGATATGCTAGTGTTCTCGGTAGGAGGAATCCAGGTCTTGGTGAAGGAGGTGTTGCAACAAAAGACTCAGGTATTATATTGTATTTATTGCTACCTTTTACTAATACAAAGGATATTTCTATGCTTTCCTTCCCCCCAAATCCTATGTTCAATGTGTTATTGATTTTTATGTATAGTATTGGGTGGAGTAATTGATTTTAGCCTAAATATTTTATTTTCTTGATTGGCTGTGAATTTCATGTTGGCTTTGAGTATTTCAATTAAAGGATTCAAATAGTTTCGGGGAAGGTGTTCTTATTATGTTGTGTATAGGTTTGAGATAGAGGATTTTGCTTAATGAAAGACATAGATAAGGATTGAAAAGCATCAACAAGGAGGACAACCATCAGATTCTGTGTATGCAATTATGTTCTTCTCCATTTAATTCATAACTTCATTGATTAGGTAGGAAACATGAGTGTGTTATCTTCGATTCGATTTGTTTGTAGTTTGAACCTAGTAGTTATTAGGTCATTTTTCCATGAAACATTGAGGTGTCAATAGAGGAGTTGTATAAATAATAAAAACTAGGATGTCATTTTCTTAAGAAAATAAAGTAACCTACATGAAGAGTGAATATACCCTTATCCTTGAAAAAAACGTACTAAATCATAAACAATCACATGAGTGGAAGGGGATAGGTATACACTAAAATCATTTTTATACAATAGTTTCTTTCATCTTACTTGTAGAATAGTGAA
This sequence comes from Larix kaempferi, assembly GCA_027924585.1. Taxonomy (NCBI): domain Eukaryota; kingdom Viridiplantae; phylum Streptophyta; class Pinopsida; order Pinales; family Pinaceae; genus Larix; species Larix kaempferi. The sequence goes on along the minus strand of BSBM01000459.1, from coordinate 4,230,268 downwards.
AGATGTACAGAGACTCACCCACATCAAGGTCATAAAATCTATTGTATATACTCAAATTGTAAGGTTTCATTTGGAACTAAAATATATGTTTTTCAACCTATTAGCTATATGCATAATTACAAACACCCTTAATCTATCTCTCTAGTTAGGTAAATATGCAATTTAAGGATTACTAAGACATTACAACATATAGTAGCTCACACATATGTTGTATCTATCATACACAAGTGATTTTATCTTACTTTGCTTTTCGTATGGTTTTATCACATGCTCCAAGAGACAAGGTTTCAATTAGCAATTATAGTTTCTTTAAAACATTATTTAAATATTTTTATAGACTAATTCATCGATGTTATAACATTATGACTAAGGCCATCAAACAATGTCCATGCAAGAAATTCCTAAAAACTTTGGTTTAGGAAAGCTTCCTAGAATAATATGTTTCGAGAGTGTGACATTATGGATTATTGAAACCTACAGAATATGCTATAGCTATAGCTATCTACAAATATAATCCATAGAATTCAAATGCATGACCATAGGATTAGGCCTATAAATGAAAGCAAAATAGAAATGAGGGTCACAAAAAACATGATCATACAATTAAAGGAATGAAGCAAGATATAGAAAATAAAGTGTAGAAAATAGCTTATAGGTCTTGTAAGGGCATATGACTTGAGTGGAACTTTCTTCCAAAGTTGAAGATTGCTAGATGGTGTCTTCAACTAGCTATTATAGTATCTACAAATGGATGTCAGTATTAAAACAAGAAAACTTATGAGCTATCAATACAATGAAATCTCCAAAGGAAATTTCAATCTTTTCCAACAATTAGAGCTACCCCCAACAAGCAAAGCAAGAAATGGAAGTGATATAAGAGTTGGTTTAATGCAATAGAGACTTGTTTGTAAATCTAATATCCAATCATTATTTGGGAATATTTCACTAATTGGAATCTCGCCTTGGTAGGGATTATAAATAAAATTGTATTTACAATATAACATGTATTCATGACGGGCTACAATAGTTATAACCATAGTTACCAAATTTTGTTTAATGAAGACAGATAATAAGTAAATTAGGAAATATATTTCATATCCAAAATTATTAGGCTTAATTTGGTTCGTTGAGACCTAATTTGATTATCAAAGGTGAATCTAGTCATTAATATAGTGAAAATGATTAATCGTTCCCTCACTACGAGAATTTGGAATAGTCCTACAACTTTTGTCATGGGTGGAAGTTCTTATTAATAAATTATGCACTTATTTGGTTTATTACATGTGTGTTTTAGATGTGTTGGAATAGGATTAGTCTGCATGAAGTGTGGAAGCCGACAACAATGAAGAAGGACCATCTGTGGAAGAAGGACCATTCGCAGAGAACGAGGAGGAACAAGATTAGTTTAATTTTTTAGAAAAGGTCATTTGGACCATCTTGTAACCGCCATAGTTGGCTATAAATAAGAATAGGAATGTAAGCCTAAGGGCATCAATTTGGCATGGGCATTGTGGCTATGCGATTCGATTGTGTTTTGCTCCTTTTTTGGTAGTTTGTATGGATATGCAATAAGATGTTCTGAACTGTTTCTACGAAGGCTATACCCCAGGTTTTGGTTAGTTAATGCATGAAGATGTTCGGATCTGTCTTTTTGTCTTTGTTTATGTCGAATGATGAATGTTGTGTTATGATTTATGTTATCTTTTCTGTAAGGTTTCCAGGATGTGATCTTCGTTATTTCCCTGTTAACGCGAATATGTATTGAATATGTGAACGGTAAATACATGGTTAAGGTGCGAGTGATGAATGTATGAATGCATGCGAACGTGAATCTCTGGTTTCTATTGCGATAGAATTGAAGTAGTTGCATGTAATTTCCCCACTACGAAAACTTTTTTCCTATAGCCCCCTTAATCATCTCGGGTGATACTTCACTCACTTCACGGGTGTTGCTGGAAAGGGTAAAACCTTTCTAGGCCGGTGCTTAAGGGTGTTCGATTAGTGTTTGTTGACGACATTGCGAAGTGAACCCCTGTCGACAGAACTGTGTGAACAAATGGTTTTGCTATCGGGACCCTGAAGAAGAAAGATAAGGACATGCTGTGGAACCCGAAGAAACTGGAGATTCAAGACTTGTTTGACAAGAAAGCAAAAGAATTCATAAAAGGAGAAAATCAGAACCCCGGGCAGATGACAAGCAGTTGGTTGGAAAAGAGTATTTATTCTGATATCCATGAGATACTTTTCTGCGAATTCACAGTATTTTTGCATGAGTGGTTGGCGCAGCTAACGTTTCAAAAGAACCATTTCAAAAAGAGTGAGTCAGATCACTGGACTCCAGAACTTATCCAACAGTTGAAATGGGTCGACAATAAGGTATCAAGAGTTGTTAAATTCTGGATAGATAGTATCTTAAAAGGATACATCATTGAGTTTGTTGTGGACACGATCAAATCATAGAACGACGCAGAAAGGAAATTTTTCAAAGGACCCAGAGGGAGATTCATGCTATCGTTGAAGCTGTGGATTAAGATGCTTGTATGTGAAAAGGGCATACTGAGGATGAATTTAGACGAGTAGAAGATCAGTGTGTGGAATTTGTGGGTATCGCGTGAACGTGGGTCCGATAGAAAGATGTAGGGTAGATGGACATGAGCAACGACAAATTTTTAAGGTTGGCTGATGAAGAGTGTGGTACCTTGAGGAGTGGGGTGATATTCCGGAGACCATAGAAGAAGAGGAGGACTGAGAAAGAGTCTCCTGAGGGGACTGAAACAGAAGACTATCAAACAAGACCACAAGGGATGAAGCGACCTTATTACGACGAAGAAGAAAGTGAACAGGCTACCCCAGAAGGCGAAGAAGGATAGACCATAAGCTACAACGTACCTTCAACTTCTCGTACTACTCAGAACTTGATAAGAGGAAATACAATTTATTCGTACAGCTATCCTACGTGCCAGAATAGTAGTAAGAGTAGCAAATCAGTAAATAATAATAATAGAAGCAGAAGAATGGCATGTGAGGATGCAAATATGCCAACATTCTAGGGTAATGAGACCGAGGATCCCGAACAATACTAGTTTTTGTGCGAGGTAGTATGGACCATGAAGAAGGTCCAAGATGAAGATATAAAAAAGGAATAGTTAGCGACGACCCTCAGGGGCCGTGCACTAGACTGGTATATGAAGTTTACTAACGTAATGACGGGAACTCCAAGTAAAACATTGCTGCAGATCAAGGTGGGGATGATAGATGAATTTATAAAACCAAAATCCAAGTTGCAGTACATTACTGAGCTCCAAGAAATCAAGCAATTCTCCAACGATTCAGTATGGGAATTTGACTAGCCATACAAAACACTAATGGCGAAAGTGAGTTTTGAGATGAGCGATATGTAGCATAAAGAATGGTTTATCGATGTGTTCGGGTCGCACATCCATGGGATGTTGATGCAACAAAAGGTAGCGACTTAGGCATAAGTGCTGGAGATTGCAATGAAGTTGGAGGCTTAACCAATCAATGAAACATGCTTAGGTATGGATCAAATACAAGCACAGCTGGAAAAATTGACAATCCAGCTACAAGACATGAAGAAAGGAAAAGAGGCCCACGAAGATGTATGGTGCACTAGATGTAAGACAGAAGGACATCACAAGGATCAGTTCCCATAATTTCGATAATATTTGCAATTAGGTGCACCAAATACCCTAAGCCAGGGAGGGATTCCTTAATGTTGAGTCTTTCAAATGAGAGGCCAGAAGAATGTGTGTACCTACAGAAGATGGTGTTGAAACCAATGATCTTGTATTGCAAGTTCTATTGATCAGTTGGCCATGATGAGAAAGACTGCAGAACTTATGACCTACTCCAAGAGAGGATTGCGGATACATTCCTCGTGAAGGGAGAAGAGAAACCACTAATATAACAGCAGCAGGAGTATAATCAACCGCAACCTCAATATAAGCCACAACTGCAGTATGATCAGTCACCGTATGGTCAGCCATAGTATGGCCAACCGCAATATCCTCAACCGCAATTTCAACAACCATAATACAGTCAAATGCAATATTTGTAGCCGCACTATAGTCAATCATTGTACCTGCCATATGGGTCACTATGAGGAGGATTCCAAGGGGTGTTCCGCGGTGGCCGAGGTATTGGTGTAGGCCAAGGAGGATTTGTTGGACAGGGTCGAGGACCCATCATATGTTACAATTGTGGTCAGTAGGGGCATTACTAGAGGGATTTCCTGGATCAAACACCACAGTGCACTTACTACAGCATTGTGGACCATGGTGTCGAAGATTGTCCTCAGCTCATCGCGAAGTGGAAAACTAAGAAGCTACCGCACCTCCGCAAAATCAAAATCAAAATCAGAATCCGCCACCAGCGATATAGAGGATATCGGCAGAGGTTAGAAGTCAAAATGCCACTGTCGGAATAGTGACCTTAGCAGGAGTCGTGACAGGGGCTGACATGTCACAGGCTAGCATCCGACCGGTCGCAAAGAAACAAGTCACATTTGATGCAGAAGTAGAAAGGGATAATTTTTTGAAAGCACAAGAGGAAATAAGGAAGTTGAGACAACCACCTCTTCACCAGAAAGAAGTTACTTCTGACATGTCGCCGAAATTCGACACAACAACTTTGTAGAGAAAGGCAAACACCTTACAAGCCTTTCCAAAGAGTTTCATGGAGCTGGAAAAATATCAGGACGCATTAGCGGAGATAACCAACTTACTGCATTGACGAGAGAGTGCATGATAGGAGCAGACGGTCAATCACATACATAAGAGAAAGATAGGATGAGATATGTGGATGTCCGCGCAAGTCAAAGCATTCGATGTTGACTACATTATCTTGGACTTGGATTCGGACGTAAACATCGTGACAAAACAAAGCTAGGAAACGATGGGGAAACCACAGTTGTCTTGGTCCCTGGCACAACTGCAACTAGTAAACCAAAGTAAGGTCATCCTGATCGGTCGACTATTCCAAGTCCCCGTTGAGATTGAGGGACTCAAGACATACGCAGATTTTGATGTGATCAAAATTGTGGAAAATACAAGCCCCTACCCAGTGCTACTAGGGATAGACTGGGCGATGGAGAATCAGGCTATTATCAACTTCAAGAAAAGAATTACGTCGTTCGAGAACCATGAGATATGGGTAGTCACACCTCTTGACCCTGTGAAAGGGAAGAGGTATGTTGAACTGACAAGGGATGAATTCAACGAGATATGGGACAATCTTTACAACATCTGCGAACACTAGAGCAATCCAACTGCATATGGAGAGTTAGGGTTGCGCAGGAGTAGTTCGGTGTTGTCAGATTCGGATGAAGCACTTGAACATTAGTAGAACCGGCTGCATGAAGTATAATTTAGGAGGTGTGCACGGATCACTCAGTCGCTGTGAAGGGTAGCTATAGAAGAGTGCGAGCTACCAACGTACTATGGATTTCCCAATTTGGATACATTTCTCACTGAATTTGAAGAGAAAGTGGCAGAACCGCAATGGCTATTGGCCTTGGAGGAATCCTTAAAGGCTACACCAGCGCGATGGTGGGCAGCGCACAAGTCCACCATAACTAACTAGCCACTATGTCAACACCTAATGACGGTTAGGTTCGGTGACACCAAACGATACTACAGAAGGAAGTATGATGGTAGAAGAGACCCGAAGGAGAATTTGGATGAATGTGAAAGAAAATGGGGACCAAGAGTGAAACAAGAATGGGTCCATGAATTTATTCACACATTGGATGAAGTACCACGAAGTTGGTATATCGCAGCAGAACTGCAACGTGGAACAACCTCATGGGAACAGCTAACAATTGGAATTAGCCAAAATTTATGTTTCTCCGACAAAAACCCCTTCAGCCATAGTGCATTATAGGAGGTTTGGGATAAAGTACTCGATGCAGTACCGACAGATAAACCTATGGCATGTTAGTGGACTGCGACACCCCAAATGCTGATGGAATGTTACAACATAACACAAGAATCGGATGATGAGGATGATCTGAGGGCTATGTATATCCTAGAGTCACAAGGAAGTCGCAGCGTTGAGGTATGAGATATGCCTTCTAACAAGTTTCAACAGCCGTTGCGAATCAATAAAGTGAACATTGGGTTGGAAGAAAATCCCAATTTCGCGAGCAGCGGAGACTGCTGGGATGACTCGACTACTGCGAAGATGATTGACCTATTGTATGATTTTTAGGACTTGTTTCCGACAAAATTCTTCGATATGAAAGGAATTTCGGGGGACTTAGGCAAGATGAAGATCCCACTGAAACCCGATGCGAAGCCAGTCAAGCAGTGGCCTTACTGGTTGAATTCGCGATACAAGGAAAGAGTGAAGGATGAGATTGAGAGAATGCTAGAAGGAGGAATTATAGAACCATTCGAGGAATCAGAGTGGATCAGCCTTATGGTGGTCCAAGATAAGAAAACCAGCAAAGTCAGGATATGTGTTGATTTAAGGAAGCTGAATGATGCATGCCTACACAATCCATTCCCTACACCATTTACGGATGAAGTATTAGAAGGAGTCGGCGGTTAGGAGATATACTCCTTCACATACAGATTCTTCGCCTACCACCAGATAAAGATTACAAAAGAGGATCGACACAAAACAAATTTCATCATCAAGTGGGGATGTTTTCAATATACGATGATGACATTTGGACTGAATAATGCACCAACAATTTTTTCAAGACTAGTAGTTACGGTGTTCAAAGACTACATCCATAAATTTCTCGCAGTATACATGGATGATTGGACATTGTACGGGTTGGTCAAGGACCACATCGGGAATCTATGGTTGATGCTGGAAAGTTGTCGACAAAACAAAATTTTGTTGAACCTAAAGAAGTGCATCTTTTGTGCTCCATTCGGGATTTTGCTGGGGCACATTATTTGCAGGGAAGGAATGCTATTCGACTCTGCAAAGATCGCAATTATTGTCGACCTACCGCCGCTGACAACAGTCAAGAAACTAAGAGCGATGTTGGGACACACGGGATACTACAACAAGTTTATCAGAGGGTATGCAGCAATCATGACGTCGATGGAAAAGTTGTTGAAGAAAGATGCCAAGTTCGAATGGAATGAAGAGTGCCAAAAGGGTTTGTATATCTTGAAAGAAAATATGGTTGCAACACCCATATTAGCATTTCCATATTGGACAAAGGAGTTCCACGTTCATGTCGATGCATCATCAGTCGCACTAGGAGTCATCTTGGACCATCCAGGAGAAGGCACCATAGACCACCCAATAGCATTCGCAAGTATAAAGGTGTGTACTGTAGAGAAGAATTACACGACCACAGAAAGGGAAGGTTTGGCGATGCTCTATGCCTTACAGAAGTTTCGACACTATCTCTTAGGGGGGATTTTAAAATGTTCACTGACCATTCAACACTTAAGTACTTGGCGAAAAAGCCTGTGATGGGGGGGGGAGATCTTCCGATGGTTGTTACTCTTCCAATAATTTGATTTCGAGATAATTGTAAAGCCAGGACAACTGAATGCATGACCAGACCATATATCACAGATAGATTCCAGAGAAGAGCCAAAGAGAATTGACGAAGGATTTCGTGATGCTCAGTTGTTTAGGGTCGGAATGGTCGATGACCACTATGAGCAAGGACCATCCGCAGTCTGGATGAAGTACGAAAGGTGACAACATTAGTCTGGATGAAGTGCGAAAGGTGACAACCGTGAAGAAGGACCATCCGCAGAAGAAGGACCATTCACGGAGAACGAGGAAGTGCAAGATTAGTTTAAGTTGTTAGAAAGGGTCATTTGGACCATTTTGTAACTAGCATAGTTAGCTATAAATAAGAATAGGAATGTAATCCTAGGGGAATCAATTTGGCATGGGCATGGTGACTATGCGATTCGATTATGTTTTGCTTTGTTTTTGGCAGTTTGTATGGATCCGCAATAAGATGTTCTGAACTGTTTCCGTGAAGGTTATACCACAGGTTTTGATGAGTTAATGCACGAAGATGTTCGGATCTGTCTTTTTGTCTCTGTTTATGTCGAATGATAAATGTTGCGTTATGATTTTTGTTGTCTTTTCTGTAAGGTTTCATTGATGTGATCTTCGGTATTTCCCTGTTAACGTGAATATGCATTGAATATGTGAATGGTAAATACATGGTTAAGGTGCGAATGACGAATGTATGAATGCATGCGAATGTGAATCTCTAGTTTCTGTTGCGACAAAATTGAAGTAGTTGCATGTCCTTTCCCCACTACGGAAACTTGGTTATTGCAGCGCCCTTAATCATCTCGGGTGAGACTTCACTCGCTTCGTGGGTGTTGCTGAAAAGGGTAAAGCCTTTATGGGCTGGTGCTTCAGGGTGTTTGGTTGGTGTTTGTTGACGACAATGCGAAGTGAACCTCTGTCGACAGAACTGTGTCAGCAAGATGTCTTTGTTTTGACTACATGTGCAATTGATATTGTAGCAAAGGGAATTATTGGAAGGTATTTGAATTCTCATTACACACACTCTTCATCTAAAAACATAAAAAATAACCCTATCTTAGATCTATGTGTATTGGCAAATTTCTAATTTAAAAAGTATACTAAGGATTGTTTTTGAATTGAAAATTTGCCTATCAATTGTTTTTCTTATCATACCAAATTTGAACTTGAAATTGGTAACTATATTGGTTAGAACATGATAGAGAATCACATGGAAAGGATGAAAAAATGTAATGCTGTGAAAAACTATATGTAAACATGTAATCTTCATTGTTTCTATGTTACTCTTTTACTTTTCTACATATTCTTCTAATATAATCTCGTTTACTTTGTTACATGTTCTTCTATTTATATGACTTCTCTATTGCCTCTATCCGCACTTGGTTTCACTCCTCTCTACATGGATTCCAATTGGCCTCCTTTCAATAACTATCAATGGATATTTGAATGTTATTATGGTATTATGCGATGGGGACCATCTTAGCCATCATATTCTTTGTTTTGAATTTGTAGAGGACGAAGTATTGTGTTTTTCCTCTAGGGCCTATTTTGAGAAATTTGTTTGAGTGGAAGAAAAGACGCAATGAGTCCATGTTCCACCTTATTATCAAATACAATACTCTCATGTGTCTATCTTTAGGAATGAAAACCACAGTCATGACTAATGGATCCCTTTGTCACTATGTCTTAGCGATATTGTGAAATGGGGTGGAAATACATGCTTTAATACTAGTTAGATTTCATTTTAAGTTTTTATGCCTTTTACATCATTTAGATTTGGCATATGCATTCACTTTTAAATCAAAATTAATATAATTTGGTTTGGAAAGACTTGATTTAGCCTTAGTTAGACAGTGTGATAACTTTTTTTTAAATCTGCTATATCTAATTTGGATTTGGCATATGCATTTAATTTTATAGCAAAATTAATCAAACTTAAGAATCTCCTTACCACTATTTGTTAAAGGTATTGGTCTTCTCGTTTTTAATGTCATTCATTTTATTGTTTTGAATGTAATCAATGTGAACTATAATGACAGAGTTAGTTATAACTTTTGTTTTGCTAGTACTTTTTGTTATTGTTTTTTGCCTCTTTTGATTGGAATCGATGTGGATGACATCAATAATGTGTTCCACATTGAAAATACGGCATGGACACTCTGAACAACAGAAGTGGCATACGATACAATTCTCCTCTTAATTCTTTTTTCCATATCATTTGAGTATCTTCCTCATGTTTTGATGGGGTTTTCCCGTGATTTGATAGTTTATATTTTTTAGTACTCTCTTATATGTAACCATGTAAGAATGTCCATGAATAACTATAATAAATATTTTTGTTATTTTCCTTAAAAATTGTTTGAAAGTTATGAAAAATATTAACAAAATACGAGAAACCTGCTTTAAGTTTTAAAACAAATGTACTGTTAAGTATGCTACTTTGAACAGAGGAGAAAAAGAAAAGTAGTAACAAAATACGTGATTGGACTCTCGAATCTCGTTACAGAAATATAAAACATTCCGAGGCAAAAAGAAAGGAGCTTTCTGGCAAATGTCTAGAGCATATTAGTGATGGCAAATGTCTAGAGCATATTAGTGATGGCAAATGTCTAGAGCATATTAGTGATGCTGAAGGCAGGAAGCTAAGAAGCCTACTTTTAATTTTACTGAGACTGATCACGAATCTGATTAAGACTTCAATCACCCACATGAATTTCAAGTTATAGTCTTTCGAGATCTTCATTTTAATAAAAAACTCATAATTTTCGATTAAGTTTTCTAAACTCTAACAAGTTTCAAAATTCTCTACAGTGAAATCCTATATATCAAAATGACTATACATTTGTCCAATTAATATTGGCAATGTCCAACTTCCAACATGGATATTGGTATAAATGTAAAGTCGTCTAAACAGATCTCAATCTTTGATGTAATATTAGTACCAACTTTCAGGACCACAAAACGATCTAGAACTCGTAGAAGAGGATTTCACTCTCCTGTATGATAATTTTTTATTTCAATTTTTGTTGCTTATTGCAGAATCCTTGAATACTTTTTTTTAAAAATTTATGTAGCTTATTACAAGAAGATAGGCAGAATTGTATTGAATTGTTTTTCATGATCTATGTACAGTTTGGCAATTTGTACGATTGAGCTATTTTGACAACACTAAAGAATATAAATATAACTATTCCTAGAAAAAATATTACAAAATATGGGTAGTAGGTTTGAAATATTCAGTACCCGTCCAGTGTTTAACGCAGTTAGAGTTGAAGAAGTGATTGTGTATATATATGCTCCCTCATCGACAAGTCCATGATTCTGAGTTCAAATTGAATCCGTCATCTAAAATTTAGATTATGTGGAGATAATGGGGAACACTATTCAGTCTGCTACAGATCATTTAATGCAGCTGCAGCAGGTATGTTGATTGTTGGATCTCAAGCTGCTTGAGATCCAATGATCAACAGACCTGCTGCAGCTGCACTAAATGGCCTGCAGCAAGCTAAATAGCTAAATAGTGTTGGCCCACATACTACTCAGTATATTATAAAACATACAAAATATGTCAGCTACATCTTACATGATAAATAATAACTTGAGATCCAAGATCAACAGACCTGCTGCAACTGCATTAAATGACCTGCAGCAAGCTAAATAGTATTCCCTGACATAATACTCAGTGTATTGTAAAACACGAATTCTTCTATACAAAATATGTCAGCTACATCTTGCATGGTAGATAGTCACGTTGATATGTCAACAGTCATACAACGGTGTGCGCAAGGAGCACTTATTCATTCATCGATCGAAAATCGTATTAAATTTAAAAACATCTATCCATTTAAAACCATATTAAATTTGTGAAGTTTGCTTGATACACACAACTAACCTATCCTGCACATCATGGCATATATCATACAACGGTGACATCATGCAATATGTATTACGTCATATCCCTTTAAAACCATATTAAATTTGTAAAGTTTGCTTGATATAGACAACTAACCTATCCTGCACATCATGGCATATATCATACAACGGTGACATCATGCAATATGCAATGTAATACGGCATATCCATTTGAAATCATATTAAATTTGTAAAGTTTGCTTTATGTACACAACAAACCTATCCTGCACATCATAGCATATATATGACGGTGACATCATGCAATATGTAATACGTGTCATACACCAATGGAATCAACTTTCTCATTTTGAATGTTAAAAAAAATCATATCTTATGGCATACGTCATATTTCACAGAATCAACTTTTTCATTTTGAATGTTAAAACGGATTTGTCTAGGCATTCGACCGGGGCGAAATCTTCGAACCTTGTTTCTACGGATGACAACCGGCTATGACGGTAACTATGTAACTGACTAACTAAATATGCAGTTATTAGTAACCGTGTAAGAAATGTATATGTTTCTTGTATTCTCGTAAGAGAGGACATTGGAGAGTTGTGAGTTGTTGTAAATCTTCAGATTCTGAATAATAAGATACCGATACCATTGCTCCGTGGATGTTTCCCTAAGAGAGGGTTTTACCACGTAAATCTCTGCGTATATCTCATGTGTGTGTATTTATTTCCTTTCTTGTTTTATTTGCTTCCGCTGCATATTGTATTTTGTGGCTGCTAGATCCAACAAGTGGTATCAGAGCCTGGTAGAAAGCCACAAAGAACGAGAAAAAGCCGAATGTTAAATTCGTTTTACGGGTCAAAAGTTACCGGACTGAAGCCTAAGGAAAAGGGGCGGTAATCTTCAACTACCGCGGGTCCATTGCTTACCCAGGCGCGGTAGTGTTAAGCACCAGATATTTCACATGCAGTTGGTGTTGTCAGTAGATACATGGCAAATCCAGGAAAAGAGCATTGGGCAGCAGTGAAATGGGTGCTTCGGTATCTTAGAGGCACAAGTGACTATTGTATCACTTTTGATGGTTGCAGTGATAAAGTCTGTGGTTATGTTGATTCTGATTTTGCAGGTGATTTGGACAAAAGGAGGTCCACTTCAGGTTATGTTTTTACTCTTGCAGGTGGAGCTATTAGTTGGATGTCAAAGCTTCAGAATATTGTTGCTTTATCTACTACAGAGGCAGAATATATAGCAGCTTCACATGCTTGCAAAGAGGCAGTCTGGTTAAAAGGTTTGCTGGGTGAGTTAGGAAAGGTTCAAAACTCTATAAAGATTTTCTGTGATAGTCAAAGTGCTATTCACTTGGCTAAAAATCCAGCTTATCACAGTAAAACAAAACATATTCCTGTAAAATATCATTTTGTAAGACATGTTATTGATGAAGGTGGAGTGATTCTTGAAAAGGTCCACACTCAAAAGAATAGTGCAGACATGTTCACGAAGACAGTTACTTCAGAGAAGCTACGGTGGTGCTTAGCTTCTCTAGGCTTGCAAGAAAAGTGATCAATAGAGCAATGAGCAATGGTATCAGGTAAATTGTTGTCAAGGTGGAGATTGTTAGAAACGGATGACAACCGGCTATGACGGTAACTATGTAACTGACTAACTAAATATGCAGTTATTAGTAACCGTGTAAGAAATGTATATGTTTCTTGTATTCTCGTAAGAGAGGACATTGGAGAGTTGTGAGTTGTTGTAAATCTTCAGATTCTGAATAATAAGATACCGATACCATTGCTCCGTGGATGTTTCCCTAAGAGAGGGTTTTACCACGTAAATCTCTGCGTATATCTCATGTGTGTGTATTTATTTCCTTTCTTGTTTTATTTGCTTCCACTGCATATTGTATTTTGTGGCTGCTAGATCCAACAAGTGGTATCAGAGCCTGGTAGAAAGCCACAAAGAACGAGAAAAAGCCGAATGTTAAATTCGTTTTACGGGTCAAAAGTTACCGGACTAAAGCCTAAGGAAAAGGGGCGGTAATCTTCAACTACCGCGGGTCCATTGCTTACCCAGGCGCGGTAGTGTTAAGCACTCTTACGAAATTAAATTTTCTGGAAATTGCCGCGGCACTGAACCATCGAGAGGCGCGGTACTGAGGTAAAACGTGAATAGTTATTTTTTGTTTGAGCTTTCATGTGAAGGAAAAATTGCTGCCGTGAAAATTGATGTTGGTTTAATATATGAAATATATATGGCCGTGAAAAATTGATGCCGTCAAAATTGATGTTGGTTTAATATATGAAATGTATATGGCCGTGAAAAATTGATGCCGGCCGTGAAAAATTGATGCCGAATATTTGAAATGTCAAATGCTTTGAGATATAAAGCATATGGTGTGAAATGCTTTGAGATATAAAGCATATGGTAATTAAAGTGAAAATTGACGCAAGATTTGAAATGTGAAATGCTTTTGAGATATAACGGGATGGGATTTATAAGGAATACCTTATTTGTAAGATTTTTTTTTTTTACGAAAAGATTAAAGTGGGAGGTATAAGGTATTTGTTATAATATTTAATTTGGGTCATTAATCCTTTGTTATCCATTATATATAATTTTTAAAAGGCTTGGAGTTTTTTAAGTTTTTTTTTAATTCGGTTTATTGAGAAAATGGAAAAAACGCAGAGTGTTAAGTTTGAAATTGAGAAGTTCAATGGGAGCAATAATTTCGAGTTGTGGAAGGTCAAGATGCGGGATATGCTCGTGCAGCAAGGAGTGGCGAAGGCACTGGCAGGGAAAATAAAGAAACCCGCAGATATTTCAGATGGAGACTGGAGCGAGATGGATGAAAGAGCTCTCAGTGCTATTCGTCTGTGCTTGGCCGACGATGTTTTATTTAACATCGTGTCTGAAACTACAGCAGCAGGTCTCTGGACAAAGTTGGAAAGTTTGTACATGACTAAATCCTTGACGAATAAAATCCTCCTGAAGCGGCAGTTGTTTACCTTGCGTATGAAAGAAGGTACAAATATTTCTGAACACTTGAATGCGTTCAATACTCTTATTTGTCAGTTGACTAGTATGGAAGATATTATTAAATCTGAAGACAAGGCGATTTTACTGTTGTGCTCTCTGCCTTAGTCGTGGGCACATTTTGTAACCTCTATCAGTTTTAGTTCTACTGAGTCTATTACCTTCGATGAAGTTGTGGGAGCCTTACATTCTGAGGAAACTCGAAAGAAATCTAGTCTTGAAACCTCGACATCAGAAGTAATGGTGGCCAGAGGAAGAACCAGTGAAAGAGGACAACATTCAAAGGGCACATCAAGGTCAAAGTCGAAGGGAAAAAAGAGTAAATTGAAGTGCTGGTACTGCAATAAAGCAGGACATCTGAAGAAAGATTGCTGGAAACGTAAACGAGCTTCTGAGGAGGAGGACTCTACAAAGGAGGCGAACGTAGCCGAGAATGATTCAGGTATGATCGATGAGGTATTATCTACATCTACTGTTTCACAATACCATTCTGACTGGTTAATTGATTCTGGAGCATCTCACCACATGTGTCTTCATAGAAATTGGTATTCCTCATACCAATCTATAGATGACGGGGTAGTTTATATGGGAAATAATGTTACATGTAAAACTGTTGGGGTAGGGAGTATCAGAATTAAAATGTATGATGGGACTGTTAGGACTCTAACAGATGTGAGACATGTACCTGAATTAAGGAAGAACTTGATATCAATGGGAGTTCTTGATGATGCTGGTTACAAGTTTACAGTTCAAGGTGGAGTTATGAAGATATCGAAAGGTATCTTGGTTGTTATGAAAGCAAACCGAGTTGGGAACCTGTTTAGACTTGAAGGGAGGACGGAAGTTGATCACGCAACAGTAGCATCAGTTGGTGCAGCAGCAGACATCACTCGTCTATGGCATCAGCGGTTAGGTCATATCAGCGAAAGAGGTATGAAGGTACTTGCTGATCGAAAGTTGCTTCCTAGTTTAAAATCTGTAGATTTGAAGTTTTCTGAGCACTGTATTTATGGTAAACAGGCTAGACAAAAATTTAAATCTGGAAAACATATGAGTAAAGGTATCCTAGACTACATACATTCTGATCTTTGGGGTCCATCTCCAAAAATTTCTTATGGGGGATCGTCATATTTCGTCAGTTTTATAGATGATTACTCGAGGAAAGTTTGGATCTATTTATTGAAGAGAAAAGCTGATGTTTTTGATATATTTAAGCAGTTTAGAGCTTTGGTTGAAAAGAGCACTGGCAGGTTCATTAAATGTCTTAGAACAGATAATGGAACCGAATTTACTTCGAAGGAGTTTGATAATTATTGCAAGCAGGATGGGATTGAGAGACATAAGACCACTGTTTACACTCCGCAGCAGAACGGCGTTGCTGAACGCATGAACAGGACTCTTCTTGAAAGAGCAAGGAGTATGCTCAGTAATGCGAAGTTGCAGCAGGAATTGTGGGGAGAGGCATTGCTTACAGCTTGTTACCTGGTCAATCGATCACCATCAACTGCAATTGACTGCAAAATTCCAGAAGAGGTATGGACAGGTCAATCATGTGATTATTCTAATCTTAGAGTATTTGGTTGTGAAGCCTATGCACTTATTCCGAAAAATCAGCGTTCCAAACTAGATCCTAAGTCAAGAAAATTGATCTTTGTTGGATATGGTGATGGTGTTAAGGGATATAGGTTGTGGAATCCTACTGTCCACAAAATCATCATAAACAGAGATGTAAAATTTGATGAACTTTCTCTGACAAATTTAGATGTAAGTAATGATTTGAAACGGGCTAATGTACCACAGTTTCAGCAAATTCAGTTTGATACTCAGTCATCTGTGAGGGGGACTCATGAGGATGTCTAGGAAGAGGATATTCATGAGGACACTCCTCAGGAGGATGAGCAGACAGAAATAGAAGAAATACCACAGCAAACTCTACGGAGATCTACGCGGAACAGAACTTTTCCAAAGAGGTATGATGATTTCGTTTTCATTTCTAATGAAGGAGAACCTGATAGTTATAAGGAAGCATTAGAAGTGTCTGACAGTGACAAATGGAAACGTGCAATGAAAGAAGAAATGGATTCTTTGGAAAAGAACAAAACGTGGGATATTGTGGAACTTCCAGAGAGTAGGAAAGTGGTTGGCTGCAAATGGGTGTACAAACTGAAGAAAGGAGCTGATGACACTGTTCCGAAGTACAAAGCGAGACTGGTTGCAAAAGGATTTTCTCAGAAAGCAGGTATTGACTTTCATGAGATTTTTTTTACCAGTTGTAAAACTTGTTTCTATCAGAATTTTGTTAGCACTAGTTGCTTTATATGATTTGGAGTTAGAGCAGCTAGATGTCAAAACAACTTTCTTACATGGAGATTTAGATGAGGAAATTTTCATGGAACAACCAGAAGGGTTCGTTCAAAATCGCAACAAGGGGTTTGTTTCCAAGCTCAAAAAATCATTGTATGGCCTGAGGCAGTCTCCCAGGCAATGGTACAAGAAGTTTGATTCTTTCATGGTGAGTCAGAATTTTACCAGGAATGAGTATGATCATTGTGTGTACTTTAAAAAGTTGGAAAATGACATGTTCATTATTTTGGTATTGTATGTTGATGATATGCTTGTCGCAAGCAAGAGCATGTTTGAAATCAGCAGGTTAAAGGTTCAGTTGGCTAGGACGTTTGATATGAAGGATCTAGGAGCAGCAAATCAGATCTTGGGCATGCAGATACACAGAGACAGGAAAAATGGCAAGCTGTGGTTATCACAAAAGAAGTATGTGGAGAAAATACTTCAGAAATTCGGTATGGATAAGGTGAAACCTTCTAGTATCCCTTTAGCTTCTCATTTCAAGCTTTCTTCAGGTTTGAGTCCAAAAAATGATGAAGAAAAGCAGTATATGTCTCGTGTACCATATGCTAATGCAGTAGGAAGTTTGATGTATGCGATGATAAGTACAAGACCAGATATTTCACATGCAGTTGGTGTTGTCAGTAGATACATGGCAAATCCAGGAAAAGAGCATTGGGCAGCAGTGAAATGGGTGCTTCGGTATCTTAGAGGCACAAGTGACTATTGTATCACTTTTAATGGTTGCAGTGATAAAGTCTGTGGTTATGTTGATTCTGATTTTGCAGGTGATTTGGACAAAAGGAGGTCCACTTCAGGTTATGTTTTTACTCTTGCAGGTGGAGCTATTAGTTGGATGTCAAAGCTTCAGAATATTGTTGCTTTATCTACTACAGAGGCAGAATATATAGCTGCTTCACATGCTTGCAAAGAGGCAGTCTGGTTAAAAGGTTTGCTGGGTGAGTTAGGAAAGGTTCAAAACTCTATAAAGATTTTCTGTGATAGTCAAAGTGCTATTCACTTGGCTAAAAATCCAGCTTATCACAGTAAGACAAAACATATTCCTGTAAAATATCATTTTGTAAGACATGTTATTGATGAAGGTGGAGTGGTTCTTGAAAAGGTCCACACTCAAAAGAATAGTGCAGACATGTTCACGAAGACAGTTACTTCAGAGAAGCTACGGTGGTGCTTAGCTTCTCTAGGCTTGCAAGAAAAGTGATCAATAGAGCAATGAGCAATGGAATCAGGTAAATTGTTGTCAAGGTGGAGATTGTTAGAAACGGATGACAACCGGCTATGACGGTAACTATGTAACTGACTAACTAAATATGCAGTTATTAGTAACCGTGTAAGAAATGTATATGTTTCTTGTATTCTCGTAAGAGAGGACATTGGAGAGTTGTGAGTTGTTGTAAATCTTCAGATTCTGAATAATAAGATACCGATACCATTGCTCCGTGGATGTTTCCCTAAGAGAGGGTTTTACCACGTAAATCTCTGCGTATATCTCATGTGTGTGTATTTATTTCCTTTCTTGTTTTATTTGCTTCCACTGCATATTGTATTTTGTGGCTGCTAGATCCAACAAGTGGTATCAGAGCCTGGTAGAAAGCCACAAAGAACGAGAAAAAGCCGAATGTTAAATTCGTTTTACGGGTCAAAAGTTACCGGACTGAAGCCTAAGGAAAAGGGGCGGTCATCTTCAACTACCGCGCGTCCATTGCTTACCCAGGCGCGGTAGTGTTAAGCACTCTTACGAAATTAAATTTTCTGGAAATTGCCGCGGCACTAAACCATCGAGAGGCGCGGTACTGAGGTAAAACGTGAATAGTTATTTTTTGTTTGAGCTTTCACGTGAAGGAAAAATTGCTGCCGTGAAAATTGATGTTGGTTTAATATATGAAATATATATGGCCGTGAAAAATTGATGCCGTCAAAATTGATGTTGGTTTAATATATGAAATGTATATGGCCGTGAAAAATTGATGCCGGCCGTGAAAAATTGATGCCGAATATTTGAAATGTCAAATGCTTTGAGATATAAAGCATATGGTGTGAAATGCTTTGAGATATAAAGCATATGGTAATTAAAGTGAAAATTGACGCAAGATTTGAAATGTGAAATGCTTTTGAGATATAACGGGATGGGAGTTATAAGGAATACCTTATTTGTAAGATTTTTTTTTTTTACGAAAAGATTAAAGTGGGAGGTATAAGGTATTTGTTATAATATTTAATTTGGGTCATTAATCCTTTGTTATCCATTATATATAATTTTTAAAAGGCTTGGAGTTTTTTAAGTTTTTTTTTAATTCGGTTTCTTCAGAAAATGGCAAAAACGCAGAGTGTTAAGTTTGAAATTGAGAAGTTCAATGGGAGCAATAATTTCGAGTTGTGGAAGGTCAAGATGCGGGATATGCTCGTGCAGCAAGGAGTGGCGAAGGCACTGGCAGGGAAAATAAAGAAACCCGCAGATATTTCAGATGGAGACTGGAGCGAGATGGATGAAAGAGCTCTCAGTGCTATTCGTCTGTGCTTGGCCGACGATGTTTTATTTAACATCGTGTCTGAAACTACAGCAGCAGGTCTCTGGACAAAGTTGGAAAGTTTGTACATGACTAAATCCTTGACGAATAAAATCCTCCTGGAGCGGCAGTTGTTTACCTTGCGTATGAAAGAAGGTACAAAGATTTCTGAACACTTGAATGCGTTCAATACTCTTATTTGTCAGTTGACTAGTATAGAAGATATTATTAAATCTGAAGACAAGGCGATTTTACTGTTGTGCTCTCTGCCTGAGTCGTGGGCACATTTTGTAACCTCTATCAGTTTTAGTTCTACTGAGTCTATTACCTTCGATGAAGTTGTGTGAGCCTTACATTCTGAGGAAACTCGAAAGAAATCTAGTCTTGAAACCTCGACATCAGAAGTAATGGTGGCCAGAGGAAGAACCAGTGAAAGAGGACAACATTCAAAGGGCACATCAAGGTCAAAGTCGAAGGGCAAAAAGAGTAAATTGAAGTGCTGGTACTGCAATAAAGCAGGACATCTGAAGAAAGATTGCTGGAAACGTAAACGAGCTTCTGAGGAGGAGGACTCTACAAAGGAGGCGAACGTAGCCGAGAATGATTCAGGTATGATCGATGAGGTATTATCTACATCTACTGTTTCACAATACCATTCTGACTGGTTAATTGATTCTGGAGCATCTCACCACATGTGTCTTCATAGAAATTGGTATTCCTCATACCAATCTATAGATGACGGGGTAGTTTATATGGGAAATAATGTTACATGTAAAACTGTTGGGGTAGGGAGTATCAGAATTAAAATGTATGATGGGACTGTTAGGACTCTAACAGATGTGAGACATGTACCTGAATTAAGGAAGAACTTGATATCAATGGGAGTTCTTGATGATGCTGGTTACAAGTTTACAGTTCAAGGTGGAGTTATGAAGATATCGAAAGGTATCTTGGTTGTTATGAAAGCAAACCGAGTTGGGAACCTGTTTAGACTTGAAGGGAGGACGGAAGTTGATCACGCAACAGTAGCATCAGTTGGTGCAGCAGCAGACATCACTCGTCTATGGCATCAGCGGTTAGGTCATATCAGCGAAAGAGGTATGAAGGTACTTGCTGATCGAAAGTTGCTTCCTAGTTTAAAATCTGTAGATTTGAAGTTTTGTGAGCACTGTATTTATGGTAAACAGGCTAGACAAAAATTTAAATCTGGAAAACATATGAGTAAAGGTATCCTAGACTACATACATTCTGATCTTTGGGGTCCATCTCCAAAAATTTCTTATGGGGGATCGTCATATTTCGTCAGTTTTATAGATGATTACTCGAGGAAAGTTTGGATCTATTTATTGAAGAGAAAAGCTGATGTTTTTGATATATTTAAGCAGTTTAGAGCTTTGGTTGAAAAGAGCACTGGCAGGTTCATTAAATGTCTTAGAACAGATAATGGAACCGAATTTACTTCGAAGGAGTTTGATAATTATTGCAAGCAGGATGGGATTGAGAGACATAAGACCACTGTTTACACTCCGCAGCAGAACGGCGTTGCCGAACGCATGAACAAGACTCTTCTTGAAAGAGCAAGGAGTATGCTCAGTAATGCGAAGTTGCAGCAGGAATTGTGGGGAGAGGCATTGCTTACAGCTTGTTACCTGGTCAATCGATCACCATCAACTGCAATTGACTGCAAAATTCCAGAAGAGGTATGGACAGGTCAATCATGTGATTATTCTAATCTTAGAGTATTTGGTTGTGAAGCCTATGCACTTATTCCCAAAAATCAGCGTTCCAAACTAGATCCTAAGTCAAGAAAATTGATCTTTGTTGGATATGGTGATGGTGTTAAGGGATATAGGTTGTGGAATCCTACTGTCCACAAAATCATCATAAACAGAGATGTAAAATTTGATGAACTTTCTCTGACAAATTTAGATGTAAGTAATGATTTGAAACGGGCTAATGTACCACAGTTTCAGCAAATTCAGTTTGATACTCAGTCATCTGTGAGGGGGACTCATGAGGATGTCCAGGAAGAGGATATTCATGAGGACACTCCTCAGGAGGATGAGCAGACAGAAATAGAAGAAATACCACAGCAAACTCTACGGAGATCTACGCGGAACAGAACTTTTCCAAAGAGGTATGATGATTTCGTTTTCATTTCTAATGAAGGAGAACTTGACAGTTATAAGGAAGCATTAGAAGTGTCTGACAGTGACAAATGGAAACGTGCAATGAAAGAAGAAATGGATTCTTTGGAAAAGAACAAAACGTGGGATATTGTGGAACTTCCAGAGAGTAGGAAAGTGGTTGGCTGCAAATGGGTGTACAAACTGAAGAAAGGAGCTGATGACACTGTTCCGAAGTACAAAGCGAGACTGGTTGCAAAAGGATTTTCTCAGAAAGCAGGTATTGACTTTCATGAGATTTTTTTTACCAGTTGTAAAACTTGTTTCTATCAGAATTTTGTTAGCACTAGTTGCTTTATATGATTTGGAGTTAGAGCAGCTAGATGTCAAAACAACTTTCTTACATGGAGATTTAGATGAGGAAATTTTCATGGAACAACCAGAAGGGTTCGTTCAAAATCGCAACAAGGGGTTTGTTTGCAAGCTCAAAAAATCATTGTATGGCCTGAGGCAGTCTCCCAGGAAATGGTACAAGAAGTTTGATTCTTTCATGGTGAGTCAGAATTTTACCAGGAATGAGTATGATCATTGTGTGTACTTTAAAAGGTTGGAAAATGACATGTTCATTATTTTGGTATTGTATGTTGATGATATGCTTGTCGCAAGCAAGAGCATGTTTGAAATCAGCAGGTTAAAGGTTCAGTTGGCTAGGACGTTTGATATGAAGGATCTAGGAGCAGCAAATCAGATCTTGGGCATGCAGATACACAGAGACAGGAAAAATGGCAAGCTGTGGTTATCACAAAAGAAGTATGTGGAGAAAATACTTCAGAAATTCGGTATGGATAAGGTGAAACCTTCTAGTATCCCTTTAGCTTCTCATTTCAAGCTTTCTTCAGGTTTGAGTCCAAAAAATGATGAAGAAAAGCAGTATATGTCTCGTGTACCATATGCTAATGCAGTAGGAAGTTTGATGTATGCGATGATAAGTACAAGACCAGATATTTCACATGCAGTTGGTGTTGTCAGTAGATACATGGCAAATCCAGGAAAAGAGCATTGGGCAGCAGTGAAATGGGTGCTTCGGTATCTTAGAGGCACAAGTGACTATTGTATCACTTTTGATGGTTGCAGTGATAAAGTCTGTGGTTATGTTGATTCTGATTTTGCAGGTGATTTGGACAAAAGGAGGTCCACTTCAGGTTATGTTTTTACTCTTGCAGGTGGAGCTATTAGTTGGATGTCAAAGCTTCAGAATATTGTTGCTTTATCTACTACAGAGGCAGAATATATAGCTGCTTCACATGCTTGCAAAGAGGCAGTCTGGTTAAAAGGTTTGCTGGGTGAGTTAGGAAAGGTTCAAAACTCTATAAAGATTTTCTGTGATAGTCAAAGAGCTATTCACTTGGCTAAAAATCCAGCTTATCACAGTAAGACAAAACATATTCCTGTAAAATATCATTTTGTAAGACATGTTATTGATGAAGGTGGAGTGGTTCTTGAAAAGGTCCACACTCAAAAGAATAGTGCAGACATGTTCACGAAGACAGTTACTTCAGAGAAGCTACGGTGGTGCTTAGCTTCTCTAGGTTTGCAAGAAAAGTGATCAATAGAGCAATGAGCAATGGTATCATGTAAATTGTTTTCAAGGTGGAGATTGTTAGAAACGGATGACAACCGGCTATGACGGTAACTATGTAACTGACTAACTAAATATGCAGTTATTAGTAACCGTGTAAGAAATGTATATGTTTCTTGTATTCTCGTAAGAGAGGACATTGGAGAGTTGTGAGTTGTTGTAAATCTTCAGATTCTGAATAATAATATACCGATACCATTGCTCCGTGGATGTTTCCCTAAGAGAGGGTTTTACCACGTAAATCTCTGCGTATATCTCATGTGTGTGTATTTATTTCCTTTCTTGTTTTATTTGCTTCCACTGCATATTGTATTTTGTGGCTGCTAGATCCAACAAGTGGTATCAGAGCCTGGTAGAAAGCCACAAAGAACGAGAAAAAGCCGAATGTTAAATTCGTTTTACGGGTCAAAAGTTACCGGACTGAAGCCTAAGGAAAAGGGGAGGTAATCTTCAACTACCGCGGGTCCATTGCTTACCCAGGCGCGGTAGTGTTAAGCACTCTTACGAAATTAAATTTTCTGGAAATTGCCGCGGCACTGAACCATCGAGAGGCGCAGTACTGAGGTAAAACGTGAATAGTTATTTTTTGTTTGAGCTTTCACGTGAAGGAAAAATTGCTGCCGTGAAAATTGATGTTGGTTTAATATATGAAATATATATGGCCGTGAAAAATAAATGCCGTCAAAATTGATGTTGGTTTAATATATGAAATGTATATGGCCGTGAAAAATTGATGCCGGCCGTGAAAAATTGATGCCGAATATTTGAAATGTCAAATGCTTTGAGATATAAAGCATATGGTGTGAAATGCTTTGAGATATAAAGCATATGGTAATTAAAGTGAAAATTGACGCAAGATTTGAAATGTGAAATTCTTTTGAGATATAACGGGATGGGAGTTATAAGGAATACCTTATTTGTAAGATTTTTTTTTTTTACGAAAAGATTAAAGTGGGAGGTATAAGGTATTTGTTATAATATTTAATTTGGGTCATTAATCCTTTGTTATCCATTATATATAATTTTTAAAAGGCTTGGAGTTTTTTAAGTTTTTTTTTAATTCGGTTTCTTGAGAAAATGGCAAAAACGCAGAGTGTTAAGTTTGAAATTGAGAAGTTCAATGGGAGCAATAATTTCGAGTTGTGGAAGGTCAAGATGCGGGATATGCTCGCGCAGCAAGGAGTGGCGAAGGAACTGGCAGGGAAAATAAAGAAACCCGCATATATTTCAGATGGAGACTGGAGCGAGATGGATGAAAGAGCTCTCAGTGCTATTCGTCTGTGCTTGGCCGACGATGTTTTATTTAACATCGTGTCTGAAACTACAACAGCAGGTCTCTGGACAAAGTTGGAAAGTTTGTACATGACTAAATCCTTGACGAATAAAATCCTCCTGAAGCAGCAGTTGTTTACCCTGCGTATGAAAGAAGGTACAAAGATTTCGGAACAGTTGAATGCGTTCAATACTCTTATTTGTCAGTTGACTAGTATGGAAGATATTATTAAATCTGAAGACAAGGCGATTTTACTGTTGTGCTCTCTGCCTGAGTCGTGGGCACATTTTGTAACCTCTATCAGTTTTAGTTCTACTGAGTCTATTACCTTCGATGAAGTTGTGGGAGCCTTACTTTCTGAGGAAACTCGAAAGAAATCTAGTCTTGAAACCTCGACATCAGAAGTAATGGTGGCCAGAGGAAGAACCCGTGAAAGAGGACAACATTCAAAGGGCACATCAAGGTCAAAGTCGAAGGGCAAAAAGAGTAAATTGAAGTGCTGGTACTGCAATAAAGCAGGACATCTGAAGAAAGATTGCTGGAAACGTAAACGAGCTTCTGAGGAGGAGGACTCTACAAAGGAGGCGAACGTAGCCGAGAATGATTCAGGTATGATCGATGAGGTATTATCTACATCTACTGTTTCACAATACCATTCTGACTAGTTAATTGATTCTGGAGCATCTCACCACATGTGTCTTCATTGAAATTGGTATTCCTCATACCAATCTATAGATGACGGGGTAGTTTATATGGGAAATAATGTTACATGTAAAACTGTTGGGGTAGGGAGTATCAGAATTAAAATGTATGATGGGACTGTTAGGACTCTAACAGATGTGAGACATGTACCTGAATTAAGGAAGAACTTGATATCAATGGGAGTTCTTGATGATGCTGGTTACAAGTTTACAGTTCAAGGTGGAGTTATGAAGATATCGAAAGGTATCTTGGTTGTTATGAAAGCAAACCGAGTTGGGAACCTGTATAGACTTGAAGGGAGGACGGAAGTTGATCACGCAACAGTAGCATCAGTTGGTGCAGCAGCAGACATCACTCGTCTATGGCATCAGCGGTTAGGTCATATCAGTGAAAGAGGTATGAAGGTACTTTCTGATCGAAAGTTGCTTCCTAGTTTAAAATCTGTAGATTTGAAGTTTTGTGAGCACTGTATTTATGGTAAACAGGCTAGACAAAAATTTAAATCTGGAAAACATATGAGTAAAGGTATCCTAGACTACATACATTCTGATCTTTGGGGTCCATCTCCAAAAATTTCTTATGGGGGATCGTCATATTTCGTCAGTTTTATAGATGATTACTCGAGGAAAGTTTGGATCTATTTATTGAAGAGAAAAGCTGATGTTTTTGATATATTTAAGCAGTTTAGAGCTTTGGTTGAAAAGAGCACTGGCAGGTTCATTAAATGTCTTAGAACAGATAATGGAACCGAATTTACTTCGAAGGAGTTTGATAATTATTGCAAACAGGATGGGATTGAGAGACATAAGACCACTGTTTACACTCCGCAGCAGAACGGCGTTGCTGAACGCATGAACAGGACTCTTCTTGAAAGAGCAAGGAGTATGCTCAGTAATGCGAAGTTGCAGCAGGAATTGTGGGGAGAGGCATTGCTTACAGCTTGTTACCTGGTCAATCGATCACCATCAACTCCAATTGACTGCAAAATTCCAGAAGAGGTATGGACAGGTCAATCATGTGATTATTCTAATCTTAGAGTATTTGGTTGTGAAGCCTATGCACTTATTCCAAAAAATCAGCGTTCCAAACTAGATCCTAAGTCAAGAAAATTGATCTTTGTTGGATATGGTGATGGTGTTAAGGGATATAGGTTGTGGAATCCTACTGTCCACAAAATCATCATAAACAAAGATGTAAAATTTGATGAACTTTCTCTGACAAATTTAAATGTAAGTAATGATTTGAAACGGGCTAATGTACCACAGTTTCAGCAAATTCAGTTTGATACTCAGTCATCTGTGAGGGGGACTCATGAGGATGTCCAGGAAGAGGATATTCATGAGGACACTCCTCAGGAGGATGAGCAGACAGAAATAGAAGAAATACCACAGCAAACTCTACGGAGATCTACGCGGAACAGAACTTTTCCAAAGAGGTATGATGATTTCGTTTTCATTTCTAATGAAGGAGAACTTGACAGTTATAAGGAAGCATTAGAAGTGTCTGACAGTGACAAATGGAAACGTGCAATGAAAGAAGAAATGGATTCTTTGGAAAAGAACAAAACGTGGGATATTGTGGAACTTCCAGAGAGTAGGAAAGTGGTTGGCTGCAAATGGGTGTACAAACTGAAGAAAGGAGCTGATGACACTGTTCCGAAGTACAAA
Organism: Larix kaempferi; assembly: GCA_027924585.1. NCBI lineage: Eukaryota > Viridiplantae > Streptophyta > Pinopsida > Pinales > Pinaceae > Larix > Larix kaempferi. Next base: position 4,203,587 of record BSBM01000459.1, on the reverse strand, counting down.
GCGAGACTGGTTGCAAAAGGATTTTCTCAGAAAGCAGGTATTGACTTTCATGAGATTTTTTTTACCAGTTGTAAAACTTGTTTCTATCAGAATTTTGTTAGCACTAGTTGCTTTATATGACTTGGAGTTAGAGCAGCTAGATGTCAAAACAACTTTCTTACATGGAGATTTAGATGAGGAAATTTTCATGGAACAACCAGAAGGGTTCGTTCAAAATCGCAACAAGGGGTTTGTTTGCAAGCTCAAAAAATCATTGTATGGCCTGAGGCAGTCTCCCAGGCAATGGTACAAGAAGTTTGATTCTTTCATGGTGAGTAAGAATTTTACAAGGAATGAGTATGCTCATTGTGTGTACTTTAAAAAGTTGGAAAATGACATGTTCATTATTTTGGTATTGTATGTTGATGATATGCTTGTCGCAAGCAAGAGCATGTTTGAAATCAGCAGGTTAAAGGTTCAGTTGGCTAGGACGTTTGATATGAAGGATCTAGGAGCAGCAAATCAGATCTTGGGCATGCAGATACACAGAGACAGGAAAAATGGCAAGCTGTGGTTATCACAAAAGAAGTATGTGGAGAAAATACTTCAGAAATTCGGTATGGATAAGGTGAAACCTTCTAGTATACCTTTAGCTTCTCATTTCAAGCTTTCTTCAGGTTTGAGTCCAAAAAATGATGAAGAAAAGCAGTATATGTCTCGTGTACCATATGCTAATGCAGTAGGAAGTTTGATGTATGCGATGATAAGTACAAGACCAGATATTTCACATGCAGTTGGTGTTTTCAGTAGATACATGGCAAATCCAGGAAAAGAGCATTGGGCAGCAGTGAAATGGGTGCTTCGGTATCTTAGAGGCACAAGTGACTATTGTATCACTTTTGATGGTTGCAGTGATAAAGTCTGTGGTTATGTTGATTCTGATTTTGCAGGTGATTTGGACAAAAGGAGGTCCACTTCAGGTTATGTTTTTACTCTTGCAGGTGGAGCTATTAGTTGGATGTCAAAGCTTCAGAATATTGTTGCTTTATCTACTACAGAGGCAGAATATATAGCTGCTTCACATGCTTGCAAAGAGGCAGTCTGGTTAAAAGGTTTGCTGGGTGAGTTAGGAAAGGTTCAAAACTCTATAAAGATTTTCTGTGATAGTCAAAGTGCTATTCACTTGGCTAAAAATCCAGCTTATCACAGTAAGACAAAACATATTCCTGTAAAATATCATTTTGTAAGACATGTTATTGATGAAGGTGGAGTGGTTCTTGAAAAGGTCCACACTCAAAAGAATAGTGCAGACATGTTCACGAAGACAGTTACTTCAGAGAAGCTACGGTGGTGCTTAGCTTCTCTAGGCTTGCAAGAAAAGTGATCAATAGAGCAATGAGCAATGGTATCAGGTAAATTGTTGTCAAGGTGGAGATTGTTAGAAACGGATGACAACCGGCTATGACGGTAACTATGTAACTGACTAACTAAATATGCAGTTATTAGTAACCGTGTAAGAAATGTATATGTTTCTTGTATTCTCGTAAGAGAGGACATTGGAGAGTTGTGAGTTGTTGTAAATCTTCAAATTCTGAATAATAAGATACCGATACCATTGCTCCGTGGATGTTTCCCTAAGAGAGGGTTTTACCATGTAAATCTCTGCGTATATCTCATGTGTGTGTATTTATTTCCTTTCTTGTTTTATTTGCTTCCGCTGCATATTGTATTTTGTGGCTGCTAGATCCAACAAACCTCCTCCGGCATCTTGATTAAAGTTTAAACTCTGAGTGGGCCCAATCCCGTCCCGTCATCCTCCAAAATCGACAGCCTCCCATCAAATTCGTACACGGTGTCTCTCGCCAGATTATGCCCATGCATATGGCCGATATGTATGCCATATAATTATATATATTATATATATATATATTATAATTCCAATTCAATTTCTAAAAAAAATTCAAAATTGACAAGAAAGATGGTTGAAATTGTAAGGCTTAAAAAATATTATCACATATATATGAATTTTTAAAAATCACCTCAAAATTGACATGAAAGATTGACATGAAAGATGGTTGAAATTGTAAAACATTAAATAATATTATCCAAATAAATTATGTAAATTCTTAATCATGCTTTCCAACATCTATTCACAAGTAGTTCAATTGAGCGAATTTGCTATTAATAAGTATTTGTTCACAAGTAGTTTAATTGAGCGAATATGCTATTAATAAGTATTTGTTGTATACTTAATTGAGATACAGCTATGGGCTCATTGGTTACTAGCAGCATGTCTAAATATATATATATATAAATGATTATGATTGAAATGGTATATTTTTTATTTTATCAATATTTAATAAAGTTGAATTCATTTATATAATTAAATATAAAATTTAAACAATATAAAATAATTATATAATCCAAAAATTTATAACAAAATAAAAAAACAACAACTTTATTTTCACCCTTTCATCTATATATCACATTTGATCTTTCCCAAATATATCATGAATAATAGTATTTCTTAAAAAACAAGCCCTCAACATTATCACACACTGAGAATTCTTCTCTAACTATTAGTTACGCCAATAGGTCTATATTTCTTAGAATTTGGGGTTGTAATAACCCTAAAAATCTGAGAAAATTTAAAAAAATTTAAAGCGGTAATTACTCTCCTCGTCCGAAGGTATAAATTGGTAAAAACAAGTCCTATTGAGTAACAACTAAGACCAGGCAACTAGGTAAAAAAGGTTTTACACATCCTTACCAAAAGGAATAGTGTTGACCAAAGATTTCGTGGTGAGGAACATGAGTATTCTAGCTTATCGATTTCACACTGGTTGTGTTAGTTATGATGGAATTTCTTAATTTAATGACAAGAGGACATTTACATGACCCTCATTTTTAGGCGAGCACCTAGCATGTTTGGAAGGGACCCTTTGGGGTCCCCGGTCTTACTTAGCTTTGTAGAAGCTAACACCTTTCATAATTCATCCTTTTATGCAGGTACCTTTATTAAGAGAAGAATACCCTAAGGTGCAATCTACATACATATGTATAGCTCCTACTCGTAAAGGTGGTTGATCCTAAATATTACCATGGTCTTCAAAACGATATTGAAGGTTTCTCATAACCTGAGGCTTTTGTTGAAAGGCTTGTAGTGAGGACTGTGTAGTGACCGAGGCATTGTGAGTCAGAAATTAGTGTAAAATGACCCTGGCAGAGGAGGCATTCAAAGCTGCCATGTCAACCCGCAGCTAGTGGGAACCACGTCAAGGCATGGGAAAAAGGGACCATCATTTCATTCTTCGTTTGGCATTTTCCCTGCATTGTTCACTAATGTGGGTGTGGAAGAGCCCATGGGGTTTCGTCAATGATGTCGATGCCCTAGCCACGCTACTTGCCCAAATGTTGCACTAGTTGCAAATATAATTCTCTAAACGTTTATATGAGGTGAGAGCATACTTCTCTGCACTTTCTTTTGTATATATATCTATTAATTCTTGGTTTGGTTTTGGTACCTACTGGTGACTGAATATGTAATTTATTATGTTGATATTGTAACAGGTTTAGGTCGTTCCTGTAGCTCGAGCACGTTGGAGGTGGTGACCGTTAAGCTATGATGCTTCACTTCGATTCCTGGTAAGACCTGGGGTCCTGGGGACATGCCCTTGTTGATGTGGTTTTTTGTGTTGGCATTTTTAAATGGAGAGGAATGTAATATGTGGCCTATGCTGAGTAGCTCCTTCGCCAGCGCCTACCTGGTTTCTTTGATGGCGAAGTGCCAAATGGGGAGAAGACTTCAAACCCTGGGACTTCATTAAATGTTACCAGTCTTGGAATGCCTCTGTGGCAATAGGTTTTGATGTAAAAAGAATATTTGATGTCATAATGTTTGTAAAATGAATATGAGGACTGTTATGAAAATAGATTTGTGTATTCATGTATGTGTGTTGTTTCAATCTAATGTATAATGATTTTCACAGCGTTTTCATAGTAGTTTCTATTTATACTTATTTTATGAGAAAGGTTACTATATTATCCCAAGCAATGGTTTAGGGCAAACTCCCCGGAAATATTAAAGGTTTCTCTCCTTGTATAAGGGTTATGGGGATTTCCCCATGTATAAAATATTGTGCTGTAAGTATAGTAACCCAAGCATTTCTCCAAATAATCATTCAAGGGATAATTAAACAAAACTTAAATGAGAAGGGACGGGTGATACAATAGTAATATTCTAATGAAGTTAATCTAATCAGATCGAGACATTAACAACTAGTAATAAAATTTATAAAAGCGAAGGGAAAATACTATTGCTAAAAGAAAAATTTCCCCAGATTAATAAGACACATGTATAAGTAAATAACCCTAAACTAGCATAGATTCTTCAGTTAATAACAAAATATTTTAAATGAAGGAATTCATGTATTGCCATAGCATCACCAGAGATTTCGTACCAAGTTAGCACAGTAATTCCAAAACTAATCTATAATAGATTTATAAATACCAGATCTACATTTAACTTACTTTTAATATAGGTTTAGTGAGATCGATTCGTCATATTGCTAACCTGTATGATAACGATAGTAAATATGCATTTAAATGTAGATCTATTCACCATATTCCTAACCTGTATGATAACGATAGTAAATCTGCACTTGTCTAAAGAGAAGGTCACATCTCAAGAGTCTGATATATCACATGCAATGGGTCACAGATCAAAAATCATCAGATCTGTATCTCATAGGTTCAGAAATCATTCGAAAACATTTTATAAGGGAAGTAGATGCATAAAACAAAAAAAGAACAGAAATTCAAATAAATACTTATCAAAAATTTTACTCCAGCCTAACTGACTGAGACGCTTCCACCTTCCTCCCAACCGTAGACCACAATCCGTTCCTGGACTATTTCACCGATCACCCCCGATCCAAACTGAGCATAGCAAGTATCTAGAATGCCTAGGGCAATTATCTATCTCTTTTACTATAGTAGAGCGTCCACAAGGTTCGTTTATCGGCCTATATGGTGTGAGTATATCTATCTGACATTTCTCATGCCAATAATAATAATGCAGTCCTCCCAGGACAGTCCTCTAATGGACACACCAAGTTTCAGTACTCTGGTGTTGAGCTCTCAGACAAACGACTTGGCCCTTTTCAGTGCAACTTGGAAAACGTGCCTTTGTAATGTTACCTTCTCTGCTCTTAATAGTTTTTGGGGCAAAGCTGCTAGATATTTTGGGTTTGACAACACTCCATTCTCTAAATGACACCTAGCATATTCAGTTATTAATATTTAATTAATATATATTTATTTTAATCCTCACACTTCATTTTAAATCTTTAATTTAATAAATTAGACTTTTACTCTCCTATTGGATAATTTCGATTTTAATTGGGGGCTACTAACCTATCTAGATCCTTGCATGCTCAGCTTCTCTTTGAGTGGTTGCCTCAATCAGTTCGAAAGAATAAAATAATAAAAATAAGTCAGTATTTAGAATAATCATCAGTCCACTTTGATGTTTCAGAGCCTCTAGCTCAACATCAGTAATTTTAGTTAGAGTCAAAGTGCTCCAGAGATTCTCAGCTCAACACTCACTCAACCATTAGTGTTTTCTGAGCCCCCTTGGCTCATGCATGTGTCATGCATTGTCAAATTTATTACAACGTAAAAATAAAAATAAAATAATATTCAAATAATAGAGTAGTCTTTTCTCGGGATGTTACATCCCTCGCCACTTAAAACAAGACCATCCCAGTGTTAGGGACTTGAACCGAAACCATGAAACAAGGAGGGGTAGACCTCTTTCATTTTGGTCTCGTTCGCCCAGGTAGCCTCTTTAGGTTCGAAATGTTTCCACTGCACCTTCAGCTGGACGATGGTTTTCTTTCTGAGTGATACCACTCTCCTGTCCAGTATGTGAAGTGGTTCCAGTACAAATTCGCCTTCAGGTTCTACCCATAACAAAGACCAATCAATCACATGTTTAGAATCGTAAACATATTTCTTAAGTAAGGATATATCGAAAACATTATGCACTCGTATATGTGCAGGTAGAGCCAATTCATAGGCCACTAGTCCTCTCTTGGCCAGTATTTCGAATGGCCCACAGAAACGCGGAGCTAATTTTCCACATTTTCCCAAACTTAGAGAACTCCTTTTTGCTTTGACTTTTAAGTACACGTGCTCACCAACTTGATAGTCCTTGTACTGCCATTTTCTATCTACATAACTCTTCTGCCGATCCTGTGCCTCCTTTAAGTTATGTTGTACCTTTACCAATAGCCATTCCAGATCTTTCAGGAGGTATGGCCCCAACATAAGTCTATCCACTGGGCTATCCCAGGTGACCGGGGTCCTGCATTTCCTGCCATATAGTATTTCGAACGGCCTCATTCTAGCCGAGGCTTGAAAGCTGTTATTGTATGAAAATTCTGCTAAGTGTAAATACTCCTCCCATTTGTTGGGATTGTTCATGACATACATCCTGAGCATGTCCTCAAGGATTTGGTTAACCTACTCTGTTTTTCTGTCGTTTGCGGATGGTAAGTAGTGCTAAACTGTAGCTATATTTCTAAGCCAGAAAATAAGGCTCTCTAGAAATTACTTGTAAATTTTGTGTCCCTGTCGAAGATGATGGCCTTAGGTATGCCATGCAGCCTAAAGATCTCCTTTAAAAATATATCTACAATATTAACAGCCCTATGAGTGGACTTAACCAGAATAAAATGCGCAGATTTAGACAACTTGTCTACCACCACCATAATTGAGTCGTTCTGTTTCTTGCTTTTTGGAAAACCGGTGATAAAATCCATGTTGATTACTTCCCATTTCCATTCCGGAATGGCTAAAGGTTGCAGCATCCCTGATGGATGTTGATGTTCTTCCTTTACCAATTGGCATTCTTGACATTTGGCGATAATTAGTGCTATATCAGATTTTAATTTTGGCCAAAAATAAAATTTCTTAATGGTCGATATCACTTTCTAATATCCTAGATGTCTAGAATAAGGTTTTTGGTGAAATTCGATTAATATATCAGACCTGATATTTCCACTGTCGGGAACGTATAATCTGTCTTTTGACCAAAGTAGTCCTGTGTCGTCAATTTTGTAGTCTTTCTGTTGTACAAACAGTCTATCTTCTTGTATTTTCTGCACTATTTCAGTGTAAAAATGATCATATTTGCATGTTGTCCTAATTTTATCAATCAGGTCAGAACTGGTTTGACTTACTATTACGTTGTGTAATAGGTGAACTCTGCGGCTTATTGCATCTACAATTTTATTTTCCTTTCCCTTGATGTGTTTCAGCTCAAAGTTGTACTCACTTAGGAAAGCCAGCCATCTAGCTTGTCTAGGATTTAAATCAGGTTGATCAAAAAGATCTTTCAGACTCATGTTATCTGTCTTTAGAAGGAATCTCTTTCCCATCAAATAGTGTCTCCACATTTTTAGTGCATGAATAGTGGCAGCCAGTTCAAGGTCATGGGTTGGGTAATTCTTTTCATGCTCCTTCAGTTTCTGTGACTCGTAACAAATGACGAAGTCATTTTGAAGGAGGAGTCCTCCAAGCCCTTCCTTACTTGCATCAATGCAAACCACAAAGTCTCCATTCGGATCTGTGATCCTTAATATGGGTGTAGTCGTTAGTAGCTGTTTTAGCTTCTGAAGGCTCTCTTCACACTTGGCTATCCACAAAAACTTGCTTTCCTTTCTCTGTAGGGAGGTCATAGGACAGGCTATTCTAGAAAAATTTTCAATGAATTTCCAATAATATCTAGCCAGCCCTATAAATGATCTAATATCTGTAACGTTTGTAGGTGTCGGCCATTCTTGGATGGCGTTAATCTTATCTGGATCTACAGCTATCCCTTTTTTGGAGATAATGTGTCCAAGGTGTTGAATTTGATTTCTATAGAAATTGCATTTGTTGAACTTGGCATAGAGTTGATGTTCCCTTAAAATTTGCAAGACGGTCCTGAGGTGCTCCTGATGTTCTGTTTCATTCTTAGAGTAAATAAGTATGTCGTCTATGAACACTAGTACAAATTGATCTAAGTACTTACTAAAAATATTGTTCACCATACACATAAAATTTGCGGGTGTGTTTGTTATCCCAAAGGGCATCACCACAAATTCATAGTGTCTGTACCATGTCCTGAAGGCAATTTTGCTTATGTCTTCTTCTCAGATCCTTACCTGATGGTATCCAGAGCGCAAATCAATTTTGGAAAACACCCTTGCTCCCCCAACTTGGTCGAATAAGTCATCTATCCTCGGAAGAGGGTATCTATTTTTAATTGTCAATTTGTTCAACTGTCTATAATCAATGCACATCCGTAAGGTTCCATCCTTCTTCTTGACAAAAAGGATGGGTGCTCCCCACAGGGACACACTAGGACGAATGTAACCCTTGTCTATAAGCTCTTGTAGTTGAAGTTTCAGCTCTACCAATTCAAGGGTACTCATACGGTACGGTGCCTTTGAGACAGGCATAGATCCTAGTAGTAATTCTATTGAAAAGTCCAAATCCCTCTTGGGTGGAAACCCGGGAATCTCATCTAGAAATACATCTCAAAATTCTACTAACATAGGGAAATTTTCAATCTGAAGTTCGTTTTCTACCTCAAGATTATGTATATTAACAACATACAATGTATAGCCCTTCCGTGCACATTTTTTTACCTGTAAAGCTGAGATCTGTCGGATTTCAACCTTTCTGGGTATACCTTGTACTTTACTCTGGTTTCCATGTTGTTCTGTGCATGTGAAACTTTTGTTTAGACATTCCAACATAACCTGATATTGTTCTAGCCAATCCATACCTATCAGTAGGTCATAGGCTCCTAAAGGCAGAATATTTAGGTCTGTTTCAGTTTGTAAGCCACTCATATTCAGCTGGCAGCTTTTATCCAGCTCGGTTATCTTTCTTTTTGTACCGGTGGCTAACTGGACTAGCCAGGGTTTGATATGTTTTTCTTTGTTCAATTTACAAGTTTTGACAATTTTAGGAGAAACATAACTTCGGTAAGCCCCTGGGTCAATTAAAATAGATACAAGTATGTTCAAAATCTTACCTTCGATTTCGACCATGGTGGATTGGTAGTGCTCATGTCTGCCTTCTAAGGCAACGCATATCTGAGGTGTTCTTGCTAGGTCCTCTACAGTTGATTCTTCCTGAAGGTTGTTGAGGACCTTTACATTTTTATTGTTCGGGCAGTCTCAGTAGTAATGGGGCCCTTGACACCCCCAGCATTTACCTAGTGTAGGGGCTGTCCTAAATCCTCTGTCAAAAGTGGGATTGTTAATAGTTTGCTCCAAGTTGTTAGGCTGCGTCACAGTCTTTGGAAAAAACCTGTTTGGTGGAAAACTGTTATTTCGCTTCTGTATGGAGGGGGTCTGAACCCTTTCTTTCAGCTGTCAAATGCTAGCCTCATTTTGTCCTTCTTTTTATTCAGAAGGTCGGTTCGGTGTTGATTGTGTTCGTAGCAGAGTCGGGCCTTATGCAATGCCATCTCTAGGGTCTTAGGTGCATCGAACTCGATTTTGTTTCTGTAGTACGTTGGAAGGCAGGCTAGAAACTGCTGAATTTTTACCTTTTCATCTTTCACATATGGTACGTAGTGTAACAGTTCTAAGAATCTGTTAATGAGTGCATCCATAGTGAGAGATTTTAGTTGCAGCTCGTGAAATTCTTTAATATTTCTATTGAAAAACCTTTCTGACATGTATTTATCTTGATGAAGTGTCCTAAAATCCTTCCAACCTACTTCCGCTCTTTTAATATCTTTGGTGTGTTTTAAATCTTGCCACCACCTTGCAGCCTTACCATTTAAATTGTAAATGGCCAAGCGGGCTTTCATATGGCTGGTATAGTGATGTACCTGGAAATACTTGTTCATCCCCAGTAGCCATTCTTCCGCTTTTTCTCATGAATCGAGGTCTCCTTCAAAGGTTGGGGCCTTAATCTTCTTGAATTATCCTTGAAGGTTGTCCTCCCTATACTTTTTCTTGCAAGGAAAGGGGACATAGGAATCGAAAGAATATTCAGAGTCATCGTCAAGGGAGCTAGAAGAATCCGACTGTTCGGAGGATTCCTCAAGTTTCCTAAAGTCTGGGCTATAGCTTCTCTTTCTGTAGTGATGTTTAGGTACTTTCCTGGTTGCTAAATGGGTGGTTTTCTAATGGTTCTTCTTCCTGGTTAACTTCTGTAATATTGCCTCGTTAACTTCATGTTGTTCCCTTCTTTCGTTGAGATTATCATCTTTGAAATTTTGGAATTCAGCCTGCAGATTCTGTATTGTCTTCAGTAAATTAGAGGTTTTGTCAGCCCCATCACTGTCATTTAGTTCTACTACTATTTCCTGTTCCCTGGGGATTGAATTTAGGTTACTATGTTGACTATCCTCTCTTTCAGAATTCATGATGTTTGTTGTTTCCTGAACAATGCTCAAATGTGTAACAACAAGATTTAGTTAGTTTGCAGAAGTAGGCCCACAGAGCTCAAGTTTTCCAACCTCACTCTAATACCACTTGTAATAAGCCTAAAAATCATAGAAAATTTAAAAATTTTAAAGGGATAATTACTCTCGCCGTCCTAAGGTATAAATTCGTAAAAAAAAAACCTATTGAGTAACAACTAAGACCAGGCAACTAGGTAACTACAAAATCTTTTACACATCCTTACCAAAGGAATAGTGTTGACCAAAGATTTGGTGGTGAGGAACATGAGTATTCTAGCTTATCGATTTCACACTGGTTGTGTTAGTTATGATGGACTTTCTTAATTTAATGACAAGAGGAAATTTACATGAACCTCATTTTTAGGCGAGCACCTAGCATGTTTGGAAGGGACCCTTTGGGGTCCCCGGTCTTACTTAGCTTCGTAGAAGCTAACACCTTTCATAATTCATCCTTTTATGCAGGTACCTTTATTAAGACAAGAATACCCTAAGCTGCAATCTAAATACATATGTATAGCTCCAACTCGTAAAGGTGGTTGATCCTAAATATTACCATGGTCTTAAAAAGGATATCAAAGGTTTCTCATAACCTAAGGCTTTTGTTGAAAGGGTTGTAGTGAGGACTGTGTAGTGACCGAGGCCTTGTCAGTCATAAATTAATGTAAAATGACCCTGGCAGAGGAGGCATTCAAAGCTTCCATGTAAACCCGTAGCTAGTGGGAACCATGTCAAGGCATGGGAAAAAGGGACCATCATTTCATTCTTCATTTGGCATTTTCCCTGCATTGTTCACTAATGTGGCTGTGGAAGAGCCCATGGGGTTTCGTCGATGACGTGGGTGCTCTAGCCACGCTACTTGCCCAAATGTTGCACCAGTTGCAGATATAATTCTCTAAAAGTTTATATGAGGTGACAACATACTTCTCTGCATTTTCTTTCGTATATATATCTATTAATTCTTGGTTTGCTTTTGGTACCTGCTTGTGACTGAATCTGTAATTTCTTATGTTGATATTGTAATAGGTTTAGGTCATTCCTGTAGCTCGAGCACGATGGAGGTGGTGACCGTTAAGCTACGATGCTTCACATCGATTCCTGGTAAGACTTGGGGTCCTAGGGACATGCCCTTGTTGATGTGGTTTTTGTGTTGGTGTTTTTAAATGGAGAGGAATGTAATATGTGGCCTATGTTGAGTAGCTCCTTTGCTAGCACCTACTTGGTTTCTTTGATGGCGAAGTGCCAAATGGGGAAAAGACTTCAAACCCTAGAACTTCGTTAAATGTTACTAGTCTTGGAACGCCTCTGTGGCAGTAGGTTTTGATGTAAAAAGAATATTTGATGTCATAATGTTTGTAAAATGAATATGAGGACTGTTATGAGCTGCTAGAAAATTTAGCTTTAAAAACATACTTACGTCTGGAATGGTTAATGACATACTTTAATTCCTAGTCATTTGGTTTCTCTGTTGGTGAAAAAGAAGTGCGATTCTCGTGTTAGTTTGTTCTATATTCCTATCACAAACTTCTATTTGTGAGATAGTTTATGTATTTTGTCAGTGGTTGATGTTTGTATTTGAAAATCGTTTCTTTCCTTTCTTTCTAATATCTAATCTAGAAGCTCAAAATTGTTTGCAACCGAGGTCTCATGTTCTAGAATAGGGAATGATAGAGATGGTTCTCCTATTTGGTTGACTGTAAAAACATCTGAATATAACTAGAAATCATTTGATGAGTTTTAGGTCTTGTTTTGAACAGTTAAAAAAAAACCTCTGAATAAGGACATAAAGAGTGTGGCCCTAAAATAAAGCTTATGCAGTCTCTATATGTGGATTCCGTACTTAGTTACTGGCGAAAGCATATAGCTTCTGTCCCTTAGAAAGGTCTTGATTGGTAAGGTGTTTAAATAGTGAATTATTGGTTTCTGGAAAGTGAAAGTAGATCTGTTTTTTCATTTATATGTGTTGTTTCAATCTAATGTATAATGATTTTCACGGAGTTTTTATAGTAGTTTCTATTTATACTTATTTTCTGAGAAAGGTTACTATATTATCCTAAGCAATGGTTTAGGGCAAACTGCCCGAAAATCTTAAAGGTTTCTCTCCTTGTATAAGGGTTATGGGGATTTCCCTGTGTATGCTGTAAGTATAGTAACCCAAGCATTTTTCTAAATAATCATTCAAGGGATAATTAAACAAAACTTAAATGAGAAGGGATAGACGATACAATAGTAATATTCTAATGAAGTTAATCTAATCAGATCGGGACATTAACAACTAGTAATAAATTTTATAAAAGCGAAGGGAAAATACTATTGTTAAAAGAAAACTTTCTTCGGATTAATAAGACACATGTCTAAGTAAATAACCCTAACCTACCATAGATTTTTCAGTTAATAACAAAATATTTTAAATGAAGGAATTCATGTATTTCCATAGCATCACCAAATATTTCCTACCATGTTAGCACAGTAATTCCAAAACTAATCTATAATAGATTTATAAATACCAGATCTACATTTAACTTACTTTTAATCTAGGTTTAGTGATATCTATTCGCCATATTCCTAACGTGTATGATAACGATAGTAAATCTGTACTTAAATGTAGATCTATTCACCATATTCCTAACCTGTATGATAACGATAGTAAATCTGCACTTGTCTAAAGAGAAGGTCACATCTCAAGAGTCTGATCTATCACATGCATTGGGTCACAGGTCAAAAATCATCAGATCTGTATCTCATAGGTTCAGATATCATTTGAAAACATTTTATAAGGGAAGTAAATGCATAAAACAGAAAAAGAACAGAAATTCAAACGAATACTTATCAAAAATTTTACTCTAGCTTAACTGACTGAGACGCTTCCACCTTCCTCCCAATCGTAGACCACAATCCATTCCTGGACTGTTCCACTCGTCACCCCAGAGCCAAACTGAGCATAGCAAGTATCTAGAAGGCCTAGAGTAGTTATCTATCTCTTTTACTAAATTAGAGCATCCACAAGGTTCGTTTATCAGCCTATATGGTGTGAGTATATCTATCTGACATTTCTCATGCCAATAATAATATTGCAGTCCTCCCAGGATAGTCCTCTAATGGACACACCAAGTTTCAGTACTCTGGTGTTGAGCGCTCAGACTCATGACTGGACCCTTTTCAGTGCAACTTGGAAAACGTGCCTTTGCAACGTTACCTTCTCTGCTATTAATAGTTTTTGGGGCAAAGCTGCTAGATATTTTGGGTTTGACAACACTCCATTCTCTAACTGACACCTAGCATATTCAGTTATTAATCTTTAACTAATATATCTTTATTTTAATCCTCACACTTCATTTTAAATCTTTAATTTAATAAATTAGACTTTTACTCTCCTATTGGATAGTTTCGATTTTAATTGGTGGCTACTAACCTGTCTAGATCCTTGCATGCTTAGCTTCTCTTTGAGTGGTTTCCTCAGTCAGTTCGAAAGAATAAAATAATAAAAATAAGTCATTATTTAGAATAATCATCAGTCGACTTTGATGCTCCAGAGCCTCTAGCTCAACATCAGTCATTTTAGTTCGAGTCGAAGTGCTCCAGAGCTTCTCAGCTCAACACTCACTCAACCATTAGTGTTTTCCAAGGCCCCTTGGCTCATGAATGTGTCATGCATTGTCAAATTTATTACAACATAAAAATAAAAATAAAATAATATTCAAATTATAGAGTAGTCTTTTATCGGGATGTTACAGGGGTGGACTATCATTTATTATTTTCCTAGATTGAAGGAGGATACAACAAGTGTTTGGTCTAGATTGATTTTATTGGCATCCTTGAAAATTGCAAAAAAAAAAATATAAAGTAAAATAAATTAAGAGTAAGTTTAACCAAGGCCGATAGTTTTTTTTAACAATTAAAGTTAAAAGAGCGAGTTATTTCAATTATTTAGTAATAAATAGTTAGTTCAACTCCAAGCTCATGAGTTTATTTCAATTACTAAATAATAATGAGTGAGTTCAACGAATTTATTCATTTATTTAATAATAAAAAGTGAGTTCAACAATGATCTTAAGGGTGACTTCGCGAGTTCATTTCAATTATTTCATAATAAAGACTCAACTCCCGAGTTCATTTAAATGATTTAATAATAAAGAGTGAGTTCAATGACTTCATTCCAATTATTTAATAATAAAGAGTGACGTCAACAACAAGATTAAAGGCAAGTTTCACAGATGAAGGGCGAGTTATTTCAATACTTTAGTAAAAAAGAGTTAGTTCAGCTCCAAGCTCAAGGGAAAGTTCCCAAATTCATTTCAATTATTTAATAATAAATATTGAGTTCAATGAGTTTACTTTATTTAGTTAATAATAAAAAGTGAGTTCAAGGGCGAGTTCGCAAGTTCATTTCAATTATTTAATAATAAAGAGTGGCTTCAACAATGAAGTTAAAAGCGAGTTTCTAAGTTTTTTAAAAGTGGAAGGGCGGGTTATTTCAATTATTTAATAATAAAGAGTTAGTTCCACTCCAAGCTCAAGGGCGAGTTCGAGTTCATTTCACATTAAATAAAGAGTGTGTTCTATGAGTTTGTTTCATTTATTTGATAATAAACAGTGGGTTCAACAACAAGCTCAAGGGCGAGTTTCTGAGTTCATTTCAATTATTTAATAATAAAGACTGAGCTCAACTCTCGAGTTCACTTCATTTATTTAATAATAAAGAGTGATTTCAACGAGTGCATTTCAATTATTTAAAAATAAAGATTGAGTTCAACCATGAGCTCAAGGGCGAGTTCCTTAGTTCATTTCAATTATTTAATATAAAGAGTGACTTCAACAATAGGCTTAAAGGCGAGTTTCCATGTTTTTTAACAATGGAAGGGTGAGTTATTTCAATTATTTAATAATTAAAGGGTGAGTTATGCAACCTCCCGTGTTGATGTATATGTAACTTCGGAATGTATTTCATATATATTTATTGTACCCTTATTAGAGATGTGTTATTCCTCTATAAGGAAGTGTCGTCATGTGGATTGACAAGTGTCACAAGTGTGTGTACTTGCCGATGGGTTATTATACCACCATGTGTGGGGTCAGCCCTGAAATATATATTATATTGTGTATGTATCTAGATAGACAAGTCGGCCCCATAGTGTAACTGGGCAAATAGGTTAAGTATAAATAGAGATCGGGAGATCTCTATTTGGATCAATTCGGAAAGTCACACTTCTCTCACTCAGAAAGTGGCGCACTAGTGAGGAGGAGAATTATCTGCTCTAGGAGACTATCTCAAGTGTATTTTGGTTGTACTTTGGTTGAGCCATTTCTCTCCCTATCTCTGAGGAAGTTGTGGGGTTTTTCACCTTAGGGTTTTCCCCACGGAAACTCTGTGTCTCTTGTCTCTCATGCTTTTGATTCTTATGATGTTTTTCATGCTTATTGTCATTGTTATGCATTGATATACTGTATATGTTATTCTCTCAGTAAAGATCCAAGAGTATTGTGAATTAATGCTCAAAATTTAACATGGTATCAGAGCTAACCTGAGAAGAAGACATTTTGCAGTGACGGAAACTTGAGTTTCTTGTTTATTGGGTTTCGCGCCACAGATTTTGGAAAAGAAGTATAGTAGATTGACTCTAGTCATCAAGGAGAATCTATCTGTCCAATCAAAATTCAATTCTGAGCATTTTCATATTTGTCCCTAAAAATTAGGGTTTCCACAAAAATAGGAATTTCTGGAATCTGAAGACATAGCTGGAAGCTCCTTTCCAAACTCGAAGTTTAGAGCTTTGGAGCGAGATTTTTGGCTAGGTAGATCTCTGGGAAACTCAAACCCTAATTCAGGGCTCTCCCCAGTGAACCCGGGAAGACAAAAAGGCAAATATGAAGGGTAAAACTTTGTTGATCTCAAATTATGAATGCACCAGGCTGATCAGCTCATCAAGGCGCATCTTTCTATCATCTCAGAAAGTTGAAATTCACATTTTGAATTTTTAGGGTTTTTTCGACAAACCCTAATCCGGTACCAGATCCAGTTTTCAACATTTCAAGTGGTAAGACCTAAATCTTTTCTATTTCCATTTGAAGTACTCTTTAAGATGTCTCACCACACCAAGCTTGAGGATAAGCTTGAAGGGGCTGATAACTTCCGAGCTTGGAAGTATAGGATTGGGTTAATCCTGGAAGAGAATGAGTTGGACTCATATATAAAAGAAGACATTCCTATCCCAGAGGATGAAGAGGCCAAGGTATTGCATAAGAAGAACTTGGTCAAGGCAAAGAGAATCATTGTTGATTCTATTAAAGACCATCTCATACCCCATGTGTGTTCTCTAAAGACACCCAAGGAGATGTTTGACTCTTTAACCAAGTTATTTGAAGGGAAGAACATAAATCGGAAGATGACCCTGCGGAGCCCATTGAAAGGAGTCAAGTTTCAAAATGGAGAAACCATTCAGTCTTATTTTTCTAGGGTCTCCCAGATTAAGGAACAACTGGAAGCAGTAGATGAAATGGTGGAGAATGGTGAAGTTGTCATGACCACTCTGAATGGCCTACCCAGGTCATGGGACTCCTTTATTGAAGGAATCTATGCAAGAAAGAAGTTGTTATCCTTCAACAGATTGCGGGAAGAATGCTCTCAAGAAGAAGCTAGACTTGTAGCTCGTGAGGAAAAGATGGGAGGTGAAGATCAAGCTCTTGCAGCTCACACCAAAAGAATCAAGCCCAAGAAGGAGCACTCTCGCTACAAGAGATCCTATCCAAAGAATAAGAAGGATCTAAGATGCTTCACATGCAATGAGAAGGGTCACTTTGCTTCATATTGTCCCAAGAACAAAAGGGATAATAACAACAACTCCAGCAAGAAGAAGAAGGGCAGCAAAAGAAAGTTCCATGCTCATGCTGCCAAGGATGATGAACCTCCAAAGAAGAAGGCTAGGGCAGAAAGTGATGATAGTGATGATGACTCATCAAGTGAAGAAGAGTATGTTCTAATCTCTGCTCTCACAGGTACTATCTCCCATGGTTGTAATGATTGGTGGATTGATAGTGGGGCTTCCAAACACATGACTGGGTTTAAGGAATCTTTTGTGAATCTATCTGAACATGAATCACCCCATAAGGTGAAACTTGGGGATGATTGGCCTCCTACAACCTAGATTCTGGAAAATCTTTGAAGATGAAAGAAGTCCTTTATGTACCTCGGCTCAAGAAGAACTTACTCTCCATCTCTGCATTGGATGCAAAAGGTATGAGGGTTGCATTTGTGGATGGCCAAGTCCTAATGTGGCCAAAGGGTAAAACAATCGATGATGCAGTAGTGATTGGAGAGCAAGAGAGAGGTTTGTATAAATTGAAGGGTCAACCTGAACATGCCATGATACATGAATCCATGGAGCCAAGTGAACTTTGGCATAGAAGACTTGCTCATATGCACTATTGTGAGGCACCTGCAACAATTAATTAACAAGAATGCGCGAAATAGCAGAAATGACAGAACTCAGAATCACTTTTGTATTGATCACGGGCCACTTCGAGGGGGCAACCTCCTTTGAGCAAGCTCAATACAAATAACTTCACCGTGGCTTCATAGGTCTCAACACACACTTATATACTAATTCTAGGCGCCAATACTATGGGTCGAAACCATGGGCCGTTACAAACTATGGATCAACAATACTACGGGCGACTTACAAAGCATATGCGCCAACAACAATAACACAACTATTGATCAACAAATACTACGGGACGACTTACAAAGCATATGCGTCCAATAACATCATACTAACAAGGTAAAGACATGGGTTCCTAACATCCCCTCCCCCTTGAAAAAAAGCTTTGTCCTCAAAGCTTTAGATGTGGAAATTGTTGTTGAATCTGAAGGAGTGGTTCCCATGTAGCATCCTCTGGTTGCATGCCGTGCCACTGAATTAAGACTTCTGTGATAGAGCGAGAGCGAAGCTGACGCGTGCGCCGATTGAGGATGGCCTCTGGCTCCAAAAGGATGGATCCTTCATTATCCAGTTCGGGTAAAATCGTTTGGCTGCTGATGTTGGTGCCAAGAACTTTCTTCAGACAAGAGACATGAAAGACTGGATGAATGCGGGAAGAAGGAGGAAGTTCCAATTTATAAGCGACGGACCCAATCTTCTGAAGAATCCGATATGGCCCATAGAACTTTGGAGCGAGCTTATGACGTCCTTTGAGTTTCAAGGAGGATTGTTTGTACGGCTGGAGACGAAGAAAAACCATATCGCCGACTTGAAAGGTGCGCTCTGAACGGTGCTGATCAGCTTGTTGCTTCATGCGATTCCTTGCCATGTGAAGATTGTCCCGCAAAATGCGAAGAATCTGATCTCGGTTGCGAAGGACCCTGTCAACTTCCTGAACTGGTGAACTGGTGGGGGTGTATGGAAGAAGAGCTGGAGGTGCGTGACCATAGACTGCTTCATATGGGGTCATTTTGGAGGCAGTGTGGTAAGAGGTATTGTACCACCATTCAGCGAGAGGAAGCCACTTTGCCCACTGATGTTGTTGTTCCGAGGTGAAGCAACGAAGATAAGTTTCCAAGCATTTATTAACAATTTCAGTCTGACCATCTGTTTCTGGGTGATACCCTGAACTCATCTTCAGTTTGGTGCCAGTGTGATGAAATAGTTCTGTCCAAAAATGACTAGTGAAAGTCGCATCACGATCCGAGACAATGGAAGAAGGGATGCCATGAAGACGAAAGATCTGGTCCATAAAAATTTGAGCGACGGAGGAGGCTGTATAGGGATGGCTGAGAGCACAAAAATGACTATATTTGGAGAGACGATCAACCACAACGAGAATCACTGTCTTTCCGCCAGATTTAGGGAGCCCTTCGATGAAATCCATAGAAATATCTATCCAAATCCGTGTAGGTATGGGCAAGGGTTCAAGCAATCCTGGAAGGAGTGTTGTTTCACCCTTATTGCGCTGGCAGGTATCACATCCGGCCACCATCTGTTGAATTGTTCTTTTCATGCCCTGCCAAAAGAAGTTACGCCGTGCTCGTTCATATGTTTTGAGGAACCCGGAGTGCCCGGCTGATGGAGAAGCATGGAGTTCATAGAAGACAGCCTGTTGAAGATCTGTGCTCTGGGGAAGCACCAAACGACCCTTGTATCGCAGAGAAGCACCATCCCAAGAGTAATGTGGGACCGCAGAAGGATTGTTGGTCAAGCGCTGGATGATCTGAGATAAGGAAGAGTCATTGACATAACCCTGTTGAACAGATTGCAACCAATTTGGAACCGGCATAGAGATAGCTGAAAGAGAACCTTGGGTATCAAATGTACGAGAAAGAGCATCTGCCACAATATTGTCTTTACCCTTCTTGTAAGTGATCTCATAGTCATAACCCATGAGTTTGCTAACCCATTTCTGTTGTGCCGGGGAGGAGACACGCTGGTCCAAGAAATATTTCAAACTCTGGTGATCAGTCTTGATGCAGAAATGATTCCCTAATAGGTATGGACGCCACTTCTGTACTGCATGCAAAATAGCCATCATTTCCTTCTCATAGGTAGAGGCAGCTAAATTCTTACCGGAAAGGGCTTTGTTGGTGAATGCAATGGGGTGTTCATCTTGAAGGAGAACAGCACCAAGTACATTGCCGCAAGCATCACTTTCAATCGTGAAGGGCTTGGAAAAATCGGGCATAGCTAGCACAGGTGTAGTACACATAGCTTGTTTTAGTTTGTCAAATGCACACTGAGCAGCAGGTGTCCATGTAAAAGCATCTTTTTTCAATAGGGCAGTTAATGGAGCTGCAATCTTCCCATAATCCTTGACAAACTTGCGGTAGTAGCCAGTCAACCCCAAAAAACCACGAAGGCTCTTGAGTGTCTGAGGATGTGGCCAATTGTTCATGGCATCGATTTTGGCAGGATCCACGCGAACCCCTTGTGCTGATATAATGTGCCCGAGATACTCAACTTCCTTTTGTCCAAAAACACATTTAGACTTCTTGGCATGGAGATGATGGTCAGAGAAAAGTTGCATGACAAGAGCCAGATGCTGGAGATGTTCATCCCATGTTTTACTGTAGATGAGGATATCATCAAAGAATACCAGAATGAATTTCCGCAAGTAGGGTCGAAATATTTTATTCATTAAGGCCTGGAATGTGGAAGGAGCATTAGTGAGGCCAAAGGGCATGACCAAAAACTCATAATGGCCATCATGTGTGCGGAAAGCTGTTTTAGGAATATCCTCCTCATGAACTCGAATTTGATGATACCCAGAACGAAGATCCAACTTGGAGAAAAAGTGAGCCCCATGAAGCTCATCAAGAATCTCATCAACGACAGGAATTGGAAACTTATCCTTGATGGTGAGGTGATTAAGTGCTCGAAAGTCAATGCAGAGGCGCCATGACCCATCTTTTTTGCGGACAAGAATAACTGGAGAAGAAAAGGAACTAGTGCTTGGGCGAATAATACCTTGCTTCAATAAGTCCCGCACGAGCATTTCAATCTCTGTTTTTTGGTGAAATGGGTAGCGATAGGGCCTGATGTTGGGAGGAACGCTGCCAGGAAGGAGCTGAATACGATGGTCTTCTGGCCTGGAAGGTGGTAATCCCACTGGTTCAGCAAAGACACCTGTATATCGATTCAGAATTTGTTGTAGATCCAAAGGAGTAGTGGAGACCGCGGATGGTTGCATCTGGATGGAACTGATCTGAGCGATGACACCATGTGAACTCTTCTTGAGGAGTTTCTCCATGCGATGTGAACTGATGATGCTGAGAGAACCTGGTTGTAATCCTGTCAATGTGTGTTTGTGTCCATTGAGGGAAAACTGCATCCAAAGTTCGGCAAAATCCCATAAGATAGGGCCGAGTGTGCGTAGCCATTGAGCGCCCAAAACCACATCACATCCGCCTAATGGCAAGGAAAACATGTCAGACCGCAGGATATAATCTCCCATAGAGATACGCACATTTCGACACTTCCCTTTGCAAGGTAAGGTGCCCCCATTGGCAATCATGACTTCAAAGTTGGAGCAAGGATGGATAAAACAATCAGCTTGTTTGGCGATCCGAGGGTCGATGAAATTATGAGTGCTACCAGAATCAATGAGGATTGTAAGAGGAAGCTTCTTGAAGTAACCCCTGACCCGCATTGTTTGGGGGGTGGTGATTCCAGCTAAAGCATGGAGAGATATCTCTGGCTGGTCATCCTGAGACGGAGGGTCAATAGGCGGTTCTTGAATGTCGACCGGAGCATCCAATGTTTCTGGATCTTCGTCACCCATTTCAGAGGCAGGCGGAGACTCCACATCCAGGAGATATAGTTTTTGCTGAACACATCGATGTCCCCGAGTGAATTTCTCATCACAATTATAACAAAGACCCTTTTCTCTGCGTGCTTGCATCTCTGTTTCTGACAAACGCTTGATAGGAGTCGGTCGAGGAGCCTGCGGTATAGGAGGTCGCTGAGACCCCATATTTCTGAAGGGAACAAAAGTGGGCTTGGAGCGTTGTTGGGCTGCAATCTTGTCTTCTGAAGACTCGGACTGCCGTTTGTTGTTCATAGCTGAATGCTCAAGATGGAGACCAAGAAATTTTTCATCCAGATCCTGGAGTTTGGCTTGGATGGCTGCAAGGGCTTCCTCCATGGTTTTTGCTCCTGCACGGGTGACAACCATAACCAGGGATTTTTTTTTTTTTTTTTTTGATTGGGTAGGAAAACAAAAACAGGAACTACTTCAGTAAAGAAAAATTTGGATTTGGGAAAAAATCAGAAGGGTAATTGGGGTTTGACTCGTTTTTTGGACACTGTTGGATAGACAGGGAAGTAAAAATGAGGATTTCAGCAGCGGGGTGAAAGGATGGGAAAAATTGGCAGAAGGGAACAAAGAAGCAGAATTCAGAAAGGAACTCTGTGGTAAAAATTGAAGGTGATTGGGTGAAATCTGAGGAAGTTATGGCAAACCCTAAAAATAGACAAATGTGGGATTTCCGGCTGTAGGAAGGGGAACTGAGGATAGGGTCCTCAGGGATGAAATATGCAGAATGGAATGACAGGGGTTCCCTGAAAATTTCAAGGGAAACAGAGGTAAAACAAGGGAGATATGGAGAAAAAACTGAATTTTATACTCTTTTTTCTTTTCTTTTCTTTTCTTTTTTTTTTTTTTTTTTTTTTTTTTTTTCACAGACTGGAGCGGCTACGGCTCAGAAGGAATCTGGAACAACGCCGACCTGCTGGATCTGGAACGGCTTGCAAAATGACTCTGAAACGGTGCAGCAGTGATCGACAATAGTTCAACTGAAAGTAGATATGGACCCCAGGTATGTGCGGCTTCCTAACAGTTCAGGGTTTTCACTCGGCCACCAATGCTGTCTGACGGCTTGCGTATTGGGGCAGTACCCCTCACTCCACGGCTCAGGTAAAACTGATAACCGCTTTGCCACAAACGACAACTCTTGGTTTACCTCACGGGTGGGAACTAGTCAATCAGGTAGGGGTCGTTGCCCTTTTCGCCGGCAGGTCCTCTCAATGGGCCAGCTACTTTGGGGTTCCTGTGGTACTCCTCACAATGAGTTTTAGGGCTTATGCCCAAGTACTTCCCACAGTTAAGCGGATAGGGATTATTCCCAAATCCGAACCTGCAACAGATGCGAAAAAAATTTTGGCAGAAATTTCACCCAGCGAGCCCAAGAAAGTGCTCTGATACCAGATGTGAGGCACCTGCAACAATTAATTAACAAGAATGCGCGAAATAGCAGAAATGACAGAACTCAGAATCACTTTTGTATTGATCACGGGCCACTTCGAGGGGGCAACCTCCTTTGAGAAAGCTCAATACAAATAACTTCACCGTGGCTTCATAGGTCTCAACACACACTTATATACTAATTCTAGGCGCCAATACTATGGGTCGAAACCATGGGCCGATACAAACTATGGATCAACAATACTACTGGCGACTTACAAAGCATATGCGCCAACAACAATAACACAACTATTGATCAACAAATACTACGGGACGACTTACAAAGCATATGCGTCCAATAACATCATACTAACAAGGTAAAGACATGGGTTCCTAACAACTATAGGGCACTTCCAATTGCAAGCAATTGCAAGCAAGGCTGTAGAGGATCTTCCTGAAATCAAGACCAAACATGAAGGTGTTTGCAAAGGATGTGCAAAAGGTAAGAACATTAAGAAGGCTTTCCCAAGCAGTGAAAGCAAGGCAAAAGATATCCTAGAAATCATCCACTCATATGTATGTAGTCCTATGTCATCTAGTTCTCTGAGTGGGTATGTTTATTATGTCTCATTTATTGATGAAGACTTGGGTATACTTCTTGAAGAATAAAGATGACGTGCTTGATAAGTTTAAGGAGTTCAAAACCTTGATGGAGAATCAAACTGACAAGAAGATCAAAACATTCAGATCCGACAATGGTGGAGAATTCACCTCAGGTGACTTTAAGAAGCTTTACAGTGATTCAGGGATTAAGAGGGAGTTGACTACTCCTTATAATCCTCAACAGAATGGAGTTGCAGACCAGGATCTACCTATGCATCTATGGGTAGAAGCAGCTAGAATAGATGTATATGTGCAGAACAGAACACCCCACAAGATATTAGACTACAAGACACCAGAAGAGGTCTTTTCTGGTAAGAAACCTGAAGTCAGTCATCTCAGAATATTTGGTTGTCTAGTATACACTCATGTCCCAAAGGAAAAGAGGACTAAACTAGATCCTTCAGGAAAGAAGGGTATCTTTGTGGGTTACAATGAAAGCTCAAAGGCTTATAGAATATACTTTCCAGGGTTCAAGAAGATTGATGTCAGCAAGGATGTAACATTTGATGAAAACTCAACATTCATCAAATCAAGGAAGGCACCTATCAAAGTTTATGAAGAACCTAAGGAAACTAGATTTCAAGACACTACCATGACTGAAGCAGTTCCACAAGTTGTTCGTGAGTTTGAAGATTCATAAGAACCTATAGATCCACCCCGTGAGGATAACTCTCACAAGAGGAAACCTGCATGGGCTAGAGAGCTCATTCAAGATGCAGAAAGATCTGGCATTCCAGAAGAAGAACACAGAGCAAAGAAGAGAACCAGATCACATACCAGCTATGTTGCTTTACTCTGTGACATTATGAACAAAGAGCCTTCTAGTTATGAAGAAGCAGCGGAAAAGAAATAATGGAAGGATGCCATGGTTGAGGAATACCAATCAATAATCAAGAATGATGTTTGGGATGTTGTCCCAAGACCTAAAGAGAAGTCTGTTGTGACTTCCAAATGGATCTACAAAATCAAGCATGCTGCAGATGGCAGTGTAGAGAAATACAAGGCAAGATTCATAGCTCGTGGCTTCTCTCGGAAAGAGGGAATAGATTATGAAGAAAATTTTGCACCTATAGCCAGGTATACTTCCATCATAATAGTACTTGCCCTGGATGTAGCAATGAAATGGAAAATACACCAGATGGATGTCAAGACTGCTTTCTTGAATGGTGTAGTTGAAGAGGAAGTATATGTGGAGCAGCCACTCAGTTTTGAAATACATGACAGGGAGTCATATGTGTGCAGATTGAAGAAACCCTTATATGGATTGAAACAAGCTCCCAGAACCTAGTATGGTAGGATGGATAGTTTCCTATCTAGTTTTGGCTTTACCAAGAGTAAAGCGGATTCCAACCTTTACTACAAGGTTGAGGAAGGGAATCCTGTGATTCTACTCCTGTATGTGGATGACTTATTTGTAACAGGAGATGACAAATTGATTGCAGATACTAAGAGGAAGCTTGTTGCGGAGTTCGATATGAAAGATTTGGGAATGATGCATTATTTCCTAGGTATGGAGGTGTGGCAGAGTGCAGGTGGGATCTTCCTTGGTCAAGGGAAGTACACAGTAGATATGCTGAAGATATTCGGGATGATGGATTGCAAGGCCATGGCCACACCTATGGCATCAAATCTGAAGCTTCTATGTGATGCTTCATCTAATCCGATTGATGTCTCTATGTATCGCCAGATGATTGGGTCCTTGATGTACTTGACGAACACGAGACCGAATATTTGCTTTGCTGTGAACACATTGAGCCAGTTCCTGACGGATCCGAGGAGTGTTCATCTGGTTGCAGTAAAGCATGTTCTGAGGTACCTGAAGGGTACAATGGATTATGGGCTCAAGTATGAAGCAAATCAAAAGTTTAACCTGCAGGGTTATGTTGACTCAGATTGGGCTGGCAGTGCTGCAGATAGGAAGAGCACATCTGGGTGCTGCTTCAGTATGGGATCAGGTGTGATCTCTTGGTTTAGCAGGAAGCAGTCCTAGGTAGCACTGAGTACAGCTGAGGCAGAGTATGTTGCAGCCTGTTCAGCTATTTGTGAGGCAGTATGGCTACGGAAGCTACTGTCTGAGTTATTTGATCTCCCGTTGTATGCTACTGGTATCTTCTGTGATAACCAGAGTTGTGTGAAGCTGTTCGAGAACCCAATGTTTCATGACAGGTCGAAACACATAGAGATCAAATATCACTATATCAGGGATATGGTGCAGAGAGGAGCTGTGAAGCTCCTATATGTTGCGACAGACGAACAGATTGCAGATGTGCTGACGAAGCCACTAGCCAGGGTGAAGTTCGAGTACTTCAGAGAGAGGCTTGGTGTTCTTCGGATTGATGACACTTCGAGGAAGAAGTGATGGACACATTTGCTGAAGCCATTCCAAGCATGTTGGAAGGAGGATCCTTCACATGGCTGTGGATGTAAGCACTGGATGATGAGCATCAGGATGATGTTCTGGTTTCTGCTTTGTATGATCAATTGGATCATTTTTATATGTATGTATGCATCATGTTGGATGTTGGATATGATCAGTTGGATCATTTATATGTATATGTATGTACACATCATGTTGGATGCTGGATATGATCAGTTGGATCATTTATATGTATGTATACATCATGTTGGATGCTTGGACCATGTATCTATATATGTATCAGGTGGATACATTGTATGATCTAGTGGATCATGTATGGTGATATGTATCATGTATTTGTATTTGTATCAGGTGGATACACTGCATGATCAGGTGGATCATGTATGATGATATGTATCAGGTAGATACTTGGTATGCATCAGGTAGATGCATTGTATGATCAGGATGATCATGGATGATGAGCTTCAGGATGTTGCTCCGGATGACATGTAGCAGGATGTTGCAGTGATGATGATCAGGATGATCATGTGTACATCATGATGATGTATGGTGAGTATCAGGTTGATACTCTATGGCTGTGGACCACGCTGTGTAGATGAGCATATAATTTGGCCCTGGGAGATTTGCAGATAGTCTTTCGAGGTTTTTCCTATGGCATATAATTTGGCCCTGGGATATCTGGAAAATGCTCTTTCGAGGTTTTGCTCTGGGAGGACATATAATTTGGCCCTGGGAGATCTGCATATAGTCTTTCGAGGTTTTTCCTATGGCATATAATCTGGCCTTGGGATATCTGGCAGATGCTCTTTCGAGGTTTTGTCCTATGGCATATAATATGTCCCTGGGAGATCCGATAGGTTGAGCTGTGTGCTTGTAATAAATCCTGGGATGCTCTTGCGAGGTTTTTCCATGACCACATATAATATGTCCATGGGAGATCCTATAGGTAGAACTATGTGCTCGTAATAGCCTGGGATGCTCTTGCGAGGTTCTGTGGTGACCACATATAATCTGTCCCTGGGAGATCGTATAGGTAGAGCTGTGTGCTCGTAACATCCTGGGATGCTCTTGCGAGGTTTTGTGGTGAGGGCACATATAATATGGCCTTGGGAGATCCTATAGGTAGAGCCGTGTGCTCGTAACATCCTAGGATGCTCTTTCGAGGTTTTGCGACGCACGTAATAAGTCCTGAGGATTCCACAGTATGGCCAGTGATGATGAAGACCTGCAGGTGGTGGGCCTACATCTAGTATGAAAAAGGATTGGCTCTGTAGAACATCCTATGATGAGTAGAGTCAGAGATTGGTTGAGATAGCAGCAGCAGTGACAATGAGGATGACGATGATCCTGAGACAAAGACTTGTCTAGCAGATCTGTGTCGAGAAATACGTTCCTAGTTAAGAGGGAGTGTTGATATATATGTAACTTCGGAATGTATTTCATCTATGTATTTCATATATATTTATTGTACCCTTATTAGAGATGTGTTATTCCTCTATAAGGAAGTGTCGTCATGTGGATTGACAAGTGTTGCAAGTGTGTGTACTTGCCGATGGGTTATTAGACCACCATGTGTGGGGTCAGCCTTGAAATATATATTATATTGTGTATGTATCTAGATAGACATGACGGCCCCATAGTGTAACTGGGCAAACAGGTTAAGTATAAATAGAGATCGGGAGATCTCTATTTGGATCAATTCGGAAAGTCACACTTCTCTCACTCAGAAAGTGGTGCACTAGTGAGGAGGAGGATCATCTGCTCTAGGAGACTATCTCAAGTGTATTTTGGTTGTACTTTCGTTGAGCCATTGCTCTCTCTATGTCTGAGGAAGTTGTGGGGTTTTTCACCTTACGGTTTTGCCCACGGAAACTCTATGTCTCTTGTCTCTCATGCTTTTGATTCTTGTGATGCTTATCATGCTTATTGTGATTTTTATGCATTGATATACTATATATGTTATTCTCTCAGAAAAGATCCAAGAGTATTGTGAATTAATGCTCAAAATTTAACATCCCGTGCCATAGTTGAAGGGTGAGTTCTCTTTCAACTACATCCAATGTTCCTTCATGGAAGATGCAATAATTGCTAAGAAGTAGTGTTATAAATATTGATTAAGAGGAGGGTTTCCAAACGACGCTGCTCTCCTTCACTAGGATCCTCTAAGTGCTAACAAGTTTCCAAATGTTGTTTCTTTCTTTCATTGGGGTGCAGAAATGGAGCAAGGAAGCTTTAAAAGTATGTGAGCGACAAGCATGGCATGTTACTATAGAGAACTCTAGAGCCTTGGAGCCTTGGACTTATAAAACATGTTTCTATTAGGTTATTGTGGGAAGCTTCGTTGCTAAGATCACATTTTACCAGGTGCTATAAATATAATATTTCTTCTTTCAATGGACAATTTCTCTGTTTAATTTCTGCACACAAATTTAGCCTTTTGTTTATAATATTCTACTAACCTAGTTGTGGGAATTTCAACGCGTAGGTGGAAATACTGATATTTGCAAATCAAGAGTTACTAACTAATATTCTCCCTTGATATTCTGATTGAGATAAGTTTTATGTGTATTACTAATTATCATATTTTCTCAGCTATCAATATCCACATGGTTTTGGGTTTCATTATGCTATGATTTGGCCTATGATCTTTGCTATTGTACTAAGAAATGTCTTTCTATGGTTCAGTGGTTATAAGGGGTGAACATTTGAACTTATTCAATTTATTTTTTATGCTTATCAGTGATTCCTTTTTCCTTTTAGTGAAAAAATCTTGAGTTTGATGGTATGAGCATAAGAGGTCATTGTTTTTTTTTTTGTGGATGATTTGTTTTGTCGATATTTTCCTATGTATTTTAACATTTAGTGTGTGTTTATGCAGATGCAAAAGAACCCTCAATCTTTCTTTTAGTTAGAAGACCGTGGAGGCACTATTGTTTGCAACCATCGCTTCTGATATGGCTTAAGTGATTCTTGTCAAGAATCATACAAATGATGCTCGATTTTTATGTGTATTGATGCCTAGACGTTGATGGATTTAAAGACATGTTGAGAAAAAATTATTTTTAATTGATAGCCATTTTGGTGGTCTTGTTATTGTTGTTGGAGAGAGTGAGTGCGACACTTCTAATAGTTGCGAGTGTGGAGACAACTATAACTCGAACCCTTGTAATTGAAAATGATTAATAACATAATATGTGATTGACACTTGTTATTGTTAGATATGTTATACATGTGTTAAATGGCATGAAATGCAAATAATATATAATTTTATGTGTTAATAAGTCATGCAATAAGTTTATGATTGTTTATAAACTAATAGATCCCCATTAATACCAACAAGCTAACTTATCGATGTACCCATCCACTTGGTATTGATGCGGATGTGCTAGTATATATCAACTAAAAACCATAACCTATCCATTCTATTTCCCACAAAAGCCCTATAATTATATATCACTATCATGGAACCCCATGATTTGACTTCTCACCATAAAAAGTGAACCACCACCATGTAGGAAGGCAGGGGGGTGTTTCTTTTACTCACAGCAACACACACAGATCTCCAAGCTCAGAAAATTATCACCTACAGGACGACTTTCAATAAGAACATAAATTTCTGCAACTGTTTCAGCAAACAATATTCTACATGACTGTTTCAGCTAATAGTAATCTACAGGATTGTTGCAGCTCACTGTTTCAGCTATGTTTTGATAACCCCTGCATTCATAAAACTTGACTAGTACTATGTTTCAACAATCAAACACATTTAACATTTCTATACTAAAAAATAACTCTGATTTTTTAACTTGCTACAACAAATATAACTTCAAAATAAATAAGAGTTTTCCAACTCAAATAACAGAGTACACAGTAAAAATTATGAGTTTAACTTCAATTGAAAATCGTATTCAACTCTATGTCATAATCAAGATTACAAGGGTGATTATTTATAGTGCTTCAGGATGATAATATATTAAATGTTAATTGACCCTTCGATACAAAATTATCTCTGTAAAAAAAATGCTTTGTTACAGGCTGACAAAATAAAGACTGTGTTGGCCATTCAGAAATGTAATGGATGAATGCAATTGCTGGCACCATTTTTCATGTTATGCAATGTTAAAAAATATTAATGACAGCGGCTCTTAATAAACTGAGCCATGACAGTGACTACCTCTTCAAATACTTAAGCGGTGTGGTGGTGGAGGCTCTTCAAAAACTTTGGCGGTTATAAATCTGAGCGGTGTTTCCTTTTAGAAATTGATGTGGCCATCCATTAAGCGGTGGAGTAATTAATCCACTTCGAACATTCTCCCCCTTAATTACTATGTACTCAAAAACAAAACATTGAGATACTATATTTCTATTGCAGCTTACAAACCCCAATGTTTTTCCTATGAAACTCAAACAACTCTTTCCCCAAACATTTTGTAAATAGGCCTGCAAACTGGTTTTCTGATCTGCAAAATTCCATACTGATTTAATTTGTGTTTAGCAATTATTGAATGAAATGATACCTTGTATCAATATGCTTACTTATTTTATGAAAGACGTGATTTCTTGATAGTACAATGGATGATTTGTTGTCACAGAAAATCTGATTTGGTCCATCTTGTTCATGTTGCAACACAGAAAGAGTTCTTCTCATCCACACAGTTTGACATGCACTGGCTGTTGCTCCAACATACTCTGCCTCAACAGAGGATAATGTCATTATGGGTTGCTTCTTTGAATCCTATGCTACATTTCCCAATCCAAAACTCAATACATATCCAGATGTGCTCTTTCTATCATTTGTTGAACCTACAAAATCACTATCAGTATATCCAATAAACTTAAAAGTTGAGTTTGATGTATATTGGATACCAAACTTTGTTGTTCCAACAATATATATCAGGATCCTCTTTCCATCTTGCCAGTGGGTGTTCTTTGGAGACTCCATAAATCTTGAAATCATACTTACTGCAAACACTATATCAGGTGTTTTTACATTCAAGTACATGAGACTTCCTACCAGTCTCTTATACAATGTTGGATCAAATTTTGACCCATCATCCTCCTTACTATGTTTGGTGCCAATTGCAATTGGAGTTACAACTAGATTACAATTCATCATTCCGAATCTTTTTAGTACATCATTTGCATACTTAGTTTGATTGATAAAAATACCATCGTCAAATTGAGTTACTTCAATACCAATAAAATATTTCATCATTCCTAAATCATTCATCTCGAATTCTGTTTTCATGGCTTTCTTAAAGTCATCTACTGAAACATATCCAGTGAATATCAAATCATGAATATATAATAAAACAATTAGTATTTTACCTTCTTGATTTATCTTTGTATACAAGGTTGGCTCACTTGGACTTTTGTTGAATCCTTCACTATTCAAATACTCATCAATCTTGTTGTACCATACTCTGGGTTCCCGCTTCAATCCATACAATGCTTTCTTTAATCTATAGACTTTTTCATCATGTCCATCAATTTCATATCCAGGCGGTTGTCTCACATAAACCTCTTGTTCTAAAGATCCATTCAAAAATGCAGACATTACATCCATTTGATGTACATACCATTTATTATGAGCAAAAATAGCTAATACCATCCCTACCGTATCAAGTCTGTCTACAGGTGCAAAAGTCTGATTATAATCGATACCAGGTTGTTGACTAAACCCATGAGCTACAAGTCTTGCTTTGTATTTTTCAACTTCACCATCAACATTTAACTTAGTCTTATAAATCAATTTGACACCAATACAATTTTTATTATCAAGCAAATCTACAAGATCCCAACTAGTATTTCTTTCTATGGCATCAATTTCTTCAACCATTGATTTTATCCAAACATCCTTTTTAATGGCCTCATCAAAATTTACAGGATCACATGCTATCAATGCAAAATTTGAAACTTGATCTACTTCATTTTTCTCATACAATTCTCTTAAACTTCTAGTCTTCTGACCTCTAACTCTATTCCTTTCCGTCCACCAACACTTCATGGTTCACCATGTTCTTGAGTTATGGGTGTTCTAATAGGTGTTTTAATAGGTGTTCTTACTACTAGTGTAGACGTTTGTGGAGTTAACTATCCTCCATGTATGCACTGCTTATCTTCTTCATCATCTGTGTGAGATGTAACAACGTTCTCTGCAACTATTTTATCTATGCTTCCATCCCACGCTTCTTCTTCCTTAAACACCACATCTCTTCTAATAACATATTTCTTGGTGATGGGATTATAGAGTCTAAATGCTTTAGATTCTTCACTATATCCAACAAAACTACATTTATGACTTATGTCATCTAACTTTCTCCTCATTTATTCAGGTACATGTGCATAAGCTACACACCCAAAAATCCTTAAAAGAGATATGCTGCTACACTTACCATTCCAAGCTTGTTGGGGAACTCGATCCTTCACGCTCTTAGTTGGGATTATGTTCAAAATGTACATTGAACAAGTAACATCGTCTCCCCAATATTCATCAAAAAGATGCTTCTCCTTCATCATACTTTGAGCCATGTTCATAATGGTTCGATTTGTTCTTTCTGCCACTCCGTTTTGCTGTGGAGTGTAGCAAGCAGTAAACTATCTTTTAATTCCATAATATTGACAAAATTACACAAAATCATTTAACATATACTCACCTCCTCTATCTGATCTCAAGACTTTAATAAATCTGTCACTCTCCTTTTCAACCATAGCTTTAAATCTTTTAAACACATCAAAAGCTTGAGATTTATGATTCAGCAAATATACCCAAGTTTTTCGACTGAAATCACCAACGAAAGCCATAAAATAGACATTACCAGTCAAAGAAGGTGTTTGCATCGGTCCACACAAATCTGTGTCTACCAGCTCCAATTGTGTTTTTCCTTTGTGTGAGACTCCAGAGATGAATTTCTCTCTATGATGCTTTCCCAATATCCAGCTCTCGCATGAGCTTGTTGGCTGCTGAACACTGGGAAACCCTTTTACCATCTAATTCTTCTATAGCAAATCTAAGCCACCAAAATTTAAATGGACATACCTCAAATTCCATAACCATGATTGATCTAAACTCTTAGTTTTGTAAGGATTCATAGAGTCCGGCAAATCATTCCTCATAATCAACGGAAACATTCTATTCTTTGGCTATCAACTACTTACTTGGATATTTGTCATAAATAGTACATACCTTATTCTTTAAGAACACTCTGTACTTGTTCTCTAACAACTTTCCAACACCTAATAAATTACACATTAAACCAAGAACATAATAAACATCATGAATTGTTCTTCTTTTACCATTCTTGGAATATACAACAATCACACCTATACCATTAAATTTTACCTTATTTTCATTACCTAACTTCACTTCATACCGAATGCTTGTATCTATACTTAAAAATAATTCATTATTTCCAGTCATATGATTGCTGCATGCGCTGTCCAAGAACCAAATATATTTTGTACTTTCCTGGGTGACATTACAATTTAAAAACATAGGATTCTCCTCATTTTCAGTCTCCTCTATAATGTGTGTAGACATCTTACTAGTATCTGCTTGCTTCTTCCAACACTTGTTAGAAAAATGACCAAATTTCTTGCAATAGAAACATTGAACTTTAGATCTATCATACCTTTGATTTCTTGCATCCATGTTCTGCTACTACTCCCCCTTACGCTAGGAGTATTCTGTTGTAACTTCTCTTCAGATTCTGAATCATTTCTGCTATCACTATGTTCAGCAGTTCGACCTCCTCTTCCTCTGCTACTAGAGCTTCCTCTGCCTCTACCTCTAGTAACATGTAACTGATATTTAAAATCATTTTCTAATGGAGTATCATCATACCTGTTCATTCTTGATTCATGAGCAATCAAAGAACCAGTTAGCTCATCAATGTGCATTTGACTGAGATCTTTAAACTCTTCAATGGTAATAACCACTACTTCAAACTTATTTGGAAAACATCTCAACAATTTCTCAATCACACACTAATCTGAGAGGTCTTCACCATACTATCTCAGCTGGTTTACAATGTTCATAACTTGAGTCATAAAATTATCAATAGTCTCACTGTCCTTCATCTTCAAATTCTCAAAGTCCCTTCTCAAGTTCTACAACTTAACATTCTTCACTTTGGTCACACCTTGATAACAAGTTTCAAGAGTGTCCCAAGCTTTCTTTGAAGACTCAGAACTTGATATATTCGGAAATATGGATTCACTTAGGCCTTGCTGAATAAGGCCAAGAGCTTTGTTGTCCTTCTTCCTATTTTCCTTCAACAGAACATGCTCAGCATTTGACAGAGCCAATTCAACAGCTTGATCAGCTGTCTCTGGGTAGCCAATCGTAACAAACTCATATAGATTCTGAGCACACACGATAGTTTGCATCTTAATAAACCATGTATCATAATTTCTCTCAGTCAAAATAAGAATTTGTGGCTGCACTACATTGTTGTTAGTAGCCATGACTTATTAAATTCCAAATTAATCTAAATAGAAAAATGACAAAGAAAACTTAACCACGCTCTGATACCACTGTGGGAAGGTAGGGGAGTGTTGCTTTTACTCACTACAACACAAACAAATATCCAAGCTCAGAAAATTATCACCTAGAGGATGAATTTCAGCAAGAACATAAAGTTCTGCAATTGTCTCAGCAAACAATATTCTACATGACTGTTTCAACAGATTGTTTCAGCTAATAGTAATCTAGAGGAGTGTTGCAGCTGATTGTTTCAGCTATATTTTGATAACCCCAGTCTTCATAAAACTTGACTAATACTCAGTTTCAGTAATCAAACACATTTAACATTTCTATACTAAAAAATAACTCTGATTTCTTAACTTGCCACAACAAATATAACTTCAAAATAAATAAGAGTTTTCAAACTCAAATAACAGAGTACACAGTAGAAATTCGGAGTTTAACTTCAATTGAAAATCGTATTCAAATCTATATCATAATCAAGATTACAAGGGTGATTATTTATATAGTGCTTCACTATGATAATATATTAAATGTTAATTGACGTTGCGATACAAAATTATCTCTGTAAAAAATAAATGCTCTGTTACAAGCTGCCAAAATAAAGACTGTGTTGGACCTTCAGAAATGTAATGGATGAATGCAATTGATGGCACCATTCTTCATGTTCTACAACGTCAAAATATATTAATGACAGTGGCTCTTAATAATGTGAGCCAAGGCGGTGACTACCTCTTCAAATAATTAAGTGGTGTGGCGGTGGAGGCTCTTCAAAAACTTTGGCGGTTACAAATCTGGGTGGTGTTTCCTTTTATAAATTGTTGCAGCCATATATTAAGCGGTGGAGTAAGTAATCCGCTTCCAACATGTGATATCCCTCCTTTATGACCTATTTTGATCTTTATTGTTTTTGTAATTGTAAATTATGTATAAGGGCCTAGTGAGGAGCTCAAGCCCAAGGCCCCACCAGTGGATCTAGAAAAACCAGTGATTTATTCATAAGTGTTCGGGTTGGCACATCTAACAAAGACGACAACAAAATTTAACTAATAATCAATGATCGTGGGTCATCCTAGTGCTACGAGCATTAGAGCAAGGGTAAAACGACTTAACTAGTGCCTTAGGTGATAAGGTCATCACCTAAGTTTGGGGTAACAACTATTTAATGGATATTATATATATATTATGTCTTATATTTATATATACCCAAGGTCGAAATAGTTGGAGTTAACCTTTAAAAGGACGTTAAGCTAATAGTTGTGATAACTACTAAAGAATTATTAAATATATATATTTATATATATATGTCTTGATTATAAATAAAAGACGAGAAGGATATTTATAGATAATGATGGACAAATCATATATATATCTATATAATTGTGGATATTTTTTCATTATGTTGTAGTGACAACTATTTAAGGAATACATATATAAATAGTTGCGAAAATTATATAGATATGTGCCTTATATATATATAGGAAAAGTAGATAATTATAAGTACTACTTTTAAGGTCTATGAACGCGGGTATGCATTTGTATAGGCTATGAATACAAAGGAGGACATGTTTTATATGTATTTAGTACCATGGACTTTTATAATAAAGGTAAATAAATTTATAATTGAAATACCTAAGAGTCGGTTGCACATGGGAGAAGTCGAAGGGCTCTATGAAGTTGTCACCTTAGTGGAAGAAGTGGAAGTTACTTCTAGGCCACCTTGACTATCGGGTTTAAATACCACCAACGAAATCTTCCTTACGTATCCGTTAGAAATTACACTTGGCAAGAGGTTCCTTCAACAAATAGCTAGAGACTCCTTTTCCAAACCATTGACTGATGGTGTCCTTAACTTATGCGAATAGTGGAGATCGTGGCGTTAGTTGGAGTGGATGATCTTTATTTATTCATACACCATTCCATTTAAAAGGTGATTAAGAAATTTTAGGAGCTTGTCTCCTTGATTGTCAACCACTGCCAACTACCGATTTGTCTTAGTGGAGGAACCGCCTTAACTGAGCTCAATGCTACTGCCAAAACTTCCACGGTCTCTGAAGTAGTTGTAATCTTAATAGGCAATCTTTTAACAGGCTTTATTTTAGGGGATCGAATCCCTTTGATTTTGGGGATATTTGTTTTTGTACTAAATTTACACCTCGAATTAGTTGGGGGATGGAGGATCGGTGCGCATAGAGGGATTGGTCTTTTATTCCAAGAAATCGGATTAGATGGGGACGGATCTCCAGAATTGGAGAGATACTCTGTTTACGGAAATGGTGGCTATCTCGGAGTTGGGTGAGATCCCAATTCAGCATCATTACTATCGATTTCCGTACTCGGTATAAGAATCCATGTCAAACGTCTTCAGCGGGGGTGAAAAAGATGAAATGATTCTGCATGCTGTCATTACCCGGTGTACATGAAGAATTTCAAGATGCCCTAGTCCTCTGGAGCTTCTGTGCGATTGGGATCTCGCTAGAGTGAAGTGTCGAGTAGCTGGAGAGACACGATGACGATTGCTGCACCTTACGGTCGATCCAATACTTGCACCCCAGAAGATAAGTATACGCACTGTGTCTCTGGAGCCGAAGAAGGGTATATTCTTGACAGAAGAGCTCCGTGTAAGAGGGGTCTTATGATCACAATAGGTAATCTACTCGGTAAAGAACAGGTACACCATCTCCACGTTGATTTTATTACTCCAAATCCTGTAGATCTATATCTCTAAATTCAGCGTCAGCCCAAGGGAAACAGGTCATGTAGATCAAATCGTATTAATAATGCATATACCTGTTCTGTATGCTCTGTCTATTGTTTTGTGCTGCACAAAAGCATTCTTTCTCTATTGAAATGTTTCCGAAAGTGTTACCCTTGTTTGTATGAAATCGCTCTGGTGGAATTGTGAACCTTGAATAGATCTCTGTCAAGTTGTATTGTTGCAACATCAATCTTATCACCATTTAGATATGTATTTGTTTGATCTCTGTGGTTGTATTTTGGGGTTTGATCTCTATGTGATGTATGTTACAGTTCTTGATAGCAGGCGTAGATCCTTGTTGATGGGTATTGCTGGTCGAATTTTTCATAGTTGTTATATTGATGAACTCATCTTAATTCTTGGATGAAAGCGATAAGAATTCTGCTTGAATCTTGAATGAAATCGTGATTTCATTTCGATGCTTGTTCTTGATTAAAAAAAAAACAAATCCGTTTTGTAGGATAAATTCAGCGTAGATCTTTGTCTTCAGATCCCGATTGTATATTACATAGCTATGCTTGAATCTTGGAGGTTACTTTATCTGCACGCCCTGACCAAGATCCGTTTTATTTGGAAGACAGTGAACCCTGTATCTTGCTCTTTGTGAACTCTTTGACCCAGTAGATTTCAGTTGTATACAAATTTTTGTTGTTGATACTTATAAACTGTTTTAGGATGGCATTTATGCTTTTGAAAAAGGGGATTTTCTATAGACTCCAGCCGATGCATGTAGACCGTAGCCAAGGTGAATCCGCGATGGATTTCTGTCTTGTGATTTCTCTGCATTTAAAACCCTGCCTGGTTCTTTCTTTCTCTGCTCAATTTATTTAGCCATTGGCTGGACAATTGGAGTAGTCGATGTGATTTTGCCCTTTGTGTAGTGCGGTTAAGTTGTAATCTGAACTCCAAATATTTCATTTGAAAAGTAGGACTGTGTTCTAATATACTTCCGGTAAATATTCATACGCTCCGTTTATACTTGGCTTGTTAAACATTTTATATATCGCCTATTACTCGAATCTCTGTAGATTTGCAGCGTAAATCCTGTGAAACACTAGTTAAGATCTTTGCAGATTATGCATGGATCCCTTCACCCAAAAAATCGTGTGAATCATTGCTTGATCGTATGAAAGTTAATCCTTGTTTAGATATCCAAAATTTTCATCACGGAGCCCCTCACTTCTAAATGGCTGAAGCATTTCATCACGGCTACCTCTGTGTTGAGATTTGACGCATTGTGTTACATGATTAAAACCTGATTAGATGCTGTTCTATTTATTCTAGAACGAAGTATGCTGCTAAAACATTATAGATGTATGCATTAATTACACTTGAGACTGATCTTTTGTTGTGGCATATGTTATTAGCATATAATTGATCTCTGATAAGCATCTTAGAGATGAGCACAACATCATAGATATGCTTTTTACTTGTTTTGTTCTCAACTAGTCTGGTCTCTGCTCAGTATTTTAGATATGTGCACGACATCATAGATATGTTGTTTCCTTTACATTTGATTACAGAATTAATTGCTGTCCGGTCTGGTTGTGATTGGGTAAGGTGTCCGCTCCTTTATACCTTTATGACTAGTGAGGAACGGTGGTATTTTTGGTTATGTATGTGAAATGTGAACATTAATATATGAAGCGGATTGCTGCTAATAGCTTAACGTTGCCGCAGTTGGACTCTACGAGAATTTTGTATCCATAGGGATGGAATGTATTTGATTATCATGTAAAAGGGTTTCCTCGATGAGAGGAACTACGAGAAAACAAAACTATCG
The DNA here is from genome assembly GCA_027924585.1 of Larix kaempferi. NCBI lineage: Eukaryota > Viridiplantae > Streptophyta > Pinopsida > Pinales > Pinaceae > Larix > Larix kaempferi. The sequence continues at coordinate 4,164,405 of BSBM01000459.1, read as the reverse complement.
CAACAGCTAAGTTGCAACTTGTAAACACTATGTTTCAGAATAAATAATTGATGCACACACCTTTGTGGACTATCCCGTGTACGGGTGAACCACGTTACCTTGGTCTCATGTGTATGTCTTTGTTCTCTTGGAGTGTATTTTCTTGTCTCTCTTGATAATGGTGGCTGTACTTGTGTATCTCTTTCATATATATCCTTGAGGATGCATCTCAGGTATTTCTTCAATTTGTTTACTTCCAATTTATGTATCTTAAGCATTATACAATTTTGATGGATGTTACTCCATGAATATGTTTTACTCATCTTTAAATCAAGTTAGTAGAGGAAAATTTGTTAAGGTGAGACAAGTGTTAAAATCTTTAAATCATGCTATTACGATAAGATACGATTTAACGAGTTGTATAATTTGATTGGGGTTGCTGGTGAATTTTAAGACCTTGTGTCGACGAGTGAAGTTTCATTAACTGAATAATTAATGTTAAGATGCTACAATGATGTGATAATTATAGATGTTGTGTACACGTTTTATCTTCCGCATAACATTTAATGAAGATTGGACACTTAGGAAAAGTTCTAAATTTTCTCAAATATGGGTATGTTACACAACACACCAACCATGATGCAATTGTTCATTAATTATAAATTTTAATTTCTATTGGTAATTTAATGGTTCAACCAAATTAGCATAAGTTACACATGCACTTTACTAATAAATTACGATTCCATTGAGATTTATGATCTTAATCTCTCAGAAAATTTTTAATTAATTTCTCAAATTGGATTCGTATTATAAATATTTGCTTAACTCTATTCCCCAAAGTGCATTTTCCACACAAATTAACTACATTAATTACAAAATTTTGGACATTTTTATCAATTCATGTAGATTTTCTTGACACACAAAATCAAATGTTGTAATGGAAGTTGATGTGGTGTTAGTTTTGAATATGAGGATTTAGTAACTAAACAATAAAAAATGATAATTCCTATGTCCTTATATCTTAGGCACCTCTTCCACAACATTACTACTAGAGTGAACAAATTTTACATGCACATTTTGTTTATCACAAATCATGTCAAATCCAAAATTGGTTCAATACACGATGAAAAAACATTGAAATATTTCCATGTGTTGGTTATTGGGGTTCTATGTTGTTCATCTACTAGATTGTTGGCTCTTAAGGAACGATCCACTCTTGCTATTCTCTCTCATGGGATTATCGGTTAGGAAAATCATAGTGTAAGACGATGCACCCATTATGGAATAGACAATAGGTGCAACCATGTATATCTAAATGCTTGTATATTTTTTGCCAGGTATCGCAAAACCTACGGTCCTTGCAGGATTCATTGAAAATACTTAAATCAAGCTACAAAGTGGAAATAAAATCATGTTATTCTATGCTTGTCGATACTGATATATGGGATTATTAAATGTTCTTCAATAGAATGTTAAAAAGGATGGGAAATAATCAATACCCAACTAAGATTACATTCACAAAAATGGTTATTCCAGCTTCCAATCCTACCAATTCTCTAATCTGTGTAATTGGAAATGTGTGCTCAATATATTCATGGCTATTATTAAGAGAAATTCAAACTGTGCATACATATTTCATCCTTTATATATGTTAAGTGGTGATAAAATCAAAGGAAAACGATACGACATCAAAAGAATATGCATAGTCCAAGTAATGGATTGTAGTTCCAGAGATATACCTCTCTAGTCTCACTAGCGATGGCAGAAACCAAAAATATCAAGAAAAATGTGATAAGACTTTCTATAACGAAGGGCTACATGACTGAGCTAGTAGGGATTGTGGCAACCATGTATGCCACTTCTCCGAACATCAATGTAAGGAAAAATCCAGCATAAATCGATGCAAAAAGTTGATCTCCTATGTAGGTTGGAGCTTGTGATTCCAATCCAATAAATCTGCATCGAATTCCTCATCAATTTATATCGATTAATTTTATTATAACTAGTACAAAATGAAAGATAAATTACCACGCGACTAAAACATTTGGTCACCACGGTTTTTTCAACGGATAAATGACTAAAATTGAGCGAGCCAACTAAAAACGACCAAGATAAATTACCAATTTGGTCACGGGATAAAATATATGAACAGATAAAAAGTAACTAAATTAAAAATTACCATAGAACAATAACATTAAGAATATGAATTATTACAATTTTGACAATGAATTTATACAATTTACTAAATTTTAATAGTGTATATAGATTCAAAACAAATAATAAACACATAATTCTTTTATAAAATAAATATAGTTTACAATAACATTAAAATATGTTATATTCTAATTGATTTCACTTATAATATTATAGCTTTAAGGAAAAAAATAAAGTTGTATGATTGAGATTAAAAAAATGTTTTAATTTTCGTTGAGACCAATTGAGATAAAATACATGGTAGAAAATTCTCATAAAAGAGGTTAAAATTGTTATTAATCCTTTGGCAAGAATATTTTCTAGGATTATGGGAACTTCCCTAATTTTTATTTCCCACCATTTTCCACAAAATAAGAGCAATAGAGAGGATCATCATTTCCAAGGAGAAATATCAAGTGTCCCTGGGGTGAATGATAGATTCAATGGACTGATTGCTCTAATTGTCTATATGTGAGCATTTATATGTTTCCTCCCGAAATTGAATGATCCTCTATTATAAATACTAGAGGATGAATATCTCCTCATGCTCTACAATTAGTTTCATTAAAGGATAAGGAAGTATTCTTTAAAAATGTTTAAATAGTTGGAATATGTTCCTATCTCTATCATTGGTGATCTTGTTAATATTTTCAAATACGTTGATCGTAATGATAGTAATGAGAATCATAGGAACATTTGCATGTTCAAAAGTCATAAACATAATTAGGATTATGTATCTAATGAAAGATGTACATTCATATCTGGTCGATTGATGCCATTGGTAGGGCTTTAGTACATATATAAGTCAAGTCATACATCATAGGTACTTAATTGTTTCAATCTTATTTATGAGGATAAGAAAAGTTCTAGGCTTGGAAAGGTGACTATATAAATGAAGACAGGATAGCAAACATATTGAATATTATATACGATGGTTTCGATATAGAATATTAGTTTTGTGTTCTTCCTTGATTGTTATGTGACATGGTAGAGAAGAATAATTAGTTGAATTTATAAATATATAATATTGAAGTATCAAAAGGATGATGGTTACAATTACTCAAGAAGTATACATGTGTATTCTAAGTAGTTAAAAGGATGCATATGATGAAATGTTATGATTTCATTTTTGTATATTCTATTTTCAGGGATCCTTACTAGGAATGTTGGGATACTGGGAGGGGTTGACAGAAGGGTTATACCTTTATGTGGTCAAAGCTTTGTGTTATATACATGGATACCTTGTTAATCTATTTCGTTTTGATATATAGATTATATGATATGGAGGGGATTACTAATGTGTATTAATGCAAGTTAAACGTGCACCTTGGCATATGAGGGCCATACAATTAAGCGATATGCAGTCTCCCCCATAAAGGTATGTGATTATCCTTAGAAAAATATAGGCAAGTATATATGTAGACGATTTATTGTTACTCACATGATGTTGGCATATGCAAGAAAAATGGATACTTAATACAGTGAAGGAAAAGGATTGAGGTGAAGTGATTGTAATGACATAATAAAGAAGAATGTATGTTAAGGCATTATGTAATCCTATTGGGTCAATTTAGATGCCCAGGTATGGATATTATAGTATGAAGGGTAATCTTCTTATTTTTCTTTGCATAGAAAAACATCTTCTTACAAATAATTTGTCTTGTTACTAACAGGTGAATTTGGCTGATGGTCAAAACTTTATGCAGCTTGTGGGAAGACAAGAGCATGAATATTAACCAAGGTAAAATAAGTGAGTAAGGATTCAGAACCCACATCACAACCATTATTTATTCTTTTAAATGTTGATAACTATTGTTGAACAAAGCACTAGACCCAGATCGGTCGGAGTAATCGTATGGGTACAGAACGTAATGTGACGAAATAAATTGTTTAAATTGAAAGAGATTTTTCTAGACTCAAGAAAGGCGGCTTGGGGAAAAATAAATTCCAGGACTCAAGCGAGAAGGATTGAGGGGAATTGTGTAAAGAGTGTTATAATGGCGTTGAAATACTCCCTAAAAAACAGGGATTGAACAGCCACTAGGATTCTCGGAGAATCGGCTGGCTGTAAGACCTAGGCAAGCTATAAGAAAATGTATATGTGGGAGGCAGGACGCTGCTTAGTATACATGAAAGAAATGTCTGCTGCGTGAGCACTAAAGTGTTAGGCAAGACATGAAAGAGATGTTTGATGCGTGAGCACTAAGGTGTTAGGCAAGACATGAATGAAATGGTTGCTGCGTGAGCACTAAGGTGTTAGGCAAGGCATGAGAAAAAGGATTGCTGCGTGAGCACTAAGGTGTTAGGCAAGAATCTCCTGGATCAAATGAATGTTGTTTATTGTTGATTTTGCCAATATTATGCAATCAGGGAACACTAGATTTATTCCATATGTTGCAAGTGATATAAGCAATAAAGAACTCATGATTTATGTTCCTGAGTTTGATTATGAAGTCGATGACAGATTATTACTAAGCATTGTTTCTTTTGAATTCTAGTTTTGTGATACAAATGATTGCTGCAAGAGAAGAGTGAACACCGAGGACGGTGTTATTTTAAAGGGGATGAGGATGTGAAATCCCTCCTTTATGAACTATTTTGATCTTTATTGTTTTTGTAATTGTAAATTATGTATAAGGGCCTAGTGAGGAGCTCAAGCCCAAGGCCCCACCAGTGGATCTAGAAAAACCAGTGATTTATTCATAAGTGTTCGGGTTGGCACATCTAACAAATACGACAACAAAATTTAACTAATAATCAATGATCGCGGGTCATCCTAGTGCTACGAGCATTAGAGCAAGGGTAAAACGACTTAACTAGTGCCTTAGGTGATAAGGTCATCACCTAAGTTTGGGGTAACAACTATTTAATGGATATTATATATATATTATGTCTTATATTTATATATACCCAAGGTCGAAATAGTTTGAGTTAACCTTTAAAAGGACGTTAAGCTAATAGTTGTGATAACTACTAAAGAATTATTAAATATATATATTTATATATATATATATGTCTTGTTTATAAATAAAAGACGAGAAGGATATTTATAGATAATGATGGACAAATCATATATATATCTATATAATTGTGGATATTTTTTCATTATGTTGTAGTGACAACTATTTAAGGAATACATATATAAATAGTTGCGAAAATTATATAGATATGTGCCTTATATATATATAGGAAAAGTAGATAATTATAAGTACTACTTTTAAGGTCTATGAACGCGGGTATGCATTTGTATAGGCTATGAATACAAAGGAGGACATGTTTTATATGTATTTAGTACCATGGACTTTTATAATAAAGGTAAATAAATTTATAATTGAAATACCTAAGAGTCGGTTGCACATGGGAGAAGTCGAAGGGCTCTATGAAGTTGTCACCTTAGTGGAAGAAGTGGAAGTTACTTTTAGGCCACCTTGACAATCGGGTTTAAATACCACCAACCAAATCTTCCTTACGTATCCGTTAGAAATTACACTTGGCAAGAGGTTCCTTCAACAAATAGCTAGAGACTCCTTTTCCAAACCATTGACTGATGGTGTCCTTAACTTATGCGAATAGTGGAGATCGTGGCATTAGTTGGAGTGGATGATCTTTATTTATTCATACACCATTCCATTTAAAAGGTGATTAAGAAATTTTAGGAGCTTGTCTCCTTGATTGTCAACCACTGCCAACTACCGATTTGTCTTAGTGGAGGAACCGCCTTAACTGAGCTCAATGCTACTGCCAAAACTTCCACGGTCTCTGAAGTAGTTGTAATCTTAATAGGCAATCTTTTAACAGGCTTTATTTTAGGGGATCGAATCCCTTTGATTTTGGGGATATTTGTTTTTGTACTAAATTTACACCTAGAATTAGTTGGGGGATGGAGGATCGGTGTGCATAGAGGGATTGGTCTTTTATTCCAAGAAATCGGATTAGATGGGGACGGATCTCCAGAATTGGAGAGATACTCTGTTTACGGAAATGGTGGCTATCACGGAGTTGGGTGAGATCCCAATTCAGCATCATTACTATCGATTTCCGTACTCGGTATAAGAATCCATGTCAAACATTTTCAGCGGGGGTGAAAAAGATGAAATGATTCTGCATGCTGTCATTACCCGGTGTACATGAAGAATTTCAAGATGCCCTAGTCCTCTGGAGCTTCTGCGCGATTGGGATCTCGCTAGAGTGAAGTGTCGAGTAGCTGGAGAGACACGATGACGATTGTTGCACCTTACGGTGGATCCAATACTTGCACCCCAGAAGATAAGTATACGCACTGTGTCTCTGGAGCCGAAGAAGGGTATATTCTTGACAGAAGAGCTCCGTGTAAGAGGGGTCTTATGATCACAATAGGTAATCTACTCGGTAAAGAACAGGTACACCATCTCCACGTTGATTTTATTACTGCAAATCCTGTAGATCTATATCTCTAAATTCAGCGTCAGCCCAAGGGAAACAGGTCATGTAGATCAAATCGTATTAATAATGCATATACCTGTTCTGTATGCTCTGTCTATTGTTTTGTGCTGCACAAAAACATTCTTTCTCTATTGAAATGTTTCTGAAAGTGTTACCCTTGTTTGTATGAAATCGCTCTGGTGGAATTGTGAACCTTGAATAGATCTCTGTCAAGTTGTATTGTTGCAACATCAATCTTATCACCATTTAGATATGTATTTGTTTGATCTCTGTGGTTGTATTTTGGGGTTTGATCTCTATGTGATGTATGTTATAGTTCTTGATAGCAGGCGTAGATCCTTGTTGATGGGTATTGCTGGTCGAATTTTTCATAGTTGTTATATTGATGAACTCATCTTAATTCTTGGATGAAATCGATAAGAATTCTGCTTGAATCTTGAATGAAATCGTGATTTCATTTCGATGCTTGTTCTTGATTAAAAAAAAACAAATCCGTTTTGTAGGATAAATTCAGCGTAGATCTTTGTCTTCAGATCCCGATTGTATATTACATAGCTATGCTTGAATCTTGGAGGTTACTTTATCTGCACGCCCTGACCAAGATCCGTTTTATTTGGAAGACAGTGAACCCTGTATCTTGCTCTTTGTGAACTCTTTGACCCGGTAGATTTCAGTTGTATACAAATTTTTGTTGTTGATACTTATAAATTGTTTTAGGATGGGATTTATGCTTTTGAAAAAGGGGATTTTCTGTAGACTCCAGCCGATGCATGTAGACCGTAGCCAAGGTGAATCCGCGATGGATTTCTGTCTTGTGATTTCTCTGCATTTAAAACCCTGCCTGGTTCTTTCTTTCTCTGCTCAATTTATTTAGCCATTGGCTGGACAATTGGAGTAGTCGATGTGATTTTCCCCTTTGTGTAGTGCGGTTAAGTTGTAATCTGAACTCCAAATATTTCATTTGAAAAGTAGGACTGTGTTCTAATATACTTCCGGTAAATATTCATACGCTCCGTTTATACTTGGCTTGTTAAACATTTTATATATCGCCTATTACTCGAATCTCTGTAGATTTGCAGCGTAAATCCTGTGAAACACTAGTTAAGATCTTTGCAGATTATGCATGGATTCCTTCACCCAAAAAATCGTGTGAATCATTGCTTGATCGTATGAAAGTTAATCCTTGTTTAGATATCCAAAATTTTCATCACGGAGCCCCTCACTTCTAAATGGCTGAAGCATTTCATCACGGCTACCTCTGTGTTGAGATTTGACGCATTGTGTTACATGATTAAAACCTGATTAGATGCTGTTCTATTTATTCTAGAACGAAGTATGCTGCTAAAACATTATAGATGTATGCATTAATTACACTTGAGACTGATCTTTTGTTGTGGCATATGTTATTAGCATATAATTGATCTCTGATAAGCATCTTAGAGATGAGCACAACATCATAGATATGCTTTTTACTTGTTTTGTTCTCAACTAGTTTGGTCTCTGCTCATTATTTTAGATATGTGCACGACATCATAGATATGTTGTTTCCTTTACATTTGATTACAGAATTAATTGCTGTCCGGTCTGGTTGTGATTGGGTAAGGTGTCCGCTCCTTTATACCTTTATGACTGGCGAGGAACGGTGGTATGTTTGGTTACGTATGTGAAATGTGAACATTAATATATGAAGCGGATTGCTGCTAATAGCTTAACGTTGCCGCAGTTGGACTCTACTAGAATTTTGTATCCATAGGGATGGAATGTATTTGATTATCATGTAAAAGGGTTTCCTCGATGAGAGGAACTACGAGAAAAGAAAACTATCGCAACAGCTAAGTTGCAACTTGTAAACACTATGTTTCAGAATAAATAATTGATGCACACACCTTTGTGGACTAGCCCGTGTATGGGTGAACCACGTTACCTTGGTCTCATGTGTATGTCTTTGTTCTCTTGGAGTGTATTTTCTTGTCTCTCTTGATAATGGTGGCTGTACTTGTGTATCTCTTTCATATATATCCTTGAGGATGCATCTGAGGTATTTCTTCAATTTGTTTACTTCCAATTTATGTATCTTAAGCATTATACAATTTTGATGGATGTTACTCCATGAATATGTTTTACTCATCTTTAAATCAAGTTAGTAGAGGAAAATTTGTTAAGGTGAGACAAGTGTTAAAATCTTTAAATCATGCTATTACGATAAGATACGATTTAACGAGTTGTATAATTTGATTGGGGTTGCTGGTGAATTTTAAGACCTTGTGTCGACGAGTGAAGTTTCATTAACTGAATAATTAATGTTAAGATGCTACAATGATGTGATAATTATAGATGTTGTGTACACGTTTTATCTTCTGCATAACATTTAATGAAGATTGGACACTTAGGAAAAGTTCTAAATTTTCTCAAATATGGGTATGTTACACAACACACCAACCATGATGCAATTGTTCATTAATTATAAATTTTAATTTCTATTGGTAATTTAATGGTTCAACCAAATTAGCATAAGTTACACATGCACTTTACTAATAAATTACGATTCCATTGAGATTTATGATCTTAATCTCTCAGAAAATTTTTAATTAATTTCTCAAATTGGATTCGTATTATAAATATTTGCTTAACTCTATTCCCCAAAGTGCATTTTCCACACAAATTAACTACATTAATTACAAACTTTTGGACATTTTTATCAATTCATGTAGATTTTCTTGACACACAAAATCAAATGTTGTAATGGAAGTTGATGTGGTGTTAGTTTTGAATATGAGGATTTAGTAACTAAACAATAAAAAATGATAATTCCTATGTCCTTATATCTTAGGCACCTCTTCCACAACATTACTACTAGAGTGAACAAATTTTACATGCACATTTTGTTTATCACAAATCATGTCAAATCCAAAATTGGTTCAATACACGATGAAAAAACATTGAAATATTTCCATGTGTTGGTTATTGGGGTTCTATGTTGTTCATCTACTAGATTGTTGGCTCTTAAGGAACGATCCACTCTTGCTATTCTCTCTCATGGGATTATCGGTTAGGAAAATCATAGTGTAAGACGATGCACCCATTATGGAATAGACAATAGGTGCAACCATGTATATCTAAATGCTTGTATATTTTTTGCCAGGTATCGCAAAACCTACGGTCCTTGCAGGATTCATTGAAAATACTTAAATCAAGCTACAAAGTGGAAATAAAATCATGTTATTCTATGCTTGTCGATACTGATATATGGGATTATTAAATGTTCTTCAATAGAATGTTAAAAAGGATGGGAAATAATCAATACCCAACTAAGATTACATTCACAAAAATGGTTATTCCAGCTTCCAATCCTACCAATTCTCTAATCTGTGTAATTGGAAATGTGTGCTCAATATATTCATGGCTATTATTAAGAGAAATTCAAACTGTGCATACATATTTCATCCTTTATATATGTTAAGTGGTGATAAAATCAAAGGAAAACGATACGACATCAAAAGAATATGCATAGTCCAAGTAATGGATTGTAGTTCCAGAGATATACCTCTCTAGTCTCACTAGCGATGGCAGAAACCAAAAATATCAAGAAAAATGTGATAAGACTTTCTATAACGAAGGGCTACATGACTGAGCTATTAGGGATTGTGGCAACCATGTATGCCACTTCTCCGAACATCAATGTAAGGAAAAATCCAGCATAAATCGATGCAAAAAGTTGATCTCCTATGTAGGTTGGAGCTTGTGATTCCAATCCAATAAATCTGCATCGAATTCCTCATCAATTTATATCGATTAATTTTATTATAACTAGACTTACAAAATGAAAGATAAATTACCACGCGACTAAAACATTTGGTCACCACGGTTTTTTCAACGGATAAATGACTAAAATTGAGCGAGCCAACTAAAAACGACCAAGATAAATTACCAATTTGGTCACGGGATAAAATATATGAACAGATAAAAAGTAACTAAATTAAAAATTACCATAGAACAATAACATTAAGAATATGAATTATTACAATTTTGACAATAAATTTATACAATTTACTAAATTTTAATAGTGTATATAGATTCAAAACAAATAATAAACACATAATTCTTTTATAAAATAAATATAGTTTACAATAACATTAAAATATGTTATATTCTAATTGATTTCACTTATAATATTATAGCTTTAAGGAAAAAAATAAAGTTGTATGATTGAGATTAAAAAAATGTTTTAATTTTCGTTGAGACCAATTGAGATAAAATACATGGTAGAAAATTCTCATAAAAAAGGTTAAAATTGTTATTAATCCTTTGGCAAGAATATTTTCTAGGATTATGGGAACTTCCCTAATTTTTATTTCCCACCATTTTCCACAAAATAAGAGCAATAGAGAGGATCATCATTTCCAAGGAGAAATATCAAGTGTCCCTGGGGTGAATGATAGATTCAATGGACTGATTGCTCTAATTAATACATACATTTTTATGGATTGTTGTCAGAAGAGGAAAGGAGGAGAATGAGTGAATTATTTGAAATATATGAAATATTGCACGATCTCTCTACAAATATTTCAAGAAAATGCACATCTTCGGCTCTTCTAAATGGAGGTAATGACTCTTCTAAATTGAGGTAAGAGAATCGATCTTATGGTCCCTAGTTGTTTAAGATCCTTTAGTACCAAAGCCAGTTGTTTAAGGTTAACCCATAGTACCATCATAGCCAAGACCAACCACGAAGGAAGCATCAGAAGGGTAATTTTTTCCCAATTTAATAACATTCCGCTCAAAAAGAAAGTCATTCTTTGTTCAGGCCTAGGGAGAGTGGCCCTATTTAGAGTGACTATTTCACTACGCTCAAGTATGGTCTCAATTTACTTCACTTGAACATATGCAAAAACATTTAATATTTATTCTCTGCATGTTCTTTAAACTTTGCTAATTTTCTTGTGAATTGCTGCTTCTCTGAGCATGTTGAAGAAGTCTACTTGGTAAGAGCAATAGATACCACAATCATGACATCTCTGTGCACAGTCACTAATAAGTTCCAAAGTGATTTATGCTTGTCTAAAATCTTTACTTACCACTCTGGAATCTAATTATATTTTTTCGTGCCTCTTGGGAACATCTTGGAGATGTGTCCAAAATTGAAAACTGGAATTAACAAGGCTTTAAAGCCCCTTTTTTACAACCTTCATCAGTCGTAGTATCTCATTTTCAACCATTAACTATTTTTCCAATTAAATCTCCTCTAGAGTGAGTTCTTAAATTTATATGAAAATTCTGTTTTTTCCTCCTACAGTGCCTGGAACACATCCTTTACTTTTGTTAGTTTCTTTCACATATAATCTAGTGTTTCTCTCTGCATAGTTCCAGTACCATTATATTTACAACCCTTAATGCACATCAAATTCATATGACTTACCACTACATAATGTGATAACACATTTAAGTTAACAATATATATATACATAATAACTCATGAAAGAATGCTCAAAACACAATCGCCATTGTATATCAAATTTCACATGATCAACAACTAAGACTTCCGTAACACATTTATCACAAGATGATTATTTTAATTCAAGCTATAAAGTCGATGAATGATAAATACATAATGAGTGTAGATCACTTATCTAGTTCAAGGTAAACTTATGCGACTGAAGGGTTGACTTCAACATTCCACCCAACCTTCTGGCTCTCTGTCTAGTGTATATTCCTTCTGCCAAGAGGCCACCCCAAGCTGGGCAGCAAATTCAATAGGAAAGATAATTACTTCAAGAGTCCTTCCACTCTCTTATTTCTATAAAACACTCCTACCATACATACCTTTTTTGGAAGTTTATAAGTTTATTTAAGATAACACAAAGTGTTGGGTTTATGCCCCCTTTAACTCAACTTCTAGATACTATGAGTCGCAGAGCCAAGGGCTACGCCCTGTCGTGGTTCTTGCAATTATATAATTATAATTTAAAAATGAACGTGTCAAAATATCATGACTAAATGAGTCGAGAGATATAACCATCATGGACTTAATCCAAATAAAATCTTGATAACAAATATATTAAAGTCACAACAAAAACTATGGCCTAATCCGAACAAAGTCTTGGTATATTAAAATATCATAACTAAATGAGTCTAGGGCTATGCCCATCATGGACTCAGTACAAAAAAAAATCTTGATATCTAAATGTATGTAAAGAAAATAACAAGAATTCATTCATGTTAGAAATAGTAATTACTTTTGTTAGCTTAGCTTTAGCTTTAGCTTTTATTTTAGTTACTATTTAGAATGCAAAAGAATGCAAAAGCTAGATTAGACTTTTTAGGGTTTCCATAAGTGTTTTAAATACACATTTCTTTTGGTTTGTAATACATCATTTGAACTTTTGTTTATGAATAAAGATTGAAGAGTCGTAGCTCATTCTGCATTATCTTTTGTTTATTTCTGCCTCCAACCTTCAGTTTGGTAATAAAACATGCAAAAACTAGATTAGACTTTGTAGGGTTTCCATAAGTGTTTTAAATACACATTTGTTTTTGGTTTGTAATACATCAGTTGATCTTCTGTTTATGAATAAAGTTTGAAGAGCCGTACCTCATTCTGCATTATCTTTTGTTTATTTCTGCCTCCAACCTTCAGTTTGGTATTAGAGCTTAGGAGAAGATCGATCATGAGAATTCCGGAGAAGCCAAAGCTGTAGCTTTGAAGAATTTTGCAAAAGAATTTTTTTTTTTTGGCAGAAATTATCGCGCCCCTCCCTTGCATAGAAGCGACAATTTAGGGAGAACAAGTAAAACAAAATTGGGAATTATCGTAGCCTCTCTATAGGCCAAGGCACAATAATTCAAAAAGACTTGCAACAATTAGAGCAAAAAGTTTTTTACTCCATGAGAGTGCTTTTTTTTTTACTTTCACGAAGTTATTTTCTTTTACGAGATTATTCAAGTAAGATTTTTTTTTTACAAAAGGGTCAAAATATCAAGTTGGGAAACAATTTTGGCTTGTTTTTAACAAACAAAACTACTAAATTTTATGTTTTTCAACTTTGACCTCTTCAAACCCATATCTCTCTTAGGAATTTCAACTTGAAGTAAATACAAAGGTTTTAGAGAATTGAATTAGATTTCTACTTGTATTTTTTTTAATTTTTTTTATGGACATATCGTGTGACAAATTTGTTGTCAACCAACGACATATACTTGAAAATTTTAGGTATGGATAATGAGTGACCTGTGTTGATGACAGTTTTTTGATAGATGGTTATTCATTTTAGGGAAAAAAATTGTAGGCTTATAATCTACACACACTAAACTAGATCCTGGACAATATTTTGACTTTTTTAAGACTTGGGAACTATTTTTTAATATTTATCGAAACAACATATGTTCAGAAAATGGTGCATTATCGACACACGTTGGTGAGCTTCAATTTTCATTTTGGTGTGACTCTTATTGGAAAAACTAAAAGTACCCTTTTGAAGAGGACGAGCCAATTATGATCTCTGTGAAATTTCAATTTTTTTGGTGTTGTCTTTGTTATGATATTGAATTTTCATTTTGGGTGATTTTCAGAGTAATAAAATTCTTAAGGGCTAAGGTTTAGAAAAAAAATATTAATAAATAGAAGTTCAAGTTGAAATGAAGCAATTATTATATCATTGGAAACTAGATTCGGAGATGAATCCATTGCTACCAATTCCGACAAAAAATATTTAGAATTTGTAGGGGTTCGGGCTTGCTAAAGTTGCAGGTTCCAGAAAGATGCCATATATTTTCGCAGGTTTGCTGACCATAAACTCTTGGCCGAAAAAATATCTTCCAAACTCTCAACCGAGAGTTTAGTTCAAATTCTCATCCAAGATTTTTCTTTAAAATACAGCACGGCGATTGGTTCAAACTCTCAGCCTATAGTTTTTTTGAACTCTTGGTTGAGAGTTTGAACTCTCAAAACTCTCAGTCTAGAGTTTGAGGTTGACTTATTTTCGTGTGATCATCTGCCCGCACCCCCTTTTTTTCACTCTGTTTGTCACAAAAGTGTTTCCCAGGTTAGCGATTTCACCCAAAAGTCTTTTACAAGAGTAGAAGAGATTTTTTTTTACAAAAGTCTTTTTTATTTTTAAGGAAGAGAAGAAGAGTATTTAAAATAAAAGGGAGAGAGATTGTTTTAAAAAGGCCAGTGAAAGACTCCGTAACGTCTATGGCTTCTAGCAGCAACAATCAATCTCAGATTTATCCTCTTAGAGGGAAAAATGACTATGATGTCTGGGCCACGAGGATGGCAGTTTATCTCAGATCAGAAGATGTGTGGGAATATGTCATGAATGGCTATTCCGAACCTGCAGATGACGCAGCCTATCAAGCCCTAACAAATGGAGAAAATGATACTCTAAGAATTCACAGGAAGAAGGATACAAAGGCACTTCATCACATAATGAATGCTTTGGATAACAATGTATTTCCAAATATATCAGCTTCATTACATGCCAAAGCAACATGGGAAACCTTGGTGACCAGTTATCAGGTTGTTGGTAAGGTACAAATAGCTACACTCCAAAACCTAAGAAGAGATTTTGAAGATATGAAGATGAAAGAATCAGACTCAGTAGTTTCTTTCATGACCCAAGTCATGGGTATTGTTAATCAGCTGAATACCTATGGTGAAAAGATCGAAGATTAAAGGGTGGTTGAAAGGGTTCTAAGATCCCTACCCCACAAATTTAATCCCAAAGTTGCAATGATTGAAGAAGCGAAGGATCTGAGTACTCTCTCTGTAGATGAGTTGATCAGATCACTACTAACATATGAATCCAGAATCAACAGGAATGAAGAGTCCACTCTGGAGAATGCTTTCAAAGCACAAGTCTAATTCTCAAAACGAAGAGGAAGATGTAGAGGCATAGGAGAATCAAGAGGAAGAGGCAGAAGTGGTTGAAGCAATGGCAAGGAATATCAAGATCATGATCATAATCATGAAGGCGAGAACTATGACAAAAAAAGGTCAGGTAAATCTAATGTTAAGTGTTATTATTGCAGTAAGTTTGGCCATTATGCTCATGAATGTAGAAAGAAAAATTTTTATCAGGAAAAACAGAATGCTAATGTGACTAATACCTCTGACAATAAAGAAGACATGTTATTTCTTACATGTCATACTACACACAAAATCCCAAAGGGACTTTGGCTTTTAGATAGTGGCTGCACTAACCATATGACAGGTGATAGAGGTCTAATTGCAGACCTAGATGTATCAGGAAAGACATAGGTCAAAGTCGGCACGGTTGAAGTAGTTCTAGTTCTTGGCAAAGGAGTGGTCAACATTCTGACCAAACAACGCCAACAAAAGACAATCTCATATGTATATTATGCTCCAGGATTGAAGCATAATCTACTTAGCATTGGGAAACTTACTGAAAAGAAATACAAACTTGTCTTTGATGGATCAAACTGTGAAATCTATGACAAACCTCCAAATAGACAGTTTATCATCAAAGTACAAGTGACTAGGAACATGATGTATCCACTAGTCATGAATTGCAGCAGCAAGGTAAGCTCTTTTGCTCACAAAGCCACATGCATGGATGATTATTGGTTATGACATTTCTTATATGGACATCTTTACTTTGGTGGTCTCAAGTTGTTGCAACAGAAAGGGATGGTAAAAGGATTACCTCCTATGAAAGAGCCAGCAAACAGTTGTGAGTGTTGCATCATTGCAAAGCAGCACAAGGATAGCTTTCCTAAAGGTATGTCTTGAAGAGCACATTCACCTCTAGAACTTATTCATACTAATCTATGTGGTCCAATGCAGAAACAGTCAATTGGTGGAAGCTATTATTTTCTCACATTTATTGATGATTTCAGTAGAAAAACATGGGTGTATTTCCTTCATCAGAAGTTTGAAACTTTGGGCAAGTTCAAGGAATTTAAGGATCCGGTTGAAAAACAGAGTGGTTATCAACTCAAAATATTGAGATCAGATGGAGGGGGAGAGTATGACTCAAAGTAATTTCATGATTACTGCAAATATCATGGAATCAAGAGGCAATTCACTACAAGATATACACCTCAGCAAAACGCAAGAACAGAACCATCATGAATATGGCAAGGAGCATGTTGAAAGGAAGAAACCTGTCCCATGATTTTTGGGGAGACGCAATGGCTTGTTTTGTTCATGTCATAAACATATCTTCCACCAAAATTGTGAAGAACAAAGTACCAGAGGAAGCATGGAAAGGTATGAGTTGTAATATTTCTCATTTCAGAATATTTGGTTATGTTGCTTATGCTCATGTTCCTAAATAGCTAAGAAAAAAGTTAGATGACAAGAGTGAGAAATGTATGTTTCTTGGATACGGTGGAGAATCTAAATCCTACAAACTGTATAACCCTGTTACCAAAAAGGTTATCTTCAGTGGATATGTGTTTTTAAAGGAGGAAGAGTCATGGGATGGAACCATAGACAAGGTTGTGGGAGCTGCAATACCCTAACCAGAAGATGAAGAAGAAGAGGAGCTGATTGGACAACAGGATCTAGTAGCATCTTCACCAAAAGCAAATACTCCAGCAATAACACCTAGAAACTCAGTTCAAGCTGAAGCATCAAGTCCGCAATCAGGTAATGAATCTGATCATAGTAATAAAAAGACTAGAAGATTGGAAGATATTTATGATGAATTGGATGCAAATACCAATTATGCTTTTATTGCTAGTGAACATGTGTTTTATGAAGAGGCAGTAAAAGATGAGCATTGGGTAAAAGCTATGGACGATACCATTGAGAGAAATGATACATGGGACCTAGTTGACCTGCCAAAGAATAAGAAACCCATTGGTGTGAAGTGGGTCTATAAGACCAAACTCAATGAAAAAGGTGAGATTGATAGGTACAAGGAAAGGTTAGTAGTAAAAATTTTCTTGCAACAACCACGAATTGATTTTGGAGAAAAATTTTTACCAGTGGCAAGATTGGACACAGTAAGATCAGTCCTAGCAATTGCAGCCCAGAAAAAATGGAAAGTGTCTCAAATGGATGTCAAGTCGAAATTCTTAAATGGAATTCTTGAAGAAGAAATTTATGTGGAGCAGCCACATGGGTATGAAATCAAAGAACATGAAGAGAAAGTTTACAAGTTGAAGAAAGATCTATATGGGCTCAAGCAAGCTCCAAGAGCTTGGTATAGTAGAATTGATTCTTATCTGATCGAAAATGGTTTTTGCAGAAGCAGCAGCGAACCAACACTTTACACAAAGGTAAATCAACAAGGACAAATTTTGATAGTTTGTTTATATGTTGATGATGTTATTTTTACAGGTGACCTATCAGTAGATGAGTTCAAGGCAGCTATGAAGAAAGAGTTCGAGATGACAGACTCGGATTAATGAAGTTCTTTCTTGGCGTAGAGGTAGAACAATCAGAAAAGAGAATATTTATTTCTCAAAGTAAATATTCTAATGAAGTTCTTAAGCGATTCATAATGCTTAATTGCAAACTGAAACCTACACCAGTTGCAACAGGTACAAAGTTGAGCAAAAAAGATGTAAGTCCCAAAGTAGATCCAACATTGTTTAAGAGACTTGTAGGAAGTCTCATGTATCTCACAGCTATGAGACCAGATATTATGTTTGTTGTTAGCTTGATTTCCAGGTTCATGGAGTCTCCCAAAGACTTGCATTGGCAAGTTGGCAAAAGGATCTTACGATATGTTGCAGGGACTTCAAGCTATGGAATTTTATACTCAAGCATTGAGTATGATGTTTTGATAGGTTTCACTGACAGTGATTTTGCAGGAATTGTGGATGACAGGAAGAGCACTTCCGGTCATGTTTTTCATTTTGGATCAGGGGTGATTTCATGGGCATCCAAGAAGCAGCCCATTGTGACATTTTCATCAGCAGAAGCAGAGTATGTAGCAGCAACATCAACAGCATGTCAAGTAGTCTGGTTACGCATAGTTTTAGAAGGTTTTCAACAGAAACAAGAAGGACCAACAACAATATATTGTGACAACATTTCAGCAATCGCTCTATCCAAGAACCATGTTTTTCACCAGAAAAGAAAGCACATTGATACCAGATATCACTTCAATATAAGAGAACTTGTGAACAATGGTTAAGTTCATGTTGAGCATTGTAAATCGATTGATCAATTGGCTGACATATTCACAAAGCCATTGGCAAAAGATATTTTTGAAACCCATAGAGATAATTTAGGCATTGTAAAAGCTGTAGTAGTCAGCAGTAGTAATTAAGAGGGAGTGTTAGAAATAGTAATTACTTCTGTTAGCTTAGCTTTAGCTTTAGCTTTTACTTTAGTTACTATTTAGAAGTTCTAGATCATACTTTTTAGAGTTTTTATAAGTGTTTTAAATACACATTTTTTTTCGTTTGTAATACATAAGTTGATCTTCCATTTAGGAATAAAGATTGAAGAGCCGTAGCTCATTCTGCATTATCTTTTATTTATTTCTACCTCCAACCTTCAATTCATGTAGCTGCGCCCTCCTTTGTCGCAACCATCTTGACTCATTTCAAAATTAGATCTAAATAAAAATGTATTTATAAAGAAACAACGATTTAGGCCTTGAACTATTCCCACTTGGCTCATTTAAATCTTAACAATATTAAAAATAATAGAAAGTAACCAAGGATACACCCTCTAGAGCCTTCTCCTTTAACAATAAGCAACAAATATTAGGAGCTTGGCTCTCCCCACTAGAGTTTATCTAAATAATAACACTTATTTATACAACCTTTTTGAGCATGGTTGTCTCAAGAGAACCTCACCCAACAAAAGTAATATTGTTCCATTCTGCAATAAAGGATGGGGCGTGACTCTGTTAATATGAAGCAAACCAAAAATTAAAAAGGTGAAGGCAAGAGTCACCCTCCCGATTACACATACCTCAAGGGATAAACCCCTTTTAGTGGTAACTTGAAACTATAATTATACTTCTACATCGAAAGAAGCAATTGAAAACTATGGGCCACATTCCCATTGGATTATACAAATAATATCATGAACAAAGTATAGAAACAAAGTGTCAATCCTAGGGAAAACATATTCTCTTTCTAGTCATGGAGATGCAAAAGAATCACACTCAACATATCCACAGACTATGCCCCTTCTCAATACTAAATGTACACATAACTTACCCCAGCGACGCCTTCGTTTGCGAGTCGCCAACTCTAAACAAGAATAACCCCCATATATGTGAAGATCATTCTCTTCCTTAAGGGCTCTAACTAGTAGCCGTCACTTCCAAAATGATTTTGGTTTCATAACGAAAAACAAATCCCCTTAATAGTGATCTTTCTATCCAACCAATTTCATAATTGAAACTCAAAATAAATCTAAAAACCACCTACTCCATAGTGCCAAAGCGAGTAATTAAAGGGATGTGTTCTCCAACGTTCTCTTCCTTTTCATCATGGAGAGATATAAGAGTAATTAAAGGCTAACAACAGAGATCAGTGTAATTAAAGGTTAACATCCCATAAAAGATTTCTGCAGCTACCATGGTGAAATTCCTTCAACGCCCATTAGTCCCTCTTTACTGTTCAACATTTAAGGGGAAATTAGTTAAACTGCCACACCCTATCCTTTCACTTTTACTTAATATTTAACTTCCTTTTAAACATAATTACTATTCAAAATAGGACCGCCGTCTTTATGGCATGATGATACCAAAGTATATCTATAAAACTTTGGAATGTATTATTATAACATTAATAATTTGTTTAAATAATACTTTATTTAGAAAGGATTTATACATGTGCCGAATAGATTAAAATAAAGCTATTTCTCCTATGTAGAGACAAAGTTCTCTTTCTTCATCTTCTTCTTATTATATATATATATATATATATATATATATATATATATATATATGACATATACATAATTGATAACATAGTTTCCGCGTTCAGCCTCGTACAACTTAGGAAATCGAAATGAATACTTATAATGTTTACTAGTGGGCCCTTTGCCTTGAGATCATCTCTAGGAACAAGGGCACAGTTACACTTTCAATTACAAAAGAAAAGTAGTAAAAGAGGGTTGTGTGACAACCTAGGTACAAATTTTTTTTTGATGATTCTTTCTGGGATAATCTTGATGTTGTTTTAAATGCTTTAGACAATGCAAATGTTAGGCTTTATGTACATTCTAGGTGTGTTTACTGCTAGGAACCATTTCTAGAGTCTTGAACTTTGGGGACCAAGTGCAACACTCAAATGGTTATTCCTCACTTAAATGAGAACTATGGAGCATCATGAGATCCCCTAGAAAATCATGCACCCATGTGAACCATTCATTCATTTCCACATAATATTGACCATTTTCTAACATGGGAAATGCAATGTCCCTCTTTCCACCCCTATTCTATTGCAACAAAAAAAGTAAACATGTACCCGTTCATGGAAAGGAGCTCAGGGAAGACTAATTATTTTATCCTAAACAAAGACTAATTATTTTATTGTGTTTAAGTTGGTGTTGAGCAGTGAGCTCCAGAGCACCTAGACTATTTTAGATTGTTAAGTTGGTGATGAGCAGTAGGTTGTGGAGCACTGAGACTATTATTAAATTTGGTGTTGAGCAGTAAGCTCTGGAACAACTAGATTATATTTTAACTGCAGGAAACCCTGTGTGAAAATGTAAAAATTCTCGACGTTTCGGGCTAGGTAGTTCAACCCATCTTCAAAAGATACTATTCAGTTTCCCAACTTAATCTTTCAATTGGTTTCTTTATTAATAATGTATCCTAACCTAATATTTGAAATATGTCAGCCCTTAGAAACATTATTAAGATGTCGTTGTTGTATTATTTTTTAATTGGTTAATGATAGGAGCCCACGTCCTGCTGAGTTTCTATCCGTCATCCCGATTGATATTGAGAGGGTGTTTCTCAATTTCAATCGCTTCTCTTACTCGTCTTCTTGTGTAATGGTCAATGCTGGTGATGACTTTGGCATCTTCCATGAGAATGTGGTGTTTGGAGGTTATGGAGTGCTCTACTAATGCGGAATTCTTTATCCATCCATGAATTATGTCCACTCTATGTTCTTTTAATCTTGTTAGTATAGAGCAACCAATTTCTCCAATATACACCTTACCGCAGACACATGGGATCGAGTACACACCTTTATTCTTCTTTGGGTCCGCTTGATCTTTTGCATGGTCTAAGATTCCACGCAACGTGTTCAAAGGAGAGAAGGTGACCCTTATTCGTTTCTTCCTCAGTATGTTGGATATTTTGTCTGTTGTCCCTTGGATGTAAGGAAGCTTTATTGATTTTATAACCTCGTTTTGATTCTTGGCCTGCCTTGCTTCCTGGGACCTCTTCATGGTTTTTCTGATTAGATTTTCATTGTAGCCATTATTTTTGAAGACTTTGACAAGGTGTTCTAGTTCAGAATCCAAGTGTGCCGAATCAGAAATTCTCTTGACTCTGATAGTAGTTATGTTGATTTGGTGTTGAGCAGTAAGCTCTGGAACACATATACTTGTTATGTCTAACTAATGTTGAGCTAGAGGCTTTGCAGCATCAGTAGTGGATTTATTATTATGACTAACATATTATTCATCTTCTTTTATTATTTCTAACTCATGGGAATAACCACTTGAAGAGGGACCAAGCTTGCTAGAGATTAGAATGGTTAAGTAGTTGATAACTAAAAATAAACTAGAAATAGGATAAATATAATTCTATATTATTTAAATAAAAATAAATTAACTGTGAGAGTTAAAAAGAAATATAATTATTAAAGTAAAGAGAAAATAAAACAAGTATCCAGTATGATTAGTTAATAAACAAAGTGATTTTAATCATAAATCATAGCATCTGTTTTCTCAAAAAAAAAAATTGTAGAGAATGCACATTACAAGGGGTAATGGTCCGTAGTGCACTGAAGGGTTCAACTGTATGTCTTTGAGCACTCCCTTGCCAAGATTAAGAAATTGGATAGTCCAGGAATGGATGTGGAATAGAATGGGAAATCATTATAAGCCACTACTGAGAGATGGTAAAATACCTTGCAGCTACTATGATGATAGTAATCAAGATACAACAAGGTACCTAGGCTTCCTATTCTTTGGTATACTTGGTTCAGTTTGGGGGTGATGTATGAAATGAACAAGGAACTATTCGAGGTCTATGGTTGGGTGGAAGGTGGAAGTTCCCCATTCAGTTGGAGTTTTAAAGGTTGATAAGTGTGCTAACTCTCTGATTTTATCCAAGTGTTTTCCATTCTTGTCTTCAAGTGGGTTATTCTCAACCATTTTATTTTTCAAGCAAGTATTTTATTTCGTGTTTGCTTAACGATTACATCAATGGCAGAAAGCATATTTGAAAATATTGTTTTTATGGATCAATCAACAGTGACATGTTTTCATGGTTTTTGTTATAATAGATATAAGTAATGTATGCCAGTCATATTTACCATGCAAATTTATGGTATCGGGGTTTTTATTTACATGGAATATAAGCAATGAATACTTGACTCGATTTATCTTTTACTATAGAGTAGTTTTTATTGCATCAAAGATATAAGTTATGATAAAAAGCTCAGATTTCACGATAGCATTGAAAAAGCTTAAGACATAAACATAATAGTTGCACGCATAGAAAATGAATAGAATATGAATGCAGTAAAACACTACGATGCAGACTAGTTTACATTAGATGGTATAAGTATTACAAACTAACAGTTCAATCAAGAAACCGTTAACAGACTGAATAACGATGTATCCATTAACAAATTACGTAACTAAGACTAGACTTAAGAGATTATTATTTCGAACACTCCCTCTTAATCTCGAGGGTTACATCTTTTTTATATCCACAATGCCAAGATTTTGTCTTTGAAACTCAAAAGGAATTCTTCCCAAAGGTTTGGTGAAGATATCCACTAACTATTCTTTTGAACCACAAAACTGGAGTAAAACATCACCATTTTTGACAAGTTCACGAATGAAATGAAACCGAGTGTCAATGTGTTTGCTTTTCTCATGAAACACATTATTTTTTGACAAGGAAATGGCAGATTTGTTATCACAGAAAATGGAAGTAGGTTCCTTCTCCATATATCCAAAATTTAACAAAAGCGTTTTAAGCCCAGCATGACATGTTGTTGTAGTTGCTGCTATGTATTCCGCTTCTGCAGAAGATATCGAAACTATGGACTTCTTCCTAGATTCCAATGAAATCAAATTCTTGCCTAAAAGGAAAGCATATCCAAATGTGCTTTTCCTATCATCAATACTGCCTGCAAAGTCACTGTCTGTGTAACCTTTGAGCTTATTGTCTTATGAAGCTGTGTACCAAAAACCATAAGTGGTTGTACCTGCAATATGCATTAAAATCCTCTTTCCAACTTTCCAATGTGAATCCTTAGGAAATTCCATAAACCTTGGAATAAAACTTGTTGCATATGCTATATCAGGCCTAGTAGCAGTAAGATATATAAGACTTCCAACAAATTGTTTATACAATGTAGAATTAACTGCTGACCCAACATCTTCTTTGCTTAACTTAGTACCAAATGCAATTGGAGTATCTGCTGGTTTACAGTTTTACATCTTAAATTTCTTTAAAACATGAGTAGCATACTTATGTTGACTGACAAAAATAGCATGATCAGATTGTTCCACTTCAATGCCTAAGAAATACTTCATTAAACCAAGATCTGTCATCTCAAACTCTTTTTTCATTGCTTCTTTAAATTCATCTAAGAGCATGTTCCCTATATAGACCATGTCATCAACATAAAGACATAAGATGTGAATTTTACCCTATGGATTTGTCTTGATATACAAAGTAGGCTCATTTTTGCTTCGCTTGAAACCATCATTGAGTAAATAACGATCAATTATGTTGTACCAAGCTCTTGGAGCTTGCTTCAAACCATACAATGCTTTCTTCAATTTATACACTTTGTGTTCTTGTCCTTTGACTTCAAAACCAGATGGTTGATGCACATATACGTCTTCATTTAGTATTCCATTTAGGAAAGCAAACTTTATGTCCATTTGATAACTAGGCCATTTGTTATGTACTGCAATGGCCAAAACAAAATGAACAGTATCTAATCTTGCGACAGGTGCAAAATTCTCATCATAATCTATGCTCAGATGTTGTGAAAAACCTTTGGCAACTAACCTTGCTTTGTATTTATCAATCTCTCCTTCTTCATTCAATTTAACTTTATAAACCCACTTAACACAAATAATGTTTTTATCTGCTGGAAGATCAACCAAATCCCATGTTTTGTTTAGTTCAATAGCATCAATTTCATTATTCATTGCATCTACCCATTCTTTTTGCTTTGTGGCTTCTTCAAAACAAGTAGGCTGAGATGAAATCAAAGCAAATTGTGCTACATTATCATTTTGCATATTATCATCTTGCTCATAAATATCTTTCAAACTTTTCATTTTTTGATGTCTTCTGTCAGAATCAAAGTCAGAATCAGAATCATTGCTAGATGAAGAACTATTTTCATCTTGAACCTGCAATCTTGGAATATGTTCTAAAGATGCTTGATGTTCATCAAATACAACAAATGGATTGTGACAAGTATCTTTTTGCATTTCATTCGATGAGGTATCTTCCAAAAATTTAACATCTCTACTTATCATAAATTTTTTGGTGATAGGAATCTACAAACGATATGCTTTGGATTGTTCACTATAGCCTACAAAAATTGACTTCTCACTTCTATCATCAAGCTTATTTGTAAGTTCTTCAGGTACATGAGCAAAAGCAATGCATCCAAAACCTCTAAAATGTGAGATATTTACCTTAGTTTCACTCCATCTTTCTTTTGGTACTTTACCTTGAATATTCGAAGTTGGTGATCTATTCAATATGTATATAGAACATGCAACTGCTTTAGCCCAAAAATATTTGGACAAATTTCTTGCTGTAAGTAAACTCCCGGCCATGTTCATGATAGTTTGATTTTTTCTTTCTGCTGTGGAGTATATCTAGTAGTTGTATGCTTCTTAATACCCTGTTGTTTACAAAAATCAACAAAATCTCTAGAATCATACTCTCCTCCTCCGTCTGACCGCAATACTTTGACAAATTTGCCACTTTGTTTTTCTGCTCCAGCTTTAAATTCCTTGAACTTAGTAAAGGTCTCAGACTTGTGTTTGAGAAAATAAACCCAAACTTTCCTTCTAAAATCATCAATAAAAGGAAAGAAATAAAAAGTTCCACCAAGTGACTATGTTTGCATAGGTCCACATATGTCTTTGTGTACTAACTCTAAGCGGTCTTTAGGTGTATAAGAGGCAGTTGGAAACTGTCACGCTGATGTTTTCCTATAATGCCACTTTCACAAGAGGAGATTTGACCAACCAAAGAAGGAAATCCTTGCACCATGGATTGTCTTTGTAACAAACTCATACTCTTAAATGGTAAATGACCATAGCGACAATGCCACAAATTAGATTCATTGGAACATGAAACATTATACGTAAATGTAATGATGTTATATTATGTTATGATGTTATATTGGGTCACGACCCCAGTATATGTGATTTATTATGTTTGACATATCATTAGTTTTTTTTGATTGATTCCTTCGTGAGTTGATATATGGGGCATGGACCCTGATTTGTTTCATTATTGATATATGCAGGGCAAGAAATCCCGAATGAAGAAACTATGTTGTATTAGGAGAATTGATTACAAAATACGATATACTGAGATTTTTCCTTTTTGTTACATTATACTGTGCAGAACATGATTTAGATGGTTGATTATCTAGTGTGTGAGCATGGACTCAGAAACACACGAATGACCTATATACTGGGCTTAAGCCCCAATGTATTTTAGAGGATTCTATTTCGTACTGAGCCTAAGCCTCGATGTACGTTGAGTGTTTGGCATGAGCCCTGGAGCACTCCAAGCTTGAAAGAAATGATTACCGGATCCGATTACATTTAATTATTCTAGATGTGCCTCACAACCACATTCTAGCCCTAGTGTTGAGTAGAGGCTCTGGAATTGCGCTAGCGTAACACCCATGTGAGAGTGTTGAGCTGAAAGGCTTTGAAGAGCACTCGGGGTTACTACTTCTCAAGTGCTGAGTCAAAGAGGACTCTGAGTAGCACTTGCATGTCTTATCACAACTATTTCGACTTGATTAAATAAATCTTAATATCATCATCTACTGCAGGAACTACCATGTTAAATGAGGGAATATGACATGCAAAGGGAGAGACTAGAGGTGCCTTTACCAGCTTACCGAAACCATCCAAAAAAGTGGACCCTTTCCTTAAAATGAACTAAAAGAAGCATCTTGTGAAACAAATGCTTAAGACCACCAGTCGTATTATTATTTAGGAGCTTCAATTATATATATATTGGTTAAATATTATATATATATATATATATATATATATATATATATATATATATATATATATATATATATATATATATTCTGTTATAAATGTTTACACTTCATAGATATATATATAGTTATGCAAAAGTGGGCTGCCACTTAATAAATATTAATGATTAATATTTAGATGGTATTATAAATTGTATACTATTATTATTATGAAAATATCTAAAAGATTAAATAAAAACTTTAATCAAACAGGTTGAGAAGTCTTAGTTCCTAATAAACTAGCAGTTAAAGTAAACAAGTATTATTTTATAAATTAATTGTTTTAAAGAAACCAGTAAATTCCAACAGTCCTAATTTCAAGATTTAACCTACTTAAGGAGGATAGACCCCAAAGATTGGGGGATCTTTTTCTTTTGGTATTATTATTATTATGCCAAGAAGAACTCTCTATTGAAGGAAGTGAATTCTACCCATAGATTTGGAGATCTGAACCAACTACACACCTGGGGTCTCTACTTCTCAATTTGCATGTTAGAACCAGCTCGGGGGGATTCATACTGAACCAGGAATGGTTGTAGAATCATGGTTGGGAGGAACGTGGTAGTCCCAAAGTCATCCAATCCAAGATAAATTATCAGGTCAGCTAAGAGCTCAGGAGGTTTTCATTAATTAGTGGTTGGGTGTGGAGATCATCATTAGCAAGAGCAAGCTACAGGGATCAGCAGGACATTAACAGCCGGAACAAGCTACAGGGATCAACAGGTAATGAGAGCTGTATAAACCCTCTTATAATTTATACATTGTTTGTTCATGTATGAAACTTTAAAATTGTAATGTTCTAAATTTCCGTTTTAAAACAAGTTTTCCTAGAGTCGAATGGCATTCCTAGTCTTTGCTAGTCATTGTATTGCTTACTAGAATATCAGAATCGTTGATCTAATTCGACTGAAATCTTTTATGATTATTTTTCTCTCATCTTAAACAACATCAAGACAATGTAGAGAATGAGATCCAATTTTGCTTTAAACAGAAAAATCTTTAGTCCAGACATTTCGAATACCCAACAACACCAAATCTGACGTAAGAAAAACATAGCATCATTCTTTGTATGAATTATTTTCTATCTACTTCATTTCTTGGAAAGCCGCACGAATTTTCTTACACACACTGCATTGGTTTTAAAACAATGACAATAGGAGGAACATAAATCCTCAATTTCTTTTATACATTCCTCTTTTCTAATACAAAACACACATAACATTCTGCCAACGCTACCAACATCGATCTAATCTTCACAGAGCATAGAGTTTTAAAATCTCACAAATCAATACTGTACCCAGACTCGATCTAACCCTAACCACTTTACATTATAATTTGACAGTGTTTAGGAATGCCAGAAAGTCACAAACACAGATGCATAAACTAAAATAGAGATCAAGGGTCAAATCCCATGACTATCTCATGCCCCAAAACTGGTAGGAATTCCCTACAAGGGTCGTGGTCATCAACAGTAGAGAAATAAAAATGTTGAATACAACTTGGAAACTGTCCCCATATCAGCAACCATTATATTCACGCCATTAGTAAGATAAGCGAAGTATGCTAACCCCAGTACAAGAGACAGAGGCGTAGAACATCATCATTTATATCCTATACACACAATACCTTATTTACACAGTAAACATCCTAGCAAATCTTTCAATGCAATAACAAATGCAAAATGTAATTAATACATAAATCATAGCCATAGTCCCCAAACTAAAGGCGCTTAGACCTGTTATCATTGAATGAGTGCCATACAAATAGATTTCCCAAAATACCCAAGAACCCATAATAGAAGCATTAGTAAGTTTCGGCTTAAAGCCTTAGATTTAAAACAAAGAAATCTGAAACGTCTCATTGGAACCTTGTAACTGTACAGGAGTCACACCTAGACAAAATAACATTTCATTCTTTTACAAGATTTCGCAGAATCAAATGGCTAGTAAGACCCAGTTACTAAAACAAGTTCTGTTACTCTTCCACTAAAATTACATCGAGAATCCCATCCTTTCGGGGCTAGCCAAATGACATACAACGACTCCCAAAGATGGTTTAGTAAGCCCAAGGGTTACGAAAGCCTCCATACTAGACCAGGCTAAACGCATACATACCAACACCAGAGGTGCGAGCGGCAGAGCCCAAGTCGGTAAGTCAGACTTACCGTTACCCTAGCCATGGCACCATGAACCATCGTAGCTCCCTGACCAAAGCTTTATCACCTGTCATTTTGCAACAAGTTTAATAGTTAGTCAAAGATCGATACAGAAAGATGAAAGTGTCAAAATCAACGAGGAACCATTCGTTCCTTACCTGTAAGAAGTAGGAACTCCTTGTGCCATAGTCCACTTCAATACCTACCAAGGGTACTCACCATGAGAAGGGATCGGGTCAGTATACAACGCAGCCACCATACAATGAAGAGCAGAGCCAGAGATGGAGAAAGTCGACTACAAGGGACAGTGATAGCAAAACCCAAGTCATTATCCAAACCCTCGTGAGACAGGCTGTTACTCATTAAAAGTGCATTTAAGAATATACCAGTCTCTTCATAGTGGAGGTTCGATTTAATTACAAAGTCTAGAATGGATTCGTGGGTGTAATCCCCACTTGCTTTTAAAACTCAACAGGCTCGATTTTTGTACAAAGTATATAGTAAGACTATGACCCAACCCACGTTTCATTCAAAGTACTTTAAAATCCTAGTTGTACACCTTACATTGGGGAGGCCTTTATGTATGAACCCCCATGGTAATGGGATCCTCATGTTATACAAAATTATCATTATCCTGGTGAGACAGGACTAGTAGTAACATGTGCACCAACTACTTAGAGATAGTACTCTCAGATAGAATAGACCTGCAAACATAGGAGTATGTTTTAACGTTAGCATGTTGCTAAGTAAGTTAGACCACCACAACTTTCACCCATACCTCTCGACAACCCTGCCGAGGTATTTAATTACCTCTCCTGGAGTAGAATAGTACCACCATATGAATCACATACCGACATCACAGAAGTCTATCACCTGAAGGCGACATTAGACATCACAATTTAGACCATATAGTTCTTAAAACAATAATGACTGTTATTTAAAACCAGTAGTTATAATTGCAATGGAAATATGACTTCATAGTATTTTTTTGTTTCCACACCGCTTCCGCAACTCAAAAACAATACATAACAGAGACCATGTAATACAAAGGAGATTGGCTTACATTGTTTGTACAAGTAGGAATGTTTGACCACATTAAATCTAAAGTATGGAATTTGTCATTATAAACTAACATTTATTGCAGACAGCGAAAATTTTAAATTTTTGCTATTTCCGGGACATTATAGTAAACATCTTCCCACTTTTCATTTCTAAAGGAAACAATGTGTTCTTCGTCATATAAATTTTTTGCAACAAATTTTCCAGTTGGATCAAAGATCACGCAATAACCATCATGGAAATTAACATCATAACTATGTGCCAATAACTGTCGCAAACTCAACAAATTATGCTTGAGATTGTCTACACGATAAACATCATAAATATTTAGCATGGTATCCTATTTGGTTAATAAGGGCACACCACCTTTTCCTGAAGCTTTAATTTGATGATCATCTCCCAAACTAATTGTAGAAGTGATGGATGTATCAAGTTTAGAAAATAAATCAGTTTGACTGGTCATATGATTGCTACACCCACTATCAAGCAACCAAATGTGCTTAATATAAATTTGCTCAGTAACTTGACAAGAAAGAAATAAAGCTTTAGATGTTTCACCTCCAGTGTTAGAGATATTAGCTCTATTCGAGATATTAGCTCTATTCCTATATTGCAACTTTCTACATTCACTCATAATATGACCATACTTTTTGCAATAACGACATTGGATTGCTGACTTATCTATCCATTTTTTACAATGTTCTTGTTTAAGTGGCTCTGGCAGTAGTTATGGTTTGTCTCTTGACTGAAAACGTCCTCTACCTCTTCCTTTTCTTCCTCGAAAACCTCTATCCATGAAAAATTTAGACTGAAACGCATGTTTTAAATTACCAACTTCCAAATTAATCCTTTGTTCATGTGACAACAAAGAACCAGTTAATTCTTCTATTTGATCTTCTATTTGTTCACCATTAGTTCTAAGTAGATTCACAACACCCATTACTTTTGTCATAAACTTATCAACACTATTTGATTCATTCATCTTGAGCATTTCAAATTGAGTCCTTAGGGTTTGTAATCTCACAAGTTTCACTTTTGCATTACCCTGATATGCCAAGCTAAGAATATCCCAAATTCCTTTAGCATTCTTTGCACCAACAACTTTTGGAAATATAGAATCATCTATAGTATTTAAAAGACAAGATTTAGCTTTTCCTTCTTTTTGATTCTGTTCATCTAATTTATGTTTTTGTGCAAGTTGTGTAAACTCAGATTCAATACAATCACAACATCCTTGACCTTGCAAAACAACTTGTATTCTCACACTCCAAGAATCATAATTTGATCAAACTAATGTAGGCATTTTGATAGAAAAATTAGATGAAGCCATTCTTTAGAAAAATAATAAGAACCAAAATTTTTACCTCTCAAACAAAACACCTTTGCTTCTGATGATTTCTGGTTCTGTTGACTGATTTTTGTCTATTGAAAATTCTGCGTGCAATATTGGCTTCAACAACTCTGCATGCACAGGCTTCAATGAATTGGTGGCTTCAACAAAATTTTAACAGCAGACTTTACTTCTGCATTCAACACCAGTCTTCAACAAATGTCCACTTAATAGCATACCTTCCAAAGCCTCCAACCAAGAAGAGGCTCTCTAAACCGTCACCAATGGCTTTGATACCATGAAAAAGCTTAAGACAGAAACAAAATAATTGCATCCACAGAAAATGAACTCAATATGAATGCAGTGAAATGCTGCAGACTAGTTTGCATTAGATGGTATAAGTATTACAAACTGACAGTTCAAGCAAGAAACCGTTAACAAACTAACAAACTGAATAATGATGTAACCGTTAACATATTATGTAACTAAGACTAGACTTAAGAGATTATTATTTTTAACAAGCATGACTATTAGATGACTAAATATAAACAATGGTTGTTAGTTCTGAGTCACATTCTTTTTGTGGTGTTGTTCTTATTTAAATATTGATGATATGATGGTTATTAGCGCATAATTACCAAAACAATCTTACAGTATTGTTATATGAACAATATTCTGGATGTTTAAGCGATCTATGGTTTTATGGTTTCCGTATACATATTGGTTTTATATATTATAACTATTAGTCAGACAGTCTCTCCATTCTTCCAAGTGGGTATACTGTATAGATCGTTTCGATCGACAGTCGTTTTGTACCAAGTTGATCGTTCGGACGATCCGTGGAATGTGGGGAACTACGATGGGCTATTTATTTTTATGATTCCTGAATTGCCTTCAACTAATGACTTGTAGAACTCTTGTTTTACATTTCTAGCCTGAATGCAGTGGAGTTATTTCTTAGTTATGCTAAATAAAACTACCGAAAATGATCACTTTCGTCCAACGTATCTGTATATCATTTTACGTGGAGGTTGTAAAACAGTTACTATGCAAGACAAGTCATAATGCCTTAACTGTGATTAAACTGATATTTAAATCTTGGATGATATTTTTTTCATTTATACGTTCACTCTTTGGTTTTTTTCATTTTTTTTCATTTATCTGTATTTCCTGTACCTTCGAATTTTTCCAGACTTAATAGCTCTAACCTCTTTCTTCGCAAGATCCGCTCACGAATGGCGTTGATCACTTTTCCTCAATCCATGCCCTGTATGCTCTAACGTGCAATCCTTTACGCCGATCATGTTGATCCCCTGGTCCTTATGTTTCTCCCACCCTCTGTTATTTGAAAGAAGATCGCCGATTATTTTCTTTCAATGTTTCCATACTTGGCAGCTCTATGGAGCAAATCTACTTCTAGTGGATGATTAACTCCTCCAATATCATTGAGGAGAAATGCAGTATGGCAGAGT
This sequence comes from Larix kaempferi, assembly GCA_027924585.1. Classification (NCBI taxonomy): domain Eukaryota; kingdom Viridiplantae; phylum Streptophyta; class Pinopsida; order Pinales; family Pinaceae; genus Larix; species Larix kaempferi. The sequence goes on along the minus strand of BSBM01000459.1, from coordinate 4,131,404 downwards.
CGATTAAACTTATGGGGAGACATCTTCAGTTCCATGGATTTCCCGCACCTAAATCTCTTTGACTGTATCTTTAACTCCGCAGTATTGTAGATAACATCTTGAGGGAATGATCGCTATTTGATGATGCGACTCTATATATTGACTCCAACCTCAAATCCCGTGCTGAGTCCAACCTCATAAATGTTAGGTATTGGATATACGTTGTATGGGGGCATGCGGAGTTGGCCAGCGTTATTCTTTCTCGAGAAACATTTTCCGGTATTCAAACGCCGTCAAACTATATGTATCCATGTTCTGTCTAACCAATGGATCCATGGTGCATGGCATGAACCCATCGATTGCAATAAACCTTATGATATCATACATGGATGCAACCTATATGATATGCATGGATGCAATATGCCCTCGTGCCACGAAATTTGAACTTGGTAAAGGTGGTATATAATTGAAATTTGAATTTGTCTGCCCGCTCGAAATTAGTGACCTCCATCCACTGTCACCAATTGTTTGTGGTATAATTGTAGTGACATTGGATTTGCTCCCTACAGAAGGCACTTACTGGAGACAAATGCGCAAGCTCTGCGTTTCACCGTTGCTCACTCCAGGCGCTTGCATTATTTCTACTTCATAACAGAAGAGGAAGCCTCTGCTATGATTCAGTCTATTTTAACTCAAACCTTGACCAATGCTCCAATCTCGGAAACATGAGAAAACTCCTGTCAAACCTTGCGTTCGCTATACTGTGCAGTATTTCCTTCAGTGAGAAGTACTCTAACCAAGACTCCACTGAAAACAGAAGGATCACAGCAATGATGGAGGACACTGCTATCAGTGCTTTTAACATCGGAGACTACCTACTATACTTGGCCTGGATGGATCTGCAAGGAGTCTACTGAAGAGCATACCTAAGATACAAGACGAGTTCCTAGACAAAATAATAGACGAACACGTTCTGAAGAATGACCCCAACGTTGGTACGCAAGATCTCGTAGATGTTTTGATTGCAGCCTCTGCAGATAAAGATATGGAGTTGGAGTTCCAGATTACACGAGACAATATAAAGGACGTTGTCTATGCACATTGAAATTTAAATTGGTTTGAGTGGCTTTATTTAAAAATATGTGTTATTGGGTGTGTGCAAGAAGATGAGGGTCACTTTAGATGCAATCCTACTTTTTCAAAACTCGGTGTTTCTGATACTTAGCACTTGCCATGGTAAAACCTGAGCCTGACATGTAGGATAGGTAACAATAACGCGTACCAGTTATAGAACTACAAAACGCATATGCATTATGTAGTTACAAAACGCGGTAAGCGTTATTGAAATCTAAAATCAATTTAAAAACATAGTCCCGACCACCCCCGACCACCCGCGGCGCTCTTCACGCATCAGAAACCTCAAATAGAGGTTGGACGAGGACGGTTTGTGTGCCTTGGAGTATCGGTGGAGCTCGATTTAGCTGGAGGAGAGGCAAATTCACCGGTGGATTGTCATCTAATCAAGTAATTCATTCACCCATACCATTTTTTTGTCATTTCTTAACCTAAATTACTATTTTTTTATTGTTTAAAACAACCTAATTTTGTAATATTTATAAAATTGGGAATAACCCAATCTCTAATTAAATTCACATCTCCCTCAACCAAGATGAGTGAATAATTAAAATGAATCCCTTTTCAAAAACTCAAAAATTCCTAATCCAACCAAAAATTGAAAAAAATAGAACTCCTCCCTTTCTACAATGTATCCATCCACATGAAACTGAAATTTCCAACCCTCAAAGTCCATTTCCCATGATATTAATTAAATAATTTTCCTTGGTAATGGCCATAACAAGATGAAATGCATGCACAAGCGTGAATAGAAAAAATGCAAATAGTAACTTCGATTCTCAAAATTTCATCACAATCATTTGTCCATGAACATAATCAAAATTTCATCAAAAGTGTATGTAGCTATACATTGCCTCTTAGTTAAGCACCCTTGACTAAATGCCAAAACACATTAACAAAGTGTCTCTCGGGCCTGCCCTATTCACACCCTCGATCAATCTACTCAACGCTCACGGACCGTCGATTCAATTGAAAGACTTCATATAGAAAATCACTATGTTTTTTATTTAATTTTCTGAACTTGCCATACAATGTAGAGATTGATTTTGTAGAGAGAAATTGTCTCTGTTTTGAAAAGTTGACATTGTTGTTATTGCCATTCTAGTCACAATCTCTAGTTGATTATTCAACATCTTAATCATTGATAGTCATCTCAAGTACATATGTAATCATATTGGCAAGACAAACTCATACATATCCATTTCATTCCATGCCACTTTGTCCTCCCCTCCAACCACAAGGCTTAATATGTTGAAATCAATAAATTTAATGTTAGCTTATGAAGTTGATGGAAATATTGTTTTCTGCAAGGGACATAAAGGCCAAAACATGTCAAAATAACACTCCTAAATTCTAAGAAGTTTAAACCCAAGTTTGCATGGAAAAGTCATCAATGAGGGTTAAGAAGTGCCTTAACTTCTAGAAAGAAGTTGAATGAAACTTACTTTTTAATATTTAAATGTTTAATTTTAAGTTTTAAATGTATGTAAGTGAATGCCATTAAATTGCTTACTTGAGTTTGATTTAATACATTTTCAATTTTGAAGAGTCGTCATTATATACCATGTATATGTTTCTAATGATTTTGGTATTGATGTTTTTATTGCAGTTGCGACTATAGACACCAATGCCGAGATATTGATTGAGCTTGCCCACTTGAGGGGCATTAGTGCAGCTTTTAGTGGTGGTGACAGGATTTGCCACTCGCTTGCATCAACCTTGGATGCAATTGTTGACACCATTTCACAGTCTAGCAATGTACTATATGATATTACATCATATAGAGAAAGAAAAAGAAAACAATATGTTGATGGGCTAGACTACAATGCAATAAAAAAGTTGAAAATATCCAGAGAGCTCATATTTGCATTGTTTAGGGACCCTCAGACGGGGGAAATCCCAAATGCAAACAGGCCACATATCTCCATTGAGTGGTGCACGTTTCAACCATTTGTTGATAACTGGATGGACAGATGGTACATGGTTTTTGAAATGCCACCACACAACAATAGGGAAATTCCCTTGTATTTCCTTCGAAAGATGTACACAGAGCTCGTGTTACATAAACACGTAAACTATTTTGACATCTTGCAGTTTCAGGGGATCGGTGGGGGGATGCCCCAAAACCGACCCAATGGGAGGCTTCGAGACCAGGATCGCCCTATCCGTGCACCTCACAGGCAGTTACCTGGGCTAGATGTCCCACCTGCACATCGTATTATTCCACAGACACGTGATGCATTTTTGAGTTTTGCACAGGTAGTTGTTCACCATGGAACTATGGTTCAACATATGGGTGAGGAAGGGACATCTGTCCCTGGTGTGGTACATACACCAGCTCATCACCATGCAGGACCATCCACTAGTGCAGGACCATCGTCACATCCCCATCCTAGTACCGATCCTCACGAGTGCACATCATGTGGTCATCCCTGCTATGGTCTTGCCTCAAATGTTGCCTTCAGTGGGTTTTCTAGAGAGGTATGTAGATGGTTAATTGTAATAAATTCTTCATTTATTTTCGTCTTTGTACACATATATATAGTTTGAGCTAATATATTAATTTTGTGAACTTGAATTTGATGCTTTATGCCCGCAGCGACGCCCCAGAGTCAGATGTTCCAGACTCTACAGGGGGGCATGATGCTACCCATTTGGTAGGCCCATCTTATATAGCACCTATTGCCGTATCTCACACCGAGGTAAACATTTTAAAATTTCAATTTTTTAGTACTTGTTAATTTGTTAATTTCCACATACTTTACATTTTAGTTCACTAATGCTATCTACGGTCTAATATTTTCAATTATTAAACTTGCAGATGGCAGATCCTTCACTGAGTCAAGGTAATGTGGAGATAGCACCCATGGTTGTATCGTCCGATGAAACATCTGGGCTCCAGGTAAACAATTAAAAATGACATTTTTTAAATACATGTTTGTTTGTTGAATCATGCATGTCTAACTACATGAACACTTGTTGACTGTAGGCACCATCCGAGACATCTGGACCATTGCATGGATTTGTATCTCCCGCCAGGCCATTCGTGAACAAGGGTCGTGTGTATGTGAGGCGTTCTACTCCTAGAAAGACTCCAGCTGCCCATGACCATGGGATTACTCACACCATGGTAATGTATATCCTTCGATGATATTTGTTGTTTAACTTGAAATCCAGTGCATAAATCATTTTTGGTAATGTTTGAATTGCATGTTTACTGCATCAGGAACTTGAGTTGTCTACTGAAAACCTCACATCGATGGTTGATGCAGCAGTCAGTGCCGCATTTGCAATGGCAACTGATCACACACAGGTATGTAACTATTTCAACATTATCTTTACATAGTTTATTATTGTTGTATATTGTTTATTCATGTATTTCTAACTATTTCAACCTTTTTTCATTGTAGCCACTACCAGCAGGAGCAGTTCCTAGCCCCCCTGGTTCGACCATCCTAGATGTTCAGCCAATGGCTCCATCTGCTACACAAGCAATGCAATCTCTTTTGTTAGTTGAGGTGAGATGTCCTTCAGTGACCAAGTGTTTCATGCACTTTCCATGCACCAGTTGATAATTGTTGAGTTATTGTTGAGCTAATGTATTAGTGTAAATAGTTAGTTGATTTTAACAATTGATATTTAATTTGCAGGATCCGGAGATGCACACTGATCCTAGAGATGTGCCTAGAGGATCAATGTTGGAAAAGAACAAGAGGAAGCTTGAGTTTTGATGTGTCTTATGGGATATATGTACATTTGGATACATGTACATGTGGCTTTGATAGTTTCGGGCACATGTGCTTTTGGATACTTTTGGATATATATGTACTTTTCGATACATTCACTTTTGGAGACATGTACATTGACTTCATTGTGCATGTACTTTTGGAGACATGTACATTGACTTCATTGGATACATGTACTTTTGCATACTTTTGGAGACATGCACATTGAAATTTCACTTATAAATGAATGATACATTTCACTTTGTATTTGTTCTTCTGTTTCCATGTGTTCTTGTGTCAATCTAATGTGTTGATTTGTGTGGATTATCTATTACTCATGAATGCACTATGTCAAAAAAACAAACTATTATATTTAAAGGTTTCAATGAACTCAGTATATGCGTGCACTAATTGGTATCTAATTAAAATTTGTGATTTTGGATGATCATTACAAGTTATGTCAACGTTCTTGCTCGTGTAATTTAATCAAACTAAGTGCAATACAATGTTTTTTAAGGTTTCAATGAACTCACTCATGCACACTAATTAGATAGGTGTAATTAAAAATTGTGAGTTTGGATGATTAAATTACAAGTTAAGTCAATGTTCAAGTGTAATTTAATAAAACTAAGTGCAATACATGCTACACATTTCATCAACGCCCAATATTTGATTGTAAAATTAGATTCAACACAACATATGAGTAACTACATACAAGTGCTCAAAGCAACATTGGTGAAAGGAACAAACGTTACCTCAGGATTCGAGAAATAAAATTCCTTTTAATGTTGGTTGGGAAGGATATGCTTGGTTATCCTTATGGCTTGGAGGTCATCTTCATGTAGATAAGTACTCTTGTTGTCTTGTGTCATTAAGGTTTTTTCATGTGGTAAAACCCTTCAGGGTTAGGGTTTGTTCATGGTTTCATTGTACTTGATTTCTAAACATATAATTATTCTAAGAAGCCTTGCTAGGTTTTCTTCCCCATGAGGGTTTCCCGGGATAAAATGTTGTGTCTCTTGTCCGTGAACAACATTTTCATGTGACTTGCAGCTCGACATAGCCTAGAAACCAGATGTGAGACCGATAAACCGTCGACTCCATTGGTCTCCTGGCGTGCGATTACCTCTAGGGGGCCCTCTCCATCATCTCCCCATAGCCCAGTGGCTTCATTGTGCATTCATTTCGTAAACTAGGGTTTTGCTCAGTTTCATTACATGCAATCTAGCATTGGCGAGTCAACTCTGCAAAACCCTCTCCCGAGCCAGTGTTGGCAGTGTTCCCACATCGGCATTTCCCACACACACCCGTAGGAGCCAATGGCACGCAATCTTGCTGCTACGTTTGCTTTTTGGCTCCTGGGCGGAAATTCACCAAGTGTCCCTGAACGACATTTTCATGCGACTTGCAACTCAACATAACTCGAAAACCGGACGTCGGACCGACGAACCGTCGACTCCGATTGTCTCCTGGCGTGCGATTACCTCTGGGGGGCCCTCTCCCTTGTCTCCCCATGGCCCAGTGGCTTCATTGTGCATTCATTTCGTAAACTAGGGTTTTTCTTAGTTTCATTGCATGCAATCTCGCATTGGTGGGTCAACTCTACAAAACCCTCCCCCGAGCCAGTGTTGGAAGTGTTCCCACGTCGGCATTTCCCACACACACCCACAGGAGCCAATGACATGCAATCTTGCTCCTCCATTTGCTTTTTGGCTTCCGGGCGGAAATTCACCAAGTGTCCCTGAACGACATTTTCATGCAACTTGCAACTCGACATAACTCGGAAACTAGACGTTGGACCGATGAACAGTCGACTCTGTTGGTCTCCTGGCGTGCGATTACCTTTAAGGGGCCCTCTCCCTCGTCTCCCCATGGCCCAGTGGCTTCATTGTGCATTCATTTCGTAAACTAGGGTTTTGCTCAGTTTTATTGCATGCAATCTCGCATTGGTGGGTCAAATCTGCAAAACCCTCCCCCGAGCTAGTGTTGACAGTGTTCCCACATCGACATTGCCCACACACACTTGCAGGAGCTAACGACACGCAATCTTGCTGCTCCGTTTGCTTTTCAGCTCTCGGACAGAAATTCACCAAGTGTCCCTGAACGACATTTTCATGCGACTTGCAACTCGACATAAATCGGAAACTAGAGGTCGGATCGAGGAACCATCGACTCCGTTGGTCTCCGGGCATGCAATTACCTCTAGGGGGCCCTCTCCCTTGTCTCCCCATGGCCTAGTGGCTTCATTGTGCATTCATTTCGTAAACTAGGGTTTTGCTCAGTTTCATTGCATGCAATCTCGCATTGGTGGGTCAACTCTGCAAAACCATCCCCCAAGTCAGTGTTGGCAGTGTTCCCACGTCGGGATTTCCCACACACACTTGCAGGATCCAACGGCACACAATCTTGATGCTCCGTTTGCTTTTTGGCTCCCGGACGGAAATTCACCAAGTGTCCCTGAACGACATTTTCATGCGACTTACAACTCGACATAACTCGGAAATCAGAGGTCGGATCGACGAACCGTCGACTCCGTTGGTCTCCTGGCATGTGATTACCTCTAGGGGGCCCTCTCCCTCGTCTCCCCATGGCCCAGTAGCTTCATTGTGCATTCATTTTGTAAAATAGGGTTTTGCTCAGTTTCATTGCATGCACTTTCGCATTGGTGGGTCAACTCTGCAAAAACCCTCCCCCGAGCTAGTGTTGGAAGTGTTCCCACGTCGGCATTGCCCACACACACTTGCAAGAGTGAACGGCACACAATCTTGCTGCTCCATTTGCGTTTTGGCTCCAAGATAGAAATTCACCAAGTGTCCCTGAATGACATTTTCATGCGACTTGCAATTCAACATAACTCGGAAACTGGAGGTCGGATCGATGAACCGTCGACTCCGTTGGTCTCCTGGCGTGCGATTACCTCTAGAAGGCCCTCTCCCTCATCTCCCCATGGCCTAGTGGCTTCATTGTGCATTCATTTCATAAACTAGGGTTTTGCTTAGTTTCATTGCATGCAATCTTGCATTGGTGGGTCAACTCTACAAAACCCTCCCTAAAGCCAGTGTTGGTACTGTTCCCACGTCGGTGTTTCCCACACACACTTGCAGGAGCCAACGACACGCAATCTTGCAGCTCCGTTTTCTTTTTGGCTCCCGGACGGAAATTCACCAAGTGTCCCTGAACGACATTTTCATGCGACTTGCAACTTGACATAACTTAGAAACTGGAGGTCAGATCGACGAACCGTCAACTCCGTTGGTCTCCTGGCATGCGATTACCTCTAGCGGGCCCTCTCCCTTGTCTCCCCATGGCCCAGTGGCTTCATTGTGCATTCATTTCGTAAACTAAGGTTTTGCTCAGTTTCATTGCATGCAATCTCGCATTGGTGGGTCAACTCTGCCAAACCCTCCCCCGAGCCAGTGTTGGCAGTGTTCCCACGTCGACATTGCCCACACACACTTGCAGGAGCCAACAACACGCAATCTTGATGCTCCGTTTGCTTTTTGGCTCCTGGACGGAAATTCACCAAGTGTCCATGAACGACATTTTCATGCGACTTGCAACTTGACATAACTTGGAAATAGGAGGTCGGATCGTTGAACCGTCGACTTCGTTGGTCTCCTGGCGTGTGATTACCTCCAGGGGGCCCTCTCCCCCATCTCCCCATGGCCCAGTGGCTTCATTGTGCATTCATTTCCTAAACTAGGGTTTTGCTCAGTGTGGGAGTGCGCAATGTTTGTACATGGGGGTCAACTTTGGAAAATCATCCACAGGGCAGGTATGGCTAGTGTTCCCAGCCCAAACCTGCCTAGACACATCTGCAGGACCCCCCAAAACCCGATTTTGTTGCATGGTTGGAGTTCTATGCCTCCGACAGGTATCCAGCAGGTGTCTCTGAAGGCCTTCTGGCAGCAACATGGGACGAGCCATAGAATGAAGACCATGGCTTAGATCGACGATCCATTGACTCCGCTGGATTCAGCATGTCGAGATAGTGCCAGGGGTTCCCCTCCCCTCCGGCTCGGTGGCCCATGTGTCACCTTGTAGGTCCATCTTTGAAACTAGGGTTTTGCTTAGTGTGGGAGTGTGCAATTTTTGCACACGGGTGTGAACTTTGGAAAATCATCCACCGGGCGGGTATGGCTAGTGTTCCTAGCCCGAACCTGCCTAGACACACTTGCAGGACTCCCCAGAACCTAGTTTTGTTGCACGGTTGGAGTTCTATGCCCCTGGCAAGTATCTAGCAGGTGTCCCTGAAGGCCTTCTGGAAGCGAGATGGGACAAGCCATAGAATGAAGACCATGGCGCGGGTCAATGAACCGTCGAATCCATTAGATTCAACACTCCAGGATAGTCCCAAGGGTGCCCCTCCCCTCCATCTCAGTGGCCCATGCGTCACCTTGCAGGTCCATCTTGGAAATTAGGGTTTTGCTCAGTGTGGCAGTGTGCAATTTTTGCACACAGGGGTCAACTTTGGAAAATCATCCACCGGGCGGGTATGGCTAGTGTTCCCAGCCCAAACTTGCCTAGACACACTTCTAGGACTCCCTGGAACCTAGTTTTGTTGCACGGTTGTATTTCTATGCCCCCGATAGGTATCCAGTACGTGTCCCTGAAGGCCTTTTGGATGCGAGACGGAACGAGCCATAGAATAACGACCGTGGCTTGGATTGATGAACCGTCGACTCCGTTGGATTCAGGACATCCGGATAGTGCTAGGGGTGCCCCTCGCCTCTGGTCCGGTGGCCAAGGTGCCACCTTGCAGGTCCATCTTGGAAACTAGGGTTTTGCAGGTCCATGATGAAGATTTTCATGATGATGATGATGCTAATGATGATGAAGATGTTGATGATGATGGCTTGCTCTAAGGTGGTGCTCTCAAATAGCTAATTCATTATGAAATATTTAATAAGACATGAATTAAATTTAATATAAGTGTATTGTTTAATATAGTGAGCATGAATTGAATTAATTTTGTTGGGTGAAGCCAATAACCAACATGATGAACATAATATAATTTTAGGGTTTACTGATCATATGTAAAAAATGGCATATTCATAAATTTGACATACAAGAGAACTTTTGGCATATTTATAAACAACGTAAACGTGAATTTGGCATATCAAGAACACAAAATTGACATATTCATATGAAACATACATGTGAAAATTGAGCATATATCAATATTCAATTACAAATAGTATAAATAGTATAGTATTAAAAGTATGTAACATACCTCATCATGCTAGATCCCACCTATTAACATACAACCAAGCCCTCCGGATCATATCTTATACTGATGGTGTCCATTAGTCTCTCGTGCTCTGTATCCAGTAAGAAGTAGCGTACGTTCGATGTATTTCGGCTAGGCATTGTTCGTACCTGGAGGTTTGTGCCAATGATTAAGTTAGTAAAGTGATACACACTTGCACCTAGTTTGTAATCCCTGTAAACATATCCACCCTTCTTTCTTGCATTGTTGTCCCGTGTCAGGTGTTCACCTTTAACAACCATAGACCCAATTGGGAAGTGGTTGTTTTCATCGTTAGTCATGGACATAATGAGGGTTTGCTTTCCATCTATACAGCGTGCCAACCAGTAATCACCACCCCATTCAGTATCTTTTGAGGAAACCACTGTGTCTATGTGCCCTACATTATATGATTGTAGGTATATGATCAAAATATTTTTCATGCGATACAATGCCATTAATGTGCATTTGAAGACTACGTAAACAAACAAAAAATGTTAAAGAAATGCATCATACCGGGTTGTACAAGGTCCGAGACATGATCAAAATCTGCAGAAATAGATGATTGGTCTTCTTCCAATGGAGTTAACTCAACAATTGCACGTTGATCAAGTGGAAGTGATATGCGATCCCATCCATCAACCCAATCCAATGATTCACACCCATCCCAGTCACCATCAAAACAAGGATGGAAAAAACAAGCGAGTTTTCTGGTCCAAATTTCAAATACTGGGTTATCAGAGCTTTGAACCGAATGAAAGCCACGAGTCCCAGGCATAGTCTTGCATTCCCATGCATGTGAACGATCTATCTCTATCACCTCCCAAAAAAATCTCTCCACATGTCTCTTTCTTGTGGATTCTACTCGCATAGTTGATTCCTTTCCCATTACTGATGTGCATCACCTGACTGTAGATTGAGCATTTAGAATAGTAGATTCTGTAGATACTTTCAATTCCTCTCTTCGTACGGCTGTTTTGACACATGCTCCGGCTCCATCATGATCTCCTTTACCATGCCCAGTCTCAAAATAGTTCGACATATGTGGCACTTTGTAGTTTTTATGTAATGAACACAACCACTGAAATATGCGTGCATTTTTGAACTGACCAGCACACCCATCAGACCAAATCCAGTGTCGATCCATCTGTATGTTCCTTCCCTTCAAGTGATCATAGAACATGATGAAGCAATGACGTACATAGTGGAAGTCGTGGCACCTATCATCACTTATGTAGAAGTGATATTCCTTTAGAATTTCTCTTTGCTCTTCAGTGCTATTTGGGCCATGCCTATATGTGATATGGACCATCAAGAAAACCTGCTCAGAGTGATAATACTGACTTTGGATCTCATTTTGAGGTTGCAGAGTGTAGTTCTTGGCAAAATCAACAACTAAAAGTCTAGTACCAAGGGGAAATGTATCTCTGCATATTCTAAACTTCTCATCCTGCCATCATGCCACGTGGACATGCTGAACATATTGATGTGTCTTTTCAATAAATTCCTTGATAAAGTCACTAACTTGTACCTGGTGACACAAAATGATCTGAATGTCAGTTTTTTTGTAAGTAAGGATTGAAATGTAACCACTACAACATAATTTTATAGATATAAATGCATACCTGATATGTCACCAATTGTATTTTTTTTCTTTCTTTCCCTGGGATTATTTCATAGTTGATATATTTGAAACTTTTCATGTCTGTAACCATTTTCCCAAATTCACTGTCTCCATTCTCGTGCATACATTGGCACAATAATGCCATTCCAACATAGTTGGAGCATGTTCCATCCAAACAAGATTTTGCATAGTATGTTTGCCCCTTGGGCCTATTTCACATGATGCTATGAATGAATTCTCTTGATGAAGTCGGTGGTATTGTCATGGAGCAATCCTGCACATGGTTAGTATGCAACACACGATGAATGTACAAAATTTTTTCATAGTAATATTCATATTCTACATGGTATCTACAACAACAAGTGTTACGAAGAGTATTTATTCTAACATACCATGGCTTACATTTCTCAAAAGATCTTTGCCCCAAGTTCAATTGTCTATGCTCAATCCTAAATTTCTCGTAAAGTTCTGTCTGTGTTATATCAAGAAGATGCTTAGTATGTGGTTCACGATCCTTTGAACCCCTTCTTAGTTTTAGTACATCCTTTCGGCTTGAAGAAGGCCTTGTGTGATCATGCCAAAAACTGTGCACTAGTCCCTTTACTGCATCAACTAGATTCATGTCACGACGTGGCAACCGACCAACAAAGGCCCACAAATCTATCTGATCAGTTGTGTCAAGATGTTCTCTTCTAATAGAATACCTACGGAGGGTTTTTACATTCAAATTAACTAGCTCGAATGTAGGCCTGAGAATACGAAGGACCCTGGTGTTCTTATTTTCAATTGCTTGTGACAACACACGACAAGCAACATTGCGGTCCTTTGAACGTGTGTTCTTACCAATTTTACCAAATGAATCTACTAAGATTTTAACTATATGAGAACTTGGTTCAGAATTCTTTATCATCTTTATCCCTAACTTTTTCCTCACAACATTCATGCTCCTAGATTTTAACAATGATAAAAATAATCTACATTTATCTCCATCAGATTTAGAAACAAAATATTTATCAAGTATCTATTGAGTTTGATAAGCAATACTACGTTTAGATAGCGTACCTTCAATGGAATTGATGAGACTTTCATCAACTTGTATACGGTTCGGAGTTCTTCGACGTGTGCTTGCTAATGGAGGTAAGGGGGTTGGAATTCTACCATGTAGCACATCACCAAAACGCTTTGGCATTTCAGTAGTAGCTTGGTGTCCTTCATTCTCTTCCTGGTAGTTGGATGGTGGAAGTCCAACATCCTCATCGATGGTCTGTGGAAGTCCAACATCCTCTTGTGGAAGTCCAACATGCTCATCGATGGTCTGGATAACATTCTCTTCTTCAATAGTAGGCGAAATGTCCAATGCCTCTCTGACTTCATCGCTTGTATAACCACATCCGGATAGCAAATTTTGTGTCTCTTCATGAGCTTCATCTTGAGATGGTAACTTATCACTTTGACTTGAAGTGGGAATTGAAACATCCCCTAATGAGCACCTACGTTTTGCTTCTTGATTACTTCCATGGGGTGCTTGTTCAACAACTATTGTGGAAATTGAAGGTCCCTCTTGTCGTGGATTAATAGGATGAACCGTGGTATCCTCTAAAATTGGATTTGGATTAGTTTCCAAAGAAAGCCTCCGATTCATCATGTATATTATTTTCTTTTCTTTCTCTTCTTCAATGACTTCTTGAGGTCTCTTCTTCCTTGTTGGTTTGTTTACTCGGTTACGTGCATTCCCCATCACAACAATGATCAATTCAACATAGTTTGTTTTTGTTGCTCCTCAATTACAAGCTCCTCAATAATAAGCAAATGGAAGTTAAATCATAAATTGTTTGGGCTCTTTGATTCTCTTGTACACTTGTGTATATCCACCATCACCATGAAATGGTCTTGAAGCTTGATATCTTATCTTATGTGCTCCTCAAATATAGGCCAAATGAATCTTTCAAAGACCTTATCTTTGGTGTTATTCAATTGGAGATTCTTCCAGCTTGCTGATTGTCTTCTTCAAATATGGCCATATAACCCAACACCACATTGAGCAACCATGAAAGATGTCCTCAATGCTGCACCTTCATAAAAAAAATAATGATGGAGATGGTGTAGAATGTGAGAATTTCCAATGGCGGGCTCGTGCTGTTCGAAAAATCGCGGGAGTGTTGTTTTAGCTCGGACAAAGTGAAGTTGCTCTCGGACAGGGACAGTCCACTGTTTATAGAGTTACAAAAGGTGCACGCGTTATATAAAGCTAAAACGTGTGTGCGATATGAAGTGTAAAAACGTGTACACGATATTGTCAAGCACAATAAATAGGTTAGGTGCACGGCTAGGGCAACAAACAAAATCAAAAGAAAACAAATATTTTATATGGTTACATACCAAACAAATGTTTTTAGTGTGGGGACAAGTGTTTTGTATGATTTAATACCCCCTAGCTCTCTCCCAATAATCCCTAGATACCCCCTATCTCTTTCTAAATATATGTCCCTCATTCTCCCTACATCCCTCCCTATATGTTTCTTTCTCTCCCTTACTCCAACCATGTCCCTACCACCCCACTCTCCATCTCTCCAACTTCTCTTTATCTTCGTCATTATCCCTCCCTATAGCACTCTCTCCCTTCTTCTCCCTTAATCAATAACCCTCTACGCCTTTATCCCTCCCCGCTGCCCTCTCTATCTTACCTTGTTCCTAGAGCCCCTCCCCCATAAAGGCCTTTAGACCCTCTTCTAAACATTAATCCCTAAGTGCATAAGTGCACAAGATGATGAGAAGGAGGAGGGTGATGACAATGAAGATGATCATGATGCAGATGAAGATGATAAAGATGATGATGTTCATGAAGATGATGGTGATGATGATGAAGATGTTGATGATGATGGTGATGGTGATGTTCGGATGATGATGATGATGATGATGAAGATGATGGTGACATGATGGAGATGTTGATCTGATGAGGAAGATGATGATGATGATGGTGATGCTGATGAAGATGTTGATGATGATAATGATGGTGATGAAGATGATGATGATGAAGAACTTGATGATGATGGAGATGTTGTGTTGATGGGGAACCTAGAGATGACAATGATGATGAAGATGGTGATGGTGATGTTGATGGTGATGGTGATGACGATGAAGATTTTGATGATGATGCTGATGGTGATGATGCTGAAGATGTTGATGATGATAGTGATGGTGATGTTTAGATGATGATCATGATGATGTTCAGAAGATCATGATGGTGATGATGGTGATGATGATGGAGAAGATGACGATGATGGATATGTTGATGAGGAACCAACAGATGCCAATGATGATGATGATGGTGGTGATGAAGATGATGATGATGGAGATGTTGATGAGGAACCTACATATGCCAATGATGATGGCCATGACGATGAAGATATCGATGATGATGGTGCTGGTAATGATGATGGTGATGGTGATGTTCGGATGATGATGATGATGATGATGATGAAGATGATGGTGACATGATGGAGATGTTGATCTGATGAGGAAGATGATGAAGATGATGGTGATGATGATGAAGATGTTGATGGTGATGATGATGGTGATGAAGATGATGATGATGATGAAGAAGATGATGATGGAGATGTTGTGTTTATGGGGAACCTAGAGATGACAATGATAATGAAGATGGTGATGGTGATGGTGATGGTGATGGTGATGACGATGAAGATTTTGATGATGATGAAGATTTTGATGATGATGCTGATGGTGATGATGATGAAGATGTTGACGATGATGGTGATGGTGATGTTTAGATGATGATCATGATGATGTTCAAAAGATCATGATGATGATGATGGAGATGTTGATTTGATGAGGAATATGATGATGATGATGATGGTGATGATGATGAAGATGTTGATGATGATGATGATGGTCATGAAGATGATGATGATGAAGAATATGATGATGATGGAGATGTTGATGGAGAACCTAGAGATGAAAATGATGATGAAGATGTTGATGATGATGATGATGGTGGTGATGATGATAAAGATGTTGATGATGATGGTGCCGGTGATGAAGATGATGATGATGATGGAGATGTTGATGAGGAAGGGGGAGATGAAAATGATGATGAAGATGTTTATGGTGATGAAGATGTTCATGATGATGGTGATGGTGATGAAGATGATGATGAAGATGATAAGGATGAAGAAGATGATGATGATGGAGATGTTGATGAGGAACCTAGAGATGACAATGATGATGAATATGTTGATGATGATGATGATGGTGATGGTGATGAAGATGGTGTTGGTGATGAAGATGATGACGAGGAGGGTATCCACCTTATGTATATATTTGCAAATGTCCAAGTCCCTATAGAACTCTCTCCCTTTGTTCACCCTTAATCACAAACCCTATGTGCCTTTATCCCTCCCCCCTGCCCTCTCTATCTCACCTTGTATCCCTCCCTACCTATCTCTTTCTCTATATCTATCCTTGGTTATGTCCCTCACTCCCTTTACCTCCCTCCCTCTATGTCGCTTTCTCTCCCTTACACCATCTTCGTCCCTGCCACCCCACTGATTCCTCCTTTCCTATCACACACACACACACACAGACACAAACACAACCTCCCACTTTCTTTGTTGCTCAGAACTCCCTCTAGTCTCTCTCTCCCCAACCATCAATTTCTCTCTCTCTCTCTCTCTCTCTCTCTCTCTCTCTCTCTCAAACACACACACACACACACATTATGTCCCTTTCCATTCTCAAACCCATCCCCCCTCCAGCCATATCTATCTCCACATTTATCCCTCCATCCGTCACCCTACCTTCTCTCCCTCCCTCCCTCGTCGCCTGTCTCTCTCTCACCTTCTATCCCTCCCTCATGTTATCTTTCCCTCAACCTATCCCAATCTCTCCATCACTCCCTCTCTCTCACACAATTTATGTCCCTTCCCCCTCCTCTCATATTCTCTCTCTCTCTCTCTCTCTCTCCCCATCGCCACCACTCCCTGCATTTCTCCCACCAACACTTTATGTCCATCCCTTCCTATCTCTTTATTTCGTTCTATCCCCATCTATCTCTCACTCCCTCTAAATCCATTCGTCCCCATTGTCCCTCTCCCTCCCTCGCTCTATGTCTCCCCCCCCCCCCTTGTATTCTTTATTTCTCTCTCACATCCCCCTTTCCTCCATCCATTCCCCCTTGTCACTCAAGTCTCACTTTCAACTTATAACCCTATACCTCTTGAAAACCTATTATACTCCTAATAGTGCTCTCAAGCTCCACTTCCCTTCACCCCCTGTAGCTCATCATGTTCTCATTCCCTTCATCTCTCCCCACTCAAGCTTCCAACATCCTTCTAATCCCTTGACCCTTTCCCTCCCCTATTAAATATTAACCATAGATTCCCTTGACCCTTCCCCACCCCTTCTCAAATATTAAACAAAAATTCCCATGATTCTTCCACACCCCCTCTTTCTCAAGTATTAAACATGTATTTTATGGATTACATAACGCGAGCGCATTTTGGAACTACATAACGCGTACGCGTTATGTAGTTATATAACATGTACGCGTTATGTAGTTATATAATGTGAGCGTGTTATGTACATCTAAAAGCGCGGCAATATTTTTGAATTTAAACAGAACGTGCTCGTGTTTTGTAGAGCCTAAACCAAGCCGAGTCACTTGCTCGCATGTCAACAATAATCCAATGTGTATGCTTTGGAGTTTGCTTCAGTAATTCCAAACCTGTGCTATGTTAATGAAAAACCAAAGCTAATTGGGTATTTATTCCAGTTTCTGGAGAAGCCTATGCTTAGCCACTCATTACAATATGCTACACACAGTCATTTTTGACGAAATCTTAGATCCAAATAGCATTTTTTCTGCACATTCCAAATATATAACTTTTATTTTGAAATATTAATTTTTCCTATTTTCTTTCAATTTCTTTTTTGTCCTACTTCCTTAACTCGTGAAACACACTGTTAGTGTTTCTTCCATAACTTTTTCAATTCTCGATCATTTCAAAAAACAATTGTATGGTGCATAAGAGGACATTAACCTCCACGTTCTATGAAAAACCCATTTCAAGATTTTTGCATTAAGACCTTCAAAGGCTCTACCGACAAAAGAGGTACTATTTTCGAGGTTTGATCACTTAGATAATTATAAAAAAATTATAAAATTACTAATTTAATTTTCGAAAAATAATGGCGCACAAGTGCTATTTGTTCTCTACATGCATGCCGATTTTTGTAGCTTGATTCCATCATTTAGGCCCTCAAAGGCTCAACCCACAAAAACATATACCTCATCATTTGCCTGAAAAATAAAAAGTGTTTGTTAGGAAAAATGAAACTTGACATAGCTATGCAAATTTTCAATACATAAAAGTTATATATTCGGAAACGTGATTCAATTTCCTACATTTCATCTCTTTTACTCAATGCAATATATTTTGCGTAAGTAGCTCAAAAAATCCAAGTAAGTTGAGGGATGCTTGCTTTTTCAGTTTTCTATTGCATCTAATGCGCCAAAAGTGACCCTCATTAGCTTGCACTGACCCTATTATTATAGCAGATTATACTTCCATACCAATTTTGTAATTTTCAGAAAGAATTCTCAGATGTTGGCTATTATCAAAACTTAAGACAAAAATGGAACAGATTGCACGCACAGAAAATGGAAGCAGTAAAAACGCTACAGACTTGTCTGCATTAGATGGTATAAGTATTACAAATCTCACAGTTCGAGAGACCGTTAACAAACTAAATAACTATCTAATTGTTAACAACTATTAATTATGTAACTAAGACTTAAGAGATTATTATTTCTAACACCCCCTCTTAATCTCGAGGGTTACATATTTTTTATATCCACAATACCAATATTTTGTCTTTGAAACTCAAAAAGAATTCTTCCCAAAGGTTTGGTGAAGATATTCGCTAACTGCTCATTTGAACCACAAAACTGAAGTAAAACATCACCATTTTTTACAAGTTCACGAATGAAATGAAACCGAGTGTCAATGTGTTTTCTTTTCTGATGAAACACACTATTCTTTGACAAGGAAATGGCATATTTTTTATCACATAAAATTGAAGTAGGTTCCTTTTCCATATATCCAAAATCTAACTAAAGTGTTTTAAGCCAAACAACATGACATGTTGTTGTAGTTGCTGCTACGTACTCCACTTCTATAGAAGATATGGAAACTATGGGATGCTTCTTAGATGCCCATGAAATCAAATTCTTGCCAAAAAAGAAAGCATATCCAGATGTGCTTTTCCTATCATCAATACTGCCTGCAAAGTCACTGTCTATGTAACCTTTGAGTTTATTGTCTTTTGAAGCTGTGTACCACAAACCATAGGTGGTTGTACCTATAATATACCTTAAAATCCTCTTTCAAACTTTTCAATGTGAATCCCTAGGAAACTCCATAAACCTTGAAATAAAACTTGCTGCATATGCTATATCAGGCCTAGTAGCAGTAATATATATAAGACTTCCAACAAGTTGTTTATACAATGTAGAATTAACTGCTGACCCAACATCTTCTTTGCTTAACTTAGTACCAAATGCAATAGGAGTATCTGTTGGTTTACACTTTTCCATCTTAAATTTCTTTAAAACATTAGTAGCATACTTATATTGACTGACAAAAATACCATGATCATATTGTTCCACTTCAATGCTTAATAAATACTTCATTAAACTAAGATCTGTCATCTCAAACTCTTTTTTCACTGCTTCTTTAAATTCATATAAGAGCATGTTCCCTTGATAGATCATGTCATCAACATAAAGACATAATATGAGAATTTTACCTTGTGGATTTGTATTGATATACAAAGTAGGCTCATTTTTGCTTTGCTTGAAACCATAATTGAGTAAATAACAATCAATTATGTTGTACAAGCTCTTGGAGCTTGCTTCAAACCATACAATGCTTTCTTCAATTTATACACTATCTTCTTGTCCTTTGACTTCAAAACCAAATGGTTGATACACATATACTTCTTCATTTAGTATTCCATTTAGGAAAGAAGACTTTACATCCATTGGATAAATAGGCCATTTGTTCTGTGCTGCAATGGCCAAAACAAAACGAACAGTATCTAATCTTGCGACCGATGCAAAAGTTTCATCCTAATCTATGCCTGGTTGTTGTGAAAAACCTTTGAACCTTGCTTTTTATTTATCAATCTCTCCTTTTTCATTCAATTTAATTTTATAAACCCATTTAACACCAATAACGTTCTTATCTGCTGGTAGATCAACCAAATCCCATGTTTTGTTTTGTTCAATAGCATCAATTTCATTATTCAGTGCATCTACCCATTCTTTTTGCTTTGTGACTTCTTCAAAACAAGTAGGATGAGATGAAATCAAAGCAAATTGTGCTACATTATCATTTTCCATATTTTCATCTTGCTCATAAATATCTTTGAAACTTTTCATTTTTTGATGTCTACTGTCATAATCAGAATCACCGCTAGATGAAGAATTGTTTTCATCTTGAACCTACAATATTGGAATATGTTCTGAAGGTGCTTGATGTTCATCAAATACAACAAATGGATTGTGACAAGTATCTTTCTGCACTTCATTCCATGATGTATCTTCCAAAAAATTAACATCTCTAATTATTAGAAATTTCTTGGTGATAGGATTATACAAACGATATGCTTTGGATTGTTCATTATAGCCTACAAAAATTGACTTCTCACTTCTATCATCAAGATTCTTTCTAAGTTCTTTAGGTACATGAGCGAAAGCAATGCATCCAAAAACTCTAAAATGGGAGACATTTACCTTAGTTTCACTCCATCTTTCTTCTGGTACTTTACCTTGAACACTCGAAGTTGGTGATCTGTTCAATATGTATACTGAACATGCAACTCCTTCAGCCCAAAAATATTTGGACAAATTTCTTGCTGTAAGTAAACTTCTAGACATGTTCATGATGGTTTGATTTTTTCTTTCTGCTACTCCATTCTGAGGTGGAGTATATCTAATAGTTGTCTGCTTCTTAATACTTTGTTGTTTACAAAAATCAACAAATTCTCTGGAATCATACTCTCCTCCTCCGTCTGACCACAATACTTTGACAAATTTGCCACTTTGTTTTTCTGCTCCAGCTTTAAATTCCTTGAACTTAGTAAAGGTCTCACACTTGTGTTTGAGAAAATAAACCCAAACTTTCCTGCTAAAATCATCAATAAAAGTCAAGAAATAAAAGGTTCCACCAAGTGACTCTGTTTGCATAGGTCCACATAAGTTTGTGTGTACTCACTCTAAGCAATCTTTATCTCTATAAGAGGCTGTTGGAAAACTGTCACGCTGATGTTTTCCTATAATGCAAATTTCATAAGAGGAGATTTGACCAACCAAAGAAGGAAATCCTTTCACCATAGATTGTCTTTGTAACAAACTCATACTCTTAAATGGTAAATGACCATAGAGACAATGCCACAAATTACATTCATTGGAACATGAAACATTATACGCAAACATCTTCCCACTTCTCATTTCTAAAGGAAACAATTTGTTTTTCATCATATAAATTTTTGCAACAAATTTTCCAGTTGGATCAAATATCATGCAGTAATTATCATGGAAATTAACATCATAACCATGTGCCAATAACTGTCCCAAACTCAACAAATTATGCTTGATATTGTCTACACGATAAACATCATACATATTTAGCACAGTATTCTGTTTGGTTAATACGGGCACAACACCTTTTCCTGAAGCTTTAATTTGATGATCATCTCCCCAACTAATTGTAGAAGTGATGGATGTATCAAGTTTAGAAAAGAAATTAGTTTGACTGGTCATATGATTGCTACACCCACTATCAAGCAACCAAATGTGCTTGTTATAAATTTTCTCAGTAACTTGACAAGAAAGAAATAAAGCTTCAGATGTTTCACCTTCAGGGTTAGAGATATTAGCTCTATTCTTATATTGCAACCTTCTACATTCACTCTTAATATGACCATATTTCTTGCAATAACGACATTGGATTGCTGACTTATCTATCCATTTTTACCATGTTCTTGTTGAGGTGGCTCTGGCGGCAGTTCTGGTTTGTCGCTTGACTGAAAAACGTCCTCTACCTCTTCCTTTTCTTCCTCGAAAACCTCTACCTCTTCCTCTATCCATGCAAACTTTAGACTGAAATGCATGATCTAAATTACCAACTTCCAAATTAATCCTTTCTTCATGTGACTGCAACAAAGAACCAGTTAATTCTTCTACAACAAATTTAGTCAAATCTTTAGATTCAAGAAGAGTAGTCACAACCATTTCAAACTTATTTGGTAAACTCCTAAGTACTTTCTCAACAATCCTCTCATCTCCTAGCTTTTCACCATTAATCCTAAGCATATTCACAACACCCATAACTTTTGCCATAAACTTTTTAACACTATCTCATTCAGTCATCTTGAGCATTTCAAATTGAGTCCTTAGGGTTTGTAATCTCACAAGTTTTACTTTTGCATTACCGTGATACGCGAAGCTAAGAATATCCCAAATTTCTTTAGCATTCTTTGCACCAATAACTTTTGGAAATATAGAATCACCATGTTCTTGATGAGGTGGCTCTGGTGGCAGTTCTGGTTTGTCGCTTGACTGAAAAACGTCCTCTACCTCTTCCTTTTCTTCCTTGAAAACCTCTACCTCTTCCTCTATCCATGAAAACTTTAGACCGAAACGCATGTTCTAACTTACCAACTTCCAAATTAATCCTTTCTTCATGTGACTGCAACAAAGAACCAGTTAATTCTTCTAAAACAAATTTAGTCAAATCTTTAGATTCAAGAAGAGCACAATCCTCTGATCTCCTAGCTTTTCACCATTAATCCTAAGCATATTCACAACACCCATAAATTTTGTAATAAAATTTTTAACACTATCTCATTCAGTCATCTTAAGCATTTCAAATTGAGTCCTTAGGGTTTGTAATCTCACAAGTTTTACTTTTGAATTACCCTGATATGGGAAGCTAAGAATATCCCAAATTTCTTTAGCATTCTTTGACCAACAACTTTTGGAAATATAAAATCATCTATAGTATTTAAAAGACAAGATTTAGCTTTTCCTTCTTTTTGTTTCTGTTCCTTTAATTTATGTTTTTGTTCAGCAGCCATAGCAGCAATAGCAGCTACATCAGGTTGTGTAAACTCAGATTCAATACAATCACAATATCCTTGACTTTGCAAAGCAGCTTGTATTCTCACACTCCAAGAATCATAATTTGATCCAACTAATGTAGGCGTTTGGACAAAAAAAGTAGATGAAGCCATTCTTCAGAAAAATAATAAGAACAAAGATTGTACCTCATAAACAAAAATGAATTTTGATTTCTGGTTCTGCTGACTGGTTTCTGTCTTTTGACAATTCTGTGTGCAATTAGCTTCAACAAGTCTGTGTCTGGTTCTGCTCAGGCAACTCTGCCAACTCTACTTATGCTGGCTTCAATGAACTGGATTCAACAAACTTAATAGCATATTTTACTTCTGCATTCAACCTAGTCTTCAACCAATGTCCACTAAAGAGTAGACCTTCCGAAACCTCCAATCGATAAGAGGCTCTCCAAACCATCACCAATGGCTCTGATACCATGTAAAAACTTAAGACAAAAATGGAACAGATTGCACGCACAAAAAATGGAAGCAGTAAAAATGTTGCAGACTTGTTTGCATTAGATGGTATAAGTATTACAAATCTGACAGTTCGATAGACCGTTAACAAATTGAATAACTATCTAACCGTTAACAACTTTTAATTACGTAACTAAGACTTCAGAGATTATTATTTCTAACGGCTATGGATTATTATTTTTATTTTTATTATCGGAGTAGATCAATTATTATTATTGTATAGCTGATAAAATTTCCATGACAGGTTCCTAACACAACTTGGTGAGTATAAAGCTTAAATTAGGTATTAAAACCCTCTATATCGTGCAATTTCCAGAAGTCCAATAAGTCGTGGATAGTGTAACCTGAAGGGTTTTAAATCTCACTGCCACATTGATTAAGGGGTTGATCGGGTGCTTGCAAATATAGTACATGTGATTCACAGTGATTATTGACTTCTTGTTAATGGCAGGATATGTTGGTTGCTCGCACGGATTTGTCATCTGCAAGCATAGAGTGGGCAATGTCTGAATTGTTCAGGAACTCAACAGTTGATGAAGAAACTCCAAGACGAGCTGGAACATGTAGCTGGATTGGATCGTATGGTACAAGAATCTGATCTTCCCAGTCTCATTTATCTACAAGATGTGGTGAAAGAAATGCTTAGACTTCACCCACCGAGGGCACTTGCTCTTCCCCACATGTCTGTGTAATCCTGCAATGTGTTGGGCTATGAAATCGCGAGAAATACTCGTGTTTACGTGAACCTTTGGGAAATCGAAAGGGACCCAAAGTCATGGGAGGATCTAGAAAGGTTCGACCCAGAGAGATTCATGCCAGGTAGCTCCCTGGAGACAAAAGTCCAAAACTGTGAGTCGATCTCATTTGGAGCAGGCAGGAGAGGATGCGCAGGAGAAGAGTTGGGAATGTTTGTTGTAGAGTTTGGACTACCGCAGTGTTGGATCTAACAGCCACAGAATACAATATGCAGCAGAAGCAAATAAAACAAGAAAGACAATAAATACACACACATGAGATATACGCAGAGATTTACGTGGTAAAACCCTCTCTTAGGGAAACATCCACGGAGCAATGGTATCGGTATCTTATTATTCAGAATCTGAAGATTTACAACAACTCACAACTCTCCAAAAATCCTCTCTTACGAGAATACAAGAAACATATACATTTCTTACACGGTTACTAATAATTGCATATTTAGTTAGTCAGTTACATAGTTACCGTCATAGCCGGTTGTCACCCGTTTCTAACAATCTCCACCTTGAAAACAATTTACCTGATACCATTGCTCATTGCTCTATTGATCACTTTTCCTGCAAGCCTAGAGAAGCTAAGCACCACCGTAGCTTCTCTGAAGTAACTGGCTTCGTGAACATGTCTGCACTATTCTTTTGAGTGTGGACCTTTTCAAGAACCACTCCACCGTCATTAATAACATGTCTTACAAAATGATATTTTACAGGAATATGTTTTGTCTTACTGTGATAAGCTAGATTTTTAGCCAAGTGAATAGCGCTTTGACTATCACAGAAAATCTTTATAGAGTTCTGAACCTTTCCTAACTCACCCAGCAAACCTTTTAACCAGACTGCCTCTTTGCAAGCATGTGAAGCAGCTATATATTCTACCTCTGTAGTAGATAAAGCAACAATATCCTAAATCTTTGACATCCAACTAATAGCTCCACCTGCAAGAGTAAAAACATAACCTGAAGTGGACCTCCTCTTGTCCAAATCACCTGCAAAATCAGAATCAACATAACCACAGACTTTATCACTGCAACCATCAAAAGTGATACAATAGTCACTTGTGCCTCTAAGATACCGAAGCACCCATTTCACTGCTGCCCAATGCTCTTTTCCTGGATTTGCCATGTATCTACTGACAACACCAACTGCATGTGAAATATCTGGTCTTGTAATTATCATCGCATACATCAAACTTCCTACTGCATTAGCATATGGTACACGAGACATATACTGGTTTTCTTCATCATTTTTAGGACTCAAACCTGAAGAAAGCTTGAAATGAGAAGCTAAAGGGATACTAGAAGGTTTCACCTTATCCATACCGAATTTCTGAAGTATTTTCTCCACATACTTCTTTTGTGATAACCACAGCTTGCCATTTTTCCTGTTTCTGTGTATCTGCATGCCCAAGATCTGATTTGCTGCTCCTAGATCCTTCATATCAAATGTCCTAGCCAACTGAGCCTTTAACCTGCTGATTTCAAATATGCTCTTCCTTGCGACAAGCATATCATCAACATACAATACCAAAATAATGAAAATGTCATTTTCCAACCTTTTAAAGTACACACAATGATCATACTCACTCCTGGTAAAATTCTGACTCATCATGAAAGAATCAAACTTCTTGTACCATTGCCTGGGAGACTGCCTCAGGCCATACAATGATTTTTTGAGCTTGCAAACAAACCTCTTGTTGCGATTTTGAACGAACCCTTCTGGTTGTTCCATGAAAATTTCTTCATCTAAATCTCCATGTAAGAAAGCTGTTTTGACATCTAGCTGCTCTAACTCCAAATCATATAAAGCAACTAGTGCTAACAAAATTCTAATAGAAACAAGTTTTACAACTGGTGAAAAAATCTCATGAAAGTCAATACCTGCTTTCTGAGAAAATCCTTTTGCAACGAGTCTCGCTTTGTACTTCGGAACAGTTTCATCAGCTCCTTTCTTTAGTTTGTACACCCATTTGCGGCCAACCACTTTCCTACTCTCTGGAAGTTCCACAATATCCCATGTATTGTTCTTTGCCAAAGAATCCATTTCTTCTTTCATTGCACGTTTCCATTTGTCACTGTCAGACACTTCTAATGCTTCCTTATAACTATCAGGTTCTCCTTCATTAGAAATGAAAAATGAAATCATCATACCTCTATGGAAAAGTTCTGTTCCGCGTAGATCTCCATAGAGTTTGCTGTGGTATTTCCTCTATTTCTGTCTACTCATCCTCTTCCTGAGGAGTGTCCTCATGAATATCCTCTTCCTGGACATCCTCATGAGTCCCCCTCACAGATGACTGAGTATCAAACTGAATTTGTTGAAACTGTGGTACATTAGCCTGTTTCAAATCATTACTTACATCTAAATTTGTCAGAGAAAGTTCATCAAATTTTACATCTCTATTTATGATGATTTTGTGGACAGTAGGATTCCACAACCTATATCCCTTAACACCATCACCATAGCCAACAAAGATCAATTTTCTTGACTTAGGATCTAGTTTGGAACGCTGATTTTTCAGAATAAGTGCATAGGCTTCACAACCAAATACTCTAAGATTAGAATAATCACATGATTGACCTGTCCATACCTCTTCTGGAATTTTGCAGTCAATTGCTGTTGATGGTGATCGATTGACTAGGTAACAAGCTGTAAGCAATGCCTCTCCCCACAATTCTTGCTGCAACTTCGCATGACTGAGCATACTCCTTGCTCTTTCAAGAAGAGTCATGTTCATGCGTTCAGCAACGCCGTTCTGTTGCGGAGTGTAAACAGTGGTCTTATGCCTCTCAATCCCATCCTACTTGCAATAATTATCAAACTCCTTCGAAGTAAATTCAGTTCCATTATCTGTTCTAAGACATTTAATGAACCTGCCAGTGCTCTTTTCAACCAAAGCTCTAAACTGCTTGAATATATCAAAAACATCAGCTTTTCTCTTCAATAAATAGATCCAAACTTTCCTCGAGTAATCATCTATAAAACTGATGAAATATGACGATCCCCCATAAGAAATTTTTGGAGATGGACCCCAAAGATCAGAATGTATGTAGTCTAGGATACCTTTACTAGTGTGTTTTCCAGATTTAAATTTTTGTCTAGCCTGTTTACCATAAATACAGTGCTCACAAAACTTCAAATCTACAGATTTTAAACTACGAAGCAACTTTCGATTAGCAAGTACCTTCATACCTCTTTCGCTGATATGACCTAACCGCTGATGCCATAGACGAGTGATGTTTGCTGCTGCACCAATCGATGCTGCTGTTGCGTGATCAACTTCCGTCCTCCCTTCAAGTCTATACAGGTTCCCAACTCTGTTTGCTTTCATAACAACCAAGATACCTTTCGATATCTTCATAACTCCACCTTGAACTGTAAACTTGTAACCAACATCATCAAGAACTCCCATTGATATCAAGTTCTTCCTTAATTCAGGTACATGTCTCACATCTGTTAGAGTCATAACAGTCCCATCATACATTTTAATTCTGATACTCCCTACCCCAACAGTTTTACATGTAACATTATTTCCCATATAAACTACCCCGTCATCTATAGATTGGTATGACGAATACCAATTTCTATCAAGACACATGTGGTGAGATGCTCCAGAATCAATTAACCAGTCAGAATGGTATTGTGAAACAGTAGATGTAGATAATACCTCATCGATCATACCTGAATCATTCTCGGCTACGTTCGCCTCCTTTGTAGAGTCCTCCTCCTCAGAAGCTCGCTTGCGTTTCCAGCAATCTTTCATCAGATGTCCTGCTTTATTGCAGTACCGGCACTTCAATTTACTCTTTTTGCCCTTCGACTTTGACCTTGATGTACCCTTTGAATGTTGTCATCTTTCACTGGTTCTTCCTCTGGCCACCATTACTTCTGATGTCGAGGTTTCAAGACTAGATTTCTTTAGAGTTTCCTCAGAAAGTAAGGCTCCCACAACTTCATCGAAGGTAATAGACTCAGTAGAACTAAAACTGATAGAGGTTACAAAATATGCCCACGACTCAGGCAGAGAGCACAACAGTAAAATCGCCTTGTCTTCAGATTTAATAACATCTTCCATACTAGTCAACTGACAAACAAGAGTATTGAACGCATTCAAGTGTTCATAAATCTTTGTACCTTCTTTCATACGCAAGGTAAACAACTGCCGCTTCAGGAGGATTTTATTCGTCAAAGATTTAGTCATGTACAAACTTTCCAACTTTGTCCAAAGACCTACTGCTGTAGTTTCAGACACGATGTTAAATAAAACATCGTCGGCCAAGCACAGACGAATAGCACTGAGAGCTCTTTCATCCATCTCGCTCCAGTCTCCATCTGAAATATCTGCGGGTTTCTTTATTTTCCCTGCCAGTGCCTTCGCCACTCCTTGCTGCATGAGCATATCCCGCATCTTGACCTTCCACAACTCGAAATTATTACTCGCATTGAATTTCTCAATTTCAAACTTAACACTCTGCGTTTTTGCCATTTTCTCAGAAAAACTTTATAAGGGAAACCCTTTTTGAAATAATGGAATAAAGGTTTTATAATTTAAAATTCCAAAAAACAATAGAATAAAAGTTTTATTTCTTATTTTTTTAAACAATCAAGAAATAATATATTAAACCTTATAACTCACACCTTTAAACCTTATAACAAAAAAAAACTTTTTAATAAACCATCCCTTATCACTCCCTTATTATACCAACCACCTATCATATCCACGTTCAAACCAATATAATATGTCACCTTTTTAATTATAAAGGGAATATTATTCACGCTTTAAATAAAGGGAATATTATATATGAAAAACACCTTTTTCATGGTAATGACCATTACACAAAAAATACCTTTTTATGGTAATACTTTTTCACCGTAATAAACACAGTACCACTCCTCTCGATAAAGTGCCGCGCCCCACTAAGCTCAAGACCCGCGGTAGTTTAATATTACCGTTCCTTTGCACAGGACTTCAAGGTTCAGGTTTTTGGTTTTTCTCCTTTCCTCAGACCCGAACTAAACTTTCTCATTCACTGCGACCTCCTACCAAGCTCTGATACCACTTGTTGGATCTAACAGCCACATAATACAATATGCAGCGGAAGCAAATAAAACAAGAAAGACAATAAATACACACACATGAGATATACTCAGAGATTTACGTGGTAAAACCCTTTCTTAGGGAAACATCCACGGAGCAATGGTATTGGTATCTTATTATTCAGAATCTGAAGATTTACAACAAGTCACAACTCTCCAAAAATCCTCTCTTACGAGAATACAAGAAACATATACATTTCTTACACAATAACTGCATATTTAGTTAGTGAGTTACATAGTTACCGTCATAGCCTGTTGTCACCCGTTTACGCAGCTAATGCACTGTTTTGACTGGAGGCTTCCGATGAGATGAATGTGCAGGAATTGGATATGTCTGAAAAGTTTATTGGAATCACAGTGCACAAGGCACATCAACTCCGGGCTGTTCCGACTCATCGCCTTCCACTACCACTGTAATTTTGCTATATTTCTATTGCTGATACCCACCCTAATTTAGACCTAATAAAACCAGACTGCGTAGAAGATATGGAAATAAAAGCTATTTCTTGTATAACCGATTCACAAATCGTTTTTATCGTAATTGTCCAGCAATAACTCGTTTCCTTTTACTGAATCCAATGTATTGATTTTATTGTAATTGTCCAACTTGACCGCAAACAGCTTTGAAAAGTATTCCTCCTGATATGAATATCATATCCTATAAAAATATTTCTAAGTATTAACTATTATATTTTAAAATTTAGTTTGAACCTTTTGATAGAAAGGGTATTTTATTTTTAAATATGATGAAATATACGTTATTTTAGTACTGAATCCAATGCTTGATGGAACGTGATGAAGAAACGCTCTCTTGTTTCGCAACCTGCATAGCAACAACAATGTTTTAATCACTGCTAGCATCTAAATTTGTGACATGGCTACAGAAATGCTTTGCAATGTAGGAGAGAAATTCTTATGTTCAGGGTGGGTGGATGCCATATTGTGGAAACTAACTTTACTCACCGAGACGGAATGTTTTTGATGTAGCAGGTGCCTCTACGATTCTAGATTTTCAGTTGAAGAGAGATGTAGCGTGGTCGATTGGAGTTTAGGGACTTAAGTCACAAACTCACGCACGCTTTTTGTTAGTTTAGCATATTTGACTTCATACCGAAGACTTCTACCAGACAACAACTTCAACCGTACAATCAAACTCGGGAATGTTAATGAACAATAGTGAATTGATTTAGAGTGTGCACAGAGGGAAATGAGAAATTGATTTATAATATGCACAGAGGAAAATGATTGATAAGCCATAATATAACTTACAGGTCTTCCATGTTTCCTCTAAGATTGAATATGGCTTCTTTTTTAATCATGTTATTGAGGTTCTAATGAAGCAGCAGATTGCAGGAATTATTCATTAAAGTCCAATGTGCCGCCCCCTGCTTTAATGAACTCCTCGGCAATAGCCACGATTTCACCTGCAGTGGATCATAACAAAACAAAGCTGCATGAACCATATCACGTTCTCTTCATCGTTTTGTCACTCTCCTGTAACTATTGTCTTCACGGCCTCTTTCTTCAAACCCACCTGTCACAGCTCCAATACCACTAGGTTAGCTTTTGGTGCACTTGGTTAGCTTTGGGTGAATGTGTGAATAGGGATAGCCATTTATCCATCATTAGCTATAGTTACTAGCTATCCATGCATCATATCATTTATATCACTTATCCATGAATGATGCATCATATTATTTATTTAGAATTTGTAACAACTTATCATAAAAGTAATATGGACAATACATTTGTTTCATTCTGCTGTAATCTATGAAAAATATAGGCAATAGCTCACCCAAATTCTAAAATATAAAAAGTCTATCAATGTATTTAAAATTTGATAATATATTTCATTATATAATTTCCTTTGATGATATGTGTCCATTATATATGTATCTTTAACAATATATGTTTTTCATATTTGTAGCTATTTTATTTATATACTCTATTGGATATTAATATTATAATCACATTCATTTTATTTGCATTTTATTGAAATTGAGTGTAATTTCTATTTGTATTTTTATTTCATTGTATATCATTGGAATGTAATTCACTCTCACATTTAATATAGTTACTTGAATCTATGTAACTTATTTGTTTTGAAATGTATTATAATCTAAATCAATGTACCAAATCATTTTATAATGAGTTGTTATTGACATCAATGCATCTTATCACTAATTTTAAAATTTGCATTATTGTTGAATTTAATGAACAATATATATTTAAATAATATAATTTGCAGGGATTTATCCAATCAGTTTGAATTATATTATTATTGATATGAATGCATCCAATTGTTTTGGAATAAATACTTGTTAATATCAATGCATTGGTGTCCAAAACAATCTAATCATTTTACATTATACAATTGTTGAAACACACCAAATCAATTTGCAATGTATCATTTTTGAAATCAATGCACCAAATCTAAAAATCAAATATTATATCTATTATATTAACTTTATAATCTAATCATTTTACACTATACAATTGTAGAAACGCATTAAATCAATTTGCAATGTATCATTTTTTAAATCAATACACCAAATCATTTTATAAGGAATCATTATTGACAACAATATACTTATTATTGATTATTTTGTAATACTAAAAATCAAGTATTATATCTACTATATTAACTTTATAAGAGAAATGTAGAAAATTGATCTAATATTTTTTATTCAACAAAACATATTATTAAACTTGATTTTATACAACAAAACATATTATTAAACTTGATTTTATAGAAACAACTTGGATATTAATCACATAATAAAAATGTAGAAAATTGATAGAATATTTTTTATTCAACAAAACATATTATTAAACTTGATATTATACACACAACATGTATATTAATCACTTGTATATTAATCACATAAGAGCATGTAACATAAAACAACTTATCACATTATAATTTCTGATTATAAATCATACATATTATCACTATAATTATATGTAAGTCAAATTCAGCATTCATTGGCATTAATATTGTTTTAGAAAATCCATTCACACCAACAATAAATTCATGCAAACAAATGCTCAAAGTAAAATGGATGCTCACTATGGAATTGAAATTATAATATCTCTACAATTTATAAACTAGTTCATTATAATTGTTATAGGGTTAGACTAGTTTGAAAACTCTTTGTGTTTGTTTGTTGGAGACGGTTCAAGGGCAAATATCTAAACTTCCATTTCTCACTTCTAAGATGCCACATGAATGACAATTCTTTGAGCCTATCAAAATTGAAATAAATTATAACTATACTATGCAAACCTAGATTTATATTATTTTACATCAATATGCATACACAACACATAAACATGTTGGCTCTTCCTATCATCTATCAAAACATCCAACAACAAATTTGTTTATTCTTAAAAATTCAACCCAACCTAAGAACTCTTTCTAGACGATGTAATTCATCTTTAAGGTGTTCTTCATCGACAATCCTAACTTCTCCGGTTGCAAGCATTTTTAGAATACCTAATTTTTGTGCTAGGTGATGATGTGAGTTTGCTTGCAAGTATTTTTTAGTGTGGGTTTTCTTTAAAAAAACCTGGCAAAATAGAGAGCCATCTTCTTTCTTAGTAATCAAAACGTCAAGAAATAAATGGAATTTGGTTTTTCTCTTGGATTTCCATTGTTAACTTAATATGGTCAGATTAGTTGTTAAGGTGCATCATGATTTTTTTCAAATTTTCCATTCCATGTGGCCAAAATTACATCATCTAAAAAGAGCTCTTAGGTTAAATGGATATGGGAAGAGATTTCTAGAGACCACAAATCCCCACAAGAAATATCAATAATGATGGAACTGATAAAATGACAGTGAGGTGTAACACATAAAATTACAAAGGTACTAAGGAGGAGGAACATTGGTATAGATTCCCCTCAAAATCCCTAGGAAACATCCTTTAAAAATCTAAAGATCCAATTGAGGCAAATTTGAAGAAGGGAGTTTACTGGGTGCCATGCTCATGTGATAGGGTTTACATTGGGGAAACTGGTATGTCAATAAAAACAAGACTAAGGAGCATTTGTCAACATTATGCCTAAAATAGCAAAGTAATCAACATTGGCAGAATATGCTCACGCTTCAAATCATGATATTTGTATGGAAGAAGCTCATGTAATTGCCACATACAAGCATTACAACATGAGACATATTAGAGAAGCTGTAGAGATAGGGAAACATCATGTAAATATCAATAGGGATGATGGTCTCATTCGTAGTGATTCTTGGAAACCTAAATCATTAGCATCTTAAAAGAAAGGAAGGCATGTTAATAATATTTAACTAATTAACCCTAATGATTGTGTCTAACCTTTGTCCAGATCTTAAGGTGCTTATATCGATAATTATTATTAATAAGTAGCCTATTCCCATTGTTTTGTGAGACTAATTCTCTTGAGGACAGACTGTGCATAGAATTCTGAAACGCGTAGATTTATTTAACTGATACACAAGTCTCCATTATAAATATCTACTGAAATGTCTCCATGTGGAAGTGAGAATGATCTTTATAATTTGTAAACCATTTGAAATTATGCTTCCTATTCTATAATTAAATTGGTTTCACGACTTTGCTTCTTTGCTTTCTAGAGATGGTGTAATATCCCTAATTTTGGACTAACTATTTTTGTTGTTTTATTGAGCCACGACCCCATCACATATGTTTTATTTTGAGTATTGGGCATGAGCCCTAGCACCTATGATTTATTTTTTTATATATTGACATATCGGGCATGGACCCTCACTAACTTCTTTATTTGAGTGTATACTCGGCGAGAAGGCCCCAATGTTTTAATGATGTTCTTCAGCTTTGATATGGGTACAAACCCTAATATACTGAGATGATCTTTTGTTACTTACTGTGCACAGCTATGATTTTACATGATTTGACTTATGAGTGTGTTAAGCCTGTACTCAGAAACACACATATAACCTACATACTGGGCATAAGCCCCGATGTACCTAGAAGAATGTTTATGTACTCGGAGTAAGCCCTGAGGTACATTGAGTGTTGGGCCTAAGCCCTGGAGCACTCCAAGCTTGATAAATGAATACCAGATCTGAGGCCACTTGAATATTCTAGATGTGCCTCACAACCACATTCTAGCACTGGTGTTGAGTAGGAAGCTCTGGAATTGCACTAGCGTAATGCCCATGTGAAAGTGTTGAGTTAAAAGGCTCTGAAGAGCACTCGGGGTTACTAAATATCAAAGTGTTGAGTCTGAAAGACTCTTAATAGCACTTCTACTTTCATCACATTTATTTAATTTGATTAAATGATTAATCTTTTATCTATCATCAAATACTGCGGGAACTACCATGTGTAAACAAGGGAATCCGACATGCAAGAGAGAGACTAGAGGTGCCTATCCAAGCGTACTGAAAGACCATCCAAAAGAATTGGACCTTGTCCTTAAAAGTTAAAAAAAGTATCATGTAAGGATACATTTTTAAGCAAAAGATAATTACCACCACTTAAAGCATGGATTGACTAATAGTAGTCTTCCATGAATAACATGCATAAAGGCCTCAAGATGATAATAATAATAATAATAATAATTATTATTATTATTATTAAGAGTTTTAATAAATAATGTTGTTATTATTTATTTTATATTATAGTTTATGCACCATTTAATATTATTAATGATGTATTAATAGTTAAGTTAAATTATAAAAAGATTAAAGATTAAAATCACTTATAGTTAAAAGCAAGTGATAAGTCCTAGTTCAAGAGGAAAAAATATTTTAGTAAATAATATCTTTTAAATATTATATTATTTAATTTAAAGAAACTAATTATTTCAAGAGTCATAATTCAAAACCCCCCTACATAAATAGGGCAGATCCCAAGTTTTGGGGATCATCTATGTTTTTCATTATCATCCTCTTATGGTAATCAGAGAGAAGTTTTATGCTCCAAGAAATTGAAGCAACCTTATATAATAATTTCATATATGAACCAACAGTGAACCTAGGGCCTCTATCTCTTATTCCATGTTGGAACCATCTCGGGGGGATCCAGTTAGAATCAGGAACATTCTAAGGGTCATGGTTGGGAGGAACATGGTAGCCCCAAAGTTATCTAGCTAAGGAAATCATCCCAAAAGGTTAGCTAACTACAACAGGTTCTGCATTAATTATTGTTTCAGTGTGCAGGCTTCTACAGGAAAGGATCAAGTACCAAGCGACCAAACTTCTACAGGAAAGGATCAAGTGCCAAGGCAGCGAGGTATGTAGTATTAATTGTCTCCATTTTCCCGTTATAGTAGACATAGGCTTTTAGATTATAATTGTTACTTCAACATTGTTCTCATTACAAATACTATCAAGCTTAGAGGTTTTACCCAGAAACCAGTGGAAGGTCTAGCAGGTCTAGACAAGCTAGCCTGTGCTAGACAACACTCCATCAACAAACTTAGGAACCCTACTTTGGATTTTGAGAAGAATTCCCATTGTTTTCCCATATTAACTACCAGGTTAGGGTTATTATATTTTTAAGTGATTATTTTTTCTGTCTGAATCATCTTACCAATTCGTAGTGCAGGGATTACTTCTGCTTTATAAATTCTTCTATTGTTATTCTCTTTATGCTTAATAATCATTAGATAGAAATTACCATAGCATCAAATCAAACATCGAATCTCCTAGTCACACTACACATCAATCGTAGATTAAACATTAAACAGTAACTATTATTTTTCTATTCTTTCAAACCAAGGTATATTTCTACCTTACCAACATCTCTACGATTGCAACCAAACAATCAACCATTAAATCGAAAATGACAACAGATTTCTCTCATGGATTGAACCCCATTATCAAACCAATGTTTCCATATTATTAAACTATATTACTTTTAATCCATAGAAATAGAATTCAAGAGATTGAACCTCACTAAAGGCCATACTATTTTAACATTAGCCAAACAACATAGAAATTTCACACAGAAACTTGTACACATCCAACCAAGCGTTTTCGTTGTCAATAATCAAATACATACAACCATCCTTTAAACATGAAATACGGGGCAAGGGATCGAATCCCTCCATTCTTCCATTTAAAGTAACTACCAGAAAGAAAGCACAGCATGAAGAACCAATGTGAAAATCCACAGGAATGTAAGAAGATGAGACAAGGGTTTCGTTCCACCTACTAACACGTTTTATTCTGGCAACTATTCTAAAACTAAGTTTTGCAAATCCATTCAATAGATAGAGCC
The DNA here is from genome assembly GCA_027924585.1 of Larix kaempferi. Classification (NCBI taxonomy): domain Eukaryota; kingdom Viridiplantae; phylum Streptophyta; class Pinopsida; order Pinales; family Pinaceae; genus Larix; species Larix kaempferi. The sequence goes on along the minus strand of BSBM01000459.1, from coordinate 4,094,930 downwards.
ACGATAGTCACATGAAGGTTCTATAACCCTTAACCATTATTTCATACAGAGAACACGCAGAGATGAGTTACAGGTTCAAAGTCTCATAGAAAAATGCATAGGCCAAACTTCCCCTATTTCTCAAATAGAGGCAATCTCTGCTCACGATAAATGCAAGCCATGGCAAGATCACCATTTCCTATTTTACAAATACTCAACCAACAACTTTCAGAACAGAGGCAATGATAACAAACACAGAATTCGAAACTACTACTCTTAACCATGAGAAAACACAGAGACTAGACAATGTGCAAATCAATTATAGGATTACGTAGTAATCCATTTCCTCTATTCACAGGTCCATGGAATTTTTCCAAAACGAAATACCCAGACATGTAAACCCCATAATTTATATTGGGTATTATTACCATTAACTTCTACAAAGTGCAACATTGAGCCGAATGGCCAAACCCCACACTAAAACCCTCCAGGGCCATTAAAACCAATAGATACATTTCACAATGGTCTAGCCAACGGTGACCTTGAGGAACACCAACATTCGTCATAGTAAACCCAAACCGGGGTCACGAAATTTCCCATAATCAAATACAAACAGTACCACTCCACAAAGGCGAGAGGACGAGATAAGCAATGGTAAACCCTGAACTTACCAATTGCAATGCCAGCAAAGGAAAATGCTGACCATCAATTAGTAGCCATGTAGAAGGAGAATGCCACGCTTAACTACCAAACCAATGAACCATACAAATTCAAAGACTTGAGACTCGTATCAAATTCTATTTAAATAAAAATAGCAGAAAACGTAGTATAAACCAGGGATGGTATTACCTTCTTGTTTCAATCAGCATCTCTGCATACGAAACCTGATGTGGTGTGCTGACCATGAGCCAAGCTCAGGCCAGTACATGAAACCCTCAAACGCATCCACAGCAACAAGGGAAATGAGCCACGAAAATGAACCTTCGTTGGCGAAGAACCCTAGGGAAAACCCTCAGCGCAGCTGGTAGCGTGGGCCATGTGCCAACACATAGTTGCATTTATTTCCATCACCAAATCCCAAATATTTCGATTTTGATCCTAATCTCTATAGTAGTAGAGTCATTCTTGATCAACAAAGTATTATAGACACAACGAGTTTTGCAAAGACCATAAACTTTACATATTGCCATTAAATCATTACAAGGTCAACAAGTATTATAAGTTCAACAAAGTATCATAAACTCCAACAAGGCTCTTAAAATGCCAACCATTAAACATCACACACTTTGAGCTTAAGTAATCATTGGAGAGGTGGAGTAAGCATCCTAGGTAGATGCCATCACAGGTACACCTGCAAACCAATACAATTTGAATGCGTTAGCGAAACTTGCTAAGTAAGTCAGAAGTTTCCATTTCTTACACCCCACCTCTCAGCAGCCCTGTCGGGATACTTTGCCCCTTGAAAGACCAAGCATCACATCATGGGCCTTAACCGCCACCAATAGGGGTCCATCCCACTTGAATTACCAGTTAGACTTTAATAAATATGCACACAAAATCTTAAAGCTACAAGAAGGAGATTTGCATTATTATCCTCTAAACATTTGTACACTTGTGACAGATTTACACTTCTATTCATTACAACACTTCCGCAAAGTTGTAGGATTCACAACCAGTAATACCATGAAACTTATGAAACTGAGACTCTTCAAAATGTTGCAAAAGAAGTATCGACGTAGTATATTCTTAGTAGTGCTGAAGTTAATTTACAATCATCATCTCTTAACTAGTTTATTACAGTAACGGAAAATTTTTAAATTTTTACTATTTTTAGGGACATTACAGATGGAAAGGCCAAATCTATCTCTATTTTTCCATTTCCTCACTTTTCAGATGGCACATAAACAATAGCTCTATTATTTTGTCAATGCCAAAATAGAATAGAACTCTATTATGCATTTGAACGCAACTTTGTAATCTACAATATCAAAGTTCTTACACAACACATAAACTAGCTACCTCTACTTATCATCTCCTAATAGAGTGAGCGACAATTCCATTTATGCTTGATATTTAAACCTATAACTCTTATTTCTATTTAGTTATACACTACAGAGCACATTCCCTGCAAAATTGAAATAAGTTCCACCCTAAAGGGCATGCTTTCCTAATATTTTCTATTATATCATCACAAGTATACTACCTTACATAGCGTTGAAGCAAATACACTATACATAAAAACATAAGATATCAAGATAATAAAATACGATTTATTGAGATGCTTCTGGGAATGGTGTTTTCTCACCAACATGTACCAAATTTATGTTAGAAAATATAAAAATAGAGGAAGAAAAAATAAGAACACAAGATTTCGATAGAAACCTTGTTTTGTGTAGGTAAAACCATAGGGAACTGTCAGCTTCGATATTCTATTATTAATTTGCAAAAAAATTACAATGCTTTCTTGTTTTCTGATATAATTCTAGTGATCACTCCCCTTTTATAAAATACATATGTGGGTTCCAAAATGAATTGAAATATAGTAGAAGGGTCAATAAATATTTTCCTCATGGGATCTTCCCTCAAACCCTTAGAACGTGGAGGCCCTTCCCTTGCACCCCTTGATAAGGGAAGCTTAGAAGCCACCCTTGTGACTGCCCTTGCACGTACAATGCATACGAATTGTGGAATGGGATGGTCATGTACCACTATATAGTTAAACGTTAGAGATGTAAGTATAACTTCACCTCCTAGCATTCTCCCACTTAAAGTTGATATACAATAAGTTCCTTGCATATGTTTTTTTCTCTCATGCAATTTACCAATGTTTCCTTCATCGCATTTTTAACAAGCCTAGATAATTTTTGCACCATTCAAACTTATTTTTCTTGACCAACTTTGTGATCATATCTCTAGTATTCACATTAGTATCAATTTTCTTCAACATGATCTTACTTTATTCCACTACTTTCCTTATGAAATGGTACTTAATATCAATATGCATCTTGAAATCATGAGAATTTGGATTCTTCACTAAGTGAATAACACTTTGACTGTCAGAAAGCAAAGTGGTCTATCCCTACATCATCTTGAAGTCATCCATCAATCACTCTAGCTATATTGCCTCTTTACTAGCTTAGTTTCTACCACATATTTTGCTTCAGTGGTTGATAAGACCACCACTAGCTGCAACTTAGATGTCCATCTTATATATCCACCAACAAGAGTGAAAGTATATCCTATAGTAGAATTTATTTTGTCTTTTTGCGCTCACATGAGTGCCACTTGGTGTTGCCCCTCATGAAGGTTGTAACTCCTCCTTAGTGGTTTTCTATTATGGGAAAGTAACTCCTCTTGTTAATCTATCTCTCCCCTAACTCGATTTCCCCATGAGGAATTCGAATTGATTGGTGTGTGCTTCATTTGTTCTCTTGATTTTTGCCTCTTGGTTCTTGGCTTCATTCTTGTTGTTATTGGTTCACTCACTCATGTGCATTTCTATTTGGCACTTGGGAATTTGATTTGTTTCCCTTGGTATGTGTGAGAGCATGTGATCTAGTGGTCTTTTTGTATGGTTGGTGTGCCCTTGTTGATCCTGTGCCCAAGAAGATGTACTCGGTTGTTACTAGTCTATATGCCCTAGAAGTTGCTTGTCATGGACTGGAAGTGATGTGGAATCCACTTTCCATTGGATGGAGTTGGACCGATGGTAGATTAGTGTTTTATTGAGTCTATCTATCCTGGAGATGTATGTCATAGATTGGAAATAATGGGATGTATTTTACATTGGAATACAGTTGGACCGATGGTAGACTTGTAACTATATGTCTTGGAGCTATTGTCCTGGATTGGAAGTGATGTGGAGCTAGCTTCCATATATGCGCAGCTGTGAGTAACAGCTTCCGTATATGCCTTGCGCATATACGGAAGATGTGTATATACATAAGCATATATACAGAATCTTTCATACATGTGCAACTGCATATATATGGAAGCTTCCATATATGCACAACTGCGTATATATGAAATTTGTTGTGCATATATGGAAACTTTCGTATATGCACAGCTGCTATATATTCTCTGCACATTTACGGAAGCTTTCATATCAGCGCAATAGCTTCCATATATGCCTTGCGCCTATATGGAAGCAGCTGCGCATTTATGGAAGCAGCTACGTATATACAGAAGCTTTCGTATATGTGCAATACATATACAGAAGCTTTCGTATATGTGCAACGCATATACAAAAGCTTCTATATATGCGCATCTGCTTCCGTATATGCGCAGCTTCCGTATATACGCAAGGCATAAGCAGAAGTTGTTGCGCATATACGGAAGCTGCATATATACAAAAAATGTTGCGCATATATGGAAACTTTTGTATATGCGCAACTGCCGTATATGCATTGCACATTTACATAAGCTTCCGTATATGCGCAACAGCTTCCGTATATGCCTTGCACATATACAGAAGTTGTGCATATACGGAAGAAGCTACGTATGCATATACATAAAAGTAGTCGTATATGCGTTGCGCATATACGGAAGCTTCTATATATGCGCATATATACGGAAGCTTTCATATATGCGCATATCCGAAAGCTTTTGTATATGTGCATATACGGAAGCTTCCGTATATGCGCATATACGGAAGCTTCTGTATTCTGTATATGCGCAATGCATATACGAAAGCTTCCGTATATGCGCAATGCTTATATGAAAGCTTCTATATATATGGAAGCTATTGCGCATATATGAAAGCTTTTGTATATGCACAAGGCATATAGGGAAGCTGCGCATATACGGAAGCTGTTGCGCATATACGGAAGATTCTGTATATGGAAAAGGCATATGTAGAAGCTATTGCGTATATACAGAAGCTTCCATATATGCGCAAGGCATATACAGAATTTACGAATATACAGAATCTTTCGTATATGCGCAGCACATATACAGAACCTGCGCATATACAAAAGTTTCTGTATAGGTGCAACAACTTCCATATATGCCTTGCACATATACAGAAGAAGCTGCGTATATACGAAAGTTGTTGTTTATGCGCAACGCATATACAGAAGCATATACGAAATATTCTGTATATACACAGCTTCTTCTGTATATGCGCAACTTCCATATATGCACATAGCATATGCGGAAGCTGTTGCGCATATACAAAAGCTTCCGTATATGCGCAGTGCATATATGGAAGCTTCCATATATATGCAGTTGCGCATTTACAGAAGCTTTAGTATATACGCAGTTGCTACCATATATGCACAGCTTTAGTATATATGTAGCTGCTACCATATATGCGCAGCTTCAACCGTATATGCGTAGGTTCTGTATATGTGCAAGGCATATACGAAAGTTGTTGCGCATATACGGAAGCTTCCGTACATGCACATTAATGGAAGCTTCTGTATAAGCAGTATGCGCATATACAGAAGTTGTTGCGCATATACAGAAGCTTCTGTATATGCATAGCACATATACGGAAGCTTCTATATATGCGCAACAGCTTCCATATTTGTCTTGCGCATATACGGAAGCTGCGCATATACAGTAGCAGCTATGTATATACGGAAGAAGCTCTTGTAAATACGATATGCGCATATACAGAAGAAGCTTCTGTATATGCAATATGCGCATATACAAAAGAAGCTTATGTATATGCAATATGTGCATATACAAAATCTGTTGCACATATACAGAAGCTTTTGTATATGCGGAATGCATTAGAGAAATTTTGGGGTCAAAAAATGGCCTTAAAACAAAGAAAATGTACTATAAAAAACAACCAATCACATTCTAGTAGATGACATCATCCCCCTTGCTGAGGTGGCATTGCATGAGTTAAGAATGCTTATTTGTCAAATTTTCTATGGTGGATGAAAACACATAGTTAACCAAGGTAGTGGTGTAAGTACTTTTAAGACATAAAGTAAAGTACTCATAATGATAGTCTTTTCATAAAATAGTATTATTATCATTTTCAAGTAAAGTACTCATAATGAATGTCTTTTCACACTTTCTCATAAAATAATATTATTGTCATTTTCAAGTGAAGTACTCTTAATTCATAAAGAAAGTCCTTTCACATTTTTTTATAAAATAATATATTATCATTTTTATGTTTTTAATTTTAAATTATATATTCACTCCATTCTATTTAATAACATAATGTCAAACTAATAAAGAATAATAATAGATTTAATAAATAATAGTAATAATAATAATAATGCAATGTGGATTATAATAATATTATTAACATTTTACATGTAAATAAATTCTCAATTAAATTACATTATATTAAATTAATGAGAAAAGTACTAATTATAAAAAGTCAACATAAAATTAAAAAAATAGCTCTTAAAAACATTTTTTATTATTTAATTTCATTTGCAAGTTCAAGAAAAATAAATGCTAAAGGACAATAAATTTTTGGGAATTTACAATGAATCTTAGTCACATCAATGTAGACTTATTTAATTAATTTTATTTCTAGTGAATTTTGAAAAGCAACTCAACCATGGTTATTTATATTGTGCATAAAAAATAGTGTGGGAGGTGACTTGTCATATATACCTACCCCATAAAACCCCCAATTCATAATATTTTAATATATCTCATATTTTTGTAGTACATGTCTTAAGAGGCCATTTTTTGACCTCAAAATCTCTCTAATGTATATACGGAAGCTTATGTATATGCGCAACAGCTTCCGTATATGCCTTGCGCATATACGGAAGCTACGCATATACGGTAGAAGCTTCCCTATATGTGCAGCTGTGTATATACGAAAGTTGTTGTGTATATATGGAAACATTTGTATTTGTACAGCTTCTGTATATGCCCTACGCATTTATAGAAGTTTCTGTATATGCCTTGTGCATATACGGAAGCGACACATATACGGAAGCTTCCATAGATAAACAGTTGCTTCCCTATATGCGTACCTTCCGTATATGCATAGCTTCCGTATATGCACAAGGCATATACATAAGCTTCCATAAATGCGTAACGTATATATGGAACCTTCCGTAAATGCATAGCACATATACGGAAGCTTCCGTAAATGCACAACGCATATACGGAAGTTGCGCAGATACATAAGTTTCCATATATGCGCAACAACTTTCGTATATATGCAGTTGCACATATACGAAAGCTTCAGTATATACTCAGGTGTGGATATACGGAAGCTTTTGTATATACACAGCTGCTACCATATATGCGTAACTTCTGTATATGCACAAGACATATACGGAAGCTGTTGCGCATATACAGAAACTTCTGTATATGCGCAACGCATATATGGAAGTAGATGCACATAGAAGGAAGCTGCGCATATACGGAAGCTTCCGTATATGCGCAACTTCCATATAAGCCTTGCGCATATACAGAAGCTACACATATACGGAAGAAGTTGTGTATATACAGAAGCTTCCGTATATATGCAGTTGCTTCTGTATATGTGTAAGGCATATATGGAAGCTATTGTGCATATATGGAAGCTTCCGTAAATGCGCAGCGCATATACGGAAGCTGTGCATATATAAAAATTTTCATATACGGAAGCTGCGCATATACAAAAATTTCCCTATACGCAGCTGCACATTTACAGAAGCTTCAGTATATATGCTTCAAGCTTCAAGTTTAACCACCATCAGTTTGGACTTCCATACCAAATCTTGTATCGTCATGTTAACCAAAACCATCACAGGAAGGTTTCGCAGGTTTTACCATTGCCATTGATCACGTTGGTGATGCAAGTGGTATCACATACCACTGGTCAAATTATCTGCGTCAAGCCAAAGGCTCCATAGCAGTGTGACCCTAACCCCTCAAGCAAGAATGAGTTTCTACCTTAGAATCGTTGACCAAATCTTGGAGAGAAGTACAAGGATCTCGAGGAAGGAGATGTAACGCTGGGGAGAGAGCCACTCTAATACAATGGTACCATGGAGTTAATGCCATCACATGGCTCTTTTGTTTGGCCTCCACCCTGTCAACATCAAACCAGATTTCATTAATAATCGAATCATAGTATTAAATCAATACAACTCATACCAAATCTTTAAAAGATTATCATATGATTCGCATAGGGCTTAATATGCATGGTCATTCATATCCTAAGTTTGGCCATGAGCATTATAGTTATTAATTCATACTTGGGTATGGGCTTTCCTTCATAAGAGTACAATCGACTTTTATTTTTGTTGGCTTAGTGGATGCAAGCTCGAAGAGCTTAGCCTAAGACACACTTATATTCTGGGTAAGTTCACAATTATAGATGGGGGGGGAGAGGATGGAGAGAGAGAGAGAGAGAGAGAGAGAGAGGAGAGGTTGTTAGTTGTAGGGAGTGAGAAAGAGAGATGGGAGGTGTGGTTAGAGGTAGGTGGAGGTGTAGGGAAGAGAGAGAGAGACTGAGAGAGCCTGGGTTAGTATGGGCTAGGGAGAGGCAGGGAGAGAGATAGAGAGGAAGGGGTTTATGGATAGGGGGAGTAGGAGAGAGATAGAAAGAGTAGGATGGTTAGGGATGGGAGAGAGGTTATGGAGAGGAAGATAGGGTTTAAAGAGAGAGGTGTAGAAGCAGAAAAGAGAGAGTGAGAGAGGGTGGGGTTAGTTAGGGGTAAGGGGAAAGGAGGGGGCTTAGCAAGGGGGAGAGAGAGAGAGAGATTGAGAGAGGGGGTTAGTAATGGTTAGGGGGGGAGAGGAGGGGGAGAGACAGAGAGAGGAGAGGGTGTTAGTTGTAGGAAGTGAGAAAGAGAGATGGGAGGTGTGGTTAGAGGTAGGTGCAGGTGTAGGAAAGATAGAGAGACCGAGAGAGGGGGTTATTAAGGGCTAGGGAGAGGAGGGGAGAGAGATAGAGAGGAGGGGGTTTAGGGCTAGGGGGAGTAGGATAGAGATAGAAAGAGTAGGATGGTTAGTGATGGGGGATATGTTAGGGAGAGGGAGAGGGGGTTTGGAGAGCAAGAGAGAGGTGTAGAAGTAGGGAAGAGAAAGTGAGAGAGGGGGTTTGTAAGGGTTATGAGGAGGAGGGGATAGATAGAGGGGGGTTAGGGGTATGGAGATCAATAGGAGAGATAATAAGAGAGGGGAGGTGGTTAGGCATGGGTGGGATGGGGTGAGTTAAGGGGTTATAGAGAGATAGAGAGGGAGGAGTGTGTCATGGGGTTAGAAGAGAGAGAGGGGTGGGGGATAGGGGTTGTTGGAGTACATAAGAGATAGAGAGGGAGGGGGTTAGTAAGGGTTAGGTGTAGGAGGGGAGAGAGTGAGAAAGGGTTAGCTTTAGGAGGAGGGAGAGTGAGAAAGGGTTAGCAGTGACAGGATTATGAGAGAGATAGAGGGAGGGGGGTTTAAGAGTGGTGGGGATTAGGGAGAGGGGGAGGAGGGGTTAGCGAGTGGCAGGTATATAAATTTATTCAACACTTAAAAGCATAAATTTGTGAAGTTAATAACATGTGCGCGTTTTGTATGTTCATAATGCGCGTGCATTTTGTATGTACATAATGCACACACGTTTTGAATGTACATAACGCGCACACATTTTGCATGTACATAACGCGCGCACATTTTGCATATACAAAACGCGCGCCGATCAAAATATTTGAATTTAAATAGAACCCAAGCACATTCCGGAGCACCTAATCATGCTCTCCTCTCATGCCCGCGTGTCAACCATAGTCCTATGTGGTTGGTTCGGACTTACCAAACCTGTGCTATGGAATTTACTAAACCATAGCTAATTAGGCAATTCCACCATTTTCATCAATATGCATGTTTTTCACCACTCTCTACAGCCTGATAGTATTTTTTATGCAGATTCCAATATGTAATTTTTTTTTTAAATATTGAGATTTTCTATTTGTTTCCTAATTTTCTTGTGTCATCACTCAAGTCAAAAACATGTTGTTAGTGTTTATTCCATAACTTTTTCATTTCACAACCATTTAAAAAAAAATTGTATGCTACACTAGTAGACATGGACCTCTACATGCTATGAAAAATCCAAGTCGAAATAACTTCATTAAGACCTTCAAAGGATGCACCCACATTCTACGTACCATTCTCTAGGTTTGATCACTTACATAATTTTAAAAAAAAATTAAACATTTAATTTTTGAAAAATAGTGCTGCATTATTGCTACGGGTTCTATACATGTTTACCAATTTTTGTATCCTAAAACCATCATTTAGGCACTGAAAGGATGCACCCACAAAAACATATACCTTATCATTTGCCAAAAAAAACAAAGTGACTGTTAGAAAAAATGAAATTTGACATAGTTATGTAAATTTTCAATACTTAAAACTTATATATTCGGAAACATGACTCAATTTCCTATGTCTCAACTTTTTTACTCGAGGCAAGATATCTTGTGTAAGTACCTCAAAAAAACCAAGTAAGTTGAGGGATGCCTGATTTTTCAGTTTTCTATTGCATCTAACGCGCCAAAAGTGACCCTCATTAGCTTGCACATGCCCATAATTGTATATATGATTTAGGTTATAAGTTGTTTGAGATAAATTTGGCCTTTAAGCATGCTCCTAACTTTCTCTACAATGGTCCTATTTTTCCTCTACACCATATTTATTTGTGGCAACATAATTTGCCCGCAAATATCATAAAATTTCAAAAACTTATACTGCATAATCATTTTGTTGCAATTACACCTGAACAAATGCCAATATGTTATGTATTTTTAAGGAATGTGTATTACTTCCATTATCTCTAATGATATAACATGTATTCTGAAAGGAGGAGCATGATTCTAATTCTAGTCCACCACGGTAAAACATCAAAGCACAAAGAAAATTCATCTCAATAAAATGCTTGAGAATGAATGACACATCTTATCTTGGACCTTTTAGGTCATTATTAAATCATAGATAGGAAATGTCTACATCGTATTTATGGAGTTAGAATTAACATATATAAATATAAAGTTTAGACTAGTAAACCAATTATATTATCCCTCAAAAGAAAGGTATAGTTTGATAACTTCATAAATGGGAAGACATTGTTTTGGTCCTAGTTCTGTCAAACAGTCTAGAGGTATTTCCCAATATGAACTTCTTAACTCCAGCATTAGCTAGTAAATAACTGGTCCATTCTAATCAACTTAGGTTTAGAAAGAGTAAAACGACATTTCGCATTATCAATAAATATTATGACATTAGCACTGACAATAAAGGACATTTCACATTATCAATACATATTATGACATTATCATTATCAATAAATATAATGACATTAGCATTAACAATAAAGGACATTCTGCATTATCAATAATTATCATGACCATCATAATTAACATATATAAATATAAAGATTAGACTAGTAAACCAAGTATATTATCCTTGAGAAAAAGGTATAGTTTGATAACTTAGTAAATGAGAAGACATTTTTTAGTCCTAGTTTATGTCAAACAGACCATAGGTATTTCCCAACATGAACTTCCTAACTCCATCATTAGATGGTAAATAACTGACACTTTAGTCAACTTAGGTTTACAAAGAGTAAAAGGACATTTCACATTATCAATAAATGTTTTCAAATTTCCCATACCACATCTTCATTATGCATGACAAGAGTAACCAAAAATATGAGAGCACTCATCTTGTGTCTTTCAGAAAATGTGAGCAACTCTCACTTCATTACTTCAATAAAACTTGAAAAGAATAAAGAACTAACTAACTAAATGATGATAGTTATCATGGTTCAATACTAATCTAATCTATGCATTATATGATCTTTTAGAAAAGGTCCAAGGATAGATAATTGACCATATATAAATATAAATATTAGACTAGTACCACTTGAGTTCCTTCCCTTATAATGTATTTTATCCATCAACTCCCCTTTTGACATCACACATTAGGGGGAATTCCTTCTATCAAAAATTGACATTTCGACGTTTGTGATGATGACCTCCTAAGATGACACATAAGTGTCTAATAACAAGACCATGAACATGAGACTATCATCATGTAAGAATCCCTAATTTGATCCCACATGATGGTCTAATATTGTTGAAGACAATCCAACTCTTTTCCCATTATAATTACTGAATTTTTAGCAAAAATGAGGCCCCATGCTATTTTTCTTCCTACAAGATGAATGGCATACATGCACCTTTCCCTTGAAATTTCACGAACTAAAGTAGTTACAAGGTGGTTGGACTTAGTTATAACTCAGAAAACCACTCGGTAACCATTCTAACTATCCCAAAAACTCATTAAAAATGGATATGATGGACCAAGTAAGTGGAACACACCCTGTTAATGTTATGATGGAGAAATTCATCTACTATTTTGAGCCCATTTATGCCATTTCTCCTCAGTGATCCCTGTCCCTGAGCATTCTTTTGTGAGTTTTTGAAGTCATCCCCCCTATATGACTTCTATCTTAGACATCCTTGGAAGATAAAGGATTCATAATTTGGAGTGCAAGTGGTTCAAGTGCAGAGGGACCTAGACAAAGGATTTGAAAGGTGCCAGTAGAAAGGTAACTTGTGTATGATTTATTGTTGTCTTTTAATAGAAATTTATGATATTTCCTTCCCCCATATGCATGTCTGAATCTTGAAGTGTTTAGTCTTTGTTGGTTGAAGAGTATTAATCTTTTTGAGAGCTTAATCAATACTAGTTCTGATTACAACTATGCTTTTGATTAGGTCGGTATCTTTATTGAAGCCATAAGTCTTGTGAGGGAGGTTATTTGTCTCTTTTCCAATTTTTGAGATGTTAGAGTGGATCATAAGAATTTTAAAAGCAACATCAACAAGGTTCAAACTCCAAAAATAGGTTCTTATCCTTCTCCCACCTTTCTCCAATGTTTACTTGCTTGATTACTTGATTGACATAAGATAGCAAGTGTATCTGAACAATTCATTTAAAGAACTTTAGATCATATTTCTATCTTTCTAGTATGTTGGTGGTAATCCCTAGTCATTAGAAAACGTTTTCCCACAACACCTACACATGTAAAAATATTGTAATAGAAGTGGTGATCAAATTGGTCAAATGATGGCACCACAATTCCCAAATAGATTTAGAAAGATCCTTTACATGATCATGCATTCCATGTATATCGAAAGAAGAAATATTTGAAATATTCCATTGAAGTGAGTGGGAAATTGTTCATGCAAGGTATCATGGAGGGTGATAGGTTAACAAAAAATTTAAGGTCTCTACTTGCACAAATCTTGGATCCATCTACCATAGATGATAAACTACATATCTACATTATTTGGAAATAAATTCTACCTCAATTCTTTGAGAGGTGGATATGATGCTTGATAGGTTACATTAGATATAGGATTGAAGGTGAATATTCTACAAAAAGGTCATGGGAATTCATAGGGATATTGAAATTGGTATCCTTACATATTCGACTTTGCTTAGTAAACTAGTCATGAATTTCCATAATCAATAGGCTAGAACATATGGAAGTGAATCTTGGTAGTATAAAGATAAATGTACCCTTCAAAGTCATTGGTATCCCAAAGGATAAGGAGGCATATTCTGCATTTTTAGTTTGTAAAATATATATTATATTTACAAAAAAAACTTACAAAAGATTGTGCTATATAGGATGGAAGGATCTATATAGATGACATCATATGATCTTCCTCATTGCAATAAGCACTAAAATAAAGTCAAAATATTTAGTGGTGTCCTAAGAGTGGCCATATTTTATTATAGAGTTCCTCTATCTAGAGGTTGATGGTGAACTTCATCCCACAACATAAAACAAAGGGAATACAATGATCTAACCTCGTGGGAAAAAACACCCTTACACCTAATATTCCATAAAATAAATAAAGTTGTGATCCTAAAACAATGCCAAAAAAATTGCAAGTGTAAGTTGAACCCCAATGCATCATTCACCAAATAGAAAGACAATAGACATTTCCCTGAAGCACTCTTGAACAACAATCATAAAAATACCTTAAAAGAAAAACTATAATGAATACTTTTTCACTCTTAGTCTACCTATTCTACATTGTTTTTAGGGTTTAATTGGGATTTGGACAATGATGATATGTTGATCATAAAAAGGTAGACGATATTTTGAGAATTTTGGTAGATGGGTAATCCATCCATTGTATCGCTTGCAAAAGGGTAAGATTATGTTGAGGTGGATGAATTGTTGTCCCAAATAATATGGGTTCTCCGTTGTAAAATGTCCCAATTAGACCTTCATCTATTTGAAATAGGGAACCTGTCTTGATTCTGTCCAAACAACCTTTAATGCATTGGGATTTTTTATTTCCTAAAAATGACATGAAATATGGAGGGGATAAATCTAAATTCATAATACATTAGTTAAAATGTATCCTAGCTAAGAGCACAAACTTAAATGAAGGAAATAGAATTGTAAATCGGTGAAAAATTGAAGAGCATATAACTCTACAAGAGATTAACACAGAATTGCATACATCCTGAATAAGTAAAGAAATATTAGTACTATTTTTTATTTTATTCAAGCTCTATAACTCACAACAAGCAAGTAAAATAGGAAGTTTCATATTAATAAAGTACTCACCTCTACAATAGAAAAATCATAGCATAAGTAAGCACTATTACATAAATATCCAGTAAGAAAGAAAAAACAAAAATAGAGCAGAGGAGCATCACCAATATGGGTCGCTTTCATCAAAATTTACAACTCGCTGGCTAAAAACTTAATCTAGAAAGTGGGGAATGGCATAAACATCTTTGTAGGAATTGATCATATTCTGGGGATGGATGAAGATTTTAGATTATCCAGTGAGATTCTCAATACATTACATTGTTTTGACTATGCCACCCTCAACAAAATTAAAAGGAGCAAGCCGGGAATTAAGCAGTCTTACTGGCTCACTGCATATGATTTGGGATTTAGTGATAATAGCGTTTCTGAATGGGATCTGTACATTAAAAAGCTAAACTCGGGTGTCGTCTTACCTTAGAAGAAGACAATCTTGTTTGGATAAACAATGCTGTTACATGAGAGATAATTGCGAAATCAACATACAAAGAAATTATTTCTACCTGGTGCATGTATCCTGTTGATTGGTGGTATAAAGTTCTCTGGAAGTGGAAGATCCCACTGAAAATTTAGTGCTTCATGTGGCATACTCTTCATGGTAGTTTGAAAAATTGGGAAAATTT
This sequence comes from Larix kaempferi, assembly GCA_027924585.1. Lineage (NCBI taxonomy): Eukaryota > Viridiplantae > Streptophyta > Pinopsida > Pinales > Pinaceae > Larix > Larix kaempferi. The sequence goes on along the minus strand of BSBM01000459.1, from coordinate 4,079,789 downwards.
AATCACTAGAGGCTGGGTTGGCCCAAGTATTTGTTTCCTTTGCAGAAATAGTCTGGAATCCTCTAAGCATATCTTGGTAGACTGTGCTTACACAAAAACACTTTTGGCATTGATTATCAATAATCTAAAATTGAATGCTCATTGGGATAATGATCTATTTAGAAATTGTGCATTAAACTAGTACATGAATTGTAAAAGTATACCATATCTTTCGGCTGTGGTATCTTGGGTTTTTTGGAGGGATAGAAATGAAGCATTATTTGAAAATAGCTGTCCAAATTTGGTAATTTCCTACGACGGAATCATGATGGTGATTAAAGATTTTGGTTCTGTCACTGATCATTCTAACCCCAGACAAGATATTACTTTTAGTTTTACACATCATAGACTGATGACCTTCTTCGATGGATCGACAGTGGATGGCTCTTGTGTTGTGGGGGGAGTAATTTATTTAAGTGAAGATCACTATTACACTCTTAAGCTGAAGAGTGGAAGAGGCACTAATACAAAATCAGAGCTTTTGGGACTTTGGAGTGTGTTAACTATTGCACATGAATTTGGACTCTATGAACTAATTATTTATGGAGATTCCAGAGTGACAATTAAATGGGCGAAAGGAGAATTTAATATAAATGTGATATCATCACATCAGTGGTGCTGCAAAATCAGGGAGAAAATCAGAATGTTTAAAGACGTAAAATGTGAGCATATCTTTAGGAAAAACAACACATTGGCATATGCACTTTCCAAGGATACACATGAAGGTGATGAAGGCCATATCATATGGGAAGAATTCCTGGAGGAACAAAGCATTGATAGATGGTTTTTTAACATATTTGAGCTTTAATTTATGTCTTGAATCTCAATGTATGTAACAACAGAAAATACTCAGATGTGAGTAATGTTCCTATTTTGTGGAATTCTCTGTATTTTTGAAGAACATTAGCATGAGACAGCTAAACATAGGTACATCCGAAATGTCCTATGATATTTTTGTACTATTTGATTCCATTTTGAATACCAATAATACAGTTTTTTTTCTGCTGAAAAAAATAATAAGGATTTTTTAAAGCTAGATCCATTTTGTAATAAAAAATGGATTGTAAACAATGAAAAGTTATGATTTCGCTAAAGATTAGATTGAAGAATTCAATAATAACAAAAAAAGTCAAAATAGTTTAATCTTTAAATAATTTTTTTTTTAAGTGCAAAAATTGAGGAAGGGATTTGATCCTTTGGTTGATCCAAGGTAACGGTTTTATTGTAGTGATCCATTTTTTCAGCTTTTCATTTTTAATGATTTTTTTCTATTAAATTTATTAAATATAAGTATAGAATCATTTAATTATTCTTGGGACATATGGTTGTAGATAGTCTTATTGTTTGCATGTTTGAGAGGTACAAATTCATTCACAAAGAAAAAAAAAAACAATAAAATTCAATGATTATTATTATTTTATTCTTGTTTTCTAAAATATTATGTTAGATAAAAAGATTATTATTACTTTATTTTTGTTTTCTAAAATATTATATTAGAGACATATATATTGCAATCTCTTTAATATTGGGTTGTAAAATTTAAAATGATTTTATTTGATAAATGTATTCAAATTTTTCCAATTGAATATATATACTTTTTTATTTTAATTGTGAATTTATATTATATATTAAATTTTTTAATCCATATATATTATAAAAGTGATACATCTCACCCATTTATATATCATTTTTATTTACTAAGATATCAAATTTATAATATAGAATTATATTAAATGTATTATAATTTAAAAAATAAAGTTACTTTTGGTTTTTTAAATTAGCTATTCTAAAATATGGCTATGGAACATTTTTATTTACTAAAATATCAAATTTATAATATAGAATTATATTAAATGTATTATAATTAAAAAAAAAAGTTACTTTTGGTTTTTTAAATTAGCTATTCTAAAATATGGCTATGGAAGTGTGTAGAGTAGAGGTGTAAAATTCAATAATAATTCGATCAACAGGCTAAGTACCAACAACAAATTTATTCAAAATAGTTAGAAACATTGGTTAAAGTCTTTGTTTTTTCTTTTTTATTCATCTTAAGCGATATGAGCACTTTAGTTAATGTGGTGTGAGTCTTTTATTCACCAAATTTATTAATAAATTCCCTTTTAGTATCATTCTAGTTGGTTATTGACCCTGGAAATGGGCTAAAATACCAAAGAGAGTTTTTTTTTTTTCCAAAATACCAAGTGGAGTCTTTCTTTTTTCCAGAGTTGTATGGGAGCAATCCGCATACAACATCTTCATGTTCTACGTTCATTAACCAGGATTCCAAATACAAGTTTTTAATACGATTTTTAGGAAAGCATGGTTTATTTGGATCAAATTTAGGTAGGATCCTCTACGGATCCAGTTGAAAAATATTTAAAAAATGTAAATGCCTATAAACTATAAACATAACAACGACTGTCGATTTGTCCAAAACAGTATCAGCATCAATATTTTGTTCCTTCAAACTTAGACCTAAATATCATAGCAATATATATCCAGATCAGACTATTTATCATCTAAATTCTCTGTTATCGGTTATACTACATAAATACCTCTTTGTGGTTCTCAAAATAGATTATCTTAAACATGATTGCTACATATTTCAGTTTCAGCCGGGATGCATAACATCAATTCTGTGAATAACTACATTTATATACAGAGAGAGAGCCCTGCAACGATGGTGCCCATAAGCTGAAGGAATCTGAAATCTTAATTGAGTTCTGGAATGCCTTCTAACGATGGTCTCCATCCAGCGCTGCTGCATCTCTTTAGCCGCCTTAAACTGAAGCTGAACCAACAATGATTTTTCCTTCATACAACGATCCGAAAGCAAGGCCTCCAGTTCTCGTCTCGAGGTTACCATCTTAACCCGAATAATACCGCTATCGGAAAAAGGGGGGTACTCTCTCGCTTTTCTCTGCTATTTCTAACTTCGCAGCTACCATTATGGATGCTTTTGGACTCTGATAAAACGGTGTTTTCGGAAACAGAAGGCGAATTAGGAATAGGTTGTAGCCGATAAAGCTGCCCAGGAACCAACTTCTGGTCCGGAGAAAGAGAACGGCATGTTGCATCCTCAGAATGCACCACCGAATGTTGTGGGTATGCCGCCATGAGATCTTTGACGATTAAGGGAGCAGAGTATTCCATTATTTTTCCGTCTATTGTCGTCACTATTATAAATGTCTCACGCCCCATCAACTCGACAGAGACCCTTGCGGATCCATGAGATGCTAGACAGTTGCCCATTAATGAATGCTAATTCTCCTTGTTTTCTTTTACAATGAGATTTTGCAGAGCAAACACCTTCGCAGGGCCGCTAATGAAATCTGTAAAAATCTGTGGCTTCTGGCCGGTGGCCACCGTCCGGGGTGAACAATAACCATCGGGAAAAATATGAGCTTGGCTGTGGCATTTAGAGGGGCGAGACAAATTCAAATTCAAATTTAAATTTTGAGCGGCGAGACAAATTTAAATTATTTACCGCCTGTACTAAATTCAAATATCCGTGGCATGAATGCGGTTGCATCCATGCATATCATACGGTTTATTGCAATCGACGGGTTCATGCCTTTACTAGGTATTGTATTTACATCACTTACCTAATGGTTATATTCGAGTGAATAATTGTTAAGGAAAGAGTGGTTTGACATGAATTGAAGATGCTCCTCATGCATCGCATTATTTATGACAGTAGTAATATCAATCCATATAACACAATTATTTCACTTGTAAGAATAGCAGACTTGGAGAGTTTTAGATTAAGTAGATATCAAACTTAAAATCTACGTCCAAATATTTTCATAATAATCTAGCTGAATCTAAAAAATAAGAATTGATAATTGATGTTAGATTCTGATTTTTTATTTGAAACAAGAAAAACCAGTAAAAGAAAAAATAATTGAAATCGAAAACCAAGATAAAACAACACTGTAAATCAAACAAAATTATATACAAAATATGTACAATGACGATCTCCTAGAAGTAAATCACACAAAGTAGTGTTTGAGAATATGTCTATTCACTAGATGGATCTCTGCTTCTCCTTCCAGCAAACTTAAGAGAAAAGTACTTGGACCAATCTTGTGTGTAATAGTGAAAGGTCCAATCCATAAACATTGAAACTCACTATGTTTTTCCTTATCTTCGTGCGCCCTATCCGATTTCAACACCAAATCTCATACTTTGAAATTCCTCTTAGAGGAGCACTTTGGTCAAACTAGTGCTTCACGATCTATTGATGATGGTCAAATATTTACTTGGCCTTAGACCTTTCCTCCTCAAGCTTTGGCAAAGTATTGATCATGTTTTCTAACGCAGAACAGTCAGTGTCTTGGATGGACTGGGACAGTTGTAATGACGGAATAAAAATGTTGGGTGTATAATCGCTTCTTTTCCACAAATGAGAAAAAATGGGGAATTTCCTATGGCATATTTTGGGGTCACTCCATCAGCCTAGAGATCACTGGGTAATGCATCATGTGATTTTTTTATGATGAACCGCAACTGTTGTTTTGATCATTTTAATCTTCCTTTTGTTTGTTGATTCAGCATGACCGTTACACTAAGCGTAATAGTTAGATGAATATTTGATCTTTTTAGCTTTTACAAAAGCATAAGAATTCATTGAAACAGAAGAAAATTACGAAGCATTATCAAAAAATAATAATTCTGGTATACCAAAACGGGTTACTATATTATTTTCCACGAAAGATATCACCTATTTCAAGTCAATCGTACATAGTGGAACCACTTCTACCCACCTAGTGAAGTAATCCGTGACAGTTAAGATGAAATTTTGTTGAAGAGAAGATGAAGGGTTGATTGGCCCAAAGATGTCAAAGGCCCCACTGGTTAAAAGGAAATTCTACTGAAACTGGTTGCAATGGGAAAGCGACCCTTTTGACTTTACCTACAGCCTTTTGGAAAATTTGACATCTGCGGATGAAAGCATGAGAATATTTAAATAGGGTGGGATAGTACCAACCAACCCTTCGTATGTGGTATGCAGTCGTGTCACCTCCATAATGTCCTCCAGTAGGACCAAAATGTAATTCGACCAAAACTTTATTTGTGTCTTCCTGCTCGAGACATCTGAGCAATACTCCATCGAATTTGTTTTTGAAGAGTAAATCATTGATCACGTAGAAAGTTGCAGATTTGAACCATAGTAATATCCTTTTACTTGTATTAATATGTGATGGAGGAGTTCGATGCATCACAAAAAATTTCATGTTAGCGTACCATGAATCAGGATTATGGGAAACACAAGAAATTTCATTTGAAAATAAGAACTCCTGATTTTCAAAAAATAGTTCAGCATTAGGTGTAGGGACAAAATCAACTACCAACTTATAGAGTCCTTGTCGTTTGAAAATATGGGATGCTTTTATTTCAAGGTCGTACTCTTGTAGTGCTGTCATCCAATGTGCCTGTTTTTCACCTAATTCTTTTCGACCAACAGATTTCACACTGCTGAATAGGGTACAATTATCTTCATTTTTTACTTCAGCAGATAAGGCTTGTAATGTTTTACATCTTTAAAATGGAAAAAGCTTGTTTTTCAATAGTTTAATATTCAAGCTCATCACTTCAAAGGTTGAACTCATAAATGATATAGGGACTTTAATATCAGAATCATTTTTTTGTGTGAGAAATACAGCTATGATGCAAAGGTATACAATGTAAAATCTCTTTCAAAATTTGGGCACATAAGAGAAGGAACCTCTTTTGTCAGGAATTAATTACTCCACCGCTAAGATTAGATGTCCGCCGATATTCTGAAGAGGCAGCATCGCCCAGATTTACTAAAGACAAACCAAATCAGATTTATTTTGACTGTTCAAATTTCTGGAAGTGGCATCCACCGCTTAACCGACTTAAACATTAAGGATGAAGAGACATCTGTTGCAGCATATCAAGTTCAGAAGGGCCAACACAGTTTTCTATTTTGTCAGTCTATAACAGCCTGTAACAGAGCGTTTAGTTTTGCAGATCATATTTTGTTATGAAAGGTCAATTAGCATTTAATGATCCATTAGGCTGAAACACTATAAATACTCCCATTGTAATTGTAATTCGATATGGATAATACAGAGCGAATGAAGTTTATGTTAAACTCATAAATTTTTCCTGTGTGTTCTAGTTATGCTCTGTTTATGAGTTTGTAAACTCAGAAATATTTGTGTTGATTAGTTTGCTGTAGCAGCTTAAGTGATTGATGATATTTGAGAGTTAATTATAATTAGTTGTTATTAGATAAGTTTGCGAATGCAGGGGTCATCGTAACATAGCTGTATCAGACAGCTGTAACAGTGCTGCAATAGTCCTGTAGGTTACTGTTAGCTGTGACAGTTAGTTGTGGCTGTCCTGTAAGTTACTGTTGAGTAAAATAGTCAGCTGTTACTATCAGCTGTGACTGTGCTGAAGATTACAGTCAACTCTGATAGTGAGGTGTGACTGTGCTGAATATCACAGTCGGCTGTAACAGTCAGCTGCGACTGTACAGTAGGTGAGTTTTCTAAATTTTGAATATCTGTGAGTGTTGCTCGAGCAGTTGCAACACCTCCCCTGCCTTCCCACAGTGGTATCAGAGCCTGGTTAAGGTTTATTTCTTGTTTTTGTTTTGAGCAATTTGAATTTAAATTTGAGATGGCTACTAACAACAATTCAGTGCAGCCACAAATTCCTGTGTTGAATGAAAGGACTTACGACACATGGTTTATTAAGATGAGAACTATCCTGCGTGCTCAGGATCTTTGGGAGTTTGTTACAATTGGCTATCTAGAGCCAGCTGATCAAGCTGCTGAATTGGCTCTGTCAAATGCTGAGTGTGTTCTGTTGAAGGAGAATAGGAAGAAAGATAACAAAGCTCTTGGCCTTATTCAGCAAGACCTAAATGAATCAATATTTCCGAAGATTTCAAGTGCTGAGTCTTCGAAGAAAGCTTGGGACACTCTTGAAACCTGCTATCAAGGTGTGACCAAAGTGAAGAATGTTAAGTTGCAGAGCTTAAGAAGGGATTTCGAGAATCTGAAGATGAAGGACAGTGAGATTGTTGATAATTTTATGACTCAAGTTATGAGTACTGTAAACCAGCTGAGACAGTATGGTGAAGTCCTTCCAGATCAGCGTGTGATAGAGAAATTGTTGAGATGTTTGCCAAAGAAGCTTGAAGCAGTGGTTGTTCCAATTGAAGAGTTTAAAGATCTCAGTCAAATGCACATTGATGAGTTGACCGGTTCTTTGATTGCTCATGAATCAAGAATGAACAGGTATAATGACACACCTTTAGAAAATGATTTTAAATCTCACTTACATGTTACTAGAGGCAGAGGCAGAGGCAGAGGAAGGTCTAGTAGCAAAGGAAGAGGAGGTCGAAGTGCTAATCATTGTGACAGTAGAAATGATTCAGAATCTAAAGAAAAGCTACAGCAGAATACTCCTAGCATAAGGGGGAGTAGCAGCAGAACGTGGCAACCAAGAAATCAAAGGTATGACAGATCTAAAGTTCAATGTTTCTATTGCAATAAATTTGGGCATTATGCTAACAAGTGTTGGAAGAAGCAAGCTGATTCTAGTAAGATGTCTACACACATTTCAGAGGAGACTGAAAATGAAGAGAAGCCTATGGTTCTGACTTGTAATGTCACCCAGGAAAGTTCAAAGGATATATGGTTCTTGGACAGTGCATGCAGCAATCATATGACTGGAAATAAGGAGTTATTTGTAAATCTGGATACAAGCATTCAGTCTGAAGTAAAGTTGGGTAATGACTGTAAGGTAAAAGTTTATGGTAAAGGTGTGATTGTTGTATATGCCAAGAATGGAAAAAGAAGAACAATTCATGATGTTTATTATGTTCCTGGTTTAACGTGTAATTTATTGAGTGTTGGACAGTTGTTGGAGAAGAAGTACAGAGTGGTCTTTAAAGACAAGGTATGTACTACTTATGACAAATTTCCAAGTAAGTAGTTGATAGCCAGAGTAGAAATGACAAAGAATAGAATGTTTCTACTGATTATGAGGAATGATTTGACTAACTCTTTGAATGCTTATAAAACTAAGAGTTTAGATCAGTCATGGTTATGGCATTTGAGGTATGCCCATTTACATTTTGGTGGCTTAGATCTGTTACAGAAGAAGCAGATGGTAAAAGGATTGCCTAGTATCCAGCAGCCAACAAGTTCATGTGAGAGCTACATATTGGGAAAGCATCATAGAGAGAAATTCATCTCTGGAGTATCATAGAGAGGAAAAGCACCGTTGGAGCTGGTACACATAGATTTGTGTGGACTGATGCAAACACCTTCCTTGAATGGTAATGTTTACTTTATGACTTTCATTGATGATTTCAGTCGAAAAACTTGGGTGTATTTGCTGAAACAGAAATCTCAAGCATTTGATGTGTTTAAAAGTTTTAAAGCTATGGTTGAAAAAGAGAGTGACAAAAGTATTACAGTCTTGAGATCAGATAGAGGAGGTGAGTATATGTTGAATGAGTTTGTGGAATTTTGCAAATATCATGCAATTAAAAGACAATTTACTGCTCGCTACACTCCACAGCAAAACGAAGTAGCAGAAAGAAAGAATCGAACCATTATGAACATGGCTCGAAGTATGATGAAGGAGAAGCATCTTTCAAATGAATATTGGGGAGACGTTGTTTCCTGTGTTGTATACATTTTGAACAGAAGCCCAACTAAGAGCGTGAAGGATCGTGTTCCCCAGCAAGCATGGAATGGTAAGTGTAGCAACATATCTCATTTAAGAATTTTTGGTTGTGTAGATTATGCACATGTACCTGAAGAGATGAGGAGGAAGTTAGATGACAGAAGTCAGGAATGTATTTTTGTTGGATATAGTGAAGAATCTAAAGCATATAGAATGTATAACCCAATCGACAAGAAGTATGTTATTAGAAGAGATGTGATGTTTAAGGAAGAAGAAGCATGGGATGGCAGCATAGAAAAGTTGGTTGTAGAGGACGTTGTTACATCTGACGCAGAAGATGAGGGTGATGAGAAGGGCACACATGGACGACATTTAACTCCACAAACGCCTACACCAGCACTAAGGACACCTTCCAGAATGCCCAGAACTCAAGAACATGGTGAACCATCAAGTGTTGATGGACGACAAGGAACAGGATCAGAGGTAAGCAATGAATCAAATCATACACTAGCTTCATTAAGAAACATAGTTAGAAGTCAGAAGACTAGAAGTTTAAGGGAATTGTATGAGCAAGATGAAGAAGTAGATCAAGTTTCAAATTTTGCATTGACAGCATGTGATCCAGTAAGTTTTGATGAAGTAGTTAAAAAGGATGTTTGGATAAAAGCAATGGATGAAGAAATTGATGCCATAGAAAGAAATAATACTTGGGATCTTGTAGATCTGCCCGATAATAAAAATTGTATTGGTGTCAAATGGATTTACAAAACTAAGTTAAATGCTGATGGAGAAGTTGAAAAATACAAAGCAAGGCTTGTAGCTCAGGGGTTTAGTCAACAACCTGGTATTGATTATAATGAGACATTTGCACATGTAGCCAGACTTGATACAATAAGAATGGTATTAGCTATTGCTGCTCATAATAAATGGTATGTATATCAAATGGATGTAATGTCTGCATTTTTGAATGGATCTTTAGAAGAAGAGGTTTATGTAAGACAACCTCCTGGATATGAAATTGATGAACATGATGACAAAGTGTACAGATTAAAGAAAGCATTGTATGGATTGAAGCAGGCACCTAGAGTTTGGTACAACAGGATTGATGAATATTTGAATAGTGAAGGATTCAGCAGAAGTCCAAGTGAGCCAACCTTGTATACAAAGGTAAACCAAGATGGTAAGATACTGATTGTTTGCTTATATGTTGATGATTTGATCTTCACTGGAGATCTTTCAGTAGATGAGTTTAAGAAAGCCATGAAAACAGAATTTGAGATGACTTATTTAGGAATGATGAAATATTTTATTGGTATAGAAGTAATTCAATCTGAAGATGGTATTTCTATCAGTCAAACTAAGTATGCAAATGATGTACTGAAAAGATTCAGAATGATGAATGGTAAGCCAGCTGTAACACCAATTGCAACTGGTACAAAACTCAGTAAGGAGGATGATGGGTCAAAAGTTGATCCAATGATGTATAAGAGACTGGTAGGAAGTATCATGTACTTGACTGCAACAAGACCTGATATAGTGTTCGCAGTAAGTATGATTTCAGGATTTATGGAGTCTCCAAAGAATACCCATTAGCAAGCTGGAAAGAGGATTCTGAGATATATTGTTGGAACAACAAATTTTGGTATCCAGTATACATCAAACCTAGATTTATAGTTGATTGGATATACTGACAGTGATTTTGAAGGTTCTACAAATGATAGAAATAGTACATATGGATATGTATTTAGTTTTGGATTGCGATCAGTAGCGTGGGCTTCAAAGAAGCATCCCATAGTGACACTATCCTCTGTTGAGGCAGAGTATGTTGTAGCAACAGCAGCTGCATGTCAGACTGTCTGGATGAGAAGAATTATGTCTGAGTTACAGCATGAACAAGATGGACCAACACAGATTTTCTATGACAACAAATTAGAAATTGCACTATCAAGAAATCGCGTCTTTCATAAAAGAAGTAAGCATATTGATACAAGGTATCATTTCATTCATGAACTGATAAATAAGAATGAAATCAATATGGAATTTTGCAGATCAGAAAATCATTTTGCAGACCTATTTACAAAACCTCTGGGAAAAGAGCTGTTTGAGTTTCATAGAAAAAACATTAGGGTTTGTAAGCTGTAACAGAAATCTAGTATTTCGAAATTTTGTTTTTTGAGTGTAGTAAATAAGGGGGAGAATGTCAAGAATTAATTACTCCACTGCTAAGATTACATGTCCGCCAATATTCTGAAGAGGCAGCACTGCCGAGATTTACTAAAGACAAACCAAATCAGATTTATTTTGACTGTTCAAATTTCTTGAAGTGGCATCCACCGCTTAACCGACTTAAACATTAAGGATGAAAAGACATATGTTGCATCATATCAAGTTCAGAAGGGCCAACACAGTTTTCTATTCTGTCAGTCTGTAACGGCCTGTAACAGAGCATTTAGTTTTTCAGATCAGATTTTGTTATGAAAGGCCAATGAACATTTAATGATCCATTAGGATGAAACACTATAAATACTTCCATTCTAATTGTGATTCGATATGGATAATACAGAGTGAATGAAGTTTATGTTAAACTCAGAGATTTTTTTTGTGTGTTTCGGTTATGCTCTGTTGATGAGTTTGTAAACTCAGAAATATTTGTGTTGATTAGTTTGCTGTAGCAGCTTAAATGATTGATGATATTTGAGAGTTAATTATAATTAGTTGTTATTAGATAAGTTTGTGAATGCAAGGGTCATCATAACGTAGCTGTATCAGACAGCTGTAACAGTGCTGCAATAGTCCTGTAGGTGATTATTAGTTGTGACTATCCTGTAAGTTATTGTTGAGTAAAATAGTCAGTTGTTACTATCAGCTATGACTATGCTGAAGATTACAGTCAGCTGTGACAGTGATCTGTGACTAGGCTGAATATCATAGTCAGCTGTAACAGTCAGCTACGACTGTACTATAGGCGAGTTTTTTGAATTTTGAATATCTGTGAGTGTTGCTCGAGCAACTGCAACACCTCCCCTGCCTTCCCACAGCTATTGCATGTCTTATGGATTTAAAGGATTCATTTTATCACTATCCCCATTTTAAAAAAACGTCCTTTTTAATGATATTTTGTAAAGGTCTCACAAATTAAGTAAAACTATGGACAAACCTAATAATGAAATTTATTTTTTCCAAAAAGTACTGCATGGGTTTCTTGGTATTGGGAGGAGGCATATTTAGGATAAATTGAATTCTGTTTGGATATATATTTATCCCTTCTTTTGAAACTTCAAAACCAAGTAGTTTTCCTCTACTTACAGTAAAAATAGACGTGTTAGGATTTAATGATATACCATATTTCTGACAACGATTAAACACACTCCTCAAATGAGAGTTGTGCTCTAATCAACGAGCAAAGTACATAGCAACATTATCTAGATAAATAAATAAAATTGATTAATCTATCCATGAAAGGCTATGTCCATTTCCCATTGGAAAGTAGCCCCTGCGTTAATTAACCTAAAAGGTATCTTCTTGTAGGAAAAAGTACCCCATGGGGTTCTAAATGAAGTCTTAAGTTGATCTGCAGGAGAGACCAACACTTCGTTATAACATGATAATCTGTGTCAAAAGGACATCAGCTCATAACCAAATATTTTTTGTAGTATTTCTCCCATGGTTGGTACAGGGTAATTGTCTTTGCTAGATGCATGGTTCATATTGCGAAAATCCACACACATGTGGATATCGTCATTATTTTTCCTTATAGACAATAAATTAGGAATTTAGAGGGTAGATCATACTAGAAAAATGTTTCGGGAAGCAAGTGATTTTTCCAAAAAAAATTTCACAGTTGGTTCTAAGTTGGGATGCATTTTCCACAATTTATGTTAGAAAGGTTTAGTATGTGGTTTTAAAGGGATAAAATGTTGGATGGTTTTTGGATCAAAAGTTTTTAAATCATCATATGTCCAAGAAAAACATCTCTGTATTGGTTGAATAATGTGATGAGGGATGCTCTCTCCTCTTTTGTATAGTTTGTCACTGGGTTGATTGTTTGGGGATGTATATATGTCCCTAGTTTAATGATTTTGTATTGCATGGACACGCTATTGGTTTTTCAATTGACAACCCATTTAAATTTTTCGTGCAAATCATAAAAATGTTCTAACTTAATGATGCAGGAGCATCTGCTCTCAACAATAAATTGAAATGTTGATTAGACCTTAGGGTCTTGACATTTGCCCAAGAAGTGGGATCTCATTGTAAAATATTGTAAATATTCATAGTTTACAAGTTATGCTATAGGAGAGTCTTGATAACAATGAGTGTCCATTTAGTGATTAGTTATTCAGTCATGTAACTGAATCTACCTTTGTTGGCAGAATTCGAAGAGTCTAAAAAAAAAAAGATCCAAGAAGTTGCAAAATTATAGGAGTCAGTTATGAGAATGTAGGAGGAAGTTGAACAATCTAGAGTTATTTGTGTTTTCTTTGTGTTATAAGCCGAAAGGCATTCAAAGGGAGTTGGCCTTGTGAAGAAGGGAGGGCCATAGGGAAGAAGATTAGATTTTGTTATTGTATGTGCAGTTCTTATACTGAAATGAAGGGTGAAGAGCTTGATGGCAGCCCCACATTTTCCTATAGAGCTGAACACTATTGAATAGTTTCTGATTTTGTGAAATTACCTTTTGAATTTTGTGAATGACTGGAAATGCATATATTGTATGTATTTTCTACAGCTGTGCACATGCATTCCATTTATAAGTAGATTGATATTGGTTGATAGAGGAATCAGGGTTTGTGTGTAGATGAATATACTTCTATGTAGAGAGAAATTGAAGGAGCCTTGTGTATTTATTGTGCAAGGGACAAGGTAATGACGAGTAGTTTTGCCAAGGAGAGTGAATCGGAAATATAGCCTGCCATTAATGAAAAATATAGGAATTCGAAATTTAGGTGGGAGACCTCTTGAATCTTTTGGTTTTGTGTGAATGATTGGTGAATGAAATAAAGTTCTATTGCAGACCCGAATTTGTTGCAGGCTTTGAAATATAGAAACAATAGTAGTTGAGTTTTCTTGCTTCATCCATTTTTCTCAAATTTCATTCAGTTGGGGTTTCTATGTGTAAGTTCGAGGTTCAAACCATCAATAGCGAATATCCAAGCATTGTTGAGAGGAAATCGAAATCACCAGGTGTTGAGCCAATTTACTCATTGTGATTAGACTCTGAATGTGAATCTACTAGAAATAGTGTGTTTCTGATCCGGATATTGGGAGCTGAGAACCGAAAGGCTTGAATGCTGAGAGAGGAGGAGATTAAGAATGCAAATCTGTCATAAAATTCACATGAAAACCCTAATATTGCATAAGAATAAGCATGAACAAAAACACATGAAGTGAATGGGAGGTGAGGCTCAAAGAGGAGCCCCACCTCTAAAACTAATTACCAATAACTCACTCAGATCTAAATAATCTCACAATGAACAATAGAAAATAGGAGAGAAATCAAATGAGTAACTTGTTATCATGAGAAGGCTTGCTATGCCTTTATATAGCATTATTACAATGTGTTTTGAGGCTATACCATGGGCCAAAACTATGTGCTACTAAATACCATGGATGAGAGAGGGTGGCCTCTCTATTTAATACTTTTATGGCTTTTACATCCGAATTTAGACCATATGCCCCCTAAAATTCGGATCATTCCTCCCCTCTTAGAAAATGATGGTCCCCATCATTTCATGCTAAAAAGAGACCCATGATTACAATGTGCTAGCTACCAGTGAAGAGAAGGGTTTTGTGTGGTTGACCCATAACCATGGGTTTTGCGAGGGTGACCCATAACCATGATGGAAATGGCAAGCTTGATTCCAATGAAGAGAAGATTTTTGTGTGGTTGACTCGGAACCATGGGTTTTGTGTGGTTGACCCATAACCGTGGGTTTTATGTGGTTGACCCATAACCATGGTGGCAATGACAAGCTTATTTCCACTGAAGATAAGGGTTTTGTGTGGTTAACCCATAACCGTGGGTTTTTGTGTGGTTAATGCACAACCATGATTACAATACACAACTGTGGGAACGAAACAAAAGATAGCATATACAGAATCATATACAGAGATATATTGCAAATAATAAAGTGATACAGTAAACACATATTCTATTAAATGGCGGAAATAGAACAGACTGTAAAATACAATAGCTAGAATGGTGGTAGCTATCTCTGAGAAGAGATGTGGCCACTATGCTCATTCGTGCCAAGCTGAATACAAAGAGAGGCCGAAAGGGCCTATTTATCATAAGCATGAGGGAAAAAATCCCAAACATCCAAGAACTTAATGCTAGAAGACGAACCGTCATAAAGTTTGTGGCCCTAAGGTGGTTAGTCGAACAGTCAACTTCCAGGGGTCATAATTTTTGCATACGATCTCTGTTTGGGGTGCTCAGTAGCCCGTTGGAAAGGTCTATCCGAGATTTACAACTTTCAACTCAACCCAAATGTATATCATTGGAAACCTTTTGGTCCCCCAAATCGCCAAAAAATGTTTTTTAGGGCCTCAAAATGGTTTCGGAAGTTCAGGACCCGAAAAACTGCTAAAAATAGTAATTTACCAAAATTGCCAGAAGACTGTTTTGAGCCAGTTGGAAGAGGTGGGCCACCACTGATATCCACCTGGATCAATCCTCCCTCCTTAGGAAGAAATGGTCTCCATTGCGTTAAATCCCTTATCATATGTCGAGCTGTGTGTCGAGTTGAGCTCTTGGTGTGACATTTGCTGAAGTGGAAAGGTTGCCTTACTTTGTCATCTTCGGAGGGTTGTAATTGTTGTTGATGGATGCGTTGTAATTGTTGTTGATGGATGCGCTGGAGCTATTCAACAGTTTTGGTTGTTGTGGTATCCTTGGTATGCACCAGTGTGGATGGTTTCTTTTGGAGGAGCACCTTGAATGTGTGGCCTTGCACTGTAGAGCTACCCAAATAGGCGATGCGGCACTGAATTTGTGTTCTTGTTTCTGCTGAGTAGAGGGATAATGGGCAGAGGTTGTGGATGTCTCCGCGATCTGATGTTCTCCTTTAGTTGCAATTGCGAATAGGGAAAATTTCCCAGTGTGGGAGATTATCTTCCTTCCCTGCTCATTTGGGGTATGTGCAACTATCTCTGGTATCCGATAGAGTTGTCCTCCCAAAGTGACAATGACACTACGAGGTCATGATTCATATATAGCATGACGCTTCCACATATATGGTTGTCCTAAAAGAACATCACATACTTCAAGTGGGGCCACATCACACAATACCTCATCTTTGAAGGGCTTGATGCCATATGGTAGGCAACATTGGTGACTGACGCGGATCCCTCATCCTTGGCTTAGCCATCCAATGGTGTATGGTTGTGGGTGTGGTGTTATTGGTAGATCCAATCTCTTGATGACTTCTCTTGAGATCAAGTTCTTCTGGCCGCCACTGTCCACAACAAAGTGTAGGGGAATTCCCTTCACCCACATCTGTGAGTGGAAAAGGCGCTCCTCTGCCTCCGACTCTTCAGGTTCCTCTGGTTGAATCTGTGTGGTGGAAACAACGGCACTGGGTTCTACATCAATGATCTGCTTCCCTTTTCGCATGGCTGTGAAATTAGGTTCTGAGTCAGAATCGAAACTAGAATCTGATTCTAAAGCTTTGATCTCAGCCACCAATGACTGTTTTGAGCGACATTCATCAGTGTTGTGCCAGGGACTTTTGTGGAACTTGCACCACTTCCCGGTGTCCTTCTTTGTCTTTTCTTTACCTTTCTTTGCTTGTGGTTGGGACTGGTTGTCCTTTCCCTTTCCCATGTTCTGCGAGCTAGAGTTTCCCTTGCCCTGCTTTTGCGCAGGTCTGAAGTCACGCTTGTTCTTTTGCTGAAATTTCTGCTCGATTTTGACAGCATATCGATAGGCAGATCCGAGTGAAGAGATTTCCAGGAAATCCATCTTTGTTCGTATGTACCGGTGTAGGCCACTGCGATATTTCAGTGCTAGGTGCCGCTCGGAGTCCTTGATACCCAGCTTTGTGCACAAGGTATGGAATTTGTTGGTGTATTCCGACACCGTTTGATCCCTCTCTTGGTGCAGAATGGTCAATTTTGTGTACTGGTTGTCATAGTTTCCAACAGGGTAATATTGTTCCTTGATGGCATCTATAAAAGAGGCCCAAGTGGGATTGGAATATTCAAACAATCCAGACTCGTCTGATGAGTTTTGCTCACAATAAGTTTCCCACCAATTTTTGACATGGGGGACGGCCTTGAGGAGTGCAAAGACGATCTTTTCCCTGTCGAAAAAATTGTGGACAGAGAAATACCCTTCTAGTAGATTCAACCATTTATCTAGGGCATCGGCATCGATTTGGCCTTCAAGTAAAGGGATATCAAAATTAAATTGTACCTTGAAGGGAGTCGTATCTCCGAAATGGCTGCTCGTTGAGCTTGCATTTTCCATTGTTTGCATGCGTTGAAGGATCTGGGCGAAATTATCCATCATCTCATTCCTCTGTCGCGCGAGGGCTTCCTCGAGCAACAACTTGATAGGATCTACTACTTCGTCGTCTCTCTTTTCTTTTGCCATGGGAGGCCATTTGGGGCGGCGAGAGTGGTCTTCCCCAAGTGAAACTAGTTCGAAACCCAACTCTCTGTATCCTGACCTCGTCGGGGACATGCACCGATAAACAATCAAAGAGCAGACCGCTCTGATACCACTGATCCGGATCTTGGGAGCTGAGAACCGGAAGGCTTGAATGTCAAGAGAGGAGGAGATTAAGCATGCAAATCTGTCATAAGATTCACATGAAAACCCTAATATTGCATAAGAATAAGCATGAACAAAAACACATGAAGTGAATGGGAGGTGAGGCTCAAAGAGGAGCCCCACCTCTAAAACTAATTACCAATAACTCACTCAGATCTAAATAATCTCACAATGAACAATAGAAAATAGGAGAGAAATCAAATGAGTAACTTGTTATCATGAGAAGGCTTGCTAGGCCTTTATATAGCATTATTACAATGTGTTTTGAGGCTATACCATGGGCAAAAACTATGTGCTACTAAATACCCTGGATGAGAGAGGGTGGCCTCTCTATTTAATACTTTTATGGCTTATACATCCGAATTTAGACCATATGCCCCCTAAAATTTGGATCAGATTCCCTCTATCTCAGATGCAGAAGAAAAAAAAACCAGAACCCTTGTTGATGAATGAGTGGGGGCCCATCGAATTGGGAGAATGGAGAACTTGATTTTGTTTGCATCTGCAGATGCCCTGGGAATTACCCAATGTCCAGGGTGGAGGCCGTAATACCCTCACCGTGGGCTCTGTGGTCGAGTTGGGAGAAACCTGCGCATTAACAATTGTTGTAGGCGGAGGGTAGAAGAACCCATTGGTAAAATGGACGTAGCCTCATCGGTTTGGGCGAGTTGGGAGTATGCCATTCGTAGATAGATAAACACGAGGCCCATTGCCAACACCTGTAGGCACATCCACGATTTGGTGAGTAGTTAATAACGCCCTATGGCCAAGACCAAACAACCGTGCTGTGCATCCGGGGTTTAGCCTCGTAGCAGTATTTGGAGTTTCGTTTTATCAACATTCGGGGCATATGATAACATTAAACTCGATTCTAAATTTTATCGGCGGTCGAATCCATAGTTAGCACTGGGTAAACTGCCTGGTGAGTGGTCTTTAGGCTCCAGTAAATTTCCCTCCATCAATTTCGGTATCAGAGTGGGAATGCTCCTTTGGAGGGAAAGGAGACAGACTTGAGGTCTATAGGGGAGGATTTGTGAGTTAAGAAGACTTGCATGCAAAACAGAAGAAGCTTAGAGCTTGGGAAGGATAAGGAAGTTCTTGAGAAGAGAGAAAACTACTTTGGGAGAAGTAGTTGCAGGCAAAGAAAAAGGGGTATAAGTTCAACTAGAGATAGAAGCTGAGCATATGTGTTTAAGGTGGCCATGGAAGTTGGAAACATCACGCTTTTGAAAGTTTGATAGCAGAGAACTCGAGGTTTTTGAAGAAGTAGGTCATTGAGATCTAGAAGGTATTGGTCTTTGTTTTAACATTGTTAAAGTGCAGGTAGCAGAAATTGGTTAAGAATCTCAACAAGAAAGTCATAGTCATTGAGGACAGTGATGAAGGAAGCCAGTGAGGGTTTCTGAGAGAAGGAGAAGAAGTGTGGCCAGAACCTAGTACTTCAACTAGGGTTGAAATACAAGAGGACAGTCGCGTTCTCAAGAGTAGATGAGTTGTGAGTGCAGCTCATAGAGAGTGAAGAATTCAAGACGATGGCTATCAAGAGTCATAGCAGAGGTTCCGGAGGCAGCCACGAGGCAAAGGAAGAAGATGTTGTAGTCAATGGCATATGGAGGAAGATGAGTGATGAAGAATATGAGAGGGAGAAGGCTGAGATAGAATTCTGTATAGGAGTATTGCTGGAGTTGTTATAGAAGGATGAGGAAGACCAGAGATATGGTTTCCTTATGAGGAAGAAATTGAAGTGGCATAAGCTACAAAAGAAGAAAGAGCAACTGATGAATGCTCAGTGGGAGGATGAGGTACTCAAGGCAAGGGAGTATCTGGGAGACGAATTGAAGACTGAAGTTTTAAGTGAGACCAAGAGGTCTCAATGTTTTAAAACTAATATCTTGTGTATGGTTGCAGGTGAAATAGGCAAAGAAAGACAATTGGCTAACATTGTCACAAAGAATGAAAGAGAGGGACAGAATCTGAATTATGTTCAGGAAGAAGATGGGACAGTGGGGTCTCATTCAAATGTTCATACACAATTGAGTGAAAGTGATGCTTTTCAGCATGCTATGAAAGCTGAAAACAAGGAGGACTTGGCTTATGACAATTTCCAAGAATAGAAAGAGGCAAGGGAGGACATCAAGCAAACAAATGTTATGCTTGAGGAAGCCGAAAAGAAGACTATTCAGGACTTTCTGAGTCTCGTAGTAGACTTGGAACAGCAAGAGGAAGGTTGTGTAGCAAGCAATCCATCATTTGGTGTTGTCTTAAGTGAAGCTGAAAGTTGCTAGGTAAGGCATGAGAAGAAATGTCATTCGGATAAAGATAAAGATGAATTATTGGAGCAGAAGGAGTTTGTAAATTCCTTTGTTAATGATGAAAGTAACCCTACTGGAGATGAAGCAGTTATGCTTCTTGTGATGGGATCTAATACTGATGAAGACCAGGAAGAACTCGCTCACTTGAGTGGCCAAAGGAAGACTGTTGGACATACATCTAGTGCTCTTACAGTGGTGGAGGATCAGAATTCTATTCTGATCAAGGATGCTGAAGTATTGTTACAAGAGAATTGGCTTGGTGACAAGGAAGGAGATAGGGAATATTGTACAGAGTTTTCACAAGTAATTCCATGTGAAATGGCAGATTTGTGGCATGAGCTCAGTCTTTTGGAGAATAGACTAGCAAGCCAGAGAATGAATATTCTAAGTGTACAATTGAAATTGGAGGAAAGTGAGGTAGATGTGTTTCAAGCCAAAGGAGAATCGATCTTAGAATTGAAGGAGGCTGAAAACTATCTGGCAAAGCATGAAGATCCAGTGGTTGAATATGTTGAATTGACTGTCAAAATCAGTCAAGGAGTGGAAGGACAATTACTAAGGATTGTCAAGGGAAGAGAAGAGAGTTATGCTAAAGTTAATGATCAACATCCCTATGATGTGTTTACTAGTATACAAAGAGGACAGATTGATTATGTTGTTGCAATCAGAAAATGGGAAGACAAATTACTTTTTGAAGGTGAATTTGCAGGTAGAAGGCATGAGGAGGATATTGAAAAGGGAGATGCTTACAACAACATCAAGGAAGTAAGGATGGCAACAATATCTGCAGCAGTATCTGGAGTAATCTCAAGAGCAAAAGTGGAAGAAAAGGTAAGGAAGGCTGAAGAAGATAATTAGCACTGTGAACATGAATGTGCAAAGTGCAGCAAAGTATAGTGGCTAAGAGATGAGAACAAAATTAGTTTGCAGCAGCAGACCAAATTGGAAGCTGCCATAGGTGAACTATGGGAGTTCATGTCTAAGAAGAGCTACAACTATGAAATTAATTGGAAAATGAAGAATAGTGAAGGAAAGTTTGGTGGCGCATTACAACATAAGTTATGGAAGCCTCGAAGATTGTAGCTGGAGGAAGGATGAAGATTGAAGATTCATGATCAGGAGATCATATTCTTCTTTTACCTTGGGAGTCTGATGCAGGAGCATCTGCTCTCAACAATAAATTGAAATGTTGATTAGACCTTAGGGTCTTGACATTTGCCCAAGAAGTGGGATCTCATCATGTAACTGAATCTACCTTTGTTGGTAGAATTCGAAGAGTCTAAGAAAAGAAAAGATCCAAGCAGTTGCAGAATTATAGGAGTCAGTTATGAGAATGTAGGAGGTAGTTGAATAGTCTAGAGTTATTTGTGTTTTCTATATGTTATAAGCCAAACGGCATTAAAAGGGAGTTGGCCTCGTAAAGAAGGGAGGGCCATAGGGAAGCAGATTAGGATTTTGTTATTGTATGTGCAGTTCTTATAATGAAATGAAGGGTGAAGAGCTTGATGGCAGCCCCACTTTTTCCTCTAGAGCTGAACACTATTGAATAGTTTCTGATTTTGTGAAATTACCTTTTGAATTTTGTGAATGACTGGAAACGCATATATTGTATATATTTTCTACAGCTATGCGCATGCATTCTATTTATAAGTAGATTGATATTGGTTGACAGAGGAATCAGGGTTTGTGTGTAGATGAATACACTTCTACGCAGAGAGAAATTGAAGGAGCCTTGTGTATTTACTGTGCAAGGGACCGGGTAATGACGAGTAGTTTTGCCAAGGAGAGTGAATCGGCAATATAGCCTGCCATTAATGAAAAATATAGGAATTCGAAATTTAGGTGGGAGACCTCTTGAATCTTTTGGTTTTGTGTGAATGATTGGTGAATGAAATAGCGTTCTATTGCACACACGAATCTGTTGCAGGCTTTGAAATCTAGAAACGATAGTAGTTGAGTTTTCTTGCTTCATCCACTCTTCTCAAATTGCAGTCAGTTGGGGTTTCTATGTGTAAGTTCGAGGTTCAAACCATCAATAGCGAATATCCAAGCATTGTTGACAGGAAATCGAAATCACCAGGTGCTGAGCCAATTTACTCATTGTGATTATACTCTGAATGTGAATCTACTAGAA
This sequence comes from Larix kaempferi, assembly GCA_027924585.1. Classification (NCBI taxonomy): domain Eukaryota; kingdom Viridiplantae; phylum Streptophyta; class Pinopsida; order Pinales; family Pinaceae; genus Larix; species Larix kaempferi. The sequence goes on along the minus strand of BSBM01000459.1, from coordinate 4,057,852 downwards.
ACAGTGTGTTTCCCTCTATCTCAGACGCAGAAGAAAAAAAACCAGAACCCTCGTTGATGAATGAGTGGGGGCCCGTCGAATTGGGAGAATGGAGAACTTGATTTTGTTTGCATCTGCAGACGCCCTGAGAATTACCCAATGGGCAGGGTCGAGGCAGCAATACCCTCACCGTGAGCTCTGTGGTCGAGTTGGGAGAAACCTGCGCATTAACCATTGTTGCAGGCGGAGGGTAGAAGAACCCATTGGCAAAATGGACGCAGCCTCGTCGGTTTGGACGAGTTGGGAGTATGCCATTCGTAGGTAGAGAAACACGAGGGCCATTGCCAACACCCGTAGGCACATCCACGATTTGGTGAGCAGTTAATAACGCCCTATGGCCAAGACCAGACAACCTTGCTGTACATCCGGGGTTTAGCCTCCTCGTAGTATTTGGAATTTCATTTTATCAACATTCGGGGCATATGATAACATTAAACTCGATTCTGAATTTTATGGGCGGTCGAATCCATAGTTAGCACTGGGTAAACCGCCTCGTGAGTGGTCTTTAGGCTCCAGTAAATTTCCCTCCATCACTTAACCACACACTTAGGATTTGTACTCACTTGATCGAAAAATTCTTGTACTGACCTTTCACTGGGAATATTAGGGAAGTTCCAAATATTTTCATCATGCATGATGTCGTCAATAGTATCATCTTGAAAAGCAACTTCGTAATGTAAAAACTCAAGCAGTTGCTGCTCATGGTAAAAAACACGCTAGTTAGTTACATTATCTGGTACAATAGGCCTAAATATTAGTTCAATAGAAAAATAATTTGATTGAAACCATCAACATGTATTAATCGGGATGCAATATTTACAAGAAAATCGACATCTTGATTCCAATATCGGGGCACAAAACTAATATTAAAAGTAAGAAATTTTAAAATTAAGTCCCATACCTGAGCTTGGTAACTTCGGAGATTAGGATTAACACAAGGAATATGATATTTTACTTATTTAACTACGATTTTAGAATCTCTAAAGGCCATAAGTTGTTGTACATTAAGATCTAGAGCCTTTTTCATCCCTTGAATCAGAGCTCCGTACTCTGCAATGTTATTAGTACACTCAAATTCAAGCCTTCACGCTATGAACCTTTTATTTCCATTTGGATGAATGAGAAGGAAACCAACCCCAGTTCCTTCTTTGGATTTTGATCCATCAAAATACAGAGAGCAACAATTATTCTCAGGATTGTTATTTTCAATATTCACATCCACAACTTTAGATTGAGGTGTAACCATCTTGGTACAATATGATAAATGGGATAGCTATTTGGAATTAGAAAAATGAGAAGTTTCAGTTGTAAAATTACCAAAACAATCATTAACACCACTATGTGAAAATGATGAATCTATACACAAAATAGGTTTGTTAGGGTCATTACGCTCAATGACGATGTGATCCAAATAGAATTCTCTATTAACCTTGATTTTATTTGGATTTCCATTCAATGGAAGCCAAAGATGAGACCAATTTGTTGAAAATTACCCATTTAAGTTCTCAGACCATTCTATACTCAAAATACTCCATAGGATTTTTGTATGTCTACTGCCACGATGTCAATTATCTGATGAACTCTTGGATTAGTAGACAAGCTAATGCGTGCATCTTTTAATTCCCCTACAATTTTAACATTCGACCGATCAAGCTGCACAACATTGGATTTAGAAGGTTTCATATCTCCGTTTATTTTCTTATAGACTGATAATGGCATAACGTTAGAGTAAGCCCCACTATCTACCTGTAGTGACCCGGTTTGAGTATCGTCGAAAATCTTGTTTTTTATTTTTATACAATGCTCTTTACTAACTCAAGACCATTCGGGTTGATTTAGTTTAAACTACTAACAAAGTCATAATTGCTCATCATTTAATACCCTTTAATATATAATATTGGAAAAATAATTAGGCTCATCTATCAACAACTTAATTTAATTACATTGTTCCCAATTGCTTCAGTATTCACTTCATACCATAAGATACAAGTTATAACTTATAATCGTAATTTATTTCATTATCCATTGAGTGGATAGAATTATAGTATTCTGCAAAGTTACCTTGCTATCTCATTCCTCACAATCTAATGCAAAATGTAATACATATATATCCTTATAACTTATTTAAAACTTATCATACATTAAGGGATAAAATCTTAATATTTATCAATTTCCACAACATTTGTCACTTGCTAATAGATGCAATTAATGAAATGCTAGCTTATGACTTTCAAATTAATTAATTATCTTTAAATGACGAGAGTTATAGTATTCCTCGATTACCTCCATATTTTCCACTTTCCTTTAAGGAAATCTATAAAATATAAACTAAGCACATGGCAAGATTTTTCTCAATTTACATGAATCTCTATTACTTGCTATTTAATTATTAAAGGTAATATAAACTTCTAACATAATACAATTCAATATCTATTTAGAGGAAACGAGTTATAGTGTTCTCGACCACTTCTACATTATCGCTTTCCTCCTCATGCAATTCCTAATATGTATGCTAAACACCTAACAGATTCAATACTCAATTACATATATCACTTTCTAAATTCATATAGAGAGAGAGAGAGACTCAAATAATTCTACGTCGACAACGATATCCACATATTTCCGTTTATACAAATGCATAGTAACAGAGATTTTCAAATTTATGCGAAAGCTAATAAATTATATCAATCCATCGATCGCGGAATAGGGGTGATCTAGAACTCGATCGGCCTCAGTACGATATGTATATAAAAAGAAATATAAGCAGAAACAAAGATTTTAAATCTTATGCAAATCATAATAAATTTACTTCAATTCATTAATCGATAGATGTGATCTGTACTCGATGGACCTCAACAATACTCTAATCTCTGTGATATATATATAGAAAAAGAATTATACCTAGAATTAGATATTTCTACATTTATGCAAATAAAATAAATTTACTTTAATCCATCAATCGATATGATGAACTCGTTCTACTTCAGTAATATTCCGATATATATATATATAAACAGAAGCATAGATTCTTAACTTTATCCAAATGATAATACATTGCTTTAATCCATTGACTAATAGAGGTGATCTGAACTTGATCGACCTCAGTCATACTTGATCTCTGTGATATATATCGAAGGAACATACCCAGAAACATAAATACTTTATTATATAAGATAGATTATAACCCTACATCCATCGTCGACCAAGTAGGATCGTAGATCGATCCTATTGGACCATTGACACATCACAACAATATTCGATCTACTTTAAAATACCAAATTTTACACTAGAAGATAAAATTCACGGCCACATAAAAAGAAGAAATTCGTTTAAGGTTCTGTATTAATTTACTGATGGAGCAGTGATGATTAATAGAGTTCTAGAATAATACAATCAAAGTGATTTTGGGTTCATGAACACGCTACCATTATCAATGAGAGTTTTAAGTTTCACATTAATTTCTCATAGCTCTATCTTTTGACTACATAAGGGTGTCGAGGGAGTATTAACTTGATTTGAACTGTTGATAGGTTCAATGGGTTTTAATCATATTCATGAATAAATAAACTAATATGTATACTAGTGAATCGGCGTGGATATTCAACGCTATGAGTTGGTTTAAAGTTGAGTTACACCAAAGTGTAACCCATGCATAACCGATACTGCCGAACTATGCACTTCATACGGAGTTAATACACTTCGGTGTACGTGTAATATAGATATGAGTTTTTACAAGTGAACAATTAAATTTTTAGAAACAATTTAAAAATACATTATAAAACAAAAATACAATTCAATTTAATACTATCTTATTAAAATAATTATTAATAACTATTTGCCATTTTACACTAACACTATTCTAGGTTCTCGACATTTTATTTTTTTGTTTTTAAAATAAATTATTGATTTTATTACATAAATATATATGTACATTTATGGTGTATTTGTGAATATTTGATTAAAAATATTATATGTAAGCATTCTACTTCCGTATTTTATTCGTACTAAATTTTTTCATTACGCATTTTTTCCATATCGAATTGTATTCGTATCCGTATTAGTACTCGAATTATGCTACTATGCTACAGATAGGGAACTACGAAAGTATAAGGTCACTACCAATACCATGTGTAGTAATTTTGATCAATACCAACAACAGATTATAGAGATCGGCATCAATACAATAATTAGATCAATGCATAAAAAGCTTAGTAGAGGTTTATTTTGAATATTTCCTAGTTTAAGCATTCATACAACCAACAATAATGATCTCACTTCCGCTACGCTCTATTATCCGATATCAACTCGTGGTAAGGGATAGCGAATCCAAGTATTTCCCATCCCGATATTCGACATGGGTCATTCGAAATCGCGACGGCTAAGTTATGCACTTCATTCTTGAAATTCATGTTAACAATATTGCCAACAGAAACCAAATAATTGCACGGAAAATTATTATAAATAAAATACAACAATATTTGAACCTTGATTCGATTGTTGTAGATAGATCCTTCCATTGCAGATGCATCAAACAAATACTCCTTTCCACAAAAGTCCAAATATCCAACTGACCCCTTGTTCCGGGAATAATATTCTTCCTCTCAGACCTCCGAGCAATGGGGACGTAGAGATCAGACAAAAATACCAAGGATCCAAAAATGAGTTTCCCCCTCACTAAGATCCCTTTCCAAACTCACAATAGAAGCAAATCAATGTCTTGTTACCATTACGGTAGCCACCCAACAATAGGGTCCCTTCCCTTTCCTCTTGCCTTCCTTAAATAGGAAATCCTCTATGACACATGTCGCTTCATGCAGAAATGCCGATTTTCTTAATTATTTAATTATAATTACCTCACCCCGCCATGAGAGTTTACATACATTCCTTAATTTAGTCAAGTATGTCCCTTGATGCTCAAATCTAAATCTGTATTTTTGTGGGTGTAAGTGGAGTTGACTAGATGGTAATGTCTAGTGTATTATTTTCTCCCAAAACAATTATTCCCCATTATTTAATTACTAATATTCATTTCATGTGCAAATAGCCTAGATGCAAACCTATATGTTTAATGCATAAACATTCCTCATTCATTCTCGTCATGGTTCTAGGTACTGTATCGTTGGGTCCTTTCGACTATCAATTTCTTTTCATGAACTAGGTACCCCTCAACCTCATATGAGACCAATTCCGTCATGGTCCACTTTGTACGACTTCACGCTTCCTCGAGTAAGCGGATAATGGATTTTTAACTCGTGCGTGGATTCCGTAGGAAGTCGACATCGTCGTTCTTCCGTGTGTGATTTATTCGTACTCTATGGCCCATTGATTTCCTTTGTGAGTTATTTGGTTATTATAATTACCTATTGTTGCACATATTCTCAAATTACCCATCAGTAGTACTTCTCATCATAATTCATCAAATTACATCATGTAGATAAGTCCATAATTTCATAACCTCATTCATTTTGTCAATATGCTAATCATTAAGCAAAACATGCATTTCGTTCATTCACATCATATATATCATATATCTCATCCATTATTTTAAGAAAAATATCCATTTCTATAAGTGTCATTCATTTCGCCATTATACAAATCATCATGTGTTTCAAAATCATCAAAACTTTTCAATTATTCAAAGGGCCATTTTATTAAATTTTATTCAACCGGGTCACTCGAAAAGTGCCTTGAGAGTCTACAGTCAGCCTAGGGGCATTACATTCACCCCTTCTTATTTAGAACTTCGTCTTGAAGTTCAAAACAAATATGGAAAAATAAGACGCATCTCAGTTGCATCCTCCCAAGTCCCAGAGCTAGGACTATAATTGTCCCACTGCACTTTGACTTGATCTATAACACAGTTCCTATGCTTCCATGTTCGTTGATCCAATATGTGGATTAGTTCGGCCATCACGACCCCATCGTTCGTTATTAACACATTACTAAGATCAATAACATGTGAAGCATCAAGAACATAGTGATGTAAAACATAAACATGAAAGACATAGTGAATCCTACTCAAATATGATGTTAAGTCAAGATGATAGGCAACTGGTCTTATCCATTCCAAAATCGTAAAGGGTCCCACAAACCTAGGGGACAACTTGGCCCCTTTCCAAAAGAATGATGGTTTCATATCTGCATACATTTTCCTCACTCCGAGATGAGCTCTATAAACCAATCTATGAGCTTCTGACAATATCATATTGTGGATCTCTTCATTTTTTGGTACATAAATATGGTTGTTATACATCAGTAATCCATCCATGTCTAAGGAGTATCCCGCATACTTGGGTACCCTCATTAGCTCATTCTCCCATTCTATTTTTACTTCGTTATACCATGTATCATCTTGTTGTAGTGCTAGTATCTTTCCTCTTAGGTTGGTTTTCATTGGTATTACTAAGAATATCCTCGGTCTCTCGTTGAGTGCATCAGCTACTTTGTTCAAAGTCCCATTCACATAAGTTATGTCGAAATCATACTCAACGAGTAACTTCGACCATCTTCTCTATGTAGCATTTAAGTTACTTTGAGTGAATATTTGTTGTAACCCACAATTGTCTGTCTTTAATTCAAATTTCCTTCCGACTAAATAGTGTCGCCATAACCTTAAGGCATGAATTACCATTTTCATTTCCATATCATGGGTTGCATAGTTCTCTTCATGAGGATGAAGCCTTCGAGAAGTGTAAGAAATCACTCTTATTTCTTGCATCAATACACACCCAATTCCATCCTTCGATGCATCCATACAAACTATAAAATCTTGGTCCATATCATAGACTCTTAATATTGGTGTCGTTGTCAGTAGTTCTTTAAGTCAAGTGAAATCCTTTTAACATTTCTCCATCCAAATAAACAATAGGTTTTTCTTTTGTAATTCCATCATGGGTCCTTCCACTTTTGAGAAAACTTCTACAAAGCATCTATAGTACCCTGCAAGTCCGATAAAACTTCGTACCTCATGTACGTTGGTGGATGCTAACCATTCTCAAATTGCTACTATCTTCGCAGGATCTACTGCATTCCCTTCACCAGAAATAATGTGGCCAAGGTAATGAATATCCTTCTGAAAGAACAAACACTTGGATAAATTCCGGTATAACAATGGTTCTCTCTTAAGCATTGCAACTATATTCTCAAGTGTTCCTCATGTTATTCTGATTTTCTAGAATATATCAAAATGTCATCTGTAAATACTTGCGCAAACTTGTTTGGGTATTGAAGAAATACACCATTCATCAATTTCATAAATATGCTCGGTGCTTTTTTCAATCCAAAAGGTACTACTACAAATTCTTAGTTTCCAAAACTCGTCTTAAATGCAGTCTTAGGAATATCTTCTTCCTTAATTTTGAACTAGTGATATCCCGATCTTAGATCTATCTTCGAGAATACTATTGCACCTTTCATTTGATCAGAAAGATCATCAATCTTGGGTAGATGGTATTGATTTCTTATAGTTTCCTTGTTTAATTGACAATAATTAATGCACAAACACCATGATGCATCTTTCTTCTCAACATAAATCATTGTCGCTCCCCATGTAGATACGTTGGGTCTAATCAACCCCAAATCTATTAACTCCTAAATTTGGATTTGTAATTATTTCAATTCCGATAACGACATTCGGTAAGGATTTCTTGTTATAGGTTATGTCACTGCCTTCATTTCAATAGTTAATTCATTTTCACGCTACAGCAGTAGACCAGGTAGTGCTTATAGAAATACATCCATGTATTCCGAAAATATAGGGTGGTTGATTACTTCCATTTTATCCCCCTCCTTGTTCATAGATATTACTACATAAAGTTGACATCCCTTCTTCATACTTTTCTTCAGTTGGTTGGCTGAAATCATCTTTAAGGTAACTTTCCTTTTCTTTCGTGTTAGTTCTCTCTTGTAACCTTCATCATCGCAAAAGGTTAACTCCTTACTTCAGCAATCCATTACTGTTGAATGTGCCTCTAGCCAATCTATTCCTAGGATTATATCATAAGTGCCCAACTTTGTAGCATAAAATGACACTTTACTAGAGCATACCTCTAAGTCTACTTCACAATCTTCTAATCTGAGACCCACTCTTGGATACTTCCAGACACCATTTTGACAGCATCAAAATCCTCTTGAGAAAAACAATTGTCCATGTTTTCCAACCATGATTCGGTGTCGGTTCCCTCAATGGAACCCCAAAACTATGGAAATCTAATATTTTCCATCTCATGGTGTACATTAACCGGTGGTAGATTATGCGATACTGTTGTTGCTTGTGAGTTACCATTCTCGCGAACCAACCTAAAAATCAGTGCTTCTGACATACGTTGGAAGTTCCCCATCATAGCTACTACTTCCTTGGCATGAGCTGTATCCTGCTCCTCTTGTCATGATGGGGTAATCATGGGAGTCGATGCGGGTGGAATGGCACACACCTTGCCCTTGCCCAGCTATCTCTCTCCCCCTTCATCCATGTCGATCCATAACCTGATTCCGGTTTCCACAGAAAGGTTCATTATCTTTCGAAAGTATTTAAAAATAAACTGTTATTCTATTCCATCTCTGGTCGTTGCGAAAGTTATATTAAATTTTACTGGTTCGATCAAGGCTCGACCAACTCTGATACCAAATGTTGTAACCCGGTTTGAGTATCGTAAAAATCTTGTTTTTTTCTATGCAATGCACCGTATTAACCCAAAACCATTCTAGTTAACTTAGTTTAAACTACTAACAAAGTCGTACTCACTCATCATTTAATACCTTTGTAATATATAATCTCATCTCATAAAAAGAATTAGGCTCATCTATCAATAATTCAATTTAATTATAGTGTTCTCAATTGCTTCAGTATTCACTTCATACCATAAGATACAAGTTATAACTTATAATCGCAATATATTTCCTTATCCATTGAGTAGATAGAATTATAGTATTCTACAAAGTTACCTTTCTTTATCATTCCTCACAATCTGATGCAAAATGTAATACATATATATCCTTGTAACTTATTTAAAATTCATCTTACATTAAGGGATAAAATCTTAATGTTTATCAATTTCCACAACATTTGTCACTTTCTAATAGATGGAATTAGTAAATGCAAGCTTATAACCTTCAAATTAATTCATATCCTTAAATGACGAGAGTTATAGTATTCCTCGATTACGTCCATATTTTCTACTTTCCTTTAAGGCAATCTACAAAACATAAACTAAGCACATGGCAATATTGTTCTAAATTTACATGAATCCCTATTACTTGCTATTTAATTATTAAAGGTAATATAACCTTCCGACATATTACAATTTGATATCTATTTAGAGGAAACGAGTTATAGTGTTCTCCTTCTACATTATCGCTCTCCTCTTCATCCAATTCATAATATGTATGCTAAACACCTAACAGATTGAATAATCAATTACCTCGACATCTATCACTTTCTAAATTAAGATATATATATAATAGACTCAAATAATTCTACGTCGATAGCGATATCCATATCTTTCGGTTCATGCAAATGCATAGTAACAGAGATTTTCAATTTTATGCGAAAGATAATAAATTATATCAATCCATTGATCGCCGAATAGGGGTGATCTAGAACCCGATCGACCTTGGTAATCTCCCAATCTCTATGATATATATATATAAATAAATATACGCAGAAACAAAGATTTTAAATCTTATGAAAATGATAATAAATTTACTTCAATTCATCAATCGATAGAGGTGATATGTACTCGATTGACCTCAGTAATACTCTTATACTCTTATCTCTATGATATATATATATATATATATATATATATATATATATATATATATATATATATATATATATACAGAATTACATATTTCTACATTTTTGCAAATAATAATAAATTTACTTTAATCCATCAATCAAGAGAGGTGATATGAGCTCGATCTAGCTCAGTAATATTCCGATCTCTTTGATATATATATATAAAGAAATATACACAGAGGCGGAGATTCTTAACTTTATACAAATGATAATATATTGCTTTAATCCATTGATCGATACAGGTGATCTGAACTCGATCGAACTCAGTCATATTCCGATATCTGTGATATATATAGAAGGAGCATACCCAGAAACACAAATACTTTACTATATAAGATAGCTTATAAACCTACCTCCATCGTTGAGCAATATCTACCATACAATTATGTACATTCTTATTAAATATTTTGAATGTCAATAAAGATGGAGGAACAACTGTCTTTTACTTGGTGTGATAGTCTGGTCAGAAGTTTGATTGATGTGTAAATATTCAACAGTTTGGACATATGAAGGATTTTTTTCTTGTTTTCAGCAGTAATCCTTTTACATTGAGTAATACTAATATACTGAATTTTTTTTGCCAAATAATAGGAATTTTCAACAACTCATAAAAATATATGTTTCGTTTCAACCTCTTTAAAACTTCGATAGGATCGTAGTATAATTACGAAACATAAAAATATGCAGATAATTCAGATTGTTCGTTTGAGTTAGATGATGTGCTTTTTCGCTGAATTGAACTAGTAGGAGTCTGATCAGTGTTTTGTGCTTTACTGCGAGTGTTATACGCATGTTGATTTATTAAAAAAACATGTAAAATATATGTATCTTCTTTAGTTAGATAAAAAATATGACCTATAGTAGGTGGGGGTTTCTCTTTGTCCTCATTTGAGGTTTCAGGCTACTCATTTTCAGGCTGTTCGGAATTTTGAAATTGCCTATCAACATTGGATTCGATCCGAGAAATTAATGCCTGAACTAGATCTTCAAAGTTTAACCCTTCAGGTGGAGGATTTTTCTTATTAGGAAAATTCTGTGTTTATTTTTTAAAATGAAACATAGAAAATTTTCAATTAGTGGAAGATTCCCCTACACTTCTCTCAATGTCAGTGAATTTATTAGCTAACTGTTGCAAAGCTTTGTTTGATATGCTTAAATAAATTTTTGATTGGTCCTTTTTAGAAACAGGTGTCCTAAGCAATAATTCAGTCTTCTTCCGAGAGGAAGAGGGCTACTCAGTTTTTGATTGATAATTTTCTTTGAGATAGATTTTATCCTTTTCATGAATAATAGCTTCGTCAAAAGCCTCTTTTAGAGTGGTTTTGTTGGATTTATTGACCCATGTGGTGGTATCGTGTGGTAAGTTTTTGATATAGTAAGCGACGATTAGAGTTTCAGCAGGCATGTACTCTGCTGGGATCTTGTTTTTGAGAGTCAAGAACCTAATGCGAAAGTCTTTGACTTTTTCATTGTCATTCATGCGAATTTTAGACAATTCGATGGATAATAATTTATGATTTTTATCTTCATTGAATTTCTCTAAAAAATATTTTTCAAACTGCTCCTAGGAAGAAATAATCCCCGGGGGTTGAGCAAAATACCATTTTTAGGCTTTTCCCAGAAAAGTATAGGAAAAGAGCCTACACACAACATCCCCATTAATGATGATTCTAAGACTAATAGCTCTGATGAATATCTTAATTTGATATTGAAGATGATGGTTTTTATCAGGATAATACTTAGGTATCCATTTTTCTGGGTTCTCAGGAAAAGCATGTTGTTCACTACGAATAACTACAACATCCTGGTCTAACCAAGGCCTAGCTTGGTAGTCATTTTGTTCGCCCTCCATATTTTCAGATCCCTTAGTATGATCAGAAGGTCCATGTTCAAACGAGGGAAGATAATTGTCTAGTGTGTGTTTCAGGCTGATTAGAAATAGGTTCTAGTTGGTTTTAACGATCACGACTAGTCTGAATCAAGGGAATTTATAACCAAGACACCCCAAAGGGGATATTCTCAACAAATGATCCTAAATGACTTACAATTCTATCATGGATCTCACGACTCCCTGCTATCCAAAACCATGTTCTGGCCAAAAGTTGGCGTGAGTGATCAATCAACTCATGAGACGGCTATAGGATCACCTGGATCACCTGGATCTCACGACTCTCGGTCGTCCACTATAGGTGTAACGGCTATAGGATCACCTGGAGGATGTTAAGAATGAGGAAATGGTGTGGAAATTGTCTAAGCTTGAGATGCGGAGGGTACTTCGGCTATAGAAACTGAATTAGATTGGATGCCAGTAGCAACTAGTGAGCCAGTAGTAAAAGGTTTTGTATGGTTTTGTTTGGCCATTAAATTTGTGCAATCCTTCCTTCTAGCACCATTTTTTTTGTCTTGAAAATATGTACATTGGCCAGCAAAGAGGGTATCATCCTGATCCAAGGGTTTTGTGCACCCACAGTCATTTCAACCCACAGTCATTTCAAGTAACTGATCCCAATGGTTTTACGACTCTGTTGGTTTACTAACTAACCTATATTAAGATAACAGAAAAAGTAAAACAAATAAATCAATGTGAAAAATCTAATTAACATATATACAAACTCCTGAAAACATAATTTTCCAAAGAGTCTTGGGAGAGACTTTTGTTTTTATAGAAAAATTTTAAAAATAATTTTAAACAAAAGATATGAACATAGGAAAGCAAAAGAAAAACACGCAATCACAAAAACACTCCTCTAAATTACTAAATAATAATGAATCAATCCAAATACAACTACTAACACTTGGCCAAGCATAAGATCACTCTAACTGATCGCAGGTCTAATTTTATAGAATTGTGTCAATCTTTTTTTTATATGCAGATTACAATCTGTGGTTATTTAATTTATTACTCAACTCTTTTATAAGTTGTAGAAATGAGATCCATAAAAAAGATTTGATGTATGCATTAAATAAATAAATTTTAAGACCTCTACCAAAATGACGATTTTGTGCAAAGAGAGTATTGCGAACTTACAATCAAAGATAAACACTAACAACAATTATTTGATCATAAAATCGAGAAAATATAGTGGAAAAATATTTTTCAACATAAACCATTCAGATTATACCTGTAGACCTGTAGCTGAAATCATTCACACACATGCATATCCAAACAGATTACGTAGAAATAGAGGATTATATTATATCTCCCAAAGTATGCATACACCAAGTTTGAAAATTGCAACCTTTATCCCGGTCTAAATCATTCTCTCTATAGAATTAGAGTGATGACTATGATCCAAAATACATGGTGAATTTAATGCAAAAGATCGGGGACATTACAAGGAGCCAACCAACATTATCCATTGTGGCTAATAACAAAAGGATAAAAATATAACAACCAAGATTACCTTTATTTTGGTATTTAAAACATCAGCTCAGGATCATGAGGAAATCAAGGCACTGGAATATATGCTTACAAGTGTTATGACTAGTCAAATCATAACTCCCTTTTACCGAGTGCAATATCGATTAAAAAAAAAAAGTGCCAGCATGGATAATAGAACCAAAACTTCGTATTGACCTCCCATCATTTGACACATAGGATCGATCTAGAAGGTGAGAAGCACACAACATCGATAGAAAAGTTATATTGAATAAAGGATACTAGGGGGAAAAAGTAAAGAAGCAAACATTAATATAAATATTAAAATGTAAAGAGATGGCTGCAGAATTTTAATTTGGTCGCTATCTCTTATTAAACAAAAAAAAAATAAAGAAATTGAAACCATTAATCAAATGACATGGAAAATTAAAGGAATAAATAAATAAACTGTGACTTACCTCAAATAACATATATAGAAGGAAAAAATAGAAACAAAAGATAGCTTGTTCATCGATTTCCTATAAGATTAGAATGTTTTGAGGCAGGGTAAATGTTGACCCCAGGTGTATGAATAGTGGAATGGTCAAGGGCCATGTAACAACTCAAAAATCCATAAAAATAAATTTTTTTTATATATAGTATAATTGTCCATAATATCTAGAATTTTTCCTAAGAATTACTTCTTAATTGTTAGCGGCTTGAATGTTTATTTGTAATCACTTGCGATACTTTGTAAAGTATGAGTTTAACTTGTTTCTTTTCAAGATACAAAATTGACGTTAAACTAGTGTTATTTAATATGTCTAATAATCCTTAAAAAAATAATAGTCGATCTCTTTACTGGATTGACGTCGACATTTTTAATAAAAGATCTTATGTCCTAAACATCGTTTAATAATTTTCTTCTCAGTTTTGATGTTTGAGTTACTCATGACATTCTGTTTGTTTGAAAGGGGTTCTTGTGATAACACTAGGCTTACTTAGCTTCTATGAAGCTAACGCATGTTGATACTTTGTTATGATTCCAGGTAATGAACTAAACGACTCTGGTTTGGCTTTTGGAGATATAAGACTTACTAAATTTTAAACAGTATCCTAGCTTATGGTTTAAACAACATCATAAAATTGTTTAATATGAATCCACATTATGGGATGGAAATTCATCCTAACTACGACCTAGAAGACATCCCTCAAAGGTTATAGACAAATAACATGTAATCCTAGCAAAGGATTTTAGTGGGTTTAAGTCAAGTCTTTTAAACGTGAACATGTACTATAGCGTGAGGGTAAAACTCAAAATTGTAGTGGTTTACAACTTGATATCACTTAAGGGTAAAAACCATAACTCCTTGTAAAACAGGATGAATTGAAGAACTAAAGCTCATTTGCTTTGTTTTGAAGAGCAGAGCTCTCGGCTCTCGGCCGCCATGGCTGTAACATCCCAAAAATCGCAAAATAAAAAAAAAATTGATATTGCCTATTTTATAAGATAAATGTTGTCTACGGAATATTAATTAATGTCTAGTAGATGATAACTACTTCACAAAAATGTTGTCTTTAAATTTAAACCTAAAAATGTACCTTGTTGTAAGTAAGATGTGACAAAACAATGTTTGTTTCGTTATATGTAAGGATCTGGTAATAATACTGATGAATTTGTTTGCATATTTCTGAAGGGGTTCCTACCAGGTGCCCTTGGGTTTACGTAGCTTTGATAGCTAAAGCATTGGATTCTTTCTTCGCAGATCTGCAGGTAAGGTAAAAGAGTAATACCAGTATTTCAAGACAAGTTATAAACTACAGCTAGTCATTTCTATTTTAAGGTAAATTTATATGTTGTCGTGCAGGAAGACGTCAATGGTAAGTACATTTGGTTTATCTTTATCAATCTGTATTATTCTTACCCTGACACTCGTGAGTGTAGCTAGATATATTTTTCCAATATATTTCTGTTGTAATCAAGTTGTCAGTCATTAATAAAATCGTCATGTAAGATTCTACAATCTAGTTGTTTGTGACAAGCATGTGATAATGTTTAACAAGATGCAGCTATATGGTAAAAATAGCATTGCTATAATAAAAGGGTGTGATAACAAAGGTCCTGGGCAGCTTACAATACAAATTCTATGTACTTAAATCATATATGCTCCAAATACTTTTCGATTATATAATAGTTTGATGTGAGAATAAAGACCCATTTGATTTGTTATAATGCTTATATGAAATACTTTGAAAGGGATATATTGCCTAGCTATTTCAACTAGAGACTTAGTGCTATATGCATCTATTCTTGAGAAACTTAACATTTACATTACCCTATATGCATATTTATGCAATTAATTAATCAACATAGGACTTTCATTGTGTGCACCCTAAGCAAAATGGGGACTTAGCACTAAAATGCGTAAGTTGTAACATTATTATGATATGGTATGAAACTCAATTCCTATCGTGGCTATATGAAATCCAACATAGGTTTGGGAAACTAGAGAATATAGTGATTGCCATATATAAGTGGTTATGCGAAATGCAATTGAATCATAACATACATAAATCCTAGGGTTATAAATCATTACAACTCTAATGCAATACTTAATAGTGATAGCTATGATCATTTAAGTAATAACTTCGATCTAAAGGGTAATAAATGTGGTTTGCAGGTCATGCCTGGCAAGTGATACATAAAAGATTCAGTATTTATTGGAAAGTCTGCGTGATGAGTGTGGTATGCCTTGTTGGCTCCAAGGTAGGTTTGGCTCAACATGAAGAAATGGTAAGAACTGTGGGAAAATGCCAAGCTGTTTGTTTCTCCATGGTGATATGGAAATCCATTTGGACTTGCTACTTATGACAGCATTTAATGGTAAGTGACCATAACTCTTGATGGGTACTAGCGCATCTTGGCTGGCCGTTTCTAAACTGTTGATCTTCGTTTGTATTGATCTTGGGAATATTGAACCCTAGTTCATTCACTATGGCTTGATGCATGTTGGTTTCACATTCATCTGGCGTTTTGTTTTCCAGGAAGAGAGGCCGATAGGCTGCTAGTTCACAGGGTTTGTTCTCGGTTTGAATCTTTTGGTGTTCTCTACAACTATGATCCTTCAGTGTTTTTAATGGTGGAAGTCTATTACGAAATTCGTATGGTTCAACTAAGATAATAGATGATGAAGCCCTGTGGCTACCAATGTATAACCAGTTAGGGTTTGTTGTTGGTATAAGACTTTGAAATATGAGTTGGAGTGACTGCGTGTTGATTTAGTCGTAACAATGAGATGTTGGAAGCATTGTCGAACCAAATCCCTATTCTTACGAAGGTATTACTTAATGCTGTTATGTATATTATTGTTTAATGTTTCCAATTTGTTTTGTATAACCTTCGTCTTTTGAAGTGTCATAACCACATTGTAGTTTTTGTGGCAGGAGCTGTCGTTGTCGTAGGGTTTACCATGTTCAAGCTTAAGGCAGCTGTGGATTCATTCAACTGGTAAGCCCCGGTGGCAAACCCATGTGTAGGTTCTCCTGGCAAAAATGGTCATCGATGTTGTTGAACCGTTTTGTGGTCAATGAAAAAGAGCATTCAGTACTATGTTTTAAGTTTGGGTTAAACTGTAATGTTCTGCTACTGGCAAGGGTTTTTAACTCTGTCGAAACATCAATGAATAAAATGTTTAAGGGTTGATTTTGTTGTAATTGTCTTGTTGCGTCATCTGGCTCAACCCGTGAATAAATCTTATGATTTCATTTTTATTGAAGGATGAAAAGATCTAGATAATAACAGGTCTTCTGTGTTTGTCTTATATGTGAAACAATGATTAATGTGCAAACTAGGTTTTGTATTATTATTCTATCTCAAACAATGGTTAGATATTTGACAACTATGAAAGACTTTTAGTTCTATGTGTAGTTCAAGGTTTTGGGGCTTTGACCCGTGAAGGAAATTTCTCATTCATCAATTCAAGAAATGGAAATAGTTTGTATTTGACAGTCTCTTTGAAAAATGGAAATGCTTATGCGACTAGGTTCTTAATCAAACCTGTACTATCGTGCTTCTTTCTGGATTGTAAGCTCATAAATTTTTAAAAGATAAACAAGGAAATCGTGTGTAATGTGTATAAGATGATAAACGTTGCCTACTGTTATCAAATCAATAGTTAAGTGCGAAGATATGTGATGGCTTCGACCTACTATTTCATCGTCAATTTGTATGAAACGTTTGTGCCGTTGATTTGAAAACTCGTCGATGAGTTAGGGTTTGACTAAGCTTATATGTTGATGTGCTCGTTAATAAAATTCGGCATCCACTAGTATGGTGACTTTGTTTAACTCTGTCCCTGTAGACATTGTAATGTCTTAAACTTTCAGGATAATATTTGAAATCTATATATCTGACCTACAGTAATGATTTTGATGAAATTATACTTGGTTTATTTATGATTAGTAAAAGAAATTCTTTGGAATAGATAGCAGAGTATGATCTAAAATCGATTTACAGGAATAATTTACAGTTTAATAAATGTACTATGCTGTGTATGAAAAAGAACAAGGATGAGATGTGTTTGTTATCCAAGACTAGAGTTTAGGGTTTTGTAAAATGACTATAACAATTGCATAACTAAGCATGAATTTCTATTGCAACTGCCTCAAACATTTATAGATTCGATAACTATATAAACAGTGTTCTTTGATAATAGGCATATCAAAAACAAAATGCAAAGAATAGTAATTTCTTTATCTAATATAAACTCTATTTTTTCTTTCTATGAAATAGATTTACTGTTTGATGAAAAGAATGGAAATAAGAATAGTACTATGAGTAAGACACTGTAGATAATGTTGATTAATATTTGGCAGATAATTTAACAGAACATTTGAAATAGTACTTCCATCACTATGGCAGTTTGCCTATCATATCTTATCTATCTTAATCTGTTTTTGTACTGGAGTACGATGCTGTTCCTTTTTGCATGGGGAAAAATACAGAAACCATTTTATTCAATCATTTCAAATTTATACAGAATTATTAACTCACACAGGAACTGAAATAGCTTATAAAATAAATAATGAAAGTTTAATAAACAGCAGAATTGTAAGCATACAAAATATAGATAACAGAATTCAAAGTAAAACAGATAAGACAATAGAACCTGTAACTGACGATAGGGCCGACAAACACCCAAGGAGGCCTGTTCCTCCAAACCAGTTTCAGAAGAAGCAGTTCAACTGTTGACTTCTAATGAACCCCCGAGCCTGCTTACTGATCCAGTAAGTGGGTGGAATCTGTGTAGAAGCAAGGCACTCAAAAATACCTTCTCCACTCGGTATCAGTCTCCTGAAACAAATGCCTTCTCCACTCAGCATCAAACTCCTGAACTCAATAAGAGTTTGGCAGACTCACAACATGATCAACAACAACATATCCCCTCATCAAATCTCTTGGGTGCAAACACAACAAAACCCCAAGGTAAATTTCCTCATCAGGAAAAGTGATGAACCTCAGTTACATATTTGATGGCTATTATATAGACTGCCTAGGTCTTTTAGTGGTCAGTTTGGAATAAATGAGCCTCAAGCTCCAATCCCATCTTTCAGGGCACTATGACCACATTTCAAGGGATTTGTCCCATAGCAACAACTAGTTAGTTGCATCATGATGCTGCCACTTGTCCATTACCTTCTTCCCTAGATTCCATTCCACCTAGTGGATTAGTAACCACTCTTTCAACAGTCCTCTTAGGTGTTTATCTCCTATTTTATTTATTAAATAATAATATATTGTGCAAATTACAGTCATCCTTGGAGACCTGTCCAATACAAACTTTACAATAAAAGTTATCATAATGTTTCTAAACAAAAAATGTTTTCCAGCTTAAAGGGTATGTTACAAACACCCCCTCTTAATCTCAACATCGTCCTCGATGTTTCTTATTCATCATCAAGTTCCTCATGGAACATAATTGGATATGCTGCCCGCATATTACTTTCCAATTCCCAAGTAGCTTCATCAGGGCTAAGGTGCCTCCATTGAACCTTTACCTGCCCTATGATGTGATTTCGAAGCATAATTTCCCTCCAGTCTAGAATATAGTCCGGTTCCACTTGAAAATCTCCTTCGGGTTCCACCTGTATGTCATTCCAATTCAGCACATGAATAGCATTGTGCACATACTTCTTTAAAACAGAAACATGAAAAACATTGTGGATTTTTAAATTGTACGGCAATGCCAATTGATATGCAACAGCTCCTATCGTTGATAGGATTTCAAATGGTCCACAATACCTTGGTGCTAATTTAGCACAACTTCCAAGCTTCAAAGAAATTTTCTTGGGCTTTCCCTTTATGAAAACATTGTCTCCTACCTGAAATTCTCTTTCTGTGTGTTTCAAATCAACATAGCTTTTCTGTCGATTTTGGGCAACTTTTAAGTTACCTTGAACCTGTTTCACAGTTACCTCCATTTCTTTCAATAGATCTGGTCCTAAAATCAATCTATCTACACGATTATCCCACGAAATTGGAATACAACATTTTCTTCCATACAAAATTTCAAATGGACTTAACTTAGTAGATGCTTGATAATTATTATTGTAGGCAAATTCTGCTAGGTGTAAGTAATCCTCCCATTTAGATGGCTGATTGTTAACATATAATCTTAACATATTTTCCAAAATCTAATTTACTCTTTCTGTTTGACCATCAGTTTGTGGGTGGAAAGAAGTGCTGAAATTTAACTTAGTATTTAATCCTTTAAACAATGTTGTCCAAAAGTTACTAGTAAACTTAGAGTCTCGGTCTAAAATAATTACCGTTGGAATTCCATGCAAGCGGAAAACTTGCTTCATGAACATATCAGCAATGTTAGAAGCCTTGAAAGTAGTTTTAATAAGAATAAAATGAGCAACTTTGCTAAGTTTATCAACAACAACCATAATTAAGTCATTCTGCTTCTGATTTTTAGGAAAACCTGTAATAAAGTCAATGTTTATGATCTCCCACTTCCATTCTGGAATTGGTAAGGGCTGCAATAGCCCAACTGGATGTTGATGTTCAACTTTTATAGTCTGACAGTCAAAGCATCTAGCTATATATTCACTAACTTCACTCTTCATGTTAGGCCAAAAGTACTCCTTTCTTAACATAGTTATCATTTTCTGATAACCAGGATGTCCTAAATAAGGACTTTTGTGAACTTCATCTAAAATCAACAACTTAACTTTCGAATAATTAGGCACATAAATTCTATTTTTTTAAGTTAAGAAGCCTTTTTCATTAATACTGTAATCTGTTATAACATTTTCAGATGAATTTTCAGCCACTTTCTCATGTAATTTTTGGTAATTTTCGTCTTGCTTAGTTCCTTCTTCGATCTGATTTTCCAGATCAGTTTTAAAAGTACTGATTACTACCACAAAACTTAATCTAGCGTTTCTACTCAACGCATCAACAACCTTATTTTCTTTTCCATTAATGTGATGGATCTCAAAATCGTATTCGCTAAGGAAAGCTAACCACCTAGCTTGCTTTGCATTAAGATTTGTTTGATCCAAACGATACTTTAACCCCTTATTATCAATCATTAAAATTAATTTTCTTCCGATCAAGTGATGGCGCCATATCTTTAAAACATGTATCATGGCTGCCGACTCAAGATCATACGTTGCATAATTCTTTTCATGTATTTTTAACTTCCTTGACTCAAAAGCTCAATTGCATGACCCTCTTGACTTAAGACCCCTCCAAGTCCTTCGTTGCATGCATCTGTGCATACGACGAAATCCTTATTAGGATCTACAATTTTTAAGATGGGTGCAGTAGTTAACAATTCTTTTAACTTATTAAAGCTATCTTGACACTTTTGATCCCATATGAATTTCTTCCCTTTCTTCTGCAAAGAAGTGATGGGATTAGCAATTCTAGAGAACCCTTCAATAAACTTTCTATAATACCCCGTTATTCCCATGAATGACCATACATCAGTTACATCTTTTGAGACAGGTCATTCATTAATTGCTTTAATTTTATCAAGATCAACAAAAATACCATCTTTTGAAATTATATGACCCAAATACTGAATTTTGTCTTTATAGAGATCACACTTACTGAGTTTAGCGTAAAGCTAGTGATCTCTAAGTACTTGTAAAATGGTTTTTAAATGTTCATCATGCTCTTCTTTAGTCTTTGAGTAAACCAGGATATCATCAATGAATACCACTACAAACTTATCCAAATATTTATGCAGAATGTTGTTCATTAAACACATGAACACTGTTGGTGAGTTGGTTAGCCCAAAAGGCATAACTACGAACTCATAGTGTCCATAGTGCATTCTGAATGCAATTTTTAATATGTCATCGTTTTTTATGCGGACTTGATGATAACCCAACCTTAGCTCAATTTTAGTGAATATCTCTGCTCCGCGTACTTGATCAAATAGATCATCTATGCGGGGTAAGGGATACCAGTTCTTAATTGTCATTTTATTAAGCTGAGGGTAGTCAATACACAAACTCATGGTACCATCCTTCTTTTCAACAAATATTACTGGTGTTCCCCAAGGGGACACACTGGGCCTTATGTAATTTTTATCTATTAATTCTTTCAGCTGAGACTTTAACTCATTTAACTCTAGAATATTCATCCTATAGGGGGCCTTTGAGTTTGGTACCGCACTGGGTACTAACTCAATGGTGAAGTCAAGTTCTCTTTTCGGAGGTAATCCTGGAATTTCTTCCGGGAATACATTAGAAAAGTCCCTAAGGATGGGAATATCCTCTAGTTTTAACTTGTCTTCCTTAGATGTACATTCATCATTAACAACATTAATAACAAACAATTTACAACATTTTCTAGCAGGTCTCTTTACTTGTAAGGCTGAAATCTGCCTTACTGAAATCTGCCTATGAATTCCTTTTACTGTTTCTGAATTACCTTCATTATTTATACAAGTAAAAGATTTATCATAACAATTCAATATAACTCTATGATGTTCAAGTCAATTCATGCCAATTAACAAATCATTTGAACCTAAGGGTAAAACATTTAGATTAACTTGCGTTTTCAGCTGATTTAAAAATATTTCACAATTATGAACATAATCTGTAACCTTTCTTTTAGTTCCGGTTGCAAGCTGAACTAACCATGCATCAATAAATTTTTCTATTTTTAGCTTGCAACGGTTTACTAAAGTAGGTGAAATATAGCTTAAATTTGCACCAGGATCTATTAAAATAGAAATGGACTCATTTTGTATCATACCTTCAATTTTGACCATGGATGTTTGATGGTCTGCTTGACGGTTCTCCAATGCTGCATTTATCCTGGGCATTTCTCTTGCGATATCTCCAACTGTAGGTTTTGCTTGCATAGTATGTATGTTGTTGGTTGTCCTCTTGTTGCATGGGCAATCTGCTCTCTTGTGTCGTCCGCCACATTCATAGAACTTTATGGGTCCCTTCTGCTCAGCATACCTGTTGTTATTCTTGTTATTATTATTGTTGTGATTGTTAGGTACATTCCTTGCAGCAGTAGTATTCTGAGATGTATTATTCTGATAATTATTAGAAAAATTTCTGTTGTTAAAGTTTTTCTTAAAACCTCTAGCATTCTGATTAAAATTATTCTTTTTATAGTCATACTGATTAGTTTTACTGTTCTTCCAACTAGTTGTTCCTTCTCTTTTTTTGTTTTGGTCAAAACAAAAATTTGCCTTTCTCATGGCTTCTTCCAAAGTGGAAGGATTACCATACTCAATACGATCCTTTATATTAAACGGTAAACAAGTGAGAAACCTTTGCACTTTAGGCTTTTCCTCAACCATGTAGGGTACGTACCTTAGCAAGCTAAGAAACTTGCTACACAGTTCTTTCATGTTCATTGTACCCAACTTTAAGTTGTAAAACTCCTTCGATTTATCCTCAAAATACTGTTCAGACAAGAACTTCTTTTTAAACAAACTTTTAAACATAGTCCAAGTTACTTATTTTTCTTTTATGCTCTTGATTCTTGTAAGATCCTACCACTAGATATCTTCTTTTCCAGTCAGATTGTAAATAGCCATCTTGGCTTTCACTTGAGAAGAGTAGTCATAAATATTAAATTACTTTTTCATCCCTGACAGCCAAGCTTCTGCTGTCTCACCCTTCTCACTTTCGTCATTAAAAGTAGGTGGCTTAATCTTTTTAAATTCACCGATAATCTGTTCATGATGCTTATGTTTTCTCTTTTTAGAGCAGCACTCACTGTTACTGCTGTCATAATTTACATCATTATTACTTGAATCAGACTTAGAGGATGAGTAACTGTTCCTTTTATCGTTCCTTGTTTTCTTATGCTTATGTTGGTGGGACATGATTTCAGAATCAGCTCTAAATTTTTATTTTCTGCCTCTTTCATCACTGTGACAGTTTCCTTTTAAATTATGCTGTAACTCTTCCTGTGCCTTTAAGATCCGTTCATTTTCTTCTTTAACAGCTTTTAACTCAAATTTTAAATCCTGCACAGTGCGTAAAATTTCAGAAGAATGGTTGTTTAACTCAACATAAATTCCTTCAGTGTTATTATGATTAATTTGTTCATTACGAGGAGATCTGTCCTCTGCTAATTTCTCTGGTATTTCCATACCTGCAATTAAAAGTAAATCTTTTATGTGCAAAAAATTAAATTAAATTGCAAAAGTTAGTAACATAAACTTTCTGATTTATTTTTCTGTTTGCGTGCATCAGCCTCATTCAGGCCTAGAGTTTGAACTTGCGCTTTGATACCACATGTAACATCCCAAAAATCACAAAATAAAAAAAATTTGATATTGCCTATTTTATAAGATAAATGTTGTTTGCGAAATATTAATTAATGTTAGTTTTGTACCTAGGGAAGTGTTACCCTAGTGACTACTTGCCTAAGTCACTAAGAAGGGGGAAAAGTGACCCTCACATTAAAAACACATTAATGAGACTTTATATTTCTAAAGTCACTTTTTGTTAAAGTTTAAGTGGGTGAGTAAATATTATTTAAGTGAATTAAATAATGTGATATTTTTAGTCTCATCTTACCCTAGCCATTGGATTGATCAAATGTCCACCGTTGGATTAGAACCCATCTAGGGATTAGACAAAAGGTATGAGGGAGGCAAAACCTAGTTCGTTGTTGAGTTTTGAGAAGAGAGAAATCTAGAGAGAGGAGGAGCTAACAGCCAGCACGCACTTCGAGGCAGCCATCACTTGGCATAGAAATCGAGGCACGAGATAGGGCATTTATTTCACAGTACGGCCTGCTCTTTATTGTCTTCATTTGGCACATATCCCGAGGTGAAGGTACAACAGATTACAGGGCACAAGTTTCAAGATAAAACTAGCCACGAGTTTTAAGAGATTCTGGGCACATTTTTCTAGAAGAATCTGGGCACAAAAATCGAGATATTCAGCACACAGCCCGAGGCAGATTCTGGGCACACTACTTGAGGGTTTCAGCACAGATTTCGAGGAGATGAAGTGAGCATAGATGTCGAGGTTGCTACACACTATTTGAGATATTTTGTGGCTCGGTTTTTGAGACAGTCAACGCACAATTTTCAAGGTGAACCGTACAGTACTGTGACTGTACCTTCTGCATGTTTTTCGAGGCACTTTCAGCACAGTTTACAAGGCTGCTATTTGGCACAGAATTCGAGAAATCTGTTGGGTGACATTTCACTGTAGAGATAAGTAAAATTTCTGCTATGAATTTATGTATTGAGATATTATGAAGAAATAAGAAACTCTCTCTCTCTTTCTCAAACTGGTTTTCCCCGTGGGGGTTTTTCCAGGGCTCGATTTGGCCAAAAATCTCTAAGTCTATTTTCATGTGTGAATGTTTAAAATGTGTTTTCATCCTGTTAGTAGCATTATTTTGAGTGTTTGACTGTTACAGTAAAATTTTATAAGTAGTTTCCAGTCTATGCATAACCGACTCGGAATAAAAACCACAAATTGTTAACACAAACCAGCAATCAATTTAGTGCAAAAAAATCTACATGGTATCAGAGCAAAGGGGGCAGAAAACAGTGATAGTTTGTAGACACACATAAATTCCAAATCTCAGAAACTTCAGTATTTTTACCTTCTGTTAGTGGGCAGCGTTCTATTGGTTTGATTTTCAGATGGCTACAGGTTTGAGGATTGAAGATAGGTTGAATGGGACAGAAAATTTTATGCCTTGGAAGGCCAGAATTTTATTGCTTTTGGAGGAGAATGAGCTATGGGTGGAAGTGGTGAGGAACACGACTACCAACCCCATTACCATTCCAGATGGCTCAGATGCTACAGCTCTTTCAACCTTCAAGAAGAAATAGTGTAAGGCCAAGAGGATCATCCTAGATGCAGTAAAAGACCACATATTCCCTCACATTTCTGGGAAGACCAAGGCACATGAGATGTGGAGTGCCTTGATCAGCTTGTATGAGAGCTCCAATGAGAACAGAAAGATGGTTCTCAAGGAGAATCTCAAGAGTATCAAGATGAATGGAGGAGAGGGAGTCACATCTTACCTCACTAGGATTTTTGTAGTTCGGGATGAACTGGCAGTGGTTGGAGAAGTAGTATCTCCTACTGAGCTAGTATGCACAACAGTGAATGGGGCTTCAAAGTCTTGGAGTGCATTTGTGCAGGCCATTGTGGGCAGAGAGAACCTACCATTTTGGGAGAGGTTGTGGGATGACTTTGTGCAGGAGGAGACCAGGAGGGGTCTCGTACAGGGTAGTTCATCAGGTGGTGTGGCAGATGAGGAGAACGTGGCACTGACAGCCAAGGGTAAGAAGAAGAAGGGTCCCAAGAAGAATGGGGCCAAGGGGCAGCAGCAGCAGCAGCATCCACAGGGTGGACAGAAGAAGGACTTGAGTAAAATCAAGTGCTACTGTTGTCAGGCGTTTGGGCACTATGCATCTCAGTGTCCAAGCAAGAAGAAGAAGAAGGGACAGGGACAACAGACAGCAGCCTCAACAGAGATTAATGAGTTTGGTGATAGGTTTCAGAGGGAGTTTTCCCTATATGCTGGACAAAGTGAGAGAGAGAGAGTCTCCTTAGCCACCAGCAAAGACATGGATATGGAGAGTGAGCACTCATTGTTGATAGGGCATCAGACAGGTACATCCACCAATGGTACATGGTACATTGATAGCAGAGCCTTGAGACACATGACAGGTACTTGGGAGTTCTTCTCTGAGTTATCACGGATAGATAGAGAGGTGGAGGTGGTACTTGGTGACAACACCATTGTTAGAGCAGTGGGTCAGGGGACTGTTACATTTGAGAGGGATTCCATGAGTCCTATGACTTTGAGGGATTTGTTGTACGTCCTTGGGCTGAAAAAGAACCTTGTTTTAGTTTCCACAATTGAGGACAGGGGTCTTGGGGTGTGCTTCTCATATGGGAGAGTGCATGTGTTTCCCAAGACCACAGGTGTATCTAATCCCATGGATATAGGAGTTATATGTGGATGACTGTACAAGTTATTGTTTCAGCCACAGCATGCTCTAGCACACAGCAGTAGCAGTGAGCTATGTGAGTTATGGCACAGGAGGATGGCCCATTTACATCACCCCACTCTGAGATTGTTGAGGAGCATGGTCACAGGTTTACCTGAGTTCGACACTGAGCAGAGTAGAGGGTGTGCTTTGGGAAAGTACACCAAGACAGTGTTTCCTAGCAGTGACACGAGAGCAGCAGGAGTGCTTGACCTGATTCATTCTGACATTTGCGGTCCTATGTCCACAGTATCTTTGACTGGTCATGAGTACTATATCAGCTTCATTGATGACTACTCCAGGAAGACCTGGATCTACTTCTTGAGGAACAAGAAGTCCCCACTTGTACTGAGTGTCTTCCAAGGGTTCAAATCCCTTGTGGAGAAGCAGACGGGGAGGAAGATCAGGATGTTGAGGTCAGATAATGGGGGTGGGTATACAGCGACAGTTGACAGTTCCCTACACTCCTGAGCAGAATGGAGTAGCAGAGAGAAAGAACAGGTCGATCGTTGGAGTAGCGAGAGCCATGCTCCATGATCAGGGGTTGCCATTCTTTCTATGGGCAGAGGCTTGCAACACTGCAGTGTATCTGTAGAACAGCAACCCCCACCGTGCCTTGGGGAGGATGACTCCAAAGGAGATGTATTCAGGAAAGAAGCCTGAGGTGAGCCATTTTCGGATATTTGGCTCTCTGACTTACTCTCACGTCCCTTCTGAGAAGAAGATGAAGTTCGAGCCCACCGCAGAGAGAGGTATCTTTATGGGCTATGATGAGACTTCGAAGGCATATCGGCTTTACATTCCTAGCCAGAGGAGAGTTGTAGTTAGGCAGGAGGTGAGGTTTGATGAGGAGAGGGCCTTCAGGAAGTCGAGAGAGATGGAGCAGAGGGAGCCACTAGCTCCCACACCTCAGTTGAATCAGGCTTCTTCCATACAGGTTTCAGGTCCGTAGGTTTCTGGGGTGACTGGATCACAGGGTACAGGCACGGCATCTACAGGATCAGTGGTTCAGATTACAGGTACTTCAGGGACAGGTACAGGGACAGGTTTAGGGATTGGCATAGGTTTAGGATCATAGGTTTCAGGCTCACAGATTGCAGGGTCCTCAGGGACTAGTTCATCAGCTACAGGTCCTCGGGGTGTTAGACCTCATGCTTCTGGCACTTCCTCAGATGAGGATACACCAGTTTGGGAGGAGCCTTCAAGGAAGAGGAAGCCTAAGTGGCTTCAGGACACCTTGAAGGAAGCAGAAGCATTTGGTAGACCTTAGGAGCCGATCAGGACGATTGTTGAGCCAGACAGATATGGGATGGCCCTTGTTGCGAGTCTTCGTGACTCTGCACCTTCTACATTTGAGGAGGCTTCTTGGCATTAGGTATGAAGAGATGCCATGATGGAAGAGTACCATTCCATCATGAAGAATGATGCTTGGGAGATTGTACCGAGACCTGAGGGGAAGTCAGTTGTGACTTCCAAGTGGCTATACAAGATCAAGCATGCTGCAGATGGCAGTGTGGAAAAATTCAAGGCTCAGTTTGTGGCTAGGGGGTTCTCACAGGTTGAGGGAGTTGACTATGATGAGACATTTGCTCCAGTTGCTCAGTATTCCTCTATCAGGGCAGTGATATCTATAGCAGCATAGATGGGTTGGAAGATCCACCAGATGGATGTGAAGACCGCATTTCTCAATGGTCTTCTACGGGAGGAGGTGTATTTAGAGCAGCCACATGGATTCAAGATACATGGGAGAGATTCTCATGTGCACAGGCTTAGGAAAGCCTTGTACAGCATGAAGCAAGCTCCTAGAGCTTGGTAATCCAGGATAGATGCATATTTGACTTCGATGGGATTCCAGAAGAGTGAGGCTGATCCCAACCTATACTACATTGTGGTTGGTGGAGATCCACTCATTCTTTTGTTATATGTTGATGATTTATTTATCACTGGAGATGAGCGTCTTATTGCACAGTGCAAGAGAGATCTTGCAGCTGAGTATGAGATGACGGATATTGGGCTGATGCATTACTATTTGGGGATGGAGGTATGGCAGGAGCCAGGACATATTTTCTTAGGATAGGGGAAGTATGCAGCAGAGATTCTGAAGACTTTTTGGATGGACGACTGCAAGCCTATGTCTACACCTATGATCACCAACTTGAAGCAACTTTATGCTTCAGAGGGCAAGTTGGTGGATCCCACACTATATCGTCAGCTCATCGGATCGTTGATGTATCTGGTCAACACCACGCCAGACTTGTGCTTTGTGGTCAACACTCTTAGCCAGTTCATGGTGCAGCCTAGGAGTGTGCATTGGACCGCTGTAAAGCACATCTTGAGATA
Organism: Larix kaempferi; assembly: GCA_027924585.1. Classification (NCBI taxonomy): domain Eukaryota; kingdom Viridiplantae; phylum Streptophyta; class Pinopsida; order Pinales; family Pinaceae; genus Larix; species Larix kaempferi. The sequence goes on along the minus strand of BSBM01000459.1, from coordinate 4,028,799 downwards.
CCTAGTAGGGACAGTGGATTATGGTATAGACTACAGGGGTTCGGATGGAGTCAGCTTGGTTGGGTTCACAGATTCAGACTGGGCAGGTTGTGTGAGGGACCGGAAGAGCACTTCCGGTTGTTGTTTCATCTTGGGCTCAGCAGCAGTGTCGTGGTTCAGCAGGAAACAGAAGTCCATTGCATTGAGTTCTACTAAGGCTGAGTATATGGCAGCCAGTTAGGCGACTTGCGAAGCACTGTGGCTTCGTAAGTTATTGGTAGATTTATTTGATCAGCAGTTGAGACCTATGGTGATCTACTACGACAATCAGAGTTGCATTCAGCTCTCTGAGAATCCAATTTTCCATGACAGGTCGAAGCACATTGAGATCAGGTACCACTTCATTCGGGACTACGTTCAGAGAGGGGCAGTTGAGCTACAGTATATATCCACTGATCAGCAGGTTGAAGATGTCCTGACGAAGTCTTTGGGGAGGGGGAAGTTTGTCTTCTTCAGAGATAAGTTGGGAGTGGTGCGGAACACCTACCTCAGTAAGAGGGAGTGTTAGTTTTGTACCTAGGGAAGTGTTCCCCTAGCGACTACTTGCCTAAGTCAGTAAGAAGGGGGAAAAGTGACCCTCACATTAAAAACACATTAATGAGACTTTATATTTCTAAAGTCACTTTTTGCTAAAGTTTAAGTGGGTGAGTAAATATTATTTAAGTGAATTAAGTAATGTGATATTTTTACTCTCATCTTATCCTAGCCATTGGATTGATCAAATGTCCACCGTTGGATTAGAACCCATCTAGGGATTAGACAAAAGGTATAAGGGAGGCAAAACCTAGTTCGTTGTTGAGTTTTGAGAAGAGAGAAATCGAGAGAGATGAGGAGCTAACAGCCAGCATGCACTTCGAGGCAGCCATCACTTGGCACAGAAATCGAGGGACGAGATAGGGCATTTATTGCACAGTACGGCCTGCTCTTTATTGTCTTCATTTGGCACATATCCCGAGGTGAAGGTACAATAGATTACAGGGCACGAGTTTCAAGATAAAATTGGGCACGAGTTTCAAGATATTCTGGGCACATTTTTCTAGAAGAATCTGGGCACAAAAATCGAGATATTCAACACACAACCCGAGGCAGATTCTAGGCACACTACTCGAGGGTTTCAACACAGATTTCGAGGAGATAAAGTGAGCACAGATGTCGAGGTTGCTGCACACTGTTTGAGATATTTTGTGGCTTGATTTTTGAGACAGTCAACGCACAGTTTTCAAGGTGAACCGTACAGTACTGTGACTGTACCTTCTGCACATTTTTCGAGGCACTTTCAGCACAGTTTACAAGGCTGCTGTTTGGCACAGAATTCGAGAAATCTATTGGGTGACATTTCACTGTAGAGATAAGTAAAATTTATGTACTCAGATATTATGAAGAAATAAGAAACTCTCTCTCTCTCTCAAACTGGTTTTCCCCGTGGGGGTTTTTCCAGGGCTCGATTTGGCCAAAAATATCTGAGTCTATTTTCATGTGTGAATGTTTAAAATGTGTTTTCAGCCTGTTAGTAGCATTATTTTGAGTGTTTGACTGTTATATTAAAATTTTATAAGTAGTTTCCAGTCTATGCATAACCGATTGGGAATGAAAACCACAAATTGTTAACACAAACCAGCAGTCAATTTAGTGCAGAAAAATCTACAATTAATGTCTAGTAGATGATAACTACTTCACAAAAATGTTGTCTTTAAATTTAAACCTGAAAATGTACTTTGTTGTAGGTAAGATGTGACAGAACAATGTTTGTTTCATTATATGTAAGGATCTGGTAATAATACTAATGAATTTGTCTGCATATTTCTAAAGGGGTTCCTACCGGGTGCCCTTGGGTTTACTTAGCTTTCATAGCTAAAGCATTGGATTCTTTCTTCGCAAATCTACAGGTAAGGTAAAAGAGTAATACCAGTATTTCAAGACAAGTTATAAACTACAGCTAGTCATTTCTATTTTAAGGTAAATGTATATGCTATCGTGCAGGAAGATGTCAATGGTAAGTAGATTTAGTTTATCTTTATCAATCTGTATTATTCTTACCCTGACACTCGTGAGTGTAGCTAGATATATTTTTTCGATATATTTCTGTTGTAATCAAGTTGTCAGTCATTAACAAAATCGTCGTGTAAGATTCTAGAATCTAGTTGTTAGCAACAAGCATGTGATAATGTTTAACAAGATGCAGTTGTATGGTAAAGATATTATTGCTATAATAAAAGGGTGTGATAACAAAGGTCTTGGGCAACTTACAATACAAATTCTACGTACTTAAATTATATATGCTCCTAATACTTTTCGATTATATAATAGTTTGATGTGAGAATAAAGACCCATTTGATTTGCTATAATGCTTATATGAAATACTTTGCAAGGGATATATTGCCTATCTATTTCAACCAGAGACTTAGTGCTATATGCATCTATTCTTGAGAAACTTAACATTTACATTACCCTATATGCATATTTATGCAATTAATTAATCAACATAGGACTTTCATTATGTGCACCCGAAGCAAAATGGGGACTTAGCACTAAAATGCATAAGTTGTAACATTATTATGATATGGTATGAAACTCAATTCCTATCTTGGCTATATGAAATCCAACATAGGTTTGGGAAACTATAGAATATAGTGATTGCCATATATAAGTGGTTATCTGAAATGCAATTGAATCATAACATACATAAATCCTAGGGTTATAAATCATTACAACTGTAATGCAATACTTAATAGTGATAGCTCTGATCATTTAAGTAATAACTTTGATCTAAAGTGTAATAAATGTGGTTTGCAAGTAATGCCTGGCAAGTGATACGTAAAAGGTTCAGTATTTATTGGAAACTCTGCGTGATGAGTGTGGTATGCCTTGTTGGCTCCAAGGTAGGTTTGGCTCCATGTGAAGAAATGGTAAGAACTGTGGGAAAATGCTGAGGTGTTTGTTTCTCCATGGTGATATGGAAATCCATTTGGACTTGCTACTTATGACAACATTTAATGGTAGATGACCGTAACTCTTGATGGGTACTAGCGCGTCTTGGCTGGCCATTTCTAAACCGTTGATCTTCGTTTATATTGATCTTGGAAATCTCGAACCCTAGTTCATTCACTACGCCTTGATGCATGTTGGTTTCACATTCATTTGGCGTTTTGTTTTCGGGGAAGAGAGGCCGACAGGCTGCTAGTTCACAGGGTTTGATCTCGGTTCGAATCTTTTGGTGTTCTCTGCAACTATGCTCCTTCATTGTTTTTAATGGTGGAAGTCTGTTACGAAATTTGTAAGGTTCAACTAAGAGAATAGATGACGAAGCCCTGTGGCTACCAATGTATAACCAGTTAGGGTTTGTTGTTGGTATAAGACTTTGAAATTTGCGTTGGAGTGATTGCGTGTTGCTTTAGTCGTAACAGTCAGATGTTGGAAGCATTGTCGAACCAAATCCCTATTCTTACGAAGGTATTACTTAATGCTATTATGTATATTATTGTTTAATGTTTCCAATTTGTTTTGTATAACCTTCGTCTTTTGAAGTGTCATAACCACATTGTAGTTTTTGTGGTAGGAGCTGTCGTTGTCATAGGGTTTACCAAGTTCAAGCTTAAGGTAGGTGTGGATTCGTTCAACTGGTAAGCTCTTGTGGAAAACCCATGTGTAGGTTCTCCTGGCAAAAATGGTCATCGATGCTATTATATAGAACCTCAGTTCAATATTTGATTGCTATTATATAGAATTCCTAGGTCTTTTAGTGGTTAATTTGGAATAAATGAGCCTCAAGCTCCAGTCCCATCTTTCAAGGCACTATGACCACATTTCAAGGGAGTTGTCCCCTACCAACAGCTAGTTAGTTGCATCATGATGCTGCCACTTGTCCATTGCCTTCTACCCCAGATTCCATTCCACCTAGTGGATCAGTAACCACTCTTTCAACAGTCCTCTTAGGTGTTTGTCTCCTATTTTATTTATTAAATAATAATATATTGTGCAAATTACAGTCATCCTTGGACACCTGTCCAATACAAACTTTACAATAAAAGTTATCATAATGTTTCTAAACACAAAATGTTTTCCAGCTTAAAGGTTATGTTACAATGGCCATGGAGAGCTCCACACAGTGTATTAGTTTGTTGGATTTACGGTGTCTTGAGGGAGGTCTTTTACGCAAAGGTGGCTTGTTTGTTGAATCGTGGGTTTAGGAAAAATCTTCCTTGCAGAGGTAGCTTGTGATCGTGGCCAGTAATTTACAGAGGTAAGGTTCAACACCCAACTTAAAATTTGTTTCAAAATATTTTATTCATTTTAATGAAATGTAAACAATTTCTAATGCCCAGTTTTGGTTTTGTAATGATAGGAGGGTTTCACTTTGTTCGAGGTCGAGAGTTCCAATCCTGGGAAGATTAAATGGAAGGCTTCAGTGGTTGTTTCAGCTTTGGTAAGCCACAGGCCTTCCTGGAACACCGTGTTCAAGTTGCTTGCGTTAATATTGTTCTAGTTAAGTATTGGCATTCCTTCGACTTATAAAAAATAGCTATATTCCTATCAAAAGTCTGGGTGATTCCATGAAGATGGGTAACTCTTTTTGGCCAAATATGACGGTGAAAAACAGAAATTTTACCCATGTATTAAATTGAAGCCCTCAAAACTCATACTTGCCACATGAATTTTGACATGCGGTTGAAAAACGAAATGTAGAGAATTATGTTGGCTTTCCAATGATATTTTTTTCAAAATATACCAATGCCATATATCGTGTCGAATTTTCATTTAATGAAACATGTGTACTTAAAAATTTGAAGAGCAATTAACAAGTAGTTTGTGTGCGTGCACAATAAATTAATGTCAAAGTAATAATTTTAAAAAATGAAATATGTGAACATGATCTAGACAGAGTGCACTAGGGCTTACATATTTTTCTTTTAATTTTTCTCAAAAAATTATATTTATTATTATTTTTTGAAACTTACCAATGAATATTTAAGTCGCATTTTGCACACATGTGTGTGCGTGCACAAAATCTTTTGATTTTTTATATAATTTGCAAAACTAAAAATACCCTTTTAAAGAGGATGCGTTTATCTGGGGCTTGTGTATTTTTTCAAATTTTTTGGATGTGTATTTTGAATGTTGTGGATCTATCTTTGAGCTCAATCGAAGTTGTCGGCATGGTTTTTTAGGGCAAGTTTTAATAGAAATTTAAAAACAACAGACATATGAAGATAAAAATTCGTAAATTTTATATATCTGGATAAAGGATTCGTTGACGAATCCAATGGTATCAAGTCCGCTCATTAATGAGCATTTAATGACATGGTTTAACTCTATGGAAGGAAGTCAAAACTTTCATTCTGCAGTGAAAAGGGCTCTCGGCCTGTTTTTTAAGCCCTCGATCGAGCTAAATACCTGGATTGAGGGTTTAACAACACCTTGATCGAGGTATTTTAAAACCCTCGATCAAGGGCCTAAAATGAGCTTTTTTATGTTTTTCAAAAGCTAGATCGAGGTTTTGCAATCTTTTCAAAAGCTCGATTGAGGTTTTGCGAGCTTTTCAAAAGCTCGATCGAGGGTTCTAAAACCCTCGATCGAGGTATTTTAAAACCCTCGATCGAGCTTTTAAAACCGTCGATCAAGGTATTTTAAAACCCTCGGTTGAGCTTTTAAAACCCTCGATCGAGCTTTTAAAACCTCGATCGAGGGCTTCAAAATACCTCGATCGAGGGTTTGAAAAACAATTTGTTTAGCTTCCATCCGCAAAAAATGATGAACCACCTTCATGGAATCACCCGTTTGTTTAGGGTTATTTTGTTTTCTTAAGGAATCCATGAGGGAAAATTTGTAATGACTTGATGGTATTACTGTATTGTAATAATTTTATGGCTAAAATCCTGTATTCGCTCAACATTATGTTGAATATAATTTTCAGGGTTTCAACTTTGACCCTTCGACATTTATTAATGTTTTTATTTTCTGCTATATGCATCTCTATTGATAAGTCTTTCGGTTGTGTTAGCGTATTTCCTTTATTCACGATTCTGGTATATGGTTTTGTTGTAATGATAATGTATTTGTTCTTTAATGATTTGAGCAAATCTCTGAACATGATTTCGATACATAAAGTCTCATTAATTTCTTAATTCCATTACAGCTCTGTTGAAGTCGATAATGTAACTTGGTTAATGTATTCGATTATATTTTTATAGTTCTATTTATTTAAATGTTTCTAGTATTAGGGCTTGTATTGTAAATGTCGTAAGGCAAAAATAAAGAACAATGTTACTGTAATTTATCTGGATTAAGTGCCAGTAATTTAGGGTTTCGTCCTATCTATTGTTTATATGAACAAGTTATACAAGGTTTTTGGTTTAGTTATGGACTATGCAGCGTAACCTAACTCTGTCGATTAAGTTGTACAAATTATAAAAGAACAATGGGATTTGTTTCCACTCTAAGTTAGTTGTAAATTTCCAGAATATTATTTGAACATTTATACTTTGTTTATAATAAGAAATTGATAATGTTTTTCCAAAAGCCGGTGATGGCTCTGTATAAAATTTATTTTGAAAGTTGTTTCTGAACTGTTAATTTGTATCAGTTGAATAAGTCTTTGTTTGAAGTTTAAGTGATCTAGATTTATAGTTTTATCTTGGGCAAGCCTTTCCCTTTGAAAGGATTTGATCCAATGTTGATTTTAAAATCTTACTACAACTTTTTATATTCTTGTATATCTTAATTTATAGTTGGTAGAACTTGTGTATTATTGGAAAAAGTATTTTAATTAATCAAACCCTATGTTAGTTATATAAATGATATAGTATGAGATTTTACTAGTTGGATTATCTGGGAATTAGAATGAAATTCTATATGTAGAAGGTATTATTTGGAGATTTATGCTAATTATTATTTATGTTTTATGTGTATAATTATATACTATAATTGCTTAACTGTTTATGAATATTCTAAGAACTATAGTGCATATGCACTATATAGTTTATTGAAGGACCAAGATAAATAAGAACATGTATTCGACATATTAACCTGATACTTTAAGAAATACAATATTTCTGACCTAAGTGATGAAAGTAATTACTTAGCATACACTAACATTTACCCCTGAAGATAAATAAAACCCTAATTTAGATACTAATAGTAAAATACTAACACAATATAAATCCATAGTAAATATAATTTATCTTTCACCAGAATTCTAAACATTTAAGTGTAAGTAAATGAAACAGTAATGAAAGTAAGATTAGTAATCTGGAACAAAAAATAAAACCTATTAAACTACAGAAGTGAACAAACATCCAAAGAAGACCGCTCCTCATAATTGTCTCCTGAAAGAATCCAAGATTACTTTCTGTAGGACCCCCGAGCCTGTTCATTGAACCACCAGGACAAAGACTAGGTGTAGGAATTCTATTCTCTCTATAACTCAACAATCAACACTTGCAACAATACTAGAAATAGTACTTGCAATCAATACTTTCAGCAATACTAGCAGTTAATACTTGCATCAATACTTGCAGTTAACAATTGCATAAATCTCACATCAGCTTCCCCACATTGAATCTCTTCCTGTGTGCCTAACATTTCAGTATGCAGCATAACCATAAGAAAATTCATGTGTGAGCCTCCTACTCATTCAATGGATATATATGCTTTCCTAGGTCTTTGGTTCAGTTTATAAATTAAATGAGCCACCTGCTCAGTTCCTCCTTTCTTTGGGAACATGGCCACAATTTTAGGGAGATGACCCCTGCATCAACTAGAAAGTGAATGTTGTTGCTGCCATTTGTCAATTTTGTCTTCTACACCAGATCATTCCTCCTAGTGGATCAGTGAACACTCTTCAACAGTCCTCTTTGGATAGGTGTCTCTCCTTTTATTTATTTAAATAATAAAATATTTAATTACAGTCATCTTTGACCATCCTTGGTCAACAACATAAAAATTACAATAACTTTTAAGATAATGTTTTTCCAAAACATAAAATTTCTTTAGTTCTAGGTGGGTTACAAGCCATAGCCAATTCTTGTTTCAATTCATCAATCTGGCTTTGATGTTACTGAATTAGCAAATTTATGCTCTTAACTAGTTTTGGAAATTGATTTTTATAAGGTTGTATTTGATCGGTAAGACATCATTCTTGGAGGCATTGTTAGTCCCAGAGACATTCTAAGGCTATTTTAGAACTATGCCTGGGCATCAATAATATCTTCTGAAATTTTACTAAATTAAATCACAACTGACAGAAAATAATCTGGAATTCCAAGCTTGAAATATGAATGGGTAGTATTTCAATGTGCCATAGATCAAACTTTCAGTAGTAAATGGAAAATGAAATGGCATAAGATAAAGGTACTGTAGAAAGTAAATCTTTATCCTATGTTTAAAGAACGACGTGTTGAGCCTGGGAGAGGAATTCAACAGCCTTAACAAAATGAACATAGAACCGCCATTGAATAATACGAGTATATCACCTCCAGACAAATTAGCATGAACACTTCAATTACTAATCATCTTAGAAGAAATACATTTAAGCAACTGCACTCATATTAAACTCAGAACAACTCTATGAATCATACATACATGGAAGAGATGAATAACAGGAGAATAAACTAACTGAACACATTAAAACATTGAATCCATAAAGCTCTAAGATATGGCAATGATATTCTTCTTTCTCTCTTGATCGAACTGTCAAATATTAGAAGTAATAATTCTTACAAAAGAGAGCCGACCCTTTGGCTACTGCCTATTCGGTTATATATAGCCTTCATATTCTCTACAACAGAAATTGTTACAATCAGTTACAGCTCAACAACTTTAACTTTTTTTTTTGTTTGTACTTCCTAACAGAGTTTGTTACAATATCAGTCATATGGAGAATTACTGATTATCCTATGACTGTGACCTGGGACCATTTTTCTAACAAACTAGTATGTCCGGCTGGAAAAAATTTCTCACCACCTTAAGGCATATAGGTATTAATGATGTAACCTCATTCAGAGCTATTAAGATCCTTTTAAACACTCGTTGGACCACCTACGGCCTCACGGACATATAGATGCGACAAACTTGCTGAAGAATATTGTTTTGCAGGCCTCTATCATCAGTCTCTTCTACCCCATCCAAGCCCTTTTCTCTCGGACCTTGTTTACAACGAGGAAAAAGTTCACCTCGATTGCTCGGTTGTGGAACAGGACCTGATTCTATCATTGCTTCGCTCAAACTGCTCAGGTGCCACTGCTGCATCATTTGATCGTCCTTTGCTGGGATCGGTGTTAACACCCAAAATAACCCCCTAGGTTGTGGGAGAGGGAAAAATGGGGTAACCACTAACCAATCTTTAGACTTAAGCTACTGACCCAGCTTAGTCTGAGAGGGATCTCTCTACAGATATATGAAAGACTGGAATAATCAAAGGTGTCAACAATGAAAACATACACCAACATTCATCATTCAAGATATTCAATTACAACAATACAGAAGATCAAATTTCTGTTGGAACAAAAATGGTTTAAACGTTACTTGGATGAAACATATGAATCACTATTTGGGCAATGGAGTCACATTTAAACAAACTCTGAAAATTCATTTACAAATGCTTCACATGTGCATTAACACAGGGGCACGATAGTAAACAATGGTACTCAAAGTGATTTTAATTGGTGAAACAGAAAAGAAAGAAACAATCCATTGATATAAGGCATACAATGATGAATCCTACATCAACTTTAGCAAAGAAAATAATGGTGGAATACTTGGAATAAAAAAGATAAGTAGAGCATAATTTCTATGAATTCTACTTAACTATCACATTGCACCAAGCATGAAAGAATGTTACAGACTGGAATTAACAATGAGAGATACACAATTCACATAGAAAAAGAAAGAACAGACTACAAGACCAGTTACACAAGAATCCCTGAAAACATTGGCTCAGTTCTGCAAATCTTTATTCAAAATATAGCTCAAAAATGTCTTACAGAACAATACACAAAAATTCCCATAAAAGTTTTCAACACTTTATCATTCCATTACATCGCAGATATAGATTTCGGGAGTCCTTTTGATCGACTCATCTAATCAAAAAACAGTTATATCGGAGTGACACCTCATTTAGGTTTATTTGCCACTATTACTACAAAATAGAAACAAGTAGAACTGGCCTAACTGTTTTCGTACAATCCATCGGTATTATTACTAAGTAACATTTACTTCAAGTAAAAAAGTAAAGATAGTAAAGTAATAGTTTCCAACTAGCTATTTATATAGCTGTCTAAAAAATTATTACAAATTTTTCAATAATAGGAAAGTTTTGTAGAAGTCTTTGATTCCAAACAAGCATCAACAACTATAAAAAGTCAAATATCACTGTGGAAGATGGAGATAGTATAGCGATTTGCTATATTTTTCTACATGAGCCCATTGGTCTACAGGCAGGAGGTCATATTCCAACATCTCCTTTACCATCACTCGTATCTCAATATGCTCTGTGTAAGAAAATGGGGGAAGCCTTTCGCCAGTGGAGATCAACCTATTCAAGACTTCAAAGTTCTCTTCGACCATCTCCATTAGAGTCTTGCCTACAAGCAGCTTGTTCAGACGTTTGAACTTTGTATGATACATCCTTATCGCCCATAGTAGGTTTTTATAAGCATTATGGGAGATTAGTTCCTGGTCATCCTTCCAGAACGAAGGTAAACCCATTTCAACCCACTTATCAAACAACCCTTTCAACTTTTCCACTTGTCCCTTCATTTCTTCGATTTTAGCTTCCACACTCTCAATCTGTGCATGTTTCCCTAGGACCCTTCGTGCTGCTGTGAGTGTTGTGATCTGGTTCCCAATATTCAGGTTAATCCTTTCTTCTTCGGATAGATCATTTAGGAAAGCGATAACACTTAGTGCCATCTCTTTAGGTCTTTGGGTTAGGGTCTCCTTTGTAACTCCACAACCTTCGAGAGCATCACTAATAGTCTTCTCTTTTATTCTTATGAACTCTAAGTAGGGTCTAAATTTCTCAGCTTCTTTCATGATCCGGTCCCACACCAAATGTTTGCACCCTTGTAAAGCTGCCTGCCCGGTAACCTAATGAGTGAGATTTTTATTGATGTCAATTAATTCTTTGTGCTTCCTTTGGAGGACCTTTTTCTCTTCTTCCTTTTTATTATTCTCTTCTTCCATCCTTTGGCCTTTTTCTTTCAGCTCCTTGATTTCCACATCTTTCAGGCTAATGTGAGACATAGCTTGCACAAGATTTTTAGTACTACTGTTATCCCCATTTTGGTTCATATTGGTAGGCCGCATGTCCAATTTGGACAAGTTACTTTTCAAGTCATCAAGCTATTTTTCTAAGTTTATTCTCTCCTTTTTCCAGCTATCTTCCTTCTCTACAAACTTCAGCAACTCTGGTTTACATTCACTTATTTTTTTGGAAAAGGCTTCCTTTTTCATTTCAAAGTCTGTCTCGTCGGGAGGTTCGATTAACTGGATATTTTGAACCTTTTCCTTCTTCTTTAGTTTAAGAATTAGCTTATCTTTCTCCATCAATAGCTTGCTCATGCTTTTACCTCCACCATCACTTACAGCTAGGTCAGATTGTACCTTTTTGACCTACTGTTGCAGAGCTCGGTTTTCACTTTTCTCTTGTTTTAATTGGTTTTCTAACTTTTTCACAGTAACCAGCAGGTTGTCGCTTTTCAATGTTGCTTTCAAAAAATCATCATTTACAAGATCACTAACTTGCTTGTGAAACTGGATTCTATCCGGTACTGGTATCTTTTTCCAATTGATCCTAGTCTCCACTTCATCTTCCGTGAATACTGCTAAGTTTAAGGTGTTATCATTTATACCTCTGCTAGTCATCAAGGAAGTCTTAGACAAACCTTTGGCTATAGGCATTGAATCAAACAACCTTTGGGTCGAGGCCCGCTTGTTTTGATCGTATTGTTCACAGAGATCGGCCTTGGACCGAAATTTATTACCAAGATATCCCTCCTTAACATCTTGAATCTTATATTCTATAACCTGGATCTCAGGAGCCGAAGACTCCTCATCATCTGCTTCTCCACTATCCATTTGGGCAATCAATTCCTATTGAGTTGCTATAACAACCAACTCCTCTTTAGTTGGGGAAGCAATTAACTCAGCTTGAATAGATGCAACAACTAACTCATGCTGTACTTCTAATTTAGGCCGCTTGTCACCACTACCCTCTTCAATATCCATATCTATGACTTCCTCTAAGTATCTTTTCCGTACCACATCCATGGTGTCCAACACTTGATCTAAATCCATTATTATATTGGATAACATGAGATCTCCTCCCTGTGTCTCTATGGCTTCTCCTGCCTCGGGTTCCCAATGCAACAAATTTCGCCCCTTCAGCACCCCTTCTGGTTTTGTATCCTCAAAAGCACTGAGATTACATTCTTTCCTTCTCTTGGTAATATTGTGCAAGGGGTCGTATTTGATGGCTACATCTTTTTTGAACCCTAGCGGATTCAATAATTCTTCCACCTCTGAAAAAGCTTCTTTACTCTTCACGATGAAAGGGCCTACCTTCCAAGGATATTTCACATATGTGCTCTTCTTATGTTTTAGGAATTGTACTTCTTCTAGGGCCAATTTATGTCTAATAAATTCAAGAGCAAAGATCCGCAATGTTAGAAAACTAGGTGAGACATAGGGATCCTGTACAAAACCATACAACCTAATGACTGTAGCTTCTCTCAATAAAAACCAATCACCGACACCCAATTCATCCTTCAATTGCATCATTGTTTGCATTTCAGGCAACACTCTAGGCAATTCTTCCGCAAATATGATTTTATAAATAGTGGGAAAAACATAGTTCAAATAATTGAAAACATTGTCTACCAAAACATCTGTCTCAAGCAGTGAGGAGAAATGTGGGCTTTCGACGCAGTTGTACATAATCATTTTCATCAACTGTGTCTGATATCTAAAAAACCTAGTGCTCAAGAAATTGTTTAATTGTACATGTATCTTTTCCGCCCAAAATTCATCAAACCTTAGGGATGGGATAATCCCGCTTTTGGACCTGGAAAAACTGATTCTAATCCTAAAGAGTAAACTTAAGTGGAATTTAGTCACCCACAAATAAGTATCCAACCCTAGAAACTGAGCTAACAAAGAAAGAACCAACTGGGAATTGTCATAAAAAAGGCTGACATTTAGGGGGTAGGGTTCTTCACAAATTTCAGAGTCGGGTTTTGGGCATGTGGATAAGAAAGCTTGATGACTTTTGGGGTTGATTTGGTGGTACAAGGAAACCACAGACTCTTCAGAAAAACCCTCCAACTCTTGGTACTGACACTCGAGAATGAAAAAGGAATCCTTAATGGCTGATGCATCTATATTTCAGACGACTCTGGACTTATGGGCATCCATAATTACTCTTTTGGGTTCTGATTAATTAGAAGAACAACACCCTACAAACTCAGGAAAAGAGAACACTTGGTCAAGGCAAAAGAAAATGAATGACTACCTAAAGACTCCATGTATATCCAGACCCTGTTGATGCAAGGCTTTCAATCTCTTCTTAATTTCCGGAACTGGGAGCCGAATGCATGTGTCAAATACATCTGCATCCCGATCTTCCAGGGCAACCTGAACCCTAAAACTAGTAGAAGCTTCTTCTTCTCCCATCTTATGACTATAAAAGACTTAGATTTTCTAGAAAATGGCAGTTACAGACCCTACTTGTCACTTTTGAAACCCTGCACGCACACTGTCGAAGGTTTTGTCACCTTCATCATCTGCCACACGTCGAGAGACTTCCTGAATTCGAAAGGTTTTCGAAACAAATGTCAACCTTCACGGGTGTTCTTATATATATAACGGGGTTTCCATAACCCCCGGTTTCTTTGGCTAGCTGTCCTTTGATCTTAACCATCTAAACACTCACGTGTTCACTTTCCACCGTCGGATTTGACCTTCTCTCTACCCACTGATTTGAAAACCCATCTATTTCCACCGTAGGATCATCCTGCTAGTTCTCATCTGGGCCATTCATCTAAACCGGATGCATCTATAGGGTAGTATCGCACGCACCCAAAAAGATTTTCTTATATCGCCTTTCTTCTATGTGACAGGCTTTGGAGTTGACATCTATCCGGTGGGAAACATCCATCGCGTCTGCCTTGCCGCTATCTAGCATGCTACTTCTTGACGCAACCATCCACAAGAACCGTCCATCTACTCTTAATGTCTGTCTATGGTGAGTCCTCATACTCTATTTAACTCTTAGATCTTCTGTCTATTGGCGGGGTCCTCCCTCTTATATCATGTGCATTTCAAATTTCCATCTATTGTTGGTGTGGCTCTCCTCGCCATCCGAACCATAGATCTAGTGGAGACTTAGGCCTTTAGTGGGGTGAATGAACCCGGACCCTTATATCTTGAAGGGATAACCTCCGTCATAGACCCTTGCATCGGTCCCCACCATCGCATGCGCTCGATATGGCATTGTTCCCTGTTCCTTACTCCTTGCGATGCACTCCTAAGCTGACACCTGTCCGGCGGGACCAGGCCCATCGCATCCACATATTCCCTTTACTCCTTACAACTTGACCATGCGATAGTCCATTTAAAGCCATAGATCTTGCTCCCGCTCTTGATCAACAGTGCCGACCTGTGCGACACTTAATCTTTCATAATTTTTCCCGCGGACTATAGGTTTTAGGGTATTCTCTGCTTGCCTTTAGTCATTCTATCCACCTATTAATACTCATCCCTTGACATTATCCCCTTTATTTCATTGGATCCCTTCTAGACCATTCTGTCCCATGTCTTAGCACCTGGCCATCACCCATGGAGATCACTTCAAGCTTTTTCCTCAGGTAATTGTCTGACCTTTCATCTTTCATGTATAGGTCTTTATGCTGCAAAAGAATAGAAATATATAGGTGATAACAACTGGATCCAGCCGAGGATGCTATCCTCCCAGTGAGGTAGCAAAGAACTCCGTAGCCTAAGTGCCTGATCCATTGGGTAGGTTCTGCAAACCCTAGATCGAAAAATTTCTCTAGAAATTGAAATTGCACCTGTTTTCTTATCCAGGCTGAAAATTCAAAAATGAAACCGATGGCTTCCCCTTCCAGACCTTAGGGCCTTCGCTCCGGGCTTCCAGTCTTTATGGTTTCACTGTTAAAACCCTAAAACAAATGTGAAAAGATGAAAATATATATATACAGGCTATGGTACATGGGTTACCTGCTTTCTCTTAGGACAAGTAGTGCTTCAAAAACCTTCCATTGACTGGACCTCCCGACCAGGTGGACCCATCTTGGTGCTCCAAGATAAAAGAATTTTCTCCTTGGTTCGTTGCAATAATATAGGACCCCATCCACATATGGTCAAATTTCCCATGTTTATCATCCTTCGGAGCATCCCACTTCAGGACCAGGTCATTTACCTGAAATTTATCTTCTTTTGTTTTTTTGTCAAAGGCAGTCTTTATCTTTTCTTGGTGTTGTTATACTTTGTTATAGGCTCTACTTCTTAACTCATTCAGTTCGACTATTTGATTTACCCTTCTCTGGATGTGGTTTGCTTCTTCTTCTATCACCTGCAGCAACCTCATAACCGGTAATCTCAGAGAAACTGGGAAAAACACCTCGGCTCCATAAAACAGCTAGAAAGGGGACATCCCAATGGCCCTCTTTGTTCTTATTCTATCAGCCCACAGGGCATATTTCAGCTTTGTGTTCCAAGCTATCTTATTATCCTCCAACAACTTCTTTATGATCCTGACTAGATTTTTGTTGGATGATTTTGTTAGTCCATTTCCCTAAGGGTAATATGTCATTGAATGATTCAGGATTATATGATATTTGTGGAAAAAATTTATCATCTTCATAGAACAAAATGCTGGTGCATTGTCTGTCATTATTCTTTTAGGACACCTGAATCTTGACAGAATATTGTCTTCCAGAAAATCCATGATAACGCCTTCGGTTGCTCTCCTAGTTGGTATGGCTTCTATCCCCTTAGTGAAATAGTCAGTGGCTGTTAATATTCATATATGCTTCCCTGAGGAGTTAGCATTTATCTCTCCAATGAAGTCTAAACCCCATTATTGGAAGGGTGCTTCTACTATGACAGGGTCAAGGGGTAGTGAAACGACCTTTCTTTTTCCTTCAAAAATATGGCGTTGGTGGCAAACAACTATTTCTTTGTATACATCTGAAAACATGGCAGGCCAGTAGAAACCAGCCCTCATGATTTTGTTTACTGTCACCTTCCATGAATGATGAGCGCCAGAGTCACCCTTGTGAAACTCCTCCTTTGTGTGTTTAGCTTCTTCCCCAAGTAAACAATTCAGCATCACACCTCCAAGGTCCTTCCAATATAGGAATTGATTCATAATACAATACTTTGCGGCTTTGAGTTTCATAGCTCTTGCTATGATTTTGCTCAATCCTGGAGGAGCTTATAATTTTTGTAATACATACACAATGTCAGCATACTAAGAGGATGCAGAGAATTCTGGCCTCATTTGCAGTCCCATATCTAGCTGATTTGAATACCCTTGTAAGAAGTTAAGTTGCAGAGAATCACAGTTTGCCTTGGTCATTAACTTTGCTAACCCTTGCCCCTTTACCAATTTGGTGGGTTTTATTTCCACGTCGTATTCTAGCAATACAGCAATCCATTTAGCTCTTCTTCCTTCTGGTTCTACTTGGGTGAGAATACCCTTCACAACATTGTTTGGAACATGAGCAATGATGTGTGAATCTAGGATATAAACCCTGAAATATTTCAGTGATTTAATTAGGGCATAGGCCTACTTTTCCATGATATCGTACTTCAGTTCTGCATCTCTTAGTACCCTGCTGAAAAAGGCAATTGGCTGTTCAGCGTTCTGGGCATTTTTCTGTAACAGTACCCCTGCCACCGTGTGCTCAGAAGCGTAGGAAAAAATCAAAAAGTCTTTACAAAAATATGGAATGGATAATACTGGGGCTTCGGTGATAGCATTCTTAATTCCCTTAAATGAATCTCTTGCTTATGTAGTCCATTTAACCTGATTTTCCTTTCTTAACATATTTGTAATACTCATCATGATTTTGGCAAAACTGGGAATGAATCTTCTTAGAAAGCCCACTTTCCCAATGAAAGACTGCACTTCCTTTTTGTTTCTTGGCTCTCCAACTTTCTGGATGGCACTAACCCTTTCAGGATCGATCTTGATACCTCCCTTAGAAATAATATGACCCAAGAGCTTAGCTTCTTCTGATGCAAAATGTGATTTCTTAGGATTAAGGGAAATACTGTATTTTATACATTTCTTAAAAACTTGTTCTAAATGCTTTAGGTGCTCTTCATCAGATTTTGAGTACATAGTTATGTCGTCCATATATACAACCACAAACTTATCTTTTTCTTCAGCGAATGCTATGTCCATCGCCCGCTAAAAGGTAGCTCCTGCATTCATCAACCCAAAAGGCATCTTAGCATACATGAAAGTACCCCAAGGAGTGGTGAAAGCGGTCTTCTCTTGATCTTCAAGACATACCTTGATTTGATTGTATCTAGAGAAACCATCCATAGTAGAGATCCTTTCTGCCCCTACTACCTTTCGTAAGGTATGCTCCATTTTGGGTAGGGGGTAATTATCCTTTAGTGAAGTTCTGTTCAAGTTCCTGAAATCTTTACAGATCTTAATTTCGCCATTCTTCTTCCTTACGGGAACCAGATTTGCTATCCATTGAGAGAATCTCAAGGTGATAATGATTTTTGCATTAAATAATCTTCTAAACTCTTTTTCTATTACAGGCACCAGCTTAGGGTTTATCCTTCTCAACTTTTGCTTGAAGGGTTTCTCTCCTGGTCTGATTGGAATAGAGTGTTGTATTATAGAGGTATCATATTCCTTCAGTTCTTCATAACTCCATGCAAACGCAGCGGCATATTTCTTCATCAACTCTCAATATCGCTCCTTCTTTTTAGCAGGTAGCTTCTTAGACAAGTTTACCATCTGAGCCTCTTCTTTAGTGCCCAAGTTTTGGTCTTCTAACACCTCTTTGGGGGTTCAAACTTTGGGTTTTTTGCCACATCATTCTGGTGAAACAACCTCTCTAGGGGTATCAATCCTTTGGGGATAGAATTACTTTTCAATTGAACGATATCTTTCCCACACAACATGTTTTTCCATTGTTTGCTTTCTCTTTCTTCTCCCTTAGATTGCTCTTGGTCTATCAATCCTTCTATGTTCTCATTTTCAGTATCAATCTGAACATTAGCAAACTCGTCAGATAATTCCAAAAATATTTTGATTTGTGAATCATCTTCAAATACTTGCCAATATTTAGCATTGTCTGGAATAGATGGCTATTCACCACTTCTACCTCATATTTTTCTTGAGAGAAAATAGGAATTTTAAAACCACCGATAGTGGTGGCCAAAGAGTCCGTCACCTAATTTTCAAATCTCAGGATCACCTAGATCTTGTGTTCAGTGAAAAAGTTCCCAAACATATCCCAAACTTCATTCCTATAGGCCCTCATCCTGGGGTGTTTTGCCTGATAGCTGTCATTTACTAGATTGACCACCAATTCTGAATCTCCAAAAACATGTATCCTTTTTCCCCCAAATCTTTCAAAGCTCTTAGTCCCAAGAGTAAAGCTTCATACTCAGCCACATTATTAGTACACTCAAAAGTTAGCTTGCATGAAAAGGCTCTAGACTCTTGATCATGAGGTATAATCCAAACCCCTACACCAGCACCATTCTTGCTCAGTGATCCATCAAAGTACATCTTCCATAACCCTTCCTCATTTTTCTGTTTCTTTGAGGCCTCATACCTTGCGGAAAATTCTTTGTCTTCTTCGACCTTGTGGAAAAATGGGGGCACAAGATTGGTATGTGGACCATCATTAAAGAAAATAGAGGAACCTACACCTGTGTCCATTGCGTACACTGGGTGATTTTCTGGTTTGTTGTCTCTACTAACCACATATGCCATTCTCTTCTCTTTATATAGCTTTCTATTGCTCCCGAAAAATGGTATAGTGGCATAAGATAAGTCCATCTACATGGTCCCTTTCAACTTTTTTACCCAGGACCTTGATAATAGCATCCCAAATTTAACAGGAAAATCAGCCACTACTATGTCCATCATGATGCTCTTCGCTAGGATCTGGGCAAGGGTTACTACCACATCTTTGATTAAACCCAAACATGGTACCTTTTTGGAATCAAAAGAATACAGGTCTTTGTAGGGTCTAGTGACCTCTAATCCCAACTGGTCCACCACTGACTTTGGCATCAAGTTGTGTGAAGCCCCATAATATATCAGGGAATTATGTAATAACTTATCATGGATATTCAAACTCAAATAAAAGGGATGGACTTCATCATCATCTAGGTCTTCCATATTGGAACCAAAGATTATGGGGGGGGCATCATCCGTTACTTCTAGCATGTCCTATGTATTTTCTGCCTACCCCTTTACCAGGCTATTTATCTCTTCCCTATATTCATTATTTCTTAATAGCTCATTCAAGGGGATAGAGATCTTTACCTTAGACAATTCGGCCTTCAGACTAAATGTCGAAGCTGTCTTTCCTACTTCAGTGACTTTTGGCTACCTACCTTCTTTAGAGAGCTGCCCCTTATCTTCCAAGGTTTTCTGTGTAGCAACCTCTGGCTGTTTTTCTTTTAATTTCTCTACATTCTGCTGAGTCTTGGAAGACTGAATATGGGTGGCCTTCCCTTCATTTATCTGTATCTCTCTGCTCCTTAACTTCATCTTTCTTTGGATATCATCTGCAACATTCATGTAAGCCATTTGGTACTACTCAGAATCAAATTCAGCGGCATTACTAGCATTCCCCATGTTGAAGCAGTCGTGCTCCCTTCGGGTTAAATGCACTTCATGGTCGAGGGTGTCAAAGAGATGGATTTGGTCTCCAGCAGGCTCCTTAGATTCTTCCTCATCCACCAAATTTTTAGGGAAGGGAGGCCTCATCTAGTGGTCTTCCTAATTTCTTTGTTTTTTTGGAGGGGGTGGCCTTCTAAAGTTAGGATTCCTTATTTGATTTTCAGGCTATTCCCTAGCAGGAGGTTTATTTTCCATGGCTAACCTATCGATCAACTTTTCCATGGTTTTCATCATAGTATCAAACTTGGCGTCACTAAAAGAGGAGGAGGCGGGGGTTTAGTTTTCTTGCTTCTTTTTATCTGCTTCTGTTTTTCCCTTCATTTTCCCCAAAGCCATCATGTTGGCTTCCACCTCTACTGCATCTTTTAGCATAGCAAGTAGGGTGGTAGATTTCCTCTCCCTTAATGTACATGAGAAGTATCCATCAAAGGTATCTTCATAGTGGAGCTTTGCAGCGCCTACGAAGGGTTTTAGGTCATCTGGAATAGAATTATAGCCTTTCATAAACCTGGCAAAAAACTCATGAACTAATTCAAAACCTCCTTTATTTAGGTGGTTATACTGGGACAAGACTAGAGTGGGGCTCCCTATCGTTTTCAATCTCTCTAAGAACAAGGTCTTAAAGGATGAAAAATCATTTATAGTAGCATTCGACAATTGTTTGAACCATTTCTTTGGTTCTCCAAACAGACTTTGAGCAAACAACTACATCTTAGCATCATCGTGGTATACTTCCTACAAATCAATATATTCCTCAAATCTGTCTACATGCTGCTTGGCAGAAAAACCTCCTTCTCCATCATAAGAGACAATTATGTGGGCGTAGTTCTGAGGGAGGTCATGCAAAGCGGCTGGAAGGGCCAATGGTGCGAATCTAGTAGCCATGGTTCTAGGTGGATTTTGATCTTGGGGATGGATATTCTGGGCAGAATTACCTGCAGGAATTGTGGTATGGGGTTGAGGGATCTGAGAACCAGTTATAGCTCTTTCCGCTTTGATAATATTTTGTAACTGAAGCCAGACAGGATCTAGCAAATAGGATTCAGGGGAATTCAGACCTTCTTCACCCATATTTAGATAAGATTTAGATCTTGATCTTTCCAAAGGTTTCCCGATATCTATCTCTATATCCAATTAGTGTAAAACAGGTATTTCTTTTTTAGACCCAATTCTTTTAAGGTTGGAAGTATTAGCCTTGTCCTTTCCGGTGTTATGTCTAAGTAATATTTATGGGTTTTCCACACTTAACAAAATTTTGGAAACAGGATTACCTCTCGTATGGCTCCTTCTTGAGGCCAGGATGCCCATTTTGAGATCTCTTCAAAAATGAACTTGGCACATCAATCTTCCCTAGTGGATTCTTTCTTGAATGTGGACCTTTACGAGTGGAGTCGCCAGGGAAAAAATCACACAACCCTATAGAAATTTGGAAATCTTTGTTCGCCAGCAGGGATCTCTCTTCTCTTTGAATCTTCATAATTCTTTGTCATTCTTCCAGGGATAATAAAACAATCACGTTCCCCATCAATGATGCCAATTTGTTAATACCGAAAATGACCCCCTAGGTTGTGGGAAAGAACAAACTGGGGTAACCACTAACCAATCTTTAGACTTAAGCTACTGACCTAGCTTAGTATGAGATGGCTCTCTCTACAGATATATGAAATACTGGAATAATCAAAGGTGTCAACAATGAAAACATACACCAACATTCATCATTCAAGATATTCAATTACAACAATACAGAAGATCAAATTTCTGTTGGAACAAAAATGGTTTAAACGTTACTTGGCTGAAACATATGAATCTCTATTTGGGCAATGGAGTCACATTTAAACAAACTCTGAAAATTCATTTACAAATGCTTCGCAAGTGCATTAACATAGGGGTGAGATAGTAAATATCTCGTAGTCAAAGTGATTTTAATTGGTGAAACAGAAGAGGAAGAAACAATCCATTGATATAAGACATACAATGATGAATCCTACATCGACTTTAGAAGAGAAAATAATCGTGGAATACTTGGAAAAAAAAAGATAAGTAGAGCATAATTTCTATGAATTCTACTTAACTATCATGCTGCACCAAGCATGAAAGAATGTTACAGACTGGAATTAACAATGAGAGATACACAATTCACATAGAAAATGAAAGAACATACTACAAGACCAGTTACACAAGAATCCCTGAAAACATTGGCTTAGCTCTGCAAATCTTTATTCAAAATATAGCTCAAAAATGTCTTACAGAACAATACACAAAAATTCCCATAAAAGTTTTCAACACTTTATCATTCCATTACATTGCATATATAGATGTCGGGAGTCCTTTTGCTCGACTCATCTAAGCCAAAAATAGTTATAATGGAGTGACACCTCATTCAGGTTTATTTGCCACTATTACTACAAAACAGAAATAGATAGAACCGGCCTAACTATTTTCTTACAATCCATCGGTATTATTACTAAGTAACATTTACTTCAGGTAAAAAAGTAAAGATAGTAAAGTAATAGTTTCCAACTGGCTATTTATATAACTGCCTCAAAAAATATTACAAATTTTTCAATAATAGGAAAGTTTTGTAGAAGTCTCTGATTCCAAACAAGCATCAACAACTATAAAAAGTCAAAAATCACTGTGGAAGATGGAGATAGTATAGCGATTTGCTATATTTTTCTACATGAGCCCATTGGTCTACAAGCAGGAGGTCATAGTCCCCATCTCCTTTACCATCACTCATATCTTGATATGCTCTGTGTAAGAAAATGGGGGAAGTCTTTGGCCAATAGCAATCAACCTATTCAAGACTTCACAGCTCTCCTCGACCATATCCATCAGAGTCCTGGCTACAAGCAGCTGGTTCAAACGTTTTAACTTTGTATGATCCATCCTTATCGCCCACAGTAGGTTTTCATAAGCATTATGGGAGATTAGTTCCTGGTCATCCTTCCAGAATCAAGGTAACCCTATTTCAACCAGCTTATCAAACAACCCTTTGAACTCTGCCACTTGTCCCTTCATTTCTTCGATTTTAGCTTCCACACTCTCAATCTGTGCATGTTTCCCTAGGACCCTTCATGCCGCTGCAAGTGTTGTGATCCGGTTCCCAATATTTAGCTTAATCCTTTCTTCTTCGGATAGATCATTTAGGAAAGTGATAGCACTTAGTGCTGTCTCTTTAGGTCTTTGGGTTAGGGTCTCCTTTTCAACTCCACAACCTTCGAGAGTGTCACTAATAGTCTTCTCTTTTATTCTTATGAACTCTAAGTAGGGTCTAAAGTTCTCAACTTCTTTAATGATCCGGTCCCACACCAACTGTCTGCACCCTTGTAAAGCTTCCTGCTCGGTAACCTAATGAGTGAGATTTTTATTGACGTCAATTAATTCTTTGTGCTTCGTTTGGAGGACCTTTGCCTCTTCTTCCTTTTTATTATTCTCTTCTTCCAACCTTTGAGCTTTTTCTTTCAGCTCCTTGATTTCCACATCTTTCAGGCTAATGTGAGACATAGCCTACACAAGATTTTTAGTACTACTGCTATCCCCATTTTGGTTCATATTGGTAGGCCGCATGTCCAATTTGGACAAGTTACTTTTCAAGTCATCAAGTTGTTTTTCTAAGTTTATTCTCTCCTTTTTCCAGCTATCTTCCTTCTCTGTAAACTTCAGCAACTCTTCTTTACATTCACTTATTTCTTTGGACAAGGATTCCTTTTTTATTTCAAAGTTTGTCTGTTCAGGAGGTTCGATTAGATGGATATTTGGAACCTTTTCCTTCTTCTGTAGTTTAAGAATCAGCTTATCTTTCTCCAACAATAACTTGCTCATGATTTTACCTACACCGTCACTTACAACTAGGTCAGATTGTACCTTTTTGACCTGCTATTGCAGAGCTTGGTTTTCACTTTTCTCTTGTTTTAATTGGTTTTCTAACTTTTTCACAGTAACCAGCAAGTTGTCGCTTTTCAATGTTGCTTTCACAAAATCATCATATACAAGATCACTAACTTGCTTGTGAAACTGGATTCTATCCGGTACTGGTATCTTTTTCCAATTGATACTGGTCTCGGTCACTCCATCTTCCGTCAATACTTCTAAGTTTAAGGTGTTATCATTTATACCTCTGCTGGTCATCAAGGAAGTCTTAGACAAACCTCTGGCTATAGGCATCGAATCAAACAGCCTCTGGGCCGAGGCTTGCTTGTTTTGATCGTATTGTTTTCATAGATCGGCCTTGGACCCAAATTTATTACCAGCATCTCCCGCCTTAACATCTTGAAACTTATATTCTATAACCTGGATCTCAGGAGCCGAAGACTCCTCATCATCTACTTCTCCACTATCCATTTGGGCAGTCAATTCTTCTTGAGTTGCTGTAGCAACTAGCTCCTCTTTAGTTGGGGAAGCAATTGACTCGGCTTGAATAGATGCAACAACTAACTCATGCTGTACTTCTAATTTAGGCTACTTGTCACAACTACCCTCTTCAGTATCCATATCTATGACTTCTTCTAAGTCTCTTTTCCGGCCCACCTCCACGGTGTCTGATACTTTATCTAAATCCATTATTAAATCGGATAACATGAGATTTCCTCCCTGTGTCTCTACGTCTTGTCCCGCATCGATTTCCCAACGCAAAAAATTTTGCCCCTTCAACACCCCTTCTAGTTCTATATGCTCAAAAGTGCTGAGATTACATTCTTTCCTTCTCTTTGTAATATTGTGCAAGGGGTCGTATTTGAGGGCTACATCTTTCTTGAACCCTAGCGGCTTCAATAATTCTTCCACCTTTGAAAAAGCTTCTTTACTCTTCACGATGAAATGGCCTACCTTCCAAGGATATTTCACATCCATGCTCTTCTTATATTTTAGGAATTGTACTTCTTCTAGGGCCAATTTCTGTCTGATAAATTCAAGAGCAAAGATCTGCAATGTTAGAAAAGTGGGTAAGACATAGGGCTCTAATACAAAACCATACAATCTAATGACTGTAGCTTCTCTGAATAAAAACCAATCACTGATAGCCAATTTATCCTTCAACTGCATCATTGTTTGCATTTCAAGCAACACTCTAGGCAATTCTTCCCCAAAGATTATTTTATAAACAGGGGGAAAAACATAGTTCAAATAGTTGAAAACATTGTCTACCAAAACATCTATCTCAAGCAGTGAGGAGAAATGTGGGCTTTTGGCGCTGCTGTACATAATCATTTTCATCAACTATGTTTGATATCTAAAAAACCTAGTGCTCGGGAAATTGCTTAACTGGACATGTATCTTTTCCACCAAAAATTCATCAAACTTCAGGGATGGGATAAGCCCGCTTTCGGACCTGGCCAAACTTATGCTAATCCTAAAGAGTAAACTTAATTGGACTTCAATCACCCACAAATCATTATCCAACCCTAGAAGTTGAGGTAACAAAGAAGGAACCAATCGGGAATTGTCATGAAAAAGGCTGACATTTAGGGGGTAGGGTTCTTCGGAAATTTTGGAGTTGGGTTTCAAGCATGTGGCTAAGAAAGCTTGACAACTTTCGGGGTTGATTTTGCGGTACAAGGTAACCACAGACTCTTCAGAAAAATCATCCAACTCTTGGTACTGAGACTTGGGAATGAAAAAGGAATCATTAGCAGCTGACACATCTATATTACAGATGACTCTGGACTTACGGGCATCCATAATTACTCTTTGGGGTTCTGAGTAATTGGAAGAACATCACCCTACAAAGTCAGGAAAAGAGAACACTTGGTGAAGGAAAAAGAAAATGAACGACGACCTAAAGACTCCATGTATATCCAATCCCTGTTCATGCAAGGCTTCCAGTCTCTTCTTAATTTCCGAAACCGGGAGCCGAATGCATGTGTCAAATACATTTGCGTCCCTATCTTCCAGGGCAACCTTAACCCTAGAACTAGTAGAAGCTTCTTCTTCCCCCATATTATGACTGTAAAAGACTTGGAATTTCTAGAAAATGGCAGTTACAGACCCTACCTGTCACTTTGGAAACCTTGCACGCACCCTGTCGAAGGTTCTGTCGCCTTCATCGTCTGCCACACGCCGAGAGACTTCCTGACTTCGACAGGTTTTCGAAACAAATGTCAACCTTCATAGGCGTTCTTATATATATAACCAGGTTTCCATAACCCCCAGTTTCTTTGGCTAGCTATCCTTTGATCTTAACTGTCTAAACTCTCACGTGTTCACTTTCCGCCGTCGGATCTGACCTTCTCTCTACCCACTGATTAGACAACCCATATATTTCCACCGTAGGATCATCCTGCTAGTTCTTATCTGAGCCGTTCATATCAACCGGATGCATCTACGGGGTAGTATCGCATGCACCCAAAAAGATTTTCTTATATCGCCTTTCTTCTATGTGACAGGATTTGGAGTTGACACCTGTCGGGTGGGAAAAGTCCATCACGTCTGCCTCGCCGCTATCTAGCATGCTACTTCTTGATGCGACCATCCACAAGAACCGTCCATCTACTCTTAACGTGTGTCTATGGTGATTCCTCATACTCTATTTAACTCTTAGATATTTCGTTTATTAGCGGGGTCCTCCCCGTTATATCCTATGTGTTTCAGTATTCCATCTACCGTTGGTGTGGCTCTCCTCGCCATCTGAACCATAGATCTAGTGGAGACTTAGGCCTTTAGTGGGGTGAATAAACCCGGACCCTTAGATCTCGAAGGGATAACCTCCACCGTAGATCCTTGCACCGTTCCCCACCATCGCATGCGCCCGATATGGAATTGTTCACTATTCCTTACTCCTTGCGATGCACTCCTAAACTGACACCTGTTTGGCGGGACCAGGCCCATCGCATCCACATATTCCCTTTCCTCCTTGCAACTTGGCCATGCGATGGTCCATTTAAAGCCGTAGATCTTGCTCCCGCTCTTGATCAATGGTGTCGACCTATGTGACACTTAATCTTTCATAATTTTGACCACGGACTATAGGTTTTAGGGTATTCTCCGCTTGCCTTTAGTCATTCTATTCGCCTATTAATACTCATCCCTTGACATTAGCCCCTCTATTTCATTGGATCCCTTCTAGACCATTCTGTCTCATGTCTTAGCACCTGGCCATCACTGATGGAGATCACTTCAAGCTTTTTTTTCAGGTAGTTGTCTGACCTTTCATCTTTCATGTACAGGTCTTTATGCTGCAAAAGAACATAAATATACAGGTGCTAACAACCGGCTTATCCCCTCCTTCTATGCTTCTGCATCCAGAAGGTCCATCTCCTTTTCAACCACTGTGATAGATGAACTCTCCTTAGACATCTCGAGTGAGACCTCAGGCTTCTCCCACCCGACTGTCTGCAAATGCACGTCTGCCAGCTGGTCGTCCGAGACTTCTGTGCTCCTTGCGAGCCTCCATTAGAGATAAAATGAACCATTGAGAGCACCTATCGTTCAGTTTTAAACTAAGCATCCATCATCAATCTGCGTATCTCAAGCTCTGTGATATGGACTGATGACACTCAGGAGCTTCATGACTCAGTCTTATGCACTAACAAAAGTATTTATAGCTTGGTTGACTTGATTCTCAAAGGACGCGCTATACCCAAGCAATTATTACACTACTGTTTCCTGGGATTCGCATGTTGGGAGCGCGCTATAATCTGTACGGTGGCGACGACAACAATAAGTACCAGGAGGCACTTCTTCAAAGTTACAGTGGGAGCTGATAAGACAGAAACTACTAGCGGTATTCAGGATCCTCAAAAAGTGGTTTAGGAAACTCGGTTCAAGCCTCCTGAATGATCCTGGGACTTCCACGTGGAAGTAGCGGTTTTACTTCAGGGGAGAAATGGGCGTGATCAACCTCGTGCAACTTTTATACTCTGATGCTCAGATGACCATCGACCCTCTGCCAGGATCCCTCATGATCAGCGCCTAAAAAGATGAAACTTTACAAATGGGCCCGGATCCATGCCCAACCTCCCTGTCTAACGCTAAGTGCTTCATAAAACTATCGTGGTGGTCCTGGTGGTTTCAGGGTCCCGAAAATGCGGTCTGGGTAAATCACCTTAAGGCCCCTAAATAGATAAGAAACTGACATGCATCCACGGTGGTTTTTTGTCCAGGGCAACTTGGGCCATGACAAACGCGAAGTGCTCATGGGTCCTAATTGCGCCCTTATAAGGCCAGCTTCTGCTGACTGATATTCTGAGCTTTTGCTATGCCATCTGGTCACTTTGGCCTGCCACCCTTCCACATTTCCTGCGTCATTTTACTGCTCTGGATTCTTCTTCGAAAACATTCCTTTAGCCTATTAATGGATTGCCTTCGGCTGAAAATAACACTAACATTGGCGTCAGCGGGGACAGGCTCTTCCTTATGGGAGAGGTTGAGAACAATAGACTAGTGCCTCTTAGATCATTGGGTTGTGGAGTTATATCTACTCATTGAAAATGTAGCTATAGAGAAATAATCAGAAAATAGGTAACAAAGTTGATTATGATTTTGAAAATAAAACAAAGAGGAAATGAAATGTGCTACAAATATGGTACACCGGATTCATTCACAGAGTGGGAAAAGGGATTAGTAATGAAAGAACCGCATTAGGAATCTCCCATTTATAGGGTTCTCAAAGCTTTCACCATTAAGTTGGGCCAACTCATATGTGTTGTTGTCCTGGACTGTGATGATTTTGAAAGGACCTTGCCATAGGTTGTCGAATTTCCCATGCTTATATTTTTTCACTCTTTTGACATCCCACTTTAGAACAAGATCTTCGTGCTGAAAATCTTAAGCAATAGCCCTTCGGTCAAAAGTTACTTTCATCTTGTCTTGGTAGACTTTAGTGGAGTCATCCATTTCTTCTATGACCTGTTGAACCTCTATTAGCTGATTAATTCTCCTTTCCATGTCATTTGGCTCTTCACTTTCTGGTTGTAGTTACTAACTTCATTACCGGGAGGCCCAACGTAATCGAGAGGATAGCTTCCTTTCCTTAAACCAACTGAAACGGCGAAGTGCCCATAGCCCATTTGATGTTGATTCTGTCTTCCCATAACACAAACTTTAAATGGGAGTCTCGGGCCTTTTTTTTTGTACTGAGCATCTTCTTAATAATAGTCACCAAGCTCTGATTAGAATATTTGGCCAAGACATTTCCCTGCGGATAGTATGCGGTTGAATGAATTAATTCAATATTATAATTCTGACAAAAGCTTATCATTATATATGATTTGAAGGCTTGAGCATTGTCTGCAAGTATTTTCCTTGGATAGCCGAATCTTTCCAGAATATTATCTTCTAGGAAGCTTATTATAACTAAGTCATTTGCATTCCTAGTGGGAATAGCTTCCACCCACGTAGTGAAGTAGTCAGTGGCTGTAAGGATCCATCTGTGTTGGTAGCTAGAGTGAGGGTTTATTTCCCCAATAAAATATAGACCCCATTGCTGGAAAGGTGCTTCCACTCTGATGGGTTTGAGAGGTAATTGTTCCAGCTTCTACTTTCCGGTGAACATTTGATTTCTTGCATGCCCTGACGATATTGCTGGTATCAATAAATAGAGTGGGCCAGAAATATCCTGCTCGTAATATTTTATGATCCATCTCCTTCTAGGCATGATTCCCTCCACACATACCTTAGTGAAACTCAGTAATTATGACCTCTGTCTCTTCTTACACAATACAATTAATCAGGATGCCAAGTGGGTTCTTCCAGAAGAGGTAAAAATCTAAAACACAATATTTGATTTCTCTGAGTTTAAGGGATCTTATTTTATATTTCTCCATTTCGGGGGGATAAGTAAGATGCTGTAAATAGTAAACTATGTTCCCGTACCACTCTGACCTCAAAAACTTATCAACCACCTGGTTGGGAAGGTTTTGCTGACCTTCTTCACTTTCCAGAACGAGGAATTGATCGATCAAATTGATCTCAAGGGATTGGTAATTAGATTCAGCTAGCAACTTAGCTAATCCCTACCCTTTTATGAACTTGGTAGGCTTAATCTCCATATCGTACTCTTGAATCTTGGAAATCCACTTTTCTCTCCTTCCTTCACTATCAGGATGACATAAGATATCTTTAATAGTACTCCCTAGGACATGAGTGATGATCTTGGAATGCAAGACATAGCTCCTGAATGACTTGAGTACTTTAACAAGTGCATAGGAATGTTTCTCCATTGTGCTATATTTCAATTCGACATCTCTCAGGGCTCTGCTAAAGAAAGAAATGGGTTGTTCATGCCCTTCCTGATTTTTTTGTAAAAGAACTGCTGCAATAGTAACTTCAGAGGCAAAAGAAAAAATTAGGAAATCCTTGGTGTAGTTCGGGCTAGTCAAAACAAGTGCCTCTCCTAGGGAATCTTCATCTGTTTAAAAGAGTTCCTCGCAGTTGTGGTCCATTTTATCTCAGCATCTTTTCTCAGCATGTCAGTGATTTCTTTCATTATTTCAGCAAAATTAGGAATAAACCTTCGTAAAAAAACTTATTTTACCAATGAAAGATTGTACCTCCTTCTCATTTTGTGGGAGTTCGATTAGCTTGATAGACGCCACTCTTTCCGGGTCTATCCTCACGCCCTCCATGGAAATGATATGCCCCAACATATTTCCTTCTGTCATGGGAAAAAAGGGACTTCTTTGGATTGAGAGACAGTCCATATTTTCTGCATTTCTCAAAGGTTTTCTTCAGATGCTGAAGATGTTCTTTGTTAGATTTAGAAAATACGGTCATATCATCCAAGTATATCACAATGAATTTTTCCTTTTCATCGATGAATGCTATGTCCATGGCCCTTTGGAATGTCGCACTAGCATTCATAAGACTGAAAGGCATCTTGTCATACATAAACGTCCCCCATGGTGTAGTGAAGGCCATTTTTTCCCTATCATCTAGGTGTGTTGCAACTTGGTTGTAACCCAAAAATCCATCCATCATAGATACTCGAGTTGACCCAACTACCTTTTGCAGAATACTATCCATTTTGGGTAAGGGATAATTATCCTTCAGCAAGCATTTATTCATATTTCTGAAGTCAACACATAGCCATATCTCACCGTTTTTCTTTATGACCGGTACTAGGTTAGCCACCCATTCTGAATATCTTAGTGGGATGATGATTTTTGCATAAAGAAGTTTCCTCACTCCCTTTTCAATCACTAGCAACAGGAAGGAATTCACCTGTCTCAACTTTTGCTTACTAGCTTAGCATCAGGTTTTAAGGGAATCCTATGTTGTATTATGGTAGTATCATAGGTTCTAAGGTCTTCATACTTCCATGCAAAAACATCCGCAT
Source organism: Larix kaempferi (assembly GCA_027924585.1). NCBI lineage: Eukaryota > Viridiplantae > Streptophyta > Pinopsida > Pinales > Pinaceae > Larix > Larix kaempferi. The sequence continues at coordinate 3,997,585 of BSBM01000459.1, read as the reverse complement.
AATCTTTGAATAACTCTTCATACCTTTTCCTTTGCTCACTTGTGAGGGACTGAGAGAGTTTAATGAACTTAGGATCTTCCATGGTGCCGAGATTTATTTCCTACACGGCCTTAGTCGTTGGATATACTACTAGTTTGACTGGGATCTCATTTTTGTTGAGCAGTTGTTCTAATGGGACCAGTCCTTTCGGAATGAAGTTGTTCTTTAGCTATAGAACCTTGTGGCCAGCAATATACTGCATCAATCTAGAGCTTCTTGTACCTCCTATCTGTGAATTACCTTCTTCTATGTCTCCAAAATCACCATCCATATTAGTATTTGAGAATTCCCCGACAATCAACAAGAAGCATTTAATTTGCTGATCATCCTTGAAAACCTGCCAGCTTTTGATGATGTTAGGAATGGAGGGATGGTATCTCATTTCAAATTCATAATTTAGATTCGGGTTCTTGGGCAGATTGAAGGAACTTTCCATCATGGCCAATGCATCAGCTTGTTGATTTTCTTCCCGGGGGATGAAAGTAATATTAAAGGCATCAAAGAAATTCTCAATGAGGTCCCAAGCCAGATTGCGATATGCTCTGAGTCTTGGATGTTTAGTCTGATATACACTTCTGATCTGGTTTACCACGAGCTCAGATTCTCTGAAGACCGCCAGCTTGGTAATTTTTAAGTCCCTTGCTGCTCGGAGGCCAAGGATGAGTGCCTCATATTCAACAACATTATTGGTGGTATCAAAATCTAACTTGTAAGACAGATTGATTTCATCTACCAATGGTGATGATAGTACTGCACCTGCTCCAAATTCTTCTTGAGCAGATGCCCCATCAAAAAAAAATTTCCAGACCTGGGTCTTGTTGTCTTCAGTAGTTGCTTATGTTTCCTGAATATGTGCGATTCCTTATCCAGATGAATCTCCTGATGATAACCTATAACATCCCATGTCCTCATCGGCTGCATATATAGGGTAATTCATACGGTTGTCTTGGTTGCTTATCACATAGGAAAACATAGCTTCTCTGTATAACCGCCTGGTCTCTCCAGCAAAAATGGGCATTGTAGCATATTTCATGTCCATCTGCATGGTTCCTCCTAGCTTCTTAGCCCATCTCCTTGACAAGAGCATGCCATATTTAAATGGGATGTCTGCCACCACTACATCCATCATTACACTTTTGGTTGGTATCTGGGCGAGAGTGACCACCAAGTCCTTTATCATCCCTATGCATTTTACCTTCCTTGAGTCGAAGCTGTAGAGATCATGATATGGCCTGGTGATCTCCAGTCCCAACTGTTCCATGATAACTTTAGGCATTAGATTATGAGATGCTACGGAATCCAACATACAATTGTGAAGAAGGCTTTCATGTAAGTTCAGGGTGACATAAAACGAGGCAGTAGGCTCTTCTTTATTATCAATGTGTGGACCACATTGAAAAGCAGAAGCTTCATCATTTAGATTTATGGGATCTTGTTGATCGCTACTTTCGGTCCTCTGTAGAATTTTGTCAATCTGGCTCTGGTACATAGGATTTATTATTAACTCAGTCAAGGGGATGACTATCTTTAATTTGTTCAGTTTTTGTTCCAAACTAAAAGAGGTGGGCCCTTCTCTGGTGATTGATTCAAATCTCTTATGGGGGCTTATACCTGGCTGATTAGGAATATCTGGGATTATGGCTTCAACTCTTTTATCTTTGGGGAGGTCTTTTTCTTTAAATAGCGGGGAAGCTTTAGGGGAGCTTGCTTGAGCCGACTTCCGTGGGGGCTTCCTAAGAATAGGTCCGCTCTATTTATTTGTTGCCTCTTGCATTGGTCTCAAGCTATATTTTATCCGCGGTTTATCTAGCTGAGCACTGTGGGAAGCAGGATAATCATCAAGGAATTGGTCACTTTCCTGGGATTCAAGGAGCTCTGGGTCGATTTCTTCATATAAGAGTGAATTCTCATAATCTTCTCTAGTGAGGTGCATGAGGTGGGAATCTTCCTCCATCCAATTTAGCTGTTCATCAAACTCTTGATAGCCTTCATCTTCTGTGATTCCAACCAGATTATTTTCTTTCTCACTGACAGGAGGCCTTAAGGGTTGTTCCTCATTCCTCTTTTCTCTATATGCCATCAACAGATTGAAGGGTCTTTTAAATTGATTAGGAGGACGAACATGTGACTATATGTTAAGATTGCTACTCTCTAATTCCATTCTGGTCACTTTAGTTGATAGGTTTTTGATAAGGCAGGTCATCTCATGGATATTTTCATATTGAGAATCTTTTATTTCTGAAGAAACGCCTTCCTCTTTGGCTTTTCCTTTGTCTTTTGGTTCAGCATCGCTGGTCATTTTAATCTTTCCTCCTGCTCTCATATTTCCTTCAACATCTATGGTGTTGTCTTGCATATCACTGAGCGAGACCGGTATTCTTTCCCTTAATGTTATGGAAAAATCTGAGGGAAAAGCAGCCGCATAAGTGACTCGAGCTGCTGCTTCAGTGGGACGAATGTCCTATGGAATTATGAAATATAATTTATTAAATATGGCTGTAATATCAACCACATTTCTGAGTTGTTCTTCTTTAGGGCAGAGAATTCCGTTAGATAATAGAGAATGTCATGTTTAACTCCCCACTTCTTGACGAATGTGGTTTCCAAGATCTCCACAGTACTGGTGGAGGCATTGGGTAAATATCTGAACCATTTTCTGGCTTCTCCTTTCAGTGACTGAGCAAAAATCCACATAAACACATCATCGTGTTCAATCAGGATGTTATCCGTAAAATCTTGGAATTAGTCCACATGATCCTCACCAGACTTTCCTTTGCTGCCGTCATACTTTGGCAACAATTTCAGATAATGGGTAGGCATATCATTCAGGGGCGTAGGCAATTGCAGGAGTCTGTGTGGGCTTGCCACCCATCTTGGTGTTCTGGGTGGTGGTGGAGGTGGTCCTATGCCTCCTCCTCGTGACATGAGGTTGTTGGCATTTAAATTCTTCACCTGTGAGGTAATGAAGGACTTGGGTGGATTGGTGTGAGCGAAAATTTATTCACTCACCACAGGGATTCTTTGAAAACTAGGAAAATCACAAGGAGTGTGAGGATCTGGGGAAAAAGGATCCTTTTCAGGGGTTTGGACAACAAATTTAGATGGAGGGAATTGAGGGCCAAACAAAGGGGAGGCGAAACTTCACTGATAGCTTGGTGATGTAAACTGGAATCTCCCACGTCTATGTCTGCAAGAAACTGAATCTTCTAGGGCCACAAATTCTTCATGGCTTGGGTTCTGGTGGGTATGTCTTCGTCCAAATGCCAGCTTTGCTATTGTGGATTCGCCAAGTGGATTACCGCCTACAACCCAATTTCATCCACTATGAAACTGAGAGCGTATAGTTTTGTCGTTATACCCAAGGAATATTTATCTTCTTGATTGCATTCTCCGCCAACGGCACCAAAAAAGATGTTAGTCCCAGAGACATTCTAAGGCTGTTTTTAGAACTGTGCCTGGGCATAAATAATATCTTCTGAAATTTTATTGAATTAAATCACAGCTCACAGAAAATAATTTGGAATTCCAATCTTGAAATATGAATGGGAAGTATTTCAATGTGCCAGAAATCAAACTTTGAGTAGTAAATGGAAAATGAAATGGCATAAGATAAAGGTACTATAGAAAGTAAATCTTTATCCTATGTTTAAAGAATGACATGTTGAGCCTAGGAGAGGAATTCAACAACTTTAACAAAATGAACACAGAACTGCCACTGAATAATACGAGTATATCACCTCCAGACAAATTAGCATGAACACTTCAATTACTAATCATCTTAGAAGAAATACATTTAAGCAACTGCACTCATATTAAACTTAGAACAACTCTATGAATCATACATACAGGGAAGAGATGAATAACAGCAGAAAAAACTAACTGAACACATTAAAACTTTGAATCCATAAAAGCTCCAAGATATGGCAATGATATTCTTCTTTCTGTCTTGATCGAACTGTCAAATATTAGAACTAATACTTCTTATAAAAGAGAGTTGACCCTTTGGTTACTGCCTATTTGGCTATATATAGCCTTCATATTCTTTTTGTATTCTCTACAACAGAAATTGTTACATTCTCTACAACAGAAATTGTTACAATCAGTTATAGCTCAACAGCTTTAAGTTTTTCTGTTTGTACTTCCTAACAGAGTTTGTTACAATATTAGTCATATGGAGAATTACTGATTATCCTATGACTCTGACCCGGGACCACTTTGCTAACAAAGTAGTACGTCCAACTAGACAAAATTTCTCACCACCTTAAGACATACAGGTATTAATGATGTAACCTCCTTCAGAGCTATTAAGATCCTTTTAAACACTCGTTGGACTACCTACGGCCTCATGGAAATATAGATGTGACCAACTTGCTAAAGAATACTGTTTTGCAGACCTCTATCATCTGTCTCTTCTGCCCCATCCAAGCCCTTTGCTCTCAGACCTTGTTTTTGATGGGGAAAAATTTCACCTCTGTTGTCGCGCTGTGGAACAAGACCCGATTCTTTCATTGCTTCGCTCAAACTGCTCAGGTGCCACTGCTTCATCATTTGATCGTCCTTTGCTGGGATCGGCGTATCCCCTCCTTCTATGCTTCTACATCGAGAAGGTCCATCTCCTTTTTAACCACTGTGATAGCTTAACTCTCCTTAGACATATCGGGTGAGACCTCAGGCTGCTCCCACCCAATTGTCTGCAAATGCACATCTGCCAGCAGCTCATGGAAGGTGGTCGTCCGAGTCTTCCGTGCTCCTTGCGAGCCTCCATTAGAGATAAAATGAACCATTGAGAGCACCTATCTTTCAGTTTTCAACTAATCAATCGTGATCAATCTACGTATCTCAAGCTTTGTGCTCTGGACTAATGGCACTCAGGAGCTTCATGACTCAGTCTTATCTACTAATAGGACTATTTATAGCCTATCTCACTTGATTCTCAAAGGACACCCTGTACCCGAGCAATTATTACACAGCTGTTTCCCGGGCTTCACGTGTTGGGAGCAGACTCTAATCCATATGGTGGCGGCGACAACAATAAGTACCGGGAGGCGCTTCTTCAAAGTTACGACAAAAGTTGACAAGACAAAAACCACTAGCGGTCTTCAGGCTCCTCAGAAAGTGGTTTAGGAAACCCACTTCAAGCCCCCTGAACGATCTTGGGATTGCCATGTGGAAGTAGCGGTTTTACTTTAGGGGAGGAATGGGCATGGTAAACCTCGTGTAACTTTTCCACTCTGATGCTTGGATGACCATCGATCCTCTGCCAGGATCCCTCAAGATCAACACCTAAAACGACGCAACTTTACGAATGGTCTCGATAGCATGCCCAACCTCCTTGTCTGATGCTAGGCGCTTCATAAAACCACCGTGGTGGTCCTGGTGGTTTCAGGGTCCCCAAAACGCGGTCTAGGGAAACCGCCTTGATGCCCCTGAATAGCTAAGAAACTGACACGCATCTACAGTGGTTTTTTGTCTGGGGCGACTTCGGCCAAGACAAACACGAAGTGCTCATGGTTCCTGACTGCGCCCTTATAAGGTCGGCTTTTGCTGACTGATATTCTGAGCTTCTGCTACGTCATCTGGTCACTATGGCCTACCACCCTTCCACATTGCCTTCGGCTGAAAATAACACTAACAGGCATAATAAGTCATAAAATAATGACACTTCCTATAGTTCGTAGGAGCAACTAAACATGTGTCTCGTCTACATTGGGTAGCTTTGATAAACGATTACATAAATATTTAAACCTGTTGAATGTAGATTGGATGTGTGGAGTGGACCAGAGTCCTGGAGGTAACTCTAACTCTTTACTAATATGATGATCAATAGGCAGTTTTTGTTTATCATCTCTATTCACAGGACTAGAATCTTCGAGGTCGTCAGCGCCAATTATTGGGTTATCAAGAGGTTGAGAGGATCGGTTGCATTTGAGTTGAGTTAGGGATCTTTCTTCCCTTTTTCCCGCAATACTCCTCATAGGAAGTTTGTCATTTCCATAACATGTTGAGATAAGACCACGCATAGTATTTTTAGGGGAAAGAATTTCATTTTTTATTTGACCCTATCGAATTTGACCCACTACCTCTAATTTAACTTGTTGGACCTTTGGATCATCAATTTGATTCTCATAACGGATAGACTGGTTACTTTGACCATTTTCATCCAAATATTCCAAATCGCTAACCACATTAATATTTTTGTTCTCCTATGTTTTCCCCGGGATAATATGACGCCTAGAATCACTTAGATGATTTTGTAGGTCACTGACCACAAGAGTAGAAATACTTTCAAACTAGTAAAAAATTAAATCATCAATATTATACACCTCTGAATCATTGTCATTTCATTTAATAGTCTATGTATTCGGGGTTTTTTTACTTGTGTGCTGACTCATGCATCAGAACAGTCAAATCGCGATCTTAAGGTTGAACATTGGATTCTGCATTCTTAAGATTGCGTGTCACATCTTATTCTAGTTTTATATTCACTAATGGATCCTGAACTGGGCTATGAATTTTAATTTGACCTCCTACAACGCGATACTATGGAATAACATCTTCCTAATGTTGGCTTGACATATTATCAAATAAACATAAAAATTCTTCACCGAGCCTATCCAAGCAGTCCTGATCCTTCTTATCCTTTGACAAGGGATCCAATTGCAAATAATATTAAGGCTTATTAGATTGCATAGACATCTTACGAAGGGTCCTAGTGACCTTCGTTCGCTTCAATTCTTGTTCTAGTATGTAAGATAGGGTTTCCTTGGTACCTCCTCACATAGGGGACTTAACCTGTGCATCAGAATTATGACATTGGAAAGGCAGAGGATCTGATGGGTTAGTGAAATTTGCAACATTTATAGCATTAGAATCTACTGAAGCAAGGCTTGAAATAGTGGGACCAAACAAGGACGGCTTAGGAAATTGAGACGCAAGGGCACTGTGAGATGGGTTGATGACTTGCCCTTGATTATCATTCCCAAATTTGGACAATGGTTCTACGAAATCATTCATGATGAGGAACTGCTTCCATGCATCTCCTATAGAATTCAATTTAAATTCTACAAGGATTCGAACCGAACTGAAATGCATAAGCCTACGCAAAGGGAATTTACAAGCATGGTGCATTGAGCGAGACATGTTCTTAAGGCTTAGGTACAGAAAAAAAGGTAGGTTCAGTTCGAAACGAAGGAAATCCATAAAGAATATTTATATGGTAACGCAAAACCAGGGTATATCAGCCATCGCACATGTTGAATTGACCAATAACTACAAACATTTCTTGCAACTTATGTTTAAACAGATTCTTAGACATACCTTTATGGTTATGGATTTTCGTAGTGAGCTTTTGCAGGAGTTGCGGCCAAGGAAAATTTTTAAGCTGCATATTTTTAGACCAACATTCAATAGCACATGGAGGCCCTGTCGCGGTAGCTATAAATCCATCATTTACTTCAAATTCCAAATCACCAAATTGGACCTTATTACCGTAAAAAAAATGAGTGAACATATGGGTGGAAATCTTATTATGTTGACGAAATTGACAGATGAAGGCCACCAGCCTGCATCCGTCGAGGGTTGAACCAACTGAGGATTAGATTCCACATAATCACCTCCAGGGTTGAACCAACTGAGGATTAGATTCTACATAATCAATGTTTTGTTTCTAGTCTGTGTTGGAATAATGTAGAAATGCTAGGCAGGTATCTAGTTATTGGGTTGATGTGTACTTTCTATGATTAGCATGTAGAGGTTTCAGATCCACCTTTCTTGGATCTATGGTTTGGTTTGTTGTGACTATCTACACCTATATATTGTAATCAGTTCTCACTTAATAGATGAATTGGTTTGGCCATTCCTTGTGTATCCACATTGCCTCTCTGTCAAATGTTATTTCTCTGTTGATAAACCCCATGGCAAACACGAAGGTGAGAGCAACAGAGTCATGAGTGGGACTCCAATGGAAATGACACAGAATTCGAAAAGTTGGAGGCACAGGGTAAAGATGTAAAAAAACCCTCAGTTCCTCTCCAAAGATGCAGAAGGTCCTAGAAGAAGCGAATACCGAATGAAAGATAGCAGGGAAAACCCTCGAAATACCCTGAGCCAAGAGTAGGATGAGGTTCATTGTACCTTGAGGATTGGCGATAAATAATAGCGTGTATAATGACAGCGTGAACGATGGAGTTGGCGTTATGGTATTGACAATGAGATTTCACTAAATTGTGATCGAAGAGTGCCACATCGATTACTCTGCTACCAGGACAACGGGAGATGGAAAATTGCATGCCATTTGACGTCCAAATCAGCTGGTGAAAATGATAATGATGGTAAATACATGGAGTAGGTGGAGTGGGTCCATCAAACTATATAAAATACTCATCATTCGTTATTATTACATCCTTCCATCATCTTATATATAGATTTTATCAAAGGTGGGTTGGAAATTGTTCGGCTTGAGCTAGATAAATGAGAGATCATGGTTATATGATCCATTGAGATCAATGCTTTGACGTGGAAAACACCAAGTGGTAACCTTGGTTGCACACAGAAGCTAGGTTCATGTAACCTCGATGGTAGAACTAAATGTAGACATCAAATTGGGGTTGTGAGAAATGGACTAGGTATTCAAGTGTAATGTGGTTTGTTTATTCGAAAGGAGATTAGGATAGAATGGGCCATTTCATTTTCTTTAGTTTAGTTATATAAAGTTACCCTTGGTGAAATATCATTGAATAAATGAAATTAATATTTAAACCATACCAAGGAAACTTGAATAAAATATACCCTTATCTTGGCCTAATCTAAACCAGCTTCTAAAAGAAAATGAACCGACAAATCAAAATTATCCTAGATTAATACATGAGTCCAAATATCGATCTGCATGCTTTGACCCGGTCAATTGACATTAGTGTCCATCTTAATTAAACTCGAAAAATTATCCATAAAAATGTAAGAAACGATAACAAGATGAGCACTCAAAATAGTTGAATAATTTTGATTCTGGGAGAAAATCCTTGGTAAAACATGAAATTATTTTTAAGTATAAAATAATATTTATTGTAATATTCCAAGGTTATTTAAATAGAATCATAATTTACAATTATTTCAAGGGAATGCTAATCATACTTACTTAGTTAAGGTGCCACTTCTAATTTATCAAATAGCGAGGAAGCCTATCAAAAGGAACGAATTAGAGTTCACTCAAATCATTTCAAAATATTCCTGAGATAAAAAGGTGAAGAGCTGCAGAATAAAAAAATGCAGACACATGTTAAAAAGAAAATAAAAATATCATCAACAATTCTTCAAGTTTCTGAATAATAAAGATATTTTCCACCCATGGTCAACATAACATAAGTTAACTTGGATCATCAAGCTGTTGAGTCGCCTTAGAAGGGATGCAGAGTTTATAATGAGAATACTAGACACTCTTCATTTTAAGATTCCATGCTTTGAATCATCGAATCCAAATATGGAAAGCGATTAGGAATGATATTTTAGATATCTATGATCGAAATTATTCCAACCCTGTATCATTCTCATCCAAGATAGCCAACATAATGATGAAAATGATGAGAACCAAAATCTAAAGTATCCAACAACCCAATATTTACAAGTATTACGTGAGATTTCATCATTGATTATAAATTTTCTAAAAATTCAATAAGATAGCGACCCATTTATTTTTACCAAAATGAAAGGGTTATTGTTAGAGGCCTACACATACCAATGCATATCCTAGTTTAGGCACAATCCTTAGTCCATAATATTGATTGAGGTTATGTGTGATATGATAACCATCATATTATTTCTTTATTTTACCCTAACATCTAGCAATGTTTTTAGTTGGGTAACCTACCACATTGTTATTAATAGGTGGGCATTGAAACTACTCATATCATTACATTGGATACATAATTCAACAATTTGGAAGTTCAAAATTAGTTCAATGCTCATACCATTATACAATAATAATTATAAATATTTTCAATTCCATTATGTACATAATTCAATAATTTCGATGTTCCAAATTAATTCAATGCTCATGCCATTATACACTAACAATGATTAATATTTTCAATTCCATTTATTATTGACATAGTAATTACGTTTATTGATATAGTAATAATGTAGGCTTAATGATTATATGACTATATGGTGAACAACATTTATGGAATCTTTCTTCTCTAACCGAGCAACTTACAAAGCATGATTTATTTATCTATTTACTTACTCCTTTTTGTACATTTATTTATAGTTAGGACATGTCCATATTATCAACATTGATATCAACCTTTAAATCCATTACCACCACAAACTATGTACCTTTAGACCATCATAATAATGTACATTATGCATACCCAAAGTACAACAATTCGAGTTGATAAAATTCAGAGTATAAAGGAAAATGTTTGTGGGGATTCTATTAGAGAGTCACAAGATTCATGTGGTATTGGATTCCCTCATCGGTTCATTTCAATGTAGACCTCCCAAGGCAATAGACCAAATACACATGACCAAGAAGTTTGGAATTACTATGTACAAAATGGTGCAATTGAAAGATATTCTTATGCCACGCAAACCACCGGATGTCTATTTGTATCTTTTGTCCAGGTACCATTTTGTCATGAACAATCTTACGCTTATACAAATATATATATTTGTGCCATGTGATATCTAAAATATATTAGTGGTTTCATAGTTTTGGTTACATCAATAGGCAAAACAAAATCTAAAAAATACTTGTCCAAATGGTGGGATAAATGTTTGCATTTTATGTTTTTTTTACTCAAATATAAGACAATAAACTCGAAATTTAGAGATCCTTTTCTTAATCTAATAAATTGATGTTAATTTTAATTAATATTTTGCAAAACATATATAAAATAAAGAGAGGAAATTTCATATTTTGTAAAACATAAATAAACTAAAAATATGAAATTTCAAATTTTTATATACTTAAATATATTTCAAAATTTAATATATATAATCAATGATATTCTGAAAAACTAATACTTATTTCTTAAAAGAATAATGAGATGGTTTTTACATAATGAAAATTTAAAAAATTTAACACAAAATTTCATTTTTTTATTTAAATTTTGAGATAAATTTATCTATCGAAAAATTAGCATAATTATTTGTATTTTATATTATTGGAAAAATTTATATAATTTATTATAGTAAAACAATAGATAATAAGTTTAAAATGATATTTTCTTTCTTGTCATAATTATTTAGAGATCTATTTCCTAACTTAATAAACTGAGTTTAATTTTATTTAATATTTTATAAAGTATATATACAATATAAATAAATACAATTTTTACATATATAAATATTCAAATATAAGTTGTGATACTAAAATGATGGGATGGATCCTTTCATTTTATGTTTTTCTTTTTAAACTAAAGAATTTAGTTATATATAAAAATAAAAGCAAGCTATCTATTAAAAAAAAATCAAATAACTACTTTTTATATAAATTAATATAAATTAATATATTAAAATATAAAATAATTAAATAAAAATGTCATTTTCATCCTTCACACATACACATAATTGTTGAGAAGTTTTTTTCAACGTAATGAATTGAATTGAAATTATATATATATATATATATATATATAAAAGAGTATATTCTAAATTTTAAGATATAAATAGGTTGTGATATTGTACAAAGCTGATACATGTCTATATAAAAACAAGAAAAACAAGATGAGATGGCTCTTTTCATGTTATGGTTTTGTAAAAAAATTTATAATTTTTTATAGTTAAATATGAGAAAATAAATTAAAAATGTTTATTTTTAGTTAAAAAAATCTAATTTATTAAATTAATTTTAGTTTTATTTAATATTTAATTATATATTATATATATATGTATAATAATTTTTTTAGTAAAAATATGTTGTGATATTGTAAAAAGTTAATTTTTCTATCCATCTTAAAATAAATAAGGAAAACAATGTTTTTATTTATGTTTTTAAAATAGTTTATATAATTTTTTCTAATTAAATATAAAAAAAATAAGTTTAAAATGTCTTTTTTGTACAAAATTATTTAAAGATCTTTATCTTAAGATAATAAATTGAGTTTAATACATATAATAAAAACAATAAATTTCAATTTTTTTAATATGTAGATATATTATACCTGTCCATTTAAAACAATATTGTAACATAAAACATATTAAATAAGATGGTGTTATTTTGAGGTTTGTTTTACAAGTTAATAAATTTTGTTTAATTTTATTTAATATTTTATAAAATACATATAAAATTAAGAAAAGGAATTTCAGTTTTCTATATATATAAATATATTTTAAATTTTGGAATATAAACAAATGATTGGATGAATATTTTTATTTTATGTTTTTTCGAAAGTTTATAAAACTATTTATTATTTTTATTGTCAAAACATGATATAATAAGTTCAAAATGTTATTTTCTTCCATATTTAATTTTTCATATATATAAATATATTTTAAATTTTAGTTAAAAATTTGTCTTATTATATAAAAATATTTTTCTTAATCTAAGAAATTAAGTTTAATTATATTTAAAATTTAATTATCTATCTATCTATCTATATATATATATATAATTTCATTTATCTCTTATTAAAAATATGATATAAAAATTAAGTATTAAATTAAAAATGTTATATATGTATCTATATATATATATAGGTAATGATGTTGGAAAAAGTTAACATTGGTTCACTAAAAAAATATAGAAAATCCCTTTCATTTTTTTCCTTTCTATAATAAAATGTGAGATAATAAATATAAAATATCAATTTTATAATTATATAATTATTTAGATTATTTTATAATTTATTTATTTATTTGAATTTAGTTTATATATATATATTGAATTTAGTTTTATTTTATATATATTTATATATAAACATGAAACATGAAAATTTCATATATATATATATATATATAAGTTTGGGATATAGATTATATAAGTTTGGGATATCGATTAGTGATGATGTTGTATAAAACTAATAACTATTCATTAAAAAAAATTAGACAATTATGTTAATATTATTTATATAATTTTTTATAATTAAATATGTGAAAAATAAGTTAAAAAGGTTTTTCTCTTTTTAAAGTTTTTTCAATAACTTCAATTTAATTTAATTTAATATTTGGTAAAATAGATATATAATAGAAACATGAAATTTCACTTTTATATACATATAAATATATTTCAAATTTTGAGATATAGATTGTGATATTGTAAAAAGCTAAGTTTATATAATTTTGTATAAATAAACATGAAAAAATAAATTAAAAATGTTCTCTTCTTTATTTACATGTTATTTAGACGTCTTTTTCTTAACTTGATAAATTTGATTTTAATTTTACTTAATATTTTGTAAAGTATATATATATATATTAAAAATATGAAATGTCAATTTTTGTTTTATATAGAAATATTTATATATATATAACTATTTCAAATTTTGAAATATGTAATATTGTATAAAGCTAATACCTATTCATTAAAAAAAAATGTAGAATGTCTCCTTTTATTTTATGTCCTTACTAAAGTTCATATATGTTTTCGGAGTCATTTTATGTCCTTGCACTTTATATTTTTATAGTAAAAATGAGATAGCATGAAAAAGAATGGTATTTACTTCCTTATAGAGTTATTTATAGTTCTTTTTCTTAACTTAATGAATTAAGTTTAGTTTTATTAAATATTTAGTAAATTATATATATAAAGGGAAGAGAGGGAGAGATATGAAATCTCATTTTTTCATATGCAGGTATATTTTAAACTTTGGGATATATCGTTATTTCCACATCCATCGACATGACCGATAGAGGGGGAACTTTATGAACACTAGGCTTGAAAATTTGGCCTATGAACATATTACAAATTCATAAATAATGAAATGCATGTGCATATACATTAATGGAAAACATAATGGACACAATTTATTTATCCACACACACGTATTATGTATAAATAGACATAATTAACACAACCATAAAAATAAAGTAATTGCACATTCAAATAGAAGAGAAGGCTCCTCTTTAAACAAAGAAGATCCAAGCAGCTGGTTGTATAAGAAAAACACCTATAGGATTCTCCCTCATCATGTAACCCATTATTATCTCAATGCTTAGCAAAATGTTGATCCAGGGCTATACATAAGTTTCACTCCACCATCAAAGACATGGTACTCCTTCCAATTTCCCCACACAACACAAGAAAGACATTTCCTTTCATTGATCAACAGTTCCCTCAAGAAATCCAACCTTTACAGTGCTTACCACTATGTGTAGTAATAGTTCAATATGTTGTATGTTGTTGGAGAAATTTCTATAGCATTAATTTATGGTTTCTCAAGCATATAGGAGTAGAAAATATCAATGGGTAAAGTTGCCAATCTTCCAAACCTCTATTCTCACCTATAGACATATCTTTTCCCTCAAATATGCAATTTTTCCCTTCCAAATTCAAATTTCTGGTTATGCATTGTCTAGTAATTGGTGATAGCCATGGAATGAATAAAAAAATGGGAATTCTATGTAGTGTAAATATGTTGACTAAACTCTACATAATGAAAAATTGATTATAGACTCCGAAAGATATGAGAAAGTTGACTTAACTTTCGAGCATAGAAGAGAAGAATATTAGATAATTCATAGAAGTATATCCATCCCATGCATCCATAAATACATGAGAATACTTCCCTCACCAACCTCACACATGAATTCAATGATTGGATAAAACAATAAAAAAGAAAATTATTGACTTATTTAAGGAAAATGGAAGCAAATGGATGAGTTCTAAAGTTGAAACTTGGAAATAGAGGATTTAATATCACATAGGCCCCCTTTCTTTTACCTTCTAGTGGAATAATAACCCCTCTAGTGCTCTTTAAACATCTATCTTGCATCATTTTATTGTTTTCCAACATAATATTTACATAGCAATTAAATTTCCATGATAAGATACCACATGGTCCATATATAAATATTTAGACTCTACATGCCTATCCATTCATTATTCAAGCATTAGCCTTGAGATCCACACTAGGAATCCATAATATCATATTTACATCATTTACATGATCTCATTTAATATATTCCAAGTCAAAACTTGGGGTATTACAATCCCCTCCCCCTTGGAATAAAATTCTCCTCAACATTTTCTCAAAATTAGAACAATAAAGGATATTCCTCTATCATGGAATCCTCCAAATCCCATGTAGCCTTATGAGGAACAAAGTTCTTACATTTCAACTTTACTTGTATGATGGATCAGTTTGGGTATAATGATACCTTCTTGTCGGTGATGCATAGTGAATTCGTTCACAACTATCCCTCAGTTTACACCTAGATCACATCCCAACCAATCACATGGTTATGATCATGAACATATTTCTTAAGCAAAGAAGCATGAAAAACATTATGAGTTCTAGTGTTAGCACGAAATGCAATTCTATATGCAACTAGCCCTCTCCTCTCAGGAAATTCAAATGGCCCACAATATCTTGGTGATAGCTCTACACAATGTCACGTCCCCACCCATCATACCAGTGCAATGGAGGGGATCGTGAGGCTAAAACCAGGCATCCAGCCCCATGTACCAATTAAGTAAGCATTCAATAAATATGAAGAGGCATAAACATTTACATTACACAGCAGAAGTAATTTCATTTACACATTCGCCATACATTCAAGATATTCATCAATTAAATAATTGAAAGATGGCACCAGAGAATACTTATCTTTAACAGAGTAGTCCCAAGCAACTAGCTATGTCGCTGCAACGTTCCACCCAACCGTAGGCTCTTCGACAGCTTATACTGAGTCCGTCCGAAGGCCACCCCCGAGCTGGGCATGATTCTCAGAAGGAAAAGGGAACATTCCAGCTCAACCACTGCCCAATAACCCTTTCTTCTCACAACAAAATGACTATTGACAGGGTTACACATTTACAACAGAGGTGTTCATGAAACAGGGTCCACATTGGTTCTCCCAGCTCGTGGTTCACCCAATGAACTGTGGAATTTTGATTTCAACCCCAGGGAGCAAAACCGATTTCTCTCCACGGGTTAGGATCCCTTCCAATGGCCTAAACGACCTCCAGGAAGATCCAAAACGTTCTGCTCTCTTTCCCCACTGGTAACCAGCACAAAAAACGCCCTTTCCCAGCTAAAAGATGAAGGGGAACACAGAAAAACGAGGGAGGAAAACGCCCAGGCAGCTAGAGATGCGTGAGAGAGCAAGGCCATGCTAAATAATGGCTTAGGAAGCCATTTCGTGGCTCTATTCTTGTCCCAAGAGGCCAACACGTTTTTCCATGGAGGGTGGCTTGCCCATACCCGATTTTGGACAGCCATACCTCCCCATTCCCAAGGCATTAATTTCCCCAACCAACTCTTGGGAGAAATCAATGGTTGGGTACAAAAGTCAACATGGGTAGCTAAGGGTTTGATGGGTTTTCTCATGGACACTTGGCTTGACTCTATGGGCTCAAGGGTTTGAATGTTTTCCCTCCCAATTCCTTGTGAAATCATGCCCCCATCTCTTTGTTGCATTGCATAGCTAGTTGTGGGTATTTTTTTTATTAAAATGCATATTACATGCTATTTGAATTTTCCACTGTGCATTGCTAGCACGCAAATCATATGCATCACGAAATCGATGGCGGGGCCTTGGACTTGAGCTCCTCACCATGATTTCCTAACAATATTACATCGTTTATAATGTTAATGTCGTGGGGCCAAACTGGGGACGTTACACACAACTTCCAAGCTTCAAAGAAATTTTACTTGGTGTCACTCCGAGGTAAAGATGATCCTCAACATTAAGTTCCCTATACACTTTATTCTTATCTACATAGATGTTTTGTTTATCTTTGGTCGCCTTTAAATTTTGGCTAATATTTGCAACGTCTTGTTCCATTTCCTTGAGCATTCTTTTTGAAACACAATTATGTTTACTATATTATCCCAAGTTACTGGTGTCCTACACCTTCTTCCATACAAATATTCAAATGGCCTCATTCCCAATGATGCTTGTTTCCCAATGTTATATGCAAATCCTACGAAGTGTAGATAATCTTCCTACTTGGATGGTTTTCCCATCGCATACATGTAATACATGTCTTCAAGTACCTGATTTACTCTTCATGTTTGACCATATGTGTTGTCGCAGTTCTGCCGACAGGGGTTCACTTCACACTACTGTCACCGAACACCAACTAGACACCCTTGAGCATTGGCCCAGAAACGTTTTACCCTTTCCAACAACACCCATGAAGCAAGTGAGGTCTCCCCCAAGATGTTCAAGGGGGCTGTAGTAACCAAGTTTCCGCAGTATGGAGATAACACGCACGAACTCTTACTCAATTACTATAGAATCCAGAGATATTCCTTCGCATTATACTACCACATCACACATATACTTATCATCCGCATTAACACCATGTAAACAACATTCGCGTATCACATATTAATCAATAGAGAAACAAAACCTTAAACACATCTCATCATTTAGAGAATATTCACCATTCATCACACAACGAAAAAAATAGAGACATAATCCAACATTTTCTTGCATTAACTCATCTCCAAATCTGCGACTTAATGCGAATTCACATACAGGGTAAAACTTGCGGAAAGCAGAAAATACATAAAAGCTAGATATCTTCATCTACCATCAATCTATTCTTCAATTTTATCTCTTCATGCGACTCTGATCGTCATCCATTCCATGCCTTGATCCTTACAAATGTGGGTCTATTTATAGACTACTAAGGTGGTTACAAAATGGTCGACATGACCAAATATAACTAACTTTGACCAAAAATTTCACCAAGAAATGGTCCAAACGAGAAGCAATATGGCAGTCCCCCTGCCTCTTATTGTTCCAAGTGAATTGACCATCACCCAGGACCACATCTACCAATTCCAGTTGCTCAATAGTGTCCCTGAAGTGAAGACATTCCTCATAGAGACGTCTCCTCCCCCCCTTTCTTTTCTTCTAATGAAGAAATTAAGTTGAAGTCCCCTCCTACAATCTAATGCTTTCCCACCACCCTTTCTCCCAACCAATAGAGAGAGTCTAAAAAGGATGATTTAGCTCCATGGGTATGAGGACCATAGACATTCGTGAGGATACCATAAACTCTGAATCCAATAACCTAGAACTTGGGAAAAAGGAAGCACTAATTCCCGTAAAAGCCCAATAGGATGACTTTATCAGGATCCCAGAGAATGCCTATCCCTCTAGCGAAACCCTTCCCATCAATCCCCATTACTTCACAATTTATCCAAATCTTTTTGCATTTCTCATGTACCTTAAGAACCATGCACTTTGTTTCTTGAAGAAACACGACTCTGGGATTCATCTTCTTAATTTTATTCTGAAGAGTTTTAGATTTTTCATGGCCGTTAAGCCCTCTTATATTCTAGGATCCAATCTTCATTAAAAAATAAAAGATTATAGACCTAGGGCTGCCTTGATAGTAGGGTACTGGCCAGATTCCACCAATTTCAGAACTACAGCTACAATCCTTTTCCAATTAGCCTTCCGACCCAGATTTTTTGTACTCTCTTCATGCTTTCTATTACAGTCCTTTTGAGATCGAGGACTGATCCCAAGCTGACTGGGTTCTCTGGCTTTTAGAATGGCTTCCTTCAAGAGGATCACCTGTTCTTGAGGGACATAACATTTTTTAGCATCTCCATACACTTGTTCAATCCCATCTAGATCCAAGTCTCCAATACCCATTTCTTCAGTTTCCTCATCAGCAACACCCCCGATGAAAGCCATAATTGTCTCTTTCGATGACTATGAGTTAGAAATTGGGGATGCAACCAAGAGCTCTTGGTTTTGACTGTCTGGTAGTTCCTGTGGAGGATCAGAGTTATTTTCCTCCTCCTTCTCTTTTAGTGCATCATAAGAGTTAGACGTCATGATCTTCTTGGATCCTTCCATGGATTCTTGTTTCTTACCACCCCGCTTTCGGGTTTGCACCTTGGTAAAACACAGATCCTCACGTACTTAAGATTTTTAGGGGAGGGTGTAGGGTTATTCATAGGGAAATCCCTGAATAAGTGTCCATGCTCATGACATATGCGAAATCGAAACAAAATTTGTTCATAATCAAGGGTTTGGAGCAATTCATCATCCTCCCACATCAACTTGATAGCTTCAGGCAGCTCCCTCGATAGATCCATGTAAAAACAGATACGGGCATAAGCCGTGTATCGCTGGGCTTTTGTCTGTTCCGAGATTTGACGAAGGTGCCCAGATTGTTCCCGATATCTTCCAAAATTTTGGCTTCCCAATATTCAGTTGGAAGAGAATAGAGTCTTATCCAAACTGGGGCAATCTTCATGTCTTCTTTTTCTGGGAAGAACTTTTCTTTCCACGGCCTAAGAAATAATCTAGCAGAATAAAAGAAATAAGGCCCCCATCAAGAAGCCTATTTCTATCATCGAGATTTATGAAAGTGATAGTGAAGAAACGCTTGGATCCTAATTGAATATCATAATGGCCTTTAGGTTTCTTGGTGGAGTTAATCCACCAAATTAGATACTTCTCAGAGGGTAAAACCCCAACGAACTTCCCAATGAGAGCATGGTCCTGCATCTTCTGAATCTTGTCTCTCAGCATATTGGATCTGATTAACATCGAAGGGATAATCGAAGCTTTGGGTATGCATTGACCTAACTTACCTGCCACAGAAGGAGTTACAGATCTTGTCTCCTGCGCCTTTTTTCCAACAGCACCCAATCCATCTACAAAGATCGGAATCCCACCTACCTGAAATTCCCTATGAGAAGAGCCTTGGGGGGTTGAGAGGCTCCCCTCCATAGAAGCAACCATGATTCGCCGTCAATCCTCCCACCTTCATAAAGCTCCGAAAACCCTATCTCCGCTCCTGTTCCGATATTTCTAAACACAGACTACCAAAGAGGAGATGCATGTAAAAATATGAGGAGGAATTCACACTTTACTCATGCCATTATACACTAACAATTATGAATATTTTCAATTCCATTTACTGTTGACATAGTAATTACCTTTATTGATATAGTAATAATGTAGGCTTAACGATTATATGACTATATGGTGACCAAGACTTATGGAAACTTTCTTCCCTTACCGAGCAACTTACAAAGCATGATTTATTTATCTACTTATTTACTCCTTTTTGTACAATTATTCATAGTTAGGACATGTCCATACTATCAACATTGATATCAACCTTTAAATCCATTACCACCACAAACTATGTAACTTTAGAACATCATAATAATGTACATTATGCATCCCCAAAGTACAACAATTCGAGTTGATAAAATTCAGAGTATAAAGGAAAATGTTTCTGGGGCTTCTATTAGAGAGTGAGAGAATTCATGTGGTATTGGATTCTCTCATCTTTTCATTCCAATAGAGACCTCCGAAGGGAATAGACCAAGTACACATGACCAAGAAGTTTGGAATTACTATGGACAAAATGGTGCAATTGAAAGCTATTCCTATGCCACGCAAACCACTGGATGTGTATTTGTATCTTTTGTCCAAGTACCATTTTGTCACGAACAATCTTATGTTATTCAAATATATGTATTTGTGCCATGTGATATCTAAAATATATTAGTTGGTTTCATGGTTTTTGTTACATCAATAGGCAAAATGTTTGCATTTTATGTTTTTTTACTCAAACATAAGACAATAAACTCGAAATTTAGAGGTCCTTTTCTTAACCTAATAAATTGATATAAATTTTATTTAATATTTTGAAAAACATATATAAAATAAAAAGACAAAATTTCATATTTTGTAAAACATAAATAAATTAAAAATATGAAATTTCAAATTTTCATATACTTAAATATATTTTAAAATTTAATATATATATATATATATATATATATATATATATATATATATATATATATAATCAATGACATTATGAAAAACTAATACTTATCTATTAAAAAAATAATGAGATGGTTTTTATATAGTGAAAATTTAAAAAATTTAACACAAAATTTTATTTTATTTTCTTTAAATTTTGAGATAAATTTATCTATCCAAAAACTAGCATAATTATTTTTATTTCATATTATTGCAAAAAATTTATATAATTTATTATAGTAAAACAAAAAATAATAAGTTTAAAATGTTATTTTCTTTCTGGTCGTAGTTATTTAGAAATCTAATTCCTAACTAAATAAATTGAGTTTAGTTTTATTTAATATGTTGTACAGTATATATACAATATAAATAAATAAAAGTTTTACATATATAAATACTTAAATATAAGTTGTGATACTAAAATGATGAGATGGCTCCTTTCATTTTATGTCTTTTTTTTAAACTAATGAATTTAGTTATATATAAAAATAAAATCAATTTATCCATTAAAAAAAAAAAAACAAATAACTATTCTTTATATAAATTAATATATTAAAATATAAAATAATTAAATAAAAATGTCATTTTCATCCTTTACACACATAATTTTGTTCAGAAGTTTTCAGAATTAATATATATATTATAAATTTAGGATATAGATAGGTTGTGATATTGTACAAAGCTAATGCATGTCTATATAAAAACAAGATGAGATGGCTCTTTTCATGTTATGGCTTTGTAAAATTTTATATAATGTTTTATAGGTAAATATCAGAAAATAAATTAAAAATAATTATTTTTATTTTAAAAAATCTAATTTATTAAATTGAGTTTAGTTTTATTTAATATTTAATTATATATAAATATAATTTAATTTTTTTTGAGTAGAAATATGTATATGTTGTGCATGTTTTTATTTATTTATGTTTTTAAAATAATTTTTTATAATTAAATATTAGAAAATAACTTTAAAATGTCTAGTTTTTTTACCAAATTATTTAAAGATCTTTATCTTAACTTAATAAATTGAGTTTAATAGATATAATAAAAATAATAAATTTCAATTTTGTTAATATGTAGATATATTATACATGTCCATTTAAATAAATATTGTAACATAAAAAATATTAAATAAAATAGAGTTATTTTGAGGTTTGTTTTATAAGTTAATAGTTTTTTTTTTAATTTTATTTAAGATTTTGTAAAATACATATAAAGTTAAGAAATCAAAATTTCAATTTTTCACATATATATCAATATATTTTAAATTTTGGAATATAAACAAATGGTTGGATGAATCTGTTTTTTCAAAAGTTTATAAAAATATTTATTGTGAAAACATGATATAATAAGTTCGAAATTTTATTTTCTTCTATAGATAAATATATTTTAAATTTTAGAATATAAACAAAAATATTGGATGAATCTTTTTATTTTATGTTTTTTTTAAAAATTTATAAATATATTTATTGTGAAAACATGACATAATAAGTTCAAAATGTTATTTTCTTCTTTCATAATTATTTAAAGGTATATAATACCTATTTATTAAAAAAAAATGATGGAATGAATTTTTTCATCAAAATTTGCATGGGTGTAGATTGACTAGCAAATGAGTGAAATGATAGGTTATTGGTATTAGTTAGTGCCCCATGCGTGTTGACCTGAGGGCTCAATTATGAATTCATTGAAAAAAATATAGAAAATCCCTTTCATTTTTTATTTTCTATAATAAAATGTGAGATAATAAATATAAAATGTCAATTTTATAATTAATATAATTATTTATATTTTCTTATAATTTATTTTTTTGAATTTAGTTTATATATATCGAATTTAGTTTTATTATATACATAAATATCAATGATGAAAATTTCATATATATATAAGTTTGCGATATAGATTAGTGATGATGTTGTATGAAACTAATAGCTATTCATTTAAAAACAATGAGACAATCATGTTAATGTTATTTATATTATTTTTTATAATTAAATATGTGAAAATAAGTTAAAAACGTTTTTCTCTTTTTAAAAGTTTATCCAATAACTTCAGTTTAATTTTATTAAATATTTGGTAAAATAGATACAAAATAGAAACATGAAATTTCACTTATATATATATATATAAATATATTTCAAATTTTAAGATATAGATGGTGGAATTGTAAAAAGCTAAGACTATATGATTTTTTATAGATAAACATGAAAAAATAAACTAAAAATGTTCTCTTCTTTATTTACAAGTTATTTAGAGCTCTTTTTCTTAACTTAATAAATTGATTTTAATTTTATTTAATATTTTGTAATATATATATATATTAAAAATATGAAATATCAATTTTCCTTTTATCTAGAAATATTTATATATATATATATATATTTCAAATTTTGAAATATGTAATATTATATAATGCTAATACCTATTCATTTAAAAAAATGTAGAATATCTCCTTTTAATTTATGTCCTTACAAAAGTTCATATATGTTCTTCGAGTCATTTTATGTCCTTGCACTTTATATTTTTATAGTAAAAAATGAAATAGCATGAAAATATGGTATTTACTTCCTTATAGAGTTATTTACAGTTCTTTTTCTAAATTTAATGAATTAACTTTAATTTTATTAAATATTTAGTAAATTATATATATAAAAGGAAGAGAGGGGGAGATATGAAATCTCATTTTTTCATATGTAGATATATTTCAAACTTTGGGATAAATCATTATTTCCACATCCATCGACCTCATCGATAGAGGGGGAAATTTATGAACACTAGGCTTTAAAGTTTGGCCTATGAACCTATTAGAAATTCATAAACAAAGAAATGCATGTGCATATATATAAATGGAAAACATAGTGGAAACAATTTATCTATCCACACACACATATTATGCATAAATAGACATAATTAACACAACCATAAAAATAAAGTAATTGCACATTCAAATAGAAGAGAAGGCTCCTCTTTAAACAAAGAAGATCCAAGCAGCTAGTTGTGTAAGAGAAATTTTCCACCCAATTGTACATATACTTTTTATGCTAATAAGACACCCCCAAGCTACGCTATGAGGCTACCAAGGTGAAGGAAACACCTATAGGATTCTCTCTCATCATGTAACCCATTATTCTCTCAATGCTTAGCCAGATGCTGCTCCAGAGCTATGCATAAGTTTCACTCCACCATCAAAGCCATGGCACTCCTTCCCATTTCCCCACACAACACAAGAAAGACATTTCCTTTCATTGATCAACAGTTTCCTCAAGAAATCCAACCTTTACAGTGCTTACCACTATGTGTAGTAATAGTTCAATATGTTGTATGTTGTTGGATAAAATCTATAGCATTAATTTATGGCTTCTCAAGCATATAGGAGTAGAAAATATCAATGGGTAAAGTTACCTATCTTTCCAAACCTCTATTCTCACTTATAGACATATATTTTCCCTCAAATATGCAATTTTCCCTTCCAAATTCAAATTTTGTTATGCATAGTCTAGTAATTGGTGATAGCCATGGAATGAATAGAAAAAATGGGAATTCTATTTAGTGTAAATTTGTTGTCTAAACTCTACATAATGAAAATTGGATTATAGACTCCAAAAGAGATGAGAAAGTTCACTTAAATTTCGAGCATAGAAGTATGGAATCTTAGATAATTCATAGAAGTATATCCATGCCATGCATCCATAAATACATGAGAATTCTTCCCTCACCAACCTCACACATGAATTCAATGATTGGATAAAACAATAAAAAAGAAAGTAATTGACTTATTTAAGGAAAATGGAAGCAAATGGATGAGTTCTAAAGTTGAAACTTGGAAATAGAGGATTTAATATCACATAGGCCCCCTTTCTTTTACCCTCTTGTGGAATAATAACCCCTCTAGTGCTCTTTAAACATCGACCTTGCATCATTTTATTGTTTTCCAACATAATATTTAAATAGCAATTAAATTGGCATGATAATCTAACCACATGGTCCATATATAAATATTTAGACTCTACATGCCTATCCATTCATTATTCAAGCATTATCCTTGAGCTCCACAATAGGAATCCATAATATCATATTTACATCATTTACATGATCTCATTTAATATATTCCAAGTCAAAACTTGGGGTATTACAATCCCCTCTCCCTTGGAACAAAACTATCCTCAACATTTTCTCAAAATTAGAACAATAAAGGATATTCCTCTATCATCGAATCCTCCAAATCCCATGTAGCCTTATCAGGACCAAAGTGCTTGCATTTCACCTTTACTTGTATGATGGATCAGTTTGGGTATAATGATACCTTCTTGTCGGTCATGCATATTGAATTATTTCACAAATCTCCCTGATTTTACACCTAGATCACATCCCAACAAATTAAATGGTTATGATCATGAACATATTTCTTAAGCAAAGAAGCATGAAAAACATTATGAGTTCTAGTGTTAGCAGGAAATGCAATTCTATATGCAACTAGCCCTCTCCTCTCAGGAAATTCAAATGGCTCACAATATCTTGGTGATAGCTCTACACAACTTCCAAGCTTCAATGAAATTTTACTTGGCCTCACTCTGAGGTAAAGATGATCCTCAACATTAAGTTCCCTATACACTTTATTCTTATCTGCATAGATGTTTTGTTGTTTTCTTATCTGCATAGATGTTTTTGTTTATCCTTGGCTAATATTTGCAACCTCTTGTTCCATTTCCTTGAGCATTCTTTCTTAAACACAATTATGTTTACTATATTATCCCAAGTTACTGGTGTCCTACACCTTCTTCCATACAAATATTAAAATGGTCTCATTCCCAATGATGCTTGTTTCCCAATGTTATATGCAAATTCGACGAAGTGTAGATAATCTTCCTACTTTGATGGTTTTCCCATCACATACATGTAATCCATGTCTTCAAGCACCTGATTTACTCTTTATGTTTGACCATATGTGTTGACGCAGTTCTGCCGACACGGGTTCACTTCGCACTGCTGTCAACAAACACCAACTATACACCCTAGAGCATCGGCCTGGAAAGGTTTTACCCTTCCTAGCAACACCCATGAAGCGAGTGAAGTCTTACCAGAGATGTTCAAGGGGGCTGCAGGAACCAATTTTCCACAGTATGGAGATAACAAGCACTAACTCTTACTCAATTACTACAAAAACCATAGATCTTCCTTCGCATTATACTACCACATCACACATATACTTATCATCCGCATTAACACCATGTAAACAACATTCACATATCACATATTAATCAATAGAGAAACAAAACCTTAAACACATCGCATCATTTAGAGAATATGCACCCTTCATCACACAACGAAAAAAATAGAGACATAATCGAACATTTTCATGCATTAACTCATCTCCAAATCTCTGACTTAATGTGAATTCACATACAGGGAAAAACTTGCCGATAGCAGAAAATACAGAAAAGCTAGATATCTTTGTCTACCATCAATCTATTCTTCAATTATATCTCCTCATGCAATTCTCATCATCATCCATTCCATGCCCTTATCCTTACAAATTTGGGTCTATTTATAGACAACTAAGGTGGTTACAAAATAGTCCACATGACCAAATCTAACTAACTTTGACCAAAACTTGCACCAGGAAATGGTCCAGATGAGAAGCAATATGGAGGTCCCCCTGCCTCTTATTGTTCCAAGTGAATTGACCATCACCCGGGACCACATCTACCAGTTTCAATTGCTCAATAGTGTCCCTGAAGTGAACAGATTTCTCATCTAGATGTCTCCTTCCCCCTTTCTTTTCTTCTAATGAAGAAATAAGGTTGAAGTCCCCTCCCACAATCCAACGCTTTCCTAGCACCATCTCCCCCAGCTAATAGAGAGAGTCTAAAAAGGAGGATTTATCTCCCTGGGTATGAGGACCATAGACATTAGTGAGGATACCAGAAACCCTGAATCCAATAACCTGGAACTCGACAGAAAGGAAGCACTGATTCCCGTAAAATCCTGATAGCCTGACTTTGTCAGGATCCCATAGAATTCCTAGCCCTCCCGCGAAACCCTTTGCATCAATCCTCATTACTTCACAATTTCTTGAAATCTTTTTACATTTCTCCTGCATCTTAAGAACCATGCACTTTGTTTCTTGAAGAAACACGACTGCGAGATTCGTCTTCTTAATTTTCTTCCTAAGAGTTTTAGATTTTTGTTTGCCGTTAAGCCCTCTTATATTCGAGGATACAATCTTCATTAAAAAAGAAAACATTACAGACCTAGGGCCGCCTTGATAGTAGGGTACTGGCCAGATTCCACCAATTTCAAACCTGCAGATGCAATCCTTTGCCGATAAGACTTCCGACCCAGCTTCTTGGTATGCTCTTCATGCTTTCTCTTATAGTCCTTTTGATATCTAGGACTAATCGCCATCCGACTAGGTTCTCTGGCTTTTAGAATGGCTTCCTTCAAGAGAATCACCTGTTCTTGAGGGACATTATCTTTTTTAGGATCTCCACACGCTTGTTCAATCCCATCTAGTTCCAAGTCTCCAATGTCCATTTCTTCATTTTCCTAATCATCAACACCCCCGATGACAGCCATAATTGTCTCTTCCGATGGCTGGGAGTTAGAACTGGGGGACGCAACCAAGAGATCTTGGTTTTGACTGTCTGGTAGTTCCCGGGGAGGATCAGAGTTATTTTCCTCCTCCTGCTCTTTTAGCGCATCGAAAGAGTTAGATGTCATGATCTTCTTGGCTACTTCCATGGCTTCTTGTTTCCTCCCACCCCTCTTTCGGGTCTGCACCTTGGTAGAACCCAAATCCTCACTTACTACAGCCTTTTTGGGGGAGGGTGTAGGGTTATTCATAGGGAAATCCCTGAATAAGTGACCATGCTCATGACATCTACGACATCGGAACAGGATCTTTTCATAATCAAGGGTTTGGACCCATTCCTCATCCTCCCACATCAACTTGATAGCATCAGGAAGCTCCCTTAATAGATCCATGTAAACAAAGATATGGGCATAAGCCGTGTATCGTTGGGATTTTGTCTGTTCCGATATTTTGACAAATGTTCCCAGATTGTTCCCGATATTTTCCAGAATTTTGACTTCCCAATATTCAGTTGAAAGAGAATAAAATCTTATCCAAACTGGGGCGATCTTCATGTCTTCTTTTTCTGGGCAAAACTTTTCTTTCCACGGCCTAAGAAATAATCCAGCAGAATAAAAGGAATAAGGGCCCCCATCAAGAACCCTATTTCTATCATCCAGATTTATGAAAGTGATCATGAAGAAACCCTTGGATCCTAATTGAAGATCATAATGGCCTTTAGGTTTCCAGGTGGAGTTAATCCACCAAATCAGAGACTTCTCAGAGGGTAAAACCCCAACAAACTTCCCAATGAGAGCATGGTCTTGCATCTTCTGAATCTTGTCTCTCAGCATACTAGATCTGATTAACATCGAAGGGATAATCGAAGCTTTGGGTATGCATTAACCCAGCTTACCGCCGAAGGAGTTACAGATCTCATCTCCTGTGCCTTTTTTCCAACACCACCCAATCCATCTATAGAGCTCGGAATCCCACCTACCTGAAATTCCATATGAGAAAAGCCTTAGGGGTTTGAGAGGATCCCCCCCATAGAAGCAGCCTTGATTCCTCGTCAATCCTACCGCCTTCAGAAAGCTCCGAAGACCCTATCTCTGCTACCGTTCTGATATTTCTAAACACATACTACCAAAGAGGAGATGCATGTAAAAATATGAGGAGGAATTCACACTTCACTCATGCCATTATACACTAACAATTATGAATATTTTCAATTCCATTTACTGTTGACATATTAATTACCTTTATTGATAGAGTAATAATGTAGGCTTAACGATTATATGACTATATGATGACCAACGCTTATGAAATCTTTCTTCCCTAACTGAGCAACTTACAAAGCATGATTTATTTATCTATTTACTTACTCCTTTTTGTACAATTATTTATAGTTAGGACATGTCCATACTATCAACATTGATATCAACCTTTAAATCCATTACCACCACAAATTATGTACCTTTAGAACATCATAAGAATGTACATTATGCATCCCCAAAGTACAACAATTTGAGTTGATAAAATTCAGAGTATAAACGAAAATGTTTGTGGGGCTTCTATTATAGAGTGAGAGGATTCATGTGGTATTGGATTATCTCATTGTGCCGAGAGGCGCTCTATAGCCCAGTATGAGGGAGATCTTCTAACGTGTGATGTAGCGTTACATCTAATAAAACATAAAATGTAGCATTACATCTAATAAAACTTAAAAAGTGATAATATGAGGGAGATCTTCTAACGTGTGTGATTGCGCCGAGAGGCGCTCTACAGCCCAGTATGAGGGAGATCTTCTAACATGTGTGATTGCACCGAGAGGCGCTCTACAACCCAGAATGAGGGAGATCTTCTAGTTTGTGATGTAGCATTACATCTAATAGAATGTAAAAATGTAGCGTTACATCTAATAAAACTTAAAAAGTGATAATATGAGGGAGATCTTCTAACGTGTGTGATGTAGCGTTACATCTAATAAACGTAAAAAGTGATAATATGAGGGATATATTCTAATGTGTGTGATGTAGTGTTACATCTAATCAAACGTAAAAAATAGTAAAAACTAATTAATATATTGTCGGCCATTAATTAAAAAAGGACGTGTATTTTCGATTGAAAAACACGGTTGAAATCAATGGCTATATAAATAAAAAAACAAAATAAAAAGTAATTTACAGCAATATTGAAGTAATTAAAGTAAAAAGTAATAATGTAACATTTGTAATATTAAAGTAAAAGGTAATAAATATTGTGTTGGCTTAATAATGTGCCTAATAATGTAACGTGTTTCGTTTGAAATACAATGGCTATATAATACACCAAAAGTTAGGAGAATTAGCTTTACATGAAATCTATAAGTTTCAAATGAATATTAGCTTTACATTTTTTTATTCACCTAACTTCTATTTTTTTTAATTGAAATCCATAAGTTTCAAATGAATACTAATTCTACGTGAATATTAGCTTTACATTTTTTAATTGAAATCCATAAGTTTCAAATGATTATTTTTTTAAGAAATAATATTCATGTGATGATAGCTATAATATTCACTATTACTTTTTTAATTCGCATAAGTTTCAAATTAATATTAGCTTTACATTTTTTAACTTGCCTAACTTCTGTTGTTTTCAATTGAAATCCATAAGTTTCAAATGATTATTTTTTTAAGAAATAATATTCACTTGATGATCGCTATAATATTCACTATTATTTTTTTAATTCGCATAAGTTTCAAATGAATATTAGCTTTACATTTTTTAATTCGCCTAACTTCTGCTGTTTTTAATTGAAATCTATATGTTTCAAATGAATATTAGTTTTATGTGAATATTAGCTTTACATTTTCTAATTGAAATCCATAAGTTTCAAATGATTATTTTTTTAAGAAATAATATTCACCTACTGATCGCTATAATATTCACTATTACTTTTTTAATTTGCCTAATTTCTGTTGTTTTTAATTGAAATCCATACGTTTCAAATGAATATTAGCTTTACATTTTTAAATTCGCCTAACTTTTGCTATTTTTAATTGAAATCCATAAGCTTCAAATGAATATTAGTTTTACGTGAATATTAGCTTTACATTTTTAAATTGAAATCCATAAGTTTCAAATGATTATTTTTTTAAGAAATAATATTCATGTGATGATCGCTATAATATTCACTATTACTTTTTTAATTTGCCTAACTTCTGTTGTTTTTAGATGAAATCCATAAGTTTCAAATGAATATTAAATTTACGTGAATATTAGCTTTACATTTTTTAATTCGCCTAACTTGTGCAATTTTTAATTGAAATTCATAAGTTTCAAATGAATATTAGTTTTACATGAATATTAGCATTACATTTTTTAATTGAAATCCATAAGCTTCAAATGATTATTTTTTTAAGAAATAATATTCAGGTGATGATCGCTACAATATTTCACGTAATGAACATTTGGTTTTAGTTTTCGATAAGTTGAATCTTACTATTATTTTTTAAATATTTGAAAGTACATTTTTTAATATTATATATATGTGAGTGAGAAATATAGACTTAAAATATATATATAAAAGGGTGAAAAATATAGACTTACACATTTCAATCATAATCATTAGGTATCCACTTGAATTAAATACAACAATTTTGGTTATCATTAGTTATCTACTTTCTCTATTTTTTAATTAGAGACGTAGTCATATACATTAACCTAACAATTTTAACCAGATTATATAGTAATAATTAAATTTAAAATGTAAATTTTACTTAAAACCAAGAATTAACATTTTAACCATTCAAAGTAAACAACTCTTAAGTTGTTATAACTTTTTTATTTCAAACACTATTTATATTTACAATGAAAGTTAATTATTTTCTAATAATTATTTTATTATTTAAACTACATGAAATTATATTTAAAATTAAATTAACATTTAATTTAAGCTAAAATATATATTACTATTTACATATAAGTATATAAGTTCTTTACTATGTATAATAAGAACTACACGTGGTATAGTGGTAAGGGTGTTGGGATAATGGGCATGAGATTTAAGGTTCGTTATTCTGTGGACGCATTGATTTCAGTATATGGACGCATAGATTTCAGTGTATGGGGTCTTTTATTGCAAATTTTTCAGTGTAGATGTTATTTTGTGGATGCATAGATTTCAATGTATGGACGCATTGATTTTAGTGACAAGAAAAGAACGAGAAGAAGACTTGAAACGAAAGGTAGAAGAACAAAAATAATTTCAAAAAAGGAAGTTGGACGAAATGAGAGCGGAAGAACTAGAAGAACGAAGAAAATGAAACTCAGATCGACAAAAAGAATATCGAAAAAGAAAGTTAGATGATTTGACAGCAGAAGAACGAGAGGAACAAAGAAAACGAAACGTTGATAAACAAAGAGTGTATCGAGAGAGAAAGTTGAAGGAGTTGGAAGAACAAAGAAATCAAGTTGCATAACAACAAATAAATCAAAATGTACGAAATGATGAAATGAGAACAGAAGAAGGAGAAGAACGAACAAAACAAAACACAGATCAACAAAAAGAGAATCGAAAAAAAAAGTTAGGCGAATTGACAGTAGAAGAATGAGAAGAACAAAGAAAACGTAACATTGATCGATAAAGAGCATTTCGAGAGAGAAAGTTGAAGCAATTGGAAGAACAAAGAAATCAGTTTGCAGAACAACAAATAAATCAAAATGTACGAAATGAAGAAATGATGGAAGAAGAAGGAGAAGAACAAACAAAACAAAACACAGATCAACAAAAAGAGAATCGAAAACAAAAGTTAGGCGAATTGTCTATATTTTCCAGTTTAACAATTTACTCTTGATCCTTAATACTTATTACTTACATTATGATAATCCTCGTAAATGTATCGGTGTTTTCAACTTAACCTGTTCCTTACAATGCTGATCAAGCTCCAGTTTTGTGTCACCGCCCATGACTGCAACCATCCTAGATCCAAATCCTATGCTCTATCAAGTGTGGAGAGGGATCAAATCTCCCGAGGTGCAAACCTCTTCTCAGGTATTGCACTCAAGGAGCTTTTCGAGGAGAGGTTTGCACCTGAGGATATTTGATCCCTCTCGGCGCTTGATAGAGCCTAGGATTTGGATCTAGGTTGGTTGATTCATTCCAATGTAGACCTCCCAAGGGAATAGACCAAGTACACATGACCAAGAAGTTTGGAATTACTATGGACAAAATGGTGCAATTGAAAGCTCTTCCTATGCCACGCAAACCATCGGATGTCTATTTGTATCTTTTGTCCAAGTACCATTTTTTCATGAACAATCTTACGTTTATACAAATATATGTATTTGTGCCATGTGGTATCTAAGATATATTAGTTGGTTTCATAGTTTTGGTTACATTAATAGGCAAAACAAAATCTAAAAAATACGTGTCCAAATGGTGGGATAAATGTTTGCATTTTATGTCTTTTTTGCTCAAACATAAGACAATAAACTCGAAATTTAGAGGTCCTTTTCTTAACCTAATAAATTGATGTCAATTTTATTTAATATTTTGCAAAACATATATAAAATAAAAAGAGGAAATTTCATATTTTGTAAAACATAAATAAACTAAAAGTATGAAATTTTAAATTTTCATATACTTAAATATATTTCAAAATTATATATATATATATATATATATAATATTATGAAAAACTAATACTTATCTATTAAAAAAATAATGGGATGGTTTTTACATACTGAAAATTTAAAATATTTAACACAATTTTTTTTTTTAAATTTTCTGATAAATTTATCTATCCAAAAACTAGCATAATTATTTTTATTTTATATTATTACAAAAATTTATATAATTTATTATAGTAAAACCAGAGATAATAAATTTAAAATGTTATTTTCTTTCTTGTCGTAGTTATTTAGAAATTTATTTCGTAACTTAATAAATTGAGTTTAATTTTATTTAATATTTTGTAAAGTATATATATAATATAAATAAATAAAATTTTTACATATATAAATATTCATAATACTAAAATGATGAGATAGCTCCTTTCATTTTGTAGCTTTATCTTAAACTAATGAATTTAGTTATATATAAAAATAAAACTAGCATAATTATTTTTATTTTATATTATTACAAAAATTTATATAATTTATTATAGTAAAACCAGAGATAATAAATTTAAAATGTTATTTTCTTTCTTGTCGTAGTTATTTAGAAATTTATTTCATAACTTAATAAATTGAGTTTAATTTTATTTAATATTTTGTAAAGTATATATATAATATAAATAAATAAAAGTTTTACATATATAAATATTCATAATACTAAAATGATGAGATAGCTCCTTTCATTTTGTAGCTTTATCTTAAACTAATGAATTTAGTTATATATAAAAATAAAAGCAAGCTGTGCATTTAAAAAAAATCAAATAATTACTTTTTATATAGATTAATATATTGAAATATAAAATAATTAAATAAATTTCATTTTCATCCTTCACACATACACATAAATGTTCAAAAGTATTCTTTTAATGTAATGAATTGAATTAATATATATATATATATATATATATATAAAAGAATATATTCTAAATTTTAGGATAGAGATAGGTTGTGATATTGTACAAAGCTAATGCATGTTTATATAAAAACAAGATGAGATGGCTCTTTTCATGGTTTTGTAAAATTTTTTATAATATTTTATAGTTAAATATGAGAAAATAAATTTAAAATGTTTATTTTTATTCAAAAAAATTTAATTTATTAAATTGAGTTTATATTTATTTAATATTTAATTATATATATATATTTTAATAAAAATATGTTGTGATATTATAAAAAGTTAATTTTTCTATCCATCTTAAAAAATTCGGAAATGGATGCTTTTATTTATGTTTTAAAAATAATTTATATAATTTTTTATAATTAAATATCAGAAAATAAGTGTAAAATGTCTTTTTTTCATACAAAATTATTTAAAGGTTTTTATCTTAACTTAATAAATTGAGTTTAATAGATATAATAACAGCAATAAATTTTATTTTTTTTAATATGTAAATATATTATACCTATCCATTTAAAACAATATTGTAACATAAAAAAATATTAAATAAAATAGAGTTATTTTGAGGTTTGTTTTCCAAGTTAATAAATTTTGTTTAATTTTATTTAATATTTTAAAAAATACATATAAAATTAAGAAATGAAATTTTAATTGTTCATGTATATAAATATATTTTAAATTTTGAAATATAAACAAATGATTGGATAAATCTTTTTATTTTATGTTTTTTCAAAAATTTATAAAATTATTTATTATCAAAACATGATATCAAAATGTTATTTTTTTCTTTGTTTAATTATATATATATATAAATATATTTTAAATTTTGGAATATAAACAAATGATTAGATGAATCTTTTTATTTTGTGTTTTTCAAAAGTTTATAAAAATATTTACTATCAAAACATTACATAATAAGTTCAAAAAGTTATTTTGTTCCTTCATAATTAGTTAAAGGTCGATAATACCTATTTATTTTAAAAATGATGGAATGAATTTTTTCATCAAATGCAGGGTGTAGATTGACAAGCAAATGAGTGGAATGATAGGTCATTGGTATTAGTTAGTGCCCCATGCGTGCCGACCTGAGGGATCAATTATCAATTACCCTTGTACAAAAAGACAAAAACAATAAATAAACTAAAAATTTGTCTGTTCCATAAAATTATTTAAAAATATTTTTCTTAACCTAAGAAATTGAGTTTAATTATAACTAAAATTTAATTATATATATATATATATATAAAAATTTCATTTTATCTCTTATCAAAAATTTAATATAAAAATTAAGTAAGAAATTAAAAATGTTATATATATATATGGAGTAGTGATGTTGGAAAAAGTTAACATTAGTTCATTAAAAAAAATATAGAAAATCCCTTTCATTTTTTTCCTTTCTATAATAATATGTTAGGTAATAAATATAAAATGTTAATTTTATAATTAATATAATTATTTAGGTTTTTCTATATGAATTTAGTTTATATATATATATATATATAGATATATATATCGAATTTGGTTTTATTTTATATATATTTATATATAAACATGAAACATGAAAATTTCATATATATATATATAAGTTTGGGATATAAATTAGTGATGATGTTGTATAAAATTAATAGTTATTTATTTAGAAATATGAAAAATATGAAATATAAATTTCCCTTTATGTAGAAATATTTATATATACATATATATATATATATAAATATTTCAAATTTTGAAATATGTAATATTGTATAAAGCTAATACCTATTTATTTAAAAAAATGTAGAATGTCTATTTTATGTCCTTACTAAAGTTTATATATGTTTTTGAGTCATTTTATGTCCTTTGCACTTTATATTTTTATAGTAAAAAATGAGATAGCATGAAAAAAATGGTATTTACTTCTTTATAGAGTTATTTAGAGTTCTTTTTCTTAACTTAATGAATTAAGTTTAGTTTTATTAAATATTTAGTAAATTATATATATAAAGGGAAGAGAGGGAGAGATATGAAATCTCATTTTTTCATATGTAGATATATTTCAAACTTTGAAATATATGGTTATTTCTATATCCATCGATTTGATCGATAGAGGAGGGAATTTATAAACACTATGCTTGAAAATTTGGCCCATGAACATATTACAAATTCATAAACAATGAAATGCATGTGCATATATATAAATGGAAAACATAGTGGAAACAATTTATCTATCCACACACACATATTATATGCATAAATAGACATAATTAACACAGCCATAAAAATAAAGTAATTGCACATTCAAATAGAATAGAAGTATCCTCTTTAAACAAAGAAGATCCAAGCAGCTGGTTGTATAAGAGAAATTTTCCACCGTGTCGTACATTTACTTTTTATGCTAATAAGAAACCCCTAAGCTAGGCTATGAGGCCACGAAGTTGAAGGAAACACCTATAGGATTCTCTCTCATCATGTAACCCATTCTTCTCTCAATGCTTAGCCAAATGTTGATCCAAAGCTATACATAAGTTTCACTCAACCATCAAAGCCATGGCAATCCTTCAAATTTCCCCGCACAACATAAGAAAGACATTTCCTTTCATTGATCAACAGTTCCCTCAAGAAATCCAACCTTTATAGTACTTACCACTATGTGTAGTAATAGTTCAATATGTTGTTTGTTGTTGGCGAAACTCTATACCATTAATTTATGGCTTCTCAAGCATATAGGAGTAGAAAATATCAATGGGTAAAGTTACCTATCTTTCCAAACCTCTATTCTCACCTGTAGACATATCTTTTCCCCCATATATGCAATTTTCCCTTCCAAATTCAATTTTTGGTTATGCATAGTCTAGTAATTGGTGATAGCCATGGAATGAATAGAAAAAATGGGAATTCTATGTAGTGTAAATCTGTTGTCTGAACTCTACATAATGAAAAATGAATTATAGACTACAAAAGAGATGAGAAAGTTGACTTAACTTTCGAGCATAGAAGAGAGGAAGCTTAGAGGATTCATAGAAGTATATCCATCCTGGATGCATCCATAAATACATGAGAATACTTCCCTCACCAACCTCACACATGAAATCAATGATTGGATAAAACAATAAAAAGAAAGTAATTGACTTATTTAAGGAAAATCGAAGCAAATGGATGAGTTCTAAAGTTGAAATATGGCAACAGAGGATTTAATATCACATAGGCCCCCTTTATTTTACCCTCTAGTGGAATAATAACCCCTCTAGTGCTCTTTAAACATCTATCTTGCATCATTTTATTGTTTTCCAACATAATATTTACATAGCAATTAAATTGGCATGATAATCTAAACGCATGGTCCATATATAAATATTTAGACTCTACATGCCTATCCATTCATTATTCAAGCATTAGCCTTGAGCTCCACACTAGGAATCCATAATATCATATTTGCATCATTTACATGATCTCATTTAATATATTCCAAGTCAAAACTTGGGGTATTACAATCCCCTCGCCCTTGGAATAAAACCATCCTCACCATTTTCTCAAAACTAGAACAAAAGAGTATATTCCTCTATCATGGAATCCTCCAAATCCCATGTAGCCTTATCAGGACCAAAGTGCTTGCATTTCACCTTTACGTGTATGATGGATCAATTTGGGTATAATGATACCTTCTTGTCGGTGATGCATAGTGAATTAGTTCACAACTCTACCTCAGTTTACACCTAGATCACATCCCAACCAATCACATGGTTATGATCATGAACATATTTCTTAAGAAAAGAAGCATGAAAAACATTATGAGTTCTAGTGTTAGGAGGAAATGCAATTCTATATGCAACTAGCCCTCTCGTCTCAGGAAATTCAAATGGCCCACAATATCTTGGTGATAGCTCTACACAACTTCCAAGCTTCAAAGAAATTTTACTCGGCCTGACTCGGAGTTAAAGATGATCCTCAACATTAAGTTCCCTATACACTTTATTCTTATTTGCATAGATGTTTTGTTTATCTTTGGTCGCCTTTAAATTTGGGCTAATATTTGCAACCTCTTGTTCCATTTCTGTGATGAACATGCAATAATTAATTAATGCAAATACACGACATTTCATAAATAATAGAACTCAGAGTCACTTTTATATTGATCATGGGCCACTTCGAGGGGGCAATCTCCTTTGAGCAAGCTCAATACAATTAACTTCACGATGTCTTCATAGGCCTCAACACACACTTATATACTAAGTCTAGGCACCAATACCATGGGTCAATACTATGTGTCAATACAAACCATGGGCTAAGTCTAGGCACCAATACTATGATTCAAAACCATGGGACATGTAATACTATGGGACGACTTACAAAGCATATGCGTCCAATACTATGGGTCAATACTATGGGCTAATATAAACTATGGATCAACAAATACTACGGGATGACTTACAAAGCATATGCGTCCAACAACAATATATTAACAAAGTAAAGACATGGGTTCCTAACATCCCCTCTTCCTTAGAAAAAGCTTTGTCCTCAAAGCTTTAGATGTGGAAATTGATGCAGAATCTCAAGGAGTGGGTCCCCTGTAGCATCCTCGGGTTGCATTCTGAGCCACTGGCGCCTTTGGAGTTTCAGGGAGGATTGCATGGAAGGCTGTAGATGAAGAAGAACCATATCACCGATGTGAAAAGTGCGCTCAGAACAGTGTTGATCGGCTTGTTGTTTCAGTCGAATTCTTGCCATGTGAAAATTGTCCTGCAGAATGAGAAGAAGCTGATCACGGTTTCAAAGAATTGAGTCAATTGCCTGACCTGGGGAGCTGTTGAAGGTGTATGGAAGAAGAACTGGTGGTGCCTGTCCATAGATTGCTTCATATGGTGTCTTTTGAGATGTGGTACTATACCATTGGAGCGCTTCTAGGAAATCCATAGAAATAGTTGTCCAAATCTGTGGAGGGATGGGCAAGGGTTCGAGTTGTCCCGAAAGGAGGGTTGTTTCACCCTTGTTGACCTGGAAAGTATCATAGTCAACCACCATCCGTTGAATTGTCCTTTTGAGTCCCTGCCAAAAGAAGTTACATTGTTCCCGGTCATACATTTTGAGGAACCCAGAGTGCCCTACTAATGAAGAAGCATGGAGTCCATAGAAGAGATAACCCCATTGAACACATTGCAACCAATTTGGAACAAGCAGAGAAATAGCTGTAAGAGAAACTGGGTCATCAAATGTGTGAGGAGGAGCATCTTCCACCATATTGTCCTTACCCTTCTGGTAAGTGGTCGCATAGTCATAACCCATGAGTTTGATAACCCATTTCAGGTGTGTTGGGTAGGAGACCCGTTGTTCCAAGAAAGTTTCCAGACTCTCGAGATCAGTCTTGATGCAGAAATAATTCCCCAATAGGGATGGCTGCCACTTCTGTACTGTATGCAAAATAGTCATCATTTCCTGCTGAGAGGTAGATGCGGCTAAATTCTTACCGGAAAGGTCTCTTGAATGCAACAAGCTCATTGGTTCAGCAAAGACACGTGCATATCTATCCAAGGAAGTAGTGGAGACTGTTGATGGGTGCATCTGAATGGAATGGAGCTGAGTGATGACACCATGTGAATTCTTCTTAAGTATTTTTTCCAGGCGATGTGAACTGATGATGTAGAGAGACCCTGGTTGTAAGTCCATAAATTTGTGTTGTGCCCCATTGACTTAAAACTGCATCCAAAGTTCAGCAAAATCCCATAAGATGGGGCCAAGTGTGCGTAACCATTGAACGCCCAAAACCACATCACATCCGCCTAAGGACAAGGAAAACATGTGAATGCATAGGTTATAATCTTCCATAGAGATATGCACATTATGACACTTCCCCTTGCAAGGTAAGGTGCCCCCATTGGCAAGCATGACTTCAAAGTTGGAGCAAGGATGGACAAAACAATCAGCCTGTTTGGAAATCTGAGGATCAATGAAGTTATGAGTGCTACCAGAATCAATGAGTATGGTAAGAGGGAGCTTCTTGAAGTATCCCCTGACTCGCATTCTTTGTGGGGTGGTGAAACCGGTTACAACATGGAGAGAGATCTCGGGTGGGTCGTCTTGAGATGGGGGGTCAACAGGCGGGTGTTGAAAGTCGACTTGATCATCTACTGTATCTAGAGCTTCTTCATCAAGTTCTGAGGCAGGCAGAGAATCCACATCCAAGAGATAGAGTCCCCGAGTGAATTTATCATCACAATTATAACAAAGCCCTTTTTCTCGGCGTTCCTGCATCTCTGTTTCAGACAAATGCTTTATAGGAGTTGTTCGAGGAGCAGGCGTGATGGAAGGTCGTTGGGAACCCATATTTCTGAAGGGAACAAAGGTGTGTTTGGAGCATTGTTGAGCTACGATCTTGTCCTCTGCCAACTTAGCCAACCCTAGGACTTCTGTCATTGTGTTGGGACAGAAAATTTTGACTTCTGAGCGGATTTCATCCTTGAGACCACTCATAAAACAACTCCTGTAAAATTCATCAGACAATCCTTCTGTGTGATTGGCGAGCTTCTCAAATTCTGTCTGATACTCTCTCACTGTGCCAGTTTGGTGAAGTTTAGTGAGTGCTCATGTGAAGTCGTCAAAAGCACTAGGACCAAATCGTGGCAAAAGGAGTTGGCAAAAATCTGTCTAGTTTGGCTCGGGATGAGCTTTGATGTACCAACGGTACCATTGAAGGGATTCTTGTTCCAAATGAAAGGATGCAAGTGGAACATTCTGGACATCCAAAGTATTATGCAGACTGAAATATTGTTCTGCTCGGTATATCCATCTAGTTGGATCAATACCATTGAAGCGAGGAAAATCAAGCTTCAGCCCACGAAAATTGCTGGAAGAAGAGAACCCGGTGGCTGCAAAAGATTGTGGCTGTCGGTTATTGTTCATGGCTGAATGCTGAAGATGGAGGCTAAGAAATTTTTCATCCAGATCTTGGAGTTTGTTTTGGATGGCTACAAGTGCTTCCTCCATGGTTTTTGCTCCTGCGTGGGTGACGACCACAACCAAGAGTTTTTTTTTTTTTTTTTTTTTTGGAAATGGATAAAAAAACACAAACAAAAGCTTATTTAGTAAAGGAAGATTTGGATTTGGAAAAAACTCGTATGGGTAATTGGGGTTTGATTAGGTATTGGACACTTTCTGATGGATAGGGAAACAAAAAATGAGGATTTCAAAAGCGGGGTGAAAGAATGAGAAAATTTGGTAGAGAGGGACAAAGAAGCAAAATTAGGAAAGGAACACGGTGGCAAAATTTGAAGGTGTTTGGGTGAAAATTGAAGGAGTTATGGCAAACTCTAAAAATAGACAAATGTGGGATTTCTGGTCTTGGGAAGTGGAATTTGGGATAGGGTCTTCAGGAATGAAATATGCAGAATGGGATTGCAGTGATGTCAGTGAAGTTTCAGGGAAAATAGAGTTGAAACAAGGGCGATATGGCCGAAAAACAAGGGAGATAGTTTTGTTTTGTTTAGATGTTTTGTTTATCTTTGGTCGCCTTTAAATTTTGGCTAAAATTTGCAACGTCTTGTTCCATTTCCTTGAGCATTCTTCTTGAAACACAATTATGTTTACTATATTATCCCAAGTTACTGGTGTCCTACACCTTCTTCCATACAAATATTCAAATGGCCTCATTCCCAATGATGCTTGTTTCCCAATGTTATATGCAAATCCTTCGAAGTGTAGATAATATTCCTACTTGGATCGTTTTCCCATCGCATACATGTAATCCATGTCTTCAAGTACCTGATTTACTCTTCATGTTTGACCATATGTGTTGTCGCAGTTCTGCCAAAAGGAGTTCACTTCACACTACTGTCACCAAACACCAACCAGACACCCTTGAGCATTGGCCCGGAAATGTTTTACCCTTTCTAGCAACACCCGTGAAGCGAGTGAGGTCTCACCCAAGATGTTCAAGGGGGCTGCAGTAACCAAGTTTCTGTAGTATGTAGATAACACACACGAACTCTTACTCAATTACTATAGAATCCAGAGATATTCCTTCGCATTATACTACCACATCACACATATACTTATCATCCGCATTAACACCATGTAAACAACATTCGCGTATCACATATTAATCAATAGAGAAACAAAACCTTAAACACATCACATCATTTAGAGAATATTCACCATTCATCACACAACAAAAAAAATAGAGACATAATCCAACATTTTCATGCATTAACTCATCTCCAAATCTAGGACTTAATGCGAATTCACATACAGGGAAAAACTGCAGAAAGCAGAAAATACATAAAAGCTAGATATCTTCGTCTACCATCAATCTATTCTGATCATCATCCATTCCATGCCCTTATCCTTACAAATGTGGGTCTATTTATAGACTACTAAGGTGGTTACAAAATCATCCACATGACCAAATCTAACTAACTTTGACCAAAACTTTGACCAGGAAACGGTCCAAACGAGAAGCAATATGGCGGTCCCCGTGCCTCTTATTGTTCCAAGTGAATTGACCATCACCCGGGACCACATCTACCAATTCCAGTTGCTCAATAGTGTCCCTGAAGCAAAGACATTCCTCATCGAGACGTATCCTCCCCCCTTTCTTTTCTTCTAATGAAGAAATTAAGTTGAAGTCCCCTCCTACAATCTAATGCTTTCCCACCACCCTTTCCCCCAACCAACAGAGAGAGTCTAAAAAGGAGGATTTAGCTCCATGGGTATGACGACCGTAGACATTCATGAGGATACCATAAACCCTGAATCCAATAACCTAGAACTTGGCAGAAAGGAAGCACTGATTCCTGTAAAAGCCCAATAGGATGACTTTATCAGGATCCCAGAGAATGCCTATCCCTCTAGCGAAACCCTTCCCATCAATCCCCATTACTTCACAATTTATCCAAATCTTTTTACATTTCTCCTATACCTTAAGAACCATGCACTTTGTTTCTTGAAGAAACACGACTGTGGGATTCGTCTTCTTAATTTTATTCCGAAGAGTTTTAGATTTTTCATGGCCATTAAGCCCTCTTATATTCCAAGATCCAATGTTCATTAAAAAATAAAATATTACAGACCTAGGGCTACCTTGATAGTAGGGTATTGGCCAAATTCCACCAATTTCAGAACTACAGCTACAATCCTTTTCCAATTAGCCTTCCAACCTGGCTTTTTGGTACTCTCTTCATGCTTTCTATTACAGTCCTTTTGAGATCCAGGACTGATCCCAAGCTGACTGGGTTCTCTGGATTTTAGAATGGCTTCCTTGAAGAGGATCACCTATTCTCGAGGGACATAACATTTTTTAGCATCTCCATACGCTTGTTCACTCCCATCTAGATCCAAGTCTCCAATATCCATTTCTTCAGTTTCCTCATCAGCAACACCCCCGATGAAAGCCGTAATTGTCTCTTTCGACGGCTGCGAGTTAGAACTGGGGGATGCAACCAAGAGCTCTTGGTTTTGACTGTCTGGTAGTTCCTTTGGAGGATCAGAGTTATTTTCCTCCTCCTTCTCTTTTAGCGCATCGGAAGAGTTAGACGTCATGATATTCTTGGATCCTTCCATGGATTCTTGTTTCCTACCACCCCGCTTTCGGGTCTGCACCTTGGTAAAACCCAGATCCTCACTTACTTAAGATTTTTGGGGGAGGCTGTAGGGTTATTCATAGGGAAATCCCTTAATAAGTGGCCATGCTCATGACATCTGCGACATCGAAACAAAATCTGTTCATAATCAAGGGTTTGGAGCCATTCATCATCCTCCCACATCAACTTCATAGCTTCAGGCAGCTCCCTCGATAGATCCATGTAAAAACAGATCCAGGCATAAGCCATGTATCATTGGGCTTTTGTCTGTTCCGAGATTTGACGAAGGTGCCCAGATTGTTCCCGATATCTTCCAAAATTTCAGCTTCCCAATATTCAGTTGGAAGAGAATAGAGTCTTATCCAAAATGGGGCGATCTTCATGTCTTCTTTTTCCGGGAAGAACTTTTCTTTCCACGGCCTAAGAAATAATCCAGCAGAATAAAAGAAATAAGGCCCCCCATCAAGAATCCTATTTCTATCATCGAGATTTATGAAAGTGATAGTGAAGAAACCCTTGGATCCTAATTGAATATCATAATGGCCTTTAGGTTTCTTGGTGGAGTTAATCCACCAAATTAGATACTTCTCAGAGGGTAAAACCCCAACGAACTTCCCAATGAGAGCATGGTCCTGCATCTTTTGAATCCTGTCTCTCAGCATATTGGATCTAATTAACATCGAAGGGATAATCAAAGCTTTGGGTATGCATTGACCTAACTTACCTCCCACAGAAGGAGTTACAGATCTTGTCTCCTGCGCCTCTTTTCCAACACCACCCAATCCATCTATAAAGATTGGAATCCCACCTACCTGAAATTCCGTA
Organism: Larix kaempferi; assembly: GCA_027924585.1. Taxonomy (NCBI): domain Eukaryota; kingdom Viridiplantae; phylum Streptophyta; class Pinopsida; order Pinales; family Pinaceae; genus Larix; species Larix kaempferi. Next base: position 3,953,133 of record BSBM01000459.1, on the reverse strand, counting down.
TGAGAAGATCCTTGGGGGGTTGAGAGGCTCCCCTCCATAGAAGCAGCCATGATTCGCCGTCAATCCTCCCACCTTCATAAATCTCTGAAAACCCTATCTCCACTCTTGTTCCGATATTTCTAAACACAGACTACCAAAGAGGAGATGCATGTAAAAATATGAGGAGGAATTCACACTTTACTCATGCCATTATACACTAACAATTATGAATATTTTCAATTCCATTTACTGTTGACATAGTAATTACCTTTATTGATATAGTAATAATGTAGGCTTAACGATTATATGACTATATGGTGACCAAGACTTATGGAATCTTTCTTCCCTTACCGAGCAACTTACAAAGCATGATTTATTTATCTATTTATTTACTCCTTTTTGTACAATTATGTATAGTTAGGACATGTCCATACTATCAACATTGATATCAACCTTTAAATCCATTACCACCACAAACTATGTAACTTTAGAACATCATAATAATGTACATTATGCATCCCCAAAGTACAACAATTTGAGTTGATAAAATTCAGAGTATAAAGGAAAATGTTTCTGAGGCTTGTTTTAAAGAGTGAGAGAATTCATGTGGTATTGGATTCTCTCATCTTTTCATTCCAATAGAGACCTCCCAAGGGAATAGACCAAGTACAAATGACCAAGAAGTTTGGAATTACTATGGACAAAATGGTGCAATTGAAAGCTATTCCTATGCCACGCAAACCACCGGATGTCTATTTGTATCTTTTGTCCAAGTGCCATTTTGTCACGAACAATCTTATGTTTATTCAAATATATGTATTTGTGCCATGTGATATCTAAAATATATTAGTTGGTTTCATGGTTTTTGTTACATCAATAGGTAAAATGTTTGCATTTTATGTCTTTTTTACTCAAACATAAGACAATAAACTCGAAATTTACAGGTCCTTTTCTCAACCTAATAAATTGATATCAATTTTATTTAATATTTTGAAAAATATATAAAAAATAAAAAAACAAAATTTCATATTTTGTAAAACATAAATAAATTAAAAATATGAAATATGAAATTTTCATATACTTAAATACATTTTGAAATTTAATATATATATATATATAATCAATGACATTATGAAAAACTAATACTTATCTATTAAAAAAATAATGAGATGGTTTTTACATAGTGAAAATTTAAAAAATTTAACACAAATTATTTTTTTTTTTTTTTTTTAATTTTGAGATAAATTTATCTATCCAAAAACTAGCATAATCATTTTTATTTCATATTATTGCAAAAATTTATATAATTTATTATAGTAAAACAAAAGATAATAAGTTTAAAATGTTATTTTCTTTTCGGTCGTAGTTATTCAGAGATCTAATTCCTAACTAAATAAATTGAGTTTAGTTTTATTTAATATTTTGTACAATATATATACAATATAAATAAATAAAAATTTTACATATATAAATACCTAAATATAAGTTTTGATACTAAAATGATGAGATGGCTCCTTTCATTTTATGTCTTTTTCTTAAACTAATGAATTTAGTTACGTATAAAAATAAAATCAATTTATCCATTTAAAAAAAAAAATCAAATAACTACTCTTTATATAAATTAATATATTAAAATATAAAATAATTGAATAAAAATGTCATTTTCATCTTTCCAATACATAATTTTGTTCAGAAGTTTTCAGAGTTAATATATATATTTAAGAGTATATTATAAATTTTAGGATATAGATAGGTTGTGATATTGTATAAAGCTAATGCATGTCTATATAAAAACAAGATGAGATGGCTCTTTTCATGTTATGGCTTTGTAAAATTGTATATAATGTTTTATAGGTAAATATCAGAAAATAAATTGAAAATGATTATTTTTATTTTAAAAGATCTAATTTATTAAATTGAGTTTAGTTTTATTTAATATTTAATTATATATAAATATAATTTAATTTTTTTCAGTAGAAATATGTATATGTTGTGCATGTTTTTAAAATAATTTATATAATTTTTTATAATTAAATATCAGAAAATAAATTTAAAATGTCTAGTTTTTTTACGAAATTATTTAAAAATCTTTATCTTAACTTAATAAATTGAGTTTAATAGATATAATACAAATAATAAATTTCAATTTTTTTAATGTGTAGATATATTATACATGTCCATTTAAATAAATATTGTAACATAAAAAATATTAAATAAAATAGAGTTATTTTGAGGTTTGTTTTATAAGTTAATTATTTTTTTTTTATTTTATTTAAGATATTGTAAAATACATATAAAATTAAGAAATGAAATTTCAATTTTTCATATATATATATAAATATTTTTTAAATTTTGAAATATAAACAAATGGTTGGATGAATCTTTTTATTTTATGTTTTTTGAAAAGTTTATAAAAATATTTATTGTCAAAACATGATATAATAAGTTTGAAATGTTATTTTCTTCTTTCTTTAATTTTTCATATATATAAATATATTTTAAATTTTAGAATATAAATAAAAATATTGGATGAATCTTTTTATTTTATGTTTTTTAAAAAATTTATAAATATATTTATTGTGAAAACATGCCATAATAAGTTCAAAATGTTATTTTCTTCCTTCATAATTATTTAAAGGTATATAATACCTATTTATTAAAAAAAATGATGGAATGAATTTTTTCATCAAATGCATGGGTGTAGATTGACTAGCAAATGAGTGAAATGATAGGTTATTGGTATTAGTTAGTGCCCCATGCGTGTCGACCTGAGGGCTCAATTATGAATTCCCCTTGTACGAAAAGACAAAACCAAGTAATAAAATAAAAAATTGTCTTATTTCATAAAATTATTTAAGAATATTTTTCTTAACCTAAGAAATTAAGTTTAATTATATTTAAAATTTAATTATATATATATATATATAATTTCATTTTATCTCTTATTAAAAATTTAATATGAAAATTAAGTATTAAATTAAAAATGTTATATATATATATATATATGTGGGATAGTGATGTTGGAAAAAGTTAACATTGGTTTATTGAAAAAAAATATAGAAAATCTCTTTCATTTTTTCTTTTCTATAATAAAATGTGAGATAATAAATTTAAAATGTCAATTTTATAATTAATATAATTATTTAGATTCTCTTATAATTTATTTTTTTTAATTTAGTTTATATATATCGAATTTAGTTTTATTATATACATAAACATCAATGATGAAAATTTCATATATATATAAGTTTGCGATATAGATTAGTGATGATGTTGTATGAAACTAATAGCTATTCATTTAAAAACAATGAGATAATCATGTTAATGTTATTTATATCATTTTTTATAATTAAATATGTGAAAATAAGTTCAAAACGTTTTTCTCTTTGTAAAAGTTTATCCAATAACTTCAGTTTAATTTTATTAAATATTTGGTAAAATAGATACAAAATAGAAACATGAAATTTCATATATATATATAAATATATTTCAAATTTTGAGATATAAATTGTGCAATTGTAAAAAGCTAAAACTGTATAATTTTTTTATAGATAAACATGAAAAAATAAACTAAAAATGTTCTCTTCTTTATTTACAGGTTATTTAGAGGTCTTTTTCTTAACTTGATAAATTGATTTTAATTTTATTTAATATTTTGTAATATATATATATATATATATTAAAAATATGAAATAACAATTTTCCTTTTATCTATAAATATTTATATATATATATATATATATATAAATATTTCAAATTTTGAAATATGTAATATTATATAATGCTAATACCTATTCATTTAAAAAAATGTAGAATATCTCCTTTTAATTTATGTCCATACAAAAGTTCATATATGTTCTTGGAGTCATTTTATGTCCTTGCACTTTATATTTTTATAGTAAAAAATGAAATAGCATGAAAAAATGGTATTTACTTCCTTATAGAGTTATTTACAGTTTTTTTTTCTAAATTTAATTAATTAACTTCAATTTTATTAAATATTTAGTAAATTATATATATAAAAGGAACAGAGGGAGAGATATGAAATCTCATTTTTTCATATGTAGATATATTTCAAACTTTGGAATATATCGTTATTTCCACATCCATCGACTTGATCGATAGAGGGGGAAATTTATGAACACTAGGCTTGAAAATTTGGCCTCTGAACATATTACAAATTCATAAACAATGAAATGCATGTGCATATACATAAATGGAAAACATAGTGGAAACAATTTATCTATCCACACACACATATTATGCATAAATAGACATAATTAACACAACCATAAAAATAAAGTAATTGCACATTCAAATACAAGAGAAGGCTCCTCTTTAAACAAAGAAGATCCAAGCAGCTAGTTGTATAAGAGAAATTTTCCACCCAACCGTACATATACTTTTTATGCTAATAAGACACCCCCAAGCTAGGCTATGAGGCCACCACGGTGAAGGAAACACCTATAGGATTCTCTCTCATCATGTAACCTAGTATTCTCTCAATGCTTAGCCAAATGCTGATCTAGAGCTATACATAAGTCTCACTCCACCATCAAAGCCATGGCACTCCTTCCCATTTCCCCACACAAGACAAGAAAGATATTTCCTTTCATTGATCAACAGTTTCCTCAAGAAATCCAACCTTTACAGTGCTTACCACTATGTGTAGTAATAGTTCGATATGTTGTATGTTGTTGGAGAAACTCTATAGCATTAATTTATGGCTTCTCAAGCATATAGGAGTAGAAAATATCAATGGGTAAAGTTACCTATCTTCCCAAACCTCTATTCTCACTTATAGACATATATTTTCCCTCAAATATGCAATTTTCCCTTCCAAATTCAAATTTCTGGTTGTGCATAGTCTAGTAATTGGTGATAGCCATGGAATGAATAGAAAAAATGGGAATTCTATGTAGTGTAAATTTGTTGTCTAAACTCTACATAATGAAAAATGGAATATAGACTCCAAAAGAGATGAGAAAGTTGACTTAAATTTCGAGCATAGAAGTATGGAATCTTAGATAATTCATAGAAGTATATCCATGCAATGCATCCATAAATACATGAGAATACTTCCCTCACCAACCTCACACATGAATTCAATGATTGGATAAAACAATAAAAAAGATAGTAATTGACTTATTTAAGGAAAATGGAAGCAAATGGATGAGTTCTAAAGTTGAAACTTGGAAATAGAGGATTTAATATCACATAGGCCCCCTTTATTTTACCCTCTTGTGGAATAATAACCCCTCTAGTGCTCTTTAAACATCTACCTTGCATCATTTTATTGTTTTCCAACATAATATCTAAATAGCAATTAAATTGGCATGATAATCTAACCACATGGTCCATATATAAATATTTAGACTCTACATGCCTATCCATTCATTATTCAAGCATTAGCCTTGAGCTCCACACTAGGAATCCATAATATCATATTTACATCATTTACGTGATCTCATTTAATATATTCAAGTCAAAACTTGGGGTATTACAATCCCCTCTCCCTTGGAATAAAACTATCCTCAACATTTTCTCAAAATTAGAACAATAAAGGATATTCCTCTATCATGGAATCCTCCAAATCCCATGTAGCCTTATCAGGACCAAAGTGCTTGCATTTCACCCATACTTGTATGATGGATCAGTTTGGGTATAATGATACCTTCTTGTCCGTCATGCATAGTGAATTAGTTCACAAATCTCCCTCAGTTTACACCTAGATCACATCCCAACCAATTAAATGGTTATGATCATGAACATATTTCTTAAGCAAAGAAGCATGAAAAACATTATGAGTTCTAGTGTTAGGAGGAAATGCAATTCTATATGCAACTAGCCCTATCCTCTCAGGAAATTCAAATGGCCCACAATATCTTGGTGATAGCTCTACACAACTTCCAAGCTTCAAAGAAATTTTACTCGGCCGCACTTTGAGGTAAAGATGATCCTCAACATTAAGTTCCCTATACACTTTATTCTTATCTGCATAGATGTTTTGTTTTTTCTTATCTGCATAGATGTTTTTGTTTATCTTTGGCTAATATTTGCAACCTCTTGTTCCATTTCCTTGAGCATTCTTTCTTAAACACAATTATGTTTACTATATTATCCCAAGTTACTCGTGTCCTACACCTTCTTCCATACAAATATTCAAATGGCCTCCTTCCCAATGATGCTTGTTTCCCAATGTTATATGCAAATTCTATGAAGTGTAGATAATCTTCCTACTTGGATGGTTTTCCCATCACATACATGTAATCCATGTCTTCAAGCACCCGATTTACTCTTTATGTTTGACCATATGTGTTGATGTAGTTCTTCCGACACGGGTTCACTTCTCACTACTGTCAACAAACACCAACCAGACACCCTAGAGCATTGGCCCGGAAAGGTTTTACCCTTCCTAGAAACACCCGTGAAACGAGTGAGGTCTTACCAGAGATGTTCAAGGGGGCTGCAGGAACCAATTTTCCACAGTATGGAGATATAACGCACTAACTCTTACTCAATTACTATAGAAACCATAGATCTTCCTTCGCATTATACTACCACATCACACATATACTTATCATCCACATTAACACCTTGTAAACAACATTCGCATATCACATATTAACCAACAGAGAAACAAAACCTTAAACACATCGCATCATTTCGAGAATATGCACCCTTCATCACACATCGAAAAAATAGAGACATAATCGAACATTTTCATACATTAACTCATCTCCAAATCTCTGACTTAATGCGAATTCACATATAGGGAAAAACTTGCCGATAGCAGAAAATACAGAAAAGCTAGATATCTTTGTCTACCATCAATCTATTCTTCAATTATATCTCCTCATGCAATTCTCATCATCATCCATTCCATGCCCTTATCCTTACAAATTTGGGTCTATGTATAGACAACTAATGTGGTTGTGGTTACAAAATGGTCCACATGACCAAATCTAACTAACTTTGACCAAAACTTGCACCAGGAAATGGTCCAGATAAGAAGCAATATGGAGGTCCCCCTGCCTCTTATTGTTCCAAGTGAATTGACCATCACCTAGGACCACATCTACCAGTTCCAGTTGCTCAATAGTGTCCCTGAAGTGAACACATTTCTCATCCAGATGTCTCCTGCCCCCTTTCTTTTCTTCTAATGAAGAAATAAGGTTGAAGTCCCCTACCACAATCCAATGCTTTCCCACCACCATCTCCCCTAGCTAATAGAGAGAGTCTAAAAAGGAGGATTTATCTCCCTGGTTATGAGGATCGTAGACATTAGTGAGGATACCAGAAACCCTGAATCCAATAACCTGGAACTCGGCAGAAAGGAAGCACTGATTCCCGTAAAATCCTGATAGGATGACTTTGTCAAGATCCCATAGAATTCCTAGCCCTCCCGCGAAACCCTTTGCATCAATCCCCATTACTTCACAATTTCTCCAAATCTGTTTACATTTCTCCTGCATCTTAAGAACCATGCACTTTGTTTCTTGAAGAAACACGACTCCGGGATTCGTCTTCTTAATTTTATTCCTAAGAGTTTTAGATTTTTGTTTGCCGTTAAGCCCTCTTATATTCAAGGATACAATCTTCATTAAAAAAGAAAACATTACAGACCTAGGGATGCCCTGATAGTAGGGTACTGGCCAGATTCCACCAATTTCAGACCTGCAGCTGCAATCCTTTACCGATAAGACTTCCGACCCAGCTTCTTGGTACTCTCTTCATGCTTTCTCTTACAGTCCTTTTGATATCCAAGACTGATTGCCATCCGACTGGGTTCTCTAGCTTTTAGAATGGCTTCCTTCAAGAGGATCACCTATTCTTGAGGGACATTATCTTTTTTAGGATCTCCACACGCTTGTTCAATCCCATCTAGTTCCAAGTCTCCAATGTCCATTTCTTCATTTTCCTAATCAGCAACACCCCCGATGACAGCCATAATTGTCTCTTCCGACGGCAGGGAGTTAGAACTGGGGGATGCAACCAAGAGACTTGGTTTTGACTGTCTGGTATTTCCCGGGGAGGATCAGAGTTATTTTCCTCCTCCTGCTCTTTTAGTGGATCGAAAGAGTTAGATGTCATGATCTTCTTGGCTACTTCCATGGCTTCTTGTTTCCTCCCACCCCTCTTTCGGGTCTACACCTTGGTAAAACCCAGATCCTCACTTACTACAGCCTTTTTGGGGGAGGGTGTAGGGCTATTCATAGGGAAGTCCCTGAATAAGTGACCATGCTCATGACATCTGCGACATCGGAACAGGATCTGTTCATAATCAAGGGTTTAGACCCATTCCTCATCCTCCAACATCAACTTGATAGCATCAGGAAGCTCCCTTGATAGATCCATGTAAACAAAGATCTGGGCATAAGCTGTGTATCGCTAGGATTTTGTCTGTTCTGATATTTTGATGAATGTGCCCAGATTGTTCCTGATATCTTCTAGAATTTTGGCTTCCCAATATTCAGTTGAAAGACAATAGAGTCTTATCCAAACTGGGGCGATCTTCATGTCTTCTTTTTCTGGGCAGAACTTTTCTTTCCACGGCCTAAGAAACAATCCAGCAGAATAAAAGGAATAAGGGCCCCCATCAAGAACCCTATTTCTATCATCCATATTTATGAAAGTGATCATGAAGAAACCCTTGGATCCTAATTGAAGATCATAATGGCCTTTAGTTTTCCAGGTGGAGTTAATCCACCAAATCAGAGACTTCTCAGAGGGTAAAACCCCAACGAACTTCCCAATGAGAGCATGGTCCTGCATCTTCTGAATCTTGTCTCTCAGCGTATTGGATCTGATTAACATCGAAGGGATAATCGAAGCTTTGGGTATGCAATGACCCATCTTACCTCCCGCTGAAAGAGTTACAGATCTCATCTCCTGCACCTTTTTTCCAACACCACCCAATCCATCTATAGAGATCGAAATCCCACCTACCTGAAATTCCATATGAGAAGAGCCTTGGGGGTTTGAGAGGATCCCCCCCACAGAAGCAGCCATGATTCCTCGTCAATCCTCCCTCCTTTAGAAAGCTCCGAAGACCCTAGCTCTGCTATCGTTCCGATATTTCTAAACACATACTACCAAAGAGGAGATGCATGTAAAAATATGAGGAGGAATTCACACTTCACTCATGCCATTATACACTAATAATTATGAATATTTTCAATTCCATTTACTGTTGACATAGTAATTACCTTTATTGATATAGTAATAATGTAGGCTTAACGATTATATGACTATATGATGACCAACACTTATGAAATCTTTCTTCCCTAACTGAGCAACTTACAAAGCATGATTTATTTATCTATTTACTTACTCCTTTTTGTATAATTATTTATAGTTAGGACATGTCCATACTATCAACATTGATATCAACCTTTAAATCCATTACCACGACAAATTATGTACCTTTAGAACATCATAATAATGTACATTATGCATCCCCAAAGTACAACAATTCGAGTTGATAAAATTCAGAGTATAAATGAAAATGTTTGTGGGGCTTCTATTAGAGAGTGAGAGAATTCATGTGGTGTTGGATTATCTCTACAACCCAGTATGAGGGAGATCTTCTAATGTGTGATGTAGCATTACATGTAATAAAACGTAAAAATGTAGCGTTACATCTAATAAAACGTAAAAAGTGATAATATGAGGGAGATCTTCTAACGTGTGTGATTACGCCAAGAGGCGCTCTACAGCCCAGTATGAGGGAGATCTTCTAACGTGTGTGATTGCACCAAGAGGCACTCTACAACCCAGTATGAGGGAGATCTTCTAATTTGTGATGTAGCATTACATCTAATAGAACGTAAAAATGTAGCGTTACATCTAATAAAACTTAAAAAGTGATAATATGAGGGAGATCTTCTAACGTGTGTGATGTAGCGTTACATCTAATAAAACGTAAAAAGTGATAATATGAGGGAGATCTTCTAATGTGTGTGATGTGCCATTGCATCTAATAAAACGTAAAAAGTATTAAAAACTAATTAATATCTTGTCGGCCATTAATTAAAAAAGGACGTGTATTTTCGATTGAAAAACACGGTTGAAATCAATGGCTATATAAATAAAAAAACAACATAAAAAGTAATTTACAACAATATTGAAGTAATTAAAGTAAAAAGTAATAATGTAACATTTGTAATATTAAAGTAAAAAGTAATAAATATTATGTCGGCTTAATAATGTGCCTAATAATGTAACGTGTTTCGTTTGAAATACAATGGCTATATAATACACCAAAAGTTAGGGGAATTAGCTTTACGTGAAATCCATAAGTTTCAAATGAATATTAGCTTTACATTTTTTAATTCGCCTAACTTCTATTGTTTTTAATTGAAATCCATAAGTTTCAAATGAATATTAAATCTACGTGAATATTAGCTTTACATTTTTTAATTGAAATCCATAAGCTTCAAATGATTATTTTTTTAAGAAATAATATTCACGTGATCATCGCTATAATATTCACTATTACTTTTTTAATTCGCATAAGTTTCAAATGAATATTAGCTTTTCCTGAATATTAGCTTTACATTTTTTAATTTGCCTAACTTCTGTTGTTTTTAATTGAAATCCATAAGTTTCAAATGATTATTTTTTTAAGAAATAATATGCACTTGATGATCGCTATAATATTCACTATTATTTTTTTAATTTGCATAAGTTTCAAATGAATATTAGCTTTACATTTTTTAATTCGCCTAACTTCTGCTGTTTTTTAATTGAAATCTATAAGTTTCAAATGAATATTAGTTTTACGTGAATATTAGCTTTACATTTTCTAATTGAAATCCATAAGTTTCAAATGATTATTTTTTTAAGAAATAATATTCACCTAATGATCGCTATAATATTCACTATTACTTTTTTAATTTGCCTAATTTCTGTTGTTTTTAATTGAAATCCATACGTTTCAAATGAATATTAGCTTTACATTTTTAAATTCGCCTAACTTCTTCTATTTTTAATTGAAATCCATAAGCTTCAAATGAATATTAGTTTTACGTGAATATTAGCTTTACATTTTTAAATTGAAATCCATAAGTTTCAAATGATTATTTTTTTAAGAAATAATATTCATGTGATGATCGCTATAATATTCACTATTACTTTTTTAATTCGCCTAACTTCTGTTGTTTTTAGATGAAATCCATAAGTTTCAAATGAATATTAACTTTACATGAATATTAGCTTTACATTTTTTAATTCGCCTAACTTGTGCAATTTTTAATTGAAATTCATAAGTTTCAGATGAATATTAGTTTTACATGAATATTAGCTTTACATTTTTTAATTGAAATCCATCAGCTTCAAATGATTATTTTTGTAAGAAACAATATTCACGTGATGATCGCTACAATATTTCACGTGATGAACATTTAGTTTTAGTTTTCGATAAGTTGAATCTTACTATTATTTTTTAAATATTTGAAAGTACATTTTTTAATATTATATATATGTGAGTGAGAAATATAGACTTGCACATTTCAGTCATAATCATTAGGTATCTACTTGAATTAAATACAACAATTTTGGTTAATCATTAGGTATCTACTTTCTCTATTTTTTAATTAGAGACGTAGTCATATACACTAACCTAACAATTTTAACCAAATTATATAATAATATTTAAATTTAAAATGTAAATTTTACTTAAAAACCAAGAATTAACATTTTAACCATTCAAATTCAACAACTCTTAAATTGTTATAATTTTTTATTTCAAACACTATTTATATTTACAAAGAAAGTTAATTATTTTCTAATAATTATTTTATTATTTAAACTACATGAAATTATATTTAAAATTAAATTAACATTTAATTTAAGTTAAAATATATATTAGTATTTACATATAAGTATATAAGTTCTTTACTATGTATAATAAGAACTACACGTGGTATAGTGGTAAGGGTGTTGGGATAATGGGCGTGAGATTTAAGGTTTGTTATTCTGTGGACGCATTGATTTCAGTATATGGATGCATAGATTTCAGTGTATTGGGTTTTTTATTGCATATTTTTCAGTGTAGATGTTATTTTGTGGACGCATAGATTTCAGTGTATGGACGCATTGATTTCAATGACAAGAAAAGAACGAGAAGAAGAATTGAAACGAAAAGTAGAAGAACAAAAATAATTTCAAAAAAGGAAGTTGGACGAAATGAGAGCGGAAGAACTAGAAGAACGAAGAAAATGAAAAGCAGATCGACAAAAAGAATATCAAAAAAGAAAGTTAGACTATTTGACAGTAGAAGAACTAGAGGAACAAAGAAAATGAAATGTTGATCGACAAAGAGTGTATCGAGAGGGAAAGTTGAAGAAGTTGGAAGAACAAATAAATCAAGTTGCATAACAACAAATAAATCAAAATGTACAAAATGATGAAATTAGAACAGAAGAAGGAGAAGAACGAACAAAACAAAACACAGATCAACAAAAAGAGAATCGAAAAAAAAAGTTAGGCGAATTGACAGCAGAAGAATGAGAAGAACAAAGAAAACGAAACATTGATCGATAAAGAGCGTTTCGAGAGAGAAAGTTGAAGCAATTGGAAGAACAAAGAAATTAGTTTTCAGAACAACAAATAAATCAAAATGTACGAAATGAAGAAATGACGGAAGAAGAAGGAGAAGAACAAACAAAACAAAACACAGATCAACAAAAAGAGAATCGAAAACAAAATTTAGGCGAATTGTCTATATTTCCCAGTTTAACAATTTACTCTTGATCCTTAATACTTATTACTTACATTATGATAATCCTCGTAAATGTATCTGTGTTTTCAACTTAACGTGTTCCTTACGATGCTGATCAAACTCCAGTTTTGTGTCACCGCCCATGACTACAACCAGCCTAGATCCAAATCCTATGCTCTATCAAGCATGGAGAGGGATCAAATCTCCCGAGGTGCAAACCTCGTCTCAGGTATTGCACTCAAGGAGCTTTTCGAGGAGAGGTTTGCACCTTAGGATATTTGATCCCTCTCGGCGCTTGATAGATCCTAGGATTTGGATCTAGGTTGGTTGATTCATTCCAATGTAGACCTCCCAAGGGAATAGACCAAGTACACATGACCAAGAAGTTTGGAATTACTATGGACAAAATGGTGCAATTGAAAGCTCTTCCTATGCCACGCAAACCACTGGATGTCTATTTGTATCTTTTGTCCAAGTACCATTTTTTCATGAACAATCTTACATTTATACAAATATATGTATTTGTGCCATGTGGTATCTAAAATATATTAGTTGGTTTCATAGTTTTGGTTACATTAATAGGCAAAACAAAATCTAAAAAATACGTGTCCAAATGGTGGGATAAATGTTTGCATTTTATGTCTTTTTTACTCAAACATAAGACAATAAACTCGAAATTTAGAGGTCGTTTTCTTAACCTAATAAATTGATGTCAATTTTATTTAATATTTTGCAAAACATATATAAAATAAAAAGAGGAAATTTCATATTTTGTAAAACATAAATAAACTAAAAGTATGAAATTTCAAATTTTCATATACTTAAATATATTTCAAAATTATATATATATATATATATATTATATTATGAAAAACTAATACTTATCTATTAAAAAAGTAATGGGATAGATTTACATCGTGAAAATTTAAAATATCTAACACAATTTTTTTTTTTAAATTTTGAGATAAATTTATCTATCCAAAAACTAGCATAATTATTTTTATTTTATATTATTACAAAAATTAAATATATAATTTATTATAGTAAAATCAGAGATAATAAGTTTAAAATGTTATTTTCTTTCTTGTCATAGTTATTTAAAAATTTATTTCGTAACTTAATAAATTGAGTTTAATTTTATTTAATATTTTGTAAAGTATATATATAATATAAATAAATAAAAGTTTTACCTATATAAATATTCATAATACTAAAATGATGAGATAACTCCTTTCATTTTATATCTTTATCTTAAATTAATGAATTTAGTTATATATAAAAATAAAAGCAAGCTATGCATTTAAAAAAATAATCAAATAATTACTTTTTATATAAATTAATATATTGAAATATAAAATAATTAAATAAAATTTCATTTTCATCCTTCACACATACACATAATTGTTCAAAAGTCTTATTTTAATGTAATGAATTGAATTAATATATATATATATAAGAATATATTCTAAATTTTAGGATAGAGATAGGTTGTGATATTGTACAAAGCTAACGCATGTTTATATAAAAACAAGATGAGATGGCTCTTTTATGTCATGGTTTTGTAAAATTTTATAGTTAAATACAAGAAAATAATTTCAAAATGTTTATTTTTATTTTAAAAAAAATAATTTATTAAATTGAGTTTGTATTTATTTAATATTTAATTTTATATATATATATATATATTTATATATATATATATCTATATCTATATATATATATATATAATTTATTTCTTTCAATAGAAATATGTTGTGATATTATAAAAAGTTAATTTTTCTATCCATCTTAAAAAATTATGAAATGAATGCTTTTATTTAAGTTTTAAAAATAATTTATATAATTTTTTATAATTAAATATCAAAAAATAAGTGTAAAATGCCTTTTTCTTATACAAAATTATTTAAAGGTTTTTATCTTAACTTAATAAATTGAGTTTAATAGATATAATAACAGCGATAAATTTCAATTTTTTTAATATGTAGATATATTATACCTATCCATTTAAAAAAATATTGTAACATAAAAAAATATTAAATAAAATAGAGTTATTTTGAGGTTTGTTTACAGGTTAATAAATTTTCTTTAATTTTATTTAATATTTTAAAAAATATATATATAATTAAGAAACGAAATTTTAAGTGTTCATGTATATAAATATATTTTAAATTTTGAAATATAAACAAATGATTGGATAAATCTTTTTATTTTATGTTTTTTCAAAAATTTATAAAATTATTTATTATCAAAACATGATATCAAAATGTTATTTTTTTCTTTGTTTAATTTTTTTTATATATAAATATATTTTAAATTTTGGAATATAAACAAATGATTAGATGAATCTTTTTATTTTATGCTTTTCAAAAGTTTATAAAAATATTTACTATCAAAACATTACATAATAAGTTCAAAATGTTATTTTGTTCCTTCATAATTATTTAAAGGTCGATAATACCTATTTATTTTAAAAATGATGGAATGAATTTTTTCATCAAATGCAGGGTGTAGATTGACAAGCAAATGAGTGGAATGATAGGTCATTGGTATTAGTGAGTGCCCCATGCGTGCCGACCCGAGGGATCAATTATCAATTACCCTTGTACAAAAAGACAAAAACAATTAATAAACTAAAAATTTGTCTATTCCATAAAATTATTTAAAAATATTTTTCTTAACCTAAGAAATTGAGTTTAATTATAAGTAAAATTTAATTATATATATATATATATATAATTTCATTTTATCTCTTATCAAAAATTTAATATAAAAATTAAGTAAGAAACTAAAAATGTTATATATATATGGAGTAGTGATGTTGGAAAAAGTTAACATTAGTTCATTAAACAAAATATAGAAAATCGCTTTCATTTTTTTCCTTTCTATAATAATATGTGAGATAATAAATATAAAATGTCAATTTTATAATTAATATAATTATTTAGGTCTTTCTATATCAATTTAGTTTATATATATATATATCAAATTTCGTTTTATTTTATATATATTTATATATAAACATGAAACATGAAAATTTCATATATATATATATATATATATAAAAGTTTGGGATATAAATTAGTGATGATGTTGTATAAAATTAATAGTTATTTATTTAAAAAAGTGAGACAATTATGTTAATGTTATTTATATAATTTTTTATAATTAAATATGTAAAAATAAGTTAAAAAGGTTTTTGTCTTTCTAAAAGTTTTTTCAATAACTTCAATTTAATTTTATTTAATATTTGGTAAAATAGATATATAATAGAAGCATGAAATTTCACTTTTATAAATATATAAATATATAAATATATTTCAAATTTTGAGATATAGATTGTGATATTGTAAAAACCTAAGTCTATATAATTCTTTTATTCATAAACATGAAAAAATAAACTAAAAATGTTCTCTTCTTTATTTACAAGTTATTTAGAGGTCTTTTTCTTAATTTGATAAATTGATTTTAATTTTATTTAATACTTTATAAAGTATATATATATATTAAAAATATGAAATATAAATTTCCTTTATGTAGAAATATTTATATATACATATATATATATATATAAATATTTCAAATTTTGAAATATGTAATATTCTATAAAGCTAATACCTATTCATTTAAAAAAATGTAGAATGTCTCTTTTTATTTTATGTCCTTACTAAAGTTTATATATGTTTTTGAGTCATTTTATGTACTTTGCACTGTATATTTTTATAGTAAAAAATGAGATAGCATGAAAAAAATGGTATTTACTTCTTTATAGAGTTATTTAGAATTCTTTTTCTTAACTTAATGAATTAAGTTTAGTTTTATCAAATATTTAGTAAATTATATATATAAAGGGAAGAGAGGGAGAGATATGAAATCTCATTTTTTTATATGTAGATATATTTCAAACTTTGAAATATATCGTTATTTTTGTATCCATCGATTTGATCGATAGAGGGCGGGATTTATAAACACTATGCTTGAAAATTTGACCCGTGAACATATTACAAATTCAAAAACAATGAAATGCATGTGCATATACATAAATGGAAAACATATTGGAAACAATTTATCTATCCACACACACATATTATATGCATAAATAGACATAATTAACACAACCATAAAAATAAAGTAATTGCACATTCAAATAGAATAGAATTATCTTCTTTAAACAAAGAAGATCCAAGCAGCTGGTTGTATAAGAGAAATTTTCCATCGAGCCGTACATATACTTTTTATGCTAATAAGAAACCCCTAGGCTAGGCTATGAGGCCACGAAGTTGAAGGAAACACCTATAGGATTCTCTCTCATCATGTAACCCATTCTTCTCTCAATGCTTATCGAAATGTTGATCCAGAGCTATACATAAGTTTCACTCAACCATCAAAGCCATGGCACTCCTTCAAATTTCCCTGCACAACACAAGAAAGACATTTCCTTTCATTGATCAATAGTTCCCTCAAGAAATCCAACCTTTACAACGCTTACCACTATGTGTAGTAATAGTTCAATATGTTGTATGTTTTTGGCGAAACTCTATAGCATTAATTTATGGCTTCTCAAGCATATAGGAGTAGAAAATATCAATGGGTAAATTTACCTATCTTTCCAAACCTCTATTCTCACCTATAGACATATCTTTTCCCTCAAATATGCAATTTTCCCTTCCAAATTCAAATTTTTGGTTATGCATAGTCTAGTAATTGGTGATAGTAATGGAATGAATAGAAAAAATGGGAATTCTATGTAGTGTAAATCTGTTGTCTGAACTCTACATAATGAAAAATGGATTATAGATTACAAAAGAGATGAGAAAGTTGACTTAAATTTCGAGCATAGAAGCGAGGAAGATTAGAGAATTCATAGAAGTATATCCATCTTGGATGCATCCATAAATACATGAGAATACTTCCCTCACCAACCTCACACATGAAATCAATGATTGGATAAAACAATAAAAAGAAAGTAATTGTCTTATTTAAGGAAAATGGAAGCAAATGGATGAGTTCTAAAGTTGAAATTTGGCAATAGAGGATTTAATATCACATAGGCCCCCTTTATTTTACCCTCTTGTGGAATAATAACCCCTCTAGTGTTCCTTAAACATCTATCCAGCATCATTTTATTGTTTTCCAACATAATATTTACATAGCAATTAAATTGGCATGATAATCTAACCACATGGTCCATATATAAATATTTAGACTCTACATGCCTATCCATTCATTATTCAAGCATTAGCCTTGAGATCCACACTAGGAATCCATAATATCATATTTGCATCATTTACATGATCTCATTTAATATATTCCAAGTCAAAACTTGGGGTATTACAATCCCCTCCCCCTTGGAATAAAACTGTCCTCACCATTTTCTCAAAACTAGAACAAAAGAGTATATTCCTCTATCATGGAATCCTCCAAATCCCATGTAGCCTTATCAGGACCAAAGTGCTTGCATTTCACCTTTACGTGTATGATGGATCAGTTTGGGTATAATGATACCTTCTTGTCGGTGATGCATAGTGAATTAGTTCACAACTCTCCCTTAGTTTACACCTAGATCACATCCCAACCAATCACATGGTTATGATCATGAACATATTTCTTAAGAAAAGAAGCATGAAAAACATTATGAGTTCTAGTGTTAGGAGGAAATGCAATTCTATATGCAACTAGCCCTCTCGTCTAAGGCAATTCAAATGGCCCACAATATCTTGGTGATAGCTCTACACAACTTCCAAGATTCAAAGAAATTTTACTTGGCCTGACTCGGAGTTAAAGATGATCCTCGACATTAAGTTCCCTATACACTTTATTCTTATCTGCATAGATGTTTTGTTTATCTTTGGTCGCCTTTAAATTTTGGCTAATATTTGCAACCTCTTGTTCCATTTCTGTGATGAACCTGCAATAATTAATTAATGCAAATACACGAGATATCATAAATAATAGAACTCGGAATCACTTTTATATTGATCACGGGCCACTTCGAGGGGGCAACCTCCTTTGAGCAAGCTCAATACAATTAACTTCACGGTGCCTTCATAGGCCTCAACACACACTTATATACTAAGTCTAGGCACCAATACCATGGGTCAATACTATGTGTCAATACAAACCATGGGCTAAGTCTAGGCGCCAATACTATGAGTCAAAACCATGGGACATATAATACTATGGGACGACTTACAAAGCATATGCGTCCAATACTACAGGTCAATACTATGGGATAATATAAACTATGGATCAACAAATACTACGGGACGACTTACAAAGCATATGCATCCAACAACAATATACTAACAAAGTAAAGACATGGGTTCCTAACATCCCCTCTTCCTTAGAAAAAGTTTGTCCTCAAAGCTTTAGATGTGGAAATTGATGCAGAATCTAAAGGAGTGGGTCCCCTGTAGCATCCTCGGGTTGCATTCTGAGCCACTGGCACCTTTGGAGTTTCAGGGAGGATTGCATGGAAGGCTGTAGATGAAGAAGAACCATATCACCGATGTGAAAAGTGTGCTAAGAACAGTGCGGATTGGCTTGTTGTTTCAGTCGAATTCTTGCCATGTGAAAATTGTCCTGCAGAATGAGAAGAAGTTGATCACGGTTTTGAAGAATTGAGTCAATTGCCTGAACTGGGGAGCTGTTGAAGGTGTATGGAAGAAGAACTGGTGGTGCCTGTCCAGAGACTGCTTCATATGGTGTCTTTTGAGATGTGGTACTATACCACTGGAGCGCTTCTAGGAAATCCATAGAAATAGTTGTCCAAATATGTGGAGGGATGGGCAAGGGTTTGAGCAGTCCCAAAAGGAGGGTCATTTCACACTTGTTGACCTGGAAAGTATCACAGTCAACCACCATCCGTTGAACTGTCCTTTTGAGTCCCTGCCAAAAGAAGTTACATTGTTCCTGGTCATACGTTTTGAGGAACCTAGAGTTCCCTACTGATGAAGAAGCATGGATTTCAAAGAAGAGATAGCCCCATTGAACAGATTGCAACCAATTTGGAACAAGCCGAGAAATAGCTGTAAGAGAAACTGGGTCATCAAATGTGTGAGGAGGATCATCTTCCACCATATTGTCCTTACCCTTCTGGTAAGTGGTCGCATAGTCATAACCCATGAGTTAGATAACCCATTTCAGGTGTGTTGGGGAGGAGACCTGTTGTTCCAGGAAAGTTTCCAGACTCTCAAGATTAGTCTTGATGCAGAAATAATTCCCCAATAGGGATGGCTGCCACTTCTGTACTCTATGCAAAATAGTCATCATTTCCTGCTGAGAGGTAGATGCGGTTGAATTCTTACCGGAAAGGTCTCTTGAAGGCAACAAGCTCATTGGTTCAGCAAAGACACCTGCATATCTATCCAAGGAAGTAGTGGAGACTGTTGATGGGTGCATCTGAATGGAATGGAGATGAGCGATGACACCATGTGAATTCTTCTTAAGTATTTTTTACAGGCGATGTGAACTGATGATGCAGAGAGACCCTGGTTGTAAGCTCATAAATTTGTGTTGTGCCCCATTGACTGAAAACTGCATCCAAAGTTCAGCAAAATCCCATAAGATGGGGCCAAGTGTGCGTAACCATTGAACGCCCAAAACCACATCACATCCTCCTAAGGACAAGGCAATCATGTGAGAGCGTAGGTTATAATCGTCCATAGAGATACACACATTGTGACACTTCCCCTTGCAAGGTAAGGTGCCCCCATTGGCAACCATGACTTCAAAGTTGGAGCAAGGATGGACAAAACAATCAGCTTGTTTGGAAATCTGAGGATCAATGAAGCTATGAGTGCTACCAGAATCAATGAGTATGGTAAGAGGGAGCTTCTTGAAGTATCCCCTGACTCGCATTGTTTGTGGGGTGGTGACACCGGTTACAACATGGAGAGAGATCTCGGGTGGGTAGTCCTGAGATGGGGTGTCAACAGGCGGGTGTTGAAAGTCGACCTCATCATCTACTGTATCTGGAGCTTCTTCATCAAGTTATGAGGCAGGCAGAGAATCCACATCCAAGAGATAGAGCTTTTGTTGAAAACATCTATGTCCCCGAGTGAATTTCTCCTCACAATTATAACAAATCCCTTTCTCTCGGAGTGCCTGCATCTCTGTTTCAGAAAAATGCTTTATAGGAGTTGTTCGAGGAGCAGGCGTGATGGAAGGTCGTTGGGAACCCATATTTCTGAAGGGAACAAAGGTGGGTTTGGAGCATTGTTGAGATGCGATCTTGTCCTCTGCCAACTTAGCCAACCCTAGGACTTCCATCATTGTGTTGGGACAGAACATTTTGACTTCTGAGCGGATTTCATCTTTGAGACCACTAATAAAACAACTCCTGTAAAATTCATCAGACAATCCTTCTGTGTGATTGGCGAGTTTCTCAAATTCTGTCTGATACTCTCTCACTGTGCCAATTTGGTGAAGTTTACTGAGTGCTCCTGTGAAGTCGTCAAAAGCACTAGGACCAAATCGTGGCAAAAGGAGTTGGCAAAAATCTTTCCAGTTTGGCTCGGGATGAGCTTTGATGTACCAATGGTACCATTGAAGGGCTTCTTGTTCCAAATGAAAGGATGCAAGTGGAACTTTTTGGACATCCAAAGTATTATGCAGACTGAAATATTGTTCTTCTCGGTATATCCATCCAGTCGGATCAGTATCATTGAAGCGAGGAAAATCAAGCTTCGGCCCACAAAAATTGCTGGAAGAAGAGAACCCGGTGGCTGCAAAATATTCTGGTTGTCGGTTATTGTTCATGGCTGAATGCTGAAGATGGAGGCTAAGAAATTTTTCATCCAGATCTTGGAGTTTGTTTTGGATGGCTACAAGTGCTTCCTCCATTGTTTTTTCTCCTGCGTGGGTGACGACCACAACCAAGAGTTTTTTTTTTTTTTTGGAAATGGATAGAAAAACACAAACAAAAGCTTATTTAGTAAAGGAAGATTTGGATTTGGGAAAAACTCGGATGGGTAATTGGGGTTTGATTAGGTTTTGGAGACTTTCTGATGGACAGGGAAACAAAAAATGAGGATTTCAGAAGCAGGGTGAAAGAATGAGAAAATTTCGTAGAGAGGGACAAAGAAGCAGAATTAGGAAAGGAACACGGTGGCAAAATTTGAAGGTGTTTGGGTGAAAATTGAAGGAGTTATGGAAAACTCTAAAAATAGACAAATGTGGGATTTTTGGTCTTGGGAAGTGGAATTTGGGATAGGGTCTTCAGGAATGAAATATGCAGAATGGGATTGCAGGGATGTTAGTGAAGTTTCAGGGAAAGCAGAGTTGAAACAAGGGTGATATGGCCGAAAAACAAGGGAGATAGTTTTGTTTTGTTTTGTTTTGTTTTGTTTTGTTTTGTTTTTTTGTTTTGTTTTGTTTTGTTTTTTGTTTTTTGTTTGTTTTGTTTTGTTTTTGTTTTTGTTTTTTGTTTTTTTTTCAGAAATGGATCGGCAACAGCGGCGCGGAAGGGATCTGCAATGGCGTGGAAGGGATAAAAAATGGATGGATCTAAAATAGCGACTGGATCTGGAACGAATTTCAGAATAGATCTGAAACGGCTGGATCTGGAGCTGAAGTGATCGGCAACAGTTTAGTTGAAAATAGATATGGACCCCAGGTATGTGCGGCTTCCTATTGGTTCAGGAGATTCACTCGGCCACCAATGTTGTCTGACGGCTTGTGTATTGGGACAGTACCCCTCACTCCATGGCTCAGGTAAAACTGATAACCTCTTTGCCACAAACGACAGCTCTTGGTTTACCTCATGGGTGGGAACTAGTCAATCAGGTAGGGGTCGTTGCCCTTTTCGCTGGTAGGTCCTCTCAATGGGCTAGCTACTTTGGGGTTCCTGTGGTACTCGTCACAATGATTTTTAGGGCTTATGCCCAAGTAATTCCCACAGTTAAGCGGATAGGCATTATCCCCAACTCCGAAGCTGCAACAAATGCGAAAAAAAAATTTGGCAGAAATTCCACCCAACGAGCCCAAGAAAGTGCTCTGATACTAGATGTGATGAACCTGCAATAATTAATTAATGCAAATACACGAGATATTAGAAATAATAGAACTCATAATCACTTTTATATTGATCACGGGCCACTTCGAGGGGGCAACCTCGTTTGAGCAAGCTCAATACAATTAACTTCACGGTGCCTTCATAGGCCTCAACACACACTTATATACTAAGTCTAGGCACCAATACCATGGGTCAATACTATGTGTCAATACAAACCATGGGCTAAGTCTAGGCTCCAATACTATGAGTCAAAACCATGGGACATATAATACTATGGGATGACTTACGAAGCATATGCGTCCAATACTATGGGTCAATACTATGGGCTAATATAAACTATGGATCAAAAAATTCTATGGGACGACTTACAAAGCATATGCGTCCAACAACAATATACTAACAAAGTAAAGACATGGGTTCCTAACAATTTCCTTGATCATTCTTTCTGAAACACAATTATATTTACTATATTATCCCAAGTGACTGGTGTCCTACACCTTATTCCATACAAATATTCAAATGGACTCATTCCCAATGATTCTTGTTTCCCAATGTTATATGCAAATTCTATGAAGTGTAGATAATCTTCCTACTTGGATGGTTTTCCCATCACATACATGTAATCCATGTCTTCAAGAACATGATTTACTCTTTATGTTTGATCATATGTGTTGATGCAGTTCTACCGACAGGGGTTGACTTCGTACTACTATCAACAAACACCAACCAGACACCCTTGAGAATCGACCTGGAAAGGTTTTACCCTTTCTAGCAACACCCGTGAAGCGAGTGAGATCTCACCTGAGATGTTCAAGGGGGCTGCAGGAACCAAGTTTCTGCAGTATGGAGATAACAAGCACTAACTCTTACTCAATTACTATAGAAACCAGAGATCTGCCTTCACATTATACTACCACATCACACATAATAATACTTATCATCCGCATTAACACCATGTAAACAACATTCACATATCACATATTAATCAACAGAGAAACAAAACCTTAAACACATTGCATCATTTAGAGAATATTCACCATTCATCACAGAGCAAAAAAAAATAGAGACATAATCGAACATTTTCATGCATTAGCTCATCTCCAAATCTGCGACTTAATGCGAATTCACATAAAGGGCAAAACTTGCCGAAAGCAGAAAATACATAAAAGCTATATATCTTTGTCTACCATCAATCTATTGTTCAATTATAGCTCTTCATGCCATTCTAATCATCATCCACTCCATGCCCTTATCCTTACAAATGTGGATCTATTTATAGACAACTAAGGTTGTTACAAAATGGTCCACATGACCAAATCTAACTAACTTTGACCAAAACTTGCACTTTCGTCGGCTTCTTATCCTTCGCAAATGGTACTTTCTTCCGTTGATGACCCTTCTATTGCTGTCAGCTTCCACACTTCATGCGCTCTAACCCCATGCCAACAAACCCCCAACACAAACTTGTGGCTCACCCTCGATCCACCTCAACTGGAAACCTCTAGTGCATTTACTTGGGAGTTGAAATCATTGTATGCAACTCTAATCTAGTTGATAGATTCTTTCGCTGATACTTTGAGTTCTGCACAATATTATACCTATTGTTCCATTGGGTTCTCACCATTCATCTGTTGTGTCCTTCCTGCCATTGCCTGCATGGCGAACTGTTTTTCCTTTGTTTGTAACTTGTCTAGGTGCAATTTTCTACTACATTGCCTTGCCCTTGCCTTGTTCACTCGAAGCTAGAGTTCCTTCAGATCCACAACTTTTTTCATCTGTGTGAGTAGGGGCATCACCCTAAGTGATCCCCTTAATTATTCGAGTTGTGTCTCTGCCTCAGCAAGTTGCATGTTAAGTTGGTGCAACTGCTTGTCTTGTACCAAAATTCCCCAAAAATTGGTAACCTCTTCAGCAATATTCTGGGCCACCTTTTCTAGCTCTGCGATCTTCATCACAGTCTCTTCTATCACATCCCGGCGATTCTGGATCTATTCTAGTGTTGTGCTAGGTACTGCCTTTTCCTGCAATGCTTCATTTTCATTTCGCAGATCAATAATAAATACCCCTAGCAAGATGAATTTCGCTTCTGGTAGTATATCCTGATCAATTTGAGGGGCATCCTTGCATGCCTTAGATATCGCCTTCTCCAATCGTTCCCTATCCTCCATAGCCTTTGCTTTTTCATCAAGGGTTTGGGATTTTCGCTTCTTGGAGACGTCGTGCCTCCATCTCATTGTTCCGTGCTTGTTGTTTATATCTCACCATCTTGTCATGCATTGCGGCCTCGCAGTCCCTGATTTCTGCATTTGCTGCAGTTTGAATTTGCTGCACTGACAATATCGACAGTATATTGAAATCTACCATGATTGGATCATGATTCCTTAATTCCACATCTATATCCTCATCACCTGTTGTCATTGGATTTAGCAGAATTTGTACAATCGTAGGGTGTGTGTCGATCTCTACCTCGACCCTTCTTGTCGACAAACTTGGTGGGACTTCCGCATGTTGTACCCTTGTCGCTACTACTGCATTAGTTAGTGCTGATAGTAATTTATTTACCTGGTCAAAATATTCCATTGCATGTTGTGTTACTTTTGCGCGGTTTTCTTCTGCGACTGCTTTTATTTCTCCAGGATCCTATTAACTTGCTCCTTAGGAAGACCACCACTTGTGCTTCCTTCACAATGGTCCATATTATGCTTTGCTCTCGTTTCTCCGTGCTGTGCCTGTAGTTATGAATCTGTCCGAGTGGCCGATGAGGCTCCGTCATGACTAACTGTATGTGACTGCTCTTCCACAAGATCTCATTCTCTTATGCCCTCTTTTCGACTGACTGAATCATTATCTTCCTCGGATGGCTTTGGTGCAGTCGTTGAATGCCCCTTCTCCAGATCCGATAGCTCCTACTCTGCTACTGTGATTTTCCATTCTGCTGGCCATCCTTTAATGATGGCATCCAATTCCTCCTCGGTGAGCTTGTACTGTGTTGGAAGCCATTTCCTCTGATTATGTGCCCATGATTGGATGTAAATTATTTGGGATTCCTCCGATAGCCTTGTAGTCAGTCGATACTTCCTTTCTTCTTGCTCGGTTATCCGCAATATTGCTTGCACATCCATCTGCATCATGTCTAGGAACAGGAAGAATTGCACAATGTTGAATTATTTTCGTTCTTTGTCAGTTGTAGCCCACAAGTTTTGGTACATCGCACCTTCTCGTATCCTGGCCTCTACTATTTCCATGCCTTGATAGTGCGCTGGCTCCCTCCATCCTACTAGTGCGACCAATATAAAGAGCTTTGAATATGTGAATGGCTTCCCCTTCTCTTGTGCTTCAATCATGTCCTCTATCAACTGATTTAGTAGGAATTGCGACTAGTTCATTTGTACTCCTGCGGAACATTGTTCTGTAGAGGCGATGATCCCGATGTGCATTCTTTTGGCCTGTTCTTCCGCACCAAATTCACTGCTAATATATTTGCTGCAACCCTGATAGCTTGGTCCTTAACTATGTCGATTAGGTATCCTATGGAGTTTTTCTCCACTCCATACTTTGTCTTTAGCCTCACAGTTAGATTCTTATCGTTGTCCTTCCCCTGAAATAATTGGGAAGGGTCTTCCCTATCCTTGGGTAGTTCGATGATACTTGAAATGAGGTCGGCTGTGACCAGAATCATTCCATGCAACCATAAGTATCCTCCATGGAAACAAGAAAGTAATTTATTTACGTGCGCATTCACCCTCACCGTTCTCCCGAAGTGCAGTATTTGGGTGAGTCCCAGCAATCCTGATTTCTCTAATCCCAATGCCCACTTCATTGGTTCCTTCGTGATCAGGCCTGCTTCTCCATGCGAAACATTAATGTATGTGGCTTTTGTGCATTCTGGGTAGTTTACGAGGTCATGGTCACTATATTGTAGTTTTTGCAAGTTCCCTGCAATGTTTCCAGCATGAGCAACCCATTTTAGTATTGGTGGCATCCTGATTACATATCTTGCATTCTTACTCACCTAAATCATTGGTGTCCCTTCCTTGCTTGGCTGTACATACCCTAGTATTGTTGGGCCAGGGTGCCCTCCTCGCGATGTTGCTTCCTTTTGGGTAGTTCCTAAAGTACATGCTTCTCCTTCTTCTAGTCACGCTAAGTTTTGGGTCCCCCTCTTCGGCTGTTGTTCGGTGTTTGCAGGACGATTGGCACTTCACTTCTTCCTGAATGATATTCCTGACATGATCTCTGGTTGATCCTGCATGATTGGTGTTGGTTGTGGACATTCTTTGGTGCTTGTGATTAACACACAGTGCTTCAAACTGTTCCCTTTCCCTGCATTTATAGTTTTTATTTGCTGTGCCCATCCATCCTACCGATGTTGGACAATCGTTACCAAATCCAGCACTGATTTACCAAATCCTCTGCATGCATCGGGTGTTAATTG
Organism: Larix kaempferi; assembly: GCA_027924585.1. Taxonomy (NCBI): domain Eukaryota; kingdom Viridiplantae; phylum Streptophyta; class Pinopsida; order Pinales; family Pinaceae; genus Larix; species Larix kaempferi. Next base: position 3,925,983 of record BSBM01000459.1, on the reverse strand, counting down.
TATCGTTATTCATTTTTCTCCGTCGTTCATCGTGTCTTAACTGCTACATTTATGACTGGATTTGACCCTTTCGCATCTTGGAAGCCATCGAAAGATGCCAAACCTTGCTTCTTCTTTTGTAGTCCGCGATTATTTTGTTGATAGGTGTTGAACCTCATCGCTTCTTTTGTATTCTGCGATTTTTTTATTTTATTTTTACTTTTGTCACGCTATCCTAATAGTGCTGTAGCCGACTCTGCTTCGTCGATCCTTCACTCTATTTTGGCTTGTTCTCACTCTTTGTATCGAGGGTTCAATCGATACAGTCGCCGCTTCACTGGCTTCGTGTCAGGATTCACTGGGATTGTAATCTTGCCTAGTTCCCCGGAAATGCCTTTCATTTCGAAAATTTTTGTTGGGAACAGATCTTGAAATTTGTGTAAAATATCTATGAATTTTGCGATGGTCACATCATCCCAATAATATCCTATGCTTGCGAACTTGGGGTTTTCCTCCGATCCAATATTAACTTTCTTACGGTGCAACAGCTGCTAAAATTTTTTGAAAGGTATCTCGGGTGATTCAACATTTCATCTTCCTTCTGAATCTAGGATATAAGTGGCTCGTGAATCATCCTCATCATCCGGTCCTCTCATCATGTTGTAACATTCCAACAAAATCTCCAGTGTCGCGTCCATTGTAATCCCATGGGCTTCTCCATCGGACAACACTGCGATGAAATGATGTTCCTTCCTCTGAAATTTGGTGTGGTACGTGGGGTTGTGGGTATGTTGTAAATTTGGTTCTGCCTCTCAGTCTCAGGGGTATCCTAGTCACTTTCTTTGTCACAGTAGAGTCACTTTGTCCCATGTGGTCTCGTTCCGCAGTTCTCCATTCTGGTCACCTCGGGAGACTCTCTCTTAGTCCTCCTCTTCTTCTCTGGCTGCTAGAACCTCACCCTACTTTGTAGGGTACCACAACATTCATCATTTTCCCTTAAGAAATAGTCATCACTCATGTCCATCTACCCCGCATTGTTCTACCAGACCTGCATTCACATGGTAGCCGCAACCTCCGCACACCAGGATTTACTCACTAGAGTTCATCCTTAGGATACCCTTTTCGCAGATGAGCATCTTAATTCACACTTTAAGTGATAGTAGAAATCTTCCATGAGGTCCCTTGAAAAAATTCCTCTCTGTGTCGCTATATGAATTGATCATGTCAACGAAAAATTCAGTAATATATCCTTCCAGAATATTGTTCATCTAGACGTCAACAACTATAGATGCCTTGTTATTTACTTGCTTCAATTGCTGGATCAACTCACGTGTCTAGTGTTCAGGTTCACTACCTTGGCAATTATTCTTCTGGAATGTCAATTGCGCCAACCACTCATGCAACAATATTGGAAATTCACAGAAAAATATCTCGTGGATGTTAGAGTATATGTTTTTATGCAACCACTCAATTGTCGACCCTCTGGGTTGGATATTCTCTTCTTCAACGAACTCTCATGCCTTCTTATCTAACCAATCCTCGATCTTTGGTTTCGTCGGATTCCACCGTATGTTCTCTCTTTTTCTCTTCGCACTACGATCCCAGAAACAAAACCATTTGTTGACACAGTTCTGTTGATAGGGGTTCACTTTGTACTGCTTTCAACAAACAACAACCATACACCCTTGAGCATCGGCCCGAAAGGGTTTTACCCTTTCCAGCAACACCCGCGAAGCGAGTGAGGTCTCACCCGAGATATTCAAGGAGGATGCGGGAACCAAGTTTCCGCAGTATGGAGAGAAAACATGCTAACTCTTACTCAATTACTACCATAGATACACCTTTTCATTATACTACCACATCACACATATACTTATCATCTGCATTAACACCATGGAAACAACATTGACATATCACATATTAATCAATAGAGCAACAAAACCTTAGACCAATCGCATAATTTAGATAATATTCACCATTCATCACATAGTGACAAAAATAGAGACATAATCTAACATCTTCATGCATTAACTCATCTCCAAATCTACAACTTAACACGAATTCACATACAGGGCAAAACTTCTCGAAAGCAGAAAATACATAAAATCTAGATATCTTCATCTACCATGAATCTATTCTTTAATTGTATCTTGATCATCTTCCATTCCATGCCCTTAGGCTTACAAATGTGGATCTATTTATAGACAACTAAGGTGGTTGCAAAATGTTCCACATGACCAAATCTAACTAACATTGACCAAAACTTGCACTTCCGTCGGCTTCTTATCCTTCGCGAATGGTCCTCTCTTCTGTTGATGACCCTTTGGTCACTGTCGGTTTCTGCACTTCATGCTCTCTAACCCCGTGCTGACAATATGTTTGTGGAGGGTGGGTAGTTGTAATGTTCAGTTGTGTGCCCAAATATGAAAATACTCTTCCAAAAATTAGAAGTAAATTTTGTTTTACAATGGGATATAATTTCTTTGAGTAACCCATTCAATTTGAATATTTTTGTCATGAATATTCTAAATATCTCATCATCCTTGTAATTAGATTTAAAAGTAATAAAATGTGCTTCCTTAGACAACTTATCCACCACAATAATGATGGAATCATGTTTCCTTTAAGTAATTGGAAATCCGATAATAAAATCTATGGTTACCACTTCACATTTCCATTCAAGAATTGGAAATGGCTACAATAAACATGTTTGGTGTTGATACTCAACCTTCACTTGTTGGCATTTCATGTACATTTATAAATATTCTCAACAATGTCTTTCTTCATTCATGGACAAAAATATTACTTCTTGGTCGTAGCAATGTTTTTTGGTATCCTCGTTGATTGAGATATTTCAATTTATGGATTTCATCAATAATAATTCTCCTCAAATATGCCACATCAAAAATATACATTCTACCTTTATAATTAAGAAGTCCATCATCCTCTAAATGATATCCTTCATACATATTTTATTTTCTAAATTCAGTTGATGTAATTTATCTTTTATTTGTACATACTGCTCATCTGTAGCAAGGGAGTCAACAATTTGTTGCTTCAAATATGATTGGGAAACACTAATGGGTGCCACATGCATTATATTCATTTACCTATTGAGTGCATCAACTAAATTATTTTATTTCTCCTTTATGTGTTTTATCTCAAAATCAAATTCATATATAAATTCTATCCATCAATATTTCCCAACATCTAATGTTGGTTGTTCAAATATATATTTTAGACCACGGTGGTCTATTCTTAGCTCGAATTTCCTGCCCATTAAATAGTGCCTCTACATTTTCCAAGAGTGTACTATCGTAACAAGTTCTAAAACATGAATAGCATAATTATTTCCATTCTCATTCAAATTCATTAACTCATAACATACCACCTGACTATCTGTCATAAGAAATCCTCCAATCCCATGTTTACATGCATCAATACTCACCACGAAATAATTTTTTGGGTTTGAAATTTTTAGAATTGGAGCACTTGTAAGAAGTTTCTTCAACAGCTAGAAGCTTTCTTCATATATTTATGTCCATTCAAATTTCATTCCCTTCTTTTTCAAAGAAGGGATGGGGTGTGTAACCTTGGATAATCCCTCGATGAACCTTTTGTACTAACTAGAAAGACCCCTAAAATATGTCACATTCTTTGGATTTGGACAATTCGTAATGGCTTAAATCATTTTGGGATCCACCAATATTCTTTTCTCTTAAATAACATGACTCAAATACTGAATTTGTTTTGATAGAAATCACATTCGCTTAGATTTGCATATAGTTGATGCTCCCTTAGTAGTTATGAAATCCATTATCAAATTATCTTCATGTTCCTCTTCATTTCTATAATAAATAAGAATTCCATATATAAGAACAAGAACAAACTTATCCAAATACTTGTTGAAAACACTGTTCATGAGACATATGGACGTAGTTGGTGCACTAGTGAGCCCAAATGTCACCACCACAAACTCATAGTGTCCATGCCTTGTTATAAATGTTTTCTTATGGAGGTATTCTTCCTTTATTCTCACTTGACAGTAACCAAACCTTAAGTCAATCTTTGAAAATACCTTTGCCTCTCTAATTTGATCAAAGTGATCATCAATTAGAGGCAGTGTGTACTTGCTATTTACTGTAACTTTGTTCATTTGCATGTAATTGATACATAACCTAAGTGTCCCATGTTTCTATTAACAAATAGCCATAAGAGGGATTTTGGGGTCTAAAATGGGCCTCCTAAGGAAAGTAACAGAATAATAGTCAAAATAATAAAATAAGAGTTATGAATTTTGGAGGAAAAGAGAAAAAACTACTTTTTGTATTTTCAAATTATCTCCATGTGTATTTACTCAAATTTTGAGTAGGTGCACCCATTGGATGCATAATTCAATTCCACATCCAACAAGTACACACTATGCATACTTTTGATGGACCCTACCCTACAAAAAATGAGGATTATATAAAAGAAAGTGTGTTACTATGAAAAATGACAAATACATAAAAAAATGTATTACTTTTAAGTAATACATTCTTATACGTATTTCTCATTTTTTCATGGGATGGGGTGTATCAAAAGAATGAAATGTGGATACTCCTTGGATTTTGATTCGAATCATGCATCCAATTACTGCTCCCACTCAAAATTTGAGTAAAACCACAAGGAGACAAGTTGAATATATAAATTAAAAAAAAAAAAACAATTTTTTTATGACAAATATGCCAACTCAACAATTATAATTGACTCATTTTATTGAAATAATGTTTCTTCTTGAATTCCATTTCATCAATGGCTCTTTTTCTTACCAGTCCCATTTTAGACCCAAAATAAACTCTAATGATCGGTGCTCCCATGGAGAAACACTTGGCCTAATATATTTATTTTTCAATAACTCTTGCAATTGTATTTTTAGCTCTAGCAGTTCTAGTGTACTGATTCTATAAGGTGTCTTACACATTGGTACAGATCCTAGCGCAATGTCAATTGTGAAACCACTGTTCCTCTTTAGAGGAATTCCAACAACTTCATCGGGAAACACATCCTTGAATTCTTGCAAAACTTGATAATCCTCCAAATTGGGAACTTCATTTCCTGTTATACCCTATATATGGGATGCATACAATTGGAACCCTTTTATAAAGAACTTCTTCAGATGCAAGGGTAAAATATTTCTAATAGAAACCACCCTTGGAATCCCCTTTATTATCATTGGGATTCATTCTCTTTCAATGCATTTGAAGGTATTCTTGTATCAATTAAGATTCACGTTTTTACTTCCAACCAATCCATTCCAATGACAACATTATAAGAACCAAGTGGAAAAATATTTAGATTTCGCCATGTGATGAGGCCATCCATTTCTAATGGAAATTTCTCCACCATCATACTAACATTCCTTCTGGTTCTAGTGGCTAGTTGAACCAGCCATGATTTAATATGCTTTTTTATTAAAAACACAAATTTTAAAAGCTTTAGGAGTGTTCTTACTGTCAGTTGATACAAGATCAATCAAAATAGAAATATATTGATTAAAACCATTACTCTCAAACTCAACTACAACTTATTGATGATATTCTTGGAATTCCTCTAGTGCAGAAGAAATTCTAGGGACGGTCCTTACCACCATACCCACAATTTCAACCTCTTGGATTTTAAGAACTTGCTTGTCACTCCCATTTCGATGCAGATAGTTTCTAAGAAAAGGGTCCTCTCCACATCTCAAACATTAAACTAGCTCTCTTATAATGTATCGCATCATACTAGATGGCTTAGTCACACCTTGTGGTTATTGCATTTGTCCATTTATGAAATGAGCAGGCTAGAATATCCTCCTTCTTTGGTCAAACTTCTCCTTCTTCTTGTCCTTCTATGCCTTATGGAACTATGGCCTTATTTTTATTTTGTTTTTGTAGTACTTATCCTTCCTTATGGTTTCATCTATATTTTGAACTTCATAAAAGTCAATTATATTCTTATAGGACTGAGGAAATCCACTTAGAAAACATTGAATTTTGACATTATCATATTTTATATACTTGACATATTTCAACAACTTCATGAATTTATTGGCATACTCCTCCATGGTTATTTTTCCAAATTTCAATTCATGGAATTTTTTTATTTTGCCATCATAGTACCTATTAGTGAGGTACTTTTGCTTGAAGTACTTCTTAAATTCCTTCCACACAATTTTCCTTTCATTGATCTTCTTGGCACGTCTAAGGTGATCCCACTATATAAATACTCTTTCATTCAAATTAAATATGGCCACCCTTTCCTTCATGTTCTCAAGGTAGTCTTAGACTTGAAAATAATTCCTTGTTGCAACAAGCCAATCCTTATCTCCTTGACCTGATTTGACTTCACCATCAAGAGTAGGAGGGTTGACCTTCAGATATTCACCATGTGCATTGTTCATAATATGCCTATTCCTCTTATTTTTATGAGATGGTGATGTTGATTCTTGAATGAAGTCTTTCGATGTAGATGACTCACTAGAAGAGAAATATGGAGTATATGTTTTATCTCTAGATACCCTTCTTGAGATATGGTACCTCTTGTGGAAATGCATCCTTGAGCTAATCCCACTCTTTGCCTCATTTATTGAGTGTTTTCCAAGGTGATTATTCCTTTAAATATTTGTTAATATTTGGATCATGTATGAATTCGGGTGGTTCTTCTCTTCCTAAGTTCTGAGCAACCTCTCATTATCTTCTATACAACTTTGTAATTCCACTATTATACTCCTCATGGTTTCTGCAATGTATTAGGAAGTTACTTGGTTTCTTCATCTATTAGACTCTGTCTCTACATTTTCAACATGTATATTTTCTCCCATGAGATCTATTTCAGTTTCATAAGGATAATTTGCATCCTCCATGAAGATGTTTTTCTTGGCCTAAACAAGACCAAATGTTTCCACTTGGATTGTACTAAATATTGACCCATACTGCCCCTAATGTGATATTGTATATTCAAAAGTGTTCATATAAACACATTATTTAGCTCCATTAAATCCTTGGAAATTCATAAAATTAATTTTTATGCATTGTGGGAACTACCCCTATTGACAATTATTTCTTGGTCAAATCAAGGTTATATGCCCTTTTCTATTCAATTTTTAGAAATATATGAACCCCCTTTCAGAATATGACTATTCCCAATCATTCCCTTATGGATAATATTTCCAATGACTATCTTCATGCTTTCTTCTAACCTTAGAGAGAAAAGTTACAACCTTCCAAAACTATTATTTTTCCCAATGTTGCACTTTTCCTCTTCCATGTTCTTTGATCTCCCAAAAAACTGCCCTGAAATAATGGATTTTTTCCTTCTTCTTCACCTCGAATTCAAACATTTTGAAATTTGGCCACATGATATTAGATTTATTTGTGTGTTAGATCCATGTGTTATCTCTCCAGGAAACTCTTCTAGGTTGCAGCTCGAAGATGCCTGGTAACTTAATGATTCTCTCAATTGGATCAAGTCGGATGACTAACACAACGTTTACTTAATCAAAGCATGCATAGATATATCAATGGACAAGGCTTTTAACCAACTCTGTTCAGAGGGATTGAATAAACTATATGGATGCACAAATCTTATACTATTATCATAAACATACACAAACAATATATATGAAGGGCCAATGTTATAAGTAAATAATACTTGCAAAGCTCAATCAATCAGTGTAATGAAAAAGATGACAATTCTCAGACACTAGATCAGCTAAGGAAATGAAATAACCCAAATACAAGCATATAATGGACAATAAACTAGGAAAAGATCCTATTTTAATGGTCAAACTTTATATTCAACAGATCTTCAGGGTCTTCGACAGTTGCAGTGATTTTAAGATGCTGATGGAGGGGATCAAAAATGCTACTTGGCAGACAGTTCATCTTTTTACTAAAAATAGGCAAGAAGACTTACTACTTCCACTTTCCCGGCACCTTCAAAACTGAAACAGAACCTTAATATTTATACCTCTAATATTTATCTTGCATTAGAAACCATCTTCGAGGTATCTGGATTTAAGAATCTCGGATCTATGCAAAAATGACAGCTTTCTGCATTATTTTTAATTTTCGGTGGCGAATGAATAGTTGAAATGTCCACCTAAGCCACCGAAACATGAGTTTTCTTTTTGAAGAAAAAAGTAAAATCCAATGTTTTTTCAAACTTTATTACCTACTTAAAGCTCTAAAAAATGAGCCAAAAATAAATTTAAAAAATGTATTTTTCAATGACTTCCTATCACCTAGAATAACAAACTTGACTATGTTATTTGAGGAGATAACATCTAGCTCCTACTCAGGGATGGAATCCCCCCTGTGAGGTTCCAAGAACCACAAATCAAATGCCTTTCCTATAAAACAAAAATTCAAACCTATCTTCTAGTGTTCCGTTGGGCATGGAGTTATTTTGCAAAAACAAAAACAAAAACTATACTTACAATGACAAGGATTTGAAGCCTTAGATGAAATAGAGTTTCAGAAATCGCCCATTGACTGGGCCATCAAACATTTATTCACCTTCCATACTTTGTAGTTTGAAAGTGTTGTTCTGTTGCGCTTGAGTTGTCACAAATGGACCTGTCCACAGAGAATCAAACTTACCGTGCTTTCCATTGTCTTGCCTGGTAGCATACCATTTAAGAGCCCAGTCTCCAACCCGAAAAATTTCCACCTTTCTCTTCTTGTCCAAATTATTTTTGATCCTCTTTTGGTGAGCTTATGACTTCTCCCCCAATTGTTCTCTAGTCTGCTGCAATTCAACCAAGTTGAGCATTCTTCTCATCATGTCATTTGGTTCATCCTGAAAGAACTTAGCTACTGGCAGAACTAGTTGAATTGGGAAAATGGAATAAGTACCATTAACCAATTTGAAGGGAGAAGTCTCTATGGATTTTTTATTGGTCACTCTGTCAGCCCAAAGAGAAAACTTTAGTTTAGAATCCCAGCTCTTCTGATTTTATTCGAATAGATTTCTGATGATTCTGACTAAACTCTTATTGGATGACTCAGCAAGGCCATTGCCTTGAGGGTAGTAGGGAGTAGAGTGTACCAATTGAATTCCCATTGACTCACACATGTCAACTAATGTATCAACTTTAAAAGCTGCTGCATTATCAGTTACTAGCCTTTTTGGGCAACCAAATTTGATAAAGATGTTTTCATAGAGAAATTTCATGATGACTTGATGAGTGGCATTCCTTGTGGGAATTTCCTCTAGATCCACTTGGTAAAATAATCAGTGGCTACTAGGATCCATCTATGTTGACCATTGGATGAAGGATTAATCTCACCTATAAAATCAAGAACCCATTGCTGGAAGGGACCATTAACTATAATAAGTTTCAGGGGCAAGGATTTGAGCTGCTGTTTTCCTGTGAATCTTTGGCATTTGTCACAAGAATTTACAAAGGTGTATACATCAGAGAAAAGAACATGCCAATAGAATCCAACCCTTGGAATCTCATGAGCTGTAGTTTTCCAGTAATGATGGCGTCCACATATGCTTGAATGGAACTGATGCATGACTTGAACTGACTCTTCTTGATCTGGACATCTCATCAAAATACCAGAAGGATCTTTCCAATACAATAGATTGTTACTTATAAAAAATTTAATAGATCTAAGATTAAGAGCTCGTGCTTGACTTATGCTCAGTTCAGGAGGAACTTCTAAATTTTGCAAAAAATGAATAATACCTAAATACCACTCACATGAAAACAAATTCTCAGCCACCTGCTGACTATCATGCTCCTCTTTTGCTGCTACCTCTGTCTGCAAACTTGCTGAACTTATCCCGATGAAATTCATGTCTAGTAGTTCACAATTTTCTTCAGCCATAAGCTTAGCTAAGCCTTGGCCTTTTACTGGCTTGGTGGGATTTACTTCTATATCAAATTCAATTAGCTTAGCAATCCATTTGGCTCTCTTGCCATCAATGTCAGGCTGGGTTAAAACATCTTTCACAGAGGATGAAGGGACACAGGCCATGCATTTTGCATGTAAAATATAAATTCTGAATGCTTTCAGTGACTTAATAAGGGCATACGCTTGTTTTTCTATGGGGTCATATTTCAGCTCAACATCCCTCAATGTTTTGCTGAAGAAATCAATTGGGTGATCAAGGCCTTCATCATCTTTCTACAACAAGACTACTGCCACTGTATCATGGGAAGCAAAAGAGAAAATATAGAATCTTTTGGTGAGATCTGAACTAATTAAAGTAGGTGCTTCCATGATAGCCTGCTTGATGGCTTCAAAAGAGTTTCTTTCATTGTCTATCCATTTTATTTTAGATTCCTTCCTCAACGTGGAAGTTATGCGTTTCACTAAGTCGGAAAAATTTGGAATAAATCTCCTAACAAAGTTTATCTTACCAAGGAATGATTGAATGTCTTTCTTTGACCGTGGTTTGGATAGTTTCTGAATTGCTTCAACCCGAACTGGATCAATCTTTACACCCTCTGTTGAAACTATGTGGCCTAGGAGTTTGCCCTCCCCAAGAGCAAACTGAGACTTCTTAGAGTTCAGAGATATTCCGAACTATCTACATTTCAGAAAAACCTTTTTTAGGTGCTGCAAATGTTCTTCATAACTGTTTGAGTATACAGTGATATCATCAAGATATATGAGGACAAACATGTCTTTTAATCCCACAAAGGCTATGTCCATGTCCCTCTGAAAGGCAGCCCCGGCATTCATCAACCCAAATTGCATCTTGGCATACATGAAGGTACCCCAAGGAGTGGTAAAAGTGGTTTTCTCTTGATCATCAGGGTGTACAGAAACCTGGTTATAGCCTAAGTAGCAAACTAGAAATGACATGACACTAGCTCCTGAAACTCTTTGCAATAGATGCTCCATCTTGGGTAGGGGGTAGTTGTATTTCTTGGAGCATTTATTTAGGTTTCTAAAATTGACACATAACCTGATCTCACCATTTTTCTTTCTCACTATTACTAAATTTGCAATCCATTTAGAATATCTCAGTGGGATTATGATTTTAGCATCAAGGAGCTTTTTTATTTCTTCCTCAATCACAAGTAACAAGAGAGGACTGATAGGCCTTCACTTCTGTTTGAAAGGGATGGTGTCCTTTTCCAGAGGAATTTTATGTTGAATGATATCTATATCATAGGTTTTCAAATCACTGTATTCCCAAGCGAATACATCAGCAAATTCTTTCATAAGACTACAATATTCTAACCTCTGATCAGCAATAAACTCAGTAGACAAATGTATGAATTTAGGATGATTTTGGCTGCCTATATTATGCTCATCGACAGCAGGGTCTTTCTGCTTTTTCACAGTTTTGAAGGGGACATCATTATGGTAAAAAATCTTCTCAAGAGGTACTAGACCTCGAGGTATATGATTGCTTGGCAACTGAACAATATTGTGTTGACCCATTTTCCCTTTCAAATTAAGCTTCTGGGATTCCTCTACATTTAGATTTTCTTGGTCAATATGCATATCAGAAAATTCATCAACGACCTGGAGAAATCTATTAAGTTCATCATCATCCTCAAAGACTTTCCAAAATGGATGGCCTGTATTTGACTTGGATTTCATAGTTCAATTTAGGAGGCATAGGAGGAATGAACATACTGGCAGAGACAATGAGGGAATCAGCTAGGTGGTTCATAGCTCTAGATATATAAGACATGTCAAAAATCACGAAAGAGTCCCTAAGTTTCCATACCTCATCTCTGTATTCTTTTAGCCTGACATTCTTTGCTTGGAAAGTGTTGTTCACTTCTTGTATGATGAGATCTGCATCTCCAAATATCTTTAGACACATGATTCCCATTTCTTTAGCATCCTTTACTCCCAACAGCAAAGCCTCATACTCTCTTATATTCTTGGTAGTCTTGAAATCTAGTTTATAATACAAATTCATAGTCTCCTTTGAAGGAGAGATCAAAACTACACCTGCACCTGCTGAGGCTTGAGTACTGGCACCATCAAAAAACATGCTCCAAACAGAAGTGGTTACTTCTTCAGATTACTGACAAGTAGGCTTTGTGAGCTACAACGGTGCTGGTTGAGAGTCATCTATTTGCAGAATACATGCCCCAAAGTCTGTGTCCAATGCATAGATGGGATGATTTATAGAATTGTTTTCATTACTGATGATGTAGGAAAGCTGATTTTCTCTATAGAGTCTTTTGGTTTCACCTCTGAACATCAGGATTGTAGCATAAGCAAGATCCATCTGTAGGGTGCCTCCTAGCCTTTTATTCCATGAACGGAACAAGAGGAGGCCAAACTTGGGTGGGATATCAGAAACTACTACATCCATCACTATGATTTTTGTAGGCAGTTGGGAGAGGTTTATGACAAGGTCTTTTATGAGGCCTAGGCATTTGACTTTCCTACAGTTGAAAAAGAAAAGATCATGGCAAGGTTTTGTGATGTTAAGCCTAAGCTCATCCATCACTACTTTTGGCATAAGATTGTGGGATGCTCTTGAGTCTAGCAAACAATTGTGAAGGATCTTGTCATGGATGTTCAGGGATATATAGAGGTGTGGACAAGACTCATCCAGTTCTTCAACCATAGGCCCTAGGGTTACTGTGGGCTTATGATCTTGCAAATTTACAAAGTTGGCATCTATTGGTGTCTTTGGTTGAAGGGATTTCAATATAGATGACTTGAAAGAATCATTCTTCATAAGCTCTATCAATGGAAAAGGGATTTTCAGTTTCTAAATTTCTGATTCAAGATTGAAAGAGTAAGACAATTTGTCAGAAGTTCTTACCTCTTATGATGGAGCTTTAAGATGAATCTGATCATGGACCGAAGGTTGCAATGGCCTTTGCTGCTGTTTTGAAGGAGCAACAATCTTTTTTGCAGGAGCAGCAATCTTTTTTGCAAGAGGAGCAAACTGTTTTTTAGGGATAGGATTCTTCTTTCCGAGAGCAACAATCAAAGGTTTTTGAGCAGCAGTCTTGGACCTCAAATTGTAACCTCCTTGATCATCTTCCTGATACAAGGATTCTTCAGTGATCTACTCGTTCATGAGGTCTTCCTCATAATCTGATTGTGTCAAGAAAGAGGGATCAACTTCATCTTCCATGCAATTGATATTGTCTTCTTCTTGTCCTTCTCCCTGACTAAGCTCTTGTTCTTCTTCCAACATAGCATTTTTGAAAGGAGCTCTGATTCTTTGTTCTTCAGCTGGGTTCCTATCCCTTTGGAGGATCTAAGAATGTGGGTTATTTCTTCTATAAGGGAAAGTATTAAGGTTTCTAAGAACAAATTCATTTGGCCCTTTACCTCTTGGAGAAATGGGGCTTCCTTGATAGGAGCCCAAGGGATACAACCAATATGTGATGGAACTGGACATGATACTGAGAAACTATTGGGGGATACAAGGTTCAGGAAGTGATGGGACTCAAACTTAATTTTTTCAGAGTATCATGTCATGCCACAAATTTTGCATTGGGTCACAATGTCCTAAGCCCATTGGCCATATTCATGAGGGTTTGTCAAATTGATGCTAAAGGTCAAATAATTGCCAAGGAGGAAAATTACTAGTTTCGTCGGTTTGGGGTGGAAGCGTTGGGATTTTGAAGAAGGGAGATAATAAATGATGTTTGAACATTAGAATGGAATAAATATTTAATAAAGGAGCTAAATAACTATATACAAGTGAAAATCAAAGTGGCATTTGATCATGAAGACACATGGAGGAAGTGGGACCCACATATGGCTAGATTTCCCCACTACACTTGGCATCGTTTTCTCACCAATTCGAATTCATGGTGAATGGTAACATACTTGGGGGAGTTCAGAAGGTATTATTCATGGCATAACTCATCCAAGGTCGAAATATAAAGGAAGAGTAACTCCCATGGAAGAGGCAATTTGGAGCTAGTGGGACACTTGGGCTAGATTCCCTAGCTCTATGACAACAATGATGAAGATGCTATGACACCTATGACACAAATCAGACCTGAAGGATGACATATGACATATATGACATGTCAGGGCTAAAAATAGCCTCCAAGAGGGAACTCAAGGGATTTAGGGAAGCTAAGATGCTTCCACATGTGATTTGGTGGAAGTGGGAGACTAGGAATTGTTCTACAAGTGGCATTCTTTCGAATCTCTTCCAGACTTGAGTTGGCATGGGTCTCTTGCAAGTAATTTGACCCATGGAGGACATTATAAGTTTATTAAAGTCACGAACAAAGAATAATAGCATCTTTTGATCATTTTAGAAATTTGCAATTGCATTTGTGAAGAGGGAGAGCTAGTGGATGACTAGTTTCTTGCCTTAGCCAATTTCGAGGCTGAAAGATTCCCATCCAAGTTGGTAATCGGAAAGGCCATTCATACCATTCATTTGGAGCTTTAATGGAGTCTTAATTTGCATGTGTAAGCTATAGGGAAGCTCATGTTTTCTTCTAGTGCAGCTCACTCCTTCAACCATTTTCAGTTTTGATGGCATATTCTTAATCCTTGAGGGAGGGCATTTTTGGTGAGCTATTGTACTCTTTGGGGGAGATTATAATGCCCAATTTATTTTGTAATATGATTTAAATACTCTGTTCTTCATCTCCAGAAAGTTTCAGGTCGAAATTCCAAGTAGAAATGTATAAATCGCATTTTTAATGAAAGAACGGTGCCATTTCCCCACTACCTTGTTGTGAACCAATGTAATGTTGATGGATTCGAATGGATAAGTAAAATACTGATGGTTTATTGATGAATGGAATTTTATTTATGTATTATAAAAGTTTCATGTTCAGTACTTAAGCCTTTGAAGTCATTTTACTCAGTTTATTTACATTTGGAGAAGATTTGGTGCCATTTCCCCAAGGGTCGAATTAATGATTTTTGCTGCTGTTTGGGAGAAGGTTAGAACAGACTTAATAATTGATTAATGGTGCAAATGAGACCTAAATAGTTTCCCTTAGGAATTATCTACCTCGTTTCAGAATTTCTAGTGGTTTTGGTGGCATTTGGAGATCCATTTTCAAAACTTACCCTGGGGGAATTTGAACCTCAAATTGCTAGTTAAATTCCATACTTTGTCAAGAATATTAAAAAAGTTTGCATAAGTCTTTTAATGGTCATAAATAATCCATTAAAATCATAATCAAGTACAAATATAATTCATACACCTTCCTTGAATATTTGAAGGCATTTGGAGCCAATTGGAGACCTAGAGACCAATACTAGTCAAAGGGAAATTACTAGAAAAGTTACGTACATTGGACATAATGAAAAGAGGACTTGTAGAAGTATTTTAAAGGTCCAAAAGCATCCCTGAAATACATATTTATGTTCTAACATCATCCATATACCTTCTCAAAATATTTGGGATCATTTGGGTCAAATTGGACACCTAGGCATCAAAACTAGTCAAAGGTCAAATTTGCGAAAAAAGAGAAAAATTGGTCATTTTAATAAAAAAAATTTAAAAAGGGTAATTAAATATGACGGCAAGGCTGACCTGGCAGCATACAACACTAACCTTTCGGGGTGGAATCGTAGAGGGATCAGGGGCCGTGACTATAATGGAGGATACTCAGAACGGGTATCGATGGGTGATGACACATCACATAATAGTCTGGAAAAAGGATACCATACTAGGGAATGCTTCCATAATATGGGACTTATATGCGATCTGCAAGGGAATTGAAAGGAACCATTTGGGAACTATTCATGGTTTAATGAGATCAAAGAAGGGATAGAAGTGTGCTCGAGATGGTATCATCGTGTGGATTTGGACAAGCCCAATACGGTGGATGATCGTTAGTGCTTTCAATTTTATAGAGTCTAAGAGTAGGAACAATACTTCTGGGTGCTCTTTTTAATAGGTTAGTCCCCAAAGCCTGAAAAAGCATAAAGGTATGCAATGGACAACTCTCCTAGACAAAGGGACTAGAGTATTCCTTTTTTCGTAATTAGTCCATCTGGCTTGGAAAATGGTTAAACTTATACTAAATAGGTGCCCTTTTAGATACTTTAACGAGGATGAAAGGATGCAACATTGCTTCGCTATCTTTTCATTCTTTAAGGATTTAGAAAAGAGCTTAACACAAGCTCCCTAAGCGTCTTTTTCGTAAGTGATCTGCTCAGTCCAAAAAAGGGAAAAAAGTATACCAGATAGACGTTAAAGTAAATCAAGGGGGAAGTGTTTGGAGCAGGGGATAAGTATGAATGGACCATTAAAAGGATGGGTGGAACACTGATGGGGCCTCCTTGCAGGTAGATGAATGGCGTAAAAACAACACAATTATTGTAGTATGGAGAGAGTGAAGGGATCATGAATAGGCTGCAATAAATAAAATGGGAAAAATGATTCATGAGAATCGTCAGCGTACCTGAAGGCATGCAAATCAAGGTGAAGGCCATTGAAAGGACCACCTGTAAAAAGGTGAGTGAGAGTCAGAAATAGTCTCAAGCATAATCACAGGAACGCAATTCTATTTCTGATAGTGTGAACAGTGTGAAAATCGGAGGTCGAAGGTCTCAGGTATGGTCATAGGGAGAAAAAGAGGTCAAAATGGGCCATAAAAGAGGGGGAGCCCACCTTCCACATGTCATTTTAACTATTAAGAGTTGAAGGTGTGTGGAGGGGCCAAAAAGGAAACGGATGATTTCTCCTGATCTAACCGACATAATCAATGTCTACTACTTCTACGTAAGCCTTGATGTCGTTCTTGTAAATTTTGATGGTTTATTTTCAGGTTTTTAACCTCTGAGGGGCCTCCTAGAGGCAGGCTAGGGATGTAAACATCGTAGTGTGATTTTTTAGGTGAAAAATGCATTCTGAAGAATGCAAGTGGGCTAGACAGGAATGCTTTGGAGCAATCCTTTTCCCTCAAAAAGCATGCTATGGAGAGCACTTTTCAACCTAACAGGCGTGCTTCAGCCTCGAAGTGAGACCTTTACTTCATGCAGTACTGACTGAGGGTTTTGGTGTGGGATTTTTAGGATGCCGAAAGTTAACTAGTGAGAGCGGGAGCTTGGTCAGTTGTTGGATCAGATAAATGATGATCAAGCCATGCAGGACACGTTGGCCTGATGCAAGCTTCTAAAGTTTGGGAGAATGCCCATCATGCACGCGACCAAGCTACTACTAAACAAACCAATCACATTTGGGGATGGTGACGCATGAGCATTTTTGATAGAGGGGGAGCAGATAGAGCTCACCTTAAATATGTGTACTTCTTGATTGGGCTCCCATGGTTGGGGTTCATCGCAAACACACAGTCGAGGTAGACAACCAACAACTCGATGGAGGAGATGTTTGAGAGGCATTGTTATGAAACCACGAATGTGCATGATAATGCCATTATGATATGTGATATAGATATCCTAGAGACATAGAATATAGTAGCTGTGGTGGTGCGGTTATTGGGGTCAAAATCACCCCACAGGATGTGCGATAGTCAGATGATGCTAGTGGAATAGGTGTTAGCAGGAACCTATTTTAGATGTGGGCATATGTATTTGATGGTTGTTCGGTGGGAGCTGAACAAGGTGATCCATGGGGGAGGGAATTTCTACTTTCCCTCATTTGTGTGCTCCATCTTCTTTGAGAAGGTACCAATACTACAACTGCATGTTGTAGTGTGTGATGGTGGGACCACTAAGCCCACGATGCGGTGGTGGGTGGATATGATGACCTGCGGGGGTGGAGGAATGGTGGGTCAGTTCTTCATTCAAGATATTTTTACATAGTGGTGGAAGTTACTGATAGTTATTGAGGACTTCCCTATGTAGGGATGGATTACAGGGGAGATGTAGAGATGCTGCGGCCTCCAATTCAGGCCTTGGGACCGGACGGTATGTATACATTTACTTTTACAGTACCACACTTTACACTTCATAACATAGATGGTAGGTAGAGTTTTTGATATGGAGATGATACTAATGACTTTATTATGTGTGTCAATATGT
Organism: Larix kaempferi; assembly: GCA_027924585.1. Lineage (NCBI taxonomy): Eukaryota > Viridiplantae > Streptophyta > Pinopsida > Pinales > Pinaceae > Larix > Larix kaempferi. Next base: position 3,908,065 of record BSBM01000459.1, on the reverse strand, counting down.
GGTATTGATTCCCCTAGCGGCCTATTCAAGATGAAGGGGAAGAGTATAGGGTATTAACCCTCCCGGTCATGGACATCGCCATCAGTAGAGGGCCTCGGTGACTTTGGAGTCACTAAGAGTGGGGATCGATCAACTGCTAGATGAGAGCTGGCAGCAACTAGATGAGGACTTGATCAACATATGTTACGATGCTATGTGGGATTGGAGGCTAATTATGCAGCATATCGTGATGGAAGATGAGATTGTGAGAGCCATGGCCCGAGGTGGCGTGCCCTGCGATTATGAGGAGGAGACAATTGATGAGGATACAAAGGAGGAGGATGATTACAACAAGGAAAAGGACTTAGATGATTATGAGGAATTTTGTGGAACTACCTCCCAATGCTATGAGCATGGGGAATTTTTTTGTACTTGAATTGTATTTTTATTATGAGGAAGCTATTGGGGCATTCTGTTACACCAAAATGCCGTCACCCTTTTGCAAGTGTCGCAAGTGTTGCAAGTGGCATCATCATGACCTAGTGTCGTCACCATGGCCTTTTCAAGTGTCGTCATGATGACCAAGTGTCGTCATCATGACCGTTGTGATAATGTCATCATCTTGACCATTGTGTAAAATCTTTGCTCTAACCCCTAAACTCATTATGGGATAAAACACATCCAACTAAAAGATTTCCCTGCCTAGTTGAACTCTTTGACTAGGCTGTTGCACTTTGTCTTCCTACATGATGAGACAAACCCTCTCTGCCGCAGTTCTTGGTCAGATAGCGTGAGACATTGTCGTAGGTTGTCCTCAGGTAAAGTGCGATAGACCCCCTCTGTCACTCCGTGTCCTCTACCAGGGTGCGACGAGGTTGGTTAAAGGCTATTTTGGGGAGTCTCGAGGTCTTTTTAGAAGTTTTTTGAGGCGGAGACCTATCCCTAGACTCTAGGTGAGGTGGAATTTTGGTTCATAACCTAATGGGAGGATCCCTTAACCAACTCCCCCTAATCCTAACCTACCCTATCTCTTTAGCCCTATATAAGTGAAGCTCCTCTCCACTCCAAAGGGAGGAAGGTATATAGTATCCTTATGTTGGTATAATCCACATTGGTGTACCCTTATCATCTTGGGAAGCTTGCACCATCTTCGAGGTTTGGCTTGGACATGATGGATGGAGGATGCGACGTTAATGCTTTGGTTGTGTTCTTCTCCTTTCTATGTATTCCCACTTTTAATACAGTAATACAAACTCTTTCCGCAAATGTTATCGTGTTGATTATTATTTGTTGTTTACTTCCTTAACCATTTACTTAGATCAATTATTGTTTAGATATATTGTACTGCATGTATTGTTTCCATATTGTCTTGATAGGTCTTGCAGCTGGAGATCTAATGACCGTGGGACTTGGAGCAACAACAAGGAGAGGGATCCACAATCTGAAAGGTATGATATCGAAGTACTATATATGTAACTAGATATAGGAAACGAGTCTTGAATTTTGTCCTATTTGTACTAGCTTCACTTTAACTACGGAGATCCGGCTCACATACGCTTGAGTGGATTGTTCGTTAACAAATTTGGCGACCATACTGGGGATACCGAATAGAAGAATTGATTTCATTTATGTTTGATTTCATATCTTTTGTCTGAGCCATTTCTATTCTTTTGAGCCTCCTTACCATCGAATCTCTATCATTAAAGAGTTTCTTATGTGTCCTTGATTCTCCTTGGGATCATCATTAGGCCTCCTACCCTTCTACCTTGAGAGATCTCACACTTTTATTGCTCAAAATTCGACTGGCGCACCTGGGTTGAGTCTTCCCTACGCCATTGTCTAGTCATCTCACTTTTCCCGAAGCCAAACTGCGATGGTGTCGCACCTTTCCTGTGTACAACCTGCGGCAGACCCCCTCTGTCGCACCTTGCCTATGTATAGGGTGTGACGATCTCTTAAAACTTAGGGATCAACGGGGTTTTTCCTTTTTTTGGGTTTTTTCTCTTATTGCTTGAGGCCTATAGGCTGTGTATTGTGGTCACACACCCCCTAGGTCCAACATAGTCCTTGTTTGGATGTGTTTTGGTTGATTTTAGGTGCTTAGTCAGTCAAATGTTTGGCTTGGTTGTGGCAGGCAATTTCGATCCCCCACTAGTTGGTTTGATCGTTTCACCGTTGATCACCCCACCAGATCTTGTTGGATCTGTTCAGATCATTACATCTGATCTCGAAACCTTTCTCCTGCTCAATAATTGAGTTTTATTTGCATTTGGTAGATTTTGAGCCTTTCTTGAGTACTTTTGAGTTGTTTGGGTGCCTGTCATTCTTTTCTTTGGGCATTTCTGAATGAGTAAGTGCTGTAGATGTTCTCTCGCTTTCTGTATATAGATATGAAAAGCGTTTAATTATCAAGCTCCATTTTTTATACATACATGTGAAAATTGAAAGCGCTTCGTTATTTTTATCTTATGGATTGTTAAAATTCATCGCATCTTTCATTTTCTTTGCGCTTTTTAGCTTATTATTGCGGAAAGTTAGAGTTATTGCACTCTAGGAAAGAATTATTCTTTTTATTGCTATTTGAGTACTTTTTGGTTTGAAAGAAAGAAAAATCTCTCCTTACCTAAGTAGTTTTCATCGAAAAGTAAAGAAAAGAGTGCATTTTTCATGTAGTTGAGGATTGCATTATGTTTACGTTTATGTACTCACTTCATGCATCCACCTAACCATACAAGATAAAATTAATGCTAGCTTAGGTTAAAATCATTTAGTAACTGTGTGTAAATTAGAGACATGTTATGGCGTTCTAAAACGTGGCAGCTGTCATTACTTTCCAACACTGTATTCCAGGGGTATTTTAAGTCTTCCATGTACCAACCGGTATATCGAATCTCTTTCACGTACCAACCAAGTATATCGAACCTCTTTCACGTATGCACCAAGTACTTCGCGTACTTGGCATATATTGCAAGGTGTTTCACGTACTTGGCATATATCGAAAGGTGTTTAACGTGCTTGGCATATATCGAAAGGTGTTTCACGTACTCGGTAGTATATAGGAAGGTCTCGTGCCGTACGGTTGTGCATTAGACAACATCACTATGGATTTGAGTTCCCATGTACCTTGCATATATCGGGAGACACCATTAGGATTCCTGAGACCAACTAAGTTAACCATATGGCCGTCTTGGCAGAGCAATACACCGAGAACAGCAATCGGGGAGATTACTATGCACGTACTGTCTAGGTAGTCGGGTATTCAAGCAAGGGTATGGTCACAATCCTCCTTGTCGCGTTTTACTGTTGGACCCTATGGTATATAGCGATTTGCGAAGCCTTGATAATCCTGTGAGGTCTTGACTTTTCATCCACTCCTATTCACACAGTTTGCTTGTTGCTTTTAGAATTGAGTAGTGATTGACTTGTGTGGTACTTTAGAGATTCTTAGGGAGTTGAAATATGGAAGATTCTTCCGAGACTACCAACAAAGGCGCCCCTTTCCAGGGTGTACCATTTCTTATTCCCCCTTGTGGAACTGTTGGTCCTCTCTTTATGGCTACATTGACTCTTCCTGGCTTGATGATAGGATTACCAGTATGGTTATTCTCCAATCCAGTTACACCAAGTGCACCAATTGTCTTGGACCTAGGTCCTTCATCACATGAGCCTCCATCTCATGATGGCCCTTCTCCTTCTTTCTCGAAAACTGAATCGTCTTCCCTCCCTTCCTCTTATCCTACTGAAAACTCTGATGTTAGTAAGAAGGCGAGTGAGAAGAAGAAGAAAGGCAAAATTAAGAAGAACACCAGGCAGAAGGTCACAATCCCAGCCTCTGACCATCATGTTGAGGACTCACCATCCACTGATCATCATGCTAGGAAAATCAATACATCTGTTTTGAATTTGCGTAAACCGAAATTCCCTTGCAAACTTTATAAAGGGTCACATTTTCTTAAGAGATGCCCTAGTATCTCCAAGGTCTTAGAAATATGGTCGCATTCTGAACAACCCATGTCATCAATATCTGGACATCATACTGATCATACCCCATCAACTAGTGACGTAGTAATTAAGGGTCAGAAGGGTAGAGCTGCAGACCCTTACTGGTTATGCAAGGGCATGCATCATACTTCCCTTTCTCCACGCATGGATGAAGCTTCACAATTGTTGGAATATATTACTGTATCTTAGAACCACCTTCAAACTGGATATCGTAAGTTTTCCCGTGACCCCCCATTGGTTGATGAAGCGGTCGATCCAGCTCCATCCTTGGTCGATCCCACTCCTTCTTCAAAGACTGAAGTTGAAGTGGTCGAGTCGATATCAACTCCACTCGATCCCACTCTTTCATTGGAGAATGTACAGACTGAAGCAGTCACCATGACACGACCTTCGCCTCATTCTAGTCTTCCAGTTGAGAGTGAAATAGAAATTGCTGATGTTTTTTTGGTCAGTTCAGATTGTTCTAGGCGAGGGGAAACCATGTCCATTTCCACAGGACCCCCTCCAAGTACTTAGGTCATTTCCTTTGATTGGAATGGTCTAGTAGAATCTCATCTCCCCTCAGATGTTCCTTTCCATATATCAGTAGGTGTTGCCAATAAGGAAATCTTTCGCACTATAGTTGATGAGGGAGCTTCTGTTAGTATTTTATCCTCAACTGCTTGGCAAGATATAGGGTCTCCTCAGCTTGTGCCGGTTACTAACCAGATACTGGATTTCAATATAAGGCCTACTGGACCTTTAGGGATCATTCCTCAGTTACCTATCACTTTGGGAGGTAAAATTGTTTATATTGATGTCATGGTTGTCCAAGGTCCCTTAGATTTCAATATGCTCTGTGGACGTGATTATGTCTATGCTATGAGAGCTGTAGTGTCCACACTCTTTCGAGTGATGTATTTTCCCTATGATGGGAGGATTGTGATCATTGATCAGCTTTCCTACGTGACACCCAGTCATCACATGAATCCTAGTCATCAAAATTCCCTAAATGTTCCACATGTTTTAGTGGTTTCTTCCCCCTCGTGATGGGGGGTAGGTCTCCATCCTCTGGGAATCATGCTAGAGTAGTTCCCCTAGCTTATTATGTTTGGGGGCACTCTACCAACCTATGGTCATCATGTTTGGTGATTTCCAAGCAAAGTTTCCTTTTTGGTTTCAAGCTTGTGTAAAAATGAAACCATCACCAAGCATGGTTTACCTTTGGTTTCAAGCTTGTGTAAACCTGAAACCATTTCTGAGCATAGTTTCCTTTCTGTTTTAAGCTCATTAAAAAATGAAACAGGTCCCTCCAAGCATAGTTCCCTTTGGTTTCGAGCTTGTGTAAAAATGAAACCATTCATGAGCATAGTTCTTTTCTTGTGTCAAGCTCATTAAAGAATGAAACAATGCCCAATGAGCATGGTTCCCTTTCTATGCCAACCTCGCTAAAAAATGAAATAGATCATACGAGCAGAGTTCTATTCTTGTGTCTAAGCTCGTTAAAAAATGAAACAGATCCTTTTCCATTGAGTCGATTCTTTCCATTGACATAGTACCTGAACCTTCTTTTCATTTGCCTAGTAGCTTAGGCGAATGAAGTGAAGCTTGGGGGAATCTCTTCAACATCGGTACATATGTTGAATTCACTTCCTTATAGAAATCATGATGGGGGCCTAGTTCCCTTACTATGGAGTTAAGTCACTTACTTCTAGCAATCATGCTGGGAGCATATACCAACCTCTGGATATCATGATGGAAAAACTTCGGCCGATGGGAATATTTCCATGAGGATAGTTTTTTTTTTTTTTTTTTTTAAGCTCGTTAAAAAATGAAACAGTACCCCGCGAGCATGGTTCTATTCCTATGTCAAGCTCGTTAAAAAATCAAACAGTATCCTATCAGCATAGTTCCCTTTCTATGTCAAGCTCGTTAAAAAATGAAATAGGTTCTCCTGATGTTGAAATATTGTAACTTCTAAGAATATTATATTTGTATTATTTCGAAGATGTTTCATTCCTCTGTTGGGACTTTATTATGTATCCGTAGATGTTTATTCCTCCGATGGATTATGGTAACTAGGGTTATTAGATCTCCCATGGTAACTAGGGTTATTAGACTCTCTTAGGAGAGGTCGGCCCCAGAGGGTAAAAAGTTAGTTGGGAAACAAGTATAAGTAGAGGAGGTTGTTACTCACTTATCTCACTCTTCCATCACTCAGAAAGTAGCGTACAAGTGAGAGAGAGGTCTGCATTGGAGGTAGAGAAGGAGCTCTAGTCTTGGACTACATCTTGTATTTGGTTGATCATCTTATTGAGGAAAGCTTTGCTGGGTTTTCTACCCTATGAGGGTTTCCCAGGGTAAAATCTATGTCTATCTTGTAATTGTGTTTCTTTTAGCGATCTTGCTAGTCAAATTAGTATAAACTTAACATGGTATCAGAGCTAGCCTGAATAGGACATCTTTCACAAAGTGAAAATCTCTCTCTCTCTCTCCTCGGGTGAAAATTAGGGTTTCTGCAAAAGTTGGTATTTTTGGATTTTGATTACATAGCTGGATAGCCCTCCTCAAAATCAAATTTTTGAGCCCTGGATCGAGGTTTTTGGTTGGGTAGAACTCCAGGAAAGTCAAACCCTAGTTTGGCCAAAAGTGTAGAAAACCAAAAAACCAGAGAACCAGAAAAGCTGCGAACTTGTGCACCAGAAAACCAGAAATTCTGTTGCAGATCCGAAGGGTGAAAAGTTGAAGTTTTCAGAAGTAGAACACACTAGATCTTCCAATTCAATCAAGCACATCTCCTGTTAATTGTTATTCTATCTCTTGAGAAACTTCAATCTCTTTTGATCCCTAGAGAAGATGGCTCCAAGCACTAAGCTTGAAGACAAGCTAGAAGGTATAGAAAATTTCTAGGCATGGAAATACAGAATTGGCCTCATTCTTGAAGAGAATGACCTTTCCCAGTATATCAAGGATGAGATTGCAGAACCTGGTGAAGATGAAGCCAAAGAGAAGTATATGAAGGATTTGATTAGGGAAAAGAGAATCATTGTTGATTCTATTAAAGACCACTTGATCCCCCAAGTGGCATCCAAGAAGACTCCAAAGGAAATGTATGATGCCCTTTCCAGAATGTATGAGGAAAAGAACATCAACATGAAGATGAATCTGAGAGCTCAATTGAAGAGCACAAAGATGAATAAAGGAGAATCTGTTCAAGACTATTTCTCAAGGATCTCCTAGTTCAAAGAACAACTAGATGCTATTGGAGATACCCTTGATGAAGATGAACTAGACATGACTGCTCTAAATGGTCTCACTAGACCATGGGAGTCATTTATCCAAACCATGTGTGCCAGAAAGGAGAGGTTGAAGTTTGATGTTGTATGGGAAGATTGCATCCAAGAAGAAGCTAGGGTTGCCAACAGAGAAGCCCTGCTCAAAGAAGATGACCAAGTCTTGGCCACTCACACCAAAAGAAGAAGGAATCAATCCTACTTCAAGAAGGACAGTCACAAGGAGTCTCAATCTCCACAAAGATTTCAGAAGAAAGGAAGAAGAAAACACTCTTCTTTCCAATGTTTCAATTGTCATAAAGAAGGACACATTGCTAGATATTGTCCCTCAAAGAAGAAGAAAAATCTTCACCATAAAAGACATCAAGCACATCTTGCAGAAGATGATGATGGCGAAGAAGAAGAATAGGAAGAAAGGCCTCACAAGAAAAGATCTAGAAGAGAAGAAGAAGAGAAAGAAAGGCCCCTCTACAAGAGAAGATCTAGAAGAAATGAAGAAGAAGATGCAGAAGAGTATGTTCTATTCTCTGCACTCTCTAGATCCATAACACCTGGAGAAGATACATGGATTATTGATAGTGGTGCTTCAAAGCACATGACTGGACAAAAGAAAACTCTTTCAAAACTAGAAGAGGAGACCTCTCCACAGAAAGTGTCATTAGGAGATGAATATCAATATCCCATCAAGGGAATTGGTGAAGCAAACTACAAGCTTGATTCTGGAACCCCCATGAAGATGAAGGAAGTATTGTATGTACCAGGGTTGAAGAAGAACTTGCTTTCCATCTCAGCTTTGGATAAGAAAGGTTATAGAGTTGCATTCATTGATGGACAAGTACTAATGTGGTCCAAAGGTAAATCTAATAAGGATGCAATTGTCATTGAGGAAGGAGGTATGTACAATCTCAAGGGCCATCTAGAAGCTGCACTTGTACATGAAGCCACTAGCCCAAATGAGCTATGGCATAGGAGGCTTGCTTATATTAATTACAAGGCACTACCTTATGTAAGCAAGGTAGTTATAGGTCTTCCAGACTTAAAAATTGATCATGATGGCACATGCAAAGGTTGTGCAAAAGGAAAGAATATCAAGAACCCATTTCCAAAGAGTGAAACAAAGACTAAGAATACCTTTGAGTTAATTCAATCTGATGTATGTGGACCAATGCCCTCCACATCCCTGAGTGGATATGAATACTATCTCACATTTATTGATGACTATTCAAGAAAGACTTGGATATACTTTCTAAAAGGAAAGAATGAAGTCTTTGGAAAGTTCAAGGAGTTCAAATCCTTTATAGAGAATCATTCAGAAAAGAAAATCAAAATACTCAGGACAGATAATGGCGGAGAATACACTTCCAAGGACTTTGAATATTTCTGTAAGGAAGCCAGAATCAAGAGGGAGTTAACCACTCCCTACAATCCCCAACAAAATGGTGTTGCGGAAAGAAATAATAGAACCATCATGGAAGATGTGAAGACAATGATACATGATCAAGACCTACCTATGTATCTATGGGTTGAAGCAGCCAGGACAACAGTCTATGTGCAAAATAGACTATCTCACAGTGCTCTTGATTTCAAGACTCTAGAAGAAATGTTCACAGGAAAGAATCCTGAGGTAAGTCACCTCAAGATATTTGGATGTCCAGTATACATTCACATTCCAAAATAAAAGAGGACCAAGTTAGATCCTTCTGGGAAGAAGGGAATATTTGTTGGATATTGTGAAGCATCCAAAGCATTCAGAATTTACATCCTAGGTTTTCATCATATGGAAATAAGTAGGGATGTGACATTTGATGAAGAAGCATCTCTCAAGAGATCCAGGAAGTGCCAGTATGAAGAATTATATGAAGAAGATGCACCTCAAAGAACTACAGAGGCTATGCCCATCCCTGAAGATGTAACACCTGAAGACCATGATATGATAGAACCACAAGAACCCCCCCTTTCAATCATTTCAAGGAAAGAAAGCCAGCATGTGAAAGATATATTATACTAGGAGTAGAAAGGTATGGAGCTCCTGAAGGCTCCACTAGAGTAAGCAAGAAACCAAAGCCATTCTCCAACTATATGGCTTTGATGTGTGATCTTGTAGATCAAGAACCTACTAGTTATGAAGAGGCAATTCATAAGAAAGAATGGGTAGAGGCAATGACAGAGGAAACCAGTCAATAATGAAGAATGATGTTTGGGACATAGTTCCCAAGCCAAAAGACAAAAAGTGTGGTATCCTCCAAATGGATATACAAAATAAAGCATGTTGCGGTTGGTAGCATTGAAAAATATAAAACAAGATTTGTGGCCAGAGGATTCTCTCAGAAAGAGGGAATTGACTATGAAGAAACATTTGCCCCAATTGCAAGGTACACTTCCATTAGAACCATCATGGCACTTGCATCCATGATGAAATGGGATTTACACTAGATGGATGTAAAGATAGCCTTCCTGAATGGTGTGATTCAGGAAGAAGTGTACATAGAAAAACCACAAGGATTTGAGGTAGAAGATGGAAGAACCCATGTATGCGAACTAAAGAAGGCCTTATATGGGTTGAAGCAAGCTCCCATAGCTTGGTATGGAAGAATTGATAGTTTCTTCACAAACTTGGGCTTTACCAAAAGTAGAGCTGATCCTAATCTTTATCTCAAGGTTATGAATGATGAACCTGTCATATTGTTGCTATATGTGGATGATCTATTTCTAACTGGAAATGAGAAACAAATTATCGAGTGCAAGAAGAAGCTCTCGTCAGAGTTTGAGATGAAAGATCTTGGATTGATGCACTACTTCCTAGGTCTGGAAGTATGGCAAGGACCGGATGGAATCTTTCTCAACCAAGGTAAGTATGCTGTGGGAATCTTGAAAAGTTTCGATAAGTTGGAATGCAAAGCCATTGCCACTCCCATGGATTCCAATTTAAAGCTATTAGTTGCTGACTCTTCAGAGTTAGTGGATGTGACTCTGTATAGACAGATTATTGGGTCATTAATGTATCTAACAAATACCAGGCAAAACATATGCTTTGCAGTGAACACTCCGAATCAGTACTTAGTGAAAACTAGACAAGTTCACCTAATTGCTGCAAAGCATGTGATGAGGTACCTAAAGGGTACGATAGATTTTGGTCTCTATTATCGTGGAGATCATGACTTCAGATTGTATGGCTACATAGATGTTGATTGGGAAGGAAGTGTATCAGACAAGAATAGTACATCAGGTGGATGTTATTGTCTGGGATCTGCCATGATCTCGTGGTTTTGCAGAAAGTAGTCGAGTGTGGCTCTCAGCACAGCTGAAGCAGAATATATAGCTGCCTACTCTGCTAGTGGCGAAGCAGTATGGCTTTGAAAGTTATTATCAAGATTGTTTGACTTAGAGATGGACCCCACTGTGATTCTATGTGACAACCAGAGTTGTATCAAGATGATAGAGAATCCAGTGTTCTATGATAAGTCAAAGCACATAGAGATCCGATATTTCTATATACGAGATATGGTGCAGAAAGGAGCTATAAAGCTCGGATATGTAGGCACTGATGACCAAGTTGCCGATGTATTAACCGAACCTCTATCTCGAGTAAAGTTTGAGTATTTTCGAGACAAGATTGGTGTAGTTTAGAAGGACCCTCCTCGAAAGGGGGAATGATATGGTTGATAAAGATATCTTTGGGTATTGGTATCGATATGGATACCTATGATGAGATTTCCTATATTGATTGATGAGGATACTTGTACTGACGATATGTATACTTGTATTGATGTTATGTATACTTGTATTGGTGGGGATACTTGTATTGACGATATGTATACTTGTATTGATGACGATACTTGTATTGATGTTATGTATACTTGTATTGATGAGGACACTGTATCGATGATGAGGCTAGCTGTTCCAACAATGAGGTTGATGATGAAGTTTCCTGCTCTAACGATGAGGTCGATGAAATGGTCCTTAGACTTTGTCTAAGTGGACGATAATAGGATTGTATCATCCGTGGAATTTAGTCCTAAAGTGATCCGCAGATAGATGTCTCCGAGAGTAAGAGGATTGTATCATCTGTGGAATTCAGTCCTAAAGTGATCCATAGACAGATGTCTCCGAGAGTAAGAGGATTGTATCATCCATGGACTTCAGTCCTAAAGTGATCCGCAGACAGATGTCTCTGAGAGTAAGAGGATTGTATCATCCGTGGACTTCAGTCCTAAAGTGCGCCACAGACAGATGACAACGAGAGTGGGGATTGTATCATCCTTGAACTTTAGTCCTAAACTGAGCCGCAGATAGATGTCACCAAGAGTGGGGATTGTATCATCCTTGGACTTTAGTCCTAAACTAAGCTGCAGATAGATGTCACCGAGAGTGGGGATTGTATCATCCTTGGACTTTAGTCCTAAACTGAGCCGCAGACAGATGTCACCGAGAGTGGGGATTGTATCATCCTTGGAATTTAGTCCTAAACTGAGCCACAGACAGTTGTCACCGAGAGTGGGGATTGTATCATCCTTGGACTTCAGTCCTAAACTGATCCGCAGACAGATGTCTCTGAGAGTGAGGGGATCGTATCATCCCGAGACTTCGGTCGCTGAATTGATCCGTAGACGTATGTCTCCGAGAAGTGGTCCTTAGAATTTCTCTAAGTTGATGAGTGGATTGCATCGTCCCTAGACATGATATGGTGTCTTAAATAGATCATGTGTGTTGCAGGGTATGTTGCTATTGTGTTGTTGATTGAGAGGATCTAGTTGATGATGATGATGTAGATCGTGTGATGACGATGATGCAGATCGTGTGGTGACAATGCTGTGGTCGTGATGGTATAGATGATGATGTTGTTGATCATGATGACGAGGCTGTTGATCAAGAGATCCAAATGATGATGCTGTAACTGATCAAGTGCTGCAGAAGATGAAGACTCAATACCGACGATGTTGATGTTCTAGTATTGATTATGTTCCAGTAACTGTCTGAGTTACTGATGATGATGTATAAAGAAAGCTTCCAATGATTTATAGATGTATCATGTATCATGTAGTTGATGACTCCTTTCTCCTGTAGATGTTGTTATAATATCCTTCTTGTTAAGGGGGAGTGTTGAAATATTGTAACTTCTAAGAATATTATATTTGTATTATTCGGGAGATGTTTCATTCCTCCGGTTCGACTTTATTATGTATCTGGAGATGTTTATTCCTCCGATGGATTATGGTAACTAGGGTTATTAGATGTCCCATGTGGGGGTCGGCCCTGAGTTAATTTATTAGGGGTTATTAGACTCTCTTAGGAGAGGTCGTCCCCATAGGGTAAAAAGTAAGTCGGGAAACAAGTATAAGTAGAGGAGGTTGTTCCTCACTTATCTCACTCTTCCATCACTCGAAAAGTAGCGCACAAGTGAGAGGGAGGTCTGCATAGGAGTTAGAGAAGGAGCTCTAGTCTTGGACTACACCTTGTATTTGGTTGATCATCTTATTGAGGAAAGCTTTGCTGGGTTTTCTAAACCATGAGGGTTTCCCAGGGTAAAATCTCTGTCTATCTTGTGATTGTGTTTCTTACAGTGATCTTGCTAGTCAAATTAGTATAAACTTAACACCTGGGCACAGTTCTTTTCCTATGTCAAGCTCATTAAAAAATGAAACAAATACTTTCCCTTTGAGTCGATTCTTCTCATAGACTTAGCACCTGAACCTTCTTTTCATCTGCCTATACCTTAGGCGAATGAAATGAAGCTTGGGGGCCATGTCTTCAACCTCTGGACATTATGTTGATGTCAAATCAATCGCCTCTCCACATCATGTTGGAGCTAAGTCACTTACTTCTAGCAATCATGCTAGGGGTATGTACCAACCTCTGGATACCATGTTGGGGAAGACTCCACCAATGGGAACATTTTCGAGCATACTTTCCTTTTTGGTTTTCGAGCTCGCTAAAAAATGAAACAGTACCTCTAGAAATCATACTAGAAGTAAGTCGTCAGTTTCTTATGCTGGGGGAAAACTTTTCAACCTCTAGCCATCATGTTGGGAAGAAACCTACCAATTGGCATTATCACGAGCATAGTTCATTTTCTATTACAAGCTCCTTAAAAAATGAAGCAAACATCATGAGCATTCTTCCAATCTATCTTCGAGCTCGTTAAAAATACTAAGTTGGTATTTGAGCTTACTTTTCACTTTTTTTCGTGCTCTGGTTAAAACATGAAAAGTGGTTTGAGATTAGTTTTTACTTTTTTGTGCTCTAGTTCAAATATGAAAAAGATTTCGAGTGCTTTTGATACCATTATCATGCTAGTTAAAAAATTGAGTAAAAAGGTGTGTCTACTGAGTATAGGTTTATCACTTTATCCGGCCTCGCTAGACTATTTATAGAAAAGGAACTGTGCCGAGTTTACTTTTTCCTTTGTCGTACTCGTTCATCAACCATGAAAAAGTTGTCCATGGAGTCCTCTTTAAGCTCTTTTCAGACTCCCTAAATAGGAAAAGATTGCTAAGCGAACTTGATGTGTCCACGCTTGTAAAAGTATTTGAATGATCATCTCTCTGGTGGTAGTTTATTCCTTTTTTGAACCAGGGGGCACTTTTTACAGAAAAGGAGCACTTCAATCGATCATGATTGGAAGAGTTCCCTCTTGTGTTCTTTTATCCTTTTTCGAGCACAGGGACTAGCTTTACAAAAAAGAACCTCCTGGAGTCTTCTTTAGTTCTTTTCACACTCTCTAAACATGAAAAGACGACCGAGTTTCCTTCTCTGGACTTGTTAAAACTCAACACTGAAGGGCTCATTATGGGATGAACCCCTCCTTTTCCAGGTTTGTAAAACATGTGGAATTGGACTCATCTATGAGATGAGCTATACCGAGCATCTGGTTACCGTCATCAAGCTCGTAAAAAACACATGAGGTACTCATCAATCATGATGGGGGAAAAAGGGAAGATTTTGTGTTACATCTTAATTATAGCAGTACATAGTCACTCTTGAACATGGCACTAGTTTGCATTTGTATTCAGTACTTGGGTAATCCATTTGTCTATGAGTCCTATCAATTATGTGAGTCTTGTCACTCCTTTGGGTCGCCCAAAGAATGCTTCCATCATCAAGCTGCATTGGGGGTTGGTGTCGTTCTCGTCATGTCAATACTTCCAATTCATGCCATGCCCATGTTCAAGAGACATTTGTTACTCATCATCTGCAGTCAGTACACCTTCGATCATGTCGTTCTACCTTGAGTCAGTATTGCACATTACTATACCATCCAATCTAATCCAAATATATGTCATCGAGTTTCATGTCATTGATGGGGGAATCATCATAGCCCTCCGTCAATGGATTCATCCTTGCCTACTTCAACTCATCATCTGATGTTTGAATCTAGAAACCAGTCAAGTACCTTGGGCCTGCATGCCTCAATGGTGGGTTACCTCACTTTCAACATGGGTTTACGTCATTGGCTCCTGATTGAAAGATTTCATCAAGCGTTCAAATTCAACTCATTTGTTCACGCTTGGTGATATGTACTATGATACCTTGGGAATCATTGACATCAATGGTGATTTCCCTCGCGCTTGTTAATGGTATACATTAATGACCAGTAATCAAGTGGTTTCTACCATGTTTGACTCCAAAACATTGTAATAACATGGATAGATTCCTATCCTTGTGGGTTCGACTTGAAGACCCTGGGGAATTCATATTGTACCCAGGTTGCGATGGAGATTGTTTGACATATATTACACAGATCCACTTTGTATTTGTCATGGTGGTGTTATCATCTCATCATGGAGCTACGATTGTGTCTAGTAGCCATGATTGTGTTCAGTCGGTCTTTACTATCATGGATTTGCAGTGTATTGGTTGGCAACCATGTTTTTTGAGACTTGTGGATCTCAGGTCATTTTTGCAGTAGCTCCTTCCAACCAACAAGTCCTTGCCATTTTTATTACTACAAAGCATTTCACCTATCTCATTAAATCAGCTTCATGCTATGGGGGGCATTCTATTACACCAAAATGTCGTCACCCTTGTGCAAGTGTCGCAAGTGTTGCAAGTGTTGCAAGTGTCGTCACCATGGTCATTGCAAGTGTCGTCATTATGACCAAGTGTCGTCATCATGACCATTGTGATAATGTCATCATGTTGACCAATGTGTAAACTCTTTGCTCTGACCCCTAAACTCATTCTGGGCTAAAACACATCCAACTGAGAGATTTCCCTACCTAGTTGACCTCTTTGAGTAGCCTGTCACATTTTGTCTTCCTATAGGGTGAGACAAACCCCCTCTATCACAGTTCTTGGTCAGCTAGGGTGAGACACTATCGTAGGTTGTCCTCAGGAAAAGTGCGACAGACCCCCCCATGTCGCTCTGTGTCCTCTACAAGGGTGCGACAAGGTTGGTTAAAGGATATTTTGGGGAGTCTTGAGGTCTTTCTAGAATTTTGTTGAGGTGGATACCTATCCATAGACTCTAGGTGAGGTGGCATTTCGGTTCCTAACCTAATGGGAGGATCCCTTAACCATCTCCCCCTAATCCTCAACCTACCTGTTATCTCCCAAATTGACCACCGTCATTTTGGATGACAGAATGGCTATATTACAACGGCCAGTAAAGCTAAAGGACTAAAAGCAGCAGAATCGTCAAGGAATTGGCAAAAATAATTATTGCACAGAGCAGTGAATGGAAATTGGAGGAATATTTTTGCTGAAATCGTGTGATATTGAGGGGCAATTTTGACGGCCTTCCCGAACTCCAAATTCATATCTGGAAGCACCAATGGATAGCTTATGATCTGTAGATCAAAATCGACTATTCGAACATGCAAAACGGACATCGGACAGTTGAGAAAATCGATTTTTTCCAAAGGCATTTTTTTCAGGAATCCTACAGGTTTCGGCAGCTTAGGCGAGCCCCACAGAGCTCATTAGCTGCCGAAAGGTCTGACTTCCGGCGGCTAAGGCACGAAATCAGCAGAAAGCAGCGTTTTGGGTTTTAATTTTTGAAACAGTTACAGCTTTCGGCAGCTTAGGCGAGCCCCACAGAGCTCATTAGCTGCCGAAAGGTCTGACTTCCGGCGGCTAAGGCACGAAATCAGCAGAATTGTTAGCTGCCGAAAGCCTGTTTTTGGCAGTTTTTGCTATTTTTGCCCAGATTTGACTTTTTCTCAACCAAATCTCTCGAAGTTGGTTTCTAATGATGTATAATAATTAAATACATCAGGTTTAAGAGTTTATCTTGATGTATTTGATGGTTAAGAAGGTTGAAAAGTGAAAATGGTGAACTAGTTAATGAGCAGAAATATTGTATTTTTTGCCAAAGGAGGCAAATTCGAATTTCTCATGATGATTCATCAGCCTTGGAAGGCTTTCTACACCTGTCAAAGAGATTGGAGGATATCAGGGCTTTCAAGATAGAGTTTGACTCATTGGATATGATCTTTTCCTATTTTGATTTGATTTTCCATTATTAGCATTCCAGATCCATTTTTATAAGATCTCATCCTACACTTGTTGGTTTGACTATTTTTGGGCAAATCTGATCCATTTTTCATGGATCTAGATTTGATCTTGTAAGGCTATAAAGCCAAAGTCATTTGGAGAACAAAAGGGTTCGAGCTTGGAGAGACTTTGCCATATGTTTTGGTTGCTTGTTATAATAAAAATCACAGTTTTCTCTTGTTGTTGTTATCAGATATTTTCATCCACCATTGTTCTGCACTCTGTTCAGATTAGCTTAGCCTGTGCTCATAATTTGGATTGAGGAACTTCCTACTGCTGTGTGTGACCCAATGTTATGCATGTAGTTGGTTGCATAAACCCTGCATGTTAATATACTTGGTTGTCTCAGCAATATTCTACATACCGTTTCTGTTATTTATCATCTGATTTACAGTTTCTAAGAGCACTGGTTCATTTAACTATTTGATAAGCAACCTTTCCATCGAGCTATTGTGGTATCCCATCGATCCATTTACTGAAAAGGGTATTTATTTCTTAAGTTACCAGGCATACCTAGCTTATAACCCTAGGTAGTTTCTTGGAGAGCTAACACTACCCTATCTCTTTAGCCCTATATAAGTGAAGCTCCTCTCCACTCCAAAGGGAGGAAGGTCTATAGTATCCTTATGCTGGTAGAATCCACATTGGTGATCCCTTATCATCTTGGGAAGCTTGTACCATCTTGAAGGTTTGGCTTGTACATGTTGGATGGCGGATGCGATGTTAAGGCTTTGGTTGTGTTCATTTCCTTTCTATGCATTCCCACTTTTAATATAGTAATACAAACTCTTTCCAGAAATGTGATCATGTTGATTATTATTTGTAGTTTAATTCCTTAACCATTTACTTAGATAAGTTATTGTTTAGATATATTGTACTGCTTGTATTGTTTCCATATTGTCTTGACAGGTCTTGCAGCTAGAGATCTGACGATCGTGGGACTTGGAGCAACAAAAAGGAGAGGGATCCACGATCTAAAAATTATGATATCTAAGTACTCGATCTGTAACTAGATCTAGGAAATGAGTCTTGTATTTTGTCCTATTTGTCCTAGATTCACTTGAACTAGGGAGATCCGGCTCGCGTCCACTCGAGTGGATTGTTCGTTAACACTCCCTTATGCAGCTATTCCTATGTGAGGATGTAGACATGATGAAATTTTGATATATGTATACATCTGTATGCATGTGGATTCACTTTTTATGTATTTTTGGATGTTGATGATCCTTTTGTGTGATGATGATGCCTATACGATGTATATGTACATGTGAATGAAAAATTATATAATGATGCATGCTTACAAGTTACTTACTATATGCAGTGATTGATATGCCATTTTAGAATGTCATTAGCCATTTGGTCCGCAACACTATTTGTATTCTATGGGACATGTGTGAATGCACATTGAATTCAAAGTGTCTGATCAATTGTTTACTGTACAAGAACTTTCTAAAACGAAAAGGATCATGTACTTGGTAACAGTTGTTGAGCTAGGTGTCAAGGAGTTGGGAGTATAAAAAATACAAGAAGGTGACTAATGCCCATATGGAGAGAAGTGGTCAAAGATATTGGTCACATCATCGTACTAAACCTAATTATTGGTGGTAGCGCCAATTCACACTCTGTCGAGGTGGATCAACTTGTGTGAGGGGGAATATAACAACCATGCTACTGAGGTGAGGTTAGGAGACCATCCACTTGTGTTGTTGGAGAAAACAACATAAACCCAAGTAACAAGATCCATTTTGAATCAATCATGGAAGCAAACCATAAGGCTCAAAAGGTAAAAAGTGAAAACAAAAAGAAAGACAACTGTACAATTTGAACCATTGTGCCTAGTGGGGTTGGCGGTATAATCTCTTGAGGTACAAACCATTATGAGGGTTGGTTAAGATGCATCCTTCAGAATCAACAAGGACTTATGCTCCCTTTCTGAGGCATGTTTTGGTAATGTATAGGCCTTGTCACATGAATTCAAACTTTCCTTTTCCATGCTTGTCATGGGATTTCTCTTAAATGAGTAGAAGGTCTCCCTCTTTGAAGGTGCGTGGATGGACATGAGTATCATAATGGGATTTGGATCAATGGTTGGAAACCTATATCATCTGTAAGGCCTCCCAACAATATTTTTCTACCTTCTCCAACAAGATTAAGTGCTTCTCGAGGGGTGAGGTATCTGGGAGGAGTTCGAAAACAGTGTGCAACGTTGGAATCTGACACTCAATTGGGAGAACAAACTATGCACCGACTTGAATGGGGTAAAAAATGTTGGTAGATGTGCGGTAGGTCCATAGTGTTGGAAAGAGCATGTGGTGTCAGTTGGACTTATGCTTGTACATCATACATTGAAGCATCATTTTAAGGATCTTATTGACAGCCTAAACTTGGTTGTTTCCCTGAGGGTAGTAGGAGGAGGCATACTGGTGTTCAAATTTCAAAACGGTGGACAATTATTTCCAGACAACGTCTTTGAATTTCGGTCATGGTCTGACACGAGCTGTTTGAGGACCCTGAAATGTGTTATGACATGATTAAAAAAAAAAGTGCCCAGTCTCATCCTGGCAGTTAGACATGGGCATGGCCTCGACCCACTAGGTGAAGTAAGCAATGACCATGATGATGTACTTATGGCCATTGGATGAGGTCAGATTATACTCCATGAAGTTTATGTCCTATTTGTAGAAGGGACTAAATGTGATAACTAGATGGAGGCTCGGGAGGAGTTCGTTCCTTAGGGGAAAAAAGCTGGCAATTGCGGTAGTGTTCGACTACTATGATGCAATTAGTAAAGAGGGTCGACCATAAATAAATGGAACGAATAACCTTTTGGGAACTGGCGATTCCAGAAAAATGGTCACCACATGCTCCGCTATGATAGTCATTCAAAACCTACTCAGCCTCGTCATGTGTGATGCATCGACGTAAAATGGTGTCAATGCCACGCTGATAAAGGACATTGCCAATAAGGAGGTATCATGAATCTTGATGGTGGATGCGACTGCGGTGAGGTCGAAAATTATGCATGCATAAATACACAAGGATGTCTCTATACCATGGGTCAGCCGACGATATTGTGAATAAGTGTTCATCTGGAAAGTTAATTGTGATCACAGGTGACACTAACGAAGAGGGTAGGTCAGTTACAAGTTGTTTCAAGGAGAGGGAATTAATACTTTTTTGGGTAACAAATTCAAGGTTGTACTCTTGGAGGATGAAGATACACTTAGCCATTCAGCCTTGAATGAGGTGATGGCTCAAGAGATAAACCATGGGGTTGGAGTCTGCCACTACTGTAGTTTGGCTCTTAAGAATGTAATGGTGTAATTTATGAACCGAGAATATGATGACAAGGGCCATTTTCTCCTCGTGGGGTTGACATAGTGGTGGTCCAAACAATGTCTTACTTACATAGTATATGAAGTGCTCTTGATGAGCACTATCCGACTGGACTAAAACTCATTAAATGGCATGTTCGAATGTTGAAACGTAAAGGATTAAATCCTTCAAGAAATAAGGTGGTGAAATTAAGGGAGTGGAATTCAGGGCTTGTTTCAACACACTGAAAGCTTCTTGTTCCTCTTCATCCTAGATGAAGGGGACATTGGTCCTAAGCTAACGTAAGAAACCATGGCATTTACTTGCATAGTTTGTGATTAAGCGATGGAGAAAATTTGTCTTTCCTTGAAGGATTTGCAATTAGCGCAAGGTATAAGGGGAGGGGAGCTCAATAATGGCTATAACCTTTAAGGGATCAACAATGATCCCTTTTTGAGAAATAATGAATCCCAATAATCAGTTGGAAGGAACGTAAAACAAACACTTGAGAGGGTTTAAGCAAATGTTGTATTTATGATAGCATAATAAGACTTTCCAAAGGTCTTCAAGATGGTCTAAGTGTTTCTTGGATCGAATGGTGAGATCATCCAAGTGGACAAGGATAATATGGACTAAGTCATGAAAACAAAATGTCATGGCCCATTGGAAAGTGGCTCTAGTGTTTTTAATACCAAGCGGCATAACATGATAAGTGAAGTTTCCCCATGAGGTGGTGAACGCAGTCCTATACTGGTCCTCTTTACGGATTTGAATTTGGTTGTATCCAGAGAAACCATCCATAAAGGATAGAAAATCATGGTATGCACATGCATCGATGAGTTTATCAAGGAAAGGTGTAGGGAAATTATCTTCGGTGCATTCCAGATTCCAATCTCAAAAATCAATGCATACGCAAATGGTGCCTTGTTTTTTGTTGACAGGAACAGGGTTAGACACCCATGTGGTGTGTGCAATGGGGTAAATGAAACTGGCTTAGAGTAGTTTTTCAATTTCGGCCTTAACCACTGGCATGATGGATGGGTGTATTGGCTATTTCTTTTGGCAAAAAGGTGTGACGTTAGGCCAAGTGTCAATGCGGTGCTTAATGAAGGTAGATTCGAGACTAGGAATTTCAGTATATGACCAAGCAAATACATCACAGAACTCTTCAAAGAGTTTCTTGTCAGCATCGACTTCTTTACAGGTACAAGACATGCCTAAAGTGATATTCTTAATGATATCGGGTTTGACAGATATGTCGACTTGGATGGTGGGTGAGATGTTATCCATGTTACCTTCCTGGAAGGCGTCTAGGTGAGGGATCACTAGTACAAAATGAGAGATAAGTGACCAGGCGACCAAAAAATTTGGTCACCACAACTTTTTCAGGGGATAAATGACCAAAATTGAGAAATTTCAAGTGAACTGACTAAAAATGACTAATTTGGTCATGGGATAAGAACTAAACTAAAAATGACCAATTTGGTGAGGAGATAAGAACTAAACTAAAAATGACCACATAACAATTGGTCATTTTTAGTTGTGTTATTCCCGCAATGGAAAATTATAATTTTGATCATGAATTTGTACAATTTACAAAATTTTAACACTGCAGATGGATTCGGAGATTCGGAGACCCCTTACAAGGGGTCTCCGAATCTCCGAATCCATCTGCAGTGTTAAAATTTAGTAAATTGTAACATTAATAGTACACAACTTTGATTATTTTTCAATACATGTCTTCTAAGGGATCATTTCTTTGAGGCCATCCTAATACCTATTGTGTTAGATGATAGGAGAATCATTGAGATGCTCATTTAGGGGTTTCTCTACTAATTAGTGCCTTGGGTGTGGTGAGTTGATATCTAGATAATACACCATGTCTTTCATATAGTTTATCAAGTGATAGATAAGTTCTTCTACATGTGGTTGAGTCGAAATTTTGTTAAAGTTTTGACAAGTTCATGTATTTTGCGTCATCTTAGCTAAAAATTGTCAATTTCATAACCTCCATTAATTCTCCGTATGATTCCATTCGTCATGATTCTCCTCACTCATGAGTTCGGAAAGTTCTAAAGTCCCCCATGGTCCCTCCCCTATAAAAAAAATCACCAATATCCTCCATTTTGGAAAGAAAAGAAGATTCCTCCCTTTTTGTAAAAATCCCTTCTTTCCCATCTCCTTGAATAATAATAATAATAATAATAATAATAATGCCATCATAATCCGTAACCCCTTAGATTTCCGTCATATTAGCTAAAACTTGTCAATTTCGGAACCTCCTGCATTAATTCTCCATATGCATCCATTAACCATTGTTCTCCTCGCACATGATTTCAAAAACATTGAAAGTCCCCATTGGGCCTCCCCTACAAAAAGTCACCAATATTCTCCATTTTGAAAAGAAAAAAAAAACTTTCTCTCTATAAAAATACCTTCATTCCCATCTCCAATAATAATAATAATAATAATAATAATCGCCGAAGGCACTACAATGAACAAATGTACATATGGAGGACGACCTCAACCTTTTAATCACTAATTAGTGATGGATGACCTAGATTTAATATCAAGCGCATATTGCTTGATTACATTCATCGAGCACATCAATTGGAAGGCTCTGATTGAATTGGCGTTTGGATATGAATTTCTTAATCAAACATTACTTTGATTAGTGTGATAACTTGCTGCACTGGAACTCGATCTATTGGTTAACATTTGGGATCCAAGAAGTATGCCACGCTGGAGAAGAGAGCTCAATCGATTGTCTCTTGCTTTGTCTAGAGAAGGGACGGAAATTGGATCGCAGAGAGAGACGAAAATTGGAAGTGGTTCTCAGCATTTCGACACTGTGAGGGTTTGAGCGTTGGCTTCATTCCATGCTTCCAAGATTTGGTTCGAAGCAATGCATATTTAATGGAACCGGGGATCCTGTAATAACTCTTGGACTATAATGTTGCAGCCTGCTCAGCCTGCTGTGACTGCATTCGATTCGGCCTTTGCAGGTGCCTTCGATTCGGCCTTTGCTTCATTGGCGCAACTTCCATGGAATGTCAAGCAATACAAAGCAATGACTGCAATGATTATCATAAAACGAGAAATACTATGTCATTTTTGTAAGAAGACGATTGGAAGAGATCAAACATTGGATCATTCTGTGGTTCACAGAAAAAAAGGCTAATATTACAAGGTTCGCACTGCGTCCACATCAAATCATTTCCCGTGTCAAGAATGAAATGAAGATTTAATGGAACCGGAGATCCTATCGCCATCTGCATAAAATATTCACCAGCTTCTACATAGTTGATAGGACTGTAATAACCCTGGAAATTCATAATATCAGTTGGATCTATATAGGAAGTGGGGAAACGTAGTCGAAGTACAAAAGCCTATCGCCATTCCTGTTGCAATCATCGTGATAATATTGGACGGGTTGAAGCGGGTTGTTGTTGGTTTCATAAAGTCTAATGTATGAATTTTACTTAGGTACTCCTAACGTACTGGATTTTGATAATGGCTCTGTGTAGGCTATCCATGAATAGAAATTTGTATTTTTTGTTAATGTTAAAATGTATGAAAGATAGAAACCTATAGGGTTTAAGCCTTTCCTGGCCATGTCTGGAGTTTGTGAAATATTAAACATTGATTGTCAATGGGAAACTACGGGCCTGATGAATTTGTTTAATTTATGACTTTTCTTTTTATTTTCTTTCATACTTGTAAAGGCTTGTGTTATATTCAATGCCCATTTTATGAAGTTAGTATTTAGAAATATAAAACAAATGTTACATGTGTATCAACCCTAGGTCGTTTCTTAATGCCTTTTTGGCCTTCGATCCAGCATAAACATTGTAATTTATTGTTTATCAAAATTTATTTATTGTCAAGAATTTGGTTCTAGCTTGACTATATGTATAATGAATATATTTTATTGGATAAACAATATTATTATGAGTTAGAAAGATCATGCATGAGAAGCACAAACCCTTAGTTATGTTGCGCAACTCAGCCTTAAGTTTGACTGTGTATGCATTCTATGACGTGGTTATATGTTAATAAGCCTTAAGTTTGAAAAGCGATTCAGAATTTCATGTTGAAATCCAGAGAGCTATAAGAATAGGAATTCAATGCACACATGAGAGTCCAGAGAGGAGATCGGCGATGAACGATGTGGTTAAAAGCTTGGACCAGATTACGGGAATTAAGAGGCGGTGGAATATCCGGCTTGATGTTGTTGCATACCAAGAAACGTTAATGGAAAATGCTCTTCTTTCAGTTGAATCATGTTCTTGAATTTGTGATTAGGTTGCCTTAGCTCACTTCTTGCAGTGTAAATGTAAATATTCATCTTAGCTTGGATGAGTTCTCCTCATGTAAATATTTGTTTTCTATGAACCACCGTTTAAAAATTGAAAGTGTTCTCCATTTAGCTGAAGGTTAGGTCAGTCCTTCCTATCTAAATTTGTATGTTCTCTAAACCACTGTTAAGTTAAGTTTAATAGTTAACCTAAATTCTTGGTTGTTTTGTGCATTTATAATAAATAAAAAATTTAAACTTAATATGCATTTCTTTTCATTTTTATTTCAAAATAACATTTTTATTAAAATTCTAGTTTTGTTATTTCTTGGCAGAAACCCACTGTCCCTTCGGCGAATATCAACCACATTTAAAAATTTGGTTGTTGCTACTTATTATTCCCTTGTAATCCTTAATACTTTGCTTTCCCTTTCTCATTTAAATAGACAAATTCTTAAAAACACTTCTTTTCTTTATGTTCCTATTAACATTCTATTTTTCACTCATATATAATATATCAATATATTAGTTATTAGATATATTTATATAATTAGTATATATAATATATTAATATTAGTATTAACATATTTATAAAAACAAACATAATAAAACGATGAAAACTAAATATAAATAAATAAAAATAAAATAAAATAAAAGAGGGAAAAGAATTAGCAAAAAAAATGACTAAATTAAAAACCAGATTGAGAGGGAAAAATTGGTAAAATAACTCAAATTAGAAAACTTGAATAGATATGAGTCACGTGAGGGTTTGGTAGATCTGAGTAATGCGAGGGTTTGGTACTGGATCATTGCATTGAGAGTTGTTTGCACATAAGCTAGGGTTTGGTACTGATGGAATCACGACATTGAGAGTTGTTTGTACAGAAGCTGCTTCGGCACTCAATTTAGGTATTTGTTAAGTATTTTATTTTATTATTAATTTGATTGGTGAGGATCAAACCTTCCCATGTAAATATTCTGAGTTTTAAATGATTTTCTGGGGTTTCGAAGTAGGAGTCAATCATAATGTTCAAGCTTGTGGACAAGCGAGGTGAACACAATTTGGCTGTGGTGATGAAATGCTGCTATTGGTGGTGCTTCTGCCTCTCCTACTCCTATTAGTGTTGGTCCGCGGGCTACGCCCCTTTTCCTTGTAAGGTTATGTAATAAGGGCCAATAGGCTATCGTTCCATCCAACCAATTGAAAAGATCTCAATATCGATATAGCTCAACAATTGGAATGGATGTGGCTCTCTCTCCGCTCTCGAAGGTATGATGGCTCCCTGCGGGATCATTCACTGGGACTGGGTCAACTTCAATTTTATCTGCTAGCTATAGGATAGATCCTATCATCTGCTACGCGTGCACGAACGGAACGCTATTTTCTTACCACTATTGGTAGGTATCAAGTCATGCCCGGTTGTGGGTGGGATAGATAGGTTGGAATTTTTTATTGATCGAACCGCCATGCCATCTAACAATCAAGGCTACCGTCCATACAAAATTTGGTCATGGTGATGAAATGTGACAAGGTGCTGGAAGGGCTTTTGGAGAAGGTAGAAAAATACTTCATAATGGAAAAATATTTATTGGATTCTCTGGCATCATTGTCACTATGACCCTGGATTGTTATTTCAAAAGACTTCTCAGTAAACTGTCTATTTCCTTTGAAATCTCTCTCTGAGTCAGGGATGCATTCATAAATACTAATTTCATTCTCACTTTGCATATTTCCCTCTAGAGCATTATTAGCAGTAATCTTCACCAAATTGTCATTGGGATGAATCAACCTTGTGTTATGATCTGCCATTTGCTGACTAGAAATTTCTTTGGGTTCCAGATCATTGTTATCTATTTCATATTCAATGGACCCATTTACAACCTGACCTATAGATTTCATTCTCTCTCCAGATTCTTTACAAGAATCTTGATGGCTTGCAATATTCAGTTGAGATTCACATGTATTGCAACTATCTACACACTCAAATGAAGAAATAGGTGCTGTCATTACATTTACGTCTGTCTGAAGGAAACAATCATTTGAATTTATGGAATCATTATCATGGTGACCCTGAATTGTTATTTCAAGAGCAATGTCAGTAAACTGTCTATTTCCTTGGCAATGTCTCTCTGAGTTAGGGGTGCACTCAGAAATACTAATTTCATACTAACTTTGCATATTGCCCTCTGGAGTATTCTTAGTAGTAATCTTAACCAAATTATCACTAGAATGAATTAGCCGTGTATTTTGATCTGCTTTTTGTTGACTAGGGATTTCTTTGGGATCCTAGTCATGGTTATCTGTTTGAAAATCAGTAGAGCCATTCACCACATGGCCTACAGGTTTAATTCTCTCTCCCGATTCGTTACAAGAATCCTGACCACCAAGAATATTTGGTTGAGGTTCACATAGATCACCACTCTCTACACGCTTAAATGATGAAATAGGTGTTGTCAATACATGACCATCCACACTCATTAAGATGACCTCTGAATTACCATTTTCAACTTTTCTCGAGTCTGAAATATCTTCCAATTGCCGAAGATCCATATTTTCATAATCATAAACACTGTAGCCAGAAAGGAGAAAAGCATCAGTTTGGGAGGTATTTCCTACAGAGACATCATAAGTGCCTGAGATTCCCTCCACCGAGAAAACTGAAGTCTCTGTATAAGAATCCCAACCATTGTGTGAACCTCCAACTTGGTACTCAGTTTGACTAGTTGAATTTAGCATTGCAATAGTACTTGCAATAGTCTCCATTACTGAAGAATCTAGATGATTACAAGCATTTTGTATACCACTTTCATTTGCTAATTCTCCTATAAAAAGACTAATAAGAGAAGAATCTTGCTGGTTACCAGCATTTTCTAGCAGCAAAGAAGATGAATCCACTCTGTGATCAGATGGCATCTGAAGCTTTAGTTCTGCACCATTATCTTCACCAGTGGGAGAAGATTTTAAGTTGCTATTCAGAAACTCATTCCGGATTTGCTTATGTGAGGATCTGGAATTGTGCTCAGAAAAAGAAATGAAAACATCACCATTGCTTTGACTAACCTGTGAAGTGCTATCCAGAGAATGAATATTCAATGATACCATCCCAGTGGATTTCTCAACCTGGACATCTGTTCCATTGGGTAGGTCCATACCATTGGTTTTATCTTCGAGCTGACTACCCATTTCCCTCGAGCTGGGATTCTTATTTGGAGAACTCTCATATTTTAGGGCATTGAAGAGTTCTCTATTGTTCCTTCACTGTTTGAGAATCTGAATTACAATTCAGATACCATTTTTGGGATGAATTTTCATTAATTAGTACTTTTCTCATGGGACTTGAGAAGTTATATAGTGATATACTGAGCAAATATTTGTGATGTTTTGATGTTGTAGGGTTGCTCAGGTGTGGCAAAAGTTGCAGGCTTCGATGGACCAACTATTTGAGGCGAGACATAAAGCCAGGAAAGTTTTCTTTTGATGATGAACAAACCATTCTCTAACTCCATGCAATTCTCGGAAACAAGTAAGTTATCAACAAACCTCGATAAATCTCATGTACTTCTTCTTTAACTTATTATGTTTGAGTTTGATTAACCTGCTGGATATTTAATATTATATTCAATTTTTAGGTGGTCTGCAATAGCTTCCCATCTTCCCGAAAGGATAAACAATGAGATTAAGAACTATTGGAACACCCATTTGAAGAAACGATTGCTTCAAATGGGGATCGATCCAATGACTCATAGGCCACATATACACCTCTTTGCTTCTTCCCAGATATCTCAGTATTTTTCTTCGCTGACACAGTGGGAGAATCCAAGGATGGAGGATGAAGCACGATGGCTTAGAGATTACTTAAAGCTTGATGCTTGTCGGTCTTCACCCAATATGTTGAATGCTGAGAATGGAAATATGAACCAACTAGACATCAATCTGCTAAGTTCTGCTACTGCATGCATACATATTTGATGGTCCAGCTGCAGCGTTGTGTTCTCATATTTGGGCCCAACAACAGCCTGTATAAGTACTAGCACTTAATTCTCAGAACTTGGACCAACATTTGGTTCAAGGTTCGAACAGATGTTCAGGGAGCTATAATGTTCGATATCAATCAGGAAATGTCAATGGATTATCACTGCACCAAGATTAGGAGGTATCTGTTACTCATATTTTGGATAACATGTGCTCCTTAGCTCTTGGCTGTGCATACTCCAGCTTCACCTGTGTGTTTTATATATATCACATATTAAAATTAAGGCATCTCCCACTGGATATTGAAGGTGCTTATGGGATTGTAAGCATATGCAAAGTGCCATAACACCAGTCAGGTTAAATTTTATAGGGGAAAGTCACTGAAGCAGGATGGACATGTTGGAGTGTGCAGTTTTGCAGTCTTTTACGTACAACCATTAGTGAACCTTACACTCTCAATTAATTTTGTAGATATGAGAAGAATAATCCCATCCCAAGATATAGGTATACTTCATTGTCAATGTAAAAAAAACATTACATTAACCTATGATAATGTTAGTAAACTCCAATAATGAACATAACACTCATTTATTTGTGTAGATTAGGTATACTTCATTGTTCAGATAAAAAATAAACCTTACGAATAATATATGGCAATGTCAATTTGGAATTGAAATTTGTCTCTGGTAGTGAACCTCACAAATGGAAAATATTAATCCCATTCCAAAATATAGGTATACTTCATTTTCAAACTTGAGATTGACCTATGATGATGGAAGTAAACTCCATTAGCACTTTGCTTTCCTTACTCTTGTTTACTTAGCATAGCAGGAACTTAGTAGAGCAGGAACCAACAACCGAATAAAATGGGTTCCTTAGATTGATTGCAACATGCAAAAAAAAAACTAAAACTATAGAAATTGGAATGGAAACATGGACTAAATCCGTGGGTCCTCCCAACTAGCCTCTCGCTGCTCAAATGACTATCACCCTACAAAATGAATTATATGCACACACATAAATTATAGATTTAGGCTTAAGCAGGCAGAAATAGAGAGAGGGAAGGTAGGAAATCAATCTTAAAATAACTTTTATCAGCACAGCTACCTCCCCATCCCCTACCCCTCCCATGGAATCCATTTGTTTCGAACTGCTCTTTCATTGTTTTATTGGATAGCAATGGGTTATTATCGCACGCAGTAAGAATAATAAGCAAGTCGTAATAAAATAAAAAGTGCAGCTATTGTGTTCTACCGACCTGCCTCTTATCCCAGCCTTTTTCCTAGTTGGCAAGCAATGAGTTCGATCGAAAAGAAGTAGGTGGCTCACTCCCCACGCTCAAAATATCAACATATTTTATTGAAATGAAATTCAAAAACATAGTTTGATCTATAGAAATATCAACCTAAGTATAAAATCTCTAAATATCTTGATCTACATTACATCATTGTCCTCTATCAACCAACTACAACAACTACCTTTCTATATCCTTTTACATAGATCTAAATACAATAGGTATCCCCTGCTTGATGCCTTAGGTGTCTCGATCTTATCAAGAGAGATCATAGCGATGGATATATCAAATCTATAGATTGTGTGAGGAGGAATTTTAGTGCTCAATATAGACCATGGCTTCCAAAATTGGCAATCAATTCTTCTTTTATGAATAGAAACCCAAGCTTGGATGATGACAATGGAATTCCATCCTTGAAATGCGGTCTCAGCTACACATAGGATGATCAAATCGATCTTTTAATTGATCATAATTCTAGAATATAAAATTGCAACGCAGTTGTGACTAGTTAAACACCGAGGCCTTCTCCAACCAAAAAGTACTAGGTCTAGTTCACAGAGAATTATTAGTTCATAGCACAAGTAGATCATAAATAAAAATTTGAAATGTTTCTTACAATAACAATCACAGATGATATATTAAGAAGTTTGTAGGTAAACTATTTACAATTATTATAACTATTGAAAATCTAAAATATCATGTAGTAGTGTGCGCAAGCTGCTAAAACAATCATGTAAATGAAAACTCAGATTATTACTTGGTTGGTCTAGATTGTTGCAACGTAGAAAGGTAAAATAAACAAACAAAACATCGGTATGCAGTTTTGTGTTTTCATGGCCTCATGTAAACAATTACTTCTACTAGCTGAATTAAAAAGGATCAAAACCCTCGTATAATCATATTGCAAAAAATAAAAGACTAACAATAGGACCATGAAATCCTTGCAAATAGAAACAAACTAAGACTAGTTGTCTGTCTTTGCAGCTACTGATGCAGCCTGTCCACCCAGACGACCAGTTCTTCTGGTAGCAATAAGCCCAACCTTTTGACCTGGTGGTGCATCACGACATACAGTACTAGCATGACCAATATGTTTATGGTTACCACCACCATGGGGATGCTCAACTGTGCTCAAAGCCACACCACGAACCTTAGGCCAACAGTTCCTTTTGACCCTATATTTGTGGTATGCATTGCCAACCTTGAGCATGGGATTTTTTGTTCTTGTTCACCACGTACAGTTTATCATTCAATAATCAATTGGGAAACCTAATATCTATGATATGGCTAGCCATCTTATATTATCATTTGTCCATCTAATGTTCACCATATGGAGAATATATCAGCATCACCCCTCTTAGTTGCCAGTGTGGTTCAAATTAGAAGTGCCACTATGAGTCATGAGGGGAAAGTTAAGAACCCACCATTGTTTCTAGGTGGAATGAAAGAATTGAGATCATTATGTGTTATTTCCATTTTGCTGAATAAGTATGATTCAGTTGATTATGGTACAAATTTTTGGAATATATTTTTTACAGCAATAAAACCATTGGTTGATAAATTTAGGCAAGAAAATGGGAGAAATGAAACACCTAGCTCTTTGTTTACTTGTTTCCTGGAAATGAGAAAAAGCTTAAAGATTGCTTCATTTCTTCAGAGAGAGAAATCGCTTGTTCCCAATATTCTGTCAATCATGTCTGTTAAAGGTGTGTCAAAAGTCATGGTTTCATCTATTCTGAAATTCATTGAGAATTTTCTGAATTTGGAGGATGCAAATGATGAAGATCAAGAAAATATTTCGCTGCAACAAATTCTTTTACCACATCTTGATATACTCTTCACAAGCATGTAGAATTTGGTTCAACTTCGTTGAGAGAATAACATGTAATAACTTAATAAGTCTCGATTGTGTTTGGTTTATAATTGTTTCTATTGTTTTCTATCTTGTCAGAATGAATATGGATGGTTAGTTTTTGCCCTTCTGGTTTTTTATTATCAGGAAAAGCGTCTCAGGACCTGGGAAGCGTGAGCTAAGAATTTTTAAATTGTTGGGAAAATATGCAAAATGTTCAGAAGTAGTGAATCAATTTGTTGATTGTTTGTTACCATTCCCTGATGTCAAAAAAGTCAAAAAGAATGGTGAGTACATTGCATGAGCAAAAATAATATACAAGGATAACGACTGAATTTCAAATTTCATTTTATGAATTTGTTGAAACCAACATAATTGCCATTTATTAACATATTGTAATCAATGTGATTTGCAGATCATTTCTTGGAAATACCCTCTGTCTTGAAAGAGTTTTTTCCATCTTTGGGTGACAAAAGTGTTATTAAAATGCCAACTTTGTTCAGTTCGTTGCTAACTTCATCAACATTGGATATTCAAGTGGCTATTTGTGATATCCTGAAAGGGCTTTCAAAAGTTGACCCCTCCTTAGTCTTACCTGTAAGATGGTGCTTCCTGTTTAGTTTTGTTGAACCAAAGTTTGATAATATTTAATTCCCATGATATTAGCCTACAGTGATTCCATTTTCTTATTCATTGGTTGTAACGTCAAATTTTGTTATTAATTGCTAACATGATTTCGTGTTGCTTTCTTGCAGGCAAAACTGGTAGGTGATTTAAATGCAATATCATCATCTACAGTTGGAGAATATGATTATGATAAAAGGATTGTTGCTTATGAGCAAATATCATCTCATTTATTCTCCCATATAGGCGAGCAACATACCTTTCTTATTCTCTCACATTGTGTGTATGATATGTAATCAGAAGACCTCTCACTCAGGTATAGTGCCTCTAGTTGTCTGCTTTCTTTTATTCAATTTTGTGCCTTTGTATTAGAAAGTGAAGAGGTATTGCAGGAGAAAGAGATTCAAGATGACCTGAAAAATTAAAAGAAACCTAATCATCTAAACATGGTGGAGCAAGAACTGCTTGATTCTTGCATCAATGATGGCTGTGGAAATTGGTCTAAAGTATCTATTAAGCATGCTAGTTATAATTTTCTTCTCACACATGTGAAGAATGGTATAACAAGCTTAGAGTCCTCCGCCCAAAGGGTATTTTTTGTTGATTTATTTTAAATTTGTATACTATCCTATTTAAGTTTTAGAGGTAAGCATTGCATTCTAACATTGTCAAATGTATCTATAGGAATGGGTGGCTTTACTACGTTCAATAGTACTTAGCCTTTCTGGTATTGCAACTTTGAATGAATGCAAGCCTTTTCCAGCACAGATGTAGAAGTGGACTTCTTCAACAATATTTGTCACATTCAGGTTTCCCGTTCTTTCCTTTTATTTCTCGTTCTTCCCAAAAAAAATCTTTGCATGGAAAGCAGTCTTACAATGGTTTGTTTACTTATGCAGAGGCATAGGAGATCAAGAGCAATGGCATGGTTTAGAAATATTGTGGATGCTGGAAATCTATCTGAGGTAAAATAATGTTTGAGTTTGAGATAACTCTGTGAACATGTTTTTCATTATTTGAGTCTGAGATAACTCTGTGTACATGTTTTTTTTTAATCTTTGGGTGACATTGGTGTGGTAAGTTGTTCATCTTTTCTATATCCTCTTCTGACCACACCTCTCTACAATATACTCACATTGCTAGTGAATATGGAATATTATGCAAGGAACTCTCATGCAAATATTTGTGTCGCTCTTTTTTAGTTTGTTGTTCGAGGCCAAAGGTGACAAGGAGGAGAATGTTGTGAATTCTTGTTTAGAAAACCTTTCTTGTATTGCTAGTCACATAAGATGGGATTCTTACTTCAGTTTATTGATGATAACATTTCAACTGATGGCTTCCAAGGAAGAGAATAACAATATACTTGTACGGTTGATTTGTTCAATATTAGATAAGTTTCATTTTATTGATGGAATGGCCTCAGCTGTAGGACCAGAAAAACATGATCGTCAATCTAAGATTGGTGAAAAAGCAATGGATAAAGTAGGATATGGAATTAAGGAGGGATGGTGATAACAAAAATATTATCTACCCTGAAATACAAGAGCATCTGAAAAAGTGTGTGCTACCTGAGATAAATAAGATGATGATATCTCATGCGAATGTAGTTAATATTTCAGTTAGTCGTGCTGCATTGAATTTATTGAAGCTTACGCCTTTAGAAACAATGGAATCAGAGCTTCCTTGCATCATACAACGTATTACTAATCTGTTGACAAGTTGGCCTCATTCTTAATAACTGCAAGGTGCATGACCCATAAGGAATTCTATTTAAGTGTGCTAGCTCAATGGTAGAGCACCTGCCTTATAGGAAAGAGGTTGGTGGTTTGATTCCACCGTGCCCTATTTATATTCTGAAACCACTAAAAAGAGATAAATTACCAAAATTTGCATATAAACGACCACCAATACAACATGAGAGATAAGTGACCAAAAAATGACCAACATATGCATATAAATAACCAGTTTTGAGTTGACGGTCACTGGTAGCAAATCAACTGTCATTTATCACGTGACAAAAATTGTGGTCATTAATTGTGACAATTAATGACCAATTATATTACCAAATTAATGACCAAATATATGATCACAAGATAAGCTATAAATGACCAAGCTAAATATGATCACATTTTTGGTCGTGTGATATATGGCCACTAATTTGCTACCAGTGGTCACCAACACAAAAGTGGTCACTTATATGAGGATTTTGGTCATTTTTTTGGTCACTTATCTCTCATTTTGTACTAGTGGATGGTGTTCCTAAACCAATCTACATTTATGTGTATAAATTCTTTTGACTCAACCAAGAATTGATTGGCCAAAACTATGGTAGAATACTTAGGAATAAAATAGGATCGATGATGCATGCCATCCCAAGGAAAGTCTAGTTTGGTTAGTTCTTTGAGGATTTCTTCATCATTGTGAAAGCATCGTGTAGAGAGATCAGAATATTTAGGGATGGAAGTAAAAGAGATAGATGGATCACCGGTTGAAATAACATAAATGGTGTTTATCTCAACCAAGAAGGATTCTGGGGGTGTATCTCCTCAATAATAGTGATTGAGTACTCTAAAGAGGGATGGCACAACTCATCCAACACCAACCAATATTATGGTAGGTCAGAGCAGTGGTCAGAATAATGTCTATAGATGTCGCAGATCACACATGACTTGTTGTTGTGCAATGATTTGTTACGCATCTAAGGAGGGGCTGAAAATTGAAAAACTAGAATTTTCTCATTATCCTCGAATGACTGCATGTGAGTGCAAAGGGTGGGAAAGTGCAGAAAATTATGGATAGTGTGACCCAAAACATCACACAAAGTGCAAGGCGTAGGTACTCTGGCTGGGGTTGGGGAAGGGCGGTTCATGGCTTTACTCAAAGTTGCCGAAATGTTGGTTTTAGTGGATTTCTCCCCAACGTTTTTGGAAGGGGGGGAGTAGGGTTGGAGGAGGTTTTTGGAAGGGGCAGTTGCCAAAATGTTGGTTTTAGTGGATTTATCCCCAGCGTCTCTTTCTCATTGCGTCGGTCATCCTGAACCAACGTCCTTCTGGCCATCATGGTTTGACCTTTTCTCTTCCCATCTTCACTGTTTCCGGATGTCAACTCCACGCTCTTGTCGATTTGATGATCTCTTCGACATCTGGGTTTCGACTCCTCTGCAATGTGTAGGTTCTCTGTGTGATAATCTGTAGGGATTTAGCAACTATAACAAACACACAATCTAACTCTCGGGATTATTTGCAAAGAAGAAGAAGCATGCATTCAATAATCACTCATAAAAACAAAACAATGGACAATGTCAATATCATACAATGAATAATGAATGTATTACAATAATCAATGATGAGGCATCATATAGGATTCGAATTCGGCAAGTAGGGAATTCAAATTCTGAGCTTAAAGTATAGCATGAACAACTACAGAGACATCAACCAGTCGGTAGTATCAGTCATAAGTGGTAAGAGTCAGTCAAGTGTGTCTAACTGAGTCTAACAGAATTATCTAGCCATAAATCAAGGAATGGAGACTCTAAGTGGAGTGCATGAGGCTGTCTAACTCAAAGTCTAGCTTAGATAACAATGGAGACATCATCCAGTCAATAGTATCAGTCATAAATGGTAATAGTCAGTCAAGTGTGTCTAACTGAGTCTAACAGAACCATCTAGGCATAAATCAGGGAATGGAGACTCCAAGGGGGACACATGAGGCTGTCAAATAGTCAAGTGGAACTCCAGAACTAGCTAACTAGAAGTTACAAGAAGTCAACATGAGCAATCAGTGGAAGAACTACTCAATCAATGCACTAACTGAATGATAACTCCCGATAGATGAGATAAGGCGCCCTAACTGAGTGATAACTGGTGGTAGGTGAGAAAAGGCGCCCAAATTGGCTGTGGTAGGTGGGAAAGGCGCACTTGTCAAGCAGATAAGTCAAGGAGGGCGCATTCAATAGGTAGGAGGCGAATTGGAGGCTGAAGACAGGCTCTGGAGAGCTAGAGGTAAGCGCTAGGTGCTAGGGAGACAACCATGATGATGACTCGATGCATGGAGTGGCATGCAAAGGATGCAAAGCATGTATATTTGCATGCAGCATGAAAAATACAAAAATGATGGTGTGAATATTCCAAAACCCCCCCGCAAGCTATACTATGAGATAATAACCAAAAATAAAAAATAGGGCCCTAGTGACTGAGACCCAAGGTCACCCCGTACAATCAATCTAAAATAAACTAAGTGAGGAAAGAGGGAAAACCCAATGGGAAGAAATCCCTCCCTCAAAATAGACTGAAGGATACTAAAGTAGCATGTCATCACTCACCCCTGAAGGAGGTAAGTGTCCTTCTTTTCCAAAGAATGCTCGATCGATCTGAGATGGATCAACAATGTGAGAAGGATGAACCCTTCTATTCTGAAAAACTGATCTGGTTCTTCTATGATCACGTGGATCACCAACCAAATCACCAGCAGATCAGAGTGTAATGGAAGCCCATCGAGGAAGAGGAGGAGCATCAGGTTCTTGTGGATCTTGATCTCTCATTATCTCATCTTCATCATCAGTTGCTAGACCTTCAGGTCCTTGTGGATCTGGATCTAGCATTCCATCATCATCATCTCCATCTTCAGATTCTGAATCTGAAGTATCATGTGAAGATGCATCGCTCTCATCAACCAAAGGAGGATTAGTAGGTGAGCTATCTTTCTCAATAGAGGGAGTATCATGGAGAGGCAAATCCTCAAACTATACACTCCTTTCAAGAAATGTGGTCATGGAAGTAGGATTTAGTAACTTGTAAGCCTTTGCCTCCGATGTATAGCCCACCATAATGCACTCTCTACTTTGTGAATCAAGATATCTCCTTTTGTCAGCTGGAATCCTTTCCCAAGCTCTGGATCCAAACACTTTAAGATGAGATACATTAGTTTTGTATTCCATCCATGCTTCAAAAGTGTAACACCCATATTTTGAATAGGCATATTTATCAGTTAGACACACTATACTTTATTTTCTTATATTTTGTTGAACTCAGCTCGATTGAGTAAACTATATTACGATATGATGGACCTCATTATATGATGTTACTTTGTTTTATGATTTCACTATGATTATGATGTTACTATGTTATGTGGTTACGATGTCATGATTATCATATGATTTCTTTATTTTACGATTACAATATATGTTTATATGTTTTCATTAATAAGATATGAAATATATGATTCGGTACATGGATACCATCTTCTTATATGAATTATTGAAGTGTTATATGTCATATGCATCTATGATGAACTAAAAAGGTTACATGAAATAAAATGATTTTTGATAACATGTATCAATTTGCGATCAATGGGAAATGCTTTCTATAAATTTGTATTTTGCGAAATACTAACCTACAGGAAACAAGGGCTATGGGATAGCCAGTTACTTGATCTGATATATGGGACAAGAACTTGTTCATACAGTAAAACTTAGTAGCCAAAATTGATGATACGATGACACAAACTGATAATCTCGATAGTAGCGAAGAATGCGTTGATAAGGGCGTAGGCCCAGTATGTTGAGAGGGATGGATGTGTTTCCCACCCTATGTTTCCATAATACCCGAGGTAGTGGGAGGGCCGTGTTGAGACACGCTCCCCATGTTGTTGTGATGACGATGGTCGGATGCCTGCTAGGAGAGGATAGGTTTGTTGTTTAGCCGATGCTATCACTCTCAAGTTCTATGTGGTCAGGTCGGTGAGTCCGACATCCACTTTTGTACTAGCAGAGGAAGGATAGGGAGGATGCAAGATGTAGGTTATGATGGGAGGATGTGTTAGTTAGTACTGTTGAGGGTTGGGTATTCCTTCATTCCGAGTTAGTGGTAGTAGGTACCCTTCCTTGTACATGATTGATTAAACTAATGTAAACATAAAGATAATGATGTGAAATCGTAAAGAATTAATTGTTAAATAACTGAGGATGTTAAAGTAATTGTACTATATATATTATGCTTGTTCTTCTACATGGGGGTAAATACTACTATTAGTTAGTAGGTATGCATAGGCGGGATGGGGTTTGTCTATAGTACATTTCTGATCTGTGCATACGCTGGCCACGCATGCACACTTTGCACATGTACACTAGTATTGATATACAAACACTTAACATATTGAATAAATGTATAAGTTGTCATAAGTAATTATGTTAATCATGCATTGATCAAATTCAGATAATGAATATAAAGTTATTTAAGATGTGTAAAACAAGTCAATTAAGCTATGTATTACTTGTTGGTAAACATTGTAATAAACAATTGAGACAAGTGTCGTCAGTTAACATTGTCATCTGACAATTGTTGTAAATAATGTAATGGTACTATCTAATTAATTAGTGAGATTGTTTAAGCCCTTAAGGGTGCTTTGTTTAGAAGAACGAGGATACTATGTTGATGTTAGGGTACTCATGTGATAAACAAATGATTTAAAAAACATTGTTATTAATTCACCATTTATTATTACTTTGTGGTGATTTAATTAATATTATTACTTAATTAATGTTATTCTAATAATATTACTATCCATGTCGTAACAATTGCAATATAGGTAAAATTTAAATATTGATTAATAAATGATTAGAGTGTGATTATTTGCATTACTAAGTTAGACATAACAAGATAACAATTCTTGAATGGATGTGATGTGATGGAAAATGGTTTAATACTATTTATTTATTCAATACGAATCTTAGAATTTAAATTTCAAGATAAGTTATCTGGACGGATGAGGTAAACCATTAAGACACACCTTGTCCAAACTTAAAAGGTCAACTATTTATATATTATTTTATTATTTTATCCTAATAACACTAAATACAAAGGTGGTGAATAGACTAGTAGTTAATAAACTTAGTCTTGAATAGATAACCTTTGGGTAATGATTCCTACCGTAATAAATACTTACAACCAACAGTTAAAATCCAATAAATTTACTGTGAGTATAATTGATTATTTGGTACATTGAGTGTGAAAATATATTTTTATAATGTAACTTGTATGAATGAACTAAGTGAGTTGAGTAAATGTTTGAGGGGCTCGAGAGAGGGAGTTTGGGGCGGTGGAGTAAGCCCAAAGTCTTCTCGAGGAAGGAAATGCATATAGGGAAGAATGAAGGGAGGAGAAGGGGTTTGTTATTTTGGGGGAGAGATTATATTGGGTGAAAATTTGAAGGTAACGGGGGACAGCTCTAAGTGGAGAGAAAGGTTTTGAGAACAGAGAAAGGGTTTGAGAATAGAGTAAATACTGCTCTCGGGATTATCATTTTGTGAGCTCGGGGGCTTGAAAATCCTTTGATTTCCAAGGGCCGGCAAGATATTAGCTGGTCGGTAGGGTGGACACATCATCTTGGCTGACTAAGAGAATATATACATAACCTGCTACAACCTAATACAACCTACGATCTACTAGCATCAGGATCAGGTAATTTCCTTGTTATTTATTTTATTTGATTATTATGCTGAAACGTACTCTGAAACATACATATACCTTGTTATTTACTGATTTATTACTCTGAAACATATTCTTATGATGAAAACAAATTGAAAGAAAGTATTGATATGTTAGTTTATTTTTAAATATGAATGTATGATTGTTAGAGACGAAACAATATACTAAATTTCATTTAAAAGCATAGAAATTTTATTAGAAATTTAGTCACATATACCTGAATAAGTTTAATACATAGGAAAGTAACATAGGATATGACTTAGGGCTCTGTTGAAAAATGGAGCGCTACAAAAAGGAGTGGTATCTTTGAGTACCTTGTGTGGAACTCTATTATGAAGATAGGTGGCACAGTTAATGGCTTCTTCCCAAAGACTAGGGTGCAATCATTTCGACTTTAACATGCAGGTAGCCATCTCTTTCAATGTTATGTTCTTCCTTTCATCCACACCATTCTTTTGTGGTGTGTAGGGAAGAGTATGTTGCATCTCAGTGCCCTCTTCAGTACAAAAATCTTAAAATTCACCCTTAATGTACTCATCACCATTGCCAGTGTGAATGGATTTTATTTTCCTATCTGAAAATTTCTCTACAGAAAACTTGAAAAACTTGAAGAACCCAAATACTTCTGATTTCAATCTAAGGAAATATACACAAGTGAGTCTAGAATAATCATCAATAAAAGTGAGCACATACCTTGATTTGTTTAGAGATAGATTTGGAAATGGACTAGCCACATCACTATGGATGAGATCAAGAGGTTGAGAGGCTCTCCTAGCCTTTCCTTTCTCAAGCTTCTTCTCAGGATGCTTCCCCATCAAACAACCATGGCAGTTTCCTTTAGCAAACTTGATCTAGGTGTTGATGCCCTGAAGATTGCAACATCAAACAGAAAGGGATTCTCCCCGGTAGACTATCCCAATTAGATTGTCCACCGTTTGGTGTGGGGAATCCGTCCGGTTAGTGGTTCCGACAACCGTTAGGTTTGGAGATTTGCTTCAATTACACCGATTATGGCTCGATCCACTGTTCTTTTGATTTTATGGTTTAAATGATATGCAAGTGCCTAAGCTAACTTAATCTAAATGCAGAACTCGAAACAAATATGTATTTAAAACCAAAATAAACCTAAACTATCCCTGCAAGGAGCAAAATTATAAGTATGAGTAAGGTGCTGGAAGAGTTATCTAAAGATCAACAGATAGCCTTTAAATCATAAAGATATATCTACAGCAAGAAAGCAACAGATATTAGAAGATAGCTTCCAATTCACATATAACGCATTCCATTACTCATGTAGGAGAAAAATCATTTGCACAAGAAACAGTAAGATCATTCAATATAGAGAAATAATTCAAGACAACAAAGAAAGATCTCACTGTAGAATATGAAATTCACAAGAATAATCCAGCATGCATCCAACATCTATTTCCATGCAAAAGACGTCCTCTCTAGGCTCTTATTAGGCAAATGTCATTTTCTTGAAGCAAGTGCAAGATAGCTCATACAAGTTAAGAAAATTATTTTCCGTGCCAAAAGTCCCCTCTACTATTCCCTAACCTTCTATTTATATCTTTACAAAATGCCTCTTGGGATGCCACCTGGCTCTTTACACTTGTCCTCTACAAACTTTTCCTCTTAATAAACAAATCGTGGCCCTTTTCTTAAAACAGAAAATTTCTCAAAAATAGAAAAGGATAGTTGTCCAGTGATTCTACGCTTTAAACATAGGGATACCAAAATAAAAAATAGGAACAACGCCTTAGGATCAGCGTGTTCACCCTTGGGAAGGCGCTCCTGCTGGGAGAGAAGGGCTTGGACTGGATGGTACTGCTGGGAGAGAAGGACTTGGACTGGCTGCTACTGTTGTTGCTGCTTTCTTTTCCTCCTCTGCTATGTAACTGAAGCAGATACCAGTGTCTCTGATAACCACATTTGCTGTGGAAGGGAGCAAGATCTTCTGGGAAGTCACATGTTTACCAAGCTCTACTTCAACACCCTGAATTTCTGTAACTGCTGCTTGGTGGATTTCTTTAAGCAAATGACTGTAAATTGATGACAGCCCAATATAGTGATGGAGATCATCAGTAGCTAAGGCATCAATCTTCTTTACATATTCTATTTGAATGCCTAGCTCTTCCTTCAAGTCTGATAAACGTTGCTCTTTGCTTGGGAACTGATCGAGGGACTGAGGAAAACTCATCTTGCACTTATCATGCACTTCATGGATTTTTTGATAAAGGTTGTTACTTTTATCCATTGTTCCTTGGATCTTAGCCATTAGCTTAAGGCCACAGTTCCTACAGAATTCCATAAGGGCTATATCTTCTTTAAAATCATCTACAGACTTGAATGGGAGATGCTTGGGGAAATCAACCTTCCCTTCTCTCCATTCCATCTGGATTAGGATGTTTGCTTTAACCCGAGTATATTTTCCCTTTAGCCTATTGGCCTCTGCATTGACTTCTTTCAATCTAACCATCATGGCGTTGAGCCTGCACACTTCCTCGGTAATCAGCTCCTGTGTGTCGTGCATTTGTCTCAGAATGTCATAGGGCAGCTCATGAAAGGGAGACATATCTATTGGTCTGCTCTCTGCTTGCTCTAATTGCTCAACCATTGCTTGCTTATCTGCTTCCAGATGAGAAACTCTAGCTTCAGAATCATTCTTTTCTGCTTCTAAAACCATCATCTGGACTGCCAGGTGCTCATTTTCTTCTTCTAAATGGCGATACTTATCTGACAATTCCTTGTGTTCAACATACAGGCGATTATATTTATTCACTACAAGGTCCCTGTAAGCCTGCTCATTAGCCATGGTATGTTGCAACATGCGAGCTCTCGTCTTTGTTGACTCAAATTCTCTAACCATATCGACCACATTGTCCTGTGTTGCTTTTGCTGCTAACACAGCGGCGGATGCCATGGCTATGGGAGCCTTATTTGTATTTTGCATCACCGTGGTCTCCTACCGGGTAACAATATCCTCTTGGAAGAGTCGCTTTATCCTCTTCCGATTTCAAGACTACTGCCTTCCTCTTCTTATCATACACAAATTCATCCCATCGAGACACAGTATGATCTTCTGATGGAGTGTAAGGGACGATTGGGAGACCTATTAGATGTATTTCTGCTTCTATGGGTGGGGTCTGTACTACTTGAGACGTGTATGTTCCCACACTTTGGGTGCCGGGGACACCTGCTTGAGCTGTGTCTGCCTCCACATTTTGGGTGCCGGGAACACTTGCTTGAGATATGTCTGCCTGCACATTTTGGGTGCCGGGAACACCTGCTTGAGGTATGTATGTTTCCATATCTTGGGTGCCGGAGCCACCTGCA
The DNA here is from genome assembly GCA_027924585.1 of Larix kaempferi. NCBI lineage: Eukaryota > Viridiplantae > Streptophyta > Pinopsida > Pinales > Pinaceae > Larix > Larix kaempferi. Next base: position 3,865,145 of record BSBM01000459.1, on the reverse strand, counting down.
TGGGCATATTCATCGGTCTTAAGTTCTTCTTCCGCCTTTTGTTCCTATTCAGCTTTACGCCTTCTTTCTTCTTCTTCAGCTTGCCGCTAATTTTCACTTTCTTCCATCTACTCTGCATCTTCAGATTCTTTATACAGCCTTGCATCTTCTGCTTCTTGTTGCAGCCTTGCTTCCTCAGCTTCTTGTTGCAGCCTTGCTTCCTCAGCTTCTCTCTGCAACCTTGCATCTTCAGCTTCTTTCTGTAGCCTTGCTTCCTCTTTCAATCTTTGTTCTTCGTGGGCTAGGGCATCAGCTGCTTCTCTCTCTTTCTGCAGAATGGCTTTTCGGGCTAGGGCAGAGCTAGAGCTTGCTCCACTGCCTTGACGAAAAATCTGCAACTCAGTCATGTTGCTGATGCCTCTGAACACCTCTTCCTTGGCATCATAGTAATGAGCATATTCAAAATGAGCATAAACTTCTTTGCAATGCTCGGCAACCTTGCTCCATCTCATCATTTCTATGGAATATCATTTCACCGAAGTGGAAAGCTTTCAGCTCTTGAATGAATTCCTCAGCTAATGCAACCCCTGAGAATTTGTAGGCTCCTATGCAGAAGGGCAAAGGAGGGAAAGAAGCCTTATGTTGCTTGTTAAGCACCCCTCCTATTCCATCAAGGAAAATTTTCCTGACTGCTTCCTTGAGGACTACATAATCAATAGCGTATTTTGGCAAACTATATGGCGCTTTGGTGCCTCCAAACATCCTGATGTAGGTGCCCTGCTCTGAGAAATAAAAATCACCATAGTTTTCCAAGACCTCCATGGCATTTTCTTATAGACAATTGGGCTCTTCCTTGAACATCTGCTCATATAAAGGCATGATGAATTCTTCGCAGATGAGCTTATAGCTTGCTCTATAATTTTGAACCCACATTAATTTATAAGCAGTGTAGACCGGGGTGTTGGCTTTATCCCATGTGCAACCTAGCCTGGGGAAAGAGAGCTTGGCCAAGATGCAGTCAATGAGATAGGAAGACATGTAAAATTCTGACTTTTTTAAGGCCAGACCTTCTCTTGCAGCGGCCATTGTGGATGCCAAACTGTCCGAAAGGATAGTAGCCCAGTCAAACATGGTTCCTTTGAATGCTATGAAGTGGATGATGGGAGCCCACTGTATCCTATATACAGTGCCATCGGGCATGTCGAAAATTCTGCATAGCATCAGGGCGATTAACCTAAAAGGAGGTCTTAGGTTCTGAACATCATATTCATCATTACCTCTCTTTCTCAAGTGCTTTCCTGTGACCAATAATTTTTTGGCCATCTCAATATTATTCATCTTACCCAACCATTCATCACTTAGAGCTTGTTGGGGGCGTGAGAATTTGTAGGCTGCAGCAATATACGCTGGATGGAATGAAGTGAAAGGCTCTCCCTTGCGGTCATGCAACACTCTTGTCTCTGGGTTGGCATGCTCCAATATCCACCCGATCACTTCAGAGCATGGGAACAATTAAGGGCGGGTAGAAGCCCTAGCTATGCTGGAATTTCTGATGTTGAGGTAGATTTGTTCTTCTTCCAATAATACATATGGGATATCCTGGTCCCTGATCATCCGGTAAACATCTCCCCAACGGACCTCAGGAGGAACGCCAATGGTACACTTAGTGTCTTGGAACATAATTTCAGTCCTTAGTTGCACTGGCTCTGGTTCCATCACTTTAGTTTTCTTTCTACCACCTTTTGGCAACGTGGCTTATCCCTGCTAGCAACCAAATGTGAATCATTATAAAAATTTGCAACATTTTATGAGAGTGTAACATAGAGAAGGACAATTTTAACATGCTAATGAGAAATATAGACAAAATTATAAAGCTGCATGTTGGGGAAGCAAAATAGATCACTTCAGAAAATGAAATATGGTCCTGAGACTTGATTATTCTAGGGAGACAATGCCTAGTCAGGAACTTTTGGAATGCTTCCGAAAAGGTAAGCATATGACGTGGAAAAAACCAGCTTCCCTCCTAGTCCTTGGAGAGAGGGTGCCCTTCATCGTAGCACTTCTAATGATCAATGGTGGGTCGGCCTGGAGTGGAAAAATCCTATGAATAAACAATGAAACAAGGGACTGTTTTCCACATTCATTAACTGAGCCAAAAGGTGAGTGGTTGAGTATCTCAGCCGACCACTACTGTTATTAATAATACTTGCGAAAAGGTCTATAGCCGGTATGAAGTTTGAATCAAGGTAGGAAAACGATCGGAATGCAGCCGGTGAAAAACTCGAATGGTCATGGCTATGGTTTTCAGTAGGTAGGAATGAGAAACCTAAGGGGCCACGGTGGCCGTTAAAAACAAAAAAATGACCTATGCTACCAATTCCTATCGGCCACGTTATGAACGGGAATACCCAAAAGTAACTCGACGTGGAGATGAGACAAAGATAATGGTTAAAAAGCCTACCTGGAGACGAGACAGTGGTTGAGTGAGGTGGACGTGGTCGTGGATGCGCTGAGCTAGAGCGAGCCGGCGCGGTCTTCCCAACGGTGTTCTTTGAACGATAAACTAACAATGAGATCAACGAAACCCCACCCACCTTATAAAAGGTTAGACACGTGCGGCATTAAACGGGTAGGTGGTGTCATTAAAATGGGGTTTTAATGCCTTGTATGGTGTGGTCATTTCAAGCCAACTCGGCATTTAAGCGCGACCGTCGGCTGCGGGGCGGACTTACGAATTTCGTTTGCAATTGCGGAACAAGATGGCGAATTGCTTCGGCGTTTCGAGAGCACTTTGTGAGTCTTTTCGAAATACAGCCTCTCGGAAGCTTATTGCGAACGGTTTTGCTGAGTCGTCCCGCAGTTTCGGAAGGACTCAGAATATCCTTCCGCAACTTACAAAATAACTTTGTTCAAGCTTATCGACAAATTACTACGGTAACATTTGACGAAAGCTTCCGCAGTTTCGAGAGAGTTCGCCGAGTTCTTCCCCAATTTTGGGAGAGCTTCGTGAATTGCTTCCGTAGTTTCGAGAGAGTTTTTTGAAATTTCTTTCCACAGTTTCGGGAGAGTTTCGTGAATTGCTTCTGTAGTTTCGGGAGAGAATCATGAATGCTTTCGCAGTTTTGAGAGAGAAACTTGAGCTTCTTCTGCAGTTTCGAAAGAGAAACTTAAGTTCTTCCAAAAAACACTAAGTCTTTCCGCGGTTTCGGGAGAGAATCGTGAATGCTTCCATAGTTTCGGGAGAGAATCATGAATGCTTCCACAATTTCGAGAGAGAAGCTTGAGCTTCTTCTGCAGTTTTGGAAGAGAAACTTAAGTTCTTCCAAAAAACACTAAGTCTTTCTGCGGTTTCGGGAGAGAATCGTGAATGCTTCCGCAGTTTTGGGAGAGAATCATGAATGCTTCCGCAGTTTCGAGAGAGAAACTTGAGATTTTTCCATAGTTTCGGAAGAGAAACTTAAGTTCTTCCAGAAAACACTAAGTCTTTCCGTGGTTTCGGGAGAGAATCGTGAATGCTTCCGCAGTTTCGGGAGAGTTTTTTTGAATTTCTTAGAAGAGGAAACTTCAATTTTTTAAAGCATATTCCTCAGTTGAAAACAAAAACTAAGTTAGAAGGAGAATTAACTTCTTTATGCAGTCTTTCTAGAAAAAGTAAAAGGAGAGGCCCCAATATGTACAAAATTTTGGGGGGATGTTGTTGCAACAACACTAGGGAAACCCATCAAGCATCTCCTTTGCATGCATGTCATGCAAGTACTTATATTTAAGATGCCAAAATATTTCATGCAACAATCTTCTTTCTTCATTAGCATGAGTATGGAGAGCTGATTGCTTCAAGAGAGGTAACAAGTGTGAGAACTCATACAGTTTTGAGTTGTGATTTGCAACTCCCTTTGCAATGATTTCACCTAAAACCATGTTTTGTATCTCGACTTCATTTGGAGAAATATGACTCTTTTGGGATCTCCAATATGAGTCATTTGATACACTGAAAGTAAGTTTGTTGTAAGAGAAGGAACATAAATCACATCAGAAAAGTAACCATAGTCAAGATTGATTCTTCCAATCCCCTGAGAGGAAACTTCTGAATCATTCCCCAACATGATGGAAGGGCCAACTGAGCTTTCGAAGTTGGATAAGATATCTTTGGAGGAAGACATGTGTCTTGAGGATCTTGAATCTAGGATGAAAGAAGAATCTGTTGATGCACTTGCCATGAAGGCATGACATCTCTCTTTTCCTTCAGATCTAGAAGATTCAGTATCAGGATCTTTCTTCCTTGCACATGTTGGTATAGGAAGATTGTTCTTCTCGAGTAACTGACCCATCAAATCTATAGTTTTCCTCATGCAACTACTCTCATGATGAAACCCTTTTAGACAATAAGTGCACTTGGTCTTTCCCTTCTAAGAATGCTTGGTCTTCCTGGAGTTCGAAAACCCATCTGACTGGTGTGAACTATCTGTAGACCTTGTATCATTCGATCTCTTTTCAGAAATATTTTGTTTTCCTTTACCATTCGCTCTCTCTGCAACTGTGAGGGTTGAATCCAATTTGGGTTTGATCATTCCCATACAGATCAACTTCTCTTCCTATTGAGTAAGATATTGGATGAAATCATCAAATGAGGGGAACTTCCATCTTGGAATGGACAACCTAGCTGACTGGAAAGTAGAGACAAAAACTGAGAATTTTGCCCCCGACTTTGCGAGAATGGAAAGTATAAGTTGCTTGTCTTCTTTCACTATCTCATATCTTTTCAACTGTGATATCAATCTTTTGAACTTGGTGAGGAAGGTATTGATAGATTCGAAGTTGTATGGACTCAAACATATGAGCTCATTCTCCAATTTGTGTCCTTGCATATCATCTTTCGGTCCAAAAAGAGATTTGCGCTTGTCCCATACCTCTTTAGGAGATGTAATATCGATTACATGGAGGTGAAGATCTTCAAAAATTGAGAGAAGGAGCAAGCCAATTGCTTCAGCAAGCCTATCCAAGTACTTGGACTTTTCAACTGCATTGAGAGGTTCTACCATCGTTCCATTGAGTATTCGGGTGAAGCTCTTTGATCTCATGAAGAGAGTCAACTTGGATTTCCACTCAACATAGTCTAAAGATGTAAGCTTTAGATCCATCTAAAACATAGAAAGTTGAATAGTTGAAGAAGATTCCAAACGGGTGAATAAACCTGCAAAACAAGAGAATTTTTGCTGATGGACAATGCTACACTTCGAATGAACAGTACCTTAAGGACACTTGGCACATAGACTAAGTCCTTCACACCTGGCTAGACCTCACTGGATTTCTCCAATGAATTCAAGTAATAGCACCAGGATTTGTTATGTAAACTGAGAGGCTTCTGGTGCACAAGTGAAAGATAGCTGCTCAAAGAAATGTTGCAATTGTTGCTGCTGCAATGGCTGCAATTCGAATAGCTGCTTACTTCTCTGATGCCATGTGATAATCTACAAGGATCTAGAAACTGTAACAAACTCACAATCTAACTCTCAGGATTATTTGCAAAGAAGAAGAAGCATGCATTCAATAATCACTCATAAACATAGAATAATGGACAATGTCAATATCATACAATGAATAATGAATGTATAGAATGTATTACAATAATCAATGATGAGGCAACATATAGGATTCGAATTAGCCAAGTAGGGCATTCGAATTCAGAGCTCAAATTCTAGCATGAATAACTACGGAGACATCAACTAGTCGGTAGTATCAGTCATAAGTGGTAAGAGTCAGTCAAGTGTGTCTAACTGAGTCTAACAGAACTATCTAGCCATAAATCAAGAAATGGAGACTCTAAGTGGAGTGCATGAGGTTGTCTAACTAAAAGTCTAGCTTGGATAACAATGGACACATCATCCAGTCAATAGTATGAGTCATAAATGGTAATAGTCAGTCAAGTGTGTCTAACTGAGTCTAACATCGCCATCTAGGCATAAATTAGGGAATGGAGACTCCAAGGGGGGCGCATGAGGCTGTCAAATAGTCAAGTGGAACTCCAAAACTAGCTAGCTAGAAGCTACAAGCAGTCTGTTAATTTTTTGATAATTTCATTCAATATTATCTAGGATCACTAAGAGAATAACATGTACAACATATCAATCATAAACGCAAGAGACAATAGACACAGAGTTTCCTCAAGGAAAACCAAGAAGGTGAGAAACCCCGCAACTTCCTCAGTGATAGAATAAGCCACAAACCAAGATCACAATGATCAAACCCAAAGAGATGTCTCTAGTAGATACTCCTCCTCCTCCACTTGTGTGCCACTTTCTCTCTTAGCTATGCGAGCTTGAGAAGTGAGTGAATGAATAGAACGAGAGAGGCACACCCTCTATTTATTCATTGACATGACCTACCAATAAACTAACAAGGCTGACTTGCTAATGAAGTCTAATAATCCAACCACATGACCTAACTAGGGCTGACCCCACACTGGTGGTCTAATAACCCATCAATACAAATGACGACACTTACAATGTAACTTGTGACACTTGCAAATACAAATGACGACACTTCCAATCAGAGAAATAATACATCTCTGTTGGATATACAATAAAGTACAAATGTAATATACAAGTGAATATCTTCCGAAGTTACAAATACATCAACACTCCCTCTTAACTAGGAAGGTATTCTTTTGACAGAGGTCATCAATACATATTGGCGCAGTCCTTAATTATGGAGTTGGATCATCTTCACTGGATCAAGAAGCATCATCATCATCACTGCTGCTGTACCCGACATCTTGATCACTGTGATATCTCTGAATTCTTCTCGTCATAGGAATTTCTATAGAGCCAGCCCTTTTTTATGCTGGGTGTAGGCCTAGTCTCCTGTAGGTCTTCATCCTCTGTGCGAACGGTCTGATAGAGATGGAAACGCAGGACCAATTATTTGCTGATGCAATACCTGACCAGAGGATCCCAGGAACATTTATGTGCCTAAGCACAACCGAAAAGATCTCTCAGGACTGATTACATGCGTCCCTTCACAATACCTTTAAAGAGCATCCTAGGAACATTTATGTGCCGTAGCACGATCGACAAGATCTCTAAAGAGCATCCCAGGACTTATTACGAGCACACAGCTCAACCTATAGGATCTCCATGACTGATTACATGTGAATAGGAAATACCTTTAAACAACATCCCAGGAACATTTATGTTCCACAACACGACCGGAAAGATCTCTAAAGAGAATCCCAGGACTTATTACAAGTACACATCTCAACCTATCGAATCGCCAGGACTAATTACATGCCTCCCTAGCAAAACCTCAAAAGAGCATCCCAGGACTGATTACGAGCACATAGCTCAACCTATCGGATCTCCCAGGATCTTTTACATGCTACTGCACAACCTGCCACTTATCATCCATGACCTCAATGTATCATCTTGATACTCATGATCCAATTGATCATCATCGCATGGTGCATCAACCTAATGCACACCATCATCACATGGTCATCCTGATCATCATCATAGCCTCATCCTGATGCATATCATCCAGAGTATCATCCCAATAATCATCACACATGATCATCCTGATCATCATCATAACATCATCTTGATGCATATCATCCAGAGTATCATCCTAATACTCATCACACATGATCATCCTGATTGTCGTCATAGCATCGTCCTGATGCATATCATCTGGAGTATCATCCTGATACTCCTCACACATGATCATCCTGATCATCGTCATAACATCATCCTGATGTATGTAATTTGAACCATCGTCCTGATGCTCATTACACAATGCTTACATCCACATCCATGGGAGCATCCTCCTACCACCATGCTTGGAATGGCTCCTGCAAATGTGTCCCATCACTTCTTCCTCGAAGTATCTTCTATCTGAAGAACACCAAGCCTTTCTCTGAAGTACTCAAACTTCACTCTGGCAAGTGGTTTGGTCAATATATCTACAATCTGCTCATCCGTCGTAACATACAGGAGATTCACTGCTCCTCTCTACACCATATCCCTGATATAGTGATATTTGATCTCGATGTGCTTCGACCTGTCATGGAACACCAAGTTCTCTAACAACTTCACACAACTCTGGTTGTAACAATAGATATAGGTAGCATCCAATGGGAGATCAAATAACTCAGACAGTATCTTCCTAAGCCATACTGCCTCACAACTGGTCAATAAAGCTGCAACATACTCTGCTTCGGCTGTACTTAGTGCTACACATGATTGCTTCCTGCTAAACCAAGAGATCACACCTGATCCCATACTGAAGCAACACCCCGAAGTGCTCTTCCTATCTGCAGCAATGCCTACCCAATCTAAATCAACATAGCCCTCCAGGTTAAAGTTTTGATTCACATCATTCTTGAACCCATAATCAACCATACCCTTCAGGTACCTCAGAATATGCTTTACATCTATCAGGTGAACATGTCTAGGATCTGTCAGAAACTGGCTCAAGGTGTTCACTGCAAAGCAAATATCTGGTTTTTTGTTCATCAAGTACATCAAGGACCCAATCATCTGATGATACATCGTGACATCAACCGACTCAGATGAAGCATCACACAAAAGCTTCAGGTTTGATGCCATAGGTGTTGCCATGGCCTTGCAATCCATCATCCCGAACCGCTTCAAGATCTCTACTACATATTTCCCTTGTCCAAGGAATATCCCATCTGCACTCTGCCACACCTCCATGCCTAGAAAGTAATGCATCATCCCCAAGTCCTTCATCTCGAACTCGGCAGCAAGCTTCCTCTTTGTGTCGGCAATCAACCCATCCTCACCTATAACAAACATGTCATCCACATACAGTAGCAGTATCACAAGATTTCCTTGCTCAACCTTGTAGTGAAGGTTGGAGTCTTCTTTACTCTTAGTAAAGCCCAAACTGGATAGAAAGCTGTCTATCCTACCATACCAAGTCCTAGGAGCTTGCTTCAAGCCATACAAGGCTTTTCTTCAACCTGCACACATATGACTCCCTGTCATGTGTCTCAAAACCAAGTGGTTGCTCTATATACACTTCCTTTTCGACTACACCATTGAAGAAGGCTGTCTTGACATCCATCTGGTGTATCTTCCACTTCATCACTACACCCAAGGAAAGTACTATTCTTATGGAAGTGTACTTGGCTATAGGAGCAAAAGTCTCTTCATAATCTGTTCCCTCTTTCTGGGAGAAGCCACGAGCTACAAACCTTGTCTTGTATTTCTCTATGCTACCATCTGTAGCATGCTTGATCTTATAGATCCACTTGGAAGTCACAACAGACTTCCCATTTGGTCTTGGGACTACCTCCCAAACATCATTCTTCATGATCGATTGGTATTCCTTGACCATGGAATCCTTCCATTCTTTCTTTTCCACTGCCTCTTCATAACTGGAAGGTTCTTTGTTCATAATGTCACATAGCAAGGCAACATAGCTAGTGTGTGACCTCGTCCTTTTCCTTTCTCTGTATTCCTCTTCTGGAACACCATACCTTTCTGCATCTTGGATGAGCTCTCTAGCCCATGCAGGTTTCCTCTTGTGAGAGTTCTTCTGATGGGGTGGATCTACAGGTTCTTGTGGATCTTCAATTTCATGATCTTCTTCTGGAATTGCTTCATTCATAGTGGTGTCTTGAATTCTAGTTACCCTTGGTTCTTCATTGTCTTCAACATGTGTCTTCCTTGATTTGATGTATGCTAAGTCTTCATCATGTGTTACATCCCTGCTGATGTCAATATTCTTGGACCCTGGAAAGTAGATTTTGTAAGCCTTCGAGCTTTCACTGTAACCCACAAAGATGCCCTTCTTTCCTAAAGGATCTAGCTTTGTCCTCTTTTCCTTTGGAATGTGTGTGTATACAGGACAGCCAAATATTCTGAGATGGCTAACTTCAGGTTTCTTACCAGAGAAAAATTCTTCTGGTGTCTTGTTGTCAAGTATCTTGTGAGGTGTTTTGTTCTGCACATATACAGCTATCCTAGCTGCTTCTACCCATAGGTGCATAGGCAGATCTTGGTCATGAAGCATTTCCCGTGTTGCCTCCATGATTGTTCTATTCTTTCTTTCTGCAACTCCATTTTGTTGTGGATTGTAAGGAGTAGTCAACTCCTTCTTAATTCCTGAATCATTGCATAACTTCTTTAAATCTCCTGAAGTGAATTCTCTGCCATTGTTGGATCTGAAGATCTTGATCTTCTTGTCAGTTTGATTTTCTATCAAGGCTTTGAATTTCTTGAACTTATCAAACCCTTCATCTTTATTCTTCAAGAAGTAAAACCAAGTCTTCCTAGAGAAATCATCAATGAAGGAAACATAGTATACATACCCACTCATAGAACTGGATGACATTGGTTTGCATACATCAGAGTGGATAATCTCCAAGATTCCTTTTGCTCTGCTTTCACTGCTTGGAAATTCCTTCTTTGTGTTCTTTCCTTTTACACACCCTTTGCAAATACCTTCATGCTTTGACTAGATTTTAGGAAGACCCTCTACTGCTTTGCTTGCTATTTGAAGTGCTCTATGGTGCACATGAGCAAGCCTTCTATGCTAAAGTTCACTTTGTTCCATGGATTCATGTACCATGGCATGTTTAGGTTGTCCCTTCAATTTGCACAATCCTCCCTCTTGCTCTCCAATCACCACTGCATCATCTATTGTCTTACCCTTTTTCCACATGAGTACTTGGTCATCTATAATTGCAACTCTCATTCCCTTTGAATCCAGAGATGATATGGACAGAAGATTCTTCTTGAGTCCAGGTACATATAGAACATCTTTCATTTTTAAAGACTTCCAAGAGTGTATCATGTAGGAGGCTTCACCACTACCTTTTATGGGATATTGATAGTCATCCCCAAGTCTCACCTTATGGGGTGAATCATGTTCAGATAGGTCTACAAAGGATTCTTTAAATCCCGTCATGTTTTTGGAAGCCCCACTATCAATAAGCCAATCATCACATCCATGTGAGATAGTACTTGTGAGAGTAGAGATCAGCACATAATCTTCCTCACTTGAAGAATCTTCACTTTCTACCCTATTCTTCTTCTTGGATGGCTCATCATCCTCAGCAGCGTGAGCATGATGCCTCTTCTTGATGTTCTTCTTATTAAAGTTGTTGGTAACTTCTTTTCTTTTCTTTGGACATTTTGAGGCAAAGTGTCCTTTCTCATTGCAATTGAAGCATCTCAGATATTTCTTCTCTCTATAATATGGGTGAGAATATTTCTTGTGGTGAGATGGCTCCCTCTTGAACTTTCCTTTCTTGGTGTGAGCTGTGAAGGCTTGATCTTCACTTCCCATCTTTTCTTCTCGAGCCAGAAGCCTAACTTCTTCTTGTGAACATTCCCCCCATAGTCTACTAAAGGAGATCAATTTCTTTCTTGCACAGATTCCCTTGATGAAGGAGTCCCATGACCTAGGTAGGCCATTCAATGTAGTCATTACAATTTCTCCATTCTCTACAACCTCATCCACAGCTTCAAGTTGTTCCTTGATTTGAGAGACCTTGGAGAAGTAGGATTGGATGGTCTCTCCATTTTGGATCTTTACCCCTTTCAATTGGTTCTGCAGAGTCATCTTCTGATTTATGTTCTTTCCTTCAAACAATTTAGTCAAAGAGTCAAACATCCCCTTAGGTGTCTTTAGGGAAGACACATGGGGTATGATATGGTCCTTAATTGAATCAGCAATGATTCTCTTGGCCTTGACCAAGTTCTTCTTGTGTAAGGCCTTAGCCTCTTCTCCCTCTGGGACTGGAACCTCTTCACTTATGTAAGTGTCCAACTCATTCTCTTCTAGGATTAACCCAATCCTATACTTCCAGGCTTGGAAGTTATCATCTCCTTCAAGCTTGATGTGGTGAGACATCTTAACGAGTACTTCAAATGGAAATAGAAAGTTTTAGGTCTTTACACTTGATTTGCTAAAAACTAGATGTGGAGCTCGATTAGGGTTTGTCAGAGAAACCCTAAAAATTCAAACTTTGATTTTCAAACTTCTGAAATGATAGAAAGATGTGCCTTGCTGAGCTGGTCAAGTTGGTATACTTTGATTTTGAGATATGCAAAATTTGACCCCTCAAAATTGCCTTTGAAACATCCAGATTCACTGGACAGGACCCTGGACTAGGGTTTGATTTCCCCGAAGATTCACCCTACCAAAAAGTTCGATCTTGTGCTCTAAAATTTGATTTTTCTGAGGAGTATCCAGCCGTGGATTCAGATTCAAAAAATTCCAACTTTTTTCGAAACCCTAATTTCCTGCAGCAGTGATGGGCCAAAAACTAAAAATGCTCAAAATTGAATTCTATCTCGATAGAAAGATGCACCCTTGCTCGGAGAGTCAATCTAGCCTCCTGCCTTTGATGATCTGTGTAGAGAAACCCAGAAATTAAGAAGCCCTAGCTTTCGCAGCTGCACAGTTCCTTCTTCTTAGGTCACATCTGAAACCATATTAATTTTTTGATAATTTCATTCAATATTATCTAGGATTACTAAGAGAATAACATGTACATCATATCAATCATAAACACAAGAGATAATAGACACAGAGTTTCCTTAGGGAAAACCAACAAGGTGGAAAACCCCGCAACTTCCTCAGAGATAGAATAAGCCACAAACCAAGATCACAATGATCAAACCCAAAGAGGTGTCTCTAGCAGATACTCCTCCTCCTCCACTTGTGCACCACTTTCTTTCTTACCTATGCGAGCTTGAGAATTGAGTGAATGAATAGAATGAGAGAGGCACACCCTCTATTTATACATTGAGTTGACCTACCAATAAACTAATAGGGCTGACTTGCTAATGAAGTCCAATAACCCAACCACATGATCTAACTAGGGATGACCCCACACTGGTGGTCTAATAACCCATCAATACAAATGACGACACTTACAATGTAACTTCAGACACTTGCAAATACAAATGACGACACTTCCAATCAAAGGAATAATACATCTTTGTTGGATATACAATAAAGTACAAATGTAATATAGAAGTGAATATCTTCCAACATTATAAATACATCAACACAGTCGTCATGAGCAATCAGGGGAATAACTACTCAATGAATGCACTAACTGAATGATAACTCCCGGTAGGTGAGATAAGGCACCTTAATTGAGTGATAACTAGTGGTAGGTGAGCAAAGGTGCCCAAACTGGATGTGGTAGGTGGGAAAGGCGCACTTGTCAAGCAGATAAGTCAATGAGTGCACATTAGGTAGGTAGGAGGCCAATTGGGGGATGAAGACAGGCTCTGGAGAGCTAGAGGCAAGCTCTAGGTGCTGGGGAGACAACCATGGTGATGACTAGATGCATGCAGTGGCATGCAGATTTGCATGCAACATGCAAAGTACAAAAATGATGGTGTGAATATTCCAACACTCTGGGCACTCATATGCCTTGTGTCTGACTCCTTGACACTTATAACAGACTACCTCTGCTCTGTCAGCTCCTTTTCTGCCAACTAGACCACTTAGACCATATGCACCTTGACCACGGTTCTCTCGACCATCACGTCAGTTTTCCTATGCGTTCTACTTCGTCGATGTCCCTTCCACATGTCGGTTTTCTTCGATAGGTTCTCTCCTAGTTCTTCTACTTTGGCATTTCGCAGAAACAGTATTCACACCCCGACCAGTCATCTTGCCTTTGGTCGATGTGGATTTCCTCGATAGTTTCTCTTCTGCCTTGAGTGCTAACTGGTACATTTCACCAACTGCTCTGAACCTTGATAGGCTCAACTTGTCCTGTATGGCATACTTCAATCCGTTAACATATATAGTGACAGCTTCTTCTCCATCGTCGGTTTCTCCCGACTGAATCAATAGTCTATAGAACTCTTCTGTGTACCCCTTCACGGTCATCTCTCTTTGTCGAAAGTTTTGCAACTTCCAGAACAGGGAAATCACATAGTCACCGAGAAAGAACTTCCCCTTCAGTTTGGATACCATATTATCCCAAGAATTGATCTTTTCCTTATCACTCTTGACTCTTTCATCTTGTACATTATCCCACTAGAATGAGGCATGAACCTTCAACCTCAGACCTACAGTTTTAACCCATCTAGGATCCTCAATTTGCTCTATGTCAAAGTATTTTTCCATTTCTCTAAACCAGTCTATCAAGTCTTCTGGATCCAGACTTCCTAAGTAGGTATGTACATCTATCTTTGTCCCACCTCTCATCTCCGTCAGAAGCTTGATGAGTTTGTCTTCTAGTTCTTCGACTACCTCTTCCCGTGCTCCCACTTCATCGACTTCCTCGTTGCTATGGTCTGATTCATCGGGAATGCATCCACGTCTCCGACTTTCCTTGATCATTGTGACTTCACTAGTCGAACTTTGCATTGTTCACATGCACTCATTGAACATTTTAGGATCAACTATGACTGCAGCGCCACGTGTTCTCCGTCCTTCACCTCAGACATTAATGCCTCTATAAGCCATTTTCAACCGTAGCTGAAACTCCCACTCGTCCAATCACAACCGTACTTTCACAAGTCATGCATAGCTCTACCCAGTCGCCGCTGGAGCTGTTCTATGCACTCAACACTAGATTCTCAACTAGATTCCCACTCTGGGATCTGATATCGTTATCCTTCCTGCTCACAGGATACTTCTGCTCTGATACCAATTGGCGCAAGTGAGGTCGGCCGGACCTTATTGCTTAAAAATAACACACGACACATGGTGCTCACATAGATTTGGTGTAAATAGGATGCCAGAAGCTGGCTTCTATTACTTTAATGAAACTATAATGCGAATTACAAAGCAAATGAAATAATCTAGTCATCCTAATCCTGATACAATATACAGAAGTAAAATGTGTGTTCTTTGTGTGTGTGATATTTTCCCTCTCTTAGTTCTCTGTTGAACAATGAGCAATGGATCGGATCTCTGCTAACTCCCAACTGGAACTAACTCCAACTGAATTCCTTTGTTCCTGCGCACTGGTCTTCTATCCTGCTCTGCTGTTGTTGTTCATCCCGAGGTCCACTCCGTTCCCTGATACCCTCTTCCTCTATCCATCGAATCCCTTAGATCCTGTAGACCCGCAGTTGTTAGTTCCCTCTGGTCGTGCTGCACAACCTCTTCCCATGGTTACATCTGTCATGATCCCAACCACATTCATAACTGCTCATAACTTCCTTAGCAACCCCGAATGGCTACCAAGTACTTCGCCCTGACTTCTAAGCTTCTCTGACACTGCTATAGTAGTCGGTCCCATCACCTATCTCGACCATAGTGTACTTCGTCATCCTTCGAATTCACCTGTCTGCTTCCCTTTGCGTCTACGGATTCTCCAGTCGGCCCCTTCCTCCACACTTGGCTTCCACCTTAAACTGTCGGTGTCGTGGTTCGACAACATGTCGACCTTCGACGCCTCCACTACGATCTTGTTGTCTGTCAACCTTAGACATGTCGACTCTTGAACGTATGCTCCTTCTGTCGACCATATATCAACAGCTTCATGCTCGAGTTATTGACTTCGATAGCCAATCTTCCTTCTCACCAGTGGTCATCGGAAATCCCCCTGGTCGACTTCTCATGTCGATCATCTTCGACTGTTTTGCCTAGGCCCCGATGCTCCTGCATCTCTAACACTTGTATAATAGAAGAATTTAAAATATTTTTTCATTTTATCTACAAACACTTGTATGAAAATTAAAATATTGCATAATTCTCTAATATAAATTTTAACAACTAATACATCTTAATTAAAGAAAAATGTATGAATTGGTAAGTTGGTTATTTTATTAATATTTGGACTACTCAAACTTATTCATCTTCAATTAATATTTCATAATACTTAATAAGAAATTTGAGTATCCTCAAATTATCCAACAAATCCAATAAACCATTTAAGAGTGTGACATTAAGTATCCTCAAATTATCCAATAAATCTAATAAACCATTTAAGAGTGTGACATTGTCATAATATGTATTGAATTTAACTTCAACAATAACATTATATATATGAAAATAATGAAAATTTTATTTCAATTAAATTATTTGTGCTAAACAATAACTATTTACATGTTTTATATAGCTTTCATTTTTCTCTACTATGATAGCTTTCTCTTTATAACTTCTTCCCACTATCATGAAAATTATACCAAGTATTCTTTGTCAAAAGTAATGTTCTGTTTTCCTTTCAGTAGTCTTTTCTTCACTCATGCCTTAGTTTTTATTTCTCCTCTCATTAGATGTGAATCATCACGAGTCATGATGCATTGCTTCCTTTGTCACCATGTTTTACCGATCATCTAAAATGGGGTGGAAAGACATGCTTTAATCCTAGTTAGATTCGATTTTAAGTTTTTTTAAGGGTTTTTATATCATTTGGATTTGGAACATGTATTCACTTTAAAATCAAAATTATTATAATTTTCGGTGAAAAGACTTGGTTTAAACTATTATTATAATTTTCGGTGAAAAGACTTGGTTTAACCTTAGTTTGACACTATGATAACTATTTTAAAATATTATATGTAATTTTGATTTGGCACATGCACTTACTTTTAGATAAAAAAATAATAAAACTTGAGAAACTCTTTGCGACTATTTGTTATAAATATTGGCTTTTTATTTTTTATGTTATTATTTCTCTTGTTTTGAATGTAATCAACGTGGACATTAAAGCACTTCGATTACTCTAAAGACAATAGTAATCTCTCATTGGGAGGGATTATAAATAAAATTGTATTTAAAATATAACATGTCTTTAATTGGAGTTCAATAGCTATAACCATAACTACTAAATTTAGTCTAATGAGGAAAAATAACCATAGTTACCTAATTTAGTTTAATGAGGACAAATAATAAGTAAATTAGGAAATATGTTTCATCTTCGGAATTATTAGGTTTAATTTCACTGATTGAGACCTAATTTGATTATCAAAGGTGAATCTAGTCATTAATATAGTGAAAATGATTAATGGTTCCCTCACTACGGGAATTGCGAATAATCCTACGACATTTGTCATGGTGAAGTTCTTATAAATAAAGTATGCACTTAATTGTTTTACTACACTTGTTTACTAAAGGACGTACTTAATTGGTTTAATGGTTTGTGACGATTTACGTGTTTTGACTACATGTGCAATTGCTATTTTAGCAAAGGGAATTATCGGAAAGTATTCAAATTCTCATCACGTGCTCTCTTCATAGGATTGAGCTATTTTGAGAACACTAAAGAATATAAATATAATTTTTTCTATTACAAAGTATGGGTGGTAGGTTTGAAATATTCAGGACCCATCTAGTCTTTAATGCAGTTAGCGTTTAAGAAGCGATTTAGTGTATATATATATGCTCCCTCATCGGCAAGTCCATAGCTGCGACTTCAAATTAAATCCGCCATTTAAAATTTGAATTAGCTGGAGATAATGCTCAGTTTAGTGTAGAACAATATTTTTTTTACATATAAGTATAGATCCACTTTAAAGACGATCTACCAGTGCAAATATTGAGAAATTCTTTTAATTTATCTAATTTGTATAGTTTTATATATACGGTTATAAATGTTTTAAATAGAGACATATTAATTTTTAAATATTTTTTCTAAAGATACGTGTTGGCTCTAAGATAAGCATAAAAGAAGTTACACATCTCCCCTTACTAAGTTGTAAAATGTGCCTCTTCGACGCATTAAAAAATTCCAACTACATGTTGCATGGCAAATAATCATGTTAATAGGTCAACACTCATACAACGGTGTGCCCAAGGAGCAGTTATCTATCCAACAATCGAAAATCATATTAAATTTGTAATTCTAACCATCTATCCATCTAAGATCATATTAAAGTTTTAAAGTTTTCTTGATATACACAGCTAACCTATCCTCCACATCATGGCATATGTCATACAATGGTGACATCATGCAATGACATCATGCAATATGTAATACGACATCGGCCAATGTTATCGGCTTTGTCATTTTGAATGTTCAAAAAAATCATATTTCATGGCATACATCATATTTATAGAGTCAACTTTCTCATTAAGGAATATTTTTTTAAAAGGCTTGGTATTTTATTTTTAATTTATTTTTATGATGCATTGTGATATCATATATTATATAAAAAGCATTGATATCTTGTTATTTTGTTTTTATTTATTAATTATTTTAATTGATAAAGATTTATATATTTTATAATGTAAATTTAAATGGAATCGGCTTTGTCATTTTGAATGTTCAAAAAATCTCATATTTCACGGCATACATCATATTTAGAGAGTCAACTTTCTCATTAAGGAATTTTTTTTAAAAGGCTTGGTATTTTATTTTTAATTTATTTTTATGATGCATTGTGATATCATATATTATATAAAAAGCATTGATATCTTGTTATTTTGTTTTTATTTATTAATTATTTTTATTGATAAAGATTTATATATTTTATAAAGTAAATTTAAAGAAAAAGACAATGAAATTAAAAATAAAAATAAGAAATAAAATCTTTAAAATAAAAGAATTATTCAATAATAATAATAAAATTTTAACCTCAAGTAAATCTCAACAAGAACATAATAAAGTTAAAAATAAGAATAACAAAATGAAATGTTTAAGTAAATCTAAACACGAACATAATAAAGTTTATCATAAGAATAACAAAATGGAGTAGATAAGAGAATTATATTGAAATTTTAACTCAATAGATGAAGTTCTATTATAAAATGTATATAAAATAATGATGCTAAAGTAATTTATTTTAAAATTTAAATATAATTTTTAAATAATAAAAAAATGGTATTTTTGTGATAATGCAATGAGTGAACATGAAAATCACTTTTGTATAAAATAAATAAATTATAAATTTTCACAATTTTTTTAATAAATTTAGGAAAAATATTATGAAAAACAAAAAACCAATTTTTAATTTAAGTCAAATTATAAATGAAAATTATGTTATCTTTGTGACAATAATATGATTGAACATGAAAACAACTTTTTCATAAAATAAATAAATTATAAAGTCTCACAACTTTTTTAATAAATTTAGGAAAAATATTATGAAAAGCAAAGAACCAATCTTTAATTTAAGTCAAATTACAAAATGAAAATGATGCTATCATTGTGACAATACCATGATTGAACATGAAATTCACTTTCTCATAAAATAAATAAATTACAAATTATAACAAATTTTTTAATAAATTTAGGGAAAATATTATGAAAAGCAAAGAACCAATCTTTAATTTAAGTCAAATTACAAAATGAAAATGAATGTGCAAAATAAAAACCAATCTTTATAAAAAAAGTTTAATGTTTTAATATAAGAAACAATTATTTGAGATTTTAATATAAGAAAGTTACATTTAAGAACCACAGGCTATTCATGTTCATTCGAATGAACTTTGTCATTTTTAATGTTTTAAAAATGATAAAACCCTTACAAAATATTGCAATACTACATAGCTATTGAGGAAAGTAGTCAAAATGAATGTTCCAATGTGACAAAACCATGCAAAACTGTTGCAATCAAACTAACATTTAATGAGCAATGACTACACAATAACATAATTAAAGGAAATACACCTTACCATATCCTCCTCATAGAAAGAATTCTATCGTCCTGTAAGAGCATGTTTACAGAAACAAGTCTATTGGGTCACTTGAGAGCATGGCTACAACACGGCCACAACTAGGTACCTAATGTACAAGAACAAGATAAACAACATGGGAAACAAAAGGATCCCTAAGATTGATTGATATTATAATTAGGTGATCAACCCTAACTATAAGATCAATTAGTATATCTATGTTTTTAAACAAGAAAATTAATGTTACTAAAATAAAAACATTGTGTTATTCATCTTGGTTAACTTTATATAGACACAATTCGACAATGGTTGTTTATTATTAATGATGGTTGGATATAGTTTTAAAATGCATAATTCTAGTGCAACATTCCTTCATGGTTATGATGTGACATACAAATTGGCCAACTTTATGTTAAATTTCTATTTTATGTTTCTCATAATGGATTATGTTTTAATGTGACAATCATACATGGTTATGTTGCATTGCAACATTCATTGTGGCTAACATAACCATTGGTTAATGTATGAAGATGGCATAAGTAAAACATGATTACGATGAACATGACTGCAACATAAAACCCTTGCAAAATATGTTAATGTAACATGTAACATTTGCTAAATGATGTAATGCAACAATGCTATTGAAGAACATAAACATAATGGAGCATGACTAAGCTACTTTCCTTAATGGTTATGTAGTAGTACAACATTTTGTAAGGTTTTTATTATATGTGGCATTCCTCCATGGTTATGACACATTGTGACATTTAGAGTTATGTAATATTGCAACATTTTGTATGGTTTTTGTTATGTTAAACTGTTATTCCTCATCTCTCATTAAAGGATTATGTTTTATTGAGACAATCCTACATGGTTATATCACATTGTCACAATTATTATTGCTAACATATAACCATTGAGTAATGTACTAAGATGACATAAGTAAAACATGATTATGATGAACATGAGTGAAACATAAAACCCTTGCAAAATATTTTAATGTTGCACAAACTTTGCTAAATGTTGTAATGCAACAAATGCATTGAGGATCATAACCACAATGGAGAATGACCAAGCTACTTTTCTCAATGGTTATGTAGTACAGTGCATGATTTGTAAGGGTCTCTTATATTTGGAATTATTCCATGGTTATGTTAGATTGTGACATTTAGATTTATGTAAAATAGCAACATTTTATGGGTGTGTGTAAGCTAATGAGGGTCTATTTTGACACGTTAGATGCAATAGAAAACTGATGAAAAAAAAAAACATCCATCAACGTACATGGATTTTTTGAGACACATACACAATGAATCTTGCGATGAGTAAAAAATATGAAATGTAAGAAATTGAACGACGTTTCCGAATATATAATTTTTTTCTATTGAAAATGTTCTTAACTATATGAAGTTTGATTATTTGTAACGTGAACTTTTTATTTTTTGGACATATTATAAGGTATAGTTTTTGTGGGTGAAACCTTTGAGTGCCTAAATGATGGAATCAACTTATGAAAAATGGTACACATATAGAGAACAATTAGTACTAGTGCATCGCTATTTTTCCCCAAAAAATTAATAATTAATATTTTTTTCTTTAATTGTCTAAGTGATCGAACCTTGAAAACAATATGCCAATTGTGGGTGTAGGCTTTGAATGTCTTAATGAAACTATTTTGAAATGTTTTTTTATAGAATTTAGAGGTCAGTGTCCTTTAATGAACCATATAATATGTTTTTCAAAATGGTTAAGAAATAGAACAGTTATGGATGAAACACTAAGAATGCGTTTTTTGAGTTAAGGAGTCATGACACAAGAAAAATAAGAATATATATATATATATATATATTCTTTTTTAAAATTACATATTTGAAATCTGTAGAAAAAATTCTATATGTACATCTAAAATTTCATAAAAAATGATGGTGTGTATCATACTGTAACCAACGGCTAAACACACAAAATCTTAAAAATGATATACAATGCTCAATTAGCCATGGTATATGATATTCCAAGGCATAGGCATGGTAAATCCGAAGCAAACACATAGGAATAGGAATGGCATGCTAGTTCATGTGGAGGTTCAAGCATAGTGATAAGTAACGCACTCACGTTTTGTTTAAATTTAAATTTTAAAACCCAACAAAACGAAATGCATGCACATTTTATATTTACAGAACGTGAGTGCATTTTATAGTTACATAATGTGTGTGTGTTTTGTAATAGTATAATTTTTTTGTCAAAGTAGCGGTATAATTTTATTGTGCACCGATTATAAAATTAAAAATAATTCTCGGTGGTAAGGTGTTGTAGGTAGAAAAAGGGGGGTGGGAGGTGGTAAGGGGTTAGAGGTAGATAAAGCAGGGTTGGGGGTGGTAAGGGGTTAGAGGTAGATAAAGGGGGGGTGGGGGGTGGTAAGTGGTTAGAGGTAGAGAAAAGGGAGGGAAGTGATAATGATTTAGAGAGAAATAGAGAGAGATACAAGTAAAGTAAGAGACATTGGGGGTTGGTAAGGGGTTAGAGGTAGAGTGAGAGGGGGTTGTTCCACGTATTCCAAATATATCCAACCTAGGTCATCAAATATCATCAATATAGGGCTTCATGGGGATAAACATAAGGAAATAAATGTTGTATATTTCCTAATTTGATCGACACAATCCAACATAAATGGTTGTGGAACTTATCACTGGGAGGGTGGGATAACTCCCTCCAAACAATGTCATCGACAAAAATCCAAGAAACTGGAAAGGGTGGGAATTTTTTTTTAAAAATATAACAAGAACAATATCTGTGTCAGCCTTTTCCTTAAACTATATTAGTGAAAATATATAACCCTCTAGTTTTCTTGTCTGTTTTGAATGGAAAATTATTGTTTTCAATATAGGTATTTGATTTAAGAGCATTTTCTTAGTCGCAAGATAGTCTTTCGTTTTCATAAATGGATATAGGATAATATTCAATGAACCCCCCTTGATGTTAAGATTTGATATATTATTCCCAAATGGATATAAGATAGGCCATGCACAACACAAATCGAAGAAATTTATGTATTCCATCTTCCGAATATTGTTATAGTTCTACCCCTACTCCTTGAGAATGTTGAAGATATAAATAAACATCTATTTAGTATTCATCCTAAAGTTCTTTTGTTTATGTATAAGAGAAATAATCTCTCAGTTCGTGATATGGAACATATGGATCTTAATGGGATTTATACAATCTCTGTTTTACGAGAAACTAACCTTATAACTTCTCGGAGTAGTGACAATTAATCTTTCATTATGTATTTGTTAGCATAAGAGGATCAATTCACTATGACAAAATGTAGCTATTACAGGTGGAGGCAGTGGTTTCTTGTGGAAGACGAGTGTAGTGTTGAGCAGAGGAAATATGTCAAACAATGGTACATTACATTAACATTTCCATTAGGTGAACGACTTACATGAGGAAATATGGAGGCTAAGAAGAATCTATGATTTTCATCCCACATAAATGGTAACTGGATTTCCATTTAAAATATAGGTAGATTTAAACTACAAGTGACAAGAGTTTTATAACAGCTTGAATTTTTTGGGCATGGTTAATGTATCTGACAATTGGTATTATCCATGTATTTGGTCATCTGGTTGGTTGAAGGCCTTCCTGAAAATTTGTACTTTGAAATTTTGTATTTCTTTGCTATAAATTGAAAGGGACTTTCAAGTCACCTTCAAACATTCCTTTGATGAAGTATGTAAGTTATTCCAACAACACAAATTTGGAAAGTGTATCAAATGTTTCCATATACACCATAATTTATTCTCCTCGTAGCTGAATGTGGGAATATTAGTAGGGAACTAGGCTCTCTAAAAATATTTGTTCCTACATCCACAAGTATTTGGGCCAAGTTAATGGAAATGAATCCCTAGACTACTATGGGATTTTAAACCCTTTATGAATATTAACTTACATTACAACCTTGTTCAAGAGGCTTGATGTATTCAGTTAATGATTTGGTTCCATTATTTTGAAGACACCTTGATGTAGTAGATATTCCAGAGCTATTTCCCCCAAAATTCCATCTTCCTGTTGTTTCCCATGCTTTGAAAGAATGTAATTTTTCTAATTTGATGCACACAATCCAATGGAAAATGAATGTGGAATTTATCACTTGAAGTTCGGGATAACTCCCTCCAAACAATGTCATCGGCAGGAATCCATGAAACAGGATAAGAGTGGGAATTTTTTTTTAAAATACAACCTAAACCCCACCCCACCTATATCTCTCTCCCCCTCCTCTCTATAACCCTTACTAACCCCTAACCTTTAACCCGTCTCTCGAACTCTTACTAACTCCCTATGTCTCTACGTCTAACCCTTTAAAACCCCCCCTCTCATTCTACTTCTAAGCCTTTAGAACCCCCTAATTCCTTTGAATATATTTTTCACCAAATCAAACAACATAGCTGTAAGGTTAAATATAATGAGAAATGTGTAATTTTAAATATATCGACAAAATTTTAATGCTAAATATCATAGAAGAATTGTGATGTTAAATATCGCGTGTGTGGTTTAGTGAACAAAATCACGTATGATTTTGTGTTAATAGAAATGCGTGCATGTTATTTTTACCTATCCTCCTAAACACCCAAACCCTCTAATACACCCCCCTTACAACTCCAAAATATACCCACATTAATATAAAACACCCCCCAAACCCACTAGCATCTCTCTCTCTCTCTCTCTCTCTCACACACACACACACACATGCATCCATATGCCTCCCTCTACAACTGACCCCCCTCCTCTCTCCTTCTCTCTCTCCACTTACCCCCAATATCTTAACATCCCCCTCTGTCTCTACCTCTAACCCCTCAAAAATCCTCCTCTGTCAATTCCTCTAGCTCCTTAATGATCCCATGACCCCTCTATCTCTCTCTCTCTCACCTCCTTTCCCTAACCCTTTCTAACCCATTCTCTCACACTCTTTATACCCGACAAGGAGAGGAGGGGCAAGGCCTCTTTGTCTCTAAATATAAACCCTTACCACCCCCTAAATTCTCTCCCTTTACCTCTCTCTCTCTCTATAACCCAAACACTCATGCTCATCACCTATACCCCCATTTATCCCTAATCACCTTTCTCATCTCTAAGCCCCTAAACCTCTCTCTCTCTCTCTCTCTATCTCTATCTCCCTTGCCACCCCCCCAATATATCTATCTCTCTCTCCCTAACTCTTACTAACCCCCTATATATCTCTCTCCCATTACCTCTTACTAACCTCCAATCTCATAACACCCCCCTTTGTCTCTACCTCTAACTCGTTAACGATCCCCCTCCATATCTAACTCTAACCCCTTACCACCACCTAAAGTCTCTCCCTTTACCTCTCTCTCTCTCTCTACCCCTTTCCACCCCCAATATCTCTCTCTCTCTCTCTCCCTAAGTCTTAGTAACTCCCTATATCTCTCTCTCCCCCTAAATCTTACTTAGCTCCAATCTCCTAATACATCTCTCTGTATCTACCTCTAACCCCTTAATAATACCCCTTTGTCTCTACCTCTAACTCCTTAACACCCCCTAAAGTCTCTCCTTTGCCTCTCTCTCTCTCTCTAACCCAAATACTCATTCTCCTCACCTATACCCCACTTTCTCCCTAATCACCCCTCTCATCTCCAAACCCCTAACGCTCTCTCTCTCTATATATATATACCCCTTCCCACCCCCCAATATCTCTCTCTCTCTCTCTCTTTATCTCTCTATTTATCTCTCTAACTCTTACTAACCCCCTATATCTATCTCTCCCCCTACTCTTACTTACCCCCAATATCCTAACAGCCCCCACTATCTCTACCTATAACCTCTTAATGATCCCCCTTCGCCTCTACCTCTAAACCCTTACAACCCACTAAAGTATCTCCCTTTACCTCTCTCTCTCTAACCTGGACACTCATTATCCTCACCTATACCCACTTTCTCCCTAATCACCCTTCTCATCCCTAAACCTCTCTCTCTCTCTCTCTCTCTCTATATATATATATATATATATATATATATCTCCCCCTAACTCTTTCTTACCCCAAATCTCCTAACACTCACCTCTGTCTCTACCTCTAACCCCTTAACAGCCCCCTTTTGTCTGTACCTATAACCCCTTACCACCCCCTAGAGTTTGTTCCTTTACCTCTCTCTGTCTCTACCTCAAACACTCATGCTCCTCCACCTACACTTAACCCCCAACCCCTATCTCTTCCCCAACCACGTAACACACCACCACCCTATTGGATCTATCTCTCTCTCTCACACACACACACAGTGACACATCACTATGTATACCCCTACAAATAACACATGCCTCCTCTCTCTCTCTCTCTCTCTCTCTCTCTCTCTCTCTCTCTCTCTCTCCCCGCATATCCCCCCTAATTCATACTAACCCCCTCTCTCACTCTCTTTCACTCCCCTACACATCGACCTAAACCTAACCCCATCCCCCGTATCCCTTCCCCAACTAAATGACACACCGCTGCCCCATTGCTTCTGTCTCTCTCACAGATACGCACAAATACACATCGCTATGCCTCCCCCTACCGATAGAACTCCCCCTCCTCTCTCCCCTCCCTGACCCCACCCCCGCCACCCCCGCATATTCTGTCATGTCCCCAGTTTTGGCTAATTCAGTGACCATGGGTAAAAGGGGACAAAATAACCCCTAGGTAAATAATTTTACTTCATCATGTATGCATATGATTAAATTTAGCCTAAGTCAAGTCAAGGAATTATTTTTACTAATTTCAATTAATTAAATTCCTAAATAATGGAGCAAGTGGGCCAAGAGGGAACCCTCCCGAGGATAAGCTTTCCAAAATGGAACGGGAGACAAAAAAATAGAAAAAGAAGAAAAGCAAAGAAGGTGTGAGAAGATGACAAAAGAAGAAAATGGAAAAAAATAGAAAAAACTAAGGAGGGCACAGTTTCCAAAAAAGAGCCCAGTTTACAAAGAAGGAAACTTTTACAAATCACGAAACAACTTGAGACAAAGGGGGGCGCAGTTTCTAAAGGAGAGAAAAAATGTAAGGAAAAAGCAAGCAATTCTATCCACCCATGGAAGTTCCATTTGGAAGGGCTCTCATAGGTCACTAAGCATGTAAACTTGATGAGCGGATCACCATGATTTCTATAAAAGAAGCCAAGCAGCTCCTATTCACAACTTTTGTCAATTTGAATTTATGTGTGAACATTTTATGCTTATCAAGGCAAGGTGGTGTGCCCTAGCCAACCAATGGGAGATGAGCCCCATTATTTCTATTCTACTTCTCTTTCTCTAATACTCTCTCAATATTTGCAGCCATGGAGAGTTTATTTGCAGGTCCATTCACTCTAATGCTAAGAATAATTCAACCCTCCAGTCAGAAACAGAGAAGAGTACAATTTGACGAGAAATTGTAAAAGATTTTTTCCAAGAAACAATGATATTGTTGAGGATGTGCCCTTGAGGGTATTTTATGTTGTGTTCCTGCACATAAGAAGCTGCAAAATACTTCTTCTTCCACTTCCATTACAAATACATAACTCACTCCCTTCTTACCATATCATTCTAGAGGAATCTGGTTCCATTATTTGTAAGAAATCAATACTATGATGATCTCCTTGTCAATTTGAGATCATATGTTATGTAACACGGTGAGGATCTAATATTAAATTGATGCTTCCATTAAAATCAGGATATCAGTTCTGTAATTAACTAAATATATGTATTGGGAATCCCAAAGGCTGATTTACTCAACTTCTTTAAAGACTAACTAGAAATTGCACTATTACATGAACTAGTCTCTTTTTTTTATTAATAAAAGTCCTCAGAAAGATTAATCTAATACAGATACATATGAAAGGCACTCTGGTTTCTTATTAGTCCTTAAACACTCATAAAATATAGAATCTAAACTCTTTTAGGCTGTTAAAAGACTCTATTCTGGAGCCTCTCTCTCCTTGCTCAAATTCTTGACTAGTTTTTTCCATTTTTGTCATAAACTGAGCTATATGAGTCCAAATTACATTATGTCAGTTGTTTTTTATCATGAAAAGACCCTAGAACACAATCCAAAATTAAACCATTGAATTTTGGAGGGTCGTGCCATGTTTTGGAAGTCAACCATTAAAACTAGCTCAATAGTCCAAGTCACAACAATTTATTCCCAATTATTAATCTAGTGTTTAATTTCTTATTATTGATTCCCAAATACCTCCATGAACACAAATATAAGTCTAATAATCCTTCCAAACACCCTAATATATTGTGTATATGCGGGTGCACCCAGAAGTATTGCAGTAGACATCGGCGGTGCCGATGTTCAAAACATAAATGGTCATCGTACTTTGTACAAAGGATCCTAAAAATTTCTATTATGTCTAACTTGATGCTGCACACTCTCCCATATAAAAACTAGAACCTAAAATTCTTTCCTAGCACCCTTGAGTCAGGATTTATTATCCATAGTTATCACCCTACAGACTATAACAATTGATAAAATTTACTAGTTAAAATTCTGTGAAAAATGGGAGTTTTGAGTTGATATTCTGGCCTATTCATGGCTGGTATCTTATAGTGGTATCATAGCACTTTCCTCCACCCCTATGGAAAGAAATAATCTCACTGTGAAGAATATTTTAGAACAAATATTTGAAAATGTAGTATGAGAATCCTACCAGTAATTGAGGAAGATTTTGATCCATATGAAGAAGAGGAAATGTCCTATGTTGGAGATTTTTATTTGTGGAGATTTGATGATGGTTACATTAGTGACCAAGTGTTTGAGGATGACATAGGATATTATTTACCTATGTATAAATGTGATGATGCAAAAATTTCATGTGGAAATAATTTGAAGGGATCATTCCAATATCTCATGGAATACAGTGTTTTGAAGAAAGAGATAAGGGAGGTTCTTCCTTTCCAAGACTACAGCTCTTTGGAGATGAAGAGACTATTCAAGGACCCATACTTCATAGAAAATGAAGTAAGGATTGCACATATGGTTGAAAATGTGTGCAAAGAAGTGGGGTTAGTAGTACCAAAGGGAGCAAAAGTTGAAGCACAAGGTAATCACTGTTGTGCTAGCCAGTGCAAGGAGGAAATGGATCACTCTCTCTCTCTAAGAAAGGAAGAGGGAAATACCAAGAATAATCATGATAAAAGTTCTGATTTTTGGAGCATCTACATGATCCATTAGAGGATAGGAATATGTCACTTGCATATGAGGGTTGCAGAAGAAGAGCATCTATGAGAAGTGCAAGTCACTACAATGGAGAAGAAAAATTCCATGAGGAAGAGTGTAAGTTAGAATAATCCAAGGAGAACATTCTTACTAATGAGGGTTGTGCATCATATGATGAAATCCCCACTTGTATTGCTGATGATCATTCAAAGAAACTGAACATGGGTGAAATATAAACTATTGATCGTTTCTCTAGTACCCGTGGAACATCTACTTGTGGATGTTCGAATTTTGTTGGAGTACCTACTGATGGGTGCTCATGTCTCTATGTTGGTGACATAGATATCAAATTTGGAGATGTTTCTACAATCCAAAGTACCATTGATCATGATGATTGAGTTCTTGCGATAGTGGCAGAAAATCAATGATCAATTTCACCTTCACCACTTGAATTTTTTGAGGATGATACAATGAAATTTCAAAAAGAGAAGGTTCTATCTCATGAAATTTCCTTTGAGCATGAAGATGAGAAATTTCCATCCATTGATGAGGATAAAGGAGTAACTTCACCATCACCACATAAGCTTCATGAATTTAATCCAAGGAAAATTGAAGAAGAGGATGTTCGCTGTCATGAACCATCCTTCCTTGAATGGACATTAAAGATGAAAACATTGAATATCAAGGATACTATTGACATTATCCATGTCACTCATGATTTAGAGTCACAATATTGTTGGAGAGATGCATCAATGGAAAACCCACTTTCCATTGAAGACATGGAACAGATTCAGAAGTCAATGACAAACATCAAAGGTAAATTTTCACAATTTCTTTCTGACAGAGATAATATGCTTGAGCTTGTGGAGTTGTTTCATGGTGCATCCTTGAATGATGAAGAGGATATTTGCAAGCTCACAAAAGAGTTGATGGCCACCCGAGATTGTTTGGAGAGCACTCAATGTACACTCCAAGAATCTAATATGTAGATAGTTCATCTTCATGAAAAGTTGCAAAGATCCCACCTGCCCTCCTACACACCATTCATCCATCTTCATTTGGTTGATGATTTTCATATTTCTATAGAGGAATATCATGTGATGGTGAAACATGAGTACCATGTTGATTTGAATATGCTTGAGAGGTATGAAATCAAGCAAGAACGTAACCAAGATCTTTCCTTGTTTCAAAGATATTATGAGTTACCTCATGATGAGATATGCATAATTCTGGAGGAGACAGATGGTCTCACATTTGATGGATCAACCAATGATGATGAGGTACATAGATCCACATGCTTGGTGGATAATTGTTGCAAATATTTGATTCACTCTCTTTCACCCCACCCTTCTGTTTCAGTCACATCACTTGAACATGAGAATTGGGTGAAAGCATTTTTCTTGATAGTACCCCTAGAGGAGTAGAAGGCTCCCACAATCATTCTTGATGACTTTATGGTCAATCCGTGGGGTTTGGAAAAGGATCATATTCCTCTCAGCAGCCATGATCTTGATTTCATATCCTTGGAATAAAGTAGTAGGGAGTTTTGTCCATCTATGGATAGATGCACCACAAAGTTGAAGACTCCACGAGGTAAAACATTTATGTGTAAAAATTTTAATGCCTCTAACATTGATATGTTTTGTGATCAACAACATAGGTACATATCGCTGCCATTAGATACCATTCATCCACACATGGATTGGTTGTAATATTACATGATGCACATGGAGTCTCCTCGCAGAAAAATTTATGCACATGGTAGGTGGAAGACAACTAAACAAACGAGCTTCCAAAGGAAGTTGGTGAGCAATTGGAGATATGCACTTGGAGATTCCACAAGCTCCTTAATTGGATATGATTTGGTGAGTGTTTGTTCATACAATGATTTGATGAGTAAATACTTGATGGAGGTATGCAACACATGTTCTTTCCACTTGAGTGGAACAAGTGGCAGAGAGTTGAGCCATGAGATTACTTCATCGGAGATATATACCCCTAAGGGTATTTGTTCTACTTGCACTTATGGTTTATCATTGTATTCATGATATTATACTTGTGATTAGTTGATGAGGCATTTTTGGTGTTTTTATGATGCCTATCTTTCTCATGATTGGATAAGGGACTTCCACCCTCATCATTTGAGCTACAGTGATGATATTTTTTATTCTTGTGTGGATGGCGAACATGAGAACTTTCTGGTTGGAGTGGAAAGAATTGATGAGGTTTTGTCTCACTCTTTGGAGGCATATTTGGTGGTGCATATTCTTTCCTTGCTTGGGTCCTACAATGGAGATTTGCATATCTTTATTGAGTGACCCTCAAAGTTTTAAAGTTGCATTGGAAAGGATGATTTTCTAATGTGGTGGTATGTTGTTTTCATCCTTCCTAGCATTTCATATGATGATGATTTTTTCTTGTTACTAATGTTTGGTGAGATGTAGTATGATCAGTGGGATCCTTGTATTCCATGGGAGGACATTTTTTCACACATGACACTGCTACCTGGAAACTTGCAGTTGAAGCAGTGGGATCCATGCATTCTTTTTCCTGATAGATTTTTTTGGAGAGATGATTATGATTGGAGTAGTGAAGCAAAAGCATGATGGATTCTTGGGATATTTTTCTTGAGGACAAGCAAATTTTTGGGAGGGAGGACTGTCATGTCCCCAATTTTGGCTAATTCAATGACCATGGGTAAAAGGGGACAAAATAACCCCTAGGTAAATAATATTACTTCATCATGTATGCATAGGATTAAATTTAGCCTAAGTGAAGTGAAGGAATTATTTTTATTAATTTTAATTAATTGAATTTCTAAATAATGGAGCAAATGGGCCAAGAGGGCTCCCTCATGAGGATAAGGTTTCCAAAATGGAATTGGAGACAAAAAAATTGCAAAACAGGAAAATCATAGAAAGTGTAAGAAGATGCCAAAAGCAGAAAAATGGAAACAACTAGAAAAAGCTAAGGAGGGCGCAGTTTCCAAAAATGAGCTTAGTTTACAAAGCAGGAAACAAATTGAGATAAAGGGGGGCGTGGTTTCTAAAGGAGAGAAAAGTTGTAAGTAAAAAGCAAGCAAGTCTATCCACCCATGGAAGGTCCATTTGGAAGGGCTCTCACAAGTCACCAATCATGTCAATTTGATCAGTAGGTCACCATGATTTTTATAAAAGAAGCCAAGCAACTCCTATTCACAACTTCTGTCAATTTGAATTTATGTGTGAGCATTTTATGATTCTCAAGGCAAGGTGGTGCGCCCTATCCAACCAATGGGTGATGATCACCATTATTTATATTCTAATTGTCTTTCTATGATACTCGCTCATCATTTGCAGCCATGGATATTTGATTTTCAGATCCATTCACTCCAATGCTAAGAAGAATTCAAGTCTCCAGTCAGAAGCAAAGAAGAGTACAATTTGAGGAGAAATTGTAAAGGGTATTTGCCAAGAAACAATGATATTGTTGAGGATGTGCCCTTGAGGAGAGTTGATGTTGTGTTGCTTCCCATAAGCAGCTGCAAAATAATTCTTCTTCCACTTCCTTTCCAGATCCATAACTCACTCCCTTCTTACCATATCATTCTGGAGGAGTCTCGTTCCATTATTTGTAAGAAATCACTACTATGATGATCTCCTTGTCAATTTAAGATCATATGTTATGTAACACTGTGAGGATCTAGTATTAAATTTATGTTTCCATTAAAATTAGTATTTCAGTTCTGTAATTAAGTAAATATATGTATTGGTAAGCCCAAAAGCTAATTTACTCAAGTGCTTTAAAGACTAGCTAGAAATTGCACTATTACTTGAACTAGTCTCTATTTTTTATCAATAAAAGTCCTCAAAAATATTACTCTAAAATTGGGACAAAACACTTAAAAACTTAAATCCATGTATAAAAATTACAATTACAAGCAAATCAAAGCACTTTGATTTCTCTATTTAATACTAATCTATAAATTTATCCATTAAAAATAAAGTTGCATTTAAAAATATAGCATATGTTGACAAAGGGTTACATCAAAGCAGTTTGATTACTCTAATTTGGATTAAAGATAAAGTTGCATTTAAAGTATATAATATAACATAAGTTGAGGAAGGGTTACATCAAAACACTTTGATTAGTATAATGTTAATATAATCTATAAATATATGGATTAAAAATAAGTTGAGAAAGAGTTACATGACACTACTTTGATTACTCTAATGTTAATATTAATCTATAAATTTATATATTAAAAAAGAGTTACATTTACAATATAACATATGTTGAGAAATTGTTACAATAGTTAAAATTATAATTACTAAATTTAGTCGCATCATAGTTAACCTCCAACTGGCGTTAAGAGTAACCCTACGTCCTCTTGGCTATGGGTAGAAGTTCTTAATAATAGATGATGCATTTCATTGATTTGGTACACGTTTTCAATGCTGCTTTGGCAAAATGGGCAGGTAGATTGAAATAACCTTGTTCTGATTTTAAAAATATATTAATGTTTTTATAAGTCTATAACAATTTTTCCATACGTACAAAATAAAAAAAATGTCCACATCTTAGAACGTTACTTTTTACCTAGTTTAACTATGGTTAGAAAATGATAGAGAATCACATTGAAAGGCTGTGATAATCTGTTTTACTTTGGTAAGCATTCATATATTTATAAGACTTCTCTACCGCCTCTATCTGCACTCTGCTTCGCCCGGCTCTCGACTGTTGCTCATTGGCTCATTTGCAATAAGTCTCAATGGATATGGGATGGTTTTTATGGTATTCTGCAGCGGCAATCATCTCAGCCACCATATTCTTCGTTTTCAACGTGTCGAGGAAGACGTACTGTAGGCTTCCTCCGGGGCCTCCAGGATGGCCTATTGTGGGAAATTTCTTCCAGTTGGGTAACAAACCCCCCGAGTCCATGTTCCGCCTCGCTACCAAATACGGTCCTCTCATGTCTCTCTCTTTCGGAATGAAAACCATAGTGGTTGCCTCCTCTCCAGCCATGGCGAAGGAAGTTCTCCAAACCCATAATCATCTCTTTGCGGGCCGGAGTGTTATACAATCAGTAAAGTCTTTTTCCTACGAGAAGTCCTCGCTAATATGGACTCAATATGGATCCCACTGGCGTATGCTCAGACGTATATCTAATACGGAGCTTTTCAGTGTCAAGAGACTAGACCACCTGGAATATTTGAGAAGAGATCAAGTATCCCGAACAATCCAGCGGGTTGCGCAGGATAGCATGAAGGGAAAGAGTGTAAATATCGGAGATACCATGGTCGACTCCGCTGTTAATCTGTTAGGCAACATGACCTTTGGTAAAGACATGTTCGATCCCCATTCTCCGGCCTTTCGAGAGTTCAGAGATAATGTTTCGCAAATGGTGATCAATGCAACAGCTCCCAATTTGGTGGAGTACTTGCCCTTTCTTCAGTGGTTGGATCCTCAGGGTGTGGCACGTAACACGGCAATCTATTTGGGAAGGGTATTTGCTATTATTGACAAATTCATAGAGAACCGCCTGGCCACAAAAGGAAAAAACATGGACGGAAGCGATGGTCCTCATGAGGATCTCTTGGACGCTCTGCTGGACATGAGAAGTGATGAATTTACTCTCGCAGATATCAAAGCCTACTTAATGGTAATTATTTTCATTTTTTCTTGTCGGTATCATATAAGAAGGCAAGTGTTTTTAGTCATAGACGGTATCTTGTTTCACTTGTGGTTAATTACTTGTTGCAGGACATATTTGCGGCGGGAAGTGACAATACCGCTAAGACAATGGAGTGGGCGATGGCAGAACTCATATGCAATCCAGAGAAAATGAAACGAGCCCAGGCCGAGTTGGACGAGGTGGTTGGGCGCAACAGAAGGGTGGAAGAAAGTGACACCAATCGTCTTCCTTATCTCCGTGCAGTGGTGAAAGAAGTGCTCCGACTACATCCCACAGTTCCTCTGCTCATCCCACACAGAGCAGATAGCAGTTGTGAGATTGGGAAATTTGTGATACCCAAACATACCCAAGTAATCGTGAACATGTGGGCGATCGGAAGGGACCCCGGGATCTGGAATGAGCCGTTGAAATTCACCCCAGAGAGATTTATGGACGGTGAGATGAAGACTGTGGATTACAAAGGACAGAACTTCGAGCTGATACCGTTTGGAGCAGGAAGGAGAATCTGCGTGGGGCTTCCGTTAGCGACTCGGATGATTCATCTGGTATTGGCTTCTCTCATCCATTCATTCGACTGGGCACCTCCCAAGGGCACAGACCAATTGGACATGACCGAGAAGTTTGGAATTACTCTGGCGAAGGCGGTGCCACTGGAAGCTATTCCTACGCTACGCCTGCCACAGGATATCTATTAGAACTATTTGTTTAGTGTCCATGTACTGTTTTATCATGAGCAGTCTTATCATATCTATTAGAACTATTTGTTTAGTGTCCATGTACTGTTTTATCATGAGCAGTCTTATCATATCTGTTGGTTTCATAGGTTAGGTTGTTTGTTAGGGAAACATTTCACAATTATACTTGTAATTTTTAGTTTTTTTATGAGTAAGAGTATTTGGGTATGTGTAATAAAGGAAGAATAATGGCAAGCCATTAACTATTATCTCAAGAAGTTAAGTTCATCTAGGTTAAAATATATCTTTTATAAAACTTTCAAGAAACGCGTTGGATTTATATGGAATTGAATTTTTATGGAATGATATCTTCTTTCATTTTTTTTTTTGGGATTTCAGAATTTCATATTGTCTAGTTTATGCATTTGGGGCATTTGTAAATCTAATAGGGATTTAGTGACATGGAACCTTTGTAAATCCAGCATGGGTTACTTGGTAATAGAAAAATGTATTGGGTTTTGATGAACATGTTTAGTTTCTGCATTTAGGGCATTTGTAAATCTAAGAGGGGTTTAGTGCCATGGAACCTTTGTATATTCAACATGGGTTACTTGGCAATAGAAAAATGTATCGGGTTTTGATGAACATGTTGTGATCAAGTTATCTTATCTTATCTAAAACACCATTTCTTATTCATCACCATACAACAAGCTCACCATGATGCTAATACTTTTTAACTTAAGATTCATAGTTCACAATCATGATATAATTATACATGAATTCACTCGTGGGTACTGCCTATCCATATTCAAATTCCTAGGTACTAAACATGCTCTATTTTTAGTACTGACACAACTAACATAGGTAGCCGTGTCCAACACTCCCACTAGCCTTGATCTTAAGAGCCTTCTTTGGTGTTGAGCAAAAGTCAATTGGATGTTCCTGCATCAAATCGTGGCAGCTAATGATACTTTTCTGCAATAAAAGAACCCTCCACACAAACCCTACATATAAATACTGAACCCTACACACAAACATATCCATTATTGAATCATAAGAAGAAAAGCCTCCCTCATGTTGCAAAAACTATAGCTAAATATTGAAAAGTAACTTTCAGTGTCAGAAAACCTTGCTTCTTGGTAAATAAATAGTTCCTTAACAATAAGACATCTTTCCTAACAACGGTGGAAGACATTATATGTAATCCGAGGATTCTAGCTGCAAAAATCCATCTGTTGTGCACAAAATGGTTGCTATTGTGATTGTCGATGGCTAATGATCCAAGAAATCAATCACTGTAATCATTATCCAAGATTTCAAGCAAGCATTGCCAATCAAATATACTTCACAGAACCATTGATTACCTCAATTAGTACTGACAATAAACTCCATTGACCTAGAAATCATGGTCTCGGGTGTTAGAAATAGTAATTACTTCAGTTAACTTAGCTTTTACATTAGTTCCTATTTTGAAGTTCAGTTAATAAATGCAACAACATGCTTTCCATGCATGCAAAAACTAGGTTAAATTTTTTTAGGGTTTCCATAACTATTTAAATACACATTACATTTTGGTTTGTATTACATCAATTGATCTTCCGTTTATGAATAAAGATTGAAGAGCCGTAGCTCATTCTACATAATCTTTTGTTTTAATTTTGCCTCCGACCTTTTGGTATTAGAGCTTAGGAGAAGATCGATGGTGATAGTTCCAGAGAAGCCAAAGTCGTAGCTTTGAAGAATTTAACAAAAAAAAAAAAAAATTGTAGAAATTATTATAGGAATTATCGCGGCCTCTCTATGGGCCAAGATGTGGTAATTTAATAAGACCCAGGACGGACAATTAGGGCAAGAGTAACAAGATGAGAGTGATTGTTTTTTTTATTCTCACTAAGTTATTTTCTTTTACGAGATTCTTTGAGTAAGAATTTGTTTTTACAAGAGAATAATATATTTTCAAAATTCTTTTTTATTTAAGAGGGAGACATTGTTTTTTGAAAAAAAAAAGAGAGGAAGGAGATTGTTTTAAAAAAGCCAGTGAAAGACTCCACAGCGTCTATGGCTTCTAGTGATCACAATCAATCTCAGATTTCTCCTCTTAGAAGGAAAAAGGACTATGATGTCTTGGCCATGAGGATGGCGGTTTATCTCAGGTCAGAAGATCATTGTGTGGGAATATGTCGTGAATGGCTATTCCGAACCAGCTGATGACGTTTCAAACATAGAAAAGGATGTCTTGCGAGCGCACAGGAAGAAGGATGCAAGAGCACTGCATCTCATAATGAACGCTTTGGATAACAACGTATTTCCAAAGATATCAGCTTCATTACATGCCAAAGTAGCATGGGATACCTTGGCGACCAGTTATCAAGGTGTTGGTAAGGTACAAACAACTACACTCCAAAACCTAAGAAGAGATTTTGAAGATCCGAAGATGAAAGAATTAGACTCAGTAGATTCTTTCATGACACAAGTCATGGTGATTGTTAATCAGTTGAATACCTATGGTGAAAAGATCGAAGTTCAAAGGGTGGTTGAAAGGGTTCTGAGATCCCTAGCCCACAAATTTAATCTAAAATTAGCAGTGATTGAAGAAGCAAAGGATCTGAGTACTCTCTCTATAGACGAGTTGACCGGATGACTACTTTCATCCCAATCTAGAATCAACAGGAATGAAGAGTCCTCTCTGGAGAATGATTTCAAAGCACATGTCTCATTCTCAAAAGGCAAAGGAGGATCAAGAGCAAGAGGTAGAAGTGGCCGATGTAATGGAAATGAAGATCAAGATCACCATCATAACCATGAAGGCGGGAACTATGACAAAAAAGGTTAGATAAATCTAATAGTAAGTGTTATTATTGCAATAAATTTGGGCATTCTGCTCATGAATGTAGAAAGAAAAAGTCTGATCAAGCAAATCATAATGCTAATGTGACTAATACCTCTGAGGATAAAGAAGATATGCTATATCTTACATGTCATGCTGCACACGAAATCCCAAAGGGACTTTGGCTTTTAGATAGTGGTTGCAGTAACCATATGATAGGTGATAGAGGTCTAATTGCAGACCTAGATGGATCAATGAGGACAAAGGTCAAAGTCGACACGGATGAGGTAGTTCCAGCTCTTGGCAAAGGAGTGGTCAACATTTTGACCAAACAAGGCCAACAGAAGACAATCACATATGTATATTATGCTCCAGGATTGAAGCATAATGTGCTTAGCATTGGACAACTTACTGAAAAGAATTACAGACTTGTCTTTGATGGATGAGACTGTGAAATTTATGACAAACCACCAAATAGACAGTTGATCATCAAAATACAAGTGACTAGGAACATGATGTATCCACTAGTCATGAATTGAAGCAGCAAGGTAACCTCTTTTTCTCAAAAATCCACTTGCATGGATGATTATTGTCTATGGCATTTTGGATATGGACATCTTCACTTTGGTGGACTCAAGTTTTTGCAGCAGAAAGAGATGGTAAAAGGATTACCCCCTATGAAGGAGCCAGAAAGCAGTTGTGAGTGTTGCATCATTGCAAAGTAGCACATGGATAGCTTTCCTAAAGGTATGTCTCGAAGGGCACATGCACCTCTAGAACTTATTCATATTGTTCTGTGTGGACCAATGCAAAAACATTTAATTAGTGGAAGCTATTATTTTCTTACTTTTATTGATGATTTCAGTAGAAAAACATGGGTGTATTTCCTTCATCATAAGTCTGAAACTTTTGGCAAGTTCAAGGAATTTAGGGCTTTGGTTGAAAAACAGAGTGGTTATCAACTCAAAATATTGAGATCATATGGAGGGGGAGAGTATGACTCAAATGAATTTCATGATTACTGCAAACATCATGGAATCAAGAGGCAATTCACTGCAAGATATACAGCTTAGCAGAATGGTATTGCAAAACACAAGAATAGAACCATCATGAATATGGCAAGGAGCATGCTGAAAGGAAGAAATTTGTCCCATGAATTTTGGGGAGACGCAGTGGCTTGTGCTATTCATGTGATGAACAAATCTCCCACCAAAATTGTGAAGAACATAGTACCAGAGGAAGCATGGATAGGTATGAGTTGTAATGTTTCTCATTCCAGAATATTTGGTTGTGTTTCTTATGCTCATCTTCCTAAACAGCTAAGAAAAAATCTAGATGATAGGAGTGAGAAATGTATATTTCTTGGATACAGTGAACAAACTAAAGCCTACAAGCTGTATAACCCTATTACCAAAAAGGTTATCCTCAGCAGAGATGTTTTGTTCAAGGAGGAAGAGTCATGGAATGGAACTATAGACAAGGGTGTGAGAGCTGCAATACCCCAACTAGAAGATGGAGAAGAAGAGGAGCTGATTGGACAACGGGGTCTAGTAGCATCTTCACCAGTAGAAAATACTCCAGAAAGAACACCTAGAAACTCAGTTTGAGGTGAAGCATCAAGTCCGCAATTAGGTAATGAATCTGATCATAGTAATAGAAAGACTAGAAGATTGGAATATATTTATGATGAATTGGATGCAAATACCAATTATGTTTTTATTGCTAGTGAACCTGTGTTTTATGAAGAGGCTGTAAAACAAAAGCATTGGGTAAAAGCCATGGATGAAGAGATAGATTCCATTGAGAGAAATGATACCTGGAATTTTTACCTTCCAAAGAACAATAAACCCATTGGTGTGAAGTGGGTCTATAAGACCAAACTCAATGAAAAAGGTGAGATTCATAGGTACAAGGCAAGGTTAGTAGCAAAGGGTTTCTTGCAACAACCAGGAATTTATTTTGGAGAAGCTTTTGCACCAGTGACAAGAATGGACAAAATAAGAGCAGTCGTAGCAAATGCAGCCCCAAAAAAATAGAAAGTATATCAGATGGATGTCATGTTGGCATTCTTGAAT
Organism: Larix kaempferi; assembly: GCA_027924585.1. Lineage (NCBI taxonomy): Eukaryota > Viridiplantae > Streptophyta > Pinopsida > Pinales > Pinaceae > Larix > Larix kaempferi. The sequence continues at coordinate 3,825,165 of BSBM01000459.1, read as the reverse complement.
GGAATTCTTGAAGAAGAAATTTATGTGGAGCAGCCACATGGGTATGAAATAAAAGAACATGAAGAGAAAGTTTACAAGTTGAAGAAATCTCTATATGGGCTCAAGCAAGCTCCAAGAGCTTGGTACAGCAGAATTGATTCTTATCTGATCAAAAATGGTTTTAGTAGAAGCAGCAGCGAACCAACACTTTACACAAAGGTAAATCAACAAGGAAAAATTTTGATATTTTGTTTATATGTTGATGATATGATTTTTACAGGTGACCTGTCAGTAGATGAGTTCAAGGCAGCTATGAAGAAGGAGTTCAAGATGACAGACCTTGGATTGATGAAGTTCTTTCTTGGATTAGAAGTAGAACAATCATAAAAAGGTATATTTATCTCTCAAAATAAATATGCTAATGATGTTCTTAAGCGATTTACAATGCATAAGTGTAAAATGACACCTACACCATTGGAAACATTTACAAAGTTGAGCAAAGAAGATGATAGTCCCAATGTAGATCCAACACTATTTAAGAGACTTGTAGGAAGTCTCATGTATCTCACAGCTACGAGACTAGATATTATGTTTGTTGTAAGCTTGATTTCGAGGTTCATGGAGTCTCCCAAAGACTCACATTGGCAAGTTGGAAAAAGGATCTTATGATATGTTACAGGGACTTAAAGCTATGGAATTTTATACTCAAGCAATGAGTATGATATTTTGACAAGTTTCATTGATAGTGATTTTGCAGGAAGTTTGGATGACAGGAAGAGCACTTCTGGTCATGTTTTTCATCTTGGATCAGGTGTGATTTCATGGGCATCCAAGAAGCAACCCATTGTGACACTTTCATCAGCAGAAGCAGAGTATGTAGCAGTGACATCAACAACATGCCAAGCAGTCTGGTTACGCATATTTTTAGAAGGTCTTCAACATAAAAAAGAAGGATCAACAACAATCTATTGTGACAGCAATTCAACAATCGCTCTATCCAAGAACCATGTTTTTCACTAGAAAAGAAAGCACATTGATACCAGATATCACTTCATAAGAGAACTTGTGAACAATGGTGAAGTTCATGTTGAGCATTGTAAATTGATTGATCAATTAGATGACATATTCACAAACCCATTGGCAAAAGATAATTTTGAAACCCATAGAAATAATTTAGGCATTGTAAAAGCTGCAGTAGTTAGCAATAGTAATTAAGAGGGAGTGTTAGAAATAGTAATTACTTCAGTTACTTAGCTACTTAGCATTTACATTAGTTCCTATTTTGAAGTTCAGTTAATAAATGCAACAACATGCTTTGCGTGCATGCAAAATCTAGGTTAGAGTTTTTTAGGGTTTCCATAAGTGTTTAAGTACACATTACATTTTGGTTTGTATTACATCAATTGATCTTCCGTTTATGAATAAATATTGAAGAGTCATAGCTCATTCTACATAATATTTTGTTTTAATTTTTCCTCCAACCTTCATCAGGTACAAACTTGTTAAGGGAAGTTTGTAAAAATAATTTAGTCAATGAAGTTAAATGCTGTAATGGAATGTAATCTCCATTTCGAACATGAAATTCATGTCCGCAACCTGCACTGACCTAAATCAAGTCCAATTTAATTTATCAAGGTAATTTACGGATAAGCCATCTCCTGCAAACAACATAATTCATTCAATTCAACACACGAGCTTGGTTGTAAACAACACAATTCATTCAATTCAATCTTGTGAACTACTGGTCAAAGCACAATGAAGTTTCAGAGGTTTATTACTTCTCATAGCCTCCCCACTTTGCGCTCCAAAACAGGAGGCATATGTAATATGTATGCAGCAAACTAGCACCAAACAAATTGTAATATTAAACTATCATAACTATAATAGCACAATTGTTGGGTGCTAGAAATGTCCCTTTGTGCTCACTTTCATTGAGATCATTTTCCCTGTTTTCCCTATTATTGTAACTAAAGTCATTATCTTTCTAAGGAAAAGCATGGATTCAAATAAGTATAATTCATTATTGCTTTGTTGTATTTAATGCTTAAAGATTACTTGTGATTATGGGTTGTATTCCTAATTGTGTTGACTTGTGAAGGATCAATCAAAGTAATAAGATTCAAATGTATCGGCTTTTTGAGACACCTAGACGAGGGATTACGTGGCTATCAGTCATGCTTTTCTCGGCACTGGTTTAGCTTGTTACAGGAATGGCTCGAGCATATATTCACACGACTTGCTGAGACTCGATTGGTATCGGAACAGTTGGACTGTAAAGAGCATTAACACTTATGAAACAGTTTTTGTCCCAATTGTAACTATGAACATAATTGTTTCTATTTTTGAAGTGTTGGTTCAGTAACCTGAAGATCTTCTATCTTCATGGTTGCTCGAATTAAGAGGACCTCAATTTTCTTATCTAGTATATATAGAAAGACAAGAGGGTTTAGAAGGTTAGGATTATTTTTATGAGAAGAATTGTAATAGAAGGGGGGAGCTTTTGTAATTGAACTTATTTCATTAATGACAGAGGCAGTGTTTTCCTAATTCATTGTATGCTGAGTTGATCCGGTATCCTTCATTTGCATCTCTATTCAAAGGAAAGGGCCTGTCTTCTCACAGAGTTGTCGGATTAGTTATTTCTTTATTTGTTTTATTTTGTTTGGTGTAGATTTTCTAGTTAGATTTGATTGTTGAAACAATGTGAGCAATTAGAATAGGATTTCCCATTTATGGCTTTTTCCTGAATGCTGAAACAGTCGACTGAGTAATGTGTGGTTTAGTATTGCAAGAGTGTTATTTATTATACTGATATAGCTGTGATCTGCTACTGCATATTATTGTGTGCTTTATTCCTTTGATGAGTTGTTGAACTAGTAAAGACATAGAAGAACATAGTAGAAAGAAGATTGAATTCCTTCATGGTTGAATATTACAATTGCGGATTGAATCTATTTTATGATGTTGATTTAGGATTTAACTTCTTGCAAAAGCAAGTTTGTTAATTTATTAGTGAAGAAGTTGATTCCAAAGCTGATACTGTAAAAGGATTGTAAACCCCCTTAATCTTGAATAGTCAAATTAGTAATTGAAGTTGGATTGAGCAGTAAGCAGAGCACAGACTTAGCCATTAGGTAGATTGGGTAACTTATAATTGATTCATCAGTTATTGTAATGTTTACGGATATATTTTGCTTGATTACCTTTGAAATAATAAGACTTCCCTGAGTTGATAATTTATATTGAGAAATTTTTTATTAACTTCAATTAATAGGAAATTATAGTGACCAACATTTTGGCATCATTGCTGGGGAAGGTAATTGGTACACATAGATTGTAGTTGATTAGTTTGTTTTTCTTTTATCTTTATCTTGGGATTGTAGGGACGATAAGACGCAGTGAAGAGCTGCTCATCCTTCTATAGACCGAACGGGTTCCTACCCCAAAAATCAAGGTATGATTATTTAAGATTGCTTGAATACAAGAAGAAAAGAACATGAAACCCCCAAAAGCACTAACTTTACAGGTGGAAGAGGTCGTGGCAGTAACCAAGGTGTAGGAAGAATGACATTTATTGATGAGTTGATCACCAAAGTTGATTCCTTGACCAGACTATTGTGAACATCTTCAGGAAGAGGAACCTATATTCTCCCTAAGCTTGAATCACCAATATCAATCATGGAGAAGGTAATGATAATTTCAACTCTTAGCTCTGGGAAGAAAACTCCATAAGATAAGGGAAGTGTTGTCGGTACGAGAAATCCAGAGGAATTTTATCAAATTAACGGGCATGAAGTAACTAAGGAGAAGTTGCTGGAACACCGATAGGAACTAGAGGAAGAAAGGAGAAGAAAGGAGCAAGAAAATGACGAATAAATGAACAACAAAGATAATGGAGAATGTAGAGAGCGCCCTAATGATCATGAAGAAGTGATGGGGGACAACGATACTAATCAACATGGAGAAATTGTTTCTACACTTGAATTCCCCAGTCGACAGATGCTTGGGGTGGCTCCTAGAAGAACATTTCACCCTCAGTATTGCCTAGTTTCTATGGTAAGTCCATTAAGGATCTAGACGAGTTCCATTTTGAGATTGACATTCTCTTTCGAAGTTATGAATACACCTCCAATGAAAAAAACTTAAAATTATTTCCTGCCACCTTGAATGGAAATTCCCTACATTGGTTTATGAGTTTGGGTGGTGAGATTGTTACAGCATGGGACCAAATGAAAAAAGTATTCCTTTCTAAATATCAGGATTATTACACAACAAACGATAGAAGGGAAGAACTATTCAAAATGGTTCAAAAGGAGGATGAGAGTTTAGAGTATTTTGTGGAAAGGCTCTTATATAATTTGCAACGATCTAGCCATGCTGACACTGGAAGAGATGTTCTTAAAATAATTTTACTGCGAGGAATGAGGGAAGACTATCTGGATATGCTCAACCTGTTAGGAAAAGGGGATATCTCAAGAGAACCTTTTGACCATATTGTAGATCTGTGTCGAATATACTCTAGGGGAGCTTCCAGAACTAGCACAACAGACCGGGATGTCCTTACAAGGGCACAAGTGTCAGCTAGTGGTGGAGCTACACAAGAATAAATAGCTAATCTTCTCGAAAACTTCAAAACTAATATGATGAGTTCTATTTCCTCACCATTGGATGTTTTGGAAGCAAAGTAGAGGCAGGCAGAGGAAGATTTGGCACTGGGTATATTTTCTGCTAAATGCAAAAAGAGGCACCCATTAAGGGAATTCCCACTTGACAAGGTAGAGGTGTGTGGTCTAGGTGATTTCAATCACAACACTAAGGAGTGCCCTTCATTTCCAAAAGCTAAAGCAGTTTTCCAAGCATCTAATGGGGATGTGGAGCAAGCTTACTTCATTTCACAAAAGAAGACTTGGAAACCTCATTCTCTAGGTATGAATCTAGATCCCACATCTTTTAATTCCTGGAATAATATGAATAATCAATTTCCTCTACAATATTCTTATCCTAATAACTAGTTGCATCTATCTAATCAATATCCAATCCAATATCCTACTCCATGGAACCTCAGCCAAATCAACAAACACATTGGTCTCCTAATTAGAGAAATCCTTATCCAGGGAACCAATTCCCCCACAATAAATTTCCTCACCAAAAGTATCAGCAACCACAGCTGCAACTCCCTACTAGTGCAACACCAATTAACGCACCACTACGACCTCAATTTCCTACTCAACCCAATCCTAACCCCAATAATAAGGAAGTGCAACAATTTGAAACAATGAACATGCCAGCTTATTCTATCACGCCTATCCCCTATAATGAATTGCACCTACGATCCGAGAGGGTGGTAGAACCTATTGTCATTGAGTATGTTCCATCCCATGTGACTGAAGAGAGAACAAATAAACAAGTGGAGAGCCCAATCGGTGCAGCAATTCCCATCATTGAGAATTCTGAAACACTTGCTAAAACACCGACTGAAACATACGTTAAAGATATCCCTGTAAGAATTCTAAGAATTCCTCTATACCCTGAGTGATTAACTCTACAGAAAGCACCAGAGAAACCATGTTTTAACCTTCTGGGGGAATTGAAAAACCTTTACGTTAAAATTCCACTATTGCAAGCCCTACATGATGTACCCATTTTTTCCAAGACTATTAGAGATCTGTGTGTGAAGAAACCAGGAAGAAAACCTAGATACACTCTTATAGTTCATGTGGTTGGGAAATTGTCTAAGTTAATGATGGGAAAGGTTCACAAGGATAAATATGATGATCCAGGAAATCCTATTGTTATAGGGAACATTGGGTATACTGAATTTCCCAATGTTCTAGTTGATTTAGGGGCAACAATAAATGTCATGACCATTGAAACCGTAAAGAAGTTGGGTCTCACCAATCTTACACCAACCCCCACACTGTTAGAACTCGTTGATAGATCCACAATTAGACCTGAGGGAATTCTAGATGACCTAGTGGTTTCTGTTGATTCATGGGAATACCGATAGAATTTCTCATATTGTAGCGCAAATATCAGTTGTGGGGGCATCCAATCATTCTAGGAAGTCCCTAGTTGGCTACAGCAGACACATACATTAGCTGTAGATCAAGATCAATGACAATATCTGACGGAACCAATACTAAAAATTTGACCCTATATCCTCCATCTAAACCAAGTTTCGATTTTGAAAATCCATTATGGGTAGATATGGAAGAAGAAGAAAGCGTGCAACCTCTTCTTACTATAGGTAGGGATTTGACTTTCAAAAATGAAACTGAATATGACACCATCAACAGTTTCATTAGTGAGCCAATGACGGTTTCCAGACAGGCATATCAAATCTTGGATAGCGCCTTGAGTGAAATTGAGCAAGAAGATATTACTAAGGAGTTCGTAGCTAAAAGTGTCAAAACTGTTCCTATAATTGAAAATTTGAAGAGTATTCCAATAGAGATTGATCCTAGAAAAACCTTGAATATCAATCCCAATCTCACACATGATGAACTCAAACGCATTACTACACTACTGAAACATCACAAGGGATCCTTTGCATGGGAGTACACTAACATGAGAGGTATCCCCTCTGAGTTGTGTACTCATCACATTTACATTAAGAATGATTGCCGACCCATATTCCAACCCTAGTGTAGAATGAATACAAACCTAAGAGACATTGTGAAGGAGGAAATTCAAAATCTTTTCAAGGCATGATTTATTTACCTGATTTCAAATAGTGAATGGGTTTCCCCATTAGTAATTGTACCTAAGAAAAATGGTAAATGGCCTGTTTCTATGGACTACCGGTAATTGAACAAGGCTACACAAAAAGACCATTTTCCTTTTCCATTTATCGATCAGGTCCTTGATACCGTGTCTGGTAAAAAATTCTTCTCCTTTCTAGACGGATTTAGTGGGTATAACCATATTCATATTTTCCCTGAAGACCAAGATAAAACCACCTTCACATGTCCATGGGGAAATTTTTCATATAGGTTTCTTCCTTCTGGATTATGTAATGCAACGTCTACATTCCAACGAGCTGTGATTGGAATTTTCTCTAAAATTGTTAATGATTGTATGGAATTTTTTATTGACGAATTCACTCCTTATGGTAGTAGGTTTGATGTGGCTTTGAAAAACTTGGAAAATGTATTAAAACGCTATGATCAGACTCACCTATCTCTCAGTACTGAAAAATGTCATATGATGATGAGTGCAGGTGTAGTCCTCAGGAATTCTATATATGCTGCAGGAATCCAAGTGGACCTTGCTAAAATAAAGGTAATTGTGAACATCTATGTTCCTGGGATGCAGAAAGAGGTACGTATTTTTCTTGGACATGCTGGTTATTATAGATGTTTCATTGAAATTTTTTCTAAAGTAGCATCTCCCCTATTTACCTTACTAATGAAGGGTGCACATTTCAATTGGACATATGCAGGGCAGGAAACATTTGCAGAATTAAAAAACAAACTATCTATAGCACCTATTTTGCATGGGCCTAATTGGGCCTTACCTTTCCACATTTCTTCTGATGCTTTAGATAATTCTATTGGGGATTTGTTGGGACAATAGGAACGCCATAATCCATATGCTATTTATTATATCAGTAAGAATTTGGCCCCTGCTGAACTCAACTATATAGTAACAGAGAAAGAATTCATCGTTGTCATATATGCCATCAATAAGTTCAGGAACTACATTACTAGGCACTCTACTTTTTTGCATACCGATCACTCAAGTATTAGATATTTGATGAACAAATATGTTACTAATGCTCGAGTGACCAAGTGGTTGTCGTTACTACAAGAATTTGATATTATAATTGTTGATAGACAAGGAAAAGAAAATGTCATTGTTGATTTTCTTTCTCGACTAACCAATAATGATGAACTAATTCACCAGATGAGGATTCTTTTCCCGATGAACATTTATTTGTAGTTTCAGGTCACTCACCTTGGTATGTAGATATTGCTAATTATCTTGTTGTAGGGAATCTCCCAGCTCGTCTATCAAAAAGGGAAAGAAGAAGGATTGTATAGTAAAGTGACAGGTACTGTTGGATAGAAGGATATCTCTTTTACATAGGGATGGACTTGAATATTAGACAATGTAAGAGGGAATATGACATCCACAACATCCCGAAATCATGCAATGATGAAACCTGTGGGGGACGTTTTTACGATAAAAGAACTGGACATAAGGTATTGAGGATGGGTTATTTCTCGCCAATTCTGTTTCAAGATGCAAGAAAGTATGTGCAAGCCTGTGATAGATTCCAAGGGATGGGTCAGCCTAATAGATTGTATGTGTCATGTCCCCGATTTTGGTTCATCCAGTACCATGGGTGAAAGGGGACAAAATCAACCCCTAAGGGAATTAAATGGTATTAGTTCTATTTGCTTAGAATTAATTTTGGCCTAAGTCTCCCAAGTTGGAAAATTTATTTATTAAAGGTAATTTTTATAAATAAAAGTAATGGATAATGAGCAAGTGGGCCAAGAGGGCACCCATGTGGAAGATGTTGCCAAATTGGAGTAGGGGTTAATTTTGAGGCAATTATACCACATGAATTAATTAATTATTGATTAATTGCTCAAATGTTGAATTTGGAATATTTTTATTAATAAATATTGCTAATAAATATTGGAAAGTGGTGATAATATGGCTAGGAGGTCGAATTTGGTCATGTGGACCACTCTTGCCTTAGTGGAAAATATCAGGAAAAGCAAGGAATCCAAAGGAGGAAAGAAGACAAGGCAAACAAATTAGAAACTGGAAAAAGCAAACAAAAAAGCTGGCAAAAGCAGAAAAGTGGGAAGTAAATAAAATGGAAAGAACAAGAAAAGCTATAAGTAAAGATTTAGCAACATCCATAAAGCTAACTAAGGCGCAGTTGCTAATTTGAGTGAAGAGAGACAAAAATTGGCAAGCTTTTCTAAGACAAAACTTGCTAATTATTCCAAGAAGGCGCCTACATGACTTGGAGTAGGATGGGAAAGTGGTAACCTACTCTCACAAGGCACCAAAGCTAAGTAACTTACTCAGTAGGTCATCATAAATTTTATAAAAGAATCCAACCAACTCCAATGAAGAACTTTTGATCATTTATGTTTTCTCATGAGAGCTCTGATGCTTCTCTAGTTGAGTGATGTGCCTCAGCTGTGCTTCTTGGGTGATGTGCCCCAATACTTTGTGAGTTATCTAAGAGGGTTATGTAGGTCCAGAATATGTTATTGCACAGCTAATAACATTCATATCAGTCTATCCATGAATATCTATAGTCAGCTTGAAGAGGAGGACAATTCTACAGTGGATTAGCAGCTAGATTTGAAGGAAAATAACCAAAAGGAGGAGCTAGTTCTCGGGAATTGCGCCCAAAATCTCCAGGAATTTCAGTATGCCATGATTTGCAGCATATCAGATATTTATATGTCCAAATATCAGATTCATATATGACCCTCACTCTCTTCTTACATTCTTCTCCCATTCACAACTAAATCTAGAGGAGCTTTCATTCAAGGAGAGGGTGGCTCAGTGAATGCACCCCAATCAAGTCCAGAAGTTTAGTATGCAGCCAATGATAGTCACATGACCTGTAGGTGACCTGATCATAGCTGAGGAGCAGATCCACAGTAATATTCTCATTCTTCTCTCCATTTCTCTCACTATTGTAATGAAAATCTAGCCTGTGAGGCATGTGCTTTGGAAGGAAATCTAATAATGAGAAAGAAAGTGTTCTGAACCCATATTTTGTATTATATGTGTTGAATATATTTTATCAGAGAATTATCTAATAGTAGAACATATTATTTGAATTTTTGGAGCAGTTAAATGAATTACAATGCAAGACTAGCTAGTTGGGTGCTTATTCTAGACTAGTTTTACCATTTTCACTGCCATTTTCAATCTAAGCAATATTTTTGCATTCTGTCAGTTGGAGGAGGTTTATAACTCAGTATAATATCCATATCAGTCCCTTTAATAAGAATTTGGATACTTTTATCCTTGTTTTGGAAAGCCTGTAATGTGACTAGATCAGCAGTCCACCTTGTGCAATTAATCCCCAAATTGCTCCAAACTCTTCCAAGTTCATCCAGTATTTAATACAGCATACCTTATGAGTTATATGAATGATATATCTCTATACTAAACATTATTAACCCTCACCCAGTCTTGTTGTCATATGCTAGAAGCCCAGGAAGCCTCGAAGTAGGCAATAGATTTGTTCTATTGGTAAAAAGTGAATGGCTCTATTACTTTGTGCCAAGGACTTCTGTTGAAACCATATTTTTCTGCTGATGCACACTCTCACGTATAAATTCCAGAACCTAATCTCTCTCCCATCATCCCCATTCAGAGTTTCCATCCCTATCACTTACATCCTGCACAGTTTTAGAGGTTGCCTTAAAAATTGTTAGAAAATTTCCATTAAAACTCTGAAGTGGAAGTTAATGTTTTGGTCATATCTTTCCTAGGATATTATAGTAGTATCAAAGCTCTTTCCTATACTCATGTGGAAAGAAGACTCTTAATTTAATGAATTCGCAGTCATGTCAATAATCAGTGAAGAAAACTCTTACTTAGATGATGTTTTTTATGAGCAATATGATGATGAATATTTTGAACCATATGAAGAGGAGTCAACCCCTGTTGGAAATTTCTAGTTGCAGAAACTTGAATATGATTCCCTTGTTGAACATGCGTTTGAAGACGGTATAGATAAAGACCTACCTATGGCTAACTGGGATTATGAAGGAATACTCAAAGGAGGGAACCCTAAGAAATCCTATGAGTACTTCATGGAGTACTCTGCCTTGAAGAAGGAGGTTTAGAAGTCCCTAACCTTTAGAGACTATTGTGATTTACAGATTCAAAGTTTATTCAAAGACCCCTGCAATAGTGATAGTAGAAGAAGGATTGCACATATGGTTGATGGTGTGTGCAAGGAAGTTGAGCCAAGATTTTTACCCCTAGGAGCTAAGACGGATAGGAGGGATAAAGATGTGTCCTCACAGCCAGGAAAAATCAAGGGAGGAAACTAAGAGCCACCTAGTTCTTCGGGTGGAGAATAAAGAAAAAAAAAATAAAATGAAGTTGCAACCCTACATATGGATGCATCCCAATCTCAGAAAAAAGGAATCAAGAAGGAAGTTTCATCAAGGACATTGGCAGGGCCAAGCATTTTGAGATTGTTTGGTTTTCCTTCAGGAAGGAAGTCCAAAGGTTGTGATCTGAGGACCGCACAATGTGGAGAGACATTAAGTTTCTTGGAAATAAATGACCAAGAAGACCTTGTTGGTGCCCCATTACTCCAAGAAGTGGATGAAGAAGGTCAATGCACAGTGGAAGATCCAGTAGTCAAACATTCGATTGTTGGAGATGAGGGAGGTAAAATCACTCTCAATATTTTGATGGTTGATTTCAAAATAAGTGCAGAAGAAATGGGACAGAATGATGAAGGTGAGACATCTTTTGGATCTGATCCAAAAGAGGAAAATAATTCAGATTTACAATCACCCCTTGAGCCTCACCAGGAAGCAGAAATTGAGCACATCTCAGTAGGGTGTGAAGCAGAGAAATGGGTGGATGAACAATCCATCATAATTCCACCACATAAGGAGGAGAACATGAAACATGGTGAATTAGTAATTTCTGATTTTTATGTGTCATTAGGTCAAACTGAGATGGCAGCCATGTCCATGGAAAATTTCAGAATGTTTGAGCCCCCTAGTGATGAGGTTCATAATTCTAGTGTAAAAAATGAAAGTAGTGTGAATGCTGAAACTTTGAAAGAAGATATTTCTGTTGCACCAAGGATGAATGAGCACTTATGTTGCAGCCCAAATTATGTTTTTGAGGACCTAAAAGATGAATATATTACAGCAGCAACATATGGATCAGATTTCGAAACCTCAAGTGCATTGCATGAAATCGATCTGGTGGTGGGAAATGAAGAGGAGGAACATTTGCAAGAACCTCATCTTCTTGCAGGGTCATTGAAGATGGATGAACAGAAGATCCAAGAGGCCATGAAAATTCTCCATGACACTCATTCTTCAGTGTCGAGGTTGTGTTGGGAAGCTCCTTTAAGGGAATATCAATATTTCTTTGCAGCCATGGAGAATATCCAAAAAGCAATGTCTGCAATCAAAGGTAATTTCTCATAGTTGCTTTCAGATAAAAATTACATGTGTGAGCTTGTTGAATTGTTGCGTGATGCATCATTGCATGATGAAGAAAATATTTGCAGATATGAAGAAGTGAACTACAAGCTCAAAAGTGAGTTTTTGGCCACCCAAGATTCTTTGAGATACACTCAAAGTGCTCTCTCAGAATCCCAAATGAAGATAGAACAATTCCAGCAAGAGTGGAAAGAATTGACTAAATCCTCAATTTTGCCTAAGAGTCATCCCTTTTGGGTCAATGACATAAAATATTACATGAAGGAACCTCATGAGTGGGTGGACCATGAGGAGCAGTATATGCGGTATGTGCTTGAAGAATGTGCAGAAAAAGTGGGTGAAAAGCAAGTGCATGATTTTTTCCAGAATGAACATGAGAGGATCATTGAAGAAGGTCTTTCTTCCAAGGAAGGTGCAGTTGATTTCACCATAGATGGTTCAGCCATCAATAGAGAGGATACATCCACAACTTCAGTAGATGAAATGTTTACAAGCATGGCTCATCACCCTTCATTCCCCACTTCACATTTAGCCACAAACCTTGGGAATGAAAATTGGGTAAAAGGATTCTATTTTTTGTGTCACATGATGAGCAGAAAGATCCTAAATTTGAGTGAGATGACATGTTCCTTAACCTGCAGTAGTGGAGGCAGCCCATGCATGTGTGTGCAGCCACTTTTGACAAGGAAGCATCAAATCCACACTTACTTTCAACATGTGGGTCATGTGATGGAGTTTGGCACCCTTGGATCAATGGCAGAGAGTTGAGCCATTGGAGGAAGAGGGGAACACCTGTGGGGTTCTGTAGAAATCATGAGTTCTCTTTATCTGAAGAGGACAGACATATGGCTGATCAAATTCCATATGATTCAGCAAATAAAGGTGTTTTTCCATCCATTGGTTGGATGGATAGAGCCATCACTGAAAGGGAAAACCTAGAAGGTAAGAATCTTATGTTTTGTTGCAAGAAAATTGTTTTCATCATTGCTGATTTTTATATGATTTACAAGCAGCAGAAAAGGCATAATTTGCAGCCATATGATGTCACTCATCCTCATATGGATTGGGTGAAAGATTACCTGACAGACATGAAATAACCTTGCAAAAATGTTTTTGCTTATGGTCAAGGGAAGGCAGCTAAGCAGGAAAGTTGCCAAGATAAATTAATGATTACTTGTAGAAGTTGGCCTATGTGGAGGGAATCCACATTCTTGGAGATTGGAAAAATGCAGTTGATACTTTGGGATCCGGGAATTCCTTGGAGTGATAACTTTCTAGAGGTGACAGAAAATTATGGGTTCTTGCGGAGGAAGCAGTGGGATCCGGGAATTCTACTCAGTTATATGAACTGGGTTAAGATTTTTGTTCATGATTTAGTGCAGATAGAGTTTACAGTGCAGTTTAGTCATATTACATTTTACTTAGATTTTTTGAAGGCCCCAAGTTTAATTTTGAGATAGTTCAGTGGACGAGCACAAATAAAATCAGAGTGGTGCAGCAAAAGCTTGGTGGAATCCTAACATTGCTTGAGGACAAGCAATCTTGGGAAGGGAGGACTGTCATGTCCCCAATTTTGGTTCATCCAGTACCATGGGTGAAAGAGGACAAAATCAACCCTTAAGGGAACTAAATGGTATTAGTTCTATTTGCTTAGAATTAATTTTGGCCTAAGTCTCCCAAGTTGGCAAATTTATTTATTAAAGGTAATTTTTATAAATAAAATTAATGGATAATGAGCAAGTGGGCCAAGAGGGAACCCATGTGGAAGATGTTTCCAAATTGGAGTAGGGGTTAATTTTGAGGCCATTATACCACATGAATTAATTAATTGCTTAAATGTTGAATTTGGAATTAATTTTGAGTTGGAATATTTTTATTAATAAATATTGCTAATAAATATTGGCAAGTGGTGATAATATGTCTAGGAGGTCGAATTTGGTCATGTGGACCACTCTTGCCTTAGTGGAAAATCTCAGGAAAAGCAAGGAGTCCAAAGGAGGAAAGAAGACAAGGCAAACAAATTAGAAACTGGCAAAAGCAAACAAAAAAGTTGGAAAAACCAGAAAAGTACAAAGTAAATAAAGTGGTAAGAACAAGAAAAGCTGTAAGTAAAGATTGAGCAACATCCAGAAAGCTAACTAAGGTGGCGTTGCTCATCTGGGTGAAGAGAGACAAAAGTTGGCAAGCTTTTCTAAGACAAAACTTGCTAATTATTCCAAGAAGGCGCCTACATGACTTGGAGTAGGATGGGCAAGTGGTAACCTACTCTCACAAGTCACCAAAGCTAACTAACTTACTCAGCAGGTCATCATAAAGTTTATAAAAGAAGCCAGCCAACTCCAATGAACAACTTTTGGTCATTTATGTTTTCTCATGAGAGCTCTGATGCTTCTCTAGTTGAGTGATGTGCCTCAGCTGTGTTTCTTGGGTGATGTGCCCCAAGACTTTGTGAGTTATCTGAGAGGGTTATGCAGGTCCATAATATGTTATTGCAACTAATAACATTCATATCAGTCCAGCCATGAATATCTATAGTCAGCTTGAAGAGGAGGACAATTCTACAGTGGATTAGCAGCTAGATTTGAAGGAAAATAACCAGAAGGAGGAGATAGTTCTCGGGAATTGCACCCAGAATCTCCAAGAAGTTCATTATGCCATGATTTGCATCATATCAGAGAGTTATATGTACATATATCAGATTCATATATGATCCTCACTCTCTTCTTACATTCTTCTCCCATTCACAACTAAATCTAGAGGAGCTTTCCCTAAAGGAGAGGGTGGCCCAGTGAATGCGCCCCAATCAAGTCCAGAAGTTCAGTATGCAGCCAATGATAGTCACATGACCTGTAGGTGACCTGATCATAGCTCAGGAGCAGATCCACAGTAATATTCTCATTCTTCTCTCCATTTCTCTCACTATTGTGATGAAAACCTAGCTTGTGAGGCATGTACTTTGGAAGGCAATCTAATAATGAGAAAGAAAGTGTTATGAACCCATATTTTGTCTTATATGTGTTGAATATTATTTATCAGAGCATTCTCTAATAGAAGAACAGATTATTTGAAGTTTTGGAGCAGTTAAATGAATTACAATGCAAGACTAGCTAGTTGGGTGCTTATTCTAGACTAGTTTTACCATTTTCACTGCCATTTTCAATCTAAGCAATATTTTTGCATTCTGTCAGTTGGAGGAGGTTGATAACTCAGTATAATATCCATATCAGTCCCTGTAATAATAATTTGGATGATTTTAGCCTCATTTTGTAAATCCTTTGATGTGACTAGCTCAACAGTCCACCTTGTGCAATTAATCCCCAAATTGCTCCAAACTCTTCCAAGTTCATCTAGTATTTATTCCAGCATACCTTATGAGTTACATGAATGATATATCTCTGTCCTAAACATTATTAACCCTCATCCAGTCTTGTTGGCATATGCTAGAAGCCCAGGAAGCCTCGAAGTAGGCAATAGATTTGTTCTGTTGCTGAAAATTGAATGGCTGTAGTACTTTGTGCCAAGGACTTCTACTGAAACCATATTTTTCTACTACTGCACACTCTCACCTATAAATTCCAGAACCTAATCGCTCTCCCATCATCCCCATTCAGAGTTTCCATCCCTGTCACTTACATCCTGCACAGTCTGAGAGTTTGCCTTAAAAATTGTCAGAAAATTTCCATTAAAACTCTGAAGTGGAAGTTAATTTTTTGGTCAGATCTTGCCCAGGATATTACAGGATGAGATTCCACACCAAAATCAAGTGGTGTCTAAACCTTTTGAGAAATGGACCTTGGACTTTATAGGACCCATTAACCCTCCTTCAAAACAAAAGGTTTACATTATGGTTTGCACAGACTATATGACAAAATGGGTGGAGGCCACAACCATGGTAAGAGCCACTAATCAACCTGTTATAGATTTCTTATATGAAGAGATATCTACTCGCTTTGGAGTGCCTAAATAAATACTAACATATGGGGGATCGCAGTTTGTGTCCCAAAATATGGAAGCTCTTCTACACAAATATCATATCTAGCATTGAACAACTTCACCTTATCATCCACAGGCCAATGGCCAAGTGGAAAGTACGAATAAAGTCATTGGAGCTATTCTCACAAATACTGTGAAGAGTCGTCGCAAAGATTGGGCCGAAAGACTCCCTGAAGCAATATGGGAATATTGAACTACATGGCATAACACCACATGATTCTCTCCTTACAAATTGATATATGGAAAAAATGATGTCTTCCCTATTAAATTTGATATTAAAACATTGAGGAATGCTTTGGAAGCGAACTTGGATCTATCAGACTCTCAAAAGGATCGGTTGAATCAGTTGGATGAAGTCGATGAGAAATGCGTAGCAGTTGTACATCAAAATTCGGTGATTCAGCAGTACTGTTCTCAGTGGCATGACAAGTTTATTAAGAAGAGAACGTTCTGTGAAGGAGATTGGGCCTTACTATATGATTCACGATTCAAGTTAGATTTTAATGGTAAACTATGCACCAGATGGTTGAGGCCATACAAACTGGATATATTATTCAACAGTGGAACTATTCGCTTGGCCACAATCAACAAATATGAGACCCCACTATTTGCCAATGGTCATCGATTATGACTTTATCATAAGCCACTCTCGAAAGATGCCTTTGTCGCTCGCAGTGCTCCTGATTCAAATGGTCAATTGGTACAAGAACATGAATCTATTCATGTTTCTTCCACTCTTTAAATATGATTACACATTTCTCATAGAAAATATGTACATAAATAAAATTGCTTTAATTTTACTTATTTTGATTTGATTATAGTTAGTTTGATAGGATTGATAGACTTCCTGATAATATTTATTTTTCACTTTGATGGGTTTTCTTAGAAAAATTGTGTGCAGGAATAGAAGCAAAGGACCAAGTAGAAAAGGAGCATTCGTAATGGGCCAATCGACTGTGGAAATTATGGGTGGTCCTCTGCAGTTTCTAAATAATCCTACAAAAAGAACGGTGAAATAAATTGTGGTATTCTATTAAGATCACTGGACTTCATTCTAGCCTTGTCGATTGTTGTCATCTGCTAAATGTTTTGTCAATCTGTTTGCCTAAAATGCACCATTGTTTCCACTGTTTTCCGAAACTCTGCCAATTTTTTCGTTGTTTTATGAAACTTTTATAATATTTCCATTGGAAATTCACTACACACTCAACCAGAATTCCTCCAACTTTTTTGTTTATTGCCGAAACACCGCCAACCATTCGCTAAAGCTATGTTACAATTTCGCCCAAACTTTCCACCAATAGCTCTGCTTTTTGCCGAGACTCCATAAATTTTCAGTTGAAAAAATTTTAGTCCCTCCGTTATCCACCGAACCACCATCATATTCTCTAGTCTTCAACTTGCATTGGTTACAAAAATTGTCTATTCTTGTTATGAGTATTATGCTCGACAGAGTTTTAAAAAAAATTGAATTTAAAATCCTACCAATATTCCCACACACTGATTCAATTGAATCATGACTTGGACACATTCATCTATCTTATTGGATAGAGGCCAACTACCCTGATGAAGCCGTGTGCGATGGGATACCTCCATCAATCGATTTGACAAGAAAAGGAAGGCCACCTCAAAGGCTGACGATCCATCACAGTAATCACAAAGGTATGAATTATAATCACGAGTATGATTAGACATAAATGGATAGAGTAATCATGATTATATTACGTTTGCATATCCATGTCAGCAAATTTTAACCAACCTGTCCAGTCAAAAGGACAAATCACTACCCTCTCCCGTACCTATTGAGGATTGCCATTTCGTCCAATCCATGGGCCAACTTTTATCACAAGCCTATTCCATAATTACACCAACCTTCCAAAATCATCCAATGAACTCTCCATTGTAAATTGTTGTCTGTACATGCTGGACTTTGGCATTCTAATTCGGAAATTTTTTCTTGCATCATCTGAAACTACAGAAGCAAGGCATTATGGGGGGTTTTGCATTCTGACATGAGTCTGAAACCATGGATGATTTGTGCTAAAATAGAGAGGTTTTCAACATCTTTGAAGAAGCAGGGTGGACAGAATATTTTGAAAGATTTAATGGATTTAATGAATAAATGAAATTGAAATTCTCCATGAATTTGAGGGGATACCATTCATAGGTTCATGGACTAAGGATTGACGTCTCGGAGCATGTTTTAGCAGAATTCATGGGATTGTACAAAATCAGGGACAGATGGTTCGACCAAAAGAGGCCCAACCTAATTGCAATAGATGACTTTCTTGGAGAAGGAGAAAGTGTTCAACCAAAGGGATGCGTAACAACATTGGAATATCTGCGTCGCCCATGGGACCAGGTTGCAATTTTTCTAAAAAATACATCACCTATCAAGGTAGGTACCACATCGTTTATACCAATAAATTTTTTCTTCTCTCTCACCTGTGTCATGGTAGATTAATAAACATTCCTTATTATCTTATGAAGACCCTAAAAAACATGGCACATTATGCAAGGGGGTATCACCATCCAATAGCCTCCGTCACTAACCATGGCCTCATTAAACTAATAATATTGATATCCCTTGAGCGAAGACATCATTCCTTGGAGCAATTTGTTGCTGGAGTTGTGGTAGAACATGTGGCCATAGAGGAAGAAGATAGTAGTGAAGAGGAAGACGAGCAGAGCCCGCCAAATTTAGTTGGGGGGGAGATAGAGAATCTGAAGAGGACGATAACGATCAATAAATGGTTGTAGAGGGAGCTTCAACTGCAAAAAAATATCAAAACTTAAAGCCCTAGGAGACTATTAGAAGCCCAGTCCAATAACCAGAATCCATAAGGGGGGAGACTGGAAGTTAGAATAGAATAATTCACGAAATTGAGTCTTCTACTGAACAAGGAGGGGTTACAATTCAGGAGGTTGAATTTCATGCTGAAATAGGGGAAGGAGATAGTAAGTTAAGGGAAGAATCATCATGAAAGGATGATTATTCCTTCCTTCTACAGAATATTCCACTCCCCCTGCGCCACATAATAATAGGAAGATATTTCACACCTAGATCAGTTTCCCAACTCATCAAAGAAGAAGAGGACCCGAGCTTCTATAGCAGCAGAGGTAGCACAAGTGATCGAGGTAGAATTCGAATTCCAATTTTAAAACCTCGATCACCCCCTGAAACACAAGAACTAGGGGATATCCCACATTCAATGAAGTCTTCTAATCCTCAAGAACCTACTACAAGAGAGGGTCAATTTCAAGTAGAAAATCTGCACTTAGAGAATGACCTACTGAAACAAGAGGTGCAGGTGCTCAGGGAAGAACTGTAAGGGATGAGAGAAGTTTTAAATAAGCAAGCAGTTCAAATATGGAGCACATTAGCTGAAGTTACTTATCAAATGGGAAATCTACTCTCTGTCTCAGACAATTAGGATCATGATGAGTTTGTGTGCCCAGAATGTGGGGACATTTTTTAAAGGTCAGGATACAAGGTTGCAATCATGGGACTTTCAGCCTGGACACATGGACAATTAAGACAATAAGAGAATGAAATAGCACAACCAAATCCAATGGTGGAGGATGAGAAAAATCAGAACAAGGAAGTAACCCGTTCGACCATGGACAGTCAAGAATGTATGGGAAAGAAATCTGAAGACAATATTGCACAAGAAGTTGCTGACATTTTAGAACCAGCAACCCAAAAAGTGGGTGTTGAAACATAAGAACCAACAACCCAAAAATAGGACGCTGAAACACAAAGTTCAACAATCCAAATGGAGGGTACTGAAACACAAGAACCAGTGGCACATGAAGTAATTGGTTAAGTCCCTGAAATGATACCACATGAAGAAGTTGTTGAAACATAAGAACCGGTAGCACAAGGGGAAATTGCTAAAACACGAGAACCAGTAGCACAAGAAGAATATGTTGTGGCACAAGAAGAGATTGCAAAGACCCCCGAGCTATTGAGTAGAGAAGAGACCGTTGAAACATGAGTATGGAAATTCAAAACCAATCCCTACCTAGGAAAATTGATGATAAAGAGAAGGCCCTCAAGCCTCTGGAAGTTATCTAGTTATATTCAAGAATGAAGAAGACACATAAAATGGACACAATCAGGAGATGTCCAAGGAAATTTCTCTACTTAAAAATGAAATAAGTAAATGGAGATATCACACTACTCTGTGCGAAGAAGGAAAGGTTCCCCTACATGAAGATAGAAAATCCGTTAAAGAAATCAGAGAAATAGGTTCTAGGAATTAATCTTCCATAAATTCAAATGGGAAAGTTTGCAGCAAGAATTGAAAGAGCTAAGAAAATTAAAGATCATAAAACAGGAGAAAGAACAAATGTATAATCTGGTTGAGGAACTCTTAAGTTGTAGAGCTCCATCACCATCCTATTCAGTATTCCTATATGAATTTATGATTTTTTTTAAGATTCAAGATATGAATGAAGGAAAGCCCTATCATATTGTGGCAACCCCTCAATTCTTGAAGGCCTTTACTCAGAGTGATTTCTCTGGGAAAAATTTACTTTGTGAATTTAATCTACATGAATTGGCTGGGTTTATGGACCTTCGGTCTAATTCAGTTCCTCATATAGGTGACATTCACCTGAGAGAATTCACATTTTTTTTACAAATCACATGAACTCGTGGAATGCCTCCTAGACTATCCAAAATAATGAATATACTTCTACTCTGTGGATAAGGGGTGAACCTCAATCCCCTGTGACCCTTGTTGCAATGCATAAAAGGCACCTTTCCTCTCCTCGAAAGTCTAGTCATCTCGCACTGTTTCATCAAGGAATCATAGCTAGATGTGTTAGAATGATCTCACAAAAAGAACCCTATGCAGTGGAAGGCAACAACCAAAGGTGGGAGGCCTCTTCTGAGCCCCTTAAGAACAAGAGACCCTTATTGTTTCAAAAAATTTAAATATGCCTTGTCTCGAGTGTCAGAATATGTGAAGTGTATGCAGACATGTGGGCCACGATGCTTGGGGTTAAGATTCAAGTTCCCACTCCTATGGTTTCCTAAGAGGAAATGCCGAAGCATTTATCGATTGACCAAGAAAGCACAAATGAAATGTTGGGAAAAATTGATCATGTGTAATGCGTTTTTAAGTCATGGAGAGAAGCTTGAATCCTCCTTCAACTTGACGAATATCCACACGAAAAGCTTCAAGTCAGACTCAAATTCCGATTAGATGGAGGTTGTGGCATGAGGACATGCAATTGGGCAGTTGGGGAGATATGTTGGGTTCTACAAATGCCCCTTTGTGCTCACTTTCATTAAGATCCTTTTCCCTGTTTTTCCCTATTATTGTAACTAAAGTCATTATCTTTCTAAGGAAAATAATGGATTCAAACATGTATAATTCATTGTTGCTTTGTTGTACTTAATGCTTAAATATTACTTTTGATTATGGGTTTTATTCCTAATTGTGCTCACTTGTGAAGATTCAGGTGTATCATCTTGCCGAGACACGTAGACAAGGGAGTACGTGGCTATCAGTCACCCTTTTTTGGGTGTTGGTTCAACTTGTTAAAGGAATGGGTCGAGCATCTATCCACTCGGCTTGCTGAGACTTGTTTGGTATCTGTAATGTCCCTAAAAATAGTAAAAATTAAAAAAAATTTCCTTTACTACTAACATGCCTAAAACAGATGATTCATTATAAATTAACTTTAGTACTGGGAAGTTGTGTCGGTACTTTATTTAGAAACATCTAAGATTCTCAAGAGTTCTAAGCAAGATAGTTTTAACAGTTATCTTCCTTTCTATGGAAGTGGTGTGGTAAGGTAGTTGATGGATCCCTAACATTATGTTTACAGTTATTAGAGAAAATACTTAAAATCCTCCTTTTGTCATTAAGATTCTAATGCATATTACATGTGTACAATGTTTTAAATGGTGCCTTTAGGCATGATGGACTTGTTGAGGTCTGGTGAAACACCTTGGGAACTTGATGTTGATCCCAATACCACTGGCAGTGCTGCCGAGAGGTAAGGGTGAAATTATGGGACTTCCTGGTTTACTTAGAAATTCGTTAATGCATTGAATGTAACTTGTTGGCTGGTCAACACATGGTGGTTTCTCCTTATCCTACTCATGACCAAAGTTATGGCTAAGACTTAGTAATTTCCAAGGGTTTAAGACCATGCGAAGGTTTAAGACTTTAGAAGGAGTTCGTATCATAATGTAAGGCTATGCCACTTTGGTGAAATAACCTTGTAGCACGAATTTGATGTTTGGAGAGGTGGCATTGGTAGTTGGAGTAAGTAATGTTGAGGGTGATATTGGTAACCAGCTGGATGAGGTGGTTTAGGCCTCGATTTTCACCTCTGTTTTTCCCTTCATTTCGTGTTCAACTTTGGTGGAGAGGGTTTCTCTACTGCGTATGGTGTATAGGGGTTCTCGACCTGAGCTGTAATCATGGTCAGAGCACCCATAGTCAATGGTGAAATGCGTGGGAGGTTTTAGCCATGACTCATAGACAGGTAATTATTCAAACCCAATCTCTGAGATTTTCTTTATCTAGTATGCATTTTAAATACTCTGCCCGTGGTTTAACTAATGATTGTCTCCATAAGTTAAACCACGGTCGCTGCAGCTCATGTAAGTCAGGGTTTTGAACCCACTCTCATCCTTCCTATCGCAGCTATGGGGAAAGTTACCATACAGTTTTATGATGATGCTCGTGATGCATTTGGCTCACTGTAATTTTCTTTGGAGGTTCCATGGGGTCACCCTTTGAGTTGGACCAAAGTGTATATAGAAAATATCTATTTGTTTTTATTTAATGGAGGAAACCACTGAGGGTTTTCGTTTGATTCCAAGAGACTAGATATGGTTACTACGCAGTTTTCCTATGAATTAATGTGGGGAAATGATACTTATGGGGTTTGCAAGCAATGGTAGGAATACTGGGTTTTTCTCCAACTTCACCCTAGATTACGTTTATGGGTTATCTGTTATTTCGAATGTATTAGTCTTGTTGTAACTATTTTTAAACCCTTGATGAGAGTTGTTTTGTTCTAAAGGCCTGGCTGAGAAAAATGTAAGGAAGAGAAAGAAACAAGGAGCCTTATGGCTCTACATTTGATTGGTATTAATACTATACGGAGAAGGTTGTTTAAGATGTTTTAAATGTAGGGCCAAGAGTATAGCTCTGTTACTTGATATTTCTGTTGTGTAAGGTCTGAGCGTCTGCGTTGTTTTAAGAGAATCGATAACATGACCTGTATTTATAAAATTGTTATGTATGGAAGTGTCAAACGTTTCACTGAGTGTTAGCTAAATCTTTGCCTCATAAAGACTTACATTTATTCTGAAAGAATGTTTAAATCGCAACCCTAGCTGCTGAGTACTTGTTTGTTCGAGAAAATAAGCCTAGGCGATATGATAGCAAGGGTTTCTGGAATGGTAGTACGTATCGACCCTCTGACCTGCATTGTTTGGGTGTAGTAGAAGAATGTGATTAAATGTGTTGTTTTCGTTTTGATGAATTGTTTACATACATGAAGAGATACTTAAAGACTGAAATCTATGTTTAAAGAAATCAAAATGTTAAATGTCTGCTTCACTGTATAAACAATAGTAGAATTTGATAACTAATGAATGGTTTAAAATTCTAGAAGCTAAAGATAAAGGAGATGTGGTGTATGCATACTCTTATGTTAATCATTTTGGTAGGCAGAGATTTGTTTGATGATGATATAAAGCCAACTTCGTAGGTTGTATTTCTAATATGAAATCATTTGGTGCTGATGATTTTTAATACTGTAATAAAGTTCTGCTACTATGGATTTGATAAGACCTGTGGTTTATAATAATGTGAGAGCTTTTAAAAGGCCTTCAATCATGTATGTGATTTTATTTCTAAGTTTTAAAGAATGGTAAAAAAAAACTATAAAAGAGTTTGCCCTATAAATATAAGTCTAGAATAGCGTTTCAGAAATAAAAATGTAGTTTAAATACAGATCATACAAGGACCCAATTATCAGTTTATGTGTTGATTTGGAATTCTAGGTTTTACTACTGAACTTGGTGTCTAGCACAGGCTAGCCCTGCTAGACCTCTAGTACACTTTGGTTCAATCTTAGTTGTAATGAAGGTAAAAGTTATGTTTAAGGGAACTGAAACTAATCCTATCATGTAACCCTTGAGCCCATGCCCTAAGGCCCTTGCTCTTATGGGAGAGATAACATTATAAAGATTTTGGAAAAAAATACAGTGCTGTAAAAATAAATCCTAATGTAATATTCCTAGCCTCTATTGAAAACTGAAATGGAAAATTGTAGTTCATGCCTAGTTATATTGAATCTTGCTCCTCTTTGGCAATACTTGCACACTCAAACAATAATTAATGCAGAAAGATTATGGACTTGGCTGACCTATAGAGCGATCTTGCAACTGGATAACTTTGGGACTACTATGTTCCTGCCAACCATGACCCTTAGACCGTTCCTGGTTTTTACTGGATCCCCTCGAGCTGGTTCAAACATGCAATAAGAGATAGAGGCCCTAGGTTCATTGTTGGTTTAGATCTGGAAATTTATGTTGGACTGCTTCTGTTCTTGGAGCAGAAAAACTCTCTTTGATTAGCATAAGAGAATGATAATGAAAAAGATGATGATCCCCCACTCTTGGGATCTTCCCTCTTTAAATAGGGGAGTCTTGAAATATAGTTGTTTGAATAATTATTTAGTTTCTTTAAATTAAATTAATAAAAAGATATTATTTACTAAATATCTAGTCCTTGTTGAACTAGGACTTTTTATTGTTTTAACTAGAAGTGATTTTAAATTAATCTTTACATAATAATAATTATAGTAGTTATGTATCAGACCTAATATTAATAACTTTATTAATAATACATTTTACTAGTATGATCAGGTGGTAACCATTCTATTCATAAACTCTATGCAATATATAAATGATAATAATAACATTATTATTAATACTTTTAATAATGATATTAACTTTGAGGTCCCTTTTGTAAGTCATTTACATAAGACTATTCTTTAGTCATTCCATACTTATATTATGGTAATTTCCTTTTAATTATTTAGGTATCTCTCTTGATACTTCTTTTAACATTAAGGACAATCTCCAACTCTTTGGATGGTCTTTTGGTAGGCTTGGATAGGCAGCTCTAGGTCTCTCTCTTACATGTTGGATTCCCTTGTTTAACATGGTAGTTCCCGCAGTACTTGATGATAGATAGAAAAGATTCATTTAACCAATTTAGATAAATGTGATGAAAATTAGAAGTGCTATTCAGATTCTTCCTGACTCAACACTTGATATCTAGTAACCCCGAGTGCTCTTTAGAGCTTTTAACTCAAGACTCTCACATGGGCGTTACACAAGTGCGATTCCAGAGCCTCCTTCTCAACACTAGTGCTAGAATGTGGTTGTGAGGCACATCTAGAATATTTAAGTGGCCTCATATCCACTATTCCTTTATCAAGCTTGGAGTGCTCCAGGGCGTATGCCCAACACTCAATGTACATCGGGGCTTACTCCCAGTACATAATATTTCCTCTGGGTACCTCGGGGATTTTGCCCAGTACGTAAGTCATTCGTGTGTTCATGAGTCCATGCTCAACACAGCATATAAGTCAATCATGTCAATCACATCACTGCACAGTATGTAATAAAAAGATCATCTCAGTTTATTAGGTTTTTGTACCCACATCATATGATAAAAACATGAATCAAAACATTAGGGCTTCCTTGCCTAGTACATAATCAAATAATAAAAAACAGTTGGGGTCCATGCCCAATATGTTAGTCTATAAAAGAGTAAATCATGTGTGCTAGGGCTTATGCCAAATAATCAAAATAAATCATATGTGCTGGGGCCGTGGCCCAATATAACATAAAAAATAGTTAGTTGAAAATTTGGGATATTACATCCCTCCCTGCATAGAAACAACACCGTCTCGGTGTTATAGGGACTAGAAATGAATTTATTAAACAAGGCGGGATATGCCTCTTTCATGGTCACCTCATTTTCCCAAGTAGCCTCCTCTAGTCCGAAGTTTGTCCATTGCACTTTAAGCTGTGTAATGGTCCTTCTTCTAAGCTGCACCTCTCTCTTATCAAGAATGTGGAGTGGTTCTAGCATGAACTCCCCTTTGGGCTCCACCTGTAACAAGGACCAATCAATCACATGTTTAGTATCATATACATATTTCTTTAATAATGATGCATGAAAAACATTATGAACTTTAAATGAGTGGGTAGGGCTAGCTCATATGCTACTGGGCCCTTCTTGGCTAGTATCTCGAAAGGTCCACAAAACCTGGGGGTTAATTTCCCACATCGTCCTAAGCTCGAAGAGCTTTGTTTTGCCTTTACTTTTAAGAATACATGTTCCCCGATTTGGTAGTGTTTCTCTTTTGTTTTCTTGTCAGCATAACTCTTTTGGCGGTCTTGTGCTTCTTTCAAGTTTAGTTGTACCTTGGAGACTAATTGTTCCAAATATTTTAGTAAGTCAGGTCCTAACATAAGTCTGTCTAACGAACTGTCCCAAGTCACGGGTGTCTGACATTTCCTGCCATAGAGTACCTTGAAAGGGATCATCTTGGCCGAGGTTTGGTATCTGTTGTTGTAAGAAAACTCTGCGAGGTGCAAATAATCTTCCCACTTCATGGGATTGTTCATGACATACATCCTCACCATGTCCTCAAGGATTTAGTTTACTCATTTTGTTTGTCCATCGGTTTGGGGATGGTACGTAGTACTGAATATTAATTGTGTCAACAACTCGGAGAACAATGCTCTCCAGAAGTTGCTAGTGAACTTCGTGTTGAGATATTGTAACTTCTAAGAATATTATATTTGTACTTTATTATTCTGTAGACGTTTAATTCCTCCGTGAAGACCTTATTGTATATTCGAAGATGTTTTATTCCTCCATGGAGAATGTGGTAACTTGGGTTCTTAGACTTCCCTAGTGGGGTTCAGCCCTTTTATGAGTCATGTGGGTTAAAGGGTTATTAGACCACCCTTGTGGGGTTGGCCTAGCCAACTTTATGTTAAGTGGTCAAGTTGGGGCCGGCCTAGTTAGTGTAAAATTCAAGTTGAAATTGTGTATAAATAGAGGAGGTGTGTTCCTCATTCAACACACATTCACTCACTTGTGATTGACGCATCGGTGAGAGAGCTGCTATGGAGGAGAAGGAGTTGATGTTTGGGGATTACATATTTGTATTTGTTGGTCATCTATATTGAGGAAGCTTCACTGGGTTTTCTACCCCATGAGGGTTTCCTAGGATAAATTTGTGTCTCCTGTGTTTATGCTGTGTTTGTTGTTCTTTCAGTGATCCTGTATATGCTATTGTTGTGAAATGGAATGTAATACTAATATTCTTTGTCCTAGCATATTTAATTTTAACATGGTATCACATCTAGTCTGAAGGAAGTCAATGTATGGCACTTACGACACTTGTCTCACTTGAGACAATTTTGAAGTTAGGGTTTCATATAGCAAAAACCAGCCATCGTGGAACTTTCGCTATAAATCCTTTTTGGTGAAGGTTCACGATCTGAAACTTCTACAAGTCATAGATAACATCCCCTTGTACCTTTTTTCTGAAGGACAGCCTCATATTTGTTGTACTTTTTGAGATATGATCAGTACAAGTTAGGGTTTCTTCCTCTTCCAGATCTTAGTCATAAAAAGGTGACCTAGGAAAAAAGGTCATATCTCGGGCTAGGAAGCTCCAAATGAAATTTCGTAAAAAATGACATGTAGGGAACGGACTTTACTTTCACAGGTATGCTTTTCAGAGGCCGAAGTTGAACCAGTGACACATGGTATGCCGTACAAGGTCAGACCTATGGGGTTGGAAAGATGACAAGTTAGGATACCACAGGCTTAAGTTTCAGACCTTGTGAATTCGTAATTTCATAGATGATACAAAAACAATTAGGTGCATATTTATGTCAAAACAAAATTGGATTCTGAGCACCTTCATTCTTGGCTTGTCACTGCTGTGGGAATTTAGGGCTTTGGAGAAAGTTAGAATTTTTGGAATCGGAGACCAGGATTGAATGATCCTCGTCAAAATCAAAATTTAGAGACCAAGGTCAAATTTTTTGGTTGGGCAGAAGGTCGGGCTTGATCAAACCCTAGTTCAGGATATTGATCAGAAAGGTGGAAAATTAGGGCTTTTGCAAAAGTTGGAATTTTTTAAATCTATGACCACGGCTGGAAGCTCCATAGAAACATAGAAGTTTAGAACACAAGATTGAACCTTTGAGATGGGAAAAAGACCGGGCTTTATCAAACCCTAGTTCGGGATCTTGTCCAGAAGATCTGAAAGTTTCAAAGGAAATTTTGAGGGGTCAAATTTTGGAGATTTCAAAATTGAAGTATGCCAACTTAATTAGCTTAGCAAGGTGCATCTTTCCATCCTTTCAGAAGTTTGAAATTCAAAGTTTGAATTTTCAGGGTTTCTCTAACAAACCCTAATCCAGCTCCAGATCCAGTTTCAGCAAATCAAAGTGGATTGGGTTGATCCTAGAAGAGAATGAATTGGATACCTGCATAAGTGAAGAAGTTATAGTTCGAGAAGGAGATGAGGCTAAGGCCTTACATAAGAAGACTACAAGCAATCCTGATAGGTATGACATGAGGAAATATAGGTATGTTTTGAAATCTAATTCTTGATTAAGTTCATAATATGTTTGTCTTCATGTTATTGTAGTTAGTACAATTATGATTGTTTGATAATGAATGGATGTGAATGATAGAAGACATTCATTGATTTAGGGTTATGACACTTATGATTGTACTAATGCACTTGTGGTATTGTATGAGGATGATGTTGTCTGCTAACAGGATATAGGTACATCAAGAAAGACAAATCAAGTTCTATGACCATGATGACATAAAGACAAAGACTCATCCATAATCTTTGATCACATAGAAGCTCTACTTACGAGTTATGTATGACTTTGTTCTACTATGCTTGACTTATGAGATATGCAAATTCTAGCACAAGGTCTCTAAATCATTGAAGAGAACAAAGAAGATATTGTTTGGGTATGTTAAGACATAACCAAGCTTGATAATCCATGTATGTTTTCCTATATCAAGTTAGAATCCTACTTTGTTAGGATCTTAGTTAAGTATACCTATGTATGAAATGATCATGACCATACATACTTAAGATTATTTAGAATCATAATGTTTTGATAGTATTGAGATTATACTAGTGAATGTATGATTATGTATGAGATCATGAGGATGACACTAGTGCACACTTAAGCATGCATAGTGGTATAGAATCAACAGAAGTTCAAAGACATATAGAGATCAAGCGGGAGGCAACCACACAAACATAAAAGATAAGTATTTGAGTTGTTATTTGAATCTCTGAATAGTTAATGGTATTGCTCGTAATAGTTTTATGCATATTTGTATTCCTAGAATATATCATGCATAGTATAGCATTGAACAATATACTACTAATAAGCATATGATGGGTAAGTTGGACAAACATTCCATTGTTGCTTGTCTAGAATGAAACCTCTTTGCTGACATGGTGAGATCTATGCACGCTCTTGATAGTATGTTCTGGTAGAGATGGAAGGCATCTACATAACCACTGTATGCATACAGAATATGGAAAAGTGTTGTGCCAAACTATTGGTCAAGATAGTTGCATAACTATGTGAATCATATCTGTATGCATAATAGTTTATCATGTCAACATGATTTGATGATTATAAATTATTACTAATCATGTAATTAACTTTGATTTGTAGGAAAGATCATGAAGAATGATGAACACTGAACAAGTGATGGATGTTCAACAAGAAGACTTACAAATCAAACATACTATAGAAGGCTCGTGGCTAGAAGATTCTCTTAGAAAGAGGAAGAGGATGATGACGAGATGTTTACTCCAAGTGGCTAGATAAGACCATTCTCTTAATGGTGTAATAGAAGAATAAGTACGAATCGAGAAAACTCCTAGGATTGAGATGAAGAAAGCCTTGTACGGGTACCCAGGATCGATAGTAATTTGATGAGATTAATGATCACCATGGGTGATGCGGATTTCAACCTTTGCTACAAGGTTGAAGATGGTGCCTATATATAGATGACATTCTTCTCTTAGATGGATGCAAGAAGGAACTCACCACATAGTTCGAATGATCTTGAAGCTCATATCAGTAGACCCATCTGACGGGAGATGGCATGGATAGATTTGCAGATGATCACTCAATACAGAGTGTGAATGATGTTTAGTCATAGAGGGAGAATTGATAGCTTCTTGACAAGCTTGGGATTTACCAAAAGTAAAGATGATCCTAACCTTTACCTTAAGGTTATGGATGATGAATCTGTTGTACTATTACTGTATGTGGATGATCTCTTTCTGACAGGGAATGAGAAACAAATCATGAAAAGCAAGAAGAAGCTAGCTACAGAATTTGAGATGAAAGATCTCAGATTGATGCATTAATTCTTAGGTCTGGAAGTATGGAAAGGCCCAGAAGGAATCTCTCTCAACTGGGGAAAGTATTCAATATGTTGCAATGCAAAGCCATGGCCACTCCCATGGATTCAAACTTGAAGCTGTTAGCTAATGACTCATCAAAGTTAGTGGATCTGACTCTATATAGATAGATTATTGGGTCATTGATGTATCTTATGAATACCAGGCCAGATATATGCTTTGCTATGAACACCTTAAGTCAGTATCTAGTGGAACATAGGCATGGTCACTTGATAGCTACAAAGCATGTGATGATGTACCTAAAGGGTATGATAGACCTTGGTCTATGCTTTCTTAGAGATCATGACTTCGGATTGTATGGCTACACAGATGTTGATTGGGAAAGAAGTGTATCAGACAGGAAGAGCACATCAGGCAGATGTTATTGTCTCGGATCTGCCATGATCTCATGGTTTAGCAGGAAGCAGTCTAGTGTGGCTCTCAGCACAGTTGAAGCAAAATATATAGCTGCTTGCTCTGCTAGTTGTGAAGTGATATGGATTCAGAAGTTGTTATCAAGATTGTTTGAATTAGAGATGGACTCCACTGTGATCCTGTGTAACAACCAGAGTTGTATCAAGATGACAAAAGAATCCAGTGTTCCACGATAAGTCAAAGCACATAGAAATCCAATATTTCTATATACTAGATATGCTGCAGAAAGGAGCTATAAATCTCGATTATGTGGGAATTGACAAACAAGTTGTTGATGTACTGACCAAACCTCTATCTTGAGTAAAGTTTGAGTATTTCTAAGACAAGCTTGGTGTAGTTCAGAAGGACCCTCCTCGAAAGGGGGAGTGATATGGTCGATGATGATATTTGGATACTGTTATCGATGTGGATACCTGTACCAATGATGAGATTTCCTATATCAACGGTAAGGTCGATGATATGAACACTGTATCGATGATGTAGATAGTTGTATTGATGATGAGGATACTTGTATCAATGATGTAGATATTGTATTGATGATGAGGATACTGTATTGATGATGTGGACACTATATTGATGATGAGGATATTGTATCGATGACATGGATACTTGTATTGATGATGAGGATACTTGTATCGATGATGAGGATACTTGTATCGGTGATGAGGATACTTGTATCGATGATTAGGATACTTGTATCAATGATAAGGATACTTGTGTCGATGATGAGGTTACCTGTTTCGACGATGAGGTTGATGACATGGTTACTGGTTATGACGATGAGGTCGATGCATGGTCCTTAGAGTTTATCTAAGTGGACAAGACGGGATTGTATCATCCCTGGACTTTGGTCCCTGAATTGATTTGTAGACAGTTTTCATCGAAAAGTGGTCCATAGTGGACGAGAAGGGATTGTATCATCCCTGGAATTCTGTCCCTGAATTGATCCGTAGACAGTTGTCTTCGAGAAGTGGTCCTTAGTGGACAAGAAGGGATTGTATCATGCCTAGACTTCGGTCCCTAAATTGATCCATACACATTTGTCTTCGACAAGTGGTTCCCAGTGGACGAGAGGATTGTATCATCCCAGGACTTTGGTCCCTGAATAGATCCATAGATAGATGTCTCCGAGAAGTGGTCCCTAGTGGACAAGAGGATTATATCATCCTAGGAATTTGGTCCCTGGAAAGATACATAGACATATGTATCCGAGAAGTGGTCCTAGTGGATGAGAGGATTGTATCATCCTAGGACCTTGGTCCCTGAATAGATCTGTAGACAGATGTCTCCGAGAAGTCGTCCCGAGTGGACGAGAGGATTGTATCATCCCAGAACCTTGGTCGCTGAATAGATCCGTAGACAGATGTCTCTGAGCAGTAGTCCCCAGTGGATGAGAGGATTGTATTATCCTAGGACCTTGGTCCCTGAATATATCCGTAGACAGATGTCTTCGAGAAGTGGTCCCTAGTGGATGAGAGGATTGTATCATCCCAGGACCTTGGTCCCTGAATAGATACGTAGACAGATGTCTCCGAGAAGTGGTCCCTAGTGGTCGAGAGGGGATTCTATCATCCCTGAACTTCAGTCCCTGAATTGATCCGTAGACATATGTCTTCAAAAAAGGGGTACTTAGACTTTGTCTAAGTTGACGAGTGGACTACATCGTCCCTAGACATGCTATGATGTCTTAAACGGATCATGTGTATTGCAGGGTATGCTGCTACGATGTTGTTGATCATGAGGATCCAGATGACGATGTTGTTGATTGTAAGGATCTAGATGAAGATGCTATTGATCGTGAGGATCCAGATGATGATGTTTTTGATCGAGAGGATCTAGATGTCGATGTTGTTGATCTTGAGGATCCAGATGATGATGTTGTTGATCGTGAGGATCTAGATGATGATGCTGCTAATCGAGAGGATCCAGATGTTGATGTTGTTGATCAAGAGGATCCAGATGTTGATTTTGTTGATCGAGAGGATCCAGATGTTGATGATGCTGCTCGAGAGATCCAGATGATGATGTTACTGTAGCTGTTTGAGTGCTGCAAAAGATGAAGACTCAGTACTGAAGATGTCGATGTTCCAGTATTGAATATATTGAAGATGTTCTAGTAACTGGTTGAGTTACTGATGATGTATGAAGAAAGCTTCCAATGATTTATAGATGTATTATGTATCATGTAGTTGATGACTCCTTGTTCCTGCAGATATTGTTATAATATACTTCTCATTAAGGGGGAGTGTTGAGATATTGTAACTTCTAAGTATATTATATTTGTACTCTATTATTCTAGAGATGTTTTATTCCTCCGTAAAGACCTTATTATATATCCGGAGATATTTTATTCCTCCATGGAGAATGTGGTAACTTGGGTTATTAGACTTCCCTAGTGGGGGTCGGCCCTTTATGCGTCATGTGGGTTAAAGGGTTATTAGACCACCCTTCTGGGGTCATCCCATCCAACTTTACGTTAAGTGGTTAAGTTGGGGCCAACCTAGTTAGTGTAAAAGTCAAGTCTGAGTTGTGTATAAATAGAGGAGGCGTGTTCCTCATTTAACACACATTCACTCACTTGTGATTGGCGCACATGTGAGAGAGAGATCTGCTATGGAGGAGAAGGAGATGATGTTTGGGGATTGCATTTTTGTATTTGCTGGTCATCTATATTGAGGAAGCTTTGTTGGGTTTTCTACCCCATGAGGGTTTCCCAGGATAAATCTGTGTCTCTTGTGTTTATGCTGTGCTTGTTGTTCTTCCAGTGATCCTGTATATGCTATTGTTGTGAAATGGAATGTAATACTGATATTATCTGTCTTAGCATATTGAATTTTAACACTTCATATCTTGATCAGAAATGATTGCCTTGGGTATCCCATGCAATCGAAAGATCTCCTTTAAGAATATTTTCATGATGTGAATGACCTTGTAGGTAGACTTTACTAGTATGAAATGTGCTTCCCGTTACAATACGAAGATAGAATCATTCTATCTCTTACTCTTGGGTAAGCCCATAATGAAGTCCATGCTTATTACCTTCCCCTTCCACTTTGGAATGGGTAAAGGTTGTAGTAATCCGGAGGGGGTTGGTCTTCCGCTTTGACCAGTTGGCACTCCTGGAAATTCATGATGAACAAGGCAATGTCGGCTTTCAACTTAGGATAAAAGAAATGCTTCTTTACTACCAATATCATCTTTTGATATCCGGGGTTCCTTGAATAGGGTTTCTGATGAAATTCCATGAGGATGTTTGATCTAATGCCTCCACTCTCTGGGATGTAAAGTCTCTCTTTCGACCAGAGTAGTCTCAACTCGTCTATCTTATATTCCTTTTGTTGTTGGAATAACCTGTCTTCCTGTATCTTTGCAAAGATATCAGTGTAGTAACGGTCACTCTTACTTGCTGTTCAAATTCTGTTGTGAAAGTCTGAGTCATTTTGGCTTATTGTGACCTCATAAATCATATATGCCCGTCAGCTCAAGGCATCTGGAATCTTGTTTTCCTTGCCTTTAATGTGCTTTAGTTCGAAATGGTACTCACTAAGGAAGGCTAACCTGCCTAGCGTTTAGGTCGGGTTGGTAAAAAAGGTACTTCAAACTCATGTTGTCCGTCATTAATAGGAATTTCTTTCCCATAAGGTAATGTTGCCACATCTTCAAAGTGTGGATGATGGTGGCTATTTTGAGGTCACGCATAGGATAGTTTTTCTCATGTTCTTTCGATTTCCTCGATTCGTAGCATATGGAAAAATTATATTGCATAAGGACTCCCCCAAGTACTTCCTTGCTTGCATCCGTGCAAACAATGAAGTCCCCATTGGGGTCTGCAATTCATAAGATCGGTGCACTAATCAAAATTTTGTTCAGCTTTTGAAAACTTTCTTTGCACTTAACTGTCCAGATGAACTTGTTTTCCTTCTTCTATAAGGCAGTCATAAGACATCCAATCTATGAGAAGTTCTCAATGAAATTTCGGTAGTAGCCAGCTAAACCTAAAAATGATCTTATGTCAAATACGCACGTAGTTGTGGGCA
Source organism: Larix kaempferi (assembly GCA_027924585.1). Lineage (NCBI taxonomy): Eukaryota > Viridiplantae > Streptophyta > Pinopsida > Pinales > Pinaceae > Larix > Larix kaempferi. The sequence continues at coordinate 3,790,007 of BSBM01000459.1, read as the reverse complement.
AATATTTGATAGCTTTGACCTTTTCAGGGTCGACTTCTATTCCTTTCTCGGAAATGATATGTCCTAAGTATTGAATCTGGGGTTTGTAGAAATCACGCTTACTGAACTTGGCGTACAGTTGGTGTTCCTGTAGTATTCGTAAAATAATTCAGAGTTGTTCCTCATGTTCTTCTTCGTTCTTGGGGTAGATCAAGATGTCGTCAATAAAGACTACAACGAGCTTATCGAGGTATTTACTAAAGATGCTGTTCATCATACACATAAAGTTGGCTAGTGCGTTCGTCAACCCAAAGGCATCACTACGAACTCATAGTGGCCATAACGTGTCCAAAATGTGGTTTTGCTGATATCCTCATCACAGATTCTCACCTAATGGTATTCGGATCGTAAGTCGATCTTTGAGAAGATTTCCGCTCCTCCGACTTGGTCAAACAAGTCATCGATTCTAGGGAGTGGGTAACGGTTCTTAATGGTCAACTTGTTGAGTTGGTGGTAATCGATGCACATTCGCATCGTTCCTTCCTTCTTCTTGACGAAGAGTACCAGTGCTCCCAAAGGAGACACACTCAGTCGGATGTACCCTTTGTCGATCAGTTCTTGTAATTGAAGCTTGACGTCCACCAATTCTTGTGCGCTCATGCGGTAAGGTGCTTTGGATGCTGGTACTAACCTGGGTGTTAATTCTATGGAAAAGTCTAAGTCTCGTTTGGGTGGTAACCCTGGTATTTCCTTGGGAAATACATCTTTAAATTCTACGAGGATTGAAAAATATTCGATCTTCTATTCCCTATCAATTTCTATGGTTCAGATATTGATGGAAAAGAGATTACAACCCTTTTAGATACATTTCTTTGCTTGTAAGGTGGATATCTGTCTTACGGACACTTTCTTAGGGATACCTTGAATCGTCTTCTGATTCCCTTGGTCATCCCTACATAGTAATGACTTGTTCAAGCAGTCTAGTAGGACATGGTGTTCTTCCAATCAATCCATTCCTATAAGGACATCATACGACCATAGGGGTAGAATATTTAATCCTAACCTAGCTGGGAAACCATTCAAGTCTATCTCACAAGTTTTAACTAACTCAGAGACCTTTCATTTGGTACCGGTGGCTAGTTGTACCAACCACGGTTTTTCGTGGTGCTCTCGGTTTAACTTACAAGTTTCCACCATCTTAGGGGATATATAACTTCGGCATGTGCTGGGGTCTATCAAAACGAAAACGGTTGTGTTTGAGATCTTACCCTCAATTTCAACCATGGTAGCTTGGTGATCTGCTTGATGACCATCAAGAGAGGCATAAATTTTGGGTGTTCTTGCCATGTCTCCTATGGTAGAGTCTGCTTGGACGTTGTGTAACACCCCGTCTGTTTTGCTGGGGCAATCTCTGTAGTAGTGGGGCCCTTGGAATTTCCAACAAGAAATGGTTGGTGAGGCAGCTTTTGCCCCTTTATTGAAAGCTAGCTTGTTGACATGCGATGGGGGTGCATTTGGCCTTGCTTGAGGTTGGTTGAAGCCTTTATGGGGTGGAAAACTGTTGTTCTTCTTTCAGTAAGGTGGGGGTCTAAAACCCGGTCTTCAGTTGTCCAAGAAGGTTCTGAACCTATCTTTGTTTCCGTTGATGTTATCATTCCTTGGTTGTCTGTGCTCATAATAGAGCCTTGCCTTATGTAAGGTCATGCCTAAATTTTTGGGCATGTCAAACTCTATCTTTTCTCTAATGTTTGGTGGTAGACATCCCAAGAATTGTTGTATCTTGACTTTTTTATCTTTTATGTAAGGGACATAATGCAACAAATCTAAAAAACTATTGATGAAATCTTCCATTATCAATGAGCCCATTTTCAATTCATGGAATTCTTTGATTTTTTTGTCGAAAAATCTTTCAGACATGTATTTGTCCTGAAATAATCTGTTGAAGGAATCCCACGTTATGTCTCTAAGTTCTTGTCCCTTGGTGTGTTTCAAGTCCCGCCACCATATGGCTGCTTTACCATTCAGGTTGTAAATGGCTAATCGGGCTTTCATTTCACTGGAATAGTTATGAACTTTAAAATACTTATTCATTCCTAGCAGCCACTCTTCATCCTTTTCCCTAGAGTTAATCTCTCCATCATATGCTGGGGATTTTATCTTTCTGAATTCTCCTTGCAAATTGTCATCACTTTTCCTCCTTTTCTTGCAAGGAGGGGGTGAACCGTCATCGTTGGAGGAGCTCTTACAGTCCTCTTCCATTGATTCAGCTATGTGTTCTTCTTGCTCTTCTCCCTTAGGGTTGGCAAATTTCTGTGTGTGAATGTTTCCCCTTTTAAAGGTGTTGGCTGAGAGTGTGGGCTGTCCGTGGGGTTTTTCCCCTATTAAAGTCATAAGCATAGCTTCATTTATAGCTTGTTGTTCTTGTCTTTCTTGCATGTTATCATCACTGAAACTTTGGAATTCTGCTTGTAGATTTTGCATAGATTTCATTAAATGTGATTTTAATTCCACCATGATTTCTTGGTCTTGTGGTGGAGAGTTCAAATTCCCATGTATGCTGCTGCCTTTTTCTACACTCATTTTTAGACAGTGATTGTATATGGTTGTCATAACAATGTTAAGAACAAAAAAATTGTTAGTTCATATGCGCATAAAATTTACGACTATATATTCCTGATTTTTATGTATTTGCAGTGGATGTTTGTAAATGAGCTCATTAGGTCACTTAGTGTTGTAGCTGGGCTCTGATACCACTTGTAATGTCCCTAAAAATAGTAAAAATTAAAAAAAAATCCCTTTACTACTAACATGCCTAAAACAATGATGCATTATAAATTAACTTCATCACTGGGAAGTTGTGTCGGTACTTTGTTTGGAAACATCTAAGATTCTCAAGAGTTCTAAGTAAGATAGTTTTAATACTTATGTTCCTTTCTACTGAAGTGACGCGTTATGGTACTTGATGTGTCCCTAAAAATATGTCTACAGTTATTAGAGAAAATACTTAGAATCCTCCTTTTGTCATTAAGATTCTAATGCATATTACATTTGTACAATGTTTTAAATGGTGCCTTCAGGCATGATGGACTTGTTGAGGTTTGGTGAAACACCTTGGGAACTTGATGTTGATCCCAATACCACTAGCAGGAATGCCGAGAGGTAAGGGTGAACTTATGGGACTTCCTGGCTTACTTAGCAATTCGCTAATGCATTGAATGTAACTTGATTACAGGTCAACACATGGTGGTTTCTCCTTATCCTACTCATGACCAAAGTTATGGCTAAGACTTAGTAATTTCCAAGGGTTTAAGACCATGCGAAGGTTTAAGACTTTAGAACGATTTCATATGATAATGTAAGGATATGCCACTTTGATGAAATAACGTTATAGCATGAATTTTATGTTTGGAGAGGTGGCGTTGGTAGTTGGAGTAATTAATGTTGGGGTGATATTGGTAACCAACTGGATGAGGGGGTTTAAGCCTCGATTTTCACCTATGTTTTACAGTTTATTTCATGTTCATCCTTGGTGGAAAGGGTTTCTCTGCTGCGTATGGTTTATAGGGGCTCTCGACCTGAGCTGTGCTCATGGTAAGAGTACCCATCGTTAATGATGAAATGCACGGGAGGTTTTAGCCACGACACATAGACAGGTAATGATTCGAACCCAAACTATGATATTTTCTTTATCTAGTATTCATTTCAAATACTCTGCTCCTAGTTTAACTTATGATTGTTTACATGTCCTATGGCAGGTGTATGTTGTGGGACTCTTGGCGTTGGCTACTACAGGTGGGTGAAACCTTGGTCTTTGTAGCTCATGTAAGTCAGGGTTTTGAACCCACTCTCACCCTTCCTATCGCAGCTATGGGGAAAGTTACCATACGTTTTTATGATGGTGCTCATGATGCCTTTGGCTCACTGTAATTTTCTTTGGATCTTCCATGGCGTCACCCTTTTGGCTGGACCGATGTGTATAGAGAAAATGTCTACTTGTTTTTATTTAATGGAGGAAAGCCCTGATGGTTTTCATTTGATTCCAAGAGACTAGATATGGTTACTACGCAGTTTTCCTGTGACTTAATGTGGGGACACAATACTTATGGGGTTTGGAAGCAATAGTAGGAATACTGGGTTTTTCTCTAGCTTCACCCTAGATTACGTTTATGGGTTTTTTTTCATTTCAAATGTATTATTATTGTTGTAACTATTTTGAAACCCTTGATGAGAGTTGTTTTGTTCTAAAGGCCTGGTTGAGAAAAGTGTAAGGAAGAGAAATAAACAAGGAGCCTTACATCTCTATGTTTGATTGGTATTAACATTATATGGAGAAGGTTGTGTAAGATGCTTTAAATGTAGGTCTTAGAATATAGCTCTGTTACCTGATATTTCTGTTGTGAAAGGTCTGAGCGTCTGCACTATTTGAAGAGAATTGATAACACAACCTGCGTTTATAAAATTGGTTTGTATGGAAATGTCAAACATTTCACTGAGTGGTAGCTAAATATTTGCGTCATAAAGACTTCTACGTTTATTTTGAAAGAATGTTTAAATCGCAACCCTAGCTGTTGGGTACTTGTTTGTTTGAGAAAATAAGCCTGGGCAATATGATAGCAGGGGTTTTTGGAATGGTAGTGGGTATCGACCATCTGACCTGCATTGTTTGGGTGTAGTAGAAGAATGTGATTAAATGTGTTGTTTTTCGTTTTGATGAATTGTTTACATAGATGAAGAGATACTTAAAGAATGAAATCTATGTGTAAAGAAATCGAAATGTTAAATGTCTGCTTGACTGTATAAAGAATAGTAGAATTTGATAACTAATGAATGGTTTAAACTTCTAGAAGCTAAAGATAAAGGAGACGTGTTGTATGCATACTCCTATGTTAATTGTTTTGGTAGGTAGAGATTTGTTTGATGACGATATACAACCAAATTCATAGGTGGTAGTTCTGATATGAAATCATTTGGTGTTGATGTGTTTTAATACTGTAATAAAGTTTTGCTACTATGGATTCGATAAGACCTGTGGTTTATAATAATGTGAGTTCTTTAAAAAGGCCTTCAATCACGTCTGTGATTTTCTTTCTAATTTTTAAAGAATGGTAAAAAAAAAACTATAAAAGAGTTTGACCCTATAAATATAAGTGTAGAATAGCTTTTCAGAAATAAAAATGTAGTTTAAATACAGATCATACAAGGACCCGGTTAACAGTTTGTCGGTTGATTTGGCATTCTAGGTTTTACTGCTGAACTTGGTGTCTAGAACAGGCTAGCTAGGATAGCCCTGCTAGACCTCTAGTAGACATTGGTTCAAGCTTAGTTATAATGAAGGTAAAAGTGTTTTTTAAGGGAACTAAAACTAATCCTATCGTGTAACCCTCGAGCCCATGCCCTAAGGCCCTTGCTCTTATGGGAGAGATAACATTATAAAGATTTTGGAAAAAAATACAGTGCTGTAAAAATAAATCCGAATGTAATATTCTTAGTCTCTATTGTAAACTGAAATGGAAAATTGTAGCTCATACCTAGTTATATTGAATCTTGCTCCTCTTTTGCAATACCTGCACACTCAAACAGTAATTAATGCAGAAAGCTTATGGACTTGTCTGACCTATAGAGTGATCTTTCAACTGGATAACTTTGGGACTACCATGTTTCTCCCAACCATGACCCTTAGACAGTTCCTAGTTCTAACTGGATCCCCTCGAGCTGGTTCCAACATGCAATAATAGATAAAGGCCCTAGGTTCATTGCTGGTTAAGATCTGGAAATTTATGTGGGACTACTTCAGTTCTTGGAGCAAAAACATTCTCTCTGATTACCATAAGAGAATGATAATGGAAAAGATGATGATCGCCTACTCTTTGCATTTGCCCTCTTTAAATAGGGGAGTCTTGAAATATAGTTGTTTGAATAATTATTTAGTTTCTTTAAATTAAATTAGTAAAAAGATATTATTTACTAAATATCTAGTACTTGTTGAACTAGGACTTTTTATTGTTTTAAGTAGAAGTGATTTTAAATTAATCTTTACATAATAATAATTATAGTAGTTATATATCACAGCTAATATTAATAACTTTATTAATAATACATTTTACTAGTATGATAAGGTGGTAACCATTCTATGCATAAACTCTATGAAATATATAAATAATAATAATAACATTATTATTAATACTTTTAATAATGATATTAACTTTGAGACCTTTTGTAAGTCATTTACATAAGACTATTCTTTAGTCATTCCATACTTATATTATGGTAATTTCCTTTTAATTATTTATGTATCTCTCATGATACTTCTTTTAACATTAAGCACAAGGTCCAACTCTTTGGACGGTCTTTTGGTAGGCTTGGATAGGCACCTCTAGGTCTCTCTCTTGCATGTTGGATTCCCTCGTTTAACATTGTAGAACTTCCCGCAGTACTTGATGATTGATAGAAAATATTCATTTAACCAATTTAAATAAATGTGATGAAAATTATAAGTGCTATTCAGAGTCTTCCCGACTCGACACTTGAGATATAATAACCCCGAGTGCTCTTCAGGGCTTTTAACTCAACACTCTCACATGGGTGTTACGCTAGTGCAATTCCAGAGCCTCCTACTCAACACTAGTGCTAGAATGTGGTTGTGAGGCACATCTAGAATATTTAAGTTGCCTCGGATCCGATATTCCTTTATCAAGCTTGGAGTGCTTCGGGGCTTATGCCCAACACTCAATGTACATCGAGGCTTACTCCCAGTACATAATATTTCCTGTAGGTACCTCGGGGATTTTTCACAGTACGTAGGTCATCCGTGTGTTCTTGAGTCCACTCTCAACACACCATATAAGTCAATCATGTCAATCACATCATTGCACAGTATGTAATAAAAAGATCGTCTCAGTCTATTAGGGTTTTGTACCCACATCATATGATAAAAACATGAATCAAAACATTTGGGCTTCCTTGCCTAGTACATAATCAGATAATGAAAAACAGTCAGGGTCCATGCCCAATATGTCAGTCTATAAAAGAGTAAATCATGTGTGCTATGGCTTATGTGCAATAATCAAAATAAATCATATGTGCTGGGGCCGTGGTCCAATATAACATCAGAAATAGTTAGTCCAAAATTTGGGATATTACAGTATCGGATCAGTTGGACTGTAAAGAGCATTAACGCCCATGAAACAGTTTTTGTCCCAATTTTAACTATGAACATAATTGTTTGTATTTTGGAAGTGTTGATTCGGCAGCCTAAATATCTTCGATCTTCATGATTTCCCAAATTAAGAGGACCTGAGTTGTATTATCTAGTATAAATAGAAATACGAGAGGGTTTAGAAGGTTAGGCTTATTTTTCTGAGAAGAATTGTAACAAGAATGGGGAGTTTTCGTAATTGAACTTCTTTCACTAATGAAAGAGACAGTGTTTTCCTGATTCATTGTCTATTGAGTTGATCTAGTATCCTTCAACAACATCTCTGTTAGAAGGAAAGGGCCCGCCTTCTCACAATGTTTCCGTATTAGATGGTTTTTTAATTATTTTATTTTGTTTGGTGTGGATTTGCTAGATAGATTTTATTGTTGAAACACTATGATTAATTAGAATAGGATTTCCAATTTATGGATTTTTCCTGATTGCTGAAACAGTTGACTGAGTAATGTGTGGTTTTGTATTTCAAGTTTGTTATTTATTATAGTGATATAGTTGTTCTCCGCTACTGCATATTATTGTGTGCTTTATTCCTTTCATGAGTTTTTGAACTGGTAAAGACATAGAAGAAGATAGTGGAGAGAAGACTGAATTCCTTCATGGTTGAATATTGCAATTACAGATTGAATCTATTTTATGATGTTGATTTAGGATTTAACTTCTTGCAAAATCAATTTTGTTAATTTATTCTTGAAGTAGTTCATTCTAGAGCTAATATTGTAGAAGGATTGTAAACCCCCTTAATATTGAACAGTCAAATAAGTAATTGAAGTTGGATTGAGTAGTAAGCAGAGCATATAATTAGCCATTAAACATATTGGGTAACTTCTAATTGAATCATTAGTTACTGGAATGTGTACGCATATATGTTTTTTGATTACCTTTGAAATAATCAAATTTCCCTGGGTTGATAATTTATATTGAGCACTATGTTTGTTAACTTCAATTAATAGGCAATTATAGTGACCAAAAATAGCCACAAGTAAAGTGGTTGGTGAACACCCATAGGTGTAGCCAACCACTAATAGGCAATTATAGTGACCAAAAATAGCCACAAGTAAAGTGGTTGGTGAACACCCATAGGTGTATCCAACCACTTACTTTTGTGGAGATGGCTGGTTGTTAAACAAAGGCTAAACATTAAACTAATTAATATAAACACAAAACAAATGCTATTTAATAAACATACCCCTTTTCTCATCCACGGCTTAACTGAAACTTATTGTGTTGAGAGGCGCATTCTACAGTCTAGTAGGGGGGATGTCTAACTCCTTCTGTGCTTATAATCAGCTCTCATAATCAGCTCAAATTAAAATAAAATAAAAATTGAATAAGGAGAAAAAAATAAAATAAAAACATTATAAAAAGTTGTCGACTTAATAATCAAATTAATTTCTAAGTCTATATAAAAAATAAGCCAAACATTTATCAAATTAATCGAAGAAATATTTAAAAAAAATCTGGAAGGAGCATTGGAATAGAAACAAATCTCACCTCAATGCATCTTTATGGGTTGTCGGTACAACTCAATAAGAGGCCAATAAACTTACAATGTGTTAATAGTCACCACAACAACAATTTGCTCAAAAGGATTTTCATCATGAACTATGTTATTGCACCGAGAGGTGCATTCTATAGCTCAGTATGGGGGGATGTGTAACTCCTTCCATGCTTATAATTGGCTCTCATAATCGGCTCAAATTAAAATAATAATAAAATAAATAATAAGGAGAAAAATATGTCAGCTTAATAATAAAAACAAAATACAAATAAAATAAATATCAAAACATTATAAAACGTTTTTGGCTTAATAATCAAATTAATTTCTAGGTCTATATTAAAAAAATAAAGCCAAACATTTATCAAATTAATCAAAGAACTCTTTCAAAAAAAGTAGGAAGGAGCATTGGAATAACAAGAAATATCACCTCAATGCATCTTTGTGGGTTGTTGGTACAACTCAATAAGAGGCCAATAACCTTACAATGTTCTAATAGTCACCACAACAGCAATTTGCTAATAAGGATTGTCATCATGAACTATGTTATTGCGTTGAGAGGTGCATTCTACATCCCAATAGGGGGGGAAGTGTAACTCCTTCCATGCTTATAATTGGCTCTCATAATCGACTCAAATTAAAATATTAAAAAAAATGAATAAGGAGAAAAAAATAAATATCAAAACATAATAAAATTTGTTGGCTTAATACAAATCAATTTCTAAGTCTATAGAAAAAAATAAACCAAACATTTATCAAATTAATCAAAGAACTCTTTCAAAAAAATTTAGAAGGAGCATTGGAATAGCAAGAAATCTCACCTCGATGCATCTTTGTGGGTTGTTGATACAACTCAATAAGAGGCCAATAACCTTGCAATGTGCTAGAGTGGTCATCACAACAACAATTTGCTTGTAATACACCATGATTGAATAAAGTATTATGAAATAATTTAGACTATTTCTTTTATGTTTTATTTAATTATTAAATATTTTTGACATGAAGTTAAAAATAAAGACAATGTAATGGATTATTCCTTTATGTAACGCTCGCCTCAGTACATTAACTGATCGTAGACATGAGGACACTTTCCAAGTGACCTAGCTGATTAAAATTTAGTAAATGGTTCTCTATATATTTGAAATGTTTGAACGACTAACGAATACATCATTATTTACATGACGACAAATGATAAACGAAAATGATGCAATGAATGACACTTATAGAAATGGATACTTTGCTTAATAAATGAATGCATACTCTGCTTAATGTTTAGTGATATTATGAAATCTATTATGTGTATGAATGAAATGGATGTGTTGCTTAATGATTGGAAGATTTACAAAATGAATGATGACTAAATGATATATTCTAGAATGACTAAGAAATAATGAAATGGAAATGATTGAATGATGGATATGCTCAACTCACTGAAATATTATGGAATGAAAGATGAAAATATTGAATGATAGATATGCTCAACTGAATGAGATATTATGATGAATGATGAAATTTTTTTATAGTGCAGTGCTACTAATGTGCGCTTTGAGTGTGTGTGTAGTGTTAGGTAAAACGATTTACCGATTGACCCACGATGGAATAATAGGGGTCGTAAGAACATGAAACATACATAGGGGTACAACGATGGACTATCGACCCTAAATTAGTACTCCATGTATGGGTCAGAAGTCGTTTCAGCTCACCCGAGGAAGCGTGTGCTGTACGGGCGAGGCCACAATGACATGGTTGCGTATGATGAGTTGAGGGGCGCGTGATAAGGAGAACCTTATCCCTCATCCGCCCTTAGTCTCTAAGGAAGTGTAGTCGAGAGATCGCGGTAACGATTCCCCGATCACTACACAATACTGCCCACAAGAGAAAAAGGAAGTTGTTGGAAGGACCTGACGATGTGGTACCTAGAAAGTTAAAAAAAGAAAGTCAAAAGGAACCAACGATGTGGTACCTAGACGATTAAGTGAAGAAATTCAGAAGGACCCAATGATGTGGTACTGAGACAAATAAAGAAAAGAAAGTCAAAACGAATACCCATATATTTGGCATATAGAAATTGCATTAAATTAATTATGCATGAAAAGAATATTTCTCACACTTTTAGCATTAGAAAAACTGCGCATACATCATTAAAGAGGCATATAGAATTTTAGAAAATTCAATAAAAGATTATTTTATTTTATTATCTTCTCTAAAGATTTAGAAAAAGAGAAAACTTGGAATAGATATATGTCCATATTTACTAGAATAAATATGCATGAGAGATAATATTCAACAAATAAATTATATAACAAAACTTGAATAAAAATCATTTAGAGACCACTCCACCTACATCCCAATGATTTAAGGATTAGAGAAATTAACTAAGGAGACAACAAAGAGACAATTTAGGGGTTTAGGTGCACACTCATGTGAGAATGACACTTGCTGCATGAGAGTAAATATTAAAAGAATTATTAATTAAAGATTATTTTTGTATGGAAAGACACATGGCATGGATGTTTTTGGTTATAAAATAAAGGGAGGAGAAGGAGAGGATCTCTCTTGCTCCCTAGTAATGGACAAGCAGCATAATAGAGATTTGATTAAAGTGTGGTTCCTTGGAGTTGGGTTGACAGCTTGATTGGGGATTGGGAGATCCCAACGGAAATCCATGGCATTGTATGTTCTTATGACCCCAATTTTCTCGGGGGTTCGGGGGAAATAAGTGTACCCCCGGTATAGTAGGGAGGTCAACCGAGAGGTATTCAATAAATTGTCAAGGGCTAGGAGTTGATCGGACAATAACAACTCCTTCAGCAGCAAATTCGACCTACAATATCATGTTTGATTATTATGTGTATACTTATTAGTCCTTGAAATTGCAAATTTTATGATTATTATGCACTATATTGCTTATATTATGCTTTTAAGAGTTGAAATTTCTTCACCAGGAAAACAGGTTCCTACACTTTATTAATAAAAAAAATACTAAAGGGGGGACATAAATGAAGTAGTTGTTGCATGAGTGATTGCTGACCCACAAGAGGAAAATACAAGTGGCTGAAACTGCTGAGTGAGAACTCAAGGTGAAGGAGGCATCTTCCCCAAAATTAGGTCACAACTCTTAGTTGAGTGCTAAAGAGCAAAAGGCTCATAAATGACCAAGTCCTAGGAAAAATACTATATAACAGTATGTCCATAAGCAACATGAGGCTAGCATTGTATGGGGATTGAATCTAATAATGCAAGAGATGGCGCATTAGGTGGATTTTTCTCTTATGGTTCACTGATCAAGCTCGGGGATTTTGGAGAAAGTGAGACTTGGCTGCTCTAGGAGTTGGTTGGGAGGAACGACTGTTTCATTTCTATTTTCGTGGCAGTAGTGCCAGGTTCTTTGTTCTGTTTTCCTATTGTTAGATTGGTTGTAGTAGTAATGTTATTTTTGTTTCGCATCTAACCCCTGGCAGAAATTTTATTATGCGTCCAAAATAATCTATGGATTTTTTTATACTTTGTACAAATATATCTTCTATTGTGATTAAAATTTTGTATGTTGCTACTTTACCGTTAGGATCAGAGGATAAATATAGCTAGTATATAAACGAATATCTTCCATCTAATGGTTCTGTCATAGGGATATTTAGATTATGAAATCAATTATAGTTAGCATTTAATCCGTTTACAAAAATAGTTTCTGCCTCCGAATATATTTAGAATTCTGAATAGAGTCAATTTACGAAAATGTCTAATTATAACCATTGCATGATTTCTTAAGCTAGGTAAAGTAATCGTTTTTGTCCAGTAAGGATATTTCTATTTTTTATTGTAAAAAAAAAGGAAATATCTCTACTAAATCAAGATCCATGCTTTTATTTTCCAAAATAAGAATTTCTGTCGAAGGTCGTTATGAATCTAAGCCTTCTATTACCTAACGTAGAATATTTTGATTTACAATATAGATTCTAAGTCAAACATTTTCATTTCCAACAAACATATTACAGATCCACTCTTGATAGATCTGGTCCCAACATAAGTAATAAAAATATACTTAAATTACAGTATATGATTTAGGTTCATATTATAAATCCTTGAACTATTAAAAAATTTCAACCAATGCATGTAAGGTAATCATAGTATAATAAATGATAGAATACAAAAATACAAACGTTTAGAAAACTTAATCGAGTTGGTAGGTACTTAGATCCCGTATCAAACCCTGTCGAAGGGTTAAAAATAATCAATTGGTTTATGCTCAAAACATCCATTCATAAGAAAAATATTAAAAGGAAATTGCTCACACGAAGAGCATAAACATAGAAAAATGATAGTATAGTTTTAAAAGGAAAATACTACGAATTAATCACAGGCCAAGAAGCCTCGGCGAAGTAATGGTATTTTATACTTCCATTCTGATTTATAAAACCTTATTACAGTTTGGAAGAAACAAAAAAGGCCATGAATGCACTTATAAAAACTATATGACCAATTATCATTAAATATAGTAAGAGGTTCATCTACAAAGTCACAGTATAACTACGATATTAATTCTGTAGATTTTTACAAAAATTATAAAAGACCCTATGGTCACATAAAAAATTATTATAAACAGTGTCGAATGGGATTCATAAATTCGTAACCATTGGCTATAATCCTGTGCTAATGGAAATATGATACCTACATTTACATTATATTATAGAAGTTAAGCCATCCACGATGGCTTTTACCTTATAAATCTATAGTTTATAAATAAACAAACAATAAACACCACACACACAGTAAATAAAGTAGACACTAGAGCAGAGAGGGCACAAAGATATTATCCGGTAAAGACCACAAACGCTAAGGGTGGACCGGTCAAGTAACTTATCTCTTGAAGGCGCATGACTGAAACCCTTTTGCCTTGCCCAATCCCTCTCAAGGGTTACCTACATTAATAACCACTAATGATTTTAGAATACATAGTTTTCTAACCTAAGAAATTTAGGTTATAGCAGGAAAATCATTTTGTTTACCTGGGTGTCGTAAGATGCGGGCTCGGGAGGGGGTGACCCTGTCGCCATCCTCGCTGACGCTGCCCATCTGTAACTAACGACCCTAGACAACATTAATTCAAAACTGTAATTATAAGAAAATTACCGGGTGTTAATTTAAAGGGAGATGTTCATACCTGATTGTATTGCTGTCAATGCCAGGGTTCAGCTCCACATGGCACCCTTATCACTCCAACCCTCCTGCAACAAGGCATTATACATTAAACTTTGAATATGAAAGAAGAATGAAATATTATATATTCCTTTGATGAGGAAAGTTGGATTCTACCTTGTTGATGGCAACTCGAGGAAACCAGAATTGTTCTCTAGACGCAATTACCTGGAAGAAAGATGGATGGTGGCCTCCAAATATCGTAATACCCTTGAAATAAACCCGAAATGAAAAATACCATCACCTTTTGTAGTTTGTTTCCTTAGGCTTTACAAATCACCATGTTTAACACAAAGATTTTTCTCACAAAGCTCTCTGACAAGAACCAAAACCATAATGGAGGTTAAGACATCGAAAAAAGCACATTAAAACCCTTTTCAAAACTCTTCGTATCCTCCAATACAAATGGACGATGGAGATTGCTTTCCAGCATCAGTCATAAAGCCCGTTTGCATTGTCAACTTGTAGCCGGGGTGGAATATTAATTACTTCCATCTACCATTTTACACTCAACCATCAAACACGAATAATGGGTAAAAACATAAGGCAAACTTTATTATAACGCTTTAGATCAAATTTAGACTATGGAAAAAATCCATAGTGATGCAAGTCACCTTACCATGAAGGTTCTTACTTAACAATTACCCACAACACACATGTTCACATAAAAAAGATGTAAAAGAGGATGCCATGAACTGGCTTATATTACTTCACCAAAAAATGGTTACGATGCAAATCGCAAGGAATGGAAATAACTAACTATTGCCGATCGTAGCATTTTACAATACATAAGTAACTGTGTGCTATCTTAGTGTGTCAATCTTCACCCTCTCCTAATTCACTACGGAACTCTGAGCTATGGATCGATCTTCTTTTCCTTCGGAAGACGTGTGACTGTTCTCTCAAATCTACAAGTCTTCTCCCTGAACTCTTCTCTTCCAACTGATCCAATAGATACGAACTACCTGGCCTTCTAATCTGCTACTGTTGTTCCCAAGATCACTCTGACCCCTGAGACACGCATCCTCTATCTAACAATCTCCTCAGATCCTGCAGACCTACAACTGTCAGCGCCCCTGCTGTGCTGCACAATATCTGCCTGTGTTGACATCTGTCATGATCCCACCTACCTTCAATAATTCTCATTAACTTCCTTAGCAACCCTGAACGACTACCAAGTACTCTACTTGAATTCTACACATCCTTCTGACAAACTATAGTAATCCATCATGTCGACCATAATGTCTATCAGCTTCGACTTACCTGTTGGCTTCCTTCGCACTCTTCACAATCCTAAGGATTTTCAAGTCCACCCCTTCCTCCTCGCTTAGATCATGGCCCAACCTGTCGGGGTCATGGTTCGACGCATGTTGACCATCGATGCTCCACTCCAACTCTATCGTCTGTCGACTCCCAACATGTTGACTCTCGACCTTCGCTGCATCTATCAGCCACATACCGCCTGCTCCTACTCGACTTATTGAATTAACAAGGGAATATGCTCTTCTGCACCAGTGGTCTTTGGCACTCCCTCCAATTGGTCTTCCTCATGTCAACTAACTTCAATTGATCTACCTAGTCTCCTATGCTCCTGCATCACATAGTCCCCATTACAATCATGCATACAGTGCATAGTCCGAGCTTGATTTTTCTTAACAAAGTTTAGTGCAGGTCCTTGAAACAAAATACCTTTACATTTGAAGGTTAAGACTATAGCCATAGTCCTCACGCTCCTTTTCAATGTTTACAACTTGATTTTAAAACATAATTAGGACTAGTTTCAAGGATCCCTCTTAGATTTAGTGCCAAGCTAAATATTACATAAACTAATAACAATAACAGGAAACATTGTTAAAAACATCACCTTCGTTCTTGATGGTGACATGCCATTTATTTGGTGAGTCATCCAGCTTGAATGCAACCTGACCAAGCAGTTATCAACTTCATCAATAACTTCCTCAAAACAATCATATCACAGTAGTCATTACGTGAATAAGAGCATAGATATGTTATCAAGGATATCAGAATAATAATAGATGTTATTTTACAAATTACATGCATATAAAAAAAAATTTATTTTTTTATGATTTTTGAGGTTCATGACAGAATGGTATCAGAGCATGGTTACAACACTTGGCCTAAACAAGCCCAACATTGCAGTTCTTATGTAAAACAAAAAACTAATATTTTGTTTATTTTATTTTGGGTTTGATTCACTTGCTAAACAGAAAGAGAAAGAAAACTGTATTTTGCAAGAAAACTATGGCAGAGTTTAGAATGCCTAAAGGAGATGAATCACCCCCTATAATACTAGTGATCAATGAAAAAGGTGAACTCTAGGTCAAATTAAATGAGAGTAGAAATGACAACCCGTCGGAATTACAACAGTCTGTCAAAGAATTACGATCATAATTAAAAAGAGTTAGGGATGAAAACGAACGAATTATGAAAACCCTAGAAGAGCTAAATAACATTCTATTGGCTAAAATACACAGTAATGAAGAATATAAAAACAAAGAAACTAAGGAAGATAAGCCAAAAACTGCACCTTATAAATGTAACGGAAGGAAGCTGGAATTTTCTAGCCATAGGGAGGAAACTTCCAGTGACGAATCACCGAAACAAGAACATAAGGATTATAGTGAAAGTAGTGACAATCATAATTATAAAAATAAATACAGACCCTATGAAGAAATTTCATGAGAATTTTAGAAAATTAAACCTCCTATGTTTAACGGTGAAATTGAGAAAGGAGAAGAGGCAAAAGCCTGGTTATCTGGAATGAAAAAATACTTCTAGATTTACAACTATTGTTATGAACTGAAAGCAAAAATTGCCATATATAACTTAAGTGGAAAAGCAGATATCTTGTGGCAAGATATCAAGAAAGAAAAAGGTATAAAAGAGCGACAAGTAACCTAGAAAAACTTTAAGAAACTATTTAAAGAAAAGTACATTTTAGAACAATATTAAGAAGAAAAAGAGAAAGAATTCTACGAGTTAAGGTTAGGTGCTATGACCATGAAAGAAATCTGCAGTAAGTTCCTAAGCCTACTTCATTATGTACCTTACATAATAGTTGAAAAACCAAAAATACATCGCTTTCTTAGTTGCTTTCCTGTACTCCGTTTAAAGAGCAAATCGAATATGACAATCCGAAGACACTGGAGGAATAAATGAGAAAAGCAAATTACTGTTATGAGAAAATAAGAATAAAAGAGAAAATATGCCTAATTGGAACACAAAAAGACAGGATAACTTTAAGAAAAATAGTAATCATAAATTTCACTAAAATTATGGAAATAATTATAGAGGATATCACAGTAGTAGTTACCAAGGTTTTAAACCACAATACCTTGCATCTAAGGAAAGAGAACCTCCTAATAATTTTAATAAAAATACGACACATAGGGAACCATTAAAATGTTGGGAATGTGGTGACCCACACTATGTTAAAGACTATCCTAAAAGAAATTAAACTTTTAATAAATTCCACTCCATTCAGGAAGCTGTTACAGTTGGAGATATGGTGAGAAGGATGCCCAGAATCAGTGTTGCATTGGAGAACTGACACGCTGATCATCAAGCTTCAATGGTTGAGATCGAAGGTATGATAAACAATCAACCTATTTCCATACTAATTGATCCAAGTGCAATTTTGAGTTATGTATCACCTAGGATTGTTGAATTATCTAAATTAGTACTGAAAAAATTTGAAAAATCTTGGTTGGTACAGTTAACCACAAGTACTAAACGTAAAATCACTAGTAATGTGAAAAATTGTAATGTGTTGATGAGTGAATTTAATACACATGTTGATTTGAATATTTTACCATTAAGTTCATATGATATGCTGATAAGAATGGATTTGTTGGAAAAACACAAAGTCCTATTGAATTGTTTTGACAAAACTTTTACATGTATAAATGAGGCTGGAAACACAATTAAAGTAACAGGAATTCCTAGAAAAAACTACAATTAGAGAAATCTTAGCCCTACAAATGAAGAGATATGTACATAAGGGATGTAAAGTTTTTGTTTTTTATGTAATAAATGATAAAGATCAAGATAAAAAACTTAAAGTGGAAGACATACCTACCTTAAAATATTTTAAAGACATCTTTCTGGAAGAGGTCCCTAGACTACCTCTGAAAAGAGACATAGACTTTACAATCGATTTGATACCTGGAGTGGTGCCGACATCAAAATATCTGTATCGAATGAATGTAATATAACTCATCGAACTTAAATCACAGTTACAATAATTAATTGATGAGAAGTACATTCAACCTAGTGTTTCCCCTTGGGGAGCATTGGTCCTATTCGTAAAGAAGAAGGACGAAACCTTAAGGTTATGTATAGATTATTGACAACTGAATAAAATGACTATTAAAAATCGATATCCTTTACCCTGGATAGACGATCTGTTCAATCATTTCCAAGGGGAAACAATCTTTTCCAAAATATATTTAAGGTCCAGCTACCATCAAGTACGGATCAAAGATGAATATAGTTTTAAAACTGACTTTAGAACTCGTTATGGAAATTACAAGTTTGTCGTAATGCCATTTGGTTTAACAAATGCACCTGTCGCTTTTATGTGTTTAATGAAAAATATTCTAAGTAATTATTTGGATGAATTTGTAGTCGTATTTTTCGACGATATACTTATTTATTTGAAGAATAAAGAAGAACATGAAGAGCACCTAAAAATAGTTCTACAAGTTTTAAGAGAACAACAACTGTACGCTAAGTTTAGCAAATGCGATTTCTTTAAAGACCGAATTCAATATCTAGGACACGTAGTGTCTAAGGATGGAATATCTGTCGATCTTGAGAATATTAAGGCTATCACTGAATGACGAGTCCCTAAAAATGTAACGGATGTAAGATCATTCATGGGGATTATAGGTTACTATAAGAAGTTTATCGAAGGAATCTCTAAGATAGACTACCCCATAATTTCATTACAAAAGAGAGGTAAAAATTTTGACTGGAATGAAAAATGTACTGAAATTTTTAATAAATTAAAACATCTGTTAACCACCGCCCCTATCTTAAAATTACCGATCCTTTTAAGGATTTCATCATATGCACCGATGCATGTAATGAAGGATTAGACGGCGTACTCATTCAATAAAATCATGTCGTCGCCTATGAATGAAGAAAATTATGCTACGCACGATCTAGAACTTGCGACAATTATACATGTGTTAAAAATGTGGCAAAACTACCTCATCGGAAGAAATTTTTTGGTAATGTCAGATAACATAAGCCTAAAATACTTGTTTGATCAACAGAATTTAAACACTAGACAAGCAAGGTGGATGTCCTTTTTAAGTGAATATGACTTCAGGATAAACGATATAAAAGGTAAAGAAAACAAAGTAGCAGATGCTTTAAGTTGCCATGCAAAATTATTATTTGCAAGCAGCAATTACGAATCTGATTTAGAAAATCAGATTTTAAATGCAGAAAATTTTGATAAGGAATACCAAATTTTAAAGAATAAAACTGTTGAAAATGAAAATAACCAGATAAAGACAGATTTCCATCTAAATGAAAGAGGGTTATTGCTGCAGAAAAATAGATTGTACTTAATGAATACAACATAAGTCAAGTTAATTGTTATGAATGAATTACACAAGCAACCCTATTCTAGACACCTAGGGTACCAAAAGATGATCACCTTGTTCAGAAAGGATTTATTTTGGTCAAACATGAAGAAAGAGGTAGAAGAATACTTAGCTCGCTACATAGAATGCCAACAAGTCAAGGCTGAACACCAACATCCAGCTGGGTTATTACAACTGCTTCCCATTCCAAAATGGAAATGGGATAATCAACATGGATTTTATAACTGGTCTACCTAAAAATGTTCGACAACATGACCTAATCATGCTCATAGTTGATAAATTAAGCAAAGAATATCTCTTTATTCCATTAAAATATACTCATAAGGATGTTAACATTGCAGACATATTTATGAAAGAGATCTTCAGGTTACATGGCATACCAAAGGTAATAATCTCAGATAGAGATGTAAAATTTACGGGTAATTTATGGAAAGATTTGTTTAAAAGGTTAGGTACTCAATTAAATTTCAGTATTGCATATCATCTGCAAATGGATGGACAGACTGAAAGAGTAAACCAAGTCCAAGAAGACATGATATGAATGTATGTGATGGACAAACTAGGTAAGTGGGAAGACTACCTGCACTTACTGAAATTTGCTTACAATAATAATTTTCAAGTATCAGCTGGTATGAGTCCTTTTGAAATTTTGTATGGTCATAAATGTAATACTCCCATCTCATGGAGTAGTCCAGTGGATCGACTAATGTTAGAACCTGAATTGCTAAAAGATATGGAACTAACCGTGAAGCAGGTACAACAAAATTTGAAGGCTTCCCAAGACAGGCAGAAAATTTATGCTGACTTACAAAGAAGTCGTGATCGAGAGTTTTAGGTAGGAGAGCATGTGTATATAAAGGTAATACCCAAGAAAATATCCTTAAGGCTGGGAAGGTACTCAAAATTGGCACCCAGGTATTGTGGGCCATTTGAAATTCTGGATAAAGTAGGGCTAGTAGCATATCAGTTATTCCTACCACCTATTATTAAAGTACATGATGTTTTTCATATTTCTATTTTAAAAAAATATGTTCATTAAACTACTCATGTGATTTATTGGGATGTTATACCAGTGGATCCCGAGGGGGAGTTCTGGGAGGGACCGGAGCATATCCTCGACGAAAGAGAAATTCTACTCTAAAATCATACTATCAGACAAGTCAAGGTGCAATGGAAGCACCTTAGTCCGAAAGAGTCCACTTGGGAATTGGAAAGTGATATGCGGGAGACATATCCAATCCTGCTCCACGATGAAGAAATGGAAAAATAAAGACATAAAAATAATAACACCGAGGATGGTGTTATCCTTGAAGAGGAGGTGTATATAATAAACCAGGATTCAATAAAGTATTATTAAATACTTTAGAATATTTATTTTATGTTTTATTTAATTATTAAATATTTTTGACATGAAGTAAAAAATAAAGACAATGTAATGGATTATTCCTTTATTAATAAAAACAAATACTAAAGGGGTGACATAAATAAAATAGTTTTTGCATGCGTGATTGCTAACCCACAAGAGGAAAATCCAAGTGGCTGAACCTGTCGAGTGAGAACTCAAGGTGCAGGAGGCATCTTCCGCAAAATCAAGTCACACCTCCTAGTTGAGTGCTAAAGAGAAGGACAATCATAAATGACCAAGTCCTGGGAAAAATACTATATAATAGTATGTCCATAAGCAGCAGGAGGCTAGCATTGGATGGGGATTGAATCTAATAATGCAAGAGATGGCGCATTAGGTATATTTTTCTCTTGTGGTTGAGTGATCAGGCTCGGGGGTTTTGGAGCAAGTGCGACTTGGCTACTCCAGGAGGTGGTTGGGAGGAACAACTGTTTAATTTATATTTTCCTGATAGTAGTACCAGGTTCTTTGTTCTATTTTCCTATTGTTAGATTGATTGCAGTAGGAATGTTATTTATGTTTCACATCTAACCCCAGGAAGAAATTTTATTATGCGTCTAAAATAATCTATTGATTTTTTTATACTCTATACAAATATATCTTCTATCATGATTAAATTTCTGTATGTTACCGCTTAACCCTTAGGATCAAAGGATAAATATAGCTAGTATATAAACGAATATCTTCCGTCTAATGGTTCTTTCGTAGGTATATTTAGATTATGAATTAAATTACAGTAAGCAGGGTGATTCCATGAAGATGGTAACTCTTTCTTTCAAAATATGGCGATGAAAAATGAAAATTTTACCCATATATTAAATTAAAGCCATCAAAACTCATATTTTCCATATGAATTTCGACATGCAGTTAAAAGATGAAATGTAGTGAATTATGTTGGCTTTCCAATGATATTTTTTTAAAATATACCAATGTCATTTATTGTGTCAAATTTTCATTTAATGAAACGTGTGTCCTTAAAAATTTGAATAGTAATTAACAAGTGGCTCATGTGTGTGCAAAATAATTTAATGTTGAAGTAATAATTTAAAAATAAAGAAATATGTGAACATGATATATACAAAATGCACTAGTGCATACATATTTTTCTTTTAATTTTACTTGAAAAATTATAATTATTATTATTTTTTGAAACTGACCAGTGAATATTTCAGTCGCATTTTGCACACATGTGCGTGTGTCCGCAAAATCTTTTGATTGTTTAAATAATTTCCAAAACTAAAAATACCATTTTGAAGAGGATACACTGATGTACTGCTTGTATATTTCTTCAAATTTTTTGGATGTGTATTGGGTGAAAACATGAAGTTGGGAAACAATTTTGGCTTGTTTTTTACAAACAAAACTGCTAAATTTTATGCTTTTCAACTTCAACCTCTTCAAACCCATATCTCCCTTAGGAATTTCAACTTGAAGTAAACACAAAGTTTTTAGAGAGTTGAATAAGCTTTCTACTTGTATTTTTTTAAATGTTTTTTATGGACATATCGTGGGACAAATTTGTTGTTAGCCAACGACATATACTTGAACATTTTAGTTATGGATAATGAGTGACCTGTGTTGACGTCAGTTTTTTAATAGATGGTTATTCATTTTAGGGAAAAAAATTGCAGGCTCATCATATACACACACTAAAATTGATCATGGACTATATTTTGAGTTTTTTAAGACTTGGGAACTATTGTTTATTATTTATCGAAACAACATATGTTTAGAGAATGGTGCATTATCGACACATGTTTTTGTCTTCGCATTTTCATTCAAATGTGACTCTTATTGGAAAAAATAAAAGTACCCTTTTGAAGAGGATGAGACAATTATCATCACTGTGGAATTTCAAATTTTTTGGTGTTGTCTTTGTTATGATATTGAATTTTCATTTCGGGTGATTTTCAGTGTAATAAAATTCTTAAGGGATAAGGTTTAGAAAAAAAATATTAATAAATAGAAATGAAACAATTATTAGATTATTGGAAACTAGATTCAGAGATGAATCCATTGCTACCAAGTCCTACAAATAATACTTAAAATTTGCAGGTGTTTGCGCTTGCTATAGTTTCAGGTTCCAGAAAGATGCCAGATATTTTCCCAAGTTTTGTTGACCATAAACTCTCAGCCAAAAAATACCTTCCAAACTCTCAGCCTAGAGGTTAGTTCAAACTCCCATTCGAGAGTTTTTTTGAAAATACAGCACGACGATTGGTTCAAACTCTTGGCCTAAAGTTTTTTTAAACTCTCAGCCGAGAGTTTGAACTGTCAAAATTCTCGACCTAGAGTTTTTTAAAATCTTGGCTGAGAGTTTGAACTCTCAAAACTCTCGACCTAGAGTTTTTTAAACTCTCGGCTGAGAGTTTGAGGTTTACTTTTTTTACCCTATTCATCCGCGTGCCCTCTTTTTTTTTCACTCCGTTTTCACGGAATTGTTTCCCCGCTTCATGTTTTCACCCTATTTTGAATGTTGTTGATTTATCTTTCAGCTCATTCGAAGTTGTCGATGGGGTTTTTTAGGGTAAGCATTATCAGAAATTTAAAAAAATGACATACGAAGATAAAAAATCATAAATTATATGTATATGGATAGAGGATTCATTTACAAATCCAATGGTATCAAGTCCTCCGATTAATGTGTATTTAATGACATAGTGTAAGCCTGTGAAACGTAGATGATTTTTTTTTTTCTGTAGTGAAAAGGGCTTTCGGCCTGTTTTTAGGCCCTTGATCGAGGTTTATAAAAAACCTTGATCGAGGGCTAAAAATAGCCTCGATCGAGGTTTTAAAAAAACCTTGATCGAGGGCTAAAAAGAACCTCGATCGAGGGTTTGAGAGAGACCTCAATCGAGGTCTTGTAAAGCCCTTGATCGAGGTTCATTTCTACCGTGAACCCGCAATCAAGGTTCATTGTTACCGTGAATTGATGTCATGAATCCTTGATCGAGGTTCATTTC
This sequence comes from Larix kaempferi, assembly GCA_027924585.1. Lineage (NCBI taxonomy): Eukaryota > Viridiplantae > Streptophyta > Pinopsida > Pinales > Pinaceae > Larix > Larix kaempferi. The sequence goes on along the minus strand of BSBM01000459.1, from coordinate 3,766,120 downwards.
TGCGGCAACTTTGTGCCACGAACCCTCGATCGAGGTATTTTAAAACCCTCTATCGAGGTACTTTAAATCCCTTGATCGAGGTATTTTAAAACACTTGATCGAGGTTTTAATATCTCGATCGAGGGCTTTATAATACCTTGATCGAAGGTTCGTGGCACAAATTTTTTCTACTCCGCTTGCCAAAAATCGTGAACCACCTTCATGGATTGACCCAGCATTTAATCCGTTTCCAAAACAGATTCTGCTTCCAAATATATTTAGAATTTCGAATAGCGTCAATTTACGAAAATGTCTAATTATAACCATCGCATGATTTCTTAAACTAGGGAAAGCAATCGTTTTTGTATAGTAAGGATATTTCTATTTTTTATTATAAAAAAAAGGAAATATCTCTGCTAAATCAAGATCCATGTTTTTATTTTCCAAAATAAGCATTTCTGCTGAAGGTCATTATGAAACTAAGCCTTCTATTACCTACAGTATAATATTTCAATTTACAATATAGACTCTAAGTTAAACGTTTTCATTTCCAACAAACATATTATAGATCGACTCTTGATAAATATGGTCCCAACATAAGTAATAAAAAGATACTTAAATTACAGTATATGATTTAGGTTCATATTAGAAACCCTTGAACTATTCAAAAATTTCAACCAATGCATGTAAGGTAATCATAGTATAACAAATTATTGAATACAGAGATACAAACGTTTGGAAAACCGAATCGAGTCAGTAGGAACTTAGATCTCGAATCAAACCATCTCAAAGGGTTAAAAATAATCAACGGGTTTATGCTCAAAAAATCCCTTCATAAGAATAGTATTAAAAGGAAATTGCTCACAGGAAGAGAGTTAATATAGAAAAAAATGATCGTACAGTATTAAAAGGAAAATACTACGAATTAATCACAAGCCGAGAAGCCTTGGTGAAGTAATGGTATTTTATACTTCCATTATGATTTATAAACACTTATTACAGTTTGGACGAAATAAAAAAGGCTATGAATGCACTTATAAAAAATATATGACCAGTTATCATTAAATACAATAAGTTCATCTACAAAATCACAGTATAACTGCGATATTAATTTTGAATATTTTTACAGAAATTGTAAAAGACCCCGTGGTCCAATAAAAATTTATTATAAACAATGTTGAATGGGATTCATAAATTCATATCCATTGGATATAATCCTGCGCTGATGGAAATAACTGCCAGAATTATAATCCCTACATTTAAAGTATATTATAGAAGTTAAGCCATCAATGATGGCTTTTACCTTATAAATATATACACTTTATAAATAAACAAACAATAAATGCACACACAATAAATCAAGTAGACACCAGATCAGAGAGGGCACAAATCTCTTATCCGGTAAAGTCCACAAACCCTAAGGATGGACCGATCAAGTAACTTATCTCTTGAAGGTGCATGACTGAAACCGTGCTACCTTTCCCCATCCCTTTCAAGGGTTACCTACATCAAAAACAACTAATTCTTTTAGAAAACACAGTTTTCTAACCTAAGAAATTTAGGTTACAGCAGGAAAACCATTTTGTTTACCTGGGCTTCGTAAGACACAGGCTAGGGAGGAGGTGAACCTATCGCCATCATCGTCAGCACCCCCCACCTGTAACCAATGACCATGGACAACGTTAATTCAAAACTATAATTATAAGAAAATTACCAGGTGTTAATTTAAAGTGCGATGTTCATACATGATTATATTACTATCCATGCCAGGGGTCGGCTCCTCCTGGCCCCCTTATCACTCCAAGCCACCTGCAAGAAGAAGTTATACATTAAACTCTGAATATGAAAGAAGAAAGAAATATTATATATTCCTTTGCCGAGGATAGTGGGATTCTACCTTGTTGATGGTGACTCGAGGCAACTAGAATTATGCTCGAGACACAGCTACCTAGAATAAAGGTGGATGGCGGCCTCCAAGTCTCGTAATAACCTCGAAAAGCAACCCAAAATGAAAATACCATCACCTTTTGCAGTTTGTCTCCTCAGTTTTTACAAATCACCGTGTTTAGCGCAAAGATTCTTGTTACAGAGCTCACCGACAAGAACCAAAACCATAATGGAGGTTAAGAAATAAAAAAAATGCATTAAAACCCTTTTCAAATCGCTTTGTAGCCTCCTGTACAAATGGACGATGGAGATTGGTTTCCAGCATCGGCCATAAATCCTGGTTGTGCTGTCAACTCACAGCCAAGGTGGTGTATTAATTACTTCCATCTACCATTTTACACTCAACCATCAAACACGAATTATGGGTAAAAACATAAGTCAAACTTTATTATAATGCTTCAGATCAAAGTTATACCATGGAAAATATCCATACTCCCTATTACAATCATGCATACATTGCATAGTCCGAGCTTTCTTTTTCTTAACAAAGTTTAGCACAGGTCCTTGAAACACAATACCTTTACATTTAGAGGTTAAGACTATAGCCATAGTCCTCATGCTCCTTTTCAATGTTTACAACTTGATTTTAAAACATAATTAGGACTAGGATCAAGGATCCCTCTTAGCTTTAGGTCCAAGATAAATATTACATAAAGTAATAACAATAATAGGAACTATTGTTAAAAAAAATCACATTCATTCTTGATGGCGACACACCATTTATTTGGTGAGGCATCCAGCTTGAATGCAACCTTACTAAGCAGTTATAAACTTCATCAATAACTTCCTCAAAACAATCATATCATAGTATTCATTACTCGAATCAGAACATAGATATGTTATGAACGATATAAGAATAATAATAGATGTTATTTTACAAATTACATGCATATAAAATATATATATATATATTATGATTTTTGAGGTTCATGACATTGCTAATAAGGATTTTCATCATGAACTATGTTATTGCGTCGATAGGAACATTCTACAGCCCAGTATGGGGGGATGTGTAACTCCTTCCGTGCTTATAATCAACTCTCATAATCAACTCAAATTAAAATAAAAAATTGAATAAGGAGAAAAATATGTCGGCTTAGTAATCAAAACAAAATACAAATAAAATAAATTTCAAAACATTATAAAAAGTTGTCGGCTTAATAATCAAATTAATTTCTACGTCTATATAAAAAAAAAATAAACCAAACATTTATCAAATTAATCAAAGAACTCTTTCAAAAAAAGTCGAAAGGAGCATTGGAATAGCAAGAAATCTCACGTCAAATTGTGCATCTCTGTGGGTTTTTGGTACAACTCAATAAGAGGCCAATAACCTTACAATGTGCTAATAGTAACCACAACAACACTTTGCTAATAAGGATTGTCATGATGAACTATGTTATTGCACTGGGAGGCACATTCTACAGCCTAGTACGGGGGATGTGTAACTCCTTCCATTCGTATAATAGGCTTTCATAATTGGATCAAATTAAAAAAAAAAAATTGAATAAGGAGAAAAAAAAAATATCAAAACATTATAAAAATTTGTCGGCTTAATAATCAAATTAATTTCTAAGTCTACATAAAAACAGATAAACCAAACAGTTATCAAATTAATAGAAGAACTCGTTCAGAAAAATTCGGAAGGAGCATTGGAATAGCAAGAAATCTCACCTCAAATTATGCATCTTTGTGGGTTGTTGGTACAACTCAATAAGAGGCCAATAACCTTACAATGTGCTAATAGTCACCACAACAACAATTTGCTAATAAGGATTGTTATCATGAACTATGTTGTTGCACCAAGAGGCACATTCTACAGCCCAATAGGGGGGATGTGTAACTCCTTCCATGCTTATAATTGGCTCTCATAATCGTCTCTAATAATCAACTCAAATTAAAATAAAATAAAAATTGAATAAGGAGAAAAAAATAAAAATATCAAACATTATAAAAAGTTGTCGACTTAATAATCAAATTAATTTATAATTCTATATAAAAAAATAAACCAAACATTTATCAAATTAATCGAAGAACTTTTAAAAAAAAAGTCGAAAGGAGCATTGGAATAGCAAGAAATCTCACCGCAATGAATCTTTCTGGGTTGTTAGTATAACTCAATAAGAGGCCAATAACCTTACAATGTGCTAATCGTCACCACAACAACAATTTGCTAATAACGATTGTCATCATGGACTATGTTATTGCGCCGAGATGCAAATCCTTTTTAGAGTGCAAATGGAGAGGAAGGGTTTCCACCTTGTGAGATTTGATCCCTCTCGGCGCTTGGCAGAGCCACCTTTAAGATGGATCTATGTTGGTTTAAATGTTAATCAAGATGCATTTGAACATAACAAGATAGGATGACCATGAAATGAATCCACATTGTACACTTGTTACACTGAGGTTAATCTTGTTGATCCACTCAAGAAAGTCTGAGATCTTAGATAATATCTAAAAACCTATCGGTGTAACTAGCAGCAAATATCTAAATAATATGAATATGTCTAGATATACCAAATATAAATATTAATATGGTTGTTATATCTAAACACCGATAGGTCTAATTATAAAAACAATGATATTAACATGTATATAATTTGGCATATTTAGACATATTCATATGACTTAGATAGTTGATGCTAGTAACTAATGAGCCCATAGCTATATCTCAATTAAGTTTACAACAAAGACTTGATAATATTATTTAAGGTTTTACAATTTAAACCATCTTTTTGGTAAATTTTGAAGTCATTTTTACAAATTGAATTGGATCTATATATATGTGTGTGTGTGTCAACGATTACTATTAAAATTGTATATTTCTTATTTTATTAATATTTAATAAAATTGAATTCATTTATATATCTAAATATAAAATTTAAACAATAAAAAATGTATTTAATCAAAACTTTATAAAAAAAAATAAAATATTAAAATAAATCATTTTAATATGTGATGAACCTGCAATAATTAATTAATGCAAATACATGAGATATCAGAAATAATAGAACTCAGAATCCCTTTTATATTGATCACGGGCCACTTCGAGGGGGCAACCTCCTTTGAGCAAGCTCAATACAATTAACTTCACGGTACCTTCATAGGCCTCAACACACACTTATATACTAAGTCTAGGTGCCAATACCATGGGTCAATACTATGTGTCAATACAAACCATGGGCTAAGTCTAGGCGCCAATACTATGAGTCAAAACCATGGGACATATAATACTATGGGACGACTTACAAAGCATATGCGTCCAATACTATGGGTCAATACTATGGGCTAATATAAACTATGGATCAACAAATACTACGGGACAACTTACAAAGCATATGCGTCCAACAACAATATACTAACAAAGTAAAGACATGGGTTCCTAACATAATAACTAATATCACTAATACTAAGTACTAATTATTTGAAAAAGGGGTTTTGAAGTAAGGCATGAAAGTTACATTCCAAAAGTATTAGAAGTGCAATAAGGATTTGCACTTTCTTTAAAAGTGCACCATTCTTTCCAAATGAAGAGATATAGGTACAATTAGATGTAGTTGTGAGTGTTATAGCACTTCTATCCATAATAATTATTGCACCCATTTACACATGTTTGCACATTCTGAAGTGTGCTTAATTATTAAAAAAAATCAATTTTGGGGCATGCATACATAGGTTTTTTCTAGAACACACGTTTTATCCACATGTTTCCCTTGAGAAACATGCATATATATCTTAAAACACTAAAAAACGACACTCTCACATGTTTTTTTGGTAAGTTGATGGTCATTACTAGTCCAAATAGGATCGGTTACACTTGACCCATATTCCTTAACAAATTGATTCCAGTATAAATGCAAGTGTCAACACATGAAGGGGTACCAATATGCCATAATTATAGTCTTACGCTGACTCAGTTTGAATCTAGAGTACTTGATATTTCTAAAGTTCCATTTCTTGTTAGAAGTTCCTATTTCTAAGCATCCAAGTGGGGACCTTAATCACACTTGATTGTCCCTTTCATTCAAGATTGAGAGAGAGCATTGGATTGGATATACGTTAGTGTTCTTGGTAGGAGAAATACAATTCTTGGTGAAGGAAGTGTTGCAACAAAATACTCTATATTGTATTTTGTTGCTACCTTTTACTAATACAAAGGATATTTCTATGCTTTCCTTCCCCTCCAATCCTATTTTCAACATGTTATTGATTTTTATGTATAATATTGGGTGGAGTAATTGCTTTTAGCCTAGAAATTTGATCTTCTTGATTGGCTATGCATTTCATGTTGGTTTTCAGTATTTCAATTAAAGGATTCAAATAGTTTCGAGGAAGGTGTTCTTATTATGTTGTGCGTAGGTTTGAGATAGAGGAGTTTTCTTAATGAAATACATAACTAAGGATTGACAAGCATCAACAAGGAGGACAACCATCATATTCTAGGTATGCAATTATCTTCTTCTCCATTGAATTCAAAACTTCGTTGATTAAGTAGGAAACAAGAGTTTGTTATCTTCTAATCGATTTGTTGGTAGTTTGAACCTAGTAGTTATTAGGGCGCTTTTCCCTCAAAAAAATAAGGTGCCAATAGAGGATTTGTATAAATAATAAAAACTAGGATGACATTTTCTTAAAATAATAAAGTAGCTTACATGAAGAGTGAATATACCCTTATCCTTGAAAAAAAAGCACTAAATCATGAACAATCACATGAGTGGAAAGTGATAAGTATAGACTAAAAACATTTTTATACCATAGTTTCTTGCATCTTACTTGTAGAACAATGAAAGATGTAGAGACTCACACACTTCAAGCTCACAAAATCTATTGTATATCCTCAAATTGTAAGGTTTCATTCGGAACTAAAATGTTTGTTTTTCAACCTATTATCTATAAGCATAATTACAAACACCCTTAATCTATCTCTCTAGTTAGGTAAATATGCAATTTAAGGATTACTAAGACATTGCAACATATAGTAGCTTACACATATGCTGTATCTATCCTACATGAGTGGTTCTATGTTACTTTGCTTATCATATAGATTTATCACATGCTTCAACATACAAGGTTTCAAATAGCAATTGTAGTTTCTTTAAAACATTAAAATAACTTTATAGACTAATTCATCGATGTTATAACATTATGACAAAGGTATTTTTATTTCCCACTTTTCTTGGTCTATGCAATTTTAAAGGCCATCAAACAATGTCCATGCAACACGTTCCTAAAAACTTTGCTTTAGGGAAGCTTACTAGATTAATATGTTTCGAGAGTGTGACATTATGGATTTTTGCAACCCTACAAAATATGCTATAGCTATAGCTATGTACAAAGATAATCCATAGAATTCAAATGTATGATAATACGATTATGGCTATAAATGGAAACAAAATAGAAATGAGGATCACAAAAAACATGATGATACAATTAAAGGAATGAAACAAGATATAGAAAATAAAGTGTAGAGAATGGCTATTGGTCTTGTAAGGGCATATGGCTTGAGTGGAAATTTCTTCCAAAGTTGAATATTGCTAGATGGTGTCTTCAATTAGCTATTCTAGTATCAACAAATGGATATTAGTATTAAAACAAGAAAGCATATGCTATCAATACAATGAAATATCCAAAGGAAATCTCAACATCTGCCAACAATTAGACCTACACCCAACAAGCAAAACAAGAAATTGAAGTGATATAAGAGTTGGTTTAATGCAATGGAGACTTGTTTGTAACTCTAATTTCCCATCATTAGTTGGGAATCTTTCACTAATTGGAATCTCTCCTTGGTAGGGATTATAAATAAAATTGTATTTAGAATATAACATGTATTCATGAAGGGCTACAATAGTTATAACCATAGTTACCAATTTTTGTCTAATGAGGATAGATAATAAGTAAATTAGGAAATATGTTTCATTTCTGAAATTATTCGGTTTAATTTGGTTCGTTGAGAACTAATTTGATTATCAAGGGTGAATCTAGTCATTGATATAGTGAAAATGATTAATGGTTCCCTCACTACGGGAATTGGGAATAATCCTACAACTTTTTCCATGGGTGGAAGTTCTTATTAATAAAGGATGCACTTAATTGGTTTACTACATTTGTTTTAGATGTCGTTGTTTTGAATACATGTGCAATTGCTATTTTAGCAAAGGCAATTATGGGAAGGTAAATTTAAATTATCATCACACACTCTCTTCATCTGAAAACATTAAAAATAACGCTATCTTAGACCTATGTGTGGCGAATTTCTAGATTAAAAGGTATACTAAAGATTTTTTTTGAATTGAAAATTTGTGTACCAATTGTTTTTCTTATCATACCAAATTTGAACTTGAAATTGGTAACTATATTTGTTAGAACATGATAGAGAATCACATGGAAAAGATGAAAAGATGTATTGTTGTGAAAAAGTGTATGTAAACATGTAATATACATTGTTGCTATGTTACTCTTTTACTTTTCTACAAATTCTTCTAATATAATCTCCTTTAATTTGTTACCTGTTATTATATTTATTAGACTTCTCTATTGCCTCTATTTGCACTTTGTTTCACTCCTCTCTAGATCGATTCCAACCGACCTCCTTTCAATAAGTCTCAATGGATATGGATGGTTATTATAGTATTCTACGATGGGGACCATTTCAACCATCATATTCTTTGTTTTGAATTTGTAGAGGAAGAAGTATTGTATTCTTCCTCTAGGACCTATTCTGAGAAATTTGTTTCATTCGAATGGCACATGCAATGCGTCCATGTTCCACCTTATTATCAAATACAATACTCTCATGTGTCTATCTTTAGGAATGAAAACCACGGTCATGACTGATGGATCCCATTGTCACTATCTCTTAGCGATGCTGAGAAATGTGGTGGAAATGGGTGAAAACATGAAGTTCGGTAACACTTTTGGCTTGTTTTTGGCAAGCAAAACTCCTAAATTTTATGTTGTTCAACTTCGACCTCTTCAAACCCATATCTCCATTAGGAATTTCAACTGGAAGTAAACACAAATTTTTTAGAGAATTGAATTGGCTTTCTACTCATATATTTTTTAATTTTTTTATGGACATATCGTGGGACAAATTTGGTGCACACCAATGGCATATACTTGAAAATTTTAGGTAGGGATAATGAGTGACCTGTGTGGATGTCGGTTTTTTGATAGATGGTTATTCATTTTAGCAAAAACAATTGTATGCTCATAATCTACACACACTACACTTGTGCATGGACTATAGTTTTAGTTTTTTAAGACTTGCGAACTATTTTTTATTATTTATCGAAAAACCATATGTTTAGAGAATGGTGCATTATCAACACACGTTGGTGAGCTTAAATTTTCTTTTTAGTGTGACTCTTATTGGAAAAACTAAAAGTACCCTTTTGAAGAGGACGACCCAATTATGATCTTTGTGAAATTTTGAATTTTTTGATGTTGTCTTTGTTATGATATTGAATTTTCATTTCGGGTGATTTTCAGAGTAATAAATTTTTTAAGGGATAAGGTTTAGAAAAAAAAAATTAATAAATAGAAATTCAAATTGAAATGAAACAATTCTTATATCATTGGAAACTAGATTCAGAGATGAGTCCATTACTACCAAGTCCAACAAATAATATTTAGAATTTGCGGGGGTTCAACCTTGCTGAAGTTGTAGGTTCCATAAAGATGCCATTATTTTTGCAGGTTTGTTGACCATAAACTCTCAACCGAAAAAATATCTTTCAAACTCTCGGCCGAGAGTTTAGTTCAAACTCTCAGCCAAGAGTTTTTTTAAAAATACAACGCAATGATTGGTTCAAACTCTCAACCTAGAGTTTTTTAAACTCGGGATGAGAGTTTGAGGTTGAATTTTTTCCCCTTTTCATCCGCATGCCCTCTTTTTTTTTCACTCTGTTGTCACGGAATTGTTTCCCAGCTTCGCGTTTTAATCCAAATATGTGCTTTAATACTAGTAAGATTTCGTTTTAAGTTTTTAGGCCTTTTCATAATTTGGATTTGGCATATGCATTCACTTTTAAATCAAAATTAATATAATTTGGTTTGGAAAGACTTGATTTAGCCTTAGTTAGACATTGTGATAAAAAAATTTAAATATGTTATGTAATTTCAATGTAATAATGGCTAATGACTAGCTACACTCAAAATACAATTTGACTTTTTCGCTTCACCAATGTCAAACTTCCTATAGAATTCCTTTTTTTCACTTAACCCAACTAATAGAACACTCTTATTCCAACCTATGGGTAACCTAGTTAAAGCCAACTTTTCCCAATAGGAATTGCCATGGTGGAAGAAATGAGTAGACTACAAAACTTATATTTTTTTTCTTTTTTAGATTGATTGGTAAGTAACTGCAATTATTCTTTTTATTGAACTGCTTTTATTTATTATATTGTCCTTACTGCTTTTTCTTTAGCTTAGATTGGATTTAAAACTACTATTCCATTATTTGACTGGCTAACTCCTACTGTTAGAGCTAGCCATAGCTCACTCAGCTACAGCTACAGCTTAGCAACCAACCACTGCCAAAGCCACTTCATTCAATCTATTTATGGGATCCTTTCTTTATAGATTATACTGCCTTTACTCGATTGGTGATATTAGCTTTTTTATAAGGAGTACAAAAAGTTGGAGCTTTTTTCTTCAATTTAGGGCAACAAGCAAGCCCATTAAAACTATAAACTATAATGATAAAGTTAGTTATAAATTTTATTTTGCTAGTCCCTTTTTGTTATTTTTTCCTCTTTTGAATGGAATCGATGTGGATGACATCAATAATGTGTTCCACATTGAAAATATGGCATGGACATTGTGAACAAGAGAAGTAGAAAGAAGTGGCATATAGATACAATTCTCCTCTTAATTCCTTTTTCCCTATCATTTGAGTATCTTCCTAATGTTTTGATGGGTTTTTCTTATGATTTGATAGTTAATCTTTTTTTAGTATTCTCTTATGTAACCATGTAAGAATGTCCATGAATAACTATAATAAAATATTTTTATTATTTTCCTAAAAAATTATTTGAAAGTTATGAAAAAATATTAAAAACTCAGTATATATTGTAATTAAATTTAATTAGACTTTTGATAATAAAAGAATTATATATCTTTTATTTATTAAATTTAAAAATAAAAATTAGTTATATAAAATTTGGTTATAAGTTCAATTAAAAATTTTAAATATTTAATTATAACATCCTTTTAATAAACATGAAAATTTAATTTTTTAAGACTATAATAAAAAAAATATTTAATTGTAAGAAAAATGGTATGTATTTCTTCTTCGTAATAAATTTTAATCATTAATTTTTTTTTTTCAGCGGAAAAATCACTTTTCTGCTATTCCGAAGGAATCAAGGAAAGATTGAAATACAATCATGTCACTTACAAGAATTGAAATTGGGTGGGGAGGGTAACAATCTTTCATCCCAACCACCCAAGCTAAAACCAATGGTTCTTTAAATCATACACAATATTTCAAATTTTAAACATTGTAATTAAGAATTAAATATTTAATTGTAATGTAGTTTGTAATCTTCAATGTTTCGATTTGATTTATTTGTAAGATAATTTTACCATATAATCTAATTGAGTACAAAGAAAAAAAAGATGAAAGTGGAATTAGTAAAATGCAATGGTTTATATTTTTATTGAAGATATTCTAATGGTTTATATCTTTATTAAATGTTTTATCAATTAAAAAGTTACACTAGTTTTTTAAGTAAGTTTAATAACATATGACTACCAATAGTATGTTTTTTTTCTGCTAAAAAAAATAAATGTAATAATATGTTTTTCTAATTAACGTTTAGAATATTTGGACAATAATATTAAGAAACCAAATTTTAGTCCATTTTTTTTATAGAATTCTTAACTCCCTCATCGACAAATCCATATAAGCATTTTATAACCTTAAAATTGAAAGCAATGCAACCTATCATATTCTCCTCATAGAAGTGGGGCTCTTACCCACTGAGAGCATGTTTATGACTAGGTACCTAATGTACGAATTCCTAAAATTGATTTAGATTCTAGCCAAGACCTAATGTGTCTCAAGCAGGGTTTGCATAAATACTTAATGACATGGTTAAACAATTAAGGGATTGACGAAAAATGTCACTTTGCAAAATATCGATAACATATAAAATATTGTTACATCTAAGTTTAAAGCGAAAGTGTTGTGCAAGAAGGATTTAGAGGTTAACCGAAAATTGAGATACTATAAGGATGTCATTAACCCTAATCTATAAGTTCAAAGTTACCTTTCAGTTTTGTACAGTTGAAAGAAGAAAATTAATATTGTCAAGTTAAGAACGAACTCTCATGAGATCAATAGTGAAACTGATAATTGGACAACTCTTAAACCTAAATGAATTGAAAGGATTTGTCATCTTTGCGAGACTATGAGAGCTGCGGATGAAAAGCACTTTCTTTGAGGATGCCCTCTATACACCCACATTAGGTATCTATTTCAAAATATCTATTATAGCATTGACCTTTCTAACCTTGTAAGTTCTCAAAACTATCGTAAGTTAGGAATGTTTCTCTTTAACCTTTTTAAGCACAAGAATAAAATTTTAAAGCAAACCAAAAACTTCCATTCTTTTTTTTCTCTCTTAAGGTTTGATAAGGTCCGATAGACCAAATTTAGTCTTAGTGGGCATTAACCATCTCCTCCTCCTCATCATCATAAAAAAATAAAATTTCAATATTTCATATATATATATATATATTAAATTTTTAGATATATAATTATCTATCTAAAAAATACTATATGGTTTCATTTTATGTCTTTGCAAAAGTCTGTATATTTTTTTAAAATAAAATATTAGAAGATAAGTTAAAAATATTATTTTTTTCCTTTATATAGTTATTCTAAAATATTTTTCTTAAGTTATATTTTTATTTAACATTTTTTAAAATACATCTGAAAAAAATAAAGTAAAATAAAAATTTCAATTTTTGATACATATATATATTTTAAATTTTAGATATATATATAAATGATAGAATGGCTACTTTCATTTTATGTTATTGCAAAAAGTTCATATAAGCTTTTACAATGAATCATAAGATAATAAGTTAAAAATATTATTTGCTTCCTTTCATAGTTGTTTAGAAGTATTTTTATTAATCTAATGAATTGAGCTTAGTTTTATATTATATTTTGTAAATTATATATATAATAGAAACCTAAAATTTCGTTTTTTCATGTATATAAATATATTTCAAATTTTCGAACATGTCTAGATATTGTAGAAAGCTAATATCTATCTATTTAAAAATGTTGGAATAACTTTTTTTTTCATCTCATCCTGGTAAAATTCGATATAATGTTGAGAGTCAAAAATTAAATAATAAGTTAAAAATGTTCTCTTCTTTCATATAGAATTATTTACAAATCTTTTTTTTAACCTCATGAATTGAGTTTAGTTTGTATATATAAACAAGAAATTACAAAACTTCATATATGTAGATATATTTGAAATTCTGGAATATATATAGGTTATGTAATGATATAAAATACTAATGCTTCTCCATTTAAAAATAATTGTGGATGGCTTCTTTCATTTTATGGTGTAAGAAAAGTATATATAATTTTTTATTGTTAAAATGAGATAATAAATTAAAAATTGTATCGTGTGCTTGCTTATATGCTCATGTAAGCTGTCGAACCCATCTCCATCTCACCATGAGATGTGCGGGCCTCTTGCTCAAAATGCATGGTAGCTCAAAATGCAGTCGCCTTAATGCTCGAGGAAAAGGATCCTGCCACATCCCCCTCGACAGACGAGCTGCCTTACCATGAGACATGCATTCTTAATTTTGACATCATCCTGCTTTATAATTAATTTCTATGAATTATATTATAGACATTACACTTTTCATATTCAAATCTTGCACATTTTGAATCGAAAAATGCTTTTTGAAATAATAATCCACATTTTTTTGATTGAAATTTACATTTTTATTATAAAAAAATGCATTTTTAAAGTTCATAAGTAGTAACAAAATTCACATTTTTTAATTGAAATTTACATTTTTATTATAAAAAAATGTATTTTTAAAGTTTATAAGTAGTAACAAAAAAAATTATAGGAATAGAAAAAACACTTTTTAAATCCAATAATGTTATTTTAAGAATCCAATTTTGCACTTTAGAAATGTTGATATTCACATTTTGAAAGGCTAAATTCACACTTTCGTAGTCCATATTTTGCCTAAAAAATCCAAATTTAATGAAATAGGGTTTGGTTGGCATTATTTTTTATTGATCATGTTTTGATTATTTATTTAAATACACACTAATGTCAATATTTAATTTAGCATATTATTATGAATTAGTTATGAACACTTTTCAAACCTTATATTGCCATTTTCAAAATCCAATTTTGCACTTTAGAAAGGATGATATTCACACCTTTGGAAGGCTAAATTCACATTTTTTTAGTTCATATTTTTCCGAAAAGATCCAAATTTAATGAAATAGGTGTTGAATGACATTATTTTTTATTGTTCACATTTTGTTTATTTATTTAAATATACACTAATGTCAATTATTTAATTTAGGATATTATTATCAATTGGTTATGAACCCCTAATTGGAGGGACATATACACTTTTAATTAGTTACTGAACTAATTCTTATTTAATGTCAACTAAATATGCTAGTAAAATGTAATGTTGTAAAATATGGAGTATTTATATTTCCAATAATTTAACTTTGTGCCTATAATCCACTTTCATCATTATTAAATTAATAATTAGTATAGGTTAAAATAGAATTAGAATTTCATTTTCATTATGATCTACTTTCATCTTTATTAAATTAATAAGTAATATAAGTTAAAATAGAATTGCATTTTCATCTTCATCATTGTTAAATTAATAACTAGTATAAGTTAAAATAGATTTGTATTTTCACTCAAAATTATAATTATATTTAATATTAGAAAAAAACTATAAAAAATCAAATATCTTTTCCAAGGAAAAAAACTCTCATTAATGGTAGTTGGCTCATAACCAATTGGAAAGCATCATTCCAAACATTACCAAATCTAACATTAGGACTTGCGATCGAACATTTTCCCTTACTATTAACGTGGTCATTTTCGCCATCAACACTTCCCTGGAATGAGTTCGATCTATTACTTCCCATGCTTGTGATGACTATTATACCTCTAGGTATTTGTGTGGCAAAAAACAAGAAGTGTGGTATCCATTTTAACTTTCATATCGTAATGTTATAGAAAGTTAATACTATCCATCTAAAAAATAAATAAATTGTGCAATGGTTTATTTTATTTTATTACTTTGCAAAACTCTATATAATTTTTTTATAATTAAACATGAGATAATAAATTATAAATGTTATTTTGTTCCTTTAAATCATGAAATTTCAATTTTTCATATATAGATATGTTTCAAATTAACTAAACAAGTTTGAAAAATTGATAAAATATATATTTTTATATAAATAAATATAAATTTTTATAATTAATTATGAGATAAAAAAATAAAATTTTCATTTTTAACTTTCTTTTTTAATTAAATTAATTAAATAGAATTTTTAAATATATAAAATTTTATTTTTTTATATATAAAGCTAATCCATATCTATGTAAGAAAAGATGGATGGCTCTTTTTATGTTAATTTGTTTTAAATTTATATAATTTTATAAAAGAAGATGGATAGATCTTTTTATGTTATTTCTTTGTAAAAAATTATATAATTTTTTATAGTCAAATATGAGACAATATAATAATGTCCATTTCATAACAATATATTAAATGTGGAGAAAGAGTTATTCAATAAAAAAATTTTAACTTAATGGATTGAATTTAGTTTTATTTAATATTTGAGAAAATATATATAATTAAAGCATGAAATTTTACTTTTTATATATATTTGAAAATTTAAAATATATATTGCCATATTGTAAAAAAATTATACCTATCTATTTTATTTTAAAACATATACATTTTGTAATATAAAGTTAATTGAGTTATTTATATAATTTTTTATAATTAAATATGAGGCAATAAGTTTAAAATGGCCTTAATTTCTTTCTTAAAATAGTTATTTAAATATTTTAATAATTTTTTTCTTTTTTCTAATTTAAAGAATTGAGTTTTCTTTTATTTAATATTTGGTCAAATATATATAATAGAGGCATGAAATTTTATATTTTGGAATATATTTTGTGATATTGTAAAAATTAATACTAATCTATTTTAAAAAAAATAATGATATTTATGTTTTCATTTTATGTTTTTGAAAAAGGTTATATTTAATTTTTTTTATGGTTGAATATGAGAAAATAATTTTAAAATGTTTTTTTCTTTCTTTACAGAGTTATTTAGAGGTATTTATATTAACTTAATGAATTGAGTTTAATTGTTGAATCCTGTTAGTTCATTTGGTTAAGGTGTGGGTCTCATTGGCGACTGAGGTTCAATTACCCTTAGGGGTGAGCTAGTTGGGAGGAGACACACAAAATCCAACCAGATGAGGGTTAGTATGGCCTAGGTTGGGTGCGATCCCCAAGTGATTTTTATAGCTTAGATGTCCATGGGCCATGATTTCTTAGACCAAAGGCCACTTCCGCGATTCAAGGAGATTGTAGCAAACAAACAAAAATGAATTGAGTTCAGATTTACTTAATATTCTATAAAGTATATATATATAAGATTATCAATTCAAAGAAATTCTCTGGCGCTAATTTTATATATGACAATAGAAACTTGGAGGAAGTGACTTCTTATAAATATCTTGGAATTGATATTCATTCCAAGCTCAATTGGAACTATAGCATTAAGAAAAGGATTAATGGAGGGTGGAAAGCTTACATTGGCCTTGAAAAAAATTGTAATTTGGAAAACCTTGTGAGTTGGGATAAAAAAAGGTCCTCTTTGAAACATGAGTCACCCCTGTTATCTTATACAACTATGAAGTTTAGGGTTGCATCATATCTAGAGAATCTCCGAGAAAAATTGAGCACATACAATTTTTTTTATAACCTATAACATTAAAATTAAAAGCAATACACCTTGTCCTATTCACCTCATACAAGTGAGGATCTGCCCCATTGAGAGCATTGTTATGACTAGGTACCTGATGTATGTAGGGACTTCCATTTATGAGGCCCTTCTTAATATGAAAACCAAACTTTAATTACAAAATAACATAAACTCAATCTTTTAATATGTAGAAAAATAAATTACTTAAAATTTTGAAATAGTAAATGCCAAATGAGATGGAACAATAAACTTGTCAACCGTAGGTCAATCCCACTGTTGAAGGAGTAGTCATCATCAACCGATCTAGCTTGTCCCTTGTCATTCGCTTCTCATATTACATCACTCAAGTAAAATCTCGTTTAAGAATAGGTGAATCAATCATTAGCTTCACCACCCAACCATAGGCTTATGCAATCAGTCACATAGCCACCCCCGAGCTTCGGGGTCATAGAGGATACACACTCACAAAGGTTCAGACATGAGACCCCCCTCACCAGAATCATTATTCAAACTCACCATAGAAAGAACAATCAGAAATCCATAGCCATTATGGCAGTCTTCCAACAATAGGGTCCGTTTTCCCTTCTTCTCATATTTCTTAAATAGGGTTTTTTCCTGCAACACATGTCGTTTCATGCAAAAATACTATTTAATATAATATTATTTAATACAAATATTCACCAACCATGCGTCACTCTCTCATGAGAGTGCACATACTTCCCACATTCTACTCCTAGATGTCCCCTGATGCTAGGATTTCAATCCCTATTTTAGTGGGTGTAGGTGGAGTTGACTAGTGAATGAATCCTAGCCTATATTTTTCTCCATATTTAATTACAAATAATCATTTCATGCAAAAATAATCTAATGCAATACTATTTGTCAAATATGTAATTATATTTCATGCACAATTAATCTAATGTAATATCATATGCCAAGTACATAACTAGAATTAGTCTTTTCATGCACAACTAATCTAATGCAATACTATATGTCAAATGCATAGATGTTTATTTATCAATTTCCTTTATTCCTCTAGGTACCACATCGTCAGGTCCTTCTGACAACACTTTCCTTCCTTAATTTTCTACGTACCACATTGACGGGTTTTTCTAACAACACCTTATTTCCTTAACTGTCTATGTATGACATCGTCGGGTCCTTCTAACAACACTTTCTTTCCTTAATTGTCTAGGTACCACATCGTCGGGTCCTTCTGACAACACTTTTTTTCTTATTTTTACTGTTTTGTTGTGATTCCATGTAGTGATTTAGGAATCGTTACCATAAATCATCCGGCTACAGTCTATGCATGACTAATGGCACTGAGGAGTAAGTCTGTTCTTACTGTGCGCCCCTCAACCTCGTACGTTACCAATTCGTTATGCTCTTCCCTATATGACTTCATGCTTAACCGGGTAAATCTAAAAGAGCTTTCCAAACTTGTGCATGGATGCTATCAAGAGTCGACACTGTCGTAGTACCTCTGTGTATGTTTTTCCCATCCTCTACGGACCCTTTCTTGTTCTATGATGAGTTAGTCAGTAAACCAGCTTACATGTCACTGTACACATACTCAGAGCACACACATCAATAGTACTGCTAAAAAATCATCATATAATAATTCATTTTATTCATTCACTAATCGTTAAGAAAACATGGATAATTGTCGGTTGGATTCACATCATAATCACCTGCATAATTCAATTTCCATATTTCAGCATAAATACGACATCCATCATAAGGTTTCACATGTGCTAATCAATCAACAATATTTCATATTAAAATCACAAGTATCCATAATCGTCATTAAATCAATCATTCATTACAAACATATTAATATATCGCTAATCAGTCAACAACTTATTCTAAATCATCATATAAGCAGTCATCTATCTTGGTTTCTTTAACTGGTTTACTTACCAGTAAGTGTCTTCAATATCGATAGTCATAGCGAGTTTGAGGCACATTACAATGTACAAGCAGAAGATAAACAACATGTGAGACCAGAGAATTCCTAAAATTGCTTTAAATTCTAGCCAAAACCTAATGTGTCTCAAGAAAGTTTAGTGTAAAGAGGTCATGGCATTGTTAAATCATTGGGGAATTGACAAAAATGTCACTTTGCAAAATATCAATAATATCAAAATGTTGTTACATCTAATTTTAAAGAGAAATTGTTGTGCAAGAAGGATTTAAAGTTTAAAAGAAAATTGAGACAATATAAGGATGACATTAAGCCTAATTTATAAGTTTAAAGTTACATCTCGGTTTTAACTAGTTCAAAGAAGAAAATTAAGATTTCCAAGTTAAGAATGAACTCCCATAAGCTCCATAGTGAAACTGGGAATTGGACAACTTCTAAAACTATGTGGGTTGAAAGGATTTCTCATCCCTATGTGACTATGAGAGTTGAGGATGAAAATCACTTTCTCTTAGGTTAACGTGTGTACACCCAAATCAGGTATCTATTTAAAAATCTCGATTACAACACTCACCTTTCTAACCTTCTAAATTCTCAAAAGTATGGTAAGTTAGGAACACTTCTCTTTAAGTTTTTTGAACATAGGAATAAAATTTTTAAGCAAACCAAAGAATTCATTTCTTTATTTCTCTCTTAAGGTCTAATAGACCAAATTTGGTGTGGCTAGGCATTAATCATCTCATCATCATCATCATAGAAATGTGAAATTTCAATTTTTCATATAAGAAATATATTTCAAATTTTAAGATATATACCCAAGTCCATTTAAAAAATATTGTAGAATGACTCGTTCCATTTTATGTTCTTCCAAAACTACATATATTTTTTAACTGAAAAATTGGAAGATCAGTTAAAAATGTTATTTTATTCCTTCATAGAGTTATTCCGAGGTTTTTCCTTAAGATATATTTTTATTTTAATATTTTGTAAAATACATATAAAATGAAAAGATAAAATTTCAATTTTTTATGTATGTAGATATATTCAAAATTTTGGATATATAAAAAAATGATACTTCATTTTGTGTTCTTCTAAACGTTCATTTTATGTTCTTGCAAAAGCTTCTCAATCTTTTTGAACATAAAAACAAATTTTAAAGCAAACCAAGTAATACTCTACTTAAAGTTTAATAGATCAGAGTTAATCTTAGTGCACATTAATCATCATCATCTTCTTAATATTTTGTATGATATATATATATATATATATATATATAATAAAAACATGAAATTTCAATTTTCATATATGAATATATTTCAGATTTTAAGATATGTCTAAATATGATAGAAAGCTAGTACCTATTTTTAAATGTTGGAATGGCTCATTTCATTTCATGCTTACAAAATTCTATATAATGTTTACATTCAAACATTAAATAATAAACTAAAATGTTCTCTTCTTCCATATAGAGTTATTTAGAATCTTTTGGAAGAGTTATTTAGAATCTTTTGGAATGGCTCATTTCATTTCATGCTTACAAAATTCCATATAATGTTTATATTCAAACATGAAATAATAAGCTAAAAATGTTCTCTTCTTCCATATAGAGTTATTTAGAATCTTTTCGGAATAAATAGTTTTGTTTTGTTATGAATTGAATTTAGTTTATATATATAAACATGAAATTATAAAACTTTATATATATGAAATTTTGGAATATATAGGTTATGTAATGATATGGAAAAATAATATTTTTCTATTTAAAAAATCATTATGAATGGTTTTTTCATTTTATATTTAAAAACAATTTATATAATTTTTTGTTATTAAATTGAAATAATAAATTAAAATTGGTAATTTCTTCCAAAAACATGAAAATTCAATTTTATATATAGAAAGAGGGGTAAGCAATGTATTGATATAGAAAACTAATATTTAATTTTTAAAAAAAAATGTGGATGGCTTCCTTCATTTTATGTCCAAAAGAAAGTTTATATAATTTTTTATTGTTGAAATAATAAATTAAAATTTATATTTTCTTCTTTAATATGAAATTTCAAATATATATATATATATATATATGTTAATAATTTTCTATTAAACAAATAATGAGATGTTTTTTTTCCATTATATAAGCTCATATAAATTTTTATAATAAAATATAAGATATTAAAATTATCTTTTAATTATTTAGAAATCTTTTACTTAACTTAATAAATTGGATTAAATTAAATTTATATATTTGAATTAAGTTTAATTTATTTATATATATATGAAACGTGAAATTTCACCCCTTCTAATATATATGTGGTGATATTGTAGAAAGCTAATATCTACCCATTTAAAAAAAAATGGGATGGTTCTTTTAATGTTATGTTAAAGTCTATATGATATAAGTTATAAAAGTCCGTTGCTTTCTATGTTATGTTAAAGTCTATATGATACAAGTTATAAAAGTCCGTTGCTTTCTAGAAAGAGTTATTTAGCAATATTTGTAATATCCCTCGGATATATTTTTTGATTAGAGATCAAACTGTTTTGATTTCAAGATAGTCAACTTTTATAAAGTTTGCATATGTTTTCAACAAAATTATGTCAATTTTTTTTATTAAATTAAAAGTGAATTTTAGAATTTTCAAATTTTAATATTTCAATAAATTGATAAAGGACATTATTGATAAGACTGAAACCCTTAAATAAGACATTTAAATTATAAGGACATTATTGATAAGACTGAAACCCCTAAATGGGACATTTAAATTATAAAGACATTATTGATAAGACTGGAACCCGGAGGCATTTAAATTAATAGGAAAGAAAATAATAATAATAAAATAAAATCTAAATATTTCATAAAGGACCATGTTACCTCTTTTCATTAATGAAGAATGCAAGGGTGTACTATCTCACCCACATAGTACTTGTTGACCATCATTATTTGTTGTCTCTCTCTCTTGGTACTTGTTGGAAGACACCTTTGTTTCTAGTATTGCTAGAGATTTTGTGTAGCTTTGTCACAACACTAGCAGTAAGTAGAAGATTTAACATCGTAGGAGCTCAGTGCATGTGGGATTTTTGTTTTATGTCGGGGTTGCAAATGGTGGTCAAGTGATGCAAGGGCATCAAGTCCGACAGAAAAAATCGTGGTGAATCGATGAGGTTTCCTCGGAAACAGTCGAAAGTTCCAGGAAAGCGACCTAAGGATATTCGACAAGAGATGAGTCACGATACCGAACGACGAGTCGATGATAGAAAAGGTAGAGGAGAAATGGTCGAAGTAGATAGTGACCGAAATATAAATAGATAAGTCTAGAAAAGAAGTCGAGTTGACCAACAAAATCAGAATGCGAAAGGGTGACTATGTAGGTCGTTGGAGAAGTTAATGCGCAATGAAGATGGTTGTTGTAGGATGCCAAATGGCCGAAGGAACCAAACCGAGACCGATGGGAATTTAATGAATTTTGGCCACGCCTGAAAGTAATGGGAATCTTCTAGAGGAAAATATAAGAGGGGGAACACTCTTTGGATATGGGGGGATCGCTGCTGATAATGCGAGAAAGGAGAAGAAATCAACTTTGTTTGTAAAGAAAGAAAATTTCATTGTAATTCCTATGTAAAGAGAAGTTTGATTAATATCATTAATCCCATACTCCTTGTCCATTGTTGTGCTTGTTATTGCATGCGTTGCTTCGTTGTCTACTTTGAGCTAGCTGGCTAGACTTATCTCTCACACTGCATCAATTCGTATTAGAGCAAAAAGTAATCCTGCGTGGCGAGTCCAATTGTGATTGGGTGAAGGGGAGCAACTCCAGCTGCGGTTGGGTAGAGTTGCAGAGTGTACGAGGAACCCTGGTTGCGATCAGGAAGGATAGTGAACATTCATTTTCTTAAAGAGTAGAAATGGATCAGAGAGCTGTGAATGTCCGTGGTAGGGGACGAAGACCGCACAGAGGCGTAGGGTTCACAATTGACCGAAAAATGTTTGAAGAATGCCTCCAAACCATGAGAAGTCTAAAGATCGAGTTGGTTGCAGCGAAAGAGGCCCAGAAGAGAGGACTGGGGATTGATACCCTTTACCATAGTGATAAAGAAGTCGAGGATGAAGAAAATTCTCCTGAGGAGGAAAGAGAGGAAGACCCGGGAGACAAGTTACTGAGAGTGTTGTCTGATATGAAGGGTAGGTCCAAGATGGAGGTATGAACCGACTCATGGAGCCTAAATCCTGAAGATTTGATATATTGGATAAGAGAGATGGAGAAGTGCTTTGATATGGAGCAAATAGAGGACCCCAAAAGAGTAATGATTTCTTGCTTGAAATTGAAGGGCCATGCCTCATTGTGGTGGGACAATGTACTGGATGATAGAGTGAGAAAGAGAAAATAAAAGGTGAAGAATAGGGAAAAGATGGTCTCCAAGATGAAGGATAAGTTCCTTCCTACCAACTATATGATCCCCTTGTTTAGGAAGTTGCAGAACCTCGGATAGAAGGAGCTGAATGTACAAGAATTTACCGAGGAATGCGATCGGCTATCGATCAGGTGAGGAAAAATTGACGAGGGTGAAGAGGCATTCCCTAGGTACATAAATGGCCTCAAATATACTATTCAAGATGAACTGAGCACGGATAGGTTCAGAATGGTTGGAGAATCCTATCAATTACCTCTGAATGTAGAAGAGAAGTTGTTGCATAAGACTTCGATAGGAGACTTTGACAGGATGAGGGAATATGACCACCTGAAGTCAGAAGTATGCCACCACGGGAGGAGTGACCAATGGGTCGAAGAAAGGCGAAGGTCATGGAGAAATAAGAGTTGAAGGGATGATCGAAGATGCTACATCAGAACAGCGATAGGATGGTGCCGATCCCATGGGTTGTGGCATGTTTGGTTGAAGTGGAAACTTGGGAGGAATACATATAGACAGACCCAAGAAAATAGTCTACTACAAGTGTCGAGAACAAGGAAATACATATGAATTCCCGAAGATTTTGCATACCACCAGTCGACCAAACACAAGGAGTTGAAGCAAGGACGACAAAACTTGTATGATTGGTGGAAGGGGAGGCTTCGATTAAGCTACATCGGAAGAAGGACAAAACTTGATGGTTTAGAGAATGTCAATGTAGTCAGTATGACAATAGGAGGTGGAACTGACACAGAGGAAGTCCATCTTTCAGACAAAGGTGAAGATTTGGGACAAATGTTGTATCACCATCGTCGATGGAGGTAGCACGGAGAATCTTGTCTCAATGGAGGTGATCGACAAGTTGGTATTGAAGTGTCAACAACACCTGAACCCATATAAGGTATCATGGTTGCAGAAGGGTCATCATGTTATAGTGACATGTCAATGTTTGGTGAACCTCAAGATTGGAGGGCTACACGATAGCATGTTATGCGATGTGATTCTGATGGACGCATGTCATCTATTTCTAGGCCGACCATCGAAATACGACCGGAATATGGTTTCTAATGGCCACAAGAATTTGGTTACAGTCGAAAAGAACAATATGAAATTCCTAATGACTCCCTTAGTTGAGGGCAAGAGAATGACTATTGGAAGAAGAGGGTTTTTATGTGTTCAGCTAAGGAATTTTTAAAGGAGGAGGAGAAGTAGCAATATTGTCTCGCTATTATCACTAAGGGTCTAAGTGTTAAAGGACTGACAGAAGTAGTCCCGATGGAAGTCGAAAGGGTATTGTCGAAGTTTAAAGGCATTATGATCGATGAGATGTCGACTGGGTTTGTACCGATAAGAAGCATATCCCATTAGATTGATTTGATCCCAAGATCAAGCCTACTGAATAAGGAACCACATAGGATGATGCCGACATAAAATGTTGAGCTGAACCGACAAGTCTAGGAATTGTTGGACAGAGGCCTGATTCGGGATAGTCTAAGCATGTGTACAGTACCAGCTGTACTAGAACAAAAGGAAGGAGGAGAATGGAGGATGTACACCAAATCCCATGCCATCAACAAAATCATGATCGCGTACAGGTTTCCATTACCAAAAATGGATGAATTGCTCGATTGCTTGATTATCCAAGAGGATCTCCACAGTCAAAGAATGCAGAAGGTTTTCATTATCACCAAATGTATTCAATCAACGAAGAGCTTGTAGAGAGATCTCTGATGCAATTTGAATGGGGTGAAATGGACTTTGTTTGTGAAAAAAATTGTTTGTTGAAATTACAGACAAAAGGAGGGCTATTGCCCTTTCCAACAAAAATTTCACAAGACATGTTGAACAAGTGTTTTTACACATCAAGTTGAAAGTTCAATGGAACTTAGTAAAAGAGGACATAAATCAATTAATACTTAAGGGAGCATAAAAATGCTCATGTATTTTCATTTAATTTGTAAAAAGTAAATTAAAAAAAGGTGTGAGAATCCACCTCACCCTTAGTTTCGTAGTCTCAATGGAGTGTTGAGATCTTTATGGAAATGTTGAGATCTTCATGCAGAAAGTTGAGATCATTTCTCCAATTATCCGTTGATGCATCCCCAGATCCTAATTTAGAGGATCTTATATGAGAGAGATATTCTACTTGACATGTGTAATTAGTACCCATCCATGTAAAGGCTATAAACTCCTCTCATTTGGAGAAGGAGGGTAAGATTGGTTGGACAAAGATTTCTAATAATCTTTGTGTGAGAAATTTAATCCCAAGATGATAGAGACATTTCAATTCATCTAAGAGCCTTAGTTTTTCTTGGTGAGGAATAGAAGGCATCCCAAGATGGGAGTGAGCCACTTGAAGTGAGAATCATGCAAATGTACCTGTGAAAGTCACACATCTTCGAAGGAAAAAAATAAAGCGGTTCAGTGTTTCGATGAGCCCTAAGATGTAGCCAGGGGGTCTGATGAACTCCATTAACAATTCTGGTTTGCATATCTTTTTCATGAGCTTGTATTTTTGTTAATCTTTGATTTGATAAAGATTGAAGTTGTTTATTTTGCCAACTTATTTATGAATAATGAGAAATTGATAGTTTTGATTAAGTATTCGTTAATGGAAAAAAATTGAGTTTACCCATTTTTGGATCACTTAAGTGGAGCTAATTACTTCACCAAGATCGACCTGAGAAGTGGATATCGCCATATAAGGATAAGGGGTGGTGATGAATGAAAGATGAGCTTCAAGAAGAAGGAATGACTATATGGTTGGTTAGTTATGCCATTTAGGCTGACCACTGCACCCAATACATTCATGTGACTGATGAATGAAGTCTTAAATCAATTTTTTGGGAAGTTTGTTGTGGTATATATCGATGAAATTTTAATCTTTAGCAAGACAAGGGAGGAACACTTGTCGCATATTTGACAAGTCCTGCAGAGATTGAGTTAAGAAAATATATTGGTAAATCTATAGAAATGCTCATTCATGAAACAGGAGTTAGCATACTTGGGATTCATATTGATCTGAGGGTTGAAGATGGACATAGAGAAGGTCAAGGCTATCTTGGACTGGCCATAACCGATGAATGCCACCGAGGTAAGGAGTTTCCATGGACTTGCCATTTTTTTTCTGGAAGTTCATCAGGGATTTTAGTAAGATATGTGCACAACAGACAGTGTGTATGAAGAAGGGTGATTCCAAGTGGACAGAAGCCGACTAAGAAGCATTCGATAAGTTGAAGCAGAAATGACGAATAGACAATTTCTATCTCTCCTCGACTTCAACAAGGTATTTCAAGTTGATTGCGATGCCATTGAAGGACTGATTAGAGAAGTGTTGATCCCAAAAGGTCGACTGATTGCGTTCTTTCGTGAGAAGCTAGACGAAGCCAAGCAAAAGTACTCGGTCTATGACCAGGATTTTTATGCCATAATCCAGGCATTGAATAAATCGAGGCACTACTTGTTGCCAAAAGAGTTTGTGTTATATACCAACCACCAAGCTTTGAGATATCTGAAAACTCATATGAAGTTGAACAAAAGGCATACGAAATGGGTGGAGTTTCTATAGAGCTACAACTTTGTGTTGCGACATAAGTTGGGAAAGTTGAATAAGGTAGCCAACACATTAAGCCGACAAGTTGCGCTATTGAGCACGAAAACTGTTCCAGACATGGGATTAGAGTCAGTGAAGACACAATATGAAATCGACGAGGATTTTGCTGGAGCGTGGAAAGTGTCGAACGAACCATGGAGTGTCGACCGAGCTCCATACTTGGATTGTTTTATCCATTAGGATACATTTTTAAGGGACATCAATTATGTATTCCCTGAGGATCATTAAGGGAGAATATGGTAAAGGAGATACATAATGGAGGATTGTTAGGACACTTTGGCATCGACAAGACCAAAGGGTTGGTTGAGGAGAAGTATTACTTTCCAGTTGGTGACAAATGTGAATAAGTGGGTTTGACAGTGTCATACATGACAGCATGCCAAAGGGAGAAGTCAGACTATGGGACTGTATGCACCTTTTCTATTGATGACTATTCCATGGGAACATATTGTTGAGATATTGTAACTTCAAAGAATATTATATTTGTACTTTATTATTCCATAGATGATTCATTCCTCCGTGAAGATCTTGTTGTATATCCGGAGATGTTTATTCCTCCATTGGAATGTGGTAACTTGGGTTATTAGACTTCCCTAGTGGGGGTCGGCCCTGTATGTGTTATGTGGGTCAAAGGGTTATTAGACCACCCTAGAGGGGTTGGCCCAGTCAGTTGTAGTGGGGTATTTAACCCAATGGTTAAATACGAGCCTACATGATTTGTGTAAAAGACAAGTCGGAGTAGTGTATAAATAGAGGAGGTGTATTCCTCATTTTACACACACTTCCCTCACTCAGAATGTAGCGCACTTGTGGAGGAGAGGTCTGCTATGGTGGAGGACGAGATCATGTATTTGGTTTGCATATTTGCATATTGCTGGTCATCTATATTGAGGAAGCTTTGCTAGGTTTTCTACCCCATGAGGTTTTCCCAGGATAAATCTGTGTCTCTTGTGTTTATGTTGTGCTTGTTGTTTCTTCAGTGATCCTGTATATGCTATTATTGTGAAATGGAATGTAATGCTGCTATTGTCTGTCTTAGTATACTAAATGTGAACATGGTATTAGAGCTAACCTGAAGGACGGCAATGTATGGCACTTACGACACTTGCTTCACTTGTGACAATTTGAAGGTTTGGGTTTTACATAGAAAAACTAGTCATCGTGGAGCTTTTGCTATAAATCCATTTATACGAAGGTTCAAGATCTAAAAAGTTTACAGGTCGTAGATAACATCCCCAGGTACCTTGTGTCCAAAGAGAACCCTCAGATTCGTTGTACTTTGTGAGTTATGATCAGTGCAAGTTAGGGTTTCTGCCTCTTCCAGATCTCAGTCAAAATCAGGTGACCTTGGAAAAAAGGTCATAACTTGGGCTAGGAAGCTCCAAATGAAATTTCGTAAAAAGTGACAGGTATTACACAGACTGTACTATCTTAGGAAACATTTTCAGAGGCCTAAGTTGAACTAGTGACACGTTTCACGCTGTACAAGTTCGCTCTCTTGTTTTATCCCATAAACAGGTCACGTTGCGACACTTGGCATAACTCTCTCTCGGAAAATCCAATTGAGGTCAGACCTATAAGGATGGAAAGATGACAGGTCAGGCTACTGCAGAAAAAGTTTTCAGACCCTGTGGAGTGAAAAGTTTAGAGTTACAGTAGAAAGAATCAGGTACATATTTCTGTCAAAACAGAATTATTTTTTGGAGCACCTTCATTCATGGCTTCCGGAATTTAGGGTTTCGGAGAAAGTTAGAATTTTTGGAATCGGAGTCCACGGCTGAATGCTGCTCAGGAAAATCGAAATTTAGAGACAAAGATTGAATTTTTGGTTGGGTAGAAGACCGGGCTTGATCAAACCCCGGTTTGGGATTTTGATCGGAAAGATGGAAAATTAGGGCTTCAGCAAAAGTTGGAATTTTTGAAGTCTGTGACCACGACTGGAAGCTCCTCAGAAAAATAAGAGTTTAGAGCCTTGGATCGAACCTTTTGATTGGGAAGAAGGGTGGGCTTCATCAAACCCTAGTTCGGGATCCTGTCTAGAAGATCCAGAAGTTTTGAAGGCAATTTTGAGGGGTCAAATTTTGGAGATTTCAAAATTGAAGTATGCTAGTTTGATCAGCTCAGCAAGACACATCCTTCCATCCATTCAGAAGTGTGAAAGTCAAAGATTGAATTTTTAGACAAACCCTAATCACGCCCGAGATCAAGTTTCAGGGGGATTTGAGGCTAAGGCCTTACATAAGAAGACTACAAGAAGTCTCGACAGGTATGTCTTAAGGAGATACAAGTATGTCTTGAAATATGATTCCTGATTAAGTTCATAATATGTCTGTCTTCATATTATTTATTAGTACAATCTTAATTAATGTTAGAATTGTCTTATCACCCTAGTAACAGTATGAATGCATGTTAATGATAGAAGACATTCATTGATTAGGTCTATATGATTGTACTAATGTACTGTGGTGTTGTATGAGGTTGATGTTGTCTGCTAACAAGATACAGGTACATCACGAAAGACAAATCAAGTTTCATGACCATGATAACATGAAGACAAAGACTCATCCATAATATTTGATCACATAGAAGTTCTACTTACAAGGTATGTATGACTTTGTTCTATTATGCTTAACCTATGAGATATGCAGGTTCCAGCATAGGATATCTAAATCATTGAAGAGAACAAAGAAGATATTGATTAGGTATGTTAGACATAACTAAGCAGGTATACTAATCTAGGTATGTTTTCCTATGTCATGTTAGCATCTTACCTTGTGTTAGGATCCCTTATATAAGTATACTTGGTATGATTGGTTATGCTTATTCATAAAGTTAGTAATCAAGGTTTTATGCATATTATGTCTCTTATCTTGGTTGATGATTTAACTAACCAGATCAAACAAGAATATGTATGAGTAAAAGAAGACTTCCCTGAAACCTTGAATATTATCTATAAGCATGACTATACATATTCAAGATTATTTAGAACTATAATGTTTTGATAACATTGAAATATACTAATGAATGTATATTTTTGTATGAGATCATGAGGATGGCACTTGAGCATGCACAGTGGTACAGAATGAATAGAAGTTCAAAAGACATATAGAAGATCAAGCGGGAGGCAACCACACAAACATAAAAGATAAGTATTTGAGTTGTTATTTGAAATAGTAAATGATATTGTCTATAATAGGTTGTATGCATATTTGCATTCCTATAATATATCATGCTGAGTGTAAACATTCATAGAGCATTGAACAGTATACTACTAATATGCATATGAATGGTAAGTTGGACAAACATTCCATTGTTGTTTGTCTAGAATGAAACCTCTTTGCTGACATGCTGAGAGCTGTGCACACTTTCGATAGTATGTTTTGGTAGAGATGGAAGGCATCTAGATAGCCACTGTATGCATACAGGATATGGAAAAGTGTTGTGCCAAAGAATTGGTCAAGATAGTTGCATAACTATGTAAATGATATCTGTATGCATAATAGGTTATCATGTCAACATGATTTCATGATTATGAAATATTACTAATAATGTACTTAATTTTGATTTGTAAGAAAGATCATGAAGACTGATGAACACCAAACAAGCGATGGATGTTCAACAAAAGGATTTACAAATCAAACACACTATAGAAGGCTCGTGGCTAGAAGATTCTCTTAGAAAGAAGAAGAGAATCATGATGAGATGTTTGCTCCAAGTGGCTAGATAAGACCATTATCTTAATGGTGCAATTAAAGACGAAGTGTGAATCAGGTTCTGTATGGGTACCCAGGATCGGTAGTCAGTTGATGAGATTAATGATCATGGGTGATGTGGATATCAACCTTTGCTACAAGGTTGAATATGGTTTCTATACACAGATGACATGGATGCAAGAAGGAACTCACCACAGAGTTCGAATGATGTTGAGGCTCATATCAGTAGACCCATCTGACGAGAGATGGCACAGATAGATGGCTGCAGAAATGAAAATGAAAGATCTTAGATTGATGCATTACTTTCTAGGTCTAGAAGTATGGAAAGGCTCAGAAGGAATCTTTCTCAAACTGGGAAAGTATGCTGAGAAATATTAAAAGGACTTGATATGTTGGAATGGCCACTCTCATGGATTCCAACTTGAAGCTGTTAGTGAATGACTCATCAAAGTTAGTGTATATAACTTTGTACAGACAAATTATTGGGTCATTGATGTATCTAACAAATACCAGGTCAGATATAAGCTTTGCTGTGAACACCTTGAGTCAGTATCTAGTGGAAGCTAGATGTGTTCACCTGATAGTTGCAAAGCATGTGATGAGGTACCGAAAGGATATGATAGACTTTGATCTATGCTATTTTGGAGATCATGACTTCAAATGGCTACACAAATGTTGATTGAGAAGAAAGTGTATCAGACAGGTAGAGCACATCGAGAGGATGTTATTGTCTGGGATCAGCCATGATCTTGTGGTTTAGAAGGAAGTAGTCCAGTATGGCTCTCAGCACAAGTGGAATATATGACCGCTTGCTCTGCTAGTTGTGAAGAAGTATGGCTTCAGGATTGTTTGACTTAGAGATAGACCCAACTGTGATCCTATGTGACAAACAGAGTTATATCAAGATGACAGAGAATTCAGTGTTCCATGATAAGTCAAAGCACATAGAGATTTGACATTTCTATATACAAGATATGATGCAGAAAGGAACTATAAAGTTCGATTTTGTAACAGGTTGCCGATGTACTAACCAAACCTCTACCTCAAGTGAACAAGTTGCCGATGTACTAACCAAACCTCTACCTCAAGTGAACAAGTTTTCGATGTACTAACCAAACCTCTACCTCAAGTAAAAGTTTGAATATTTCCAAGACAAGCTTGGTGTAGTTCAGAAGGACTCTCCTCGAAAGGAGGAGTGATGTGGTCACTTATAATGAGATTTCCTGCATCGACAGAGAGGTCGATGATGTGGTTACCTATATTGGTGATGCCAATAGAGAGGTTGGTGGATGGTCCTTAGACAGGGTCTAAGTTGACAAGGGGATTGCATCATCCTTGAACACATGTTCTAAAAGGATCCATAGACAATTATCTTCAAGAATGAAGTCCTTCATGGACATGTGGGGATTCGATCATCCCTGGACTTCAGTCCTAAAGTGAGCCGTAGACAATTGTCTTCAAGAGTGAAGTCCTTCATGGACATGTGGGGATTGGATCATCCCTGGACTTCAGTCCTAAAGTGAGTCGTAGACGTATGTCTTCGAAAATAAAGTCCTGAATGAACAGGTAAGGGGATTGGATCGTCCTCGGACTTTGGTCCTTTGAATTGAGCCGTAGACAAGATGTCTCCGAAAATAAAGTCCTGAATGAAAAGGTAAGGGGATTGGATCGTCCTCGGACTTTGGTCCTTTGAATTGAGCCGTAGACAAGATGTCTCCAAAAATAAAGTCCTGAATGAACAGGTAAGGGGATTGGATTGTCCTTGGACTTTGGTCCTTTGAATTGAGTCGTAGACAAGATGTCTCTGAAAATAAAGTCCTGAATGAACAGGTAGGGGATTGGATCATCCTCGGACTTTGGTCCTTTGAATTGAGCCGTAGACATGAGGTCTCCGAGAATTGAATGATAGGACTGTATCGTCCCTGGACCTCGGTTCAAAAGGTACATGATAGGACTGGATTGTCCCTAGACCTCGGTTCAAAAGGTACATGATAGGATTGGATCATCCTTGGACCTCAGTTCAAAAGGTACATGACAGGATTGCATCATCCATGGACCTATGTCCTAAAGAGAGCAGGATTGATCATCCTGTAATATGATCATGTGTGTTGCGGGGTATACTTGCTATTGTGTGGATACTTGTATTGATGATGTGTATACTTGCTATTGTGTGGATACTTGTATTGATGATGTGTATACTTGTATTGTGTGGATACTTGTATTGATGATGTGTATACTTGTATTGGTGTGGATACTAATACTGTTGATCTAGATGACGATGTTGTTAATCGTATTGATCTAGATGACAAGGTTGCTGATCGTATTGATCTAGATGACGATGCTGCTGATCGTATTGATCTAGATGACGATGTTGTTGATCGTGTTGATCTAGATGATGATGCTGCTGATTGTGTTGATCTAGATGATGATGCTGCTGATTGTGTTGATCTAGATGACGATGATGCTAATCATGTAGATTGAGATGATCCAGATGTTGTAGATCGAGATGATCCAGATGCTGTAGATCGTGATGAACCAGATGTTGCAGATCGAGATGATGTGACGATGCTGATCGTGTTGATCTAGATGACGATGTTAATGATCATGTGATGACAATGCTGATGATCATATGATGACGATGCTGATGATCGTGAGGATCCAGATGTTGTTGCTGTTGTAGTTGTTCGAGTGCTACAGAAGATAAAGACTCAGTACTGAAGATGTTGATGTTCCAGTATTGAAGACGTTCAAGTAACTGCTTGAGTTACTGATGATGTTGAGAAAGCTTCCAATGATTTATAAATGTATCATGTGTGATGTTGATGACTCCTTGCTCGTGTATATGCTGTTATAATATCCTTCTCGTTAAGGGGGAGTGTTGAGATATTGTAACTTCAAAGAATATTATATTTGTACTTTATTATTCCGGAGATGATTCATTCCTCCGTGAAGATCTTATTGTATATCTGGAGATTTTTATTCCTCCGTTGGAATGTGGTAACTTGGGTTATTAGACTTCCCTAGTGGGGGTCGGCCCTGTATGTGTTATGTGGGTCAAAGGGTTATTAGACCACCCTAGAGGGGTCGTCCTAGTCAGTTGTAGTGGGGTATTTAACCCAATGGTTAAATACGATCCTACATGATTTGTGTAAAAGACAAGTCGGAGTAGTGTATAAATAGAGGAGGTGTATTCCTCATTTTACACACACACTTCCCTCACTCAGAATGTAGCGTACTTGTGGAGGAGAGGTCTGCTATGTTGGAGGAGGGGATCATGTCTTTGGTTTGCATCTTTGTATATTGTTGGTCATCTATATTGAGGAAGCTTTGCTGGGTTTTCTACCCCATGAGGGTTTCCCAGGATAAATCTGTGTCTCTTGTGTTTATGCTGTGCTTGTTGTTTCTTCAGTGATCTTGTATATGCTATTATTGTGAAATGGAATGTAATGCTGCTATTTTCTGTCTTACCATATTAAATGTTAACACATATCAGTATGGATTTTGAATTAGCATTTCCAAAAACGCAGAAGGGTAATGACTCCATATTTGCGGTAGTCGATAAGTTTTCTAAGATGGCACATTTTGTTCCGTGCAAAAAGACAAGTGATGCCATTGGAATTGATGTGTTATTCTTTAAGGAAGTTGTGATATTTCATGGGTTACCAAAGATTATAACATCAGATCGAGACACCAATTTTATGGGTCATTTCTGATGAACTTTGTGGAAGAAGTTGGATACCAAGCTGCAATTCAGTTCTGCATACCATCCATAGGATGATGGGAAAACTGAATTCATTAATAGGAGTTTGGGAAATTTCCTAAGATTTCTAACTGTGGATCAACCCAATAAGTGGGAAAATGTGTTGGCGGAATCAGAATTCGTGTAAAACAACTTGGTAAACCGGTCAAATTGAATGAGTCTGTTCCAGATAGTGCAAGGGAGAATCCCAGATGGGGTATTCTATTTGATAGACTTACCAACGTGATCGACAAGAAGTGCAAATGTTGAATCATTTTCATATCACAATAAGGAAGTGCATGATAAGGTGAGGAAGCAGCTCGAGAAAAGAAATGTTTCATACAAGTTATGTGCTGACTGAAAGAAACGAATGCATTCATTTGTAGAAGGAGATTTGGTATATGCACATTTGCGGAAGGAAAGGTTCCCTAGAGGAATGTATAATAAGTTGAAACTGAAGAAAATGGATCCTTGCAGGATCTTAAAGAAAACGTCTTATAATTCCTATGTGCTAGAGCTGCCAGAAGAGATGAACATTTCGTCGATGTTTAATGTCTCTCACTTGTATAGGTATGAGGAAGGTTCTACAAGTGGAGTAACGTTGACATTATTTGGAAGGAACAACTTCCAGTCCAACTAATAGAAGAATTCGAAGAGATGCTCGACAAAAGAGAAGTCAAAAGGACCTAACGAAGACAGAAAATGACAGAGTATCTAGTTCGTTGGAAGAACTAAAGCCTCGAAGAAGTAACCTCGATCTTAGAAGAGAAGTTTGACGAATTGAAGAACCGGGGCGTATTTATTTTCAACCCAGGGAGACTAATGCAGGGGCATTAGGGATGACAGAAAAATTTGAGGTGAATCGACATGGTTTCCTCGAAAATTGGCGACGGTTCCAGGAAAGTGACATAAGATTAGCTGATGAGAGATGATTCGTGATACCGACCGACAAGTCGATGATAGAAAAAGAAGAGGAGAAACGATTGAAGTAGATACAAACTGACAGATAAATCAGAAGGATAGAAAAGAATTTGAGTCAACCAACGACCGACAGAATCAGAGCAAAGAAGGGTGACTATGTAGGTAGTTGGAGAAGTTAATATGTAGTGAAGAGGATTGTTGCAAGATTCCAAATGTCTGAATGAACCAAACCGAGACTGATGGGCATTTAATGAATTTTGGACCATGCCCAGAAGCAATAGTAAGCTTATGGAGGAAAGTATAATAGGGGGAACGCTCTCTAGATAAGGGGGGATCGCTACTAATAGTGTGGGAAAGGAGAATACATCAACTTTATTTGTAAAGAAAATAAAATTTCATTGTAATTCCTCTGTAAAGAGAAGTTTGATTAATCTAATTAATGCCATACTCCTTGGCCATTGTTGTGCTTGTTATTGCATGTGTTCCTTCACTGCGTGCTTTGATCTAGAAGGCTATACTTAGCTCCTACACTGCATCATTGAGAATCATTTCATGGTTGGGGGCAATTACAATGGTGGTCAGGACTGATTTCAAGGTTGGAGGCAAGAATGGTAGGGCTATACCTAGTAGCTCTGAGCACGAGACTTTCAATCGCTAGGAAGAGATGCTCATATTTTCAGAATGAAATGAATGATGTACTTTACTACTAACTGTCAAACCTTTTGATCCTATAGGCAAGGTATTCATTGCAAGCTTTATCTCCACTATCTCTTCTTCTCATGTTCAGTGCAAGGTTTTTGGTTTGGTTGAATGCTAGGAAGATTTTCCTTGATCACCTTTGATGGTGTATTATTCAGAAGCTTCTTTAATAGTGCCCCGGCTTATTGGTTAGCGCTTCATGATATATTTGTTTGTGCTCAATTGTGTTCCTTAGAGGCTTTTTTAATAGTGCCCCGTCGCTTGTTTAATCATTCTCCAATGATATCCAAAATTTGCACATTTAGCATGTAAAACATTTTTTCCTTGTATTATTAAATTTTTAATTACGATGATAGGTCTTTATATCTTAGAATTTGGGGTGGACTACCATCTATGTTTTTCCTGGATTGAAGGAGGATAAGACAAATGTATGGTATAGATTGATTTTATGGATGTCATTCAAAATTCCAAATAAATACTTATAAAATAAATATAAATTAAAGAATGAGTTTAAATAAAGCCGACTTTAAGAGTTTTTTTTAATAGTTAAAGTTAAACGAGAGAATTATTTCAAGTATTTAATAATAAAGAGTGAGTTCAACTCCTAGATCAAGGGTGAGTTCATTTCATTTTTTTAATTACACTAATAGGTGTTAGAATAACACCTATTAGTGTAATTCTCTCCACTTTTCATTTGGGATGGAGGTTGATCACCACGGATCCTAGATTGCATGAGGATGAGACAAGTGTACTGCCTAGATTGATTTTATGGCCATGGTTTTTTCTAAAAAAACAATTATATAGAAAAATGAATATAAAATATAATTGGTAGTTGATGCATGGATAACTGGAAGTTGGTGGAAGACAAACAGTTTAACTAGTAGAAGAAGGTAGGTGGTAACAACTATCTGAGACATATACTACAACTACACATGGAGAACAAGTAACAGATTTAATTTTCTTGTGGAACTTAAATTGTGGCCTATAAGTGTTCGCCAACCACAAGTTAAGTGGTTGTGCTAGTAATAAATAGTGATTTCAACGAGGAGCTCAAATGTGATTTCACAAGTTCATTCCAATTATTTAATAATAAA
This sequence comes from Larix kaempferi, assembly GCA_027924585.1. Taxonomy (NCBI): domain Eukaryota; kingdom Viridiplantae; phylum Streptophyta; class Pinopsida; order Pinales; family Pinaceae; genus Larix; species Larix kaempferi. Next base: position 3,729,051 of record BSBM01000459.1, on the reverse strand, counting down.
TATTAAGTTCAATGATTTCATTTCAACTACTTAATAATAAAGAGTGAGTTCAACAATAAGCTCAATGGTGAGCAGAGTATTTTTTAAGGATTATAAAAGTATGCTTAAGTGTAGTATTCTAGGCGATTATTTTGGATTGAAAAAAACATAAATATAGATTGGTAGACGAATATTAAATATGAAACATAGAATTTACTACTAAAACTTGTAAATTTTGGCGAATATTATGATAAAAAAACATATTTTATGTAAATATAGGCGATATTAGAGCCTAAAAATGACCAAATAGCGAATTTATTTTTTGAAAAAAGGCCCAAAAAATAGCCAATTGGCGAAATTTCACCCTTAAAAATTTCCCTGATGGTGAGTTCTCAAGTTCATTTCAACTATTTAATAATAAAGACTAAGTTTAATGATTTCATTTCAATTGTTTAATAACAAAGAGTGACCTCGACCACGAGTGTAATGGCAAGTTTCTTGTTTTTACATGGGTAGTTGATGCAAGGATAACTTGTAGCTCATGCATGGATAACATATATACAACCAATTTAACTAAAGAAGGTAACAGGTAGCTGAGGCATATGGAGAATAAGTAAGAAATAACTTCTTCACGACACTTAACTTGTGACCTATCAATGTTCATCTACCACAAGTTAAGTGGTTGTGATAATTTTAACTATGGAAGGGCAAGTTATTTTAACTATTTAATAATTAAAGTGTGAGTCATGCAACCTATTATTGTTTGTGGCTTGGTTGAAGGGATATTTATTCAACTACCTCCCATTCTCCTTCATGGAAGGTGTGATAATTGCTAAGAGGTGGTGTTATCTCCTTCACTATGAGTGAATCATTCCTTCTCCTTGCGTTCTAATGTTTGTGAGAGATCATTGTTTCTTCCTGCATAGAAGAGTTTAAAGAGGTTTGAACCTACAACTAAAACCCAACACAATTCCCAATTCATTTCCCTGGGCCAGGTGCCAAAAAACATCAAGGAGATTCAAAGTATTCTTATTGAGCTTCCGGGTAGAGATCTGGATGTCAAGGATGGCGTTTTGTTAAGGTGGAGAGACAAATTTGTGGCCGGTGAACACAAAAGGCTTATGAGTAAGATGAATAGAATCAAAGAAGACATATTTAGAGGCGTCATTGCATGTGAATGGTGTCGCCTTATTCCACATGTAAAATGATTCGTTACTAGTGACACAACAAGGTCTTCCTGCCACTTCAAGCCCTGCAAAATATGATCACATGGGAAATTCTGGGGCACCAGCAACACTATAGAAGATTTCAACTTCATAAAGTCTAGTATGTTCTGGTTTTAGTTTTTCAACAGTGGATATAAGTTTGACGTTGAATTCGGCTGCATCATTGTTTAATTCCGCTGCACACAATTGTCTTCCTACTTTCATTACCAGTTTTTTTTGAAAGGGTAGATGGGAGGTTCATTATCCTAATCCTATGCACATCCAAACTTTATAGCTCCGGCAACAATAATTCCAATATAAATATGTTGAAGATTTGTGAAAATTGTTTGGATTATAGACCCCTAACTTTGTGTGAGCTTGTAGAGGTGATTTCTACATTAAGTGGGTGTATTCACCATGCTATGACTATTGCATGTCAATAGTAGTAAACAAAAAATCAATCGCTTTTCTGTGCAGAGAATATAAAAGTGTTCCGTGTTCTCATAATTCGGGTATTTTGTACAGTTGTACATTCCATTTAATGGTATTTCTTCACTTTTAGGATTTACCTGTAACCTGTTATGGGATCATGTGTTATGTAGTGGAAATTTGTCACCGGTAGTTTATCTTTCCATGATTTTTACTAAACTTCTCCCGTGTGAGATGAAAAGGGAAAGGTGAAGCTCATGCCTTGTTGTTGATGTAATTTATTTTAGCATTTTCAATTTGTGGAAAGAATAATTTTTTTATGGTAATTTGTTTCAGTGTTTTAAGTTCGTACAAAGAAAAAATGGTGTGTGGTTTTGTGTTTAAATATCTTTGCTTTTAGTTTTGATTTGCACTGGATTTTGACCAATAATTGGACAATTGAAGCACATTGTGATGGATGTCATGTCTATCAAAGGTCATCATACACAAATTAAGTGGTTATGCTAGTTTTATTTGTTGGGGCCTAACCCTTGGCGTTAGGAAAATCTTGTATTATTAAACTTGAATATCGCTATTCAAGTGAGAATACCAAAAGTCCTTAGTGAATAGGAAAAGTCTTTCAGAATCAAAAAATTCACTTGGGAATTTGAAACCAAGGAATATCTCATTTGTATAAATATTATATTACTAATGAGATTAAATGCACTTTCATATCTATCTTCTTGTTCATGTATTTTCTGCCTATTTTCCCAATAAGACACCTAACAGTGGTATCAAAACCACGTTAATTCCCTTTGTCCTACTCATGCCTACCAAAATTCTGCCACACCTAGTTCAGTCCCTTTCCTACAAACAAATTGTCATAGTCGAATTTATTAGAGTTGTTGAAGAATGAGGAGTTGTTAAAGACCCTGGGGCGTTTCGTGCACTATTATATGCTCATTTTCCATCTGTACGTTACATATTTGTCTGGGTGGGTGTTTCACTTCTTATCTGCATGAGATTCGTTACAGTTTCATTACCCCCTGTATTAGTTTTAAGGGCGTGTTTTGTTGTGATTCCCACATTGGTATTATGCAAACATGTCACTCATGTTATTCGGTCTTCCTAACTGCCATACATTCCTACATACAATTCTTATGCTCAAGCGTTTTTCTCATTATATCCCTAGAGCATTAACTTTGTTATTTTTGACACATGAGATTCTTCCCTCCAGACCTGCAGCTCCTTCTCCCATCAGATTCTCCAGACCTGCAAAGCCTAATTTTTATGGACGTTTTTATTAGGTGACTCCTCTTAGGTGTCACTTCTACCTATCCGTTCTACTCTTTGCTAGATTCCTCTACTTATTTTGACACAAGTGACCCTACAGGATACTTTCTTGCTTAACAATACACATGACACAAACGACAATGCTCACAGAAACAAGGTGTAGAACAAGATGCCTGGATTGGCTTATATTACTTCTCTGAAATCGGTTACAAGATAAAATAACTGTAAGCAAATAACTAACTAGAATCGACCTCAGCCGTTACAACTTAGAAGTAACTGTGGTGTGTTCTCCCTATGTGTCGACCTTCACCCTCTCTTGGTTCTCCTTGGAACTCTGAGCTATGGTTTGATCTCAACACTGTGCACTTGGCAGGTGTGACTCTTCACAACTCTCTTGGCTCTGCGCTCTGCTCTCGGCTCTCAATTTTGTTGTTTTCCTCCCTGCAGAATGAAGGTCTTTCCTCCTATAATCTCCTTTACTTTGTTACCTGTTCTTATATTTATTAGACTTTTGTATTGCCTCTATTTCCACTTTGTTTCACTCCTCTCTACATCGATTTCAACTGGCCTCCTTTCAGTAAGTCTCAATGGATATGGATGGTTATTATGGTATTCTATGATGGGGACCATCTCAACCATCATATTCTTTGTTTTGAATTTGTAGAGGAAGAAGTATTGTATTCTTCCTCTAGGACCTATTCTGAGAAATTTGTTTCAGTGGAATGACACATGCAATGCGTCCATGTTCCACCTTATTACTTTCATGTGTCTATCTTTAGGAATGAAAACCACGGTCATGACTGATGGATCCCATTGTCACTATCTCTTAGCGATGCTGTGGATCCCATTACTTTCATGTGTCTATCTTTAGGAATGAAAACCACGGTCATGACTGATGGATCCCATTGTCACTATCTCTTAGCGATGCTGTGAAATGGGGTGGAAATGGGTGAAAACATGAAGTTGGGTAACACTTTTGGCTTGTTTTTTACAAACAAAACTCCTAGATTTTATGTTGTTCAACTTCGACCTCTTCAAACCCATATCTCCATTAGGAATTTCAACTTGAAGTAAACACAATTTTTTTAGAGAATTGAATTAACTTTCTACTCATATTGTTTTAATTTTTTTTATGGACATATCATGGGACAAATTTGGTGCACACCAATGACATATACTTGAAAATTTTAGGTAGGGATAATGAGTGACCTGTGTGGATGTCAGTTTTTTGATAGATGGTTATTCATTTTAGCAAAAACAATTGTATGTTGATAATCTACACACACTACACTTGTGCGTGGACTATAGTTTTAGTTTTTTAAGACTTGGGAACTATTTTTTATTATTTATTGAAACAACATATGTTCATAAAATGGTGCATTATTAACACATGTTGGTGAGCTTAAATTTTCTTTTTAGTATGACTCTTATTGGAAAAACTAAAAGTACCATTTTGAAGAGGACTAGCCAATTATGATCTTTGTGAAATTTCAAATTTTTTGATGTTGTCTTTGTTATGATATTGAATTTTCATTTCGGGTGATTTTCAGAGTAATAAAATTTTTAAGGGATAAGGTTTAGAAAAAAAATATTAATAAATAGAAATTCAAATTGAAATGAAATAATTCTTATATCATTGGAAACTAGATTCAGAGATGAATCCATTACTACCAAATCCGACAAATAATATTTAGAATTTGCAGGGGTTCAGGCTTGCTGAAGTTGCAGGTTCCAGAAAGATCCCATATATTTTCGCAGGTTTGTTGACCATAAACTCTCAACCAAAAAAATATCTTTCAAACTCTTAGCCGAGAGTTTAGTTCAAACTCTCATCCAAGAGTTTTTTTTTTTAATATAGCACAGTGATTGGTTCAAACTCTCAACCTAGAGTTTTTTAAACTCTAGGCTGAGAGTTTGAGGTTTAATTTTTTCCCCTTTTCATCCGCATGCCCTCTTTTTTTTTTCACTCTATTGTCACAGAATTGTTTCCCAACTTCGCGTTTTCATCCAAATATTTGCTTTAATACTAATAAGATTTCGTTTTAATTTTTTAAGCCTTTTCATAATTTGGATTTGGCATATGCATTCACTTTTAAATCAAAATTGATATAATTTGATTTGGAAAGACTTGATTTAGCCTTAGTTAGACATTGTGATAAAAAAATTTAAATATGTTATGTAATTTCAATGTAATAATGGATAATGACTAGCTACACTCAAAATACAATTTGACTTTTCATATTCAACAATGTCAAACTTCCTACAGAAAGCAAGAAGAGCTTGCTTTGGATCCAAATGGAGTTTTACTCAACATGCAAGCAAGATCTTTCGTTCAGATAGATAAAACTCTTTTTATTTCTTATTATTTTATAGAATTCCTTTTTTTCACTTAACCCAACTAATACAACACTCTTATTCCAACCTGCGGGTAACCCAGTTAAAGCCAACTTTTCCCAATAGGAATTTCCATGGTGGAAGAAATGAGTAGACTATAGAACATATTTTTTTTTCTTTTTTAGATTGATTGGTAAGTAACTGCAATTATTGTCTGTATTGAACTGCTTTTATTTATTATATTGTCCTTACTGCTTTTTCTTTATCTTAGATTGGATTTAAAACTACTATTCCATTATTTGACTGGCTAACTCCTACTGTTAGAGCTAGCCATAACTCACTCAGCTACAGCTACAGCTTAGCAACCAACCACTGCCAAAGCCACTTCGTTCAATCTATTTACGGGATCCTTTCTTTATATATTATACTTCCTTTACTAGATTGGTGATATTAGCTTTGCTATAAGGAGTACAAAAAGTTGGAGCTTTTTTCTTCAGTTTGGGGTGACAAGCAAGCCCATTAAAACTATAAACTATAATGATAAAGTTAGTTATAAATTTTGTTTTGCTAGTCCTTTTTTGTTATTTTTTCCTCTTTTGAATGGAATCGATGTGGATGACATGAATAATGTGTTCCACATTGACAATATGGCATGGACATTGTGAATAGGAGAAGTAGAAAGAAGTGGCATATGGATACAATTCTCCTCTTAATTCCTTTTTCCCTATCATTTGAGTATCTTCTTCATGTTTTGATGGGTTTTTCCTATGATTTGATAGTTAATATTTTTTTAGTATTCTCTTATGTAACCATGTAAGAATGTCCATAAATAACTATAATAAATTTTTTTTGTTATTTTCCTTAAAAATTATTTGAAAGTTATGAAAAAATATTAAAAACTTAGTATATATTGTAATTAAATTTAATTAGACTTTTGATAATAAAAAAATTATACATGTTTTATTTATTAAATTTAAAAATAAAAATTAATTACATAAAATTTGGTTATAAGTTCAATTAAAAATTTTAAATATTTAATTATAACTTCCTTGTAATAAACATTAATATTTAAAACATTAATATTTATTTTTTTAAGATTATAATAAAAAAAATATTTAATTGTAAGAAAAATGGTATGTATTTCTTCTTTGTAATAAATTTTAATCATTAATTTTTTTTTTCAGCGGAAAAATCACTTTCGTGCTATTCCGAAGGACTCAAGGAAAGATTGAAATACAATTATATCACTTACAAGAATTGAAATTGGGTGGGGAGGGTAACAATCTTTCATTCCAACCACCCAAGCTACAACCAATGGTTCTTTAAATCATACACAATATTTCAAATTTTAGACATTGTAATTAAGAATTAAATATTTAATTGTAACGTAGTTTGTAATCTTCAATGTTTTGATTTGATTTATTTGTAAGATAATTTTACCATATAATCTAATTGAGTACAAAGAAAAAAATGATGAAAGTGGAATTAGTAAAATGCAATGATTTATATTTTTATTGAAGATATTCTAATGGTTTATATCTTTATTAAATGTTTTATCAATTAAAAAGTTACACTAGTTTTTTTAAGTAAGTTTAATAACATATGACTACCAATAGTATGTTTTTTTTATGCTAAAAAAATAAATGTAATAATATGTTTTTCTAATCAACATTTAGAATATTTGGACAATAATATTAAGAAACCAACTTTTAGTCCATTTTTTTTATAGAATTCTTAACTCCCTCATCGACAAACCCATATAAGCATTTTAGAACCTATAACCTTAAAATTGAAAGCAATACAACCTATCATATTCTCCTCATAGAAGTGGGGCTCTTACCCACTGAGAGCATGGTTATGACTAGGTACCTAATGTACAAGCATAAGATAAACAACATGAGAGACCATGGAATTCCTAAAATTGATTTAGATTCTAGCCTAAACCTAATGTGTCTCAAGCCAGGTTGGCATAAATACTTAATGACATGGTTAAACAATTAACAGATTGACGAAAATGTCACTTTGCAAAAAATCGATAACATATAAAATATTGTTACATCTAAGTTTAAAGCGAAAGTGTTGTGCAAGAAGGATTTAGAGGTTAAACAAAAATTAAGATACTATAGGGATGTCATTAACCCTAATCTATAAGTTCAAAATTACCTTTCAGTTTTGTACACTTGAAAGAAGAAAATTAATATTGTCAAGTTAAGAACGAACTCTCGTGAGATCAATAGTGAAACTGAGAATTGGACAACTCTTAAACCTAAATGGGTTGAAAGGATTTGTCATCTTTGCAAGACTATGAGATCTGAGGATGAAAAGCACTTTCTTTGAGGATGCCCTATGTACACCCACATTAGGTATCTATTTCAAAATCTCTATTATAGTATTGACCTTTCTAACCTTCTAATTTCTCAAAACTATGATAAGTTAGGAATGTTTCTCTTCAAGCTTTTTAAGGACATGAATAAAATTTTAAAGCCAACCGAAAACTTCCATTGCTTTTTTTTTCTCTTAAGGTTTAATAAGATTCGATAGACCAAATTTAGTCTTAATGGGCATTAACCATCTCCTCCTCCTCATCATCATAAAAACAAAAAATTTCAATATTTCATATATATATATATATATATTTCAATTTTTTAGATATATAGTTATCTATCTAAAAAATATTGTATGGTTTCATTTTATGTCTTTGCAAAAGTCTATATATATATTTTTTTAAGTAAAACATTAAAAGATAAGTTAAAAATATTATTTTCTTCTTTTATATAGTTATTCTAAAATATTTTTCTTAAGTTATATTTTTATTTAACATTTTGTAAAATATATATAAAATAAAAAATAAACATTTCAATTTTTCATACATATATATATATTTTAAATTTTTGATATATATATAAATGATAGAATGGCTACTTTCATTTTATGTTATTGCAAAAAGTTCATATAACCTTTTACAATGAATCATAAGATAATAAGTTAAAAATATTATTTGCTTCCTTTCAAAGTTGTTTAGAAGTCTTTTTATTAATCTAATGAATTGAGCTTAGTTTTATATTATATTTTGTAAATTATATATATAATAGGAACCTAAAATTTCATTTTTTCATGTATATAAATATATTTCAAATTTTCGAACATGTCCAGATATTGTAGAAAGCTAATATTTATCTATTTAAAAATGTTGGAATAACTTTTTTTTCATCTCATCCTTTTAAAATTCGATATAATGTTGAGAGTCAAAAATTAAATAATAAGTTAAAAATGTTCTCTTCTTTCATATAAAATTATTTAGAAATCTTTTTCTTAACCTCATGAATTGAGTTTAGTTTGTATATATAAACAAGAAATTACAAAACTTCATATATGTAGATATATTTGAAATTCTGCAATATGTATAGGTTATGTAATGATATAAAATACTAATACTTCTCCATTTAAAAATAATTGTGGATGACTTCTTTCATTTTATGGTGTAAGTAAAGTATATATAATTTTTTATTGTTAAAATGAGATAATAAATTAAAAATTGTATCGTGTGCTTGCTTATATGCTCATGTAAGCTGTCGAACCCATCTCACCATGAGATGTGCGGGCCTCTTGCTCAAAATGCATAGTAGTGTCGTGTCTCCATATCTATTGTTATGCAGTAGCCTTAATGCCCGAGGAAAAGGATCCTGCCACATCCCCCTCCCCCTCGATAGACGAGCTGCCTTACCATGAGACATGCATTCTTAATTTTGACATCATCCTGCTTTATAATTAATTTCTATGAATTATATTATAGACTGCCTTACCATGAGACATGCATTTTTAATTTTGACATCATCCTGCTTTATAATTAATTTCTATGAATTATATCATAGACTGCCTTACCATGAGACATGCATTCTTAATTTTGACATCATCCTGCTTTATAATTAATTTCTATGAATTATATTATAGACTGCCTTACCATGAGACATGCATTCTTAATTTTGACATCATCCTGCTTTATAATTAATTTCAATGAATTATATTATAGACATTGCATTTTTTATATTCAAATCTTGCACATTTTGAAATGAAAAATGTTTTTTTCAAATCAAAATTCATATTTTTTGAATTGAAATTTACATTTTTATTATAAAAAAATGCATTGTTAGGGTTCATAAGTAGTAACAAAAAAGATTATAAGAATAGAAAAAAACACTTTTCAAACCCAATAATGTTATTTTAAGAACCCAATTTTGCACTTTAGAAATATTGATATTCACATCTTGAAACGCTAAATTCACACTTTTGTAGTCCATATTTTGCCTAAAAATCCAAATTTAATAAAATGGAGTTTGGCTGGCATTATTTTTTATTGATCATGTTTTGATTATTTATTTAAAAAAACACTGATGTCAATATTTAATTTAGCATATTATTATGAATTAGTTATGAACACTTTTCAAACCCTATATTGCCATTTTCAGAACCCAATTTTGCACTTTAGAAAGGATGATATTCACACTTTTGGAAGACTAAATTCATATTTTTTAGTTCATATTTTTCCTAAAAGATCCAAATTTAATAAAATAGGTGTTGATTGGCATTATTTTTTATTGTTGACATTCTGTTTATTTATTTAAATACACACTAATGTCAATTATTTAATTTAGCATATTATTATCAATTGGTTATGAACCCCTAATTAGAGGGACATATACATTTTTAATTAGTTACTGAACTAGTTCTTATTTAATGTCAACTGAATATGCTAGTAAAATGTAATGTTGTAAAATATGGAGTATGTATGTTTCCAATAATTTACCTTTGTGCTTATAATCCACTTTCATCATTATTAAATTAATAATTAGTATAGGTTAAAATAGAATTTCATTTTCATTATAATCTACTTTCATCATTATTAAATTAATAAGTAGTATAAGTTAAAATAGAATTGCATTTTCATCTTCATCATTGTTAAATTAATAACTAGTATAGATTAAAATAGATTTGTATTTTCACTCAAAATTATAATTATATAATTATATTTAATATTAGAAAAAAACTATAAAAAACATAAGTATCTTTTCCAAGGAAAAAAACTCTCATTAATGGTAGTTGGCTCATAAACAATTGGAAAGCATCATTCCGAACATTACCAAATCTAACATTAGGACTTGCGATCGAACATTTTCCCTTACTATTAACGTGGTCATTATCGCCATCAACACTGCCCTAGGAATGAGTTCGATCTATTACTTCCCATGCTTGTGATGACTATTATACTTCTAAGTATTTGTGGCAAAAAACAAAAAGTGTGGTATCCATTTTAACTTTCATATCGTAATGTTATAGAAAGTTAATACTTTTCATTTAAAAAATAAATAAATTGTGCAATGGTTTTTTTTATTTTATTACTTTGCAAAACTCTATATAATTTTTTTATAATTAAACATGAGATCATAAATTATAAATGTTATTTTGTTCCTAAATTTCAATTTTTCAAATATAGATATGTTTCAAATTAACTAAACAAGTTTGAAAAATTGATCAAATATATTTTTTTTATAAATAAATATAAATTTTTATAATTAATTATGAGATAAAAAAATAAAATTTTCAATTTCAATTTTTTTTAATTAAATTTATTAAATAGAATTTATATATATATATATATATATATATATATATATATATATAACGCTAATCCATATCTATCTAAGAAAAGATAGATAGCTCTTTTTATGTTATTTTTTTAAAAATTTATATAATTTTATAAAATAAGATAAATGGATCTTTTTATGTTATTTCTTTGTAAAAATTTATATAATTTTTTATAGGCAAATATGAGACAATATAATAAATGTCCATTTCATAACAATATATTAAATGTCGAAAAAGAGTTATTTAATAAAAAAAATTTAAGTTAATGAATTGAATTTAGTTTTATTTAATATTTAAGAAAATATATATAATTAAAACATGAAATTTTACTCTTTATATATATTTGAAAATTTGAAATATATATTGCCATATTGTAAAAAAATTATACCTATCTATTTTAAAACATATGCATTGTGTAATATAAAGTTAATTGAGTTATCTATATAATTTTTTATACTTAAATATGAGGCAATAAGTTTAAAATGGCCTTAATTTCTTTCTTAAAATAATTATTTTAATATTTTTTTTTCTAATTTAAAGAATTGAGTTTTGTTATATTTAATATTTGGTCAAATATATACAATTGAAGCATGAAATTTTATATTTTGGAATATATTTTGTGATATTGTAAAAATTAATATTAATCTATTTTTAAAAAAATAATGATATTTATGTTTCCATTTTATGTTTTTGAAAAAGTTTATATTTAATTTTTTTATGGTTGAATATGAGAAAATAATTTTAAAATGTTTTTTTCTTTCTTTACAGAGTTATTTAGAGGTATTTATATTAACTTAATGAATTGAGTTTAATTGTCAAATCCTGTTAGTTCATTTGGTTAAGGTGTGGGTCTCATTGGTGACCGAGGTTCAATTACGCTTAGGCGTGAGCTAGTTGGGAGGAGACACACAAAATCCAACCAGATGAGGGTTAGTATGGCCTAGGTTGGGTGCGATCCCCGGGTGATTTTTACAGCTTAGATGTCCATGGGCCATGATTTCTTAGACCAAAGGCCACTTCCGCGATTCAAGGAGATTGTAGCAAACAAACAAAAATGAATTGAGTTCAAATTTACTTAATATTCCGTAAAGTATATATATATATATATATATATATATATATGATTATCAATTCCAAGAAATTATCTGGCACTAATTTTATATATGACAGTAGAAATTTGGAGGAAGTGACTTCTTATAAATATCTAGGAATTGATATTCATTACAAGCTCAATTGGAACTATAGCATTAAGAAAAGGATTAATGGAGGGTGGAAAGCTTACATTGGCCTTGAAAAAAATTGTAATTTGGAAAACCTTGTGAGTTGGGATAAAAAAATGTCCTCTTTGAAACACGAGTCACCCCTGTTATCTTATACGGCTATGAAAGTTAGGGTTGCATCATATCTAGAGAATCTCCGAGAAAAATTGAGCAAAATAATTTTTTTTTTATAACCTATAACATTAAAATTAAAAGCAATACACCTTGTCCTATTCTCCTCATACAAGTGAGGATCTACCCATTGAGAGCATTGTTCTTACTAGGTACCTGATGTATGTAGGGACCTCCATTTCCGAGGCCCTTCTTAAAACGAAAACCAAACTTTAATTACAAAATAACATAAAATCAATCTTTTAATATGTAGAAAAATAAATTAGTTAAAATTTTGAAATAGTAAATGCCAAATGAGATGGAACAATAAACTTGTCAACCGTAAGTTGATCCCACTGCTCAAGGAGTAGTCATCGTGAATTGATCTAGCTTGTCCCTTGTCATTCGCTTCTCCTGTTACATCCCTCAAGTAAAATATCATTTAAGAATAGGTGAATCAATCATTAGCTTCACCACCCAACAATAGGCTTATGCAATTAGTCACATAGGCACCCCCGAGCTTCGGGGTCATAGAGGATACACACTCAAAAAGGTTCAAAGATGAGACCCCCCTCACCAGAATCATTATTCAAACTCACCATAGAAAGAACAATCAGAAATCCATAGCCATTACGGTAGTCGTCCAACAATAGGGTCCCTTTTCCCTTCTTCTCATATTTCTTAAATAGCATTTTTTCCTGCAACACATGTCGTTTCATGCCAAAATACTCTTTAATATAATATTATTTAATACAAATATTCACCCACCCATGTGTCACTCTCTCATGAGAGTGCACATACTTCCCACATTCTACTCCTAGATGTCTCCTGATGCTAGGATTCCAATCCCTATTTTAACGGGTGTAGGTGGAGTTGACTAGTGAATGAATCCTAGCCTATGTTTTTCTCCATATTTAATTCTTCCAAATTATTTAATTACAAATAATCATTTCATGCACAAATAATCTAATGCAATACTATTTGTCAAATATGTAATTATATTTCATGCACAATTAATCTAATGTAATATCATATGCCAAGTACATAACTACAATTAGTCTTTTCATGCATGACTAATCTAATGCAATACTATATGTCAAATACATAGATGTTTATTTATCAATTTCCTTTATTCCTCTAGGTACCACATTGTCGAGTCCTTCTAACAACACTTTCCTTCCTTAATTTTCTAGGTACCACATTGACGGGTCCTTCTAAAAACACTTTATTTCCTTAACTGTCTAGGTACCACATTGTCGGGTCCTTCTATCAACACTTTCTTTCCTTAATTGTCTAGGTACGACATCGTCGGGTCCTTTTGACAACACTTTATTTCCTTATTTTTACTGTTGTGCTGCGATTCCATGTAGTGATTTAGGAATCGTTACCATAAATCATCCGGCTACAGTCTATGCAAGACTAATGGCGCTTAGGAGTAAGTCTGTTCTTACTTTGCACCCCTCAACCTCGTACGTTACCAATTCATTATGGTCTTCCCTGTATGACTTCACGCTTCCTCGAGTAAATCTAAAAGAGCTTTCCAAACTCATGCATGGATGCTATCAAGAGTCGACACTATCGTAGTACCCCTGTGTATGTTTTTCCCATCCTCTATGGACCCTTTCTTGTTCTATCATGAGTCAGTCAGTAAACCACCTTACATGTCACTGTACACATACTCAGAGCACACACATCAATAGTACTACTAAAAAATCATCATATAATAATTCATTTTATCCATTCACTAATCGTTAAGAAAACATGGATAACTGTCGGTTGGATTCACATCATAATCACCTGCATAATTCAATTTCCATATTTCAGCATAAATACGACATCCATCATAAGGTTTCACATGTGCTAATCAATCAACAATATTTCATATTAAAATCACAAGTATCCATAATCGTCATTAAATCAATCATTCATTACAAACATATTAATATATTGCTAATCAGTCAACAACTTATTCTAAATCATCATATAAGCAGTCATCTATCTTGGTTTCTTTAACTGGTTCACTTACCAATAAGTGTCTTCAATATCGATAGTCATAGCGAGTTTGAGGCGCATTACAATGTACAAGTAGAAGATAAACAACATGTGAGACCATGGAATTCCTAAAATTGCTTTAAATTCTAGCCAAAACCTAATGTGTCTCAAGAAAGTTTAGTGTAAAGACGTCATGGCATGGTTAATTCATTGGGGGATTGACAAAAATGTCACTTTGCAAAATATCAATAATATCAAAAATATTATTACATCTAATTTTAACGAGAAATTGTTGTGCAAGAAGGATTTAAAGTTTAAAAGAAAATTGAGACAATATAAGGATGACATTAAGCCTAATTTATAAGTTTAAAGTTACATCTCGGTTTTAACTAGTTCAAACAAGAAAATTAATATTTCCAAGTTAAGAATGAACTCCCATAAGCTCCATAGTGAAATTGGGAATTGGACAACTTCTAAAACTATGTGGGTTGAAAGGGTTTCTCATCCCTGTGAGACTACGAGAGTTGAGGATGAAAATCACTTTCTCTTAGGTTAACGTCCGTACACCCACATCAGGTCTCTATTTAAAAATCTTGATTACAACACTCACCTTTCTAACCTTCTAAATTCTCAAAACTATGGTAAGTTAGGAACACTTCTCTTTAAGCTTTTTGAACATAGGAATAAAATTTTTAAGCAAACCAAAGAATTCATTTCTTTATTTCTCTCTTAACGTCTAATAGACAAAATTTGGTGTGACTAGGCATTAATCATCTCATCATCATCATCATAGAAATGTGAAATTTCAATTTTTCATATAAGAAATATATTTCAAATTTTAAGATATATACCCAAGTCTATTTAAAAAATATTGTAGAATGACTCGTTTCATTTTATGTTCTTCCAAAACTCCATATATTTTGTAACTGAAAAATTGGAAGATAAGTTAAAAATGTTATTTTATTCCTTCATAGAGTTATTCTGAGGTTTTTCCTTAAGATATATTTTTATTTTAATATTTTGTAAAATACATGTAAAATAAAAAGATAAAATTTCAATTTTTTTATACATGTATATATATTCAAAATTTTTGATATATAAAAAAATGATACTTCATTTTGTGTTCTTCTGAATGTTCATTTTATGTTCTTGCAAAAGCTTCTCAAGCTTTTTGAAAATAAGAACAAATTTTAAAGCAAACTAAGTGATATTCTACTTAAAGTTTATAGATTAGAGCTAATCTTAGTAGACATTAATCATCATCATCTTCTTAATATTTTGTATCATATATATTTATATATATATAAAATAAAAACATGAAATTTCAATTTTTATATATAAATATATTTCAGATTTTAAGATATGTCTAAATATAGTAGAAAGCTATTACCTATTTTTAAATGTTGGAATGGCTCATTTCATTTCATGCTTACAAAATTCCATATAATATTTATATTCAAACATTAAATAAGAAGCTAAAATGTTCTCTTCTTCCATATAGAGTTATTTAGAATCTTTTGGAATGGCTCATTTCATTTCATGCTTACAAAATTCCATATAATGTTTATATTCAAACATGAAATAATAAGCTAAAAATGTTCTCTTCTTCCATATAGAGTTATTTAGAATCTTTTCGGAATAAATAGTTTTGTTCTGTTATGAATTGAGTTTAGTTTATTTATATAAACATGAAATTATAAAACTTTATATATATGAAATTTTGAAATATATAGGTTATGTAATGATATGAAAAAATAAAATTTTTCTATTTAAAAAATCATTATAAATGGTTTTTACATTTTATGTTTAAAAACAATTTATATAATTTTTTGTTATTAAATTGAAATGATAAATTAAAATTAGTATTTTCTTCCAAAAACATGAAAATTCAATTTTATATATAGGAAGAGGGGTAAGCAATATAATGATATAGAAAACTAATATTTAACTATTTAAGAAAAAATGTCGATGGCTTCCTTCATTTTATGTCCAAAGGAAAGTTTATATAATTTTTTATTGTTAAAATGAAATAATAAATTAAAATTTATATTCTTCTTTAATATAAAATTATCTATATATATATATAAAGTTAATAATTGTCTATTAAACAAATAATGAGATGTTTTTTTTCATTATATAAGTTTATATAAATTTTTATAACGAAATATAAGATATTAAAAATATCTTTTAATTATTTAGAAATCTTTTACTTAACTCGGATTAAATTAAATTTATATATTTGAATTAAGTTTAATTTATTTATATATATATATATGAAATGTGAAATTTCACCCCTTCTCATATATATGTGGTGATATTGTACACAGCTAATATCTACCCATTTAAAAAAAATGGGATGGCTCTTTTAATGTTATGTTAAAGTCTATATGATATAAGTTATAAAAGTCCGTTGCTTTCTAGAAAGAGTTATTTAGCAATATTTGTAATATCCCTCGGATATATTTTTTGATTAGAGGTCAAACTGTTTTGATTTCAAGTTAGTCAACTTTTATAAAGTTTGCTTATGTTTTCAACAAAATTATGTTAATTTTTTTTATTAAATTAAAAGTAAATTTTAATATTTTAATATTTCAACAAATTGATAAAGGACATTATTGGTAAGAATGAAACCCTTAAATAAGACATTTAAATTATAAGGACATTATTGATAAGACTGAAACCCCTAAATGAGACATTTAAATTATAAGGACATTATTGATAAGGCTAGAACCCGGAGGCATTTAAATTAACAGAAAAAAATAATAATAATAATAAAATAAAATCTAAATATTTCATAAAGGACCATGTTACCTCTTTTCATTAATGAAGAATGCAAGGGTGTACTATCTCACCCACATAGTACTTGTTGATCATCATTATTTGTTGTCTCTCTCTCTTGGTACTTGTTGGAAGACACCTTTGTTTCTGGTATTGCTAGAGATTTTGGGTAGCTTTGCCACAACACTAGCAGTAACTAGAAGATTTAACATCCTACGAGCTCAGTGCATGTGGGATTTGTGTTTTATGTCGGGGTTGCAAATGGTGGTCAAGTGATGTAAGGGCATCAAGACCGACAGAAAAAATCGTGGTGAATCAATGAGGTTTCCTCAGAAACAGTTGAAAGTTCCAAGAAAGTGACATAAGGGTATTCGACAAGAGATGAGTCACGATACCGAACGACAAGTCAATGATAGAAAAGGAAGTGGAGAAATGGTCGAAGTAGATAGTGACCGAAATATAAATACTGTTGCTTGACCCTTCTTCAAACTTGTATAGGTCTGAGACGTTGAACATTGCTGAAATGTTCAAGTCTTCCGGCAATTCCAACACATAGGCATTGTCTGAAATCTTCTTCAGAATCCTACGTGGCCCTATCATCTTCAGCTTCATCTTGTTATAGGTTCCTGTCGGAAATCGCTCCTTCTGCAAGTATGCATAGACTAAGTCTTTTTATTAGAATGATAGTAGCCTCTTCCTCTGGTCGGCTCTCAACTTGTAGGCTGTGTTACTCTTCTCGATGCGCTTTCGCACATCTTCATGAACTTCATGCATATCCTCTGCGAATGATTCTGCATCCGCGCTCTTCCTGCTTTCTGTCGGCAATTCCACCAAATCTGCCACTACATGTGGACTCCTTCCTTGAATAATCTGGAATGAGCTCAATCCTGTCTATCGATTCACATAATTGTTATATGCAAACTCTACCTGTGCCAACACATTTTCCCATTGCTTGGGTCTGTCGGTTGCTAAACATCTCAGAAGGTTTCCCAAACTTTTGTTTACAACCTCGGTTTGTCCGTCCATCCGCGGATGATGTGCCGAGCTAAACTCTAACTTCGTGTCGAGTTTCTTCTATAGGGTCGTCCAGAAATGCCCCATGAATTTCATATCTCGATCCGACATGATACTCTTTGGCAACCCATGCAGTCTGACTATTTCCTTAAAGAATAACACAGGGATCCCTGTGGCATTGCTTGTCTTCTTACATGGTATGAAATGTGCCATCTTTGAAAACTGGTCGACTACAACAAATATTGAGTTGTTCCCCTACTAAGTCCTTGGTAATCCTAACACAAAATCCATGCTAAGATGCTCCCATGGGTTCTCTGGTACTGACAATGGTGTATACAACCCCGTGTTTTGACTCCTTCCCTTTGCTAACTGGCAAATTTGACATTATCGAGCCTATCTTCCGACATCTGTCGACATCCTTGGCCAGAACTACTTCTCATCAACCAGTGCTTTGGTGTTGTTGATCCCAAAGTGTCCTGCTAACCCACCATTATGAAAATCTTGGATTAGTTTCTCCCTTATTGATCCTCTGGGAATAACAACTAACTTCCCCTGAACAGGTAAACTTCCTGAATGAAATAACTCAAATATAGAGTTCTGTCAATGCTCCAAGGCCCACGACAAGCCTTCCACTCCTTCGCAAAATCTTCATCGATCTCATACTCCGCCTTTATCAACTCTATCCCTATTGCCTGAACAGTCGTCATGCTCAACAGTGCAACTCTCCTATTCAACGCGTCCGCAACTTTGTTCAACTTGCTTGACCTATGTCGCAATACAAAGGTATATCTCTGGAGTAGCTCAACCCATTTCATGTGTCTCTGGTCAAACATCAACTGAGTATTTATATACCTTAGTGCTTGGTGATTTGTGTATAACACAAATTCCTGGCAACAAATAATTCCTCCATTCCCCGCCTTTCTTTGGTGTCAATACTGCTGGCACTGCACACAGGCTCAGACTTTCTCGAATCAATCCCCTGTCCAACAACTCTTGGACCCATCGGTTGAGCTGCTATCCCTCTGCTGGAATCATCCTATAAGGTGCTTTGTTTGGCAGACTCGACCCTGGAATCAAGTCGATCTGATGGGATATGCTCCTTGTCGGCGGCAATTTCGTCAGTTTCTCATCAACCATTATGTCCCTAAACTCCTCGAGCAACTCCTCGACTTCGACTGGAATGCTCTCCTAATCGGTCGTTCTATCGACATATCTTCCTTTTGGAATGATTGCAAAACATCCCGACTGCTTTTCCTCCTCTGTGAGGAATTCCTTAGAGGTGCTCATCAACACTTGCTTTTCCCAAAGATTGGTCTCACCATCCTTACTGTCGGCTGGCTCTCCTTGCCTCGGCTTAAGAGTCATTTTCAAGCAATTCTTCCACACTATGAATGTGTTATACCAACCATCATAGATCATCTTACGATCATATTGCCATGGTCTCCCTAACAATAGATGGCATGCATCCATGGGAACTACATCGCATAGTACACTATCCTCCAATCCTTCAACTCTGAAGTTAATCGGGCACTGTTTGGTCACCTTAACATGGTGTCCTTTCTGCAACAACGAGCTCTTGTAGGGGTGTGGGTGTTCTCGACACTTCAACTTGATCTTGTCGATGAATTCTGTCGACACAAGATTCTCTGTACTTCCACCATCAACTATGATCTTGCAACGCCATTCTCCGATCCACACCTTCATTCGAAAGATCGCCTTCCATTGTGCTGGTTCCATCGGGTTGCATTGATCTTCCTAGATCAAGGCCCTCTGAACCATCAGATTCTGGTTCTTCTTTTTCTCACCTCCACTGCTACCTGATGCCGAATCTTCCCTCTCATTGAGTTGCTCATCCTTTCGACATATGGGTTTCGACTCTTCTGCAACATGTTGGTTTTCTGGGCATTCATATGCTTTGTGACCCGTTCCTCGGTATTTGTAACAGATTATGGCTGGTTTGTTAGCTCCCTTCTTATCGAATGGACCACTTCGACCATACGCGCCTCGACCACGGTTATCATGACCATCGTGTCAGTTCTTTTGTGCTCTTTCTTTCATCGATGTCCCTTCTGTGCATCGACTATCTTCGACACCTTCTTTCTTGTAGCCGCTACCTTGACCTTTCATAGATACAGTCTTTCCACCCCGACCAATCATCCTGCCTCTGGTCGCTGCGAACATTATCAAGCTTCCACTTCCTCGACTTCCTCGTTGTTGTGGTCTAGTGCTTCAGGAATCCAACCACGCCTCTGGTTTTCTTTGATTGCTGCAACTTCATTTGTCAAACTCCGCATTGTTCAGACACATTCGTCGAACATCTCACGATCTATTGTGATGGTTGCTGCGCCACACGTTGTTCCTCCTCGGACATTAATGCCTCTATGATCCATTTTCAACCTCCGCTGAAAATTCTCACACCTTCAACCGGACTCGCTTCCAGGGTCTGATTCCAAATTGACGCATGTGAGGTTGGTATAGTCTTCTTCTCCAACCGAAATTGCTTCCGGGCTCTGATACCAAACTGACGCAAGTCACCCTATGGGATACTTTCTTGCTTAACAATACACATGACACAAACCACAATGCTCACACAAACAAGGTGTAGAACAAGATGCCTAGATTGGCTTATATTACTTCTCTGAAATCCTTACAATATAAAATAACTGTAAGCAAATAACTAACTAGAATCGGCCTCAGCCATTATAACTTAGAAGTAATTGTGGTGTGTTCTCCCTGTGTGTCGACCTTCACCCACTCCTGGTTCGCCTTGGAACTCTAAGCTATGGTTCGATCTCAACACTCTGAGCTTGGCCGGTGTGACTCTTCACAACTCTCTCGGCTCTATGCTCTGCTCTCAGCTCTCAATTTTTCTGTTGTCCTCCCTGCAGAACGAAGGTCTTTTCCTCCTCTTCTACTCTGTGGGTGGTATTCCCAAGACTATTGCAATCCCGAGATATGCATTCCCTTCCGTTCGCAGATCCTGTCAAATCCTACGAACCTGCACTGTCAGCTTCTAGTCGTGCTGCATAGCCTCTGGCCATGATGTCCTCTGTCACGTCCTTCACCAACTCGCAATAACTGTAATAACTTCCTCAGCAACCCCGAACTACTACTGGTACATTCCCTTGACTTTTTTGTCCTTCTGAACCTGCTACAGCAGTCAGTCACATCTCGACTGTCCTGTCGGTTCATTCCTTTCCCCATTACACTTGGCTTCGCCAACCTTGTCGTGTCGTACTTCGTCCACTTGTCGACTACCCGACCTCTTACATCGCTCGTCATCTATCGACTATCCCCTGTCGATCCTCGACCTCTCGCGATATCTGTTGTTTCTTCAGTCGGCCGCACCCCGACTACTTTTGCTCGATTTGTTGACTTATTCTGAACATGATCAATTTTAGAATGTTTTTCTTCTCGTATGAGATGCGACTCAAGCTATAGAAACTCAAGATTATCTTGTGAATTTGTTACACAATTCTGAATTTGAGTGAGGGTGGTCTTGTCGACCATGACAGTGTCTTTGATAGAGGAGAGAAGCAGAGTGTTCAGTAACTCTACAATGCTATTTAATCTCGTCATTGATAAAATGAAGCTGATGACTCACTCAAGAAATGAAAGACTTCTTGCAACTCCGTCCTTTTACAAAAAGACTGAATGAAGAATCCAACTTAGAACATGAAGGGGTGTTAGATACAACCTAAAATGCACCCAAATACAATGCAATTCAACTCAATTTGAAAGGTACAAAAGACTAGACACTAGATGCAAGTTACAATGTAGAATATGAAACTGAGTTGATCTTTATGAGATGAATGCTTTACCATTTTAAAGAGAGGCCTCTAGATTTGATGATGTTGAATTCAAACTTCTATATGGAAATGTGCTTTGACAGAATATTTGAGCCACTAACTTGAACTTGTTCAAGTTACATCTGAACTTGTTCAACACTAGTGATGAGTTTAAGCAATGGTTAATACATGTCTTCTATGCAACATGTGTAATCAAGCTAGCATCACTATAGTCTAATACAAACTTTTCAATGTAATAATATACAATTCATAGTAGGCTATATACAATATACAAATCCAGGTTTGTCAAAGCGTCCAAATAGACCTTCTAAATTTATATTAGGGTAGTGGTTTCTTTCTCCAGTTCCACGGATTCTCCACTACCAAGACTCCATTAAAAATTACCAATAGCGTGGAGTAAGACTAACTCTTTTTTGTGTTGAACGAAGACACAGTAGTCTTGTGTAAAGAATGGAGAGGATGATTCAACTTCTTGGGGATTCCCTTTCATGCTATCTGGTGGTGTGTACACCAATTCGCTTAAACAACAGGTATGATGCTAATACTTGAGTCTAGCTTAGCAATACAATGACAATGCTACCAGCTACAACGCTAGATTGTCTCCAACCTCCAGCAATATTCTTATATCTAGAACCGGTCTACACGTTACCAGAACATTGTAGTCATTTCAATGTAGCACTTTCGTTAACTGAATTTATTTGTTCGAATGCTAAAGCCTGAGTGCTTCATAGATGTAGAATTCTAGGTGGAAACCATAGTCTAGTCAATGGAGATGTAAGTTGTAAAGCATATTTTATAACGAAGGTCGATATAAATAGGTAGAAGAGCACTCCACAAATAATGTAAGTGGCGAAGTAAGGGAGATCCAGCTTTGAAAATGATATTTACACAATACTTTGATGAAAGGAGAGTATGAAGTGTGGACAATAAAGGCTGAATATCAAGCCACACAGTAATAATGGCAAAGCTCCTCCAAATGCGACCAAGTGATCAAAATATAGGCAGTCACCTAATAATGGAAATACGTGGCCATACCACACATTTTCTTCTTCTAAATTGTCAAAATACTCCGCCATACCCACAGAGATGTACACAGTGAATGCAAAAATTGCACAAAGAATGCACACTATTATTTTACCTTGCAGTAGATAAATCGAATTTTGGGTATCTGTACCAATACACCAACAATAGCATACACCAAATTGATAACAACAACCCCTTTGACGTATCTCCTCCACGCAACTCCAGGCACTACAATGCATTCAACTCGACGTGTGTTTTCGACAATTCAGTGTTCACTTCAAATGTTCTATTCGTTGGTAGTAGCTTTTCTCATGATTTGACACTGAGTAGCTTCTTGGACGCATAGATTTCCATACAGATGTCCCTTCGTTCAAGCTTCCATTCGACCAATACACTTTTCATTGCATTTTGAGGAATTTTGAAGATAAGGTGGCATTGTTCTCTTTACTTAGTCTCCAGAGATCTCAATGCGTAGGCCTCTTCAACTCAGGAAAAACATATTCACGATCTCACCCCACCAGGGCATAATCACGTGGTTGAATGCTATAATCTATTACGTCATGAGCAATTTTTCTTGAATGCTGGTGATTCTGAATATCAAGCCCGCGGTATATGTGAATATTTGAACTCACCGTAGATTCATCAAGGATCAGAATTTCACGTTATTGTGCATGCAAATTTCAATATGCAAATGAAAATCGTTGAGGTATCAGCATTTAGACAGCAAGCCGCAACAGCGATTGAGAAGAGAAAGAGAGATTTGACACGATCATAGCTCCATGCAGGTCGCAGCCCTAGTCTCCACATTGAAGGAGACAGGCCATAGGATATACAATGGCTCTGATACCATTGTTAGGTTTCCCACTACCAAAATATGCAGATTGACTTATGTTGCTGTCGCAACCTGATCCCCATAATTTTCAAAAATTACAGGGCCCCCCCCTTTATTTTTAGAGAATTTTGTAGCCTCTTGAAAGCTTGGTTTTCGAACCTTATGTTTTTATCTTTCTTCAAGAAAAGTTGTTTTTCGGCTAAGCAAACCTTCGAGCTTTTCACCAAGACTAGTCCCATCTTTTTAGTTTATTTTTCACCAACTGGTAGCATTTGTTTCTAAAGTGGTTGCAGCCTTTAGGCTTAACCTCGTTGACCATTGCACCATTATTCGACCTTGTTTTCGCCGACCAGTCATAGCTTGTAACACTAAGTTTTCCAACTGTTGCGCGGTTGCTTGGTTTATTGTTTTCCAAACACTGCACCGTTTGTTGGCTCATTTCTCGCTGATCGCTTGCAGTGTTTAACGCTTGGCATGCTGACAATTGCACAACTGCTAACTTTATATCGCCGATCGCCCGATCCCTGCCGCGGCATCCCGGTCGCAGTTCCTAACATCTATTTTGTCAATCATTGCACTAACTCTCGCTTAGAATTCGTTGATCCACGCGCAGTCCCTTGGCTTACTTCTTGCCGACTGGTCGCCAACGTTATGGTAGAGTTCGCCAAGCATTTTGCCATGGCATCCCGATCGTAGTTTCTAATGACTATACCGCTGACCATTACGCTAACTCAGAGCTTAAACTCACTGACCGTTACGCTAACTCAAATCTCAAACTCGCCGACAGAAGAGAACCTGTTATGGAAATTTCGACAAAGTTGTCGGCGCTGCTCGTCTTGAAAGGCATTAAAGCATACAGGTGGGGACTTTAAATGAACCCCGTGTGCATTTATTTCTCAAACATTAAGCCCCGTGCACGTTAATGACTAGCCTATCTGAACTGTGTGACTTAATTGCCTAGGCATTTATATATGTAATGAGGTTTTCAACCTTTCTCCCACCATCTACAAAGTGGAGAAACACCGTTCGAGCGTCAAAGGAAGAAAACCAGGTATTCACCAGTTAGAGGACTCATACTCGTCTAGTAAGCCACTCCAATGCTGATAGGTAGGTTTTTCGAACCCTGCCCCATTTGTTTGTCTGCTTGGTGTTTTCATTTCAACATTGGGATTTCTTTCTAAGCTGCTCGTGGAGGTTTTAGAGGGTATTTTCTTGCTAAATTCAGACTCTCCTCATCTCTTGTGACATTGAAAGCCAGTGGTAACCGAACACCCACACGAAAACCTTTTGTCCTAAGCATTGGTCTCTGACTAAGTTAAATCCTGCAGGCCTGTAGTCGCTAAGCCTCGCCAAGGCCTTAAAGCACCGACAACCACGTTGTTGTTCTTTTCAGTCTCCCTGCTCACGTAGTTCTCCCCGCGCCATCTCACTCTTTGATCGTCTTAAATCGTTGTGTCCATTGTGTCGTTTTAGGCCGAGCAGAATTCTTCCCCGGTTGATAGATTTTACATAGCCATTTTGCTTTGCATTCTCACACATGCACGCGTCACTTTATCAGCTTCTCATAGACATAAGTTTCAGTTAAACTTTAGCTGGCTATATGGTTGTTTTGTTTTCACAAGCTATTCGTACAAATGCTCCGTCTATCATCTATTGTTTGGATGCTCAAAAGATAGATTTGCACAATCGTTAAATGCAAGGTTTACTTAAAAGTTTTCTTTTTCCCCGGCATAAGTAGTTTTCATCTTGAAATTCTAAATAATGCCGATAGCACTTGCTTGCTTACTGATTATGGATGATAATATTATGTATAAATGATTTTTTCTCGTTGTTTTCAACCTTAATAAGCAGTCCTGGAAAAGGAAATTAGCACTCCCGCCATGTCAATGTTTTCTCTTGCATATTCAGATAATGTATTGTTTATTGTGGTCCCTCATTTATCCCTTCATTGTCGTCACAGGTTTGATATGCACACATGATCTTCTAGGAAGAAAACTAAGCTAGCCAAGTCAAATTTAGACATTGAGATCCTTTTGGACACGTCACTCGAAAAAATGTTCGGCGAAACAAAAGACGTGATAGGAGCCACTCCCGAATATCAATGGGGCAAACTATACTGAGCTATAAGATACCAAAACTTCGCTAAAGCATCCTTAGAAGAGCTAATGATTTATCAGAACATCATAAGGTCTGGTCTTCACAAAGTAGCCACTCGCCTCATACTGTTCCCATGCTTGGAGGTTATTGGTTGGATACTACCCCAGGTGAATACCGACACGAGAATCATCACATATATCACCAGAATGAGTCTTGCATATTTAGGACCGGACCATATCACCACAACATATAGGCTTCCTTTCCCTAAAACCTTCCTACATGATGAGTGGATATCAGGACTCAAAATGGATCCTTTAGAATGTGCCAAGAAGATGAAAATTGCTGAAAGACAGATAAGGTCAAGGGCCAGTGGAGAATATGAGAGTCAGCACCTAAGGACTCCGTACAAGATCATCTCCTGATGATAAGCCAAGTTTTCATCTTGGCGAATGGAAATGTGTATAAACTCGGCTAGATACCGATAATGTTCCTCGTGGTTACAGTAGAAGTGAGGAAGATGAAGGCGGTGATTTCAAGAATGAAAGAAATCGATGTCGAAGCCCTAAACCTCAGAAGGAAGTGCATGCACATCATGGAAGATATCAGAAAACAAATTGAATGGAGGGAAGGGAAATCAGGCTTCCTTGAAAATCTACCTCTCAAATCCTTGGTCGATTATCAGTTGGATTTGGGGCTCATTGAATTCTTTAGAACCTGGGGTGTTAAAGTAAATGTGGGAATTCAAAAAACTATGGGGCGGTGTACCGACCTCCACCGAAAGATTCGTGAAGGCCACAAGAAGTGCAGATGATTACTTCGCAGACCATAGAAGATTTCTCGAAAAAAGACCAGCGCCTCTTAGAGCTGCAGAGCGAGCTGAGGATGGAGTTGGACTACATACGGAAAATAGATGTCCTAACATTAGAAGATATCCATCAGTTCATTGGGAAAGCTTCCAACCATGCATACTTTCTAGAGAACATCCCCCAGGCCACAGCAGCAGGAGTAAAAGCTATTGAAGCAGAGTTTCCTAAGCATGAAATATCTCTAAAGATGATGACTCCTGTTTGTAGCAATATTATTGTAAGAGAAACGGGAATGTGGGCTAGTTAGATAGATGAGGTGGAAAAGCCAGCTGTCATAGAAAAGCCAGCTGAAAGCTGATTTTGACATTGTATAAATATTAAATATTAAAGACAGCTAGAAGCTGATTTACTGTATAAATATTAAAATAACAGTTGGAAACTAATTTTGTCTTATGTGAGCACTAGAAGACAAACTTTTGTGTTTCCCTATGGTTAGGGTTGGAGAAAAGACAATTTTGTAAAGTTATAAATAGAGGAACAAAATAGAAGGAAAAGGATTTTTTGTAGGTGAAAGGACTGGATTGGTTTTGTACGTGAACTACTTTGTTGCATTAATAAAGAAAGATCCATTTTCCTCGGAAAAGCTAGCAGTGCATTTTTGCTTGGGAATGTGTTGAATGTTTGCTAAATTATTTATGCACCATTTGTGCATATACTATGAGATTGTTCCTAACCAGCTTGAATTAGTTCTTGGTTATGAATTCTCTTATTTCCTGTACAGATTTCTATGTGTTTAATGAGTAATGGAATGTTTTAATTACACCAGATCTATCTCTGTTTTATTTTATATTCTGTTGTAAATGTGGTTATAATATCAGAACAATTATCTATGATATTCTTAGGTACATTTTCAGTATATTACTTATGTCTCAGATTTTCTCCCTACAGGGATAAGTTAATTAGTTTAAATTGTTTTAGCTCAGATTTGTTTTAATTGCATTCATTTAGATAGAGCACTTGCATATCATCTTTAAACATAAAATACATAAACGGTGGATAGGGCCGCAACCCGTGGAAACATATCTTTAAATCCCATACGATAGCCGAGCCATTAACCAGACGGATTCCCCACATCAAACGGTGAGCGATCTAATTGGACTTGCTTACCGGGGAGACTCCCTGACTGTTGGTGCTACAATTTTCAGGGCATCAACAACTCACAAACAAATCCAAATACAAAATGAATGACAAACACAAAGACAATTGAATATGAGTTAACACACACCATGTTTTCTCATTAACCAAATGTACATATATATACAATGAGAAAAGACTCTTGGGTTCCAAATTCACAAGAGGTCTCTTGGACTCCCGAGTGACTCTTGGTCTATCCTCAACAACTATTGATCTTCTTTGCACATGAATGTGCATACCAATACTCTCTTTTCTTTTGAAGAAAGTAAATGTTTGAGAGCGTGATGGTTTATGATTTGGTGAATAAATAACATAGTGGTTGTGGAAATATATCAATGTGTGCAAATATTTCATACAACCTATATAAATCTCACTGTAGAGCACAACTACAATAATTTGCATAAGTATTGTTTTGTCAATGGAGACATGAGCTGCAGATGGAGTTGAATGTGAATCTCTAGGTTTGGAATCATGGTGTGATTAAAAATTTATAGTGTTGTAAAATTGAAAAATTAATTTGCATGCTACTATAGAATTGTTTTCAAGTGCTACAAAACTGTCTTCGATAAGCATTGTAGAATTTTTTAGTAGTGTTGCAAGATTAATGGTGTTGCAAAATTGAATTTGCATATTGTTGTAGAATTAAATTTGTGCTGCAAAATGTGTATGCAAACCTACATAGTGCACATAGTTTATTGAAATGCACTGTGTATATGCAATCTACTAACTATCCATCTGTTATCCTATAGTGACAAGCATTGTGAGAGATAATTTGCAGCCGAAGAATATTTGAAACTTGTTTGGAATTAAGTAAGATTGCATTTGTTGCTATAACTGCTCCAGAAGAAGATAAGTTCCACATCATTCACGTATAACAAATTCCTCAATTCAACATCATAAGTGTAACTTTCAACAATGATTTGTTTGTAAGTTCTAGTGTCTATTTTTGGTACTTGCATATGTCTTTATGTACAATACAAATTTGAAGTTAAGTTGAATTGTACATTGTAGGTGGGTGCATTTTTAGCTGATATTGTCACCCCTCACTTTTTAAAGTTTGAACCTGCTAAAATATTACTTATAAAGGGTGAAGTTGCAAGAATACCTCAATCTGA
Organism: Larix kaempferi; assembly: GCA_027924585.1. Taxonomy (NCBI): domain Eukaryota; kingdom Viridiplantae; phylum Streptophyta; class Pinopsida; order Pinales; family Pinaceae; genus Larix; species Larix kaempferi. The sequence continues at coordinate 3,700,159 of BSBM01000459.1, read as the reverse complement.
TTGATTCATTGTACTTGGTACTACATGCACAAGGAGGCCTCAAACTATCATCACCATGTCTAATACAGAAGAAACATTAGAGTTGTTAAATACTATAGCACATACAGTTGTAGAAAAATCAATCACAATTAGTAAAGATATACTCCAAATTATCATCAATCAACTGTAGAATTTGAAAGCAAAAGAGAAAAATGCACAACAAAGGAATCAACATTTTGAACTAGTGCTTGTTCAGAATAACCCTTTGTTTGAAGATGATTCCTATCAGCTGCCAGAAAATAGTGAAATCATGTCATATGTACAATGTATTCATAGTTCTAAATACCAACATTGTGACCAAGTTGTCCTTATGAAACATCAATTATTTGATCTTCATCCTTGTGAGCATTGTGGGAAGTGCAACCATTCTCCATATTGCTGTGTGAAGCTGAAGAAACCTACAAGAGTGAAACTTGTAGTAGAATATTGTATTGCTTATTACTTTTTACATGATATAGGGAACATGATGTTAGGCTTCACGTTTTGAATCCTTTTTCCCTATGACAATAAATTATCACAACCTTCCTCAAGCAAGTCACATCAAGAGATCTTGAGCCAAAGTGAGTTTGTGAGGCCACTAGATTAAGAGATTCCTTATTCTAAGATGCATGTATCATGAAGAGAGAAGAGAACCATGCCATAGAGTACTCATGTGTTTTGTATCTATTTGTGAAACCATGAGACTCTCCTCTACTCACATTGTTCCTAACAAGGGGGGATGAATACCATTAGTAACAAGTGAGTGAGTTAAAGCAAGTCGGAACAAGCAAGCCTGTGAATCTAGCTATGTTCAACTGAGATCTAGATTTGGTGGTCATCCTAAAACCACCAGTATCGAGAGCACCTTCAATTAGAAAAATCCAGTGCAAGCTTCTAGTTAACTTACTTGAAAAAAGAGTGTCAAATTCGAAATTTTTAACAAGTGGTAGTTGCTCACATCATGTTTTCATCTCTCTAGTTGGTTTGTGGTCATCCCAAAACCACCATTCCAGACAAAACCTTTGAGCCTTCATGCCAACTTCCAGATAACCTTTGAGCAAGTGTTGTCACCAAGTCTCCAAGTTCCAAAATTTTTGGTCAACCTTAAATCACACACATAGTAGAAGATTTCAACTTATGCTAGCCCCTTCGGTTGGTGGTTATCCAAAACCACCCCTTTAGAGAGCACTTGTATTTAGCATAAAATAGTGCAAGCTTCTAGCTACCTTTCTTGGCAAAGGATTGTCAAGACGGAAATTTTCACCATGTGGTAGATGTCCACTTCGAGTTATTTATCTCTCTCTTTTTCTAGGACTCATATGCACCCTTTTCATTAATGGGGAGTTGTTGGAGCCCAAAACTTGGTGTTAGGAAAATCTTGCATTATTAAACTCCATATTCATGTGAGAAGACAAAAATTCATTGATGAATGGGAAGATTCTTTGGGAGTACAAGATTCCACTTGGGAAGTTGAAACCATGGGACATCTCATTTGTATAAATATGTATATTATTAATGAGATTAAATGCACTTTCATGCCTATATTCTTGTATTCATGTGTTTTCTACCTATTTTCCCAATAAGACACCTAACATTATTAATGAATAACTTTACTCATATTTCTTCGGAAGCTAAACCCCAAAATTCCTTGCCTCGATACTTCCCCAATGCATACGAGTGATGGTTTCTTTATCATGGATGATCCATTTTATGTTTATATTTTAGTGTATAAAATATAATAACTATAACTTGAGGTTTATATTTTCTTTACAAGGTATAGTATTTACAAACTAAGCAAACCCTCTTTTGGAATGAAATATTTAAAAAAACAATATTTCCCTCTAATCTTATATGCGGTTGAATATTATTGACATTTTCTATGTTTATGTAAGATGGGAAGGAATAAATTAAATTGTTATGAATGTTTAATAGCAATGGCCGATGAGATGAGCTTCCTCAAAATCCGATAATGCTTTTTAGTTGTCAAATTCTTTTGACAAAATGTTGATTCAGTCTAAATCCTGCAAGGTTAATAAGATGCAATGGTTTGGAATTTTCTTCTAAATAGTTTGTTACATAGTAGCATAATTTGAGTATGAATACAGATATTAATGTGATTCCATACTAAAAAAATATATAATGAAAATATCTAATAAGGATAAAATAGGGAAGTGTTTTGCTCATATATAATATTTTTAATCCAATATTTACAAATATACCATAAATATACATAGACATTTATATAATAAAATTTAATCTATATTTAAAAAACAAAAATATGAAATCTCAACAACTTCGAATATGGAAGTCAACTACTTATTAATAGTTATTTTAATAAGAAAGTATGAAATTGAATAGTATTTCTATTTATAATGTTTAAATAATTAAAAACAAATTATTTTGTTTTTAAAGTGGTTTTCAAAATTTAATTGTCCACTAATAATACATATGCTACTATGGTTTATTATATATAAAATTTGAATCACTTGCAATTTTGAAGAAAGCATAAAAACCCTATATTTGTTTGTTTTAGGTATATCTACTCCTAGCATATTCAAATTATTTCCATATTTAAGTTCAATAATAATTGTGAATTTGTTTGTTTTCGGTATAGCTACTCCAACTATTTCCTTGAGTTCAAACCTTTGAAAAATTTGAGAAATGGTTAAAAGTAAATAAGCAAAACAATTTGGAGATTCAATACCTTTCCATTGTGGTCAAATTCACCAACTTTAAAAAATGACTCTTCGTTACGATGAATAGGAATATCTTATTGAAGATATAGAACAAATTTTCTCATTTAATGGTTATCAACTAAATCCAACTTGCAGGTAGTACCTTGTAATTGTATCATCATGTAATTTTTCAACAAAACTGTGATCACATATTCAAACAAGTTTTTCAAAGAGATCATTTTAACTTAAATAATGAAGGTTCAAAGATCATTCAGATCAGGAACTAAACTTTCCATATGCAAGTTGAACTACCTTGATATTATTGCCTGGTAAGCACAAGCAACGGAATGTCAAGAAGGCCATAGGGAAATCATTCTGACACCTTGAGAACTTTGTGATTTCAGTCATCTTTGTCCATTGATATACTTTCAAATATTGCATATACAGGACACCCACACCGACCTTGTGATTATCAGCTATTGCACAAAAGAAACTTTGTGATACAATAATCTAGCATTTTTGTTGGGCTGCATTAATATAATAAAATAACGTTGTCAAGTGAACATTATTGAATAAATAGGGATACCAACCTACCAAATAATAAAATTTTCCTTAGTTTCTTTTTGATCATGTCTTAGGGTTTATTATATGGATTCAAAGCTAAAATCTCTAAATATTTTATGTTTATCTGCAGCTTCGCTTCTTTGTCATTTAAGGGTTTATTTTATTGAATCAATACATACTCTAAAAGTTGAGAACTTATTGTTTTCACTTGAGATGCATATAACGGTTCGTTTGGTTCGATTCACAATGCCGTTTTCTACCATTTAGGTTAAAATATGTAAATATTGCCAGTTTCCTTGCTTGGAAGGCAGTTGGTTAGTCAGAAAGTGAAAGAAAGTGGACAAAACACATGAGAACAATTTTTTTCGTTAGTGCGATTGCAAATAGTTTTCTCATGAGATCAGTTTAATTTGGATTAGATTATTCATGCTTCATTTTCACTGGAGTTCAAATTTCTAAGCCATAAATTTATATGAACCTTTATGTTGGGTAAATTAAAGAAGGTTGACAGATGGATATTGGGAAATGGTTGATTTCTGAGAGATATTTTCATCATTCCTCTTTGAAACACAGATCAATTGTCATGCTGAACTTTTCTATTTTTTTTGTCATAACCTACAAGCTTAGTATTTTAGAAATACATGGAAACATGTATTTTACAAAATGTAATTTTGTTTTTTTATTAAAATAAAATTAGCCTTTTTTTCAAGTAAGAGAGAGAGTCGTGAGAAGTAGCTCAATTGCTTGGATCTTCTGGACAACACAAGGTCGAGGTTAAGGTTGGGGCCATGAACCATATTGAAATGTATGTATGTGTATATGTATGTATGTTTGTATGTATGTAGAATTTTTGGGATAGATATCACTTTATAGCAATTCACCATATAAATAATTTTTGGAAATAATTAATATAATTAAAATTTGAAACAAAAATAATGAAAACATTTATTTTTCCATAATGATTTCTATTGTAAAAAACAATCATAAAAATATCTACATCTAGAATGCATTTTATAATTTTTTGTATTTTTATAAGAGAGAATTGTTTCTTTTCTTAATCTAGCATTTGATATTAAATTATTAGAAAACATATAAAGTACCAAACTAGAAGACTAGCAGCCACTTCGGAAACCAAGTCAGCCATTGGTGAAGATCAACCAAACTCTTGAGTAATAGTATAAAAAAGATAAACTAGAGTCCACTTGATGAAGTCATTCCCTACATAACAAAACCCAGACATTCCCCAATTGTCTAGCTCGATATAATCATAACTAGATCTGAAAAGAAACAATATCACAACCACCCAAAGAGTTCATCTAAAAATAAAACATAGGCTACCATAATTAAGTACTATGAACCTAAGACACATTTTATGCTTTCTCTAGTTGTTGGTGCGAAATTTGAAGTAAATGTTGGTAACATTGGCCATGATGTCAAGTTTGGAGTGAGTATTGTTGACACTATTGTTTATGGTAGCTACCACCACCCTGAAGCCTCCTTGGTTTTGGTCATGTTCCTACAAGAGATGACCAAGAAGAAGCTTCACAACCTAGTAAAGTTCCATACCCTGACCAACCTGACCAACCACTACAGCATTGGTTTTTCTTGCATGGCCCTAAAGTTTCATAAGTAGACTATGCTCAGCTTGGTTGATTTCATTTCTAATGTACCAAGGGATGTCACAAATGAATTGTTGTTCCAGCCAGTGTTGACATGTTCTCCCTCCCTTTCATCACCTAGCACGTTATCTCAACATATTCCCCTAGTTGTTTCGCGCCTCTACATTGTCGCAAAGTCTCCCCTCGAACGGAAAGAGGGAAATGCACATAGGGTTCACTCGCCAAGGGCCCTTCCAGAATTCTCCAGCCTCAAAACCCGTGAAAGGAACCACACATGGGATAAAGAGAAGCACATGATCATGACCCTACGGTCAAAGGTACCAGGATCGATCATTCACCATGAATGTCGACGGTTTGTTGAATCCCACACACCTCTTCATTGATTGTGCAATACAAAATTTCATTAACAACTTCCCATGCAAAGCCAATCGTGTATCCTCCCACACTCCTATCATCAACTCTCCGGTCTTCCCTTTTCAACCTACCCCCTTCATGTGCTTAGTGGTTGGCGCACAACATGTCTTCCTCCTTACCCTATCTAGGAATAGGAGATAATTGTGTTATCATAACTAAAAATATCATTGAAATTAAACACATTCATAGAGTTATGTAAGAAAACTAATAAACCCATACAGTTTATTAACCACATTAACTCACATCTAAATATATAATTTTCAAATAACTTGTGTGTATTTTTTTAAAATAACTTACATACATATTAACTAATAGAAGCATAGTTTCAAATAATATATAATGTGTTATATAATTCTTACTCATTATAATCAACTATGTATACCCAAAAGATACATTTCCACTACACACCATCTTTAGTGTGCATATTAAATACATAATTACAACATGCACCTAACAATATGGGATGGTGCAAGCTAATGAGGGTCTCTTTTGACACCTTTGATGCAATAGAAAAATGGAAAATAGACATCCCTCAACTTACATGGATATTTTGAGATACTTACACAATGAATATTTCATTCAGTAAAAATGATAAAATGTAGGAAATTGAATCATGTTTCCAAATATATAAATTTTATCTATTGAAAATGTTCATAACTATCTCTTGAGTTTGATCTTTTCTAACATATACTTTTTTTTTTTTTTTTTTGCTAAATGATAAGGTCTATGTGTTTGTGGGTGTAGCCCTTGAGTGCCTAAATGATGGCGTCAACCTACAAAAACTGGTAGACATATATAGAATGAATAGTACTAGTAAGGCACTATTTTTCCAAAATCAATTTAATAACTTCTCTTTTTTTATTTATTATCTAAGTGATGAAACCTTGAAAACAATATGCCAAGTGTGGGTGCACATTTTGAAGGTCTTAATGCAATGATCTTCACCCGATTTTTTTATAGCATATAGAGGTTGGTGTTTAGTAGTGCAGCATACACTTTTTTTTTAAATGCTTGAGAAAGGAAAAAGTTATGGAAAAACACTAAGAATGTATTTTTTTAATTAAGGAATAATGACACAAGAAAAATAGAAAAAAAAATTAAAATTACATATATGGAGTCTATAGAAAAAATGCTATCTCGGTCTAAAATTTTATAAAGAATCATTATGCGTAGCATACTGTAAGAGGGGTAAAACATAATCATTTTGACAAAAATTGTGAGATGCCTAATTAGCTATGGTTAACCATATTCCATACCATAAGTTTGGTTAACCCGAAGCTAAGTCTGAAGCAGACACATAGGAAGAGTGATGACACTTGCACATGTGACACGGCTCGAATTTAGTGCTAAGAAACCGAACTTTGTTTCTTTTAAATTCAAATTTTCCTTTCCCGCCTATCTCAATTCCATGAAAACTAAAACACACACATGTTTTAGCTCTATCATTTTATTTCTATGAAATGCATACGCATTTTATAGAGCTAAAACATGTACGCATTTTGCAGAGCTAAAACATGCACGCATTTTGGTAAAAAACAAATTTACCTTAGGGGTAAGGGTGAGGAGGGGGGTTGGGGGATAGAAAAAGATAGAGAATGGGGTCGGGAGAGTAGGGTTTTAGGGAGGATTGGGGTAGTTCGAGGGAAGAACATGTATGGGGTTGGGATAGAGAAAGAGATGGGGGGTAAGTGGTACAGGGAGGGTGATTAGGAGAGATAAAAAGTGAGAGGGGTAGGGTTAGGGGGATTAGGAGAAATAGAGAGAGAGGGGTAGGATTATGGGAAGTAGGAAAGAGAAAGAGGGGCGGAAGGTGTGGTTATGGGTACGGAGAGTAGGAGGGGGGTTATGGAGAGATATGGCATGTTAGGGGTAATGACAGAGAGAGAGAGAGAGAGAGAGAGAGAGAGAGAGAGAGAGAGAGAAGGGTGTTAGGGTGTCGGGGGGGACGGATGGGGGTAAGGTGCAGGTGGAAGATTAAGGGAGAGAAAGAGTGAGATATGGGGTTAGTAAGGATTAGGGGGGAGAGGGGGGGGAGGCAAAGATGAGGAGATAGGTTAAAGGTAGGGGATGAGTAGGGGGGTGAGAGAGTGAGAGAGGGGGTTAGTAAGGGTTATGGAGATGAGATAGAGAGAGACGAAGGGGATTAATTATACAAGGGGGAGAGAGAGAGAGAGAGAGAGAGAGAGAGAGAGAGAGAATGGGGGGAGAGCATTAGTGACACAAGTCGCCTTAGATGAATAACATTCTTGCTTAACAATACACACCACACACATGTTCACATAGAGAAGATGCAAACAACATGCTAGAAGTTGGCTTATATTACTTCTCTGAATCACTTACAATGCAAACTGGAAGGAATTGAAATGACTAACTAATTGTCAACCTTAGCCATTATAACATAGAAGTAACTGTGTGCTCTCTCAGTGTGTCGACCTCACCCTCTCTTGTTTCCTGAACGGTCATCGTGTTCAACAATGCAACTCTCCTACTCAGCATGTCGACAACATTATTCGACTTGCCCGACCTATGTCGCAACATGAATTTATATCCCTATAGGAAATTGACCCATTTCATGTGTCGTTGATTCAAATTCGATGGAGTATTCAGATACCTCAGTGCTTGGTGATCTGTGTACAACACAAATTCCTTGGGAAACAAATAATGCCTCCACTTCTTCAATGCTTGGAAAATAGCATAAAATTCCTGGTCATAGACCGAATATTTCCGCTTTGCTTCATCCAACTTCTCACTGAAGAATGCAATTGGTCGGCCCTCCTGGCTCAACACTGTTCCAATTGCTATACCACTTGTGTCGCAATTGACCTAGAAAACTTTGTCGAAATATGGGAGTGCCAACACTGGGCTCTTAGCTACCTTTTCCTTCAACTTGTCGAAAGCTCACTAGGAAGCCTCTATCCACTTGAACTGCCCTTTGTAGATTCACTCTGTCAATGCTGCGCAAATTCGACTGAATCCCCTGATGAACTTCCTGTAGAAAGTGGCAAGTCCATGTAAACTTTTCACTCCAGTCGCACTTGTCAGTTCAGGCCAATCCAATATCGCCTTCACCTTTTCTGGGTCCATCACCAACCCTTTACCCAAAATTACGAATCCCAAGTATACCAGTTCTTCCTTCATGAAGGAACACTTTTGCAGGTTCACCATCAGCTTCTCTTCCTACAACTTCTGCAATACCTGTCGAATGTGTCCCAAGTGTTTTGTCTTGGTTCGATTGAAAATCAGAATGTCCTATAGATAGACTATGACAAACTTTCCGAAGAATGGTTTCAGTACTTCATTCATCAATCGCATGAATGTACTGGGTGCATTATTCAATCCGAACGTCATGACTAAGCACTCATACAACCCTTCCTTTGTCTTGAATGTTGTCTTCCACTCGTCTCCTTCTCTAACCTGAATCTGGTGATAACTGCTGTTTAGGTCTATCTTCGTGAAGTACTTCGCTCCACTCAAACAATCCATCAACTCATCCATTCTCGGCAATGAAAACCGATACTTGATCGTGATCTTGTTGATATCTTTGGAGTCTATACACAACCTTCATTCTCCACCTTTCTTTGGTGCTAATACTACTGGTACCACGCACGGATTCAGACTCTCTCTGATCAACCCTCTATCTAACAACTCTTGGACCTGTCGGTTGAGTTCCTGACCTTCTGTCGAACTCATCCTATGAGGTTCTTTGTTTGGAAGACTCGACCCTGGAATCAAGTCAATTTGATGGGATATGCTTCTTGTCGACGGCAATCCCGTTGGTGTCTCATTGACCACTAAGCTTCGAAACTGGTCAAGCATCTTTCCAACTTTGATAGGAATTTTCTTTATTGTCTCCTTCTCAACACTTGGTCCCTTCGGAATGATAGCATAACACCCTGACTGTTTCTCCTCTTCCGCGAGGAATTCTTTCGCTGAGCACATCAGCACTTGTTTCTCCCAAAATTTGGTCTCGGCCTGCTTACCGTCGGCTTGCTCCTCTGGTTTCGGCTTAAGAGTCCTCTTCATGCCATTTTTCCACATTGTGACTGTTTTGGCTCAACCATCAAAGACCATTTTCCGATCATATTTCCATGGTCCTCCTAACAACAGATGGCACGCGTCCATTGGGATTACATCGCATAGTACGCGATCCTCTAACTTCCCAACCTTGAAGTTAATCAGGCACTGTCTGGTCACCTTCACATGGTGTCCTTTCTGCAACCATGAGATCTTGTAAGGGTGTGGATGTTCTCGACATCTCAACTTTGCTTTCTCAATCACCTCTGTCGATACAAGATTCTCAGTGCTTCCACCATCAACTATGGTCTTGCAATTCCATTCACCGATTCGCACCTTGGTTCGAAAGATCCCCTTTCGCTATGGCGGCTCTTGCTCATCGCGTATGCCATCCAGAGCCAGTGTCTTGCTAGTTTTCATGGCCTGACTTTTCTTCTTACCATCCTCATTGCTATCATATTTCAATTCTTCCCTCTCATCGATGTGCTCATCTCTTCGACGTCTGGGCTTCAACTCCTCTGCAGCATGTAGGTTCTCTCGGCATTCATATGCCTTGTGTCCCGCTCCATGACACTTATAACATATTATGGTTGTTATGTTAGCTCCTTTTTTGTCGGATGGACCACCTCGATCATACGCACCTAGACCACGATTTTCACGACCATCACGTTCGCTTTCTTGCGTTTTATCCCTTGTCGATGTCCCTTTTGCATGTCGACAATATTCGACAGATTCCCTCCTATAACTGCTACTTTGGCCTTTGACAGAAACAGTCTTCGTACCCCGACTAGTCATCCTGCCTCTGGTCTATGCAGATTTCCTCAACAGTTTCTCTTCTGCCTTTAGAGCTAACTGATAGGCTTCGCCCACTGCTTTGAATCTTAACATGCTCAATTCATCCTGAATGGCATATTTCAAGCCATTCACATACCTAGCGATAACTTCTTCTCATTCATCGGTCTAGCCCGACCTTATCGACAATCTAAATAAATATTCCGTGTAGTCCTTCATGGTCATCTCCTTTTGTTGAAAGTTCTGCAACTTCCTGAACAAGGAAATTACATAGTCGTTCGGCACGAACTTCCCTTTCATCTTGGCGACCATTCTATCCCAAGATTTGATTTTCTCCTTGCCCTTCTTGACTCTATCATCCTACACATTGTCCCACCACAATGAGGCATGACCCTTCAACCTCATACATGCAGTCTTAACCCTTTTCGGATCCTCGATTTGCTCTATGTCGAAGTATTTCTCCATCTCTCTGAGCCAGTCGATCAAGTATTCTGGATCCAAGCTTTCTGAGTAGGTGCAAACGTCTATCTTTTCCCAACCTCTCATATCCATTAGAATCTTGATCATTTTTTCTTCTGGTTCATATTCCACTGCTTCTCGTGGTTCCACTTCTTTGACTTCCTCGTCGGTGTGGTATAATGCATCGAGAATACAACCACACCTTTGGATTTCTTTGATCGCTGCGACTTCATTGGTCAAAGTTCTCATCGTTCGGACGCACTCATCGAACATCTCATGATCAACTGTGATTGATGCACCACGCGCTCTTCGTCCTCGGACATTAATGCCTCTGTGAGCCATTTTCAACCTCTGCTGAAACTCCCACTTCGTCCAATTGCAATCGAATATCAACAAGTCGTGCACAACTCTACCCAACCTCAGGTGGAGCTATTCAATGCACCTACAAGCTTAATACCACTGACGTTATCCATCAACTCTCAGGATTTTATCCGCTCTTATATAACTATCCTCCAGCTCTCAGGATGTTATGGCTCTGATAGCAAATGATGCAAGGCAGGTTTCTCTTCGACAGGATTCTCCTCTCGCTCTGATACCAACTGACACAAGGCAGGTTGGTATCACCGCCTTTCTCCTCGATAGGATGCTCCTCTTGCTCTGATACCAATTGGCGCAAGTTTCCTTAGATGAATAAGGTTCTTGCTTAACAATACACACCACACACACTTTCACATAGACAAGATGCAAGCAACATGCCGGAAGCTGGCTAATTATATTACTTCTCTGAATCGGTTACAATGCAAACTGCAAGGAATTGAAATAACTAACTAACTATTGGCCTTAGCCATTACAACATAGAATTAACTGTGTGCTCTCTCAGTGTGTCGACCTCACCCTCTCCTAGTTCACTGCAGAACTCTGAGCTATGGCTCGATCTTCTCAACTCTGTAGATGTGTGATTTTCCTATCCACTATACCAGACTTCTCCTGAGCTCTGCTCACTCTTCTTGACTCTCCAAAATGCCAAGTCCCTCAACTAATCCAGCCTCCATAGTCTTCTACTCCGCGGTTGTTGTTACCCAGACCACTGCGATCCCCGAGACACGCATCCTCTGTCAACCGATCCTTCCATGATCATGTAGACCTGCAACTATCATCACCCCCTCCGTGCTACACAACCTCTGCCCGTGATGACATATGTCATGTCTTCACCCACCTGCAATAACTTCCATTAACTTCCTTAGCAACCCCGAACTGTTGCAAAGTACTCCCCTTAACTTCTAACCATCCTTCTGACAAGATACAATAAACAATCACATCGGCCATACTATCCTCTATCAGCTTCGACTCACTTGTCGGCTTCCTTCACAACCCAATTCTTCACCAGTGCACCCCTTCATCCTCGCTTGGCTCATGCCCAACTTGTCGATGTTGCGGTCTGACAACATGTCAACCTTACTATGACCCCGTGGAAACTTTTCGCCTATCGACATTCACATGTCAACTATCGACTGTCGTCTTTCGACTACTAACATGTTGACTCTTGACTTCCTTTCGCACTCTTATCGACTGCTTCGATAGTTCTCTGCTTGACTTATTGACTTCGACAAGTCAATCTGCTTCATGCACCAGCGGTTATCGGCACTCCCTCTGGTCGGCTCCCTTATGTCGACTAACTTCAACTGATCTACCTAGGCCCCGATGCTCCTGCATCAATTAGGGGGTTGGGGTGAGAGAGATAGGTGGGGGCTACAAGTAGGTGGAGGAGTAGAGGGGTGAGAGAGAGAGACAGAGAAATCCCAAGGGTAGAGGGTGTGGGTGATTAGTGGTAGGGGTAATGAAAGAGAAAGAGATTGTGGTGGGGGGAGGTGTATAGAGGAAGAGGTGTTCTGAGGGAGAGAAAGAGATAGAGATCCACATGGGATGAGGGTGAGGGGTTTAGAGAGGCTTAGGGAAGTTAGAGAGAAGATGGTATAGAGTGGGGGAAGAGAGATAGATATTAGGAGGTAGGGTGTGGTAACTGGTATGGGGAACAAGATTGGTAGAGACAAAGAGAGAGGGGTTTATGGGTAGGGTAAGGAGGAGGAGGAGGAGGAGGGGGTTGTTATGGGTAGGGAGAGTAGGAGCAGGTTAGGGGTTTTGAGAGTGAGACAAAGAGAGAGAGGTGAGGATGTTGTTAGGGGATTCAGGGGGGAGAGAGATTTGTGGGGGTAGTTGTAGGTGGAGGAATAGAGGATAAAGAGAGAAAGAGAGGTGGTTAGTGAGGGTTAATTGGAAGATGGGAGAGAGAGAGAGAAGAGATGAGAGGAGAGGGGATTATATGTAAGAAGAGTAGGGGTAGAGAGAGTGAGAGAGGGGGTTATTAAGGGTTTGAGAGAAAGAGAGAGAGATGAGGGGGTTAGTGGTAGGGGAGTAGTAGGGGTGTGTGTGTGTTTGTATGTGTGTGTGTGTGTCTGTGTGTGTGTGAGAGAGAGAGAGAGAGGGAGGGAGGGGGATGAAGGGAATGTTAGGGGGTTGAGGGAGAGAGATGGGGTTGGTGTTATGGGTAGGTGGAGTAGAAGAGAGAGAGAAAGAGAGAGAGAGAGCTTTTGGGTGATTATGGGCAAGGGGAGGAGGGGGGTTGGGGCATAGAAAAAGGGATAGATCAAGTTGGGGGGAGGGGGTATGGGATTATGGATGATTAGGGTATTTAGAGAGAAGTTAATATGGAGAGAGAGTGGTAAGTAGTAAGGTATGGGATTAGGAGAGACAAAGAGAGAGACGAGGGATTATGGGGAGGGGAGATGTGAGAGAAAGAGAGAGGCCTACGGGGAGTTTATTGGTAGGGAGAGTATGAGTGGGGCTAGGGAGAGAGAGGGGGGTTATGGGTACTGAGGTTTGATTGAGAGAGGGGGGTTGTTAGGGGGTTGGGGGAGTGAGAGAGGGGTCGGGGTTAGGTGTAGGTGTATGGGTAGGGTACAGAGAGAGAAAGAGAAGGGGTTAGTAAATGTTAAGGGGGAGATGGGATAGAGAGGGAGAAGAAGAGGAGGAGGAGGAGGGGGTGTTTGAAGTAGGGGAAGGATTAGGGGGGTGAGAGAGTGAGGAAGGGGGTCAGTAAGGGTTATTGAAAGGAGGGGGGAGAGATGGTGGGGAGAGAGGTTAGTGGTGGGGGTGTTGTAATATCCGATATACTACCTCGATTCTTCTACAATGGAAAATACAAATGAATGTGTATAATGTACAAGTTGCTTCTAAGTAGCTCAAGGCCAAATCCCTGCTAGTAAACTTTGTAAGTAAGATTACGATTTCCTAAGTTGTTTTGAAAATTGCATTTGTAGACTTAGGAGACTGAAGGGATTGACACAACTAAATGATTGTGGTAATGAATCACTAGGGGGACAGGTTGAATGGCTGGGTAGCCATGAATTTGATGATGAGTGTCATCTTGGTGCCGTGTGCACTTAAATAAAAGTGAATTGTGATGTTCACTAGATAGGCGCTTAAGTTTATAATTTCCATATTAATTTATGTTAAGGATCAATCTTAGATAGGAGTGTCGAATAAATTACTATCTTCCACAATGCAGTACAAACTCCTATGACTTAGTTATTAGCGTAAACCTAATATTTACTCGATACTAAGTAAGATTAAGTGAATATTTTAATTAGTCATTATGATTATAAACAAGTATGAAAATTAAGTGCACAATTATTATAAATGCTTTCAGTGATGAGGAGCTTAGGGTTTACCAAAATATTATTATTATAATCATTGTATGATAAATTACCATAATACATTAACAATTATTGGTAAATAATTATTATAAATTATTATTTACATCAAATGATATAATATTCCTATGGTTTTAATGGAAGTTAGATTCCATTATATTTATATTAACTACATAAATAGGATTTCCTCCTATAAAGTAATATATTTACTAGCATACCTCCGAAGCGGGGGAAATGAAACACCAATTTGTTGCAAAATGAGAGAAAGTTGTGTGTATGTAGATAATATAATTTTATGTGTTTAAATCAAGTCTAGTTAATACCATCAACCAATGAGGACCCCTCTAATGCAAGTGCAAGTTCATGTTCTGTTATGTACAAATAATTTTCAATATCAATTTCCCCAACATTATGATATTAGAGTATATGCCACCATTAAATACCCTTGCATTTAGTTAATGTGTTATGTATTGAGAATATTGAGGTTCAATCCCATCAAGAATATTTGCAAATTCAATCTCCTCATATGCAAGTGCAAGTGCTTCTTATGCTATGCCACAAGTTAACTCTCCTGAATATTTTTTTGTTATAGTAGATACCCCTTTGTGAAATTATTGTATTGTGACCCAACGTGACCTAGGTTGAATCCACCAAGGAACATTAAAAAATGAGTATTACTAACATCAATGCTTATTTTTATATACATCAGTAGATATTAGGTTCAATCCCTATCAAGACATGTCATTAAAATATATTCTTCCAATACATAATCCATTGTCTAATTTTTTTGATATGACCCAACAAGACTTGGTTTCAATCCTTGCAAGAACATCTATAAAGATGACTCATTGGGTGCAAGTGCAAGTTCTTCTTATGCTTGCTTAGTGAGACTCTTTTTTAGTACAATTGAATAGATGTAATTGAAATTAGATACCCCTCCAACCAATTGTTGTGTTAACATGGAGTAGATGTTGAATCTTTGAGTTGAAGTGTCAGTGCTTGTTATGTTATGACCCATATAGGACCATGTTCAATTTCTGTGAGAACAAGATGATGTTAGAATCAATACACCTCTATCTATTTGTCATGATATGGCCTAACATATGATGAATCTTTGGGTGTAAGTTCTTGTTGTGTTATGAGCCATTCGAGACTTCTTATGCTTGCTTAGTGAGACTCTTCTTCAATCCCCTTGAATACATGTTATTGAAATTAGATACCCCTCCAACCAATTGTTGTGTTAACATGGAGTATATGACAAGTCCTCGAGTTGAAGTGTAAGTTCTTGTTGTGTTATGACCCATAAAAGACCATGTTCTTTATTTACATGAGAATAAGATGATGTTAGAATCAATACCCCTCTAGCTATTTGTCATGCTTGTTGGTTGTGGAGCCTACTCTTCAGATTCAGAGATATTATTATTTAGCAGTGTTTGTACCCCAGCTTTATATGATATGTAAAAAGGACTGTACACTCACCCCAAAGGGGGGGGTTATAACCCCCAGCTAGGGGGTCTGGGGGCAATGCCCCTGAGAAAGGGGGTTTGGGGGTGAAGCCCCCGAAGGAAATTTTTGGAGTTGTTTTACGGGACCATGGTTTTGGGTAACCCATGGTATTTTCCCATTGTATTTCCCTTATAAAAGAAAGACATTGTAACATGGCTACGGTTGATGTATTTAGGTATTATGCATTGTAAAGATCTCTGAGATCAAGGAGAGAGACTGTGAGACAGTGAAGAGGAAGTGCAGCGGTTGTGCTGCAGGTTGTATCCCTTCACTTTGTTCGATGGTATAATAATAAGGACTCGCAACTTCAGTGTGGACGTATCCCAATTTGGGTTAACCACGATATATCTGTGTCTCTCTTGTAATGTGTGTGTGATTATATTTTCATTTCTGTTTATTGTTATTGCTCTGGATCATGTTTTTCTAACAATTGGTATCAGAGCCAAAGGTCTATTTGGCAGATAAACACGCATGAAGCTAGGGTTTTTGGTTTGAGTGGGAGCAATGGCGGAAGAAGGAAAGTTTAAGGTTGAGAAGTTTAATGGCCAAAACTTCCAGTTATGGAAGATGCAAATGGAGGACTATCTGTACCAGAAGGATCTATTCCTACCGTTTGGACGAAGAGCAAAGCAGTCGGTGTCTATGAAGGACGAAGAATGGGAGGTTCTTAATAGAAAGGCTCTGGGAACAATACAGCTGAGCCTAGCTTCGTCGATGGCTTTCAATATCTCAAAAAAAATGACAACAGAGGGTTTGATGAGCGCATTGGGTAAGCTGTATGAAAAACCCTCGGCCTCCAACAAGGTATTTCTAATGAAGCATTTATTTAATATGAAGATGTCTGAAGGTGGATCTGTTACTGATCATTTAAATGATTTTAATATGGTTACAAATCAACTAAGTTTTGTAAGTGTGAACTTTGATGCTGAGGTTAGGGCTCTTCTAATATTGTGTTCATTGCCAAAAAGCTGGAATAGCTTGGTCATGGCTGTAAGTAACTCTGTCTCTAGTTCAAACACCTTGAAATTTGATGATGTTATTGGTGTTATTCTTAGAGAGGAAATGCGAAGAAAAAACACAGGTGAGACATCAAGTAATGCATTGATCATGGAGAGCAGGGGAAGACAAAAGAAGAGAGGAAAGAGCCAAGGTAATCGTGGCAACTCTAAAATGGGCAGATCCAAGTCTAGACTGGGAAAGATAGAGTGATGGAACTATGAAAAGAAAGGACATCTAAAGAAAGACTGTAGATCTATAAAGAAGAAAGGAGATGCAAAGAAGGAAACTACCCAGGAAGCGAATATAGTAGGTGATGTGTTATAAGATGATTTGATTCTTGCATTAGATAATACTAGTGATTATTGGGTAGTAGATTCAGGGGATTCATGTCATGCTACACCCCATAGAAAATACTTTCATGATTATGTTCTAGGCGATTTTGGACATTTTTTATTGCATGATGATGAGCCATGTAAAATTGTTGGAATGGGTAAGGTATGGATAAAAGTTAAGAATGAAACTGATTTGATATTGAAAGATGTTAGGCATATTTCTACTATGAAAAGAAATCTTATCTCAACAGGGCAATTGGGAGATGGTGGCTGTCTATCTACATTTGGAGAAAAGTGGTGGAAGATCAATAAAAGATCAATGGTGATAGCAAAAGGAGATAGGGTAGATATGTTGTATTTATGTCCTCATAATACTGACCATTCTATCTCTTTAGCTTCCACAGGAACATATACAACATTGTGGCATCATAGGTTTGGCCACATGAGTGAGAAGGGGATGCAGATTCTCCACCGAAGGAAGTTGCTGCCAGATTTGAAGCAGGTAAGTTTGGAATTCTGTGAGCACTGTGTTTATGGAAAAGATAAGAGAGTCAGATTTCTAAGTTTTGGGAAACAGAAGAAGAATGAAAAGTTAGAGCTTGTGCATACAGATGTATGGGGACCGGCTCAAGTACAATGTCTTGGTGTCTCTCATTATTATGTTACATTTATTGATGATGCAACTGAAAAACTTGGGTTTATTGCATTAGACAGAAATCTGATGTGTTTTCTACTTTTAAGAAGTGGAAAGCTTTGGTTGAGAATGAGACAGGAAAAAGTTTGAAGTGTCTCAGATCTGATAATGGAGGTGAGTACTGCGGCAAAGAGTTTGATAGTTACTGTTCATACCATGGGAATTGTAGAGAGAAGACAGTCCCAGGAACACCACAAGAAAATGGTGTGTCAGAAAGGATGAACAGAATGATCATGGAGCGAGCAAGGTGTATGAGACTGCATGCAGGGTTGCCCTTACAGTTTTCGGCGGATGCTATAAATACTATTATTTATTTAATAAACAGAGGATCTTCAAGTGCTTTGGATGGTGGTATTCCAAAGGAGACATGGACAGATAAAAAGGTAAACTACTCATTTCTGAGAACGTTTGGTTGTGAATCATTTGTCCATATTGATAAAGAAAATAGAACAAAGCTTGAAACTAAATCCAAGAAATGTACCTTTATTGGATATGGGGTTGATGATTTTGGTTATCGTTTATGGGATTATGAAAATCACAAAATCATTAGAAGTAGAGATGTCATATTCAATGAAAAGGTCATGTATAAAGATCAATTGCAGGGAAAGAAACAGGAAAAGGAAAACACAGAGTACACAGTACTTGATGAAATTCAAGAAAATGAAGTTCCAAAGGTGCCAGAAAATCAAGAACAACAACAAGTACTTGAAACTCCTGCAACTGTAAGAAGATATACCAGGTTAAGTAGACTCTCTAAACGATACTATTTGTTGATGATTGATGCCGGTGAACCAGAATGTTATGAAGAAGCAATGCAGGTGGAAACTAGAAAGAAGTGGGAGCAAGGCATGAATGCGGAGATGGACTCATTAGTAGGAAACTAGACTTGGGATCTGATTCAATTGCCTGCTGGTAAAAGAGCATTGCAGAACAAATGGATTTACTGGTTGAAGGAAGAAGAAGGAGGCAAGAAGCAATACAAGGCCATAATTGTTGTAAAGGGGTTTGCACAGAAGAAAGGTATATATTTTGATGAAATATTTTCTCCTTTTGTTAAGATGAATTCAATTAGGACTATCTTAAGTCTAGTGATGGTAGAAGATTTGCATCTTGAACAGTTAGATGTAAAAACAACCTTTATCCATGGGGATTTGGAGGAAGAGATATATATGCAGCAACCACAAGGGTATGAGGTCAAAGGTAAGGAGAACTTGGTATGCAGGTTGAAAAAGAGTTTGTATGACTTGAAGCAAGCTCCAAGGAAACGGTATTTAAAATTTGATAGATTTATGACAGAACAAGGTTATAGTAGATGTCATTTTGACCACTGTGTTTATTTCAATAAGCTAGACAATGAAAGATATATTATCTTATTATTGTATGTGGATGGCATGCTTGTTGCAGGGTCTAACATGCAGGATATAAATGTACTCAAAAGGAAGCTAACTAATTCATTTGCGATGAAGGATTTGGGTGCTGCAAAGAAAATCCTTGGTATGAGAATAACGAGAGATAGGAAAAATCACAAATTGACATTGTATCAGAGTGAGTACATACAAAAGGTGTTGGAAAGGTTCAGAATGTAGAATGCAAAACTAGTAAGTACACCTTTGGCTAGTCATTTCATTCTAAGAAAGGAAATGTGTCCCAAGACACAGGAAGAGACAGATTACATGTCTAAGATTTCCTATCAATCAGCAGTTGGCAGCTTGATGTATGCCATGGTGTGCACAAGACCAGATATTGCACAAGCAGTGGGAGTTGTTAGAAGATATATGAAAAATCCAGGTAAAGGACATTGGAAGGTAGTACAGTGGATTCTCAGGTATTTTAGAGGTACTACCACTCAAGCATTATGTTTTGGAGGTTCAGACATTGTTCTACAGGGATATGTTGATGCAGATATGGTAGGTGATAAGGATAGCAGGAGGAGCACCACAGGGTATGTGTTTACTGTAGGTGGAACAACAGTAAGTTGGATTTCGAAACTGCAGAAGGTTGTTGCACTTTCAACAACGGAAGCAGAGTATGTTGTTGTTACAAAGGCTAGTAAAGAGATGATTTGGTTGCAGAGGTTTATGGAGGAATTGGGTAAGAAGCCGAAGGATAGCAGGTTGTATAGTGACATCTAGAGTGCCATTCATCTTGCAAAGAACTCATCATTCCCTTCTGGAACTAAACATATATATCTCAAGTACCATTTCATACACTCTGTTCTAGAAGATGAACTATTGAAGCTGGAAAAGATACATACTAGCCAGAATCCTGCAGACCTGTTTACAAAGGTAGTGACCAGAGAGAAACTGAGTTCCTGCTTGGTTTCAATTGGCCTTCTAGCATGAAGGTGAAGAGGAGAAAGTTACCAAGTCCAAGTCTAGCAAGTGCAGCAGCAGTGGAGTTTTTGTGATCAGTCTCCAAGTGGGAGATTGTTGGTTGTGGAGCCTGATCTCTAGATTTAGAGATATTATTATTTAGCCATGTTTGTACCCCAGCTTTATATGATATGTAAAATGGACTGTACACCCACCCCAACGGGGGGGGGGGGGTGAAGCCTCCCCCCATTGGGGATCTGGGGGTTATAACCCCTAGCTGGGGTGGTTCAGGGGTGAAGCCCCGGAAGGAAACTTTTGGGGTTGTTTTATAGGCCCATGGTTTTGGGTAACCCGTGGAATTTTTCCATTGTATTTCCTTTATAAAAGAAAGACATTGTAACACAGCTAGGGTTGATGTATTTAGGTATTATGCATTGTAAATATCTCTGAGATCAAAGAGAGAGACTGTGAGACAGTGAAGAGGAAGTGAAGTGCAGCGGTTATGCTACAGGTTGTATCCCTTCACTTTGCTGGACAATATAATAATAAGGACTGGCAACTTCAGTGTGGACATAGCCCAAGTTGAGTGAACCATGATATATTTGTGTCTCTCTTGTAATGTGTGTGTGATTATATTTGCATTTTTGTTTATTGTTATTACTCTACGATCCTGTTTTTCTAACAATCCTATGACCCAACATATGGTGACTCTTTGGTTGTAAATTCTTGTTTTGTTATGACCCACTCAATACCACATTCAATTCCTTCAGAACAACACAATCAAATAAATACCCCGCTAGCTATTTGTCATGTTATGATCCAACTTATGAGGACTCCTTGGGTGCAAGTGCTTGTTGTGTTATGACCTATCTATGACCACATTCAATTCCCTTGAGAACAACAAATTTCAAAATCAATATCCTTATAGTTATTTGTCACACTATGACCCAACATATGAGGACTGCTTGGGTGCAAGTGCTTCTTTTGTTATGACCCATCCAACACCGCACTCAATTCCCTTTAGAAAAACAGTATGTCATAATCAATACCGCTCTAATAATTTGTCACAATATGACCCAAAATACTAGGACTTCTTGGATGCAAGTGTGTGTGCTTTCTTATTAGGACCTTATTGGATTTAAGTTTCATACATCTTAAATTAATTTATGTTTTATGACCTAGGTAATAAGGAATCCTTGTTGCTATATTGTGTCCTCCTTATATTATGTCCTCCCCAGACTTGTGTTTCATCCCTCGAAAACATGTTCTTGAAATAGATACATATAATGTTAATTTTAGTGTTATAACCCAGTTGATGAGCACTCCGTAAGTGATTGTTGTGATATAACCCCACTAAACTCATGTCCAATCCCACTAAGACCTTGGGAGTTGAGATGGATACCTCTCTAATTATTTATAGTCTAACCAACAAAAACATGTAAAATGAAAACGTTGGTGTTGGGTGATTAGGATAAAATTTATCCTTCTAATTCCTTAGTGACCATGATACCCCTTGGTCCCTTCATTACTATCATGAGATAAATACTCTTCGGTACCTTGAGATGGAATAGATAGAATAGACACCCCTCATTCCCTCGATTTCTCATTGGAAAAAAACACATTCATATTCTTTTGGGCATTCTACTTTTAAATCAATTTCTTTTCGTCATTTTTCTTTTAACGGTTAGGTTTAGAGCTAAGTCACCGGACACATCCAAAAGGAGCCTCGTGTCCTATGGGGTCGTGTAGGACACGAACATGACTCCAACATGTGCCAGACATGTTTTTTTTTCCTGTCCCTATTTCAGGATCGAAAAAACACGTGTTCGGCAATTCTTGAGGTCCTATCCTGACCCTGCTCAACCTATGTCCTGATTCTAGGACACGAAAACCAAAAAAATGATGCCTGCGGCCTCTTAAAAAGTGATTTTCCTCTTTCGTTTTTGCATTTGCAAGTTGAAGGGAGAGCTTAGAGTGAGTTTTTTTGCAAGTGAAATAATATTTAAAGCTTTTGCAAGGGATTCCAAGTGGATTTGAGGGAATATTTAGTTGAGAGGATTCAAGCTCACCATCAAGGAAGAAGAAAAATGTCTCAATGGGATATGGAAGCAGCTAAAGGGAAAAGGAAAGGGAGAAATGCCCCATATAATGCCTCTCCTCCTCTTCCTCATCCAAGAATACCCTCTTCTACTCCTATTAGTAATCCAACTACTTCTAGTGAAACTCATGCTCGATTTAACCCTATTTTAGCATTACAACAAGCCCAAGAGAGTAAATACCATTTGTGGAAGTATGTGACAAGGAAAGAAGGGCCTAGAGCAAAGCTTATTGGGGGAGGCAATGTGTGTTCGAGTTGGAATTTCTGGAAGCATGAGTTCATGAGCACATATTACTAGGTTAAGGGCCATTTGTTGGCCCTAAGTTCCTTGTGGGATTTCTTCATGTAAAATAGTGAGTAACACCCAAAGGAGGGAGATGGAAAGAGAGGATCATGTGGGGTTAAGGAAGTTGGAAGAAGCAAGCAAGACCCAACAGAATGAGGATTCTCTTTCATTCTTGAGGAAAACTTCTATCACTAGGAGTGAGGTTTATACTTATCCAACAAGAAAGAGGCCAACTACAAGTGGTCCAACGGATAGGATTTTCCAACATGAGGTGCGAGAAGAGGTGGCCTTACCATTGCATTTTTTTTCTACCTCAACTTCATTTCATTCAATGTTGCGTGGTAACCATTATTCATTGAGATGTGTTGAGGGCTAATTGAACGAGTTCGAATTGGTTATGAGCCTCTTGGTTCAGAGAAGCTTAGAACCACATTGTTCATTAAGGCAAAGAAGGAAGTGGATAAAATTATTGAGCCAATTAGATCAAAATGGCCCACATGCGGTGTTAGTATTTTTTTTTATGTTTGGACAGATGCAGCATTCCATCCACTCATCAATTTCATGGTGTCTTCACCAAATGGACTGATGTTCTTGAAAGTGGTGGATTCTCTTCGGAAATACAAGGATGCACAATATATGGGTGATTTTTTCAGCAATGCCATTGAAGATGTGGGTGTTGATTCTTGTGTACAAATAATCATGGACAATGTACCTATTTGCAAGGTTGTTGTCATGATTATGGAAGCTAAATATCCACATGTATTTTCATTTTGGTCACCTTGCATAATTGCATTCCTAATTTGCTCATTCTTTGAATTTAACACAAGATTCATCTATGCCCTAGGGGAAATGTCAATTTATATATTTTCAATGTTCATTTTAGTTGTTAGTTGTATTCTTGTAGAGTCTAGAGTCTGTAGTCTATACTCATTTATACTTTCTTTTATTGATCTGACAGGTATTTTGGACACCTTACATTGTCCATTCTTTGAATTTAGCACTAAAATCTATTACTTCAGATGTGACATGGATTAGCAAACTCATTGAGGATGCATGCCGTATCTGTAACTTTGTATAAAACCACACCAATGCCTTCACAATATACAAATCATACACACACATTTCATTGTTGAAGGTTCTAGATACTCGGTTTGCTTCCTCGTTCATCATGCTGAAGAGGTTGAGAGAGGTCAAAACTGCTCTTAGGTCCATGGTTATGTCATATTTTTGGTCCTTTTGGAGAAAAATGGATCAGGTTGCTTCAAAAAAGGTAAAGGAAATAGTGCTAGATGATAGTTGACGGGAGAGGGTGGATCTTACCATTAAGATCATGGAACGAGTCATTTGTTTGTTGCAGTTTGCAGACACAGACCGACCCATCCTAGTAGATGTTCATGAGGGGTGGGATTCCATGATTGGGCCCATGAGGACCATTGTTATGGAGAATGGGTGTGTCGATTATGAGACATCGGTAGAGAACTTATGCTCCACCATATAGAATATTATTATATCCAGGTGGGATAAGAATTGCACAACTTTGCATTGATTGGCCCACTCATTGAGCCCCAAGTTCTATGGTCATGATTGACTCAATGGTGGGTCCGGGCCCTCATGCAGAGTCCCTCCTCACATGGATGCAGAGATATCACAGGGGATGAAGATAACAATTAGATGGATACTTTAGGATAGAGACCTACTTGAATAGGTGGAGGAGGGCTTTGCAGATTTTTCCACTTCCACTGGGAGATTTGGAGGCTATGAGGTGCTTAGAGACATGGTGGTTAAGAAAACCTATGTTTGGTGGGAAACTCATATGGAAGCATGCCCTATTCTACATAAGATAGCCTTGAGGGTCATCTATCAAGTTACTTCATCCTCTTGTTGTGAGAGGAATTGGAGCACATATGGGAACTTGTATAGTTTGAAGAAGTGCAGGCTTGAGCAGTACATGCCACAGATGATGGTGTATGTGTACTCCAACCTTCGTCTTATTTACAGGAAGAGGGATGAGTGGATGAAAGGAAAGACAAAGATGTGGTATGTCTTTCATGATGACATGGTTTTGGACCAAAGTACTTTGTTGGCATTAGAAAACATGGATATTAATGATCTAGTGCTAGAGTCGGTCACTTTTGATGATGGTGATCCTATGGAGGGGTCATTTTCCGCACCAACAGATGCAGATCGTCCGATGGGAAAGGAGGATGAGGACAAGGAGGACGATGTTGAGGGTCACAACAATGATGAGTTTGTTGATTCAAGCATGGAGGAGGACTATTGACATATGAGATTCTTCCATCTTAATCTCATCTATGATCTACCCCTTTTTGTATTTACTATTTACTACTACTAGTTGCCATTGGCATTCTGACATCTATGTAATAGGATTTTTTTTTGATGACTTACTGAGAAATATGGTTTCGACATATGGATCTATCATCTTTGTGTCTCATTGTGATTTGTGAATGACAAAATGTGTATTGTGTATTGATTATAAATTTCTAATTAGTAATTTCTATTTAATATTTGTAAATGTTCTAGTTTCAAAAAAAATTGGATATACATGTCTATATTTTTAATATATATAATTTTTTAAATATATATATATATATAAAAGGTGTCCTTCGTGTCTTGATTCTAAGGATCCTTTGTGTCTTGATCCCGAGGGTCACCGTGTTTGTCGGATACTCGTATTTTCGTCCTTCATGTCCGGTGTGTCAGGTGACTTAGGTTTAGAGGGTTATGGTGACCTAATTCGGATAGGCGTGCATTTAATAACTATTTGTATTATTACAATTTGTGAATATATTTAAATAGAGTTCATATTTTTCACGGTATATGAAATTCGTTTGAGATTTTTTTTAATAAAAATTTTAGGTATTGGAAACCACCGGAGTAAACAATTCTAAGAACTTCCGTAAATAATTCAAACACTTCTTTTGTTTTTATAATGTTTGAATGACATGCCTAACCACCTAACTATTGGATACTTATTTTTGGAAAACGTAGTTTAAATAAGGTAAGATTCTATCTCAGATCGAAGAAGTAAACACTTATGAAAGTCATTATTATGTTAATACATGAAATAAAATTGTGACATAACATTTTCTAATATGAAACCTTGCAAAACGTCAAAACTTCAGAAATATATATAACAATTCCAAATGTTAAGGTTCTCCAAACTACATCATTACCCGAGCTATACACTCGAGGTGAGGGGTTCAAGGCATGACACTCTATCACACGCACTTCTCATCTCCATTCATTCTCTGTCTGTTGTTTATTTGTTCCTCTCCGTGTATGCCAATTGGAATGACAAAGAAAGGGACTTAAAACATCCATAAGTGTTGATTTCTGGCTAACTATCTCCAAGGAAACATATGAAGAGGACTAGACTGACCTCTTTAGCTTAATTCGGGGGCAGTAAACTAGTGGGTTGCAACTTGTAATTGAGTGTCCCTCAGCATGTCAAGAATGACTTATAAGGAACCATTATGTATACGAAAACCACTAGTAGATGGATTCCTCCACTCTCAAGAGGACTGATATGGATTGTTAACAGTCAAATCTTACTTTCAATATCATATACGAGATAAATGGGTTGGGGCACGACAATTCCTTCTGCACCGTAAAATGACTTCCAGGATTGTGAGGAGGTATTATGGAGGGTTTTATTTGTTCATATCCTATGATGGTAATGGGTCAGATGGATTGTGGTATGACAGGGGTGGCTCCTCATAGGTCGTCGATAAACAATGAAAGGAATCGTCCCCCTAAATAATGCTTTTGTAATGAAACCAAATAACAACAACAACGACGACGAGAACAAACCAAAAGATATATGAAAAGGATGAGCTTCATATTATATATATATATATAATTAGAAAATGTATTATTAAGATGGATGCTCACACTTTAATAAAAAAAGGGAAAACAAATAATTTAAAGACTTTAATAAACAGTTAAAAGGTTCATTCATACGGTTAGGGTTCTTAAAGAAGAAATTGAATATTTTAATGGAACGACCTGCAGATTAAAAGAGGGGCGTAAGCCAGTTTGCACGAAAAAAACAATTAGGCATGGAATTCGGGAAAGCGAAATGGATCTTCTTCTTTGGTAAGGTCCATGTTCGCTTACTTCCGGGAAGAGCGGAGAGAATGCAGTTCTTTTTTGTTATGGTGTATTTTGCTTACCTTCATGTAGAGAAAAGAGAGTGCAGCTCTCATATCTGTTGTGTTTCAACACCTCTATTACTGCTTAGCACTTGCACTTGGTCAAGAGGGCGAGGGCGCAACCTTAGATTAACCATAATTTGTTTGCACCAGTGAAAAAGGAGAGTGCATATCTTCATTAATTATTGATTATTATTTGAGTAGTTGTAATTTGGTGTATGGGATAGCTTCCTTCTGTGGAAAGAGGATAACTATTCTCTGGTTTTGATAACTGTTTAAATATCACACATTTCAAGTTACATACATTCTCTTGATAAATTCATATCTCGGCATGTATGAGAGGGGGTTCATTTTGGATACAAAACCGAAAGGGCGTAATCCCTTAGCATGCCTAATATTTTTGATGCATTTGGTTGGGAAGAGGACGCCAATCGGGTAGTAATGAATGAACTTGTATAGTTATCATTAAGAGGGTGGAATCCTTTTTATGGTTGTATTGCATTGTAGTATTTACATTCTGTTACATTCACTGTGAGTGGAGAGAAGGATCATAGCTCGTTTTGGGAGTTCTATTGTCCATATAGTGTTGCTTAACTTCACCTATAAAAAGGCAGAAGCCCTTGAGGTTTTTACCTTTATGAGATATTTACGTATAGTGTCTTTCTTCCTATAAAGCGAGCCATGAGGTTTTCTTTTTATGCAAATATTGGGTATATATTTACATTTTGTCAAATTCCTTTGAGAAGGGAGTCTTTAGAATTGTTTGGATTGTCTATATAATATATATAAAAATCCGTTGTAGAATATGGAAGAGGAGGCCTCCTTGGGGAATAGCAAGGCCTTGTGTGGGTTACCCATATGTACCTAAATTTATGTACTCCATTGCGTGAAGAGTACCTCAGGGTTGGGCCATGCGTTCCTCCTGTTTTGACAACTACCATGAGGAGATCGCTTCCCTCGAGAAAGGGCATCTCCTATTCTTTTTTTATTAAACGTTTCCTTTTATTAGATTACTCCTCTATGGGAGATGGCGTAGCCTTTAAAGATATTATTTATTATTTCAGGAAATAAACTATTCTACATGCGTGATATTTTATCCACATGTGGCAGAGTTAACAAGGGTGCATCCATTAGAGACATTATTATCATGTTATGAGAGAGAGAGAACTTAACCCTTGTCCTCGTAAAGGAAGGGCATAACCCTAATGCAATGATGTTGAAGTACATTAAACTATAAATCTAAGTAAGAAATATATGCTTGGTTAGATAGTAAGGATGCAACTTTAGTCTATCATGATATAAGACTATACATAGGACAGAGAGCCAAAAGGTTGGGTGGAATCTTGCAGTCAAGCCTTCAAGTTTTATATTTAGAGTTGTTTGCATTGATTGGTATCCATGGAACAAAAATGTTATGTTTTCTTGCATGGGAAAGGTTTAAAGAGTTATTTTGTTGTTTATAATAACAATAGTTAGTTAAAGATAATAGAATCTAGTATTTGATATACGAGATACATAATATTGTTGACATGGAAGATTAGAAGTGAAAACGAGTTAGATATATCACATATCGTGTTTAACTTATGAATTAGTCATTATGGATCACTCAATAAGACACAATGGAGAAAAAAGAGAATACCAATATTAAGTAAGAGAATGATGTATGCCTTGTATTTATTTGGTTGGCATGATGTTAAATACAAATAACATGTTGAGTTGTTTCTTTTAATAGGCTAGAAGAAATACTTACACAACAGTTAATATGGGGAATGATAGCATGTTTCATACCATATATGAAAGATTTATACTATTGTATTATAGTAGTTAACTTATAGAGAAGTTGGTGTACTTGAGGATAAACTTATAGAGATACTAACGATGTGCCAAAGAGTGATTCTACTAAATAAGTTGATATAATACTTTCACATAAGTTACATTTCTTCATGGTTAAGCTAAATTAATGTGTTAATTTTTTGATAAGGTACTAGTGACTATGTTTGGATTTCTAAAGGATGCATGTCATGTTGGATATGATGAATTTATAATAAAGTGAGAACTTGTATGAAGTAAATACTAGTTGAATTTAGAAAGGATGTCCTTATAGTAGTAAAATAATAGCTATTATATTGTTGTAATTCCTTCTAAAATAATAGGAGTGTATTCTCTTGAAATTAATGGTTAACTTAAGAAGAGTTTTATTATCATGGTAGATTAATTACATTGCTTCCATTGTATTTATATTATCTCCTACATTAAAGTGAAAGATTTACACAAAGTAAGTGGTTATGCATTTAGTGTAAAGGACTATTATAGTCATGGTGTAGCCATACTCCTAGAAGGATTAAATAAGTAAGTATAATTAATTGTCAAGACCTTGTTTCATTGACTAAGTTTTGATGGGGATTAAGATGAGAGAAGACACTCTCTATTGTTATAATTTGACCTTCAATGTTAAGAGTCTTAAGTTATTTAATGATAAAGGATATTAGAATATTTTAAGAAATGCATTTTATCAATATTTTATCATGACATATAAACAATGCACAAACGTATTTGGCTATTTGGATGATTTCTAAGGAAAAAAAATCATACCCCATTTCCCTAAATAATAATGTGGAATTTGGGTACATTACAGGTGTGTGTGTGTGTGTGTGTGTGTGGGAGAGAGAGAGAGAGAGAGGTGGGGATTAAGTTTAGGTGGAGGAGTAGGGAGGTGTGTGTATGTGTGTTAGAGAGAGAGAGAGAGAGAGAGTTAAGGGTCAAGGGGGGAAAGATGTGGGTGACTAGGGGTAGGGGGGAGGTGTTTTAGGGGAGAGACAAAGGTAGAGATTGTGGTTGGGAAATGTAGGTATTTAGGGAGGATTATGTATGTTAAATAGAAGGGGGGTTATGGGGGGGTGTAGAGAGAGAGAGAGAGAGATAGGGGATGATAAGTGGTAGCGAGAGGGGGATTAAGGGAGGTAGATAGAGAGAGGGGGTAGGGGGAGTAGGAGAGAGAGAGGGGGGTAGAGGGGGTGGTTATGGGTAGGGAGAGTATGGAGGGGGTTAGGGAGAGAGAGTCGGGGTTTAGGGATAGTAAGAATGTAAGAGAGCGAGGGTGGTTTTAGGGGGTTGTAGGGGAGAGAGGGGTGGTTAGGTGTAGGTGGAGGTATAGGGGAGAGAGAGTGGGAAAGAGGGGGTTAGTAAAGGTTAGGGGGAGCATGATAGAGAAAGAGAGAGAGAGATGAGAAGGATAAATGAGAGAGGGGGTTAGTAAGAGTTAGGGAGAAGAGAGAGAGAGAGAGAGAGAGAGAGAGATGAGGGGAGGTTAGAGGTAGGGAGAGGAGTACGGGGGTGAGAGAGGATAGAGAATGGGGGTGTTAGGGGAATGGGGGAGATCTACAAAGGGTTAGGATCTAGTTAGGTGGAGGAGTATGGGAGAGAGAGAGTGACCAAGAAAGAGAGGGGTGGGATTTGGCTTTGTGATGATAACAAATGAGAGCATTTAAAGGATTTGGATGGCTAGGTATATAGAACGACACTAAATATGCGTAAAGGTTAGGGGGAAGAGAGGATATAGAGAAAGAGAGGAGTAGAGAGAGAGGGGGGGGAAGGTTAGGGGTTTGGGGATGTGTAGGGAGATTAGAGTGAAAGGAGGGTATATGTGAGGAGTGTGGATGTTGGGGTTACAGAGAGAGAGAGAGAGAGAGATCAATGGGGTTAGGGGTTTGCATAGGAGTAGGGATATATTTAGAGAGACAAGGGGCTATAGGTGAGGAGTGTGGGTGTTGGTATTAGAGAGAGAGAGAGAGATGGAGAGGGAGAGGAACATACATTGGGGGTGGTAAGGGGTTATAGGTAGAGGGAAAGTAGGGTGTTAGGGAATTATAGGTAGAGGAAGAGGGGGGTGTTATGATGATGGGGTTAAGTGGAGCATGGGCAGAAAGAGTGTGAGAGAAGGGGTTAGTAAAGGTTAGAGAGAGAAAGATAAGGTAATTTAGTGGTAGGGGAGACATAGGTGTGTGTGTGTGTGTGTGTGTGAGAGAGAGAGAGAGAGAGAGAGAGAGAGAGAGAGGGAGAACTAGTGGGGCAGTGGTGTATTAGGGGGTTGAGGGAGAGAAAGAGGGGAGGGGGTTAGGTGTCTGTGGAGGAGTACGGGAGTGAGAGAGAGTGAGAGAGGGCGTTAGTAAGAGTTGTGGGAGAGAGAGAGAGAGAGAGAGAGAGAGAGAGATTGGAGGGTCATAAGGAATTATAGGTAGAGAGAGAAGAGAGTAGTTAAGGGGTTATAGGTAAGGACATAGGGGGTGTTAAGATATTGGGGGTAAGTGGAGTAGGGGAGAAAGATAGTGAGAGAAGGGGATAGTAAGCGTTAGAGAGAGGAGGAAATGGGTGAGGGATAGAGAGAGAGTAGGGAGGGGGGTGTTAGGGGCATGGGTGGAGAGATAAGGCTAGGTGGAGGGTGTGGGTGATTAGGGGTAGGGGGTGTTAGGGAGTTAGAGAGGGGGTGTTAGGAGGTTGGGTGGTTGTGTTATGGGGTTGGGGGGTGTTAGGGAGTTGGAGAGTGGGTGTGGGTGATTAGGGGTAGGGGGTGTTAGGGAGTTGGAGAGGAGGTGTTAAGGGGTTGGGGAGGGGTGTTAGGGGGTGTTAGGGCCCCAATTTAGGGAATAAAATATTCTAGCAGAACATGTACATTTTTTGGTTCTCTAAAATGTGTACGCTCTTGAGAGAAAAAAAACACGTATGCATTTTGTTCTCCTAGCCTTC
Organism: Larix kaempferi; assembly: GCA_027924585.1. Taxonomy (NCBI): domain Eukaryota; kingdom Viridiplantae; phylum Streptophyta; class Pinopsida; order Pinales; family Pinaceae; genus Larix; species Larix kaempferi. The sequence goes on along the minus strand of BSBM01000459.1, from coordinate 3,668,752 downwards.
ATGGCATCCCAATTGGGTGGCATTTTGTTCTCCTAGCCTTTGTGGCATCCCAATTGGGTGCCTCAGGATTATCCATTCCTATGTTTAATTAACGTGCATGTGTTGATGAATTCTACAACAAGAACGTGTTTTGCAAAACATCCTTTGATTATAAAAGGTATGCCATCTTTGTGCGAGGACCCATGTACATTAGAGAAGAAATTATATTCATATGATTAGTGTCTTTCTCCATTTTGGAGGATACATAATATTAATGGTTTTGATTTAAAATGATTGACTTTTGTCTCTAAACAATGGATATTATGAAGTATTCATACCTATCTTTGATCTATAAATTTTTTTATCAATTTTATGAATTATTAGAAAGTTGACAATTTTTTGGAAATATTGAAAAATTAATCAAATACCAAAATTTAATCCTTAGAATTTTCCTTAGTACAAATTGAATCTTAAGCCATGAGACTTATCATTATTACCCTTAATGAATGCGTTATTATTGTTAAGAACCTCGTAGGCCATGTATACCACTCGTTGGTGACATTTATTTTAGAGGGTATGTAATATATTCTAAGGCTCGGTGCCTTTCCGACTACTTATACACTCTTCAAAACACACATGGCCTTAATGACATAAATCTTCAAAACTATCTTGTATTTCACTTGTGACTCAAAGATTACTTGCCAAGGACTTGCATGATGATCTCATAGTCTAGTGTAGTGCCACCTTCATGGCTAATATCCATAGAGATGGTTTCTTCAGATGGATAATAAAATCTTAATATTATACAAAACTTTAAAAACTCAATAATCAAATCTTAATCAATTAGAACATAGTAATTTCCAAAAATTCAAATATTATACATACATATAGTATTTTGAGAGATTAATTTTAGATTAAAAAAATCCTACATATAGAGATGATATTTAATAAAGATTAATGTTGAAAATTATATTAAAAAACTATACATATAATCATATTACTCCATATAGATATGATATTCATTAATGTATAAAAACTATATTAAAAAAAACCAATATTAAATAATAATTATATTGAAAAACTATATACATATAGATGATATTTAGTTAATATAGTATTTTAAGAGATTAATTTTAGATTGAAAAAATCATATATATATAAAGATTATATTTTATGTTTTAAATAAATAATGTACATATTTTTTTCTTTATTTATGTTATTATTTATTTAAATATATTTATATCTTTATTTTTATTGTTATTTATTTAAATATCTTGAATATTGATTTTTATTTATTTATTTAATTTTAATTTTTTTGAAATAGGGAAATTGATAACTGCAGAGAGATCTAATCTAATTAAAATACCCCATAAGATATCCTAAAGGACACTTATTTTATAATTATTATTTTTATATTTATTTTTAATTTATTTCTATATCAATATAATTTTATTTATTTCTTATAAGTTTATTTTTTTATATTTTTTTGTTGGCAAGTGGTAATATCCCCTACTAACACTGTTCCCATAAGATGCCTTAAAGGACACTTATTTTCTAATTATTATTTTTATATTTATTTTTAATTTATTTCTATATGAATATAATTTTCTTTATTTCTTAGAATTTTATTTTTTTTATATTTTTCTTTACAAATATATTTATTTGTTATAATAATGGTTTAGATATATTTGTATTTATTATTATTTACTTTTTTTTTGTTGGCAAGTGGTAGTACCCCCTTGTAGCAGGGTTGGCCATTGGCTGAGAGACCACTAATCACGAGCATTTAAGCCGTCATTAGCTGAGAGACCACTCAAGGGTCATCTAAGCCGTCATTAGCTGAGAGACCACACAAGGGTCATCTAAGCCGTCAAAATCACCTGGGGATCACATCCGGCCTCGACCGCAGCAACCCTTCACATGGTTGGATTTTAGTATCTGTGAGGTTTCGAACCAGCCACCTTTCCGCTTAGGAGTGTCTTAACCATCATCCGCCACCAACTGTTTTACATCTCACATTTATTATTATTTACTTATATTAAATAATTTAATTATTTATATCTTTCCTTCATAAATAATAATAATAATAATGCCACATATTATATCAACTATATTAATTAAATAACAATAATAATAATAATGCCACATATTATATCAACTATATTAATTAAATAACAATAATAATAATAATGCCACATATTATATCCACTATATTAATTACACTAGTAGGTGTTTATATCTTAGATTTTTTGGAAAAATGGAATAAAATCTATAAATTCTCTAGATTCAATAGATTCAAGGTAAGATAGTACACTTGGGTGGTGGGGATTGTTTCTATGGTCGTCTTTTTTAATTAGGACGAATAAACCGTTAACTAAATAGTTTAAAAAAAAATTATTGATATTAAGGAATGGTTATGACGGTTGCACAGTCGGAGTAGGCAGGTAAAGTCGGAGTTAGTCCACGTATGGCAATAACTATGTATTCTACATTTGATACGTTTTCAGTGGCCGGTTGGCATTCAGTTAGCATAATATATGGGCGTTGTGGTGGAGGCTAGGTATTAACAGTTTCATGCATAGTTGACATGTATGAAGGCATTCAGTTGAGATAAATGACTCGACGGATAGAAGAGCTTAGAAGACCACGAGAACATCGGCAATCGATGTGATTCCGGATGAAATTCTAAAATGTGGGATGGGGTACCTGGAGGACCTGCAGAATCTGCAGCGCTGTTTCCGTGGTCTGCAAGCTGTTGTATTGCATGGATGGTCTCACACTCAAGCACGTTACCATTCTATGATAAATGGAAAGCAAAATTCATTCCAAAAGATATGATCCACACCATGCTTTTTTACCAACGAGGCCTTTCTTGGTAAAGATGGATAGCAGTCATTCCAGAATATGGTGTGGCTCATATCTTCTGGAATGACTGCTAAAGTTGTTACTTCCGACGACTTAGTACTACTATCCATCTTTACCAAGAAAGGCCTCGTTGTTGAAACGACGAGGCCTTTCTGGGTAAAGATGGATAGTAGTACTAAGTCGTCGGAAGTAACAACTTATACTTTTGCTGCTGCTGATCCTTCATCAAGCATTCTGGATTACAACATCCTTCTCCATTTTATTAGTTAATTTAATAATTTTCCATTTTATATATGAAATTCGCAGAATATAATCCTATTTTTCTAATAATGGGTTGAAGGTTCCAATCTCCATGAGACTCCTGGAGACTCCTTCCGTGTTAGTTTCTAATGATGGATTGAAATATATATTAATATCTTTGCAAAATGCTTTCTTGGTCTATTTTAATGGATTGAAGGTTTCAATCTCCTCTGGACGCATGGATTGATGTCTCCACTGTACTCTGTATTCTGAGACGCAAAATGCAATCCTGGTCTATTTATTTAGGGTTTTTAATCATTAGGGTTCTTTGGTAACCATAACCTGAACCCTATTTATTCAGTTTTCATGACATTACAAAAATGACCTGTGTTTAAATTTAAAATATTTATAAAGAAGTTTGAGTTTAAAAAATGATATTTGATACTGTTCTTGGAAGGTGCATAGCGCTCGCTGTCTACAAATTGAGGCTTACTAAATTGTTGAAAATTAAGTTGGTTTATGATGTCATTGGCAGGCGTAAATTCATAAATTTAAGCCCCACAGAACTTTTTTTAAATGCGGAAACTCCATTTAGAAGAACACATTCAAAATCAACCCGAGAAATAAATTATTATTAAATGATTCAACCCTGCAAGGAATCAATTGCAATTATTATTAAGTGATGAATGGAATGAATTGGTATAAAGAAGAGACATTACAGAGGAAAAATTTGTATTTATTGTTTGATTCTAAATGAACATGTTTATGCGCTGTTATTTGGAAAATAACCTATTTGGATGATAGTTTATACGTAGAAGCATTCGAACAAAATATATGACTGCTTGAAACTAACTAAACTTCAAGTACAAGCGTTGTCATGGCAATAGGGCGATAATTCTATCACTTTGGCAATTATTCTATCATCTAAGTCTTCTATAGATTGCTTTGTTGCCATCCGGGAGCCCTCTATGAAAGAGATGGGCGTAAGCTCATCAAATATCATATGTTTATTCTTTAATCTTTATAAAGAAAATATGTTTAACCAAATGTATGTGTAAAAAAGTCGATATCATATATTCTGTTGTTTTAGTTAATTTTTTTAAAATTAATTAACATTTTTTACATTTAGATATTATTTGTTAGTCATTTCTTTTAAAAATTAATTAACATTTTTTTACATTTAGATTTCATTTGTTGTTTTAGGTTTTTAATTTCATAATTTTTTGTCGAGTTTTGACGCAAGTCACCTTATATTCGGTACTTTCATGCTTAACAATAAACACGACACAAACCACAATGTTTATACAAATAGGTGTAAAACATGATGCCAAAAGTGGCTTTATATTACTTCTCTGAATTCGGTTACAATGCAGAATAACTGTAAACAAATAACTAACTACAGTCGGCCTGAGCCGTTAGAACTTAGAAGTAACTATGGTGTGTTCTCCCCGTGTGTTGACCTCACCCTCTCCTGGTTCAACTCTGAACGATGAGCTATGGCTTGATCTCAACTCTCTTCTTCGGCCAATGTGACTCTTCACAACCTCTCTCAGCTCTATTCTCTAATACTGCTAATCAAAGACTCAAGATCCACTTTTGATTTCCTCTCCTATGTCTTTGTAATGTCCCTTGTTAGGAATTTTATTAAAATGACAAATTTTCACTTTTTCTCCCTAGTTCGGCCTTTGATTAGTTTTGATCTCTAGGTCCCAAATTTGCCCCAAATGATCCCAAATATTCTGAGAAGGTATATGAATGATATTAGAACATAAATATGTGTTTCAGCTATGCCTTTGGACTTTTAAAATACTTCTGCAAATCCTCTTTCAATTCTAATCAATGTAGGTAACTTTACTAGTGATTTTTCTTTGACTAGTATTGGTCTCTAGGTCTCAAATTGACTCCATATGCCTTCAAATCTTCAAGGAAGGTGTATGAATGATATTATAACTTGAATATGATGTTTATGGATGACATATGTCCACCAAAAGACCTCTGCAAACTCTCTTAAGATTCTGGACCAATTATGCAATTTTACTAGTAATTTGGGGTTCAAATCCCCCTGGGGTAAGTACTGAAAATGGCTTTCCAAATGCCTCCAAACCCACTCAAATTTATGAACAGAGGTATGTAATGTGTTAAGTATTTTATTAAAGTCTCATATGCACCATTAATGGATTATTACAACTTTTCTCACCCTCTCCCATTCAACTGCAAAAATCCTCAATTCGACCATTGGGGGAATGGCACTATTTCACCTCCCAATACAACTAAACTGAGTAAAAATGCTTCAAATGCTCAAGTACAATACATGAAACTTGTAGAAGACATCCATGGCAGTATATTGATTACAAATATATCAGAGAATCATCCATTCATTCGAAATCATCATCAATACATTGGCTCACAACAAGGTAGTGGGGAAATGGCATTGTTCTTCCATTAAAAATGAGATTTATACATTTCTACTTGGAATTTAGACATGAAACTTTTTGGAGATGAAGAACAGAGTATTTAATTCATATTACAAAATAAATGGGGCATTAAGAGCTTCCCCAAAGAGTATAATAGCTCACCAAAAGCGCCCTCCCTCAAGGATCAAGAATATGCCATCAAAACTGGAAATGGTTGAAGGAGTGAGCTGCAATAGAAGAAACCATGAGCTGCCCTGTAGCTTACACCTGCAAATAAAGACTCCATTAAATTTCCAAATGAAAGGTCTGAATGGCATTTCCAATTACTAACTTGGATGGGAATCTTTCACCCTCGAAATTGGCTAAGGCAAGAAACTAGTTATCCACTAGCTCTCTCTCTTCACAAATGCAATTGCAAATTCTACAAATGATCAAAAGCTGGTTTCATTCTTTGTTATTGACATTTATAAACTTCTAATGTCCTCCATGGGTTGAATTCCTTCCAAGAGAATCATGCCAACTCATGTTGGGAAGAGATTTCAAAGAACGCCACTTGTACAATAATTCTTAGTCTCCCACTTCCACCAAATCACATGTGGAAGCATCTTAGCTACCCTAACACCCTTGACCGCCCTCTTGGAATCTAGTTTTAGCCTTGACATGTCATATATGTCATATGTCAGCCTTCAGGTCTAATTTGTGTCATAGGTGTCATAGCATCTTCATCATTGTTGAAATAGAGCTAGGGAATCTAGCACAAGTGTCTCACTAGCTCCAAATTGCCTCTTCCTCTTCCATGGGAGTTACTTTTCCTCTATATTTCGACCTCGGATGAGTCATGCAATGAATAATACCTTTTGGACTCCCCCATGTATGTTACCATTCACCTTGAATTCGAATTGGTGAGAGAATGATGCCAAATGTAGTGGAAAAATCTAGCCATATGTGGGTCCCACTTCCTCCATGTGTCTTCATGATGAAATGCCACTTTGATTTTCACTTGTATATATTTATTTAGCTCCTTTATTAAATATTTATGCCATTCTAATTTTCAAACATCATTTATTATCTCCATTATTCCAAATCCCAAAGCTTCCACCCCAAACCTAGGAAACTAGTAATTTTTCTCCTTGGCAATTATTTGACCTTTAGCATCAATTTGACAAACTCTAATGAATAGGGCCAATGTGATTAGCCCATTGTGACCCAATACCAAATTTGGGACATGACAAATCCTCCCTTCACAATATTGCTTGTCCTCAAGCAATTTTAAATGTGGGTGTTGAAGAACCTGCTTTCTGTATAATTCTTTGAAGTTGCCATTGAATTTCCCAACCTTGAGTCTTTGAGTTTCCATGAAGATTTTAGAGAGGAACCACCATGCTTGCTGCTGCACTACTCTGATTAAAATCACTTTATTAAGTGGGGAATCTATCTCCCATACTGCTTGCTTCCCCAAAAAATATGAAACCAATGAGATAAAAATTATTCGAGGGTCCCATTGCTTGTATTGCACCCCAATAATTAAGAGTGCTTTCCAACCCACACCATTAGTTAAGAGGATTCCTGGATCCAATTTTCTTGTATGCATCCTTCCAAACATCATGAGTACCAAATATATATCATCAAAGTACATAACAACATAATGAAAATGTACATCAAGAATATGCTTCATCAAAGAGTCATGAAAGTTCTTATACCTCCAAGCAAGTAGACCACCATTTTCCAAGTGCATACAAGCTTCAAGTGACCAATCAAATCTGCTCCAATGACATAGGTGAGGATCACATGTCCTATAATGCTTCTCCAAAAGGATGTGATATTCATCAAAATATTCAACCATGTATTCTTTCATCCAAGAAGTGAATGAAGAATATCCACTAAAATCTGAACCAAATAATGAGTAGAAAAAACAAGGAGATTTCAAATGACTCAGAGAAGTCTCACCCATACATCCATGAATGTGAGAATCATAAAAATATAACAAAGTATGTGGATGCCAACAAAAATGTTCTCCAATCATAAATCTATTCTCCCAAGTGTTTGATGAAGTTTGTCCAACATCTAATGAATCAAGTGTTGAGCAAGAAAAACCATGTGTCTTCAAGTGACTCAAATGCATATCATAGGTGCATCCATGTAGATTTGCATCATCATAAAGTGACAAATAATGTTGATTCAAATGTGAATAAGAATGTGCTCCAACCATGTCATCATAAGAGGTAAATCTAGGAGTTCCATACTCCTCATGTGGCACCATCAAAAAGAACCCTTTGACCCATACTTCATTGAGACTAATGCTGCAAAACATGAAATTGTAGGATGTAGGATAATGAACTAACTTACCCAAATGATAAAAAAGTGTAGAAGTTTCATCATGGGTAGGATCCATATGGGTAGTATCATGCAGCTCCTTCAAAAGTGTGAAACCTTTGTCATAGATTGGTTCCAATGTAGAGGAATCATGCTCTTCTTTAAAAATTGCATAACCTTCATCAAGAGACAATTCAAGTTTCTCTTCCACCACATCAAGTGTTTGGATATCTTCAAGTTCATCTTCAAACACATTAAGCACATTCAAATTTCCATATTTCTCATGATCCACCATGTCATGAGAATCCTCCAAACAATCTACCATTTGACAATCTGAAACATAGGAGGAAAAACAAGTATCTTGCAACTTTTCAAGAAGTTGCTCATTTTGAATTGTGAGTTTATGAATATCCTCATTATTCTTCAAGTATGCATCATGTAACAATTCATTAATCTCAAACAAATGGTTTCTATCAAAAAGCAAAGACATGAAATTACCTTTGATGTAGCACATTGCTCTTTGAATTTTCTCCATGTCTTTAATGAAGGATGTTTCCTCCAATGAAGTATCTCTCCAACAAGAATTTGACACCAATGCTTGAGTGTCATGGAGAATGCTGAGGAACTCTTGGATCTTATTTTCATTCATCTTTAAGGACCCTTCAAGAAAATGAGGCTCATGCAAATGAACCTCCTCATCTTCTTCATTTTTGCTTGGACCAACTTCATGAAGCTCAAGTGGTGATGGGGAAGTTGATCTTGGTTCTTCTTCAACTGCTACAAGGTCTTCATTATCATGCTTAATGGAACTTGGGCTTGTAGCAACACTTTCAAAAGTGATCTCTATGTCACCAACATAGAGGTGTGAGCACCCAGCAATAGGTACTCCTTCATAGTTTAAGCATCCATCAGTAGATGCTCTTTGGTTCATGTCTAAGCTAGAAGGTGTCTCGAAATGATCTTCCATATTTTCAATAGAATCTTCTTCACGCTCTTGTGATGTCTCTTCATTTTTCTCCTTCGAGCAAGCTGATGCATTTTTCCCCTTGTTTTCCTTAAGATCAGCATATTTGGAATCTCTTCTTGAATAAATCTCAAAAGCTCTCCTTAAGGAGGACATCATTTCATGCACACGTATATGATACTCGCTCCAAGGGTTTTTACAAGAAGGGCATGAACCTTTCTTCACTAACTCCACATCTTCATTTTTTATCCTATTTTCAAAAACATGCTCAGCATAGTACTGAAAAGACATGGCATTTTGTGTATTTTTGCTCGAAGCAAGATATTCTTGATATTTTTGATATTGTTGGGGCAAGGTTTTATATTTTTCTCTCCATCTTTGGAACTTGCTCATAGAATTATCCTTGGTTGGTGTGACACACTCATATTCATCAGATCTAAATTCATAAGAATAATCTTCATTTCTCTTGAAATTGTATGAAGTGTTGCATGATGGCACCTCTTCCTCGTACCATTCACATTCTGCTTCATATTGCTCATAAGCATAAGCATATGCATATTCCTCATAAGAATTATACTCATAGGATTCATCATAATAGTAAGACATTGCTGCCAATTATTCTTGAATGTATGTACCTAATACACAGGTGCAAGGACCATGCTCTGATACCAATGTAATGTCGCTTGTTAGGAATTTTATTAAAATAACAATTTTTTACTTTTTTTCCTAGTTCGACCTTTGATTAGTTTTTATCGCTCGGTCCCAAATTTGCCCCAAATGATCCCAAATATTCTCAGAAGGTATATGAATGATATTAGAACATAAATATGTGTTTCATGGATTCCTTTGGACCTTTAAAATACTTCTGCAAATCCTCTTTCAATTCTAATCAATGTAGGTAACTTTGCTAGTGATTTTCCTTTGACTAGTATTGGTCTCTAGGTCTCAAATTGACTCCAAATGCCTTCAAATATTCAAGAAAAGTGTATGAATGATATTAGAACTTGAATATGATGTTTATGGATGACATATGTCCACCAAAAGACCTCTGCAAACTCTCTTAAGATTCTGGACCAATTATGCAATTTTACTAGTAATTTGGGGTTCAAATCCCCCTGGGGTAAGTACTGAAAATGACTTTCCAAATGCCTCCAAACCCACTCAAATTTATGAACAGAGGTATGTAATGTGTTAAGTATTTTATTAAAGTATCATATGCACCATTAATGGATTATTACAACTTTTCTCACCCTCTCCCATTCAACTGCAAAAATCCCCAATTCGACCATTGGGTAAATGGCACTATTTCACCTCCCACTACAACTAAACTGAGTAAAAATGCTTCAAATGCTCAAGTACAGTACATGAAACTTGTAGAAGAAATCCATGGCAGTATATTGATCACAAATATATCATAGAATCATCCATTCATTCGAAATCATCATCAATACATTGGCTCACAACAAGGTAGTGGGGAAATGGCATTGTTCTTCCATTAAAAATGAGATTTATACATTTCTACTTGGAATTTCGACCTGAATATTTTTGGATATGAAGAAAAGAGTATTTAATTCATATTACAAAATAAATGGGGCATTAAAGGCTTCCCTGAAGAGTATAATAGCTCACCAAAAATGCCCTCCCTCAAGGATCAAGAATATGCCATCAAAACTGGAAATGGTTGAAGGAGTGAGCTGCAATAGAAGAAACCATGAGCTGCCCTGTAGCTTACACCTGCAATTAAAGACTCCATTAAAGCTCCAAATGAAAGGTCTGAATGGCCTTTCCAATTACCAACTTGGATGGGAATCTTTCACCCTCGAAATTGGCTAAGGCAAGAAACTAGTCATCCACTAGCTCTCCCTCTTCACAAATGCAATTGCAAATTCTACAAATAATCAAAAGCTGATTTCATTCTTTGTTATTGACATTTATAAAATTCTAATGTCCTCCATGGGTCAAATTCCTTCCAAGAGACTCATGCCAACTCATGTTGGGAAGAGATTTCAAAGAACGCCACTTGTACAACAATTCCTAGTCTCCCACTTCCACCAAATCACATGTGGAAGCATCTTAGCTTCCCTACCACCCTTGAGCGCCCTCTTGGAGTGTATTTTTAGCCCTGAAATGTCATATATGTCATATGTTAGCCTTCAGGTCTAATTTGTGTCATAGGTGTCATAGCATCTTCATCATTGTTGTCATAGAGCTAGGGAATCTAGCCCAAGTGTCTCACTGGGTCCAAATTGCCTCTTCCTCTTCCATGGGAGTTACTCTTCCTCTATATTTAGACCTTGGATGATTCATGCAATGAATAATACCTTTTGGAGTCCCCCAAGTATGTTACCATTCACTTTGAATTCGAATTGGTGAGAGAATGATGCCAAATGTAGTGGGAAAATCTAGCCATATGTTGGTCCCACTTCCTCCATGTGTCTTCAAGATGAAATGCCACTTTGATTTTCACTTGTATATATTTATTTAGCTCCTTTATTAAATATTTATGCCATTGAAATGTTCAAACATCATTTATTATCCCCATTATTCCAAATCCCAAAGCTTCCACCCCAAACCTAGGAAACTAGTAATTTTCCTCCTTGGCAATTATTTGACCTTTAGCATCAATTTGACATACTCTAATGAATAGGGCCAATGTGATTAGGCCATTGTGACCCAATACCAAATTTGGGACATGACAGTCTTCTACCCTGCTGTTGTTGTTCCTGAGACCGCTGCAATCCCCGAGACACACATCCTCTTGTCCGTCGATCCTTCCAAATCCCGCAACCCTGCACTGTCATCTCCTAGCCGTGCTGCATAGCCTCTATCTATGACATCACATGTCATGTCTTTCACCAACTCGCAATAACTGTAATAACTTCCTCAGCAACCCTGAATGGCTACAAGGTATAGTCCCTTGACTTTCTGTCCTTCCAACCCTACTACAGTAGTCGGTCACATCTCGACCTTCCTATCGGCTTATTCCTGATATTTTGTGGTTCGCGAGTCCTCCCCTTCCTCTGCGCTTGGCTCTGCCAAACCTGTCGTGTCGTAGTTCGACCACTCGTCGACTACCCGACATCTTATTACTTTGACTTGTCATCTATTGACTAATTCCTGTCGATTCTTGACCAATCGCAACATTCGCTATGCTTCTCTAGTTGGTCGCACTCCAACTGCTTCTACTCGACTTGTTGACTTCGACAAGTCAACCTGCTCTCTGCACTAGTGTTCATTGGCAACCCCGCTGGTCGGCTCCCCTCCGATCGATCAACTTAGACTGATCTTCCTAGGATCTGATGCTCATGCATTAGACTCCCTAGGTGAAAAGGAATTCGACTGCTCCGTCAGTCTCCTAAAATCTTCTTCGAAAATCCATGTCGCCTCCTGCAACTCATCATCCTTCCATCGCACCAATTCTTCCTTCTTCTGTGCGCTATGTATTCGTCTAACCTCACGCTCTTCGATTACTTTTGCAATCCCTTCCTTGTGTTGATCTGGAATTTGGTTTGTCGAGTCGATGCTTATCACCCCCTCGCTTCCACTTCTTGACCCTTCGTCAAATTTGTACATATTTGAAACATTGAACATTGTTGAAGTGTTCAAGTTTTCTGACAATTCCAACATAAGCATTGTCTGAAATCTTCTTCAGAATTCTGCATGGTCCTATCTTTTTTAGCTTCAAATTGTTGTATGTTCCTATTGGAAATATATCCTTTTGTAAATATGCATAACTAAGTCCCCTTCTTTGAACAATTGTAGCCTCTTTTTCCTGTCAGCCCTCAACTTATATGCTGCGTTACTCTTCTATATGTGCTTTCGTACATTTTCATGAACATCATGCATATGCTCTGCGAACAATTCTGAATCCACGCTCTTCCTGGTTTCTGTCAGCAACTCGACCAAATCCACCACTTTGTGTGGGATTCTCCCCTGAATAATCTAGAATGGGATCAATCCCGTCAACCGATCCATAAAATTGTTGTATGCAAACTTCGCTTGTGCAAACACATTCTCCTATTCCTTGGGTCTGTTGGCTCCTAGACATCTCAGAAGCTTTCCAAAACTGTTGTTGATTGCCTGGGCTTGTCCATCTGTCTGCGGATGGTATGCCAAGATAAACTGCAACTTCATGTCCAGTTTCTTCCATAGGGTTCTCGAGAAATGCCCCATAAACTTGGTATCCCAATCCGACATGATACTCTTTAGCAACCCATGCAATCTGACTATCTCCTTGAAGAATAATACAACAATCCCTATGGCGTCACTCGTCTTCTTACATGGTATGAAATGCGCCATATTCCAAAATCTATCAAATACAACAAATATCGAATTGCTTCCTTACTGATTCTTTGATAATCCTAACACAAAATCCATGCTAAGATGCTGCCAAGGGTTATCTGGTACCGACAATGGTGTATACAACCCCATGTTCTGACTCCTTCCTTTTGCCAACTAGCAAACTTGTCATTGTTGAACCCATATTTCGACATCTGTCGACATCCCTGGCCATAAATACTTCTCGTCAACCAGTGCTTTGGTCTTGTCGATGCCAAAGTGTCCTACTAACCCGCCATTATGAAACTCTCGGATTAGATTCTCTCTTACTGATCCTCTAGGAATACACAACTGACTTCCCCTGAACAGATAGCCTTCTTGGATGATGTAACTCAAATATGGAGTTCTGTCAATACTCCAAGGTTCACGACAAGCCTTCCATGTTTTCGCAAAATCCCCGTTGGTCTCATACTCCATTTTTATTGACTCTATCCTTGTTGCCTGAACTGTCGTCGTGCCCAATAGTGCAACTCTCCTACTCAATGCATCGGCAACTTTATTCGACTTGCCCAACCTATGTCCCAACACGAATGTATATCTCTGAAGTAGCTCCTCCCACTTCATGTGTCTTTGATCCAATTTCGATTGAGTGTTCAAATACTTCAGTGCTTGGTGATCTGTGTACAACACAAATTCCTTGGAAAAAAATAATGCCTCCACTTCTTTAGCGCTTGAACGATAGCATAAAACTCCTGGTCATAGACAGAATACTTCTGCTTCTCTCCATTAAGATTTTCACTAAAGAATGTAATTGGTCGGCCCTCCTAGATCAACACTGCTACAATTTCCGTTACATTCGCATCACAATCGACTTGGAAAAATTTGTCAAAGTCTGGGAGTGCTAAGACTAGGCTCTGAGTGACCTTTTCCTTCAACTCGTCGAAAGCTTTCTGGTATTTGTCTGTCCATTTGAACTCACCCTTTCTCATGCATTATGTCAATGGTGCACAAATTCGACTGAATCCCCGAATGAACTTCCGGTAAAAATTAGCAAGTCCATGGAAACTTCTTACTCTAGTCATACTTGTCAGTTCCGGCCAATCCACTATTTCCTTCACCTTCTCTGGGTCCATCGCCAACCCTTTACCCGATATTACAAATCCCAAGTACACCAATTCCTTCTTCATGAAGAAACACTTTTGCAGGTTTACTATCAGCTTTTCTTCCTGCAATTTCTGCAATACTTGTCGAACGTGTTCCAAGTGTTATGCCTTGGTTCGACTGAAAATCAGAATGTCATCTAGATAGACTACGACAAACTTTCCTAGAAATGGTTTCAATACTTCATTCATCAATCTCATGAATTTGCTTGGTGCATTAGTCAAACCAAATGGCATGACTAACCACTCGTACAACCCTTCTTTTGTTTTGAACGTTGTTTTCCATTCATCTCCTTCTCTGACCTTAATCTGGTGATATCCACTCTTCAGGTCTATTTTTGTGAAGTAAGTCACTCCAATCAAGAAATCCATCAAGTCATCCATCCTTGGCAATGGAAACCGATACTTGATCATGATCCTGTTGATGGCTCTGGAGTCAGTACACATTCTCCATTCCCCACCCTTCTTTGGTGTCAATACCGCTGGTACTACACACAGGCTTAGACTTTCTCCGATTAATCCTCTATCCAACAAATCTTGGACCTGTCGGTTGAGTTCCTGTCCCTCTATCGGACTCATCATATATGGTGCTTTGTTTGGTAGACTCGACCCTAGAATCAAGTCAATCTGATGGGATATTCTCCTTGTTGGCAGCAATCCCGTCGACTTCTCATCAGCGATTATGTCCCTGAATTCTTCGAGCAACTCCTTGATATCGACCAAAATGTTCTCTTCCCTAGTCGTTCCTTTGACACCTGGTCGTTCCTTTGACATATGGTCCTTTTGGAATAATCGCAAAACATCTTGACTGCCTCTCCTTTTCTATGAGGAATTCCTTCACAGTGCTGATTAACACTCACTTTTCCCAAAGATTACTCTTGCCATCCCTATTGTCGACTAGCTCTTCTCGCCTCGGTTTAAGAGTCCTCTTGACGCCATTCTTCCACACTGTGACTGTGTTGGGTCGACCATCATAGATCATTTTCTGATCATATTGCCATGGTCTTCCTAACAATAGATGGAATGCATCCATGGAAACTACATTTCACAGTACACTGTCCTCTAATCCTTCAACTCTGAAGTTGATTAGGCACTGTCTGGTCACCCTGACATGGTGTCCTTTTTGCAACTATGAGATCTTGTAGGGGTGTGGGTGTTCTCCACACTTCAACACGATCTTGTCGATGACTTCCGTCGACACAAGATTCTTTGTGCTTCCACCATCAACTATGGTTTTGCAACGCCATTCCCCGATCTGCACCTTCGTTCAAAAGACCGCCTTCCATTGTACTGGTTCCATTGGGTCACGTTGATATTTTTGGATCAAGGTCCTCTGAACCGTCATATTTTGGTTCTTCGTCTTTTCAGCTCCATTGCTATCGGATGTTGATTCTTCCCTCTCATCGACTTGCTCATCCTTTCAATGTTTGGGTTTCGACTCCTCTGCATCATGTAGGTTTTCTGGGCACTCATATGCCTTGTGTCCCATTTCTTGACACTTGTAACAGATTATGGCTGGTCTATTAGCTCCTTTCTTATCGGATGGACTACTTTGACTATACACACCTTGACCGCGATTCTTGTGACCATCACGTTAGTTTTCTTGTGCTTTCCCTGTCAATGTCCCTTCTGTGTGTCAGCTATCTTTGACACCTTCCCTCCTGTACCCGCTACTTTGGCCTTTCGCGAAGACAGTTTTCACACCCCGATTAGTCATCCTTCCCCTGATCACTGTGGATTTTCTTGACAGCTTCTCTTCTGCCTTCAGAGCTAACTGGTAGGCTTCGCCGACTGGTATGAATCTCGACATGCTGAGTTCATCCTGAATAGCATATTTCAAGCCGTTGACGTATCTAGCGACAGCTTCTTCTCCTTCATCAGTTTGTCCTGACCGAATCAGCAATTAGTAGAACTCCTCCGTGTATTGTTTCATGGTCATTTCTTTCTGTCGAAAGTTCTGTAGCTTCCTGAATAAGAAAATCACATAGTCATTCGGCAAGAACTTTCCCTTCAACTTGGAAACCATTCTATCCCAAGACTTGATTTTTTCCTTGCCTTTCTTGAGTCTATCTGCCTATACATTGTCCCACCACAACAAGGCATGACCCTTCAACCTCAGACATGCAGTATTAACCCAATTAGGATCCTTGATTTTCTCTATGTCGAAGTATTTCTCTGTCTCTCTGAACCAGTAGATCAAATCTTCTGGGTCCAGGCTTTCTGAGTACATATGCACGTCTATCTTCGCCTGATGTATCATATCCATCAGGAGTTTGATTAGCTTTTCCTCTGGTTCCTCTGTGGCTTCATCCCGAGCTTCCACCTATTCGACTTCCTCATCGCTGTGGTCTAATGCTTCAGGAATACAACCACGCCTCTGGCTTTCTTTGATCACCGCAACTTCATTTGTCAAAGTTCGCATTGCTCTACTGCATTCGTCGAACATCTCACGATCCACTATGACAGCTACTGCACCACGCGTCCTTCATCTTTGGACATTAACACCTCTATGAGCCATTTCCAACCTTCGTTGAAACTCTCACACGTCCAATCGCAACCGGACTTAAACAAGTCGTGTACAACTCTACCCAACCACGGTTGGAGTTGTTTAACTCACTTGCAAACTCAATACTATGAACTAGATGGATTCTTCTGCTCCGATACCAACTGACGCAAGTCACTGTTCGTGTAGTCGTCTTCTCAACCAGGATTTCTTCCGGCTCTTTGTCCCCTCTCTAATCTTCTATGATCCACGGTCTGATACCAACTGACGCAAGTCACCTTACTGGGTACTTTCTTGCTTAACAATACACACGACACAAACCACAATGTTTACACAAACATGTGTAAAACAAGATGCCAGAAGTGGCTTTATATTACTTCTCTGAATTCGGTTACAATGCGGAATAACTATAAACAAATAACTAACTACATTCACCCTCAACCGTTACAACTTGGAACTAACTGTGGTGTGTTCTCCCTATGTGTCGACCTCACCCTCTCCTGGTTCAACTCTGAACACTGAGCTATGGCCCAATCTCAACTCTCTTCTTCATTCGTGTGACTCTTTACAACCTCTCTTGGCTCTATTCTCTGATACTGCTGATCAAAGACTGAAGATCCTCTTCTGATTTAATCTCCTACGTCTTCTACCCTGCTTCTATTGTTCCCGAGACCACTGCAATCCACGAGGCACGCATCCTCCTTTCCGTTGATTCTTCCAAATCTTGCAAACCTTCATTGTGAGCTCCTAGCTATGCTGCACAGCCTCTGTCCATGACGTCACCTATCATGTCTTTCACCAACTCACAATAACTGTAATAACTTCCTCAGCAACCCTGAACGGCTACCACGTATAGTCCCTTGACTTTCTATCCTTCCGACCCTGCTACAGTAGTTGATCACATCTTGAGCTTCCTAGTGTCCTATTCCTCATCTTCTGCGGTTCTTTAGTCCTCCCCTTCCTCCGCGCTTGGCTCCTCCAAACCTGTCGCGTCGTAGTTCGACCACTCGTCAACTACCCAATGTCTTACTCCTTCCACTTGTCGTCTATTGACTAATTCCTGTCGATTCTCGACCAATCACAACATTCACTGTGCTACTCTAGTCGGTTGTACTCCGACTGCTTCTACTTGACTTGTTGACTTGGACAAGTCAACTTGCTCTCTCCACCATTGGTCATCGGCAACCTCGCTGGTCGGCTCCCCTACGGTCGATCAACTTCAACTGATCTGCCTAGGCTCCGATTCTCCTGCATCAAGTTTGGCTCAAATTTTCATTCAACATGGTGGGACATGGAGCCTTCCAAAACCTCCTCCTAAATTTGCATTGAATACTGTGGAAAGCAATAATATTCTTATGGACAACTCAGCTGTCATATAGGAATTGATTGATCATAGGGTTATGAACAAACTACTCATTACTATGATTAATATTATGAATTCTTTCATTTTTAATTGAATTCATTGTTAGAACTCACACACATAACATTTAAATTAATGACACATATCCACCCTACTGCAAATTAGTTGTTTATTATGAACCATTAATCAAAATTCAAACCTTTTATCTTTTGGAAAATGTTAATCTTTGACTAATGGATAAAATATAAATGAAATATTTATTATAAAATGAATTTAAGATATATACTGTATTAGGTTTAGTTAAACGATATGAGAATAATTTTTTCAATAACCTAAATTTGTTTAGGTTTATAGTTGGTTGTGGAATTTGAAAAAAATATATACATTTTTTTCATATAAATAGAGATATCACTACTTATAAAGAAATAACATGTTAATATTTCAATAATGGATAAAACATAAATGAAATATTTATTATAAAATGAATTTAAGATATATAATGTATTGGTTTTAGTTAAATTGTATGAGTATAATTTTTTCAATAATTTAAATTGTTTATATTTATAGTTAGTTCTAGGATTTGAAAAATATATATATTTGGAACATGTTAACCTTTCGATAATGGATAAAATATAAATAAAATATTTATTATAAAATGAATTTAATATATATAATGTATTGGTTTTAGTTATATTCTATGAGTATAATTTTTTCAATAATTTAAATTTGCTTATGTTTATAGTTGGGTGTGGGATTTCAGAAAAAATATATAATTTTTTTTTTCATAGAAATTGAGATATCATTACTTATAATTTGCCTAATTATATTTTAAATATTAAAATATAACTATATAAATTTTAATTTGGAAATTGAAATCGTTATTCATATTTTTTATTTAAATATTTAAATTATTATTTATTTTTTATTTAAATATTAAAATATAATTAGACTAATATTAAGATATGATTTTATAAAGTTTAAAGTTAATTGAATATTTTATAGAATTTTGTTGAATATAATTAGACACAATTTCATAAAATTTGAAGTTAAGTGAATATTTTATAGAATTGCAAAAATTACAACCTAAAAAGAAATACTTTAAATTCAAAATAATAAAAAATAAAAATATCTTTCATTATATATATGATGAAAAATATATAGATTAGTAATTAACATAGTATAGTTTGAGCAAATTTAAATAGATACAATAGCTAATAACTATAACTTATAAATTTATAATTTTTATGTTATTTGAATTTAGAGAAAATAATCGTTATACATACTCATTATATATGTTTCTTTGATTAATTCTAAAATTTTAATTTTAAATACATTATGCAAAATAATTTTGCAATGATTTATAACGAAAATAGTTCATAATTAATAGATGATATTAAAGTAATATTAATATATAATTTTAATATTGTTATAAATGTGAATATGGATATGATTTGGTGAAAGTTTTGAAAGTTAATTTTATACAATACGATATATTGATATGTCACATATAATATAAATAATGATGATAATAATGTTAACAAATCTTATCTTAACAATGTCAACCATAGCCAACTATGGTTCAATAAAGTCAACCATGGTCAACCAAAGTCAAACATGACGAATCATTGGTAGATAATGTGAACTTTGATGTTTAGGTTTATATCGCATTGTGATGTTTATCAAGGGTTACGTTGCATTGTGGCGTTCAACAAGGGTTATGTCGCATTCCGGCAATGCCCAATATGTGACACATATGCCGACATAACCCAAGATGCGACATATTCACAATGTAAATTTGACGTTCATCAAGGTTTATGTCACATTGTGATGTTTATCAAGGGTTATGTTGCATTGTGGCATTTATCAAGGGTTAGATGCGACATATTCACAATGTTAAATTTGACGTTCATCAAGGTTTATGTCTCATTATGATGCTTATCAAGGACCTTACATTGCATTGTGGCATTCATCAAGGGTTATGTCGTATTGCGACAATGCCCAATATGTGACACATATGTTGACACAACCCAAGATGCAACATATTCACAATGTGAAATTTTTCATTCATTAAGGTTTATGTCGCATTGTGATGTTTATCAAGGCTTATGTTGCATTGTGGCGTTCAACAAGGGTTATGTCACATTGCGACAATGCCCAAGATGTGAAATTTGATGTTCATCAAGTTTTATGTCGCATAGTGATGTTTATTAGGGGTTATGTTTCATTGTGGCATTCATCAAGGGTTAGATGCAACGTATTCACAATGTGAGATTTGATGTTCATGAAGGTTTATGTCGCATTGTGATGTTTATCAATGGTCGTGTTGCATTGTGGCGTTCATCAAGGGTTATGTCGCATTGCGACAATGCCTAATATGCGACACATATGCCGACACAACCCAAGATTCGACATATTCAAAATGTGAAATTTGACATTCATTAAGGTTTGTGTCGCATTGTGATGTTTATCAAGGCTTATGATGCATTACATCATTCATCAAGGGTTATGTCGCATTGCAACAATGCCCAAGATGTGAAATTTGACATTCATCAAGGTTTATGTCATATTATGATGTTTATCAAGGATTATGTTGCATTGTGGCATTCATCAAGGGTTAGATGCGACATATTCACAATGTGAAATTTGATGTTCATTAAGGTTTATGTCTCATTGTGATGTTTATCAAGGGTTACATTGCATTGAGGCATTCATCAATGCCCAATCTGTGACACATATGCCGACACAACCTAAGATGTGACATATTCACAATATGGAATTTGACGTTCATTAAGGTTTGTGTTGCATTATGATGTTTATCAAGGCTTATGTTGCATTGTGGCATTCATCAAGTGTTATGTCGCATTGTGACAATACCCAATATTTGAAATTTGACATTCATTAATGTTAATTAATGAACGCCAAATTTCAAGTAAATAAATTGTACAAGAAAGGCCTAAAGGGTCTTTGACAAAAAAGCTTGAAAGAGCAGGGAGAACCAGTCTTTCGGGCTGACATGGGGAGATTATTTAGGAGGGATTTCCTCTAGAAATGGGAAACCACCCCGAAAATATTCATCGGGCTCTAGCAGCTTGACCAAAAGCGGCTCCTTTTTACAAGAATCCATGGGGTCATGTTCTATCGGGTTGCATAATTTCTTGTTGGGAGGAAAAGCAATGGTGGACAGAACCGAGAGCAGAGTTGGAGGAGCTACAGGCAGAGCTAAAGGAGTTGGGAACGGAGTTGATAGAGCCAGGAACAGAGTTGGAGGAGCTGTGGGCCCTTCCGAGGGCACGCCCTCGCCAACTGTCTGAGGACCCGGGGCGCTGCCACTTCCCACCTCTGCGTTTTTTGGGTCGCGACCTCTGAAGACGAGGTGGTTCTAGGAGAAGGTGGCATCTATGTTTTCCAAGAAGTCATCCATCTCAATGAGCTTGGCTCTCGCATCCAACACCAAATTTCTCGTTGAGCCCCAATGGTTTAACATGTCATCCATGAGCTTACCCATCATGTTTTTCATTAGCCAGCAATGGTTGATGTTGTTGCCATCTTTCCAGGAGGCCAAGTTGTCTGAGACTAGTTGTGCTTCCCAGTTATCTATCATAGTTTGGACCGTAAAGGACACACCCAGGTCATACCCATCCTCGATGATAGGAACAGGGGGCGGTGGGTTTTTCCACTACTTCCACTTCCTCGGTGAGGAGAACCATGTGGCCTGGTCATGATTGAGAGCACAGAGTGAAGCTCCGCCCAATTTCATAGATCAGAGCGATAATTGACAGAGCAGAACTAACAGAGACGAAGACAGAGCCGAGGAGAAATCGTGAAAGTGCTTTCATCATTGTTCTCTGTCCCGCTAAAGGGGTAGTAATCCCAACTCACACGTGCCATATCAATGAGTAGAGAGCCAACATAAATGTACACTATACCAAGAGTGCATCTAGCGAGTGGGCAAGGGGACGTCCAGATGAAGCTTCTTGAATGTGCCATCAACGACAAGCATAGGAGGGCATCTAGGTGGGTCAATACATGTAATGCATAGTGCCACGTCGTGGGCTCCCATGCCAAGGAACCTCCAACACGTGTCGCTTAGTTGTCGTGATGGCACCCACATCTAGGGATAATATATTATATTGTTATAATATTCTTCATCATTATTTTAATACTCTTATTTATCATCAACCTATATTAATTGTTTTAATTAAATTATAATGTAATACTATAATTTAATGAAATTAGTTTCTAATTAATTATTATATTATAATTAATTAATATATATTGAATTAAATTATAGTATATTTAATATCTCTATCTATCAAGTATATCAAGTATGTATACTATAATATAATTATATTATAGTCAAATAATAATATTTCGAATTAAACAATATTAATTTATTATTACTTTGATTATAATATTTTAGTTAAATACTATCTTCTTATCATAAAACAATCTAATATAATCTAATATAATTAAATAATTTATAATAATTTAATATATTATTAATTAATTAATTAATATTAACTAAATAATAATATTAATTAATTAATTAACTAATATTATCATTCACTAAAATATTTTAGAATTATTTTTTTTAATTACTTATTATAAAATAATAGTAGTGTTTATTTAAACAATATTATTAATCAAACAATTAAAATTATAATGTGCATTTTATTTAAATCATTAAATAATATTAATCTTTTAATATTTTTAATTAAATATTAATTAATTAACTAATATTATTATTAACTAAATACCTATAATATGAATAAAATTATTTTATAATTATTATGTTTAATTAATTATTATAAAATAATGACATTGTTTAAGTAAACAATGTTATTAATCAAACAATTAAATTATGTATTTAATTAAAATTATTAAACAATATTATTCTATTAATATTTCGCAGATACATGTATACGCCCACCGTTTTTCATATTAATATTTTTTATCCCAGTATTCGAACATATTAATAATTATTAATGTGGTTGTTGCTAGTTATTTAATTACATCAATAGGTGTGCTCATAATCTTCTTATTTTGTTATACTAAAATATATCTGGATTAAGATTTAAATAAGATTCAAATAGTTAAAAAAAAATAAACATTATAATGATTTTGTTTTATGTTTATAATTATTAAAGTAAATAACTTTTATAAATTCATGTCACGTGGACGGTAAGTGGTTCTCTCAAGATTTAATTGGCCAGAGGGATCGATCGAATCCCTATGACGCCACATGCAATTTGTTCCTCACTATATCTATATCTTCCTGTGAGAAAATCCAGAGCCTAAACTGAAGCGATGAGAGTAAATATAAACTGGTATTAGCAACCTGCTCCTGATTAAGACAAAGAGAGTAGCCGCCACCTCCACCTCCACCGGTCGCAGAGCAGCCGCTCCCGTTGACAGCACCTACAGGGATGATGAGTACACCAACCACGAAGCCACCAGAGTCACAGGCCAGCAAGAAAACCTAGGACACGAAAGATAAAAAAGGGTCCTCGAGTAGTGGTTGTGTGTGAAAAATATAAAGGAAATCTTGAAACTGTTTCTTGTTATAGCTTGTAATTGGACTACACGCAAGTATTAATATAATAATTGGGAAGAGGGTATAGTTAAAGCATGTCAATTAAATTATGTATCAAGCATGGAGAGGGATCCAATTTCTTGCGCTGTGTATTTTTTTTAAAAAATTTAAACTCAAGAAATTTGATCTCACTTGATTGATAGATCCAGGTTTAAGTTTTAAGTTTTATTTTATAAAGGAACATCTCTTTTTTAATTAATTTTCATAATATTTTATTTTATGAATCAATATGGATTTTTTGCACCGAGTGTAAAAGAGGTCCTTATAACTTAGTATGGGGGATATATTCTAATGTGTGTGATGTAGTGTTACATCTAATAAAACCTTAAAACCTAAAAAGTGCTTCCGAGTAAAATAAGTAAATAAAGTAAAGTAAAGTAAAAATAAGTAAGTAAAGTAAAGTAAAGAAAAAACAAGTAAAGTAAAGTAAAGTAAGTATGGGGGAGATGTTGTAAGGTTTGTGATGTAATGTTTGTTACTAACAAAATAATTAAAAAAATTCATGTGAGCTCATAAAAAAAATTATGGAAAGTATTTAAAAAAAATCCATGTTGGTTCATAAAATAAAATATTATGAAAAGTAGTTAAAAAATAGATGTTAGTTTATAAAATAAAAACTTAAAACTTAAACCCAATCTATCACTATCAATCAAGAGAGATCAAATTTCTTGAGTTTAAATTTAAAAAAAAATACATCTCAAGAAATTGGATCCCTCTCTGTGCTTAATAGATAGGGGTTTAATTATGAAAAGTTAAGAGGTTAGGAAAATTTATTGCACCGAGTGAAACAACCGAGTATCGTAGAGATGTTGTAATGTGTGTGTGATGTAAGGTTACATCGTGATGGAACATTTGTTACTAACAAAATAATTAAAAAATTGCATGTGATCTCATAAAATAAAAAATTAAATTATGGAAAGTATTTAAAAAAAATCCATGTTGATTCATAATATAAAATATTATGAAAAATAATTAAAAAGTAGATGTTCATTTATAAAATAAAATCTTAAAACTTAAAGTGGGATCTATCAATCAAGAGAGATCAAATTTCTTGAGTTTAAATTTAAAAAAAGAAATACACCTCAAGAAATTGTATGGCTCTCGGAGCTTGATAGATACGCTTTAAGATGGATCTATGCTGGTTTAAATACTTTCCATAATTTTTTATTATGAACCTACATGAATTTTTTAATTATTTTGTTAGTAACAAAGGTTACATCACAAACTTTACAACATCTCCCCCGAACTGATCTAGAGCAACTACTTTCTCTAAATACAATTATTAATAAGGACAAACCAATGCTAAAAATACTTATTTAAATTTAGACGACAATGAAATGAATCCGAGCTTATTGACGACGACAAACAAAGGCTAAAGAAGCTTATTTATAATTTTTGTTAATTATTGATGACGACAAACAAAGGTTAAAGAATCTTATTTAAATTTGGACGACGATGAAATGAATCCGAGCTTATTGATGACGACAAACAAAGGCTAAAGAATCTTATTTAAATTTACTCAAGTTAATCTCGTTGACAAAAATCTGAGATAATATCTTCAAAAAAATTAACTAACTAAATAAGTAATAAAATTCAAATTATGCCAAAGTCGATATATCGAAGGAAGCCTATAAGATGGAAGCCCAGAAGAAGCAAAAATAAGCGCGGCTTAAGGGTAGGCGAGTCTTGGGGTTATTGGAAGAAGTTGTAACAGAAGAAGAAGCCCGAAGCTGTTCTATTCGATTGGACAAAGGAAGGTTACTCTGCAAAAATGTGGAGTAATGCTCTCTCTAAAACAAGGTTTCGACCAAGAGAAGTATAATGGGTGAGAACTCCACCTCTCCATGTAAATCTGTTGGATTGTTAGATAGATGGCGCGCATTTCTGAGTGGTAAAATGAACTTCATATTCATTGTAGCATTAAGTATTCTTGCAGTGTAATATAAAGAAAAATTCTTTTGTATGGGAAAATAATCGACATTTAAACATACATTTTATAGCAGTAGAAGCAAAAATAAAGCGAGAGCCACTGAAATTCATAGAATGTTCATAGTTATAACGAATAACTATTGCATAGTTTATGGATGGCCGACCATGAACAAACTTAGCTTTATTTATTTCTAATTAGATCCATGATAAAGATAAAGCAAAACCTAGATTACATATCACTCAACTGTTTATAAATTCTTCTTAGAATAATGATAAAGAAGCAAAACTTGTATTGCATATCACTCAACTGTTCAGAAATTCTTCTTCAGATTCATTCTTCCTTCACTTTAGTTGGTGCTTGTATTGTTTTTGTTGAGATCTTTAATTCTGTACACTTGTATATGAGAGTGACTCTGTGTTGCTCAACCACTGTTCATGTTAGATTTCTCTCACTGTTTTTAGGGGAACGAGAGGTCTCGTATTCAGCGCAAAGCATTTCCTGGAAGACATCGTGTTGAAAAATGTTAAAAGAACGTTGCATATGTCCGAATATCCAATAGGCTTGCAAGAAAAGTTAAAAGATTTTGAAACCAAAGTGTCATTGCAGCAGGGAAGCGGGAAGCTTAGAGTTATCGGAATTGTGGGCCTTGGTAGGGTTGGCAAAACCAGTCTAGTAAAAGCGTCTGGCAAAACCAGTCTAGATCAAATTTCAAGCGATCTTGCATTTTATTTGATATAAGATCACATTCTTTAAATACCTTGCAGAGTAACCTCGTAGGCCTTCTGCGAAATTTAAATAATGATCACCTTATCCTTCCTGTTGCTGTTCGTGATTGTGATATGTTGTTTGATAATAGTAGGCCGAATTCTCTTACACCAGGAAACAGAGAATACGGATCCTATTGGGAAAAGCTGTGTAAGCGTAAGCGTGGCATGGGGCTCTGGTATTCAATCGCAAGAAACTGTATGATTCAGGTTAAGCGAGGCCCGAGGCTGTGGTGTTCGATTGGAAGAAGCTTGGCGCTGTGGTATTTGCTTGGGGGAAGCTGTATCAACTAAGGGTAAGCACGGGCTGAGGCTATGCTATTCGACTGGACGAAGCTGTATCAAAATAAGCGCAGCTTGAATTTGGCTTGATGGACATGTTGGTCGCCGTGTCGTTGCTGTGCGCGAGTGTAATATGTTTATTTTTAATACTATTACGATTTATCCAGCACGAGCGAACAACGAATAAGGATAAGGATCCTATTGTATAAAATGAAGAATGCGATTATTTCTATCTTATTTAGCTTTTTGTAAAGATTTTCACGTCTAATAATATTGGATTTCAATAAATAAAATAGAGTTTCATGTTCATAATTCGACTTCTCTCTTTCTTAATTTTCTTTCATTTATATCTTGCAGTATGTTGTATGTTCAAGTTTTTGGTTGGATGGAAATTTCTTCTGCCCTCTATTTTATGGTTTGTTATTTTCTTTCTAAACCATTGGTAAGTACTTTTGACTGTGAGGGCCCTATTTTGACCTTGGGTTTTCATTTTGCAGGACTACATCAAGGCTATTAAGTAGTACTGTTGTTGTATAATTTGCAGAACCATCTGATCCAAAATGATAATAAGTGAGAAGCTGTGCGCAGGAACCCTAGAGGAAGTTGTCACCATAAATCTTTTCATAATGGTTTTCAAATCTAAACTTTTGGCATAAATAAATTTAATAAATGTTTACTCTCCCTATTAACATTGTTTCTAAAAGTTATTTTCTGGTCAACTTCACAACTGTAAAATTACAAATCAAACTGTAAAATTACAAATCAATGAAACAGGGAATTCGCTCATTTCACCTATTGGGTTGGAGAGATTTCAACTTAATTGAATAAGTTGATTAATTTTTATTAAACTCACATAAATAATATAAAATTTTAGTTTTTTTTATCTTGAATCCACTATAAAAAAAATGATATTTTAGCCTCATATTAGCATCACTATTTGTAAAAGATTTGGGAAATTCTCAATTTTCAAATACTAGTGTAAAAATGGTCATAATGTGGAGATGCACAAGTGGTGCTAAGATTTATGGTGCAAAAATGATGTTTGTAAAAAAATTGATTTTGATGTTAATGAATATGTGGCATTCCATGGTGTATGATGCAAACCACCAAAACCAATCCTAAATGCATTGAGATTTTTAGATGCAAAACAAAACAACTACTATTATTATTATTATTTAATATACACAAACTTATATATAGTGCAAAGCACCATAAAATAAAG
This sequence comes from Larix kaempferi, assembly GCA_027924585.1. Taxonomy (NCBI): domain Eukaryota; kingdom Viridiplantae; phylum Streptophyta; class Pinopsida; order Pinales; family Pinaceae; genus Larix; species Larix kaempferi. Next base: position 3,640,885 of record BSBM01000459.1, on the reverse strand, counting down.
CCTGAGGCAATGCACCCTGAAAAAAACTATAAATCGCATTATATATATATACCCACCATGAAAAAAAATTATAAATCACATTAGTGTTGATGATAATGTTAGTTAAGGTACTATGGTTAATGATGTGATGGTAATTTAAAGTTGTTGCTTTAATGTTTAAAGTAAAAAATGATAAAAGTGCTCAATACTAATTCACTCCCCCTCTTAGCGTTGGTGAATATTCCATCAATTGATATCAAACCTAGGTTCAAGACTTGTGTAGCACTCATGGATGATCATTTTAGCATACCACTTCTACTTGATGAGACATGTTATGAAATATGGAGCATAAGGTTGAAGTCATTTATGGGGAAAATAGGATATGATGTTTGGAGATTAGTTGAGACTCGTTACACCATTCCAAAAGGTTGACCAAAGGGAAAAATAACAAAAGGGTTACAGAAAGACAATGCAAAGGCATTGAGCATAATCCTAAATGCCTTACAGGAGTCTGAAAATAAAAGGAATTAAGTTGAAGAAGAAGTTGTTCTTGAAAGACAACTAACAAGTGCCCTAGATGAAATTGAGAAGTTGAAGAAGAAGAATAAAGTGCTAGAAGAGTTACTAAAAGAATAAAAAATAGAAAAGGATGAAGACCATGAAAAGGGTGTGGTTGGTCTAAAAATTTAAGTGGAAGAAGCAAAAGAAAATTGTAGAATTCTTGAAGAGTTAGCTAAAGGAAAATGAGAGATTGGTCAAGCACGATATCTTGAGATTGTTTCTCTGAAAGAGGAAGTGAAAATGATAGCGTGCACAAACATGAAGTTTGAGAAGAGTTCATAAGCCTAATAAGATATTCTCAATTAGTAAAGGTCTCGTAGAGACAAGATAGGATTGGGGTATGATGAACAAAAGAGCATTCAAGAAGGTGAAAGCTCCAAGCTACTAGAGAATAAATCTCAAGAAAATCCTAGTTCAGCTATGCAAACATATTGAGAATCTCTAGTCACCATGAAGAAAACAACAAAGGAGAAGATACTAATAAGAAGAGACAAGAATTCAAAAAGTCTACACCACAAAAAAGACCACTTACCAAAAACTTATGTGGAACAAATAAAAAAGGATATCAAAGGACGAATGCTTTATTCCATAATAATTTCAGGAAGAATGCACCCCCAAAGTGGAATCAAGCATCTAGGTATGATGTTCCATTCGATGGTTATTGTATTTCATGCAATGGTTTTGGTCATAAAGCCTTGGATTGTATGTTCTATGCAAGGAGAGAGTTTGGAAATGCCAAGAAGATTATGGGACACTAGAGATGCAATTCTTGTGGGCATATTGCAAGATTTTGTTACACAAAAAGATGATACAGCTGCAATGCATTTGGTCACAAAGCTCAAGCTAGCAAGAAGTCAAGATTTCCATTGATACGAGAAAATGCCTCATATAATGCAAAGAAAGAGTCTAACAAGGTGAGGAAGAAAAAATATGATGGTGAAGTATATATGCCAAATTTTAGCACTAAGAAAAGTGTTGTTTCCCAGCAAGAAAGGAGGGAGTATTCAAAAGTATGGAAAATAGAAGTAAGTTTTGAAGAACAAGATCTAAAAGAGTCATAGGTCCCTATTCATGAAGTTTTCCATTCTACTCAAATGTCACAAATAAGACTCATGGAAAATACATGTGAAGAAATGTGTGGAAAAGATCCTACTATAAGCACTTCAAGCATAAATAAATGATGAAGATCTTGGAAGGGTCCAAATTTGTTTTTATCACAAAAGATCAATCAATATCAAAAAATTGTGTTGTTATGAGATCCTTGATCAATTGCTAAGAGGTTTTATTCTCCCATGAGGTTTTCTTGAGGAATGTTTTTTAAATTTTTAGATTGTATAGACTTTTTGGGAAAAATATGGTCTAAAAAAATGTGAATTTAGCCTTCCAAAGTGTCAATATCAACCTTTCTAAAGTGCAAAATTGAGTTCTGAAAGTGACAATATTGGGTTTGAAAAGTGTGTTTTTATATTCCAAAAGTGAGTTTTTTTACTATTTCTTGACCTTAAAATGCACTTTTTAATTCCAAAAGTGCACTTCTTTTATTAGGAAAATGTGAATTTCAATTCAAAAATTGTGAATTTTAATTTCAAAAGTGCATTTTCGATTTTGAAATGTATAATCTTTGAATATGATAAGTGTAATGTCTACAATATTCATAGAAATTAATTACAAACAGGGTTGATATCATAATTAAGAACACACATCTCATGGTGAGGCAGCTCGTCATTCAAGGGGGATGTGGGAGGATCCTTTTCCTCGAGGATAATTTAAGGTGACTTCATGCCAAGTGACAGACATTTGCAAATGGTGAGATGGAGACGGGCCACCCCTATTCCTTGTGAGGAGGAGGCCCACACATCTCATTGTTATATGGAGACGGGTTGGACGACTCCCACAAGCAGAAAAGTGATGAGACAATAAAGAATAATGGCTTGGTATGGGCCATGCAACGGACGAGCCACATGGCATGACATGCAAGGGTATCAAGGAAAGCGAATCATTAATCGAAAGAGTTATTAACATCTCCTCCCTTCATCAAATCCATTGCACCTTGCACATGGGAGAGATATGGGGAAGCATCCAAATGGATTGGAAATTCAAGTCTAAAGTTACAATGGTTCAAGGATCCATTATTGCATCAAAGGGATTCACCGATGAGGTTTGCACCTATTTAGTGCTATTCGGGTGGATAGTAAGTGTCATATTTTTGTTTCATGTCCAAAACAAAGAGCTGATTTTTCCTTTTTAGCTTTTTTTGAGTGCATATGGATTGGAAATTCAAGTCTAAAGTTACAATGGTTCAAGGATCCATTATTGCATCAAAGGGAATCACCGATGAGGTTTGCACCTGTTTAGTGTTATTCGGGTGGATAGTAAGTGTCATATTTTTGTTTCATGTCCAAAACAAAGAGCTGATTTTTCCCTTTTAGCTTTTTTTGAGTGCATAATAACAAGATGCAATATCCCTCTTTTTTCTCTTAGGTTTTCTGCAAGAGAAAGTACTAATTGTGTATGTGTCAATGGTATGGGGCTCACGGTAAGAGATCCAAAGGTAAAACTTTGTAAGTATAATTATTTTTTCTTAAGTGTAAAGTGAATTTGTAAACTTAGGAGATTGAAGGCTTGACGCAATGAAACGGTTGGGGCATGGAATCCACTAGGGAGAGAGGGTGAATGGATTGATAGCCATGAATTTTGATGGCAGTGGTCATCCTAATGTCGTGAGCACTTAAACTGAACTAATATGTTCACCAAGCAAATACTTAAATTTAAATGTATGTTAATAATTAGTCCTAGGCATGGAGCTAACCCATATTGAACACCATTAAGTAAAAAGAAGAAGCTAGCCTAAATAACATTAGTACATTGTCCTAGACAAAAGATGTTGTTAAAGTTCCTAAGTAGAAAATTATTAATATTTTTCTAATTATAAATTAGGAATAAAGATAAAAGTTTTTTATTATTACTAATAAAACATATTGTTAATTATATATTTAAATGTTATTTAAATTTGAAAGACTATTCAAATGAAGGAGGACTATTGACAATAGTCCTTCTTCATTTAAATTTGAATAAAGGAAAGAGAGCATTAACCTTATGCCTTAGTGGATTAGTGCCGAGCTCGGGGGTGATCTCTCTACTGAAAAACCTATGTCACAAAGAGATCACTTAGAAAAAAGAAAAGTTGCAGTCAAGTTAAGAAATTCTATTTGTTTCCATCAATTTAAAATAAGCAAATTCTATTTTATTTTATGCATGTTTAGGAATTTTTAAGAGTATTTTATTTTATGCATGTTTAAGAATTTTCAAAAGTATTTTATTTTATACATGTTAAGAAATTTTTAAGAGTATTTTATTTTATGCATGTTTAGGAAATTTTCTATAGTGGTGAAAGTATTTTGGGTTGATTCTTAGTTAGTAATAAGAATCACTTCTGTTATATGGAATTAATACAATCTAGGAAATTGATTAATGTGAGACACCGTATAATTTCCATTTAAAATTTATTTATAAAGCTGTGTACATATATATATGTCCACTAAGTTTATTTAGAATCTATCCTTTGATCAACGCCAAGCTTGTATAAATTGATTAACACCGATTTTCTATAATTCACCTTGTGTGGCATTGTTTGTATACTTAACAACCCTTGCCCACACCGATAAATTGAGCCTTCTTACGGGTGACTTACCTGTTAGCTTCCTTGGACTGCGCGTCAATACACCTCTTGTCATCCCATTAAAATACTAATTTTAGACATCGTGTAGTTGACCTGAGTAGACTGCACGGTGTGCATAATGGGTTGCAGGTAAGAGGAAACTCTGTTTCAGGTTAATTCCTCTTACGTTTCCATATTTTCCAGCTCTCTCTTGATTGATCACGCTACATTTTGTCTACTTGATCGTTTTCTAATGTGAGTCAAATGTTGTGAATTCTGCAACCAATTAACTACTTAAATTATGACTTCTCTGCTCGGTCTGCAAGTTACGTTATGAAAAACTCTACAAGTTAAAAGGAAGAAAATGTTATATTGTTATATATAATATATAATAATTTGTATCAAAATTGTAACCAAGGTAAATGGAAGAGGAAAGTAAATCCTTAGTTAGCACAAAGCCAACCATCCACCTTCCGGGATTCTTGAGAATGAGCATATCATTGTCACTTAAATTTTGTGTATTTTATTTCTAAATTTAAATATAATTAGAAACAACCACATTTAAATTGAATGTGGTTGATATTGGTAAACTGGTTGATATAGGTCGATTGATGAATATCAGTCACATTCAATTTAAATGTGATTGTTGTTAGTGGCCAGCAAACACACCCAAGAAATGACTAAATTAAAATAATAATAATAAGAAAAATATTGTTTAGAAATTAAAATAAAAGAAATACATTGAGTTAAAAAAAGTAAATAAAAATATTAAAACATATTAAATATTAAATGAAATAAAATAAATAATTTAAGTTATGTTTTATTTTATTTAATTTGTAATATGTTTAAAATATTTAATTTAATTTAATTAATTAATGTAATTTAACTTAACTTAATTTAACTTAATTTAAATTTATTTAATTTAATTTAATTTAATTAAATAAAATTAAACAAAATCAAGTAAATTTAATATAATTAAATAAAATTAAACAAAATCAAATAAATTTAATATAATTAAAAAAAATAAATTAAATAATTAAAACATATTAAAAATTAAATTAAATAAAACATATTAAACCAACCAAAGTAAATGGAAAAGAAAAGTAAATCCTTAGTTAGCACAAAGCCAACCATCCACTTTTGGGATTCTTGAGAATGAGCATATCATTCACTTAAATTTTGTGTATTCTATTTCTAAATTTTAATTCTAAATTCAAATATAATTATTGGGATCAATTATATAAAAGTCACTTATTGTTAAGAATAAATAAACTAATGTTCTATTTCTTTATTTTGAATATGGATATTTATATATAATATCTATATATATATATCAGTTAGACCTTGTTGATTGAACAAACACGTGTTCTGCTCTACCTTAAAATCGAGCTACATGCATCGAAGACTCCTTTAAACACCAATTGAAGTGCATCTGTATATTTTGGTGTTTAGTTAATGGTGTGTATATGTATACCTTTTATTTATATATTTATATATATATAGGCGAGAGAAAGATTCAGATGTCGAATAAGATATTTGCTTTTTGTGTTTATTTTGATTTACGATATATCTATAAATATATTATTATATATAAAGGTTATATATATATATTTCTGTAATTAAATTGAACTGTTCAGTTTTTAATCGGTGATATATATATATATATATAAGTTGAAAATAACTTGAATTTAGATTCAGATATAAATACATTTAATATCTATAAATACAACGAAATTTAATTCAAATTTAGGTTAAGTATTTATTAATATATTTAAATATTAATATGTTAGTCAAACATCTACTAGAGCTAAACGTGTTAGAATTTTTTATCATGTAGACATGAGATAATAATTCCTTCTTTTAGGAAGGAGTTGTTATTGACGCATAGTTTTCTAGTTTTAAGAATAAATAAATAAAATTAAGGATTGGATATACATTTATGTGTTTATTTATTTTATTGCTCATTTGAGATGTTTCTCGTTTAGTTAAAACATGAAAAAAAAATAAGTATTTTTTTTTTTATATAGAGAGATTGATCTTTATTTGAAATAAAGATATTGTGGGTACATGTATAAGAATTTTATTAATGTGCATGGATTAACCTAAATAAATATATATTTAGATTATCTCCTTGTGTAAAGAAGTGGTAGGTCAAATGTTAGGTGAAGATTTTAATTAATATATATATATATATAATTTACTAATAATTTTCTTATATCGAAAAAAGAGTCATATAAACATATTGGATTGTAACCATATACTGTTTAAGATGTAATAAAAGGTTAAATCACTATCTAAATAATTAAAATGGAAATATTGAATAGACAAATATGTAGTTCTTAGGTATATACTTAAAGGAAGGAGGATGTTACCTTTAAAAGGTGTAAGAATGTTATGCATTGTTGATTAAAAGTGTCACTATTGTGTTAAGAGAAAGATATATAAATTTAGAATGGGTTGTGGTAATAAAGATATGTTTCCTTCTCAAATAAAAACTATAAAAATTATATAGACAGTTTTATATATGTGCGGTTTATAAAGAGATATAAAGGGGTAGTTTAAATCTATAAAGTCATTTATAGATTATTGCATTAGTAAAAAAGCTTTAGTATTGTAAACTAATATAACCCCTTTTGGATATAAAGAGAATATCAAATAAATTATTCGGTGATTGAAGTTAATTTCTGTGCGACACGTAAGTTACGATGTCAAAGAGACCCTTAAGAAAAAAAAATTTAGGGTGTATTTTGAGGGACATTATAAGTGGTATCAGAGCCCAGTTACAACACTTCGGGTCTATGGACTCACAAATGTGCAAGTACATTGTGTACTCTCTACAGTATTTCAAATATAAATATGTTTTCTAATAGATCATTACCTCATCAGCGGTTGCTTATATTTATTAAACATGTGTGACGTAGCTAGTATCAATCAAACTAGTATATCATTAAGAGTTGTTCTATATGCTATAGTCAAGGAAGCAAGATTGCTAGGTCCTATAACAGAATTCGGTTCGAAGTAAAATGATAGGATTTAAAATCCTTTGGTAGAATAAACCTAAGAATAAAAAAATGATATGTTTACCATCTATATGACCAAGGAGTCACAAGACAGGCATGCATAAAAGTGATAGTTATTATTCTGCATAGAAATTTAGAGACAGACTTCAAGAACCCTAAACGGAAGTATTACAAAACCATGTAAAAAGGATAGAGTGCATAATAAAAATTAGTTCGGTATGAATAGCTATACTTAGAAGACATGACATTAGTTGATTATGAGGAGTATTTTAAAAATTCGTGGATATTAAATGACATAAAAAGATTTCCAAAAAATTAGCATGACTAGTTAATTTCATTATAGGTGCATTAGTCGTTCATATTTAAAACAATGCTTGAGATAATTAAACATTGCATGTTTGGTCACATGTGATGCATCATAAATCATAAATACTAAAGAAGTATGGAATTAAATTTCAAGATTCAAATATATGATATGTATGCTTTCAAAAATGTTTGCTTAGGAAAATAAATGTTTAAACTCTTTGAGCTTTTAGTGTTGGAAGTGTAAAGAAAATTGGTATATTAGAGTATAAAGTTATCAAAGTTACTTACAAGTCTAGTCGTACCTAGGTTTGTTGAAAAAGAAGTGATTATTTGGGTACAAAAAAATATTTATATACCTAATATACTTTATGTTTTTTTATTCTTTAAAGATATTTTTGATGTAAATAAACTGCTGGCAAGAGACTGTAAATGAAGCATGTAGGTGCAACAGACTTCACCAAGGCTTGTAAATGAAAGGTAGTGCATAAGATAATAGAGGTAACATGTTTGATTTAAGATAATGTTTAGTATATTGTATGCATAGAGTGCTAGTCAGATCTTGAAAGGATTAGTATTGTGGTATGAGGCTGAGTTGAAGGACTCTGGAACATCAAGATTACTAGATTTATCATGTGTTGTATTGATGTGAGCTAATAGCCTCTGGAACATAAAAGCATGAATAAATAAAATGTGAGGATTATGATATCCGCATTTACTTTGAGTTTTGATTATATGTCATAATGACTAATAGTGCTTTGAGGTTATTGCAAGTAAGTGGTTAAGGAAGCTTCAATAAGACCTTGAATTAAGGAAAAACCTTGAATTTATGAAACTTGCTGTAACAGACCACTTTACTGAAAACATTTTGTGTTTGAAGAAGACATTATCTTAAATTTTATTGTAAAGTTTTATATTTGGACAAGTGTCCAACGATGACTGTAATTGCACAATATTATTATTTAAATAAATAAAATAGGAGACACTCACCCAAGAAGACCTGTTGAAAGAGTGTTTACTAACCCACTAGGTGGAATGGAATCTGAGGTAGAAGGAAATGGACAAGTGGAACCATCATGAGGCAAGTAACTAGCTATTGGTATGGGACAAATCCCTTGAATTGTGGCCATAGTACCCTCAAAGATGGGACTGGAGCTTGAGGCTCATTTATTGAAAACTGACCACCAAAAAGACCTAGGCATCTTTTTAAGAGCCATTGAATTTTGTGCTAAGTTTCATCACTTTTCATGATGAGGAAACTTACCTTGTGGTTCTGCTATATGCACACAAGAGATTCGATAAGGGGAAATTGGCGTTTTAATGGAAGTTAGATTCCATTATATTTATATTAACTACATAAATAGGATTTCCTCCTATAAAGTAATATATTTACTAGCATACCCCCGAAGCGGGGGAAATGAAATGCCAATTTGTTGCAAAATGAGAGAAAGTTGTGTGTATGTAGATAATATAATTTTATGTGTTTAAATCAAGTCTAGTTAATACCATCAACCAATGAGGACCCCTCTAATGCAAGTGCAAGTTATTGCTCTGTTATGTACAAATAATTTTCAATATCAATTTCCCCAACATTATGATATTAGAGTATATGCAACTATTAAATACCCCTGCATTTAGTTAATGTGTTATGTACTAAGAAAATTGAGGTTCAATCCCATCAAGAATATTTGCAAATTCAATCTCCTCATATGCAAGTGCAAGTGCTTCTTATGCTATGCCACAAGTTAACTCTCCTGAATATTTTTTTGTTAGAGTAGATACCCCTTTGTGAAATTATTGTATTGTGACCCAACATGACCTAGGTTGAATCCGCCAAGGAACATTAACAAATGAGTATTACTAACATCAATGCTTATTTTTCTATACATCAGTAGATATTAGGTTCAATCCCTGTCAAGACATGTCATTAAAATATATTCTTCCAATAGATAATACATTGTCTAATTTTTTTGATATGACCCAACAAGACTTGGTTTCAATCCTTGCAAGAACATCTATAAAGATGACTCATTGGGTGCAAGTGCAAGTTCTTCTTATGCTTGCTTAGTGAGACTCTTGTTCAGTACAATTGAATAGATGTAATTGAAATTAGATACCCCTCCAACCAATTGTTGTGTTAACATGGAGTAGATGTTGAGTCCTTGAGTTGAAGTGTCAGTGCTTGTTATGTTATGACCCATATAGGACCATGTTCAAATTATGTGAGAACAAGATGATGTTAGAATCAATACACCTCTATCTATTTGGCATGATATGGCCTAACATATGATGACTCTTTGGGTGTAAGTTCTTGTTGTGTTATGAGCCATTCGAGACTTCTTATGCTTGCTTAGTGAGACTCTTCTTCAATCCCTTTGAATACATGTTATTGAAATTAGATACCCCTCCAACCAATTTTTGTGTTAACATGGAGTATATGACAAGTCCTCGAGTTGAAGTGTAAGTGCTTGTTGTGTTATGACCCATAAAAGACCATGTTCTTGGTTTCCATGAGAATAAGATGATGTTAGAATCAATACCCCTCTAGCTATTTGTCATGCTTGTTGGTTGTGGAGCCTAATCTCTAGATTCAGAGATATTATTATTTAGCAGTGTTTGTACCCTAGCTTTATATGATATGTAAAAAGGATTGTACACTCACCCAAAAGGGGGGGGTTATAACCCCAGCTGGGGTGTTTGGGGGTAGCGCCCCTGAAGAAAATTTTTGGGGTTGTTTTACGGGACCATGGTTTTGGGTAACCCATGGTATTTTGCCATTGTATTTCCCTTATAAAAGAAAGACATTATAACATGGCTAGGGTTGATGTATTTAGGTATTATGCATTGTAAAGATCTCTGAGATCAAGGAGAGAGACTGTGAGATAGTGAAGAGGAAGTGCAGCGGTTGTGCTGCAGGTTGTATCCCTTCACTTTGCTAGATGGTATAATAATAAGGACTGGCAACTTCAGTGTGGATGTAGCCCAAGTTGGGTGAACCACGATATATTTGTGTCTCTCTTGTAATGTGTGTGTGATTATATTTTTATTTCTGTTTATTGTTATTGCTCTGGATCCTATTTTTCTAACAATTGGTATCAGATCCAAAGGTCTATTTGGCAGATAAACTCGCAGGAAGCTAGGGTTTTTGGTTCACATGGTAGAAATGGCAGAAGAAGGAAAGTTTAAGGTCGAGAAGTTTAACGGCTAAAACTTCCAGTTATGGAAGATGAAAATGGAGGACTATCTGTACCAGAAGGATCTATTCGTACCATTGGGAGGAAGAGAAAAGCAGCCGGTGGCTATGAAGGACGAAGAATGAGAGGTTTTTAATAAAAAGGCTCTGGGAACAATACAGCTGAGCCTGGCTTCGTCGGTGGATTTCAATATCTCAAAAAAAATGACAACAGAGGGTTTGATGAGCGCATTGGGTAAGCTGTATGAAAAACCCTCGGCCTCCAACAAGGTATTTCTAATGAAGTGTTTATTTAATATGAAGATGTTTGAAGGTGGATCTGTTACTGATCATTTAAATGGTTTTAATATGGTTACAAATCAACTAAGTTCTGTAAGTTTGAACTTTGATGATGAGGTTAGGGCTCTTCTAATATTGTGTTCATTGCCAAAAAGATGGAATAGCTTGGTCATGGCTGTAAGTAACTCTGTCTCTAGTTCAAACACCTTGAAATTTGGTGATATTATTGGTGTTATTCTTAGCGAGGAAATGTGAAGAAAAAACATAGCTGAGACATTAGGTAATGCGTTGATCATGGAGAGCATGGGAAGACAAAAGAAGAGAGGAAAGAGCCAAGGTAATCGTGGCAAGTCTAAAACGGCCAGATCCAAGTCTAGACTGGGAAAGATGGAGTGATGGAACTATGGAAAGAAAGGACATCTGAAGAAAGACTGTAGATCTCTAAAGAAGAAAGGAGATGCCCAGAAGGAAACTACCCAGGAAGCGAATGTAGTAGGTGATGTGTTACAAGATGCTTTGATTCTTGCATTAGATAATACTAGTGATTATTGGGTAGTAGATTCGGGGGATTTATGTCATACTACACCCCATAGAAAATACTTTCATGATTATGTTCTAGGCGATTTTGGACATGTTTTATTGGGTGATGATGAGCCATGTAAAATTGTTGGAATGGGTAAGGTATGGATAAAAGTTAAAAATGGAACTGATTGGCTATTGAAAGATGTTAGGCATATTCCTACTATGAAAATAAATCTTATCTCAACAGGGCAGTTGGGAGATGGCGACTGTCTATCTACATTTGGAGTAAAGTGGTGGAAGATCAATAAAAGATCAATGGTGATAGCAAAAGGAGACAGGGTAGGTATGTTGTATTTATGTCCTCATAATACTGACCATTCTATCTCTTTAGCTTCCACAGGAACATATACAACATTGTGGCATTATAGGCTTGGCCACATGAGTGAGAAGGGGATGCAGATTCTCCACTCAAGGAAGTTGTTGCCAGATTTGAAGCAGGTAAGTTTGGAATTCTGTGAGAACTATGTTTATGGAAAAGATAAGATAGTCATATTTCCCAGTTTTGGGAAACGGAAGAAGAATGAAGAGTTAGAGCTTGTGCATGCAGATGTATGGGGACCGGCTCAGGTACAATCTCTTGGTGGCTGTCATTATTATGTTACATTTATTGATGATGCAACTAGAAAAATTGGGTTTATTTCATTATATAGAAATATGATGTGTTTTCTACTTTTAAGAAGTGGAAAGCTTTGGTTGAGAATGAGATAGGAAAAAGGTTGAAGTGTCTCAGATTTGATAATGGAGGTGAGTACTGTGGAAAAGAGTTTGATAGTTACTGTTCATGCCATGGGAATCATAGAGAGAAGACAGTCCCAAGAACACCACAAGAAAATGGTTTGTCAGAAAGGATGAACAGAATGATCATGGAGCAAGGTGTATGAGACTACATGCAGGGTTGCCCTTACAGTTTTGGGTGGATGCTATAAATACTGTTGTTTATTTAATAAACAGAGGACCTTCAAGTGCTTTGGATGGTGGTATTCTAGAGGAGGCATGGACAGATAAAAAGGTAAACTACTCATTTCTGAGAACGTTTGGTTGTGAAGCATTTGTCCATATTGATAAAGAAAATAGAACAAAGCTTGAAGCTAAATCCAAGAAATGTACCTTTATTGGATATGGGGTTGATGATTTTGGTTATCGTTTATGGGATTATGAAAATCACAAAATCATTAGAAGTAGAGATGTCATATTCAATGAAAAGGTCATGTATAAAGATCAGTTGCAGGGAAAGAAACAGGAAAAGGAAAACACAGAGTACACAGTACCTGATGAAATTCAAGAAAATGAAGTTCCAAAGGTGTCAAAAAATCAAGAACAACAACAAGTACCTGAAACTCCTGCAACTGTAAGAAGATATACCAGGTTACGTAGACTCTCTAAACGATACTCTCCTTCAATGTATTATTTGTTGATGACTGATGCTGGTGAACCAGAATGTTATGAAGAAGTAATGCAGGTGGAAACTAGAAATAAGTGGGAGCAAGGCATGAATGAGGAGATGGACTCATTGGTAGGAAACCAGACTTGGGATCTGATTCAGTTGCCTGCTGGTAAAAGAGCATTGCAGAACAAATGGATTTACAGGTTGAAGGAAGAAGGAGGCAAGAAGCAATACAAGGCCAGACTTGTTGTAAACGGGTTTGCACAGAAGAAAGGTATATATTTTGATGAAATATTTTCTCTTGTTGTTAAGATGACTTCAATTAGGACTATCTTAAGTCTAGTGACGGTAGAATATTTGCATCTTGAACAGCTAGATGTAAAAACAACCTTTTTCCATGGGTATTTGAAGGAAGAGATATATATGCAGCAACAACAAGGGTATGAGGTCAAAGGTAAGGAGAACTTGGTATGCAGGTTGAAAAAGAGTTTGTATGGCTTGAAGCAAGCTCTAAGGAAATGGTATTTAAAATTTAACAGGTTTATGACAAAACAAGGTTATAGTAGATGTCATTCTGACCACTGTGTTTATTTCAAGAAGCTAGACAATGAAAGATATATTATCTTATTATTGTATGTGGATGGCATGCTTGTTGCAGGGTCTAACATGTAGGATATAAATGTACTCAAAAGGAAGCTAGCTAATTCATTTGCAATGAAGGATTTGGGTGCTGCAAAGTAAATCTTTGGTATGAGAATAACGAGAGACAGGAAAAATTGCAAATTGACATTGTATCAGAGTGAGTACATACAAAAGGTGTTGGAGAGGTTCAGAATGTAGAATGCAAAACTAGTAAGTACACCTTTGGCCAGTCATTTCAGTCTAAGTAAGGAAATGTGTCCCAAGGCACAGGAAGAGACAGATTACATGTCTAAGATTTCCTATCAATCAACAGTTAGTAGCTTGATGTATGCCATGGTGTGCACAAGACCAGATATTGCACAAGCAGTGGGAGTTGTTAGAAGATATATGAACAATCCAGGTAAAGAACATTAGAAGGCAATACAGTGGATTCTCAGGTATTTCAGAGGTACTACCACTCAGGCATTATGTTTTGGAGGTTTAGACACTGTTCTATAGGGATATGTTGATGCAGATATGGTAGGTGATAAGGAGAGTAGGAGGAGCACCACAGGGTATGTGTTTACTATAGGTGGAAGAATAGTAAGTTGGATTTCGAAACTGCAGAAGGTTGTTGCACTTTCAACAGCGGAAGCAGAGTATGTTGCTGTTACAGACGCTAGTAAAGAGATGATTTGGTTGCAGAGGTTTATGGAGGATTTGGGTAAGAAGCTGAAGGATAGTAGGTTGTATAGTGATAGCCAGAGTGCCATTCATCTTACAAAGAACTCAACATTCCCTTCCAAAACTGAACATATATATCTCAAGTACCATTTCATACACTCTATTCTGGAAGATGAACTATTGAAGCTGAAAAAGATACATACTAGCCAGAATCTTGCAGACCTGTTTACAAAGGTAGTGACCAGAGAGAAACTGATTTCCTACTCGGTTTAATTTGGCCTTCTAGCATGAAGGTGAAGAGGAGAAAGTTACCAATTTCAAGTCCAACGAGTGCAGCAGCAGTGGAGTTTTTGTGATCAGTCTCCAAGTGGGAGATTGTTGGTTGTGGAGCCTGATCTCTAGAATCAGAGATATTATTATTCTTCCGTGTTTATACCCCAGCTTTATATGATATGTAAAATGGACTATACACCCACCCCAATGGGGGGGGGTGAAGCCTCCCGCCACTGGGGATCTAGGGGTTATAACCCCTAGCTTGGGGGTTCAGGGGTGAAGCCCCGGAAGGAAATTTTTGGGGTTGTTTTACAGGCCCATGGTTTTGGGTAACCCGTGAAATTTTTCCATTGTATTTCCCTTATAAAAGAAAGACATTGTAACACGGCTAGGGTTGATGTATTTAGGTATTATGCATTGTAAATATCTCTGAGGTCAAAGAGAGAGACTGTGAGACAGTGAAGAGGAAGTGAAGTGCAGCGGTTGTGCTGCAAGTTGTATCCCTTCACTTTGATGGACAGTATAATAATAAGGACTGGCAACTTCAGTGTGGACGTAGCCCAAGTTGGTTGAACCATGATATATCTGTGTCTCCCTTGTAATGTGTGTGTGATTGTATTTGCATTTATGTCTATTGTTATTGCTCTGCGATCCTGTTTTTCTAACAATCCTATGATCCAACATATGGTGACTCTTTGGTTCTAAATTCTTGTTTTGTTATGACCCACTCAATACCACATTCAATTCCTTTAGAAAAACACAATCAAATAAATACCCCTCTAGCTATTTGTCATGTTATGATCCAACTTATCAGGACTCCTTGGGTGCAAGTGCTTGTTGTGTTATGACCTATCTATGACCACATTCAATTCCCTTGAGAACAACAAATTTCAAAATCAATATCCTTATAGTTATCTGTCACACTATGACCCAACATATCAGGACTCCTTGGGTGCAAGTGCTTCTTTTGTTATGACCCATCCAACACCGCACTCAATTCCCTTTAGAAAAACAGTATGTCATAATCAATACCGCTCTAATAATTTGTCGCAATATGACCCAAAATACTAGGACTTCTTGGATGCAAGTGTGTGTGCTTTCTTATTAGGACCTTATTGGATTTAATTTTCATACATCTTAAATTAATTTATGTTTTATGACCTTGGTAATAAGGAATCCTTGTTGCTATATTGTGTCCTCCTTATATTATGTCCTCCGAGACTTGTGTTTCATCCCTCAAAAACATGTTCTTGAAATAGATACATATCATGTTAATTTTAGTGTTATAAGCTAGTTGATGAGCACTCCATAAGTGATTGTTGTGATATAACCCCACTAAACTCATGTCCAATCCCACTAAGACCATGCGAGTTGAGATGGATACCTCTCTAATTATTTATAGCCTAACCAATGAAAACATGTAAAATGGAAACATTGGTGTTGGGTGATTAGGATAAAATTTATTTTTCTAATTCCTTAGTGACCATGATACCCCTTGGTCCCTTCATTACTATCATGAGATAAATACCCTTAGGTACCTTGAGATGGAATAGATAGAATAGACACCCCTCATTCCCTCGATTTCTCAATCGAAAAAAACACATTCATATTCTTTTGGGCATTCTACTTTTAAATCAATTTCTTTTCGTCATTTTTCTTTTAAAGGTTAGGTTTAGCGCTAAGTCACCGGACACACCCAAAAGGGGTCTCATGTCCTATGGGGTGGTGTAGGACACGAACATGGCTCCAACACGTGCCAGACATGTTTTTTTTTCCTATCCCGATTACAGGATCGAAAAATCACGTGTTCGGCACTTGTTGAGGTCCTGTCCAAACCCTGCTCAACCCGTGTCCCGATTCCAGGACATGAAAACCAAAAAAATGATGCCTGCGGCCTCTTAAAAAGTGATTTTCCTCTTTTGTTT
The DNA here is from genome assembly GCA_027924585.1 of Larix kaempferi. Classification (NCBI taxonomy): domain Eukaryota; kingdom Viridiplantae; phylum Streptophyta; class Pinopsida; order Pinales; family Pinaceae; genus Larix; species Larix kaempferi. The sequence goes on along the minus strand of BSBM01000459.1, from coordinate 3,624,423 downwards.
TTGCATTTGCAAGTTGAAGGGAGAGCTTAGAGTGAGTTTTTTTGCAAGTGAAATAATATTTGAAGCATTTGCAAGGGATTCCTAGTGGATTTGAGGGAATATTTAGTTGAGAGGATTCAAGCTCACCATCAAGGAAGAAGAAAAATGTCTCAATGGGATATGGAAGCAACTAAAGGGAAAAGGAAAGGGAGAAATGCCCCATATAATGCCTGTCCTCCTCTTCCTCCTCCAAGAATACCCTCATCTACTCCTATTAGTGCTCCAACTGCTTCTAGTGAAACACATGCTCGATTTAACCCTATTTTAGCAATACAACAAGCCCAAGAGAGTAAATACCATTTGTGGAAGTATGTGACAAGGAAAGAAGGGCCTAGAGAAAAGCTTGGTGAGGGAGGCAATGTGTGTTCGAGTTGGAATTTCTGGAAGCATAAGTTCATGAGCACATATTACTAGGTTAAGGGCCATTTGTTGGCCCTAATTTCCTTGTGGGATTTCTTCATGTAAAATAGTGAGTAACACTCAAAGGAGGGAGATGGAAAGAGAGGATCATGTTGGGTTAAGGAAGTTGGAAGAAGCAAGCAAGACCCAACAGAATGAGGATTCTCTTTCATTCTTGAGGAAAACTTCTATCACTAGGAGTGAGGTTTATACTTATACAACAAGAAAGAGGCCAACTACAAGTGGTCCAACAGATAGGATTTTCCAACATGAGGTGCGAGAAGAGGTGGACCTTACCAGTGCATTTTTTTTCTACCTCAACTTCGTTTCATTCAATGTTGCATGGTAACCATTATTCATTGAGATGTGTTGAGGTCTAATTGAACGAGCTCGAATTGGTTATGTGCCTCTTGGTTCAAAGAAGCTTAGAACCACATTGTTCATTAAGGCAAAGAAGGAAGTGGATAAAATTATTGAGCCAATTAGATCAAAATGGCCCACATGCGGTGTTAGTATTGTTTTTTATGGTTGGACAGATGCATCATTCCATCCACTCATCAATTTCATGGTGTCTTCACCAAATGGACTGATGTTCTTGAAAGTGGTGGATTCTCTTGGGAAATACAAGGATGCACAATATATGGGTGAGTTTTTCATCAATGTCATTGAAGACATTGGTGTCATGGACAATGTCATGGACAATGTCCCTATTTGCAAGGTTGTTGTCATGATTATGGAAGCTAAATATCCACAGGTATTTTCATTTTGGTCACCTTGCATAATTGCATTCCTAATTTGGTCATTCTTTGAATTTAACACAAGATTCATCTAGGCCCTAGGGGAAATGTCAATTTATATATTTTCAATGTTCATTTTAGTTGTTAGTTGTATTCTTGTAGAGTCTAGAGTCTATAGTCTATACTCATTTATACTTTCTTTTATTGATCTGATAGGTATTTTGGAAACTTTGCATTGTCCATTCTTTGAATTTAGCACTAAAATCTATTGCTTTAGATGTGACATGGATTAGCAAACTCATTGAGGATTCATGCCGTATCTGTAACTTTGTATAAAACCACACCAATGCCTTCATAATATACGAATCGTACACACATATTTCATTGTTGAAGGTTCCAGATACTCGGTTTGCTTCCTCATTCATCATGCTGAAGAGGTTGAGAGAGGTCAAAACCACTCTTGGGTCCATGGTTATGTCATATTTTTGGTCCTTTTAGAGAAAAATGGATTAGGTTGCTTCAAAAAAGGTAAAGGAAATAGTGCTAGATGATAGTTGGCGAGAGAGGGTGGATCTTACCATTAAGATCATGGAACGAGTCATTTTTTTGTTGTGGTTTGTGGACATAGACCGGCCCATCCTAGCAGATGTTTATGAGGGGTGGGATTCCATGATTGGGCCCATGAGGACCATTGTTATGGAGAATGGGTGTGCTGATTATGAGACATCGGCAGAGAACTTATGCTCCACCATACATAATATTATCATGTCCATGTGGGATAATAATTGCACAACTTTGCATTTCTTGGCCCACTCATTGAGCCCCAAGTTCTACGGTCATGATTGACTCAATGGTTGGTCTGGGCCCTCATGCAGAGTCCCTCCTCACATGGATGTAGAGATATCATAGGGGATGAAGATAACATTTAGATGGATAGTTTAGGATAGAGACCTACTTGAATAGGTGGAGGAGGGCTTTGCAAATTTTTCCACTTCCACTAGGAGATTTGGAGGATATGAGGTGCTTAGAGACATGGGGGTTAAGAAACCCTACGTTTGGTGGGAAACTCATATGGAAGCATGCCTTATTATACATAAGATAGCCTTGAGGGTCATCTGATGCGATATGCTCCTTGTCGGCAGCAATCCCATCGACTTCTCATCGGCCATTATGTCCCTGAATTCTTAGAGAAACTCCTCGATCTCGACCAGAATGTTCTCCTCCCTGGTCATTCCTTCGACATATGGTCCTTTTGGAATAATCGCAAAACATCTCGACTCCCTCTCCTTTTATGTGAGGAATTCCTTCACGGTGCTGATCAACACTCGCTTTTCCCAAAGATTACTCTCGCCATCCATACTGTCGGATGGCTCTTCTCACCTTGGTTTAAGAGTCCTCTTCACACCATTCTTCCACACTATGACTGTGTTGGCTCGGCCATCATATATCATTTTCCGATCATATTTCCATGGTCTTCCTAACAATAGATGGCATGCATCCATGGGAACTACATTGCACAGTACACTATCCTCTAATCCTTTAGCTCTGAAGTTGATTAGGGACTGTCTGGTCACCCTGACATGGTGTCCTTTCTGGAACTATGAGATGTTGTAGGGGTGTGGGTGTTCTCCACATTTCAACACGATCTTGTCGATGACTTTCATCGACAAAATATTCTCTTTGCTTCCACCATCAACTATGGTTTTGCAACGCCATTCCCCGATCCGCACCTTCATTCAAAAGATGGCCTTCCATTGTACTGGTTCCATCGGGTCGTGTTGAACTTTTTGGATCAAGGTCCTCTAAACCATCAGATTTTGGTTCTTCGTCTCTTCACCTCCACTGCTGTCGGATACTGATTCTTCCCTCTCGTCGACTTGCTCATCCTTTCGAAGTCTGGGTTTCGACTCCTCTGCATCATGTAGGTTTTCTGGGCACTTAGATGCCTTATGTCCCATTCCTTGATACTTGTAACAGATTATGGCTGCTCTGTTAGCTCCTTTCTTATCGGATGGACAACTTTTACTATACGCACATCGACCGCAGTTCTCGTGACCATCGCGTTGGTTTTCTTGTGCTTTCCCTGTCGATGTCCCTTCTGTGTGTCCTCTATCTTTGACACCTTCCCTCCTGTACCTGCTACTTTGGCCTTTTGCGGAGATAATTTTCGCACCCCGACCACTCATCCTTCCCCTGGTCACTGTGGATTTTCTTGACAACTTCTCTTCTACCTTCAGAGCTAACTGGTAGGCTTCACTGACTGCTCTGAATCTTGACATGCTGAGTTCATCCTGGATAGCATATTTCAATCCGTTCACGTATCTAGCGACAGCTTCTTCTCCTTCATCAGTTTGTCCTGAATGAATCGACAATCGGTAGAACTCCTTCATGTATTGTTTCACGGTCATTTCTTTCTGTCGAAAGTTCTATAGCTTCCTGAATAAGGAAATCACATAGTCATTCGGCAAGAACTTTCCCTTCAACTTGACAACCATTCTATCCCAAGACTTGATTTTTTCCTTGCCTTTCTTGAGTCTATCAACCTGTACATTGTCCCACCACAACGAGGCATGACCCTTCAACCTCAGACATGCAGTATTAACCCAATTAGGATCCTCTATCTTCTCTATGTCGAAGTATTTCTCCATCTCTCTGAACCAGTCGATCAAATATTCTAGGTCTAGGCTTCCCGAGTACGTACGCACATCTATCTTCGCCCGACGTATCATATCCATCAGGAGTTTGATCAGCTTTTCCTCTGGTTCCTCTGTGGCTTCATCCCGAGCTTTCACCTCTTCGACTTCCTCATCGCTGGGGGCTAATGTTTTAGGAATACAACCACGCCTCTGGCATTCTTTGATCACCGCAACTTCATTTGTCAAAGTTCGCATCGTTCCACCGCATTCGGCCAACATCTCACGATCCACTATGATGGTTGTTGCGCCATGCGTCCTACGTCTACAAACATTAACGCCTCTATGAGCCATTTACAACCTTCGTTGAAACTCTAACACATCCAATTGAAACCAGACTTAAACAAGTCCTATACAACTCTACCCAACCGTAGCTGGAGCTGTTCAACTCACTTGCAAGCTCAAACTACGAACTTGATGGATTGTTTCGCTCCGATACCAACTGACGCAAGTCACAGTTGGTGTAGTCGTCTTCTCAACCAGGTTTTATTTCAGCTCTTTGTCCCCTCTCTGATCTGCTATGATCCGTGCTCTGAAACCAACTGACGCAAGTCACCTTACTGGGTACTTTCTTGCTTAACAATACACACGACACAAACCACAATGTTTACATAAACATGTGCAAAACAAGATGCCAGAAGTGGCTTTATATTACTTCTCTGAATTGGGTTACAATGCGGAATAACTGTAAACAAATAACTAACTACAGTCGGCCTTAGTCATTACAACTTAGAAGTAACTATGGTGTTTTCTCCCTGTGTGTCGACCTCACCCTCTCCTAGTTCAACTCTGAACACTGAGCTATGACCTGATCTCAACTCTCTTCTTCGGTCGGTGTGACTCTTTACAACCTCTCTCGGCTCTATTCTCTGATACTGTTGATCAAAGGTTGAAGATCCTCTTCTGATTTCCTCTCGTACGTCTTCCACCCTGCTTCTATTGTTCCCGAGACCACTGCAATCCACGAGGCACGCATCCTCCTGTCTGTTGATCCTTCCAAATCCTGCAAACCTGTATTGTGAGCTCCTAACCGTGCTGCACAGCCTCTGTCCATGATGTCACCTGTCATGTCTTTCACCAACTGACAATAACTGTAATAACTTCCTGTAATATCCCTAATTTTTATCCTATTATTGTGTAATTGAAAAGGATTATTGTACCAGTTATTGGTGAGGAGGTCAAGGCCAAGGCCCCACAAGTGAACCTTGAAAAAACTATGTGATTAATTCCTAAGCCGTAGATTGTAAACATAAATGCTAAAGACGGTGACATAGCTGAACGACAGGAAGTTGATTTCACTAGGAGGGAGAAGTGATAATAAATGTAGCCATCGGAATGTAACGATAGATGGTGGGAATCATCGTAGTGCCTCAAGCACTTGAATAAGGCTAAGCAGTTTATGAGTTGACCTTAAAAGGTTATAACTATTGTCATCATAGATGGAGAAAGCGATTACTCGTCTCAACTTTCTGAATAACTATAGGGTTTATCCTTTGGTATAAAGATGGCTATGACAGTATAAAACTAAGTAACTCTAAGAAAGATCATTTATATATATATATATATATATAGTACTCCGACCTCGATAATTGATACTGAGAGGTTATATTGTGAAGCTCTAAAGTATTACCTACTACTTACATTTGAATTTATTACTCAGCATCACCGAAGGATGCTATATATATATATTATATACATGTATGATATAATGATCTGAAGATATTAGGTGACATCCTAAAAACTAAGGATAAACCTAGGAGAATATTAATTCATATATGCTAACATATTAAGCGAAAGCCTTGTACATAACATTTGAATTATTTTTATTTATATATATATTCTTGATGTATTAATCGATAAACCTACGCCATTTTAAGATGGCGCACTCCCTAGTTCTAAGGAAGAGTATTTTGAGAACATTTTTGAAGGATATCGAGTGGTTGTAGTGGAGAAGCACTTAGCGAGAGAATAGGAAATATGTCTCATGAAGTTAACTCAAACTTAGCTTAGTGCCACTTGGAACTTAGTGAGAACCACTTCTTGTTTTAAGAAATGCCAGTTGTATCTTCGGGGAGAGGTGATGAGCTGAGACGACCATATATTTATATTAACTAATAGCCAATAAAAAAAAATAAAAAAAAAGGACAGGGAAGGGGGAGGGAAAGGCGATCTTGGGATGGTCCATACTCTTTTACAGGGTTGTGATCCATTTATTTTGGTGGTGCTACCATGTCTAAAGAGTTTTACAACACCTTCAGCCTTGTGTTATCGATACCCTACTACAGGGTTACGATCCCTTGGTTTTTTTTAGTCAAACTATATCGATTTCAGAGTTATGGGCCTATTTTATTTCTGTGTTTAAAGTGCCTGCCGATTGCATACAGAGCTACGATACCCTGGTTGGTTTACTGTCTGAAGATTAGAGCAATCTGAGAGAGTACCTCGGTGTTATGAGATTGTAGAAAGCTATGCGTTTAGGGGATAGCAAACTGGGAAATGATCCAGGCAGTAAAGGAAATTGATCTAAGTCATATTTTCTGGTAACCATCATTTTTAATGAAGACTTACAAACCAAATCCCTACACGAAGATCGGTAAGGGATCTCATCCTCTTAAGTTACAGACTATCATATGAACAATTATTTGCATGTATAGATCGTTGCCCAGACCTTTTTCTTGTTTTGTGTGTATATTGGATCGATTAAGATCAGAGTGGCCCCGAGTTGGAATTGCTCGACGCTCGGCGTAGGAGAGTACACATTTAAGTAATTTATATAACTTATTTCAATCTGAAGAAATCTCTGAAATTTTTTATGTGCATTATAAACGCCAGATTGCTTTAGGCCGATCCCTCGTTATATTCCTGAATATATATATATATATATATTATATAAATTCTTGAATGCACTGCGGATGGCGGATCCCTGATCCAAAAACTTGGTTTTGTGTACACGTCTTGCCTAGGTTGGGCTTGATCTCTGCAGGACCTTTATTTCTTTGTTTCTGTGTGGATTTGCTGCAATGAGAAAGATCACTTTAAGTTATTTTGTTGTATATGTATATATACGTATGTTGGATACATATAGGAGTATTCTGCACTTCCATTGTAATGAGAAGTCACTATAGATTATCTTCGTTCAGGGTATGATCCACATCATTCCAATATTTGGATGGTTTATGGTGGGCTATGTGTTGTATGCCGTAATTTTTGCTACCTGTATTGGTTGTAGATTGTTGCCATCGTGAAGAGAGGGATCTCGGGGGTTCTTGAACCTTTCATAGCTAAAATGCTACTTGTAAATATGTTTATAGATGGCTGTCATTGTGAAGGATATTGCTTCTTGTGGATATCAAATCTTTGTATTAAAAGTTTTTAATGCTGTCAGTAAGTGTTATACCTGCATTTTCACGAGGAAAACAAACAGGAATAGCTGAAATGCTGAACCCCTGTATAAATTCTATTATGATTATAGGAAAGCTACTACTTGACTTGCGTAGTGTGCATTGGAGGGTATAGTGTAAAAGTTGAAGCCCATATTAATTTTGTTTGGATGTTGTAAAGAAAATATCATGTAAATTAGAATGCTTAGGAAGGACAGGATGTGGTAGTTCATCTGTGTTGAAGCTGCTTTTAAATCCGGTCAATAGAATACCTCGAGGAAGTGGAAACTTGATGTTGTAACAACTACCTTGCAGAATCCTTGGGGATTGACGATTAATAATATGACTTACTTTGTGGACGTAGCCCAAGGAGAGGGGTGAACCACCTACATATGTCTTTCTATGTGTATTATGCTAATGGCCTTGTTGCTTATGAAGACCTTGTATATTTTGTCGAATGTGTTGTTCCTTTTGTTCATGTTGTTCTTGTAATGACCACATAGACATATGTATTGTTTGAATTCATGAATTCTATTGCTGGGTAATAATTTCACGAATATGTTCCATATATTTTTAAAAGGTAAGAATGGTATTACTCGATTGTAGATGTGCTATGGATTTATATAGTTAATGGGTATTGAATAAGTAAGAGGTAAATGCTTATGTACATTTTTCGATTTAATCAATTCCAATTCGATTGCTGGAAGAATTACGTAAATTTCTTGGTTATTCCACAAATGGATTTTATTATAAAGATCTCTAATGCTATTACAGTTTTAAGTTTCAAATTCACTAAATTACTAACTCAAAGTTTTTTGGGGATGTTACATATCGTATCAGAGCTGAGGTTTTAGCACTCGGACCAATAGGGGCTCAACATAAGGTAAAGAAATATGCAGGTTTTGAAACTAACAAACAAATTGTTGTTTTGAATGCCAGGAACAAATGGACGACAGTACATTATCCGATTACAAAATATGGGATTCCATTACTCGTCGGGTTAAATGGTAAGTATAGAAAATTATACTTCATTTTTGTCTTGTATTTTGCACTAGGTTACATGCTGAAAAAATAGAAAGTTTATTGGATTGTATGACATAGAAAGTTTATTGGATGGTATGACATTGTATTAGTCTTACATGGTGGAATAAATGCATAGAAAAAGTCATTCTCATGTGAAATATTAAAGGTATAGTTATGAATTAAAGGAATTCAACTTAATTGGTTTAATTGAACATTGTAATGGTGCTTGTGTGTATTTGGGTATGGTGATTTGCATGTACTTGGTCATGACTGATAGACATGGACTTGTTTTTCAAAGACTTGTTTAAAGGTCACTAGTACTTCTAATTCTCCATACTAATCTTCTAATTGATCAATACTAATCATAGGTGAATGATTAAAATGTGGTTTGATGATGATGCTTAGTTGATTAGAGTATATGTCGAATGATCTTTCATTAATAAAAATTCGTCATTTTGTTTGATGCTAGTATGATGCTCTTCGATTTTCCATATATATAGGCTAGTATTCTAAAATTCAATGTTAATCTCAGGTAAATGATTAAAGTGTGTCTGATGATGTTGATGGTTGTCTTATCCTACCTGCAAAAACAAAAGTCTCTATCTGTTTTGGGTTGTGGGAATACCCAAATGGCCTATAGCATTTTCTGTATTTTTCATGGTCTAATACTCACTGTACAACATGTTCATATTGTATTATGAGGAGGTGGATGGAATTCACATTTTTAGTGTCACATAAAAATGTGGAAAGGGGGATTAGCTCGATGGACCAAGTTAAAACCCATAGGTTGGGAGTATGGTGCTCGTATGGTGTAATCACTGCTTAGAAAAGGATGAATGGCCTCTACAATAGAGGATCTCTCTTGTTGCTTAAACCTCTGTAGTTAAACCAACTCGGCGTGACAAATTATTCCATGCTATATTTGAAGCTGGGAGAATCCCATATGGGTGAACGAAGCCAGGCTCGTATCTCTTTTCTGCGTGTCAAGTTTTGCTTTCATTATGCTTCTCCTTAGACCGGGTAGAATTGATTCCTTTTAACCTCTGCGCGTGTATTTTTATCTCTGGATAAATATAGTAGTTATCTTTTACATGCATCCCTATATATGGATTAGTGTCTTCTTCGAGATTGTGCCTGGATATAACTTGAACCCCTGCATGTGAATCATCTACTCGATGGATAAAGCAGTGTGTATTTCATTGCAGTATCAATATCTTGAGGAACGTAATCTTATAGTTGGGTCTCTGGATGGAACTTGGAACCCGGGTATGATTCGTGTAGTACACGATCTCTATTTTTCTTTATTTGTTACCTGTTTTGATATCAAAGTCTTAGCTTAAGTCATGGTGTTAGTATATAGGTGTCTTCTCCTGATAAGAGTATGATCCCACTTCTATTTTCACTTGAACTAAGTGCAAGATAGAAATCGCCATGATTCTTCACCTTGGCTAGATGTATCTTCAGTTACTACTGAGGCATGTTAATTTTAGATTTATGCATCTTCTATAACCTGTAGATGACAGAACTAGCGCTACCTTCGCCTGGTGCATTCCAGCATGAAATCCACTATGTGTATTGTTCTGTAAGTTTTGCTAACATCTAACCTTGATCTCGGTAGTAAATTTATGACAACAATTGTTGCAGTCTTGGTCGGGGTTTTATCTTTGCTTCCATGATTTTGCTTGTGTGTACTCTGTTTAGTAAAGTGGCCACCAAATTTGTGTAATCACCATGATCGTTGTTATACTGCTACGTTGTTGGTGGAACCTTGTTTATGTACATAATTGTTATTGAACTAAAAATGGAAATGTTGTGATCAAGCAAATGTTATTTCCCACACATCACTGTGGAACAACAATGAAATAGATAAAGGTAAGATTCATGGGATGTTTAGTAAAACTGTTATGTGATAATACAAGTAAACTGGTACCTCGACATAGGAGGGTCTTATAATAAGGAGATACGTGGTCACCCCTACAAAGGTATATGGTTATCTTTATAAGGTATGTGAATATGATTTTTGGACATTTGAGTGTGCCTATATGAAGTTAGTGAATACAAATAAAAATTGCATCAATAGAAGTGGTATTTGGAATGGTGAAAGCTAACATTCGAGATTAAGCAACCATAATGTTCATGGATCATCATAGGAAGAGTGTTATTTCATGTGTAAGACATTACGTAGTCCTATTAATTGAGTTGGTTATGCTTAGTGTGAAAATAATGTTTATTTTAGATGACCACATGTGGAGATTGTAGTATGAAGGATGACTTTCTTATTTTATACATAGAAGAAAAACCTCCTTACAATATTTGGTTCTGTTATTGTGGCAGATGGTCAAAACTCGGTTGAACTTGTGGAAGAGCGTAATATATTATGTGGGTATATGTCGCTTTGTCAACAAGACCTCGACGCAAGTTATAAATGTTGGGTGGTTGAATTATATTGTTTCATTGATGACACTATAAGTAGAATCACAACTTGAGTCCATACATATCTATCTTATCACTCGTGAGCATTTGTGTAAAACTCGAATGATTTTTCCTTAGTAGGAGTCAATAAAAGATAGACAAGTGAAAGACGTGTCAGTGCTATTAATATTCCTATAAATAGATGTTGTATAGTGGTTATGAACTAACATTGCTGGATTTCGCTATGAATATAACCAATCAAAATGGAAAGTGATTATTCACGCGGATAAATAGCTGAGTTAACCACTCAAGAGTAAGTGATGATTCACTTAATGCATCTTATTTACTGGTCATATTTCGAGACGCTTATAACCATGGATTAACACTGGATTATGTTGTTTAGTTACTAACATTTCAGGATGTTATCATAATTACGACCAATGTGATAAACAAAAAGGAACGTGGATTATAAATCCATTGGTGAAGGTGAGTGGAACAAAATCGTTCAAGAGTAAGTGATTACATTTTATTATAGCATGGATTACAGTATGGCACAAAACCTGATTTGGTGATAGATGTGTGCTAGATATCATGAATGATAAGTAAATAAGTGAATCTACTTACCGTTATTACATGACATATTGTAATTTACAAAAATTGTAAGAATTAATAAATGATGGTTATCGAAATAAATTCCTGGACTCAAGCGAGAAGGCTTGAGGGGAAGAGTGTAAGAGTGCATTAAAGGCACTGAAGCAGTCCCTAGAAGTCAGGGAGTTGACAGCCACCGTGATTCGCAAGCGAATTGACAAGCTGTAAAGACCTCGGCAAACTATAAAGAAGATGCGTATGCGGGAAGCAGGACGCTACTTAGTATGCATGAGAGAAATGTTTGCTGCGTGAGCACTAAGGTGTTAGGCAAGACATGAGACAAATTTTTGCTGCGTGAGCACTAAGGTGTTAGGCAATACATGAGACAAATGTTTGCTGCGTGAGCACTAAGGTGTTAGGCAATACATGAGAGAAATGATTGCTGCGTGAGCACTGAGGTGTTAGGCAAGAATTTCTTGGATTAAGTGAAAGATGTGTTTATATTAAGTTAACAGTCTACATTATTGGAGAGCGAGATTTATGCATGCTTGTGATAATAGAAGCACAAACAAAGACAAAATGATATTCCATGAATTGAAAAAATTTATATTGCAATAAAGGGGCTGATTGTTATGTTACTTAGTTTGATTATGAAATTAATCATATGTTTTGACTAAACAAATTTTCCTTAAATCCCAGTTTTGTAGTCGAAAAGACAGGTGTGATCAACAACGATGTGCAAAAATTCATGAAATTACGATGCAAGAGTAAAAGATGGACTATTGAAAAAGCATGAACACTGAGGACAGTGTTATTCTTAAGGGGAGGAGGATGTAATATACCTAACTTTTATCCTATTATTCTGTAATTGAAAAGGATTATTGTACCAGTTACTGGTGAGGAGCTCAAGGCCAAGGCCCCACCAGTAAACCTTGAAAAAACTACGTGATTAATTCCTAAGCCATAGATTGTAAACATAAATGCTAAAGACGGTGACATAGCTGAACGACAGGCAGTTGATTTCACTAGGAGGGAGAAGTGATAATAAATGTAGCCATCGGAATGTAACGATAGATGGTGGGAATCATCGTAGTGCCTCAAGTGCTTGAATAAGGGTAAGCAGTTTACGAGTTGACCTTAAAAGGTTATAACTATCGTCGTCATAGATGGAGAAAGCGATTACTCGTCTCAACTTTCTGAATAACTATAGGGTTTATCCTTTGGTATAAAGATGGCTATGACAGTATAAACCTAAGTAACTCTGAGAAAGATCATTGATATATATATATATATAGTACTCCGACCTCGATAATTGATACTGAGAGGTTATATTGTGAAGCTCTAAAGTATTACCTGCTACTTACATTTGAATTTATTACTTAGCATCACCGAAGGATGCTATATATATATATATATTATATACATGTATGATATAACGATCTGAAGATATTAGGTGACATCCTAAAAACTAAGGATAAACCTAGGCAAATATTAATACATATATGCTAACATATTAAGCGAAAGCCTTGTACATAACATTTGAATTATTTTTATTTATATATATATTCTTGACGTATTAATCAATAAACCTACCCCATTTTAAGATGGCGCACTCCCTAGTACTAAGGAAGAGTATTTTGAGAAGATTTTGGAAGGATATCGAGTGGTTGTAGTGAAGAAGCACTTAGTGAGAGAATAGGAAACATGTCTCATCAAGTTAACACAATCAGTTAACTCAAACTTAGCTTAGCGCCACTTGGAACTTAGTGAGAACCACTTCTTGTTTTAAGAACTGCCAGTTGTATCTTCGAGGAGAGGTGACGAGCTGAGACGACCGTATATTTATATTAAGTAATAGCCAATAAAAATAAAAATAAAGAAAAGGACAGGGAAGGGGAAGGGAAAGGAGATCTTGGGATGGGCCATACTCTTTTACAGGGTTGCGATCCCTTTATTTTGGTGGTGGTACCATGTCTAAAGAGTTTTACGACACCTCCATCCTTTTGTTATCGATACCCTGCTACAGGGTTACGATCCCTTGGTTTTTGTTAGTTAAACTCTATTGATTTCAGAGTTATGGGCCTATTTTATTTCTGTGTTTAAAGTCCCTACCAATTGCATACAGAGCTACGATACCCTCGTTGGTTTACTCTCTGAAGATCAGAGCAATCCTAGAGAGTTCCTCGATGTTATGAGAATGTAGAAAGCTATGTGTTCAGGGGATAGCAAACTGGCAAATGATCCAGGAAGTAAATGAAATTGATCTAAGTCATATTTTCTGGTAAGCATCATTTTTAATGAAGACTTACAAACCAAATCCCTACACGAAGATCGGTAAGGGATCTCATCCTCTTAAGTTACAGACTATCATATGAATAGTTATTTGCATGTATAGATCGCTGCCCAGACCTTTTTCTTGTTTTGTGTGTATATTGGATCGATTAAGATCAGAGTGGCCCTGGGTTGGAATTGCTCGACGCTCGGCGTAGGAGAGTACACATTTAAGTAATTTATATAACTTATTTCAATCTGAAGAACTCTCTGAAATTTTTTATGTGCATTATAAACGCCAGAGTGCTTTAGGCCGATCCCTCGTTATATTTCTGAATATATATATATATTATATAAATTCTTGAATGCACTGAGGATGGTGGATCCTTGATCCAAAAACTTGGTTTTGTGTACACGTCTTGCCTAGGTTGGGCTTGATCTCTGCAGGACCTTTATTTATTTTTTTTCTGTGTGGATTTGCTGCAATGAGAAAGATCACTTTAAGTTATTTTGTTGTATATGTATATATACATATGTTGGATACATATAGGAGTATTCTGCAATTCCATTGTAATGAGAAGTCACTATAGATTATCTTCGTTTAGGGTATGATCCACATCATGCCAATATTTGGATGGTTTATGGTGGGCTATGTGTTGTATGCCGTAATTTTTGCTACCTGTAATAGTTGTAGATTGTTGCCATCGTGAAGAGAGGGATCTCGGCGGTTCTTGAACCTTTCATAGCTAAAATGCTACTTGTAAATATGTTTATAGATGGCTGTCATTGTGAAGGATATTGCTTCTTGTGGATATCAAATCTTTGTGTTAAAAGTTTTTAATGCTGTCAGCAAGTGTTATACCTGCATTGTTGCGGGGAAAACAAACAGGAATAGCTGAAATGTTGAACCCCTGTATAAATTCTATTATGATTATAGGAAAGCTACTACTTGACTTGCGTAGTGTGCATTGGAGGGTATAGTGTAAAAGTTGAAGCCCATATTAATTCTGTTTGGATGTTGTAAAGAAAATATCATGTAAATTAGAATGATTAGGAAGGACAGGATGTGGTAGTTCATCTGTGTTGAAGCTGCTTTTAAATCCGGTCAATAGAATACCTCGAGGAAGTGGAAACTTGATGTTGTAACAACTACCTTGCAGAATCCTTGGGGATTGACGATTAATAATATGACTTACATTGTGGATGTAGCCCAAGGAGAGGGGTGAACCACCTACATATGTCTTTTTATGTGTATTATGCTAATGGCCTTGTTCCTTATGAAGAGCTTGTATATTTTGTCGAATGTGTTGTTCCTTTTGTTCATGTTGTTCTTGTAATGACCACATAGACATATGTATTGTTTGAATTCACGATTTCTATTGCTGGGTAATAATTTCACGAATATGTTCCATATATTTTTAAAAGGTAAGAATGGTATTACTCGATTGTAGATGAGCTATGGATTTATATAGTTAATGGGTATTGAATAAGTAAGAGGTAAATGCTTATGTACATTTTTCGATTTAATCAATTCCAATTCGATTGCTAGAAGAATTACGTAAATTTCTTGGTTGTTCTGCAAATGGATTTTATTTTAAAGATCTCTAATGCTATTACAGTTTTAAGTTTCAAATTCACTAAATTACTAACTCAAAGTTTTTTGGGGATGTTACACTTCCTCAGCAACCCTGAACGGCTACCAGGTATAGTCCCTTGACTTTCTATCCTTCCGACCCTGCTACAGTAGTCTATCACATCTCAAGCTTCCTATTGGCTTATTCCTCATCTTCTGCGTTTCTCTAGTCCTCCCCTTCCTCCGTGCTTGGCTCCGCCAAACCTGTCGCGTCGTAGTTCGACCACTCGTCGACTACCCAACATCTTACTCCTTCCACTTGTCGTCTATCGAATAATTCCTGTCGATTCTTGACCAATCACAACATTCGCTATGCTGCTCCAGTTGGTTGTACTCCGACTGCTTCTGCTCAACTTTTTGACTTCGACAAGTCAACTTGCTCTCTGCACCATTGGTCATCGGCAACCCCGCTGGTTAGCTCCCCTCCGGTTGATCAACTTCGACTAATCTTCCTAGGCTCCGATGCTCCTGCATCAAGTTTGGCTCAAATTTTTGTTCAACATGGTGGGACATGGAGCCTTCCAAAACCTCCTCCTGAATTTGCATTGAATACTGTTTAAAGCAATAATATTCTTATGGACAAATCAGCCGTGAGATAGGAATTGATTGATCATAGGGTTATGAACAAACTACTCATTACTATGATTAATATGATGAATTCTTTCATTTTTAATTGAATTGATTGTTAGAACTGACACACATAACATTTAAATTAATGACACATATCCACCCTACTACAAATTAGTTGTTTATTATGAACCATTAATAAAATTTCAAACCTTTTATCTTTTGGAAAATGTTAATCTTCGACTAATGGATAAAATATAAATGAAATATTTATTATAAAATGAATTTAAGATATATACTGTATTAGGTTTAGTTAAACGATGTGAGTATAATTTTTTCAATAGTTTAAATTTGTTTAGGTTTATAGTTGGTTCTGGAATTTGAAAAAAGTATATACATTTTTTTCGTATAAATAGAGATATCACTACTTATAAAGAAATAACATGTTAATCTTTCAATAATGGATAAAATATAAACGAAATATTTATTATAAAATGAATTTAAGATATATAATGTATTGGTTTTAGTTAAATTGTATAAGTATAATTTTTTCAATAATTTAAATTTGTTTATATTTATAGTTGGTTGTAGGATTTGAAAAAAACAATATTTGGAACATGTTAATCTTTCAATAATGGATAAAATATAAATGAAATATTTATTATAAAATGAATTTAAGATATATAATGTATTGGTTTTAGTTATATTCTATGAGTATAATTTTTTCAATAATTTAAATTTGTTTATGTTTATAGTTGGTTGTGGGATTTGAAAAAAACATATACATTTTTTTTCATAAAAATCGAGATATCACTACTTATAATTTGCCTAATTATATTTTAAATATTGAAATATAACTATACAAATTTTAATTTGGAAATTGAAATCATTATTCATATTTTTTATTTAAATATTTAAATCATTATTTATTTTTTATTTAAATATTAAAATATATTAAAGTAATATTAAGATACAATTTCATAAAGTTTAAAGTTAATGGAATATTTTATAGAATTTTGTTATTTAAATATTAAAATATAATTAGACACAATTTCATAAAATTTGAAGTTAAGTGAATATTTTATAGAATTGCAAAATTACAACCTAAAAAAAAATACTTTAAATTCAAAATAATAAAAATTAAATTTTGAAATTAATTGAATATTTTATAAAGTTGGAAAAATAAAAAAACAATACTTTAAATTCAAAATAATAAAAAATAAAATTGTATGAAGAATGTATAGATTAGTAATTAACATAGTATAATTTGAGCAAATTTGAATAGATACAATACTTAATAACTATAACTTATAAATTTATAATTTTTGAATTTTTATGTTATTTAAATTTAGAGAAAATAATTGTTATACATACTCATTATATATGTTTCTTTGATTAATTCTAAAATTTTAATTTTAAATACATTATGCTAAATAATTTTGCAATGATTTATAACTAAAATAGTTCATAATTAATAGATGATATTAAAGTAATTTTAATATTGTTATAAATGTGAATATGGATATGATTTGGTGAAAGTTTTGAAAGTTAATTTTATACAATAGAATATATTGATATGTCACATATAATATAAATAATGATGATAATAATGTTAACAAATCTTATCTTAGCAATGTCAACCATAGCCAACTATGGTTCAATAAAGTCAACCATGGTCAACCAAAGTCAAACATGACGAATCATTGGTAGATAATGTGAACTTAGATGTTTAGGTTTATATTGCATTGTGATGTTTATCAAGGGTTACGTTGCATTGTGGCATTCATCAAGGGTTATGTCGCATTGCGACAATGCCCAATATGTGGCACATATGCCGACACAACCCAAGATGCGACATATTCACAATGTGGAATTTGACGTTCATTAAGGTTTGTGTCACATTGTGGCATTCATTAAGGGTTATGTCGCATTATGACAATGCCCAAGATGTGAATTTGACGTTCATCAAGGTTTATGTCACATTGTGATGTTTATCAAGGGTTATGTTGCATTGTGGCATTTAACAAGGGTTAGATGTGACATATTCACAATGTGAAATTTGACGTTCATCAAGGTTTATGTCGCATTGTGATGTTTATCAAGGACCTTACATTGCATTGTGGCGTTCATCAAGGGTTATGTCGTATTGCGACAATGCCCAATATGTGACACATATGCCGACACAACCCAAGATGCGACATATTCACAATGTGAAATTTGTCATTCATTAAGGTTTATGTCGCATTGTGATGTTTATCAAGGCTTATGTTGCATTGTGGCGTTCATCAAGGGTTATGTCGCATTGCGACAATGCCCAAGATGTGAAATTTGACGTTCATCAAGGTTTATGTCGCATAATAATGTTTATCACGGGTTATGTTCCATTGTGGCATTCAACAAGGGTTAGATGCAATAGATTCACAATGTGAGATTTGACGTTCATGAAGGTTTATGTTGCATTGTGATGTTTATCAACGATCACGTTGCATTGTGGCATTCATCAAGGGTTATGTTGGATTGCGACAATGCCTAATATGCGACACATATGGCGGCACAACCCAAGATCCGACATATTCAAAATGTGAAATTTGACGTTCATTAAGGTTTGTGTCGCATTGTGATGTTTATCAAGGCTTATGCTGCATTACGTCGTTCATCAAGGGTTATGTCGCATTGCGACAATGCCCAAGATGTGAAATTTGACGTTCATCAAGGTTTATGTCGTATTATGATGTTTATCAAGGGTTATGTTGCATTGTGGCATTCATCAAGGGTTAGATGCGACATATTCACAATGTGAAATTTGATGTTCATCAAGGTTTATGTCTCATTGTGATGTTTATCAAGGGTTACGTTGCATTGTGGCATTCATCAAGGGTTACGTTGCATTCCAGCAATGCCCAATCTGTGACACATATGCTGACACAACCCAAGATGTGAAATATTCACAATGTGAAATTTGACGTTCATTAAGGTTTGTGTCGCATTATGATGTTTATCAAGGCTTATGTTGCATTGTGGCATTCATCAAGTGTTATGTTGCATTGTGACAATGCCCAAGATTTGAAATTTGACGTTCATTAATGTTAATTAATGAACGCGAAATTTCAAGTAAATAAATTGTACAAAAAAGGCCTAAAGGGTCTCTAACAAAAAAGCTTGAAAGAGTGGGGAGAACCAGTCTTTCGGGTTGACATCGGGAGGTTATTTAGGAGGGATTTCCTCCAGAAATGGGAAACCACCGTGGAAATATTCATTGGGCTTTGGCAGCTTGACCAAAAGCGGCTCCTTTTTACGAGAATCCATGGGGTCATGTTCTGTAGGGTTGTAAAATTTCTTGTTGGGAGGAGAACCAATGGTGGACAGAACCAAGAGCAGAGTTGGAGGAGCCGCAGGCAGACTTGACGGAGTTGGGAACGGAGTTGATGGAGCCAGGAACGGAGCTGGAGGAGCTGTGGGCCCTTCTGAGGGCACGCCCTCACCAACTGTCTGAGGACCTGGGGCACTACCACTTCCCACCTCTGCTTTTTTCGGGTCGCGACCTCTGAAGGCGAGGTGGTTCCAGGAGAAGGTAGCGTCTAAGTTTTCAAGGAAGTCATCCATCTCAATGAGCTTGGCTCTCGCATCCAACACCAAATTTCTTGTTGAGCCCCAATGGTTTAACATGTCATCCATGAGCTTACCCATCATGTTTTTCATTAGCCAGTAGTGGTTGATGTTGTTTCCATCTTTCCATGAGGCCAAGTTGTCCGAGACCAGTTGTCTATTAGAGTGTGGACCGTTGTAACATCCTTATTTTACACCTTATTATTTTGGTAATTATAATTGTAAACTGTGTATGTGGCCCCGGTGAGGAGCTCAAGGCCAAGGCCCCACTAGTGGACCTTGAAATTATTGTTATAGTATTTCCTAAGCTTTAGATCTTATTGTAAATCTAAAGGACTAAAGGAGGTGACGCAACTTAACAATGGGAGACTAAATACGCTAAGAAGGAAAGTGATTGGTAAGGTGACCATCAAGATCTAGCGATAGATGGTGGGTATCATCTTAGTGCCTCGGGCACTTGAGGAAGTAGTAAAGTAATCTACAGGTCGACTTTATAAGCTATAAGTGTAGTCGTCATAATTTGAAGGGAGTATTTACTCATCACCACGTTCTAATCAGGGCTTATCTCTGAGTGTGATGAAAGTTTGACCAAATTATTGAAATAAGATGTAAGAAAGGTCACACTTGTATAGTACCCTAATCTCGCTAAAGTATACCGAGAGATTTGGTTGTGAAGCTCTAAGTAGCTACCTTTTAGATTATATATATATATAGCATCACCCTTAGGATTCAATAGGGAGTATAATATACACACCACCACATCGATGAAATATTATTAGTTATAATATTTTCTGAAATTATACACTAAAGGGCATTATAAAGATAATGCAAGAGAAGTTATTTATAGAGTATTGGAGGATATCTATATATTGTGGTACTCTTAAAGAAGGATAAACTATCCTATCAAAGAACCATTGGGACTATCTTAGACTATGGCCTCTCATTGTTAAAAGGTGGACTTACCAAAGGAGTTATTTAATTCATAAATGGGTGAGTGGTCATTCGATATCTTGATATCATGGATTATTGCTACAAATCAATTATATTATTTAGTTTTGGTTGTTTTCCAAGATTCTAAATCATTCCGGTTTAAGCCTTGAATTGTGTTTAGATGACAACACATTTCTAGACATACGTGGGGTATGAAAGAATGGGTATCTTATATATATATTTCAAAATGTGCATGGCGCACATATGTAAACCCTTGGTAGTTAACTATTATACAAACTATAGAAGTTAGTGTACTTACATGGGGTGTGGTTTCCGTTGATCATAAAGAAGGAATTTTGGGTTATGAGGGTAATGCTTTATAATAGGGGGCGAGCTCCTTAGTCGGTTGGTAGCCTTTAAAGCTCACGATCCTGGCAACAATAGAATGCCAACTGGAAGATGCGTTGTCTTGTGAAACGGAGAGTATTCTTAACTCCAGTGTGCCATTTGTCGCCAACCTTGTAGGCGGAATTTCCTAGTGGGCTAGCTACCCTATGTTTAAAGGAATGGTCGAAGACCTTGGGAGGGGGAAAGGCTGCATGCTTTTGTTTGTGGAAGCAATCTATAGAGAGACGGGTGTGCAGGGTGTATTCCATTGAGGTCGCTTATCTGGAGGATGGATGTGGATCTTGAGATCTCTGTGACTTGTTTATGCCTGGAAATGCCAGCTAAGTATTACTTATCTCTGTTATAGTTTTCCTCACATATCGATTTGGATCTTAAATCTCTATGAATTGTTTATGCCTGGAAATGCCAGGTTAAGCTTTGGATCATTTATAAGGCCCTAGATCTTCCTACAGGGATTGAGGTGTTAGCTCAACATGATCCCAGATTGACCTCTTTGTTGTTAACCCTGGATTGATCAATATGATGGATCGTTTTCTGTATGTTGTTTATCACTGCACCTCTCTCATATTCTTCCTGCGTTCTAATTTTGGGCTATATAAATGCTGCATGCGTTGATTTCTAAACAATAATTGTTGCCAGCGTTGAATGCGTGGAGATCTCTGTCATGTAATTACTGCCTGCGTTGATTGTTGGGAAGATTTCTTATATATAACTGCTGCCTGCTTGAATGTTGAAGAATTTTTATATTTCTGGGCGAGCCAAAGATCTCTAGACATGCTATCACCTCGATCGCATGGTATTCAATGCTGCATGTTTATATATATATATTGAGGGATTAGATCGGTTTATAGTTGTGCATAAATACTTATTTCTTTGAATATCTATGTGTTGGATGATGCATAGATAGGGGTAGTTTACCACGGGATTTCTACTTTGAGATTTCAAAATCTTGTGTAGAGAGGGAAACGATTTTTGGGTGGGAACTCTGCCATGAGATACCCGAACAAAGTCGAGGCGCGAGCTGCTAGGATGTTGAGAGAGTTTCGAGCCTGGGACGAAGTGCGACTTGTTGGATGGAGGGTCAACAGAGTGCATGTTCAGATAAGTTGAGAACAAGCTTGAAGGAATGTACAGTGCTATTTTTTGAGGCGACCCCTACAGGGATCGATCGCTGTGTTCTTATGTACAGCTAATTTTTTTTTGTGATCGGCGTTAATCTGTGGAGAGTCTGCACAGCACTTGATTTTTGCTCTTTTCAATTTTTCGAGTTGAGGTATGACCACTTTCTTGACCATCCCTAATGATTGCTTGAGTTGTAATAAACAATACCTGCGTCGGATGCACCGATCACGGTTTCTGAATACAATTCATAGTATTTCATTTCAGTACGTTGGCTAACTGGTAAGATCCGTTAGGGTAGTATTTTAGTACCTATGTTTTCTTTTATGGATAGTAATCGCAGTCAAAGATTGAACTATTAGATGGATCACACATTTCAGTGTTGCCATTTATACATTTATGTATATACCTCGTGACTCTTTAGTGTGCTCACATTCTTCCTAAGAATAGAGTGTACCTCTATTATGCGTGAATGCAATTAATTATATTTATGCTAAATAAAATGGAAGGCTGAAGCCAATGCTTAAATACTTGGCTGAATTGTTTTTCTTTCCTTTTAGGTGAAATAAGCCAGATAAGGGGCATCCCTATGTTTGAGTTAAATCCTTCTTTAATTTTCGAATAGATAGCATTAAGTTGTTAAGCCTGCAATGGAGCAGCCCTTGGCTTGTTTTCCTCATGTGAAACTTTAGTATAAAGATACACTTAAGTGTAGGCTCGGTGGTAGAAGGGCATAACTCTATGAGTACTGTGTAAATGCCTAGTAAACAATAAATTTCTAAGATAAGAGTCTGCTTGAGATTTAATGTCGGTCTCTAATGATAAAAGAGAGATAGCTACTAAGCTTTAGTTTTGTAGCGTAGATCGATAGGAAACAAAATCGTTGGGTGAGTTAATTTCTATATTGTTATAAATTTTTTCCTCACTGATTTTTCCCTTGTTACCCTCCACTTTGGGCTCACTTATCTTGACACTTGGGCGAGACATGTTTGGTACATGTGGATGGAATGGGATTTCTGGATAATGCAACAGTTGCGTTGCACATGTAAACTTTTATTTGAATGAATAATATAAGTTGAGACCCGGCCTTGTGGACGTAGCCCATATGTGGGTGAACCACCTATATTGTCTTGTGTGATTATGATGGTTGGTTGTTTATTTTATGTATTGTCTTGTGAGATTATGATGGCTTGTTGTCTAATTTTAGATATATTTCTCCTTAAGTATCTTTAAACATACCAAGTCATTTTGATTAAGTTGGGTGTTTAGTTAATAACATCTATCGGTGTCGGTCACTTAAAGATTTGACACAAAAGGATATGTTTATGTGCGTGGGATGCTTGTATATTTGGTTGTCACTGTAAGCATGATGGGGGTAATACAAACTAATTACTTTTAGCTGTGGAAATTCTTGTGCATCATAGGAGAAATTTGTTTGTGTTAATGCATGTCTTTTGAAAAGTTAAAAAGTAGATGTTCTCCTTAATTATTATACTAATCACTCCTATGGATGAAATCAGAAGAAGGTATGGAACCTATAAAATCTTGAAATGTCTTATCTCTTTAAGTCTTTATGATGATACCCTATCGGTTAAGCACTTTTAGGAAAAGTATTGAAGAGTCTCACTAAAATTACTCACTTGATATTGGGGTATGTGACAACCGTAAAGGAGACACCCAGGTCATACCCATCCCCGATGACAGGAACAGGGGGCGCTGGGTTTTTCCACTGCTTCCACTTCCTCGGTGAGGAGAACCATATGGCCTGGTCATGATTGAGAGCACAGAGTGAAGCCCCACCCAATTTCACAGATCAGAGCGATAATTCACAGAGCAGAACCAACATAGACGAAGACAAAGCCAAGGAGAAAACGTGAAAGTGCTTTCATCGTTGTTCTTTGTCTCGCTAAAGGGGCGGTAATCCCAACTCGCACGTGCCATATCAATGAGCACAGAGCCGACGTAAATGTGCACTGTACCAGGAGCGCGTCTAACAAGTGGGCGAGGGGACATCCAGATGAAGCTTCTTGAATGTGCCATCAATGATGAGCGGAGGAAGGCATTGAGGTGGGTCAATACATGTAATGCATGGTGCCATGTCGTGGGCTCCCATGCCGAGGAACCTCCAACACGTGTCGCTCAGTTGTCGTGGTGGCACCCGTATCTGGGGATAATATATTATATTGTTATAATATTCTTCATCATTATTTTAATACTCTTATTTATCATCAACCTATATTAATTGTTTAATTAAATTATAATATAATACTATAATTTAATGAAATTAGTTTTTAATTAATTATTATATTATAATTAATTAATATATATTGAATTAAATTATAATATATTTAATATGTCTATAATTTAATGAAATGATTTTAATTAATTATCATATTATAATTGATTTAAATATCATATTTAATTAAATTATAATATATTTAATATATCTATCTATCAAGTACTATACTATAATTAGATTATAATCAAATAATAATATTTCGAATTAAACAATATTAATTTATTATTACTCTGATTATAATATTTTAGTTAAATACTATCTTCTATTCATAAAACAATCGAATATAATCTAGTCTAATTAAATAATTTATAATAATTTAATATATTATTAATTAATAAATTAATATTAACTAAATAATAATATTAATTAACTAATATTATCATTCACTAAAATATTTTAGAATTATTTTATTTAATTACTTATTATAAAATAATAGTAGTATTTATTTAAACAATATTATTAATCAAACAATTAAAATAATTAAAATGTGGATTTTATTAAAATCATTAAATAATATTAATCTTTTAATATTTTTAATTAATTAAGTAATTAACTAATATTATTACTAAGTAGATAACTATAATATGAATAAAATTATTTTATAATTATTATAAAATAATGACATTGTTTAAGTAAACAATGTTATTAATCAAACAATTAAATTATGTATTTAATTAAAATTATTAAACAATATTATTAAATTAATATTTAGGAAATACATATATGCGCCCATCGTTTTTCATATTAATATTTTTTATCCCCGTATTCAAACACTTTAATAATTATTAATGTGATTGTTGCTAATTATTTAATTACATCAATAGGTATGCTCATAATCTTTTTATTTTGTTATACTAATTAAATAAGATTCAAGTAGTTAAAAAAAATTAACAATAATAATGATTTTGTTTTATGTTTATAATTATTAAAGTAAATAACTTTTATAAATTCATGTCACGTGGACTGTAAGTGGTTCTCTCATGATTTAATTGGCCAGAGGGAGCGATCGAATCCCTATGACGCCACATGCAATTTGTTCCTCGCTAGATCTATATCTTCCTGTGAGAAAATCCAGAACCTAAACTGAAGCGATGAGAGTAAATATAAACTGGTATTAGCAACCTGCTCCTGATTAAGACAAAGAGAGTAGCCGCCACCTCCACCTCCACCGGTCGCAGAGCAGCCGCTCCCGTTGACAGCACCTACATGGATGATGAGTACAGCAACCACGAAGCCACTAAAGTCACAGGCCGTTTAGCAGAGCAAGAAAACCTAGGACACGAAAGATAAAAAAGGGTCCTCGAGTAGTGGTTCTGTGTGAAAAATATAAACGAAATCTTGAAACTGTTTCTTGGTATAGCTTCCGTGTAATCCGACGACTTGCCATTCAAGCATTAATATAATATTGGGAGGAGGGTATAGTTAATAACTATTTCAACTTGAATATGATGAGTGGCTAAAGCATGTTAATTAAATTATGTATCAAGTAATGAGAGGTATCCAATTTTTTGTTCCGTGTATTTTTTTTTATAAATTTAAACTTAATAAATTTGATCTCTCTTGATTGATAGATCTGGGTTTAAGTTTTAAGTTTTATTTTATATTAATTTTCATAATATTTTATTTTATGAATCAATATGGATCATCTAATAAAACGTAAAAAGTGCTTCGGAGTAAAAAGAAGTAAGTAAAGTAAAGTAAAGTAAAAAAAGTAAGTAAAGTAAAGAAAAAAGAAGTAAAGTAAAGTAAAGTAAGTATGGGGGAGAAGTTGTAAGGTTTGTGATGTAATGTTTGTTACTAACAAAATAATTAAAAAAATTCATGTCGGCTCATAAAAAAAATTATGGAAAGTATTTAAAAAAAATCCATGTTGGTTCATAAAATAAAATATTATGAAAAATAATTAAAAAATAGATGTTAGTTTATAAATAAAAAACTTAAAACTTAAACCTAATCTATCAATCAAGAGAGATCAAATTTCTTGAGTTTAAATTTAAAAAAAAATACATCTCAAGAAATTGGATCCCTCTATGTGCTTAATAGATAAGGGTTTAATTATGATAAGTTAAGAGGTTAGAAAAATTTATTGCACCGAGTGAAACAACCGAGTATGGCGGGTGATGTAAGGTTACATCATGATGTAACATTTGCTACTAACAAAATAATTTAAAAATTTCATGTCATCTCATAAAATAAAAAATTAAATTATGGAAAGTATTTAAAAAAAATCCATGCTGGTTCATAAAATAAAATATTATGAAAAATAATTAAAAAGTAGCTGTTCATTTATAAAATAAAATCTTAAAACTTAAACCGGGATCTATCAATCAAGAGAGATCAAATTTCTTGAGTTTAAATTTTAAAAAAGAAATACACCTCAAGAAACTGTATGTATGTCTCTGGGTGCTTGCTAAATACCGCTTTAAAATGGATCTATTATTATGAACCTACATGAATTTTTTAATTATTTTGTTAGTAACAAACGTTATATCACAAATTTTACAACATCTCCCTCATACTGATCTAGAGCAGCTACTTTCTCTGAGTATAATAAGGACAAACCAATGCTAAAAATATTTATTTAAAAATAGTTATTTAAATTTAGACGACAATGAAATGAATCCGAGCTTATTGAGGACGACAAACAAAGGCTAAAGAAGCTTATTTATAATTTTTGTTAATTATTGATGACGACAAACAAAGGTTAAAGAATCTTATTTAAATTTGGACGACGATGAAATGAATCCGAGCTTATTGATAACGACAAACAAAGGCTAAAGAATCTTATTTAAATTTACTCAAGTTAATCTTGTTGACAAAAATCTGAGATAATATCTTCAAAAAAATTAACTAATTAAATAAGTAATAAAATTCAAATTATCCTAAAGTCGATCTATCGAAGGAAGCCTATAAGATGGAAGCCCAGAAGAGTGAAGTACATCAAATTCGTCTCTGTACGGGATTGCAATAAGCTGTGTAGCCGTAAGCGCGGCTTAGGGCTGTCGTATTTGATTGGAAGAAGCAAAAATAAGCGCGGCTTAAGGGTAGGCGCGTCTTGGGGTTATTGGAAGAAGTTGTAACAGAAGAAGAAGCCCGAAGCTGTTCTATTCGATTGGACAAAGGAAGGTTACTCTGCAAAAATGTGGAGTAATGCTCTCTCTAAAACAAGGTTTCGACCAAGAGAAGTATAATGGGTGAGAACTCCATGTAAATCTGTTGGATTGTTGGATAGATGGCGCGCATTTCTGAGTGGTAAAACGAACTTCGTATTCATTGTAGCATTAAGCATTCTTGCAGTGTAATATAAAGAAAAATTCTTTTCTATGGGAAAATAATCGACATTTAAACAAACATTTTATAGCAGTAGAAGCAAAAATAAAGCGAAAGCCAGTGAAATTCATAGAATGTTCATAGTTATAACGAATAACTATTGCATAGTTTATGGATGGTCGACCATGAACAAACTTAGCTTTATTTATTTCTAATTAGATCCATGATAAAGATAAAGCAAAACCTAGATTACATATCACTCAACTGTTTATAAATTCTTCTTAGAATAATGATAAAGAAGCAAAACTTGTATTGCATATCACTCAACTGTTCAGAAATTCTTCTTCAGATTCATTCTTCCTTCACTTTAGTTGGTGCTTGTATTGTTTTCGTTGAGATCTTTAATTCTGTACACTTGTATATGAGAGTGACTCTGTGTTGCTCAACCACTGTTCATGTTAGATTGCTCTCACTGTTTTTAGGGGAACGAGAGGTCTCGTATTCAGCGCAAAGCATTTCCTAGAAGACATCGTGGAAGGAGTGTTGAAAAATGTTAAAAGAACGTTGCATGTGTCCGAATATCCAATAGGCTTGCAAGAAAAGTTAAAAGATTTTGAAACCAAAGTGTCATTGCAGCAGGGAAGCGGGAAGCTTAGAGTTATCGGAATTGTGGGCCTTGGTAGGGTTGGCAAAACCAGTCTAGTAAAAGCGTCTGGCAAAACCAGTCTAGATCAAATTTCAAGAGATCTTGCATTTTATTTGATATAAGATCACATTCTTTAAATACCTTGCAGAGTAACCTCGTAGGCCTTTGGCTCGTTCTGCGAAATTTAAATAATGATCACCTTATCCTTCCTGTTGATGTTCGTGAGTGTGATATGTTGTTTGATAATAGTAGGCCGAATTCTCTTACACAAGGAAACAGAGAACAAGGATCCTATTGGGAGAAGCTGTGTAAGCGTAAGCGTGGCATGGGGCTCTGGTATTCAATCGCAAGAAACTGTATGATTCAGGTTAAGCGAGGCCCGAGGCTGTGGTGTTCGATTGGAAGAAGCTTGGCGCTGTGGTATTTGATTGGAAGAAGCTGTATCAGCTAAGGGTAAGCACGGGCCGAGGCTATGCTATTCGACTGGACGAAGCTGTATCAAAATAAGCGCGGCTTGAATTTGGCGCCGTGCCGTTGCTGGTCGCGAGTGTAATATGTTTATTTTTAATACTATTACCATTTCTGCAGCACGAGCGAACAACGAATAAGGATAAGGATCCTATTGTATAAAATGAAGAATGCGATTATTTCCATCTTATTTAGCTTTTTGTAAAGATTTTCACGTCTACTAATATTGGATTTCAATAAATAAAATAGAGTTTCATGTTCATAATTCGACTTCTCTCTTTCTTAATTTTCTTTCATTTATATCTTGCAGTATGTTGTATGTTCAAGTTTTTGGTTGGATGGAAATTTCTTCTGCCCTCTATTTTATGGTTTGGTATTTCCTTTCTAAACCATTGGTAAGTACTATTGACTGTGAGGGCCCTAGTTTGGCCTGGGGTTTTCATTTTGCAAGAAAGAGTTTTCATTTTGCAGGACTACATCAAGGCTATTAAGTAGTACTGTTGTTGTATAATTTGCAGAACCATCTGATCCAAAACGATAATAAGTGACAAGCTGTGCGCAGGAACCCTAGAGGAAGTTGTCACCATAAATCTTTTCATAATGGTTTTTAAATCTAAACTTTTGGCATAAATAAATTTAATAAATGTTTACTCTCCATATTAACATTGTTTCTAAAAGTTATTTTCTGGTCAACTTCACAACTGTAAAATTACAAATCAATGAAACAGGGAATTCGCTCATTTCACCGATTGGGTTGGAGAGATTTCAACTTAATTCAATAAGTTGATTAATTTTTATTAAACTCACATAAATAATATAAAATTGTAGTTTTTTTTATCTTCAGTCCATTATAAAAAAAATGACATTTTAGCTTCACATTAGCATCACTATTTATAAAAGATTTGGGAAATTCTCAATATTCAAATACTAGTGTAAAAATGGTCATAATGTGGAGATGTGGAAGTGGTGCTAAGATTTATGGTGCAAAAACGATGTTTGTAAAAAAATTGATTTTGATGTTAATGAATATGTGGCATTCCATGGTGTATGATGCAAACCACCAAAACCAATCCTAAATGCATTGAGATTTTTAGGTGCAAAACAAAAAAACTATTATTATTATTATTATTTAATATACACAAACTTATATATGGTGCAAAGCACAATAAAATAACCACTCAGGAAAAGCACCCTGAAAAAAACTATAAATCACATATATATATACCCACCATGAAAAAAAATTATAAATCACATTAGTGTTGATGATGATGTTAGTTAATGTACTATAATTAATGATGTGATGGTAATTTAAAGTTGTTGCTTTAATGTTTAAAGTAAAAAATGATAAAAGTGCTCAATACTAATTCACTCCCCCTGTTAGCATTGGTGAATATTCCATCAATTGATATCATAGCCAGGTTCAAGACTTGTGTAGCACTCATGGATGATCATTTTAGCATACCACTTCTACTTGATGAGACATGTTATGAGATATGGAGCATAAGGTTGAAGTCATTTATGGGGAAAATAGGATATGATGTTTGGAGATTAGTTGAGACTGGTTACACCATTCCACAAGGTTGACCAAGGGGAAAAATAACAAAAGGGTTAGAGAAAGACAATGCAAAGGCATTGAGCATAATCCTAAGTGGCTTATAGGAGAAAATAAAAGGAATGAAGTTGAAGAAGAAGTTGTTCTTGAAAGACAACTAACAAGTGCCCTAGATGAAATTGAGAAGTTGAAGAACAATAATAAAGTGCTAGAAGAGTTACTAGAAGAATAAAAAATAGAAAAGGATGAAGACCATGAAAAGGGTGTGGTTGGTCTAAAAATTTAAGTGGAAGAAGCAAAAGAAAATTGTAGAATTCTTGATGAGTTAGCTAAAGTAAAATGAGAGATTTTTCAAGCAGGATATCTTGAGATTGTTTATCTAAAAGAGGAAGTGAAAATGATAGCTTGCACAAACATGAAGTTTGACAAGAGTTCATAAGCCTAATAAGATATTCTCAATTAGTAAAGGTCTCGTAGAGACAAGAGAGGATTGGGGTATGATGAACAAAAGAGCTTTCAAGAAGGCGAAAGCTCCAAGCTACCAAAGAATAAATCTCAAGAAAATCCTAGGTCAGCTATGCAAACATATTGAGAAGCTCTAGTCACCATGAAGAAAACAACAAAGGAGAATATATTAATAAGAAGAGACATAAATTCAAAAAGTCTACACCACAAAAAAGACCAGTTACCAAAAACTTATGTGGAACAAATAAAAAAGGATATTAAAGGACAAATGCTTTATTCGATAATAATTTTAGGAAGAATGCACCCCCAATGTGGAATCAAGCATCTAGGTATGATGTTCCATTCAATCGTTATTGTATTTCATGCAATGGTTTTGGTCATAAAGCCTTGGATTGTATGTTTTATGCAAGAAGAGAGTTTGGAAATACCAAGAAGATTATGGGACACTAGAGATGCAATTATTGTGGGCATATTGCAAGATTTTGTTACACAAAAAGATGATATAGCTGCAATGCATTTGGTCACAAAGCTCAAGTTAGCAAGAAGTCAAGACTTCCATTGATAAGAGAAAATGCCTCATATAATGCAAAGAAAGAGTCTAACAAGGTGTGGAAGAAAAAATATGATGGTGAAGTATATCTACCAAATTTTGGCACTAAGGAAAGTGTTGTTTTCAAGCAAGAATGAAGGGAGTATTCAAAAGTATGGAAAATAGAAGTAAGTTTTGAAGAACAAGATCTAAAAGAGCCATAGGTCCCCATTCATGAAGTTTGCAATTCTACTCAAATGTCACACATAAGACTCATGGAAAATACATGTGAAGAAATGTGTGGAAAATATCCTACTATAAGAAGTTCAAGCATAAATAAATGATGAAGATCTTGGAAGCATTCAAATTCGTTTTTATCACAAAAGATCAATCAACATAAAAAAATTGTGTTGTTATGAGATCCTTGATCAATTGTTAAGAGGTTTTATTCTCCCATGAGGTTTTCTTGAGGAATGTTTCTTAAATTTTTAGATTGTAATGTGTATTTCATTAAATTTAGACTTTTTGGGAAAAATATGGTCTAAAAAAATGTGAATTTAGCCTTCCAAAATGTCAATATCAACATTTCTAAAGTGCAAAATTGAGTTCTGAAAGTGGCAATATTGGGTTTGAAAAGTGTGTTTTTATATTCCAATAGTGAGTTTCTTTACTATTTCTTGACCTTAAAATGCACTTTTTAATTCCAAAAGTGCACTTCTTTTATTATGAAAATGTGAATTTCAATTCAAAAATTGTGAATTTTGATTTCAAAAGTGCATTTTCCATTTTAAAATGTGTAATCTTTGAATATAAAAAGTATAATGTCTACAATATTCATAGAAATTAATTACAAAGGAGGTTGATATCATAATTAAGAACACACATCTCATGGTGAGGCAGCTCGTCATTCAAGGGGGATGTGGGAGGATCCTTTTCCTCGAGGATAATTTAAGGTGACTTCATACCAAGTGACAGATATTTGCAAATGGTGAGATGGAGACGGGCCACCTCTATTCCTTGTGAGGAGGAGGCCCACACATCTCATTGTTATATGGAGACGGGTTGGACGACTCCCACAAGCAGAAAAGTGATGAGACAATAAAGAATGATGGCTTGGTATGGGCCATGCAACGGACGAGCCACATGGCATGACATGCAAGGGTCTCAAGGAAAGCGAATCATTAATCGAATGAGTTACTAACATCTCCTCCCTTCATCAAATCCACTGCACCTTACATGGGAGAGATATGGGGAAGCATGCAAATGCATTGGAAATTCAAGTCTAAAGTTACATGGTTCAAGGATCCATTATTGCATGAAAGGGAATCACCGATGAGGTTTGCACCTATTTAGTGCTATTCGGGTGGATAGTAAGTGGATAGTAAGTGTGATATTTTGTTTCATGTCCGAAACAAAGAGCTGATTTCCCTTCTCTAGCTTTCCTTGAGTGTATAATAACAAGATGCAATATCCTTCTTTTCTCTCTTAGGTTTTCTGCAACGAGAAGTATGAACTGTGTATCTGTCAATGACAGGGAGCTCATGGTAAGAGATCCATAAGTAAAACTTTGTAAGTATAATTATTTTTTCCTAAGTGTAAAGTGAATTTCTAGACTTAGGAGATTGAAGACTTGACGCAACGAGACGGTTGAGACATGGAATCCACTAGGGAGAGAGGGTGAATGGATTGATAGCCATGAATTTTGATGGCAGTGGTCATCCTAATGTCGTGAGCACATAAAGTGAACTAATATGTTCACCAAGCAAACACTTAAGTTTAAAAGTATGTTAATAATTAGTCCTAGGCATGGAGCTAACCCATATTGACTACCATTAAGTAAAAACAAGAAGCTAGCCTAAATAACATTACATTAGTACATTGTCCTGGACAAAAGATGTTGTTAAAGTTCCTAAGTAGAAAATTATTAATATTTTTCTAATTATAAATTAGGAATAAAGATAAAAGGTTTTTATTATTACTAAGAAAATATATTGTTAATTATAAATAAATATTTAAATGTTATTTAAATTTGAAGGACTATTTAAATAAAGAAGGACTATTGACAATAGTCCTTTTTGATTTAAATTTGAATAAAGGAAAGAGAGCATTAAACTTATGCCTTAGTGGATTAGTGCCGAGCTCGGGGTGATTTCTTGAAGGAAAAACTTATGTCAGAAAGAGAAAGAAAAGTTGTAGTCAAGTTTTCGGTCGTTCCACTCTAGATTGTTAAGCTAAGTGTTTATTTCCATCAATTTAAAATAAGCAAGTTCTATTTTATTTTATGCATGTTTAGGAATTTTTAAGAGTATTTTATTTTATGCATGTTTAGGAATGTTTAGGAATTTCTAGGAATATTTTATTTTATACAGAATTTCGAGAAATATTTTAGTTTATGCATGTTTAGGAAATTTTCTAGAGTGGTGAAAGTATTTTGGGTTGATTCTTAGTTAGTAATAAGAATCACTTCTGTTATATGGAATTAATACAATCTAGGAAATTGATTAATGTGAGACACCGTATAATTTCCATTTAAAATTTATTTATAAAGCTGTGTACATATATATATGTCCACTAAGTTTATTTAGAATCTATCCTTTGATCAACGCCAAGCTTGTATAAATTGATTAACACCGATTTTCTATAATTCACCTTGTGTGGCATTGTTTGTATACTTAACAACCCTTGCCCACACCGATACATTGAGCCTTCTTACGGGTGACTTACCTGTTAGCTTCCTGTTACACTGTGTGCCAATATACTTTTGGACAGCGCGTCAATACACCTCTTGTCATCCCATTAAAATACTAATTTTAGACATCGTGTAGTTGACCTGAGTAGACTGCACGGTCTGCATAATGGGTTGCAGGTAAGAGGAAACTGTGTTTCAGGTTAATTCCTCTTACGTTTCCATATTTTCCAGCTCTCTCTTGATTGATCACGCTACAGTTCGTCTACTTGATCGTTTTCTAATGTGAGTCAAATGTTGTGAATTCTGCAACCAATTAACTACTTAAATTGTGACCTGTCTGCTCGGTCTGCAAGTTACGTTATGAAAAACTCTACAAGTTAAAAGGAAGAAAATGTTATATTGTTATATATAATATATAATAATTTGTATGAAATTGTAACCAAGGTAAATGGAAGAGGAAAGTAAATCCTTAGTTAGCATAAAGCCAACCATCCACCTTCCGGGATTCTTGAGAAGGAGCATATCATTGTCACTTAAATTTTGTGTATTTTATTTCTAAATTTTAATTATAAATTTAAATATAATTAGCAACAACTACATTTAAATTAAATGTGGTTGATATTAGCAAACTAGTTGATATAGGTTGATCGAGGAATATCAACCACATTCAATTTAAATGTGGTTGTTGTTAGTGGCCAGCCGGCACACCCAACAAATGACTAAATTAAAAAAAAATAGTAATAAGAATATTGTTTAAAAATTAAAATAAAAAAAATACATTGAGTTAATAATATATATATATATATATATATATATATATATATATATATTAAAACATATTAAATATTAAATATTAAATAAAATAAAATAAATAATTTAATATAATTTAACTTATGTTTTATTTAATTTAACTTGTAATATCTTTAAAATATTTAATTTAATTTAACTAATTAATATAATTTAACTTAACTTAATTTAATTTAATTAAATTAAACAAAATCAAATAAATTTAATATAATTAAATAAAATAATTAAAACATATTAAAAATTAAATAACCATATTAAAAAGTAAATTGTAACCAAGCTAAATGGAAGAGGAAAGTAAATCCTTAGTTAGCACAAAGCCAACCATCCACCTTCTGGGATTCTTGAGAAGGAGCATATCATTGTCACTTAAATTTTGTGTATTCTATTTCTAAATTTTAATTCTAAATTCAAATATAATTATTGGGATCAATTATATAAAAGTCACTTATGGTTAAGAATAAATAAATTAATGTTCTATTTCTTTATTTTGAATATGGATATTTATATATAATATCTATATATAAGTTAGACCTTGTTGATTGAACAAACACGTGTTCTGCTCTACCTTAAAATCAAGCTACATGCATCGAAGACTCCTTTAAACACCAATTGAAGTGCATCTGTATATTTTGGTGTTTAGTTAATGGTGTGTATATGTATACCTTTTATTTATATATATATAGTCGAGAGAAAGACTTAGATGTCGAATAAGATATTTGCTTTTTGTGTATATTTTGATTTACGATATATCTATAAATAGATTATTATATATATATATATATATATTTGTAATTAAATTGAAGTGTTGAGCTTTCAATTGGTGAGATAGATAGATATATATATAAAAGTTGGAAATAACTTGAATTTAGATTCAGATATGAATATATTTAATATCTATAAATACAACGAAATTTAATTCAAATTTAGGATAAGTATTTAATAATATATTTAAATATTAATATGTTAGTCAAGCATCTACTAGAGCTAAACGTGTTAGAATTTTTTATCATGTAGACATGACATAATAATTCCTTCTTTTAGGAAGGAGTTGTTATTGACGCATAGTTTTCTAGTTTTAAGAAAAATTAAATAAAATTAAGGATTGGATATACATTTATGTGTTTATTTATTTTATTGCTCATTTGAGATGTTTCTCGTTTAGTTAAAACAAGAAAAAAAAAAAGTATTATTTATTTGTCCTATATAGAGAGATTGATCTTTATTTGAAATAAAGATATTGTTGATACATGTATAAGAATTTTATATATGTGTATGGATTAATGTAAATGAATATATATTTAGATTATCTCCTTGCGTAAAGAAGTGGTAGGTCAAATGTTAGGTGAAGATTTTAATATATATATATAAATAATTTACTAATAATTTTCTTCTATCGGAAAAAGAGTTATATAAGCATATTGGATTGTAACCATATAATGTTTAAGATATAATAAAGGGTTAAATCATTATCTAAATAATTAAAATGGAAATATTGAATACACAAATATGTAGTTGTTAGGTATATACTTAAAGGAAGGAGGATGTTACCTTTAAAAGGTGTGAGAATGTTATGCATTGTTGATTAAAAATGTCACTATTGTGTTAAGAGAAAGATATATAAATTTAGAATGGGTTGTGGTAATAAAGATATGTTTCCTTCTCAAATAAAAACTGTATAGACAGTTTCATATATGTGCGGTTTATAAAGAGATATAAAGGGGTAGTTTAAATCTATAATGTCATTTATAGATTATTGCACTAGCAAAAAAGCCTTAGTATTGTAATTTAATATAACCCCTTTTGGATATAAAGAGAATATCAAATAAATTATTCGGTGATTGAAGTTAATTTATGTGCAACACGTAAGTTACAATGTCAAAGAGACCCTTAAGAAAACAAAGTTTAGGGTGTATTTTGAGGGACATTATAAGTGATATCAAAGCCTAGTTACAACACTCTGGGCCTATGGATTCACAAATGTGCAAGTAAATTGTGTACTCTCTACAGTATTTCAAATATAAATATGTTTTCTAATAGATAATTACCTTATCAGCGGTTGCTTATATTTATTAAACATGTGTGATGTAGCTAGTATCAATCAAACTAGTATATCATTAAAAGTTGTTTTATATGCTATAGTCAAGGAAGCAAGATTGCTAGGTCCTATAACAAAATTCGGTTCCAAGTAAAATGATAGGATTTAAAATCCTTTGGTAGAATAAACCTAAGAATAAAAAAATGATATGTTTACCATCTATATGACCAAGGAGTCACAAGACATGCATGCATAAAAGTGATAGTTATTATTCTGCATAGAAATTTAGAGACAGACTTAAAGAAACCCTAAACGGGAGTATCACAAAACCATGTAAAGAGGATAGAGTGCATAATAAAAATTAGTTCGGTATGAATAGCTATACTTAGAACACATGACATCAATTGATTATGAGGAGTATTTTAAAATTTCATGAATATTAAATGACATGAAAAGACTTCCAAAAAATTAGCATGACTAGTTAATTTCATTATAGGTGCATTAGTCGTTAGTATTTAAAACAATGCTTGATATAATTAAACACTGCATGTGTGGTCACATGTGATGCATCGTAAATAATAAATACTAAAAAAGTATGGAATTAAATTTCAAGATTCAAATATATGATATGTATGCTTTCAAAAATGTTCACTTAGGAAAATAAATGTTTAAACTCTTTGAGCTTTTAGTGTTGGAAGTGTAAAGAAAATTGGTATATTAGAGTATAAAGTTATCAAAGTTACTTACAAGTCTAGTCGTACTTAGGTTTGTTGAAAAAGAAGTGATTATTTGGGTACAAAAAAATATTTATATACCTAATATACTTTATGTTTTTTTATTCTTTAAAGATATTTTTTATGTAAATAAACTTCTCGCAAGAGACTATAAATGAAGCATGTAGGTGCAACAGACTTCACCATGCCTTGTAAACGAAAGGTAGTGCATAAGATACTAGAGGTAACATGTTTGATTTAAGATAATGTTTAGTATATTGAATGCATAGAGTGCTAGTCAAATCTTGAAAGGATTAGTATTGCGGTATGATCTTGAGTCGAAGGACTCTGGAACATCAAGATTACTAGATTTATCATGTGTTGTATTGATGTGAGCTAATAGGCTCTGGAACATAAAAGCATGACTAAAAAAAATGTGAGGATTATGATATCCACATTTACTTTGCGTTTTGATTATATGTCATAATGACTAACAGTGCTTTGAGGTTATCGCAGGTAAGGGGTTAAGGAAGCTTCAATAAGACCTTGAATTAAGGAAAAACCTTGAATTTATGAAACTTGTTGTAACATACCCCTTTACTGAAAACATTTTGTGTTTAAAGAATAAATTATCTTAAATTTTATTGTAAAGTTTTATATTTGGCCAAGTGTCCAAGGATGACTGTAATTGCACAATATTATTATTTAAATAAATAAAATAGGAGACACTCACCCAAGGAGACCTGTTGAACGAGTGTTTACTGACCCACTAGGTGGAATGGAATCTAGGGTAGAAGGCAATGGACAAGTGGAACCATCATGAGGCAAATAACTAGCTTTTGGTATGGGACATGTATCCCTTGAATTGTGGCCATAGTGCCCTGAAAGATGGGACTGGAGCTTGAGGCTCATTTATTGAAAATTGACCACCAAAATGACCTAGGCATCTTTTTAAGAGCCATTGAATTTTGTATTGAGGTTCATCACTTTTAATGACAAGGAAACTTACCTTGTGGTTTTGCTGTATGCACACGAGAGATTCGATGAGGGGAAGTCTAGTTTTATTATCATGGTGCAAGTCTGCCTTGCCTACTGCTGAGTGCAGAGTCCTTACTGCTGAGTGCAGAGATTGAGGTTTTTGGCAAGTCTCTATTGATTGCTGGTTATACAATTTGAGTGCCTTGCTTCTACACAAATTCTTCTACCTAGTTGTTTGGTAAACACGCTTGGGGGTCCAAAGGAGGCAAGTAAATTGGCTGCTTCTTCTAGAGAAGGTTGGGAGGAACAAGTCTCCTTGGGTGTTTGTCCACCCTATCTAGAGTTGCAGGTTCTTCTTGATATTTCATCTCTAAATAGTTAATTTTACTTTATGTAATGCTTGATTTAGTACTCTTTAGCTAACTAATGATAATACAGAAGTATAAGTGTGATTTTCTCATCTATTTAGGATTTTGTAGATTGCTGAATATATTTATGAATTGATCAAATAAATGCCCTCTCTGTATTTTTCCCCATACTGTTTTCTGTATCGTAATCTAGTATAGAGAAGGAAGATTTAAATAGATAAATGATAGACAATGAACAGATTGAATGAATAACCTATCTCTGTTATGTTTCCCTTAATATTTCTTATCTGTTATATTTATTGTAATTTCTTCGACACTAGGTAATTTTTATAACTTAGGTTTTCTTTCATAGCTAAACATAGAAATAATGTCTTTATACAAACTTTAGAACATCTCTACTTTTATAATAAAAGAATTAATAGAAAACTCAAACAGCTCTAGCTTTCTGCATAACCCTAAAGTTTAGTTTATAGGATAACTATATCCCTTACAATGAATGCTAATTCTATTTCTATCTTATCATATTTTTTTTTAATGCATTTTCCATTCTTTGATATGTATGTTTGAGATTTAAATGCTTCCAAAATAAACATAGCAATATTCACATCATTCACACAATCTATTATATCTTTACTTTTGCAGAAATAGAATAATCTAGGGTTTTACTTTTCCCATGCTTTTTCTAAACGTTTGCATAAGACTTCTATTCATTTTGTATTATAATATTTAGTATTCTATTAATAGGTAGCAGAGAAAATAGATTATCCAAGATAGATATCAAAACCATTAAAGGTGCCATGCCAAGCAATGCAATAGTTTTGAAGCAAAAGTTACAAGTTCGAGCCTTATATAAATCAAGCAAAAGTTAAAAGTTACAAGTTAATTTTCTTTGCCATGTTCAAACATTTAAGATACTACAATCGCAGTACCACAAAACATGTACCAAGCCTAAACTAAAACAACGGAACTTTCTCCGTATCAACATCAAAGTAGGGGCTTACAATCCTAGTATAACCATAGACTGCATCGAAACGAAATAGATAAACAAGAATGAGTCTTAGTTTTCACGTTCGACTTCTCAAAAATTTCAAAGCTACCATCTAAACCAAACAGGTTCAGGGTTTTGAATGCACAAAACAAGGTTTAAACATTTGGCTCTTGGCCATTTTTAAGACACAACATTTCATAGACAAAATATTAAAATATCACAGGTTCTGGAGCATCGCTCTCAGTTACAATACACGTAAACATCATTAAGTTAAAAGAACCAAAATATGTTATCAACCACAGTAGCCGAGGGTTAAACCTTCTCAACAATATTACAATCTTTTACAAGCGTTTAGGTAAAGAAAACGTTGTAGGCTTAAACGTTGAAGGGGGGTCAAGGATTCTATCCTCCCCACTTAGTCTTTTGGTTCATAAACATCACCACGAAGAACATTTTCCACAACCAGACATCAAAAGTGAAGTCTCAGTTAAAACCCAAGAAGGAGAAATAGTCACCGAGCCAAAGCCAACAAGGAAAACCACCGAAGCTTACCAGTTCCAATGCATTTTCCATCACTCAAACTTGAGCATGGAAACCAAGAGCCGAAGAACACATGCCACTCAAACAAAGTATGGTTAAAGGGTATCATAAAAGAAAATTCATTAAACGAAATAACAACAATTGCAACTCTTAATCTAATAGAAGGAAACAGGTTTCGGGACCTGTACATTACCTTGCAAAAAGAACGTAGTGCATGGAACTTAGCATGGCTACACTCGACAAGAACTAGAACCAAATCACCATAGCGAACTCAAAGAGTGAGAAAGACAACCCTAAAAGTTCATAGTGGAGAAACTTGCAAGCTAAATGTTAGAGTATCGAACCCTGTAGAAGTCCCTCCTAAAACATCTCAGTAAACCCTAACATTTCGCAGCCTGTCAACCTCTCCAAACCCCTCTTCTGTCAAAATGAATAAAGTTGTTACGCTCTCATTGAGGTAAGCCAAAGAAAATAGGGCTAGCATATTTTCCAATGAAAAATCACATGAAGTCTAGGCCATGTAGGACGCTACTAGACTATCCACTCCAAACTCCTTTAATGCACTTTATTAATGCATCTACCAAAGTACATCATACCTGGAATCTAGTGTTATTATGTCAGGGTTCGAGTTGTTATAAGCCACGACTATAATATGCTATGGGTAGGATTAAACTAAGGTCTAAACATGGTTTATCACCCATGCTATTTCATTGTTTTGACATCGAAATCATGTCCCTACATAAGGTTCTACCATATACTATAACCATTATATCATAGCAAAGTGACATTATATTCTACTAAAGTATTAATGTTTTTGTCAACCTTTGCATAGAAATAAAGACCATAAGATACTTTATCGAAACCATAGTATAAGTTTTTCTCACATTGATCTATTTATATGATAGGAATTTCTAGAGCAAGCGCTTATAGGGTATAGTCCCAACTTTAGACTTTTGACAAGGCACTGTATTAATGTTAATACATAGGTTATGTACTTAGTGCATAGGATTTAAGGTTAGACCTAGGATTATAATACTAACATCAAAGCATAGAATTCGTATTAATTCATGCATGTTTTATTCTAAGAAGTTAACTATACAAAACAAAAGTTCTAATACTATCCACGATATTTCAGTACAAGCAAAGGTGTTTAGAACATTCATATATTCCGAGAGATGAATCGTTTTTGTAATTTCATAAACCACTTGAGAAAAATTGAGAGTTTAACTAGGATAGATCTCACTAGAACTATTTATTATTTAGTCTATTTTCTTCTATAAACATTGAAGGCTTTTAGAAGCAAAATAGGACTTCGTTGTACGTTCAGATAACATTTCTCTTACCTGTAATCTGCAAACAAAAGTTTTCAATCGCTTTATCCAAATAGCTAAGTAAGCTTTGGGGTGTCCATAGGATCCCTTCATCATCAACAAACAAAGGGACACAGTTAGCACATGTAAATAATAACAATAGCAAAGGGAACCTTTAAAGCATCGACATCATTTCGAAGTACTCATTAGTACTCATGAGAAGTCTAATACGTAAGCTTGAAGAAAGAAAACATCCAATAGCATCTTTGGGTCATACAAACACTTTCTGCACTCGTCACAAAACAATAGACATCCATGATCCTTATGATATTATATTTGAGTATGATATTTAAAAGAATAACTACGCATATATTACATTTCCGCACAACAAGTATAGTAATTAATGCTACGTTGGAAAATTTTAAATTGTTTTTAATTTTGGGATGTTACATGTGGTATCAGAGCACGAGTTCAAACTCTAGGCCTGAAATAGGCTCATGCACACAAAACAGAAAATGAGAACATAAAACTTAGTTAGTGACTTTTATTTAATTTTGTTTCTGTACAAAATAGCTTAATATTTAATTTGCAGGTATGGAAATACCAAAAGAATCAGCATAGGACAGATCTCCTCATCATAATGAACATAATAATAACGCACATAATAATGGTAATGAAAATTTTTATGTAGAGTTAAATAATCAATCTTCTGAACTAGTACGTATTGTAAAAGATTTAAAATATGAAATAAGAGCTGTTAAAGAAGAGTATTGATGTATATGTAACTTCGGAATGTATTTCACATATATGTATATTGTATTCCTATAGAGATGGTATTATTCCTCTATAAGGAAGTGTCGTCATTTATATTGTAAGTGTCGTAACTTATACTTGATGGGTTATTAGACCACCTTGTTTGGGGTCGGCCCTGTATAAGTCATGTGGGTCAAAGGGTTATTAGACCACCCTATTGGGGGTTGGCCATGTGGGTCAAAGGGTTATTAGACCACCCTATTGGGGGTCGGCCCACTCAGCATTATGTTATGTGTTTAAGTTCGATCCTACATGAGTTAGGTAAAAAGGCAAGTCAAGTCAAGTATAAATAGAGTGCGGGAGGCACTCTATTTACTCACTCACTTCTCACTCATGCACTCAAGGAGGAGTGGCGCACTTATGGAGGAGGAGGATCTGCTGCTAGGTTGTGTCTATCTCTTATGGTTGGTTGTATCATTGCTCTATCTATCTCTGAGGAAGTTATTGGGGTTTTTCACCTTTATGGTTTTTCCCAAGTAAATCTTTGTGTCTCTTGTGTGCTTGCATTATTGTCTCCATGATTGATATGCTGTAGATATGCTGTACATGTTGTTCTCTCAGTTAAGATCCTAGATCAGATTGAAGTAAATTCTGAAAATTTAACATGGTATCAGAGCTAGCCTGAAAGAAGGCATCATATGGCATGTATGACACTTGTTGCACTTACGATGCTAGGGCTTGGTATAGCAAAAACCAGTCATCGTAGCACTTTCGCTATAAATCCATTTTGGCGAAATTTTTGGATCTGAAATTGTTACAGGACTAAGATTAAATCTGCAAGTACCTTGTGTCCAGAGGACAACTTGTAATTAGTTGTACTTTGTGATTTATGATCTGTGCAATATAGGGTCTCTGCCTCTTCCAGATCTGAGTCAAAATCAGGTGACCTTGGGAAAAAGGTCATAACATGGGCTAGGAAGCTCCAAATGAAATTTCGTAAAATGTGACAGGTAGTACACAGACTATGATAGCTTAGAAAAGTTTTGCAGAGGCCGAACTTGATCCAGTGACACGTGGCAGGCCATACAAGTTCGCTCTCCTGTATTATCCCATAAACAGGTCACGTTGCGACACTTGGCATAAGTCTCTCTCAGAGAATCCAATTGAGGTCAGACCTATCAGGATGGAAAGACAATAGGCCGTGCTATCTTAGGAAAGGTTTTCAGAGGCCGAAGTTGAAACAGTGACACGTGGAACGCCGTACAAGTTTGCTCTCCTGTATTATCCCAAAACAGGTCACGTTGCGACATTTGGCATAACTCTCTCTCAAAGAATCCAATTGAGGTCAGACCTATCAGGATGGAAATATAACAGGTCAAGCTATCTCAGCAAACTTTTTCAGACCCTGTGGATTGAAAAGTTCAAAGTTACACCAGAAACAATCAGGTACATATTTCTGTCAAAACAGAATTATTTTTGAGTACCTTCATTCATGGCTTCCGGAATTTAGGGCTTCGTAGAA
The DNA here is from genome assembly GCA_027924585.1 of Larix kaempferi. NCBI lineage: Eukaryota > Viridiplantae > Streptophyta > Pinopsida > Pinales > Pinaceae > Larix > Larix kaempferi. Next base: position 3,580,683 of record BSBM01000459.1, on the reverse strand, counting down.
AGTTGGAATTTTTGTAATCAGAGACCATGGCTGGATGCTACTCATCAAAATAGAAATTTAGAGACCAAGATCAGTACTTTTGGTTGGGCAGAAGGCTGGGCTTGATCAAACCCTAGTTCGGGACTTTGATCAGAAAAAGTGGAAAATTAGGGCTTCTGTAAAAATGGGAATTTTTGAAATCTGTGACCACGGCTGGAAGCTCCTCAAAAAAATAGAAGCTTAGAGCTTTGGATCAAACCTTTTGATTGGGCAGAAGATTGGGCTTCATCAAACCCCAGTTCAAGTCATGTCCAGTGAATCTGAAAGTTTCAAAGGCAAAATTGAGGAGTGAAACTTTGCAGTTTTCAAATTCTAAATATACTAGCTTGATCAGCTTATCAAGGCGCATATTTCTATCCTTTCGGAAGTTTGAAATTCAAAGTTTGAATTTTTGGGGATTCTCTAACAAACCCATATCCAGCTCCAGGTCCAGTTCTTGCAATTCAAGTGGATTGGGTTAATCCTAGAAGAAGATGAATTGATCATCAGCATAAGTGAAGAAGTTCCTGTTTCAAAGGGAGATGAGGCTAAAGCCTTACATAAGAAGTTTACAAGCGATCTCGATAGGTATGACTCATCGAGGTATGTTTTAAGATTTGTTCATGATTAAGTTTATGGTATGTTTGTCTTCATGTTATTACGGTTAGTACAATCTTGATTTTAGACTTGGCATATCACCTTAATAAAATTATGAATGCATGATAGAAGATTTTCATTGGTTAGGGTGTTGACACTTATGATTGTACTAATGCATTATGGTGTTGTATGAGTTTTATGTTGTCTACTAACATGAAAGGTACACCAAGAAAGACAAATCATGTTCTGGTCCAAGAACATATGATCATGATAACATGAGGACAAAGATTCATCCATTGTCATAGATCTCATAGAAGATCCATTTATGAGGTATGTATAACTTGGTTTTGTAATAGTTAACCTATGAGATATACAGATTACTAGCACAAGTCATTGAAGAAGAACAAGAAGACATCATGTGAGTATGTTAGACATAAATAGCTAGCATGCTAATCTAGGTATGTTTTTCCTATATCAAGATAGAATCCTACCTTGTGTTAGGATCTTATACTGTTGTTGATAATGATTATTCATGAAGTCATAGGTTTGAATAATCATGGTTGTATGCATATTATGTTTCTTACCATAACTGATGATATTACTAACCAGAAGAATCATGAAGGTATAGGTTTGAATAATCACAGGTTTTATCCATATTATATCTCTTATCTTGATTGATGATTCAACTAACCTGAAGAGTCATAGGTTTGAGTAATTATAGGTTTAGACATGTTATGTTTCTTATGATTTGACTAACCATAAGAATCCTTCATAAACCTTGAATGCTAATGCTTATTATCTTTGTTTTGAAATGATCATGACTATACATGCTTGAGATGATTGTGTCTTAATAGTATACTAATGAATGTATGATTTTATATGAGATCACAAGGATAACACAATCATGATACTAATAAGCATGTATAGGGACCAAGGATGAATATGAGTTCAAGAACAGGTAATCCAGGAAGCAAAGATCAAGAGGGAGTACACTCCAGTGGTTTATGCAAGGATGCAAATATTCAGAGGGAGTTGACCATCTCTCTACATTCCACAACAGAAAAGGTGTAGAAGAAGCTACTTCAGATTGGGACTTCAGCAGCTCCTGCAAGGAAGCAAAGATTCAAAGGGTGTCCACCCAACGAACAAATAAGATAAGTATCTTAATTATCATTTCATGCATATTTTTTTGTTTAAATAAAATTGTTCAATGATGTATATGTTCATGTTCCTATACTTAGGATATGTATTGTGCATATTAGAATAGTTGCATTGATGAACAGTATACTACTAATATACATGGGTAAGTAGCCTATGGCACTGTACAACATTCCATTGCTACTTATCTAGAATGAAACCTCTTTGCTGACATGTTGGGATTTGTGCACACTCTGAACAATGTTCTGGTAGAGATTGGAAGGCATCTAGAAAGTTACGGAATATGGATGAATGTTGTATTGAAGCATTCGCTAAGATAATTGCATGACTGTATGACATATTTCTTTATGTGTAAGAATTTGTTCTGAAAATTATGAGATGTTTCTAATCATGCAATTTAACCTGTTTTGTAGGAAAGACCGTATATCTTCACCTACAAAAGGACTACAACATTTGTTCCAACAACAAAGATATCTATTGAAGATATTGAAGTTCCCAGGATCTGGGATGAAGAAATGGAATGCCATGATCCGTCGATCATGAAGAATGATGTTTGGGTTGTAGTCCCAAGACGTGAAGGGAAGTTTGTTATGACTTCCAAATGGAACTATCAGATCAAGCATATTGCAAATGGCAGCATTGAGAAATATAAGATGCACCAGATGGATTTCAAGATAGCATGGTGTAGTCATTTATGTGTGCAGAACTTAGTATGGTAGGATAGACAGCTTTCTATCCAGTTTGGGCTTTACCAAGAGTAAAGCGGATTCCAACCCTTACTACAAGGTTGAGGAAGGAAATCTAGTGATCCTACTTTTGTATGCAGATAACCTGTTTGTTACAGGTGAAAATAGATTGATTGCCGACACGCAGCGGAAGCTTACTACCGAGTTTGAGATGAAGAACTTGGGGATGATGCACTATTTGTTTTTGGCATGGAGGTGTGGCAGAGTGCAGATGGAATCTTCCTTGGACAAGGGAAGTATGCAGTAGAGATCCCGAAGAGGTTCGGGATGATGGATTGCACGGCCATGGCCACACCTATGGCATCAAATCTGAAGCTTCTATGTGATGCTTCATCTGAGCCGATTGATGTCTCTATGTATCATCAGATGATTGGGTCCTTGATGTACCTGACGAACACGAGACCAGACATTTGCTTTGCTGTGAACACATTGAGCTAGTTCCTGACGGATCCGAGGAGTGTTCACCTGGTTGTTGTAAAGCATGTTCTGAGGTACCTGAAGGGTACAGTGGATTATGGGCTCAGGTATGAGGCAAATCAAAAGTTTAACCTGCAGGATTATGTTGATTCAGATTGGGTTGGCAATGCTGCAGATAGGAAGAGCACATCTAGGTGCTACTTCAGTATGGGATCAGGTGTGATCTCTTGGTTTAGCAGGAAGCAGTCCTGCGTAGCACTGAGTACAGCTGAGGTAGAGTATGTTGCAGCCTGTTCAGCTAGTTGTGAGGCAGTATGGCTACGGAAGCTAGTGTCTGAGTTATTTTATCTCCCGTTGGAGGCTACTAGTATCTTCTGTGATAACCAGAGTTGTGTGAAGCTGTCCGAGAACCCAGTGTTTCATGACAGGTCGAAACACATAGAGATCAAATATCACTATATCAGGGATATGGTGCATAGAGGAGTTGTGAAGCTTCTGTATGTTGCGATAGACGAGCAGATTGCAGATGTGCTGACGAAGCCACTAGCCAGAGTGAAGTTCGAGTACTTCAAAGAGAGGCTTGGCGTTCTTCAGATCGAGGACACTTCGAGGAAGAAGTGATGGATACTTTTGTTGAAGCCATTCCAAGCATGTTGGAAGGAGGATCCTTCACATGGCTGTGGATGTAAGCGCTGGATGATGAGCATCAGGATGATGTTCTGGTTTCTGCTTGATATGATCAGTTGGATCATTTTTGTATGTTCGCATCATGTTGGATGCTGGATATGATCAGTTGGATCATTTTTATGTATGTATGTACGCATCATGTTGGATGCTGGATATGATCAGTTGGATCATTTATATATGTATGCATCATGTTGGATGCTGGATATGATCAGTTGGATCATGTGTATGTATTTTGTATATCCATCATGTTAGATGCTTGGACCATGTATCTATATATGTATCAGGTGGATACATTGTATGATCAGGTGGATCATGTATGGTGATATGCATCATGTATCAGATGGATACATTGTATGATCAGGAGGATCATGTATGATGATATGTATCAGGTAGATACTTGGTATGCATCAGGTAGATGCATTGATGATCAGGTGGATCATGCAGCAGGATGTTGCAGTGATGATCAGGATGATCATGGATGATGAGCTTCAGGATGTTGCTCCAGATGACATGCAGCAGGATGTTGCAGTGATGATCAGGATGATCATGGATGATGAGCTTCAGGATGTTGCTCCAGATGACATGCAGCAGGACGTTGCAGTGATGATGATCAGGATGATCATGAGTACATCAGGATGATGTATGGTGAGTATCAGGTTGATACTCTATGGCCATGGATCAGGTTGTGCAGATGAGCATGTCTGGGAGATCCTATAGGTCGGAGTTGTGTACCCGTAACAGCCTGGGATGCTCTTTCGAGACATTGCTCTGGGAGGACATGTGATTTGTGCCCTGGGAGATTTCAGGTCGGAGTTGTGTACCCGTAACATCCTGAGATGCTCTTTTGAGGTTTTGCCATGACCACATGTAATTTGTGCCCTGGAAGATTTCAGGTCAGAGTTGTGTACCCGTAACATCCTGAGATGCTCTTGCTAGGTTTTGTGGTGACCACATGTAATTTGTGCCCTGGGAGATCCTTCAAGTTGGAGTTGTGTACCCGTAACATCCTAGGATGCTCTTTTGAGGTTTTGTGGTGGGGTCACATGTAATAGCACCCTGGGAGATCCTACAAGTCAGAGTTGTGTACCCGTAACATCCTGGGATGCTCTTTCGAGGTTTTGTGATGCACGTAATAAGTCCTGAGGATTCCACAGTATGGCCAGTGATGATGAAGATCTGCAGGTGGTGGGCCTACATCCAGTATGAAAAAGGACTGGCTCTGTAGAACTTCCTATGACGAGTAGATTCAGAGATTGATTGAGATAGCAGTAGCAGTGACGATGATGATGACTCGATGACGATTATCCAGTGATGATGATCTAGAGAAGATGACTTGTGCTAGAAGAACTGTGCTGAGAAATACTTTCCTAGTTAAGAGGGAGTGTTGATGTATATGTAACTTCGAAATGTATTTCACATATATGTATATTGTATTCCTATAGAGATGGTATTATTCCTCTATAAGGAAGTGTCGTCATTTATATTGTAAGTGTCGTAACTTATACTTGATGGGTTATTAGACCACCTTGTTTGGGGTCGGCCCTGTATAAGTCATGTGGGTCAAAGGGTTATTAGACCACCCTATTGGGGGTCGGCCATGTGGGTCAAAGGGTTATAAGACCACCCTATTGGGGGTCGGCCCACTCAGCATTATGTTATGTGATTAAGTTCGAGCCTACATGAGCTAGGTAAAAAGGCAAGTCAAGTCAAGTATAAATAGAGTGCGGGAGGCACTCTATTTACTCACTCACTTCTCACTCATGCACTCAAGGAGGAGTGGCGCACTTATGGAGGAGGAGGATCTGCTGCTAGGTTGTGTCTATCTCTTATGGTTGGTTGTATCATTGCTCTATCTATCTCTGAGGAAGTTATTGGGGTTTTTCACCTTTATGGTTTTCCCCAAGTAAATCTTTGTGTCTCTTGTGTGCTTGCATTATTGTCTCCATGATTGATATGCTGTAGATATGTTGTACATGTTGTTCTCTCAGTTAAGATCCTAGATCAGATTGAAGTAAATTCTTAAAATTTAACAAAGAGGATGAACGAATTTTGAAGGCGCAAGAAGAGTTAAATCAGATTTTAACGACAAACTACCAAAATGAGGAAAGGGGAAGGAAATAGGAAGTAAATTCTGATTTTGGTACAATGTCCCACAAACATAAGGACAAGAAAGCAAAGAATGGTAAAAGTAATAGTTACTCTTCATCTGAATATGATCGAAGTAACTGTAATTCTAATCAGGACAGCACTGACAATGATTGTTGTTCTAAGAAGAGGAAACATAAGCATCATGAACAAATTACTGGAAAATTTAAAAAGATAAAGCCACCAACTTTTAATCGCGAAAATGAAAAGGGAGAGGTAGCTGAAGCATGGTTGTCTAGAATGAAGAAGTACTTTAAAATTATAACTACTCATCTCAATTAAAAGCTAAGATGGCCATATACAATCTGACCGGAAGGGCAGATATTTGTTGACAAGATGTCAAAAGAGTTAAAAATCTTAAGGATAAAGACATAAAATGGAGAACATTAAAGAATATGTTTAAGAAAATTTTTTTATCCGAACAGTACTACGAAGATAAGTCAAAAGAATTTTATGATTTAAAGATGGGTTCAATGACAATGAAGGAGTTATGCAGCAAGTTTCTTAGCTTGTTAAGGTATGTACCTTACCTAGCTGAAGAAAAACCTAAGATACAAAGGTTTGTAAGTTGTTTACCCTTCTACATAAAGGACAGAATTGAGTACGATAACCCTTCAACTCTTGAAGAAGCCATGAGGAAGGCTAATTTTTGTTTTGAATAGAACAAGAGAAGAGAAGGTGTATCGAGTTGGAAAAGTAATAAGTCTAATAATTTTGAGCATAAAAATAAAAGTTTTAATCAGAATTCTGGAAGTTTTAAGAAAAATTTTAATAACATAAATTTTCCAAGTAATAATAATTATAGGATTAATGCACCACAAAATTTTATTGCTCCAAGGAATGTGCCTAATAATAATAATAGCAGTAATAATATCAACACTAGAAATGCCGAACAAAGGGTAACTTTGAAGTGTTATGACTGCAATGGACCCCATACTAGAGCTCAATGCCCACGCAAGATAAGGACACTCAACAACATTCACACCGTACAAGCAGAGCCTACATTTGGTGATGTAGCAAGAGAAATTCCTAGGATAAATGCATCGCTGGAAAATCGTCAAGCAGACCATCAAATGTCTATGGTCGAAATCGAAGGTATGATACAAAACAAATCTATTTCAATTTTAATAGATCCAGGTGCAAGTTTGAGTTATATTTTGTAATGTCCCCAGCTTGACCCTATTGCATTAATATTGTAAATGATGTAAATATTGTTATTTAGTCATGGTGAGGAGCTCAAGGCCAAGGCCCCACCATTGATTTATCGTTCTATGTATTGGCAATTAGAATAGATGCATAGAGTTCTTGTGCTAGCGGTACACAATGTAAAATCAGACATCATGTAAATATGCAATTTTAAATGAAAAACCCACAACCAGCTACCCAACGCAACAAAGAGATGGGGGCATGATCTTTACAAGGAATAGGGGGGGGGAATAACCAAACCCTTGAGCCATGGTGTTAAGCCATTTCATTTAGGAAACCCATGAACTCTCAACTACCCATTTGGCCTCATGCACCCAATCATTTAATTCTTCTAATAATTGGTTGAGACAATTAATGCCTTGGGATGGGAGAGGTATGGCTGTGAATTTTCGTGTATGGGCAAGACAGCAACCTGGGAAATCGAGTTTTGGTTGGCTGGGCAAGAAAACCCCCACGAAATTGGCCCAAAGCCATTCTTCACCCATGGCATTATTCCTCTCACGCAGTATGAACCTGTTGGGGTCTTATCCTTCACGTTTTTCACCATTTCTGGCATTATTCCATGTCTGCAAACTCGTTTTTGGTTAGCTCATTAGATGGGAGAAGAGAGCCACGATTTTTGGTGTTAGGGAGGTCGTTTCTGCCCACAAAATGCCCATGAGCATTCTTCTGAAAACGATTCTACTCTCCTGGGGTTGATTTCCCATTTTCTCCTTTTCGTTTTGGTTTCCCACATTTTTCTGGAACTGTTAGAAACCCATTGTTGGGAACTTCACCATAGAAGCATTTTTTTTTCATGCCCAGCACTTACACTTTTGTTGTTATATGCATCCATCTCCTAGTAGCCTCAGAAACCCAACTGCTGGTTGGTATGGCTGATTCTGGGGTATCTATGGCTATGTGAGACCCTGTTGTTCCCTAGTTCCTTGTGGAGATCATGCCCAGCTCGGGGGTGGCAGTGGTGCTGAGAGATTGAGGAGCACACTGGCCTACGGTTGGGTGGAACGTTGCAAGAGCGTAGCTGGTTGCTCAGGGGCTACTTGGTTTAAGATAAGTATTCCCATTTGATAGTTTGATGTTGCTCAATTGATGAACAACATGAAAATCTGGAATGTATGATGGACGTGTGTTAATTCTGCACATGATTTACTTCTGCTGTGTTTGCTTAGATTTGTACATCTGCATGCCTATCTTTTTATATACGTGGATGTTTTTATTTAGTAAGCATCGGGGCAAATTGCCCGGTTTTAGCACAATGATCCTCTCTATCATGCTGGTATGATAGGAGGGGACATTACATATTTCACCTGATTTAGTGAAAGGTTGCAAGTTAAAGGTAGAAAAATTTGATAATTCATGGTTAGTTTAGTTAGCAACAGGCACTAAAAAAAAGGTTACCGAATTTGTCAAAAATTGTGATGTACTTATGAGTTAGCTAAAAATGCAAGTTAATTTGAATGTTTTGCCATTAGGGTCATATGATTTGTTAATTGGCATGGACTGGATGGAATAGCATAGAATAGTATCTAACTGTTATGAAAAGTCTTTTACTTGTTTCAATAATGAAGGAAAAACTGAAACAGTAAAAGGAATTCATAGGAAAACTTCTGTAAGACAAATTTCTGCTTTACAAGTAAAGAGAGCTACAAGAAAGGGCTGTAAAATGTTTGTTGTCAATGTTATTAATGACGAATGTAGATCTAAAGAAGATAAGATAAAACTAGAAGATATACCTATACTTAGGGACTTTTCTGATGTATTCTCGGAATAAATTGCAGGAATACCTCTGAAAAGGGAAGTTGATTTCACTATTGAGTTAATACCGTGTGTGGTACCAAACTCAAAGGCTCCCTACACAATGAATATTCTAGAGTTAAATGAACTAAAATCTCAGCTGAAAGAATTAATAGATAAAAACTACATAAGGCCTAGTGTGTCTCCTTGGGGAGCACCAGTTATCTTTGTTAAATAGAAGGATGCTACCATGCGATTGTGCATAGATTACCGTCAACTTAATAAAACGATAATTAAAAATCGATATGCCTTGCCCCGCATTGACGATCTATTCGATCAGGTACACAGAGCAGAGATATTCACTCAAATTGATTTAAGGCCTTAATATCAACTTAGAATAAAGGATGAAGACATTTTCAAAACTGCTCTTAGAACTCGTTATGGGCACTATGAGTTCATAGTTATGCCTTTTGGGCTAACTAATGCATTGGCAGTGTTTATGTGCTTAATGAATAATGTTCTGCATAAGTACTTAGATAAGTTTGTAATTGTGTTCATTGATGATATTCTAATCTATTCAAATACTAAAGAAGAGCACGAAGAACATTTAAGAATAATTCTGCAAGTGTTAAGAGAACATCATCTTTATGCTAAGTTCAGTAAATGTGACTTTTATAAAGATAAAATACAGTACTTAGGTCACATAATCTCTAAAGATGAAATTTCTGTTGACCCAGATAAAATAAGAGCAATTAATGAGTGGCTTGTCCCTAAAGACGTAACTGATGTATGGTCATTTATGGGAATAACAGGTTACTACAGAAAGTTTATTGAAGGATTCTCTAGAATTGAGAATCCCATAACTTCTTTGCAGAAGAAAGGGAAGAAATTTGTTTGGGATCAGAAATGCGAGGAAAGTTTTAAGAAGTTAAAAGAGTTATTAACAACAACACCTATATTAAAAATTGTTGATCCTAATAAGGACTTCGTTGTATGCACTGATGCATGTAATGAAGGACTTAGAGGGGTCTTAACTCAAGAAGGTCATGCTATTTCTTTTGAGTCTAGAAAGTTAAAAATCCACGAAAAGAGCTACGCAACTTATGATCTAGAGTTGAAAGCCGTGATACATGCACTAAAAATGTGGTGACATCACTTGATTGGAAGAAATTTCACATTAATGATAGATAATAAAGGCTTAAAATACTTGTTGGATCAAACAAATCTTAACGCAAGGCTAGCTAGATGGCTAGCTTTCCTTGGCAAGTACGATTTCGAGATCCAGCATATAAAAGGTAAAGAAAAAAAATTTGTTGATGCCTTGAGCAGAAATGCCAAATTAATTTTTGTGGCAGCAATCAGCACGTTTAAGACAGATCTCATATTGAAGAAGGAACTAAGCAAGATGAAAATTATAAAAAATTGCATGATAAGGTTGCTGCAAATTTATCTGAAAATTTAATAACAGAATATAGCATTAATGAAAAAGGTTTAATGACATAGAAAAACAGAATTTATGTACCTAATGTGTCAATAGTTAAATTGTTTATTTTGGATGAAGTGCATAAAAGTCCTTATTTGGGACAGTTCGGTTATTAGAAAATGATAACTATGTTAAGGATGGATTATTTTTGGCCCAACATGAAGAACGAAGAGGCTAAGTACATAGATAGTTGTTTTGAATGTTAGACCATTAAGGCTGAACATCACCACCTAGCTGGCCTATTGCAGCCATTGCCAATTCCCGAATGGAAATAGAAAATTATAAGTATTGATTTTATTATAGGTTTACCTAAGAATCATAAACATAATGAATCAATAATGGTGGTTGTGGATAACCTTAGTAAATCTACTCATTTTATTCCTGTTAAGACTACATTCAAAGTTGCTAACATTACAGATGTGTTTATGAAGCAAATATTTCGCTTACACGGAATTCCAAAGGTAATTATTTCTGATCAAGACTCCAAGTTTACTGGAAATTTATGGACAACATTGTTTAAGGGTTTAAATACTAAATTAAATTTTAGTACTTCTTTCCATCCACAAACTGATGGACAAACTAAAAGGGTTAATCAGATTTTAGAAGACATGTTACGAATGTATGTTAAAGATCAACCAACTAAGTGGGAAGACTATTTTCATTTAGCTGAATTTGCATACAATAATCATTATCAAGTATCTACTAAACTTAGTCCATTTGATATTTTATATGGAAGAAAATAATGCACTTCTATTTCTTGGTATAACTCTGTGGATAGATTAATGTTAGAACCATATTTGTTAAAAGAGATGGAGCTAACCGTGAAACAGGTACAAGGCAGCTTAAAAGTTGCACGAGATAGGCAAAAATATTATACAGATCTGAAACACACTGAAATAGAATTTCAGGTTGGATATCATGTCTTTGTAAAGGTAAAACCCAAGAAAAGATCTTTTAAGCTTGGGAGTTGTGCTAAACTAGCGCGAAGGTACTGTGGACCATTTGTAGTCCTATCAAGGATTGGACCTGTTGCATATTAGTTGGCTTTGCCATCTAATTTAAGAATCCATATATTTTTCACATTTATGTTTTAAAGAAGTATGTGCATGATACTACTAATGTGCTAAATTGGAATGACATGTAGGTGGAACCCCAAGGAGATTTTCATGTGGAACTAGACTGTATTGTCGATAGGAGGGAAATTATTCTCCAGAATCGTACCATAGGACAGGTAAAGGCGCAATGGAATCACCTTAGCCATGATGAAGCTACCTTGGAATTGTAAAGTAACATGTGGGCTACATATCCAGTTCTGTTTCAGAGAGGCTCTGAGAAAGAATAAGCAACATCGAGGACGATGTTGAGCTTAAGTGGGGGTGTTTGTAACATACCCCTTTACTGAAAACATTTTATGTTTGAAGAAGACTTAATATTAACTTTTATTGTAAAGTTTTATATTTGGACAAGTGTCCAAGGATGACTGTAATTGCACATTATTATTATTTAAATAAATAAAATAGGAGACACTCACCCAAGGAGAACTATTGAAATAGTGTTTACTGACCCACTAGGTGGAATGGAATCTAGGGTAGAAGGAAATGGACAAGTGGCAGCATCATGAGGCAAGTAACTAGCTTTTGGTATGGGACAACTCCCTTGAATTGTGGTCATAGTGCCCTGAAAGATGGGACTGGAGCTTGAGGCTCATTTATTGAAAACTGAACACCAAAAAGACCTAGGCATCTTTTTAAGAGCCATCAAATTTTGGACTGAGGTTCATCCCTTTTCCTCGTGAGCAAACTTACCTTGTGGTTCTGTTGTATGCACACAAGAGATTCGATGAGGGAAAGTCTAGGTTTTTTATCATGGTGTAAGTTTTCCTTGCTTACTGTTGAGTGTAGAGTCGTTACTGCTGAGTGTAGAGATTGAGGTTTTTGGCAAGTGTCTATTGATTGTTGGTTATACAATTTGAGTGCCTTGCTTCTACCTAGTGGTTCAGTAAACAGGCTCGAGGGTCAAAAGGGGGCAAGTAAATTGGCTGCTTCTTCTGGAGAAGGTTGGGAGGAACAGGCCTCCTTGGGTGTTTTTCCACCCTGTCTACAGTTATAGGTTATTCTTGATATTTCATCTCTAAGTAGTTAATTTTACTTTCTGTAATTGTTGATTTAGTACTCTTTAGTTAAGTAATGATAATACATAAGCATAAGTGTGATTTTCTGATCTGTTTAGGATTTTGTAGACTGTTGAATATATTTATGAATTGATAGAATAAATTCTCTCTCTGTATTTTTCTCCATATTGTTTTCTATATCGTACTCTAGTACAAAGAAGGAATATTAAAATAGATAAATGATAGATAGTGAACAAATTGAATGAATAACCTATCTTTGTTATGTTTCCCTTAATATTGCTTATCTGTTATATTTATTGTAATTTCTTAGCTACTGTGTAATTTTTATAACTTAGGTTATATGTCATAGCTGAACATAGAAATAATGTCTTTATACAAACTTTAGAACATCTCTACTTTTATAATAAAAGAATTAATAGAAAACTCAAACAGTTCTAGGTTTCTGCATAAACGTAAAGTTTAGTTTACAAAATAACTATATCCCTTACAACGAATGCTAATTCCATTTATATCTTATCATATTTTCCTTTAATGCATTTTCCTTTCATTGATTTGTATGTTTGAGATTTAAATGCTTCCAAAATAAACATAGTAATATTCACATCATTCAAACAATCTGTTATATCTCTACTTTTGCAGAAATAGAATAATCTAGGGTTTTACTTTTCCCATGTTTTTCTAAACCTTTGCATAAGACTTCTATTCATTCTGTATTATAGTATTTAGTATTGTATTAACAGGTAGCAAAGCAAATAGATTATCCAAGATAGAGATCGAAACCCTTAAAGGCGCCATGCCAAGCAACGCAGTAGTTTTGAAGCAAAAGTTACAAGTTCGAGCCTTATATAAATGTAGCTAAACATTAATTTTCTTTTCCATGTTCAAACATTCAAGATATTACAGTCACAGTACCTCAAAACATATACCAAACCTAAACTAAAACAATGGAACTTTCTCAGTATCAACACCAAAGTAGGGGTTTCCAATCCTAATATAACCATAGACTGCATCGAAACCAAATAGATAAACAAGAATGAGTCTCGGTTTTCAGGTTCGACTTCTCAAAACTTTCAAAGCTACCATCTAAACCAAATAGGTTCAGGGTTTTGAATGCACAAAACAAGGTTTAAACATTTGGCTCTCGGCCATTTTTAACACACAACATTTCATAGACAAAACATTAAAATATCACAGGTTCTGGAGCATCACTCTTAGTTACAACACACGTAAACATCATTAATTTAAAAGAACCAAAATCTATTATTAAACACAATAGCCGAGGGTTAAACCCTCTCAACAGTATTACAATCTTTTACAAGTTTTTACGTAAAGAAAACACTGTAGGCTTAAACACCGAAGGGAGGTCAAGGATTCCATCCTCCCCACTCTATCTTTTGTTTCATAAACATCACCAAGGAGAACATTTTCCACAACCAGACATCAAAAGTGAAGTCTCGTTTAAAACCCAAGAAATACGAACAGTCACCGAGCCAAAGCCAACAAGGAAAAACACCGAAGCTTGCCACTTCCAACGCAGTTTGCATCACTCAAACTCGAGCATGGAAACCAAGAGCCGACGAACACCTGCTACACAAACAAAGTATGGTTAAAGGGTATCATAAAATAATATTCATTAAACAAAATAAAAATAACTACAACTCTTAAAATAACAGAAGGAAACAAGTTTCGAGACCTGTACATTACCTTGCAAAAGGAACCTGATGTGTGAAATGTAGCACAGCTATGCTCGACAAAAACCAGAACCAAATCACCATAGCAAATTCAGTTAGTGAGAAAGACAACCCTAAAAGTTCACAGTGGAGAAACTTGCAAGCTGAAGTTTGGGGTATCGAACCCTGTAGAAGCCTTTCCTAAAACATCTTAGTAAACCATAACATTTTGTAGCCTTTCAACCTATCCGAACCCCTCTCCTATCAAAATGAATGTAGTGGTTATGCTCTCGTCGAGGTAATCCTGAGGAGATAGGGCTGGCATCTTTTCCAATGAAAAATCACGTGAAGTCTAGGCCACGTAGGACGCCACTAGACTATCCACTACAAACTTCTTCAATGCACTTTATTAATGCATCTACCAAAGTACATCATACTTACCATCAAGTGTTATTATGTTAGGGTTCGAGCTGTTATAAGCCACGACTATAATATGGTATTGGTAGGATTAAACGAAGGGCGAAACACAGTTTATCACCCCCACACTATTACATTGTTTTGACATTGAAATCATGTCCCTAGCTAAGGTTCTACCATATACTATAACCATTATAGCATAGCAAAGTGACATTATATTCTACTAAAGTATTAATGTTGTTTTCAACCTTTGGATAGTAATAAAGACCATAAGATACTTTATTGAAACCATACTATAAGTTTTTGTCACATCGATCTATTTATATGATAGGAATTTCTAGAGCAAGCGCTTATAGGGTATAGTCCCAACTTTAGACTTTTGACAAAGCACTGTATTAATATTAATACATAGGTTATGTACTTAGTGCATAGGATTTAAGGTTAGACCTAGGATTATAATACTAACATCAAATAATAGAATTTGTATTAATTCATGCATGTTTTATTCTAAGAAGTCAGCTATACAAAGCAAAAGTTATAATACTATCCACGATATTTCAGTACAAGCAAAGGTGTTTAGAATAGTCATATATTCCGAGAGATGAATCATTTTCGTAATTTCATAAACCACTTGAGAAAAACTTAGATTTTAACAAGGATATATCTCACCAGAACTATTTATTATTTAATCTATTTTCTTCTTTAAACATTGAAGTCTTTTAGAAGAAAAATAGGACTTCGTTGTACGTTGAGATAACATTTCTCTTACATGTAATCTGCAAACATAAGTTTTCAAATGCTTTAGCCAAATAGCTAAGTAAGCTTCGGGGTGGCCATAGGACCCCTTCATCATCAACAAACAAAGGGACACAATTATCACATGTAAATAATAACAATAGCAAAGGGAACCTAAAAAGCATCGACATCATTTCAAAGTACTCATTAGTACTCATGAGAAGTCTAGTACGTAAGCTTGAAGAAAGAAAACATCCAACAACATCGTTGGGTCATACAAACACTTTCCGCATTCATCACAAAACAATAGATGTCCATGATCCTCATGATATTATATTTCAGTATGATATTTAAAAGAATAATTACGCATATATTACATTTCCGCACAGCAAGTATAGTAATTAATGCTACATTGAAATTTTTTAAAAGTTTGTGAATTTTGGGATGTTACACTTGCAATAAAGAGAAGTGGACTTAAATAAGAAAAGAGTTATAAAAAACAAATTGAGCTGATCACAGGGGACGCCCTGGATTATAAAGATCTCAAAAATTTTGAGGAATTTCCTACACTAAACCAAAATATTTACTGATGTACATGGATTACTTTTATTATGTGCTGGGCATAAGCCCTCGCGTACCTGAATTACTTTTATTATGTGCTGGGCATAAGCTCCGATGTACATGGATTACTTTTATTATGTGCTGGGCATAAGCCCTCATGCACATTGATTACTTTTGTTATGTGTTTAGCGTAAGCTCTGGAGCACATGATGTGTGGGGCATAATCCTTGGAGCAGATGGATGACTTTTGTTATGTGTTGAGCGTAAGCTATGGAGCACATGGATGTGTGGGGCATAAGCCTTGGAGCACATGGATGACTTTTGTTATGTGTTGAGTGTAAGCTTTGGAACACATGGATATGTGGGGAATAATCCTTGGAGCACATGGATGAGTTTTGTGTTGGGAATAATCCCTGGAGCACATGGATGTGTGGGGCATAAGCCCTGGAGCACATGGGTTATGGTATTATGTACCGAGCGTGCACTCTGGAGTACATAGATAACCACACAAGATATTTAATAAGTGTTGGGAATAAGCCCTTAAACACCAACCATTATGATGTTGAGCATAAGCTCTGGAGCATCAGATCTTTGGCCATTGTATCCCTAGGTGTATCTTACAAATGCATCCTAGTACTAGTGTTGAGCACAATCTCTAGAATTGCACTAGTGTAACTCCCATTAAAAGTGTTGAGCATAAGCCCTGAATAGCATTGGATTTACCTCACTTAAAATTGTTGAGCTTGGAAAACTCTGAATAGCACAAAAAAAAAATCATCACATTACTAATGTTGAGCCAAAAAAACCGGAGAATTAGTAATCATATTTTTCCATTGATTAAATGAATTATATTCTCTTTATTTTTAAGACTAACTTGTACTACCACTCAGAGAGAGACAGAGTGTGAAATGGGTTAGAATAACCAAGTAGTTGACCAACTAAATCAATGGGAGTTACTTTACTAAGAGTGTTAAGCATAAAGCTCTCAATAGCACTAGAGTTACTTTACTGAAGGTGTTGAGCATAAAGCTCTCGAAGCACTAAGAAATCATTATATTACTGATGTTGGACTGTCCAGGCTCTAGAGCATCAGTACAATCAGTTCACTATTGATTATTAGGTACCTCTGGAGCACCTGGAATAAATAATTCTTATTCAGTGTTGAGATGATGCACCAAGAATAGTTTTCGACTATGCATATCTTATGTACGAGGTATGTGCATATTCGTATGTTATGCACTTATTCAAATTAAAGTTATGCATATTTATGTTTGGATTATACATGTGTTATGTTATGTTCATGAACTGCTCACATTATGAACATTAATATTATTTCTTTCGAGGAAAAGCAAGTAGAGGATGAAAAAAAAAGTACTTGGAAAAGAAATGCCATAAAGAGAATTTTGAATATATTATCTTAGATCATAATCATACATGAATGAAAGATGTACAGGTACAAGGAATTTCAAAAGTAAAGATTTGTAATAAGATCAAACTCTACAAAGAGTTTCCATAAAAAGGCTGAAGCATGATGTTCCAAGGGAAAATGATTTCTTATGTCCTAACTTATTTTGGAAAAGTCCTATGTATGTACGTATTCTATGATAAAATACTAGAAATAACGTGTGTTGTTTGTGAAAAGTACAGGTACGAAAAGCAAGAAACATTAAGGATATTCAACAAGATGTCGAAACAAGCAAGATAGCTGAAAAATTACGTTTACAAAGAAAACTAAAAGCAAAAGACAAAGTTGGAAGGATACGAACACCGAGGACAGTGTTATTCTTAAGGGGGGGAGGATGTAATATCCCTCTTTTCTCCCTTGGGGTTTCTGCAACAGAAAGTACAAACTGTGTACCCACCAATGGTATGGAGGTCATGGAAAGAGATCCACAGGTAAAAATTTGTAAGTATAATTATTTTTTCCTAAGTGTAAAGTGAATTTGTAGACTTAGGATATTGAAGGCTTAACGCAACGAAATGGTTGGGGCATGGAATCCACTAGGGAGAGAGGGTGAATGGATTGATAACCGTGAATTTTGATGGCAGTGGTCATCCTAATGTCGTGAGCACTTAAAGTGAACTAATATGTTCACCAAGCAAACACTTAAGTTTAAAAGCATGTTAATAATTAGTCCTAGGCATGGAGCTAACCCATATTTAGTACCATTAAGTAAAAACAAGAAGTTATCCTAAATAACATTAGTACATTGACCTCGACAAAAGATTTTGTTAAAGTTCCTAAATAGAAAATTATTAATATTTTTCTAATTATAAATTAGGAATAAAGATAAAAGGCTTTTATTATTAGTAAGAAAACATATTGCTATTTATAAATAAATAATCAAATGTTATCCCAAATAAGATAAATAAATTAATTAAGATTGAAGAAGGACTGATTGTCCTTGATTAAAAGTAAAAGCTTTAAAACTATACAAGCTTATCACAAAATAAGAAAAGATTAACTAGCAGTTAATGCATGAGTATGGATGGATAGCTAGTAACTAATGCATGACAATGCATGAAAAACTCTCAGTTATTAATACTGAGTTAACTAATTAAATAAAGATTGACTATGCAAGTCAAGCAGTTAAAGTTAGCTAAACTAAGTTATAGTCAGATAAGTTACATATAAATTTACTAATTTAAAAGTTAAGTTTAAATATCTAGTTACGTCTAGATAAGATATTTATCTAAAGTAAATTAATTAAAGTTAGTTAAAGATCACTTAACTAATTAATTAAAGAATAACTGAGTAAGTCGATGAGTTAAACTAATTAAATAAAGTTAATTAGTTAAGTTCGAACAAGAACTTATCTTGATAACCCAAACATAAAATTGACTATAAGAAGGGCACTATGGTGTTCATGAAAGGGGGTGCTTCTTCTTCTTCTTATTCTCCTTCATCTTCGAAGGAAAAAAAAAAGGAAAGAAAAAGATAAATAAAACAATAGAATAAAGGAAAGACAGCATTAACCTTATGCCCTAATGGATTAGTGTCGAGCCTAGGGTGATCTCTCAACGGGAAAACCTACGTCGGAGAGATCAGTTGGAAGGAAGAAAAGTTGCAGTCTTTCAAATAAGCAAGTTCTATTTTATTTTATGCATGTTCAAGAATTTTTAAGAGTATTTTATTTTATGCATATTTAGGAATATTTATAAGAGTATTTTATGTATGCATATTTCCACAAGTATTTTATTTTATGCATGTTTAGGAATTTTCACGAGTATTTTATTTTATGCATATTTAGGAATTCGTAGAAATATTTTATTTTATGCATGTTTAGGAATTTTCACGAGTATTTTATTTTATGCATGTTTAGGAATTTTCACAAGTATTTTATTTTATGCGTGTTTAAGAAATTTTCTAGACTGGTGAAATATTTTGGGTTTCAATTTGTTAATACTTGTTGTAACATAGTTGCGATTGTACCAAAGAAATAGTTTAGGAGGTATGAATGTCTAATGCACAGTAAATTTTATATCAACCATTAATTCAAAACCATGGTTAGTATTTGGCTGTATTTTATGTCCACTAAGTTTATTTAGAATCTATCATTTGATTAACCCCAAGCTTGTATAAATTGATTAACGCCGATTTTGTATAAATCACATTGTGTGACATTGTTTGTATACTTAACAACCCTTGCCCACACCGATAAATTGAGCCTTCTTACGGGTGACTTACCTGTTAGCTTCCTGTTATACTATGTGTCAATATACTTTTGGACAACGCGTCAATACACCTCTTGTCATCCCATCCCATGAAAATACTAATTTAAGACATCTTGGAGTTTCAACCTGCGCAGACTGCACCGTCTGCATAATGGGTTGCAGGTAAGAGGAAACTCTGTTTCAGGTTAATTCCTCTTATGTTTCCATATTTTCCAGCTCTTGGGATACTCTTTCCGTGATGAGATCAACTTCTATTTTTGTGAGCTGTAAGTTAATTTTTGTTTACAGTAAACCCACAGACAGTGTTGACACCAGATCTGAAAGAACCTAGAGTTTTTGCTAAAATGACCTAGAAAAGAAGAAATCATCACAAAAGGTTGAAATAAAGATTTTTATATGGAAAAATATATTATAAAAACCCATATTTATAAAGTCCGCTAGCAAATTTATGGAAAGGTTAAACTTCAGCCGGGTTCCGACGGCAGAGATATTATGGATCAAGATCTACGGCTAATATCACTCCCGCGTCGCCAAAGTAATCGTCAGCAAACGGTGGAAAGTGGTAGCAGACATAATACCACCAAGGCACGTGTCCAATATCTATTCATCCGCGCATGTGATAGAGTGGTATTGGAAACCACTATAGCGCCGCACGGAACCACCCATTACGGAAATATGGAGAAGATACCTTACGTGGTAAGGTGGGTCCTAACACGTGGCAAACAGGGATAGCTTGGTAGGGCCATGGCGCGTGGCATTATACTTTATAATGATCGGAGAGCTGATACACATCTCAATCAAATCGACGGCCAATATTTCATCCGCTACAAGGAACATGCACACGGGGTATAAAGGAAAGCGGTCGCGGTAAATAAACCACCTTAACAGGTGTCAACAGATGGTGTATCCGCGCGGGTAGCAAACCGGAAAAGGAAACCACCTTTCCGATCGCGGATACCGCCGGTGCAATAAAGAAGGACAAGATCTGACGGTTCAAAATAATGGTTCAAAGATCAATGGTTGGAGATGACCCACGTTCATAAAGGTGCAAGGAGGTTATTCTAAAAAGGCTTATATAAAAAGAAAAGGCTCCACATAACGGCATTTTGTATGTGTCGTTATCCTGGAGAGCTCCGAAGACTGGTGGAAGCCGGCGATTGCGACAGAAGGCGAAAAGCAAGCACTTACAGGTAGGGTCTGGTGACCTGTCATTCTCTTTAAAACGGAAGTTTGTTTAAAAGAAGCATTTAGATGGAGACTGTACAAGATATAGACGTTTTTAGGTCAAAAGATGCCCTAGAAGACAGAGATGGAGATGTTTTCGATACCCTTATTAGGTTCCCGGTCTCTGATGTAAAAATTAAGTTGTCTGAGCTATTAAAAGAGGGTATAGACCCGCATAGAGTTCACCAGTCATCTCTGATAGCTTTTTGCCCTGACCAATTTCCTGTTTTCCCAGAATTCATCTCCTGGTGTGCCGAAAACTATTCACGGGAAGAAAGAGTTGTTTTAAACAGTCAGAAAACTAGAGCCATTTGCAAAATCGAACCAGCCGAAGTGATTAGAGCCCTGGAAATAGATTTGCCCCAAACCCACGACCCTGAGGTTTTTTCTGAGGTGTCGATTATTGAAAATTTTCACCACGCTTCTCAGAGTGATAGGGAAGTGTTTTTGTCGACGTGTCTCAGACCAGAGACTAGCCTTTCTGAACTCCCTTACCCTTTAGATATCAACCTTTTTAATGAGAATACCCAGTTGGTCTTGACACTGTTGGCCGTAGTTTTAGGGTTAGATACAGATTTGTATATAACTGAGTTTCAATTGAGTTTATTGTACAGAATAAGTATAGTCCAGTCGGGAATTGACGAAAGTCAAATTCCCCGACTAAATTTTGAATCCTTCATAACCGAAAGGATGCATGACCAGATGGTCAATTTTTCCACGCACAGACATTTCAGGTTTCAAGCCTTTTTAATGAGAATGATTATGGTATCCAGCCAGGAAGAATTACAGTTCCCAGAGATTGTTTTTACAACTCCACTGGAAAACAATATTTTCAATTTCATCAATTACATGCTCTCGATGATCTTTAAGATGATTTTCGGAAAAAATCTGCCTAGGGTGTTGCCAGAAATGCAGGTATCAATGCAACTGAATACAGAGTATGCTACAGGAGACTAGTTTTTATCAAAAGATAGTACAGTGGTCAGATTGTATGGATTCAAGCATAAACCCTACGTGCTACCAGCATTCCTCACCTTGAGGATTTTTGCCTTAGAGTTCTTAAGACAGAAGTTGATTGTAGAAGATAACAATTTTTTAGTCCACAGACAAGCAATGGACATTAAATACCCTTTCACATTAGGTCCGTTCACAGTAAAGAATAAGAACGCTGCTGTATATATAGAAAAATTGTTAAAAGACATGAATTTTGAGACAGAGGCAGCCTTGGAATATGACCCATTAAATATCATATCTAAAAGAAGAATTGAGCATCGTATTAAGGCTCTGAATCATCAAACTGTTGAAGGGATGGCAGACAGAGCCAACTGGCTCGAGTACAAAGAAGAAATTTTCCCAGACAAGTCCGACAGAGAAAGGTCATTGGAAGAAGTAACAGTGGAAACAGAAAGCGAAATCAATACTGCATTAGTGGGGTCCAAAAGACCTATACAGGACATTATGATCATCGATGATGAAGAGACAGAAAAGGGAAAACGATTGAAAACTGATGAGTCACAGGAATTGACAACCATTTCAGAAGAAGCAAAAGCGACAGAAAATGAAATACCAGAGGTTATAGTGAAGGAATACAATATTGAAGAGAACCCTGTAGGGGATGATGTAAATAGACCCAAAAATTTCATGGACGTATTTAATGAACATAGTAAAAACAAACAGGAATCCGCGAAACAAACAAGTCTATTGTTCCCAAAGGTCAGGAATATATCAAATAATGAAGTAAGCTTATTCACCAGCAGGAACATCAAAGAAAATTCTTTAAAATTTTCAGTTGTGACCAAAAACAAGATCTCAGAGATGAGTGTAGATTTGTCAAAGATAAATGCCCCTGACAAAATTTTGTTACATAGACAAGCTGGAGAGGTTATATACTCAGACTATTTGGGGGCCACATTGAGAGCAGACAAACTAAAGAATTCAGTAGACAAATTAAATAATCAGTTGAGACAAGAAAAGGCAGAGAATAAGTCTCGACAACAGCAAATTAAGAAGCTGCAAATAGACTTAACTAATAAAGATGGAGCTGCAGCCACTAAACTGCTCCAGGAGAAAGAAGAGGTGATTTTAACATTGAGACGAAAGTTAAAAATCCCAGATGCTGTACTCATTCAAGGTGCAGAATTGACAATATTAGAAAAAGAGAAAGAAGAGTTATCTAACGAAGTCAATGATGTCACAGCTAAATTGTTAAAGCTCTCTGACGAAAAAGATTGTTGGGAAAAAGAAAGGTTCATGTTAGAAGAACAATTGGCAACAGCAAGAAAACAATTAGCAGAGAACAGTCAGCAGCAAGTACAGGTAGGCCCAGAAGAAGATAAGAATGGTGTAGATGGGATTTTACAGGCAATGTCACAAATAAGTTTAAAGGATAATGAAATCAAATTGTTGAAAGCAGAAATACAGAAATTAAAAGAAGAAAATGAAGCAAAAGAAAAAGAAATAAAAACTTTGCAAGCAAATAATCAGGAATTGAGCAGTAATAATAAAGGATTGGCTGCTCATGCAACAGGACAAGCTGCTATGCAGGGATGTAAACATATGGTATGGGACCAGATCATTAAAGAAGCTGAAAAACTTAGGCCGTATCTGGATTATATAAGAGTTAAAGAAAAGGTAGCCAAAGATGCCTTTGACAGCTGCCGGGCAGTCAGGGAAAGCTTAAATAGAAAACCGAAAGAAATAGCCCAGAGAGCAATAACATTTTTAAATAGTTTATCCGAGGCAGACCTGACAGCCATGAGTATTACAAACAGAATTTCTGTCATCACTTGGGCCAGAAGGATCTTGGGCAAATACTCACATATCGAAAACATCGAGGCCAAAGCAGGAGAAATAAGGAAAGAAGTAATCCAGTTCAAAAAGCAATTTGACAAGTTAGTGAATAAGGGATTCCCAGCTTTCTGGGACGAAAATGGTGAATTAATTCCTCCAAATGATTATAAAAGATTACTGTTTGATATTAGGATGGATCACCGAAAATTCCAGCATTTAGATCACATGCTCACAGGAAAAATTCTAATGGAGAAAATGTCAGGGGAATTTGAAATTTTAAATATGCTGATTTCAACTTGCGCAAACCTTCTTCCTATTTCTTATGCAGGTCATATCGAGATGCGAGTCTTGGTGAAGGAAATGACCAGTTATGACTTACCCGTGGCTGATCAGTGGAGTTATGTAGAGAAATACGGAAAGACCAGATATTCTGTTCATACTTAAATGCATTTGAAACTCTTGCCATGTGGCAAAATGATGATATCCAAAAATCTTGCCAAGTGGCAAAAAGACTTTTTATTTTAAAATTTGTAATATTATTTGAAAGACAGTTATGGGTTACTCGAAGACAGTTATCTTTTAGTTAAACTTTTTAAATTATTGATTAGAAGAAGCAGTTATGTGGAACTTCTTCTAAAAATTTTTGTATAAAAAACAATGGAGGTCATTGTTGAAAGCGTTGGAAAATTTTTGAGAAACAAGTATGTTTTGAAGTTTATTTTTGAAATAAAGGCAGTACAGTGATGATACCTATTTTTTGATACCAGAGATTCATGAGTTAATCAGTCTTGCAGTCTGTTATTCTTCTTATCTTTATATGTGCATGTTTACCTTCTTCGTTATACTTCCCATGGTGTTTTTCTTCTATATTTAAATGAACATTTGAAATAACTTGAGATTCATACTGGTTATGCCTCATTTTATCCGCATTTAAATATCCATTTTATTCTCCAAAGTTGACAATAGACTTATCGTGGATAGATACCTGTTGTTGATGGAATGTCTTTATTTCTTTCTACGTCGCCTAAAAAATCAAATTGACTGTAACTTGATTACTATCTTGCCTCTGCGTAAATTTATATGGTGAAAATCTCTTGCTGGTTTGTTATATATCTTGAAAGCCTTGACTCCATGCCCAATGTTTCTTGTTTACCTTTTCGACCAGAAAATATCTTTTGAGAAATTTTAAAGGAACCTTTGTATATTTTAGCCTTCACATACATATCAAAGAGAGAGCCCTCTCTGGTAGAGAAAATGGCTAGTTCTTCTACCTAAAGCTTGGTTTGAAATAGGTTACCTTAGGTCTTATTTTCTTACAACCGGAATAAAATCTAAGTGCTAACAGACAGTTTACTGACACGTTGACTATAAATCCAAAATGTTTCTCTTGATTGATCACGCTACAGTTCGTCTACTTTATCGTTTTCTAATGTGAGTCGAATGCTGTGAATTCTGCCAATTAACTACTTAAACTATGACTTGTCTGCTCAGTCTGCAGGTTACGTTATGAAAAACTCTGCAAGTTAAAAGGAAGAAAATGTTATAATATTATATATAATATGTAATAATTTGTATTAAATTGTAACCAAGGTAAATGGAAGAGGAAAGGAAATCCTTAGTTAGCACAAAGCCAACCATCCACCTTCCGGGATTCTTGAGAATGAGCATATCATTGTCACTTAAATTTTGTGTATTCTATGTCTAAATTTTAATTCGAAATTCAAATATAAATATTGGGATCAATTATATGAAAGTCACTTAGTGTTAAGAATAAATAAATTATGACTGAATGTTCCACTTCTTTATTTTAAATATGGATATATATATATATATATAAAAGTTATACCTTGTTGATTGAACAAACACGTGTTCCGCCCTACCTTAAAATCGAGCTACATGCATCGATGACTCCTTTAAACACCAATTGAAGTGCATCTGTATATTTTGGTGTTTAGTTAATGGTGTGTATATATTAACCTTTTATTTATTTATTTATATCTATATAGTCGGGAGAAAGATGTAGATGTCGAATAAAATATTTGCTTTTTATGTTTATTTAGATTTATGATATATCTATAAATATGTTATTATATATAAAGGTTATATATATTTGTAATTAAATTGAAGTGTTGAGTTTTCAATCGGTGATATATATATATATATATATATATATATATATATATATATACTAGTTGGAAATAACTTGAATTTAGATTGAGATGTGAATACATTTAATATATATAAAGACAACGAAATTTAATTGAAATTTAGGATAAGTATTTGTTAATATATTTAAATATTAATATGTTAGGCAAACAATCATTAGAGCTAAACCTGTTAGAATTTTTTATCATGTAGACATGAGATAATAGTTCCTTCCTTTTAGGAAGGAGTTGTTATAGACACATAGTTTTCTAGTTTTAAGAAAAAATAAATAAAATTAAGGATTGGATATACATTTATGTGTTTATTTATTTTATTGCTTACTTGAGGTGTTTTTCATTTAGTTAAAAGAAGAAAAAAAATATCAGTGTTATTTATTTATTTTTATATAGAAAGATTGATTTTTATTTGAAATAAAGATATTGTTTGTAGATGTATAAGAATTTTGTATATGTGCTTAAAGAAGTGGTAGGCCAAATGTTAGGTAAAGATTTTAATTAATATATATAGAGAGAGAGATAGAGAGATAGATAGATAGATAGATATAGATATAGATATATAATTTTGTAATGATTTTGTTATATCTAAAAAGGGTTATATAAGCATATTGGATTGTAACCATCAAGAGGGATCTTGATTGATAGATCCGGGTTTAAGTTTTAAGTTTTTATTTTATAAACGAACATCTATTTTTAGTTACTTTTCATAACATTTTATTTTATGAACCAATATGGATTTTTTTTAAATACTTTCCATAATTTTTTATTTTATGAACCGACATGAATTTTTTTAATTATTTTGTTACAAACGTTACATCACGTTACAACATCTCCTCCATACTTTTTTTTAAATACTTTCCATAATTTTTTATTTTATGAGTTGGCATGAATTTTTTTAATTATTTTGTTACAAACTTTACATCACGTTACAACATCTCCCACGTTACAACATCTCCTCCATACTAGACTGTAGAGCACCTCGTTTCACTTGGTACAATAATGTTTAAGATGTAATAAAAAGTTAAATCCCTATCTAAATAATTAAAATAGAAATATTGAATACATAAATATGTAGTTGTTACGTGAAGGAGGATGTTAGCTTTAAAAGGTGTAAGAATGTTATGCATGGTTGATTAAAAGTTTCACTATTGCTATTGTTTTAAGAGAAAGATATATAAATTCAGAATGGGATATGGTAATAAAGATATGTTTCCTTCTCAAAACAAAATGTATAGACAGTTTCATGTATGTGTAAGTTTAGAAAGAGATATAAAGGGGTAGTTTAAATCTATAAAGTTCTTTATAGATTATTGTATTAGGAAGAAAGCCTTAGTATGGTAAACTAATATAACCCTTTTTCGATATAAAGAGAACGTCAAATAAATTATTTATTGATTCAAGATTCTTAAGAAAAAAAAAAATCACGGTGTATTTTGGTGGACATTACACAGGAGGGATTTTTTTTTCAAGAAAAAAAGAAGGCCTTGACAGGCGGACAGAGCTCCTAACTGAGGGATGGAGATCCATGGAAATTAGGAGAACCCCCTTGAGTATAATTCGGGTAGAGAGAGTGATGAGGGACTTAATTTCTCAAGGAATCGATAATGTCATTTGAAGAACATCAAGGAGGGAACCCGAGGAAGCCTAAGCATGCGAGGACGCAAGTGGTGAAGTAGACAATGGAGGTTAATCTACCGGTGGATGAGATCTCAAATCCGTGGAGCTATTGAGTTGTATGGGATGAGGCCGCAGAGCATGTTCACTTCGATCTCGCCAAGCTTGTCACCTTTATTAACTAGAAAGAAAGAAATTAGTTAAACTATAATTCTGTTTATTTGGATCCTGGGCAGCCAAAAATCGCACTAAGGGCTCCCAACTCCCAACAGAAATGGGTCTTCCATCAATACGGGGGAACCGAATGCAGATGGATTCAAGGTGAAGAACTCCAGTTAATATTTGAGATGAGGCGAGACATTACAGACCTGCACTTCCGCATGGAGAACATAGCTCGAATGCGACAAATGATGATGGAATTCTTCATGCAAGCCATCGACTTAGGACTAGGCACATCGAGAAGGCCCATCATCATTCCCCAGGCACTTGCTCAAGAAAGAATTCTCGAGGCGAAATGGAAGAATGGCGCCCCGTTGTAGAAATTTGTGGTGTTTTGTTAGTTTCATGTTTTTGTTAGGATGTTTTCTTCACTGTTCAATCACTGTGCAGGCCTATAGTGCTGTGGTGACAATTCTAGAATCCTTTTGATCATTGTACATCCGTATATTAAGTTTTAAACTATGAAGAACGATAAACTTTATCAATGTTATTTGGGTCTAGAAAGCATTTTTTTGGAGGCCTAGACCCGTACTATAAACTATATCTATCTTTGTATATTCTCACCACCCTAGTGCGTGAAAAAGTGCAATACAATGGAAACCACATTGCATATTTCAGGTCGAGAATTGATGATTTATATGACAATATGCATGAGTAGATTATCCTCAATGAGAAGGTTGAGGTCAGAAATGATTTAGAGCAGCTTGTAAATATGAACCATTGCAACAATTGTCAAACTTCTCCTTCAAATGATGTTAGGTGCATGGATGTATTCTCAGCCATCCATCCTCTTTGAGGTTGTAACATACCCAAATCTCTACTTTGTCGAGGTGTAATTTTTTTTTTTCTCGGCATCAACAATCAAGTTATTAGCCATATTATATACAAGGACATATATGTACTTCCATCGAAATTAACATTGCATAAGAACACTTGTTCAATCATCACTTGTTTTCATGCCACTTATACATTACACATGATTAGCCATCGAACCTATGGCTCATTCCATTCGAACAACTGTATATTTTTGCACATCCAATACAAGGTGTAATCCATGAATGATCATCACATCAACAAACATCCACAAGCATCATTTCACATGTAACTTATGAAATAGACATGTATCATACTTTTAATAAAGCAACTTAACATTTTAGATCACATTTCTCTAGTAAATTAAAATGCATTAAGTACACATAAGAAAGAGACCTGTATACGTGGTTCACCCAACTCTTTGGGATACGTCCACCAAGGAAATGTTGTGACTCGGGTTTTAGCCCCTGCCTGTGCAAGTGAGCACCTGTTAAGGATTATGGAATCCTTAACAGCAGTGTGGAAGTAATCAACAATAAACTAAATATAAATGATTGAAGCAGATGACATTTAAACAGTAAATCTAAGCTTAAACATGTGCATGAAATAAAGTATAACTTAGAACAACTAACGATAAACTTTCAAAAAACTGTAACATAAATAATCTTTTTACTACAGGCAAGCAAAGGGATTGCAAAAAATGTTGAATCATACCTATGGCCTAACAATGATTGATGTGAAAAGCTGATATACCAGAAAACATTCGTCACTCTGATTGTGGTACCAGAATGACTGATAAAAATGTTGAATCTGAAGGTGTCCAATAACTGTGAGTCAAAGAAGCATGGTACTGGGGTACTGTTCATGAAACTGTCGCCATACGCAGCCCGAATATCTATATGAAAATATGACTGGTTGTTTCCTCTAGTAGACTCATAGATGTGTTGGAGTCCGGTAACATCCAGGGTCTTCTACTAATAACTGAAATGACTGATACCCTGTACGAATCTCAATGATGCGATTAAGGTGTTGGCATCGAGCATGTGAAAAACAATCATCCGGAGAGGCACTAAGGACTCCTTTCCAAATGATCCGCAGGCACTCACTGCTGATGGCAATGTGTCCAAGGCACAGGGAACTTTGGGTCTATCCTTTGGAAGAGATTGGTTGGCGTCAACAGAGGGAGACCTTGAAACTACCAAGGCGGTGATGTTTCTTTGATAGGAGCGCGAGGTGTACAACTGAGATGTGATAGTACTAATGGCGGGATTGTCGTACTGTGGGGGGGGTGGGGATAACTAGGTCAATGGAGTGGGAGGACTCAAAATTCCTTTATTCATAGTATGATGACATGGATGATCTGGCAGCTTATGAAACTAAGTTTTAGGTATGGGAATCATAGCTTAAGGGATAAGGGGTAAGTACTGCTGGGGGAAAGGATCAGGGGGATCTACTGAAGGATCATATCTGGAGGCTTTGAAGGTGACATTTTGCAGAATGCTCTGAACAAAGGCGACTAAGCTTGGGGAGCTGCCATAATAGTGCAATTATATATATGCTTTGGTGTGGCACCGAGAGGCATCATTGGGGCCTTCTTCATGGTATAAGGGACTCGAAGAAGGGGTGAAAGTAAGCTCAAAAAATGGTACTAGCGTGTGGATTTGTGCGAGCCCAGGACAGTTAATGCTCGTAAGTGATTTCAATTTTAAGGAGTTTGAAAGCGATAAGAAAAATCTGAAATGGTGGATATGTACTATCGTGTGGATTTGTACGAGCCCAAGATGGTGATTGCTCATGGTTGCTTTGAATTTTAGAGAGTCTGAAAGTAGTAAGAAGACTCCAAAAGGGTGCTTTTTCATGTGTTAGTCTTCAAAGCATGAAAAGGAGTAAAAGGATGTAGTGAAGAACTCTTCTAGCAAGTGTGATTAGAGTATTCATTTTCCGTAATTAGTCTACAAGGTCCAGAAAAGGGTTAAACTGATACCAGGTAGATGCTGTTTCAGAGACTTTAAGCAAGCATGAAAGGAAGCAAGATTGCTTGGCAATCTTTTCATTGTTTTTAGGAGTCAGAAAAGGGCTTAACGAAAAGTCCCTAGGTGCCTTTTTCGTAAAAGAATTGCTTGGCCTGAAAAAGGAATAAACTTATACCGAACAAAAGTGATGGTGAGGCAAGGAGGGAATGTTCGATCAAGGGATAAATATGGTTATCTAGCAGGGTGATAGCGGGGGGGGGGGGGGGAGCGGGGGGAACTGATGGGGCCTTCTTGCGGGTCAATGAATGGTGGAGAAACAATGTCATAATTGCAGTATGGATGGATCATGGATAGGTTGTGATTCAGGAACTCGTAAATATTTGGCGGCAGCCGATTTGGCATGCAAACTGAGGCAGCAAGGTGTAGGGACACAATGTAAAATTTTTAAGGTGAGGGCGAGAAATGATCTCGAGCATCGTCACGAGCATAGAAAACTAGATCTGGCAATATCAAGAACATCAGAAACG
Source organism: Larix kaempferi (assembly GCA_027924585.1). Classification (NCBI taxonomy): domain Eukaryota; kingdom Viridiplantae; phylum Streptophyta; class Pinopsida; order Pinales; family Pinaceae; genus Larix; species Larix kaempferi. The sequence continues at coordinate 3,549,981 of BSBM01000459.1, read as the reverse complement.
GACAACGGTCGAAGTGGCACACAAACTGAGGTGACGAGCGACATTAGAAAAATGCCCGAAAGATTTTGAGGTGAGAGCGAGAAATGATCTCAAGCATCGTCACGGGTGTGAAAAACTAAATCCATCGATATAAGGAACATAAAAATGGACAACGACCAAAGTGGCATGCAAACCAAAGCAATGAGGGACATTAGAAAAATGCCCGAAAGATTTTGAGGTGAGACTGAGAAATGATCTTGAGCATTGTCATGAGCACGGAAAACTGGATCTCGCAATATAAGGAACATCAAAAATAGACAATGGCCAATGTGGCACATAAATCAAGGCAACGAAGGACATTAGAAAAATGCCCGAAAGATTTTGAGGTGAGAGCGAGAAATGATCTTGAGCATCGTCACGAGCGCAGAAAATTGGATCCAGTGATATAAGGAACGTCAAAAATAGACAACGACCAAAGTGGCATGCAAACCAAGGCAATGAGGGACATTAGAAAAATGCCTGGAATATTTTGAGGTGAGAGCGAGAAATGATCTCAAGCATCATCAAGAGCGCAGAAAACTGGATCCGGCGATATAAAGAAAGTAAAAAATGGACAATGGCCAAAGTGGCTTGCAAACCGAGGTAATGAGGGGCATCAAAATATGCCCGAACAAGGTGCCAGTGAAAACTGTAAACCGACCAAACCACCACGAAGTTCTAGCTACGCTGAGTGCATTGCTATCAATGGTTTGAGAAACGAACCTCGGACAATCCTGTAATGGCAAAAGGAAAGTAAATCCAATGTCTATAAATAGTAAGTGGTCCCCATAATAGGTGTCATTTGTGCGTGGTGAGTTTGATAGAGCATTCAAGGAGGTCAGAGGTAGAATTTGAGTTTGTGGGAGATTTCACCGGTGGATTTGCATTCCGGGAGTTGCAGGTAAGAACCTATGTCCTTAGCTTTATCATTTAAGAGTTTTTGTCTTTTTTTAGGTCTCTACGGGGTCGTATCGGCCATAAATGGGAACCTACGTGGCATAGCACGGGTTCCGGATGGTTTGGTGCATTATGGACCACGAAAATGGGCGGGATAGCTGCACTGCGAAGCGCAGTTTTCTTTGCCAAAGGTGCAGTTTAGGCCTCGCTGGGGTATTTGGGAAACTGCGGTGTGCCTTGTAGGTAGACCCATGCTTGTTGCGGACTGAAGTGCGGCTTTTGAAGGGGAAAAACCATTTAAGGGCGCAATCGGGGGGTTGTTCGGTATGCATTGTGGACCATGGATTTCTGGGAGGAAAGCGTGTTGAATATTGTAACTTCAAAGAATATTATATTTGTACTTTATTATTCCAGAGATGTTTCATCCCTCCGAGGTAACCCTATTATGTATCCGGAGATGTTTATTCCTCCGAGAGTTTGTATTAACTAGGGTTATTAGACCCACCATGTGGGGGTCGGCCTTGTGGTTATATTTTTGGGGTTATTAGACTTCTCCAGAAGAGGTCGGCCCCATTAGGTCTTTTAGTCAGTTAGGAGTCAGTATAAATAAGAGAGGTGAACTCCTCATTAGATCATTCACTCACTTGTGGAAGAGTGCGCACTTGTCTGGGAGATCTGCTAAGGAGACAAAGAAGGAAGGAGCACATCTTGTATTTTGGTTGATCATCTTATTGAGGAAAGCTTTGCTGGGTTTTCTACCCCATGAGGGTTTCCTAGGGTATATTGTGTGTCTATCTTGTGATTGTGTTTCTTTCAGTGATCTTGCTTGTCTATTTGGTTTAAACTTAACATGGTATCAGAGCTAGAATGAATAGGACATCTTTCACAAGGTAGGAATACCTCTCTCTCTCTCTTTGGTGAAGTTAGGGTTTCAGCCCAAAGTTGGTATTATTGATTTTTGGTTGCATGGCTGGATAGCTCTTTTCAATACCTTTCTTTTGAGCTATAGATCGAACTATTGGGTTGGGTAGAACTCCGGGAAATCCAAACCGTAATTCTACCAAAAGTGCGATACGTCAGATTTTGGTTTCAGAAAAAAGTTGTAATTTTTGAATTCTGATTACATGGCTGGATAGCCCTTCTCAAGAGCATTCGTTTGAGATATAGATCGAACTTTTTGGTTGGGTAGAACTCTGGGAAAGTCAAACCCTAATTCTATCAAAAGTGCGATAAAATTCTGTTCCAGATTCTGGAAAAGTGAAAAGTAACTTCCCAGGTAAGTCTACTCTGTCTCTTGGACTCCCCCAAGAGAAGATGGCTCCAAACACTAAGCTTGAAGACAAGCTAGAAGGCATAGAGAATTTCCGGGCATGGAAATACAGAATTGGTCTTATTCTTGAGGAGAATGATCTTGCTCATTATATCAAGGAGGAAGTTGCAGAACCAGAAAAAGATGAAGCCAAAGAAAAACACAAGAAGGATTTGATTAGGGCAAAGAGAATCATAGATGATTCTATTAAAGACCACTTGATTCCCCAAGTGGCTTCCAAGAAGACTCCAAAGGAAATGTATGATGCCCTAGGAAGAATGTATGAAGGAAAGAACATCAATAGGAAAATGAATCTAAGGACTCAGTTGAAGAGTACCAAGATGCACAAAGGAGAATCCATTCAAGACTACTTCTCAAGAGTCTCTCTAATCAAAGAGCAACTAGATGCCATTGGTGATACTCTTGATGAAGATGAACTTGTGATGACAGCTCTAAATGGTCTCACTAGACCTTGGGAGTCATTCATTCAAACTATGTGTGCCAGAAAAGAAAGTATGAAGTTTGATGTAGTTTGGGAGGATTGTGTACAAGAGGAGGCTAGGGTTGCAAATCGAGAAGCCTTGCTCAAAGAGGATGACCAAGCCTTGGCCACCCACACCAAAAGAAGAAGGAGTCAATCCTACTCCAAAAAGGGTAGTCACAAGGAGTCTCATCCTCCACACAGATTTCGTAAGAAAAGAGGATCTACTCAAAGAAGAGATTACTCTTCTTTCCAGTGCTTTTCTTGTCACAAAATAGGTCACATTGCTAGAGATTGCCCTCTACAGAAGAAAAAGGGCACTCACTACAAAAGGCACCAAGCACATCTTGCAGAAGATGATAGTGAAGAAGAAGAAGTAGAGGAAGAAAGGTCTCACAATAAAAGACCTAGAAATGAAGAGGAAGAAGAAGAAAGGACCTTCTTCAAAAGAAGGTCAAGGAGAAATGCAGAAGAAGATGCAGAAGAATATGTTCTCTTCTCCGCACTCTTTGGATCTATAACCCCTAGAGAAGGTACATGGCTTATTGACAGTGGTGCTTCAAAGCACATGACAGGATAGAAACGGACTCTCTCAAATCTTGAAGAAAAGACTTCTCCCCAAAAGGTATCTCTAGGAGATGACTGTCAATATCCCATTAAGGGAATTGGTGAAGCAAACTACAAACTCGATTCTGGAACTCCCATGAAGATGAAGGAAGTTTTATATGTTCCAGGATTGAAGAAGAATTTGCTTTCAATCTCAGCTTTAGACAAGAAAGGCTATAGAGTGGCATTCATTGATGGACAAGTGTTAATGTGGTCCAAAGGCAAATCTATTAAGGATGCAATTGTTATTGGTGAAGAGGAAGGAGGTTTATATAAACTCAAGGGTCATCCGGAAGCTGCTCTTATTCATGAAACCTCTAGCCCCAGTGAGCTATGGCATAGAAGACTAGCTCACATTAACTACAAAGCCTTACCCTATGTAAGCAAGGTGGTCATAGGACTACCAGATTTGAAGGTTGATCATGATGGCTCATGTAAAGGATGTAAGAAAGGGAAGAATGTTAAGAACCCCTTTCCAAAGAGTGAAACAAAGACTAAGGGTATCTTGGAGTTAATACACTCAGATGTATGTGGTCCAATGACCACCACCTTTCTAAGTGGATTTGAATACTATCTTTCATTCATTGATGATCATTCAAGGAAAACTTGGATATACTTTCTAAAGGGTAAGAATGAAGTTTTTGGAAAATTCAAAGAGTTCAAGGCTCTAATAGAAAATCTCTCAGAAAAGAAAATCAAGATTCTCAGAACAGACAATGGTGGAGAATATACTTCAAAAGAGTTTGAAGAATTCTGTAAAGAAGCTGGAATCAAGAGAGAACTAACCACTCCCTACAATCCCCAACAAAATGGGGTTGCAGAAAGGAAAAATAGAACCATCATGGAAGCTGTGAAGACTATGATACATGACCAGGATCTTCCCATGTATCTATGGGCTGAAGCAGCCAGAACAGCAGTATATGTTCAAAACAGATTATCTCATAGTGCTCTTGATTTCAAAACTCCAGAAGAAGTGTTTACTGGAAAGAAGCCTGAGGTAAGCCATCTTAAAATATTTGGGTGTCCTGTGTACATCCACATTCCAAAAGAAAAGAGAACCAAGTTGGATCCTTCTGGTAAGAAAGGAATATTTGTTGGTTATTGTGAATCATCCAAAGCCTTCAGGATTTACATACCAGGCTTTCATCATATAGAAATCAGTAGAGATGTAACTTTTGATGAAGAAGCAGCTCTCAAGAAATCAAGAAAATGCCAACTTGAAGAAATCTATGAAGAAGATCCTTCTTCTAGAAACTCAGAGGTTGTTCACATTCCTGAAGATAATCCACCAGAGGATCATGACATGTTGGAACCACAAGAACCTCCTATCTCGGATTTATCAAAGAAAAGAAGGCCAGCATGGGCTAGAGATATTATCCAAGGGGCTGAAAAATATGGTGCTCCTGAAGGCTCCATTAGAGAAAGAAAGAAACCAAAGCTAGTGTCCAACTATATGGCCTTGATGTGTGATGTTGTGGATCAACTACCTACTAGCTATGAAGAAGCAGCTCAAAAGAAAGAATGGGTAGAAGCAATGACAGAAGAATATCAGTCGATAATGAAAAATGATGTTTGGGATATAGTCCCCAAACCAAGAGATAAAAGTGTGGTTTCTTCCAAATGGATTTTCAAGATAAAACATGCTGCAGATGGTAGCATTGAAAAATACAAGGCAAGGTTTGTAGCCAGAGGATTCTCTCAAAAGGAAGGAATTGACTATGAAGAAACATTTGCACCTGTTGCTAGGTATACTTCAATTAGAACTATCATGGCACTTGCATCCATGATGAAATGGAAATTACATCAAATGGATGTTAAGACAGCTTTTCTGAATGGTGTAATTGAAGAAGAAGTATACATAGAACAACCTCAAGGTTTTGAGGTCAAAGACGGAAGGACCCATGTATGCAAACTGAAAAAGGCATTATATGGATTGAAGCAAGCTCCCAGGGCTTGGTACGGAAGGATTGACAGTTTCTTAACAAGCATGGGCTTTACCAAAAGTAAAGCTGACCCCAATCTTTATCTTAAAGTGATGGATGATGAACCTATTATATTGCTGTTATATGTAGATGATCTATTTCTAACCGGAAATGAGAATCAAGTCATTGAAAGCAAGAAGAAGCTTTCTTCAGAATTCGAAATGAAAGATCTCAGATTAATGCACTACTTCTTAGGCCTAGAAGTGTGGCAAGAGCCAAAAGGAATCTTTCTAAATCAAGGTAAGTATACTGTGGAGATTCTCAAAAGATTTGATATGTTGGAGTGTAAAGCCATGGCCACTCCCATGGACTCCAACCTGAAACTATTAGTTAATGATTCATCAGAACTAGTGGACATAACCCTATATAGACAAATCATTGGATCATTGATGTATTTGACAAATACTAGGCCGGATATATGCTTTGCTGTAAATACTCTAAGTCAGTATCTAGTAGAACCTAGAAAGGTTCACCTTATAGCTGCAAAGCAAATAATGAGGTACCTAAAAGGTACAGTGGACTTTGGCTTATACTATCTTGGAGGTAATGAACTCAAGTTACGTGGTTACTCAAATTCTGATTGGGTAGGTAGTGTCCCAGATATAAAAAGTACTTCAGGCGGATGTTATGGCCTTGGATCTGCCATGATCTCCTGGTTCAGCAAGAAACAATCTAGTGTGGCCCTCAGTACTGCTGAAGCAGAATATATAGCTGCTTGCTCTGCCAGCTGTGAAGCAGTGTGGCTTCGGAAACTCTTATCTGGAATTTTTGACTTAGAAATGGATCCCACTGTGATTATGTGTGATAATCAAAGCTGCATTAAGATGACTGAAAATCCTGTGTTCCATGATAAGTCAAAACACATTGAGATCCGTTACTTCTATATACGAGACATGGTGCAGAGAGGAGCCATCAAGCTCGAGTACATAAGCACTGAGGATCAGATTGCCGATATCCTGACTAAACCTTTGTCTTGAGTAAAGTTTGAACACTTCCGAGACATGCTTGGTATAGTCCAGAAGGACCCTCCTCGAAAGGGGGAGTAGTATAGTATTTGATAGCAATTTTGTTTTGTTGCACTTAGCTACTTACAATTATTTAGATTTAGAACTCTTATATATCTTTTATTTTTATGGATAAATGTTTTGATGCTAGATGTATTAGTAAGAATACATGCTAGATGTATACATGTTTTGGTGTGATGTATAGATGTTTTGATATTAGATGTATTAGTGAGAATACATGATAGATGTATACATGTTTTGGTGTGATGTATACATGTTTTGATATTAGATGTATTAGTGAGAATACATGCTAGATGTATACATGTTTTGGTGTGATGTATACATGTCTTGATGATTAGATGTATTAGTAAGAATACATGCTACATGTGATACATGCTCTTGGATATTTGTACCTGTATAGATGAGAATACAGAAGGGGATTGAATCATCCCTGGATTTTTAGTCCTAAAGAGAGCCGTAGAAGTGAGGTCTCCGAGAATGAAGTCCTTAGTGGACAGTTGAGGGGATTGGATCATCCCTGGATTTTCAGTCCTAAAGAGAGCCGTAGACGTGAGGTCTCCGAGAATGAAGTCCTTAGTGGACAGTTGAGGGGATTGGATCATCCCTGGACTTTCAGTCCTAAAGAGAGCCGTAGACGTGAGGTCTCCGAGAATGAAGTCCTTAGTGGACAGTTGAGGGGATTGGATCATCCCTGGACTTTCAGTCCTAAAGAGAGCCGTAGACGTGAGGTCTCCGAGAATGAAGTCCTTAGTGGACAGTTGAGGGGATTGGATCATCCCTGGACTTTCAGTCCTAAAGAGAGCCGTAGACGTGAGGTCTCCGAGAATGAAGTCCTTAGTGGACAGTTGAGGGGATTGGATCATCCTTGGACTTTTAGTCCTAAAGAGAGCCGTAGACATATGGTCTCCGAGAAGTGGGGATTGTATCATCCCTGGACTTAGGTCCCTGAATTGATTCGTAGACGTGTGGTCTCCGAGAAGTGGGGATTGCATCATCCCTGGACTTAGGTCCCTGAATTGATCCGTAGACGTGTGGTCTCCGAGAAGTGGGGATTGCATCATCCTCGGACTTAGGTCCCTGAATTGATCCGTAGACGTGTGGTCTCCGAGAAGTGGGGATTGTATCATCCCCGGACTTACGTCCCTGAATTGATCCATAGACGTGTGGTCTCCGAGAAGTGGGGATTGTATCATCCCCGGACTTCAGTCCCTGAATTGATCCGTAGACGTGTGGTCTCCGAGAAGTGGGGATTGTATCATCCCCAGACTTCGGTCCCTGAATTGATCCGTAGACGTGTGGTTTCCGAGAAGTGGGGATTGTATCATCCCCGGACTTCGGTCCCTGAATTGATCTGTAGATGAATGGTCTCCGAGAAAGTGATTTTATTGATAATGTGGTTACTTGTATCGGTAGGATACTTGTATTGATGATGTGGTTACTTGTATCGGTAGGATACTTGTATTGATGATGTGGTTACTTGTATCGGTAGGATACTTGTATTGATGATATGATTACTTGTATCGGTATGAATACTTGTATTGATGATGTGGCTACTTGTATCGGTAGGATACTCGTATTGTTGATATGGTTACTTGTATTGGCATGAATACTTGTACTGCTGATCGTGTGATGACGATGCTGCTGATCGTGTGATGACGATGATGTTGATCGTGTGATGACGATGCTGCTGATCGTGTGATGACGATGCTGCTGATCGTGTGATGATGATGCTGCTGATCGTGTGATGACGATGCTGCTAATCGTGTGATGACGATGCTGCTGATCGTGTGATGACGATGTTGCTGATCGTGTGATGACGATGCTACTGATCGTGTGATGACGATGTTGCTGATCGTGTGATGACGATGCTGCTGATCGTGTGATGACGATGCTGCTGATCGTGTGATGACGATGTTGCTGATCATGCTGCTGATCGTGTGATGACGATACTGCTGATTGTGTGATGACGATACTGCTGATCGTGTGATGACGATGCTGCTGATCATGTGGAGACGATGCTAAAGATCGTGATGTTGACATTGATGTACCAGTAACTGTTTGAGTTACTGATGAAGACAAATTGAAGAAAGCTTCCGATGATTTATAGATGTATCATGTATAGTGACTCCTTGCTCCTGCAGATACTGTTATAATATCCTTCTCGTTAAGGGGGAGTGTTGAATATTGTAACTTCAAAGAATATTATATTTGTACTTTATTATTCCGGAGATGTTTCATCCCTCAGAGGTAACCCTATTATGTATCCGGAGATGTTTATTCCTCCGAGAGTTTGTATTAACTAGGGTTATTAGACCCACCATGTGGGGGTCGGCCCTGTGGTTATATTTTTGGGGTTATTAGACTTCTCCAGGAGAGGTCGGCCTCATTAGGTCTTTTAGTCAGTTAGGAGTCAGTATAAATAAGAGAGGTGAACTCCTCATTAGATCATTCACTCACTTGTGGAAGAGTGCGCACTTGTCTGGGAGATCTGCTAAGGAGACAAAGAAGGAAGGAGCACATCTTGTATTTTGGTTGATCATCTTATTGAGGAAAGCTTTGCTGGGTTTTCTACCCCATGAGGGTTTCCTAGGGTATATTGTGTGTCTATCTTGTGATTGTGTTTCTTTCAGTGATCTTGCTTGTCTATTTGGTTTAAACTTAACAAAGCGTGATGTGAAGCACAGAGAAATGGGTGATGTGTGCATTCTGGAATGCGCATTTCAAAGGAGAAAGCGCGCTCCAAAGGGTTGTGTTTTGTTTTTTGTTTTTGTTTTTTTAGATGGGGATCTAATGAGCTTTATTGTTGTCATTGACAGGATGCCATAGGTTGGATGGCGAGAGTAGGATATTTCTCCCAACATCCGGAGGAACATTAGGACACACCGGGGGGTTTGGGAGGCACTAGCTGATAGTGGGCTCCATGAGTTTGCATAGATCCCATATATGCGTTCAACACCTCTATTGCTGAAAAAGTTAGTTGAGTTATGGGATTCTGAGATCGAGACTTTCATGATCCAGGGAGAGTGGCTAGATGTGATCCTAGCTGATGTATATTTCTTAACTGGGTTTCCCCGGTTATTTATGGTTGTCGAGACTCAGCCGAGGAGGCTGGCGAATATATCTATGGAGACTTTAATGGAGAGGTATTGTTTACCTATGGCAGTGGTGAGTGGGTCTTCACTCATGTTACGTGATATCGAGAGCTCGGTCATGCAGGCTATTGTAGCGGCAGTGGTACGGGTTTTGGGTTCCCATGGCCCTAATCAGGTCATGGGACGACAGATGTTATTGATCGATAGTGTCCTTAACGGGACGTACTATGCATGGGGGTAGATGTATTTGACCGCTGTTCGGCAAGAGCTGAGCAAGGTTCGGCACCTAGGGAAGGAGTTTTGTTACTCGTCTTTTTTGTGTGCCCTTTTCTTTGAGCAGGTTCAAACGCTTCAGCCTCACTGAGTGATATGAGCGGTGTCGCCAACCGAGCAGCAGATGCGGCGATGGGGCAAGATGATGACTCATAGGGGTAGAGGGCTAGTGGGCCGTTTTTTGACCGAGGAGTTGTTTCTACAGTGGATGCAGATACCAGTATCTATCAAGGATTATCCATACGTTGGGATGGACTTTCATGGGGATCCCAAGATGCCGAGACCTCCTAGCCAAGCTTGGGGCCGAGACGGTATGTTTGTTTTATTTCAGTTCGGCAGGTTTTGTGTATGATATCATTTTGTAGTTGCTGGACTTGTATTGACCTTTTGGTGTTTATTTTGGCAAATGTGAGACCTTTACCACCACCAGGTTATAGGCTACGGTGAGGGCATGTGGAGGGGGTGGATCCAGTCGCACATGGACAGGGTCATCGCAGGAGTGCTGCTGTTACTCTGGATGTTTTGAGGCAGGGGATCGTGAGTGATGGTTGGCAGCATTTGGATTAGGAGCTGATCGATATTTGTTATGATGCTCCACAGGAATGGAGGCCCATTATGTGGCACATTGCGATGGTTGCATAGACTGTGAGAGTGCTTGCTCGAGGGGATGTACCTTATTTTGGGGAGGATGAGGAGCCAGAGGAGGAGGATCCTAAGGAGGGGTTTCCTGAGCAAGAGCTGGGAGAGGATGAGGAGGAGTTGGGAGAGGATGAGGAGGAAGCACGGGCAGTTGCGGCTACTGCCGCTGAGGCAGCGGGGTTTGTAGGTGATGATGATGATGAGGACTACCAGGAGGAGTCAGACTAGGTAGTTGATAGGGTTGCCACCACTATGATGATCATGTGGGGTTTTTTGTATATACAGCTTATGATATTTACCGAGGATGCTGTTGTGGCTCCTTTCTATGTTTATATGTCTATTTTGGTACAGTGGGTACTTATGACATTTTCATGATATATATATATATATATTGATGGCACTTGGGTGCCTTTTGTGATGATGTTTTGCTTTCTATGCATGTGGATGCACCTAGCATGATGTTTGTATTATATGCACTTGGATGCCATTTATGGTTATGTACGTGGATGCACTTATGGTTGATTTTCTTTTTGATATATTTTAAATGATATTGTTATGTACATGTGGATGGTATGTATGATTGGTGCCCTACATATGGTGATTCATGTGCCAATATAGAATATTATTATCCATTTGGTATACTACACTAGTTTGATTACGTCGGACATGAGTGAATGTAATGGATTCAAACTGTCTAATCATTTGTTTAGTGCCCAGGAATTTTCTAAAACGGCAGGGATCCTGTACCTGGTAACAATTGTTGAGTTGAGCGACAAGCAGCTAGGAGTCAGAAACACACGGAGGTGACTTATGCGCATATGGAGGGTAGCGGTCAGTAGACTAGCCACGGCATTGTACTCATCCCGGTTGTTGGTAGCCGCGCCAATGCACAGTCCATCGAGGTGGATGAGCTCATGTGAGGGGGGATATAAGAACCAAGCTGCAGAGGTGATGTTCGGGGATGAGCAACTTGTACCATCGATGAAACCAACGTGTTGTAGTGGGAGGGAGCCCATCTATGATCATGTAGGGTAATCAATATGTAAGTTCGTAGGTAAAAAAGGGCGGGAAACAAACAAGGGAATGAAATTTTCCAAAAGGGGACTGGTGGGTCCTCAAAAAGGTGTTATGGGTAGAAGCGTTTAAGATACAAACCATTCCAAGGGTTGCCCAAAGGGGTCCCTTCAGAATTGCTGAGGATGTATTCCCCATGTCCCAAACATGTATGCACGATGTATGGTCCTTGCCACATGGATTCAAATTTTCCTTTCCCGATTTTATCATGTGCTTGGTCATAGACTAGGACAAGGTCCCCTTCCCTAAAATTGCGTGGGTGAATGTGTTTACCATTACCTGCTTTGGAGCGATTTTTTGTAGCTTCGATAGTTTGAAGGGCCATCCGGCGATCCTCGTTAGCCTGTTCCAAAAGGATTAGGCGCTACTCAAGTGGGGAGGTGTTGGGAAGGAGCTTTATGGCTATGTTTAGGGAGGGAATCTAGCACTCTATGGGGAGAACTGATTCGACACCGTGGACCAAGTGAAAATAGGTGAACCCTGTGGCAGTCTTAGTGGAAGTGCGATAAGCCCAAAGTGCTAGAAATAACATATGGTGCCAATTGGAGTTATGGCGATCTGCGGTACATTGAAGAATGGTCTTAAGTATTTTATTGATGACCTCGACTTGACCATTCCCTTGAGGGTAATAGGAGGAAGAGTATTGATGCTTGAATTTAAGAAGGATGGACAATTCCTTCCAGATGGAGTCTTCAAAGTGGCTGTCGTGGTCAGACACCAGTTGTTGGTGGACACCGAACCGAGTAATAACATGATTAACGAAGAAACGAGTTATGGGGTCAGCTTTGCAGTTGAATGTGGGCATGGCTTCAACCAATTTGGTGAAGTAATCCAGAGCAAAAATGATGTACTTATGGCCACATGCCGCGGTTGGGTTGCATTCCATGAAATTGAAGGCCCATTTGCAAAAGGGGCCAACAGTGAGGACTGGGTGGAGGGGGGCAAGTGGGGTCCTTGCCTTGGGTGCAAAGAGCTGGCAGTTGGGGCAATGTTTTACTGTGGTGATACAATCAGTGAAAAGGGAGGGAAAAAAATATCTGGCACAGATGACTTTTTGGGCAGTGGCCATCCCTAAAAAATGTTTGCCACAAGCTCCTCTATGGCAATCATTAATGACTTGTTCGGCCTCATCGTGGGTGAGGCACCAACGTAAAATAGTGTCAATACTGTGATGGTATAACACATCTTGTAGGAGAAGGTAACGTGAAGCGTGATGACATATGCGTCGACGCTCATCGCGGTTGAGATCCGGTCAAACTTTCTGAGTGTGAAGGTACACCAAGATATCGTCATACTAAGGGTCATCTGAAGAAAGTATAAATAAATGATCATCCAGGAAATTGGTCTAAATGGGGGATGAAATGGATGATGATTATAAGTTTGTCATAAGTTGTGCCAAATCAAGGGCCTTGATGCTCTTTGGTGTTATAAATCTGAGGTCATATTCTGGGAGAATAACGATCCACTTAGCCAAATGACCTTGAAGTAGACGACGACTCAGTAGGTAAACCATAGGATTAGAGTCGGCCACTACAGTAGTTGTGCTTAGAAATATGTAGTGACAGAGCTTTTGTATGGAGAAAATGACGGCTAGGGCCAACTTATCTTCGGGTGGGCACCGCAACTATGGGCTAGACAAGGTTTGACTCACATAGTAGATTACGTGTTCTTTCCGTGAACTATCTTCTTGCACGAGTACCCCAGAGAAGGTGTATTTGGATGCCGAAACGTATAGGGTAAAATCCTTGGAGAAATCTGATGGAGAGATGAAAGGGGCATTAGTTAGGGTTGTTTTGAGGGCTGTAAAGGCTGCTTGAGCTTGCTTGTGCCAGACAAAGGGGCTGCTGATACAGAGTAAGTGAAGGAACTCATGGACCGTGGTGGCATATTCAGGAACAAAGTGACAGAGAAAGTTGGCTCTCCCTTGTAGACTTTGTAACTAATGTACAGTGCGAGGTGGGGGTAGGTCCAAGATTGTTTGGACTTTTAAAGGGTCGACTGTTATCCCTTTCTGTGACATGATAAATCTTAACAACCGTCCTGTGGGGACGAAAAAGAGACACTTGAGAGGGTTTAAGCGGATTCTGTATTTATGACACCGGAGAAAAACTTGCCGGAGGTCATTTATGTGGTTAGATCGTTCTTTGGATCGAGCGGTAAGGTCATCTAGGTAAACCAGGATGATGTGGGTTAGGTCATGAAAGCAATATGTCATGGTTCGTTGGAAAGTGGCACCCACGTTCTTTAGACAAAATGGTATGACCCAGTAGGAAAAGGTGCCCCATGGGGTGGTGAACACAATTTTATATTGTTCTTCTTTCTGAATATGTATTTGGTTGTACCCAGAAAATCCGTCCATAAAGGAGAGGACTTCATGTACGGTGCAAGCATCAATGAGCTGGTCGATGACAGCCGTGGGAAAGTTTTATTTGGGACATGCTTGATTGAGATCTTGAAAATCTGTGCAAACATGGAGGGTACCCTATGTTTTGTTGATAGGAACAGGGTTAGACACCCTGGTGGTGTAAGCGATGGGATAGATGAATCCGGTTTTCCAGAGCTTCTCAATTTCAATTTTGACTGCAGGGATTTTGGAGGGGTGAATTGGTCTCTGCTTCTGGGGGATAGGTGGGATCTCAGGCCATGTATCGATGTGATGTTCTAGACAACACAGAACTCCTGAAAACGTTTTGTAGCTTCCCCGATTTTGTATTCCGTACAAGTGGCCCCTAAGGTGATGATCTCAGGTTGGCCACTCGGGCAAGCAATGTCCACTTGTGTGATGGGAGAAATATTTGCCATGTTTACTTCCTCGAAGGCATCAGGGGCAGGAATAGGATTCTTGAACCAATCGACCTTCTCGAGGAGGAAGTCTTTTGTTACTATTGCCAGTTGCTTGGCTGTGATAGGGGTGGACTCACCGGGGATGAAATATGATCGATGGTGCATGTCGTCCCATGGGTAGTCTGGTTCCGTAAGGGATTCAAGGATCTCCTCATCGCTATGGAAGTGCTGAGTGACCAAGTCATATGAGGGAAGGGTAGATGCTGAAGGAGAGTCATCCCTATACACAGTAGAGATCATGTATATGGTATTGACTTCTTCCGAGGGGGAAGGTGTTGGAGGGTGAATTTCTTCAATGGTAGGAGGGGACGTCACTAGGTATGCATTATTCAACTCGTATAGGGCTGCTCTATAATCCAGGAGGTCGAGACAGTGGTGTGAGAGTGACCATATATTCTACAGATGGCGCAAGCGTGCTTAGTGCATAATGCCTTGTTACGCTGATGGGTTGCGTGGTTTAGTACTACCATGGGGATGTTGGGGTCATCGTCCAAGGTATGCATGTGTTTTTGGAGATTGGGTAATTGCGGACAGTTTTGGGTAGCGTGGCCAATATTGTCACACAAGGAGCATTTAGGGGGTGGTCGAGGGGGTGGTTGGGGTGCTGCTAGTTTTCTTGCTGGTGGGGCGGTATAGTTTTGCGGGCCTCTACTCCCAGTGTTTTTTGGTGGTGGTGGTGGAGGTTTTGTAGTAGATGTGGATGCTGCATTAGAAGGGGGATAGTTGGGCATGTTCGCCACTCCTGGTAGTGGGTGGTTGGAAGTGTTAATGGGTTGAACTGGTTGAAGAACGACCTATGGTGTTGGTGTAGGATTAGGGGTGGGTAAGTACCAGACGGGAAGTCCTAGGGTTAATCCAGGGAGGTTCAAAGTGGCCATCATCGATGAACTTATCACTCCAGATGGTGGAAATAAAAATGGGATCATACGGATAGGCGTCACCCCAATGTAATTTTGTACCAATGGTGATTGCGGCAGTAAAGACGGTTGCTGGTTGGGTGATGTGTGGTTGGAGGAAATTGTGCAAAGATCTAATATCTTAGTTATCCTTATAGGGGATGGAATGGATTGGAATGTGGAAGTCATGGGTGACTCGAAGTATAATCCGGGTCCAACTGTGGAGACTAACGATGTAGGAGCATTGTGCACGGGTCGCTCGATCATGGTGAGAACATTCTCGAGAGCAGTTGGGCCGTTGGGATCATAGTATGTTACTTGGTCAATTTTGACCATGCGTCCCTCATGTGGGAACATCATGATGCGGAAGACAGATGAAGCGATGACCTTCATAGCATACATGTAAGTACGACCAAGTAAGAGGTTTTAATCAAGTTGTGCATTGATAACCTCTATATTTGAGAAGAAGAAGAGGATCTGCTTTTGTGAAATGAAAGTTCTCGACGTTTCAATCCTTACTGTAGGATCATCATCAGGAGACAGCGAAGTCTCCTGATGACCAGCATCAGCATTGGAACCTCTATATTTATTAGGATAGTTTTTCCTGCTAATTGGACAGGAACGTTGGTCAAAAGGCCCTGCGATTGAGCTGCATGACCATCGTAAGCTCTTATTGCAGTTGTTGATGGTTGTAAAGTGGAGGATCAAAGATTCTTCCAAACAAACGTTG
The DNA here is from genome assembly GCA_027924585.1 of Larix kaempferi. NCBI lineage: Eukaryota > Viridiplantae > Streptophyta > Pinopsida > Pinales > Pinaceae > Larix > Larix kaempferi. The sequence goes on along the minus strand of BSBM01000459.1, from coordinate 3,534,115 downwards.
ACATAACGCAGGTGGAAGCGCCTTCATCGATGATGCATCGATGGATGACTAAGTTCCAAACTGATACAGAGACTTGGAAGGATAATGTTGAAGGAAAACGTGGTTCGGCTTGGTCTAAGTCGAATGCCATCAGTTGAGAGTCGTTAGGGTCTATTGCATCGATGGCGGATAACGACAGCTTCCTCTGTGTGGGGTGGTTCTTCAGGACTTCCAATGCAGACATAGCCACTAGGGATTGCACTAGATCTTCTACGATATTATAATTTGCTGCGGCACGAGCGTTCCAATTGTTGTTGATCCGTCATAGTGGGAAACGAAGGGCTGTGGGGGCAGTCATATCAACAGGGGGGGGTTCGGGATTAGGTCTGTATTGATTTCAACACGTTTTAAGGTTGATCTCAGTTGATGACATCATGAGGAGATTGTATGTACCTGAATCTGTGGGTTGGTTTGTTTGTGTAGCATATGTGGTTTGCGGAGGTGGTTGTACAATTCTTTGAGGAGGGGGTAGTGGTTGAGCATTTACTACTCCTTGTGTGGGAAAGGGATTTTGCAGCACTATGGGGGGTGGCTAGGTGTTGGGTTGTGTCGAGGGAGAGGCTTGTCCTTGGCATTGGGCATCATCCATCGAGAGTTGACGGGCATGATCTAAATGTGGACAATTGTTTGTATAGTGGCCATATACCCCACTTATGGAACACAGATGATAAGTTCATAGGTTGGGATTTTTTCCCTGATGAGGTGGTCTGTCGGGGTTTTTGTCAGGTGGAGCGGCGTTGTTGTTATTGGGGGGGTTTGGTTGTTGACCACCCTAGTCCTGAGGTTGGTTATTCCTCCTGTTCCATCCTCTACCCCTATTCTATTGGCCTTGCTAGTTGCATTGAGCAGGCTGATTTTGCTGTGGGGGCTACTTGGCGTAAATTCGCGCTTGGGGATTGGGAGGGTTCTGTGGTTGAGCAGGTGGTGAAGGTTCCGGTGTTGGGTAATAATCGAGACATGCTTGAGGTTGGGCTAGAGCTGGTGGGGTCGGTTGTGGATGATAAACTGGAGGAACTGGTGGTTGTGTAATTGGGGCTTGCGGGGGGTAGTAAGCTTGCTGGACTTGGGGTTGTGGATGGGTGGGCGGAATTGGGTGTCGATAAAATGTAGGATGTCCCATAGGAGAATTATAAGGTGGGGGTGCGTGGCCATAAAATTGCGGTGGGCATGATGGTCCATGGATATGAGGAGGTATAATGGCCAGGGCATATGAAGTAGTCACTCTAGAATGGGACGTGGCTCGTGAGACGTCGGGGCCACTAGTAGCATGCATAGCTTTGTATGGTATAGGGCGTGATGCCACATGCTTGATGATGCCATCAGTAGCATGGGATGCCCCGAGGGCATTGCTCTAGGCTGAGTCGACATGGAGAGCATCAGGTAAGATGGAATATAGATAACCGAACTGGGCATAGATGAGGTCAAACTATTGAGCTTTGAGAATTGCTTCTTCCTCAGAATGGGGTCGCTCGGATGCCACATCCTTCACGATGGTTGGTATGAGATATTTGAGGAACCATTCTAAAAAGATCCGGTCATCCAACTTGATCCTGCATAACATACGTCATTTGCTCCATTCATGGATGTGGTCTGTGATGTGTGTGGCGGTGTTCTATCTGCAAGACAAGAGGATATCTACACCGGCATCGTAACGAACGCATAACTGGAAGAATTGCAGGAAAGTGGAGGCAAGGGATGTGAACGTAGGGTGGGTCCCATGAGGTTGGACAATATACTACTTGACTGCAACTCTAGTAAGGGTTATCTGTAATAGTCGAAGGGGAATAGAGTCATTCACGGTGGAGTTAGAGGAACACCATAGGTGGAAAGACATGATATGATTTTGAGGGTCTTCTCCTCCCTTTCCCTCGAATTTGGGTATGTCCGAGGGGAGTTTAGTGGGCATAGGAGGCCACATAGGATCATGTCGTATTGGATCATTAGTTAACTTAGCCAAGTTGGGGAGGTTCAGATTGGCCATGAATGGAAAACTAGCGGGAAGGTGCATTGGAGGTGGTGGGGGAAATGTGTTTGCCACAGCGGCGATGGTATGGCCACTACCCCCAATGTGTGGGGCAATGGTATAGGCCATAGTGGCCATAGTGGAGGTGCTTCCCCTAGTGTGTGGGGTGACAGTGTGGGCCATAACAACTATGGTGGAGGTGTTTCCCCCAATGTGTGTGCCAATGGTGTGGGCCATAGCGACTATTGTGGAGGTGCTGCCACCAAGCATGACACCAATCATTGCTGGATTTGTACACACTACCCACTAGGATGGATGTAGTGGCGTTGATGGTATGCGTAGGGCCTGAAGATGGTGTGACTGTTGAGGTGGTAGCTGGATGAGTGGTGGGTCTTTCGACGACCATCCCACCGAAAAAGGGGTTGGATGTCATCTCGACTAAGGGCCTAGATGGAGCCGACCATGTGGTGTGTTCTGGTTCTGAATCAAATGTGGTATAAAGAGCGTCTGCATTAGGGAGTGACGCTCTATGTCTGTGACGGGGAGAGCCAAGTAAACCGTGCTGCAGGGGTTGGCCCCGAGAATGTCTTTGGGACTCAATGATGACGATGAGGGTATTTCGAGTGAGGTGTGATGAGTGAAAAGCTCGACTTATCCTAGTGCAACCGTGTGTGCAGAAGGAGAGTGTAAAAAAGGCGGCACTCAGGCCAACAACAATGCTCAAAACGTGTGTTGCAACAACTGTGCTGCAATCACACGGAGTGGTAAAAAATGGTCAGAATACCAACACACAACGACTCCTAAAAAAGAGAAAAAAGGTGTACTCACTAGACTCAGGGGAGGTAAGGGATCATGAAAACACCTAATCTAGAAGGTATGCTGATTCAGACTCGACGTATCCTCTACAGGGTGATGAAATCCCAGTCAGACAATACGACAAGTGGAATCAAAGGCTAGATACCCCCCTACTAGGAGGGACACTAGGTAGACAATCCTAGAAGAAAGGCAACTAAGATACCCCGTTCATGACACGTTCGGTTGGGTGAATATGCAGTTTGGTTCTATCGCCATTGTACTCCCATAAGGGTGGTACAATGAGAACTACGAAAGGTATCCTTCAGTTACTGAATGGATTGCAATATTCCACTCAGGCTTCCGAAACCAATTTGGCTACTTCAACCCTCCTAAGGGAGAGGCCTTCCCGATAAATTGGTTTTAAACCGTATCAAAAAATAATAAGGGATTTTGGCACCCTAGATGACAACAACTATGTCTCATATGTAAGCGGCAAAGGGCTGTTATTTGGAAACCTATCCCCCTTGTCCTACCTAGCTACCAAATTCTTCTGTGTTCCCAAAGTGGGCTTAAAAGTTGGTTGAGTTAAGTAGTTTTTAAAGGCTCACTTGAATTAGATGTTAGAGTGTGTGCAATGATAATGTTGGTAGTTAACTAGCAAATAAAAAGACGGCTTTTCAATACTAGAAAAATGGAAACAATGTTGGAAATTGAATGTTGATTCAAAGACCTAAAACAAATTTGGTTTTTTTAAACTAAAATTGAGAAAAAGGTGGAAATGAAAGCACGACTAAGGGCCTACTTGGTGCGGTGTGCAATGCAACTATGACACCAAAAGCTGTAGTGTACAGCACAATTTTCAAGAATTTGGGTGCGGTGCAACGTAGTTACCAACGAGAAAGTCGCAGTTTGCAGTGTAGGTTATGGGTCGGATGATGCGGTGTGCAGAGCACTGTTTGTCGAGTTTTTATGGTGCAAGTAGAGTGTGGCAGTGCACAGGTGGCTAGGGAAGCTGCGTTTTGCAGCACAGTTCTTGGCATTTTGCTGTGGTGGAAGCCGCACTAGTGGCTAGTGTGGTGTGCGGTGTAGACTGCGTATATGTCGGGGTAGCGGGAGGCACCGCTTTGGTGCAGGGATGAGGCCACGGGAAGAGAGGTGAGTGCCATGGTCCGAACTACAAATAAGTAAGACTAACTCGTGATCTGAGTCGTAGAAAAAGTCTAACAAGCCAATGTGCAGACCACGCATAGGTGAGAAAAACTTGCGGATGGGGCCGTGAACATGTCAGGAAAAATCACGTTTTGTGTTACAGCAAAAGGATAGGAAGCTGATGTGCATACCGTGTGAAGGTGAGGAATAGTTGTAGTGGGGACCGCGAACAGATTAGGAAAAACTGCATTTTGGGTCACAGCAAAAGGCTAGGAAGCCGATGTGCAGACCGCATGAAGGTGAGGAATAGCTGCGGTTTAGACCGCAGTTATCAGTGACAAACTTGTGGTTTTCAACCCGATTGTAAATTGGTTGCAACCGTATAGGAAAACCCGAAAAACTAATAAACTAAGCAAATAAAAACAGAAAACAGGACTGCAAATGGGAATATCAATGAAACTAAACTTGTTGGAGAGGGGTTCGGATAGTGGACTCGCCAAACTGTGGTTGGGGTTTTAGCCCCTGCCTGTGCAAGTGAGCACCTGTTAAGGATTATGGAATCCTTAACTACAATGTGGAATTAATCAACAATAAACTAAATATAAATGATTGAAGTAGATGGCATTTAAACAGTAAATCTAAGCTTAAACATGTGCATGAAATAAAATATGACTTGGAACAACGAACGATAAAATTGCAAAAAAACTGTAAAATAAAGAATCTTTTTACCACGGGCAAGCAAAGGGCTTGCAAAAAATATATTTACCTCAAAGGTGAGGCTAGTGGAGTTCTGGCGGTGTGCTCCGGAGCTCCTTAGTTTGGTACTCTTCTCTCCAACGCTTGAAAGGTGGCTAAAACTTTTGTCTCAAGGGAGGCCAAAAGGCACAAAGAGGGTTGGCCTTAGGCTTTTGAAAAAATTTAGCAACATGAGGATAGAATGATTGGGGATCATGAAATGAGGGGCCTCCACCTCTTTTTATAAACTTGGATTAGGGTTTTACGGTTGTTTTAGGGTTTTTACCCTATTTTCTCTTTTTTTTTTCTTTTTTCTTTTGGGTTTTATTCCCTATTTATTTGATTTTGACCCTCTTTTGGGGTTTTAGTATGTTTTGAGGGAATTTTTTGGGTATTTTTAATATCGACTTGGGTTGTATGGGGTTTTGGAGGCAAGGTTGGTAGGAAATTTGGTCAACAAAGGTGTATGTCCAAAGCGATGAGTTAGTGAGCACTTTTTTGGTGTTAACAAATGTTGCATCTTTATTCATCAAAAAGAGGAGTACAATCTGTGACACAGTGTGTGCAATCTTTTTTGCTTTCTCAAGCCTCTCACACAGAGATTTTTTTTTCAAAACACTCAACCCTCTATCTCAAAGGCATTACACAGAATCTCTCCCAAGATGATCATCACTGATCATGATAATATACATAAATTGGGATATATAACATTGACCTATGCAGAAGGATTACCCTACACGTACTAGCATAGATTCATATTCCCCAATTATTAGATTTATGTGCAACAAGGGTTTTCCATACTCCACCTACATCACCATACTTCTAAAGGAAGTATCCATCATTATAATATATGCAACAGGGATTAATCTCTAAGCAATCTGCTCAATAATACATAACATCCAGCATTAATATAATATATATCTTATGAAATATAAATAGGGGTAATATTTTCCCAAAGCCTCTAGACATTCAAATAACGAAACCATATAAAACATTTACTATGTGAAACCAGAGTGTACAGGGAACCCTTTGCGCAATAACATAACAACAATAGGTATATATATAATATATATATAACATAAGAACAATAGTGTACCGGGAATAATTCCCAATTCCCATAGCAATACAAGACCCGCATTAAGTATGTAATATACATATTAAGAACACATAATGTACCTGGAATGATTCCTTGTAGTAGAATAATGCCTATTTAATATATGAAACATATAATCTTCTCAAGCATGCGCATAACAACATTAATGCATATATTAATAATATGTGAAATAAATTAAAAAGGAAGTGTAAATATAATTTACATGAGTGAGATTCTTATTCCCAATGGATCCCTAGGCTTAATGTAAAACAAAATAAATGGAAATAGAAAAAATAGTTTACACAAACAGGGATTAAGAATCTACCCTCAATCTAAAACCAATCAGATGGCAATGTAAATATAATTTACACCAGCATGGATTAAGCATTCACAATCTAAAACCAATTAGATGGTAATGTAAATATAATTTACACCAAGATGGATTAAGCATTCACCCTTACTATAGAAACCAGTAAATAGAAATGTAAATGTAATTTACACAAAAGGTTTCACTTCCCCAATGGATCCTCACTCTTCATGAGAAAAATACATATAAGTGTAAATATAATTTACAGAAAAGGGATTTACTTACCCCAATGGATCCTCACTCTTAATGTAAATCAAAATATATATAAGTGTAAATATAATTTATAGAAAAAGGGATTTAATTACCACAATGGATCCTCACTCTTAATGTAAAGCAAAATACATATACGTGTAAATATAATTTACAGAAAAAAGGGATTTACTAACCCCAATGGATCATCACTCTTAATGTAAATCAAAATACATATAAGTGTGAATACAATTTACAGAAAAAGGGATTTACTTCCCCCAAGGGATCATCACTCTTAACTTCACCCAATATCTGTGTAGCATACCCAAAGGGTAAGACATATATAATGCAATAAGACCAACATATATAACATATAATATATGAAATGCAAATCATACAACACATAAAGATGTACAATATAAAAAGGGTATCCTACAGGGATGTTTTCCCCAATTGTGTGCAGTCCACCCGGAGACATGAAACACATATAAATAACATATGAAAATGGAAAATAGTTATGGGATATTTATGTGAGCATCTAAGCAATCCACCAATGGAAGAATGCAAGCAATAAATTAATTGAATAACATTCAGCAATTATTATCACAGGATCCATCTATTCTACCTCCTGCACACATGATCTATATATATATATCAACTAGAAGGGCATTCCCCCTTCTCGTAACTTCTACCATACACATAACGCATCAACAGAGATTTACCCAGCATGCAATAACGCTTAAGGTAATCACATTTTTTGGGTATTAACATAAACAAGCACTCATATAGATATGATCTAGCATGTTAACTCAACAAATATAAATTTCAGGGTATTCAGCTATACACAGATGGCACAGATAAAAAAATGCACAACTGAAAGGTATAACAGAGGTTAAGAGTCGTCCCAACACGAGCTGCGACCAGGACATACTACCCACCAAAAAAATATAAGTGCAAAGATTAGAAATTAGAATATAACAACGTTCAACACATCAACAGAAAAAAAATAATGTTCAGAAACTCTTTCCGAAGATAAATAATTCACGCCCTCCTCCCAGCTCCGTCCATCCCCAACCAGAAGCTCCTTTTTAAGAAGGTAGCAGAGGTTCTTCATAGCGCTGAGCTTCCAGGCCGTCATGCAATCGTGGAGCTAAATAAGAGAAACAGATCGTGGGATTCAAGCATTTCTACTCCCTTAGGGTCAAGTTTTAAGAACGTAGTGCCATGTGTACAATTACACTCCACTTAAGTTATGCTCATAGAGCTGTTCTTTTAAAAAGATTCTCCTTAAATAAAATCATAAAGGAGCCATAAAAATATGGCAAAGAAATTAACCATAATTAACAAAAGTATTTAACTTTCTCCAAAGTAAATAATAAAATAGTTCAGTTTGCTATAATGCATTATCACTCTAATGCATTACTATGTATACTAATGATATTTCACAATACTTCATAAATAAAATTACAAAACATTATTGTAATTAATATTTTATTTAATAGTTATGTTTTCTATAATGCATTATTATTATAATGCATTACTATGTATACTAATGATATTTCATAAATGTATACAATCTATGTAAGTATTTCTTCATACATATATTGTTTTCTCTTTTCAGTATATGTAATAATATTTCACAATTAACCTTTATGAAATAATCATAATGTTTTATATCTCTATATAAGCATGTCTTCATACTTATATTGTTTCTCCTTGAATTGTCATTACAATGCATTATAGGTATAGAATTACGAATTATTATTATAACTCATAATAATATTTATTAAGGTGGTAATAATCATGTATACATATATGTTTGCATTTATTCATAATGAAATATTATTATAACTAATAATATTTCTCAAAGTGGTAAATAGCTTAGGTTTCGCTAATAATTACATAGTAGGTTTTAACGAATGAAAACCCTAATGTCCTCTCCTTGGAGTAGGATGTCAAGGAAATTCATAGGAGTTTAATAGTTTTACTTAATATCTTTTAGCATAGATTAACCTAGTGCTAAACTTTAGGTCTTAGGAGACACTTACTACCCCTCGACCGTTAAGGGTAACCTCGACCAAACCCTCTCTAAGACTAACCGATAACAAAAACAGAAGTAACCTTCAGCGAACTTAAATGTTAACTCAAGTGCTTGTGCCACTATGACAACATCTATCATCAAACCATGGCTTCCAAGCCATTTCACCTCCTTCCCCCAAGAGGATTCGTGCCCTCTACGGCAGGTCGCAAAAGAGCTCAGTCTCCTAACTTAGGTACTCCTAAATACAACTAGGACATAAATCACTTAGCTTACAAGGTTTACTGGTGGGGCCTTGGCCTTGAGCTCTTCACCAGCAAACAAGTACAATAACATTTACATTTACAAAAAATAGCATGGGTGTAAAAAATGTATATTATAGAGGTCATTTTGGACATGCATGAACAATTAATTGTGGAAGTTTTGATAGTTTTTTTGAATCTCTCTATAACTATTATGTCATTATTTTTGTGTCTTTTTATATAAATAGTTACTATGTCAAAGTATATAGTATCGATGCTACAGAGACATATGAAAAAATAGTTTTGACAATATTGTACACAACAGAGAATTAAATATGGGATGGATGCTCCAAGAAACTTTTAGAATTTTTTTGAATGTAATGTTTTGTAAAGGATATTTGTGCTTAGCTATTAATATAAATATGTTTAAGTTTATGTTCATAAAAAAGAGACATTTTTTTTGTAAGATAGTAAACAATATATTATTTCAAAAATGTGAGGATAGTACATACGCATCTAGAATTTAGGATGCAGGAATACTTTATGATGGATCCAACTTTATACCATAATTACATGTTCAAAATATTCAAGGCCCAGAAAGTGACCAAATTTTGGATTTTTGAAACTATTCTAGTTTAATCCTAAAAACATATATTAAATATACTATCTTTCCTATCTAGTATCATAATTGATGCATGAGCATCAGGGCCTAGCCAGATCAATCAAAGTTGATCGACAAGAGGGGATCCGACTAGCAGGGTTGCCAATGACCACTGGTGCGGAGAGTAGATTGACTTTTCGAAGTCAACAAGTCGAGAAGAAACAGTCGAAGTGCGATCGACTGGAACAACACAACGGATGTTGTGATTGTCCGAGAATCGACGGGAATTAGTCGATAGACGACAAGTGGAAGGAGTAAGATGTCGGGTAGTCGACGAGTGGTCTAAATGCGACGCGACAGGTTTGGTAGAGCCAAACACAAAGGAAGGGGAGGAACGGAAAACCGCAAAAGATGGGAAACAAACCGACAGGAAGGTTGAGTTGTGACCGACTACTATAGCAGGGTCAGAAGGACAGAAAGTCAAGGAACTGTACCTGGTATCCATTCAGGGTTGCTGAGGAAGTTATTACAGTTATTGTGAGTTGGTGAAAGACATGATAGGTGACGTCATGGACAGAGGATGTGCAGCATGGCTAGGAGCTAACAGTGCAGGTTCGCAAGATTTAGAAAGATTGGCAGACAGGAGGATGCGTGTCTCGAGGATTGTATCAGTCTCGGGAACAACAGAAGCAGGGTAGAAGACGTAGGAGAGGAAATCAAAGGGGGGTTCTTCAGTCTTTGAGCAGAAGCATTAGAGAACAGATCCGAGAGAAGTTGAGAAGAGTCAGATCGACCGAAGAAGAGAGTTGAGATCGAGCCATAGCTCAGCGCTCAGAGTTGAACCAGGAGAGGGTGAGGTCAACACACAGGGAGAATAGACCACAGTTACTTCTAAGTTGTAATGGCTGAGGCCGACTGTAGTTAGTTATTTTTTTATAGTTGTTCTGCATTGTAATTGAATTTAGAGAAGTAATATAAAGCCACTTTTGGCATCCTGTTTTACACCTATTTGTGTAAACATTGTGGTTTGTGTCATGTGTATTGGTAAGCAAGAAATTATTCTAGTAAGGTGACTTGCGTCAGTTGGTATCAGATCGCAGATCATAGCAGATCAGAGCGGAAACAAAGAGCCCGGAAGAAATTTTGGTTGAGAAGACAACTATACCAAATGTGACTTGCGTCAGTTGGTATCAGAGCAGAAGAATCCGTCGAGTTCATGATAGTGAGCCTGCAAGTGAGTTGAACAGCTCTAGCTGTGGTTGGGTAGAGTTGTGGACGATTTGTTTAAGTCTGATTGCAATTGGATGTGTGAGAGTTTCAACGGAGGTTGGAAATGGCTCATAGAGGCATTAATGTTCGAGGACGAAGGATGCATGGAACAGCAGCTGTCACAGTGGATCGTGAGATGTTCGATGAATGCATCAGAATGATGCAAACTTTGACAAATGAAGTCATGACAATCAAAGAAAGCTAGAGGCGTGGTTGTATTCCTGAAGCACTAGACCACAACGACGAGGAATTCAAAGAGGTGGAAGCTCGGGACGAAGCCACAAAGGAACCAGATTAAAAACTGATCAAACTCCTGACGGATATGAGAGGTCGGGCGAAGATAGTCGTGCATACTTACTCAGGAAGCCTGGACCTAGAAGATTTGATCGACTGGTTCAAAGAGATGGAGAAATACTTCAACATAGAGAAGATCGAGGATCCTAAACAGGTTAATACTACATGTCTAAGGTTGAAGGGTCATGCCTCATTATGGTGGGACAATGTATAGGCTGACAGACCCAAGAAAGGCAAGGAGAAAATCAAGTCTTAGGACATAATGGTTTCCAAGTTAAAGGGAAAGTTCTTCCCAAATGACTATATGATTTCCTTGTTCAGGAAGTTATAGAACTTTCGACAGAAAGAGATGACTGTGAAAGAGTACATGGAGGATTTCTACCGATTGTCGATTCGGTCAGGACAAACTGATGAAGGAGAAGAAGTTGTCGCTAGATACATGAATGACTTGAAATATGCTATTCAGGATGAACTCGGCATGTCGAGATTCAGAGTAGTTGACGAAGCCTACCAGTTAGCTCTGAAGGTAGAAGAGAAGTTGTCAAGAAAATCCACAGCAACCAGGGGATGGATGACTAGTCGGGGTGCAAAAACTATCTCCGTGAAAGGCCAAAGTAGCGGGTACAGGAGGGAAGGTGTTGAAGATAGCCAACACACAGAAGGGACATCAATAAGAAAAGCACAAGAAAACCAATGTGATGGTCGTGAGAACCGCGGTCGAGGTGCGTATAGTCGAAGTGGTCCATCCGATAAGAAAGGAGCTAACAGACCAGCCATAATCTATTACAAGTGTCGAGGAATGCGACATAAGGCATATGAGTGCCTAGAAAACTTACTTGCTGCCGAGGATTCGAAACCCAGATGTCGAAAGGATGAGCAAGTCGATGAGAGGGAAGAATCGGCATCTGACAGCAGTGGAGGTGAAAAGAAGAATAACTGGAATCTAGCGGTTCATAGGATCTTGATCCAGGAAGATCAACGTGACCCGATGGAACCAGCACAAAGGAAGGTGATCTTTTGAATGAAGGTGCAGATTGGGGAATGGCATTGCAAAACCATAGTTGATGGTGGAAGCACGGAGAATTTTGTGTCAAAAGAAGTCATCGACAAGATCGGGTTGAAGTGTTGAGAACACCCACACCCCTACAAGATCTCATGGTTGCAGAGAGGACACCATGTCAAGGTGACCAGACAGTGCCTGATCAACTTCAAAGTTGAAATATTAGAGGACAATGTACTATGCGATGTAGTTTGCATGGATGTATGCCATCTATTGTTAGGAAGACCATGGCAATATGATCGGAAAATGATCTATGATGGTCGAGCCAGCACAGTCACAGTGTGGAAGAATGGCGTGAAGAGGACTCTTAAGCCGAGGCAAGAAGATCCAGCCGACGGTAGGGACGGCGAGAGCAATCTTTGGCAAAAGTGAGTGTTGATGAGCACCGCGAAGGAATTCCTCGCAGAAGAGGAGAGGCATTCATGATGTTTTGTGATCATTTCGAAAGGACCATATGTCAAAGGAACAACCAGGGAGGAGCACATTCCGGTCGAGATCGAGGAGTTGCTTGCAGAATTCAGGGACATAATGGTTGATGAGAAATCGATGGGATTGTCACCGACAAGGAGCATATCCTATCATATTGACTTGATTCCAGGGTCGAGTCTGCCAAACAAAGCACCATATAGGATGAGTCCGACAGAGAGATAGGAACTCAACCGACAGGTCCAAGAGTTGTTGGACAGATGGTTAATCAGAGAAAGTTTGAGCCCGTGTGCAGTACCAGTGGTATTGACATCAAAGAAGGGTAGGCAATGGATAATGTTTACCGACTCTAGAGCCATCAATAGGATCACAATCAAGTATCGGTTTCCATTGCCGAGGATGGATGACTTGATGGATTGCTTCAGTGGAGCGACACACTTCACAAAAATAGACCTGAAGAGTGGATATCACTAGATTAGGGTCAAAGAAGGAGATGAATGGAAGACAACATTCAAAACAAAAGAAGGGTTGTACAAGTGGTTTTTCATGCCATTTGGGTTGACTAATGCACCCAACACATTCATGAGATTGATGAATGAAGTGTTGAAACCATTTCTAGGAAGGTTTGTCATAGTCTATTTAGATTACATTCTAATTTTCATTCAAACCAAGGCAGAACACTTGGAACACGTTCGACAAGTATTGCAGAAATTGCAAGAAGAAAAGCTGATGGTAAACCTGCAAAAGTGTTTCTTCATGAAGAAGGAATTATTGTACTTTGGATTTGTAATCTTGGGAAAAAGGGTTGGTGATGGACCTGGAGAAGGTGAAGGCAATAGTGGATTGGCCGGAACCGACAAGTATGACTAGAGTGAGAAGTTTCCATTGACTTGCTAGTTTCTACAGGAAGTTCATTCGGGGATTCAGTCGAATTTGTGCACCACTGACAGAATGCATGAGAAAGGGGGAGTTCAAGTGGACGGACAAAGCCCAGAAAGCTTTCGACAAGTTCAAGGAAAAGGTCACTGAGAGCCCACTCTTAGCACTCCAAGACTTTGACAAATTTTTCCAGGTCGATTGTGATGCGAGTGGAATGGCAATTGGAGCAGTGTTGAGCCAGGAGGGCTGACCAATTGCATTCTTTAGTGAAAATATTGAAGGAGCGAAGCAGAAATATTCGGTCTATGAGCAGGAGTTTGTGGATGCATTATTTGTTTCCCAAGGAATGTTTGTTGTACATAGATCACCAAGGACTGAGGTATTTGAACACTAATTTGAAATTGGATTAGAGACACATGAAGTCGGTGGAGCTACTTCAGAGATATACATTCGTGTTGCGAAATAGGTCGGGCAAGTTGAATAAAGTTGCTGACGAATAGAGCAGGAGAGTTGCGCTATTAAGCACAACGATAGTTCAGGCAATAGGGATAGAGTCGATAAAGATGGAGTATGAGACCGACGAGGATTTTGCGAAAGCATGGAAGGCTTAGCGTGAACCTTGGAGTATCGACAAAACTCCATATTTGAATTACTTCATCCAAGAAAGCTATATGTTCAGGGGAAGTCAGTTGTGCATTCCCAGAGGATTAGTAAGAGAGAACCTAATCCGAGATTTTCATAATGGCGGGCTAGCAGGACACTTTGGCATCGACAAGACAAAAGCACTGGCTGACGAGAACTATTTCTTGCCAGGGATGTCGACAGATGTCAGAATATGGGTTCGACAATGTCAAGTTTTCCAGTTGGAAAAGGGAAGGAGTCAGAACACAGGGTTGTATACACCATTTCTGGTACCAGACAACCCTTGGGATCATCTTAGCATGGATTTTGTGTTAGGATTACCAAAGACTCAGCAAGGAAGCGATTCGATATTTGTTGTAGTCGATAGATTCTAGAAGATGGCACATTTCATACCATGTAAGAAGAGGAGTGACGCCATAGAGATTTATGTACTATTCTTCAAGGAGATAGTCAGATTGCATGGGTTGCCAAAGAGTATCATGTCGGATCGGGATACAAGGTTTATGGGGCATTTCTGTAGAACCCTATGGAAGAAATTGGACATGAAGTTGCAGTTTAGCTCGGCATACCATCAACAGACAGATGGACAGACCAAGGTGGTCAACAGAAGTTTGGGAAACCTTCTGAGATGTCTAGCTACCGATAGACCCAAGCAAGGATAGAATGTGTTGGCACAGGCGAAGTTTGCATACAACAATTCTGTGAATCGGTCGACGGGATTGAGTCCATTCCAGATTATTCAGGGGAGAAGCCCACACGGCGTGGTGGATTTGGTCGAGTTTCCAACCGAAACCAAGAAGAGCGTAGACGCAGAATCATTTGTAGAGCATATGCATGAAGTTCCTGAAAATGTGCGAAAGCGCATAGACAAGAGTAATGCGGCATATAAGTTGAGGGACGATAGGAAAAAGAGGCTACAATCGTTCCACGAAGGGGACTTAGTCTATGCATACTTATGGAAAGAGAGATTTCCGACAGGAACATACAACAAGCTGAAGCTGAAAAAGATAGGTCCATGCAAAATTCTAAAGAAGATTTTGGACAATGCCTATGTGTTGGCATTGCCGAAAGACTTGAACATTTCAGCAATGTTCAATGTTTCAGATCTATACAAATTTGAAGAGGGGTCAAGCAGTGGAAGCGAGGAAGTGATAAGCATCAATTGGAAAAACCAAATTCCAGATCGACACAAGGAAGAGATCATAGAAGTCCTAGAAGAGCGCGAGGTGGGACGAACGCATAGCGCACAGAAGAATGAATACTTGGTGCGGTGGAAGGGTGATGAGTTGCATGAGGTGACATGAATTTTCAAAGAAGATTTCAGGAGACTAATGGAGCAGTCGAATTCTTTTTCACCTGGGGAGTCTGATGCAGAAGCATCGGGGCCTAGCATTAGAGAGATTTTGAGGTCAAAAAAGGGCCTCCTAAGAGATGTACTACAAAAATATGAGATATATTAAAATATTATGAATTGGGGGTTTTATGGGGTAGGTATATATGACAAGTCACCTCCCACACTATTTTCTATGCACAATATAAATAACCATGGTTGGGTTGCTTTTCAAAATTCACTAGAAACAAAATTAATAAAATAAGTCTACATTGATGTGACTAAGATTCATTATAAATTCCCAAAAATTTATTGTCCTTTAGCATTTATTTGTCTTGAACTTGCAAATGAAATTAAATAATAAAAAATATTTTTAAGAGCTATTTTTTTAATTTTATGTTGACTTTTTATATTTAGTACTTTTCTCATTAATTTAATATAATATAATTTAATTGAGAATTTATTTACATGTAAAATATTAATAATATTATTATAATCCACATTGCATTATTATTATTATTATTATTATTATTATTTATTAAATCTATTATTATTCTTTATTAGTTTGACATTATGTTATTAAATAGAATGGAGTGAATATATAATTAAAAATTAAAAATATAAAAATGATAATATATTATTTTATAAAAAAATGTGAAAGGACTTAAGAGTACTTCACTTGAAAATGACACTAATATTATTTTATGAGAAAGTGTGAAAAGACATTCATTATGAGTACTTTACTTGAAAATGACAATAATATTATTTTATGAAAAGACTATCATTATGACTACTTTACTTTATGACTTAAAAGTACTTACACCACTACCTTGGTTAACTATGTATTTTCATCCACCATAGAAAATTTGACAAATAAGCATTCTTAACTCATGCATTGCCACCTCACAAAGGGGGATGATGTCATCTACTAGAATGTGATTGGTTGTTTTTTATAGTACATTTTCTTTGTTTTGAGGCCATTTTTTGACCTCAAAATTTCTCTAATGGAAGATCAGTTGAAGTTGATCGACAGGAGGGGAGCCGACCATCGGGGTTGTTGATGACCACTGGTGTGGAGAACAAGTTGACTTGTCGAATTCAACAAGTCAAGCAAAAACAGTGGGAGTACGACTGACTGTAGCAGCACAACAGATGTTGCGATAGGTCGAGAATCGACATGAATTAGTCAATAGACGACAAGTGAAAGGAGTGAGACATCGGGTAGTCGACGAGTGGTCGAACTATGATGTGACAGGTTTGGCGGAGCCAAGCATGAAGGAAGGGGAGGACTGGTGAACCGTAGAAGATGAGAAACAATCTAACAGGAAGGTCGTGATGTGACTAACTACTGTAGCAGGGTCGAAAGGACAGAAAGTCAAGGAACTGTACCTGGTATCCATTCAGGGTTGGTGAGGAAGTTATTACAGTTATTGCGAGTTGGTGAAAGACATGACAGGTGACATCATGGACAAAGGCTGTGCAACACGGCTAGGAGCTGATAGTGCAGGTTCATAGGATTTGGAAGGATCGACTGATAGGAGGATGCGTGTCTCAGTGATTGCAACAGTCTCGGGAACAACAATAATAGGGTAGAAGACGTAGGAGAGGAAATCACGGGGGGGATCTTCAGTCTTCGATCAACAGCATCAGAGAACAGATCCGAGATAAGTTGAGAAGAGTCACACCAGCTGAAGAAGAGAGTTAAGATCGATCCATAGCTCAACGTTCAGAGTTGAACCAGGAGAGGGTAAGGTCGACACACAGGGAGAACACACCACAGTTACTTCTAAGTTGTAACGGCTGAGGCTGACTGTAGTTAGTTATTTATTTACAGTTATTCCGCATTGTAACCAAATTCAGAGAAGTAATATAAAGCCACATTAGGCATCCTGTTTTACACCTGTTTGTGTAAACATTGTGGTTTGTGTCGTGTGTATTGGTAAGCAACAAAGTATTCCAGTAAGGTGACTTGAGTCAATAATGATATAAGAATAAGGATTAATCTTAGCACTAAAAATACTATAAGAAAAGAAAAGAAGGATCCCCCAATCCTTTCATAACATAATGTTTTATATGGACAATATAATATCATAGTAAAATGGTTCCATGTCTACACTATAAAAATTTATAGCGAGACAATGTAGTAGATAAAAGATATTTTCAACCTAACTATTTGTAGGTACATTCATAATTTTAGGAACCAAGAACAAAGAACCCATCATAAAAATTATATATTTGTTGGGCTAAGAACCGAGCAACCTATATCGATATGAACTTCAATCCCACTCTCCACATTATGCTCCATCTTCTCTTGATATGGCTTTGTAACATCCCTCTTTTACCCCTACTCTTTGTAACTAGAAATGTAACTATGTACTTGTTTATGGTGAGGAGCTTAATGCTAAGGCCCCGCCCATAAACCTCGTAAGTGTTGTTATTTATTTCCTAAGTTGTAATTGATGATTATAGACCTAGGATACGTGAAGGTTTTGATGCAACTAAACGACAGGGCAATGAATTCACTAGGAAGAGAGGTAGATGGAAAGGAATCCATGAAAAAATTTGTTAGAGATGATGGGTTCCATATTGGTGCATCAAGCACTTCATGTGAGCAAAGGGTAAAATTTATTACTTATTACCCTAAAAATTGTAGTTGTCATCCTAAATGAAGGTCATTGACTACTAGCTACAAGTTAATAATTACCTTCTATGATTGATCTATTTAGCATAAATCCAATGATATTTAGATAATCGTATTAAGAACAGAGTAATCATCCCAAATATTATTATGATTATTATTATTATCTTGTGTAGGATTAAAAGATTCTCTCAAATCATTATAATCATGCAATGCCAAAAGGGTACTCTTTGAGCTAAAAATAGCAGGATCATTTACCTGGGTATAATATATATATATATACGACGAAATGGAAAAGTACAGGGCAAGCCATATCTTGTAAACACCTTCTTCCTAGTATTTATCAAAGAGTAAAAGATATAAAGAAAAGATTCCTTATATATATATATGTATATTCATGAAAGTGAAAATAAAATATTTTCACTAGTGATATTATGATTATGCTACTAATTATCTGCAATGGAAAATCATGGGGGATCCGCTTGGAGATTTCCTTGGGTGACTGTCCCTTGATTGGCAGTGAAAACTCCTTTTACGTGTCAGATAGCAGTCCTCTTTGGAGTTTCAATCTCTAATCGGATCCTCTTTATCTAGGCAGAATTTCCAAGTGAGAAAGGATTTATTGGTAGATATTTATATAAACATGGTCGCAGCCAAAGAGAGGGGGTGTGTGGCATTTAAAGAGTCTGCATATGATATTGTTTGGGGGGAGTAATGATCACTGCATAAGTGATTACTTTGCGATCTCTACAATTTTTACTCTATTCATCACATCAATGTTGGGATGGGATCTATGCGATGTAAGAAGGTTGGTAACCGATTACTGCCATAGAAGTAACGACCTCTACTCTTGTTTAACATTCCATTATTCATCAACAAATTATTGCTGCATGTATGCCTTAGGAAAGGAAGGCTCATATCCTGATTCCATAGTTAAATTTTGTGTGATATTTATTTATTTAAATCTCAGTTATAGGAACGGCTAGTTAATTTGTTGTGCTATGTATATTTTTTTGAGTGCTATCTCCATCGCACCTCGGCAAAGAGTGCGATCCTTGTTGACTGAGTTTGAGCCCATCACACCTCTGCAAAGAGTGCGATCCTTGATGACTGATTTTGAGCCCATCGCACATCTACAACAAGTGCGATCCTTGATGACTAAGTTTGATTCCATCGCACCTCTGCAAAGAGTGCAATCCTTTATGACTGAGTTTGAGTCCATCGCACCTATGCAAAGAGTGTGATCCTTGACAATCGAGTTTGAGTCCATCGCACCTTTGCAGAGTGTGTGATCCTTAGTGATTGAGTTTGAGTCTATCACACCTTAGCAAAGAGTGAGATCCTTGATGTCTGAGTTTGAGTCTATCGCACCTCTGCAAAGAGTGCGATCCTTGATGACTGACTTTGAGTGCTATTTCCATTGCACCTTTGCAAAGAGTGCCATACTTGATGACTGAGTTTGATCCCATAGCACCTCTGCAACGAGTGAGATACTTGATGATTGAGTTTGAGCTTGTAACATTCTTAAAATTCATAAAAATTTAAAAATTTTTAAGTAGCAATAAATGCTTATATTTGTTATGCAAAAAGTGTCATTAATGATAATTTAATTCTTTTAACAATAGATTGATTATTTTCTATGATGACGCTTACTTCATCAGTGTTTAAATGCATTAAGTGTAACATGCAGGGATTACTATACTTTGTCGTAATTTATTTAAATGCTGTAGTGATATATGTGTCTATGTAACTATTGCTAGAAATAATGTATTAATTTCAATGATGGTCTTTAACTTATACATGATTGTCTCTTGTCCCTGTTTATTTTATGTATGGTAGTGCTCCTTTATTGTAATAATGGATCAACACTTAAATATGTTTTTATGGCTTGAGACATACGTAATTTGTGCTTACTAAATTTGTTATTTTTCTTGTTGAAAGGGTCCTATGATCACCCCAAGGCTTACTTAGCTAAAGCATATCTAATGCTCTTACTACTTTTATACACAGCGCACGTGAGGGTGTTCTCCAGGTTAAGATTGTATTTCTGTATGTTATTACTTTATACTTCGACATTAATGGCATACATGTTCAAGATTTTCTTAAATAGCTAGGGTAAGACCTACCCTAACTATAATCGCCTTTTAAAAGAGTTTGTTTAAAAATTGTGGGAACTCATATACAATGGAATTGTATATATATGTAACTCATATTTTAAACTTTTGCTTAACATAATTGCATACTAAGTGTAAATGTGGATTGGTGGACTCTATACTCTAGATTATCCATTGTATTAATGTCATTTGATCCTATATTATCGTTCATGGTTTAATTATATAAATTCAAACCCAATATGCTATGGTTCTTATGTATAGGGTCTTGTAATATGGTAGGGCTACAATCCCGCGACCTTGGTTATAAGTTTATCATACACAAGTGATTAGCATTATTAACAGTCTTTACAAAATATACTAGGTAACGAACCTAAGCACGAATTCTTAGTGGAGTTCTTCGTTGGAAGCTTTGGCAGGTTTAACATTTAATGTGAATTAATTTGATTATGGTGGTTTATACAATGGCATGCCCCATGGCATAGTATTCACGTGAAGGATTTGGGTTTTGGGATAAACCGTAATCGTGCATTTCTAACCCACCATACTATTGTAGCTCGTTCATTTTGCAAAGTAGTGGTGTGGAAGGCCGACAGGCCCCGAATGTTTAGGGTTCGATGCATAGTGCGTTCCCAGGTTTCGAAGGATGGCTTCAAGGCTTAGAAAAATTGTTACAAGAGGTAAGCCAATCTATAAGTTACAGTACTAGCTTCCTCGGGTTTCACTGTCTTCTTGCATCAATATCTAACTGTGTTCTTTTTGTTGGTCATGGTTATTGAGTGATAGGTTTTGCCAAAAAACGAAGCTTGTCTTTGCTAGTTTAAAGTAATGATACGAAAAGCAAAGCCCATGGTAAGCCTATGTGGTTCTCTGTCGTGACTCAATGCTATGAAAAGATGAAGCAATGGCCAAGGTGCCAAGCTTTGCAACCTACATCGTGATGTGTTCAAGTTTTAAAATAGTTTTACTGTTTTGCTAGGGCAGAAAATGTAAGCCTTTTGGCACCCTGTAATGAATTGTAGGGTATCATTCCTCGAGCTACGGCTCCTGTAATACCTGTTTAGAAAAGGATATGGTAATGGAAAAATGATCTTTCGTTGGTTGAATTTTTATATATTTATGAACCCTGAAATATTCAGGATTTAATCCTGTAACTAATATATGTGTGTGGGTTTTGTGTACTAGGCATATGACCGGTTTTTATATTAACCCTGAACTCTGCGATTTTAGGGCAGTAATGTTTATTTAAGAAGTAATGACTTCATTCAAGTTAAACCTGAGCTCGGTAATTTTCATAACTTTGTTCTCGGCTATGTATTAGGGATAAACCTTAAATAAACAAACCCTAGATCTGCTGCATTGGTTGCACTGTTCTTTAAATGTTTTGATAGTTTTATAATGCAACTACATGTATTAAAAGAAAACTGGGCATTGACCCCGATCTTGTAAACTTGGTTCGTTTTAATTTGACAGTTTGGGGTTTACACTCGCCCCAGGTATGAGCATGTCTGAAATTATGGCATCGCTCTTCCTTGGTTTCGGTGATGAAAGTAGAGGTGGGTCGAACCCTAGTCTCTAATAGATTTAAATTTTAAATACTATGTGATGACCTTTTATATTGAGAAGTTTTAAGCTTTTACGGCTCCGCGAAAACTCAATTTATTTATTGAGAGTTTATTTTAAAATTAGTTTAGTTGATTTCTGAGCTGGGATTGTGAAAGATTTGGTTATATTGAAAAGTAAGTATATATATATATATAAAACATGAAATAAAAGGACTCGGCTGAACCCTAGTAGGTCTCGATCATAATAATTTTCTCAACCTTGCCCTAAATCTTAATTAGTATTATTGACTCCTTTATATATCATTATGCTTAGATTGAGGTTGGAAAAATGTTTGATATATGAAAATGTATAAAAAGTATTTATGTTAGTAAACTGCATTCGTTTCAACACTCTGTATTTTAATTTAATGTTTAATGTTTTATCTTGTTTAAAACTGGAAGTTTTAAGCATTATAACTATGGTTTTATTCTTGAATTAACTCAGTGAAGTCATAAGAAATGTTTCTGAATATTTTGTTGTAGGGAAATATAATGAAAGCAATAAATGCATTTGTTTATTATACCAGAATAAGCCGGGCATATCCTGAGCTGGAATATTCTTGACTTCAAGTGTTTGGATAAGACCCTAAAAAGTATTGATTATAATTTTGAATTATAACAGTAGTGTTTTAGCTTGTTTATAAGAATAAAAAGAATTACAGTTTTATATTTATTAAATGTTGTCGATAGAGGAGATGAAAGCTATGTTTTGTTTTAGTGACTGTATTATATATATAAATACATATATGTTTATTTTCCTATACGATAATTATCCTGTTAGTAGAGGACTAATAAATAGATATGAACTTGTTCTAAGAATATGTACTTAATACTTAAAATGTCTGCCTAATACTAGCAGTACTATAGTTCTGAATTTGATAGAAACTTTTCTAAAAGAATCACAAAATTTGTGTATTCCTATTAATGTTTGTCAGAAAGATTGTCAGAAAGAGGAATATAAATCAATCCAGAAATCATTCATTTTATCACTAAGGATCATTCGAATCAATTTATAATTTCAACTTCTTTGTACTAGAGTACGGCACATACTGTGTATGGAAAAATACAGAGAAGTATTTCATTTATTCATACTACATTTAATCAGAAATAAACTATCAATCTGGCAGTTTAAACAATTTTTAGAAATAGATAACAGTTCAGAATTTAATCATTCAAAAACTAATATGACAGAAAATAAATAAGATAACACAATGAAAACCTGTTAATAGCAGAAGGTGACAAACATCCAAAGGAGCCCGTTCCACCCAACCTTCTCTTGAAGACAGCCAAATCACTTTCGTTAGGACTCCCGATCCTGTTCATTGAACCACTAGGACGAAGATGCTGTGTGGAGGATGGAATAAATCCCTATTCAGCTCAGCAGTAGTACTTAATAGTAATACTTCTTCCTTTAGCAATATTGAACTCAACATAAAGCTGTACTAGTTTTGATTGCAGTCTTAACTCACTCAATCTCTTTCTAGCTTTCCCCTCTTCGAATCTCTTGTGGTCTCTTCTTTTTCTCTTTCAGAAATTATCACAAGGTAAAAACTAGACAGCTTCTTGTTGAATTTGATGGATGATATAGCATGCCTAGGTCTTTGGTCAATTTCTTAGTTATGGAGCCACGTGCTCAGTTCCACTTTCTTGGGGAACATGACCATAAAAATAGGGAAGTTGCCCCCTACAACAGCTAGAAGTGAATTGAGGATGTTTCCCAGTGTGAGTTTGCTCTCCACCTGAGCCCATTCCTCCTAGTGGGTCAGTGAACACTCATTCAATAGCCTGCCTTGGATATTTGTCTCCTCTTTTATTTATTAATAATAAAATATTTAGAGTAATTAATCCCAGTCATCCTTGACCCCACTTGATCAATAATCATAAAAATTTACAATAACATAAAACATAATGTTTTTCTGACAACATAAAATGTTCAGAATTTGGGTATGTGACATAGCCCATCACACCTATGAAACGAGTGCGATCCTTGATGACAGAGTTTGAGTCCATCACACCTCTACAAAAAGTGTGATCCTTGATGACTGAGTTTGAGTATTGTTGCATTTTTTATTTAATTAGGAAATATCAGAATTTTAGATCTTATGCATATGATGGTGTGGCAATATTGTATTCATTGGTTGATATGTGTATAGAGGGTGATCTTCACAAGAGAATCGACCAACAAATGTAACTTGTAGTTTTAGCTTTTAAATTGGAGAACATTAATGTGTTATTGCACCACATGGCTGGATTATCTCAATTCCATGTCCACTGCTGCCATGATGGTCTATTTTTTCCTACTGCAGCATATTTATTTGTTCACCGAAGAGAGAACCCATCCAATTACTATCATTACTGTGTATTTAGTTAACTTTCACATAATTAGTTTATTGCATAGGCGAGTCGAGTGATCTCAAAGAAGATCGACCCATACAAATACCACCCTTGTGGTGTATTTAGTTACCTACTCCTCATGTAGGTTGCAAAGATCAGTTCAGTTTGAACCATTAGATCATGTTGATGGAGTGGGTTTCCCATTATTATCTTACCTTAGTCGATTCATTTCCCAACTCAGGGGTGGCCTCTCCGTGGCAGAAATATACACGGGACATAGAGACAATTTGGTTGGGAGGAAAGTTGCAGTTAAGCCTTTAGTACCTAATTCTAATCGACCATATAAGTACTTCCATTGTTGTATTGTATCTTTTATAAGATGACAAGTTTATAAGCATATGATTTGAGTTGTTACTTTTGATCGTCAATTTTTATTACGTTGGGTTGATTTGATGTAAATGCATAAATTAATTTACTATCTTTTCATATTGTTTGGTATTAAATGGAAATTTTGCATCCTTATACATGTTGCATATTTAATCAATTGATTATCATAGAGAAAATACCATGGATCATAGGTGATCAATTATAAATGTATCAAAAAATGGTTATATGTAAGTAATGATTCATTTCTAAACATGCCAATGTTTCTTAATTATAATTGATGTTAATACTTGAACAAATGGTATTAAGATAAACTAAGACATGTCAATAGTATTATGATTTCCATATGTAGTAGTGGATGTTCCTAGGGAATTTAAATAGGATATTTCGAATTGGAGAAGCTCTAAATTTGTGAGAGAATTCAAATGGATTTATGTAGAAGGATCATATGATTGGTTGAGTAAATGATTTTGAATGTGTTGCTATGAATACAGCTTCGAGTAGGTATTAAGCTCTACATGTGAAAAGTAGACCTTACTGATGTAATTAATATATTCATGGGTATCAATGTCATAAACAATTGTTGGTAATGCTTAAGTTAATGTATGATTAGAGAATGCTATCATTATGGCATTGTAAGTTATGTTGATGTATTAGTAGAAAAGGTTATCACTACGGATGTAATTGGCTAAGAGAAATGAGTCATATGGATATCAAAGGAAGTTACCTTGAGGGTTTTAATAAGCTACTAAGAAATCCTTGATAGTTCCTTATGTGAACAATGCACCTATGTAGATGTTGTTATAAGCTTCCCTAGAGATTGATGCGCAAAGTAACTATCTTTGTATCTTGTTATTGGTAAGCTTTGGTTAATGAAAGAGGGAGTTTCATTCTGGCATCGAGTATGCTTAATTAGGATAATACTAAAGTTTGTTTGGGAAGAACAACAATTATATAATGAATACCAAACTAAATGCGTTTGTGTGTAATTAATGGTACGTTTAATTATGATGTTTAGTATTATAAGACTAACATGTTCATTGTTATACGAGTAAAAGGAAAGAGTTTACACCCCATGTCCTCCAAATACTAACGAGGATAGGGAGTGTGTCACAGCCTTGATGACCATGCCCATATGACCTACTGAATTCCCAAAACTCCAAAATGTACATACTTGGGGAAAGAGTGGTTGCTCTTTCTCCTTAATAATTATGAATATTTTCAATACCATTTACTATTGACATAGTAATTATCTCTATTGATATATTAATAATATAGGATTACCAATTCAATGACTACATGGTGACCACTTATGGAATCTTTCCTCGTTAAGCGACTTAAAAAAACATGATTTATTTATCTATTTACTTACTTCTTTTTGTAAAAGTGGTCGATTTTTTTCAGTTAGGACATGTCCATACTATCAACCTTTAACTCCATTGCTACCACAAATAGTGTACCTTTAGACAACCAACTTCGCTACTACCTCTTCCATGTCCTATCATTTGTACATCATCATTATGCATCCCAAAGGACAACAATTCAAGTTGATAACATTTAGAGTATAGAGGAGAAGGTGTGTGGGGCTTTTGTTTGTGAGCCATGATTCGAGCGGAAACCTCGTGAGGACAAAGACCAAGTAGACATGACCGAGAAGTTTGGAATTACTATGAAGAAAATAGTGCCACTGGAATTTATTATTCATATGCCACGCTGGTCCCGGAGGTCTATTATAACTATTTGTGTGTTGTGTGTTGTGTCCCGGAGGTCTGCTATAACTATTATCATGAACAATCTTATGCTATCACAATATATGTATTTGTATCATGTGAGATCTAAAATCTATTAATTGGTTTCATAAGTAAGGTTCCATAAATAGAAATAACAAAATCTAAAAAGTACGTGTTATTAATTTAATAAATTGGTTTTAATTTTATTTAATATTTTCTAAAATATATATGAAATAAGTATTAGTTTGTTGGGTTATCTTAAGTGGTTGAGAGCATTGAATTGTAAGTAAAAAATATCTGAGTTAAATCTTGAAGTGATTAGATACATTAATATATAAAGACCTCACTTGACATCATAACATAATAAATTAAGATTAATTTTATTTAATATTTTTATAAACTTATATATATATTATATATAATTTTAAAATATAAGTTGATGATATTGTAAAAAATTAATACAAATCTATAAAAAAATTAAATAAAATGATGGAATGTTTTTATTTTATTTTATATCGTCGTGAAATTCTAGCATTTTTAGTGATTAAACATTAAATGATAAACTAAGAATGTTCTCTTCTTTTTTAAAGAGTTATTTAGAGATATTTTTCTTAAATTGAATATAATTTTATTTAATATTTTGTAAAGTGTAATAGAAATATGAAATTGAAATTTCAAATTTTCACATATATAAATTTATATAAAAAATTTAGATATATATGTATATTTGGAAAGCTAATACTTTCTATTGAAAAAAATTGTAAAATATTATTTTAACATTTTATTTACTTGTAAAAGTTTACATAATTTTTTTTTATAGTTAAACATAAAATAATAAATTAAAAATGTTATTTTAATTTTTTTAAATAGAAGAAATTTCAGTTTTTTCATATATAGATATGTTTTTAAAGAAATTTAATTAGGGAGATCCTCTTTGAATTTCAGTTTTTTCATATATATATATGTTTTTAAAGAAATTTAATGAAAGAGATCCTCTTTGTATAAGTAACTAAAAATTTTTATAATTAAATATAGACATCATAAATTAAACTTTTTATTTTCAATTTTTTTTCTTAATTTAATTAATTAAATTGATTTAAGTATATATAGAAAGATTTAAGTTTTATTTAATATTTGCTAAAATATATACAAAGTTAATTGAGTTATCTATATAATGTTTTATAATCAAATAGGAGACAATTTAAATTAAGAATCTCTTTTCTCAAAAAAGTCATTTAAAGATTTTTTTCTAATTTAATGAATTGAATTTTATTTTATTAAATATTTGCTAAAATATATATAATAGAAGCATGCAATTTCAAAATTTGAGATATTGTAAAAAACTAATATCTTTCCATTTTAAAAATGAATGAGATTGATGTTTTCATTTCATATTTTTAGAAAGGTTATATAATTTTGTTTAGTTAAACCTTACAAATAAATTTAAAATGTCATTTTCTTTTTTTGCAGAATTATTTAGAAGTGTTTATCTTAACTTAATGAATTGAGTTTAATTTTCATAATATTTTGTAACGAATATAAATATTGTTATAATAATATTTTATAAAGACTATATATATTGTTATAATAATATTTTGTAAGGATTATATATATTATTATGATTATCAAGTCTAAGAAGGATTTTAATGTTAATTTTGTATATAATAGTAGAAACTTGGAGGAAGTGACTTATAAATATCTTGGATATGATGCTCATTGCAAGCTTAATTGGAACGATAGCATTGAGAAAAGGATTATTGGAGGGTGGAAAGCTTACATCGGCCTTGAAATAAATTGTAAATTGACAAACATTGTGAGTTGGGATAAAAAAAGTTCCCCCATTATCTTATACAGCTGCAACATAGCAAGAGAATCTTGAAGAAACAATGAGCAAATACAAAAACATTTTATAACTTATAAGCTTAAAATTAAAAGTAATACAACCTATCATATTCTCCTCATAAAAGTGGGGCTCTCCCCCATTGAGAGCATGGCTATGACTAGGTACTTGATGTACAAGGACAAGATAAACAACATGACAAACCATAGAATTCCTAAAATTGCTTTAAATTCCATTCAAAACCTACTACATCTCAAGAGCGGTTAGCATAAATACGTCATGGAGTGGTTAAACCATTGGGGGATTGATGAAAATGTCAATTTGCAAAATATGGATAGCATTAAAAATTTGCTAGAACACAATGACGATACAAACTCATGTTTTTTTCCACACTTCCTAACTCAATTGGAAGAATGGTGGACTCACTAAAATATCCAATCGAACCTGGTGCTTGCAAGGGAGTCTACTCTATCCCATGTTTATGTAGGAAAAAGTACATAGGAGAAACAAGGAGATCCATGAACACGATATTCAAGGAACATAGTGCCAACCTAAGACATGATAGACACACGAAGTTAGTGCTAGCCTAGCACTCACACATGACTTGTCACCATATTTACTTTGAAGAAGCCAAAATATTAGCTAAAGAAGATATCCTAGCAAAAGAAAAAGTATTAGAAAAAAAAAATCAAAATTAACATTAACCAAGATTACCTTAATAGGAATAACGAGTTAGATTAAGCTCACTAATTATTGGAAACTTATCCTTCACTCGTTAAAAATAAATAAGCAAACTTCCTCACAAATGACCTTATCCCTTAAAAATTCCTCCTTAAATTCTTAATTATAATTATAAGTATTAAAAATTAAAACCTAATTAAAAAAATTTCAACCAAGCCTTACTTCTAATTAATTTAACTCAATTCTTGGGAATACTAGTTATCATTGAAAACCCCCAACTATTTAAAAGCTGAATGATTTCATAATTAATTAACATGGTCTAGGAATTTTAAATGAGGCTATGTAATAATTATTAATATTATAGTAATTAATAATTAGTATGCCTAGACATACTTATTAATTAGTGCAACATAAAGGGTCATTAACCCTTCTCTTCCGTAAACACTTATATCCTTTGTCAAATTTTTAAACCTTCTCCTTAAGGTTTGAAACAAAATAATTACAATAATTACCATAAGGAAGAGTATAATCATAATATAATTTTAACTAATAAATTGATCAAAATTAATATAATTTAAATTAACTAAACTTAACCCAATTTAACCCTACTTAACCTGTGGCATTATCATTCTTCCTACAAACCCGTGGACTTATCATTTTAACCTAGATTGCTTTATATCTAGCCGAAGTCTTTTCTCTTCATGAAATATTCTAGTATTGGTGTACCTCGGCTTCTTGATATTCATTTTAGGGTTTGATTCCACAATCGAGATCGAAACGTTGAGATGTTTGAGATCTTCTATCTACTTTATATAGCTCTTTTACCTACATAACACAAAATAGTATTACACTTAAGTTTTAAAAAAAACTATTGTGAAAGAAGAATTTAAAGGTTAAAAGAAAATTGAGATAATAAGAATATCATTAACCCTAATCTAGAAGTTCAAAGTTATCTATTGATTTTAACTAGCTCAAAGAAGAAAATTAATATTGCCTTGAGTTAAGAATGAATTTTCATGAGCTCCATAGTGAGACTGATCATTCGCCAACTCTTACAACTCTATTGGTTGAAAGGATTTGTCATCTATGCTAGACTATGAGAATTAAGGATGAAAAACACTTTCTCTTAGAATATCATGGGTACACCCACATTAGGTCTCTATTTAAAAATAAATGTTACAACAACGATCTTTCTAACCGTCTAACTTCTCAAAACTATGGTAATTTATGAATGCTTCTCTTTATAATTGTTGAGTTTAAGAATAAATTTTAAAGCAAACCAAATAATTCCTTTCTTTCTTTTTCTTTTAAGGTTGAATAGACCAAATTTGAACTGAAGTAGACATTAACCACCTTATCGTTATCATCATCATAATAAAAACATAAAATTTCAATTTTTCATATATATAAATATATTTTAAATTTTTACATATATACTTCCATTTAAAAAATATTACGATGACTCATTTCATTTATGTCTTTGCAAAAGCTTGTATAATTTTTTTAAGTGAAACATTAGAAAATAAAATAAAAATTATTTCTTCCTCCATAAAATTATTTCTAATTTATTTTCTTAAACTATATTTTTATTTAATGTTTTATAAAATTTCAAATCTAAAAATATTATTTTCTTCCTTCATAAAGTTAGTTCCATATATTTTTTCTTAAATTATATTTTTATTTAATATTTTGTAAAACACATATAAAAAAAAATCACATGTAGATATATTTCAAATTTTATATATATAGAAAATAATAAGATAGCTCTTTTCGTTTTATGTTCTTTCAAAAGTTCATATAACATGTAGATATATTTCAGAGTTTGAATATATAAAAAAGGATTGGATAGCTCTTTCATTTTATGTTATTGCAAAAGTTCATATAAAATTTTTATAATGAAATATGAAATAATAAGCTAGAATGTTATTTTTTCTAAAAAAAACTCTTAATATAATGAATTGACTATATATATAAGCAAACATGAAATTTCAATTTTATATATCTAAATATATTTGAGAGATGTATCGGTCTTGTAAAAAGCTAATACCTATCCATTTAAAAAATATTGGAATGGCTCTTTTCATCTTATCCTTATCATTGCAAAATTCCATATAATATTTTATAATCCAACATTAAATAATAAGTTTAAAATAATGATATTTAGAATGTTTAAAAAAAAACTTTATATATGCAGATGTATTTGGAATTATAGAATATATATAAGTTATCTAATAATATAGAAAACTAATAATTTTCATTTTAAAAAATAATGAGATAATATTTTACATTTTTTCTTTTTATATGAATTGATGTAAAATTTTATAATTAAATATAAGATTCTAAAAATATCATTTTCATATTTAACATAATTATTTACAAATCTTGTAGTCAATAAATTGAATTAAATATGAAAGTTGAAATTCAACTTCGTCATTTATATATATATGAATGGTGATATTGTAGAAAGCTAATACTTATCTATTTAAAAAAGGGATGCATCTCTTAATGTTATGTTAAAGTCTATATTATATAATATGATATAAGTGAAAGTGGATTTTTTATTTAGAAATACTTTTATCCCTATCAAGGTTGGATATATACATTTTTATGAGAATTTTTATTTAAAATTAAATTGTTTGATTTTTCAACTATTTTATAAGATATATTTGCAAAAAAAACTTATAAATTTGGGAAAGAAGCATTTAACTTCTATGAAAATAAATAAATAATTTAAAATCTAAATATGCTATGTTACCTCTTTCCATTAATGAAGCGTGTAGGGGTGTACTATTTCTCAACACAAAGTACCTTTTTCCATTAATCAAGAGTGTAGGGGTGTACTATTTCACCCGCAAAGTACTTGGTGACCTTCATATTTTGTTGTCTCTCTATATTTGTGTTTTTTTTCGAGGTTGCAAATGGTGGCCGAGATTGATTTCAGGGTTGGAGGATCAAATATTAAAATACTCTTATGAGGTCTAAGTGATGATAGAAAAGTTGAACCCTAAGTCTTTGGGTTATATCAAGGAATTAATAATAGAAGACTTAACTTTGGCTCAAGTTATTAATTAAAATCCTTATGATGTAGACAGATTCTGGTAGGGGTTGCTATGATTGATTAGAAGTGTGTCACCAAGACTAGTTTTGATTTTAGAACCTCATTCCCTCATTCTAGTGGATTCGTTGCCCAAATTGAGGGTGGTATTTCGGTGGAAAAAATATGTCGGTTAGAAAACCAGGGGAAAGGAGGAAAGTTGCAGCCATGTCCTTAGTCACCCAAATCTGTTTATTTGAGTAAATGTTGTTATATAATTAACTTGTTACAAAAAATTATATTGACATATGTATATTTATGATGGATTTGTTATTTAACTATATATATATATCATGAAGTTCCTTTAAATATTCGAAAGTTATTTTATATCTAATGAGTAAGTACTGATGTATGAGTAGCCATATCTATAAATATATTTGTTTGACATGATTAATTATGCATGTAACTATGAATGCTTGAATGTCCTTTTATTGATACTAATCTTCATTATGATATGGTGGAGCTCCTTACTGTTATCAAATTCTAATGGAAACCTCCTTTCATATTAATATATGGATTGATCAAGGTAGATCTTTTAAGTGGTTAGTAATATTTGTTTAGAATGCATCAAATACTTATAGAGTAATGAGTAGACCCTTGGTAGGGTTTATTACCTTTCCATTAGAGATTTCTTTTTATAGTGGATATACATCAATAAAGGAAGTGTGTTTATTCTTCTTAGTTATTCTAATATAGGTTGATAACCATTTTCTTTAGTTACTATTAGTGAATTTATAAAGAGTAATTCACTTTAATTAAGATTTCACTATGAATTTAGAATAAATCTATTGCACCCCGCTTTCTTGAGATATGGTTACATGAATTTTTATTGAAATAAATGGTTACATAGTATAGTCTATAGATTCTTGAGATATGGTTACATGAATTTTTATTGAAATAAATGGTTACATAGTATAGTCTATAGAGAAAATATAATGCTAGGGTACAACCAAAAGAATGTAGGGAACCTAAGGGTTAAATAAGTGAGAGTTGAAGGTAAATATTTTATCTCATATCTTATCTTTATGAAGTTAATGATATTTCATAGTTTATCTTTATGAACATAGCTTATCTTTATGAGATCAATTATATGAGCACATATATGCTTACTTCTCTTTTATAAAGAAAACCTAATAAACTTAACTAATCTTATTTTGAGATTTTAATTAAGATGGAATCCACGTAAAGGAAATATGTGTAGTGTACTAGGACTAGTACTTTCCATTTTGTGAGTGGTATGATAAGGAGTTAATTGACCACTGTGAAAAATTTGAAAAATTCACTAGAGTAAACTTGGATATTTGGGTATGTTACAGCATGGCTATGACTAGGTACTTGATGTAAAAGGAGAAGATAAACAACATGGCAGACCATAGACTTCCTAAGATTGCTTTAAATTCCAGTAAAAACCTGTTGCATCTCAAACAGGGTTGGCATAAAGATGTCATGGCATGGTTAAACCATTGGGGGATTGATGAAAATGTCAATTTGCAAAATATCGATAACATAAAAAAAATGTTAGAACACAATGACGATACAAATTCAAGGTTTTTTTTCACACCTCCTAACTCAATTGGAAGAATGGTGGACTCACTAAAACATCCAATCGAACCTCGTGCTTGCAAGGGAGTCTACTCTATCCCATGTTTATGTAGGAAAAAGTACATATGAGAAACAAGGATATCCATGAACACAAGAGTGAAGGAACAAAGAGCCAACCTAAGACATGATAGACACATGAACTTAGTGTTAGAAGAACACTCGCACCTCACTCATCACCATATTTGCTTGGAAGAAGCCAAAATCATAGCTCGAGAAGACAACCTAGCAAAGCAAAAGGTTAGAGAGAAAAAATCAAAATTAACATTAACCAAGATTTCCTTAATAAAAATGACGAGATTAAACTGAGTGATTATTGGAAACTTATCCTTCACTCGTTAAAAATAAATAAGCAAACCCCCTCAACCTGAATACCTAGTGACCTTACCCCTTAAAAACTCCCCCTTAAATTCTTAATTATAATTATAAGTGTTAAAAGTTAAAACCTAATTAAAAAATTTTCAACCAAGCCTTACTTCTAATTAATTTAACTCAATTATTGGAAATATGATATATCCTTCAAAACCCCTCAACTATTTAAAAGCTAAATGATTTCATAATTAATTAACATGGTCTAAGAATATTAAATGAGTATATGCAATAATTATTAATATTCTAGGTTATTAATAATGTGTTGGCGTAGACATACTTATTAATTAGAGCAACATAAAGGTCATCAACCCTTGCCTTCCTTAAACACCTATACTCTTTGTCGAATTTTTAGACCTTTTCCTTAAGGGTTGAAACAAAATAATTACAATAAGATAAGGGAGAGTATAATCATAATATAGTTTTAACTAATAATATAAAAACTAATATAATTTAAATTAACTCAAATTATAATAATAACATTTTTAACCCTACTCAACCTGTAGCATTATCATTCTTCCTACAAACCCGTGGCCTTACCATTTTAACCTAGATTGCTTCATATCTAGCCGAAGTCTCTTCTCTTCCTGAAATATTCTAGTATTTGTGTACCTCGGCATCTTGATATTCATTCTAGGCTTTGATCCCACAATAGGGATCGAAACATTGGATGTGCTTCACACAACTCATTTACCTATAAAATATAAAAAATATTATTATATTTAAGTTTAAAAATAAAGTATTGTGTAACAAGAATTTAAAGTTGAAAATAAAATTGAGATATTATATGGATTTCATTAACTTTAATCTAGAAGTTCAAAGTTATCTATATGTTTTAACTAGCTCAAAGAAAAAAATTAATATTTCCTTGAGTTAAGAGCGAACTCTCATGAGCTCCATAGTAAAAGTGAACATTAACCAACTCTTACAACTCTATTGGTTGAAAGGATTTGTCATCTATAAGAGACTATGAAAATTCAGGATGGAAATCACTTTCTCTTAAACTAACATAAGTACCAATAATTTTTTTAAGTAAAACATTAAAAGATAAGCTAAAAATATTATTTTCTTCTTTCATAAAATTATTTCCAATCTATTTTCTTAAACTATATTTTTATTTAATGTTTTATAAATTTTCAAAGTTAAAAATATTATTTTCTTCCATCATATAGTTATGTCCAAATTTTTTCTTAAATTATATTTTTATTTAATATTTTGTAAAACACATAAAAAAATCAAATTTTCTTACATTTAGATATATTTCAAATTTTACATATGAAAAAAATTATAAGATAGCTCTTTTCGTTTTATGTTCTTTCAAAAGTTCATATAACATGTAAATATATTTTAGATTTTGGATATATAAAAAATGATTAAATAGCTCTTTCATTTTATGTTATTACAAAAGTTTATATAAATTTTTATAATGAAATATGAAACAATAAATTAAAATGTTATTTTTTTTCATAATTATTTATAGAAAAAATCTTAATATAATAAATTAAGTGAATTGAGTTTCTATAAATATAAATATATATATATATATAAACATGAAATTTCAATTTTACATATTTAGATATATTTAAGATATGTGTAGGTCTTGTAAAAAGATAATACTTATCCATTTAAAAAAATTTGGAATGGCTCTTTTCATATTATCCTTATCCTTACAAAATTCCATATAATATTTTATAATCCAACATTAAATAATAAGTTAAAAATAATGTTATTTAAAAATCTCTTTTAAAAACTTCATATATGTAGATGTATTTAAAATTACAGAATATATATAAGTTATCTAATGATATACAAAACAAATATTTTCTGTTTAAAAAATAATGAGATAATCTTTTACATTTTTTCTTTTATATAAATTTATGTAAAATTTTATAATTAAATATAAGATCCTAAAAATATCATTTTCATATTTAACATAATTATTTAAAAATCTTTTAATTAACTGAATAAATTGAATTAAATTTAGTTTATATATATGAAAGCTGAAATTCAACCTCGTCTTTTATATATATGGATGGTGATATTGTACAAAACTAATACCTATCTATTTAAAAAAAGGGATGGCCTTTTTAATGTTATGTTAAAGTCTATATAATATAATATGATACAAGTGAAAAAAAAATTTATTTAGAAATATATTTATCCCTATCAAGATTGATTATATCTAACGTAATTATTTAAAAATATTTTAATTAACATAATAAATTGAATTAAAGTTAGTTTATATATATGAAAGCTGAAATTCAACCTCGTCTTTTATATATATGGATGGTGATATTGTAGAAAGCTAATACCTATCTATTTAAAAAAAAAATGCCTTTTTTTAATGTTATGTTAAAGTTTATATGATATAATATGATATAAGCCAAAATGAAATTTTTATTTAGAAATATATTTATCCCAATCAAGGTTGGATATATACATTATTATGAGAATTTTGATTTCGAATTAAATTGTTTGATTTTTTCACTATTTTATAAAAAAAAATTATGTTTCAAAAAAAACTTTTAAATTTTTGAAACAAACATTTAAGTTATACGAAAATAAATAAATGATTTAAAATGTAAATATGCTATGTTGTCTCTTTCCATTAATGAAGAGTGTAGGGGTGTACTATTTTATCCACAAAGTATTGGGTGACTTTCACATTTTGTTAGAGCACATGAGTGTGTCTAATGGTTAAAAACATGTGTTACATCACATTTTGTTGTCTTTCTATATTTGTGCTTGTTGGAAGACACTTTTTTTTATGGCATTGCTAGCGATTATGTGTAGCTTCGCTGCAACGATAGTATAATGTAGAAGATTTAAGCACGAAGTAGCTCTATGTGTGTGGGATTTGTGTTTTTTTTCGGTGTTGCAAATGGTGGCCAAGACTGATTTCAAGGTCAGAGGCAATTGCAAAATGGTAGTCGAGACTGATTTTATAGTTGGAGGAAAGAATGACTGGGCTATACCTATTGGCTCTGAGCACGAGGCTTTCAATCCATGTGAAGAGAGGCTTAGATTTTAAAAATGAATTAAATGATCTACTTAACAGTTGATTGATAAAACCTCAAATCTAGCAAGTAAGGGATTCGTTGCAGGCTCTAGCTCTACTACCTCCTCTTTTCTCTTCACCGCAACACATGGTTTTCGGTTTGGTTAAATGATGGAGAGATATGTTGTGATTGCCTTTGCTAGTGTGTTTGTCGAAAGATTATTTAATAGTTCCCTACCACTTATCTGTTGGAGATAATTCCTCCCGCAATCTGTTTGTATCCACCAACCAAGAGTACTGGAACTTATTGCATTTAGGTGTAGGAGTTAATGCG
Organism: Larix kaempferi; assembly: GCA_027924585.1. Classification (NCBI taxonomy): domain Eukaryota; kingdom Viridiplantae; phylum Streptophyta; class Pinopsida; order Pinales; family Pinaceae; genus Larix; species Larix kaempferi. The sequence goes on along the minus strand of BSBM01000459.1, from coordinate 3,497,288 downwards.
CCTTGTACGAAGAGAGCCATCGATATGTAACAATATATTTGGCATCATTTCAATTTGTAGAATGAATGTTGAAGAGCCTCAAAGCTCCATCGAGTTTCTGCCCCTGTTTTTGTCTGCGTCCCATACTTTGTCCCTTACTTTGTTTCCCCTGTTATGCTCTGCCTCAGAATTTGTCATGGTATTAGAGCAGGGAGATCCTACCACTGCCTGATCCATTTGAAGTTGGCTTGAACTAGCCGAGTTCACTAGCACATAGGAGAAGTTGTCTCTAGTAAATCCCAACCACATTCGCTAGAATAGCTTTTCAAAAGCTAGCCTCAGCCAAAGGTAAAGCCAGAGCTGAAAAGGAAACAGGAGAGAGCAATCCTAGTTTTCGTAGAAGAGCCAGCCTGTAAACTTGTGGCAGAGCCGCTGAGCCCGAGAGGAGCCGTCAGAGATCCGCCATTTCGAGGAGCTACTGCAGAGAGCCGTGGAGCACTGTCAGAGGTGAACCACGGACTTTGAACAACACTTGTCAGACCAACACCACTGCTTGCTTCCTGGATCTACACCAAACTGAGCATTATGATTCTATGGTTTGCTATTGCCCTTTCTGCTCTTTCCATCTACTGCGGAGCTGTTGGGGATATTTAGCCGGCGCCTCTTGATCACAACAACTACATCACGTCTCAGAGAAATGGAATTGGTGTTGCAGCTGTGCTGCCCAAATTCTTGGTTATGAAACCCCATATGATTGTGGAGGCACTGCACGTTGTCGACGCTATCGCGTGTTTGAGGATGAAGAAATTGCAAAGTCACACAACCATAAGCGAAAGGCTGGGTGAGCTCCCTCTTATCCTTCACGTCCATTTGAAGTTCGGTTCTGCGGAGATTATGGTCTCTTAGAGGAGGTCCTAAGGAAGGATCCAAGAAAAACCCTGCTAAGAATGTGATGCTGAAATTATTCAGAACCAGAGATTGACCTGGGATACAGTGGGATTTCCTCTTGAAATCCTTGTACACATCCAAAGAGAGCAAGATAGTCGATATAAATGCACAAATGGAGGACGCGAGCAGATTTACTAAGTAATGCTCTACATAATCTCTGTATTCGTCAGCCATATCTCAACTTAGAGAAAAGGATTATGGATGAAAAAAATCTTCACAAAACACCAAAAATGTGTTGGTGTAGTAGATCCAAGCTGTGAGATATTTCCACAATATGTTGATGAAATGGAATCTTAAAAACGTAGAGGAAGCAGCTGGAATAATATGTACTACTAATTGGCCTCCAATTAGGATGAGACTACATTGAGGTATGCTCTTAAATTAACCAATCTGTAACAATGCTCTGAAGACTGCAGAAGGCAATGCATAACCAGCAGGGAAGATAATGTAAAGAGCGACAGAGTCATGGTTTGTATGCTTCCATGTAAAAGAAATAGAGTGTTTTTGCATTAAAGGGGCGTTGTTGACATGTCTTCCAGCCAGCAAGCAATATCATATTTTTTTTAGGGGGTGATAAGGGAAGAGGAAGCAAGTAGGAGACTTGCAAGAAGAAGACAAGTGCCAGCACAGAGAATTTTCCAACAAAGAAGAAATGGGAAAAAGGAGACGATTAGCAGAGGCCAGTAAGCCTAAAATCAGTAAGCACATGGAAATTTTACACAGACCAAAAATTATATATTTGTTTGCATGTATGGAGAACTTTGTTGTAGCAGAGCTACAGTTTGATGATGTAAATCAAGATGTTGAAGATAAACTTATGAGCAGAAATTTTTGCCACCACCTCCCATGTTGTATGGCACCAATTATGCATTTTGGGCGAGTGAAATGAAAGCAGGTTTTTGCAAAGACAACTTATGCAAACAAGTTGACAAAGGATATGAAGAACCCCAGAATGAAGAAGCCTATGAGGCCTTTTCATCAGCCCAAAAGGAAGGGTTGAGAATTCTGAGGAAAAATGACGCAGGAGCATTATATCATATCCAAAAAGCTTTGGATGACAACATGCTAATGTTGATTGCTGATATAGAAAACTCCAAGGAAGCATGGGACTTTTTACAAAGAGAATTCGATGAAAGGGGGAGCTGTAGCAATGAAAGTCACGATGAAGTAACCATAGCTGCAGATGAAGAAGGAGTTGAATGTGTGTATGAGAAGGTCAAATATTCTATCAGCCATGCAGAACATGATCAATCAGAAACCAGTAAATCCCACATGGTTGAGATACATGTGGAAGATACTGAAAAAATACAAAGTTGGTGAAGCCCACCATGCAGAGGCACTAGTGGATGATCATTCAATTGATGAAAGTGTTGATGCAATTTCCAGCCCAACATTATGCATAGAAAATCCACCAATTAAGATTGTTGATGATGTGATGAAATTGTATGATGACAGCCTCATTGGTGAAACAAAGGCCCATACAGATGAAGAGGATGAAACGCTTGAAGTTTCACATGAAGCTGCTGAAGTTACAGTAGCAATTGTAAAAGAAAATCGTAGCAATGGAATTGTTGTAGAAGATGTTGCAGGACAACCAATAGAACAACAAGTAGAGGCTGAAAAAGAAGCTGAAACAGTAGAACGAATTGAAGAAGAAGAGCTCTTGAAGAGCATGCCCATGAGGGCACAATATTTTCTTAACAATTTAGATATTTGTGAATGTGCAAATTTAGAAAGTTACCAGCAAGCAGCAGCAGAAGAAAATGAAAATGAAGAAGCTAAAATTGTTCAAGATTTTTTGAAGAATGTGGACTCTCAGTTTGAAGCAGAGAATGATGAAGAAGCTGGTCAATTCCATTGTGTAGAGGCACATATGGATGTGAATGATAAAGGAGCTGATAAGTATAATGAAGAAGCTCATGCATACTGTAATTTTATTGTAGATTTTGACAAGATTATCGAAAGCTGCATGGAAGATGAAGCATTTAAATTCAGTGATGATGGGCATTGTGACATTCCAAGAGTGCTTAGCAGCACCATGGATGAAGAAATATGCATTGAAGATGCAGAGGATGAAGATGAACAAGTTGAAGGCATTCTTATGATATAGAGTCCTGAAGAGATCAGGCATTATTAGCAGTTGTTAGTGTGGCATTTGGCCACTAAAGAGGTTGATGAAAACGAGAAGAAAAAATGCATATGGGATCCAAACATTCCCATACCCCAGCAATTGAAAATGAAGAAATCTGAATTATTATCCCATGATGTTGAGGGCATTATGAACCTGATTGAAGATGAAGACACAAGGCAGAAAGCCATTGAAGAATTTGTAGACATTGATGGAAGAGTCAGGCCGAAAAAGACTAAAGAGAGTTGGAAGAAGAAGACTAGGACGAAGAGGAAAAAGAAGAAGAATAAGAAATTTAGGTTCATGAAGAACAGAACAAAGAAGAAGAAGATGAGAAGAATTTCAAAGTTCAAGGTTTGGAGCAAACGAAAGAAAAAGAAGACACTGCATCAACATGCAACAGACAAGAATAGTAAGATAATTTTGAGCTTTGACATGAACTGATGTAAGCCTAGCTGAGACTTATACCAACAAGCATTACTGTTTTTTGTTGAAAGTGCATGAAGGATTTGCATGTATGTTTTAGATGTTAGTAGTTGATTTATGGTGAGAATTATGGGGGAGTGTTGGAGATAATTCCTCCCGCCATCTATTTGTATCGACCAACCAAGAGTACATGAAATAAACAATTATGAAATAAAAAAGAATACAAAAAATAAGTGGTAGTTGATGCATCGATAATTAGTAGTTGATGCATGGATAAGTAGTAATTGGTAAATGGATAAGGTTTTCTGGTAGACAACTAGTTTAACTAGAAGAAGACCAACTATAACATGCATTTGAAATTTGAATTGTGACTTATCGATATTCACTAGCCACAAGTTAAGTCATTGTGACATGTCTTCCAGCCAGCAAGCAATATCATATTTTTTTTAGGGGGTGATAAGGGAAGAGGAAGCAAGTAGGAGACTTGCAAGAAGAAGACAACTGCCAGCACAGAGAATTTTCCAACAAAGAAGAAATGGGAAAGAGGAGACGATTAGCAGAGGCCAGTAAGCCTAAAATCAGTAAGCACATGGAAATTTTACACAGACCAAAAATTATATATTTGTTTGCATGTATGGAGAACTTTGTTGTAGCAGAGCTACAGTTTGATGATGTAAATCAAGATGTTGAAGATAAACTTATGAGCAGAAATTTTTGCCACCACCTCCCATGTTGTATGGCACCAATTATGCATTTTGGGCGAGTGAAATGAAAGCAGGTTTTTGCAAAGACAACTTATGCAAACAAGTTGACAAAGGATATGAAGAACCCCAGAATGAAGAAGCCTATGAGGCCTTATCATCAGCCCAAAAGGAAGGGTTGAGAATTCTGAGGAAAAATGACGCAGGAGCATTATATCATATCCAAAAAGCTTTGGATGACAACATGCTAATGTTGATTGCTGATATAGAAAACTCCAAGGAAGCATGGGACTTTTTACAAAGAGAATTCGATGAAAGGGGGAGCTGTAGCAATGAAAGTCACGATGAAGTAACCATAGCTGCAGATGAAGAAGGAGTTGAATGTGTGTATGAGAAGGTCAAATATTCTATCAGCCATGTAGAACATGATCAATCAGAAACCAGTAAATCCCACATGGTTGAGATACATGTGGAAAATACTGAAAAAAGACAAAGTTGGTGAAGCCCACCATGCAGAGGCACTAGTGGATGATCATTCAATTGATGAAAGTGTTGATGCAGTTTCCAGCCCAACATTATGCATAGAAAATCCACCAATTAAGATTGTTGATGATGTGATGAAATTGTATGATGACAGCCTCATTGGTGAAACAAAGGCCCATACAGATGAAGAGGACGAAACGCTTGAAGTTTCACATGAAGCTGCTGAAGTTACAGTAGCAATTGTAAAAGAAAATTGTAGCAATGGAATTGTTGTAGAAGATGTTGCAGGACAACCAATAGAACAACAAGTAGAGGCTGAAAAAGAAGCTGAAACAGTAGAACGAATTGAAGAAGAAGAGCTCTTGAAGAGCATGCCCATGAGGGCACAATATTTTCTTAACAATTTAGATATTTGTGAATGTGCAAATTTAGAAAGTTACCAGCAAGCAGCAGCAGAAGAAAATGAAAATGAAGAAGCTAAAATTGTTCAAGATTTTTTGAAGAATGTGGACTCTCAGTTTGAAGCAGAGAATGATGAAGAAGCTGGTCAATTCCATTGTGTAGAGGCACATATGGATGTGAATGATAAAGGAGCTAATAAGTATAATGAAGAAGCTCATGCAGACTGTAATTTTATTGTAGATTTTGACAAGATTATCGAAAGCTGCATGGAAGATGAAGCATTTAAATTCAGTGATGATGGGCATTGTGACATTCCAAGAGTGCTTAGCAGCACCATGGATGAAGAAATATGCATTGAAGATGCAGAGGATGAAGATGAACAAGTTGAAGGCATTCTTATGATATAGAGTCCTGAAGAGATCAGGCATTATTAGCAGTTGTTAGTGTGGCATTTGGCCACTAAAGAGGTTGATGAAAACGAGAAGAAAAAATGCATATGGGATCCAAACATTCCCATACCCCAGCAATTGAAAATGAAGAAATCTGAATTATTAGCCCATGATGTTGAGGGCATTATGAACTTGATTGAAGATGAAGACACAAGGCAGAATGCCATTGAAGAATTTGTAGACATTGATGGAAGAGTCAGGCCGAAAAAGACTAAAGAGAGTTGGAAGAAGAAGACTAGGACGAAGAGGAAAAAGAAGAAGAATAAGAAATTTAGGTTCATGAAGAACAGAACAAAGAAGAAGAAGATGAGAAGAATTTCAAAGTTCAAGGTTTGGAGCAAACGAAAGAAAAAGAAGACACTGCATCAACATGCAACAGACAAGAATAGTAAGATAATTTTGAGCTTTTACATGAACTGATGTAAGCCTAGCTGAGACTTATACCAACAAGCATTACTGTTTTTTGTTGAAAGTGCATGAAGGCATTGCATGTATGTTTTAGATGTTAGTAGTTGGTTTATGGTGAGAATTATGGGGGAGTGTTGGAGATAATTCCTCCCGCCATCTGTTTGTATCGACCAACCAAGAGTCCAAGAACTTATTGCATTTAGGTGTAGGAGTTAATGCACCTCCTATGAAGAGAGGCATCGATATGTAAAAATGTATTTGGCATCATTTCAGTTTGTAGAATGAATGTTGAAGAGCCTCAGAGCTCCATCGAGTTTCTGCCCCTGTTTTTTTCTACCTCCCATATTGTGTCCCTTACTTTGTTTCCCCTGTTATGCTCTGCCTCAGAATTTATCATTATCGGTTAGCCCTCCGCCATATTTGTTCATGCTCAGGTGTCTTCCTCAGAGGGGTTTTTAGTAGTTCCCCACCGCTTGTTTACTATCCCTTCGATGCTATCCAAAGATTGTGCATTTAAGATGTAACTCCTTTTTCCTTTGTATTATTAATTTTTTAATTTTATTAATGAATCACTTTACTCATATTTCTTTGTTATTGCTGGACCCCAAAATTCCTTTCTAAGTGATGCCTTCTCCACTATGGCTTAGCCATTTTCTTTTCATATTTTAGTGTACAAAATATAATAATTACATCGATAGGTGTTTACGTCTTAATATTTGGGGTGGACCAACATCTATGCTTTTCCTAGATTGCATGGATGAGACAAGTGTACTGTACAATCATCCAAAAGTGGAAATAAACAATTATGAAATAAAAAAGAATACAAAAAATAAGTGGTAGTTGATGCATCGATAATTAGTAGTTGATGCATGGATAAGTAGTAATTGGTAAATGGATAAGGTTTTCTTGATAGACAAGTAGTTTAACTAGAAGAAGACCAACTATAACATGCATTTGAAATTTGAATTGTGACTTATCGATATTCACTAGCCACAAGTTAATATGTACTACTAATTGGCCTCCAATTAGGATGAGACTACATTGAGGTATGCTCTTAAATTAACCAATCTGTAACAATGCTCTGAAGACTGCAGAAGGCAATGCGTAACCAGCAGGGAAGATAATGTAAAGAGCGACAGAGTCATGGTTTGTATGCTTCCATGTAAAAGAAATAGAGTGTTTTTGCATTAAGGGGGCGTTGTTGACATGTCTTCCAGCCAGCAAGCAATATCATATTTTTTTTAGGGGGTGATAAGGGAAGAGGAAGCAAGTAGGAGACTTGCAAGAAGAAGACAAGTGCCAGCACAGAGAATTTTCCAACAAAGAAGAAATGGGAAAGAGGAGACGATTAGCAGAGGCCAGTAAGCCTAAAATCAGTAAGCACATGGAAATTTTACACAGACCAAAAATTATATATTTGTTTGCATGTATGGAGAACTTTGTTGTAGCAGAGCTACAGTTTGATGATGTAAATCAAGATGTTGAAGATAAACTTATGAGCAGAAATTTTTGCCACCACCTCCCATGTTGTATGGCACCAATTATGCATTTTGAGCGAGTGAAATGAAAGCAGGTTTTTGCAAAGACAACTTATGCAAACAAGTTGACAAAGGATATGAAGAACCCCAGAATGAAGAAGCCTATGAGGCCTTATCATCAGCCCAAAAGGAAGGGTTGAGAATTCTGAGGAAAAATGACGTAGGAGCATTATATCATATCCAAAAAGCTTTGGATGACAACATGCTAATGTTGATCGCTGATATAGAAAAGTCCAAGGAAGCATGGGACTTTTTACAAAGAGAATTCGATGAAAAAGGGAGCTGTAGCAATGAAAGTCACGATGAAGTAACCATAGCTGCAGATGAAGAAGGAGTTGAATGTGTGTATGAGAAGGTCAAATATTCTATCAGCCATGCAGAACATGATCAATCAGAAACCAGTAAATCCCACATGGTTGAGATACATGTGGAAGATACTGAAAAAAGACAAAGTTGGTGAAGCCCACCATGCAGAGGCACTAGTGGATGATCATTCAATTGATGAAAGTGTTGATGAAGTTTCCAGCCCAACATTATGCATAGAAAATCCACCAATTAAGATTGTTGATGATGTGATGAAATTGTATGATGATAGCCTCATTGGTGAAACAAAGGCCCATACAGATGAAGAGGACGAAACGCTTGAAGTTTCACATGAAGCTGCTGAAGTTACAGTAGCAATTGTAAAAGAAAATCGTAGCAATGGAATTGTTGTAGAAGATGTTGCAGGACAACCAATAGAACAACAAGTAGAGGCTGAAAAAGAAGCTGAAACAGTAGAACGAATTGAAGAAGAAGAGCTCTTGAAGAGCATGCCCATGAGGGCACAATATTTTCTTAACAATTTAGATATTTGTGAATGTGCAAATTTAGAAAGTTACCAGCAAGCAGCAGCAGAAGAAAATGAAAATGAAGAAGCTAAAATTGTTCAAGATTTTTTGAAGAATGTGGACTCTCAGTTTGAAGTAGAGAATGATGAAGAAGCTGGTCAATTCCATTGTGTAGAGGCACATATGGATGTGAATGATAAAGGAGCTGATAAGTATAATGAAGAAGCTCATGCATACTGTAATTTTATTGTATATTTTGACAAGATTATCGAAAGCTGCATGGAAGATGAAGCATTTAAATTCAGTGATGATGGGCATTGTGACATTCCAAGAGTGCTTAGCAGCACCATGGATGAAGAAATATGCATTGAAGATGCAGAGGATGAAGATGAACAAGTTGAAGGCATTCTTATGATATAGAGTCCTGAAGAGATCAGGCATTATTAGCAGTTGTTAGTGTGGCATTTGGCCACTGAAGAGGTTGATGAAAATGAGAAGAAAAAATGCATATGGGATCCAAACATTCCCATACCCCAGCAATTGAAAATGAAGAAATCTGAATTATTAGCCCATGATGTTGAGGGCATTATGAACCTGATTGAAGATGAAGACACAAGGCAGAAAGCCATTGAAGAATTTGTAGACATTGATGGAAGAGTCAGGCCGAAAAAGACTAAAGAGAGTTGGAAGAAGAAGACTAGGACGAAGAGGAAAAAGAAGAAGAATAAGAAATTTAGGTTCATGAAGAACAGAACAAAGAAGAAGAAGATGAGAAGAATTTCAAAGTTCAAGGTTTGGAGCAAACGAAAGAAAAAGAAGACACTGCATCAACATGCAACAGACAAGAATAGTAAGATAATTTTGAGCTTTGACATGAACTGATGTAAGCCTAGCTGAGACTTATACCAACAAGCATTACTGTTTTTTGGTGAAAGTGCATGAAGGCATTGCATGTATGTTTTAGATGTTAGTAGTTGGTTTATGGTCAGAATTATGGGGGAGTGTTGGAGATAATTCCTCCCGCCATCTGTTTGTATCGACCAACCAAGAGTACAGGAACTTATTGCATTTAGGTGTAGGAGTTAATGCACCTCCTATGAAGAGAGGCATCGATATGTAAAAATGTATTTGGCATCATTTCAGTTTGTAGAATGAATGTTGAAGAGCCTCAGAGCTCCATCGAGTTTCTGCCCCTGTTTTTTTCTACCTCCCATATTGTGTCCCTTACTTTGTTTCCCCTGTTATGCTCTGCCTCAGAATTTATCATTATCGGTTAGCCCTCCGCCATATTTGTTCATGCTCAGGTGTCTTCCTTAGAGGGGTTTTTAGTAGTTCCCCACCGCTTGTTTACTATCCCTTCGATGCTATCCAAAGATTGTGCATTTAAGATGTAACTCCTTTTTCCTTTGTATTATTAATTTTTTAATTTTATTAATGAATCACTTTACTCATATTTCTTTGTTATTGCTGGACCCCAAAATTCCTTTCTAAGTGATGCCTTCTCCACTATGGCTTAGCCATTTTCTTTTCATATTTTAGTGTACAAAATATAATAATTACATCGATAGGTGTTTACGTCTTAATATTTGGGGTGGACCAACATCTATGCTTTTCCTAGATTGCATGGATGAGACAAGTGTACTGTACAATCATCCAAAAGTGGAAATAAACAATTATGAAATAAAAAAGAATACAAAAAATAAGTGGTAGTTGATGCATCGATAATTAGTAGTTGATGCATGGATAAGTAGTAATTGGTAAATGGATAAGGTTTTCTTGATAGACAAGTAGTTTAACTAGAAGAAGACCAACTATAACATGCATTTGAAATTTGAATTGTGACTTATCGATAAGTCTACTTTTAAAGGTGTTAATATTGCTGACATTTTTATGAAGGAAATATTTAGATTGCATGGCATTCCAAAAGTAGTGATCTCAGATAGAGATTCAAAATTTACTAGCAATTTTTGGAAAGCATGATTTCAAGGGTTAGAAACAAAGTTTAATTTTAGTACCGCATACCATCCGCAAAAAAATGGATAGATGGAAAGAACTAACCAAATACATGAAGACATGTTAAGAATGTACATGATGAACAAACCCGGTAAGTGGGAAGAATATCTGCATTTAGTCGAATTTGCATATAACAATGGTTAGCGAATGTCAACAAAAATGACACTCTTTGAGATACTATGTGGCAGAAGGTGCCGCACACCTATAACATGGGATAACCCCGTGGATAAGATTGTGCTCGGACCAGATTTGTTAAGAGACATGGAACAAATTGTTAAACAGGTACAACAAAATCTAAAATGTGCATAGGATCGTCAAAAAAGCTATGCAGATCTCAAAAGAACTCAGAGAGAGTTCAATGTCGGAGACCAAGTCCACTTAAAGGTTAAAGCAAAAAGAAGTTCCTTAAGGTTGGGTAAGTGTTCGAAGCTGGATCCCACGTATTGTGGACCATTCGAGGTATTGGAAAATGTAGGTTCGGTAGCCTACAAACTCACACTTCCTCCTTCTATTAAAGTTCATAATGTCTTTCATGTATCTTTGTTAAAAAAATATGTTCATGATGCCACTCACATACTTGATTGGGATATGATTCAGGTAGCACCCGAGGGAGAATCCCAAACCGAGCCTATGGGTATCGTCGAGAGGAAGGAGCTAACGCTACGGAACCGAGATATCGCTTGAATTGAAGTGCAGTGAAAGCACTTTAGCCCACAAGAGGCTACCTCGGAATTGGAGGATAAAATGCAAGAGGCATACCCTTCGTTTTTCCAGCAAGAGAAAGAAGGATCTGATTAAAAATAAACAAAAGTTAACACCAAGGGTGATGTTCGGAATAACCGGGGGAGGAATGTGACACCCCGTCACAAAACAATTTTTACTTGAAGTAAAAGATTATTATTTATTTTTTATTATTTGAGTGATTAAAAATCACAAAATTGTAATTCACAGTTATGAGAAAATGATGTGCACAAAAACTATTTTTACTATTATTTTTAATAAAAGAAAGAAACATGGGAGAGGATCAATTGAATGAGAGAAAACCACCTACAACTATGGACAAGAGATAGCACAAGCATTATGATAAAAATCAATCAATCCAAGTGGAGACCTCAACACTCCAACACAATCCACAAAAATATGATCTCAAGATTTACTTGGGATTAGGTTGGTGATGGAACAAGACCTAGGAAAATACTACAAAGAGGGGCACTGAGAGAGCATCAAAGCATTTTTTTTAGTCCTCTTATTTGATAAGTCCATCAAGTTTACTGTTACAGACTCCAAGGGGGAGTGTTGCGTTGTAGTAGTGGTAGTCCAGTAGTTAAGGTGGTGATCCAGCTTGGGGATGAGATTTGGCAAATTCCAGGTTCTCTATGGTTGGGAGGAATTAATTCCTCTCCCTTGTTTTTCCAGATCGGCACAATTTCAAATCTGGGGCATCATCAAATTCTTTCGGCGTCTTTATAATGAATCTTTTTACTGTGTCCACTCTCTTTTCGTTGATTACCTTAATGAATAGTCTAATGGTTAATATATTATGGGTGTGTAGGAATGTTGTATAGTCTTCGAACTTATTTTCCTCTGTGGTAGGATAGATGGATCCATGGGTAGGGTTTTAACTATGTTTTCAAATTAAAATAAATTATGGGAGTTATGTTTAGTGTATCATCGAAAGAGTTAGCATGAACGAGATCCAGACTCTGAGTATTTTTATCCAGGATGAACTGAAATTATTTATGTAGATCTCTGCGTATTTTTATCCAAGTTGAAGTGAAATTAATCGTGTAGATCTCTGAGTATTTTTATGGAGGTTGAAGTGAAATTAATCATGTAGATCTCTGCGTATTTTTATCTAGGTTGAAGTGAAATTAATTTTGTAGATGTCTGTGTATTTTTTTCTCCATGCTGAAGTAAAATCGTTTTCGTAGATCTCTTAGTATTCTATTTTCTTTGCTGAAGTGAGATCTTGTGTTGTAGATCTCTGCGTATTTTATTTCCCATACTCAAACGAGATCGTTCCTTGATCTCTGTGTTTTCTTCCAGCGAGGGAGTCGGTTGTTCTGTTTGTCTGATTTTTTCTTTTATTGTGTTGCCGCGTGCTCTTTGTTTATGTTACATATGATGTTTCTTTTACACTGTATCTGCGTTGAGTCGGGCTCAGCGCCCAGTACTTAGACTGTAATCTCGACGTCTTCTTGATGTTCTGCCCTTATTTCCTGGTATTGTTGAGCTGCCAACGACTCCATTGTGGCTGCATTCCTCGGCGTCTAAACCTATTTCGTTTGTTAAAACTTGGTTTGAGTTCTAGTTTCACATATGCTATTTATCATATGGTGATGCTCGGTGTGACAGATCCGAAGAAAAGACTGCGTAGAACATGTTCCTGCCGAGTTTTGAACCTGCCAACCTTCCGGAGTTAGCTCAGCGTTTCCTTTTAATCTAGACAGAATGTCATCTCCTCCTTTGGTTGCCAAACGACGAACTCCACCATGGCGTTAATCTCGTTGGAATCGCCATGGTTTTGATTTGATTAGCCCTGTGCTCCCATTATGTCCATGATGATGTTAGGATAGCAACAAACCTTGCCTTGTCTAAACCCTTTCGTTTTTGTAAAGTCGATTTTCAAAACGCACAGTCAAAACGTATTTAGTTACAGCTTTTAATACAGAAATGATATTTTATAATTTGCATACTTTAAGACTTGGTTGACGTTATGTTATCATAAATAGATTAAGTGTTAGTATAAAAGATATTTTATAAATCGCATACCTTGAGATTCGGTTGATGCTATGTTATCATATATAGAGTATGTGTTAGCATAAATGATATTTTATAATTTTATATTTTATATTTTATAATTTCTATACATTTAGATTTGGTTGATGTTATGTTATTATATATGGTTTAAATCATAGTAGTATAATTCGAGTACGATAACTTAAAAATCCAATAATAAAATAAGGAAGTAGTCTTCTTTTATGAATAATAATTTTATTGAAATATACATGGATATATTATAAATGTATATTTAAAATCATTGGCTTATTTCTGCTCATGTTATTTATAATCAAAACTACTATTTAAAAACAAAAATATAAAATATAACAACTAGTTAGTAATAATCAATTTTATAAGAAAGTATGAAATTGAATATTATTTACATTTTATAGTGATTAAATATTTAAAAAGTGGAATTTCAAAATTACTTTTTCAAAATTCAATTTTACAATGTATTCGTATTTTACCTATACCCAATATTCGACGAATTTGAATTGTTCCGAATTTTAGTACATGAAAAGCCATTACGACCGAATTATGCTACTATAGTTTAAATATTAGTAAGTTGGAATTAATAGTTCATATATATAAATATATTAGGGTTAAAAAGTGTTTCATAGACAATAAATATCATAAGTTTAAGAAATTATTCATATGCATTTTAACATAGCTGAAATGATATTTCTGATCATAAGTGAATATATTATGGTTAAGAAATGTTTCATATGCATTAAATATCATAGTTTAAGAAATGTTTCATGTGCATTATATCATAGTTTGAAAGGATATTTATTTTTATACTACATATTTGTTTGTAATATCAATGCATGAAACCAATATCATTTCTTAATTTAAAGTTGTTTAAATTATAATTTGTAGGTAGTTTGTATACTTTTAGAAAATGCAATTATATAGGTATATAGTTTATAATTGATATTATAAAGAGCTTATCATATATGTGAGTATATATGGTGACTTTTTGTTAGTTTAGTTGGTATAGTAGATAAATAATGGTAACAAAGAGTTAGTTTATATATAAAGTAGAAAGCTATGTTTTTCAATTACTTTGTTATTTAAAGTTATGAGCATGATGCGGGTTGAGTTATTGCCTTAGTTAGGGTAAAAGTGTTAAGCTTTATTTTTGTGTTTTTTCCAAATAATAGGGTAATAATCTTAGTAGTGACCGTGATTGTGCTGGTTATAACTTAAGCTTTATATTTTAGTGAAAAGATATAATATTTATAAATTAAGCGAGCTCACTTTTGAAATGAAATCTTCAACAAAAACAATATTGAACACCATAATATAATCTTATATGAAGTTGAACATTATTGATATTGTTTATGTTTATGTAAGATGAGGGGATAAATTAAATTGTTATAAATGTTTAATAGCGTTGGCCGATGAGATGAGTTTCCTCAAAATCCAATAATGTTTTTCAGTTGTTAACTTCCTTCCTTCCACAAAATGCTTAGCCTCAATCCAAGGTTAATAAGATGCAATGGTTTGGAACTTTCTTATAAACAAATTGTTATAAGAAATCTCAATCACTTGCCATTTCGAAGAAACCATAAAAACCTTGTATTTGTTTGCTTTCGGTATATCTACTCCCACCATATTCAAATGATTTACAAATCTAAGTTCAATAATAACTGTGAATTTGTTTGTTTTCGGTATACCTTTTTTTTCAAAAAAAATCATAAATTCATCTTTTTATAAAGAAGTTGACAATACATTCCACAAGTATTATACAAGTATTACTGCACAATTTGAAAGAAAATTTAAGAAAGTTTATCTAAAATTCTAAACTGTCCACTCTAGACAGAAATAGTTAAATTTACTGATATTTTCAAAAAACTGTCCAAAATAATATTTGAACCACTATTTTCCAAAAAGTGTTAAAACTAATCAAAAATAGTTACTGAACATTTTCTTATATTACCCTGTCCAAAAATCTAGGGTCTTTCAGCTGATTTTATTATAAATTAAATATTTTTTAATATTAATTAAACAAAATAATTATAAGTTTATTTAATACATAATATTATATTTTAGTTAATGAAATCTAAATTAATTATTTGATTTATTAATAATTAATTAATAACCAATATTGTGGAGTTAATAAAATTTTTAATTATTTAAATAATCAAATAATATATTAAATAAGTATTTGTTATATAGATATTTAATTAAACATTAGATAAGTATTATATTATAATAAATTTAAGAGATAGTTATTAACATGGTTATATATTTGACACATTAATGATATTTTTTTTCCTATAGTATTTTTTTAATAAAATGATATTATTTAATTATTTATAATATAATAATATATTGTAAAAAATATTATTTAATTATAATATTTTATAATTATTAATAATTATAATGAAATAGATGTAATAATTGTTTGTATGATTATAATATCTTCTAATTATCAATATCATAATAAAATAGATGTAATAATTATTTGTTAAATGTTAACAATTAATTAAATAGAATAGATATAAAATAATAATAGAATAATATTGTTTAATTATTATAATAAAATAGATGTAATAATTATTTGTTTAATGTTAATAATTAATTAAAGAGAATAAATCTTAAATAATTTAATTAATATTATGGTTATTAACTTGATAATACTTTTGATTAATATTGAATAATTATTAAGTATAGTAAATGAACAATATTATTTAATTAAATACTATACTTATTTTATAATAAGTATTTAAATAGATTAATTAATTAAATACTATACTTATTTTATAATAAGTATTTAAATAAATTAATTAATGAAAATATTAATTAATATAACCCAACATTAATATTTAGTTAATGATAATAATATTGAATAATTAATTAATTAATAATTTTTTAACGGAAAATATTAATTAGTTTATTAAATGTTAACTAACTAATTAATAAATAATATTGTTATTTAGTTAATAACAATATTAATTAATGAGATAATTAATAATATATTAAGCCAATTATATATTATTTATGTAATTTTTTATTATATTTAATTAATAAAACATTATTAAATTATATATATTGAAGATATGTATAATATGTGTAATACTATCATGTACTTTGGAGATATTTATTTACAATATGATATATTTTACACGTTAATAATATTGTAGTGGTTAAATTGTTGCAATATGGGACTATTTTTCGCAGTTGTAAGTTATATTTGATAACAATTGTAATGCAATCGGTATATGAATTCAATGTTGCAATGATTAATTCATTGTGTGTCAATGTGAATATAGAATAATACATTGCAAAAATTAATAACTGTAACCATTGATCTAACCCTTCATGAATGCCACAATGCAATGTAACCCTTCATAAACATCACAATGCAACACAAACCTTAATGAATGTCAAATTTCACATTGTGAATATGTCGCATCCTGGGTTGTGTCAGCATGTGTGTCACATATTGGGCATTCTTGCAATGCGACATAACCCTTGATGAAAGCCACAATTCAACGTAACCCTTAATAAACACCACAGTGCGGCATAAACCTTGATGAACGTCAAATTTCACATCTTGAGAATTGTCGCAATGCGACATAACCCTTGATGAATGCCACAATGCAACATCAGCCTTGATAAACATCACAATGCAACATAAGACTTAATGAATGTCAAATTTCATATTGTGAATATGTTGCTGTAACATCCCGAAAATTCACAAAAATTTAAAATTTTTCAACGTAGCATTTAATGCATAAACTAACTGTGCGGAATTATAATAAATGCTTCTATGTCGTTTTACTGAAATAATGTTTGCAATGATCATACAAATGTATTGTTTTCTAACCTCTTATGAAATGAAATTAAAATCTTCATTAAGATGCTATGGTATGTTTCCTTGTCTCAGTTGTATTCTTAGATTATTATATCGATGCTCAATCAAATATTAATGTTTATAAGCGCTAACTATTGTTTTTCTTTTGATGATGAAGGAATCCTATGGGTACCCCGAGGCTTACTTAGCATTTATGCTAAAGCATTTGAACCTTCCTTTTCGCAGATTATAGCTAAGCATGACACATCAGATCAAGTAATACAATTATATTTTAAAATGCACTTTCAGTTAGCCGTCAATGATTCTGTATAAATTTCCAAGGTACTCCATGGAGAGAGCTATTAATGGTGTGAAATTATGAACTTAGAGTTTGATGCTAAGGTAACTCTTGGTTTGTAGTTCTAGGTTTATTTAATATCCTATGTTATACAAGCATGACCGGAGGAGGTACTTACAATGCGACTCATCTAAAGTTTATAGTTGTAAGCTATACAATTGATACATTTCCTTATTTAACATTTAAATGATGAACTAGATTATTGTAGCGAAGGTTTAGATAATATGACAATGCAAATATTGTAAAAACAATGTGCTTTTATGAAACATAGGCTAAATGCAATATACCATATATTCCTATAGTATGTGAAACACTTGTAAATTATCATGTGATTTCCTATAATAGATGAACTATATACTATTTCCATGATTTTCCTATAGTGTGAACTATGTGCAGCTTCCATAATTCCTATATTGTACACTATATGCAATTACCATGAAATTCCTATATCTTTTAAACTATATGCAATTTCTATATGTAAAAAGCTTATGCATGAGTCCTATATACAAATCAATATAAAAATATGAGCATCATCATGAACTTTTAAACATACACTTGATACTTATTTGATTCAACACTATAGGTGTAACTATTACCTATATTAATATATATATATATATATTGTGATAGGTTTACAATCAAACCTTCGTGCCAACGTATGATAAGGACAGGGTAATTAATGGTGTGGTGGTTATGTACATGCATGCATTCGTATCCAGTTTCTAGCATTTAATACTCCTATATCTACTTCCATAGTGGATATCTTGGTGGCTGCTATCGTGGATAGTATCACGTGAAGGCTTTTGTAAGGAACGAGCCAATGTTGTTGAGCTGTGCAAGGTTCGACCTATCAGTAAACTGAGTTGGTCTCCATGGTGGCAATGGTTATAAATGTAGTCATAAATGTAGTGGTTGCTTGGAAATACAATGTGTTGTGATGTTTGATCTCCACCGTTGATATTATGATACTCTCGAGTTTTGGGACTTAACCCTAATCCTCCACTAAGTCTCGTAGTTGTTGTTTCCTTTGGCATTGATTGTAAGTTGCTACTGGCTCGGTGGAGAGGCCGACAGGCCTTAGAAGTTTCACAATTTCATTAGCAAGTTTTGGGAGTTTCTCCCATGATTCGAAACCGTGACTTGAGGGTGATTTCTAATACTAGTTGATAGCTTAAGAGCCGAGCCCTAATGTGAGAGTTTACAACAATTGTTTGTAGTTGGAAGGACTCCAAGGTTGATGATTGTCTTGTGTGTAGGTTGAACCAGTGGTCAGTTTTCCTTGTATGTAAAATGGAAGTTCTCAGAGTTGCCTCCAAACTTCGCTGCATTTGGTAGTGAGGTGATGGATATGGTTTAACATTTTCTATGGCGTCTCTACTCCATAAGCAGCTATTTAAAGGTAATGTACAGGTTTCAAAACCTATATGCTTCTATTTGTTTATGAGTTGCAGTTGTTGTTATTTCGTCTTAATGAATTTTCTTTTATGTTACTCATTTGACCATACGTTGTTAGTGTGGCAGGTTCCTTCAGATTTATGTTCCCAAGCTCGAGTTTGAAAGATAGGAAATTCTAATGGAACTGGTAAGCTTCGGTGGTTTCCTTGATGGCTTCGGCTTGGTGACTATTGGTCCTTCTTAGGTTCTTAGCCGAGACTTCGTTTTAAATGTAAGGATGTGGAAGGTGACCACCATTGTGATGTTTGTGAGTTGACTGGCAGCACGGGGAGGATGAAATCCTCAACCCACTATGGCGTTAAGCCTGCAATGTTTGTTTTCTGCGTAGTTACTTTGTAAATGAATGTAAGACAGTTCAAATGGTTTTAACCCTCGGCTATTCTGGTTTAAATATAAGATTTTGGCTCCTTTAAAGATTGTTTACGTATAATGCCACTGAGAGAGATGCTCCAGAATATGCGATATTTTAATCTTTTTGTTTACAAACTATTGTGTGTTAAAGATGGTTGAGAGCCAAAGGTTTAAACATTGTGTTGTGCAGTCAAAACCCTGAACCTATAGGTTTCGATGGTAGCTTTGATAGTTCTGGGAAGTCGAACCTGAGAACTAATTCTTATTCTTGTTTGTCTATTTGGTTTTCGATGCAGATTAAGGTTCTATTAGGGTTGTAAAACCACTGTTTGATAATGATGCTAAAATATGTTTCTTTGTTCTGGTGGTAGACTATGTACTGAAATCGTGACTAAAACTTTACTTCTGTTTGAGTGAGGTTATTGAACTTACTTGTGATCTTAACACGAAAGGTTGATGTTTATGTTGTTAAGGGTTTGACTGCCGAACTAGCTATGAACTTGTCACGATGTTTTAAGTGATTTGGTTCTCTTTTAAGGGTTTCGATCCCATGTCTGTTATGTTGTAAAAGTCTTTTAAGGACTCTTTCTTGGATAATTTATTTGATTTAATAAATGTTAAGAAGAATACTAAATGTTGAGGTATAGAAGTTAGGGTTCTATCTATGATGAATATTAATAGTTCAGTTAACTCTGTAAAAGAATTAGTTGTGTAATAAAAGTAATGTTTATTTTGCAGCTGCTATATTTCATGCATAAGGATGAAAGAAATAAAGTGAAATTATAACACTATACTGTTTTGAAAAGAATAATAAGAGAATGCATAGCATACGTCTTATGAAAGGAAATAAATGACTTAAAGTGAAAACCCAAAGTTTTGTACAGAGATGAAATGTTTACTTCTATTACTATGTAACATAAAATATTATAATCCCTGTAATATGAAATTTTGTTATATTTCCTGAGTCTAGACATACATAATTTATATTACAGTATATAACTCATAAGGAATATTAAGAAAACACAACAGTGTTAGTTTATTCATTCATTTGACATTCTTCCTATCATTCATCTATCGTAATTCCCCTTCTCTGTACTAGAGTGCAATACAGAAAACAGTATGGGGAAAAATACAGAGAGGTCATTTATTCAATCAATTCATAAATATATTCAGCAATCTACAAAATCCTAAACAAATCAAAATACCACACTTATACTTCTGCATTGTCATTAGTTAGGTAAAGAGTACTAAATTAACAATTACAAAAAATAATTTAACTACCTAGAGGATGAAATAACAAGTAGAACTTGTAACTATAGATAGGGTGGACAAATACGCAAGGAGGCCTATTCCTCCCAACCTTCTCCAGAAGAAGCATCCAATCTACTTGCCTCTTTTGGACCCCCGAGCCTGTTTACTGAACCACTAGGTAGATGAACTCTATGTAGAAGCAAGGCACTCAACTTTGTATAACTAGCAATCAATAGAGACTTGCCACAAACCTCAACGTATACACTCAGTAGTAAACAAGGTAGACTTCACCATGATAAAAAACATAGACTGCCCCTCATCGAATCTCTTGTGTACATATAGGAGAACCACAAGGTAAGTTTCTTCATCAGGAAATGTGATGAACCTCAGTTCAAATTCGATGGCTCTTAAAACGATTGCCTAGGTCTTTAGTGGTCAGTTTTCAATAAATGAGCCTCAAGCTCCAGTCCCATCTTTCAAGGCATTATGACCACAATTCAAGGCAGTTGTCCCATACCAATAGCTAGTTACTTGCCTCATGAAACTGCCATTTGTCCATTGCCTTCTACCTTAGATTCCATTCCACCTAGTGGGTCAGTAAACACTCTTTGAAGAGCTCTCCTTGGGTGAGTGTCTCCTATTTTATTTATTTAAATAATAATACTATGCAATTACAGTCATCCTTGGACACTTGTCCAGATATAAAACTTTACAATAAAAGTTAAGATAATCTCTTCTTCAAACATAAATTTTTTGTTAGTTTTTCAGAAATTTCAATCTAATCTAGGATCTTTACTGAGAGAATAACATGTACAACATATCTACACCATATCAATCATGGACACAATAATGCAAGCACACAAGAGACACAGAGTTTCACCGGGGAAAACAAAAATGGTAAAAAACCTCGCAACTTCCTCAGAGATAGATAGAGCAATGATACAAACCAAGTACAAGAGATAGTCCTCCTAGCAGCAGCTTCTCCTCCTCCACTAGTGCACCACTCTCCAATGAGTGTGTGAGAGAGAAGTGAATGATCAAATAGAGTGCCTCCTGCACTCTATTTATACTTGACATGACTTGCCTAATAACCTTTACTAGGTTGGCCTTAACTTAACCACATAAAATAATGGTGACAGGGCCAACCCCTAATAGGGTGGTGAAATAGCCCTTTAAGCCACATGACTTATACAAGGCCGACCCCAACAAAGTGGTCCAATAACCCATCAAGTATAATTTACGACACTTACAATATAAATGATGACACTTTGGTATAGAGGAATAATAACATCTCTATAGGAATACAAACACTTCCATATAGAGGAATAATAACATCTCTATATGAATACAATATACATATATGAAATACATTTTAAAGTTACAAATACATCAACACTCCCTCTTAACTAGGAAGGTATTTATCGACACAGATCTTCTAGCACAAGTCTTCTTCTCTGGATCATCCTCACTGGATCATCGACAACGAATCACCATCATCGTCATAGCTATTGCTATCTCAATCAATCTTTGAACTACTCATCATAGGAAGCTCTATAGAGCCAGCCCTTTTTCATGGTGGATATAGGCCCACCACCTGCAGGTCTTAATCATCACTGGCCATACTGTGGAATCATCAGGACTTATTACGTGCATCAAAGAAACCTCGAAAGAGTATCCTAGGTTCCTTTATGTGCCTAAGCACGACCCGCAAGATATCCCAAGCTGCTATTACATGTTGACTGTCACAAAACCTTAAAAGAGTGTCTTGACTAGCAAGAACTCTAAAGAGCATCTGAGGCCTTTTACGTGACTAGCACAACCTATCCGGATCTCCAGGACATATTACATGTGACACCCACCACAAAACCTTAAAAGAGTGTCTTGACTAGCAAGAACTCTAAAGAGCATCCGAGGCATTTTACGTGACTAGCACAACCTGTCCGGATCTTTAAGGCATATTAAATGTGGTCATGGAAAAACTTTGAAAGAGCATCCCAGGACTGATTATGAGCACACAGCTCAACCTATCGGATCTCCTAGGGCGCTATTATATGCCATAGGACAAAACCTCGATAGAGCGTTTGCTAGATATCCCAGGGCGCTATTTTATGCCATAGGAAAAACCTTGGAAGAGTATCTACAAACCTCCCAAGGTGCTATTATATGTCATCCCAAGCAAAACCTTAAAAGAGCATTTGCCAGATATCCTAGGGCGCTATTATATGCCATAGGAAAAACCTCAAAAGAGTATCTGCAAATCTCCTAGGGTGCTATTATATGCTTATCTGCACAACCTGTCCACGACCATAGAGTATCAAACTGATACTCGCCATACATTATCCTGATGTACATCATCACATATCATCTACAGCAACATCCTAAAGCTCATCATCCATGATCATCCTGATCATCATCATAGCATCATCCTGATGCATATTATCTGGAGCAACATCGTGAAGCTCATCATCCATGATCATCCTGATCATACAATGCATCCACCTGATGCATACACAGTATCTACCTGATACATATCATCATACATGATCTGCTGATCATACAATGTATCCACTTGATACAAATCATCATACATGATCTACCTGATCATACAATGTATCACCTGATACATATCATCATACATGATCTACCTGATCATCTGATGTATCCACCTAATATGTATACAAATACATGATCCACCTGATCATAACAAGCATCCAACATGATGCATATACATATACATGATCCAACTGATCATAACAAGCATCCAACATGATGCATACACATATACACGATCCAACTGATCATATCTAGCATCCAACATGATGCATATACATAGCAGTAACTGGAGCATTGTCTTGATGCTCATCATCCAGCACTTACATCCACAGCCATGGGAAGGATCCTCCTCTCACCATGCTTGGAATGGCTCCTACAAATGTGTCCATCACTTCTTCCTTGAAGTGTCATCAATCTGAAGAACACCAAGCCTCTCTCTGAAGTACTCAAACTTCACTCTAGCTAGTGGTTTCGTCAACACATCTATAACCTGCTCATCCGTCGCAACATACAGGAGCTTCACTGCTCCTCTCTGCACCATATCCTTGATATAGTGATATTTGATCTCAATGTGCTTCGACCAGTAGTAGCCAATAGGAGATCAAATAAATCAGGCAGTAGCTTTCTAAGCCACACTGCCTCACAACTAGTCGAACAAGCTGCAACATACTCTGCTTCTGCTGTACTCAGTTCTACGCAGGACTGCTTCCTGCTAAACCAAGAGATCACACCTTATCCCTTACTGAAGCAACACCCAGAAGTGCTATTCCTATCTAGAGCACTACCTGCCCAGTTTGAATCAACATAACCCTGTAGGTTAAAATTTTGATTCACATCATACTTGAGCCCATAATCAACTGTACCCTTCAGGTACCTCAGAATATGCTTTACAGCAACCAAGTGAACGCCTCTCAAATCCATCAGGAACTCGCTCAATGTGTTAACTGCCAAGCAAATATCTAGTCTCGTGTTCATCAGGTACATCAAGGACCCAATCATCTGATGATACATAGTGACATCAACCAGCTCGGATGAAGCATCCCACAGAAGCTTCAGGTTTGATGCCATAGGTGTGGCCATGGCCTTGTAGTCCATCATCCCGAACCTCTTCAGGATCTCTACTGCATACTTCCCTTTTCCAAGGAATATTCCATCTGTGCTCTACCACACCTCCATACATAGAAAATAGTGCATCATCCCCAAGTCCTTCATCTCGAACTCGGCAGCAAGCTTCCTCTTGGTGTTGGCAATCAACCCATCCTCACCTGTTACAAACAAGTCATCCACATACAATAGTGGTATCACAAGATTGCCTTCCTCAACCTTGTAGTAAAGGTTGGAATCTACTTTACTCTTGGTAAATCCCAAACTAGATAGAAAGCTGTCTATCCTACCATACTAAGTCCTATGAGCTTGCTTCAAGCCATACAGGGATTTTTTCAACTCGCACACATATGACTCCCTGTCATATGTCTCAAAACTAAGTGGCTACTCCACATACACTTCCTCTTCGACTACATCATTCAAGAAAGTTGTCTTAACATCCATCTGGTGTATCTTCCACTTCATCAAGTTACAGCCAGAGCAAGTACTGATCTGATGGAAGTGTAACTAGCTACAGGTGCAAAAGTATCTTTATAGTGTATTTTCTCTTTCTGGGAGAAGCCACGAGCTACAAATCTCGCTTTGTATTTCTCTATGCTTCCATCTGCAACATGCTTGATCTTGTAGATCCACTTGGAAGTCACAACAGAATTCCCTTAAGGTCTTACGACTGCATCCCAAACATCATTCTTCACGATTGATTTTTACTCCTCGATCATGGAATTCTTCCAGAATCCTTGGAACTTCAATATCTTCAATAGATAACTTTGTTGCTGAACAAATGTTGTAGTCCTTCTTTTGTAGGTGATGGTATACGATCTTTCCTACAAAACAAGTTAAATTGCATGATTAGAAACATCTCATAGTTTTCAGAACAAATTCTTACACATAAATAAATATGTCATACAGTCATGCAATTATCTTAGCCAATGCTTCAATACAACATTTATCCATATCCCGTAACTTTCTAGATGCCTTCCAATCTCTACCAGAACATTGTTAAGAGTGTACACAACTCCCAACATGTCAGCAAAGAGGTTTGATCAAGCCCGGCCTTCTGCCCAACCAAAAAATTCGATATTGGTCTCTAAATTAAGATTTTGATGAGGAGCATCCAACCATGGTCTCCTGTACAAAAATTCCAACATTCTCCGAAACCCTAAATTCCTGGAGCCATGAATGAAGGTGCTCAAAATCCAATTATGTTTTGACAGAAATATGCACGTGATTGTTTCTGGTGTAACTCCGAAATTTTAGATCTACGGGGTCTAAAAATTCTTCATGTGGTATCCTGACCTGTTATCTTTCCAACCCCATAGGTCTGACCTCAAATGGATTCTCTGAGAGAGATTTATGCCAAGTGTTGAAACGTGGCCTGTTTATGGGATAAAACAAAAGAGCGAACTTTTACGGAGTGCCACATGTCACTAGTTAAATTTCAGCCTCTGAAAATCGTACCTGTGAAAGTGTTGATGTATATGTAACTTCAGAATCTATTTCATCTATGTATTTCATATATATTTACTGTACCCTTACAAGAGATGTGTTATTCCTCTATAAGGAAGTGTCGTCATGTGTATTGACAAGTGTCGCAAGTGTGTCTACTTGGCAAAGGGTTATTAGACCATAATCTGTGGGGTCGGCCCTTAAATATATATTATATGGTTGATATACCTAGCTAGACAAGCTGGCCCCATAAGGTCACTAGGCAAACAGACTAGTATTAATAGAGATCGAGAGATCTCTATTTGGATCACTTGGAAACTCATACTTCTCTCACTCAGAAAGTGGCACACTAGTGAGGAGGAGGATCATCTGCTACTAGGAGACTATCTCAGTGTATTTTGGTTGTACTTTGGTTGAGCCATTTCTCTCTCTATCTCTGAGGAAGTTGTGGGCTTTTTCACCTTAGGGTTTTCCCCACGGAAACTTTGTGTCTCTTGTCTCTCATGCTTTTGATTCTTGTGATGCTTGAAATGCTTGATATGATTGTTATGCATTGATATACTGTACATGTTATTCTCTCAGTAAAGATTCTAGAGTTTTGTGAATTAATGCTCAAATTTTAAAATGGTATCAGAGCTAACCTGAGAAGAAGACATTTTGCAATGACAGAAACTTGAGTTTCTTGTTTATTGGGTTTTTCTCCACAGGTTTTGGAAAAACAGTATAGTAGATTGACTCTACTCATCAAGGAGAATCTATCTGTCCAATCAGAATTCAATTCTGAGCATTTTCAGATTTGGCCTTAAAAATTATGGTTTCCACAAAAATAGGAATTTCTGAAATCTAAAGACATAGCTAGAAGCTCCTTGCAAAAATTGAAGTTTACAGCTTTGGATCGATATTTTTGGCTGGGTAGATATCCGGGAAACTCAAACCCTAATTTAGGGCTCTCCCTAGTGAACCCGGTAGGACAAAAAGGCAAATCTGAGGGGTAAAGCTTTGCTAATCTCAAATTCTGAACTCACCAGGATGATCAGCTCATCAAGGCACATCTTTCTATCCTTTCATAAAGTTGAAATTCACATTTTTAATTTTTAGGGTTTTTCGACAAACCCTAATCCAGGACCAGATCCAGTTTTCAACATTTCAAGTGGTAAGACCTAAATCTTTTCTATTTCCATTTGAAGTACTCTTTAAGATGTCTCACCACACCAAGCTTGATGATAAGCTTGAAGGGGCTGATAACTTCCAAGCTTGGAAGTATAGGATTGGGCTGGAAGAGAATGAGTTGGACTCATACATAAAAGAAGACATCCCTATCCCAGAGGATGAAGATGCTAAGGTATTGCATAAGAAGAACTTGGTCAAGGCAAAGAGAGTCATGGTTGATTCCATCAAAGACCATCTCATTCCCCATGTGTCTTCTCTAAAGACACCCAAGGCTATGTTTGATTCTTTGACCAAGCTATTTGAAGGAAAGAACATAAATCAAAAGATGACCCTACAGAATCAATTGAAAGGGGTCAAGATGTTGAATGGAGAAACCATTCAATCTTACTTCTCCAAGGTCTCTCAGATCAAGGAACAACTTGAAGCTATAGATGAAATGGTGGAGAATGGTGAAATTGTTATGACCACTTTGAATGGCCTACCTTGCTCATGGGAATCCTTTATTCAAGGAATCTATGCAAGAAAGAAATTGATCTCTTTCAGTAAACTATGGGAGGAATGCTCTCAAGAAGAAGCTAGGCTTGTAGCTCATGAAGAAAAGATGGGAGGTAAAGACCAAGCTCTCGCAGCTCACACCAAAAGAAGCAAGCCCAAGAAGGAGCACTCTCACCACAGGAGATCCTATCACAACCAACAAAAGAATAAGAAGGATATGAGATGTTTCACATGCAATGAGAAGGGTCACTTTGCTTCAGAATGTCCCAAGAACAAAAGGGATAACATCAACTCCAGCAAGAAGAAGAAGGGCAGCAAAAGAAAGTTCCATGCTCATGTTGTCGAAGATGATGAACCTCCAAAGAAGAAAGCTAGGGAAGAAAGTGATGATGACTCATCAAGTGAAGAAGAGTATGTTCTAATATCTACTCTCATAGGTACTATCTCCCATGGTTGTAATTATTGGTTAATTGACAGTGGGGCTTCCAAACACATGATTGGGTTTAAGGAATCTTTTGTAAACCTATCTGAACATGAATCACCCCATAAGGTGAAACTTGGGGATGATTATCAATACGCAATCAAAGGAAGTGGTGAAGCCTCCTACAACCTAGACTCTGGAAAATCTTTGAAGATGAAAGAAGTCCTTTATGTACCTGGGCTCAAGAAGAACTTACTCTCCATCTCTGCATTGGATGCAAAAGGTATGAGGGTTGCATTTGTGGATGGCCAAGTCCTAATGTGGCCAAAGGGAAAGACCATAGATGATACAGTAGTGATTGGAGAGCAAGAGGGAGGTTTGTATAAATTGAAAGGACAACCTGAACATGCAATGGTGCATGAATCCATGGAGCCAAGTGAACTTTGGCATAGAAGACTTGCTCATATGCACTATAGGGCACTTCCAATTGCAAGCAAGGATGTAGAGGGTCTTCCTTAAATCAAGAACAAACATGAAGGTGCTTGCAAAGGATGTGCAAAAGGCAAGAACATTAAGAAGGCTTTCCCAAGTAGTGAAAGCAAGGCAAAAGGTATCTTGGAAATCATCCACTCAGATGTATGTGGTCCTATGTCATCTAGTTCTTTGAGTGGGTATGTTTACTATGTCTCATTTATTGATGACTTCTCCAGGAAGACTTGGGTATACTTCTTGAAGAACAAAGATGAGGTGTTTGATAAGTTCAAGGAATTCAAAACCTTGATGGAGAATCAAACTAACAAGAAGATCAAAACATTCAGATCTGACAATGGTGGAGAATTCACCTCAGGTGACTTCAAGAAGCTTTGCAGTGATTCTGGCATTAAGAGGGAGTTGACTGCTCCTTATAATCCTCAATATAATGGAGTTGCAGAAAGGAAGAACAGAACAATCATCGAAGCAGCAAGGGAAATGCTGCATGACTAGGATCTACCTATGCATCTATGGGCAGAAGCAGCTAGAACAGCTGTATATCTGCAGAACAAAACACCCCACAATATATTGGACAACAAGACACCAGAAGAGGTCTTTTCTGGTAAGAAACCTAAACTCAGCCATCTCAGAATATTTGGTTGTCCAGTATACACTCATGTCCCAAACGAAAAGAGGACCAAACTAGATCCTTCAGGAAAGAAGGGTATCTTTGTGGGTTATAGTGAAAGCTCGAAGGCTTACAGAATATACTTTCCAAGGTTCAAGAAGATTGATGTCAGCACGGATGTAACATTTGATGAAAACTCAGCATTCATCAAATCAAAGAAGGCACCTATCGAAATTTATGAAGAACTTAAGGAAACTGGATTTCAAGACACTACCATGACTGAAGCAATTCCAGAAGTTGTTCGTGAGTTTGAAGATCTGCAAGAACCTGTAGATCCACTCCATGAGGATAAACTCTCACAAGAGGAAACCTGCATGGGCTAGAGAGCTCATTCAAGATGCAGAAAGATTTGGCATTCCAGAAGAAGAACACAGAGCAAAGAAGAGAACCAGATCACATACCAGCTATGTTGCTTTACTCTGTGACATTATGAACAAAGAACCTTCCAGTTATGAAGAAGCGGCAGAAAAGAAAGAATGGAAGGATGCCATGGTTGAGGAATACCAATCAATAATGAAGAATGATGTTTGGGATGCTGTCCCAAGACCTAAAGAGAAGTCTGTTGTGACTTCCAAATGGATCTACAAAATCAAGCATGTTGTAGATGGCAGTGTAGAGAAATACAAGGTAAGATTCGTAGCTCGTGGCTTCTCTCAAAAGGAGGGAATAGATTATGAAGAAACTTTTGCACCTGTAGCCAGGTATACTTCCATCAGAACAGTACTTTCCCTAGCTGCAGCAATGAAATGGAAAATACATCGGATGGATGTCAAGACTACTTTCCTGAATGGTGTAGTTGAAGAGGAAGTATATGTGAAGCAGCCACTCGGTTTCAAAATACATGACAGGGAGTCATATGTGTGCAGATTGAAGAAAGCCTTGTATGGCTTGAAGCAAGCTCCCAGAACTTGGTATGGTAGGATGGATAGTTTCCTATCTAGTTTGGGCTTTACCAAGAGTAAAGCGGATTCCAACCTTTACTACAAGGTTGAGGAAGGGAATCCTGTGATTCTACTCCTGTATGTGGATGACTTATTTGTAACAGGAGATGACAGATTGATTGCAGATACTAAGAGGAAGCTTGCTGCCGAGTTCAATATGAAATATTTGGGAATGATGCATTATTTCCTAGGTATGGAGGTGTGGCAGAGTGCAGGTGGGATCTTCCTTGGTCAAGGGACGTACACAGTAGATATCCTAAAGAGATTCGGGATGATGGATTGCAAGGCCATGGCCACACCTATGGCATCAAATCTAAAGCTTTTATGTGATGCTTCATCTGAGCCGATTGATGTCTCTATGTATCGTCAGATGATTGGGTCCTTGATGTACCTAACGAACACAAGACCAGATATTTGCTTTGCAGTGAACACATTGAGCTAGTTCCTGATGGATTCGACGAGTGTTCATGTGATTACTATAAAGCATGTTCTAAGGTACCTGAAGGGTACAGTGGATTATGGGCTCAAGTATGAAGCGAATCAAAAGTTTAACCTGTAGGGTTATGTTGATTCAGGTTGGGCTGGTAGTGCTGAAGATAGGAAGAGCACATCTGGATGTTGCTTCAGTATGGGATCAGGTGTGATCTCTTGGTTCAGCAGGAAGCAGTCCTGCGTAGCACTAAGTACAGCTAAGGCAGAGTATGTCGTAGCCTGTTCAGCTAGTTGTGAGGCAGTATGGCTTCAGAAGATACTGTCTAAGTTATTTGATCTCTCATTGGATGCTACTAGTATCTTTTGTGATAACCAGATTTGTGTGAAGTTGTCTGAGAACCCAGTGTTTCATGACAGGTCGAAACACATAGAGATCAAATATCACTATATCAGGGATATGGTGCAGAGAGGAGCTGTGAAGCTCCTATACATTGCGATGGATGAACAGATTGCAGATGTGATGACGAAGCCACTAGCCAAGGTGAAGTTCGAGTACTTCAAGGAGAGGCTTGGTGTTCTTCAGATTGATGACACTTCGAGGAAGAAGTGATGGACACATTTGCAGAAGCCATTCCAAGCATGTTGGAAGGAGGATCCTTCACATGGCTATGGATGTAAGTGTTGGATGATGAGCATCAGGACGATGCTCCAGTTACTGCTCTGTATATGGATCAGGAGGATGCTGGATATGATCAGTTGGATCATTTATATGTATATGTATGTATGCATCATGTTGGATGCTGGATATGATTAGTTGGATCATTTATATGTATATGTAAGTACGCATCATGTTGGATGCTGGATATGATCAATTGGATCATTTATATGTATATGTATGTACGCATCATGTTGGACGTTGTATATGATCAGTAGGATCATTTGTATATGTTTTGTATATGCATCATGTTTGATGCTTGGACCATGTATCTGTATATGTATCAGGTGGATACTGTGTATGATCAGGTAGATCATGTATGTTGATATGTATCAAGTATGATCAGGTGGATCATGTTCTTGTATTTGTATCAGGTGGATACATTGTATGATTAAGTAGATCATGTATGATGATATGTATTAGGTAGATGCATTATATGATCAGGATGATCATGGATGTTTCTCCATATGACATGTAACAGGATGTTGCAGTGATGATGATTAGGATGATCATGTGTACATCGGGATGATGTATGGTGAGTATTAGGTTGATACTCTGTGGCCGTGGATCAGGTTGTACAGATGAGCATATAATAGCGCCATGGGAGATTTGCAGATAGTCTTGCAAGGTTTTTCCTATGGCATATAATTTCGCCCTGGGATATCTGGCAAATGCTCTTTCGAGGTTTTTCTCTAGGAGGACATATAATAGCGCCCTGGGAGATCTGCAAATAGTCTTGCAAGGTTTTACCGCTGGCATATAATAGCTCCCTGGGATATCTGGCAGATGCTCTCTCAAGGTTTTGTCCTATGGCATATAATAGCACCCTGGGAGATCTGATATGTTGAGCTGTGTGCTCATAATAAGTCCTGGGATGCTCTTGCAAGGTTTTTCCATGACCACATGTAATATCGCCCTAGGAGATCCGATAGGTTGGGATGTGTTCCCGTAATAAGTCCTAGGATGCTCTTGCAAGGTTTTGTGGTGACCACATATAATAGCGCCCTGGGAGATCCGATAGGTTGATTTGTGTGCTCGTAATCAATCCTGGGATTCTCTTTCAAGGTTTTGTGGTAGGGTCACATGTAATAGCTCCCTGGGAGATCCGATAGGTTGGGTTGTGTGCCCGTAATAAGTCCTACGATGCTCTTGCAAGGTTTTTTGACGCACGTAATAAGTCCTGAGGATTCCATAGTATGGCCAGTGATGACGAAGACCTGCAGGTGGTGGGCCTACATCCAGTATGAAAAAAGACTAGCTCTGTAGAACTTCCTATGATGAGTAGAGTTAGATATTGGTTGAGATAGCAGCAGTAGTGACGATGATGATGACGATGATCTTGAGAAGAAGACTTGTCTAGCAGAACTATGTCGAGAAATACCTTCCTAGTTAAGAGGGACTGTTGATGTATATGTAACTTTGGAATGTATTTCATATATATTTATTGTACCCTTATAAGAGATGTGTTATTCATCTATAAGGAAGTGTCGTCATGTGTATTGACAAGTGTCACAAGTTTGTGTACTTGGCGAAGGGTTATTAGACCACCATGTGTGGGGTCGGCCCTGAAATATATATTATATGGTTGATATACCTAGCTAGACAAGTCGGCCCCATAAGGTCACTAGGCAAACAGACTAGTATAAATAGAGATCGGGAGATCTCTATTTGGATCACTCGAAAACTCATACTTCTCTCAGTCGGAAAGTGGCGCACTAGTGAGGAGGAGGATCATCTGCTACTAGGAGACTATCTCAGTGTATTTTGGTTGTACTTTGGTTGAGCCATTGCTCTCTCTATCTCTGAGGAAGTTGTGGGCTTTTTCACCTTAGGGTTTTCCCCACAGAAACTCTGTGTCTCTTGTCTCTCATGCTTTTGATTCTTGTGATGCTTGACATGCTTGATATGATTGTTATGCATTGATATACTATACATGTTATTCTCTCAGTAAATATTCTAGAGTATTGTGAATTAATGCTCAAATTTTAACAGAAAGTACAGTCCGTTCCCTACCTGCCACCTTTTACGAGATTTTATTTGGAGCGTCCTAGCCCAAGTTGTGACCTTTTTTCCTAGGTCACCTATTTATGACTGAGATTTGGAGGAGGTAGAAACCCTATATTGTACAAATCATAAATCTAAAAGTAAAACGAATTAGAGGCTCTCCTTTGGAAACAAGGTACATGGGGATCTTATCTTCGACTTTTAAGATTTTTAGATGCGGAAACCTCGCCGAAATGAATTTATAGCGAAAGTGCTATGATGACTGGTTTTTGCTATATCAAGCCCTAGCTTCACAAGTGCAACAAGTGTCATAAATGCCATACCATGCCTTCTTTCAGGCTAGCTCTGATACCATGTTATTTTTTCAGAAATTTCAATCTGATCTAGGATCTTTACTGAGAGAATAACATGTACAACATATCTACAGCATATCAATCATGGATACAATAATGCAAGCACACACGAGACACAGAGTTTCACCGGGGAATACCAAAAAGATGAAAAACCCCGCAACTTCCTCAAGGATAGATAGAGAAATGATACAAACCAAGTACAAGAGATAGTCCTCCTAGTAGCAGCTTCTCCTCCTCCACTAGTGCCCCACTCTCCAATGACTGTGTGAGAGAGAAGTGAATGATCAAATAGAGTGCCTCCCACACTCTATTTATAATTGACTTGAGTTGCCTAATAACCTTTACTAGGTCGGCCTTAACTTAACCACATAACATAATGCTGACAGGGCCAATCCCCAATAGGGTAGTCTAATAACCTTTTAAGCCACATGACTTATATAGAGCCAACCCCAACAAGGTGGTCTAATAACCCATCAAGTATAAGCTATGACACTTACAATATAAATCATGACACTTTCGTATAGAGGAATAATAACATCTCTATAGGAATACAAATAGTTCCGTATAGAGGAATAATAACATCTCTATAGGAATACAATATACATATATGAAATACATTCTGAAGTTACAAATACATCAACAATTTTTTCTGTACAGGGGTATGTTACAGTTGCATCTTGGGTTGTGTTGGCATATGTGTCACATATTGGGCATTGTCGCAATGCGACATAACCCTTGATGAATGGCACAATGCAACGTAACCCTTAATAAACACCACAATGCGATATAAACCTTGATGAACGTCAAATTTCACATCTTGGGCATGGTCGCAATGCGACATAACCCTTGATGAACTCAATAATGCAACATAAGCCTTGATAAGCATCACAATGCGACCCAAACCTTAATGAATGTCAAATTTCACATTGTGAATATCTCGCAGCTTGGGTTGTGTCTCCATATATGTCACATATTGCGCATTGTCAAAATGCAACATAACCCTTGATGAATGCCATAATGCAATGCAACCCTTTATAAACATCGCAATGCAACATAAACCTTAATGAACATCAAATTTCACATCTCAAGCATTGTTGCAATGCGACATAACCCTTGATGAATGCCACAATGCAACATAAGCCTTGATAAGCATCACAATGCGACACAAACCTTAATCAACGTCAAATTTCACATTGTGAATATGTCGCATCTTGGGTTGTGTCGCCATATGTGTCACATATTGAGCATTGTCGCAATAATATTAACCCTTGATGAACGCCACAATGCAATGTAACCCTTGATAAACATCACAATGCGACATAAACCTTGATGAACACCAAATTTCACATTGTGAATATGTCTCATATAACCCTTGATGGACATATAACCCTTGTTCAATGTCGCAATGCAACATAACACTTGATATACCGCCACAATGCAACGTAACCCTTGAAAAAATTCACAATGGAACATCAACCTTGATGAACGTCAAATTTCACATCTTGGGAATTGTCACAATGCGACATAACCCTTGATGAACCCCACAATGAAACATAAGCCATGATAAGCATCAGAATGTGACACAAACCTTAATGAACGTCAAATTTCACATTGTGAATATGTGGCATCTTGGGCTGTGTCGCCATATGTGTCACATATTTAGCATTGTCGCAATGTGACATAACCCTTGATGAATGCCACAATGCAATGTAACCCTTGATAAACATCACTGTTAACACCCAAATCGTACCCTCTAAGCTGCGGGAGAGGGCAAGTCGGGGTACCCACTAACAAACTTTGGACAAATGCTACTAACCCAGCATTGTCTGAGAGGGCTCTCTCTGCAAATATCTAAAAGACTGGAAATATTCGAAGGCGTCAATTTTGAACAAACAGACCAGCCTTCCTTAATAAAAAAATATTCTACTAGAACATTAACAGAAGGTCAGATTTCTGATAGGACAAAGTGTGAGAAAATGTTGGAGGGATAATCACAATGAAAAACAATTGGGCGATGGAGTCAAGGTATTACACATAAATCAGATAACAGTGCCATAGTGTGAACTATTCTAACAGAGGCAAGGTAGTCGCTCGCTTGCCGTCGTAAAGATATTTTTTGGTGGAAAAAGAAGAAAATAAGAATTGTCCATTGATATGAGCATCCGACAATGATGAATTCAATATCAACTTTAGTAATAATATTTTGTGAACACCTGAGATAATAGTCGGAGCGAGCTTCCAAGAATTCCAAACTATTATACACTGAACTTAGGCATGAAATGAAAAACATAATGTAAAGGCATAACAGGGAGCACATGCACATTGAGAAGAAAGAAAAGACTGACTACAAGTTAGAACAACACAGGAATCTCTGTAAAACAGTATACCATAGGCACTACACATTTGTATTAATATGAAATTCTCAAAACCAGGCTTGCCGCTCAGGCCTTAGCTGAATTATTTTCCAACCCTTAATTATTCTATTACAAAGCTTTTATAGGCTCTTGGCCTTGAATTAGTCCCTGGGAAACAAACAAAACTACACTGCCACCTCGACAACCACAAATTTGTAATATTACATACGTGTCCAGTTCAAAACAGACTGACTAAGATGGGAACCAAAAAATTATGAACAGGGAACCACCTTAGTCCGAAGTATTCAATTGGCCTTGTGAATCGAAGAAGTCTTCTATCTTCAGAGAGCTGTCCTCCTGTGCTTTTCCAGCTAGTGGAGGAGGTGTCATTTATTTAGTATGGAGCATAAGATCAAGGATGATCTCTGTGTCTTGCTGGATGCCCCCACCGTCTTTAGAGGTTTTATTTTTTCTCTGATGCTGAACTCTTTTGACCACCTCCGGTCTTGCGGGCTCCACATCCTTACTAGGAGAACCGGATTCCACGTGGTTGAACATCATAGGAGACGAAGGAACAACTTCTTCCTCCATCTCATAACATGCTTTTTCAAACATGAAAACCACCCCTGATTCCTGCTCTTTCCCCATGATCCAATCCCAACTAAAAGATGCCCCAAGTCGCTAGGTGTACCATCTCTTCTATATACCGATCTTGCACAGCGGATGAAAAAACCATATCCATAACTGCTATGATGATGACAGCGCCTATGTGTGGCCGTAATCGCCATGATAACTTGATCGAACCCCCCAATTAAGTAGCAATGATTCCCTAAGTCTGAGCTGACCTGAAATATGCTTGGAAAAGATCTCCAGATAAAAGGCAGAGCACATGACAATGATGAGGTGGCCTCCCTCACATTGACAATCATTATGACAGCAGAAAAGATGCTTTCAAGCCACTTGTCCCTCTGGCCTTGTCCACGTCACAACCTCTCACCTCACTTTTCCCCCATATGTCGAAAGACATGGGTGACATCATTTGTGCAGCCACTTAGGCCACCCAACCATCTACACAAGTGACCTTCCTCTAGCCTGTGCCTCTATCACCTGTCGCTCTGGCCCCTTATATTTCCTAAAATTTTTACCAAAGAAGGTAAAAGTAGCATGGTAACTACCCCAGCTGGTTTCCAGATAGGAAAACTAAAATTGAATCCCATAGATGTTCTCCTAGGCGGCTGCCTCCACTAACTTTCGAACCTCTCCTTAGCATGTTTATAATTCCTTGAGCACCCCACCTTCACACCCATATGGCTGGGAGCGATGTCTCCCCCACTTACTCACCTCGATCTTCTTCCCCCATCTGGGGTCGAGGCCTGAAGTAACTAGTACTAGAGAAACCTGTCTCCTGTGGGTGGATACCTTTGGTCAGAAACAATCCCAAACTGAGGCCTGGTATTGACCCACCTTCGAATTCGGGTAGACAAGCACTTACTTTGAATGATCAGCGGGGCAGGGGAGCTATCCTCACTATTGAGGTCAAGCCCAAAATGGGCAGTTAAGGAGGTCCACTAACTTTTAGGTGGATTTTGATGAAACTAGGCAATGACTGACATCTCCGGGGTGACCTCCATCCTCAAATATCCGCAGCTTCAAGAGACGAACACAGAACAGGTCATTCTGGTCTGGGCTGAACCAAAGACAGGACCCATGGAAAATTTTGCACCTTGCTACATCTGTGGGACCTTTGGACTTTAGCTAGTTTTGGCGACAAGAAGCTGAATTTCTGTACTAGGAGGAAAACCCCATCCCTCAGAACAATCTCGAACCTTGAATCTTGCAGGATACTGGCTCCTTGTCAGCGTTTCCATCGACAAATCTCGCTGCCTTCTTCGGCCTACCTTCGACTAGAAACCGCCCGGAGCAGACAGGCCCTAGGAAAATAAAATTGTTGCCTTTACCCATCGATGACTATATATATATAAATCGCATTTGCTTATCCTATGGGATTATTTGTTAGCCGCTTGCCAATCTCAGCCGTTTATCCTTCAAGTGCCGATCTCTTCCATTAGATTCATCCTCCTCTTTAGCAACTGATTTGAACCCCTTTCTATCTCCACCATTGGATCATTCCATGTGTCCCATTATCCACCATCTGTCGCTAAGCATCGTACCTTGACAGAGTGGGATCGCATGCCTCTAAACCGGTTTCTGCTTTACCGCTCATCCCCTTGCAACTGCCTCTGGTGGTGACATCTGGCGAATGTGTTTGGGCTTCGCTACCACCTTCCTGCCTAATCGGCAAGCATCTTTTTAATGAGAGGATTACCGTGGATCATCGATCTTCCCAAGGATGATCTGTACAATTTACCTTGTCACATTGCACCAACCTCTGCAAGACCATTAATCTTGACCATAGGATATTACTCCACCTTCCCGAGCCATCCACATGGCCAGATATCTGCTTTTGCGCTCTAGTGGTGTCACATGTTTATAAAAATGATACCGCTTACCGCTTATCATGCTTGCGACGTCTCCTCCTACTGCCATCTCGCCGGCGGTATCCATCATCGCGACCGCTCCTATGACTATCCCCCACGCACCTTAGTTATGCGACCATTAATGTGGGTTGTTGATCTTCCTCCCACGCCATCGAGTGGTGGAGACTGGCGCAGCTGCTAATTTCCTTCAAACTATAGACTTTGGCTTATTTGGGTTAATTTTGTCGCATTTTAATGTGTTTCATCCCCCTTTTTCCCTTTCCTAGCACCTTTAGTACCTCTCTCTCCATTTTCTTATATCTTTAGCACCTGGCTATGGAAATTAGGGGTATTCCCTAGTTTTTATCAAAAATTTTATGGCTATCCCTTCATTTCACCTCCATACCCATGTTGTGAAAAAGAGGTGCTAATAACTAGCTCCAACCAGGGATGCTATCCTCCCTATGAGGTAGCAAAGAACCTCGTACACCGGATGCCTGATCGATTGGGTAGCTCCTTGCTAAAGAAATTTTTCCCAGTAGACCACTTGGGAGGGCTCTTCTGAAGATATTCATGGAAAAACTTATGGGGAATCGGCTGTGTGGTGCTCCTTAGGGCAACTTGACCCCAGTCATGTGCTCTGTCCTACTGTAAACCAAAAACTTCTTGAAATCAAGAATAGAAATGAAACTGTACATTCTGAAAATAGACTGGAAATTGCTGTAAGTTGAAATTCACTATTGGAATTGGAGATGCTGAAACCTAAGGATTATTTATATACAACCTATTATGCCCAAGATGCTACAACTCTAAGTAATGCAGAAGTGCCAGTGAAACCAGTCTAGCTGCTGATATCCTAGGCGGGTCTTCTCATCTCGTTTGACCGACTGTAGAAAAATGAAGGCCCACGACTCGAGGCAATGGTGATGGATGCGGACCCTTCAAGTAAAACTAGAAACTATGTTCCTGCTGCAGAGATCTTCCATATGTTCTACTACCGGATCATAAAAGATATGGTACGCCTCACCTATCCCTTGCACCACAACAATCTTTCTTTTAGAAGAAACGTATGGATGCCATTTAGTTTCCCCGATGCTCATGTCTGGCCTTGGGGCCGTGTGCTTCTAACAAACCTCTATCAAAATCTGAAACCCATGTGGTTTGAAACCCCTGCATGACTAGGTATGATTGAAAATATCAATTCTAGACAACTTTCTTTTCGGGCCGCTCATGATTCTTGGGTTGAAAACCCAGTTCTAATATGGCACCTCAAAAGAAAGTTTACCTGTCCCTTGAAAAGGTCTGGGAAAGGCCATTCTTCCTGAAGATTGGACTCCAAGCTTGAAAAACCTACACACAAATTTGGTTGCTCAGCCTGGCTTCCCTCGAATGCCTCCATCATTTGGTTGGCTGGCCAAAGATATGGGCGAAGCCCGAATACTTCTTCAAAGAGTCTATGATCATCTTCGGTCCAGGAGATGGATTCTGTATAAGAATCATGCAAGCCACCTTAGTTGCATTCCAGCCTCTCATCTATCTTGTCAACCTGTCTAAGATATTCGCTGGACCCAAGACTTTCTTTGAGAACCCCGTATTTTTCCTCAAGGATCATATATTCTTCTTCGAGGGTTCTGTATTCCTCTTCCATGACTCTGTACACCCTTTCATCTCTGATCTGAAGCATCGTCTCCACCCGCTGAGAACCGCTGCTCTGATGCATCTCAATGGTGGACCTAAGACCTGCCTCTGGGTTTTCCCTTTTGGATGACCCTCTCGACTGGTGAAACTCTCTGCTCAAAGATCCGTCCTTATCTTCCACTTCGAAGAAGCTTACGAAGTTCTCCAAATGGTCTCCTCCATATTCATCATATTTTGGTAGACTGGAACCTTCAGTATGACCATCATCAATAGGAGCCTCAGCAGAATGATCGAAATCTATATGAAACAAAACGGAGTCCCCTTCTTCAATCCTTAATTCTCCTTTATTCCCTTCATCGTGCTCCTGGTTTGATAGCTTTCTAGACATCCTAATGTTTTCTTCCACCTCTATTGCATCAATGAATGTATGCTGTAGGTCAGATGACCTTCTCTCTAAAAGATGAAGAGCCAAATTCTGGAGGAAAAACAGCTGCATAGTGTAATTTTGCAGCATTCTCTCGGGGATGAATTTCCTTTGGCATGTTAAAATAGAAATTGGAATACCTTCTATTGAAGGAAGACAGGGCTTTGTCCTTCCGCCTCCTCATGGAATGAAACTCTGAAAGAACCAGATCCCATGATCTTCTCTAGCCCCAAAACCCTATAAAAACCTCATACAAAGCTCTCCATGTATCAATAGACTCAAGCTGTAACTACCTAAACCACCTCTTCGCATTTCCTTGGAGGGATTTTGCAAAAGCCCTCATACAGACGTCGTCGTGTTCTATCTCAAAGAGATCCAAAAAATGCTCAAAGCTCTGAACATGTTTCTCTGTAGTAAGAACCTCAGATTCCCCGTCGAAGACAAGGAGGTGTTTATGGTAGCCTGGAGGGAAATCATGAAGGACAGGGGGTAACTTTAGAGGGTTATATCTTAGCTAGGCTATGGGAGGTAAAGGAGAAGATGCAGGAAGGGTATCATTGGCCTTACTCTCAGAGAATTCATGAGGCTGGCTATGGTTTATACAGGGTTCAAATGGAAGGACGAGGTCAAATCTAGGAGTAAAAGGAGAATGCACACTTTCGAATTCTAACGGGGGGGTATACAAAAGAGGCTCTATCATGACCTGGAGTTCTCCGGGGAGAGAAGAATTTTTTGATATACATACATAATGGTAAAAGGATGCCGACATAGAAGAATAGGGCTTCTTTAAAGATATTGATACTTTGATACCTCGAATTTAATACTTCCATGTCAGAGGCGGCTGGGTTCATTCTCCAGTGGAGTCTGTAGATTAAGCATTAAATAAATGAGTGGAGATGCCAGCTAGATGATATGCAACTCTTCTGGTGTCTGATTGCTATCCACCATAAACAATCAGCTTTGAAATTTGTCATTCTACTGGGATGGTAAAAGAACCTTTCCCCGGTAGCGGTGCCAATTTGTTAACACCCAAATCATACCCTCTGAGCTGCGGGAGAGGGAATATTGGGGTAACCACTAACCAACTTTGGACTAATGCTACTGACCTAGCAAAGTCTGAGAGGGCTCTCTCTACACATCTCTGAAAGACTGGAAATATCCAAAGGTGTCAACTATGAAAAAACAGACCAGTCTTCCTTAATAAAAAATATTCAACTAAAATTTGAATAGAAGGTCAGATTTCTGATAGGACAAAGTGTGAGACAAATTTGGAGGGATAATCACGAGGAAAAACAATTGGGAGATGGAGTCAAGGTATTACACATAAATCATATAACAGTGCCATAGTGTGAACTATTCTAACAGAGGCAAGGTAGCCGCTCGCTTGCCGTCGTAAAGATATTTTCTGGTGGAAAAAGAAGAAAATAAGAACGGTCCATTGATATGAGCATCCAACAAAGATGAATTCAATATCAACTTTAGTAGAAATATTTTGTGACACCTGAGATAATAGCCGGAGCGAGTTTCCAAGAATTCCAAACTATTATACACTGATCTCAAGCATGAAATGAAAAACATAATGTAAAGGCATAACAGGGAGCACATGCACATTGAGAAGAAGGAAAAGGCTGACTACAAGTTAGAACGACATAAGAATCTCTACAAAATAGTCTACCATAGGCACTGCACAATTGTATAAATATGAAATTCTCAAAACCAGGCTCGCCCCTTAGGCCTTAGCCAAATGATTTTCCAACCCTTAATTATTCTATTACAAAGATTTTATAGGATCTTGGCCTTGAATTAGTCCCTGGGAAACAAAAAAAACTATGCTGCCACCTTGACAACCCCAAATTTGGAATATTACATACGTGTCCAGTTCAAAACAGACTGACTAAGATGGGAAACAAAAATATTATGAATAGGGCGCCACCTTAATCCGAAGTCTTCAATTGGCCTTGCGAATCGAAGAAGTATTCTATCTTCAGAGAGTTGTCCTCCTGCGCTTTGCCAACTGGTGGAGGAGGTGTCATTTCTTCTGTAGGGAGCACGAGATCATGGATGATCTTCGTGATTGCTGGACACCCCCACCTTCTTCGAAGGTTTTCTCTTTTCTCTAACACCGAACTCTTTTGACCACCTGCTGTCTTGCGGGCTCCACATTCTTACTAGCCGAACCAGATTCTATGTGGTCGAACATCATAGGAGACGAAGGAATAGCTTCTTCCTCCATATCAGACCACACTTTTTCATGCATGAAAACCACCCATGATTCCTGCTCTTTCTCCATTATCCAATCCCAACTGAAAGATGCCTCGAGTCGCCAGGTGTACCATCCCCTCTATATATTGATCTGGCACAATGGACGAAAAGACCATATCCATAACTATTGTGATGATGACAGCGGCTATGTGTGGTTGTAATCACTTTGACAACTTGATCGGACCCCCCAATTAAGTAGCAATGATTCCCCAAGTCTGAGCTAACCTGAAACACGCTGGGAAAATATCTTTGGATAGAAGGCGAAGCACATGATGACGCTGAGGTGGCCTCCCTCGCATCAACAGTCATTGTGAGAGAACAAAATATGCTTTCAAGCCGCTTGTCCCTCTGGCCTTGTCCATGTCACAACCTCTCACCTCACTTTTCCCCCATATGCCGAAAGATGTGGGTCACATCATCTACGCAGCCACTTAGGCCACCCAACCATCTGCACAAGTGACCTTCCTCCAGCCTGTGCCTCTATCAGCTATCACTCCAGCCCCTTATATTTCCTAACATTTTTACCAAAGAAGGAAAAAGTAGCATGGTAACTGCCCCAGCTGGTCGCCAGATAGGAAAACCGAAATTGATTCTCGGAGATGTTCTCCTAGCCAACTACTTCCACTAAATTTTGAGCCTCTCGTTAGCATGTTTATAATTCCTTGAGCACCCCACCTTCGCACCCATATGGCTGGGAGCGATTTATCCCCCGCTTACTCGCCTTGGTCTTCTTCCCCGATTTGGGGCCGAGGCCTGAAATCACTAGTACCAGAGATACTAGTGACTATCCCAGGTGGATAACTTTGGTCAGAAACTATCCCAAACTGAGGCCTGGTACTGACCCACCTTCGACTTCGGGTGGACCAGCACTTACTTTGAATGATCGACAAGGTAGGAGAGCTATCCTCACTATTGAGGTCAAGCGCAAAACGAGCGGTTAAGGAGGTCCACCGACTTTCAGGTGGATTTTGACGAAACAAGCCAATGAGCGATATCTCCGAGGACACCTCCATCCTAAAATATCCGTGGATTCGAGAGATGAACACAGAAAAGGTTGTTCTGGTCTGGGCCGAACCAAATATAAGACCCATGGAACCTTCTGCACCTAGCTACGTCTGTGGGACCTTCAGAGTTTAGCTGGTTTTGGCGACAAGAAGCTGAATTTTTGTACCAGGATGAAAACCCCATCCCCTGAAACAATCTCGAACCATGAATCTTGCAGGAGACTGGCTCCTCATCGACCTTCCTGCTGACAAAACTCACTGTCTTCTTCGACCTACCTGCGACCAGAAACTACCCAGAGTAGACAGGCCCTGGGAAAATAAAAATATCTCCTTTACCCATCGACGGCTATATATATATATATATAAATTGCATTTGCATATCCTCCGGGCTTATTTGTGAGCCACCTGCCAATCTCAGCCATTAATCCTTCACGTGCCAATCTCTTCCGTCAGATCCTGCCTTCTCTTTAACCACTGATTTGACCCCCTTTCTATCTCCACCGTTGGATCATTCCACATGTCCCATTCTCCACCATCCATCACTAAGCATCATACCTTGACAGAGTGGGATTACATGCCTCTTAAACTGGTTTCTTCTTTATCGCTCATCCCCTCACGACCGCCTTTGGTGGTGACATCTAGCGAATGGGTTTGGGCTTCATTACAACCTTCCTGCCTAACCGACGAGCATCTTTTCAAAGAGAGGATCATCGTGGATCGTCGATCTTCCCAAGGCTGATCTGTACCATTTACTCTGTCACATTGCACTTACCTCTACAAGACCATTAATCTCGACCGTAGGATATTACTCCGCCTTCCCAAGCTATCCATGTGGCCAGATATCTACTTTTGCGCTCTAGTGGTATCGCATGTTTATAAAAACAACACCGCTTACTGCTTATCATCCTCGCGATGTCTCCTCCTACTGCCATCTCGCCGGCGGTATCCAGCATCGTGACCGCTCCTATGGCTATCCCCCACGTTCCTTAGTTACGCGACCATTACTGTGGGTCATTGATCTTCCTCCCGTGCCATCCAGCGGTGGAGACTGGCGCGGTTGCTAATTTCCTTTGGACTATAGACTTTGGCTTATTTGGGTTAATTTGGTTGCATTTTAATGCGTTTCTCCCCCCTTTTTCCCTTTCCTAGAACCTTTAGCACCTCCCTCTCCATTTTCTTATATCTTTAACACCTGGCTATGGAAATCAAGGGTATTCCCTAGTTTTTATAAAAAAATTTAGGGCTATCCCTTCATTTCACCTCCATACCCATGTTGTGAAAAATAGGTGCTAACAATCACAATGGGACATAAACCTTGATGAACGCCAAATTTCACATTGTGAATATGTCGCATTTAACCCTTGATGAACATATAACCCTTGTTTAGTTTATTTTCCTCATGGAGATCTATTTTTATAAATATCAATATGAGTTGGTTTAGGCGTTATAGAGAAATAATCTAAACATAATT
Source organism: Larix kaempferi (assembly GCA_027924585.1). Taxonomy (NCBI): domain Eukaryota; kingdom Viridiplantae; phylum Streptophyta; class Pinopsida; order Pinales; family Pinaceae; genus Larix; species Larix kaempferi. The sequence continues at coordinate 3,452,562 of BSBM01000459.1, read as the reverse complement.
ATAAATAGAATCAAAACCAGATAACCATGTCCTGTAATGTCGCAATCCAACATATTAATATGTGTTAATCGAATGTCACATTATTAATAACAATATTATGCGACACTTGATATCACAATTGGTAAATCACTCATTTTTATACTTTAACTAAAAGTGTATAAACATATTATGAATATCAATATTATGCGACGCTTGATATCACAATTTGTAAATCACTCATTTTTATACTTTAACTAAAAGTGTACACATATTATGAATATCAATATTATGTGATGCAACACATAATTGAATTGGTAAAAGTGTATACATATTATGAATATCAAGAGGAGCATAGTAAACCCCTTTGACAACACATTACAGAAGAATGTTAAGTTAAAGTAGAGATAATAGTGTTCAGAAATTTATTGAATGTTTGAAATTTGTACTAGTGGTTGAGTTAAAGTAGAGATAATAGTGTTCATAACTTTGTAAAATGATTTTAAAATATTAATTGAATAAAATTTTAATTATACAGAATTTTCATCTTCATTATATAGATATAAATTTAAAATCTTTGTTATATAATATAAATTTTGAATGTTTGAAATTTGTCATAGTAATTGAGATTAATCATATGATTTTAAATATGTATATTTATTTTTCTTTAATAAATCAAATTGTGACATAAACATACTTTTACTTTCTTAGTAAAAACCTTATTATATAATGTTAAAGTTATGCAAACTTGGTTGTTTGTTGCTATATTGAATCGATAGTAATTGAGATTAATTATATGATGTTAAATATATATATTTATTTTTCTTTAATAAATCAAACTCTCACATAAACATACTTTCACTTTCTTAGTAAAAGCCTTGCTATAATGTTAATTATAAAGTTATGCAAACTTGGTTGTTTGTTTCTATATTGAGTTGATAGTAATTGAGATTAATCATATGATTTTAAATATGTATATTTATTTTCCTTTAATAAATCAAACTGTGACATAAACATACTTTCACTTTCTTAGTAAAAGCCTTGCTATACTTTCACTTTCACTTTAGATAGTAATTGAGATTAATCATATAATTTTAAATATGTATATTTATTTTTCTTTAATAAATCAAACTGTGACATAAACATACTTTCACTTTCTTAGTAAAAGCCTTGCTATAATGTTAAAGTTATGCAAACTTGGTTGTTCGTTGCTACATTGAGTTTTCAAGCAAGAAAATTATTTAATATCCACTCGAATCATAAAGCACCCCACACCTTTCACACTCATTATGCTAATTTATTACTGTATTTAAAATTTTGTTTATTTCCAAATTAATTAAATAATTTGAATTTTAGAATTTGATGAGGGTGAGAATTTATTTCCTCTACCTTTAATTTATAACCAATAAATGGTTATATCTATTCAAAACCTTCCAACTATAGTTTTTATAATGTACCTTTAAAAAAAATTATTTAGTCTAAATATAGTTTAATTTTTTATTTTTTATTCAAAACCTTCCAACTGTCGTTTTTATAATATACCTTTAAAAAAAATTATTTATAATATACCTTTAAAAAAAATTATTTAGTCTAAATATAGCTTAAATTATATTTTTTCAAGTGTTATAGTTCATGTGAAAGGGATAACTGACCATGATACTTTATATTGTATTCTTTTCTCGATGGGAAAAATAAATTTCACTTAAATAGCGTTGAAAATAATTCAAATTAAATACATTTTTTAAATAAAGAAAGAAATTAAAAATTAAAAAAAAAAGTAAATTAAAAAATTACATTTGTAATATGTCACGTTAACGGATGGGAATGGTATCGGTGGATAACCACCATTTAAATTCCATTGTTGGGTTAACTCTACAATACTTCCCGTCGTTCACATATAGATTTGATGCCAAGGACTCTGTCGTGCAACTGGCTTTACAACACTTTCCCGAGGACCAAAAGCTGTTTCAGGTTTACTATATTTGGAAGGATGACGTGAAAACGAGTGTAACTTTGAAGCAGATGGGGAGTGTTGTGATACTCCTTGTAACTTTTGGGAACCTCCCTGAGTCGAAATTCCATTCCTGAGGGGGTTTTGAGGACTCCAACTAAAAATCCAAGTATGGGCGAGATTTACCTTCAGGGTTTTCTTAAGGAAGGCAGAGGTTTTAACCATACAACGTTTTATAGTAAGAACTTTGTTTGTAATATATTGCACTTCTGGTTTTTAAACGGCCGTTGCCAAGTTTGTAAGCTCGGTAATTAATATTCTCCGAGGTAATTGACAGTTTGGCTGTTGGCTTTCGTCTTATCCTTCTCAGGGTACAAATCTTGACCAATCCAGGGTATTATCATGTTTTGGCGTTTTTGTTCATATTGTTTATAATAGTTTTCTATGTTTTTACTGTTCTATTGTCCGCTTACAATCGTGGTTTTATTTTGCTTGTCTGATTATTATTGGATAACAATCAGATAAGCACTATACTTTTTGAAGTTAGTTTCTGCTCATAGGATAGACAACGTCCATAAATAAGTTTGATGGAGAAAGTATTATCCAAATTCCAAACACTAAGATGCATTCATACTTCAATTCCCAACTCACCAATAATAGGTTTATAAGAACAAACTTGGGTTATTCCTGTGAATATAAACACAAACCCAAAATGATATACAATGGTGCATGAAAATGATATACAATGTTGCATGAGATTCTTTATAGAGAAACAAAAACGAATATTGGAAAAAAAATGAATAGAATTAGCATCGTCTCTTCATTGAACAACTAAATCCATACTCGCCCATACAATTTTTTAATCATGCGTACATTTTTTTAATGAAATGCTACAGTTCAGGATATGGAAGAATGAATAAAACAATGGGTTTTCAGAACTTAAGAGAGCGTAGAATCCAATGACGTGCAGGTTTCTTGCCCGATCGTTGAGAAGAGGCGAATGCAGTTCTGTGGGATTTGTTAATTCTGGTACTTCTGCGGAGAATGCCATGGGAAAATGAGACAGCAGAGTTCACCGGAAGAGTATCAGCGCGGCTGTGGGGAGTAGGCAAAGGATGTCAGAGAAGCAATAGGATTCCTATTGCTCCTGTGAACTGAAACTGAACTCGATTGTTTCTTGCGCTGCTATCTGATGTTTGATCTTCGATGCCTGTCCTGTTATGCATAATGCGTATCTGGAAACCTTCAAAAGAAATCCATAATGAAGGTTCTTGATGCTGCTCAACCGATCCATCTTATGGCATCGTTCTAGATCTGATGTCCATCGCTTCCACAGCGAGGACACATTATATATTAATTCACAGGGAACCGTCTGCCTAACTGAAAGAGACGCGTGGTTAACGGGCATAAATAATGTCCCTAGAAATAGGAAAAAATTAAAATTTTCCATTACTGCAATAAAAGCTATTTAAAGATGATGAATCATAAATTAACTCCAGCACTGAGAAAATGCACCGGTACTTGTTTTTACGACACCTAAGATTTTAAGGTTCCGAGCAATAGAGTCTCACTAACTATTAATCTTTTGATTCTGCAGAAGCGATGTGTAGGGTAAATGATATAATTCTGTCACAAGTGCACAAATGCAAGAGTAATTGTAATAGCAACTCCTTCGTACTGTTTTCAAGAAATCATGTGCATGTTTATAAAAGTCTAATTGTTAACTTCAGGTGAGATGGACCCATGTTGACGAATGTTGAGGCTCATGACGGAATATTGGTGTTTTTAAAAAGGAAAGAAGTACCCTCGGCAGAGCTGCCGAGAGGTAAAGATAGTCTTGGGAATTTCTGGTCTTACTTAGCAAATTGCTAAGGTACTATTTCATGTTTGTATGGAGGTACTCCTATGAAGAAATTCTTCCTTATTAGTCCTACCACCATGTGTTAGCATCATAAATAGTGAAATGGTAAGTGGCTAGAGTGTAAAAGGCTAAAGTATAAATCACTATGGTGTAAACATCTATGGTGTAAAACCCTGGAATATCATATTCGCATACCAGTAATTCGTTGTTGTCTCAACGACCTTCTACTATAGTGCTTGGGTGATATATCAACGCATTAAATGAAGGTTAGTGGAGTATTAACTACTCCCCATGATATAGACGTTTGATGAGACCAACTCACAAGGAGGGTTTCGATGTTGGGGTTTTACACTTGCGAATGTACTCTTCGTTTGTTGTTTCGACTCGGCTCAGTCCCTTGTTGTGTTTTGGAGTGGTTTCGTGCCTTGACCTGAGCTAGGCTCATGGTGAGTGCACCTGGTGTTTGCTCAACTAAAGGGTGAAGTAAATACAGTGCTTGGTTGATGTAATCGTCTCTCCTGTGCTTGAAATTCTTTTTCTCTTGCTTCTAAGTTTTAATCATTGGTATATATATTTTAGAGTATAACTAGCAACCTCTGTTGATATGGTAGGTGATGGATTTCGAATGCCTCTGCGTGGATTGCTGTAGGTGACAGGACCTTCGATGATATGGGCAATGGAAGTGGTAAGTCCAGATGTTCACTAACGTTTCCCTTTCCTCTTGCATCTATGGCAGGTGTACTATATATTTTGGGTTATGGGAGACTTCGTGAAGCCCTCTGGCTTATTAGTTTACTCCGAAGTCTGGAAGGTCGCCTTTGGCTGGACCAAGGATAAAAAAATGTATCTATTGTTTAAATGGGAACGACATAACCCTGGAGGGTTTACTGGTTTTGATATACAATTTCTGGCCATTCGGCTCTATGAAGGGTTTTTAAGCTATTCTAATGGAAAGTAATGCCATAGTATAAAACTTGGGTCTGTGTTTTCTAAAGGAACTCTAAACAAGTAATCATGGTATGAAGATATATTAGACCTCTGCGTTTTTCCTATATATGAATCGCATTCTTGCCTAAACTCTGCGTTTTGTTTCTCATGGAGTAAATATGGTAATGTCTAGATTTAAGTCCAGCATGCGTTATCCTGGCTCTACCCTGTATGCAGTTGATTTGGTATTTTGAAATGGGCATCTTGTATATGTTGATATCAATGATACCTCTGTCTAAATTCTAGTTTTGATTAAAAGGTAGAGTCTATGCTTTGATACTAAGCTTCGGTGAGATTATAGGCTAGCACGATTTTTCTGAAGTCATTAATGGGATTCGACCTCTTGTCCTGTAGCTTGATGTGTTAAAAGAAATGTATTTAATGGTTTAAATAATGATTCTTTCATTGTGAGATTCGATCCTTGAAATGGCAGAGCAGCCCGTTAGGGTTTTGGGATAAAAGATTATGAACGTATGATGTGTTAGGAAAAAGCCTAAATCTGTGGTTTGTGAAATTCCAACCCTTGTATACTTGTTTCGTTTTCATTGTGGTACATAAAGGGTGGGTTGAATAAGAAAAGTCACGCCCATTTGGAAATGACTCGATGAAAGAATAGTGGTCACTTAACCTGTATAATGATTTGCTTACGTTTCAATTTCTGTTTCAAACAACCATTATCTCTGTTTGTGTCTACGTGTTTAAATGTATGTGGTTTTTGGGTTGAAGGGATGGTAGGTAATACTATGATGTTGTAGTGTAGCTTGTGATAAAATGTTTAAATGAATGGCTTGGTAGAAGTAAGAATATCGTGGTAGTCTAAACCTTGTGATTTTCCCTTGATGTTTAGAAACCTTACTAAGGGTTTCGATACCTGGTCTCTTCCTAGGTTGACTCTAGTCTTTATAATGGAAAAAATGTAGGAAAAAGAATAAATCCCAGAACGTAAATACTTAGAAAAGAAAATTATAAACCTATCCTAAAGGAATACTTTGAACACGAAATAATGAAATGTGCTATCAAGATTTAAGATCAGTCATGATGATGATCTTGGTTTCTACATTTATGTTGTTAAAGACGTCTAGCACAGGCTAGTTGGGCTAGACCTACTAGATCGTTGCTTTGGTCTTTTGATCAACATGCCTGAGTTAATAGGTTTCAAGTTTAAAAGGCTTTGCTAAGAAAATAAAACAACCTGAAAGCCCATGCCTGAAGACCCTTGCTCTATGAGAAAAAGTTATACTAAATAGGTTCTAAAAATAAACAATATTGAGATATAAAACTCTGGTTAATAATTCTTAACTAATTAATAACTTGAAAAGAGGAGTGGCAGTTTTTGTACCTTGTTATATGGAAGCTTGATTCTCCTTGGCAAGAGCTCCACCCTCAAACAATAATTAATGCAGAAAATTTATGGATCTGGCTAACCTGTAGAATGATCCTTTAACTGGATAATTTTGGGACTACCATGTTCCTCCCAACCATGACCCTTAGACCATTCCTAGTTCTAACTGGATCCCCCCAAGCTTGGTTCCAACATTCAATAAGAGATATAGGCCCTAGGTTCTACTGGTTCAAATCTAGAAATTTATGTGGGACTGCTTCAGTTTCTTGGAGCAGAAAAATAATTCTCTCTCATTACCATAAGAGAATGGTAATGAAAAGATGATGACAATGATGATGATCCCCCAATCTTAGTAATCTTCCCTCTTTATGTAGGGGAGTCTTGAATTATGGCTGTTGGAATAATTACTTAATTTATTTAAAATAAATAATTAATATTCATCAAGATATTACTACTAAATATTTAGTCCTTGTTGAACTAGGACTCTTCATTTGTTTTAACTATAAGTGATTTTAACTTAACCTTTTCATAAAATAAATAATAATAATAATGATTATTTCAATTTAAATATTAATACATCATTAAAAATATTTAAATAATGTGGCAGCCCACTATGCATAAACTATATGCAATACTTATATTTTATAAATAAATATTAACATCACTATTATTAAAGATTTTTAATAATAATATTTAATTTTGTATCTTCACATGATACTTCTTTTAATATTAAGGAAAAAGGTCCAATTCCTTGGATGGTCTTTTGGTAAGCTTGGATAGGCACCTCTAGTCTCTTCCTTGCATGTCGGATTCCCTCGTTTAACAAGGTAGTTCCCGCAATATTTGATGATAGATAGAAGATGAATCATTTAACCAAATTAAATAAATGTGATGAAAGTAGAAGTGCTATTTAGAGTCTTTCCGACTCAACACTTTGAGATCTAGTAACCTCGAGTGCTCTTCAGAGCCTTTTAACTCAAAACTTTCACATGGGCATTACGTTAGTGCAATTCCAGAGTCTCCTGCTCAACACTAGTGCTAGAATGTGGTTGTGAGGCACATTTGGAATTTTCAAGTGGCCTCGGATCTGGTATTCATTTATCAATCCTGGAGTGCTCCATGGCTTATGCCCAACACTCAATGTACATCGGGGCTTACTCCCAATACATAATATTTTCTCTAGGTACATCAGGGCTCTTTCCCAGTACGTAGGTCATCTGTGTGTTTCTGAGTCCACGCTCAACACACCACATAAGTCAATCATGTAAAACATAGCTCTGCACAATAAGTAATGAAAAGATCATCTTAGTATATTAGGGCTTGTACCCACATCATAAACTAAAGAACATAATCAAAAACATTAAGGCCTCCTTCCCCAATACATACTCAAATAAGAAGTCAATCAGGGTCCATGCCCAGTATGTCAATGTATATATAAAAGAATAAATCATGTTTGCTAGGGCTTATGCCCAATAATCAAAATAACTCATATGTGTTGGGGCTGTGGCCCAATATATAACATCAAAATAGTCAGTCCAAAATTTGCGATATTACAGTTTTCAGAACTTAAGAGAGCGTAGAATCCAATGAGTTAAGTACTCATGCATGTTTCTTTCCCGATCGCTAAGAAGAGGCGAATGCAGTTCTGTGGGATTTTTTAATTATGGTACGTCTGTGGAGATTTCCATGGGAAAAGGAGACAACAGAGTTCACCGGAAGAGTATCAATGGGGCCGTGGGGAGTAGGGAAAGGATGTACCAGAGAAGCAATAGGATTCCTATTGCTCCTATGAACTGAAACTGAACTCGACTGTTGCTTGCACTTCTATCTAAGCTTCGATGCGTGTCCTATTATGCATAATGCATATCTAGAAACCTTCAAAAGAAATCCACAATGAAGGTTCTTGATGCTGCTCAGGTAATCCATCTTATGGCATCGTTCTAGATCTATTGTCCATTGCTTCCACATCCAGTACACATTATATAGTAATTCACAGGGAACCGCTTGCCTAACTGAAAGAGATGCGTGGTTAACTAAAAGAGTGACGGGCATAACCGAAAGAGTGGTGTGGTTAACTAAAAGAACCGCGTGGTTGTGGTTGGTTACCAATTAATTTCTAGAGCCATGAGTAACTAAAATATTGACAATAACTGGACTGCCACGACTAAACAGGTTTTACAGAGTTTTCCCACATGAAGGAGTTAACTAGTTAGTTAGCAACTAACTCAACTGGTTAATTATTAACTAAAAAAGATGACCATCTAATAGATCTGAAACATACACTTGGAATTTTTACCTTAAATGTAGACAATCCATACTTCGACCTCCAATTGCCCAAAAATCTAAGATATAAATGCCTATCGACGTAATTATTATTATTTTAGATGTATTCATTAATTGTTAGTACTTCAAATCTTGTATATATATTACACCTACACCCACCTTGTGATTATCAGTTATTGTAGAAAAAAACCAGTTTCTAATACAATAATGTAGCATTTTTGTTCAGCTGCATTAATAGAGTAACGCTGCCAGCTGAACATTATTGAATAAATAGGGATACCAACCTACCAAATAATGAATTTTTCCTACTCCTGTTTCTTTTTCATGTCTTATGGTTTATTACATGGATTCAAAGCTAAAAGCTCTAAAGATTTTATGCTTCTCTTCAACTTCTTTCTTATTAAGGATTTATCTTATGGAATTGATACATAATTTCTAAAGGTTAAGAAAATATTTTTTTCACTAGATATGCATATCAACATAGATCCATCCTAAAAGGGGATTTAGCCAAGAGATCCATCTTAAAATGAGATCTACCAAGCACTGAGAGGCATCTAATCTCTCGAGGTGCAAATCCTTTTTTAAAACTGTAAATGTTGAGGAAGAGTTTTAATTTGTCTAATTTGTGTAGTTTTATATATTTGCCATTGTAAATGTTTTAAATCTAATTTGAGCACATGTTATTTTTTATAATATTTTTTTTTTAAAGACAGATGTTAGCTCTAGGGCAAACACAAAAGGAGTTACACATACCCCTACTGCACAATAAGAAAATCAATGTTTTAGCACCACATACATTTTGTGGTGTTAAGGTGGTGGTATTAGCACCAATTACAACTTTGTGGTGTTATTGTTGTAATAATAACACCAGTTACATTTTGTGGTGTTAAGGCGGTGGTATTAGCACCACTTTGTTTTTGTGGTGTTAAGGTGGTATTAATGTTTTTTAATATATATGGAAATCGAGTTTCTCCTCATCTATGTTAAGATATATTCCATGTTGGCAATTACCATAAAGTGGTGGTAAGATCTTATTTGTCTCATGGACATGTACAAATATGATTTAATTGTGAGGAATTCCATCATAAACCCAACTTCACAAATAATTATTTTGTAAATAACTTAATTCAATTTTTATTTTTTTGTTTTATTTATTTAAATAAATGCTCAAGATTAGTGTATGAGGGTTTGCACCACAATCACAACATATTAAATTATTTATGTATTTTTATTTTATTTAAACAAAAAAATTCAAAGGATTCACAATCACAACATATTAAATTATTTATGTATTTTTATATTATTTAAACAAAAAAAATCAAAGGATTCATTTATGAAGCTTTGTACTAAAAGCACAACAAGTTGACAAATAAATCAACTCAATCATTCATTTTTAATATGACTTAAACAAATAAATATCTAGGATTCTTAATATTACAAAATAATTAAAGATATCCATTTTTAATTTATTACTATTCTAAAGTAGTAGTAAGTGATTTGAGTTGAAAATTGATTATTGTACTGGAAATATTTTTATTAGTATCACTATTATCCTTCTATCACAAGGCATGGGTCTTAGATCCATGGCCATGGTTGAGGGAGAAAAACTCTACTTTGGAGCCTAAAAGAAGCTTCTATGAATCCAAGAGCAAGAAAGACACCTCAAAGGTCACCACACTTATTCTTAAGAGTATTCCTATCATGTATGTGTAGGAATTGGCACCATTATAACATACTGATCACGAGGGATACAAAGATTAGAGAAGAAACCTAAACCTTAGGATAATGCAATATTCTACACATGTAGGGACAAGAATGTTATGTTGAACCAACTTAAATGACCTCTTGAGAGGATCTTTGGCTTAAAATAGGGATGAAGGGGTACTGAGATAAAAATAGAACTAGGTATGAGTCTAATGGGATTAAACATCAGTAAGGGAGGAAAACCACGCTTTATGCCTTAAAAGAAAGCATATAAGCATAAAGTATTAACAAATGTATCTCAAACCACCACATAAAACCTCTTCAGGGTATCTTTGGATTAATATTGGGTGTATTAATGTCATTACGAGGTTTTAAGCACTATATATAGGTCTTAGGTATCTTGTCATGTTCAAGAGAGGAAACCAGTCCTTAGCACCTATTAAAATATTTTGGACATCCAATGACAAAAGCAACACCTCAAACTAATACACATGACCTGTTGGAGGTATTCTTTCCCTCTAAATGAGGACATCAACAATATTATAAGGTTTTTTCTAGTATGTATGGGTTTTAAGGTTTTATATAATGTCATGGGAGGAAACTTGGGCCTTATGTTCTAAAGGAATATTTGAAACAAACAAATAACACCCAACGTTATCCTTGAAATTGTATATTGATATAAGTGGGGTATTAAATCCTTGGGCATATTCATTCAAGGAATCATGGGACTTGGGCCCTAATGGAAGGTTATAGGAACCTGAGGGTAAGAGAAACCACTCAAACTATCAGATAGGATCTCTCGAGGGTATCCTTGTCTTTCAAATGGGGTTATGCATGAAATTAGAATGTTTTGATTACTATATGGCCTTTAACATGATTGGGTGAAGAAACAAACATAGGGATTTGATGATAAAGGAAATTATTGGGCATCCATGGACATGAACAACACCTCAAACAAGTGCACAAGAACTATTGAATAGATTATCCTTATTTTTGAGTGGGGATATGTATCAGATTATGTGGTTTTCAATACTATTTATTAGTCCTTGGCCTTAAACATTGTTGGGGGGGGGACCTAGGATTTATGCCCTAAAGGAACATTTTTAACATCCACATTAAATCATGACATCTTGATCCACCACACATGACCTCCAGATCATATCCTTGGCCTGTTAGTTAGGATATTGTAAGTACTATGAGGTTTAATTAGTATGTATGGGTATGTGGGCCCTATACATGGCTATGGTGAAAACATGTGCCTCAAATTCCCTACATGAATATCAAAGGAATCCAAGATTAATAATGAAGCCTTAAACAAAATCAGATGACCTCTCAATAGGATTTTGGGCCTCCAGCTGGGGTAAATGAGTTTTAAATCACAAGGTATGGGTGCCAGGGCCCTCAACATGATTCAGGGAGGATTATAGAACTTATACCATAGAGAGATATTTCATCTATCGAAAAAAAAAAATAATACCTCAAATTAACACAGATGACCTCCCATTGGGATCTTGTTGTTGCTGCAACCTAATCCCCAAAATTTTCTTAAAATTGTGGGGACCCTCCTTTTATTTTTTAGTAGACATAGAAATCAACTCATCCTAGAGAAGTTTACCTTCAACACCTAGAATTTTTCCTGAGAATCAAGTGAAGAAAATTAATTTTTTTTGGCTAAGTCCAACTCGGGTTTTTCCTCTGAAACGGTTGGAGCAACTCAGCGAGTGGCATTGAAACAGACTGAGAAAAATTTAGTTTCTTTGATAAAGTCACTGTTTTGGAACAACTTGGTGAGTGTCGCCGAAACGGTCGAAGCAACTCGATGAGTACCACCGAAACGGCCGTAGCAACTCAGCGAGTGCCATCGAAACGGTCAGAGTGTTTTCAAGGTCGCATCCCAACATTTAGTTTTTTTTCAAATTTGCATTTGGTTGAAGGAAAAGAGTGAGTCATGTTGACCGTTTCGGTGTGAAAATACCAGTCACGCCGAAACATATCAACAAAAACCAAACAATGACGTGAAAAAGGGCTCGGTGAAAAGGGAGATCAGCAAAAGTTGAAAGATAGCACCGATGCGTTTTGTTGCTATTAAGCGAATTAAGCCGAATTGTTTGGCAGAGAAACTTGAAACATACTTCCAAAAAGATCACGGTGAGTGCCGACAAATTACGCAAAAGCGAAAATAAATGTTCGACGAAACTAGCGAAGAGACACTGAAATGGTAATGGTAAAATTGCGAGATGCTCCGATCCACTCTGGAGAGAAGTCACCAAATGACGTTGACATCGGTGCAAGATTGAGAATGTTGCCAATGCGTTTCGGTTTAACTGAGCGAGTCATCCCGAAATGGTCGGTGGTAAATGTTTTTGGTAGTGATGTGGGGAAAAGGGAATTTTGATCTGAAACAGGGTCCATTCATTAATGACCCCACCAACTTCCCCATTCACATTTATTGCTAGGGTTTTCAAAATTTATATATAGGGAAAGAAAAAATCATTTGTTTAACATTTGCAAACATCATTCTAGCAACTTTTTCTCCACTAATCGTCGGACACCGAGCATCCGAAAGCCACTGAGCTTGTCTTCCCGACCATTCTGCAAGTGATTTTTAAATAGCATTGTTTTTTGGGGCATTTCACCCCTTATATGAGACCTCTCTCTGCTCCTGTCATTGGTTTATCAACGCCATTGTGATTTTTTGCAAACTGGTCAGTTTTGGGTCGTCCAATTGGGCTTAGAGTCGTAGTTCTATAAGAGGGTGCCCTGGCCTCACCCAACTAGGGTTATTCCTGTATGATAGTTCTCCCTTGTAACATACCCATTTTGTTGAAAAACATTTTATGTTGGAAACATTATCTTAACTTTAATTGTAAAGTTTTATATTGGACAAGTGTCCAAGGATGACTGTAACTTGCACAATATTTTATTATTAAATAAATTAAAAAGGAGACAAACACCTAAGGGGACTTTTGAAAGAGTGTTTACTGACCCACTAGGTGGAATGGAATCTGGGGTAGAAGGCAATGGACAAATGGTAGCTTCATGAGGCAAGTAGCTACTTGTTTGTATGGGACAACTCCCTTGAATTGTGGTCTTAGTGCCCTGAAATATGGGACTGGAGCTTGAGGCCCATTTATTGAAAACTGACCACTAAAGACCTAGGCAATCTTTTTAAGAGCCATCGAATTTTGGACCGAGGTTCATCACGTTTCCTGACCAGGAAATTTACCTTGGGGTTTTGCTGCTTGCACCCAAGAGATTCGATGAGCGGATATGCTAGTTTTTCATCATGGTGTAAGTCTACCTGTTATACTGCTGAGTCTAGAGTCCTAAAAGTTGAGGAGAAAGTCTTAATAGTTTGTTGCCTGTATAATTTCTGAGTGCCTTCCTTTTACACAGAGTTCATCTACCTGGTGGTTCAGTAAACAGGCTCGGGGGTCCAAAGGAGGCAAGTAGTTTGGCTGCTTCTTCTAGAGAAGGTTGGGAGAAACAAGACTCCTTGGATGTTTGTCCACCCTATCATCTTTTATAGGTTATACTTGTCTTTTCTGTTTCTAAATAGTTTAATTATTTTCTGTAATTGTGGATTCAGTATTCATAAGTTATCATCATACAAAAGTAATTGTTTTGAATCCTTATCTAGTCATGATTTTGTGTAATGATGATTAAGTAAATGAAATGATTGAACAAATAAGTTCTCTATATTTTTCCCCATACTGTTTTCTGTATATTACTCTAGTGCAGAGAAGGAGAATTAAGATAGATGAATGATATGCAGATTGCCAAATGAATGAATAGATTGACGCTGTTGTATTTCATTAATATTTCTTATCAGTTATATTCTGTTATATAAATTATATGTTTAGACTCAGGAATTATAAACAACATTTCATATTACAGGCATTATAATATTTTATGTTACATAGTAATATAAGTAAACATTTAAACTATGCACAAAACCTAGGGTTTTCACCTTAAGTCGTTTATTTCCTTTCAGGATACATATGCTATGCATTCTCTTATTTTTCTATTTCAAAATCAGTATAGTATTATACTTTTATTTTATTTCTTTTATCAACCTTCATGAAATTATAACAGCTGCAAAATAAACTCAACAGTATTTACAACATTTTATTATATTTCTACTTCTGACAGGAATAGAATAATATAGGGTTTTATGTTTTCCATGTTTTTCTAAACCTTGTAAAGACTTCTATTTATTCTTGTATTATATTTTATTTTCAATGTCAAAACAAATATTGACTTCTACATTCGAAGTAACTAACAAGTCAAATGGAGAAACCAAAACTGGTTAACTCATATCACCTTTATCAAAACTGCTTAAACATAAAATGAGTCTATTTGGACGAATATCCTTTTATCATCAGAATCCTTAAGTCCTATACTTCGACATTTTAGAAATAGTTTCAACACCGTAAAATATAGTCACTAAAATATTTATCACATGCATTGCTTAAACTAAAACGAAGGAATATTTCAACATCAACATCAGACAGTGGCATTTATTTCCTATTTCAAACATTGCCTATAGAAAAACCATATAAGTACATGAAGCTAGGATATTATTTCAAGTTCAACATTACAAATTTTCCAAAGTCACCTCCTGAACTGTATAGGTTAGGGTTTCAAAGTTTCAAATCAAAATATTGAGTTTTGTCTCTCGGCCATCACCAAAAAAAAAACGATAACATTGATATCAATTAACATGAACTATCAAAGATACCATCGAAACCTACAGGTTAGGGTTTCGACTGCACAGCACAAAGTTAAAACCTATGGCTCTCAGCCATCATAAATACACAACAATTTATAAAATAAAACATTACATTATCGCATATACTGGAGCATCACTCACAGTCTCAAAACATGCAAACATCATGAAGTTTGGAACCAAATGCTTTTATTTTAAACCATAATAGCCGAGGGATAAAACCCCCTCAACAGTCTACATCCTCTGCAAAGTATCTATGTGAAAAACAAACACCACAGGCTTAATGCTGAATGGGTTGAGGATTTCATCCTCCCCAAGCAGCCAGTCAACTCACAACATTATGACGGTGGTCACTTTCCAAAGCCTTGCAATAAGAATGAAGTCTTAGCTAAGAACATAAGAAGGTCCAACAGTCACCTAATCGAAGCATCAGGGAAAGCACCGAAGCATACCATTTCATTTGCAGTTTCCATCATTCTCCACTCAAGCTTGGGAACCAAAGCCGAAGGAACCTGGCACACAACCAAGAGTCTATCCAAACGAGTATCATCAAGAAGTTTCTTTAAGCAATAATAACAACAACTGCAACTCATAAACAATTTAGAAGGAAACAGGTTTCGAAACCTGAACATTACCTTCAAATAGCTATTATGGAGCAGTGACTCTGTTTCCATTATTAAATCGTAGCCACTACCTCACTACTGAACGCAACAAAGGTTGAAAACAACTCTAAGATTTAACACTTATCATACAAGAAAACCAACCACTGGTTCAACCTACACACGAGTTCATCTTCAATCCTAGAGTCTTCAAAACTTCAAAACCATTGCTATAAAACTAGCACAATAGGGCTCGGCCCTTAAACTAGTTATAGGTATCAGAAAAAAACCAATAGGTCACGGTTTCGAATCGTGAGAGAAGCTCCAAGAAACCTGCTAACGAAACCCCGAAGTTTCTCAGGCCTGTAGGCCTCTCCACAGAGCCACTCTCCAAACTTTGAATGCCAAAGGAAACAATAACTTCGAAACGTAGTGGAGATTATGGTTAAGTTCCAAAGCCCAAGAATCACATAAGATCAATGATGGAGATCCCACATCAAGCACCTCGTATCCCCAAGAAATCATCACGGTTATGACAAAATTAATAATCATTGCCACCATGGAGACCAGCTAGGATAACTTTCAAAATAAAGCTCCTACAACTCAACTACGTTGACTATTTATTCACAATTCCTTCATGTGTTAATCATCACAAAGGCAGCCACGGAGATATTCCACTAAGATGGTAGATAGGAGCTTTAAATGCCAAGGTTGGATTCAAATGCCTGCAAGCACATGTCCACTACCCTAATAATTACCCTGTCCTCATCACATTGTTATGTTGTATTTATATTGCAAACCTGTCATAATAGAGATCATGTGGTAAGTCATAGTTTGTAACATGGTATCAATTCACTAGGTACCGAACACATGTTTCGAAAGGGTTCACCACGATACCCACATTGTTATATTATTTTGTATATAGGACTAAGGCACAATCCTTTGCATATAGTTATATGGTATAATAATTAAATAGAACTTGCATATAGTTTATATGCATTAGGAACTATATGATAAGATGCATGCTATAAGAAATACATAGGATTTGTAATATAGTTTACAATATAGGAATCATATTGTAAAGTGACATATAGTTTATACTATAGGATATGCATAGAACTTTGCATATAGTTCTTGCACAATAGAAAATGCACAATAGTTGCACATAGCCAATACATTAAAGGATTGATATGATATTTACATACAGTTGCATATAATAGAAACAACATGGTAAATACATAAAGTTTTCAAAACATAGGATAGAGCATGAAGTACACAGCTCACAACTCTTAAGACTCAGTCAAGTCATCATAATAATATGAACCTATTTATATAATGTTCAAAGTATGAAATCAATAGTATGGGAAATGAGAATAAGTATAGCAAGCATGCGATTTGATATGAGAACTAGATTATAACTGAAGAGATCTCACCTGGATACATTTCAATATTATTTCTCTAAATCCATTAAGACATTTGGAAACTACTGAAAACTAGTTAGGAACTCTTCTGTCACACTTCGTAAACATTAGTGCTCTTACCTGTAATCTACGAAAAGGAAGGTTCAAATGCTTTAGCATGAATGCTAAGTAAGCCTTGGGGTACCCTTAGGACCCCTTCATCATCAAAAGAAGAACATTAGTTAGAACTTATAAACATTAAATTCAGATTGAACATTGACATTAGTAATCTCCAATGCAGCTAAGACTAGAAACATACAACATCATCTTAAGGAAGATTTTCATTTCAACTCCTAATAGGTCACAAAACAATACAGTTGTATGATCATCACTAACATTTAGTTCAACAAGACGACATAGAAGCATTTATTATAATTCCGCACAGCTAGTTTATGCATTAAATGCTACATTGAAAATTTTTAAATCTTTATGAATTTTTGGGATGTTACATCCCTAGCTCACATTTACCACCCGGTCACGCCCTTCGTTAACGCTCATTTTGTTTTCTTTTTTAGTTTACATAACCGCATGGGGGGAGGTTATTTTTTCCATAGATAGTATATTTTTCTATGTTTGCCGGCTTGGAACGGTAGATTCCTCGATCGACATGAAACCTACTTGGAAAACCTAAGTGATATGCAACACGAACTTTGTGTAACGCGCAAGACATAATGTTTTTCTGGGCAGATAAATTGGGATGCCCGTGCATATTTCGCAAATTGCTCATAGCTTTTACCCTTGCAGAGGGCCGGCCCTAGGTGTTGTCTTGTTACACCACACCGATACCATCATGTTTTCCAAACCCACAAAGCACCCCGCGTGGTCACTCTTTTGATGACAAACACGTCTGTTATTTCTTACCCGTCGTCGTTTTAAGCTTGAATGTGTTACGCCCATAAAATAATGTGATTTTAATCAAGGGAAGAATTCATTTAACAAGGATTAAAAATTGAAAACATTGTTTGAGTAACCTAGAAGTCGTTTATACCAAATCATTAACTCCTCACCATTCATATGAAGAAAATGATTATTGTGGTTGACTAAGATTGATGGAAATCCTTGGAAAGAACATATTTGAAATGATTTGACATATATTTTCAGTTGCATATTGATTTTCACACACCAGTTTACTATTGAAGCAAAGCAAACATTAACAACATATACCTGACAGCATGAAAGTAATTAATTTATGAACTCTACTTATTGTTGAATAATATGAATGAGAGATGTTTTACAGATTTATTGATTGAGATTTGCTTAAATATTGATCCCAATGTTTCATCAGGATTTAGAGATGCAAAGAAGGAGTGCCAAGAGGAAGTCCAAGACAACTGAATCAGAGTCAGATGTAGAAGTAGTAGCCGACACTTCAACAGAAACCATGTTCAAAGACACTAGGTCAGAGACGGGAATCACCCCAGAATACAAGTGGGGAGAACTGTACCAGATGATCCGAGATCATAATATACATGAGGCATCTCTGGAAGAGATGATGTTATACCAAAACATTAAGAAATTGGGCCTCACCAAAGCAGCCACCCACCCAGAATTATTTTCGTGCTCCGAAGTCATCGGATGGATCCTACCCTGCGTGGATGTTAGCGCAAGGATCATATCAAACACAAAAGGGGGAGGATTTTCCTCTTTTCATCCGGGTCACATAACAACAACATATAATATGCCACCGCCCAAGGTCATGTTGACCGAAGACTGTATCAGGGGTGTGAACATGGACCACTTGGAGTATGCTAAACAAATGGTAGTCCCAGGGAAACAATTAAGGCAGAAAGAAAGTGCAGAGTATGATAGTCAAACCTTAATAACCCCATTCAAGATTATAGATTTGATGCTCAACAAAATTTTCGAGAGAGAAAATGGGAGCATCTACAAGCTAAATTGGGTACCCCTGATTTTTTACATAGCCTTCCATGGCACTGTGTTTAACTGGGAGGAAATCACCTCAGATAGCCTAGCATCAACAATAGCAGCAGCACAGGGAGGATTAACCCAGAAGAAAGTAGAGTTCTACATGTCATTGTATCTAATGAACTACATGCTGGTCATGCACCCATTCCCTAAGATGGGGTTTGTCTGGAATCAGGCAGAGTCTCCTATCTATGTGGCCTATCAGATCACATTGTCCCACATATATGCGAGCCAATACAAAATCATCTGTGAAGAGTTGATTATTCCTATGTATTGGTTGATTTTCAATGACGAACCAAACTACCTATCTGACAATGTAATGGCTGTCATAAACGAGTGTGGGGATTATTACTTTTCGCAAGAAGGCCCCTATATCAGAATGTATGGGTGTTCTAGAGTGCCATCCCTAATGCCCAAATATGTAACAGGATTTGTAGTCCACAAAGAGGCCATGAGGCAGGTATTCATTAATGGAATTGGCATTTTCTTACATGATAATAAGAATGCCTCCTTCCCACCGTTACCCTTTTGTATCGGGGCCTACAAATTTCCCAAGGTTAAAGGTGTCAAAGCTTTCGTAAAATATTTGGAAGCAATCCATTTTGGGGAGAAGAGTTTCGCATGAAATGACAACCACAAGAAGGTCATCGATCATTGTGCACCAATTAGGATACATTATGAATATGTAGATCAGTTTGACAAGGATGAGGAAGTGTAGAGAAAATCAAGTAATATGACTGAGCTGAACAAACATTTTGTTTGGAAAAGCAGCACCGGTCCTAGTCATGTTGTCACTACTGTAGCAGAAGTAGAACGACAACATAAGCAAAGAGAAGAGGTTGTAAGGCTGCAAGTGGTGGAAGCAGAAAGAAACAAAATGAAGGAAGCCAAAAAGTTGCAAAGAGAAGAAGAGGAACAACGAAGAAAAGAAGAGGTGGAAAAAAGACAAGCAGAAGAAAGAGAAGCAGCAGAGAGGAAAGAAAGAGAGGATAAGTCCAAGGAACCTGTGGAAAGCATGGAAGCTCAAGGTGGAAGCCCAAATATACAACACATGGACATAAACCCACCTGAAGTGTCAGGTGTCACACTTACCGGAGGTCACCTTCCATTTGTAGAGGTCGGGCTCACACCTTTCACCCCATCGAAGCAACACACTGTGGTCAAATTGGACACGATAATTTTTTTTTCAGGGAGAAAGAGCATCACAAGTAGGATCGAGAAGAGATTGAAAATGGGCACCCAGCCTGATATTGTTACTGCACAAGAAAAAACAATCATAGAGGGTACTCATAAGGACCCTAAATTCACAGCCTCTGTAAGTACAACAGTTGCACAAGCAAGTGCAAATAACTGTGAGGCACCTGCAACAATTACTTAATGAAAATATGCGAAATAGCAGAAATGACAGAACTCAGAATCACTTTTATATTGATCATGGGCCACTTCGAGGGGGCAACCTCCTATGAGGAAGCTCAATACAAATAACTTCACGGTGCCTTCATAGGTCTCAACACACACTTATATACTAATTATAGGCCCCAATACTATGGGTCGAAACCATGGGCCATTACAAACTATGGATCAACAATACTACGGGCGACTTACAAAGCATATGCGCCAACAACAATAACACAAACTATTGATCAACAAATACTACGGGATGACTTACAAAGCATATGCGTCCAACAACAACATACTAACAAAGTAAAGACATGGGTTCCTAACATCCCCTCCCCCTTAAAAAAAGCTTTGTCCTCAAAGCTTTAGATGTGGAAATTGTTGTTGAATCTAAAGGAGTGGTTCCCATGTAGCATCCTCTGGTTGCATGCCATGCCACTGAATTAAGATCTCTGTGATAGAACGAGAGCGAAGCTGATGCATGCGCCGATTGAGGATGGCCTCTGGCTCCAAAAGGATGGATCCTTCATTATCTAGTTCGGGTAAAATCGTTTGGCCGCTGATGTTGGTGCCAAGAACTTTCTTCAGACAAGAGACATGAAAGACTAGATGAATGCGGGAATAAGGAGGAAGTTCCAATTTATAAGCAACGGACCCAATCTTCTGAAGAATCTGATATGGCCCATAGAACTTTGGAGCGAGCTTATGACACCCTTTGAGTTTCAAGGAGGATTGTTTATACGGCTGGAGACGAAGAAAAACCATATCGCCGACTTGAAAAGTGCACTCCGAATGGTGTTGATCTACTTGTTGCTTCATGCGATTTCTTGCCATGTGAAGATTGTCCCGCAAAATGCAAAGAATCTGATCGTGGTTGCGAAGGACCGTGTCAACTTCCTGAACTGGTGAACTGGTGGGGGTGTATGGAAGAAGAGCTGGAGGTGCCTGACCATAGACTGCTTCATATGGGGTCATTTTAGAGGCAGTGTGGTAAGAGGTATTGTACCACCATTCAGCGAGAGGGAGCCACTTTGCCCACTGATGTTGTTGTTCCAAGGTGAAGCATCGAAGATAAGTTTCCAAGCATTTATTGACAATTTCAGTCTGACCATCTATTTGTGGGTGATACCCTGAACTCATCTTCAGTTTGGTGCCAGTGTGGTGAAATAGTTCTGTCCAAAAATGACTGGTGAAAGTCGCATCACGATCTGAGACAATGGAAGAAGGGATGCCATGAAGACGAAAGATCTGGTCCATAAAAATTTGAGCGACGGAGGAGGCTATATAGGGATGGCTGAGAGCACAAAAATGACTATATTTGGAGAGGAGATCAACCACAACGAGAATCACTGTCTTCCCGCCAGATTTAGGGAGCCCTTCAATGAAATCCATAGAAATATCTGTCCAAATCCGTGTAGGTATGGGCAAGGGTTCAAGCAATCCTGGAACGAGTGTTGTTTCACCCTTATTACGCCGGCAGGTATCACATTCGGCCACCATCTGTTGAATTGTCCTTTTCATGCCCTGCCAAAAGAAGTTACGCCGTGCTCGTTCATATGTTTTGAGGAACCCAGAGTGCCCGACCGATGGAGAAGCATGGAGTTCATAGAAGAAAGCCTGTTGAAGATCTCTACTCTGGGGAAGAACCAGACGGCCCTTGTATCGCAGAGAAGCACCATCCCAAGAGTAATGTGGTACAGCAGAAGGGTTGTTGGTCAAGCGTTGGATGATTTGAGATAAGGAAGAGTCATTGACATAACCCTGTTGAACAGATTGCAACCAATTTGGAACCGGCATAGAAATAGCTGAAAGAGAACCTTGGGCATCAAATGTGCGAGAAAGAGCATCTGCCACAATATTGTCTTTACCCTTCTTGTAAGTGATCTCATAGTCATAACCCATGAGTTTGCTAACCCATTTCTATTGTGCCGGGGAGGAGACACGCTAGTCCAAGAAATATTTCAAACTCTGGTGATCAGTCTTGATGCAGAAATGATTCCCTAATAGGTATGGACGCCACTTCTGTACTGCATGCAAAATAGCCATCATTTCCTTCTCATAGGTAGAGGCAGCTAAATTCTTACCTGAAAGGGCATTGCTGGTGAACGCAATGGGGTGTTCATATTGAAGGAGAATAGCACCAAGTCCATTGCCGCAAGCATCACTCTCAATAGTGAAGGGCTTGGAAAAATCGGGCATAGCTAGCACAGGTGTAGTACACATAGCTTGTTTTAGTTTGTCAAATGCACACTAAGTAGCAGGTGTCCATGTAAAAGTATCCTTTTTCAATAGAGCAGTTAATGGAGCTGCAATCTTCCCATAATCCTTGACAAACTTGCGGTAGTAGCCAGTCAACCCCAAAAAACCACGAAGGCTCTTGAGTGTCTGAGGATGTGGCCAATTGTTCATGGCATCGATTTTGAAAGGATCCACGTGAACCCCTTGTGCTGAGATAATGTGGCCGAGATACTCAACTTCCTTTTGTCCAAAAACACATTTAGACTACTTGGCATGGAGATGATGGTCAGAGAAAAGTTGCATGACAAGATCCAGATGCTGGAGATGTTCATCCCATGTTTTACCGTAGATGAGGATATCATCAAAGAATACCAGAATGAATTTCCGCAAGTAGGGTTGAAATATTTTATTCATTAAGGCCTGGAATGTGGAAGGAGCATTAGTGAGGCCAAAGGGCATGACCAAAAACTCATAATGGCCATCATGTGTGTGGAAAGCTGTTTTAGGAATATCATCCTCATGAACCCGAATTTGATGATACCTAGAACAAAGATCCAACTCGGAGAAAAAGTGAGCCCCATGAAGCTCATCAAGAAGCTCATCAACAACAGGATTTGGAAACTTATCCTTGATGGTGAGGTGATTAAGTGCTCGGAAGTCAATGTAGAGGCGCCATGACCCATCTTTTTTGCAGACAAGAATAACTGGAGAAGAAAAGGAACTAGTGCTTGGGCGAATAATACCTTGCTTCAATAAGTCCCGAACGAGCATTTCAATCTCCATTTTTTTGGTGGAATGGGTAGCGATAGGGACTGATGTTGGGAGGAACACTGCCAGGAAGGATCTGAATACGATGGTCTTCTGGCCTGGAAGGTGGTAATCCCACTGGTTTAGCAAAGACACCTGTATATCGATCCAGAATTTGTTGTAGATCCAAAGGAGTAGTGGAGACCACTGATGGTTGCATCTGGATGGAATGGATCTGAGCAATGACACCATGTGAATTCTTCTTGAGGAGTTTTTCCATGCGATGTGAACTGATGATGCTGAGAGAACCTGGTTGTAATCCTGTCAATGTGTGTTTGTGTCCATTGAGGGAAAACTGCATCCAAAGTTTTGCAAAATCCCATAAGATAGGGCCGAGTGTGCGTAGCCATTGAGTGCCCAAAACCACATCACATCCGCCTAAGGGAAAGGAAAACATGTCAGAGCACAAGGTATAATCTCCCATAGAGATACACACATTTTGAAACTTCCCTTTGCAAGGTAAGGTGCCCCCATTGGCAACCATGACTTCAAGGTTGGAGCAAGGATGGATAAAACAATCAGCTTGTTTGGCGATCCGAGGGTGAATGAAATTATGAGTGCTACCAGAATCAATGAGGATTGTAAGAGGAAGCTTCTTGAAGTAACCCCTAACCCGCATTGTTTGGGGGGTGGTGATGCTAGCTAAAGCATGGAGAGATATCTCTGGCTGATCATCCTGAGATGGAGGGTCAATAGGCGGTTCCTGAATGTCGACCGGAGCATCCAGTGTTTCTGGATCTTCGTCACCCATTTCTGAGGAAGGCAGAGACCCCACATACAGGAGATAGAGCTTTTGCTGAACACATCTATGTCCCCGAGTGAATTTCTCATCGCAATTATAGAAAAGCCCCTTTTCTCTACATGCTTGCATCTCTGTTTCAGACAAATGCTTGATAGGAGTCGGTTGAGGAGCCTGCGGTATAGGTGGTCACTGAGAACCCATATTTCAGAAGGGAACAAAAGTGGGCTTGGAGTGTTGTTGGGATGCAATCTTGTCTTCTGCCAACTTAGCCAACCCGAGTGCTTCCATCATTGTGTTGGGATAGAACATTTTGACCTCAGAGCGGATGGCATCCTTTAGACCACTGATAAAACAACTCCGGTAAAATTCATCAGACAATCCTTCGGTGTGGTTGGCTAGATTCCCAAATTCGGTTTGATACTCTCTCACAGTGCCAGTTTGGCGAAGTTTAGTGAGGGCTCCTGTGAAGTCATCAAAAGCACTATGACCAAATTGTTGCAAAAGGAGCTGGAAAAAGTTTGGCCAGTTGGGCTGTGGATGAGCCTTGATGTACCAATGGTACCATTGAAGAGCTTCCTGTTCCAAATGAAAGGATGCCAACGGAACATTATTGACATCAAAAGTATTATGCAGACTGAAATACTGTTCTGCACGATAGATCCATCCAGTTGGATTGGTACCATTGAAGCGAGGAAAATCAAGATTCGGACCATGAAAATTGCTGGAAGAAGAGAACCCATTGTCTGCTGAAGACTCAGACTACCATTTGTTGTTCATAGCTGAATGTTCAAGATGGAGACCAAGAAATTTTTCATCCAGATCCTGGAGTTTGGCTTGGATGGTTGCAAGTGCTTCCTCCATGGTTTTTGCTCCTACACGGGTGACAACCATAACCAGGATTTTTTTTTTTTTTTTGACTAGGTAGGAAAACAAAAACAGGAACTACTTCAGTAAAGGAAAATTTGGATTCGGGAAAAAATCAGAAGGGTAATTGGGGTTTGACTAGGTTTTGGACACTGTTGGATAGACAGGGAAGCAAAAATGAGGATTTCAGAAGTGGGGTGAAAGAATGGGAAAATTTGGCAGAGGGGAACAAAGAAGCAGAATTCAGAAAGGAACTCTGTGGTAAAAATTGAAGGTGATTGGGTGAAATCTGAGGAAGTTATGGCAAACCCTAAAAATAGACAAATGTGGGATTTCGGGCTGTAGGAAGGGGAATTGAGGATAGGGTCCTCAAGAATGAAATATGCAGAATGGAATGACAGGGGTTCCCTAAAAATTTCAAGGGAAACAGAGGTAAAACAAGGGAGATATGGAGAAAAAACTGAATTTTATACTCTATTTTTTATTTTTATTTATTTTTTTCTTTTCAGACTGGAGCAGCTACGGCTCGGTTTTTTTTTTTTTTTTTCCTTTCTCTTTTTTTTTTTTAATAGACTGGAGCGACTGCGACTTGGAAGGAATCTGGAACAACATCGAACGGCTTGCAAAATGGATCTGAAACGGTGCAACAGTAATTGACAATAGTTCAGCTGAAAGTAGATATGGACCCCAGGTATGTGTGCCTTCCTAACAGTTCAGGGCTTTCACTCGGCCACCAATGCTGTTTGACGGCTTGCGTATTGGGGCAGTACCCCTCACTCCACGGCTCAGGTAAAACTGATAACTGCTTCGCCACAAATGACAGCTCTTGGTTTACCTCATGGGTGGAAACTAGTCAATCAGGTAGGGGTCGTTGCCCTTTTC
Source organism: Larix kaempferi (assembly GCA_027924585.1). Taxonomy (NCBI): domain Eukaryota; kingdom Viridiplantae; phylum Streptophyta; class Pinopsida; order Pinales; family Pinaceae; genus Larix; species Larix kaempferi. The sequence goes on along the minus strand of BSBM01000459.1, from coordinate 3,426,813 downwards.
GCTGGTAGGTCCTCTCAATGGGCCAGCTACTTCGGGGTTCCTGTGGTACTCCTCACAATGAGTATTAGGGCTTATTCCCAAGTACTTCCCACAGTTAAGCGGATAGGGATTATTCCCAAATCCGAACCTGCAACAGATGCGAAAAAAAAAAAATTGGCAGAAATTTCACCCAGCGAGCCCAAGAAAGTGCTTTGATACCAGATGTGAGGCACATGCAACAATTACTTAATGAAAATATGCGAAATAGCAGAAATGACAGAACTCAGAATCACTTTTATATTGATCATGGGCCACTTCAAGGGGGCAACCTCCTATGAGCAAGCTCAATACAAATAACTTCACGGTGCCTTCATAGGTCTCAACACACACTTATATACTAATTCTAGGCGCTAATACTATGGGTCGAAAACATGGGCCGTTACAAACTATGGATCAGCAATACTATAGGCGACTTACAAAGCATATGCGCCAACAACAATAACACAAACTATTGATCAACAAATACTACAGGATGACTTACAAAGCATATGCATCCAACAACAACATACTAACAAAGTAAAAACATGGGTTCCTAACAATAACGTTGACAAGTTGTTGAATGATATCGAGAGCAATAAGGAGAAAATGATTAAATTAAAGGATAACTTGGTAAAGGCGCGTGGAGAAGGAATAGAGATGAAAAGGAAGTATGAGGCTACGATCACTGAAAAAAGACATATTATTGTCTAACTATCTGAGTCTGGATGCAAAGAAAGAGGCAATGACTATACAGTTAATGATAATGGAGGGTGAGAGAAGCAACTTTGAAGCCCATATCAGTGAATTGGAAACAAGAGAGTCGGTAGTAAACTAGCAGGCTGACGATTTGAAAGCTCGGATGGGGGAACTGGTGAAAGAGAAGGAATATCTTACATAACAGGTGGAGTTGGAAAACAATAAAAAGTAAGACATGAATCCTTTCTATGAGCAGGAATGCCAAATCCAGGAAAAGATATGTCACTTACAATAATTGATAGTTGAAGAGATCTACAAAATGAAACAAATAATAGCGAGGATGAAAGTCATTGCGGCATAGTCAATGGTGATCAGACAAAAGTTGTTTAAAACTATTAATAAGATTAAGAGCAAGATAACTTGGAGATAAGGGAAGACAAAATTTCTTGACCACTTTCCCCAGAAGATAATTGCATATCTTAATCTAAACATGCAACTCCTTGAGTTTTGAAGAAGAGCTGGCTGGAGAATAAATATTGAAATCTCTAAGACTAATGAGAAATGTACAAATTTATACGAGAAGATTCATCAGGTCCATGAAAAGTGTCATCTCATCATGGTGCCATATATGAATGAGATTCCCACAAAGGATCAACGCTTAGTAGAGCTGCAGAATGGATTAAAGGAGGATACATAATATATCAAAATATTGGACGTGCTTAAAAAAGAGGATCTTCATCATTATATTGGACAGGTGTCCATAAATGCATATTTCCTTGATGACCTCTACAAGGCCGCAACATAAGGAATGGAAAATATATAAAAGGATTTATTAGCTCAAGAAATATAATTGAATGTTTTAGAGCCCGTAAAATGTAACTTTATCAAAAAAAAAGGTCGACATCTGTACCAATTACATTACTAGTTTGGGGGGGCCCATCTGGAAATTAATATTTTGTAATTTATTGTAATATTCCTTGCATAAACACTAGAGGACGAATTTTGGGAGTCCAACGGTTAGGGTAGGTGAAACGAATAGCCAGGTGGAGACAAAAATTTTGTAATATAAATATATGGTGAGAATACTTAGAGATGGACATTTTGCTGGTGAATTAGATGCTAGAGGCATTTTGTAAAAGAAATATTTCTTTGCTAATGAGAAAAGACTTGCTTGCTGGGGAAAAGCTTGCACTGGTGTTTTCCTGGAACATGTCATTGCTGGAACAAAATTATTTATATGTTTGCTTATATCATGCTATGAGATCTTTATAATTCTGTCGAATTATTTCAATGATGATGAATGGTTTCTTTATTTCATGCAAATGCTTATTTGTAACAGAGTAATAAATTGATTTAATTAATCAAAGCTATCTTTGATAATTCCTATTGTAAATGTGAGTGTTCTTTTAATGGCTATATGTTAAATTTACCTGAACATTTCAGCTTATTACTCGTACTTTAAATTTTCTCCCTGCAGGGATAGGATAGTTAGTTTACGTTAGAAGTAAATGAATTGATTAGGTAGGAGTGATAAGACGGGAGGTAAGAACCTATGCATCACTTGCTGAGGCTTCTTCCTGTCAATTCTAGATTAAATGCATTAAATAGGGCACTTTCATTTCATTTCTTAAAATTAAAATTACATAAACGGTGAACTGGGACGCAACTTGTAAAGAATTTAAACAAACATATTCACGGTAGCTGGACCGTAAACTGGATGGATTCCCCATACCAAATGGTGGGTGATCTATTCTGGATTATTTACTGAGGAGAATCCCTACTATTGATGTTGAGAATTTATGGGCATCAATAGTTTTGGTGGTAGAAGGAGGGTCGCCAGTGCATGGCTGGAAGAGGAAACCCATTTTCAACTGGGAATTTTTCTGGGTCCCCATTAAACACAAGCATATCAGAAGAAGTGATTCCTGAAACTGAAAATACAGAACATTTATACGATGTCCCATTCAAGGAAATGAACCACTTTTGAAGACATACAAGATATTATGTGAGAAATCTTGGAGGATTATCCGTAATTCCTGCTTTACCTAGAAGCAAGGTATTTTTAAGGATTCTAATATTATACCTAAGTATAGTATCCTAGGTGATTATTTGGATTGAAAAAAACATGTATATAGATAGGTAGGCGACTATTAAATATGAAACATACAATTTACTATTAGAATGTGTAAATTTTGGCGAATATTATGATAAAATCACATATTTTATGTTAAGGGATATCATGCCATATCAATGCCTCTTTTTAGTCCATATGAAGAAAATGATTATTGTGGTTGACTAATAATCATTTAAGTGTGGAGAATTCATGGTATATCTTTGAATCCAAAGAAGAGTATTTTTGCATTACTCGAAGGAAAACTGCTGGGACACATCATCTCCAAGAAGGGAATCTTGATAGATCCAGAGAGAATTCATGCCATAACTTAGATTCCCATGCCCCACAACAAAAATACTATGCAATCGTTTATGGGCACGATCAATTTTGTTCAAAGGTTTTTACCGTATCTTGCAAAGATTGTAAAGCCTTTGCAACAAATTGTTAAGCAAAGTGTACAGTTCAAGTGGAATGATGTGGACAAGGATGCTTTCATGTATATAAAGAATTCTATCACTCACGCACCTTCCTTAAGGAGTCCAGAATTTGAAAAGGATTTTATCATGTATACCTTTTCTTCAGACAATTCTATCGCAGAAGTGCTCACATAGAAAGGAGAACTAGGAAATGAGTATCCAATATATTTCATGAGCACTGGGTTACAAGGAGCTGAACTGAACTACCCGACTATGGATAAACAAGCATACGCTGTATTCAAGGCCGTAAAGTAGTTCAAACCTTATATTTTGAAGAACAGAACGAAAGTGATAATGGGTGATTCCATGAAGATGGCTAACTATTTTTTGCCAAATATGGCGATGACAAATGGAAATTTTACCCATGTATTAAATGAAATCCCTCAAAACTCATATTTGCCACATGAATTTTGACATGTGGTTAAAAAATGAAATGTAGAAAATTATGTTAGCTTTCCAATGATATGTTTTTCAAAATATACCAATGTCATTTATCGTGTCAAATTTTCATTTAATGAAACGTGTGTACTTAAAAATTTGAAGAGCAATTAACAAGTGGTTTGTGTGTGTGCACAATAATTTAATGTTAAATTAAGAATTTAGAAAAATGAAATATGTGAACATGATCTAGACAGAATGCACTAGTGCTTCCATATTTATCTTTTAATTTTTCTCAAAAAATTATATTTATTATTGTTTTAAAAAACTGACCAATGAATATTTCAGTCGCATTTTGCACACATGTGTGTGTCCACCAAATATTTTGATTTTTTACATAATTTGCAAAACTAAAAATACCATTTTGAAGAGGATGCACTTATCTAGTGCTTTTGTATCTTTTCAAATTTTTTGGATGTATATTTTGAATTTGTTGATTTATCTTTGAGCTCAATCGAAGTTGTCAGTAGGGTTTTTTAGGGCAAGTTTTGTTAGAAATTTAAAAACAAAAGACATACGAAGATAAAAATTCATAAATTGTATGTATATGGATAGAGGATTCATTGACGAATCCAATGGTATCAATTCCTCCCATTAATGTGCATTTAATGACATAGTTTAGGCCTCTGAAAGGCAGACAAAACTTTCTTTCTACAGTGAAAAGGGCTTTCGGCCTGTTTTTAGGCCCTCGATACCTCGATCGAGGTATTTAAAATACCTCAATTGAGGGCTAAATATGACCTCGATTGATGTTTTTACATAGACCTCGATCGAGGTATGTTCAAGCCCTTGATTGAGGTCTATTGCTTGATTGAGGTCTATTGCTTGATTGAGGATTTGTAAAATTAGCTCGATCGAGGTCTATTGCTCGATCGAGGGTTTTTAAAATTAGCTCGATCGAGGATTTTTCTGTGTAAAGAAAACATACAAAAAGAACCCGTGAAAGGAGTTGGACAATTAATGTTTCCAACCACCATTCCCTCGCAAAAATAACAAGGAACCTCTATATAATTACTAAACAATTGATCATCAACACTAATTTAACTCATTGCTAGTTTATTTTCCATTAGAGCTATGCGAATTAGATGTTGTTCAATTATAGTTTTGTGATTTTGTTGTTTTTCAATTAGAGTTCATTAGAATTGTAAGATTTCTTTGTAGACATATTTCAAAATTTCATATTAACATATTGTTGTTTGTTATGACAATTTGAAGAAATATTTGTTTGTTTTCATTGTAGTTTGATGGGGAGTAAAAGAAAACGACAAAGGAAGCATGCTCGCCAACAAAATTGCAATGAAGAGCGTGAGAGGATGTAATGTACCCATTCAAATAAATTCTTAACAGGGAAATTCCATCAATCCTACTAGTTCCCTAGGTTGGATGGAGACATGAGGATTTGCAATAAGGGAGCTAATAAATGGTGTTTGTACATTAGAATGGAATAAATATTTAATAAAGGATATAAATAAATAAATGCAAGAGAAAATCAAAGTGGCAATTGATCATGAAGACACATGGAGGATGTGGGACCCACACAAAGCTAGATTCCTCATGCCACATGGAATTCTATTCTCGCCCATTCGAATCCAAGGTGGATTCTAATGGTATTGGGTAGTTGGAATGTCAATATACTTTCCATGTCTCATTGCAGGTCGAATTGGAGTGGAATGTTAACTCCCATGGAATAGGAAGAGGCATTTTGGAGCTAGTGGGACACTTGGACTAGATTCCCTAGCTCTATGACAACAATGATGAAGATTCTATGACACCTATGACACAAATTAGACCTGAATGTTGACATATGATATAAATGAAATGTCAAGGATAAAAATAGCCACCAAGAGGGTGCTCAAGGCAGTTAGGGAAGCCAAAGAGACACCTATTCGAATTTGGTGGAAGGGGAGACTAGAATTGGAGGGACAAGTGGCACACATTGGAATCTCTTCCCAACTTGAGTTGGCATGAATCCCTTGGAAGGAATTTGACCCAAGGAGGACCTTAGAAGTTTATAAAATGCAATAACAAAGAATAGTAATGGCTTTTTATCATTTTCATAATTTTCATTTGTGAATAGAGTTGGTGGAGTGCTTCTCTACTTGCCTTAGCAAATTTCAAGGGTGAAAGATTCCCATCCTAGTTGGTAGTGGGAAAGGTCATTCAGACCTTTCATGAGAGGTTTAATGGATTTTTTTTTTCAGGTGAAGCTATAGGGAATCTCATGGTCACTCTTGGTTTAGCTCATTCCTCCAACCATTTTCATTTTTCTTGGCATATTCATGATCCTTGAGGGAAGGCGCACTTGGTGAGCTATTCTACTCTTTGGTGGAGCTTATAATGCCCCATTTATTTTTTAATATGAATTAAATGCTCAGTTATTGACCTTCACAAAGTTTTAGGTCGATATTACAAGTGGAAATGTATAAATCTAATCATTAATGAGAAAATGGTGTCGTTTCCCCCACTATGTTGATGTTTGCCAATGTTGTGATGATAATTTCGAATGAATAAGTGAAAAAATGATGGAATAATGATACATGGACTTCTAATAATGTGTTTTACAAGTTTCATGTTTAGTACCTAAGCTTTTGGAGTCATTTGGTTCAATTTCATAGCATTTGGAGAAGTTTTCCTATCATTTCCCCCATGGTCGAAACTAGTATTTTGCTTCTGATTTTGAGAGTGTTGTAGTAGAACAAATTAATTGAATGGAGATGTATATGAGTCCCTATTGATGTCTCCTTGTTTTCCCCTAAATATTTTCATAAATTTGAGATGGTTCAGTACCACTTGGAGAGCCATCTTCAGCCCTTACCCTAGGGGGTTTTGCACCCCAAATTGCTAGTCAAGTTCCCTACACTGACCATAATTAAAAGAGGATTTTCAGAAGTATTTTAAAGGTCCAAAAGCATCCCTGAACCTCATATTTATGTTCTAAAAAAATCCATACACCTTCTCAGAATATTTGGAAGCAATTGGGGCAATTTGGAGACTAAGACATCATAACTAGTCAAAGGTCGAACTAGGGAAAATTTTGAAATTTTCACTATTTTCATAAAAATAAAAAAAGGGACATTAGAATTGGTATCAGAGCATGGTCTTGGAACCTGATGTGTTTAACCATTAATGAATACAAAGAGTCAAACAAATAATCCATGACCCTTAGAACCTAAAATTGAATGTGTTGTTGTTGAAGAGGAGGAAGTAGGAGAAGGAGAATATATTGTTGAAACTATGACTAAGGGAACTTCAGATGATGGTGAGGAATATATTAAAATCATAAGACGCCTATTTGAATACATGAATAGGGACATGACCAAGAACATAAACCAACAACTTATGAAGGGATTTGAATTGATGGCTAGCCAACTTGGAAGCAAAGGAGTAATATGAGAGAGCAATAGTTTACATTCAGAAGGAAAGAAGACAATGGGTGAGCATATTTTCTCAAGCACATGAACCCATAATAGACCTAATGAATTTTAGAGCACACTGAGTCCTACTACACCTAAGTTTCTTGTGCCATAAGAAGAACCTAACACCCAACTTGATCTTGATGCAATGGTGAAAGAATGGGGAAAATTGAGTGAAGATTGTAGAAGGACTCTACCATTTGATCAATACTTCATTGTTTCAAACAAACTCAAAAATAAGGAAGATAATAGGGATCTATTCCATAACAAAGAATTAAATTGTGCTATTGGTAAAATGACACTTCCCACTTTTGATGTTTCCTCTCAAAGTTTTGCTAACACTTGGGTGCAAAAAGTAGATGTATATTTTCAGCTGAATCCCATGGTGGAAGAGGATGCCTTAAAAATGGCTATTTTGCGTCTAAAAGGAGATGGCAATGAATGGTGGTTTCATGGTTTGAAAAATTTGGGACATGATCAGGTTACTACCTATGGAGAATTTGTTGACAAGGTTTAGATAGATTTGAGAAAAATGTGTAGGTTGTGGAGCCTGATCTTCCAGTCTCATATATAATGATTCAGCTGTGTTTGAACCCTATGTTTGGTTATGATCCTGGCACGATCCCCAGGGGGTCACCCGTGGTATTTTCCCATTGTATTTCCCTTATAAAAGAAGGACATTGTAACATGGCTAGGGTTGATGTATGAGGTATTATGCATTGTAAATATCTTTGAGATCAAGAAGAGAGACTGTGAGATAGTGAAGAGGAAGTGCATCGGCTGTGTTGTAGGTTGTATCCTTTCACTTTGTTGGATGGTATAATAATAAGGACTGTCAATTTCAGTGTGGACGTATCCCATCTTGGGTGAATCACGATATATTGGTGTCTCTCTAGTAATGTGTTTGTGTGATTATATTTGCATTTATGTTTATTGTTATTGCTTTGCGATCCTGTTTTTTCTAACAAAATGACCCAGAATTACCTTTCAAAGAACTATCCCAATTGAAGCAAGTGGGAACCCCTGTTGAGTATATGATCGAATTTCAAAAATTATCAGTCAAGGTGGATAATATATCTATGGTAATATTAGTATTGCTATTCACTGAAGGTTTGGATGAACCCTTACAAGGTTTAGTTAAGGCCCACAAACCCAATTCATTAAAGGATGCTATGAGTTTGACAAGGGATTTACAAAATGTACTACCTAGGACAAGGTTTCCTCCCAAGCCTAACTTACCTCCCCAATTCAGATTTGAAAAGAAGTCACGGAAAGAAGATGAATGTGGAAAGGATAAGAAAGAGTAACTAAGTAGGGAATAATTCAGAAGGAAGAAATTGTGTTACTCATGCTTTCAACCATGGGCACCGGGACATAAGTGTGCTAAGGGAAAGGCCTAATTCATTGAAGTATTTTGTGATGATGAGTATGAAGGGCGCATGGAGAAAGAAGGACATATTTCATCCCAAGAAGAGGGACATACTACAGCAGAACAAGGGAAACAAAATGGAAATCATACCTTACCTAATAAAGTAAGAATGGCAGTACTTTCAGCAGTGCCTCGTTATCACACTATTCAATGCAAGGGTGTGGTACTAGGACAAAGGACCTCAGTTTTGGTAGATGGAGGAGCCACTCATAAATTCATTGATCCAGACATGGTGGAGAGAATGAAGATATCTACTGAACAATTTGATGGCTTCACAGCGGTCATTCCAGGTCACAACATAATGGAGTGCAAAACATGGGTTCCAAATCTGCAAATCACCAAAGCTAACTATACTTTTTCTAATAGCTTTTATGTGGTTGATGTTGCTGATACTAATGTGGTTTTGGGAGTGCAATGGTTGTACTCTATAGGGGAGCTTACAGTGAACTATCAAATTCCTGAAATGAAATTCCAAGATTCGGAAGGAATACTAAGGGTTGTAAGATGACAGCACACCTATCTGAATCAGGTAGTTTCCTCCCACGTCATGAAACACAAGAATGGAAAGATTTTGGGAGACATTCCTCATGGAAGACCACATGATAGAGGAGGAACAATTTTGCAGCATTATAAATTGAGATTGCTTGAGAGAAAGAAATATTGGGTGGAGAGGACTGTAATGTCTCCATTCAAATAAATTCATAACAGGGAAATTCCATCAATTCTACTATCTCCCTAGGTTGGATGGAGACATGAGGATTTGTAATAAGGGAGCTAATAAATGGTGTTTGGAAATTAGAATGGAATAAATATTTAATAAAGGATCTAAATAAATAAATTCAAGTGAAAATCAAAGTGGCAATTGATCATGAAGACACATGGAGGATGTGGGACCCACACAAAGCTAGATTCCTCATGCCACATGGCATTCTATTCACACCCATTTGAATCCAAGGTGGAGTCTAATGGTATTGGGTAGTTGGAAAGTCAATATAATTTTCATGACTCACTGCAGGTTGAATTGTAGTGGAAGAGTTACTCCCATGGAAGAGGAAGATGCATTTTGGAGCTAGTGGGAAACTTGGACTAGATTCCCTAGCTCTATGAAAACAATGATGAAGATGCTATGACACCTATAACAAAAATTATACCAAAATGCTGAAATATGAAATAACTGACATGTCAGGGATAAAAATAGCCTCCAAGAGGGTGCTCAATGGAGTTAAGGAAGCCAAAGAGGTACCTATTCGAATTTGGTGGAAGAGGAAGCTAGAATTGGAGGGACAAGTGGCACACATTGGAATTTGTTGCCAACTTGAGTTGGCATGAATCCCTTGGAAGGAATTCAACCCAAGGAGGACCTTAGAAGTTTATAAAATACAATAACAAAGAAGAAGAATGGCTTTTGATCATTTTCAGAATTTGCATTTGTGAAGAGAGCTAGTGGGGTGCTTCTCTACTTGCCTTAGCCAATTTCGAGGGTGAAAGATTCCCATCCTAGTTGGTAGTGGGAAAGATCATTCAGACCTTTCATGAGAGATTTAATGGATTTTTTATTGCAGGTGTAAGCTACAGGGAAGCTCGTGGTCACTCTTAGTTCAACTCATTCCTGCAACCATTTTCAGTTTGCTTGGAATATTCATGATCCTTGAGGGAAGGCGCACTTGGTGACCTATTGTAATCTTTGGGGGAGATTCTAATGCCCCATTTAATTTGTAATATGAATTAAATGCTCTTTTCTTCACATTCATAAAGTTTCAGGTTGAGATTTCAAGTGGAAATGTATAAATCTGATCATTAATGAGAAAATGGTGCCTTTTCCCCACTATGTTGATGTTTTCAAATGTTGTGATGATAATTTCAAATCAATAAGTGAACCACTGATGGAATAAAAATATATGGACTATTAATAATGTGTTTTACAAGTTTCATGTTCAGTACCTAAGCTTTTGGAGTCATTTGGTTCAGTTTCATACCATTTGGAGAAGTTTTCCTATCGTTTCCCCCAAGGTCGAAACTAGTAATTTGCTTCTGATTTTGAGAGTGTTGTAGAAGACCAAATTAATTGAATGGAGATGTATGAGTACCTTTTGATTTCCCCTTGATTTACTCTTCCTAGGTTCATAAATTTTAGAGGGTTCAATACCATTTGGAGAGCCATCTTCAGCCCTTACTAGGGATAATTTTAAGGAACCATACGTATTTAAAAGTGTATAAACCTTGGAAAATATTACCAATTCTTAAAATGTCAACTATAAAATATTTGGTGATATTTTTCTAAAATTATTTCAATTTCTAAGGATTTTATATAGTTTATATAATAATTTGGCGAATTTTAGAGTGAAAAATGTTTACCCCATCAAAATTGGGCGAAATGAAGCTTCAAAAAATGCAAATTGGCGAATATTGTTTTGGGAAAAAACATGGAAAAATATCCCATGGGCTAAATTTCGCCCCTAAAATTATCCTTGGCCCTTACCCTAGGGGGATTTTCACCCCAAATTGCTAGTCAAGTTCCCTACATTGACCAGAATTAAAAGAGAATTTGCAGAAGTTTTTTAAAGGTCCAAAAGCATCCCCGAACCTCATATTTATGTTCTAAACTCATCCATACACCTGCTCAAAATATTTGGAAGCAATTGGAGCCATTTGGAGACCAAGACATCATAACTAGTCAAAGGTCAAACTAGGGAAAAAATTGAAATTTTCACTATTTTCATAAAAATAAAAAAGGGACATTATAGAGGAATAGAGAAAGAATGATACAACAAAGATCAAGCTTGAGAGAAGAATAATATGCACCTTTGGTGCAACAAATTCCAATGGAGGACAACCGAGGTAAATTTTTGAATTGTATGCTACATAATTTAAATATCATATTTTATCTTTCTCTAATAATTTGTTATATACTAACTATTTTTTTCATTTTAGTCTCATTATATTTTGTTTGTAATAATATTTTTAACAAATTGTTATATAGACTACAAAATTAGTAACAATTTTCCCAAAAAATTAACTATTTCATAATTTAATTTATTTACTATTTATTTGTAATGATATTCTTATTTATTTCATCCATTTTTTATTTATATTTCAACGTTTGCAACAATTTTCATGTTAAATGAATCATTTTCAAGTCGCTAACAAATGTTATTGGAACAATTTTAAAATGAAATTTACATTTGGATTCTATTTTCATGTTAAAATGTACATAATTTTAACTATTTTCAAATTTCTAAGTTTCTAACAATTTTCAATGTTATTGGAACAATTTTCAAATTAAATATACACTTGGATCCTATTTTCAACTTAAAATGCACATATTTAACTATTTTCAAATTTTGAAGTCACTAACAATTTCAATTCTTGTTTTGTTATTTGTTAAAAAAATATTTGTACAATTTGTTATTTAGACTACAACATTAGTAAAAATTTTCGAAAAAAATTAACTATTGCATAATCTAATTTATTTACTATTTATTTGTAATGAATATTCTTATTTATTTCATAACTTTGCTATTTATATTTCATAGCTTTTTTATTTATATTTCGAAATTTGTAACAATTTTCATGTTAAATGAATAATTTTCAAGTGGCTAACAAATGTTATTGGAACAATTTTCAAATGAAATGTACACTTGAAAATTCTATTTTCAAGTTAAAACATGTACATATTTAACTATTTTCAAATTTCTAAGTTGCTAACAATTTTCAATGTTATGGGAACAATTTTCAAATTAAATGTACACTTGGACCCTATTTTCAAATTTCTAAGTTATTAACAATTTCAAGTTAAATTTAATTTGAGCTTCAAGCCTCAACATGTGTTGATTGAAATAACTATCACTGTCTAATATTAACTTGGTCCTCATTTGATTTGAAATGAACATTGCGATAGTTACATGTATTAAAGTTAGAAAATTCAAGTTGAAAATAAATGAAATGAATAGTTATGTAATGCATGTAAAATTCACTGGCAACAAATCAAATGAACATTGTGATAATTATGTAGTAGTTGGAAAATTCAATTATGTTGTTTTTAATGTATTTTCAATTCATGTACACCAATTTTTTCTATGCATGAATGTAGGGATAAGTTTTAAATATCTTTTTTCTTAGAATAAGTATATATTTTATTTATATTTCAAAATTTGTAACAATTTTCAAGTTAAATGGATAGTTATGCAATAGTTGGAATATTCAATTCGCACGCAGTTTTCAATTTGTTAATTTCTACATCAAATATCCAGGTACTAACAATTTTAAAGTTCAATGTAAAACTATCAAGTTATTAATAATTATCAAGTTAAATTATACATAATTGATTTTCAAACATTACTAGCAAATCTCAGTCTAAATGTACAATTTCAAGTAACTACATACATATTTTGTTATTTTGAATTTAAGTCACAAACGATTTTCTTGTTTTTAATTTATTTTCAATACTTGTACCAACCTTTTAAAGTTAAATGTATATATTTATTTATTTTGAATTCAAGTTCCAAACAATTAAATCTTTTTTTAAAAGTATTTTCAATTCTTGTACCAATTATGCATTTGAAAACACTTCAATTTGGTACTTTAAAATCAATCGATCCTTACATAGTGCATTTTTTATTGAAATTTCCTTCACATGAATTTTGATTATGTAGGGAGAGATTATGGTCAGCCATCACATCATGGTGATATAGAATCACATGACCCCGCGCCCCCTCATGATCTTGATCAGCCATCACATGACACCTTTCCCTCTCACATTTCTAGTATAATTGGGAGTTGCAGTGGGGTTGGAAGGGGTGCAAATTGTCTTGAGGATTGTGCAATTGTTTCTACACGAGAAGAGATTGGGAGCTCAATCCCTAGTCAGACAGTTAGAGAGCATGTCGGTAACATAATTGAGTCATATTTTGAACAACATTCAATGATGGCACAAGCTAAAATCCTACATAGGTTGATAAAACAAAAAAAATGGAAACGTGCCACAAAGTTGTTGGGTTTTCAAGGTGCTAAAACAAAAAAGACATGCAATAATGCAATAGAAAACGTAAGAACTGCATTATCTCTGTTTGGAAAATCAAGAAATAATGATATCCGAGCTGCTCGTAGGGAAATTAAAATAGTTGTTGTGGCACAAATCACCTCAAGAAATCGAATGGTATCAACAATGGCATCATTTCTCAAAGTTTAAAAAAGAACACTATTCAAATATACTAAATTCAGGGTCTGGATAGATGAAAATGATGAAGCTACTTGTTGGGCAATTATGTGTGGGGAACCCTATCGAGGCAGGATGGAAGCAGGCATTAGAGAGAAGGTGATAGAGTTTTTGGATATCCATTCTCATGCTATTCCAGATCGAAAGCATGTCCTATGACAATGTTTATCTAGAGGCATTTATCAAGAGCACTGTAATCATGTGATGGAGATGACACGAGTTGCACTTTACAAGGAATTCCAAGAAACCAATCTTGGTGTTCAAATATCATTTAGCATGTTCAACAAATTGAAACTGTGGTATATTAGGCTGAATACGATTTCTGACACTTGTTGTTGCCGGTACCATGTTGAATTTGAACTATACTATGACACATTTCTAGATTTTTTCAAAAGGAATTGGAACGGTGAACTAGCTTCTCACACAGTGCGAGATTTTATTTGTATGATACTATGTGTTAGCACCTATATATTTTTTGCTCTTTTACAGCATAAAGACCTGTACATGAAAGATGGAGGGTTAGACAGCTACCTGAGAAAAAAGCTTGAAGAGATCTCCATCGGCAATGGCGAGATGCTAAGGCAGGAGACAGAATGGTCTAGAAGGAGTCCGATGTAATGAAAGGATAATGTCAAAGGGCTAAGTATTAATAGGGGAAAAGGATGACTTGAGATAAATGAAGAAATAACCTAAAACCTATAGTCCTTGGTCAAATTTATGAAAGATTAAATGGCGCACAGATTGGCACCGTTGATCAAGGGCGGGAGCTAAATCTATGGTTTTAAAATGACCGTCGCATGGCCAAGTCGTGAGGAAGAAAGGGAATATGAGTATGCGATGGGTCGGAGCCCACCAGACAGGTGTTGGCTTATGAGCACGTCGCAAAGAGGAAAGAGTAGCAAACAATGCCCGGTTAGGTGCATGTGATGGTGGGGACATATGCAATATCTATGGTGGAGATAATTTTTTGAGATCCGAGGGTTCTAGTCTATCTACCAGAAAAAGAGCCTGAGTCTCCGATGGATCTAAGGTTAGGGTGGAAAGAAGAGCCAGATCAATGGCTGGTGGGGCCCGAAAATGCACATAGTATAACAAGGGGGACCCCACTAGTAGATGAAGGACCTAAAAACTAAGTAGACTCTGGAGACTCACCATGGATATACATCTGAGAAGAAGCGGACGGTTTTTATATGTCGTCGCACCAAGAAGAAGCACAAGGGATAACAGCATGGCTAGATGTGATGGTCTGGGTCCCGCTGGACAGATGTCATCTCCATAGATTGTCGCATGGAGCGAAGATGATATAGGAGAAGATTTTTGGGTGCATGCAACGCTACCCCTTAGATGCATTCAAATGAGATCAACGGCCCAGATAAAGACTAGCGAATATGATCCGACAGTGGAGATGGGTATATTGTCAAATCAGCAGTCAGATCTAATGATGGAAAGTAAACAAGTGAGAGTTAGGACGACTGAGATCAAAGGACAGCAGACCAAAGAGGGCGGAAGTTATGGAAACCCAATTATATATATAAGAACTGCCCGTGAAGGATGACATTTGTTTCGGAAGCCTATCGAAGTCAAGGAACCTCTCGGCGGGTGGTAGATGATGAAGGTGACCAAAAATTCGACAGGGTACATGCACGGCTTCCAAAGGTGACAGGTGAGGACTGTAACCGCCATTCTATGAAAAATATAAGTCTTTTACAGTCATAAGATGATGGAAGAAGAAGCTTCTACTAGTTCTAGGGTTAAGATAGCCCTAGAAGATAGAGACGCAGATGTATTTGACACATGCCTTTAGCTCCCAGTTCCAGAAATTAAGAAAAGACTGGAAACCTTGCATGAACGGGGACTGGGTGTCCATGGAGTCTTTAGGTCATCTTTCATTTTCTTTTGCCTTGACCAAGTGTTCTCTTTTCCTGAGTTTGTAGCATGGTTTTCGTTTAATTACTCATAACCTCAAAGGGTAATAATGGATGCCCGTAGGTCCAAAGTCATCTGTAATATAAATGCATTAGCCGTTAGGGATTCCTTTTTCGTTCTAGAGTCTCAGTACCAAGAGTTGGAATCTTTTTCTGAAGAGTTGGTGGTTTCTTTGTACCGCAAAATCAGCCCCCAAAAGCCATCATGAACAGGCAGTCGGTGACTGGTTTTTGTTAAAAGAGGTTACAGTTGTTAGGTTGTATGGTTTTGTGCAGAAGCCCTATGTTCTACCCGCTTTTCTGACAATGCTGATATTTTCTCTTGAATTTATCAGACAGAAATTGGCCCTGGAAGAGTTGCAATTCCTGAAGCATAAGAAGAGCACAGATGTGAAATGTCCTTGGAAGGTAGGGCCTTTCATTGTGAAGAATAAAGAGGCTTTGTCAGAGGTGGAAGAGTTATTGAAGTCACTAGGGTTCAGGAAGGATGTAGCCATCAGATATGACCCCTTTCATATAATTTCCAAGAGAAGGAAGGAATGTAACCTCAACGCTTTTGAGCATGTAGAACCAGAAGGGGTGCTGAAGGGGCAAAATTTGTTGTGTTGGGAACCCAAGGCAGAGGAAGTAGTGGAGACATAGGGAAGAGAGCTCATGATTTCTGATTTAATAATGGATTTAGATCAAGTGCTAGACACCATGGAGGTGGGTCGAAAAAGGGATTTAGAAGAAGTTGTGGATATGGACACTGAAGAAGATGATATATACAAGCGGCCTAAGTTAGAAGTACAGGATGAGTTAGTTGTTGCAGCTTTTCAGGCTGAGTCAATTGCTTCACCAACTAAAGAGGAGCTGCTTGTTGCAGCATCTCAAGAAGAATTGACTTTCCAAATGGATATTGGAGGGGTAGATGAAGAGGAGTCTTCGGCCCCTAAGGTCCAGGTTGTAGAATACAAGTTCCAAGATGCTCAAGAAGGAGATGTCGATAATAGGTTTCGGTCCAAGGCCGACCTCTATGAACAATACGATCAAAACAAGCGAGCCTCGGCCCAGAAGTTGTTTTATTCAATGCCTATTGCCAGAGGTTTGTCTAAGACTTCCTTGATGACTAGCAGAAGTATAAATGATAACATATTAAACTTAGCAGTGTTAACAGAGTATGGAATGACCGAAACAAGGATCAATTGGCAAAATATACTAGTACCAGAAAAAATCCAGTTTCACAAACAGATTACTGACCTTGTGTATGATGATTTTGTGAAAGCTGCCTTAAAGAGCGATAACTTGCTAGTTACTGTGAAAAAACTGGAAAACCAATTGAAGCTAGAGAAAAGTGAAAATCGGGCACTTCAACAGCAGGTCAAAAAGGTACAATCTGACCTGATCATAAGTGATGGTGGAGGAAAAAGCATGAGCAAGATGTTAGCAGAGAAAGACAAGTTGATTCAGAAGCTACAAAAGAAGGAAAAAGTTCCAAATATCCAGGTGATCAAAGCCCCCGAAGAGACAGACTTCGAAAAGAAAAAAGAGGACTTGTCAAAGGAGATAAGTGACTGCAAAGCAGAATTGCTCAAGTTTGCAAAGAAGGAAGATAGATGGAAAAAGGAGAGTAAGCTTAGAAAGACAGCTTGATGATCTAAAAACTAACTTGTCCAATTTGGACATGCAGCCTACCAATTCGAACCAAATAGGGGAAAGCAAGAGTATCGACAGTCTGGTGTAGGCTATGTCTCACATTAGCCTGAAAGACGTGGAAATCAAGGAGCTGAAAGAAAAAGATCACAAGTTGGAAGAAGAGGTTAGTAAAAAGGAAGAAGATACGAAGGTCCGCCAAAAGAAGCACAAGGAATTGACTGAGATGAATAAAAAAATCACTCATCAGGTTACCGAGAAGCCAGCTTTGCAAGGATGTAAACACTTGGTATGGGACAGGATCATTAAGGAAGCTGAGAACTTTAGACCCTACCTTGAGTTTATAAGGATTAAAGAAAAGACCATTAGTGACGTTCTAGAAGGTTGTGAAGTTGCAAGGCAGACCTTAATCCAAAGGCCTAAAGAAATGGCACTAAGTGCCATCACTTTCTTGAATAATCTATCTGAAGAAGAAAGGATTAAGCTGAATATTGGGAACCGGATAGCGACACTTGCAGCAGCACAAAGGGTCTTGCGAAAATATGCATAGATCGAGAGGGTGGAAGCCAAAGTCAAAGAAATGAAGGGACAAGTGGCAGAGTTCAAAGGACTGTTTGATAAGCCGGTCGAAATGGTGTTACCTTCATTCTGGAAAGATGACCAAGAGATAATCTCCCCTAAGGCTTATAAAAACCTATTGTGGACAATAAGAATGGATCATGCAAAGATCAAACATCTGAACCAGCTGCTTATAGGCAAGGCTCTGATGGAGTTGCTCAAAGAGGACTTTGAAATCTTGAATAGGTTGATCACTATTGGCGAAAGGCTTCCCCCATTTTCCTACACAGAGCATATTGAGATACAAGTGATGCTAAAGGAAATGGTGGACTATGACCTCCCACCTGCAGACCAATGGGCTAATGTAGAAAAGTACAACATATCACTATATTTTCTCCGTCTTCCACAGTGATACTTGTTTTTTTATAGTTGTTGATGTTTGTTTGGAATCAGAGACTTCTCACAAGACTTTCCTATTTTTGATAATTTGTAATATTCTTTAAGGCGGCTATATAAATAGCCAGCTGGAACTATTATTTTACTATCTTTACTTTTTTACTTTAACTAAATGTTACTTAGTAAGAATACCGGGGGATTGTAAGAATGCAGTTAGGCCAGTTTCTACCTATTTTTTGTTTTATTGTGATAGTGGCAAAACAACCTGAATGAGGTGTCACTCAGATATAACTGTTTTTGGTTTAGATGAGTTGAGGAAGAGGACTGCCGGAAAATATATATGCGATGTAATAGAATGATAAAGGGTTGAAAAATATTGTTGGAAACTCTTATGAGAAATTTGTTGTATTGTTCTTTAAGAAGCTTTGAGCTATTTTGAATAAAGTTTGCAGAGCTGAGCCAATGTTTTCTGAGAGATTCTTGTGTAATTGGTCTTGTAGTCTGTTCCTTCTTTTTCCACGTGAATTGTGTATCTCTCATTGTTAATTCCAGTCTGTAACATTCTTTCATACTTGGTGCAGTGTGATAGCTAAGTAGAATTCATAGAAATTATGCTCTACTTATCTTTTTCCAAGTATTCCACTATTACTTTTCTGGTAAAGTTCATATAGGATTCATCGTTGTATGCCTTATGTCAATGGATTGTTTCTTTCTCTTCTATTTCACCAATTAAAATCACTTTGACTACGAACTGTTTACTACCTCACCCCTGTGTTAATGCATTTGTGAAGCTTTTGTAAATGAATTTTCAGAGTTTGTTTGAATGGGACTCCATTGCCCAAATAAAGATTCATACATTTCAGCCAAGCTACATTTAAACCACTTTGTTTCCAACAAAAATCTGATCTTCTGTATTGTTGTAATTGAATATCTTGAATGATGAATGCTGGTGCATGTTTTCATTGTTGACAACTTTGATTATTCCAATCTTTCATAGAGCTATAGATAGAGCCCTCTCAGACTAAGCTGGGTCAGTAGATTAATTATAAAGATTGGTTAGTGGTTACCCCAGTTTTCCCTCTCCCACAACCTAGGGGGTCATTTGAGGTGTTAACAAACTGGCGTCGTTTCAAGGGATGTAATTGTTTTATTATCCCTAGAAGAACGACAAAGAACTCTGACGATTCGACGAAAAGAGAGATCCCTGCGAGCAGACAGAGATTTCCAAATTTTTAGAGGGTTGTGCAATTTTTCCCTGGCGACTCCACTCGTAAAGATCCACATTCAAGAAAGACTCCACTGGGGAAGATCAATGTGTCAAGTTCATTTTTGAAGAGATCTCGAGACAAGCATCCTAGCCTTAAGAAGGAGCCATATGAGAGGTAATCCTGTTTCCAAAATTTTGTTAAGTGTGGAAAATCCAGAAATAATACTTAGACATAGGACCAGAAAGGACAAAGCTAATACTTCCAATCTTAAAAGAATTGGATCTAAAGAAGAGTTACCTGTTTTTCAAGAATTGGATATAGAGATAGATATCGGGAAACCTTTGGTGAGATCAAGATCTGAATCTTATCTAAGTCTGGGTGAAGAAGGTCTGAATGCCCCTGAATCGTATTTGTTAGATCCTATCTGGCTTCAGTTACAAAATATTATCAAAGCAGAGAGAGCTATAGCCGTTTCTCAAATACCTCAATTCAATACCACAATTCCTATAGCTAATTTTGCCCTAAATATTCATCCCCAAGCTGAGAATCCACTTAGACCCATGGCTGCTAGATTCGTACCATTGGCCCTACTAGCCACTTTGCATGACCTCGCTCAGAACTATGCCTAGAGAATTGTCTCTTATGACGGAGAAGGGGGTTTTTCTGCCAAGCAGCATGTAGACAGATTTGAAGATTTCATTGATTTGGAGGAAGTAGACCATGATGATGCTAAGATGAGGTTGTTTGCTCAAAGTCTATTTGGAGAACCCAAGAAATGGTTCAGACAATTGCTGAATGCTTCTATAAATGATTTTCCAGCCTTTGAGACTATGTTCTTAGATAGATGGGAAACAATAGGGAGTCCCGCCCTAGTCTTGTCCCAGTATAACCACCTGAAGAAAGGAGGTTTTGAATATGTTCATGAGTTTTCTGCCAGGTTTATGAAAGCCTATAATTCTATTCCAAATGACCTAAGACCCTCAGTGGGCGCTGCAAAGCTCCACTACCTAGATACTTTTGATGGAGACTTCTCATGCATGTTAAGGGAGAGGAAATATTCCACCCTGCCTGCTATATGGAAAGATGCAATAGAGGTGGAAGCCAACATGATGGCTTCGGGGAAAATGGAGGGGAAAATAGAAGCGGATAAAAAGAAGTAAGAAAACCAAACCCCTGTCTCCTCCTCCTCTAGTGATGCCAAGTTTGATACTATGATGAAAACCATGGAAAAGATAATGGATAGGTTGGCCATAGAAAATAAACCTCCTCCTAGAGAACAACCTGAAAATCAGATAAGGAATCCTAACTTTAAAAGGCCACCCCCTCCAAGAAATCCAAGAAATCAGGAAGACCACCAGATGAGGCCTCCTTTCCCTGAGAATTTGGTGGATGAAGAAGGATCTAAAGAGACTACTAGAGACCAAATCCATCTCTTTGACACTCTGGACCATGAAATACATTTAACCCAAAGGGAGCATGACCTTTTCAACATGGGGAATGCTGGTAAGGTTGCTGAATTTGATTCTGAGCAGTACCAAATGGGTTACATGAATTTTGTGGATGATATTCAAAGGAATATGAAGTTAAGGAGCAAGGAGATACCGATTAGTGAAGGGAAGGCCGACCATGTTTAGTCTTCGCAGACTCAGCAGAATATGGAGAAATTAAAAGAAAAACAGCTAGAGGTTGTTACACAGAAAACCTCAGAAGATAAGGGACATCATTCTAAAGAAGGTAGGCAGCCTGAAGTCACTGAAGTAGGGAAGCTAGCTGCAACATTCAGCTTGAAGGCTGAATTGTCTAAGGTAAATATATCTATCCCTTTAAATGAGCTGTTAAGAAACAATGAATATAGGGAAGAGATAAATAGCCTGGTAAAGGAGCAGGAAGGAAGTACACAAGACATGTTGGAAGTGACAGATGATGCCCCCACTATAATATTTGGTTCCAAGCTGGAAGAGCCAGATGATGAAGAAGTCCCTCCCTTTTATTTGAGTTTGAATATCCAAGATAAGTTATTACACAACGCCCTGATAGATTCTGGGACTTCACACAACCTAATGCCAATGTCAGTGGTGGACCAGTTGGGGTTAGAAGTCACCAGACCCTACAAAGACCTATATTATTTCGATTCTAGAAAGGTACCATGTTTGGGTCTAATTAAAGATGTGGTAGTAACCGTTGCCCAGATCCCAGCAAAGAGCATCATGATGGACATAGTAGTGGCTGATTTTCCTACTAAGTTTGGGATGTTGTTATCAAGATCCTAGGTAAAAAAGTTTAAAGGTACCATGCAGATGGACTTATCTTACGCTACTATACCAATTTTCGGAAGCAATAGGAAGCTATACAGAGAGAAAAGAATGGCTTATGTGGTCAGCAGTGATGACAAACCTGAAAATCACCCTATATTTGCTATAGATATGGACATAGGTTCCTCTATCCTTTTCAATGATGGTCCACATACTGATCCTATACCCCCATTTTTCCACGAAGTCGAGGAAGACAAGGAGTTTGTAGCAATGCATGAGGCATTAGAGAGGCTGAAAAATGAAGAAGAACTGTGGAAGATGTACTTTGATGGATCACTGAGCAAAAATGGCGCTGGTGCCGGAGTCTGGATTATACCTCCGGATCAAGAGTCTAGAGCTTTATCATACAAGCTAACTTTCGAGTGTACTAATAATGTGGCTGAGTATGAGGCTTTACTCTTGGGATTAAGAGCTTTGAAAGACTTGGGGGAAAAAAGGATACACGTTTTTGGAGATTCAGAATTGGTGGTCAATGAAGTAAATGACAGCTATCAGGAAAAACACCCAGGATGAGGGCCTACAGGAATGAAGTTTGGGAACTTTTTCACCAAACATAAGATCTGGGTGATCCCGAGATTTGAAAATTAGGTGGCGGACTCTCTGGCCACCACTACCGATGGTTTTAAGACTCCGATTTTCTCTCAAGAAAAATACGAGGTAGAAGTGGTGAATAGGCCATCTATCCCAGAAAATGCTAAATACTGGCAAGTATTTGAAGATGATTTATAAATCAAAAGATTTTTGGAATTGTCTGACGAGTTTGCTAATGTTTAGATTGATACTGAAAATGAGAACATAGAATGATTGATATGCCAAGAGCCATAAGAGGGAGAAGACAGAGAAATTAAACAATGGAAAAACATGCTGGGTGGGAAAGATATCGTTCAATTGAAAACTAATTATATCCCCAAAGGGTTGATACCCTTGGAGAGGTTGTTTGACCAGAATGATGTGGAGAAAAACCCAAATTTTGAAGGACCCAAAGAGGCGGTAGA
This sequence comes from Larix kaempferi, assembly GCA_027924585.1. Classification (NCBI taxonomy): domain Eukaryota; kingdom Viridiplantae; phylum Streptophyta; class Pinopsida; order Pinales; family Pinaceae; genus Larix; species Larix kaempferi. Next base: position 3,403,989 of record BSBM01000459.1, on the reverse strand, counting down.
AGACAAAAACTTGGGCACTAAAGAAAAGCCTCGGATGGTAAACTTATCTATGAGATTACCTGCTGAAAAGAAGGAGCGGTATGTAGAGTTGATGAAGAAATGTGCCGCTACATTTGCATGGAGTTATGAAGAACTAAAGGAATATGATACCTCAATAAAATAACATTCGATTCCAATCAGACCAGGAGAGAAACCCTTCAAGCAAAAGTTAAGGAGGATAAACCCTAAGCTGGTGCCTGTGATAGAAAAAGAGATTAGAAGATTATTTGATGCAAAAATCATTGTCACCTTGAGATTCTCTCAATGGACAGCAAAACTGGTTCCCGTAAGGAAGAAGAATGGCGAAATAAGAATCTATATAGACTTCAAGAACCTGAACAGAGCTTCACTAAAGGATAATTACCCCTTACCCAAAATGGAGGATGTCTTACAAAGGGTAGTAGGGGGAAAAAGGATCTCTACTATGGATGGTTTCTCTGGGTACAATCAAATCAAGGTCTGTTCTGAGGATCAAGAGAAGACCGCTTTCACCACCCCTTGGGGTACTTTCATGTATGCTAAGATTCCGTTTTGGCTGATGAATGCAGGAGCTACTTTCCAGCAGGCAATGGACATAGAATTCGCTGAAGAAAAAGATAAGTTTGTGGTTGTATACATGGACGACATAACGGTGTACTGAAAATCTGATGAAGAACACCTAAAGCATTTGGAACAAGTTTTTAAGAAATGTATAAAATACAGTATCTCTCTTAATCCTAAGAAATCACACTTTGCATTAGAAGAAGCTAAACTCTTGGGTGATATCATTTCCAAGGGAGGTATCAAGATCGATCCTGAAAGGGTTAGTGCTATCCAGAAAGTTGGAGAGCCAAGGAATAAGAAAGAAGTGCAGTCTTTCATCGGGCAGGTGGGCTTTCTGAGAAGATTCATTCCCAATTTTTCCGAAATCATGATGAGTATCACAAATATGTTGAGGAAGGAAAATCAGGTTAAGTGGGTTGCAGAAGCAAGAGATTCATTTAAGGGAATTAACAATGCTATCACCGAAGCCCCGGTATTATCCAGTCCATATTTTTCTAAAGATTTTTTTATTTTTTCATATGCTTTTGAGAACATTATGACAAGGGTACTATTACAGAAAAATGACCAGGATGCTGAACAACCAATTGCCTTTTTCAGCAGAGTACTAAGAGATGTAGAATTAAAATATGATATCATGGAAAAACAGGCCTACGCCCTAATTAAGTCACTGAAAGATTTCAGGGTTTATATCCTACATTCACACATCATTGCTCATGTCTCAAATAGTGCTGTGAAGGGTATCCTTACCCAATAAGACCCAGAAGGAAGAACATCTAAATGGATTGTTGTGTTGTTGGAGTATGATTTGGACATAAAACCCATGAAACTGATAAAGCCGCAAGGGTTAGCAAAGTTAATGACCAAGGCCAACTGTGATTCTCTGCAACTGAACTTCTTACAAGGGTATTCAAACCAGCTGGATGTGGGAGTGCAAGTGAGACCAGAATTCTCTGCATCCTCTTGGTATGTTGACATTGTGTATGTATTACAAAACTTGCAAGCTCCTCTGGGATTGAGTAAAAGTAGGGCTAGAGATGTCAAACTAAAAGCTGCAAAATACTGTATTATGAATCAATTCCTATATTGGAAGGACCCTGGAGGTGTGCTGCTGAATAACTTACTTGAGGAAGAACCTAAACACAAAAAGGAGGAATTTCACAAGGGTGACTGTGGCGGCCACCATTCATGGAAGGTGACAGTCAACAAAATCCTAAGGGCTGGTTTCTACTGGCCTACCATGTTTTCAGATGTATACAAGGCAATGGTTGTTTGTCACCAAGGACAGATTTTTGAAGGAAAAAGAAAGGTCGTTTCGTTACCCCTTCACCCTATCATAGTAGAAGCACCCTTCCGGCAGTGGAGTTTAGAATTCATTGGAGAAATAAACCCTCACTCCTCAGGGCAAAACAGATGGATATTGACAGCCACTGACTATTTCACCGAGTGGATAGAAGCTATACCAACTAGGAGAGCAACCGAAGGTGTTATCATGGATTTCCTAGAAGACAACATCCTATCAAGATTCAGGTGTCCCAAAAGAATAGTGATAGATAACGCGCCAGCGTTTTGTTCTAAGAAAATGATAAATTTCTGCCACAAATACCATATCAGTCTGAATCATTCAATGACATACTACCCTCAGGGAAATGGACTAGCAGAATCATGCAACAAAAGTCTAGTAAGAATCATAAAGAAGTTGTTGGAGGATAATAAGAGAGCTTGGCACACGAAGCTGAAATATGCCCTGTGGGCCGATAGAATAAGTACAAAGAGGGCCATTGGGATGTCCCCTTTCCAGCTGGTATATGGAGCTGAGGTGGTTTTTCCAGTTTCTTTGGGATTGTCGGTTATGAGGTTGCTGCAAGGGATAGAAGAAGAACCAAACAACATGCAGAGAAGGGTAAACCGGATAGTCGAATTGAATGACTTAAGAAGTAGTGCCTACAACAAAGTACAGGGGCATCAAGAAAAGATAAAAAATTCCTTTAACAGAAAAGCAAAAGAAGATCAATTTCAGGTAAATGACCTGGTCCTGAAGTGGGACGCTCCGAGGGAAGATAAACATGGGAAATTCAACCACATGTGGATGGGACCCTATATTATTGCAGCAAACCGAGGAGAAAATTATTTTATCCTGGAGCAACAAGATGGGTCGGCCTGCTCGGGGGGTCTAGTCAATGGAAGGTTTTTGAAGCACTACCTGTCCTAAGAGAAAGAAGGTAACCCATGTACCATAGCCTATATATATGTATATATATATTTTTTCAATTTTTCACATTCGTTTTAGGGTTTTAAACGGCAAAAACCAGAAGGAATTGAAGCCCGAAGTGAAGGCCCTAAGGTCTGGAATGGGAAGCCATGTTTCATGTTTGAATTTTTCATCCTAGCTAAGAAAAAAGACGCAGTCTCACTTTCTAGAGAAATTCTTCAATCTAGGGTTTGTAGAACCTACCCAATGGATCAGGCACTTAGTCTACAGAGTTCTTCGCTACCTCACTAGGAGGATATCATCCCTGGTTGTAGCCAGTTGTTAGCACCTATATATTTTTTGCTCTTTTACAGCATAAAGACCTGTACATGAAATATGGAGGGTCAGATAGCTACCTGAGAAAAAAGCTTGAAGTGATCTCCATCAGCAATGGCTAGGTGCTAAGGCAGGAGACAGAATGGTCTAGAAGGAGTCTGATGTAATGAAAGGCTAATGTCAAAGGGCTAAGTATTAATAGGGGAAAAGGATGACTTGAGATAAACGGAGAAATACCCTAAAACCTATAGTCCTTGGTCAAATTTATGAAAGATTAAATGGCGCACAGATCCGCACCATTGATCAAGGGTAGGAGCTAGATCTACATTTTTAAAAGGACTGTCGCATGGCCAAGTCGCGAGGAAGAAAGGGAATATGAGTATGCGATGAGTCGGAGCCCACTGGACAAGTGTCGGCTTATGAGTGCGTCGCAAAGAGGAAAGAGCAGCGAACAATGCCCGGTTAGGTGCATGCGATGGTAGGGACATATGAAAGATCTATGGCTGAGATGATATTTAGAGATCTGAGGGTTCGTGTCTATTTACCGGAAAAAGAGCCTGAGTCTCCGACAGATCTACGGTTTGGGTGGAAAGAAGAGCCAGATCAACGGCTGGTGGGGCCCAGAAACGCATAGAGTATAACAAGGGGGACTGCACTAGCAGACGAAGGACCTTAAAACTAAGTAGACTCTGGAGACTCACCATGGATATACATCTGAGAAGAAGCGGGCAGTTGTTATATGTTGTCGCACCAAGATGTAGTGCGAGGGATAACGGCATGGCTAGATGCGATGGTCTGGGTCCTGCTAGACAGATGTCAGCTCCACAAATTGTCGCATGGAGCGAGGATGATATAGGAGAATATTTTTGGGTGCATTCGACGCTACCCCTTAGATGCATTCAAATGAGATCAACAGCCTAGATAAAGACTAGCGAAGATGATCCGATAGTGGAGATGGGTAGATTGTCAAACCAGCAGGTAAAGGGGCAGTCAGATCTGATGATGGAAAGTAAACATGTGAGAGTTTGGACAGTTGAGATCAAAGGACAGCAGACCAAAGAGGGCGGAAGTTATGGAAACCCGGTTATATATATAAGAAGTGCCCGCGAAGGTTGACATTTGTTTTGGAAGCCTGTCGAAGTCAAGGAACCTCTTGGTGGGTGGTAGACAACGAAGGTGATAGAAAATTTGATAAGGTGCATGTAGGGCTTGCAGAGGTGACAAGTAAGGACTGTAACCATCATTCTCTGAAAAATCTAAGTCTTTTACAGTCATAAGATGATGGAAGAAGAAGCTTCTACTAGTTCTAGGGTTAAGATAGCCCTGGAAGATAGAGACGCAGATGTATTTGACACATGCCTTCAGCTCCCAGTTCCAGAAATTAAGAAGAGACTGGAAGCCTTGCATGAACAGGGACTGGATGTCCATGGAGTCTATAGGTCATCTTTCATTTTCTTTTTCCTTGACCAGGTGTTCTCTTTTCCTGAGTTTGTAGTGTGGTGTTCGTCTAATTACTCCGAACCTCAAAGGGTAATAATGGATGCTCGTAGATCCAAATTCACCTGTAATATAAATGTGTCAGTCGTTAGGGATTCCTTTTTCTTTCCAGAGTCTCAGTACCAAGAGTTCGAAGCTTTTTCTGAAGAGTCAGTGGTTTCTTTGTACAACCAAATCAGCCCCGAAAGCTGTCAAGCCTTCTTAACCACATGCCTGAAACCTGACTCCAAAATATCTGAGGAACCCTACCCCTTAAATGTCATCCTTTTTTATGACAATTCCCAATTAGTTCTTTGTTAGCTCATTTTCTAGGGTTGGATACTGATTTGTGGGTGACTGAAGTCCAATTAGGTTTACTCTTTAGGATTAGCATCAGTTTGGCCCGGTTCGAAAGTGGGCTTATCTCACCCTGAAGTTTGAGGAATTTTTCGTAGAAAGGATACATGTACATTTAAGCAATTTCCTGAAAACTAGGTTTTTTAGATATCAAATGCAGTTGATGAAAGTAATTATGTACAGCAGTGCCGAAATCCCACATTTCTCCTCACTGCTTGAGACTGATGTTTTGGTAGACAATGTTTTCAATTATTTGAACTATGTTTTGCCCCCTATTTATAAAATCATTTTTGGGGAAGAATTGCCTAGAGTGCTACCTGAAATGAAAGCAATGATGCAATTGAAGGATGAACTTGTAGTTGGTGACTGGTTTTTGTTAAAAGAGGATACATTTGTTAGGTTGTACGATTTTGTGCAGGAGCCCTATGTTCTACCTGATTTTCTGACAATGCAGATCTTTGCTCTTGAATTTATTAGGCAGAAATTGGCCCTGGAAGAGTTGCAGTTCCTGAAGCATAAGAAGAGCATAGATGTGAAATGTCCTTGGAAGGTAGGGCCTTTCATTGTGAAGAATAAAGAGGCTTTGTCAGAAGTGGAAGAGTTATCTAAGTCGCTAGGGTTCAAGAAGGATGTAGCCATCAGATAGGACCCCTTGCATATAATTTCCAAGAGAAGGAAGGAATGTAACCTCAACGCTTTTGAGCATGTAGAACCAGAAGGGGTGCTAAAGGGGTGAAATTTGTTGTGTTGGGAACCCGAGGCGGAGGAAGCAGTGGAGACACAGGGAAGAGAGCTCATGATTTCCTATTTAATAATTGATTTAGATCAAGTGCTAAACACCATGGAGGTGGGTCTGAAAAGGGATTTAGAAGAAATCGTGGATATGGACACTGAAGAAGGTGATATATACAAGCGGCCTAAGTTGAAAGTATAGGACGAGTTAGTTGTTGCAGCTATTCAGGCCGAGTCAATTGCTTCCCCAACTAAAGAGAAACTTCTTGTTGCAGCATCTCAAGAAGAATTGACTGTCCAAATGGATATTGGAGGGGCAAATGATGAGGAGTCTTCGGCTCCTGAGGTCCAGGTTGTAGAATACAAGTTCCAAGATGTTCAAGAAGGAGATGTCGATAATACGTTTTGGTCCAAGGCCCACCTCTGTGAACCATACGATCAAAACAAGCAAGCCTCGGCCCAGAAGTTGTTTGATTCAATGCCTATTGCTAGAGGTTTGTCTAAGACTTCCTTGATGACTAGCAGAAGTACAAATGATAACATCTTAAACTTAGCAATTTTAACATAGGATGGAGTGACCGAAAAAAGGATCAATTTGCAAAAGATACTAGTACCAGACAAAATCTAGTTTCACAAACAGATTATTGACCTTGTTTGTGATTATTTTGTGAAACCTGCCTTGAAGAGTGATAACTTGCTGGTTACTATGAAAAAAATGGAAAACCAATTGAAGCTAGAGAAAAGTGAAAACCGGGCACTTCAACAGCAGGTCAAAAAGGTACAATCTGACCTGGTCATAAGTGACGGCGGAGGAAAAAGCATGAAAAAGATGTTAGCAGAGAAATACAAGCTGATTTAGAAGCTACAAAAGAAGGAAAAAGTTCCAAATATCCAGCTGATCGAAGCCCCAGAAGAGACACACTTCGAAAAGAAAAAAGAGGACTTGTCAAAGGAGATAAGTGCTTGCAAAGCAGAATTGCTGAAGTTTGCAGAGAAGGAAGATAGCTGGAAAAAGGAGAGAGTAAGGTTAGAAAGACAGCTTGATGATCTGAAAACTAACTTTTCCAATTTGGACATGTGGCCTACCAATTTGAACCAAAGAGGGGAAAGCAATAGTACGAACAGTCTACTGCAGACTATGTCTCACATTAGCCTGAAAGATGTGGAAGTCAAGGAGTTGAAAGAAAAAGCTCATAGGTTGGAAGAAGAGGTTAGTAAAAAGGAAGAAGATTTGAAGGTCCTCCAAAAGAAGCACAAGGAATTGACTGAGATGAATAAACAACTCACTCATTAGGTGACCAGGAAGCCAGCTTTGCAAGGATGTAAACACTTGGTATGGGACAGGATCATTAAGGAAGCTGAGAACTTTAGACCCTACCTTGAGTTTATAAGGATTAAAGAAAAGACCATTAGTGACATTCTAGAAGGTTGTGAAGTTGCAAGGAAGACCTTAATCCAAAGGCCTAAAGAAATGGCACTAAGTGCCACCACTTTCCTGAATGATCTATCTTAAGAAGAAAGGATTAAGTTGAATATTGGGACCAGATCGCGATACTTGCAGTAGCACGAAGGGTCCTAGGGAAATATGCATAGACCGAGAGTGTGGAAGCCAAAGTCGAAGAAATGAAGGGACAAGTGGCAGAGTTCAAAGGACTGTTTGATAAGCTAGTCGAAATGGGGTTACCTTCATTCTGGAAAGATGACCAAGAGCTAATCTCCCTTATGGATTATAAAAACCTACTGTGGACAATTAGAATGGATCATGCAAAGTTCAAACATCTGAACTAGCTGCTTCTAGGCAAAGCTCTGATGGAGTTGCTCGAAGAGGACTTTGAAATATTGAATAGGTTGATCTCCATTGGCGAAAGGTTTCCCCCATTTTCCTACGCAGAGCATATCGAGATACGAGCAATGGTAAAGGAAATGGTGGACTATGACCTCCTATCTACAGACCAATGGGCTAATGTAGAAAAGTACAGTAGATCGCTATATTTTCTCTGTCTTCCACAGTGATACTTGTAGTTTTATAGTTGTTGATGTTTGTTTGGAATCAGAGACTTCTCACAAGACTTTCCTATTTTTGATAATTTTTAATATTCTTTGAGGCGGCTATGTAAATAGCCAGCTGGAACTATTATTTTACTATCTTTACTTTTTTACTTGAAGTAAATGCTACTTAGTAAGAATACTGGTGGATTGTAAGAAAGCAATTAGGACAGTTTCTACCTATTTTTTGTTTTATTGTGATAGTGGAAAAACAACATGAATGAGGTGTCACTCTGATATAACTATTTTTTGTTTAGATGAGTCAAGCAAGAGGACTCCTGGCATATATATATGCGATGTAATAGAATGATAAAGGGTTGAAAAATATTGTTGAAAACTCTTATGAGAAATTTGGTGTATTTTTCTTTAAGAAGCTTTGAGCTATTTTGAATAAAGTTTGCATAGCTGAGCCAATGTTTTCTCAGGGATTCTTATGTAACTGGTCTTGTAGTCTATTCCTTCTTTTTCCATGTGAATTGTGTATCTCTCATTGTTAATTACAGTCTGTAACATTCTTTCATACCTGGTGCAGTGTGATAGCTAAGTAGAATTCATAGAAAATATGCTCTACTTATCTTTTTCCATGTATTCCACCATTACTTTTCTTCTAAAGTTGATATAGGATTCATCATTGTATGCCTTATGTCAATGGATTATTTCTTTCTCTTATGTTTCACCAATTAAAATCACTTTGACTACGAGCTGTTTACTACCTCGCCCCTGTGTTAATTCATTTGTGAAGCATTTGTAAATGGATTTTCATAGTTTGTTTGAATGTGACTCCATTGCCCAAATAAAGATTCATACATTTCATCCAAGCTACATTTAAACCACTTTGTTTCCAACATAAATCTGATCTTCTGTATTGTTGTAATTGAATATCTTGAATGATGAATGCTGGTGCATGTTTTCATTGTTGACAACTTTGATTATTCCAATCTTTCATAGAGCTGTAGAGAGAGCCCTCTCAGACTAAGCTGGGTCAGTAGCTTAAGTCTAAATATTTGTTGGTGGTTACCCTAGTTTTCCCTCCCCCACAACCTAGGGGGTCATTTTGGGTGTTAACACTATGCAATAGGAATCCTGAATAAGTGTTTTTCAATAGGAGGTGTGTAGGTGGGAGAAGATGCCCTGAATGAGGTGATTTGACATTGTTCTATAGGAAAATTCCTATCGATCCAACACACCATGGATTGTCTGATATCACCGTTATGTGGAAGAGGTACGAGTACATCTCCATGAATCCATCATCTTCTTCATCTATGCCATCTAAAAGGATTGACTTGGTCGAGGATGAAATTCTTGTTTCAGATTTCATGGAGAAGTTTCAAAGTCAAATTTATAAATACATAAAGCACTCCATAGGTCCAGGTGGCAAGCTTTAGAATTCAAACATTCTTGTGTGGTATTTGAGCTAGACACAATTTTATCAGTGGTAGAATTTGTTGAGAACTACACATTTTCTCCTCAGAGAGAGATACAAAGTGAGTACTATCACTCTAACCAGGTGTCTATCTGCGTACATTTATTGTACAGACATGTTCAGGAAAGCATTGATGGGAGGGATAACACTCATCAGTCACGTGAACTGATCAAGGAGTACCATTTTTATGCCAGTGATGATCGTGAGCATGAAACATTGTTCGTTCAACAATGCTTTGATTTGATTTATGATTCATTCAGGTAGAGAGGCATATCATTTACTGAACATTGTATTTGGTTAGATGGGTGTGTAGGGAAATTCAAATCGGTACATTCATTTTATTGGTTGAGTCTCCTTCACAAAGAGACAGGAATCTGACACACATGGAGCTTTTTTGAAACAGGGCATGGAAAGAGTGAACATGATGGCAGAGGTGCATGTGTGAAATGAGCACTTCGGAGGTACCATATGAGTCATGGTGCAACCCGACTCAAATACTCCATGAAAGTAGTTGAAAGGGCCCACATCCAATTCCAATATGCAAAGAGATGCACACTGACGAGGCAATGGTCTCATTAGATCATGATCAAGTTTTTGATATGGTTAGGGAAGGTACAAGAGACTTCATTAAGCTAATTAGTTTACTATATATTACACGTATACAAATGTTGTAGAAATGCACTTAGGAAATTTGAATAATATTTGTAATTCATCTTACAAGTTATGTATTCGTTGTCATTGCACCCCCCCACAACCAGGACAATGTGGCATATTATTTGATGCAATGCACAAAAATAAAAAGTAGGTTGTTGCGAACGTATCAAGATGGAGACTTCACATACCAAATTGGAGACTGGGTTCTAATGGGACACTTTTTTGAAAGAGTGAAAAAACAGGGTGCTCATATTATTTACAAATATTTTATGCCTGAATATATATCATGCCAATACAGTCATTTGGTGGTGGCAGCTTGAATACATCTAACAGAAATCAAGGTGAAGAGAGGTGAGCCAAAGAGATGGAAGATGAAAGAAGCCGACCATGATCGTATTATGGGGACTTGCATTCCTATAACCCATTGGCCAGATGAATGAGTTACATGTATGCCACTTGCATCATTGACATAGTTGTCATCTTGTCTTATTGAATGTTTTTTTGGAGATTTTTGTGGAGGTTGTTTTATAAACGTATTTTTGTAGATGCTTTAATGCCAAGATTAAAAATACTAGATGACAGGCTTTTGTGAAAATTTGGTCATGGTGCTCCAATGTGAATACACTTGAATGTAGGGTCAGTGCTCCATGGACTTCCTCCATAATAGTTTTATAAATATTTGTTTATATGCTTTAAAAACAATATTAAAGATCTACTAGATAATTGAATTGTAATGTAATTGAATTGTAATGTGTAGACAACATAATGTAATTGTAAAATTTCAATTTTAAATTGTAATGTACATTCTAATTTTAAATTTTGATTTCAAATACATTTGTAATGTATTTGAGAATTTAAAATACATCTATACAATGTAAAATTGTAAAATTTAAATTTTAAATTTTAAATTGTACAATGTATTCTAATTTTAAATTTTGATTTCAAATGCAATTGTAATGTAATTGAAATTGAACTTTTAAATTGCAACAACACATTGAATTTTCAATTGAAATTACACATTAAATTTTAAATTGTAATTGAATTGGAATGTGGGAATTGTAATTGAATTGCAATGTGTAGACAACATAATGTAATTGTAATTTCAATTTTTAATTTCAAATGTATTCTAATTTTAAATTTTGATTTCAAATACAATTGTAATGTAATTGAGAATTTAAAATACATCTATACAATGTAAAATTGTAAAATTTAAATTTTATATTGTACAATGTATTCTAATTTTAAATTTTGATTTCAAATGCAATTGTAGTGTAATTGAAATTGAACTTTTAAATTATAACAACACATTGAATGATGCAAGAGCATCGGGGCCTAGGCAGATCAATCGAAGTTGATCGACATAAGGGAGCCAACCAGCGCGAGTGCCGATGACCACTGGTCTGGGGAGCAGGTTGACTTGTCGGAGTCAACAAGTCAAGCAGGAGCAGTCGGTATGCGACCGATCGGAGCAGTGCGCAATGAATGTTGTGGGGCCGAGAGTCAATAGGTTATGATTGACAGACGACAGGTGAAGCGAGATGTTGCGTAGTAGACAAGCGGTCGAACTACGACATGACAGGTTTGGAAGAGCCAAGCATGGAGGAAGGGGAGGACTAGAAAACCATAGGAGATATGAAAGTAAGCTGACAGAAAGGTCGAGATGGGACCGACTACTGTAGCAGGGTCGGAAGAGCAGAAACTCAAGGAAACTGTACCTGGTAGCCATTTGGGGTTCTTGAGGAATTTAATACAGTTATTGTGAGTAGGTGAAGGACATGACAGGTGTCGTCATGGATAGAGGCTATGCAGCACGGCTGGGAGCTCACAGTTGCAGGTTTGCAGGATTTGGAAGGATCGGCGGATAGGAGGATGCGTGTCTTGGGGATTGCAGTAATCTCGGGAGAAGTAGTAGCAGGGTAGAAGACAGAGGAGAGGAATCAATTGAAGGGCCTTTTCGATCTTGGATCAACCACATCAGAGAGGAGAGCCAAGAAGAGTGTGAAGAGTCACACAGGACGAAGAGTAGAGAGTTGAGATCGATCCATAGCTCAGCGTTCCGCAGTGAACCAGGAGAGGTTGAGGTCGACACACAGGGAGAACACACCACAGTTACTTCTGAATTGTAATGGCTAAGGTTGACTGTAGTTAGTTATTTGTTTTTCAGTTATTCCATATTATAACTGATTTCAGAGAAGTAATATAAGCCACTCTAGTATCCTACTTCACACCTTGTTTGTGTAAGCATTGTGGTATGTGTCGTGTGTATTGTTAAGCAAGAACCTTATTCAGTTCAGGCACCTTGCGTCAGTTGGTATCATAGCCTGGAAGATAGTCCGATTGGGAAGACAACTATACCAACCTGACTTGCGTTAGTTGGTATTAGTGTAGGAGAATCCTTAGAGTTTAAAGGATGTAAGTTGATATTGAGCCTACAAGTGGACAGCTCTAGCTGTGGTTTGGTAGAGTTATGCACGACTTGTTTAAGTTTGGTTGTGATTGGACGCATGGGAGTTTCAGTAGAGGTTGAAAATGGCTCACAGACGCATTAATGTCCAAGGATGAAGAGCACGTGGCACAACATCCATCATGGTGGATCATGAGATGTTCGACAAATGTGTCAAAACGATGCGAACTTTGACAAATGAGGTCGCAGCGATCAAAGAAAACCAGAGGCGTGGTTGTATTCCTGAGGCGTTACACCACAACGATGAGGAAGTCGAAGTGAAATCTTGAGAAGAAGCTGCAGAGGAACCAGAAGAAAAACTGATCAAACTTCTGATGGATATGAGAGGTCAGGCGAAGATAGACGTGCATACGTACTTGGGAATCCTGGACCCAGAAGATTTGATCAACTGGTTCAGAGAAATGGAGAAATACTTCGACATAGAGTAGATCAAGGATCCTTAGTGGGTTAAGACTGCATGTCTGAGGTTGAAGGGTCATGCCTCGTTGTGGTGGGACAATGTACAGGCTGACAGAGTTAAGAAGGGCAAGGAGAAAATCAAGTCTTGGGACAGAATGGTCACCAAGCTTAAGGGGAAGTTCTTGCCAAATGACTATGTGATTTCCTTGTTCAGGAAGTTGTAGAACTTTCAATAGAAAGAGATGACTGTGAAAGAGTACACGGAGGAGTTCTATCGATTGTCGATTAAGTCAGGACAAACCAACGAAGGAGAAGAAGCTGTTACTAGGTATGTGAACGGCTTAAAAAATGCCATTCAGGACGAACTGAGCATGTTAAGATTCAGAGCAGTCGGCAAAGCCTATGAGTTAGCTCTGAAGGCAGAAGAGAAGCTGTCGAGGAAATACGCAACGACCAGGGGAAGAATGACTGGTCGGGGTGCAAAAACTGTCTCCATGAAAGGCCAAAGTAGTGGATACAAGAAGGAAAGTGTCGAAGAAAACCGACATGTGGAAGGGACCTCGACAAGGGAGAAAGAGAAAGAGAACTAAAGCGATGGTCATGAGAACCGCAGTCGAGGTGCGTATAGTCAAAGTGGTCCATCCGATAGAAAGGGAGCTAATAGACCAACCATAATTTGTTACAAGTGTCGAGGGATATGACACAAGGAATATGAATTCCTAGAGAACCTACATGCTACAGAGGAGTCGAAGACCAGAGGTCGAAAGGATGAGCAAGTCGATGAGAGGGAAGAGGCAGCATCTGACAGAAAAGGAGGTGAGAAAAGGAAGAACCCAAATCTGACGATTCAGAGAGCTTTGATCCAAGAAGATCAATGCGACAAGACAGAGCCGACACAACGGAAGGCGATCTTTTGAACGAAGGTGCAGATCGGTGAATGGCGTTGCAAAACCATAGTTGATGGCAGAAGCACGGAGAATCTTGTGTCGACAGAAGTCATCAAAAAGATTGGGTTAAAGTTTCGAGAGAACCCACACCCCTACAAGATCTCATGGTTGCAGAAAGGACACCATGTCAAGGTGACAAGACAATGCCTGATCAACATCCGAGTTGAAGGGTTAAAGGACAATGTACTATGTGATGTATTTCCCATAGATGCATGCCATCTGTTGTTAGGAAGACCATGGAAATATGATCAGAAAATGATCTATGATGGTCGAGCCAACACAGTCACAGTATGGAAAAATGGCGTGAAAAGGACTCTTAAGCCGAGGCAAGAAGAGCAAGCCGACAGTAAGCACGACAAGAGAAATCTTTGGGAAAAGTGAGTGTTGATGAGCACCCGCAAAGGAATTCCTTGAGGAAGAGGAAAGAAAATCAGGATGTTTTGCGATCATTCTGAAGGGACCATATGTCCAAGGAACGACCAGGGAGGAGGATATTCCGTTCGAAATCAAGGAGTTGCTCGAAGAGTTTAGCGACAAAATGGCTGATGAGAAATCGATGGGATTGCCGCTGACAAGGAGCATATCCCATCATATTGACTTTATTCCAGGGTCGAGTCTACCAAACAAAACACCATATAGGATAATTCCAACAGAGGGTCAGGAACTCAACCGACAGGTCCAAGAGTTTTTGGACAGAGGGTTAATCAGAGAAATTTTGAGCCCATTTGCAGTACCAATGGTATTTACGCCGAAGAAGGGTGGAGAATGGAGAATGTGTACAGAATCCAGAGACATCAACAGGATCATGATCAAGTACCGGTTTGCATTGCTGAGAATGGACGACTTGATGGATTACCTGAGTGGAGCAACATACTTCACAAAGATAGACCTGAAGCATGGTTATCACTAGATTTGGGTAAGAGAAGGAGATGAATGGAAGACAGCGTTCAAAATGAAAGAAGGGTTGTATGAGTGGTTAGTCATGCCATTTGGGTTGACCAATGCACCCAGCACATTCATGATATTGATGAATGAGGTGTTGAAGCCATTCTTGGGAAAGTTTGTCATAGTCTATTTAGACGGCATTCTGATTTTCTTTCGAACCAAGGCAGAACACTTGGAGCACATTCGATGGGTATTACAGAGATTGCAACAGGAGAAGCTGATGGTGAACCTGCAAAAGTGTTTCTTCATGAAGAAGGAGTTGGTGTACTTGGGGTTTGTAATCTTGAGTAAGGGGTTTGTTAGCACCTATATATTTTTCTACAATATGAAGTTGAATGGAAGGAATGGAGGGTCAGAATGTACCTGGTGTTGAAACCAAGATATCCTCCATGCTCCAGACTGTGCTAGATGATAATGGGAAAGACTAAATGGTCTAAGGAGAACCAGAGGTGCAAAGGATGAAAAGATGTTGGAGTATAGGTAAAAATAAACAAGAAACATACTTTATAGCCTATAGTCCATTGGTCAAATCATGGGAAACTAAGCGTCACACCAATCTACACCGTAGATTTGGTGCAAGGATCAGATCCACGTCCTTATACAGGATACCACGCAGCTAAGTTGTAAGGGAGATAAGAAAAGGGTGGATATGATGAGCCTTCTCCGCCATCTAGGTGTCAGTAGCAGACGTTATCACATGGAGATAGATCAAAGGGCGGTATGTAAGAATGGGTGCATGCGATGGCGTGAGTTGGTGGAAAGATCCACGGTTTCGAATGCAAAAGGGATATACATCAACGGCTCTCGTAGCAGCTCGCATAGAGAAGTAGCTTACCGGATAAGAAAGGGATGGATACGATGATATTTTCCCGCCTTCCAGGTGTCAGTTTCAGAACTCGTCGCATAGAAGAGGAAAATCATGGTAGGGACCATTTGGATGCATGTGAGGACGTCTTATGGAGAAATGTGGACAAAAGGGATGGCGTGAATGGAAGATTGAACCGGATCCGATGGCAGAGAAGACTCGGCCGTCAAATCGAGAGATAAAGAGGCAGTGGATCTGATGATAGTAAAGAGGCACATGAGAAAACCAATGGCGGAGATCAAAGGGCAGCAAGTGAATATGGGCCAAGGTTATGTTGGCATGGTTATATATATAAGAAACAGCTGCGAGGGTTGACATTTTTTCTCGAAGATTTTCGAAGTCTGGTGGTCCCTCAATGTGTGGCAGATGGCGAAGGCGACATAAACTCCAGTAGCCTGCTCAGAAGCTCCTAAACCAATAGGTAAGGCCTTGTGACCGTTCTTTCTATTAGAAAGTTGAATATTTAAGTCATAAAATGGGGGAGGAATAGGTTTCTACCAGCCATAAAGATAGGGTGGCCCTGGAATATAGGGATGCAGATGTATTCGACCCGCACCTTCGGCTCTCTGTCCCAGAAATTAAAACAAAGTTATATGCTCTGCATGAGCATGGTTTGGACATACACAGGGCTTTTAGGTCATCTTTTATTTACTTTTGCTTAGACTAGGTACCATGATTCCCTGAGTTTGTAACATGGTGCTCCGTGGATTACTCCGAATCCACAAGGATAATCATGGATGCCCCTAGGTCTAAAGTGGTCTATGTTTTAGATGCGTCAGTTGTAAGAAATTCATTTTTTATCCCCGAGCCGTAGTACCAAGAGTCGAAAAGCTTTTCAGAAGAGTCCGTGGTCGCCCTATTTCACCAAATCACCCCAGAAAGCCATTGAACTTTCCTAGTCACATGCCTAAAACCCCAGTCCGAAATCGCTGAAAAGCCGTACCCCTTGGACGTCCACCTTTTTGATGACAATTCCCAGTTGGTCTTATCACTGTTGGCTCAATTCTTAGGTCTAGATACTGATCAATGGGTAACAGAGGTCCAGCTTAGTCTACTCTTTAGGATTAGTATTTGTTTAGCGAGGTTTGACACAGGACTCATCCCTCCTTTTAAGTTTGATGAATTTTTTGCTAATAGAATGCATGTACAGTTGGAAAATTTCCCAAATACTAGGTTTTTCAGATACCAGACGCAACTCATGAAGATGATCATGTACAGTAACGCAGAAAGCCCGCATTTTCACCCTACGCTTGAGACAAATGCTCGGTTGGACAATGTGTTTGAGTATTTCAATTATGTTTTACCCCCCGTGTGCAAAGTCATTTTTGGGGGGGACTGCCATCTTTTTGGGATGACGATTTAGAGCTGCTCTCTAAAAACGCCTACAAAAAGAGGATCTCAGTTATAATCATAGATCATTCGAAGTTCAAACACATGGAGCAGTTGCTCATAGGTAAAACGTTAATGG
This sequence comes from Larix kaempferi, assembly GCA_027924585.1. Lineage (NCBI taxonomy): Eukaryota > Viridiplantae > Streptophyta > Pinopsida > Pinales > Pinaceae > Larix > Larix kaempferi. The sequence continues at coordinate 3,387,107 of BSBM01000459.1, read as the reverse complement.
AAAAGATCCAAGATGACTTTGAAATCTTGCACAAGTTAATTGCCATTGGTGAAAGACTTTCGCCAGCCTCCTACTCTGACCACATTGAAATTCAGGTGATGGTGAAAGAAATGGTAGATTACGACCTCCCTACAGATGAACGATGGGTTGCTGTGAATGCATATGCAAATATGAGATACAATCTCTGTCAGTGGCAGTAACTGTCTAAGTTTTTATAAGTTGTCAAGTATTTTTTTGAAAAGTCCGAAAGACATATAAGACATTTTTAATTTTTGATATAATTTGTAATATTCTTTGAGGCAGCTAAAAGGATAGCCAGCTGGAACTTTTATCTCTACTATGTTTGTTTTTACTATAAGGTTTATTCCATGCTATGGTGATATCAGCAATTGTAAGAAATAGTTAGACCGGCTCTACCTGTTTCTGTTTTAAAGCAGTTATGACAAACAAACTTTGATGAAGTGTCATTCTGTTGTGAAACATTTTGGTTTTATAGGAGTCGATCCTAGAGCTCAAAGAGATCTATAAATATGTTTGTAATTGGAGGCACAAGGGTTGAAAATCTTATGTTGAAAAGCCTTTGGTAATTTGAGGATTAGTCTGTAAGACATTTTTTGAGATGTTTTAATAATGTTTACAGAGCTGAAGCCTATGTTTTGACAGGGATTCCTGTGTATTTGGTCTGGTAGTTTGTATCTCCTCTCTTCCCGTGTGAAATTGTATTTTCTCTCTTCGTAACCCCATTTTGTGTTATTTCTTTCATGCTTGGATCAGGGTAATGATTAAGTAGAATTCATAGAAATTATGCTCTGCTTAGTTTTTTCCAAGTATTTCACAAACATATTCTACTAAAGTTGATGTAGGATTCAACTTGGTATGCCTTACATTGATGGACTGTTTCTTTTCCCTTCTGTTCCACAAAATTAAAATCTCTTTGACTACTAGTTGCTTGCTACCTTGCCCTTGTGAATGCATTTGCAGAATGTTTGTGAATGATTTTTCATAGTTTGTTAAAGGTGACTCCATTGCCCAAACTAAATTTCATACGTTTTCAACCAAACAACGCATGAATCATTTTATTTCCAAACAGAAAACTGATCTTTTGTATAATTGTTGTAATTGAATATCTTGGCCGTGAATGCTAGTGTTCCTTTTTCATTATTGACAATCTTGATTATTCCAATCTTTTCATGAGATTTTAGAGAGAGCCCTCTCTCTCTCTATGTCGAGTTAGTAGCGCAGGCCAAAGATTGGTTAGCGGTTACCCAGAATTACCCTCTTTCAGCCTTGGGGGTCAATTGTGGTGTTAACAAATTGGCACCGTTGCTGGGGAACATGATTGTTTTATCAATCCCTGGGAGAACGACATATACATCCGAATTTCAAAGAACAAGAGAGATCCTTGTGGGCAAATAGAGGTTTCTACATTATTCAAGAAGGTTGAGGAATTTTTCCCTAACGACTCCACTTACAGAGATCAGACAATTCAGGAAGACTCCACTGGAGACAGATTAGTACGCCAAAACATACTACTGAAGAAATTCTAAAGGCATCCTGGCCTCAAGAAAGATCCATACGATAGGTAACCCTTTCCCTGAAATCTTCCTTGGAGTAGATAATCCGGAAATTTTACTCAGACATAGAACTGTGAAAGATTGGGCTAGTGATCCTATCATCAAGACCATCCCTTTTTCGGAAGATGCATATGTTTTTCAAGAATTGGATCTAGAGATAGATATTAGCAAACCTTTGTCAAGAACAAAATATGAGTCATACCTAAGCCTAGGAGAAGAAGCTCTAAATAATTTTGAATCTTACCTTTTAGATCTTGTGTGGTATGATTCCAAAAATCTTGCCAAATTTGAAGGTGATAAACCCAATTCTCAGACCCCCCAAACCCACGCTACAATCCCAGCTAGTTATCTTGCTCATAATGCTTCCCCACAAGTTCAGCATCCACCTAGAACTATGGCTACTAGATTTGTACCTTTGATCCTGTCTGCTGCTTTGCATGACCTCCCTCAGAACTACACTCAAATAATTGTCTCTTACAATGGAGAGGGAGACTGGTCAGCAAAACAGCATGTTGATAGATTTGAAGATTTTATAGACTTGGAAGAAGTGGACCACGATGACGCTAAAATGAGATTTTTTGCTCAAATCCTATTTGGAGAACCTAAGAAATGGTTCAGATAGCTACCCAATGCTTCCATAGCAGATTTTACAGCCTTTAAAGTATTGTTTCTAGAAAGATGGGAAACCATGGGAAGTCCTGCCATATTCTTATCCCAATATAATCACTTAAAGAAAGGCAGGTTTGAATCAGTCAATGAGTTTTCTGCTAGATTCATGAAAGCTTATAATTATATTCCCGATGATCTAAAACCCTCGGTAGGCGTTGCAAAGCTCCACTATGTAGATGCCATTGACAGAGACTTCTCATGCACATTAAGAGAAAGAAAATCCACCTCACTGCCTGCCATGCTGAAGGATGTTGTAGAGGTTGAGGCAAACATGATGGCTTCTGGGAAATCAAAGGGAAAAACTGAAGCAGATAAGAAGAAGCAAGAAAACCAAGCCTCTTCTAGTGATTCTAAATTTGATACCATGATGAGAACTATGGAAAAATTGATGGATAGGTTAGGCATGGAGAATAAGCCTCCTATTAGGGAACAACCTAAAAATCAGATAAGGAACTCTAACTTTAGAAGGCCACCCCCTCCAAGAAATCCAAGAAACCAAGAAGACCACAAGATAAGACCTCCCTTTCCTGAGAATTTGATAGATGAAGAGGGACCTAAGAACCCCACTGCTAACCAGATGCATCTCTTTGACACCCTAGAACACGTAGTTCATTTGACTGAAAAGGAGCATGATTTTTTCACCAAAGGAAATGCTGATAAAGCCGTAGAGTTCGATTTTGAATAGTTTCAAATGGGTTAGATGAATGCTATGGATGATATACAGAGAAAGATGAGGTTGATAAATAGAGAAATACCAATAAATGAAGGGAAGTCTGCACAAAGTCACCCCCCTAAGACTCAACAGAATACAGAAAAGTTGAAGGGGAAACAATCAGAGGATCCAGCACAGAAAATCTCAGAAGATAAGGGGCAACATTCTAAAGAAGGTAGGCAACCAGAAGTCACTAAAGTAGCGAAGCCAGCATCAATATTCAGCTTGAAGGCTAAACTGTCTAAGGTGAAGATCTCTATCCCCCTGAATGAACTATTGAGAGTCAATGAATACAGGGAAGAGATAAATATCTTAGTAAAGGGGCAGGCAGGAAATACACAAGATATGTTGGAAGTGACAGATGATGCCCCCACTATAATATTTGGTTCCAAACTAGAGGAAACAGATGATGAAGAAGCCCCTCCCTTCTATTTGAGTCCGAATATCCATAATAAGTTATTACACAATGCCTTGATAGATTCTATAGATTCGCACAACTTGATGCCAAAGTCGGTAGTGGACCTGTTGGGGTTAGAGGTCACTAGACCCTATAAAGACCTATATTCGTTTGACTCCAGGAAGGTACCATGTTTAGGATTGATTAAAGATGTAGTGGTAACCCTCGCCCAGATTCCAGCAAAGAGCATCATGAAGGATATAGTGGTAGCCGATTTACCTGCTAAGTTTGGGATGTTGTTGTCTAGATCCTGGGTAAAAAAGCTAAAAGGAACCATGCAGATGGACCTATCTTATGCTACTATACCACTTTTTGAAAGCAATAGGAATTTATATAGAGAAAAAAGGATGGCTTATGTGGTCAGCAGTGACAACAAGCCTGAAAATCACCTTATATTTGCCGTGGATACAGACATGGGTTCCTCCATCCTCTTCAATGATGGACCACATGCTGATCCTAGACCCCCATTTTTTCATGAAGTAGAGGAAGACAAAGAATTTGCAGCAAGGCATGAGGCATCAGAGAGGCGAAAAAATGAAGGATTGTGGAAGATATACTTTGATGGTTCACTAAGCAAAAATGGAGTTGGGGCTGGGGTTTGGATCATACCTCCAGACCAAGAATCTAGGGCCCTATCCTATAAATTGAATTTTGAATGCACAAACAATGTGGCTGAATATGAAGCTCTACTGTTAGGACTGAGAGCTCTGAAAGATTTGGGTGCCAGGAGAGTACACATATTTGGAGATTCAGAACTGGTGGTGAACCAAGTGAACGATAGTTATCAGGAAAAACACCCCAAGATGAGAGCTTATAGAAACGAAGTTTGGGACATATTTGGGAATTTTTTCGACGAACATAAGATTTGGGCAATTCCAAGATGTGACAATCAAGTAACTGACTCCCTAGCCACTACTGCAGGAGGTTTTAAAAACCCATTCTTTCCCAAGAAAAATATGAGGTCGAAGTGATAAACAGACCATCCATCCCAGACAATTCCAAGTATTGGCAAGTGTTTGAAGATGACCTACAAATTAGAAGGCTTTTAGAGCTATCTCATGAGTTTGATAATGTTCAGATCGATACAAAAAAATGAGAATGTAGAAGGTCTAATGAACTAGGAGCAGTTAGAAAGCGAAGAGAATGAAAATAGGAGTTGGAAGAACACTCTGGGAGGCAAAGACATTGTCCAGTTAAAAAGCAACTATATCCCCAAAGGATTGATACCTCTAGAAAAGCTCTTTGACCAAAATGATGTGGCAAAGAATCCCAAATTTGAACCTCCCAAGGATACAGTGGAAGATCAGAATTTGGGTTCTGTTGGGGAACCTCGGATGGTAAAGTTGTCTAAAAAATTGGAGACCAGGAGGAAAAAGCATTATGTTGATCTGATGAAAAAGTATGCGGCTGCCTTCACTTGGAGATATGAAGAGTTAAAAGAGTATGATACCTCAATCATCCAGCATTCCATCCCAATTCAGCCTGGAGAAAAACCTTTCAAACAGAAGTTGAGGAGAATAAATCCTAAGTTGGTTCCAGTAGTAGAGAAAGAGATCAAGAGGTTTTTCGATGCTAAGATTATTGTCACTCTAAGATTCTCTCAATGGGTGGAAAACCTAGTTCCTGTAAGAGAAAAGAATGGAGAAATTAGAATCTATATAGATTTCAGGAATTTGAACAAAGCCTCCTTAAAGGTCAATTACCCTCTACCAAAAATGGAACATATCTTGCAGAAGGTAGTAGGGGCAGAAAGGATTTTTGTAATGGATGGTTTCTCAGGGTATAATTAGATCAAAGTTAGTCCAAAAGATCAAGAAAAGACTCACTTTCACCACTCCATGGGGCACTTTCATGTATGCTAAGATGCCTTTTTGATTGATGAATGTCGTAGCTACTTTCCAGAGAGCGATGGATATTGCCTTTGCTGAAGAGAAGGATAAGTTCATAGTGGTGTACATGGATGACATAACGATGTATTCAAAGTCTGATGACAAACATTTAAAACACCTAGAATGGGTCTTTAAAAAATTCATAAGATATGGTATCTCCCTCAACCCAAAGAAATCTCATTTTTCTTTAGGAGAAGCTAAGCTCCTGGGACATATCATATCCAAAGGAGGTATCAAGATTGACCCTAAGAGGGTTAGTGCCATCCAAAAAGTTGGAGAACCAAGAAGCAAAAGAGAGGTACAGTCTTTCATTGGGCAAGTTGGTTTTCTGAGAAGATTCATTCCTAGTTTCGCTAAAATTATGATGAGTATCACTAATATGATAAGAAAGGAGAATCAAATAAAATGGATGGAGGAAGCTAGAGATTCTTTCAAGGGAATAAAAAGTGCTATCACTGAGGCCCCTGTATTAGCCAGCCCCGACTTTTCTAAATATTTTTTGATTTTTTCTTATGCTTCTAAGCATACAGTGGCATGAGTGCTGTTACAAAAGAATGACCAGAATGCAGAACAGCCGATTGCTTTTTTCAGTAGGGTGCTGAGAGATACAGAGTTGAAATATGACATCATGGAGAAACAGGCTTATGCCTTGATCAAATCACTAAAGGATTTCAGGATTTACATACTTCACTCACACATCATCGCCCATGTACCAAATAGTGCTGTGAAAGGTATTCTTACACAAGTAGATCCTGAAGGTACAAGGGTGAAATGGATTTTTGTATTACTAGAATACGACTTAGAGATAAAGCCTACTAAGCTGGTGAAAGGGCAGGGATTAGCAAAATTGATGACCAAAACAAATTGTGATTCCTTGCAGATGAATTTTTTAGAAGAACACCCACAACGGCTAGACACTAAAGTACAGATAAGTCTAGAATTTGCTGCATCCCCTTGGTATGCCGATAGTGTTTATGTGTTACAAAATCTACAAGATCCCCCAGGGTTAAGCGAGAGTAGGTCACGGGTGGTGAAATTAAAAGCTGTGAAATACTGTATAATGAATCAGTTCTTATACTAGAAGGACCCCGGAGGTGTGCTGCTAAATTGTCTATTGGAGGAAGAAGCTAAGCATACTAAGAAAGAATTTCATAAGGGAGACTGTGGTGGACATCATTCTTGGAAAGTGACAGTAAACAAGATCTTGAGAGCCGGTTTCTATTGGCCTACCATGTTCACAGATGTGTATAAACACATTGTGGCTTGTCACCAATGTTAAATTTCTGAAGGAAAGAGGAAAGTTGTCTCACTACCCCTTCACCCAGTTATAGTAGAAGATCCTTTTCAACAATGGGGATTAGATTTCAATGGGGAAATAAACCCTAACTCTTATGGGTAGCATAGGTGGACACTGACAACTACTGATTACTTTACCAAATGGATAGAAGCTATACCCACCAGAAATGGAACAGAAAATGTTATTATGGTATTTCTGGAGGATAACATCCTATCTAGGTTTGGATGCCCCAAAAGAATTGTGACTAATAATGCACCTGCCTTTTGTTCAAAGAAGATGATTAATTTTTGTCACAAATACCATATCAGTCTAAACCATTCTACAACATACTACCTGCAGGGAAATGGACTAGCAGAGTCCTCCATCAAAAGCTTAGTGAGAATCATAAAGAAATTGTTGGATGAGAATAAAAGGGCTTTGCATACGAAGCTGAAATATGCCCTATGGGCTGATAGAATAAGCACTAAAAGATCCATTGGGATGTCTCATTTCCAGTTGGTATATGGAGCCGAGGTGGTGTTCCCAACATCTCTAGGGTTTTTGGTTATGAGATTGCTGCAAGGAATGGAAGAAGTGTCAAACCATATGCAGAGTAGAATAAGCCAGATAATTGAACTAAATGAGCTAAGGACGAAATCCTACAACAAAGTGCAGGGGCACCAGGAAAAGATGAAAGAAGCCTTCGACAAGAAAGCTAAAGAAGATGAGTTCCAAGTAAACGATCTAGTCCTGAAATGGGATAGTCCCAAATAAGATAAAAATGGGAAATTCGACCATATGTGGATGGGGCCATTTGTTATTGCAGCAAATTGAGGATTAAATTATTTTATCCTAGAAAAGCAGGATGGATCCACCTGGTCCGGGGGACTGGGAAATGGTAGGTACCTAAAGCATTATCTATCTTAGAGGAGCCCAGCGACCCATGTACCATAGCTTGTATATATGTATATCTTTATTTGTTACAGTTTTTATGAATTTTTTTTTTAGGGTGAACCCGAGAGCTTTGAAACCCGAAAGTGAAAACCCTAAGTTCCAGAATGAGAAGCCATGATTCCATTTTTTAGGGGTTACGCCTAAATATTCTGCAAAGTATGGTACTCATTTACTAAAAAGAAGTCTCAGTCTAGGGTTTGAAGGAGCCGCCCAATGGATCAGGTACTTAATCTACGGAGTTCTTTGCTACCTCACCGGGAGGATAGCATCCCCTTTGGAGCCAGTTGTTAGCACCTATATATTTTCTACAATATGAAGTTGAATGGAAGGAATGGAGGGTCAGAATGTACCTAGTGTTGAAACCGAGATATCCTCCATTCTCCAGTTCTAGATAATAATGGGAAATACTAAATGGTCTAAGGAGAACCAGAGGTGCAAAGGATGAAAAGATGTTGGAGTATAGGCAAAAATAAACAAGAAACATACTTTATAACCTATAGTCCACTAGTCAAATCATGGGAAACTAAGCGTCACACCAATCTACGCCGTAGATTTGGCATAGGGATCAGATCCACGGCCTTATATGGGATACCGCATAGCTAAGTTGTGAGGGAGATAGAAAAGGGTGGATGCGATGAGCCTTCTCCGCCAGCTAGGTGTCGGCAGCAGACGTTATCGTACGAAGATAGATCACAGGGCGGTATGTAAGAGCGGGCGCATGTGATGGCGTGAGTTGGTGGAAGGATCCACGGTTCAAAATGAAAAATGGATATACATCAACGACTCTCATAGCAGCTCGCATAGAGAAGTAGTGCACTGGATAAGAAAGGGATGGATGCGATGATATTTTCCTGCCTGCCAGGTATTAGTTTCAGAACCCGTTGCATAGAAGAGGAAAATCATGGTAGGGACCATTTGTATGCATGCGAGGCCGTCTTATGGAGAAATTTGGATAAAGGAATGGCGTGGATGGAAGGTTGAACCTAATCCAATGGAAGAGAAGACTCGATGGTCAAATCAACAGATAAAGAGGTAGCTGATCTGACGATAGTAAAGAGGCACGTGAGAAAACCAACGACGGAGTTCAAAGGATAGCAAGTGAAGAAGATCCGAGGTTATGTTGGCATGGTTATATATATAAGAAATAGTCGCGAGGGTTGACATTTGTTCTCGAAGATTGTCAAATTATGGTGGTCCCTTGGCGTGTGGTAGAAGGCGAAGGTGATAGAACCTCCAGTAGCCTACTCAGAAGTTTCTAAACCAAGAGGTAGGGCCTTGTGACCGTTCTTTCTATTAAAAAGTTGAATCTTTAAGTCATAAAATGGGGGAGGAATAGGTTTCTACCAGCCATAAAGCTATGGTGGCATGGAAGATAGGGATGTAGATGTATTTGACTCGCGCCTTCGGCTCTCTATCCCAGAAATTAAAACAAAGTTAGATGCTCTACATGAGCAGGGTTTGGACATACACGGGGATTTTAGGTCGTCTTTTATTTACTTTTGCTTAGACCAGGTACCCTCTTTCTCCGAGTTTGTAACATGGTGCTCTATGAATTACTCTAAATCCACAAGGATAATCATGGATTCCCCCAGGTCTAAAGTGGTATGTGTTTTAGATGCGTCAGTTGTAAGAAATTCATTTTTTATCCCCGAGCCGTAGTACCAAGAGTCGGAAATCTTTTCAGAAGATTCGGTGGTCGCCCTATTCCACCAAATCGCCCCCAAAATCCATCAAAATTTCCTAGCCACATGCCTAACACCCTAGTCCAAAATCGCCGAAAAGTAGTATGCCTTGGACACCAACCTTTTTTATGACGATTCCCAGTTGGTCTTCTCATTGCTGGCTCAATTCTTAGGTCTAGATACTGATCAATGGGTAACAGAGGTCCAGCTTAGTATACTCTTTAGGATTAGTATTTGTTTAGCGAGGTTTGACACAGGACTCATCCCTCCTCTTAAGTTTGATGAATTTTTGCTAATAGAATGCATGTACATTTGGAAAATTTCCCAAATACTAGGTTTTTCAGATACTAGATGAAACTCATGAAGATGATCATGTACAGTAATGCAGAAATCTCACATTTTCACCCTTTGCTTGAGACAAATGCTCGGTTGGACAATGTGTTTGAGTATTTCAATTATGTTTTACCCCCAGTGTACAAAGTCATTTTTGGGGAGGTACCACCATCTTTTTGGGATGACGATTTAGAGCTGCTCTCTAAAATGCCTACAAAAAGAGGATCTCGGTTATAAGAATGGATCAATCGAAGTTCAAACACATGGAGCAGCTGCTCATAGGTAAAATGTTAATGGAAAAGATCCAAGATGACTTTGAAATCCTGCACAGGTTAATAGCCATTGGCGAAAGACTTCCGCTTGCATCCTACTTTGAGCACATTGAAATCCGGGTGATGGTGAAAGAAATGGAAGATTACGACCTCCCTACAGATGAATTATGGGTTGCTTTGAATGCATATGCAAATATGAGATACACTCTCCGTCAGCGGCAGTCACTGTCTAAGTTTTTATAAGTTGTCAAGTATTTGTTCGAAAGGTCCGAAAGACATATAAGACATTTTTAATTTTTGATATAATTTGTAATATTCTTTGAGGCGGCTAAAAGGATAGCCAACTGGAACTTTTATCTTTACTATCTTTGTTTTTACTGTAAGGTTTATTCCATGCTATGGTGATATTGGCAATTGTAAGAAATAGTTAGACCGGCTCTACCTGTTTTTGTTTTAAAGCAGTTATGACAAACAAACTTTGATGAAGTGCCATTCTGTTGCGAAACATTTTGGTTTTACAGGAGTCGAGCTTAGTGCTCAAAGAGATCTATAAATATGTTTGTAATCGAAGGCACAAGAGTTTAAAATCCTTTGGTAATTTGAGGATTAGTCTGTAAGACATTTTTTGAGCTATTTTAATAAAGTTTACAGAGCTGAAGCCTGTGTTTTGACATGGATTCCTGCGTAATTGGTCTAGTAGTCTGTATCTTCTCTCTTCCCATGTGAAATTGTATTTTCTCTCTTCGTAACCCCATTTTGTGTTATTTCTTTCATGCTTGGATCAGGGTAATGATTAAGTAGAATTCATAGAAATTATGCTCTAAGGTTTTTCCAAATATTTCACCAACATATTCTACTAAAGTTGATGTAGGATTCATCTTGGTATGCCTTACATTGATGGACTGTTTCCTTTCTCTTCTGTTCCACAAAATTAAAATCTCTTTGACTACTAGCTGCTTGCTACCTTGCCCTTGTGCATGCATTTGCAGAATCTTTGTGAATGATGTTTCATAGTTTGTTAAAGGTGATTCCATTGCCCAAACTAAATTTCATATGTTTTCAACCAAACAACGCATGAGTCATTTTATTTCCAAACAGAAAATTGATCTTTTGTATAATTGTTGTAATTGAATATCTTGGTTGTGAATGTTGGTGTTTCTTTTTCATTATTGACAATCTTGATTATTCCAGTCTTTTCATGAGATTTTAGAGAGAGCCCTCTCTGTTTGTGTTGGGTCAGTAGCACAGGCCAAAGATTGGTTAGTGGTTACCCAGAATTACCCTCTTTCAGACTTGGAGGTCAATTTCGGTGTAAACAAGGTTGATAATGGACCTAGAGAAGGTGAAGGCAATAGTAGATTGGCCGTAACCGACAAGTACGACTGGAGTAAGGATTTTCCATGGACTTGCCAGTTTATACAGGAAGTTGATTTGGGGATTCAGTCGGATTTGTGCACCATTGACATAATGCATGAGAAAGGGCGAGTTCAAGTGGACGGACGAGGCCCATAGATCTTTTGACGAGTTGAAGGAAACGGTCACTAAGAGCCTAGTCTTGGTGCTCTCAGACTTTGACAAAGTTTTCCAAGTCAATTGTGATGCGAGTGGAATGAAAATTGGAGCAGTGTTGAGTAAGGGGGGTCGACCAATTGCATTCTTTAGTGAAAAGATGAATGGTGGGAAACATAAGTATTCAGTCTACGACTAGGAATTTTATGCTATCATCCAAGCATTGAAGAAGTGGAGGCATTATCTGTTGCCCAAGAAATTTTTGTTGTACACTAATCATCAAGCACTGAGGTACTTGAACACTCAGTCGAAGCTAGACCAACGACACATGAAGTGGGTGGAGTTACTCCAGAGGTATACATTCATGTTATGACATAGGTCGGGAAAGTCAAACAAAGTTGTCGATGCATTGAGAAGGAGAGTTGCATTATTGAACACGACGACAGTTCAGGCAACAGGGATAGAGTCGATAAAAACGGAGTATGAGACCAACGAGGATTTTGCGAAAGCATGGAAGGCTTGTCGTGAACCTTGGAGTCTCGACAGGACTCCATACTTGAGTTATTTCATTCAAGAAGGCTATCTATTTAGGGGAAGTCAATTGTGTATTCCTAGAGGATCAGTAAGAGAGAACCTAATCCGATAATTTCATAATGGTGGGTTAGCGGGGCATTTTGGCATCGACAAGACTAAAGCACTGGTCGAGGAAAAGTATTTATGGCCGGGAATGACGACAGATGTCAGAAAATGGGTTCGACAATGTCAAGTTTGCCAGTGGGAAAGAGGAAGGAGTCAGAACACGTGTTGTATACACCATTTCCAGTACCAGATACCCCTTGGGAGCATCTTAGCATGGATTTTTTGTTAAGATTGTCGAAGACTCAGCAGGGAAGCGGCTCAATATTTGTTGTAGTCGATAGGTTTTCAAAGATGGCACATTTCATTCTGTGTAAAAAGATGAGTGACACCACAAGGATTGTTGTACTATTCTTCAAGGAGATAGTCATATTGCATGGGTTTCCAAAGAGTATCATGTCAGATCGGGATACCAAGTTTATGGGGCATTTATGAAGAACCCTATGGAAGAAACTGGACACTAAGTTGCAGTTTAGCTCGGCGTATCATCTGCAGACAAATGGATAGACCAAGGTGGTGAAAAAAAGTTTGGGAAACCTTATGAGATGTCTAGCAGCCGATAGACCCAAGCAGTGGAAAAATGTGTTAGCACAGGCAGAGTTCACATACAACAATTCTATGAATCGGTCGACAGGATTGATCCCATTCCAGATTATTTAGGGGAGAAACCCACACGGAGTGGTGGATTTGGTCGAATTGCCGATAGAATCTAGGAGGAGTGTGGATGCAGAATCATTCGCAGAACATATGCATGAAGTTCATGAAAATGTGCAAAAGCGCATAGAAAAGAGTAACGTGACATATAAGTTAAGGGTCGACAGCAAGAAGAGGCTACAGTTGTTCAGAGACGGGGACTTAGTCTATGCATATTTGTGGAAGGAAATATTTTCGACAAGAACCTATAACAAGCTAAAGCTGAAGAAGATTGGACCATGCAGAATTCTAAAGAAGATTTTGGACAATGCTTATGTTTTGGAATGGCCGAAAGACTTGAACATTTCAGCGACATTCAATGTCTCAGATATGTACAATTTGAAGAAGGGTTGAGCGGTGGAAGCGAAGAAGTGATAAGCATCGACAAGACAGATTAGATTCCAGACCGACATAAAGAAGAGATCGCAGAATTAATTGAAGAGCGTGAGGTTGGGTGAATGCGTAGCTCACAGAATAAGGAATACTTAGTGTGATGGAAGGATGATGAGTTACAGGAAGTGACATGGATTTTCAAAGAGGAGTTCAGGAGACTGATAGAGCAGTTGAGTTCTTTTTCACCTGGGGAGTCTGATGCAGGAGCATCGGGGCCTAGGTAGATCAGTCGTAGTTAATAGACATAAGGGAGTCGACCAGGGGAAGTTCCAATGACCAAGTTGACTTGTCGCAGTCAACAAGTTGAGCAGGAGCAGTCGGTATGCGACCAACTAGAGAAGCGTGCAACGAATGTTGTGGGGTCAAGATTCGACAGGTTATGATCAACAGATGACAGGTGAAGGCAGATGTCAGGTAGTTGACAAGTGGTCAAACTACGACATGACAGGTTTGGCAGAGCAAAGCACAGAGGAAGGGGAGGATTGGAGAACCATAGGAGATAAGAAAGTAATCCGACAGAAAGGTCGAGATGTGATCGACTACTATAGAAGGGTCGGAAGAGCATAAAGTCAAGGAAACTATAGTTGGTAGCTATTTGGGGTTGCTAAGGAAGGTAATACAGTTATCGCGAGTAGGTGAAGGACATGAGAGGTGTCATCGTCATGGACAGAGGCTGTGTAGCACGACTGGGAGCTGATAGTTGCAGGTCTGCAGGATTTGGAAGGATCGACAGATAGGAGGATTCATGTCTCAGGGATTGCAGTAATGTCGGGAGCAGCAGCAGCAAGGTAGAAAACAGAGGAGAGGAATCAGTTGAAGGGCCTTTTCGATCTTGGATCAGCCGCATCAGAGAGGAGATCCAAGAAGAGTTGTGAAGAGTCACACAAAATGAAGAGTAGAGAGTTTAGATTGAGCCATAGCTCAGCGTTCTGCAGTGAACCAGGAGAGAGTGAGGTTGATTGTTGGTTGTGGAGCTAGAGCTTCCAGTCTCATAGATGATATTGTCTTAGCCGTGCACCCTGGAGGACTGTACACCCATTCTTTTGGGTATCCCGTGGTATTTTCCCATTGTATTTCCCCTATAAAAGAAAGACATTGTAATACAGCTAGGGCAAGATGTATTAGGTTTTATGCATTGTAAAGATCTCTAAGATTAGGAAGTGCAGTGATTGTGCTGTAGATTGTATCCCTTCACCTAGTTGGACGGTAATAATAATAAGGACTGGCAAATTTAGTGTGGATGTAGCCCAAGTTGGGGTGAACAACGATATATCTATGTCTCTCTTGTAATGTGTGTGTGATTATATTTTCATTTTTGTTTATTGTTATTGCTCTGCGATCCTATTTTTCTAACAATTGGTATCAGAGCCAAAGGTCTATTTGGAAGATAAACCCGCAGGAAGCTAGGGTTTCTGGTTTGAGTGGGAGCAATGGTAGAAGAAGGAAAGTTTAAGGTTGAGAAGTTTAACGGCCAAAACTTCCAGTTATGGAGGATGCAAATGGAGGACTATCTATACCAGAAAGATTTATTCCTACCGTTGGGAGGAAGAGCAAAGCAGCCGACGGCCATGAAGGATGAAGAATGGGAGGTTCTTGACAAAAAGGCTCTGGGAACAATATGGCTAAGTCTAGCTTCGTCAGTGGCTTTCAATATCTCAAAAGAAATGACAATGGAGGGTATGATGAGCGCATTGGGTAAGCTATATGAAAAACCCTCGGCCTCCAACAAGGTATTTCTAATGAAGCATTTATTTAATATGAAGATGTATAAAGGTGGATCTGTTACTGATCATTTAAATGAGTTTAATACGGTTACAAATCAACTAAGTTCTGTAAGTGTGAAATTTGATGATGAGGTTAGGGCTCTTCTAATCTTGTCGTCATTGCCAGAAAACTAGAATAGCTTGGTCATGGCTGTAAGTAACTCTGTCTCTAGTTCAAACACCTTGAAATTTGATGATGTTATTGGTGTTATTCTTAGTGAGGAAATGCGAAGAAAAATCACAGATGAGACATCAGGTAATGTGTTGACCATGGAGAGCAGGGGAAGACAACAGGAGAGAGGAAAGAGCCAGGGTAATCATGGCAAGGCTAAAACGGGCAGATCCAAGTCTAAACTGAGAAAAATAGAGTGTTGGAACTATGGAAAGAAAGGACATCTGAAGAAAGACTGCATATCTCTAAAGAAGAAAGGAAATGCACAGAAGGAAACTACCTAGGAAGCAAATGTAGCAAGTGATGTGTTACAAGATGTTTTTATTCTTGCATTAGATAATACTTGTGATTATTGGGTAGTAGATTCAGGAGCTTCATGTCATGCGACACCCCATAGGAAATACTTTCATGAGTATGTTCCTGGCAATTTTGGACATGTTTTATTGGGTGATGTTGAGCCATGTAAAATTGTTGGAATGGGTAAGGTATGGATAAAAGTTAAGAATGGAACTGACTGGCTGTTGAAATATTTTAGGCATATTCCTGCTATGAAAAGAAATCTGATCTCAACAGGGCAGTTGGGAGATGGCGGCTGTCTATCTACATTTGGAGAAAAGTGGTGGAAGATCACTAGAGGATCAATGGTGATAGAAAAAGGAAACAGGATAGGTACGTTGTATTTATGTCCTCATAATACTGACCATTCTATCTCTTTAGCTTCCATAGGAACAGATACAGCATTGTGGCATCATAGGCTTGGCCACATCAGTGAGAAGGGGATGTAGATTCTCCACTCAAGGAATTTGTTGCCATATTTGAAGCAGGTAAGTTTGGAATTCCATGAAAACTGTGTTTATGGAAAACAGAAGAGAGTAAGATTTCTCAGGGTTGTGAAACAGAAGAAGAATGAAAAGTTAGAGCTAGTGCATACAGATGTATGGGGACCGACTCAAGTACAATCTCTTGGTGGCTCTCATTATTATGTTACATTTATTGATGATGCAACTAGGAAAACTTGGGTTTATTTCATTAGACAGAGATATGATGTGTTTGCTACTTTTAAGAAGTGGAAATCTTTGGTTGAGAATGAGACAGGGAAAAGGTTGAACTGCCTCAGATCTGATAATGGAGGTGAGTACTGCGGAAAGGAGTTTGATAGTTACTGTTCATACCATGGGATTCATAGAGAGAAGACAGTCCCGGGAACACCACAAGAAAATGGTGTGTCAGAAAGGATGAACAGAACGATCATGGAGCGTGCAAGGTGTATGAGACTGCATGCAGGGTTGCCCTTACAATTATGGGCGGATGCTGTAAATACTATTGTTTATTTAATATACAGAGGACCTTCAAGTGCTTTGGATGGTGGTATTCCAGAGGAGGCATGGACAGAAAAAAAGGTAAACTACTCATTTATGAGAATGTTTGGTTGTGAAGCATTTGTCCATATTGATAAAGAAAATAGAACAAAGCTTGAAGCTAAATCCAAGAAACGTACCTTTATTGGATATGGATTTGACGAATTTGGTTATTGCTTATGGGATTATGAAAATAACAAAATCATCAGGAGTAGAGATGTGATATTCAATGAAAAAGTCATGTATAAAGATCTGTTGCACGGAAAGAAACAGGAAAAGGAAACCATAGAGTACACAGTACTTGATGAAATTCAAGAAAATGACGTTCCAAAGGTGCCAAAAAATCAAGAACAACAACAAGTACCTAAAACTCTTGCAACTACAAGAAGATCTACCAGGTTAAGTAGAATCCCTGAACGATACTCTCCTTCAATGTATTATTTGTTGATGATTGATGCTGGTGAACCGGAATGTTATGAAGAAAAAATGCAATTGGAAACTAGAAAGAAGTGGGAGCAAGGCATGAATGAGGAGATGGACTCATTGGTAGGAAACTAGACTTGCGATCTGGTTCAGTTTCCTGCTAGTAAAAGAACATTGCAGAACAAATGGATTTAAAAGTTGAAGGAAGAAGGAGGTAAGAAGCAGTACAAGGCCAGACTTGTTGTAAAGGGGTTTGCACAAAAGAATGGTATTGATTTTGATGAAATATTTTCTCCAGTTGTTAAGATGACTTCAATTAGGACTATCTTAAGTCTAGTGGTAGTAGAAGATTTGCATCTTGAACAGTTAGATGTAAAAACAGCCTTTCTCCATGGGGATTTGGAGGAAGATATATATATGCAGGAGCCACAAGGGTATGAGGTCAAAGGTAAGGAGAACTTGGTATGCAGGTTGAAAAAGAGTTTGCATGGCTTGAAGCAAGCTCCAAGGCAGTGGTATTTAGAATTTGACAGGTTTATGACAGAACAAGGTTGTAGTAGATGTCATTCTGACCACTGTGTTTATTTCAAGAAGCTAGATAATGAAATATATATTATCTTGTTATTGTATGTGGATGACATGCTTGCTGCAGGGTCTAACATGCAAGATATAAATGTATTCAAAAGGAATCTAGCTAATTCATTTGTGATGAAAGATTTGGGTGCTGCAAAGCAAATGCTTGGTATGCGAATAATAAGAGATACATACAAAAGGTGTTGGAGAGGTTTAGAATGCAAAATGCAAAACCAGTTAGTACACCTTTGGCCAACCATTTCAGTCTAAGTAAGGAAATGTGTCCCAAGACACAGGAAGAGACAAATTGCATGTCCAAGATTCCCTATCAATCAGCAATTGGCAGCTTGATGTATGCCATGGTGTGCACAAGACCAGATATTGCACATGCAGTGGGAGTTGTGAGCAGATATATGAACAATACAGGTAAAGAACATTGGAGGGAAGTACAGTGGATTCTTAGGTATTTGAGAGGTACCACCACTCAGGCATTATGTTTTGGAGGTTCAGACACTGTTCTACAGGGATATGTTGATGCAGATATGGTAGGTGATAAGGATAGCAGGAGGAGCACCACAGAGTATGTGTTTACTATAGGTGGAACAACAGTAAGCTAGATTTCGAAACTGTGGAAGGTTGTTGCACTTTCAACAACGGAAGAAGAGTATGTTGCTATTACAGAGGCTAGTAAAGAGATGATTTGGTTGCAGAGGTTTATCGAGGAAGTGGGTAAGAAGCAGAAGGATAGCAAGTTGTATAGTGACAGCCAGAATGCCATTCATCTTGCAAAGAACTTAGCATTCCATTCCAGGACTAAACATATATAGCTCAAGTACCATTTCATATGCTCTGTTCTGGAACATGAACTGTTGAAGCTGGAAAAGATACATACTAGCTAGAATCCTGCAGGGATGTTCACAAAGGTAGTGACCAGAGAGAAATTGAGTTCTTGCTCGGTTTCAGTTGGCCTTCTAGTATGAAGGTGGAAAGGAGAAATTTTCCAAGTCCAAGTCCAACAAGTGCAGCAGTGGTGGAGATGCTGTGATCAGTCTCCAAGTGGGAGATTGTTGGTTGTGGAGCCAGATCTTCTAGTCTCATAGATGGTATTGTCTTAGCCATGCACCCCGGAGGACTGTACACCCATTTTACATTTTTAGGGGTTCGGGGGCGAAGCCCCCGAGAAAAGATTTTGGGGCTATTTTCGCCAGCTGTTTTGCGGGCCCATGGTTTTGGGTATCCTGTGGTATTTTCCCATTATATTTCCCTTATAAAAGAAAGACATTGTAATATGGCTAGGGCAAGATGTATTAGGTTTTATGCATTGTAAAGATCTCTAAGATCAGGAGAGAGACTGTGAGACAGTGAAGAGGAAGTGCAGCAGTTGTGCTGTAGGTTGTATCCCTTCACCTTGCTGGACGGTAATAATAATAAGCACTGGAAAATTCAGTGTGGATGTAGCCCAAGTTGGGGTGAACCATGATATATCTGTGTCTCTCTTGTAATGTGTGTGTGATTATATTTGCATTTATGTTTATTGTTATTGCTCTGCGATCCTATTTTTCTAATAGTTGACACACAGGGAGAACACACCACAATTACTTCTGAATTGTAACGGCTGAGGCCGACTGTTATTAGTTATTTATTTTCAGTTATTCCGCATTGTAACTGATTTCAAAGAAGTAATATAAGCCACTTCTGGCATCCTATTTCACACCCTGTTTGTGTAAGCATTGTGGTATGTGTCATGTGTATTGTTAAGCAAGAACCTTATTCAGTTGAGGCACCTTGCATCATTGAATTTTCAATTGAAATTACACATTAAATTTTAAATTTTAATTTTAAGTTGTAATTGAATTGGAATGTGTAAATTGTAATTGAACTGTAATGTGTAGACAACATAATGTAATAGTAATTTCAATTTTTAATTTCAAATGTAATCTAATTTTAAATTTTGATTTCATTTATGCAATTGTAATGTAATTGAAATTGAGCTTTTAAATTGTAATTGAATTGGAATTGAAATTACACATTAAATTTGAAATTTATATTGTAATTTCAATTTTAAATTGTAATGTATGTATCCAATTCTAAATTTTGGATTTGCAACTGTAATGTAGTCGAAATTGAAATTTTAAATTGAACTAAATTGTAACTACACATCAAGATTGAACTTTTATATTTTATTCATTGTACACTAAATTTGCATTTGAAACGACAAAAAATAAATTTGTAACTGTAATAACTATATCCAGATGTAAGATAAAAATCAATCGATTTCAAATCAGATACAAAATACACATGAAGACATGAATATGATAAAATATACAAAATATGTAACAAAATATCCAAAAGTCCATATATGATAAAATTCCATGTATAAATGATAGAAATCCATATCCAAAACATGAAAATATCCAAAACATGGAAATGTATACATCATCAACTCATTGGCCACTACCCCCACGAGGCCCTTGATCGGCCATGTGATTGCCTTCATTTGTAGTAGACCGATGTTGGCCCTGAGTCGGTAAACTATGAAGGAAGGCCTCTATATCCGTCGATTCAATGGTGATATCTAGCATCTATGTAGGAATATGGGTAGATGGCCCTTCATCAGGACCATGTGGTCGAGCTGCATCACAATCATCTGAGAAAGTCATTTCAGCATCCACACCCTCCTGTAGTGATGCCTATGTAAGATGCCATTACATGTAATAAGTTAGATTTACTAAAAATTAAAACAAAGACATAATTTAAGTTATAATTCAAAAATTGAAACATAAAGTACAAAAATAAATTACTAAATGTGATTAAATAATGAATTGGAACATAAATTAAAAATAACCTCTGTGTCTAGACCCGACTGGTCAGGACCTTCGCGGTACTCATGTCTATCATTAGGAGCAATTCCCTTTCCTTTTCCCTATACAATTTGAAATTTATTTGAAGTTAATATCTAAAACATAAAATCTCAAAAATTAAGAAATAAAACAAAAATGATTTAAACTAAGAAATAATAAACACAAATTAAATTGGAACATAAATTATAACTTACCTCAACTACTGTTGGGTTGGGACAAGCGGATGTACTAGCCGATGGCTCACTATAAAAGAGTTGATCCATGAATGTGGTCCCCTACATGGAGCAATAGAATACAGCTCCCTTAAGTATTATTGACCATTCAATTTACGACATATAATATGATGTAACATGAAAACATATATAGATAATTGTACAAAAGTATACCTGTCCTGGAGTGATGTATCTATGATACAACCGAAAGTATGCATATCAAGCTAACTGAGCATACCCCTGTATGTCCTTACCATCCAAAATCCTGAGCAGGTCATCATCGACCCACTCTATCTTTGGATGTGCAGGTAAACGGGGTGGTCTAGATGCCTCTCCATGCACAACAACAACAGCACTTCCCATGGCAGTGAACAACGACTCGGCAATGCCATTTCTATCCTCTGCAGCAATCTGGGATTACTGTGCCACATCCATCGACTTGATAACTTTCTTTTCTGGAATCGGTACCAACCTCAGGGGGTCGCATGAAGGCAAGGTCTCTACGATCTCCGGGACGTTGGTAGGAGAGTCCCCTGCCAGCCCCAAAGAACTCAGACCCTATGCTGGTGTAATCTTGGTGCATATGTCATGTCCCAACTTTTGCAATGGGTCACAATGGCCTAATCCCATTTGCCATATTCATGAGATTTTATCAAATTGATGCTAAAGGTCAAATAATTGCCAAGGAGGAAAATTACTAGCTTCCTAGGTTTGGGGTGGAAGCTTTGGGATTTTGGATAAGGGGATGATACATGATGTTTGAAAATTAGAATGGAATAAATATTTAATAAAGGATCTAAATAAATATATACAATTGAAAATCAAAGTGTCATTTGATCTTGAAGACACATGGAGGAAGTGGGACCCACATATGGCTAGATTTTCCCACTACACTTGGCACCATTTTATCACCAATTCGAATTCAAGGTGAATGGTAACATACTTGGGGGGGTTCAAAAGGTATTATTCATGGCATGACTCATCCAAGGTTGAAATATAGAGGAAGAATAACACCCATGGAAGAGGAAGAGGCAATTTGGAGCTAGTGGGACACTTGGGCTAGATTCCCTAGCTCTATGACAACAATGATGAAGATGCTATGACACCTATGACACAAATAAGACCTGAAGGCTGACATATGACATATATGACATGTAAGGTCTAAAAATAGCCTCCAAGAGGGCTCTCAAGGGATTTAGGGAAACTAATATGCTTCCACATGTGATTTGGTAGAAGTGGGAGACTAGGAATTGTTGTACAAGTGGCATTCTTTGGAATCTCTTCCAAACTTGAGTTGGCATGAGTCTCTTGGAATGAATTTAACCCATGGAGGACATTAGAAGTTTATAAAATTCATGAAAAAATAATAATAGGGGCTTTTGATCATTTGAGAAATTTGCAATTGCATTTGTGAAGAGGGAGAGATAGTGGATGACTAGTTTCTTGCCTTAGCCAATTTCGAGGGTGAAAGATTCCCATCCAAGTTGGTAATTGGAAAGGCCATTTAGACCTTTCATTTGGAGCTTTAATGGAGTATTAATTTATAGGTGTAAGCTATAGGGCACTGTTGTGGCCACAACAAATCCCATGCTTAGCTGAAGCACAGGAAACCCATTTTGAATAAACACAAAGGTATTTTGGTGAGTGTACTCTATAGATATGAGAATTTGGTTTTTCACTTGTTTAGATATCTCACCCATACTTTTGTCCTGCGTGTTTCCCTCTTTCTGGATGATCTCTAACTGTCTAGTTTGTCAAAATCCTCAAATTTTGAGTATTTTACCATTTTCTTCAGTCAACCTGAAACCCGACAGATAGGAGACCCACAACCCGACAATTTCGGGTTGTGGGGTGTTTGTTTTATAGTTTTGGAGTTTGGCCAACCTGAAACCCACAACCTGACGGTTGCAGGTTACGGGTTCGCTTTGTAATAATCTCGGGAAACTATCATCCTGAAACCCGAAACCCGAAAACCCGCAATTGCGGCTTTCGGTTTTCGGGCTTTGTCCTTCATTTTATTTTGTTGCACATTCCGGAAACCCGCAACCCTGAACTGTTGGGTTACATCTTTCAGGAAGTTTTTTTCATTTTACGAGTGTGTCATTCCTGAAACCCACAACCCGTAAGTGTCGGGTTGTAGCTTTCGGGAACACGTTTCTCATTTTTCGATTATGATCATTCCCGAAACCCGAAACCCACAATTGTGGATTTCGGCTTTCGGGAATTCTTTTCCGCTTTTGCCATTTACACGACCCCACATCCCGTAACCCACAATTGTCAGGTTGCGGCTTTCGGGATCACTTAATAAACTTTGTGAATAAAAATTCCACGCGACCCCACATCCCGCTTCGGTTAATCTCATCCGTTCATTTATTTTGATCGCATGGTTATCTTTTAATATGGTAAATATAATAAATAGGGTTTTTCCTATTTTATTTTTACCATTTCACTGTTGAAGAATTGCTCCATCGCACTGTTGTTTTTACCGTGGATCGCGTATCAGGTGTCATTTTTCCATTTTTTTGCTATTTCGGGTAAGCTCACTCTCATCCTTGCACTACCAATCTACAATTTTGCTATTTTTGGATTGATTTTGATTTTAATTTTTCTTATTGATCAGAAATTGCAAGTTCTTTCACCATGTCAAAAGGTACACGTTCTAAAATGCCACTCAGAGATCCTCTGATCAAAGACCCTAATTTTGGTTTGCTCTCTGACACTAGTGAGTGAGTCACTGAGACTTACCAGATAGATTGGTCGAAAATATATGCCATTTTTTATAATGACGACCTTTCTCATATTGAGAACGATAGACCAGTGTATGAGAGAATTAGGGCCTCCCAAATTCATGCTATTGTTGCGCGCCCTGCTATCCTGCCTTACACGGATGCTGTAAAATGGATAATTGAGAATGCTAGTGTTAAAGACCGTTGTTTTAATGATAGCACAGGGTGCCAATTAACACATTTTTTCCTAGAGGTTTTTGTCCAAGCTTTTTCTCTTAAACCACATGTGCAGACCCTCTCCCCCGATTTTATACAGTCGTCCAAAACCTGGTTTAACTTTAATGAGATGATTAGGTAATGGATGCTTAAGCCGAACACCTTTGTGCCTAAGGCTGATAACCTTTATCCCATCATCTGGTTTAAGGAACCCTACTCTTTACTGGCAGCCATGCTCTGCATGCTTTTTGGTCTACCAAATTGCTCTCTTTTCAAAGAAAAATGGGAACCTATAGCACATCATGTGCTAGTCACAGGTGAATCTTTCCCATGGGATTCTATCCTGTCGGTTGAATTAAAGAATTCCATTCATGAATATCAAAAGGCTCCAGCTCATAAGAAACCACCCTTTTTCCTATCTACATATGTCCTTAATGTTTTTTGCTTAGAGTTCGAGTACCCTAACTTGGGTTGGAATTGGACCCCTTCAGACCCTCCTGTACACATTTATCATTCGACACTGTGGGAAGAGAATTTTTCACCCTTGTTATATGAAATTTGTGATCACTTCATGGGTACCATCTATTTCAAGATCTTCAGGCAACAACCACCTGCATTCTCAGAAGATGCTAAGACTTTCATCAACACCATGGGTAATTGGTATGTAGGTGAGTATTTTTTGTACATCGGGATTTGGGGAAGTGACATAGTGCACCTGCTTCCCAAGATTGTCCCGGACAGGATGGTAATACAAGAAGTTTCTTTTCAACTGTCATTGATGGCATGTATAAGAAACTTACAGGTCCCAGGAAGAAATGTTGGCCTAAGTTTCCTCTCAATCTTGGTTAGCTGGTTATCCCAACTTCAACTTGGGCTATAGTTCTAGGTGACAAGATAGCTGCCTTGAGATTAGGTACTTCCCCAAAAAGGAAACATGACTCCAAGAAGTTCCTGGACGCACACCTCAAGCAAGTACATATGAAAATAGATTATGCACATGAGTTAGTTCCAGATTAATTCATATACAAAGGGGTGGACACATTCTCACAGGTTCTAGCTAGGGAAAAAGACTTACAAGAACAACAAGACGTTTTAAAGTACTAGAATGAACTTAAGGTTGGAGTTCTTAGTTACAGGGCCATGCAGCTAAATATCATTGAACAAGCAAGAAGAGACAAAGAAGAGAAAGAATATCAAAAGGCCAATACTCCTCTCATGATTACATTCCCTGATGGAAACAAAGGTAAAGCTCCTTTAGGGGAACCCTCTCAAGAGAAAGCTAGTGAAGAAGCTAAAATGATGCTACAGTAAGCTCGTGAGTCCCAGCAGCAGATGCTACAATTTTCATCGATGTTAAAGACTCAATTGCTAGAACCTCCAAAGCTTGCAGTTGACATTCAGCCACAAGTTGCATCAAATGCTCAAATCTACACTGAAGAAACTCAAGAAGATGATGATCTGGTCATAACTCAAGCTAGCCCTGCTAAGAGGCAGAAAGTCCTGCCTTCTTCCTCATAGGTTTATACAGTTGACATAATAGACTGTGATGAAGAAGCGGTCCCACCTCCTCCAGTGCTAGTAACAGAAGAAGTCACTGAAGATTCTAATACTGTCACTGAATTATTGGATAGTATTGATATGGATTAGTCCTTCCTTGAGCAATCAGTGTTGGAATTTAATGCTGCTCCTAGCATTGCATCATCAGCATTTACACTGCCATCTGTCCAACCAACCTCTACTGTGCCTTTAGGGGGAACACTTCCATTTTCCTTATCACACATGTTCAACACCCTCAATGACATTACTATCCCATCACTTGAACTATTAATCCCTTTATCAATTCGATTGTCTATTGTTGCAGAAGTACAGCCCTCGGTTGTCCCTCTGCAGTCACCCATAGTCAATTTATCAACAACTAGTACTGATGTGTCTTCTAAGATTTCCTCACCATCTTCACCCACCAAATTTCATAGTCAACTTCCACCTCCAGAAGCTAGTGATGACATTCAGGTTCCATTATCTAAAGCCTTTGTCTCAATCCCTTCCCCAGATCCAGTTTTGTCAATTCCTCAAGCTATCACTACATCTTCAATTACTACTCAAGTCACCGTACCTATTCCTACCCCTGTTATTACTCAAACACCTCCAATAATCTCAACAGTTAGTGTTACTTCTACTTCCACACAGTCAATGGTTGAATACACAGATGAAGATGTAGTTCCCCTTGGGAATTACTTCTTTAGCAAAGATGATAAGATAGTGTTGAGAAGGACTAGGAAAAGAGGTCAAGGTCAAGGTGGTTTGGAAGCACTTGAACCAAATCAAGTAATATGGGCTCCCAGGACCAATAATCCAAGAATTGAGTCAATTGAAACAGCAACAGCCTTAGGAGCCTTTGCCACTGCTAATTGGGATTCGGTCCAGGTTTTGGATAAGGAAGTTGACCTCAGGGATGAAGAGATCAAAAACCTGAAAGAGGAATTAGCTGAAGCTAAAAAACAACATTCTATTGATGTGGTTGACCTTAGGAAAACTTGGGTTAGTAAGCTGCAAGACCTAGAGAAATACAATGGCACTCTTCTTGTTGAACTCAGTCTCTCACAATCTCAGCATTCCATTGATGTTGAAAAATTAGCTTCCTTGGAAAAGCAAGTTGAGGATGCAACTGCAAGTGCAGCCTCATCAAGTTTTCTCAAGTTTACACCCTGTGATTTTAAGAATCTAGCCCTCAAGGTGAATTAGGATCATCATAAGATTTTGGAGAAATTATACATTGCTTTGGATGAAATCAGGGAAAATTTCATTAATTTTTCCAAGATGTCCTCCACCCTTGAAGAACAAAAGGAGAAGAGACTCTGAGCTTTTAAGGCTAAGGAGGAAATCAGTGAATGGTAGGGGTATGTTACGAATGCACCAAAAGATATCCCAATCCTCAGCAGTTTCCAGTTTAAAAAGGTCAAAGCCTCTCTAAATACTTGGCTCGATTATAATGAAACAACTGAATAGACTATCAGTAAATCAAAAGATGTTTGCACCAGACAATGGTATGCAGTTGAGAACATTATGCATGTTTTAGGCTTACCATTAATGAACCCTATCTTAGAAGCTTTGCCGCCAAAATGCAGGCTTGAAAAGCTCGAGAGCAGGCGTGAGGAGTTTGCACAAATGATTCGGGATCTTGAACAAGTCAGCATTCAGGATGTGGATGATTTGGTTAGAGAACCGGTCGTCATGGAAGGAAAGATTCATATGTATCTTCACACTTGGCACAAGCTGGCGAAACATGACATGGAGAATAATGTGTGCAATGCTTAGTTAGCTTTAGAATCTGTCGGTTTCTCAAATATAGATGAGTTGTTAGACATACATGAGAAACGGCAGGATTTCTTGGATCTATAGTTTTGATCCGATTTTGTAATCTCTATTTTCTAGGGATCTCCATTTTTGGACTCTGTTGTAATTATTTAAAGAAGGATACCTCTCGTAGTTAGGGGTTGGTAATTTTGGAGTTGTAAGTCAGCAGAAGACTAGACTGGAGAAACTCTGTTAAGTAGAGCTTTTTGTAATTTATGTATAAGACCTCCTCATACAGTAAAGTTATATTTTAATCTATCTTCTGTTATTCCTCAAATTTCTTTGAGAACTTCTAATTTATGCTTCAAATTGTCATCTGATATGTATTTGATCTTTTGCTAAACATTTGTTAATATATGAATCTGTTGTGTTGATTTCTCTATATGACTGGTTCATGTTTTTGAGTACTTCATTGAGTTTTTTCAATACAAGTGCTTTCATGTTTTATTTCTGCAAATGATTTGGTGCATATAAATTTATATAATCATTGTTAATTTTTAAATTAGCAGAGTGATTACAGACTGGATCTTGAATAAGCCTGAAATAATTGAAAGATTATCATTTGATTTTCATTAGTTGATAATAATTTGAGTTAAAAAGTAACACAACTAAAGACATTTCTATTTAAGCTGTTCAAATTACTTGTTTATTCAAATCTCATGACCAATCTGCACATAAACAAGCTTTCATTTTAGAATAGGACTGAGTTAGACTAGTTTCCCTTTTCTAAAATAGGTTAGGTTAGCTTCGTATTACCATATCTACACCTTGGTTTTCCTTGTATGAAAAAATTATCTTATAGGTCAACTCATCTACTCTTAGAATGCCAACGGAGGCATAATATCCATGGAGGATCACCACACCAAACAGGTTGGGGATAGAATTTCCCTTGCGCAGGGTCTTTCGAAGCCTTTCAACTTGGGTTTTCTTCCTCTGTTGAGTGTCTTGGAACATTCCAGCACCTTTTGCATCTAACCTGCATAGCCAAGGCATCAACAAATGGTGCTAGAAGGAGGGCCAATAGTGCAACATGCCTAAACAAGCCACTAAGAAACCTCCTCACTCAAGTACTTCAACGATTCAAACTCGAAGCCAATCAAGGGCTTCAATATCTAAACAACCAACGGTTGTCCCTGTTACACTTGCTCAACAAATTGTTGCACCTATTGGATCTGCAGCACAACAGGAAAACGCAGGGAATATCTTTATTGTATGACCTACCAGAGGAACCCTATCACTAGAGCAGATATTGAAAACATCAGCCGATAGGGTCACTAGGGCAGAACAAAGATGTGCTGATCAACAAGGACACGGTATTGTAGCGATCAATTTAGAGAACTTTATGCAAGACAATAATCAAGAACCTCAGCAAGACACAGTTTCACAAATCAGTGATCCAATTATTTAACAGAAAACTGATCAAAATATTGAACATCAGCAGACAGTTAATCCACAACCTGAAAATCAAGAACTGGTTGGTCAATCAGGTTCCCCTGAATACAACTTTAGTTGAAACTTTTTCAGGAAACACAAGATCAGCCAAAACTTGAAATTGGTGGACCACCACCATCTCCTCCTTCATCCTCTTCCTCATACAGTAAAGTTATATTTTAATCTATCTTCTGTTATTCCTCAAATTTCTTTGAGAATTTATGATTTATGTTTCAAATTGTCATCTGATATGTATTTGATCTTTTGCTAAACATTTGTTAATATATGAATCTATTTTGTTGATTTCTCTATATGACTGGTTCATGTTTTTGAGTACTTCATTGAGTTTTTTCAATACAAGTGCTTTCATGTTTTATTTCTGTAAATGATTTGGTGCATATAAATTTATATAATCATTGTTAACTTTTAAATTAGCAGAGTGATTACAGACTGGATCTTGAATAAGCCTGAAATACTTGAAAGATTATCATTTGATTTTCATTAGGTGATAATAATTTGAGTTAACAAGTAACACAACTAAATACATTTCTATTTAAGCTGTTCAAATTACTTGTTTAATCATATCTCAAGACCAATCTGCACATAAACATGCTTTCATTTTAGAATAGGACTGAGTTAGACTAGTTTCCCTTTTCTAAAATAGGTTAGGTTAGCTTTGTATTACCATATCTACACCTTGGTTTTCCTTGTCTGAAAAACTGATCTTATAGGTCAACTCATTTACTCTTAGAGTGCCAGCGAAGGCCTAATATTCGTGGAGGATCACCACACCAAACAGGTTGGGGATAGAACTTCCCTTGCGCAGGGTCTTTCGAAGCCTTTCAACTTGGGTTTTCTTCCTCTGTTGAGTGTCTTGGAACATTCCAACACCTTTTGCATCTAACATGCACAATCGAGGCATCAATAGGCACCTCATGGTTTCTTCTAGTGCATCTCACTCCTTCAACCATTTCAAGTTCTCATGGCATATTCTTGATCCTTGAGGGAGGGTATTTTTGGTGAGCTATTGTACTCTTTGGGGGAGCTTCACATGCCCCATTTATTTTTTAATATGATTTAAATACTCTGTTATTTATCTCCAGAAAGTTTCAGGTCGAAATTCTAAGTAGAAATGTATAAATCTCATTTTTAATGAAAGAACAGTGCCATTTCCCCACTACCTTGTTGTGAACCAATGTAATGTTGATGGATTCGAATGGATGAGTAAAATTCTGATGGTTTATTGATGAATGGAATTTTATTTATGTATTATACAAGTTTCATGTTCAGTACTTAAGCCTTTGAAGTCATTTTACTTAGTTTATTTACATTTGGAGAAGATTTGGTGCCATTTCCCCAAGGGTCGAATTAGTGATTTTTGCTGTTGTTTGGGAGAAGGTTAGAACATACCTAATAACTGACTAATGGTGAACCTGAGACCTAAATAATGTCCCTTAGATACACCCTACCTATTTTCATAATTTCGAGTGGGTTTGGAGGCATTTGGAGAGCCATTTTCAGAACTTACCCTTAGGGAATTTGAACCTCAAATTCCTAGTTAAATTCCATACTTTGTCTAGAATCTTAAACAAGTTTGCAGAAGTATTTTAATGTTCATAAATAATACATGAACATCGTAATCAATTACAAATATCACTCATACACCTTCCTTTAATATTTGAAGGCATTTGGAGCCAATTGGAGACCTAGAGACCAATACTAGTCAAAGGGAAATTACTAGTAAAGTTCCCTACATTGGCCAGAATTGAAAGAGGACTTGTAGAAGTAGTTTAAAGGTCCAAAAGAATCCCCGAAACACATATTTATTTTCTAACACTATCCATATACCTTCTCATAATATTTGGGATCATTTGGGGAAAATTGGAGACCTAGGCATCAAAACTAGTTAAAGGTTGAATTTGGGGAAAAAGAGAAAAATTGGTCATTTTAATAAAAATTTAAAAAAGGGTCATTACAGTGGTATCAGAGCATGGTCCTTGCACCCGTCATTTAATATCATATATTTAAGAATAATTTGCATCCATGTCTTACTATTATGATGAATCCTATGAGTACACTTCTTATGAGGAATATGTAGATGCTTATGAACAATATGAAGCAAAATGTGAATGGGTTGAGGAAGAGGTGCTATCATGCAACACTTCCTACAATTTCAAGAGGAATGAGGATTATGATTATGACCCTATGTATGACAAATATGATTATGTCACACCACCAAAGGATAATGCTATGGATGAGTTACAAAGATGGAGAGCAACATATAAAACTTTGCCCCAACAATATAAAAAATATCAGGAATATCTTGATTTATACAAGATACACAAAATGCCATGTCTTTTGAGCACTATGCTGAACATATTTTTGCAAATAGGCCCAAAAATGAATATGTGGAGTTAGTGAAGAAAGGTTTATGCCCTTCTTGTAAAATACCTTGGAGTGAGTATCATATTTGTGTGAGTGAAAAGATCAATGAAAAATATGAAGCTTCAGGAAATGCAGGTATTTCCATCTAGGGGATGCTTTTTGGGAATTCTTCAAAAAGAGATTCCAAAGATATTGATACTATGGAAAACAAGGGTAAAAATGCATCAACTTTCTTGAAGGATCAAAAGGGAGAGACATCACAAGAGCATGAAGAAGATTCTATTGAAAATATTGAAGATCAATTTGAGACGCATTCTACCTTGGACATGAATCAAGGAGAATCTACTGATGGATGCTTGAACTATGAAGGACTATCTACTTATGGGTTCTCACACCTCTATTTTGGTGATATAGAGATCACTTTTGATAGTATTTCTACAAGAAAATATTCCCCTAAGCATGAAAATGAAGACCTTGTAGCAGTTGTAGAAGAAACAAGATCAACTTCCCCATCACCACTTGAGCTTCATGAAGTTGGTCCAAGCAAGAAGGAATAAGATGAGGAGGTTCATTTTCAAAACCCTCATTTTCTTGAAGGGTCCTTAAAGATGAATGAAAATAAGATCCAAGAGTTCCTTAGCATTCTCCATGACACTCAAGCATTGGTGTCAAATTCTTGTTGGAGAGCTACTTCACTAGAGGAAACATCGTTCCTTTAAGACATGGAGAAGATTCAAAGAGCAATGTGCCACATCAAAGGTAATTTCATGTCTTTGATTTTTGATAGAAACAATTTGTTCGATCTTATTGAATTGTTACATGATGCATGCTTGAAGAATAATGAGGATAATCATAAGTTCACAATTCAAAATGAGCAACTTATTGAAAAGTTGCAAGATACTTGTTTTTCCTCCTATGTTTCAGATTGTCAAATGGTAGATTGTTTGGAGGATTCTCATGACATGGTGGATCATAAGAAATGTGGAAATTTGAATGTTCTTGATGTGTTTGAAGATGAACTTGAAGAGATCCAAACACTTTATGTGGTGGAAGAGGAACTTGAATTGTCTCTTGATGAAGGTTATGCAATTTTTAAAGAAGAGCATGATTCCTCTACATCGGAACCAATCTATGACAAAGGTTTCACACTTTTGAAGGATCTACATGATAATACCCATATGGATCCTTCCCATGATGAAACTTCTGCACTTTTTTATCATTTGGGTGAGTTAGTTCATTCTCCTACATCCTACAATTCCATGTTTTGTAGCATCAGTCTCAATGAAGTATGGGTGAAAGGGTTCTTTTTGATGGTGCCACATGAGGAGTATGGAACTCCTAGATTTACCTTTTATGATGACATGGTTGGAGTACATTCTTATTCCAATTTTCAGCTGCATCATTTGTCACTTTATTATGATGCACATCTACATGGATGCACCTATGATATGCATTGGAGTCACTTGAAGACTCATGGTTTTTTCTTGCTCAAAACTCGGTTCATTTGATGTTGGAGGAACTTCATCCAACACTTGTGTGAATAGATTTATGATTGAAGAATATTTTTGTTGGAAGCCACATACCTTGTTATATATTTATGATTCTCACATTCATGGATGTATGGGTGAGATTTCTTTGAGTCATTTGAAGTCTCCTTGTTTTTTTTTGCTCACTATTTGGATCAGATTTTAGTGGAGATTCTTCATTCACTTCTTGGATGAAAGAATACATGGCTGAATATTTTGATGGATATCATATCCTTTTGGAGCAGCATTATAGGACATGGGATCCTAACCTATGTCATTGGAGCATATTTGATTGATTACCTGCTGATTGTATGCACTTGGAAAATGGTGTTCTACCTACTTGGAGGTGTAAGCACTTTAATGAATCTTTGATGAAGCATCTTCTTGATGTACATTTTCATTATGTTGTTATGTACTTTGATGATATATATTCTGTACTCATGACGTTTGTAAGAATGCATACAAGAAATGGGATCCAGGAACTATGAATTGGAGAGCACTTCTAATTGTTGGAGTGCAATACAAGCAATGGGACCCTGGGATAATTATTAGTATCATTGGTTTCAATTTTTTGGGGAAACAAGTAGTATGGGGGATGGATTACCCACTTAATAAAGTGAATTTAATCAAATTATTGCAGCAGCAAGCATGGTGGTTCCTCTCTAAAATATTGATGGAAGCTCGAAGACACAAAGTTGGGCAACTTAGTGGCAACTTCAAAGAATTATATAGAAAGCAGGTTCTTCAACACCCATGTTTGAAATTGCTTGAGGACAAGCAATATTGGGAATGGAGGATTTTTCATGTCCCAAATTTTGAATTGGGTCACAATGTCCTAAGCCCATTGGCCATATTCATGAGATTTTATCAAATTGATGCTAAAGGTCAAATAATTGCCAAGGAGGAAAATTACTACTTTCCTAGGTTTGGGGTGGAAGCTTTGGGATTTTGAATAAGGGGATAATAAATGATGTTTGAACATTAGAATGGAATAAGTATTTATTAAAGAATCTAAATAAATATATACAAGTGAAAATAAAAGTGGCATTTGATCATGAAAACACATGGAGTAAGTGGGACCCACATATGGCTAGATTTTCCCACTACACTTGGCATCATTTTATCACCAATTCGAATTCAAGGTGAATGCTAACATACTTGGGGGAGGTAAAAAGGTACTTTTCATGGAATGACTCATCCAAGGTCGAAATATAGAGGAATAGTAACTCCCATGGAAGAGGAAGAGGCAATTTGGAGCTAGTGGGACACTTGGGCTAGATTCCCTAGCTCTATGACAATAATGATGAAGATGCTATGACACCTATTACAAAAATGAAACCTGAAGGCTGACATATGACATATATGACATGTCAGGTCTAAAATTTTTCTCCAAGAGGGCACTCAAGGTATTTAGGGCAGCTAATATGCTTCCACATGTGATTTGGTGGAAGTGGGAGACTAGGAATTGTTGTACAAGTGGCATTCTTTGGAATATCTTCCAAACTTGAGTTGGCATGAGTATCTTGGAAGGAATTCGACCCATGGAGGACATTATAATTTTATAAAAGTCATGAACAAATAGTAATAGTGGATTTTGATCATTTGAGAAATTTTCAATTGCATTTGTGAAGAGGGAGAGCTAGTGGATGACTAGTTTCTTGCCTTAGCCAATTTCGAGGGTGAAAGATTCCCATCCAAGTTGGTAATTGGAAAGGCCATTCAGAAATTTCATTTGGAGCTTTAATGGAGTATTAATTTTTAGGTGTAATCTATAGGGTAGCTCATGGTTTCTTCTAGTGCATCTCACTCCTTCCAAAATTTCCAGTTCTCATGGCATATTCTTGATCCTTGAGGGAGGGTATTTTTGGTGAGCTATTGTACTCTTTAGGGGAGCCTCCCATGCCCCATTTATTTTGTAATATGAATTAAATACTACTTTCTTCATATTCATAAATTTTCAGGTCGAAATTCCAATTAGAAATGTATAAATCTCATTTTTAATGAAAGAACAGTGCCATTTCCCCACTACCTTCTTGTGTTGATGGATTTGAATGGATAAGTAAAATAATGATGTTTTATTGATGAATTGAATTTTATTTATGTATTATACAAGCTTCATGTTCATTACTTAATCCTTTGAAGTCATTTTACTCATCTTATTTACATTTGGAGAAGATTTGGTGCCATTTCCCCAAGGGTCGAATTAGTGATTTTTGTTGTTGTTTGGGAGAAGGTTGGATCAGACTTAATAACTGATTAATGGTTCAAATGAGACATAAATAATGTCCCTTATACATACCCTACCTTTTTTCATATTTTTTAGTGGGTTTGGAGGCATTTGGAGAGCCATTTTCAGAACTTACCCTGGGGAAATTTGAACCTCAAATTGCTAGTTAAATTCCATACTTTGTCCAGAATCTTAAAAAAGTTTGCAGAAGTATTTTAATGGTCATAAATCATCAATGAAAATCATAATAAAGTAAAAATATCATTCATACACCTTCCTTGAATATTTGAAGGAATTGAGATCCATTTGGAGACCTAGAGACCAATACTAGTCAAAGGGAAATTACTAGTAAAGTTCCTTACATTGGCCAGAATTGAAAAAGGACTTGCAGAAGTATTTTAAAGATCTAAAAGTATCCCTGAAATACATATTTATTGTTGAACATCATCCATATACCTTCTCAGAATATTTGGGATCATTCGGGGAAAATTGGAGACCTAGGCATCAAAACTAGTCAAAGGTCGAATTTGGGGAAAAAGAGAAAAATTCGTCATTTTAATAAAAATTAAAAAAAGGGTCATTGTAGCATGTCCAAAAAAAACTCTACATTAATATGTTTTGCAAAGTACAATGGGACCTTGTCATGGTGGGAGAACATGCCCCACGCTCCAACGAATCTATCATATACATATGGTGCAACAGCCTCCAACTTAAACTCCTTGCGTCTAAGTGGTTGACCGGTAGGGTGGTCATGAGGGATGTTAAACAAAGTACCCTTGATGTCATGCCGTTTTATGGTGACTTTGACATTCTCCCATTTGTGGGGACCTATGACATCTCGTCTCCTCCTCTGGCATGAAAAATGGAAAATGTCACTAAGAGGTCCCACCCTCTTTTAGAGGGCCAGCATGTCATCCACTGCAGCTGATAACATCATGAATAATGATTGTCGGGTGGGAGAATCCTCCCTCAATGTGAAGACACATGAGTGCACCCACTCTTGCTGGGTAGTGATATCAACGAGAGTGATGCGTGCGACCTCATCATCGTATGATCCCCCTGATGGACCTACGATCCAAACCAAAACAAAAATGTTACTAAAAATATATATTATAACTTGAAACTGAAATTCACTGCATTATATACAAAAAATTTAATGAAAATGTATATAACAAAAAATATGCACCTGATCCACTGCTGTCTTTCCGCACATCCCCCTCCTGGGGATCAAGACTATATGCACTGCTGCTGGCACCAATGTCATCCAACCCCGGTGTGGCCTCACTCCTCGGTGAACGGGAGCATTGTTGATGGCTTCCCTGTTGGGCGACATCGGATCCTCTCGTGCTTCACCGAGCACAAAGCAATGAAGTTCTCTCTTGAGAACTCTCTGCATCACATTTCAATTTCTAATTTTAATTCTATTTCAAAATTCACATTTAAAATTCAAATTCAAATTTCAAATTCTATTTCAAATTTCACATTTCAAATTCAAATTCAAATTCAAATTCAATTTCAATTTCAAATTTCGATTTCAATTTCAATTTCAAATTTCGATTTCAATTTCAAATTTCAAATTTAAATTTTAAATTCAATTCCAAATTCAATTTCAATTTCAAATTCAATTCCAAATTCAATTTCAATTTCAAATTTCAAATTTCAATTTCAAATTTCAAATTTCAATTTCATGTTCAATTTCAAATTTGCATTTCACATCGAATTCCAATTTCACATTCAATTCCAATGTCAATCGAATTCTAGTTTCACATTTAATTCCAATGTCAATTTCAATTTCAATTTTAAATTTCAAGTTCCAAGTTTCAATTTCCCATTTCAATTTCAATTTTCGATTTTCAATTCCAATTTCATTTCAAAATTCAAATTCAAATTCAATATCAATTTCCAATATCAATATCATTTTCATTTTCAATTTCAAATTTCTATTTCAAATTTACATTTCAATTCCAGTTTCAATTTCCAATTTCAATTTTGATATCATTTTTATTTACAATTTACAATTTACAATTTTAAATTTCAATTCCAACTTCGACTTCGGTTTTCAATCTCAAATTTAAAATGAATTTTAATTTCAATTTCAAATTCGGATTTCAAATTCAATTTCAATTTCCAATTTTGATTTCATATTCTAATTCCATTTCCAATTCGTAATTTTCATTTACATTTCATTTTCAGTTTTAAATTTTCAATTTCAATTTAATTTCAATTTTCAAATTCAATTTCGATATCAATTTCAATTTCAATTTGCTTTTCATTTTCAATTTCAATTTTGAAATTTCAAATTGCAATTGTGATAAGTGAACACCAATAGGTAACATGTCAAACGTTATTTTATCCTAAATAATTTGAATGTTGAAACTACAAACTTTTGATCAAATGTTCATATTTCAAAATTTCAATTTCAATTTTAATTTTAAATTTCAATTTTAATTTTAAATTTCAATTAATTATAAATATTAAACTTAGAAGAATTTTAAGAACATATTTATTATGATATTTAAATGATAACTATCAATGTATATAGGTATACTGAATGAAGGATGAAAGATGAAACTAAATATTCATAATCATGGATAAAAAGTTAGAGAATTTTCCCTTATTGGAGGTGCATTTTTGGTGGGGTTTCCTTCTTGGAGGATGGCCCCTTATGTTTCACATCAATTCCTTTTGGTTTAGATTGAATGCATCCCCACTTTCCTTCTAGTTTAGGAATGGCTCTAGATAATGTGAAAAATGTTCCACAATTCAACTTAAAAGAAGAGGGAATGTCATGAAAATATGCACACAATGTTGTACTCTAAAAACATTGAGTGTTGATCAATAAGATGAGTTTGATTTGTGAAAAGATCATGTTTGAGAGTTGTGTTGTTGCTATAATACCTGTGCTAGGTATTGTGGTCATGATAATTTACCAATGGGAATTTGTTGGTTATCGTCGTTTTCATTAATAGGTGGAGCAAAGGTCTGAGTTGGCCTTCTAGAATAAGAAAACTTCTCAAGAAATGTTAACGATGTCACTAGAGGAATAATTCCATCAAAACAAGTGCAAACTATAAGGTGCTAGAAATGAACCAAATATGCCAATAATTGTTCTTGGGGTGGAGCATATGGCCTTAATATAACTCAATTTAAGAAGAGACTTGATACTAAATGTACTACTACTACTGGACACTGTACCGTTGTGATAGTGTGGATTGCTAAAGAAACCTAGATGGAGCTACAATTGTTAAAATTATTGTTGAAGTCGAGGTGTGGACCATAAAAGGAACCAAACGGGTACATTGCAAAGGATTTGGGTGGGTGTGAAATGTCGAAGGAACTAGGTTGATACTGATGAAGAGTGTCATTGGGTGGATGTTGAACCAAAAGAGAACTAGAATGACTACTAAGAGTAGTTGGTGTAGAGAGGTAGACCTCCAACGGCCTAGTGTTTAATTCCAAATGTTTTGGTTGAGAGGGTGACCTCCGATTACCTAAATAAATAGAAAATAGTATTTGGGTAAAAGAATGGATCCCCAAGGGATCAACAAAATCAAGAGAATGAAACCTAGGTGGGATAGTGAATCTCCAAGGAACTAGTGTGAGTAAGCAAATGAGAGTTGGGTGGGAGAGAAGGTCTATAAGGAAACAACTCTTTGTTGAATATGATTGTAATGAGTGGGCATTGGGACAAAAAGAACCATGTTGAATGTAATGGACAAGGTACTCTATTTGTTTTTGTTACAAGTCTTCTTCTCCACTTTAATGGAAAATTTGCAAATTATAGTAATAAAGTTAGGGTAAAATAACTATGGAGTTCAACTCTATAGTTTTCTTCTTATATTTGGTGTCTCTTTGTATCCAATCTTAAAATTATCAAAGAGTATGATAAATAAATATTTCAATGGTCAAACCCTTCCTACTTGTGTCCTTTGTATTGGGAGGGATCTTCTGTATTGGGAGGGATCTTCTATATTGGGAGTTATCTTCTTCTTATAGTGACATTGAAGGCATCCTTTACTTGGTTATAGAATATAGGAATTAATGAACATGCATTGAATGCATTCAACTCTTCTCAATCTCCCATTGCCCATAACCTATCAAATTGAATTTAAATCATATTAAAATAAAAACACCTTAAATTGAAAAGATTATATTATGTCACAAATTTACTTATCTATAATTAATCAACTAACTTAATGCACTTCCTATGGGTTCTAAAATGAACCACTAAATATATACTCTACAAAACTAACTTAATGCACTATGTATGGGTTTTAAAATGAACCACTAGGTATGTACTCTACAAAACCAACTTAACTACGTATCATGGATTCTGTACAATGAACAACTTCGGTATGTACTCTACAATGAACTCTTCCCATTTTTAAGAACTTGCACATAGACATGATATTATCATAAACATGTGATGCCACCTAGGGATGGTGAATTCTTCCCACTTTTAAAAAATTGCATGTACATGATATTAATCAACATTTGATGCCACCTAGGGATGTTGTGCCAATAATAAGATTTGGGTTTGGGCATGGAGAGTGTGATTGTATCTATATATTATTTATATATTTAGTAATAAGTCTTTACAACTTGATATTTAATTTTTATATTAAATTTCAAATAAATTTGAATTTTGACATTAATATTGATGTTTAGTGTATGGTTAAAATACTATTAAGCAGTTTTATGTGGAGAACTAAGGTTGGATATTACTAAAATTGATATGACCACATTTGAGAAGTAGCTTTAAGATGTCTAAAATTATTGATTTCATGTAGATACAATTCATACTAAAATCAGTTTTTGGTGCCAAAATAAGACCTGATTAACTATCTATGACATGAATGGAAATCTACACCTTATTGATTAGTCAATTTCAAGGATTTCAATTATATTTTCTAATGTTAATAGTTTTTCTTACATGGTTATATGAGCTTATATTGGAAAAAAACGAGGAACCCAATATGTATAATTTTTTTTCAATCCTCTTGGCATTCACAAAGGATTGAAAAGAAAAGTAAAATTTCAATTTCAATTTAACTTAATTTAAAATTTCAATTTTAATTTAATTTAATTTAAAATTTCAATTTCAATTTTAATTTAATTTAATTTAAAACTTCAATTCCAATTTGAATTAAAATTTCAATGTCAATTTCAGAGGTTTTCAAATGTTTTTTTTTTTAATGTTAATGGTTTTTGTTAAACCGACAATGTAATATGATTATTATTTTTCAATCCTCTTAGCGTTCTAAGAGGATTGAACAAAAACGGGCAGCATTTCTGCTTGTCAAAACACATTTTAAAATAAAATCAGTAGCATTTTATGCAATGAAATGCTACAGTGCATAAAATGCTATAGGTTTATATAAACAAAAGTATTAAGAATTTAAAAAAATAAATATAACATAAACTTAAAATTTAAAACATATTTCAAATGGTTTTTGGTTTTTTGTTTCTGTTTCGAAATGGTTTTTGGTTTTCAAATTATTTTTTTTTATTGTTTTTAAATGGTTTTTTGTTTTGTTTTTTTTTAGATAATTTTTGGTTTCAATGGTTTTTCTACACAAAAAAATGGTTATTGGTTTCAATGGTTACATTTATTTGGAAAAACAAATGCAACATTCACACAAATTTATATAAAAAAAAAATTAAATTGTATTAAAAAAACAAATGGAAGGTTGGAACCCCACTTACTTGCTGGAGTGGGAGACATGGATGGGAGCTGGCATGGGGTGTAGGCATGGGCGTGGGCATGGTGTGGCGTGTGTCCTATAGACACTCAGTTGAGGGGTGACTATCCTCCTGTAGATGCTCAGTTGAGAAGTTGTTTTTGAACAGGGCCGGTTGGATGGCTGGGCCTTGTTTTTACTTTTTTTTTGGTCTTAAAAGCTTGATCGAGGTATTTAAAAACCCTTGACTGAGGTATTGTCAATCCCTCAATCGAGGTATTTTAAAAACCTCGATCGAGGTTTTTAAACCTCGATCAGGATTTGAAAATAGCTCGATCGAGGGTATGAAAAACAAATTTTTTTGGTTCTGCCTTTCCAAAAATCGTGAACCAGCTTTGTGGATTCACCCTAATACATCATCCCGCTGTTAGATCCTTAGTTGTGCAAAAGAAGTTGGGGAAAGAAGAGGAAATTGGGTAACTTCACTACAAGAGTATAAACTAGATTTCAAACCAGCCTCTATCATTAAAGGTCAAGGGTTGTGTAATTTTCTCACTGAAAACCCAACTGAAGGGGATCGTGATTGGGAAAATGGAGTTGAATTGAACTTAATTGAAGTATGTTCCATTTTTTCTACTCCAGAATCTTGGTACATGGATTTGGTGCACTATCTCCAACAAGGATATTTTCCAGAACACTGGATTTCTAAGCAGAGAAGGGTGCTCCGATTGAAATCATCATCTTACCAGATAGTTGATGGAGTACTCTTGAGAAAAAATTATGACTAAATTTTTCTTAGATGCCTTGAGAAAGAAGATGTGGATAAGGTGGTCAAAGAGTTGCATGATGGCCCTGCAAGGGGACATCAGGGTATTTTTTAAGGATTCTAATATTGCACTTAAGTGTAGTATTCTAGGCGATTATTTTAGATTGGAAAAATATAGATATATATAGGTAGGTGAATATTAAATATAAAAACTACAATTTAATATTGAAACGTGTAAATTTTGGCGAATATTATGATAAAAGAACATATTTTATGTAAATATAGGCGATATTAGAGACTAAAAATGACCAAATAGCGAATTTATTTTTTGAAAAAAAACCCAAAAAATAGCCAATTGGTGAAATTTCGCCCCTAAAAATTACCCTGGGGGACATTATTCTGGGGATACCACTTATCACAAAATACTAAGAGCTAGATACTACTGGCCCACTCTTTTCAAAGACTCT
Source organism: Larix kaempferi (assembly GCA_027924585.1). Lineage (NCBI taxonomy): Eukaryota > Viridiplantae > Streptophyta > Pinopsida > Pinales > Pinaceae > Larix > Larix kaempferi. The sequence goes on along the minus strand of BSBM01000459.1, from coordinate 3,345,917 downwards.
CATGCTTATTCCAGAAAATATGATGTGTGTCAAAGGAGTGCTAGTAGATTACCAAAAGAAACAGGACCATTGCAGCCAGTTGTTATCTCAAAACCATTTGACCAATGGGGCATAGACATTATTGGAGAGATCAATCAAAATTCTTCATTGCAACATCGGGATATCCTCACAACTATTGATTATTTCACATGATGGAAATAAGCCACTCCTTTGTGTAAAGTGAATGAAGACGCAGTCATCGGATTCCTACAGGAAAACATCATAACCATGTTTGGGGTTCCAATTTCCCTAGCTTTTTATAATGCAACTTACTTCTCATATGTTAAGTTAACTGCATTTGCTTATGAAAGAGGAATCAAATTGCACTATTCAACCAACTATTATTTGTAGGGAAATGGACTAGCAGAATCTACAAATAAAAACCTCATCCGAATTTTAAAGAAAACAATTATTGAGAGTCAGAGAAATTGGCACATGTAGCTCTTCCAAATGCTTTATGGGAAGATAGAGTCACTCCAAAAAATTATTTAGGAGTTTCTCCTTCTACATTAGTCTCTAGGAAAGAAGTTATACTCCAAACTAACATACTACTCCCATCCTTGCAACTAGCCTAGGAGTCTCGAGGATCCAGTAGTGAAATCCTACAGTCACGAATCAATACCCTGTTGAAACTCGAAGAATCGTGGCAAAAGGATAAGGATAAATTCAATCAGCACCAAGATATTGTCAAAAGATGGTTTGATAAACAGAAGTTTGGTAAGAGAATTTTTTAGGTAGGAGAATTAGTTCTGAAATGGGATCACCCACATGAAGAAAAGGGAAAACATACTAAATTTCAACAATTATGGCTTGGCCCCTATTAGATTGCTGAAAAGCTTGGCCCGTCGACATGTAAACTACAAGATTTACAAGTGAAGGAGCAGAATCTCCCTGTCAACAGCCTTTTTCTTAAACAGTACTTAACATAGGGTTAGAAACACCTGTTGTACATAAATAAACTTTTTCCTTTCTTTAGTTTTTTTAGTTTGTTATTTTCTGAATTGATTAGTTTTAGTTGTTTTGTTTTTCCGTTGATCAGCTTCATTTTGTTTGGCTTATTGATTGATTTGATTTTATCTCTATTTTTAAATAAACCCCAGCCCAACATTTTGATGCGTGGAAATATAGGAATCTAAAAAATCTAATAGTCATCACCAGAGAATCAGAATGAGTTTATAGAAAAGCAATTCTTCTGTATAACATTGTCATTTCCGATTTTAATTGTTGCCCAGTTCTAGAAAGGGAAACTCGCTTCATGTTCAAGTTGAGTCATTATTTAACCCTGTAAAATAACCAAAACCCACGAATTCCAAATTACTATCTTGGGGATTCATCCATTCACATATAATAACCATCCCGGGAAGCCTACTATACCAGACCCGCGAAAAGGAAGCAAGTCTTACAAATGTATGTGTCATGTCCCCAAATTTTGCTATGGTCCATGGGGATGATTTTAGCCTAAGTCACCTAGGCATTAATTAATTAATTAATGGATGGATGAAGAAATGGACTTATGGAATATGCCTAAAGGTGAATTTGGGGAATTAAATGGATAAGGTTGGCCCCCCATGAATATATTAATCCCCAAACTAAGTGCTAAGGTGAATTATTTAATTAATTGGGAAATTTTGAACTAGGCCTCTAATTTAATTAAATAATTAATGATTTTGGATTTTGGAGTGAGGAATTAATCAATTTTATTAATTATCTTAATTTATTAATAATTTTACAAGTGGATGATGTGTGCAAGTGGGCCAAGAGGGAATGCCCTTAAGGATAATGTTGCTAAATCAGAACTGGAGGTTAGAAAATAACAAGGGATGAAAAGCGAGAAGGTGTAAGATGTTACCAAAAAGAAAGAAATGGAAAAAAACCATAAAAAGCTAAGGGAGGTTGAAATTTCCAAAATAGAACTCAAATTACAAAGCAGGAAAGTTTTACAAGGAAGGAAACATGTTGAGACAAAAAGGGGCACAGTTTCTAAATGAGAGAAAAGGTGTAAGAAGAAAAGTAAGCACGTATATAAAATCATGGGTGACCCATTCTCACAGGTCACCAAGCTAATTAACTTACTCAATAGGTCAACATGAATTCTATAAAATAATGATTCCGACTCCCATTAACAAGTTTTGATCATTTGTGAAATTTGATTGAGAGCTCTGAGCTTCTCTAGTGTTGAGAGATGTGCCTCAATAACCCTGGGAGATGTTCCCAAAGTTATTGACAGGTATCCAGTCTATTCCATAGGTTCATGTTTCTTCTGATCAGATTTTTATCTTCCATCCATGAATATTATGTAACCATCAGAAGAGAACCTATCATCAAGAAGTGTTTGTAGTGAAGGCAATTGAATATCTATTGAGGAGGAAGCTCCCATTCTTGAAGGAGGAGTCTAAATCAACTAAGAGAGAACTGCACAACCCATGAGATATGTTTTACACCTATAGTAGCTCATCAATCATATTTATCATAGATTTGATCCTTCTACCCTTTCTCCTTCCATGTGGGGGGAAACTAGTTGTTGGAGACCTCTAGAGGCATTGTTGATGAAATAGTCTGTAATAAGTATCCATTCTCGTCATTTCAACTTGAAAGGAATTTTGAAATTTTATCAGATGTATTTACATGATTATAACTGAAATCTGAAGTTTGAAGAAGAGTTTGGCACTTCCAATGATTAAAACTAGTTTTTCTAGCTTTGTGAGAATAGTAGCTAATGGAAGAGATAGATAGTTTGGTAAATGCGCCCCAGTGAAGATCAAAAGCTCACTGTGCAGAAAATATCATACATATGACCTGTATATGGTCTAATAAAAAATTTAGAACAGAGCCACAGTAAACTTCCTACTTCTACCCTTCATTCTCCATCAAATGTAATGAATTTTTAGCCTGTGAGGCACTGTAAATTTGGAAGGCAGTTAAAAAAATAAAATAAGAGTTTTGATATCTTATTTTCGACTTGTATCTGTTCATTATGTTATAATACAGCATTTAAATACTTCATAACATATTTTATGAATTATGGAAGCAGTTTAATGAATAAAAATGCAAGACTAGCTCATTGGGTGTTTTTACTAGACTAGTTTTACAGTTATGACTGCTAATTCAATTATGAGAATAAGTTTGAATCCCTTTCAGTTGTAGAAGGTTAATAAATCAGTATAAATTCTATATCATTCCCTGTATTAAGAATTTGGATGTATTTAACTTCATTTGGAAAATCCTAGAATTTAACTAGCTCAGCAATCCCCATTGTGCACTTCATTCCCAAATCTCTCCAAACCTTTAAAAATTCATTTGAATACTTTCCAGTGCATCCTACAAGCTCAATTTACTGTTATATACCTTCCATTAAATCTCAAGAACCCCACCCAGTCTTGTATGCATATGCCAAATGCCCAGGAAGCCTCGAAGTAGGCAGCAGTTCACATTGTTGTTGAAAAGTGAATGGCTCTGGTACATGTTGCATAGGAATCACTGCCCAGATCAATTTTCAACTGATTCTGCACCTCAATCCATATAAATTCCAGAACTGAAATTCAATCCCATTGTCTTCATTCCTTGTTCCAGTCCCCCTCAGTTACATCCATCCCAGCTCCAAAAATTGCCTAAAATTTACTAGTCAAACTTTGTTAAAAAATTGGAGTTAGAGATAATATTTTGTCCAAATATTGGATGGAATATTACAGTGGTATCCGAGCACTTTCCTTGGCTCAGCCTATGGAAAGTAACTCTCAGTGGAAAAGTAGCTCGGCACTATCTTCAAGTTGCAATTGTGGAATTAGTTCCATGTCATGGAAGATTCAGACTTTGAGTTGTATGAGGAAGAAGATTACTTTTATGAAGAGTATGATAATTATGATGAAAATTATGAAGAATATTGTAGATAGTATGAGGAAGAGAATTTCCAAGAAGTGCCTTCCTCAAGTATCTCCCATGAGATCATAGTTGGAAGAAGAGACTATGGTTATTCTTATAACCATATGTATGGAAAAGTTTCATCTTCCACAGATAGAGATCAACCTACTTCCGAAGAATGCCTAAAAGAAGTAAGAGATTCATTGGATGCATGTGTTTTACACCTCACAAGAATTTTTGGATCCTCTTTCAGAAGAGCCTCTAAGAATATTCATCCTAAGACAACCAAGGAGAAGCAAGACCCAAAAACCAATCATGATATTGTTGACAGAATGGAAGAAGAATCTATTGCAATATTCTATGTTGAGGACCTCAATATCACCTCAGAAGAGATTGGTACTATTAGGGGTGTTGAGCCATATTTTGGATTAGATCCCAAAGAAGAACATAAATCAGATCGAAAGTCACCACATGAGCTTCACAGAGAATCAAAATTTTACCACACATCAGTTAGATATGAACTAGTAGAATTGGTGGCAGAACAAGGCACCATAAACCCACCCATTGAAGAGAGAAGCATGATGCATAGGTATAGACCACTTTCATATTTTTGTACTAATTTCTGTCATGATGATTTTGCAACAACATCAAAGGATAATTATTGCAAAAGGGATTCCCTAGATGTTGAGTCTCAGATCCTTAGTGATAAGGGTGAATGCAGTGACCAGGATGAATCAATAGAAGGGTGTTTATAGGATGCCTACATGGTCGAAAGAGAACATACTGAGGAATTTTTTAAGTGTGAGGAAGCATCTAAATATTTTTACTCTCACATATATGTGGGATACATGGAGATCCCCATCAATGAAGGTGTTGTGGGTGCAATATCCATGGAGAAAGAAGAAGGTCTTGCAGCAACAAAAACTGAAAATGAGAAATTGGTGGAAGGCCAAACCACCAACATACCATCACAAGGAGGGGAAAATATAACACATGGGATTTTTTTAAATTTTGATCTTTATGTGCCTATGTTTCATTTTGATGGGGAATCCACTTCTGAAGAGAAGATGGCCTTGGTTGAACCCTCAGGGGTCAAGACTCTTGAATTGGGGAGATATGAAAATTGGAGAGAATCCTTATTGGTGCATTAGAGATGAATGAGCACCCTAGTTGCATCCAAAGATCTGATATTCATGATCTGAAATATGAATATCTTGTAGCTCCAAAATATGGATCAGCTTTCATAACTTCAACAGAAGTAGCTGAAGTTGATCCTAAGAAGCTAGAAGAAGCGGAGGTTCATCTGCCAAAACCTCATTTCCTTGAAGGGACACTAAAGATGAATGAATGCAATATCCAAGAATCCCTTCAAACCCTCAGTGACACACATGCCTTAATGGATAACCTTTGTTGGAATTTGGGGGAGCAGTCTTCCATGAGAGACATGGAATAATTTCAGAAAGCCATGAAAACCATAAAAGGTAAATTCTTGAACCTGCTTTCTGATAGAGATAGTTTGTTGGAGCTTGTAGAATTATTTCATGGTGCATCCTTGAGGGATGATGAAGAGATCAACAAGCTCAATGATGAATTGATGGCCACCCAATATTCTTTGAGAATCACTCAAAGTGCCATCCAAGAATCCAAGACAGAGATATTGCAACTTCATGAAAAGTTGCAAAGATCCTCCCTACCATCCTGCACACCATTCAGTCAACCTCATTGGGATGAAAGCATTCATGATCATATGGAGGAACCTCATGAGATGGTGGATCATGAGTGTTAACACCCAAAAAGTGTTCACTACCTCATCTACCTCATCTACCCCATTACATGGCTCATTTGTCCATTTTCCTACCATATTTCCCTTGAAAACCCTAAAAATCCCGCTAAAAAGCCTCCAAAAGGCCACAAAACCATCAAAAAAGCCTCAAAAAGGCTAAAAACCCCTTTTTTCCTCCAAAAATATCCAAAATTCCTCTAAAATAGAAAAAACCCCCTTAAAAGGGAATAAAAAATATAAAATAATGAGGAAAAGGAAAAAAAAACCCTATACAACTGCCCTAAACCATATGGTTCCCAAAACCATGGGCCAGCACTCCACCACCAAAAAACTATAAATAGGTGATGGAGACCCCTTATTCCATATCCATAATCAAGTATACCCTTACTCTGCCAAAATCTCTCTCGAAACCCTAGTTCACCATTGAACTACTTTCACCTTGAGAGCCGCTTTTGGCCCATTCCCACCATTTGGAGAAAGAGAAGGAGCAAGTTGGAGCTTGGAGCAACCCTCTTGGACATTGCAAGAGCTTCACCAACCTTCACATTGGAGGTAACATTAATACAAAAGCCATTATTTACATCTTGTTGTTTATGTTTCATGCACATGTTTTAGAGTAATTTACATTTCTGTTTTAGCATAGTAATCTCCATTTACTGAACTGCTACTAAGGAGTCCCTTCTCCTTAGTAGGTGCTCATTTGCACAAGCTAGGGGTAAAACCCTAGCTACAATGAGGATCATTTATATTTACATGTGCTTGAGGAGTATGTAGAACAGTTTGATGAAAACCAAGCACCTGATAATTTCCTAAGGGAACTTGAGCTATTTCTTGAAGATAGTCACTCTCCCATGGAAGAGTGGGATGAGAAAACCAAATTTGGGCAACCCAATAATGAAGAATTTGCAACCATAAGTCTGATTACTAAAGGTTGCAGACATGCAAAGAAGGTTCACAGTTCTTTCCCACATGTCCTAGATTCATCAATAACAATGGGGAATTAACAGTGGGTGAAGACGTTTTTCTGGTTGATGCCACATGTACAACAGGAGGATCATGATCTGTCCCTATGGGAGATAGATCCTATTACAGCAGAGATGGCTGATTTTAGCTCATGTGAATCAGCAAGCAATATCTCCAATTCATCCACTGGATGGACTGATAGAGGCATCACTGAAAAGGAAAATCTCGAAGGTAAAATTTGTGTGTCTTTGTGCAAGAATTTTTTTTTAATGTTGTTGATTTTTGTATGATTTGCAAGTAGCAGAAAGGGCCTAAGTTGAAGCCATTAGATACTTTCAATACACATTCACACAAGGCTCAGGTGTACAAGTGCATATTAGAAATTTTCATGAGCATTAGAAGTAGAGAGATTCCAACTTGGCATTTGGATCATGGCATCTTTCAGAATGCCTTAATTTTTGGAAGAATGTTTCCCAATCCATGGGATCCTGGCATTCCTTGGTTTGAAAGTTTGTTCCTAGTGTCATTTGGGCTTGGGAGAGAGCACCATAAGTGGTGGGATCCAGGAGGGAAATCCAATTTGTTTTTCTTAAGATCTACATTTGTTGAATGGTGGACTAGTTCTTTTCATGGGGAACTGTATGATGGACTAGACTCTTGGGGGAAGACATGAGTAGCTTATGATCAGAGTTGAGTAGCAGTAGCATGATGGACCCACTCAGATTCAGTTGGGGATTTTTATAGATATATAGAATAATTGAATCATGCTTGAGAGAGCATAGGTTTCAATCCCATGGAATTGATGGGACCCATGATTCTGATGATTTCTGTTGTGGTACAAGAATGGATGAGTACTGTAGTCACCAACATGAGGAGAGATAAAAAATTCATAAGTATGCTTGGATGGAATTGGAGTATTAGTTCCTGGGCTGAATTGCTTGAGGGAAAGCAATATTGGGAAGGGAGGACTATCATGTCCCCAAATTTTGCTATGGTCCATGGGGATGATATTAGCCTAAGTTAGCTAGGCATTAATTAATTAATGGATGAAGAAATGGACTTATGGAATATGCCTAAGGGTGAATTTGGGGAATTAAATGGATAAGGTGGGCCCCCACATGAATATATTAATCCCCAAACTAAGTGGTAAGGTGAATTATTTAATTAATTGGGAAATTTTGAGTTATGCCTCTAATTTAATTAAATAATTAATGATTTTGGATTTTGGAGTGAGGAATTAATTAATTTTATTAATTATCTTCATTTATGAATATTTTAGCAGGTGGATGATGTGTGCAAGTGGGCCAAGAGGGAATGCCCTTGAGGATAATGTTGCTAAATCAGAACTGGAGGTCAGAAAATAGCAAGGGATGAAAAGCGGGAAGGTGTAAGATGTTACCAAAAAGAAAGAAATGGAAAAAAACCATACAAATTTAAGGGAGGTCAAAATTTCCAAAAGAGAACTCAAATTACAAAGCAGGAAAGTTTTACAAGGAAGGAAACATGTTGAGACAAAAAGGGGCACAGTTTCTAAATGAGAGAAAAGGTGTAAAGAGAAAAGTAAGAAAGTATATCAACTCATGGATGACCCATTCTCACAGGTCACCAAGCCAATTAACTTGCTCAATGGGTCAACATGAATTCTATAAAAGAATGCTTCCAACTCCCATTAACAAGTTTTGATCATTTGTGAAATTTGCTTGAGAGATCTGAGCTTCTCTAGTGTTGAGAGATGTGCCCCAAGTTCTTGAAAGGTATCCACTCTATTCCAAAGGTTCATGTTTCTTCTTATCATATGTTTATCAACCATCCACGAAGATTATGCAGGCATCAGAAGAGATCATATCATCCAGAACTATTTGTAGTGAAGGCAGTTGAAGATCTATTGAGGAGGAAACTCCCATTCTTGAAGGAGGAGTCCAAATCAACTGAGAGAGTAGTGCGCAGCCCATGATATTTTTTTTGCACCTGTAGAATCTCATCAATCATATTTATTAGAGATCTGATCCTTCTACCCTTCCTCCAACCCTTTCTCCTTCCCTGTAGGGGAAAACTAGTTGTTGGAGACCTTTGGAGGAACTATTGATGAAATAGTCTGTAATACTTTCTCAATTCTTTTCATTTCGACTTAAAAGGAATTTTGACATGTTATCAGATGTTTTTACATGATTATAACTGAAATATGAAGTTTGAAAAAGAGTTTGGCACTTCCAATGATTGAAACTAGTTTTTCTAGCTTTGTGAGAATAGTAGTTAATGGAGGAGATAGATGGTTTGGTAAATGTTCCCCAGTGAATATTAGAAGCTCAGTGTGTAGAAAATATCAGACATCTAACCTATATATGGTCTCATAACAACTTCAGAATAGAGCCATAGTAAAATTCCTACTTCTACCCTTCATTCTCCATCGAATGTAATGATTTTTTAGCCTGTGAGGCACTGTAAATTTGGAAGGCAGTTAAATCAATAAAATAAGAGTTCTGATATCTGATTTTCAACTTGTATCTATTCATTATGTTATAAAAGAGCATTTAAATACCTCCGAATAGAATTTATGAATTATGGAAGCATTTTAATGAATAAAATTGCAAGACTAGCTCGTTGGGTGTTTTTACTAGACTAGTTTTTATAGTTATGACTTCTAATTGAATTATGAGCATCATTTTGACTCCCTCTCAGATGTAGGAGGTTAATAAATCAGTATACATTACATATCAGTCCCTGTATTAAGAATTTGGATGTATTTAACTTCATTTGGAAAATCCTGGAATTTAACTAGCTCAAAAATCCCCATTGTGCACTTGAGTCCCAAATCACTCTAAGCCTTTCCAAATTTATTTGAATACTTTCCAGTGCATCCTATAAGCTCTCTTGACAATTATATATCTGCCATTAACTCTTAGGAACCCCACCCAATCTTGTATGCATATCAGGGTATTTTTTAAGGATTCTAATATTAGACTTAAGTATAGTATCCTAGGCGATTATTTTGGATTGAAAAAAACATGTATATAGATAGGTAGGCGAATATTAAATATGAAACATAACATTTACTACTGAAATGTGTAAATTTTGGCGAATATTATGATAGAAAAACATATTTTATGTAAATATAGGCGATATTAGAGACTAAAAATGACCAAATAGCGAATTTATTTTTTGAAAAAAGCCTGAAAAATAGCCAATTGGCAAAATTTCGCCCTTAAAAATTACCCTGATGCATATTCCAGATGCCCAGGAAGCCTCGAAGTAGGCAGTAGTTTACACTATTGTTGAAAAGTGAATGGCTCTGGTACATGGTGTGTAGGACTCACTGCCCAGATCAGTTTTGACCTGCTTCTGCACCTCAATCCATATAAATTCCAGAATTGAAAGTCAATCCCACTGTCCTCATTCCTTGTTTCAGTCCCCATCACTTTCATCCAACCCAGCTCTAGAAATTGCCTAAAATTTACTAGTCAAACTTTGTTAAAAAATTGGAGTTAGAGATAATATTTTGGCCAAATATTGGTTGGAATATTACAGTATTGCAATTAAAATGATCCCATGCTACAAATTCGAAGCCAAAAAGGCTTATAAAGAAGAGTCAAATTCTGGAAAAAAATTCATCTCCATCAAAGAAATGGTTTTGAATACAGTCATATCCAATGAAGAAGATTGCTTGAGATAAACAAGCCAAGAAAGGTTCTTCTCCGTCTGCGAGCATGAAAAACAAATAAATTTCTCACTCACATAAAGGAAATTATGGAAGGAATAACCCACGTAAAATTCTAAAGATTGAATAAAGCTATCAAAGAAGACTAGGACGATAAAATTTCATTAAAAGAATGCTTATATCATGGGAATGAGGAACAAACGAATACATCTGTCTAGTTTTGTTACGATCCTGTGGAGTCATATGTAGTAGCAACCGAAAGATGGAGCTAAAAAAATGAATTCCATATTATGGCTTCAAGAGAGTAGTCAAGAAATCTGGTCTAGGTTACCTTATATCCTAAAACAAATGACAAATCTGATGCAAGAAATATTACCTCCCTGTATTGAACTTTGGCCCTTTAAAAGTTTGAAAAAATCAATGCAGACATTGTTTTACAGTTAGGATCAATAACGTACAAGCTCTTCTGATTTTCGAAAGGAATTGTTCATAGATCTGTGTTCACCAGCCAGTCCCCAATTGTTGCTACTACAACTTAATCCCCAAAATTTTCTTAAAATTGTGGGGCCCCTCCTTATATTTTTTAGTAGACTTAGAGTTCAACTCATCCTAGAGAAGTTCACCTTCAACACTTAGAATTTTTCTTGAGAATCAAGTGAAGAAAGAAAGGTTTTTTGCTAAGTCCAGCTCAAGTTTTTCCTTCGAAACGGTCGGAGCAACTCAGTGAGTGGCACAGAACACAGAATGAGCAAAAGTTAGTTTTTTTGATAAATTCCTTATTTCAGAACAACTTGGCAAGTGTCGCCGAAACAGTGGGAGCAACTTGACGAGAGTCACCGAAACGGTCGGAGTGTTTTCAAGGTCACGTTCCAACACTTAGTTTTTTTTCTTTCGAATTTGCATTTGGTCAGAGGAAAAGAGCGATTCATGCCGACCATTTTAGCATTAAAACACCAGTCACATTGAAACGAATCGATAGAAAACAAACAATGACGTTGAAAAGGTCCTGGCGAAAAGAGAGATTGGCAAAAGTTGAAAGATAGCACTGACGCGTTTTGTTGCTATTAAGCGAGTTACGCTGAATAGTTCGGAGGTGAAACTTGAAACATACCACCGAAAAGATCACGGCGAGTGCCGACACAAGATGCAAAAGCAAAAATAAATGTTTGTTGAAACTAGCAAAGTGACACCGAAATGGTCGCGGTAAAATTGCAAGATGAACTGATCCACTCCGTTCAAGAGTCGCCAAATGACGCCTGCGTCAGTGCAAGATTGAGAATGTTGTCGACGCGTTTCACTGCAATTGAGCGAGTCATGCCGAAATGGTTGGCGGAATTTTTTTTTTGCAGTGACATGGGGAAAAGGAAATTCCACACCGAAACAAAGTTCATTCATTAATGACCCCACCAACTTCCCCATTCACATTTAGTGCTAGGGTTTTCAAAATTTATATATAGGGAAAAAAAATTAAAAAAATCATTTGTTTAACATTTGAAAACGTCGTTCTAGCAAGTTTGTCTCTACTAATCGCTGGACGTCGACCATCCCAATTCCATTGAGCTTGTCTTCCTGACCATTCTGCAAGTGACAGGTAGACAACCTAATGCCCTCATGCTTCATTTTTAAAAAGCATTGTTTTTTGGGCATTTTACCCCTTATATGAGACCTTTGTTTGCTCCTATCGTTGGTTTATCAAAGCCATTGTAATTTTTTGCAAACCGGCTGGTTTTGGGTCATCTAGTTCAGGTTAGAGTCGTAGTTATCTAAGAGGGTTCCCTGGCCTCACCCAGCTAGGGTTATTCATATCTGATAGTTCTCATGGCTCACATTTACCACCCGGTCGTGCCCTTCGGTAACCATCGTTTTGTTTTCTTTTTTAATTGACATAACCGCATAGGGGGTAGGTTATTTTGGCCATAGATAGTAGAGTTTTCTACATTTTTTGGGTTGGCATAGTAGATTCCTCGATCGACATGTAACTTGCTTGGAAAACCTAAGTTATATGCAATGCAAACTTTGTGTAACACACAAGGCCGAATGTTTTTCCGGGCATATAAATTGGGATGTTCATGCATATTTATCAGACTACTCATAGCTTTTACCCTTGGAAAGGGCCAGCCCTGGGTGTTGTCTCATTACACCTCGTCGAGAGCATCATGTTTTCCAAACCCACACAGCGCCCCGCGTGGTCACTCTTTTGATGACAAACTCGTCTGCTATTTCTCACCCGTCATTGTTTTAAGCTTGAATGTGTTACGCCCATAAAATAATGTGATTTTAATCAAGGGAAGAATTCATTCAAGAAGGATTAAAAGTTGAAAACATTGTTTGAGTAACCCAGAAGTCATTTATACCAAATCATTAACTCCTCACCATTCATATGAAGAAAATGATTATTGTGGTTCACTAAGATTGATGAAAATCCTTGGAAAGAACATCTTTGAAATGATTTGACATATATTTCAGTGGCATATTGATTTTCACACACCGATTTACTGTTGAAGCATTTACAAGATAAATTGGGTACCCCTGATTTATTACATAGCCTTCCACGGCACTCTATTTAACTGGGAGGACATCATCTCAGATAGCCTGGCATCAACAATAGAAGCAGCACATGGAGGATTAACCCAGAAGAAAATAAAGTTCTACATGTCCTCGTATCTCATGGACTGCATACTGGTCAGGCACCCGTTTCCTGAGCTGAAGTGTATCTGGAATCAAGCAGATTATCCTATCTATGTGGCCTATCAAATCACATGGGCCCACAGATATGCGATCCAATATAAACTCATTTGTGAAGAATTGATTATTCCTCTGTATTGGTTGATTTTCAATGAGGAACCGAACTACCTTTCTGACAATGCAATGGCTATCATAAACAAGTATAGGGATTATTACTTTTCATAAGAAGGAACCTATATCAAAATGTATGGGTGTTCCAGAGCTCCATCCCTAATGCCCAAATATGCAACAGACTTTGTAGTCCACAAAGAGGCCGTGAGGAAGGTATTCATTAATGGAATTGGCAGTTTCTCACTTGATAATAAGAAGGCCTCCTTACCACCATTACCCTTTTGTATTGGGTCCTACAAATTTCCCAAGGTTAAAGGTGTCGAAGCTTTTGTAAAAGATTTGGAAGCATTCCATTTTGGGGAGAAGAGTTTCACAAGAGATGATAGCCACATGAAGGTCTCTGATCATTGTGCATCAATTAGGATACATTATGAATATACAGATCACTTCAACAAGGATGAGGAAGTGTATAGAAGAGCAAGTAATATGACTGAGCTGAAAAAATGTTTTGTTTGGAAAACCAGAGCACCGATCCTAGTCATGTTGCCACTACTGCAGCAGAACAACAACATAAGCAAAGATAAGAGGTCGTAAGGCTACAAGTGGCAGAACCCAAGCGGAAGCTAAAGGAGGAAGCAGAAAGAAAGCAAATGGAGGAGGCCAAAAAGTTGTAAAGAGAAGAAGATGAATGACAACGAAAAGAAGAGGAGGAAAAAAGACAAGCGGAAGAAAGAGAAGTTGTGGAGAGGAAAGAAAGAGAGGATAAGTCCAAGGAAGTTGTGGAAAGCATGGAATCTCAAGTTGGAAGCCCAAATATACCAAACATGGACATAGACCCACCTGAAGTGTTAAGTGTCACGATTATCGGAGGTCACCTTCCATTTGTAGAGTTCGGGCTCACACCTTTCACCCCATCGAAGCAACACACCGTGGCCAAATTGGAAACGATAATTTTTTATTTAGGGAGAAAGACCATCACAAGGAGGACAGAGAAGATATTGAAAATGGGCACTCAGCCTAATATTACTACTGTCTAGGAAAACACAATCAGGGAGGGTACTCATAAGGACCCTAAATTCACATCCTCTGCAAGTATGACAGTTGCACAAGCAAGTGCAGATAACGTTGACAAGTTGTTGAATGATGTCGAGCGCAGCAAGGAGAAAATGCTGAAATTAAAGGATAACTTGGTAAAGGCACGTGGAGAAGGAATAGAGCTGAAATTGAAGTAAGAGGCTACGATCACTGAAAAGGAAATATTATTGTCTAACTACCAGAGTCTGGATGCAGAGAAAGAGGCAATGACTGTAAAGTTAATGATAATGGAGGGAAAGAGAAGTGACTTATAATCCCATATCAGTGAATTGGAAACGAGAGAGTCAGTAGCAAACCAGCAGGGTGAATATTCGAATGCTCAGAAGGGGGAACTGGTTAAATAGAAGAAATCTCTTACAGAACAGGTGGAGCTAGAAAACAATAAAAAGCAATACATGACTCCTCTCTATGAGCAGGAATGCCAAATCCAGGAAAAGATCTATCACTTACAATAATTGATAGCTAAAGAGATCTACAAAATGAAACAAATAATAGCGAGGATGAACATGATTGCAGTAGAGTCAATGGTGATCAGAAAAAAGTGGTTTAACACTATCAATAATATTCAGAGGAAAATAACATGGAGAGAATGGAAGACAGAATTTCCTGACCACTTGCCCCAAAAGACAATTGTAGATCTTAATCTAGACATGCAACTCCTTGAGTTTTGCAGAAGAGCTGGTAGGAGAATAAATATTGAAATCGCTAAAAATACTAAGAAATGTACATATTTCTACAAGAGGATTCATCAGGTCCATGAAAATTGTCATCTCGTCATGGTCCCAGATATGAATGAGCTTCCCACAAAGGATCAATGCTTAGCAGAGCTACGGAATGGATTAAAGGAGGATACAAAATATATCAGAATATTGGACGTGCTGACAGAAGAGGATGTTCATCAATATATTGGACAAGCATCCATAAATGCGTATTTCCTTAAAATTGCTACAAGGCCGTAGCAGAATGAGTGCAAAATATAAAGAAGGATTTATTAGCTCACGAACTATCCTTGAAAGTTTTAGAGCCTATAAAATGTAACCTTATTGAAGAAGAGGTCGACATCGAGAGAAATTACATTAATAGTTTGGGGGGGCCATCTGGAAATTAATATTTTGTAATTTATTGTAATATTCGTTGTATAAAGACTAGAGGACAAATTTTTGGATTCCAACGGTTAGGGTAGGTGAAACGAATAGCCATATGGAGACCAACTTTTTGTAATATAAATATATGGTGGGAATAATTAGAGATGGAATTTTTGCTGGTGAATTAGATGCTGGAGGCATTGTGTAAAAGAAATATTTATTTGCTAATGAGAAAAGACTTGTTCGCTGGGGAAAATCTTGCATTGGTGTTTTCCTGGAACGTGTGATTACTGGAACAAAATTATTTCTATTTCTGCTTATATCATGCTGTGAGATCTTTCTAATTCTGTTGAACTATTTCAGTGATGATGAATGGTTTCTTTATTTCATGCAAATGGTTATTTGTAATGGAGTAATAAATTGCTTTAGTTAATATCAGAGTTATCTTTGACAATTCCTGTTGTAAATGTGAATGTTTCTTTTAATGGCTATCTATTAAATTTACCTGAACATTTCAGCTTATTACTCTTACTTTAAATTTTCTCTTTGTAGGGATAGGATAATTAGTTTAGGTTAGAAGTAAATGAATTGATTAGATAGGAGTGATAAGAAGGGAGGTAAGAACCTACGCATCATTTGCTGAGGCTTCTTCCTGTCAGTTCTAGATTAAATGTATTAAATAGGGCACTTGCATTTCATTTCTTAAAATTAAAATTACATAAACGATGAACCGGGCCGCAACCTGCAAATAATTTAAACAAACATATTCACGGTAGTCGTACCATAAAATGGACGGATTCCCCATAACAAAAGGTGAGTGATCTAATTGGGATTCTTTACTGGGGAGAATCCCTACTGTTGATGCTGAGAATGTCTGGGCATCAACAGATCCTCTACCTTTGAATTGGCATACTATCACCATTTGATTTTTTTTGAAACTGTGTATTCATTTCGAGGTCTTGACCAAGTTAAATAAATGAAACTTATAAATTGTTCCCGAAAGTCACATTTAGGGATCAAGTTCCATGAGCAAGGACTCCAACCACCATGCATGACCTCTTTGTGGTTAATTTTTCCTTTGATTGGATATTTGGAAGCATTAAATGGTTTTGATGACTAAGGATGGGTTGCACGGCATTGAGCAAGCTTAAGAATGGAAAACTAGACATTAGAACCTAAACTAACCTTCTAGGAATCCAACACAAAGAACAATGCCTCAAACATCCACACCTCAACTCTTGGGAGTATCATTTTCCTATGATTTGAGATATGGGAACAATTCAGAGGTTTTTATTATTAGGTACCGGTATTAGTACCTTAACCATATTCTAGGAAGGAAAACTAGGCCTTAGGTATTAAGGTAGATTCTACGACTTAAAGGCTGTGACTGGAATCTTGCGGCGATATTTGTATGGGATATTTGGCCTCAGATAGTTAATATAATTAAGTTTTATTACAATATTTGAGTCACCCAAGGCCATGCATGGTGCCTCAATGTACCAAATGTGACCTCCAAGTGATATCCTTGGCCTCTATATGGGTATGTTGGTGTTACCATTAGGTTTTCAACATTATATATGGGTCTTTATCCCTTGTTATCATGCAAAGATACACCAAGAGACGTACTTAATAATTATACACAATTTAGTGTTGTCACCACTAGATCCCTCTCTATTCATACTAGTGCTTTTTTAGTCTCATGGGGTGTCCCTAAATAGTGTATTTTTCCATCGAATCCAATAAACATGAACAAATTCCAACATGATTAGCACACAAAAATTCCCTCTTGGGATATTTGTAAACAATCCAGAGTGAGGATAAGTTTCAAATAATAATTTTAAATAGTTGGGATTAAATCCTAGACATAGTTGCAAAAACAAATTAATTTAAATGACTAAATTATTAGGTGAATAAGTTAAAAATAATTGCAATTCAAGCTACTAAAACATTGTAAGAAACATACTCTATAACAACCAAAAGATTCAAATAGATAGAAAAATAATAATTACATACCAAATCAAATATGACAAAATATATTGGTTTCATCTTATTTGAGTTGTAGGTGATAGGCTACCCTAGATCTATTTTCTTGCAATGGATATAGTGGTATAAGTTCCTATAGATGGAAGAGTGAACAATTTTTGCTTCTACAAATTGTCTAGAGAAAATAATATCCGATCCTTCCTCTCCTTCTCAAATATGTATATATTGTCATGAACCCAAATTTCTAGGTTAGTAAATTTGTGAGTTTTTGAAAACTTTTCATAATAACCACCTAAATCATACACTATTTCCATGTTTACTTAATTAACTCATCGGATCCGTTCTTATAATTTTTCTCCTAACATTAAAAATGATGAGGAAGAGTGAATACACTAACATTTATGAATGTGTGTCCACTATCAATAATTAACTTTACCACGGGTCTACTTGATATTCTAAAAGTATCATTTCACAAATAAGGCTCTTTATAAACTTGATTACTCATGCAAATATTTTAGTCAACATTTCCGAACATTTTTCCAACAATGATCATCCCAACATGTTAAAACAACATTTGACGACTTACTCTATTTCTCCTTTGGTTACTGATATGTATATGGAAACATTAATTTGTTTTGGAGATCTAACTAACAATTGCTCCATACAAACTGATCAATATATAAGTGAAATACTCAATCTAACATAAAAACTCATAATCAAATTCATGAATACACTTGTCAATGTAGACCACACATAGGAGACCAATTAATGATGAGACACTTCAACACAATATCAAGGAAATAAATACACACGTAAAAGACACATACAGAAGAGGACATTTTAGCGTGGTTCACCCCATCTAGGGCTATGTCCACAAAAGGGTTGCATCTTAGTATTTATTCAAAAATAGGGTTACATCCCCTTTTCAGAGAGCATAGTCCAAAACAATTCTCTCTTATGGAGATCATATCCGAACAAGGTTTATCCCCTTTTTAGCTTCTTCGACTTTCTTATAGCACTCTTATTGAATGTATATTTTCTTACATTTCAACTCTAGCATCCAACTATTACTAAGATCAGATATTAGCATTCACCCCACTTGCTCATCTTTGATTTACTACATTTATTTATACATATTTACTGTATATAATTACGTTGGCATTTTCCCCAACCTTGTAACCATTAATATAACATGCATATACATTCAAGCATCACTTTATATAACCTAAACTCTTATAATTAAAAACCGAACTAAAGGTTTAAGATGTACATTTAATAATACATTGAGATCCACAACACCATGCATCAAAGTAAATAGCTTAGGACTATGCGTATTTAAAAAGTACCAAAGGTTCTTCCTATTGTTGCACTTATTAATTGAATTCAAATGCTAACAAGGCACAACCAGAATAACATAAGGCCATATCCTTCGTATCGATAGGGATCATGCTAAGGAAATGAGGTCCGAGAAACTTATCAGAAATTCGATACAGAAACGAAGTTCACACAGAGATAAGGATCCAGAGATCTTAGTTGGAAACATAGGCTATCGTCGAGATAAGGAGTTCCCAAAGCTCGCCGGCACAGAGTAAAAAAAATTAGTTTTCAGCATTCAGGTTTATCACAGAAAAAAGACGAGTCTCCACAATCGTTTGTTCAAAGATAACACAGCTATACAGGCATCCATACTTTTCGTAGAGATACTGAACAAAGCGTCCACAAGATTTCGGAGATGTCGCTCATCTCGTTTTATGAAAAGAAAAAGTAAAGGCGTAAGGGTCAAATGCCCAAAATCCCAAAGGCTAAGATGCAAAGAAAATGTAAAGGTGCAAGGGTCAAATCTTCTATCAAGCTTCTTAAATATTCAGATCATAGTTAATATAAAAAACCCTTGGATTTAACAAACTCTGTCTAGTATCCTGCATAAGGAAATATTGCTAGCACGCCTATGTTTTTTTTAAATAATAAAAGAATGAACCAGACTTTGTAAAGGTTTACAAACTGGCATAAAATACCTCAGCTGTGGTCGACAGCCACCACGCATAGGACAACGATCAGCAATTGAGGATCAAGGGAAAAGCATTCTATGGTAACATATCATTGAGATAAAAATGTTGGGCAATTATAGCCATTACCGGATGTACTATGTACAGTGACCCATTCGCTAAGCTCTGTCTAGTGGCGATATTTGATGCAGTTTAGTTAGTTCAGAACTGGTTCACAACCTCGTCTTTTCCCAGAGAGTTCGCCTTCCTCTAACGCAGAGGGAGTTCACTGGCTCCATTCTAATAGTAGAGACGCTCCTACTCTAACGCCGAGATGAAACTATTCTCACGCCGAGCTGCAACTACTCAAACACCCAGTTGCATCTCCCTAATGCCGAGCTGTAACTACTCTAAAGATATGGTGGTTTCCTTCACAAGAATGTTGAGAGCAACGCAACCCACGTGGCGCTTAGAGCCATAACAAGTGGCAATATGGTTTTCAAAATGGTAGCAGAGTGGTGCTGCGCTCTTTCCATTCAAGGGAACCATCCTCCTTAGACCACTCTCCTTAAAATAAATATAAGAGATAATAATGGCCATGACCTCCATTGAGTGAGAGAGAAACATCTCTTCTCCATGTGGAATTCCATTCCGTAGATTTACTTTATCACAAGGATCACCTTCCTCCCATTAGGGAATTCACTTCCTTAAGTCTCGACTAGGCCGTTCTAGTTGTTTTAACCTACCCTAATATATGTTAGTTGTTTGGATAACAAACTCTTACACACATATATATATCACAGAAATACATCCCTTGTATTTATCTTAACTCTTTGGTTTGCCTTAAATATATAAGCTTTTAACATAGATACTATGTAAATTTATTGTTTAAAGAAATATAAATATTATCACCAATAATATTTATATTAAAGTGACACCTTAAATGTGAAATATATATAAAATTTTAGTATAAGAGGGTTGTGTCCTTGGTTTAGTCCAAGAGCTCGACTTTATATTATAAGTGTTGCCTTTTTATCATGCTTACCAACACAATCTAAGAAGCTAAGCCTTCTTCCAATAAAGATATATACATATATATAATGTTTTACATATCTAGGTTATAACCCTATTTGATTTTTTTAAATATTAGAAGGTAAACCTTCTCTAAATAAAGATATAAATTGAATCGTAACCAAGGTTATAACCTTACCCACTTATGTATGTCTATATATATATAAATATATATCTTTATCCATACGTCATTTTCTTTAACGAAATAAATGTCCATGTAAAGCGTCCTAGGAGTGATGCTATAAAAAGTAAAACTTAGATATTTCCAACCCATTTCCTTGGTGTCACTTTACCGAGGTTAGGGTACCATCTTTGTATGACCTATCTTAGGTCTTCTAGGGTTTATTAATTCATAGTTATCTTTATTCTAACTATAACATAAGCTCTATAACTTATTGGAATATTGTGACAAGTAACCCCTCTCTTCATTGTACGACGATACTTATAAATTTTAAGGTTTTCATCCGTAAACTTATTATGTCTCAAGTGTCCATGGAACTAAGACGATACCTAACATCTATTATTAGATGTTGGAAGGCTATCTGCCCTTCATCTTTTTCCCTTTAGTGACTTCACTTTCCTGTCGCTTAGTTTTGTTCGTCACTAATTTAAAACTTAAGAATAAATCACACCAATTACTTTCAAGGTCCACTTGGGGGGCCTTGGCCTTGAGATCCTCACCAGAGCCGTTTACATAGATACAATTACATTTACCACTAATAATAATATTAGGGATCAAATTAGGAGGGATGTTACATATATAGAACCTAAATGTCTTCTAGTTACTTGATAAAGAGGAAACAAACCTTATTAAGAAAAAGTTAAACATCCACACTAGGTATGATCTCATTCTTTTCTTTTGGAATAATTTTTCCCTTTCTATTTGACCTTTCAATTGTCCTAGGATGCTGACCTCAATTCCTTCTAACTCATTAAGTTCAGGTGTGGGTCTCTTTAGCAAGGCGACTATCATGTCCCCTCTCGTGGATCCAATTCAAGGAAGGGAACATGATGCCAAATTCTGGGGATTTTACATAACTCATCCCATTTCATTTCTTTCATATGAATAAAACAAATGTGTGCATATGTAAATAAAGCAAACATGCACAGGTCGCTACAACGTTCTTCCCAACCATAGGTATCTACCCATACTGTATTCCGTCAGCACTCAGAGACCACCCCCAAGTTGGGCATGATTTAGACAAGAAAAAGGGACTCTCAAGCTCAGTACAGCCCAAGCAACCATCACATCTAATCCGAGCCAGTCCATAGCTGGGTTTTTCACGCTGAATTCAAGCCCTCTTCATTTTTGGATGCTTGCAATCGAGATCAAGCCCAAGAAATGGATACCCATAACCCATACCCCAGCATACTCTTTCCACACTCAGCAAGCACAATGGTTTGGCATGGATAAATGATTTTTCAAATGGATTTTCAAAACACGGTTCCCTTTGGCTCTCCCAATTCGTGGCTCACCCAAAACGAACTATGGGAAGGGGAATTCGACCCCATGGAGAAAAGCCGATTTCTCCCACATGTTATGATCATTTAAAATTGCCTAAATGGCCTCAATGAAACCCCAAATCAAGCTCCCTTCATCCCAACAGCTCCGCAACACCCAAAACGCCTTCTTCCCAGCTAGAAAAACAAGGGAAACCATAAAAACGTGGAGGGAAAACGCTGAGGTATCTCCACAAACGTGAGGGAGGAAAAACTGGTTCATGGGTAATGGCTTGGGGAGCAATTTTTGGCTCATTTCTTTCCCAAGAATTCAAACATGATTTTCCATGAAGGGTGGCTTGCCCATACCCGAATTTGGACAGCCATACCTCTCCATTCACCAAGGCATTAACTACTTCACCCAACTCTTGGGAGAAATGAATGATTGGGTACAAAAGCCAACATGGGTAGTTGAGGGTTTTATGGGTTCTCTCATTGACACTTGGCTTGACTTGATGGGCTCCAACGGTTTGAATATTTCCCTCCCAGTTCCTTGTAAAATCATGCCCCCATCTCTTGTTGCATTGCATAGCTAGTTGTGGGTATTTCATTAAAATGCATAATTACATGATTTTTGCAATTCCATTGTGTCTGACTAGCACTTAAACCATATGCATCACTAAATCAATGGTGGGTCCTTGGCCTTGAGCTCCTCACCATCATTTTATAACAATATTACATCATTTACATTTTAATGCAATGGGGTCAAAATCGGGATATTACAGCAACCCGGGTTCAATTCTCCTTAGGGGTGAGTTAGTTGGGAAGAGACACCCCAAAATACAGTTAAGTTAAGTTACAGTTGATTTGGTCAAATGAGTGTGTGATCCTCAGGTGATTTTGACAAATATATGCCCCCAGGTCATGGTTTCTAAGACCAAAGGACAGTACTTCCAAGTGACAGAGTTTCCACCAAACAATTTTTTTTAGGATGCTTGTTCTTCTTTCCTTTTAAGAAAATAAATTTATACCTTTTACTTATCCTTTCCATACAAATATAATATTTCGAATTCAAAATCAATATTTTAGGCTTTTAACAAACCATGAAACATGCAAAATATAAATGAGAGGTCAAACTAGGTTTTGAACAATTCAAATTTAGCATATATAATCAAAATTTGAAAATTCAATCTTTGTAAGAATGATCACTAAACTTGGCATTTCAAATTAGGGTTTTTTTAAACAATTTTAAGGGTTTGGAATAAGGAAATTTTATAACATTATGCAAATGGAATCCAAGTTCCAACAAGCTACCACATGCCACACTGGGATAACCATCCACCCACTCAAGAATTCTCTTGACTCATCACTCTTTCACCACCAAATCCTTCTACCATACCATCACTCTCAATTTGGAATGATGGCATTAAATGTGTACCTTCCATACATAAACTGCTAATTATAGATGTACCAATAAAATTAGTCTTTCTAGTGAATGAAAAAAATGTGAAAGACTGATTTTGAAGGAAGGAGCATAAATATAGCTCTTTGCAAAAAAGAGAAATAGAAAAAAGTGTCTCAATGGACTTGATTTTTTACAAGCATGAATGTATGAATATTAATGTCATGTGTACCCCCCCCTCGATCTTAGTTTCTTGGAAAAAAACCTTACTACAAACAATAGTTCCAAACTCTATTAATGGATTTTGAATGAACTTTGATCAATGTGTATATATGGATCAACATAGAATGTAACTATCTTGAAGGGGCCTCACTAGAAATTAACCCTCTAGTACTGAAATAAAAATTAGGGTTTAGCAAGCCTTAACCTTCTCAAGAGAGGAAACCAAATATTTTATCCCTAAGGAAATATTATAGGCATCTAGATCCAAACATGACATATAAAACCACCACACATGATTTCCTAAGCTTATTCTTCACCTACAAGTAGGGATATTGCTTCCATTATAATGGTTTAGAACTAGGTATGGGTATTAAGGCTCTAGAAATGGTTAGGGTAGGAAAACTTGGGCCCTAGTCCCTAAAGGAAGCTTTTAGGCATTAAAGGCCATTATCAATACCTAATAGCATTGAATACATGATGTCATAATGATATGTGTAACTTAGAGTGCTAATGTGTGCATAATTATGGGTTTTTAAGGGTTTTAGGGTCCAAGTTATGGTTGGAGGAGAGTGCTTTGAGTGCAAGCTATAAAATAATGTTTGAGGAATCCAAGGCAATTAATGATGGCTCAAATCACTAGACATGATACTTCAATAGCGTCCATATCTCTGAGAGGAGATACAATGGCATTAAAAGGTTATTAACACTAGACCTATGGGTATTGAGGCTTTGCACATGGTTCAAGGAGGAATCCAACTATAAGAATTTCATGGGATAATAAAACGAGGACAAGCCTAAAATCATCTAATTAAAGTAGATATTCTTTAATTTTTTCTCACATATAAAATTGCAAGCAATGTGACAAGGAAAAGTGAAGAAATGGAACATAACATGATATTTTCAGTTGAAATCCCCATCTACAATCTCAAGAATTCACAATGGGAGAGTTTTGTTAGAAAACCCCAATAGTATAGTAAGTGGAGGACTAGCATTCAAAATGGAAATATGAAGCAATTTAAGGTAAGGTCATCATAAAGTCTATAAAAAATTGGAAATAATGATTTTGTTGTTTATGGTGGTGGTAGAGGAAGAGGAAACATTAAGGATTAGCATCATCATTCTTTCAAGTTTATTTATCTTATGTAGGTATTACATACAACTCATTTGATAAACTATAAAAGAGGGGACTTTGTTTATTTGATTTTAAAGACACCTCGTTAATAATTATAGGGTGAATTACATGGGGGATTCCATTTTGTTATAATTACAAACACACTATGAATCAATTTTGAATGATGATACATGTATGTCATGATCATGAGCTATAAAAACATTTATTTAGGCTACACACTTCACCCCACAATATTATCTTACTTAAGCATGTTAGGAATACACACTTGAATTGATCAATGCCTCATTTCCATGGTGGTATAACTTTATTATAAGAGTAACCAACCCCCTTTTTGGGTAGAATCCCTATTTACATAGACACCATACATCATATGTGAATCCTTTTTCCACTTCTACACTAGTGTTTGGTGGAAACTTGTTCCCATAAATGGTTGGAGAGAAAATCTATGGAATCTAACATTGTTAGCATAGAACAATGTGACTACCACATTACCATGATCAGTAAAATTGTAAAAGGTGTAGTCTAAATTTTCTAAGTTTTTAACCATTTCTAAGTATATTTTCCATCGAAAATTTGTAAAAAATATAAAAATAATATATATTAGCTATGGAAATTGCATAATCTGGGTTCCATGGGGATGTTTGAGGGTGTTGAATCTATTTATGGATTCAAAAACACAATTTGAACACTTCCAAATTTAGATTTTACCAAAAAACAATTACCGGATTTTAACCAAAACCCACTCAAAAGTAAAAAAACGGAGTCTAATATACAATATGTGTAACATATCCACCATGTATATACACATACATCTTGCTTAAAGCTCCACTTCCCCCATTTTTGGTTATGCTCCTCTCATTAAGTATTAAGAGCATCTAGGTTAACAATACTATATAGTAATATCAAGTATTAAGAGCAACTAGGTTAACAATAATATATAGTAATATCATAAAGTAGCATAAAGCCCCTCCATGGTGTACAAGTGGCTAATTGAAAATTTATAAATTGTATATTTTGTCTTTTTTTACTAGTGTTAAAGTTTTTAACATTAATGATTTTTAAACTTTAAGAATTGAAACAATACATTAGTTACTAAAACTGCTAAAATTATTAACGTGTGATTGGGAAGTTTAAGAAAAAAAGCGAAAAAAAAAGTAATTTTCCCTCCATTCAAAATTTTCCCCATTCAAAAAAATATATGCAGATCCTTATCTTTGTCTCATATGGATCATGTATCAAATGATAGAGCCAACGCGGTTAGCATGTGGGGAAGTCTTGTCTCTGTATACCGATAATGGCTTAGAGCGGGTGGTGAGCAGAACAAGAAATGTCATGGAGATGTAAATGGAAGATAAGCATGTAGTTATTAAATCTTTTATTGCTTCTCTAGTTTACTTGCCATTGTGGATGGTAATACTAACCAAGCTAATATTTATTCTTCTTTAACAAAGGTACACCTAGATTATAGATTAATGAATCTTGTGGATATTACCCTACACTAATTTTATTAATTGATTCTGAACTACAGAAACTAGCAGGGAGATCATTGAGAGAATAAATTTGGACATAGTGGTCATTAATTTGGCTTCAGGTCCCTTGGTGCCTTGTTGCAGACCACCTCCAAGAATCCATTTCCCACTTCACATATTATGAAATATGTAAAAATTGGGTGATTAATGATATATTATGTATATTTTGGTAGTTGGTTACTATAACATAATATACCTTTCACTTTTCATTTTTGGGATTTATGTCATTATATGGTTGGTTTTTTTTAATGTATTTGTATTTAATTAAGAAATCTAATCAAAATTTATGATTTATTATTTTATCGTGCTTTGCACCATATATAAATTTGTGTATACTAAATAATAGCAATAATTTTGGTATTTTGCATCAACATGTTCCAATCCATGTTGGCTTGGTTTTGGTGTTTTGCACCACAAAATCTCAATCCACCTAGGATTGGTTTTTGTGGTTTGCACCATATACCATGGAATGTCACATATTCATTTAACACCAAAATCAACCTTTTTATAAATACCACTTTTGCACCATAAATCGTAGCACCACTTGCGTATCCTCACATTATCACCACTTTTGTACCAGTATTTGAAAATTGAGGATTTCTCAAATCCTTTACAAATAGTGGTGTTAATGTGAAGCTAAAATGCCATTTTTTTATAGTGTTGGGATGTAGGATGCGCCTCTTCGATGCAATGACGGTTTGTTTGGTTTGATTCACGATGCCGTTTAGGTTAGAATATGTATAGACTAGTAGTTTCCTTGCTTGGACGATCAAAAGTGAAAGAAAGTGGACAAACACATGAGAACAATTTTTTTCTTCAATGGGATTGCAAATTATTTTCTCATGAAATCAGTTTAATTTGGATTGGATTATTCACGCTTCATCTTTACCATTATCACACACAAAGTTTGAACTTTTAACTTGTGATTTTTTTATGAACTTTTTAGTCGGATCAAGTAAAAACTGGGAAGCAACCTAGAAGCAAACTAAGTATCTAAATAAAGTTTAGAGGTGGATATTTGGCAATGGTTGATTTCCTAGTTTTACATCTGAGCCCTCCCGATGTCCATACTTAGCTTAGGCTTTCATGGTTGTTATTAGATTTTTTGTAGATCAGTTGCAGTATCCATTTTTTTTATTAGTGATATTATCTATATGGCATGTGGGCTTTAAGGAATAGTCCTGCTTCATTTTGGGCTCAATTGTTTGAACGTGTTTTTGATAGTTCAGATATTTTCATCATCCTTCTTTGAAACACACATCACTGGACATGTTGAACTTCTTTTAATTTTAATTTTTATATTGATAGGTATTTATATCTTTACATTAATAGGTGTTGATATCTTTACATTAATAGGTGTTTATATCTTAGAATTTGGGTTGAACTACCATCTATGCTTTTCCTAGACTGAAGGAGGATGAGACAAGTGTACTATCCAGATTGATTTTATGGTATTCGTTCAAAATTCGAAATAAAAAATTCTAAAAATAATATAAAAAATAACTAGTAGTTGATGCATGGATAACTGGTATCTAATGCATAGATAATAGATATACAGCCCATTTAACTAAAAAAGGTAACAAGTAGCTAAGGCATCAACTAAGCATGGAGAACAAGTAATAGATAACTTCTTCGTGTCACTTAAGTTGTGATCTATCGGTGTATTTAAGTGGTTGTGCGAGTAGAATTTGGGGTGGTCTAACATCTATGCTTTTCCTAGATTGCAAAAGGATGATACAAGTGTACTCTCTAGATTGATTTTATGGCAGTCGTTCAAAATTTGAAATAAACAATTACTAAAGAAAAAAATATAAAAAATTATCGGTAGTTGATGCATGGATAATTGGTAGATATAGATAACTCTTAGCATATGTATGGATAAGGAGCTTAGTGTTAGATAACAAGTAACAAATAAATTATTAAGTTTATTTGTGACACTTAACTTGTGGCCTATTGGTGTTCACTAGCCACAAGTTAAGTGGTTGTGCAAGTTTATAATTATTTTAGAAATACATGGGAACATGTAATTTACAAAATGTAATTTTATTTAAATTCTATTAAAAAAAATATTTAACATTAAATAAACATTAATTATATATATGTGTGAGAGAAAGATAAATATCACTTTAAGCAATTCACTATATAAATTGTTTTTAAAATGATTAATATAATAATGATTTCTATTGTAAAAAAAATCATAAAAATATATATATTTAGAATCTATTTTATAAATATTTGTATTTTATAAAGGATAATTGTGTTTTTTTCTTAGGCTAGCATTATATATTAAATTATTAGAAAATATATAAAGTACAAAGCTACAATATTAGTGGCTTCCACTTGAGAAACCATGACAACCATTAGTGAAGCTTAACTAGACTCTTAAGTAATAGTCCAAAAAAGATGAAAAAGAGTCCATTTGACGGAGTTCTGCCCTACATAGGGAAAACTGGACATTCCTGAATTGTTTAGCTATATATAAACATAATTGGATGGGATAAGAAACAATACCACAAGTCATAACCACCAAAAGAGATCATCTAAAAATTGAAACACATATTACCATAATTACTTACAATGAACTTGAGACACATTTTCTACTTGCTCCAGTTGTTGGTGCAAAATTTGAAGCAAAGTGTTGACAACATCAGTCATGATGTCAAGTTTGGAGTGACTATTGTTGATGTCATTGAGTATGGTATCTACCACCATTTGGAATCCCAATTGGTTTTGGTCATGTTCCTGTAAGAGACAGCCAAAAAGGAGCTTCAAAACCCAGTAAGGTTCCAAACCCTCACTAACCATCGCAACATTATTTTTTGTTGCATGGTCCTAAAGTTTCACAAGCAGACTGAGCTCGACTTGGTTGATTTCATTTCTAATGTACCAAGGCATGTTCCGAATGAATTGTTGTTTCAGGCAGTGTTGACACATTCCTCCACCCCTTGAGCACCTAACACGTTGTCTCAACATAGTCACCTGACTCTTATGCACATCTACATTGTTGCATAGTCTCTCATGAAGAAACAAGAGAGAAATGCACAAAATATTTACATGCCAAGGGGCCTTCCAGAATTCTCCATTCTCCAAGCCACTCAAAGGAACCACACACCGGATGAAAGGAAGAACATCATCATGACCTAGGGTCAAAGGTACGCTCAAGCCCACACACCTCCACATTGATTATGCAATACAAAACTTAATTAGCAGATTCCCAAGTGAACCCAATCATGTATCCTCCCACACGCCCATCATTCGCTTAAGCATGAATGTTGTGGTCTTCTCTTTACGACCTACCCCTCCATGTACTCATTACTTCAGGAAAAACATGCCATCCTCCTTACTCCATCTAGGAATAAGAGATAATTGTGTTATATCATAACTAAAAATAGCATCAAAATTAAACAAAGTCATAAAGTTATGTAAGAAAACTAATAAACACATGAAGTTTATCTACCATCTAAATATTGTTATCATGTTCAAATAATTTGTATGTATTTTTTCAAATAGCTTACATACATATTAACTAGTAGAAGCATGGTTTCAAATAATACATAATGTATTATATAATGTCTACTCATTATAATCAACTATATATACCCAAAAGCTACATTTTGACGCAAGGCGCCTTACGACTAAGGTTCATGCTTAAAAATTACACACAACACACATGTTCACATAAACAAGATGTAAAAACGATGCCAGAATCTGGCTTATATTACTTCTACCGAAACGGTTACAATGTAAACTCTAAGGAAATGAATAACTAACTATTGTCGGTCTTGGCCAATTATAATACGAAAGTAACTGTGTGCTATCTCCATGTGTTGACCGTCACCCTCTCCTGGTTCAGTGTGGAACTCTGAGCTATGGCTTGATCTTCTTTGCATTCTGTAGATGTGTGACTTTCCTCTCCAATCTACAAAACTTCCCTTGAGCTCTGTTCGCCCTGCTTGACTCTTCAAGTGCCAAGTTGTCCACCTGATATCAACTCCTTGGCCTTCTACTCTGATGTTGTTGTTCCTGAGATCACTCGAACCCCCGAGACACACTTCCTCTGTCTGTCGACCTCCTCAGACCCTACAGAACTGCAACTGTCAGAGCCCCTATCATGCTGCACAATCTCTTCCTATGTTGACATCTGTCACGATCCCAACTACCTTCAATAACTGCTAATAACTTCCTTAGCAACCCTGAACTGTTGCCAAGTACTCTCCTTGACTTTCTACGCGTCCTTCTAAAACTACTACAGTAGTCGGTCATTTCACTGCCTCAACCATACTATCTTCTGTCAGCCTTCACATAACCTGTCAGCTTCCCTTCTCACTCTCCAGGCTTCGCCACTACGAACCTGTCAGAGTCGTGGTTCGACCACATGTCGACCCTCGACGTCTCCACTGCTACCCCGTCGTCTATCGACCTTTGACAGGACAACTCTCAACCTTCCGCATCTTCTGTCAATATGCGTATCGACTACTCCTGCTTGACTTATTAAATTCAACAAGAAATCTGCTCTTCCGCACTAGTGATCGTCGGTAATCCCTCTGGTTGGCCTTCTCCATGTCGATCATCCTCGACTGTTTTGCCTAGGCCCCAATGCTCCTCCATCAGACTCCCCAAGTGAAAAAGAACTCGACTACTCCATCAGTATCTTGAAATCTTCTTCGTAAATCCATGTTGCCTCCTGCAACTCATCATTTCTCAATCGCACTAATTATTCTTTCTTTCAGGAACTGTGCGTACGCCCGAATTCGCGTTCCTTCATAACTTCTACGATTTCTCCTTTCTGTCGTTCTAGAATCTGCACTATCCAGTCGATGTTCGACACTTCCGTGCTTCTACTGCTTGAACCTTCTTCAAATTTGTACAGATATGAGACGTTGAAAGTTGGTGAAATGCTCAAGTCATTCGGCAGCTCCAACACATAAGCGTTGTCTGAAATCTTCTTCAGAATCTTACATGGTCCAATCTTCTTCAGCTTTAGCTTGTTATACGTTCCTGTCAGAAATCTCTCCTTCCGCAAATGTGCATAGACTAAGTCTCCTTCGCTGAACGACTGTAGCCTCTTCTTCCTATCGGCTCTCAACTTGTATGTTGCATTGCTCTTCTCTATGCACTTTCGCACATCTTCATGCACTTCTTTCATATGTTCTGTGAATGATTCTGCATCCGTGCTTTTCCTAGTTTATGTCGATAACTCGACCAAATCCTGTGAAAATCCTCACAGTAGATCCAAGAGATGATGTAAACCTCACAACGAAAGAATTTAGGAAAATAGAAGAAGAATGGAGCAGTAGAACATAGATCCAATGGAACTCAGATATGAGCAAAATAATCACAGATGTTTCATTAATCTGAATAATAAACAATAATGATACAATGCAC
Organism: Larix kaempferi; assembly: GCA_027924585.1. NCBI lineage: Eukaryota > Viridiplantae > Streptophyta > Pinopsida > Pinales > Pinaceae > Larix > Larix kaempferi. The sequence continues at coordinate 3,314,494 of BSBM01000459.1, read as the reverse complement.
AGGATTTGAATACCATGGGTGTAATTCAAGTTAACCTGCATGGAGAGATCAAAATATCAGTGGAGTGTCATCAGAGCACAACTAGGAGTCCTGATCATCATCATTGGAGTCATCAATGCACAACTAACTGTCAACCAAATGTCAAACTGAGTCTAACTGAGTGTGGTAGGTGTAACTGGCACATGGAGGCACTAACTAAATGAAGGAGGCTCAGTGGAGGGTGCATGAGGATCTAACTGGAGTCAGAATAGGAATTCTAGTCTCACTGGAGGTCCATCCGAGTGATACAGTCAGTTGAGGAGTCAATCTAGCCTTAAATCAAGGAAATATCTAAAGCTAACTCAACTAACTGATGTGCAACTGAGTGGTAGGTGAGAGAGGGTTCCTTTCATAAGTGGTAGGTGAAAGGAGGGTGCACTAAGCACTAGGAGGGTTAAAAATGATCAGCGAGAAGCTCCCGGGTTTATCTAAATGAGGACTAGGTGCTGGGACTGATGACTGGGATGCATGCAAAATGCATGCATGACTGAAAATGAAAAAATGGAAAATGTTGTTGGGAATAGGATAGAGTATAGGAAAATCCCAACACCCTGCCTTAATCCATCCTGGGCCATGGTAACTAGGACCAAAGGTCACCCATACAATCAAATAAATGGTAAAAAATAAGAACTGTCCATAAACCGAGGAAATGGGGAAAACCTCATGGGAAAAATACCCCCCCTCAAAAGTATAGTAAATAACTTAAAGAACCATCATACTAAATAGAAAAGGAAGAAGCTTTCCTTAGTGAAAAATTTTCCAAAAAAATTGGCAAGCTGATCCTCTCTAGGATGCCAATGCAGGTGCTAGAACTGGATCTGGTTTTCTAATGTGCCTCCCACTGTGTAGAGGATGTATTGGACGAAGCAAGTCTTTCAGGAAACCTTTCTACTACTGGAATGAATGGATCATGGTGAGTCTTCCCAAGGGATGGAAGAGTGAACCCCACGATCATGCTGCATCTCTCAGGAAGAGGTAGATGGCAAAATGCAAGGTTGGCATGATGTTGAAATTTGGTAGTTTTGTGATCAAATGAATCCTCAACTATGTTCCTGGTAGCTACAAGGACTGTGTGAGCCCATATTGGCCTTGGCTCTGGATTGAGAACATGTGTTGGTTCTGGATCTAAATCTGAATGTTCTTGAAATTTGATCTCAACATCAAGATCTTGATCATGATCTTCATTAGAAGACGAGTCACTCGGATCTTCATTAGATTTTGAAGGAGTAGGAATAGAGAAGGGCAGAAAATGTGAGAACTCATATTCCTTAGAGGCATGATTTGCAAATGCTTTCACTATAGTCTTCCCAGTGGAGATATCTGTAATCTCAACTATGTCGATACCAAAAGTCACCTTCTTTGGTGATGCGGTGTGAGTCATTTGATATACAAACAACAAATTTGTTGTCAAGCAGGGAACAAATAGAACATTCTTGAAATTGCCATGCTCCATATGTATTGTACCCAACCCTTTGGCAGAGATCTGAGAGTTGTCTCCCGTGTGAATAGTAGGCCCATCTTTGATATCTAAAGAAGAAAATGATTCTTCAAAGGCAACCATGTGGTTGGAGGCTCCATAATATATGAGGAGGGCCTTTGATTTTGAAAATACAGCCATCAATGCATGGAAATCCTCATGACCATCAGATCCACTTCTAGAATCAGACACTTTTGCATCTTTTGGAATAGCAATTTTGTTCTGTTCAAGAAGCTTGGTTAGTAGATCTATTTTCTTGTGCATTCAAGATCTCTCAGGGTGGTTTCCTCTCTTGCAGTAAGGACACTCAGATCTTCTATGTTTGTCCTTCTTGGAGACGGAGGCTCCTTTTGATGGACTTGACTTTTCATTTAGCTTGGATTTAGATGGCTTCTTAACCTTGCCTTTTTGCCTCCCTTTCACATTCGCACTATTTGCTTTTGCAACTAGAAGAGCTAGATCTTTGGAGGCCTTGATGGCACCCATTTGAATCAATTTGTCTTCTTCTTGAATGAGAGCTGCAGTAAAAACTTCTAAGCTTGGCATCTTCCATCCAGGAATTGACATTCGCCTAGAGTAGAAGGTAGATACAAAGACAAAAAATTGAGTTCCTAGCTTACTCAAAATGGAGAGCACCAATTTCTCATCCTTTTTATCAATGCCACACTGCTTGCACTGTATAACTAAGGCTTTGAATTTTGAGAATAATTCTTGAATGGTCTCAAAATTGCTTGGTTGTAGGGAAACCAATTCATTTTCCAGAGCATGGCCTCTTAGCTCATCATTTTTTCCAAAGAGGCCCTCTAATTTCAGCCATAACTCTCTTGGAGTCTTCAACCCTTCAAGATGAAATAGTAGATCTCTAGAAATATGAAGGCACATGTAACCAAAGGCTTCATCTAATGATTTAGATGCTTGGCTTTCTCCATAGTTGAATTTGGTTCGGCTTCTCTTCCCATTGTTATCCCGTGTAGAGATTTATTTCTCAAGCACATTTCCATATCAACCTTCCAATCAAAGTAATTGAAAGGTGTGAGGATTCCAAGAGAGAGGGGAGCATTTGAATTACTCATCTTAACTGCTGGAGCGAATGCAAAAGTGAAATTGCTGATACTGCTGCTGCAACTGTTGGAACATCGAATTACCTGCAAAAAACTCTCAAGAATGGAGGTAGGATATACTCTCAAATGGCTCTGATACCATGTGAAAATCCTCACAGTACATCCAAGAGATGATGTAAACCTCACAATGAAAGAATTTAGGAAAATAGAAGAAGAATGGAATAGTAGAACATAGATCCAATGGAACTCAGATAGGAGCATAATAATCGCACATGTTTCATTAATATGAATAATAAACAATAATGATACAATGCACAGGATTAGAATACCAAGGGTGTAATTTGAACTAGCCTGCATGGAGAGGTCAAAAGATCAGTGGAGAGTCATCACAACACAACTAGGAGTCCTAATCATCATCAGTGGAGTCATCAATGCACAAGTAACTGTCAACCAGATGTCAAAATGAGTCTATCTAAGTGTGGTAGGTGTAATTGGAAAATGGAGGCACTAATTGAATGAAGGAGGCTGAGTGGAGGGTGCATGAGGATCTAACTGGAGTCAGGATAGGAAGTCTAGTCTCACTGGAGGTCCATCAGAGTGATATAGTTAGTTGAGGAGTCAATCTAGCCATAAATCAAGGAATGATATAAAGATAACTCAACTAACTAAAGTGAAACTGAGTAGCAAGTGAGAGAGGGCGCCTTTCACAAGTGGTAGGTTAAAGGAGGGCACACTAGGCACTAGGAGGGAAAAAATTGATTAGAGAGAAGCTCCCGAGGCTAGCTAAATGAGGACTAGGTACTAATACTGATGACTGGGATGCATGCAATTTGCATGCATGCATGCAATTTCATGACTGCATGCAAAATGCATGCATGACTAAAAATGAAAAAATGGAAAATGCTGTTAGGACTAGGATGGAGTATAGTAAAATCCCAACAAATCCACCACTCCATGTGGGCTTCTTTCCTAAACAATCTGGAATGGGCTCAACCCTGTTGACTGATTCACAAAATTGTTATATGCAAACTTTGCTTGAGCCAACACATTCTCCCACTGCTTAGGTCTATCGACTATGAAACACCTTAGAAGGTTTCCCAAACTTCTATTCACCACCTCGGTTTGTTCGTCTGTCTGTGGATGATATGCCGAGCTAAAATGCAACCTCATGTCCAGTTTCTTCCATAGGGTTCTCCAGAAATGTCCCATAAACTTGGTATCTCTGTCCGATGTGATACTTTTTTGGAACGCATGCAATCTGACTACTTCCTTGAAGAATAGTAGAGCAATTCCTATGACATCACTTGTCTTCCGACACAGAATAAAGTGTGCAATTTTTGAAAATCTATCAACTACAACAAAGATTGAGTCACTCCCTTGCTGCGTCTTCGACAATCCTAGCACAAAATCCATGCTCAGGTGCTCCCATTGGGTATCCAGTACAGGTAATAGTGTATACAACCCCGTATTCTAAATTCTCCCTTTTTCCAACTAGTAAACTCTACACTGTCGTACCCAATTTCCGACATCTATCGTCATTCCTGGCCACTAATACTTTTCTGCGACCAATGCCCTGGTCTTGTCGATCCCAAAATGACCTGCTAATCTACCGCTATGCAATTCTCAGATTAGGTTCTCCCTTATGGATCCTCTGGGAATACACAACTATTGTCCCTTGAATAGGTATCCCTCTTGGATAAAATAATCCAAGTATGGAGTCTTGTCGACACTCCACGGTTCACGACAAGCCTCCCATGATTTCGCAAGACTTGTCGTTTAGCTTGGATTTAGATGGCTTCTTAACCTTGCCTTTTTGCCTCCCTTTCACATTCGCACTATTTTCTTATGCAACTAGAAGAGCTATATCTTTGGAGGCCTTGATGGCACCCATTTGAATCAATTTGTCTTCTTCTTGAATGAGAGCTACAGTAAAAACTTCTAAGGTTGGCATCTTCCATCCAGGGATTGACATTCGCCAAGAGTGGAAGGTAGATACAACGGTCCTAGCTTACTCAAAATGGCGAGCACCAATTTGTCATCCTTTTTATCAATGCCACACTACTTGCATTTCATAACTAAGCCTTTAAGTTTCGAGAAGAATTCTTGAATGGTCTCAAAATTGCTTGGTTGTAGGGAAACCAATTCATTTTCCAGAGCATGGCCTCTTAGCTCATCTTTTTTGCGAAAGAGGCCCTCTAATTTCAGCCATAACTCTCTTGGAGTCTTCAACCCTTCGAGATTAAATAGTAGATCTCTTTAAATATGAAGGCACATGTAACCAAAGGCTTCATCTAATCGATTTAGATGCTTGGCTTTCTCCACAGCTGAATTTGGTTCGGCTTCTCTTCCCATTGTTATCCTGTTTAGAGATTTATTTCTCAAGCACATTTCCATATCAACCTTCCAATCAAAGTAATTGAAAGGCGTGAGGATTCTAGGAGAGAGGGGAGCATTCAAATTGCTCATCTTAACTGCTGGAGCAAATGCAAAAGTGAAATTGCTGGTACTACTGCTGGAGCTTCGAATTACTTGCGAAAAACTCTCAAGAATGGAGGTAGAATATACTCTCAAATGGCTCTGATACCATGTGAAAATCCTCATAGTACATCCAAGAGATGATATAAACCTCACAATGAAAGAATTTAGGAAAATAGAAGAAGAATGGAGTAGTAGAACATAGATCCAATGGAACTCAGATAGGAGCAGAATAATCACACATGTTTCATTAATATGAATAATAAACAATAATGATACAATGTGCAGGATTCGAATACCAGGGGTGTAATTCGAACTAGACTACATGGAGAGATCAAAAGATCAGTGGAGTGTCATCAAAGCACAACTAGGAGTCCTGATCATCATCAGTGGTGTCATCAATGCACAAGTAACTGTCAACTAGATGTCAAACTGAGTCTAACTAAGTGTGGTAGGTGTAACTGACACATGGAGGCACTAACTGAATGAAGGAGGCTGAGTGGAGGGCGCATGAGGATCTAATTGGAGTTAGAATAGGAAGTCTAGTCTCACTGGAGGTCCATCGAAGTGATACAGTTAGTTGAGGAGTCAATCTATCCTTAAATCAATGAATGATCTAAAGATAACTCAACTAACTAAAGTGCAACTAAGTGGCAGGTGAGAGAGGGTGCCTTTCACAAGTGGTAGGTTAAAAAAGGGCACACTAAGCACTGGGAGGGAAAAAAATGATCAGAGAGAAGCTCCTGGGGATAGCTAAATGCGGACTAGGTGCTATGACTGATGACTGGGATGCATGCAATTTACATTCATGCATGCAATTTCATGACTGAATGCATGATTGAAAATGCAAAAATTGAAGATGCTGTTAGGACTAGGATGGAGTATAGTAAAATCCCAACAAATCCACCACTCCATGTGGGATTCTTCCCTGAACAATCTGGAATGGGCTCAACCCCGTCGACTGATTCACAGAATTGTTATATGCAAACTCTACTTGAGCCAACACGTTCTTCCACTGCTTGGGTCTATCGACTGTCAAACACCTTAGAAGGTTTCCTGAACTTCTATTCCCCACCTCGGTTTGTTCATCTATCTGTGGATGATATGCTGAGCTAAATTGCAACCTCATGTCCAGTTTATTCCATAGGGTTCTCCAGAAATGTCCCATAAACTTGGTATCTCTGTCCGATGTGATACTTTTCCGCAACGCATGCAATCTGACTACTTCCTTGAAGAATAGTAGAGCAATTCCTGTGGCATCACTTGTCTTCCGACATAGAATAAAGTGTGCCATTTTTTAAAATCTGTCGACTACAACAAAGATTGAGTCACTCCCTTGCTGCGTCTTCAGAAATCCTAGCACAAAATCCATGCTCAGGTGCTCCCATGGGGTATCCAGTACAGGTAATGGTGTATACAACCCAGTATTCTGAATTCTCCCTTTTTCCAACTAGTAAACTCTACACTGTCGTACCCACTTTCCGACATCTGTCGTCATTCCTGGCCACTAATACTTTTCTGTGACCAATGACCTGGTCTTATCGATGCCAAAATGACCTGCTAATCTGCCGCTATGCAATTCTTGGATTAGGTTCTCCCTTATGGATCCTCTAGGAATACACAACTGTTATCCCTTGAATAGGTATCCCTCTTGGATAAAATAATCCAAGTATGGAGTCTTGTCGACACTCCATGGTTCACGACAAGCCTCCCATGTTTTTGCAAAATCCTCGTTGGTCCCGTACTCTTCCTTTACCAACTCTATGTTGGTTGCCTGAACTATTTTCATGTTCAACAATGCAACTCTTCGATTGAGCACATCAACAACCTTGTTCGACTTTCCCGACTTATGTCGCAACATGGAAGTATATCCTTGGAGGAATTCGACCCATTTCATGTGCAGTTGATTCAAATTTGACTGAGTATTTAGATACATTAGTGCTTCATGATCTGTGTATAGCGCAAATTCCTTGGGAAATAAATAATGTCTCCACTTCTTCAATGCTTGGAAAATAGCATATAGTTCCTTGTCATAGACCGAATATTTCTGCTTTGCATCATCCAAATTCTCAGTAAAGAATGAAATTGGTCGGCCCTCCTGGATCAACACTACTCCAATTGCCATTCCACTCACGTCGCAATCGACCTGGAAAACTTTGTCGAAATATGGAAGCACTAACACTGGGCTCTCAGTGACCTTTTCCTTCAACTTGTCAAACTATTGCTAGGCTACTTCTGTCCACTTGAATTCCCCTTTTCTCATGCACTCTGTCAAAGCTACACAAATTTGACCGAATCCCCGAATGAACTTCTTATAGAAACTGGAAATTCCATGAAAAATCCTTACTCCAGTTGTACTTGTCGGTTTCGGCCAATCCAATATTTCCCTCACCTTTTTTGGTTCCATTACCAACCCTCTACCTGATATTACAAATTCCAATTACACCAGTTCTTCCTTTGTGAAGAAACACTTTTGCAGGTTCACCATCAGCTTCTCTTCCTGCAACTTCTGCAATACTTGTCGAATGTGCCCCAAGTTCTCTGTCTTGGTTCGACTAAATATCAGGATGTCGTCTAGGTACACTATGATGAACTTACCCAAGAATGGTTTCAGTACTTCATTCATCAACTGCATGAATGTACCGGTTGCATTTGTCAATCTGAATGGCATGACTAACCACTCATATAGCCCTTACTTCGTCTTGAATGTTGTCTTCCTATCATCTCCTTCTCTAACCTGAATATCGTGATAACTACTTTTCAGGTCTATCTTCGTGAAGTACTTCGCTCCACTCAAGCAACCCATCAAGTCATCCATCCTCAAAAATGCAAACCGGTACTTGATCGTGATCTTGTTGATAGCTCTGGAGTTTATTCACATCCTCCATTCTCCACCTTTCTTTAGTGCTAATACTGCTAGTATCTCGCATGGACTCAAACTTTCTATGATCAATCCCCTATCCAACAACTCCTAGACCTGTTTATTGAGTTCCTGATCTTCTGTCAGACTCATCCTATGTGGTGCTTTGATTGGCAGACTCGACTCTGGAATCAAGTCGATCTGATGGGATATGCTTCTTATCGGTGGCAATCTCGTGGGTGTCTCATTTACTACTATGCTTCGAAACTCGTCAGGCATCTTTCTGACTTTGACCCGAATCTTCTCCATTGTCATCCTCTCGACACATCGTCCCTTCAAAATGATAGCAAAACATACCGACTACTTTTCCTCTTTTGCGAAGAATTCTTTCGCTGAACACATCAGCACTCGCTTCTCCCAAAAGTTTCTCTTGCCCTGCTGACAATCGACTTGTTCCTCTGGCTTGGGCTTAAGAGTCCTCTGCACGCCATTTTTCCACACTGTGACTATGTTGGCTCAACCATCATAGATCATTTTCCGATCATATTTCCATTGCCTTCCTAACAACAGATGGCATGTGTCCATTGGGATTACCACGCACAGTAAACTATCTTCAAATCCCTCGACTCTGAAGTTAATCAGGCATTATCTAGTCACCTTCACATGATGTCCTTTCTGTAATCATGAGTTCTTATAAGGGTGTGGATGTTCTCGACATTTCAAACCGATCTTGTTGATGACCTCTGTCGACAAAAGATTCTTCATGCTTCCACCATCAACTATGGTCTTGCAATGCCATTCCCTGATTCGTACTTTAGTTCGAAAGATAGCCTTTTATTTTGTCGGCTCTTGCTCGTCGCGTCGGTCTTCCTGAACCAATGTTCTCCTGACCGTCAGGTTCTGATTTTTATTCTGCTCATCCTCATTGTTGTCGGATGCTGATTTTTTCCTCTCGTCGACTTGCTCATCTCTTTGACGTCTGGGCTTCGACTCTTCTGCATCATGTAGGTTCTCTCGGCATTCATATGCGTTGTGTCCCGCTCCACGACACTTATAATAGATTATGGCTGGTCTGTTAGCTCCTTTTCTTTCCGATGAACCGCTTTGACCATACGCACCTCAACCGCATGTTTCTCGACCATCACGTTGAATTTCTTGCGCTTTCTCCCTTGTCGATGTCCCTTCTGCACGTTGGTTGTCTTGGATGGCTTCTCTCCTGTAACCACTACTTTGGCCTTTCGCAGAAATAATCTTCACACCTCGCCTAGTCATCCTACCTCTGGTCACTGCGGATTTCCTTGACAGTTTCTCTTCTTCCTTCAGAGCTAATTGGTAGGCTTCACCGACCACTCTGAATCTTGACATGCTCAACTCGTCTTGAATGGCATATTTCAATCCATTGACATATATTGCGACAGCTTCTTCTCCTTCGTCGGTCTGACCCGACCTTATCGACAATCTGTAGAACTCTTCCATGTAGTCCTTCATGTTCATCTATTTTTGTCGAAAGTTATGCAACTTCCAGAACAAGGAAATCACATTGTCATTTGGAAAGAACTTCCCTTTCATCTTGGAGACCATCCTATCCCAAGACTTTATTTTTTCCTTTCCCTTCTTGGCTCTATCAGCGTGCACATTCTCCCACCACAATGAGGCATGACCTTTCAACCTCAGATATGCAGTCTTAACCCATTTAGGATCCTCGATCTACTCTATGTCGAAGTATCTCTCCATCTCTCTGAACCAGTCGATCAAGTCTTCTTGATGCAGACTTCTTGAGTAGGTACATACATCTATCTTTGTCTGACCTCTCATATCCGTCATAAGTTTGATGAGTTCGCCTTCTGGTTCTTCTCCTGCTACTTCTTGTGCTTCCACTTCTTTGACCTCCTCATCACTGTGGTCTAATGCATCAGGAGTACAACCATGCCTTTTTCTTTCTTTGATCGATGCTACTTCATTTGTCAAAGTTTGCATTGTTCGAATGCACTCGTCCAACATCTCACGATCAACTGTAACTATTGCGCCACACCCTCTTCATCCAACACCTCAAACGTTAACACCTCTGTGAGCCATTTTAAACCTCGGCTAAAATTCCCACTCATCCAATCGCAACTAGACTTCAACAAGTCACGCACAACTCTACCCAACTGCAGTTGGAGCTATAAACACACTCGCAGTCTCTCCTATCCATAGGATACTGCTTCAACTCAACTGCACTCACTTCCGGGCTCTGATACCACTTGACGTAAGGTGCCTCACGAATAAGGTTCTTCCTTAACAATTACACACAACACACATGTTCACATAAATAAGATGTAAACATGATGCTAGAAGCTGGCTTATACTACTTCTACCGAAACGGTTACAATGTAAACTGCATGGAATTGAATAACTAACTATTGTCGGCCTTGGCCAATTACAATACAGAAGTAATTATGTGCTATCTCATTGTGTCGACCGTCACCCTCTCCTATTTCACTACAAAACTCTAAGCTATGGCTTGATCTTCTCTGTGCTTTGTAGATGTGTGACTTTCTTCTCCAATCTACAAAACTTCTCTTGAGCTCTATTCACCCTGCTTAACTCTCGAATTGACAAGTTATCCAACTGATCTCAACTCCTCATCCTTCTACTCTGCTGTTGTTGTTCCCGAGATCACTCTGACCCCTGAGATACACTTCCTCTATCTATCAACCTCCTCAGACCCTACAGACTTGCAACTGTCAGTGCCCCTGCTATGCTGCACAATCTCTGCCTTTGTTGACATCTGTCACGATCCCAACTACCTTCACTAACTGCTAATAACTTCCTTAGCAACCCCGAATTCATTCCAAGTACTCTCCTTGACTTTCTACGCGTCCTTCTGACACTGCTACAGTAGACGGTCATTTCACTGCCTCGACCATACTGTCTTTTGTTAGCCTTTGACATAACCTATCGACTTCCCTTCGCACTCTCCAGTCTTTGCCACTACGAACCTGTCGGAGTCACGGTTGGACCACATGTCGACCCTCGACATCTTTCCTGCTACCCCGTCGTTTGTCGACCTTTGACAAGTCGACTCTCGACCTTCCACATCTTCTGTGGATATGCGTATCGACTACTCCTGCTCGACTTATTGACTTCGACATCCAATCTGCTCTTCTGCACCAGTGGTCGTCAACAATCTCTCTGGTCGACCTTCTCCATGTTGATCATCCTCGAATATTTTGCCTAGGCCTCGATGCTCCTGCATCACATTTCCACTACACACCACCTTTAGTGTGCATATTAAATACATAACTACAGCATCTACCTAAGCAAAGATTAGAGAAAAAATGATATTCATATGATTAGGGTCTTTCTCCATTGTGGAGGACACAAAAAAGTAATGGTTTTGATTTAAAATTATTGACTTCTGACTCTAAACAATGGATATTGTGAAGTATCATACTTAGAAATTTTGATCAATTTTATTAATTATTAAAAATGTCAATTATAAATGGTTAATGACATTAATTTTTAAACATCTTTAAATATTTAAGAATGAATTTTATTTTATTTAAAAATAAAATTAATATTCAATTAAAACCATTTTATTTTATACAAATTTAAGTTAAATTTGAATTGGTGAACAATTTTTTAGAAATATTGGAAAATTAATCAAATATCAAAATTTAACCCTTAGTATAAATTGTATCTTAAGTCATAAGACCTATCACTATTACCCTTAATGAATAGATTATTGTTGTTAAGAACCTTCTAGGCCATGTATACTAAATTTAAGTTAAATTTGAATTGGTGAACATTTTTTTAGAAATATTGGAAAAATTAATCAAATATCAAAATTTAATCCTTAGTACAAATTGTATCTTAAGTCATAATACCTATCACTATTACCCTTAATGAATAGATTATTGTTGTTAAGAACCTTCTAGGCCATATATACCACTAGTTGGTGACATATTTATTTTAGATGGTATGTGACATATTCTAAGGCTCGATGCCTTGCCAATGACTTATACAATCATTGTGTAACGTATAAATCCATAGATATGTTCTTAAGTATTTTATTAATTAAGTATTGATACACAATCATGAGCTCTTTTAAAGACACTTTAGTTGCCACATAAACTGAAAAAGCATAAACCTCTAATTTCAAGAGGCAATTAGAGTTGCTTGCATAATGAATTTTAGAACGATGTAAAAGGACAAAATATAGGAAATCAAATAAGGTTTCATAATATATAAATTTTACTTTTATAAAATTTGCGTAGTTGTTTATAAAATTTGTTTTTCTAAAATTGGCTTTTTAAATTGTGAGCATAATATAACATATATGTTTGTGTGTATGCAACACTATATGAACTAATTGACATTATTTTTGACTAATTTTTTTTTTACATATGTAGAGGACATCTTGTACTAGTGCAAGACTATTTTTTCGAAATTATTCATAATGTTTTCAAATTTTTAATGATTTAGTGTAGTCGAAACGGTGAAAAAATGAACTTGTGTATGCATGCAGCTCTTTAGCCGCATAAATTAATGTAATTTTGAATTTTTTTATATGAGTGTATAGAGCTCTACTTCTTCTAGTACACCATATAATTTTTTTGAGAAATGGTGAAGGCAGTCAAAAGTTACAACATTTAAACAATGAAGCATTATATTTTGGAATCATGAAATCTCGTAGCACAAAAAATGATACCAACTTCATGCACCCACCCTTAAAAATGCATAACTTTAGTGACATAAAGCTTCAAAACGATCTCATATTTCACATATTTCACTTGTGACTCACATATTACTTCCCATGGACTTGCATCATGATCTCATATCATAATGCCACCTTCATTATTAATATCAATATAGATGGTTTCTTGATATGTAACCCCTTATGTTTCAAATTTAAATCATACATTGAATGCACAATCCATGAAATTATGCAATGATCTAACTCTTACAATAATGACCCAAATTGTATGACATACCTCATGGTATTGGGATGACTTCATCACCAATATCCCTTATATTAAATTTTATTGAATATTGTCAATATAATCATATTTTATGTAAACAAGTCAAATAGCTGCAAGGCAGTTAGTCCCTGCCATAAACGTATGTTAATAGTTTGAGATATAGTACACCTGCACTGATAAATGGGCTGATAAATGTTTATAGAAAATTAAGAACGGGATATATAGAATTGCAAATGTCACAATCAAAGTTATGTTCGAACCTTGGAATTAAACATATGAAAATAACAGTGTAGTCTACATTTTAATATCATAGGAGAGGAAACTCATGATTTCTTGGCCTACTCTCATGGAAGTATTGTATTTTAGCATTTAAGACTAAAGCAACTTTCCTAGGATCCCACTGCAGGGCTAGAAATAAAGATTACAGCTCTGAATTTATTTGCTTCTTAAGCTGTTTTGATTACCCTAAAACCCAACCATGTTACACATCCATCCAACTTTGCACATAATCGTTTTGTTGATGCCTAGCAATGAGTTTGCATACACAGAAAATATAACGATAAAATATAATGATTAAAAGTATTTGTTCATTAATTATTGATAACTAAATTAAATAAAAATTAATCAATCATATTATGAATAATAGTGATTTAAGTTTTAATTTAAATAATATAATTTAATAATTAATTATAATAAATTCAAAATATGATATAACTCATAAAATTTATAAAAACAAAACCTCAAAACGTTTTTCAATTCTTTCACATACTTTTATTTTACAATAATTTTTTTAAATATATACAATTTCATTAAATCAAAATTAAATTTTAAAATAATAATATTATTTTCCCAACTCATTTATAAATTCATCAACCTTCAAATAATTAGCTGAAACAACCTCCCGAGAACCCGATAACATTGGCAATTCCTAATCAAAGACTTCCCTCGATTGGGTTGTTGATGTTGCCGTACGCCGTACTACAAATGGTCATGATTCGTGTTCCCCGCCGTAGTTGGGATATGCCCCTTCACACTGCATAATTGAGAGTTTACCAGTATCAGAAAACAAGCGTTAAATTTGATGGGACAAAGGGTGGTACTATATCATAGATGTCAAATATATGTGTTTTATTGTATTTTTAAATTTTTAATTATTTTATATATTTGTTTAATAGAATTAAAATGACCTAAAAATTGTTAGTTTTTAGACTTTTTTCTTTGGATATCAAGTTTTTAAATTATGGCTATATGTCAATTTGAGAAAATTTTTTAAATAAAATTATTTTTAAATAATTTTTAAATACTTTTTAAAAATTAATTGTCACCTTCAATCAAGAGTATTTAGTCAAATCAATCTTTACAACCAATAACAAAATAGTATTTTCTAATTTGAAAAATTAAAAATACATTTTATTATTTAAAAAAATTAAAATTAATAATTATTTTTTCATAACATTGTAAAACAACTATTAAATTGATAAAATTAAGAAAAAGTTAAATTAGTTTTGACAATGGACCTATCCCAACTTAAGAGAGAGACTAATAATATTTTGGTTACTTTTGGTTACTTGATTATTTTGATTTTCAACTTTGTAATTATGTGTTTCTGTTTTTCGCCTTTGTAAATGTCTTTGTTTCTCTTCCTAACCGATACAATTAGCAAACTTTATTAGGACAAAATTACTGAACGTTTACTAACTAAATAAACAATAAAATTCAAATTGTCGTAGAGTCTAGCTAGGTCTATAAGATGGAAGCCCAGAAGAGTGCAAGTACACCAAATTCTCGTTTTTTGAATCCTCCTCGTTCTGTAGGGGACTGGGATAAGCTGTGTAAGAGTAAGCGCGGCTTGGGGCTGTGGTATTCGATTGGAAGAAGCTGTATCAGGATAACGCTAGGCGCGTCTTGGGGCTGTGGTATTTGATTAGAAGAAGCTGTATCAGGATAAGGGTAGGCGCGGCCCGAGTCTGTGCTATCTGATTCGACGAAGGTGTATCAGCGTAGGCGAGGCAGCTTGGATTTGGCTTCAAATTTCAAATTTCAAATTTAAATAATGATCATGTTATCCCAGCTGTTGCTGTGCGCTAGTGTGATTTGTTTTTTGATAATAGTAGGCCGAATTCTCTTCGGCCAAGAAACAGAGAATAACGATCCTATTGGGAGAGGTTGTGTAAGCGTAAGCGTGGCATGGGGCTCTGGTATTCAATCGCAAGAAACTGTATGATTCAGGTTAAGCGAGGCCGGAGGCTGTGGTATTCGATTGGAAGAAGCTTGGCGGTGTGGTATTTGCTTGGAGGAAGCTGTATCAGGATTAGGGTAAGCACGGCCCGAGGCTGTGCTATTCGATTGGACGAAGCTGGGATATGTTTATTTTTAATATTACTACGATTTCTCAAGCACCAGCGAACAACGAATAAGGATGAGGATCTTATTGCTTAAAAATGAAGATTGCGATTATTTTCATCGTATTTAGCTTTTTGTATTGTGAAGCAGAAATGATTGTAAATATTTTCAGGTCTCATAATTTTGGAGTTCAATAAAATAGAGTTTCATTTTCTTTCTTTTTATATCTTGCAGTATGTTATATGTTCAAGTTTCTTGGTTGGATGGAAATTTCTTCTGCCCTCTATTTTACCGTTTGGTATTTTCTTTCTAAACCACTAGTGAGTACCCAGCTATTCCGGCCTGGGTTTTCCATTTTGCAAGAAGGGCTTTCATTTTGCAAGGCTACCTCAACCCTATTAAGTAGTATGGTTACTTTGTTGTATAATTTTCAGAACCATCTGATCCAAAATGGAAAACAATAAGCGTGCAGCTTAATTGATACTACTGTTTCCGCTTAATTGATACTAGTGTTTTCGCTTATAATTGCGCAGGCACCTTACAGGAAGTTGTCTCCCTAATTCTAATTCTTTTCATAAAGGTTAATATAATGTTTACTCTCCCTATTAATATGGTTCTCTATGGCTTCCATGAATGTTATTTCAACCTCACAACTGTAAAATGACAAATCAATGAAACAGTGAAAACGGTCATTTCACTGGTAGGGTTACAGTGATTTCGACTTAATTTAATTTAATTCAAGAAGTTGATTAATTTGTATTAAACTCAGAAAAATAATATATTAAAATCTCAATTCTTTATGTTCAATCATTTTTATTCTAAGTTTATATATACTTTTTAATCAATTCCAGAGGTTTAAAGTACATTTAATGTACAGCTAATAGTGTTATAATTCAATAATCAAGAGTTCGATAAATACGTTAATTACTCAGCATACTCTATGGTTACTCAATTCGCCAGGTTATAAACAATATTCAAGTTAGAATATTAAATCACTACTCTAAAACTTAAATTTAATGGATTCAACGTTAAATTTACGTTAATTTAATGCACATTAGTTTTCATATAAAATTGAAAAGCGAGAATGCTCATATTTTGAAAGATAATTTCTTATGTAGATCACATCTTTTAGAATTTGTAAATAATTAAATTGAAAAATTGAATTTTAAAGAATGATTTATACTTCATGAAATAAAACATTTTTGAATATTTATGTTAATGTTTTTAAATTATCAAAATAAAAGATAACGAATTCCTTATTTGCAATTAATTTGAAAAATTGAATTATAAAGAATAATCTATACTTCATAAAATAAAATATTTTTAAATATTTATTTTAATGTTTTTAAATTATTAAAATAAAAGAACAAATTCCTTGTCAATAACGAATTCCTTATGTAGAGGTACAAAGCCATACTCTGAACCATGATAAAGCTTAAGCCACCGATTCTAGAAGCTTCTAGAAGTTCGCCTGAGAAAAGAAGCGGCGAAAGCTTAATGGATAGATAGAGGCGATGTTGACGTGAAAAGCAAGTCGCCGAGGATGTTGCCCGACTGTACAGTAAAATGCTCCGATGCTCCGGCATAGTCATTTTGATTTGGAACCTATGAAGAGCAGTGGTTTTGAACTATGCACCTCCTCTTTCAATATTTTTATTAATTTAAAGAATTGACTCTAATTTAATTTAATATTTGGTAAAATAGATATATAACGAATTGACTTTAGTTTTATTTAATATTTAATATTTGTTAAAATAGATATATAATGAATTGACTTTAGTTTTATTTAATATTTAATATTTGGTAAAATAGATATATAATGAATTGATTTAGTTTTATTTAATGTTTGGTTAAATAGATATATAATAGAAGCATCAAATTTCATTTTTTCATATGAAAAAATATATTTTAAATTTTGGGATATAGATTCCAATATTTTAAAAGGTAAGTATCTATAAAAAAAAATAATGGGTTTGATAAATCTTTTTGTTTTTTATTTTTTAAAAAGCTTATGTAATTTTTTATAATTAATTATGAGAAAATAAAGTAAAAATGTTGTTTTCTTTCTTTACAAGTTATTTAAAAGTCTTTTTCTTAACTTCATAAATTATTTAAAAATCTTTTTCTTAACTTAAGAAATTGAGTTTAAATTTATTAAATATTTGTAAAATATATATAATAAAATTATGAAATATCAAATTTTATATATAAAATATGAAATGTCAATTTTTCATAGATATTTTTCAAATTTTGAAATATGTAATATAAAAAGATAATATCTATCCATTTGGAAAATGTTGTAGGATGGCTCCTTCATTTTATGTCATTACAAATATATATATATATATATATATAAAAGATAATAAGATAAGAGTTATTTAAAGGTCTTTTTCTTAATGTAATAAATTGAGTTTAGTTTTTTTTTAATATTTTGTAAAATACAAATAAAATAAAAAAGATGAAATTTCAAATTTTAACACATGTAGATACATTTTAGATTTTGAGATATATCAAAAAAAATGTTGTGATGGGTCTTTCATTTATGTCTATGGTAAAGTTTACATATGTTTTTATAGTCAAACACTAGATAATACACCAAAAATGTTAATTTTGTAAAGAGTTATTTTTCTTAATATAATGAAGTAAGTTTAGAACTGTATATATAAAAAATTTGGTGAATCTTTCATTTTATTATATAATGCTATAAAATTTTGGTCAATATTTCACTAAATTATAAGATATTCTAAATATTGGCGAATATTTCACTGCATCATAAAAAATTG
Source organism: Larix kaempferi (assembly GCA_027924585.1). Classification (NCBI taxonomy): domain Eukaryota; kingdom Viridiplantae; phylum Streptophyta; class Pinopsida; order Pinales; family Pinaceae; genus Larix; species Larix kaempferi. The sequence goes on along the minus strand of BSBM01000459.1, from coordinate 3,296,492 downwards.
TAAAAATTGGCGAATCTTTCACGGATTTATAAGATACTATAAAAAATTGGCAAATCTTTTACCAAGAAGACTCGTCATCTCTTTGATTCCTAAGAAATCACAATTCATTCTGTTTTCACTTTGCCTTCGAATAGGTTTCTCTTCATATTATTTGATTCATAGGAGCCCCATCCAAGTCTTTGAAGGCAAACACATTTTCATTTTCAAAATCATTTATGTGTGTGAGTAGAAATTTCATTGTATTATTGCTTTCAGCAGATAAATTTCTCAAACTCTTGAATAATTATAGTTTGGGTTTGGGATTATCACAATATTTGTTGATCTCCTCAAAACACTACTACTACTAGAGGATGCATGATTTCTATGATCATGACTCAAACTCTTTGTCAAATAAACTCATTAAAATACTTCCTATAAATCTATTTTTAAGCTGTAATGGGAATGTCCTAACAAGTTTTCTTGACCACCTATCACATATTTCATTTTTCATAGTCCCATTCTTATGAATCTATGTATGAGTTAAGTCCTAACAAGTTTTCTTGACCATCTATCACATATTTCATTTTTCATCGTCCCATTCTTATGAATCTATGTATGAGTTTCTTAAATCTTTCACAAATATTTGGAGAAGAGCACTATAGCTAGAACAATGAGTGAAAATCAAAAGATCTTGTTGAAGACTTTGTGTTATTGTTGCATGGTCCTGTTCTCAGGTAGTCTCTACCTTTTTCAAAGGAAGGCGACAATGCATGGCATATATTCAAACTTATTGTTTAAAAAATTGGTATATGAAGTTAAGGGAAACAAAAAAATCTTCTTTCCATCATTGAAAATAGAGTCTAGATGTGTTATATTGTAATAGAATTGAGATTCAAAACTCTCATTATGTTTCTTGGTTTAACTTTATTTACATATATTTAGTATTCACTAGAAAAGTATATTATTACAACATTCCCTTTAATAGACGAATCAAGGAGAAATAACTCTTAAAAAACAAGAGAGAATGGCTTTTGATTTCCAAACATAAGCAAATTCTCAGCATTGATGAACTTCTCCCCTTAGTAAAGGAAATGTATCGACAAGCGTCACAACCAACACTTGTTCATGATGGCATACACAAGACAATTAAAAAATAATAGTACATAAAAACATGTATGATTTTATGGCAACCCAAGTCACCTGACTCATATTTATGTTTGAATTTGATGGCATTTAAATTAAGATAAATAAAAGTAAAACTATATTAAAAAAATGTCAATACAAAAAATATATGGATAGAATTTTCCATTAAGTTCAACAAAGAGAATTGATCTAGAGAACATAATAAAATCCTTTGATAGACAGAGTAAAAAACTAGTGACATTCTAGAGAACATACACTTAAAAAAAATAGTTATGATTTCAAGTTTTCATTTAAAGCTTACCAATCCTTTCAAGCATTCACTGTGCAATTGCATGGGGGTTCAAATTTGTGAGATGCAATTCGTCGGGCATAGATCCCGGAAATATTGGAAATAGAAATTATTTTGGAATCCTTTCATCTACATGAGATGGAGATTATGATGTTGAACAACACCCACAAAAGGATGCATATAATTAAAGAGAACCCATATTTCACAGTGGAGTGCTTCATACAAATTGCATTGACTGTCTAAATTGTACGACATACACTTGTTGCACAGTTTGCATATGGACTGGAAGCTCTTGGCCATCGGTTGTATGCTATGGTATTGTCATATGGACCCAAAATGGATCCTGATAGTAGCATTGCTGCTACATTTATGGAAATGTACCAGAGTATGGGTGATGCTTCTAACAAAATCCTAAAATAGCAATAAAATAATGTTGACAAATCCACATGTACAATACATAAGATACAAAAGTCCCCAAAGAGGGGGACACCTCCATCAAGCAAGGATAAAAAGGTTAAGTGATGATGCATGTGGCCTCCAAAGGCCCCCTTTAAAGGAGAATTCTTCAACAAGCTATGTTAACAAAGAAGCTAGAAGTCCTCATGCAACCAAGATATCTTTAAAATGCAAAAATGTTCAAAGGATGGTCCCATTTAGAAAGCTCAAAAGTTGACACTAGCTGATGAAGTAATCTCCAAAAAACAAAGGTTTTCCACTACTCACATCCAAGGAATATCTCTTCACAGGAAGATTCCCACAAGGCATGCATAGAAGGCCATAGATGCCACCCAAGGTATTTATTTATAGATCTATGAAATACCTTCTCTTATGTTCTAATTTCAAATGATCTGTCATATTACTATTTAGATAATAAAGTAATCATAATAAGTTCATATATAATTCTACACATATATGCTATGATTTAAATAAGTTTTCTATGTTATTTTCAAATGTAGATATTTATTTTTCGAATCGAGATCTAAATATTTTTATTATTTCAATGAAAAACATTTCTGTCAAAATATTTATCTATAGGATAACCATTAATAATGTTCTCTAATAGATCTCTATTTCGATTCTAGTTCAATGAAATTTTCGTTTAAGACAGAATCGAAATATGTTCAAGCGTGACAACCAAACCTTAACAGGGCCGCAAAGAAAGCTAAGTATAGCTTAATAGTTAAACATGTGTTTCCTTCTTCTTATTTAGAAAAAATACAAACAGTAATTTACGAAGATCTGGTCAAGAGTCGAGAGGCCTCTGTAGAGAAAGAAAACCTTTCTATTCAAAAATATTTCATTTTTCTTTTATAAACCCTCACTACAGATCGAAGAGTCAGATATGAAGGAATACTAACTTAAGCTACGTACTACAATGCCATAATAAATATTATAACCAGTTAACCTTTCAACCATCAAAAAAATTTACAGCATTCATTTTCTTTAACTAATCAATAGCCCGACAAATGTCAGGATTGTTATACAAAAAGGAAATCGTGATCCTCTCCACGGAGGCCACAAAATATCTTTATGGTTGCACAACTAAGTAGTGCCACAAATCAACCTATCTACGTGGCAGTAATCCCATCATAGAATGGAAGTCGGGCTATTAAATAACAAAGAAATCAATCAATAGAATAAAACATATATATTTATTTTTAATAAAACAGACCGAGAACGGTTGTTCTAGTCTTTCATCACTTTAAGTATAATATCAAAGAAGAGATTAACCAATAGGAAGGCGCTTAGATCATATCCACATTATAAATTCTGGAATTATTCATCAAAGTTGGAGAGACCCTAAGGGTCATAGTATTTTTAATAAACCACATACATTAAATAAGAGGACTCATATCCCTGTAAATACAAGTTATCCACTATATAATATAAAAGACAAAAACTTTAATTACAGAGGTAGTAAATTTAGGAGCCATCAACGATGGTAAACAAACAAAGTTTTGGGAAAACATTTTCAAGCAAATGCTGAAACGAAGGCTATGAGGTAACCTCTGCCAATAAATTTCATAAACCCTTAATTGTCAACCATTTAAGCCATTAACTTATCTTATTATCAAATGCTTGTTCCCTTATCACGGTTCCAAAACCCTGCACCAAATCACCTTTAGAAACCAACAATGTATTTAGTTAGTAATTGGACAAATAAACTCTTTTTTTTATACTTAAAGGGTTTCATTCCCAGTCTTCCTCACCTGGGCATTTTGAAACGCAGGCTCAATAAGGCACGACCCTGTCACCAACGTGGTAGACGCTTTCATTCTACATTTTCAAACGCATAATCAGAATCCTTATAATCTGAGAAGTAATATTTAGATATTGAAATAAAGGTTAAAATCCTACCTATGCAAACTGCGGACAGCTCCAGGGGATGACTCTTCCAGAGCACCCTGATAACCTTGTTGCTTGCAGGAAAATATTACCTATGTTAATCCATACAACCTTTTTAAAAACTAAAAGAACTTATCAATTTTAATCACTGTGTATGAGATAAAACTTTCTACTCTTACCTTTTGATAGGCATATTCGAGGCTGGCGAAGGTTTCCAGGTCCAGTCATAGTTCTCAGTAATTTCCGTAAGTGGTGGCCATTAAAACCATGATGTATCCCTTCACACCTTGGACAAGAAACATCGAATAATGCCATTAGCATTGCATGGTAGTGATAGGAATAAATTCACAAAATCGCCATCGACAAAGCAGAGCAAGAAATCGTTTACCAAAATGCAATAATGGAGTTAGGACATAAAAAAACACATTAAACCCTTGAAAAACCCTAAGAATCTTCTTGACCAAATGGACGGTTGGGATTTACGTTCCAACGTAGCCATAAAGAGCCTGGTTGCATTGTCAACTCATAGCCAAGATGGCTCATAAATTACTAAGCATAACACAATACAATATTAAAACCATCACAACAACCATCACCTCGAAGGACGTTTAAACCATAACTTTATTTAAATGCAAAAAATTACAATATTCAACTATAGGGCAGTATCATACCCCAAATGTGGGTCATAAACTATTGTTTAGGAATAACCTTATTGCATATTAACAACCCTTGTTCCTAGGGCTTGGTAATATCCACGGCCGTATAGTTTACATGGGGTCAAGAGTATAACCATAGTCTTCCCCAAATATAAATGCATAATAAAGTTAAGACCATAACCTAGAATCCACACTTAGCTTTAGAAATAATCAAGTTATATCTTAACTTAAGTAGGAAGTTGTAACGAGAATGACACACATCACCCCGATCATGCAGATGGCACAACGCAAAACCTTTTGAGTTAACCTACCAAGTTTTAGTTGCAGAAGTAATGTAAGTAACTTTACATTGCAAAAAATGATTTCGATTTATGTTATTTTAACTATTGCATGCTAATAAAGAAGAGATGATTTACGCGTTTACATGATTATATAAAAGAAATTATTTATGAATTTTGGAGGTTCAGGACATAATGGTATCAGAGCATGGTTACAACACTTGACCTGAACCGGCCCAACATTGTAGCTATTAAGAACATAAAACTATTTTTTTTTTTTTTGGGGGGGGGGGTTTGATTCTTTTACTAAACAGGGAGAGGAAGAAAAAATTTATTTTAGCAGGGAACTATGGCAGAGTTCAGAATGCCTGAAGGAGAAGAATCATCCCCTAGAATACCGGTAAACAATGAAGAAGGTGAAATCTAAGTAAAATTAAATGAAATTTGAAACGCCAATCCGTTAGAGTTACAAGAGATTGTTAAAGAATTGCAATCACAATTAAAAAGAATTAGGGATGAAAATGAACGAATTATGAAAGCACAAGAAGAACTAAATAATATTCTGCTGGCTAAAATACACAGTAATGAAAAAAGATAAAAACAAAGAATCTAAATATGATAAGCCAAAAGATACACCTTAAAAACGTAAGGGGTGAAATCTAGAATTTTATAGTCATGGGGCTGAAACTTCCAGTGAGGAACCACCAAAACAAAAACATCAGGATTTGTTACGGAGAAAAACTTCCTATGGCTTGGGGTAGACCACAATAGACAGATGAACTCGAGAAACCAACTCAATTCCCAACATATGCTATATATATGTAAATGCAGATAAACAACATAGAGAGCCTACCTCAATCTGGACGTTCGATGAAGATCCCGTTCAGCTTTTGAATCACAACACTTGGACGTGCAGCTTAGTCTCAACAATAAACACAAAAAGGTGCATATGATATATAAAATATGTTAGCATATACAATAGCATAATCCATGATATATATAATCAAATGGAGCCAGTGATAATAAACAATCATTCACAATATCAATTTGATGCAAAAATGAGTATTTCTATTAATATGAACAAGAATTCATGTCCCCTTCTGTCGATCTGATGCAAGGAAGGGAACATGACTAACCATTCCGGGATTATTTGTTAAAATCAGCCCTGTTCATTACTAACAGAATTCACAATAATTAAAAACCTATGTGTGTAGATTCATACTTCAATAAACACAGTGGAATTAAAGACTATCCACACACAATTACATCATGCATCCAACATCTCAATAACAGTCATCAATTAAAAACATGGAAGAACACATAATTAACATAATTTAAACCACAGAGAATACTTATCCTTAAGATGAAACTGTCCAACAACTGGCTATGCGAGAGCAACATTCCACCCAACCATAGGTCTCTATCCAGCTTGTATTCTTTCACCTGAGAGACCACCCCCGAGCTAGGATGTGTATCTACTAAGGAGGAACTAGATAGGATCACTCACAGCCATGATCTCACACACACAGTTATGCTAAGCCAACACATGGTTGGGTTTATCAAGGATGCAAGAGACAAATGAGGAGGATTATAAGCCAGTGAGCTCAACCAAAGAGCTATAGACATCTCAAATAAACTCAAACAGTCATGGTACCCACAATACCTACCACACCCAACACATGGAAGGTCCCCTTCTTTGTTGCACAGTCCCTCAGGTGTCCCTTCCCTTCACTGCTCTTCAGGGTGGGCATAGAAAGGCCCAAGATGCTAATTCCTTGAGATTGAAGTCTTCATTGGGTTTATGAAGCAATCCCAACCTCTGTTCTATCATTCACTCTTGGACTTTCACAATTCAGTGACCAAATAACTCAATCCCATAATTGGATTTTCGAGCTATAAAAACTGGGTTTTCCAATGGATTTCGGGGTATCCAATACTCTCAATTTCTCCCCAAGGTTCATTTCTATGGATCCCCTATTGGATTTTACTATCAATACCAAATTTTGGGCGTGTATGGCACTTCAAAACGAGGGTTAATTCACAGTTGCGATTTATGTTTTTTCTCAATGCTAGCCATGTGTAATGGATGAAAACTGAATCTTAGATGTTCAACAATGGAATGGGAATGATGAAAAATGAATTCCCATGAGTTAGAGTGACTTGTGGGTCAAGGAAATAGAGCCCATACCTGCCATACAAATTCCTGGGCTGCCCATGCTCCATTGAAGCCATGGACTGATTTCTCAACAACTTTCTTACAACTGAATTAAATGTCAGCAAGGAAAGTCAAATGGGTTCTCAATATTACATTTGGAAGACTATGGTTCAACCCCACAACCCCCTCACCACTCCCTCGTGGAATACAAATGACCCCTTCTCATTAGTTGCTTCCATAGCCAGTTTTGGTATTTTATTGCAACATTAAATATTTACATCAATTTACAGTATTTCATGGCTTAATAGCACATGGATACCATAATATCAAATACTTGCCTTTAAATAAAATATGAGCATACACTAGCGGGGCCTTGGCCTTGAGCTCCACGCTAGGAAAACATACATTGCATGTACACAATATTTACATAAAAGCCAAATACCATAAGGGTCAAAATGGGGGTATTACAAAGAAGTACAAGCTAAAACCTCCTGTCGGCAACTCATATGAACCAAGAACTAGGTCCCTCTACTTGTGCCTCCACCACTTCAATCCCCCATACAATGGAAAACTCAAGAGTAAAGGAGCGAATCCTTCACAAGATATGGAAAAGTTTGGTAGGTGAACATAAATGGTTCACAACAAGGATCAATGGATGTAGACTCAAACTATGGAAAAATTCATATAGAGTTTCGATGCTCTCTCTTTCTCCGCCTTCCATGCACCATAAGAGCTCAATATATAACCCTCCAAAGGCAAGTGAAAGGTCGAATCGAGTCGTTTCGAGATACATGGAGGGCCAAAGGTCACAATGGCCACTTTTTGGAGTGAAAAATAGAGTTTTTACAATCATTTACCAAAAGGTCGATGTACGCTAGCTATAGTGATGCAGCCTACGTATACGTGAGGTGTATTGAAGTAGCTCACATAAAGGAGGGAAAATAGGGAAAAAAGGGTTCAAGGAGAAACACAAGTATGGTTTTGAGTCTATAAGTAGGTAAGGGAAGCCAAAGAGTACAAATTATCACAAGGTGGAAAAATATGGTGTAACAGATGCCTCCTAATTTTGGAGGTTAGAGAAGGTACTATGATGGCCAAAATAAATTATGAATCTCAGAAGTGGAGTGATGGGGACACAAATGGAAGGAGTATCCCACTCGTCATAATACAATGATATCTTTGAATACATATTGGTACAATACATAGCAATCTGATACAATGGCCATGAATAAGCAGCCATGACCCATATACAGTAAGATATGGTCTCCTACTAAAGAGGAAACAACTGATGCAAACTGATGGTACAAACTACTGATATATGAGAATAATCTCCCATAAGTACAGTCATGATCACCAGTAGCATACTAAATGCCACTGAAGTCTGGGGTCTTCTACACATATAATCTATGGTGCATGCCCCATCAAGTGAATAAAGGTGTTTATGTTGAACTTGATGTGACATTGTCTGATTACAAGTCATTGATGTATATCGTTAACAGATGTGAGATAACGCACCAATAATGACAATGAGCATCAAGGCACAGAGTACATTCACCAAGTGTGAATAGAGGTGTTGAGGTCGAACACTTGATGAATCCATCGATCAGGAGACATTGATGAATTCCCAATCTGTCGATGGAAAGAGAACCTACCACTAATGACTGCAAGCCTCAAGGTACTCAATGGACTCTAAATGTGGATTCCAGAATAAATGAGTTGGAATGGATGGAATGAGATTTGTTGGAAGGAGGGCATTAATGGATCCCCCATCAACCAGCATGAGTTAGCAGCTACACTGGAAGATTTGGAAGAACTCGAATGAACATCATGTGAACTAGACTCATAAGGGATGGCCGACATGCAATAGTCAAGAGATATGAGGAGTGGGCGACTCTCGTTTCAAGACTTCCTTTGAACAAGAGCATGAGAAGATGGGAATACTCAGGAAGCATAGACTCAAGTACTAGATACTGATAATACTTTCTGACGCATGCGGCATCAACAAAGGGCTCCATAATGACTGGAAGCTTAACCAGTTGGTGGAGTAAGATCTGAGAAATGAGTACAACTTCCTAAGGTCATACTAATGTCTTGACTCATGATATATGGAGTGGAGATGAATGCTCTGTACAAAGGCAACACGACAACTGCCAATAGAAGGTAGTAACAATTTCTTGTTCGGCTTTTTAAATTATATGAATTTTTTGTCTTTTTCATATTCTAAAGCTTGAAAAATAATAAAATTGCTTATGGTACAAAAGTGAAGGAACGAGTGTCAAAAGAAAGCAAACTAGTTCCAAGCAGTGGAACATACCTATGCTCAATGCAAGGAACCATGTGCAAGATGTGGACACTCAGGGGAGTGTTCCCTCAAGGTAAGGGTCATCAAGTTGCGAAAGATAAATTAAGGATCTGCTTGGCTCAGAAGGCAAAGTGCTCACGTGATTGGCTAACAACTGAGGAAGCGGGAGCCAACACAAGGCTCAAAAGGCAAGCAGGATAATGTAATGCATTCACAACTCGACATAAATGGGGAGTCCTCATGGGAGATTTCTAGAATAAAGATAAATTAGAGTATGAGTCTTCATCGCAATTTCACGACATGACTACAAAGGACTCCCAATACTAAGGAGAAACAACTGCATGGGTGCCATAAGACATGAAAAGGTTCTAACAAGGGCACCCATGGTCAAACAAGCTCTATCGCCAAATAACGACACTTCTAAAGCAGCATGAAGGTTTAGTGTCAGTTAAAAAGCAAGGTTGCACCTAAGGTTTATGAATATGGCCATAAGTTCAATGAAAACATGCAGGCGTAATGACATCCTAGCCTATATGACGAGTGTAGAAAATACCTGTCAAAGGCGTTAAAAGGTTCAAAATCCACTCCCGACACAAAAAAAATGCTAAAAGAAGTACCTCACAGCGAGATATTAGTCCAACAAGGATAAAAATGGGTAAAAACTATAGAAAAGTGGGTAAGAAAAATCAATAAATAGTTAAAAGAATAGTTTTTTACCATACCATTTTTATTTTTACCCAACATAGTGCTTTGTAGTGGTTTTTTCCCTCGATCTTCAATCGACGATTGCGCGAGCTAGGAGCAATGAAATCACGAGCCGTCTAGACCAGGTAAGATCCCTCATCCTCCTCTACAATTCTATGGTTTGCAATTTTGTTTTTAATGGTAAAATTTCAATCTTTTTCATGGATTAAACCCATTTTGTGCTCTACGCGGACTACAATTTATCGGGTCCTGTGTAGGTCTGGTTGTATGCATTCAAACTAAATGTTGACTGCATATAGGCACTACTGTCCATGAATTAGCCTGTGTATAGCGCTGTTGGCAATGCTTTTAATAAGTTTTAACATAAAAAATGTAACATCCCCTCCTACCATACCAGCATGATAGAGAGGACGTGATGCTAAAACCGGGCATCTAGCCCCATGAACTTTTAACTAAGCATTCACATAATATAAAAGACATATGGAATGTATGATTATAAGAAAACACAGTGGAAGTAAATTAAAAATATCATGTTTAATATCTAACATACATTCAAACATTAATGTGACAGTCATTAAATAAAGACATTGCAAAATTTGTAAACAGAGAATACTTATCTTAACAAAACAGTCCCAAGCAACTGGCTATGCAACTGCAACGTTCCACCCAACCATAGGCTAGTTTCGCTTCTCAACCTCTTGATGCAACTGCCACCCCCTAGCTGGGCATGATCTCTAAAAGGAATTAGGGAACAACAGACTCACACATAGCCATGCATACACCAAGACGAGTCAAGCCAATCTACAATTGGGTTTATCAGGCTGCTAAGAAATGGAAAGGAGGAATGGCTAAGCTAGTGAGCTCAACCACAGAGCTATGGGTACCCCTCCCAGATCTATTCCGCTTGGCACTCACAATGCCTACACACCCAACACAAGGAAGTATTCTCTTCATTGACACACAGTACCTCAAGCCATACCTTCCATTCTAGTGCTCTCAGGGTGTGCATAGAAAAGTAGCCAAAGCCCTCTTGATCTTCTTGAGAGGTTATTCCCTTCACTAGGTTTATCAAGCCAATTCTGTCCACTACCACTCCAAGTTTCTTGCTCACAGATTCAAACCAAAACAAGGATGCATATAACAGTAGAACCACACTTGCTGGGCATGAGGAAAACGTTTTTACAGTGGGATGCCCAAAGAGGGGGTTTCTACCAATTCAGAAAAACATGGGAAAGCCCAAAAACGAAATGGCAATTGGGGAACAACCCTGGAGAGCAGAAATCATTTTTAGTAAAACATCCATGGGCATTTTGGGGAAAAAATGACCTCCATCACAATCCCCAAACCGTGGCCCTTCTCTCCTAGCTACTGTATATGCAAAAACGAGCTCCTAGGCATGGAAAAATGCAGGAAATTTGGTAAAAACGTGATGAAGAAAGCCCCAGTAGTTCAGACTGCGTGAGAGAGGAGAGATTGACTGTTCAGAATGGATTTGGGCAGCATTTCATGGGTGTTTTCTTGCCTAAGGAGACAAAACATGATTTCCCAGGTTGATGGCTTGCCCATGCACGAAATTGGCTGCCATACCTTTTCATTCCCAAGGCATTAACTGCCTCAACCAATTTCTGGAAGAATTAAATGATTGGGTCCATAAACCAAAATGGGTAGTTGGTGGTTTATGGGTTTTCTCATTGCTCAAGGGTTTGAATGATTTCCCTCCCTATTCCTTGTAGAATCATGCCCCCATCTCTTTGTTGCGCTGCATAGCAGCTGTGGGTATTTTTCATTAAAATTCGTATGTACATGATGTCTCATCTACATTGTGCCTATCTAGCACAAGAACCATAGGCATCTATTTTTAATTGCCGATACATCGACACTAAATCAATGGTGGGGCCTTGGCCTTGAGCTCCTCACCATGATTAAATTACAATATTTACATCATTTACGATTTAATACAAAGGGGGTCAAAATGGGGACATTACAAAAAACACTTTGGTTTTGCTATAGGATGGTGCTATAATGGAGAGAGAGGGAACATGATGTTATTGATCATCAGGTTGGAGGTGATTTGGCCATGCAACAAGCATTGCAAGCTTGTGGTTTATACAAATTTTGGAGTATTGGGGGTTTAAGGGCCCAAAACCGACTACTCACCGCATTAGTGGATTACTGGGATCAAGAATCTCAATAATTCAACTTGGATGGAAAACTACTTCCATTGGAGGTGGAAGACATATATTTTATCACTGGCTTGTCCCACTGAGGAGAGGTGGCAAGCCTCAGGTCTCGCAGTGTGGGGGGAAGGAATCACTATCAGTGATTACATTGAAAGGTACTGTACTGCTAGCACCCAGAAAGTGTGTAGCCAACTCCCCATAGAGGATATAACGAGCCTAAGCATGAAGGTCATCGTCCTCACTCTCGAGAATATAGCAGGATCTGCCTCATTTCATCAGGCCTAAAGGCCATTGATATTCTATATTGCCGAGTGCATGAGGCATACAGTATTTGATTGGTGCACTACATTTCTGGGTTCCATGAAACACCAGAGTGCAAACTAGGGCGGACCAAAAAATTTGGTTTCAGGAGTATATTGTGCAGCTTCTTCTTTGAGAGGGTTCTGGGGCTTAGTCCAAGGGTGGAGGTCCCTCCTCATAGTCTCCTAGATCATGCTGAGACTCAGTGGGCGGAGGTACTCACACGACAGGGGGTGGCCGGATGGAATCCCCACACACTGGTGAGTTTTTCCACTAGTGGTGGCAACATGTGGTCTCCATAGAAAACTATCCCGATGAGGGGATAGACTTCAGAGGGGATCGCGACATGCCACTACCACCAGGGACTGCATTCGGGGACATTGGTAAGATAATTTTTTTAAGTTTTGAATATTTATTTTTTTTGTATTTTTTTTTAAGTGAAAGCAAAAATCTCTTTGGCGTGATATCATATATTGATGTTTGACTGTTTGCTCGTAGAATTGGGTCCACGAAGACCACGGGGCTTCCTACGACATCACCGTAGAGGCAGGGGTGGGGAGGTAGTAGGTGTAGCAGCAAAGCACACATTAGAGACCGTGCGGGTCAACCTGACTCGTATGACTGCTAGGGTACCATTGATCGAGGTAGAGTGCCTACCCGAGGCGATGCAAAGACATGTGGTTGGGGTACCAGGTACATGGGTGCGGCTGCTCCGACGTATAGCCAATGTCATGCACTACTACACACCGACTCATCCAGCCAAGAAGGCTAGAGTTCCCCACAGGGCTTAGATGCCACGGGGTCTCATTTTTTGTATCAAATATGTATATTTGAGAGTTACGAGCTCCAGTTTTCTACTATGACACCACTTTTGATAATGAAAAGACTATGATTTTTTTACTCTACTATTATGTGTGTACAAATATATGAATGTTATTTGTGTGATTCATTTCTTCTTTTAATTATGTTACAAATGCCAATCTAGGACATAATTAGTGTATGCATCAACAGTATGATTCAAACATCTTGGAACATGAACATAAGAAATAGAATCAAAATGGCTTTCCAAAAGTCTTACCCTTAAGAATCTCCTTAGTAGCATAGGATCCCTAACACAGTATGGGTCGTTCAACTGACACACGACCAATTTTGAATCCAAGCGGATCTCTAAAGATTGGATACCATGTGAAATGGAATCACAAAGTAACTGAATAATGACACTATACAAAGCCACATTGTTCAATTTAGGATCGAGACAAACCCTCCTGAAGACATAATTTGGTTGTCGGGTGAGTAAATAACCCATGCAAGAGAATCTAGTCTCTGCATATGATGGTTGGCCCCATCCGCGAATCCTAAGAACACTAGATATTCTTCTGACATCTTTCAACCAACGGGAAGCAAATCAGCGGACTCGAAAAATCAAAGGAAAGCTAAACTATGTATAGAAACTATACAATAGTATACAAAAGTAGAAGCTTAAGCATAAAAATGCTTGAGGTAGAGACCATTTCTAGGATCCTTCAAGGCATTCACCTCATAATCCTCTAACTCATAGGCTCCTTTCTCAAGGACACGCCTCACAATGTAAGGACCGTTCCACATTAGGTTCAATTTTCCTGCCCCTACGGGTTCCTTAGCTTGCTCATAAAGAAGGACCAAGTCACTTTCAACATATTGCCAGGGATTGACAGACCTATCATATTGAACCTTGACATGATGTTTGTTGGAATCTATTGCCATGGAGGCATCTCGATGTTGCTCGAAGTGGATTAAACAATGCTCAGCATATGAAGTGTCAGGCAGGAGTTATATAGCTAGATTCAAAGAAGGGATTTTGCATTCAATTAGTAAGATGGAATCCACACCCTGAACTAACTGAAAATGTGAGAAACCGGTGGAAGTCTTTACTGCGGTTCGATAATCCCACAAAGCAGGATACAACATGATATTCCAATTACTCTTGCTTTGTCGGATGGTCCTTTGGAGAATGGCCTTAAGGGACTTATTTACTGCCTCGACCTAGCCATTCGCTTGGGGATAATATGAAGATGAGTGATCTTGTCTAAACGCAAGCTTAAGTGATAATTCCACCATCATATTGTTTTGAAAGTGAATTCCATGGTCAATGACAATCTCCTTCGGGATATCAAATCGAGCTATAATTTGATTGAATACGAAGTGGGCTGCTATTGCACCATCGACTTTAACAGTCGACATAGCCTCAGCCCATTTGGTAAAGTAATCAACAACCACTATGATATGGTGATTCCCCCCAGCCGAAGTTGGGTTTCAATCCATGAAATCAACCCCCAACTTGGTGAAGGGACCGACGGTGACGACCAGATGAAGAGGGGCAGGATGCGAGTGTACATTTAGACAAACACCTGACAAGGGTGGCATGTCTTTACGACATTAAAACAATCTTTGAAGATCGTAGGCCAAAAATAACCTTCTCACAAGATACCTTGGGCTATCTGAAGCTAGATAAGTGACCAGCACATGCCCCACTATGCCAGTCATTAAGCACTAGATCCACCTCTTCATGAATTAGGCAACGACATAGGATAGAGTCTTTTCCTCGGCGATACAAAGTCTCACTGACGATGGCATAATATTTGGCATGATGTCTCACACATCGTCGCTCATCTCGCGAAAAATGCGGAGGGAACTTTAGAGTTTGGAGATATACGATGATGTCTCCATACCAAGTGTTAGCACCCAAAATGACCCCCAAGGTTGTGGGAAGAGGACATTTCGGGGTAACCACAAAACTAATTTATACTTATGCTATTGACCCACCACAGTCAGAGAGGGATCTCTCTTAAACTCAAGAAAACTGAAAATAATCACAGATTTAACAATGACAAACATACAAGATTCTTATTACTCCCGATAATTATTCAAAGCATACTCAGAAGGTCAGATTTCTATTCGGACCAATTGTTTTTAATGTTTGGTAAGATAATGATGAGAGAAACATTGGGCAATGGATTCAAACATAACACATAAACAAATTAACAGTTCTATTGCATGAAATATCATAACAGAGGCAAGATAGCCACCCATTTATAGTCAAAATGCTTTATCTGGTGATAAGGGAAGAGGAAATGAACAATCCATCAGCATGGGCATCTAACAGGGATGAATCCTATGCTAACTTTAGTGGAAATATTGGTGGATATATGAAACAGTGAATAGAGCTTATAAATAGAATTTTGCATTACCATACACTAGTTTCAGACATGAAAGAGAAAAGCATAATGGAAGTAAATGACTAGAAACACATCCACAAGAGAAGAAAGAGAGAAAACAAACTGGAAACTAGATAACACATGAATCTCAGTTGAAATCATCCTCAAGCACTGTCATCCTATTAAATATTATGTTCAAAATGGAGCTTAGCTCTCCCAGGCCTTAGCCAAATGATTTTCCAACCCTTTAATCTTCTATTACATAGATATTTATAGGCTCCTAGCCTTGGACTGATCATCAAAAATAGTTACAAAATATGCTGCCACCTATATGGCCTAGTTCACCGCCTCTGACAGCAAATCATAAGGTGAAAAGGACTGCTAACACACAAACCATGACTATTTCTAGAGGTGTCCTTTCCAGGGTGCAGACCACGATAGTCTTAAACGACCTACGGATCCTAACAGGCCTCAATCTTGAGGAAAAAGATAGCTATACATTTAGCCAAAGAAAGGCTTGCCGGGTGGGGGAAAAGAAACGGTATGAACAGGTCACCATCCTATTCTTGAACCTTCAATTGGCCATGTGGCTCGAAAAAATATTCCACCCTCGGGTAATCTTCCTCTGGTGCTTCCTCTACTAAAAGAGGAGGTGTCGTCTCTTCAGCGGGGGCGATGTAATCTTTGATCATCTCCATGTCATGAAGGGCATCCCACTTATCTTCTTTGGTCTCTTCCTTCTTCAGTCGATGTCAAACCTGCTTGCGTATCCATCATCCTTCATGCTCCTCAGGCTCGCTGGCCAAAATCTCTTCCATGCAGTCGAATACTAGCGGAGAGGAGGGAATATGCTCCTCCTGCACCTCAGACCATATTTTCTCTGGTACAACAACCACCTCGGCTCTCTGATCACTCTCCATAACCAGATTGTAACTGAAATATTTCTGAGTGGCCAAGATTGCCACCTTTCTCATGCAACAATTCTGAATCAAGACGCAGGGACCATGCCTATAACGGTCGTGACGATGATGGTAGCTACGTGTGATGACCTTCGCCATGATGGCCTAATCGAATCTCCCAATTGAGCAGCAATGATGTTTGCCAATTGAGTTGACGTAATACATGCTTGGCGTGGCCTTTCAGATAGGTGGGGAAAATATGCGGCGACGCTGAGGTGGATTTATCCTTATTGGCAATCATTTTAGTGTCAGTAGAGTTTCCTTCTAGCTTTCAATCTCATGATCAAACAGGAACCATTGATTTCCACCTTATCTGAATCTGGGCCATTGGAAAACGATGCCCCTACCATGTTCGCAAATTTGAAGCTATTCGGCTCGGTGCACAAGTAAGATTTGTGAACTCATTTTGAGCCGTTTATCTGAGCTCCCTCGCATCTGTACCATCCGAACTTGCACCCTCTTACCAAAAGTTTGCAAATCTACGAATTGGATTTCTTAGCACAGGTTAGATATGTGAACAATTTATCATAGCGCCACTCGTTGATCAAACTTTATGTCACATGTTGGTTAACACTAGGCCAGGGATTATAGCACCTCCAACTCTTTTTGCGACAGACACCTGCGACCGTAGATATTCACCTCTTTAACCTCAGTCACCCACCGGTGCTTTTACGAGCTATGGGTGCATCCCCCTGCTTTTAATTTGTTGATCTCCATTTCGAATGTGGATCTTCTCAATCACTTTCATGATGGACCAAAATCGTTGCACAGATCTTTGGATCTTCCAATCTTTGGGCCAAGGGGGCTGCAAGCAGAGCAACTTCTTGCTAATTCCATGGGCCTAAACCCCTCTAGACACTTAGCACAATTCTAGTGCTAACAACATGCTCCTATTGGGGATGCTATCGTCCCATCGAGGTAGCAAAGAACTCCATAGACCAGTGCTTTATCCATTGGGATTTTCCACAGAACCTGCTGCCTTGCAACTTCCTATCCAAAATCGAGAAAAATAGAACTGAACTGTACATACTGGAAAATGAAATTGAAGACCATAAACACCACTACAACTGAACTACTGGAAAAGGTTCTTAGCATGCCAAACTTATTTATACACAAATCAACCTACCCTATGTTATTTGGGATGACTGCAGCTTCAGGTTATACAAAAATGCCAATACAACCAATCCAGTAGCTCATCCAACAGGAAATCCTCCAAGTCATGCTTAACCAAAATCAAGGGATAAGACCATAATGGCAAAAAGTATTGATGATAGGTGCGGTCTTTTTGACAAAAAAAAAACTTCTTACCCCAACTGAAAAATCTTTTCATATAGCCAACTATTGGGTCGTAGAAAGTGTGATGTCCTACAAATATTTCTGCCCTACAAGTGACCTAGCAAGTCTACTTCAACTACCACTCCTTTGGTTCTTTATCAGATCGCAGCTCCATTTGCAGCCTGGCCAAATTTCCCCCAAAGGAGTTGTAGGTAGCAAGTTTATCTCCTCTACCACTCACATCCAGCATGGGGATCGAATATTTGTGGCAGGCTTCAAATAGAACCTGGAACTCATCTAGGTTCAGACCCTTATACAACCCAACAAGACTGAGACAACCAGCCTCATGTACCTCCTCGTGTTGTGACCAAAATTCTGCAACATGGGAGGCTGCCTCAACGTCAGAACTATTCATGCATCACCGTCGTGGCTCCTTAAAATCCCAGGGTTGAAAAACTGATTCTGCTCTAGTGCTTCAAAAGAAAGATCACCATGGTTTCCAAAGGGATCAAGGAAAAGGCCCTCTTCTTGAAACCAAGACTCTAGGCTTGAAAAACCTGTATACAAATCATGCTGACCATTCTGATCTTCCTCTAGCAGCTCCATTATCTAGTCAACCAACTGAAAATGTGTGTCAGGCCTAGGAAAATCCCAATGGATCTCATAATATTCTCCAGCTTCAGTCCAAAAAGAAAACTTCACTTGCTGGGAAAATCCAGGAACCTCTTGATCATCAATCCCCTCTCCTTCACTTGGGTGAGGGCAGGGCTCTTCATGCAAAGTCTTCAAAATTTCTGCACTCATGGCCTTAAGAATGCTCCTTATTCTGGTGAATGATTCAGATTCGGGAAACAGGGATCCACCACCCTCAGGCTTAGTATTTTCATGGCTTTCAATACTGAAATTAGGGGCTACCGCTGGGCCTTCTTCCCAGGCTAGTCCTTCTACATAGAGGAACTGACTGCATGGCGATTCATTTCCTTCATTTATTTCCAGAAAGCTTATGACCCCTTCATCTCCGTATTCATCAAATAGGGGTGGGCCAAATCTTTCTTCCAAACTCTGCACCATAGAACTCTCCATCTGTTGAGTGCAATCTGCATAAAATAAACCAACACCATCCTCTCCTGGTGTTGGCTTGCTTTTGCAACCAAGCTTTGTGCAATGGGTACCTATCAACAATGTGATAGCAGTTTCAATATTGAAAGCAAAAACAATTATAAATTAAATCTAACTCTAAACTAGCATGTGCATATAACAAATTTTTTTTTTTTTTAAACAATTCAAGAACAAGAAATAAAAAAAAGGTGTTTTGTATTAAGATACCTCAAATGGTGAGGATTTGTGTTGAGCAATTCCCAAGGTGAGTAACTCCAAGCTCCAAAGGTCTGTTCTCCAAGATGCTGAAAATGGCCAAAAGTCTCATGAGAGATTTTGACAGCGTGAGGATAGGATGATGGATGGATGGAAAGTGACGAGTCCCTACCACCTTTTTATAGTTTTTGTGTTAGGAACCTATGTCAACCCTTCTCTTTACTATGTTAGTATATTTTTGTTAGACGCATATGCTTTGTAAGTCGTCCCGTAGTATTTGTTGGTCCGTAGTTTATATTAGCCCATAGTATTGACCCATAGTATTGGACGCATATGCCTTGTAAGTCGTCCCATAGTATTATATGTCCCATGGTTTTGACTCATAGTATTGGGCATAGACTTAGTATATAAGTGTGTGTTGAGGTCATTGAAGGCACCATGAAGTTAATTGTATTGAGCTTGCTCAAAGGAGGTTGCCCCCTCGAAGTGGCCCGTGATCAATATAAAAGCGATTCTGTTCTATTATTTTTTATATCTCATGTATTTGCATTAATTAATTAGTGCAGGTACATCACATCTGGTATCAAAGCACTTTCCTTGGCACAAGTGGGAAATTTTTTTCTTTTTTTGGGGAGGCGACTTTCAGATCAATTTTTGAATTTTTATGTACAAAATCAGAAGAAACCGATTGCATATCTGAATTTCTCTTTCAAAAATACACGGTTTCAAAAAAAAAAAAAACATCCAGCTTTGATGTTGTACAAAGTCCAGCTTGTTTGTATACCAATGATGAATGGCTTGTTTTGCACAACATCTTGTTGTTGGTAGAAAAAAAACTTATCTGGAAATTTATTGTACCAAAAATCCATGCTAATTGGATCACTCTCGTCCTTGACATATTCTTGTCTTTTTAGTTCATTGTACATGTTTAAAATATCTTGTCTTGTCATTAAGGCATCTCGAGTTGTCCCTGTGAACAACTGACCACATTGATGCTCCACGTCATTAATGAATTTATCCCATATCATTGCGATGTTAAAACCATCTTGAACCATCTGTCTCACACTAGCTCGTAGATTATCTGTTAGATGTGGAGCATAATTGAAAGCCTGAGGCCTTCCAACTACATCCTTCGCATGACACACAACACCATATTTGTCAATATGCCTGCATGCTGTATATACAATAACAACATCAGTTGGTCTCATGACAAGCCGACGCATGATGAAGTGGCATTGACAACCAACTTTAATGCTTTGGCGCGAACTACGTTTCTTCATTGTATTTTCAAATGTCGTCGTTGTATGACTATCACCTTGGACTTTACAAGTGGAGTCCGGACCATATGAACACCAATACCTATTACATATCGTTACAATAAATTAAAGTTATAGATGAATGTTTTTCTTAATCAACTTGAATAATAAGTTAACAAAATATCTAAGCATGTTTCACACAATCAATTATGAGTAATTATAGAGACTCACATAGCATACTCCAAATACGTGTCAAAATGAATTCTTTTGATCTCCTCAAGTTTTCGAGTTCGTAGAGTATGAACAACAAATTGAGTAGGAGCGCTTTCTCTCGCTTGCTCTCCTCTTATAAAATCCTGAAGTCTACAATACGGAATAATTGCGACTTGGTCCCCCCAAATTTCTGTCCATGTCAAATCTTCGACAGAAAACTCTACCATATCTTCCAGATCTTCAACCTCCAACCCATTTATCTCCTCCCACTTTCCCATTTTAACACCTCTACACAATCACGTACAGAAATAAAATCTTGATAAACTATTCTAATAGAACATTGAAAAGAATTACTTAAAAAGTAGATAAACAAATAATGTATATTTACTAATTGGTGAGTGTTTATAAGGTCTCCATAATTATATAAAAGTAACAAGTACATTTATTACATATTATTATTTCCTAATAAAAGTAATAAATGTTCAATGTATTGGGAATTGACCTCAAAAGGAAGGATGGGAGAAAAGAGCACAATCAAAGTGGGAGATAGTAAATGTTCACTTATTGCGAACATTTTTAATAAATGAAATTGTGCATACTCTTAAACACTAAATATGACTAAGGTTGTAGTCCCTCTATAATAGCGTTGTTTGAATCGCAATAATTTACATGACAAAGTATTTTCTTAGTGTTAAATATCTCCTTCCCACCTAAACATCCATGCCAACCTGCAACCTATATAAGCTTAGTCTCAAGTGACACTTTCCATTGTCCCTAGATATTAAATATACTATATGATTAAATAGCATATGTTCTACATATTTCATGAAATGTGAAATGATTTGAAAGTCCTAGATTTTGTTGACATGGAGCTTTTGATATCATTGCAATACCCTTTATGGGAAAACCATCACTCTATAAGTAGAAAGATTAAATACTAGTGATAAAGCAAGGGTCAAAATCTAGCAAAAGGAAGTCATCCTTCTTGACCAATGGAGGTTTGTTTGCTCTAGAAAATAGTTATAAGTTCGATGCACCCTAGCATATTATCATGTTTTGAATGCATCAAATCTATGCGTAGCACATCGTATTCATCAAGGGGTAAGAATTAGTGAAGCAAACTCTTTTGCAAAGGTACTACATGTTAGCCACTCCCTTGGCTCTCCCAGGTGATTATAATCTAAAAAGTGATTATGAAGTTGCTTTCAAACATAAAAAGTGATTATAATCTAAATTTTATCACATTTCTAATTTATTATCTATATTAAATACTATTACAAAATTATACTAATAAATTTCCTTAATTTTATTACCTATATATATATATATTATTTAATTAATTAATTAATATAAATTCAATTTAATTTTGGAATATCAAAATCAAAATAAAGAAAAAAAACAAAAGTGAAAGTGAGCATAATCTATAATTTATTATCCATATTAAAAACTATTACAAACTAATACTAATAATTTGTTAAAATTTTATTATCTCTCTATGTATATATATATTATTTCCTTATTATACTAATAAATTTCCTTAATTTTATTACCTATATATATATATATATATATATATATATATATATTATTTAATTAATTAATTAATATAAATTCAATTTAATTTTGGAATATCAAAATCAAAATAAAGAAAAAAACCAAAAGTGAAAGTGAGCATAATCTATAATTTATTATCCATATTAAAAACTATTACAAACTAATACTAATAATTTTTGAAAATGTTAGTATCTCTCTATGTATATATATATATTATTTAATTAGTTAATTAATATAAATCCAATTTAATTTTGGAACATCAAAATCAAAATAAAAGAAAAAAAAACAAAAGTGAGTATAATCTATATTTTATCACATTTATAATTTATTATCCTTATCAAAAACTATTACAAAATAATACCAATAAATAAGCCAAACTATTTTTGCAAGTGGGTTGTCTATTTTGTGGAGGAGACTTCAGCGTCCTCATCTATAGGCAAGAGAATCACCAACACTCTATATCAAAGTCATCCTCATTCCAAATAAGCAAAGTGTCTTTCCAAGGCATCTAACAACATATTCGTACAGCTTGGATTGGTACAATTTAATATTTTTGTCAATCTAAGTCTAGATTAGTCTAAATTATTATATGAGTTTCTATTATATTGTCGTAGTTGTTATGTTTGATAATGCCATCAAATCACCAGTTGAAAGACAATACTAAACTTCATAAACTTCGAATCTATAATAAAAATTCATTTTATTTTAAAAATAACTAAAAGTAATTCTTATTTTTATTTATATGACAAAAACATGATAGCATAAACAAGGATATTATTCTTATCCTAAACATATTGTAAATATAATAATAAATATGACATTCAAACATATGATCTCTTACTTTTATTTGTATGGCAAAAACATATTATTTTAAGCAAACAATATTATTTCTTTTCTAAACTTTTTATAAACCAAGGATATTATTCTAAACTTTTTGTAAACTAAGGATATTATTCTTTCCCTATGCACATCCTAAACCTAATAATTTAAGTATCAATCAATCATATAGTTTCTCACCTTTTTGTATATGGCAAAAGCATGTTATTTTCAATTTTAACAATTGATACAATTCTCTTCATATACACATTGCAACTCAGTAAATTATATAACGATCATCCGTATAATTTTCACTTTCATTTAAATAGAGAAAACATGAAACGATAAGCAAATGATATTAATCATTATCTGGTCGTTATCGTATTCTGGAAAGAGCATAGGATTTAAACCATAGTGTTTAAGGTAGCTCCTGATAATGTAATCCTGTACTAATTGTTAATTAAATTAGAAGTGATTTCTTTGACCGACACTTATCAAATAGTTTGATTTCTTTGACCGACACCTATCAAACAGCAAGTGCAATGGTTTCCTGACCTGGGTTTAACTATCGTAAAAGTTGTGGCATTCAATAAAATCGCAACAGCAGAGAAATGTATTATTAAAAAAAATTAGCAAAGCAAAGACAACGGCTGGATCGACTCGTTAATGCTTCGTCGAACAATCAGTGAGGGAACACCTATCACGGTTTTAATTCTCGGTTTCTCCAAGTGATCGCCACCAGCACTATTAATTATGGCAAGGTTAAGTTGGGTGTGATGCATGGCGGACAGGTATACAAGGAGATATAAACATCAAAATAAAAGAAATTAACGCAAAGTGTGAAAATGTCAATTAAACACAGTGTAATAACAGTATGGAGAATATATATTATTGTTAAAAAACATGAAACTCCTATTTTTATGTTTTATCTACCTTCATTTTGTACCACATACTAAAGTTGTACAATATATTGATAGTTTAACAACTAAAGATGAGTATGATCACAATTTTTTTTAATGTGTAAATAATGAAGTCACCTAATTGTGTCATAATTTTTTTTAAAATTAAATTAAAATTTCAATCATTTAAATAAATTCAATAACCTACATAATTTAAAAAAAAAAAAAATTACCATAATTTAAACTTAAATGATGACAAAATCCTAATATTACTAATATTTCTTTGAAGTGTTTATCAAATTTCTTAAAAAAATGATTTTTTAAACTTAAAAATATTTAAATTAATCGATACACAATTATATATCATAAATCATGAGTATATAACTATTTCCTCGTAGCACAATGTCAAGCATAGGCCTTGGCTCCAACAATTAGGCAAAAATGAAAGCATTATGGTTAATACTCTCTAGACGTGGAAAAAAACTTGAAACTATGGTTTCTCATAGTTATGCTATTTTGTCATTTAAATAATTAATTGAATGTTTAACATTGTAAAATTAATTTTTTATTCAAATTATTTTAAAAAGACTTGATTTAATAACTAAATTGTGTTATGATAATTTTTTCATTTTTAAGATATTATTTATAAATATCTAATATATTAATAATAGTTAATAATATTCCCTATACATCTTTTCATAGATTTTTAACGTTATACTTATTATTATTATTATTATTATTAATTAAGTATCTCGCTATACATAATTTTATAAATGTGTAATCTTGTAAAATTAATTAATAATTTACGTTCAAATTAAAAAAATTATCCAAATTATTTCAAAACATTTTATTTAACAACTAAATTCTGTTATCATAGTTTTTTCATCTTTACATTACTATCTATAATTATATAATATAATAATAATAATAATTAATAATATTCGTTATACATCTCTTCATAAATTTGTAACATTGTAATTATTATTAATTATTTTTTCGTTAAAATTAAAATTTGTATTTCCAATTCCAACTAAAGAACATAAATTTCACAGGTTTTCATGAAGGTAGATGTGCTTGGTTATTGCAAGCACATCGACTATGTTGTACAAATGGTAGGAGAGAATTGAATCGGGTGAGATTGAGATAGAAGTCTGCAAAGAGTTCCAGAATCTAACAAAAGATATATTGGCACATACTGTGTTTGGGAGCAGCTATTCTGAAGGAAAACGTGTCTTTGCCATGCAATTTGAGTAGGCACGGTTAATAACTGAGGTCCCCCGGAGTTTACTAAGTGCTCTGATAAGCAGGCAAGCAAGAGTTTTGGCTTTCAGTGGCTTTTGATTCCGAGAGAATTATCTCACATTTCGTGTAATTTTGGACACATGCCTCCCACTCTTCGACAACATGCGCGCATCCTCCATTATCAAACCAGACTTGGAATTTCGTGGGGCTGCTTTCGGGGAACGTCTCGATTCTCACGATTGACCTCGGATTGTTGACGTCGAGCCACTGAAACCCATCTTCAGATTGAACGAGGCGAGGCCGCTTGAGCGCAATTTTGATTCCCTTTGGGTAAGCGTTTTTAGCATAAGATTGATTGGTGCACAGAAAATTTGGAGCAAATTTGATGTTTACAGGGCATGGTTCCGATGGTTATTGCAAGCACATCGACTATGCTGTACAAATGGAAGGAGAGAATTGAATCAGGTGAGATTGAGATAGAAGTCTGCAAAGAGTTCCAGAATCTAACAGAAGATATATTGGCACATACTGTGTTTGGGAGTAGCTATTCTGAAGGAAAACGTGTCTTTGCCATGCAATCTGAGCAGGCACGGTTAATAACTGAGGTGCCCCGGAGTTTACTGAGTGCTCTGATAAGCAGGCAAGCAAGGGTTTTGGCTTTCAGTGGGATCTTACAGTCAGAAAAGATTAAATGAAACATACTCATATCTACCGATGAATGTAAATGGTTTAATCTTGATTTAATAGAGGTGCTAGTAGTGTCATGAGTAGTGTCACGGAGAGTGCTGGTTGCAGAGGATAATAGTTAACAAGATTGAAATTGATGTCAAGGTGAATACTCATAACTCGTAAAACAAAATGCTGAGAATCGTAACTTATCTGCTCCTTTTGATGAATGCTCCTGACTGTGAATGGCGCCGGTGGCTGGTGGCTTGTTTTCGCTGCAGGTTCTATGGTTGCTCCTAACTGTGAATGGCGCTGGTGGCTGGTGGCTTGTTTCGATCCGATGCAATTGGCAGATATCAGTCATTACATCGAATTGAATTCGCGATACAACAAGCCCATGTGACGGATCTACGGTAGACAGATTTCCTCGAGCCTTGCGCACCAGCTGGGGATCTCCTCGAGCCTTACGCGGTCCAATCGAAGGTACCAGCCTTGCACTGATCCTTGCTCATGATGTAGGCATGGGGCTCTTGATGGATGGTGATGGTGGCATGGAGATATTGCATCATTCAAGATGGATGCGTGGATGGGTGGATGCATGCGCCGGTCCCGCTCCATTTTCTGGCAACTGACTACTGCCTCTTCTACCGGAGTTTGAATACGTGCCCTGGCATACCGTTACCAAGACCCCGCAACAAGAGCATTAAACACTCTGCTGCGGGGGTCGATATTGCTTGCCGCGGTAGTTGGGATATGCCCCTTCACACTGCATAATTGAGAGTTTACCGGTATGAGAAAACAAGCATTAAATTTGATGGGACAAAGGGTGGTACTATATCATAGATGTTAAATACATGTGTTTTATTGTTTTTTTTTATTTTTAATTATTTTATATATTTGTTTAATAGAATTAAAATGAGGTAAAAATTGTCATATCAAGCTTTTAGAATATGGCTATGTGTCAATTTGAGAATTTATTTTAAATAAAATAACTTTTAAATATTTTTTAAAAATTAATTGTCACCTCCAATCAATGATATTTAGTCAAATCAATCCTTACAACCAATAACAAAATAGTATTTTCTAATTTCAAAAATTAAAAATACATTTTATTATTTAAAATAATTAAAATTAATAATTATTTTTTTCATAACATTGTAAAACAACTATTAAATTGATAAAATTAAAAAAAAGTCAAATTAATTTGGACAATGAACCCATTGCTATAATCCGTGCTAAGCAGGGACTAATAATATTTTGGTTGTTTGATTATTTTGATTTTCAACTTTGTAATTATAAGTGTTTCCGTTTTTCGTCTTTGTAAATGTCTTTGTTTCTCTGCCTAACCGAAAAAATTAGCAAACTTTATTAGGACAAAATTACTGAACGTTTACTAACTAAATAAACAATAAAATTCAAATTGTCGTAGAGTCTAGCTAGGTCTATAAGATGGAAGCCCAGAAGAGTGCAAGTACACCAAATTCTTGTTTTTTGAATCCTCCTCGTCTCTCTGTAGGGGACTGGGATAAGCTGTGTAAGAGTAAGCGCGGCTTGGGGCTGTGGTATTCGATTGGAAGAAGCTGTATCAGGATAACGCTAGGCGCGTCTTGGGGCTGTGGTATTTGATTAGAAGAAGCTGTATCAGGATAAGGGCAGGCGCGGCCCGAGTCTGTGCTATCTGATTCGACGAAGGTGTATCAGCGTAGGCGTGGCAGCTTGGATTTGGCTTCAAATTTCAAATTTAAATAATGATCATGTTATCCCAGCTGTTGCTGTTTGCTAGTGTGATTTCTTTTTTGATAATAGTAGGCCGAATTCTCTTCCACCAGGAAACAGAGAATAACGATCCTATTGGGAGAGGCTGTGTAAGCGTAAGCGTAGCATGGGGCTCTGGTATTCAATCGCAGGAAACTGTATGATTCAGGTTAAGCGAGGCCGGAGGCTGAGGTATTCGATTGGAAGAAGCTTGGCGCTGTGGTATTTGCTTGGAGGAAGCTGTTATATCAGGATTAGGGTAAGCACGGCCCGAGGCTGTGCTATTCGACTGGACGAAGCTGGGATATGTTTATTTTTAATATTACTACGATTTCTCAAGCACCAGCGAACAACGAATAAGGATGAGGATCTTATTGTTTAAAAATGAAGATTGCGATTATTTTCATCGTATTTAGCTTTTTGTATTGTGAAGCAGAAATGATTGTAAATATTTTCAGGTCTCATAATTTTGGAGTTCAATAAAAGAGAGTTTCATTTTCTTTCTTTTTATATCTTGCAGTATCAAGTTTCTTGGTTGGATGGAAATTTCTTCTACGCTCTATTTTACCGTTTGGTATTTTCTTTCTAAACCACTAGTAAGTACCCAGCTATTCCGGCCTGGGTTTTCCATTTTGCAAGAAGGGCTTTCATTTTGCAAGGCTACCTCAACCCTATTAAGTATGGTTACTTTGTTGTATAATTTTCAGAACCATCTGATCCAAAATGGAAAACAATAAGCGCGCAGCTTAATTGATACTACTGTTTCCCCTTAATTGATGCTAGTGTTTTCGCTTATAATTGCACAGGCACCCTACAGGAAGTTGTCTCCCTAATTCTTTTTATAAAGGTTAATATAATGTTTACTCTCCCTATTAATATGGTTCTCTGTGGCTTCCACGAAAGGTTTTTCAACTTCATAACTGTAAAATGACAAATCAATGAAACAGTGAATAGGTCATTTCACCGGTAGGGTTATAGTGATTTCGACTTAATTTAATTTAATTCAAAAAGTTGATTAATTTCAATTAAACTCAGAAAAATAATATATTAAAATCTCAATTCTTTATGTTCAATCTTTTTTATTCTAACTTTATATATACTTTTTAATCAATTCCAGAGGTTTAAAGTACATTTAATGTACAGCTAATAGTGTTATAATTCAATAATCAAGAGTTCGATAAATACGTTAATTACTCAGCATACTCTAAGGTTACTCAATTCGCCAGGTTATAAACAATATTCAAGTTAGAATATTAAATCACTACTCTAAAACTTAAATTTAATGGATTCAACGTTAAATTTACGTTAATTTAATGCAAATTAGTTTTCATATAAAATTGAAAAACGAGAATGCTCATATTTTGAAAGATAATTTCTTATGTAGATCACATCTTTTAGAATTTGTAAATGATTAATTTGAAAAATTGAATTTTAAAGAATGATTTATACTTTATGAAATAAAACATTTTTTAATATTTATGTTAATGCTTTTAAATTATCAAAATAAAAGATAACGAATTCCTTATTTGCAATTAATTTGAAAAATTGAATTATAAAGAATAATCTATACTTCATAAAATAAAATGTTTTTAAATATTTATTTTAATGTTTTTAAATTATCAAAATAAAAGAACAAATTCCTTATCAATAACGAATTCCTTATGTAGAGGTACAAAGCCATCCCGTGAACCATGATAAAGCTTAAGCCACCGATTCTAGAACCTTCTAGAAGTTTGCGTAAAATGCTCCGATGCTCCGGCATTGTCATTTTTATTTGGAACCTAGGAAGAGCAGTGGTTTTGAACTATGCACCTCCTCTTTCAATATTTTTATTAATTTAAAGAATTGACTCTAATTTTATTTAATATTTGGTAAAATAGATATATAATGAATTGACTTTAGTTTTATTTAATATTTAATATTTGGTAAAATAGATATATAATGAATTGACTTTAGTTTTATTTAATATTTAATATTTGTTAAAATAGATATATAATGAATTGACTTTAGTTTTATTTAATATTTAATATTTGGTAAAATAGATATATAATGAATTGATTTAGTTTTATTTAATGTTTGGTTAAATAGATATATAATAGAAGTATCAAATTTCATTTTTTCATATGACAAAATATATTTTAAATTTTGGGATATAGATGTCAATATTGTAAAAAGTAAGTATGTATAAAAAAAATAATGGGTTTGATAAAAAAATTTGTTTTTTATTTTTTAAAAAGTTTATGTAATTTTTTATAATTAATTATGAGAAAATAAAGTAAAAATGTTGTTTTCTTTCTTTACAAGTTATTTAAAAGTCTTTTTCTCAACTTCATAAATTATTTAAAAATCTTTTTCTTAACTTAAGAAATTGAGTTTAAATTTATTAAATATTTGTAAAATATATATAATAAAATTATGAAATATCAAATTTTATATATAAAATATGAAATGTCAAATTTTTATAGATATTTTTCAAATTTTAAAATATATAATATAAAAAGATAATATCTATCCATTTGGAAAATGTTGTAGGATGACTCTTTCATTTTATGTCATTATATATATATATATATATATATAAGATAATAAGATAAGGGTTATTTTGTCCATTAGTTGTAGTTTGGGTGGTTTGGAGGAAAGATTGTTGCCCTCCCACCCTTGTAAGTGACATGATGGTCTTTTTCTTAATGTAATAAATTGAGTTTAGTTTTTTTTTAATATTTTGTAAAATATAAATAAAATAAAAAGGATGAAATTTTAAATTTTAACACATGTAGACACATTTTAGATTTTGAGATATATTAAAAAAAATGTTGTGATGGGTCTTTCATTTATGTCTATGCTAAAGTTTATATATGTTTTTATGGTCAAACATGAGATAATACACCAAAAATGTTAATTTCGTAAAGAGTTCTTTTTCTTAATCTAATGAAGTAAGTTTAGAACTGTGTATATAAAAAATTTGGTGAATCTTTTATTTTATTATATAATGCTATAAAATTTTGGCCAATATTTCACTAAATTATAAGATATTCTAAATATTGGCGAATATTTCACTGCATTATAAAAAATCGTAAAAATTGGCGAATCTTTCACTGATTTATAAGATACTGTATCCCTTCTAATAGGTTTCTCTTCATATTATTTGATTCACGAGAGCCCCATCCAAGTCTTTGAAGGCAAACACATTTTCATTTTCAAAATCATTTATGTGTGTGAGTAGAAATTTCATTGTATTATTGCTTTCAGCAGATAAATTTCTCAAACTCTTGAATAATTATAGTTTGGGTTTGGGATTATCACAATATTTGTTGATCTCCTCGAAACACTACTAGAGGATGCATGATTTCTATGATCATGACTCAGACTCTTTGTCAAATAAACTCATTAAAATACTTCCTATAAATGTATTTTTAAGCTGTAATGGGAAAGTCCTAACAAGTTTTCTTGACCACCTATAATCACATATTTCATTTTTCATAGTCCCATTCTTATGAATCTATGTATGAGTAAAGTCCTAACAAGTTTTCTTGACCATCTATCACATATTTCATTTTTGATCGTCCCATTCTTATGAATCTGTGTATGAGTTTCTTAAACCTTGCACAAATATTTGGAGAAGAGCATTATAACTAGAACAATAAGAGTGAAAATCAGAAGATCTTGTTGAAGACTTTGTGTTATTGTTGCATGGTCCTATTCTCAGGTAGTCTCTACCTTTTTCAACGGAAGGCGATAATGCATGACATATATTCAAACTTATTGTTTAAAAAATTGGTATCTGAAGTTAAGGGAAACAAAAAAATCTTCTTTCCATCATTGAAAATAGAGTTTAGATGTGTTATGTTGTAATAGAATTGAGATTCAAAACTCTCATTATGTTTCTTGGTTTAACTTTATTTACATATATTTAGTATTCACTAGAAAAATATATTATGACAATATTCCCTTTAATCGATGAATCAAGGAGAAATAACCCTTAAAAAACAAGAGAGGATGGCTTTTGATTTCCAAGCATAAGCAAATTCTCAGCGTTGATGAACTTCTCCCCTTAGTCAAGGAAATGTATCGACAAGCGTCACAACCAACACTTGTTCATGATGGCATACACAAGACAATTCAAAAATAATAGTACATAAAAACATGTATGATTTTATGGCAACCCAAGTCACCTGACTCATATTTATGTTTGAATTTGATGGCAATTAAATTAAGATAAATAAAAGTAAAACTATATTAAAAAAATGTCAATACAAAAAATATGTGGATAGAATTTTCCATTAAGTTCAACAAAGAGAATTGATCTAGAGAACATAATAAAATCCTTTGATAGAGAGAGTAAAAAACTAGTGACATTCTAGAGAACATACACTTATAAAAAACAGTTATGATTTCAAGTTTTCATTTAAAGCTTACCAATGCTTTCAAGCATTCAGTGTGCAATTGCATGGGGGTTCAAATTTGTGAGATGCAATTCGTCAGGCATAGATCCTGGAAATATTGGAAATAGAAATTATTTTGGAATCCTTTCATCTACACGAGATGGAGATTGTGATGTTGAACAACACCCACAAAAGGATCCATATAATGAAAGAGAACCCATATTCCAGAGTGGAGTGCTTCATACAAATTGCATTGACTGTCTAAATTGTACGACATACACTTGTTGCACAGTTTGCATATGGTCTGGAAGCTCTTGGCCATCGGTTGTATGCTATGGTATTGTCATATGGACCCAAAGTGGATCCTGATAGTAGCATTGCTGCTACATTTATGGAAATGTGCCAGAGTATGGGTGGTGCTTCTAACAAAATCCTAACATAGCAATAAAATAATGTTGACAAATCCACACGTACAATACATAAGATACAAAAGTCCCCAAAGAGGGGGACACCTCCATAAAGCAAGGATAAAAAGGTCAAGTGATCATGCACGTGGCCTCCAAAGGCTCCCTTTAAAGGAGAATTCTTCAACAAGCTATGTTAACAAAGAAGCTAGAAGTCCTCATGCAACCAAGATATCTTTAAAATGCAAAAATGTTCAAAGGATGGTCCCATTTAGAAAGCTCAAAAGTTGACACTAGCTCATGAAGTAATCTCCAAAAAACAATGGTTTTCCACTACTCACATCCAAGGAATATCTCTTCACAGGAAGATTCCCACAAGGCATGCATAGAAGTCCATAGATGCCACCCAAATGCAAAATCGTCACTCTATAAAGAAGCCTAAAAATGTCATTCATAAAATAGGTTTGAACCATGTGAACAACCTTCCAAGTGGACCATGTCAATGAGTAACCTCCAAGCATGTAATATATTTCATCAATGGCATATAATAGGGTGTTATACTTTCATAACAAGGATGGTTGTCTTCCTACAATTGCTTCTACATATTACTATAGGTTTTTTCAATCTTCATTAAGGATCCAATTTACAAATTTTCCAGGCTCTTTGACTACTATTTTAATACACAAGTGCCTGAAGATGTCGATTTGTGATTGTTTGGTTTCATGTTCTCCACAAAGTGTGAGTTGAAGTGGAAGAAATTCAAATCTTCCCTTCGTAAGCCAACACAACAAACCCTTGAAACTGGAATTGACTTCAAGGCAGAGTGAAGCAAGGGACAACCTCTTCATTAGGGCATAAGAAACTGTATAAATGTTATGGATTCTTAAGGATGAAGGACAATTCTAACATAGTCCAATCACTAGTCAAAATAATCCTCAAAATCAATCAAATGCTACTGAATTATGGTTGAAGTATACTCGAAATGACCTAACCAATGCTCAAATTGGAGGTTTAGCCATTGTTTGAAGGTTATTCGACGATTTGTGCTCATAATTGATGAATAAGACCGATGATGGGCCTAAGATGTGCACAGGTGGCTGAAAATGTTATCGTTGTTGATGTATCAGGACAAGACAGTCCCCCAAATATGCTCCAGATATGAGAAGTGATCTCTTTTGCCACCTTTTTGTACCCAACTTGCTCATTTAGTAAAAAGGTGTACCTAGATGGATATATCATGCAAAAAATTAAGGAATGCATATCACTTTAGCCACCCAATTCAAGCCAGAATTTCATTGAGCCTATTGTTCATCACCTTTCCATGGTTGTTATATGACTTTTGATCGCTCTTTGTGCTCATAACTGCTCTAAAACTGCCCATATTTTCTTCAGGGTTGAATCCATGCATAAAGGTTGCTCACAGGGACTTAGAAACGATGAAATTTATGCTCAGAATTAAACTATCCAGAATTGAGAAACATGCTGCTTGCGGTCACTGTTCATCATTTTTTAGGGCTGCAACATGCCTACAATGGACACCCTTAGCTTGCATAGGGATGGAATGACTCATTTATCTTCCAAAAGTAGCTAGCCTAGAATCATCAAATCATCACCATGAATTATTTCACCTTTCTCCAAGAGTGTGATCAGAATCACATGTACACACCCATACAAAATGGGGCATAACATGCTCCACTAAGATAGGCCTTCAAAGGCCACCATAGAAATCATTGACATTCCTTTGTTAGCATATATCAACACTAGGCTATCCCAAATCTCCATCAAACCTGTAACCCTAGCTGAAAATGTGATAAAAAGAAAATGTGGACACCCATGCAAAATATGAATCTTCAATATCATGGTAGGGCTACAAGTTGAGAGGTAACATTCTGAATAAGGGAAATTCTTATAAACATAGAACTTAAATCTATAATAATTGGGCCTCATCAAACCATCACATATAAATAAAAATACATGCAAAGATCACAAATTACAATCTATATCCCATGATCCAGTCAGATCTCAAGCTTCAACAATTTGGGCTTTTAGTATCCTCCACTCTGTATTATTAAATATTAAAGAGCCAAATATCAAATTGATAATGTTGTTCAATGAATGCCATTTGAATATACACGATGTCAAACTGTATTCTCTCAAAAACAAATTATTTGTTTTCAAGAAGAATGTTGGAAGTGAAATTGTAATACACCGGGATTAAATAAAGTATTATTAAATACTTTTTGAATAATTTATGTTTATTTATTATTTCAAATATTTTTGACCAGAAGTCAAAAATAAAAACAATGTAATGAACTATTCTTTTATTAATAAAAAATATTGAAGGGGGACATAAATGAAATAGTTGTTGCATGAGTGATTACTGACCCACAAGAGGAAAATACAAGTGGTTGAAGCTACTGAGTGAGAAGTCAAGGTGTCAGAGGCATCTTCCCCAAAATCAGGTTACAACTCTTGGTTGAGTGCTAAATAGCAGGAGGCTCATAAATGACCAAGTCCTAGGAAAAATACTATATAATAGTATGTACATAAGCAACAGGAGGATAGCATTGGACGAGGATTGAATTTGATAATGCAAGAGATGGTGCATTAGGTGGATTTTTCTCTTGTGGTTCAACGATCAGGATCGGGGGTTCTAGAGCAAGTGAGACTTGGCTACTCTAGGAGTTGGTTGGGAGGAATGGCTGTTTCATTTCTGTTTTCCCGACAGTGGTGCCAGGTTCCTTGTTCTGTTTCTTGCTAGTCTAAATTAATTACAGTAGAATTCTTGATTTCTATTATGAATCGTATCTAACCCCTGGAAGGATTTTATGTTATGCATCGAAATAGACAAAAGATTTATTTATAGATCTATGAAATACCTTCTATTATGTTCTGATTTCAAATGATCTGTCGTATTACTATTTAGATAATAAAGTAATCATAATAAGTTCATATATAATTCTACAAATATATGCTATGATTTAAATAAGTTTTCTATGTTATTTTCAAATGTAGATATTTTTTTTATCGAATCGAGATCTAAATATTTTTATTATTCCAATCAAAAACATTTCTGTCAAAATATTTATCTATACGATAACCATTAATAATGTTCTCTAATAGATCTCTGTTTCGATTCTAGTTCGATGAAATTTCCGTTTAAGACAGAATCGAAATGTGTTAAAGCGTGACAACAAAACGTTAATAGGGCTACAAAGAAAGCTAAGTATAGCTTAATAGTTAAACATGTGTTTCCTTCTTCTTATTTAGAAAAAATACAAACAGTAATTTACTAAGATCTGGTTAAGAGTCGAGAGGCCTCTGTAGAGAAAGAAAACCTTTATATTAAAAAATATTTCATTTTTCTTTTATAAACCCTCACTACAGATCGAAGAGTCAGATATGAAGGAATACTAACTTAAGCTATGTACTACAATGCCATAATAAATATTATAACCAGTTAACCTTTCAACCATCAAAAAAATTTATAGCATTCATTTTCGTTAACTAATCAACAGCTCGACAAATGTCAGGATTGTTATACAAAAGGGAAATCATGATCCTCTCCACAGAGGCCACAAAATATCTTTATGGTTGCACAAATAAGTAGTGCCACAGATCAAACTATCTACGTGGCGGTAATCCCATCATAGAATGGAAGTCGGGCTATTAAATAACAAAGAAATCAATCAATAGAATAAAACGTATATATTTATTTTTAATAGAACAGACCGAGAACAGTTGTTCTAGTCTTTCATCACTTTAAGTATAATATGAAATAAGAGATTAACCAATAGGAAGACGCTTAGATTATATCCACATTATAAATTCTAGAAGTATTCACCGAAGTCGGAAAGACCCTAAGGGTCATAGTATTTTTAATAAACGACATACATTGAATAAGGGGACTCATATCCCTGTAAATACAAGTTATCCACTATATAATATAAAAGGCAAAAAATTTAATTACAGAGGTAGTAAATTTAGGAGCCATCAACGATGGTAAACGAACAATGTTTTGGGAAAACGTTTTCAAGCAAACGCTGAAACGAAGGCTACGAGGTAACCTCTGCCAATAAATTTCATAAACCCTTAATTGTCAACCATTTAAGCAATTAACTTATCTTATTATCAAATTCTTGTTCCCTTATCACGGTTCCAAAAGCCTGCACCAAATCACCTTTAGAAACCAACAATGTATTTAGTTAGTAATCGGACAAATAAACTCTTTTTTTATACTTAAAGGGTTTCATTGCCAGTCTTCCTCACCTGGGCATTTTGAAACACAGGCTCGATAAGGCACGACCTTGTCTCTAACCTGGTAGATGCTTTCATTCTACATTTTCAAACACATAATCAGAATCCTTATAAATTGAGAAGTAATATTTAGATATTGAAATAAAGGTTAAAATCCTACCTATGCAAACTGCACACAGATCCAAGGGTCGACTCTTCTAGAGCACCCTGATCACTCTGTTGCTTGCAGGAAAGTATTACCTATGTCAATCCATACAACCTTTTTAAAAACTAAAAAAACTTATCAATTTTAATCACTGTGTATGAGATAAAAATTTCTACTCTTACGTTTTGATGGGCAGATTCGAGGTTGGCGAAGGTTTCCAGGTCGAGTCATAGCTCTCAGTAATTTCAGTAAGTGGCGGCCATTAAAACCATGATGTATCCCTTCACACCTTGGACAAGAAACATCGAAGAATGCCATTAACATTGCATGGTAGTGATAGGAATAACTTCACAGAATCACCATCGACAAAGCAGAGCAAGAAATCATTTACCAAAATGCAATAATGGAGTTAGGACATAAAAAAGCACATTAAACACTTGAAAAACACTAAGCATCTTCTTGACCAAATGGATGGTTGGGATTTACGTTCCAACGTAGCCATAAAGAGCCTGGTTGCATTGTCAAATCGTAGCCAGGATGGCTCATAAATTACTGAGCATAACACAGTACAATATTAAAACCATCACAACAACCATCACCTCGAAGGATGTTTAAACCATAACTTTATTTAAATGCAAAAAAATACAATATTCGACTATAGGGCAGTACCATAGCCCAAATGTGGGTCATAAACTATTGTTTAGGAATAAACTTATTGCATATTAATAACCCTTGTGCCTAGGGCTTGGTAATATCCATGGCCGTATAGTTTACATGGGGTCAAGACTATAACCATAGTCTTTCCCAAATATAAATGCATAATAAAGTTAAGACCATAACCTAGGATCCACACTTAGCTTTAGAAATAATCAAGTTATATCTTAACTTAAGTAGGAAGTTGTAATGAGGAACGACACACATCACCCCGATCATGCCGATGGCACACTGCAAAACCTTTTGAGTTAACCTACCAAGTTTTAGTTGCAGAAGTAATGTAAGTAACTTTACATTGCAAACAATGATTTCGATTTATGTTATTTTAACTATTGCATGCTAATAAAGAAGAGATGATTTACGCATTTACATGATTATATAAAAAAAATTATTTATGAATTTTGGAGGTTCATGAGATAATAGTATCAGAGCATGGTTACAACACTTGACTTGAACCGGCCCAACATTGTAGCTATTAAGAATAGAAAACTCTTTTTTTTGGGGGGGAGGGGGGTTTGATTCTTTTACTAAACAGGGAGTGGAAGAAAAAATTTATTTTTGCAGGGAACTATGCCAGAGTTCAGAATGCCTGAAGAAGAAGAATCATCCCCTAGAATACCGGTAAACAATGAAGAAGGTGAAATCTGAGTAAACTTAAATGAAATTCGAAATGCCAATCCGTTAGAGTTACAAGATATTGTTAAAGAATTGCAATCAGAATTAAAAAGAGTTAGGGATGAAAACGAACAAATTATGAAAGCACAAGAAGAACTAAATAATATTATGATGGCTAAAATACACAGTAATGAAAAAGATAAAAACAAAGAATCTAAATATGATAAGCCAAAAGATACACCTTACAAACGTAAGGGATGAAAGCTTGAATTTTCCAGTCATGGGGCTGAAACTTCCAATGAGGAACCACCAAAAAAAAAACATCAGGATTTGTTATGGAGAAAAACTTCCTATGGCTTGGGGTAGGCCACAACAGACAGATGAACTCGAGAAACCAACTCAATTCCCAACGTATGCTGTATAAATGTAAATGCGGATAAACAACATAGAGAGCCTACCTCAATATGGACGTTCGATGAAGAATTCCGTTCAGCTTTTAAATCACAACACTTGGACCTGAAGCTTAGTCTCAACAATAAACACAAACAAGTGCATATGATATATAAAATATGTTAGCATATACAATAGCATATTCCATGATATATATAATCAAATGGAGGCAATGATAATAAACAATCATTCACAATATCATTTGGATGCAAAAATGAGTATTTCTATTAATATGAACAAGAATTCACGTCCCCTTCTATCGATCCGATGCAAGGAAGGGAACATGACTAACCATTCTAAGATTATTTTCTAAACTCAGCCCCGTTCATTACTAACAGAATTCACAATAATTAAAAACCTATGTGTGCAGATTCATACTTCAATAAACACACTGGAATTAAACACTATCCACACACAATTGCATCATCCATCCAACATCTCAATAACAATCATCAATTAAAAACATGGCAGAACACATAATTAACATAATTTAAACCAAAGAGAATACTTATCCTTAAGATGAAACTGTCCAACAACTGGCTATGCGAGAGCAACATTCCACCCAACCATAGGTCTCTATCCAGCTTGTATTCTTTCACCTGAGAGACCACCCCCAAGCTAGGATGTGTATCTACTAAGGAGGAACTAGATAGGCTCACTCACAGCCATGATCTCACACACACAGTCATGCTAAGCCAACACATGATTGGGTTTATCAAGGATGCAAGAGACAAATGAGGAGGATTATAAGCCAGTGAGCTCAACCAAAGAGCTATAGACATCTCAACTAAACTCAAACAGTCATGGTAGCCACAATACCTACCATACCCAACACATGGAAGGTCCCCTTCTCTGTTGCACAGTCCCTCAGGTGTCCCTTCCCTTCAGTGCTCTTCAGGGTGGGCATAGAAAGGTCCAAGATGCTAATTCCTTGAGATTGAAGTCTTCATTGGGTTTATCAAGCAATCCCAACTTCTATTGTATCATTCACGCTTGGACTTTCACAATTCGGTGACCAAATAACTCAATCCCATAATTGGATTTTCGGGCTATAAAAACTGGGTTTTCCAATGGATTTCGGGGTATATAATAGTCTCAATTTCTTCCCAAGGTTCATGTCCATGGATCCCCTATTGGATTTTACTGTCAATACCAAATTATGGGCATTTATGGCACTTCAAAACGAGGGTTAATTCACAGTTGCGATTTATGTTTTTTCTCACTGCTGGGCATGTGTAATGGATGAAAATTGAATCTTAGATGTTCAACAATGGAATGGGAATGATGAAAAATGAATTCCCATGAGGTAGAGTGACTTGTGGGTCAAGGAAACAGAGCCCATACTTGCCATATGAATTCCTGGGCTGCCCATGCTCCATTGAAGCCATGGACTTATTTCTCAACAACTTTCTTACAACTGAATTAAATGTCAGCAAGGAAATTCAAATGGGTTCTCAATATGACATTTGGAAGCCAATGGTTCAACCCCACAACCCGCTCACCACTCCCTCGTGGAATACACATGACCCCTTCTCATTAGATGCTTCCATAGCCATTTTTGGTATTTTATTGCAATATTGAATATTTACATCAATTTACAATATTTCATGGCTTAATAGCACATGGATACCATAATATCAAATACTTGTCTTTAAATAAAATCCGAGCATACACTAGCGGGGCCTCGGCCTTGAGCTCCACGCTAGGAAAACATACATCGCATGTACACAATATTTACATAAAATCCAAATACCATAAGGGTCAAAATGAGGGTATTACAAAGAATTACAAGATACAACCTCCTGTCGGCAACTCATATGAACCAAGAACTAGGTCGCTCTACTTGTGCCTCCACCACTTCAATCCCCCATACAATGGAAAACTCAAGAGTAAAGGAGTGAATCCTTCACAAGATATGGAAGAGTTTGGTAGGTGAACATAAATGGTTCACAACAACTAGGATCAATAGGATCAATGGATGAGACTCAAGCTATGGAAAAATTCATATAGAGTTTCGATGCTCTCTCTTTCTCCCCCTTCCATGCACCATAAGAGCTCAATATATAACCCTCCAAAGGCAAGTGAAAGGTCGAATCGAGTCGTTTTGAGATACATGGAGGGCCAAAGGTCACAATGGCCACTTTTTGGAGTAAAAATAGAGTTTTTACTATCATTTACCAAAAAGTCGACGTACACTGGCTATAGTGATGCAGCCTACGTATACACGAGGTGTATTGAAGTAGCTTGCATACAGGAGGAAAAATAGGGAAAAAAGGGTTCAAGGAGAAACACAAGTATGGTTTTGAGTCTATAAGTAGGTAAGGGAAGCCACAGAGTACAAATGCTCACAAGGTGGAAAAATACGGTGTACCAGATGCCTCCTAATGTTTGAGGTTAGAGAAGGTACTACGATGGCCAAAATAAATTATGAATCTCAGAAGTGGAGTGGTGGGGACACAAATGGAAGGAGTATCCCACTCGTCATAATACAATGATATCTTTGAATACATATCGGTACAATACATAGAAATCTGATACAATGACCATGAATAGGCAGCCATGACCCATATAAACTAAGATATGGTCTCCTGCTGAAGAGGAAACAACTGATGCAAACTGATGGTACAAACTATTGATATATGAGAATAATCTCCCATAAGTACAGTCATGATCACCAGTAGCATACTGAATGCCACTGAAGTTTGGGGTCTTCTACACAAATCATCTACGGTGCATGCCCCATCAAGTGAATAAAGGTGTTTATGTCGAACTTGATGTTACATCGTCTGATTATAGGTCATTGATGTATATCATTAACAAATGCGAGATAACCCACCAATAATGAAAATGGGCATCAAGGCACAAAGTACATTCACCAAGTGTGAATAGAGGTGTTGAGGTCAAACACTTGATGAATCCATCGATCAGGAGACATTGATGAATTCCCAATCTGTCGATGGCGAGAGAACCTACCACTAATGACTGCAAGCCTCAAGGTACTCAATGGACTCTAAATTTGGATTCCAGAATAAATGAGTTGGAATCGATGGAATGAGATTTGTTGGAAGGAGGGAATTAAGGGATCCCCCATCAACCAGCACGAGTTAGCCGCTACACTGGAAGATTTGGAAGAACTTGAACGAACATTATGTGAACTGGACTCATAAGCGATGGCCGACATGCAATAGTCAAGAGATATGAGGAGTGGGCGACTCTCGTTTCAAGACTTCCTTTGAACAAGAGCATGATAAGATGGGAATACTCAAGAAGCATAGACTCAAGTACTAGATACTGATAATACTTTCTGACACATGAGGCATCAATAAAGGGCTCCATAATGACTGGAAGCTTAACCAGTTGGTGGAGTAAGATCTGAGAAATGAGTACAGCTTCCTAAGGTCATACAAATGTCCCGACTCATGATATATGGAGTGGAGATGAATGCTCTTTTCAAAGGCAACATGACAACTGCCAATAGAAGGTAGTAACAATTTCTGGTTCGGATTTTAAAATTATATGAAGTTTTTGTCTTTTTCATTTTCTAAAGCTTGAAAAATAATAAAATTGCTTATGGTACAAAAGTGAGGGAACGAGTGTCAAAAGAAACCAAACTAGTTCCAAGCAGTGGAACATACCTATGCTCAATGCAAGGAACCATGTGTAAGATGTGGACACTCAGGAGAGTGCTCCCTCTAGGTAAGGGTCATCAAGTTGCGAAAGATAAATTAAGGATTTGCTTGGCTCGAAAGGCAAATTGCTCACGCGATTGGCTAACAATTGAGGAAGTGGGAGCCAACACAAGGCTCAAAAGGAAAGCAAGATAATGTAATGCATTCACAACTTGACATAAACGGGGAGTCCTCATGGGAGATGTCTAGAATAAAGATAAATTAGAGTATGAGTCTTCATCACAATTTCACAGCGTGACTACAAAGGACTCCCAATACTAAGGAGAAACAACTCCATGGGTGCCATAAGACATGAAAAGGTTCTAAGAAGGAAACCCATGGTCGGACAAGCTCTACCGCCAAATAACAACACTTCTAAAGTAGCATGAAGGTCCAATGTCAATTAAAAAGCAGGGTCGCACCTAAGGTTTATGAATATGGTCATAAGTTCATTGAAAACATGTAGGCGTAATGACATCCTAGCCTATTTGATGGGTGTAGAAAATACATGTCAAAGGAGGGAAAAGGTTCAAAATCCACTCCTGACACAAAAAATTGCTAAAAGAAGTACCTCACAGCGAGATATTAGTCCAACAAGGATAAAAAATGGTAAAAACTATAGAAAAGTGGGTAAGAAAAATCAATAAATAGTAAAAAAAACAGTTTTTACCATACCATTTTTATTTTTACCCAACATAGTGCTTTGTAGTGGTTTTTTCCCTCGATCTTCAATCGACGATTCCAGGAGCTACGAGCAATGAAATTGCAAGCCATCTGGACCAGGTAAGATCCCTCATCCTCCTCTTCAATTATATGGTTTGCAATTTTGTTTTTAATGGTAAAATTTCAATCTTTTTAATGGATTAAACGCATTTTGTGCTCTACGTGGGATACAATTTATCGAGTCGTGTGTAGGTCTGGTTGTACGCATTCAAACTAAACGTTGACCGCGTATAGGCACTACTATCCATGAATTAGCTTGTGTATAGCCCTGTTGGAAATGCTTTTAATAAGTTTTAACATAAAAAACACTTTGCTTTTGCTACAAGATGGTGCTAGAATGGAGAGAGAGGGAACATGATGTTATTGATCATCAGGTTGGAGGTGATTTGGCCATGCAACAAGCATTGCAAGCTTGTGGTTTATACAAATTTTGGAGTATCGAGGGTTTAAGGGCCCAAAACCGACTACTCACTGCATTAGTGGATTACTGGGATCGAGAAGCTCAATAATTCAACTTGGATGGACAACCACTTCCATTAGAGGTGGAAGACATATATTTTATCATTGGCTTGTCCCACTGAGGAGAGGTGGCAAGCCTCAGGTCTCGCAGTGTGGGGGGGAGGAATCACTATCAGTGATTACATTGAAAGGTACTATACTGCTAGCACCCATAAAGTGTGTAGCCAACTCCCCATAGAGGATATAACGAGCCTAAGCATGAAGGTCATCATCCTCACTCTCGAGAAGATAGCAGGATCTGCCTCATTTTATCAAGCCTCAAGGCCATTGATATTCTATGCTGCCGAGTGCATGAGGCCTACGGTATATGATTGGTGCACTACATTGAGGGGTTCCATGAAACACCAGAGTGCAAACTAGGGTAGACCAAAAAATTTGGTTTCAGGAGTATATTGTGCAGCTTCTTCTTTGAGAGGGTTCTGGGGCATAGTCCAAGGGTGGAGGTCCCTCCTCATAGTCTCTTAGATCTTGTTGAGACTCAGTGAGCGGAGGTACTCACGCGACAGGGGGTGGCCAGCTGGAATCCCCACACACTGGTGAGTTTTTCCACTAGTGGTGGCGACATGTGGTCTCCATAGACGACTATCCCGATGAGGGGATAGACTTCAGAGGGGATCATGACATGCCACTACCACCAGGGGCTGCATTTGGGGACATTGGTAAGATAATATTTTTAAGTTTTCAATATTTAATTTTTTTGTATTTTGTTTTAAGTGAAAGCAAAAATCTCTTTGGCGTGATATCATATATTGATGTTTGACTATTTGCTCGTAGACTTGGGTCCGCAAAGACCACGGGGCTTCCTACGACATCACTGCAGAGGCAGGGGTGGGGAGGTAGTAGGTGCAGCAGCAAAGTGCACATTAGAGACCACGCAGGTCAACTTGATTCGTATGACTGCTAGGGTACCATTGAGCGAGGTAGAGTTCCTACCCGAGGCGATGCAAAGACATGTGGTTGGGGTACCAAGTACATGGGTGCGGCTGCTTCGATGTATAGCCAATGTTGTGCACTACTACACACAGACTCATCCAACCGAGAAGGCTAGAGTTCCCCGCAGGGCTTAGATGCCATGTGGTCTCATTTTTTGTATCAAATATGTATATTTGAGAGCTACGAGCTCCATTTTTGTACTA
This sequence comes from Larix kaempferi, assembly GCA_027924585.1. Taxonomy (NCBI): domain Eukaryota; kingdom Viridiplantae; phylum Streptophyta; class Pinopsida; order Pinales; family Pinaceae; genus Larix; species Larix kaempferi. Next base: position 3,252,003 of record BSBM01000459.1, on the reverse strand, counting down.
TGACACCACTTTTGATAATGAAAATACTATGATTTTTCGACTCTACTATTATGTGTGTACAAATATATGAATGTTATTTGTGTGATTCATTTCTTCTTTTAATTATGTTACAAATGCCAATCTAGGACATAATTAGTGTATGCATCAGTAGTATGATTAAAACATGTTGTAACATGAACATAAGTAATAGAATCAAAATGGCATTCAAAAAGTCTTACCCTTAAGAATCTCCTTAGTAGCGTAGGATCCCTAACACAATATGGGCTGTTCAACTGATACACGACCAATTTTGAATCCAAGCGGATCTCTAAAGACTGGATACCATGCGAAATGGAATCGCAAAGTAACTGAATAATGACACTATACAAAGCCACATTGTTCAATTTAGGATCGAGACAAGCCCTCCTGAAGACACAATTTGGTTGTCGGGCGAGTAAATAACCCATGCAAGAGAATCTAGTCTCTGCATATGATGGCTGGTCCCATCCGCGAATCCTAAGAACACTGGATATTCTTCTAACATCTTTCAACCAACGGGAAGCGAATTAGCAGACTCAAAAAATCAAAGGAAAGCTAAACTATGTATAGAAACTATACAATAGTATACAAAAGTATCAGCTCAAGCTAGAAGCTCAAGCATAAAACTGCTTGAGGTAGAGACCATTTCTAGGCTCCTTCAAGGCATTCACCTCATAATCCTCTAACTCATAGGATCCTTTCTCAAGGACACGCCTCACAATGTAAGGACTGTGCCACATTGGGTTCAATTTTCCTGCCCCTGTGAGTTCCTTAGCTTGGTCATAAAGAAGGACCAAGTCAACTTCAACATATTGCCAGGGATGGACAGACTTATCATATTGAACCTTGACACGACGTTTGTTGGAATCTATTGCCATGGAGGCATCCCGATGTTGCTCATCGAGTTGCTCGAAGTGGATTAAACGATGCTCAGCATCTGAAGTGTCAGGCAGGAGTTATATAGCTATATTCAAAGAAGGGATTTTGCATTCAATTAGTAATATGGACTCCACACCATGAACTAACTGAAAATGTGAGAAACCGGTGGAAGTTTTTACTGCAGTTCGATAATCCCACAAAGCAGGATACATCATGATATTCCAATTACTCTTGCTTTGTCGGATGGTCCTTTGGAGAATGGCCTTAAGGAACTTATTTACTACCTCAACCTAGCCATTCACTTGGGGATAGTATGAAGATGAGTGATCTTGTCTAAATGCAAGAATAAGTGATAATTCCACCATCATGTTGTTTTAAAAGTGAATTCCATGGTCAGTGACAATCTCCTTCGAGATACCGAATCGAGCTATAATTTGATTGAATACGAAGTGGGCTGCTATTGCACCATCGACTTTAACAGTCGGCATAGCCTCAGCCCATTTGGTCAAGTAATCAACAACCACTATGATATGGTGATTCCCCCCAACCGAAGTTGGGTTGCAATCCATGAAATCAACCCCCAACTTGGTGAAGGGACCGATGGTGATGACCAGATGAAGAGGGGTAGGATGCGTGTACATTTTGAGAAAACACATGACAAGGGTGGCATGTCTTTACAGTGTTAACACAATCTTTAAAGATCGTAGGCCAAAAATAACCTTCTCACAAGATACCTTGGGCTGTCTGAAGCCAGATAAGTGACCACCACATGCCCCACTATGGCAGTCATTAAGCACTAGCTCCACCTCTTCATGAATTAAGCAACGACATAGGATAGAGTCTTTTCCTCGACGATACAAAGTCTCACCGACGATGGCATAATATTTGGCATGATGTTTCCCACGTCGTCGCTCATCTCGCGAAAAATGCGGAGGGAACTTCAGAGCTTGGAGATATACGATGATGTCTTCATACCAAGTGTTAGCACCCAAAATGACCCCCAAGGTTGTGGGAAGAGGACATTTCGGGGTAACCACAAAACCACTTTAGACTTATGCTTTTGACCTAGCACAGTCAAAGAGGAATCTCTCTTAAACTCAAGAAAACTGAAAATAATCACAGATTTAACAATGACAAGCATACAAGATTCTTATTACTCCCGATAATTATTCAAAGCATACTCAGAAGGTCAGATTTCTATTGGGACCAATTGTTTTTAAAGTTTGCTAAGATAATCATGAGAGAAACGTTGGGAAATTGACTCAAACATAACACATAAACAAATTAACAGTGCTGCTGCATGAAATATCATAACAGAAGCAAGATAGCCACCCATTTATAGTCAAAATGCTTTATCTGGTGATAAGGGAAGAGGAAATGAACAATCCATCAGCATGGGCATCTAACATGGATCAATCCTATGCTAACTTTAGTGGAAAGATTGGTGGATATATGAAACAGTGAATAGAGCTTATAAAAAGAATTTTGCATTACCATACACTAGTTTCAGACATGAAAGAGAAAAACATAATGGAAGTAAATGACTAGAAACACATCCAAATGAGAAGAAAGAGAGAAAACAGACTGCAAACTAGATAACACATGAATCTCAGTTGAAATCAGCCTCAAGCACTGTCATCTTATTAAATATTATGTTCAAAACGGATCTTAGCTCTCCCAGGCCTCAGCCAAATGATTTTCCAACCCTTTGATCTTCTATTACATAGATATTTATAGGCTCCTAGCCTTGGACTGATCATCAAAAACAGTTACAAAATATGCTGCCACATATATGGCCCAGTTCGCCGCCTCTGACAGCAAATCATAAGGTGAAAAGGACTGCTAACACACAAACCATGACTATTTCTATAGGTGTCCTTTCCACGGTGCATACCACGATAGTCTTAAACGACCTATGAATCCTAACAGGCCTCAAACTTGAGGAAAAAGACAGCTATACATTTAGCCAAAGATAGACTTTCCGGGTGGGGGAAAAGAAATGGTATGAATAGGTCACCATCCTATTCTTGAACCTTCAATTGGTCATGTGGCTCGAAAAAATATTCTACCCTCAGGTAATCTTCCTCTGGTGCTTCCTCTGCTGAAAGAGGAGGTGTCATCTCTTCAGCAGGGGCGATGTAATCTTTGATAATCTCCATGTCATGAAGGGTGTCCCACTTATCTTCTTCGATCTCTTCTTTCTTTAGTCGACATCGAACCTGCTTGCGTATCCGTCAGCCTTCGTGATCCTCAGGCTCACTGGCCAAACTCTCTTCCATGCAGTCAAATACTAGAAGACAGGAGGGAATATGCTCCTCCTCCACCTCAGACCATATTTTCTCCAGTACAACAACCACCTCGGCTCCCTGATCGCTCTCCATAACCAGATTGTAACTGAAATATTTCTGAGTGGCTAAGCTTGCCACCTTTCTCATGCAACAATTTTGAATCAAGACACAGGGACCATGCCTATAACGGTCGTGACGATGACGGTAACTACGTGTAATGACCTTCGCCATGATGGCTTGACCGAATCTCCCAATTGAGCAGCAATGATGTTTGCCACTTGAGTTGACGTAATACATGCTTGGCGTGGCCTTTCGGATAGGTGGAAAAAATATGTGGCGGCGCTGAGGTGGATTTATCCTTATTGGCCATCATTTTAGTGTCAGTAGAGTTTCCTTCCAGCTTTCAATCGCATGATCAAACAGGAACCATTGATTTCCACCTTATCTGAATCTAGGCCATTGGAAAATGATGCCCCTACCATGTTCGCAAATTTGAAGCTGTTCGGCCCGGTGCACAAGTAATTTTTGTGAACTCATTTTCAGTCGTATATCTGATCTCCCTCACATCTGTACCATCCGAACTTTCACCCTCTTACCAAAAGTTTGCAAATCTACGAATTGGATTTCTCAGCATAGCTTGGATATGTGAAAAATTTATCATAGCGCCAATCGTTGATCAAACTTTATGTCACATGCCAGCTAACACTGGGCCAACGATTATAGCACCTCCAACTCTTTTTGCAACAGACACCTGCGACCGTACATATTCACCTCTTTAACCTCAGCCGCCCATCGATGCTTTTACGCACTATGGGTGCATCCCCCTTCTTTTAATCTGTTGATCGCCATTTCGAATGTGGATCTTCTCAATCACTTTCGCGATGGACCAAAATCGTTGCAAAGATCTTTGGATCTTCCAATCTTTGGGCTAGGGGGGCTGCGAGCAGAGCATCTTCTTGATAATTCCATGGGCCTAAACCCCTCTCGACACTTAGCACAATTCTGGTGCTAACAACATGCTCCTATTGGGGATGCTATCCTCCCAGCAAGGTAGCAAAGAACTCTGTAGACCAGTGCCTTATCCATTGGGATTTTCCATAGAACCTGCTACCTTGCAACTTCCTATCCAAAACCGAGAAAAATAGAACTGAACTGTACATACTGGAAAATGAAACTGAAGACCATAAACACCACTACAATTGAACTACTGAAAAAGGTTCTTAGCATGCAAAACTTATTTATACATAGATCAACCTACCCTATGCTATTTGGGATGACTACAGCTTCAAGTTATACAAACATGCCAATACAACCAATCTAGTAGCTCATCCAACAGGAAAACCTCCAAGTCATGCCTAACCAAAATCAAGGGATAAGACCATAATGGCAAAAAGTATTGATGATAGGTGTGGTCTTTTTGACAAAAACAAAACTTCTTACCCCAACTGAAAAATATTTTCATATAGCCAACTACTGGGTCATAGAAAGTGTGATGTCCTGCAAATCTTTCTGCCCTACAAGTGACCCAGCAAGTCTGCTTCAACTACCACTCATTTGGTTCTTTATCAGACCATAGCTTTGTTTTCAGCCTGGCCAAATTTCCCCGAAAGGAGTTGTAGGTAGTAGGTTTATCTCCTCTGCCACTCACATCTAGCGTGGGGGTCGAATATTTGCAGTAGGCTTCAAATAGAACCTGGAACTCATCTAGGTTCAGACCCTTATACAACCCAACAAGACCGAGACAACCAGCCTCATGTACCTCTTCGTGTTGTGACCGAAATTATGCAACATGGGAGGCTGCCTCAACGTCAGAACCATTCATGACATCACCACCGTGGCTCTTTAAAATACCAGGGTTGAAAAACTGATTTTGCTCTGGTGCTTCAAAAGAAATATCACCATGGTTTCCAAAGGGATCAAGGAAAAGGTCCTCTTCTTGAAACCAAGACTCTAGGCTTGAAAAACCTATATACAAATCATGATGACCATTCTGATCTTCCTCTAGCAGCTCCATTATCTAGTCAACCAGTTGAAAATGTGTGTCAAGCCCAGGAAACTCCCCATGGATCTCATAATATTCTTTAGCTTCAATGCAAAAAGAAAACTCTACTTGCTGGGAAAATCCAGGAACCTCTTGATCATCAATCCCCTCTCCTTCACTTGGGTGAGGGCAGGGCTCTTCATGCAAAGTCTTCAAGATTTCTGCACTCATGGCCTTAAGAATGCTCCTTATTTTGGCAAATGATTCAGATTCGGGAAACAGGGATCCACCACCCTCAGGCTTAGTATTTTCATGGATTTCAATGCTGAAATTAGGGGCTACCACTGGGCCTTCTCCCCTGGCTTGTCCTTCTACATAGAGGAACTGACTGCATGGCGATTTGTTTCCTTCATTTATTTCCAAAAAGCTTATAACCCCTTCATCTCTGTATTCATCATATAGGGGTGGGCCAAATCTTTCTTCCAAACTCTGCACCATAGAACTCTCCATCTGTGTAATGCAATCTGCATAAAATAAACCAACACCATCCTCTCCTAGTATATGGCTGAGTCGACCCTCTCCTTGCTCATCATCAAAAAACAAAATAGATTTTTCTTGCTCATGCTCCTCCTCAAGTTCTGGTCTCCTCTTTATGTTGTTTTCACTGCCTTGCTTTGCGGCCTTTCTAGACATCCTAAGATTGTCCTCCACCTCCAACAAATCAATGAACATCTACTGCAATGTGGAAGACATTCTTTCCAATAGAAGGAAATATAACTAAGGAGGAGAGATAGAAGCATAATGCAACTTAGCAGCATTTTCTAGGGGCTGAATTTACTTTGGCATATTGTAATAGAAGCTTGCAAACCTCCTGTTAAAACTGGACATGGTTTCATCCTCTTGCCTTCTCATGGAGTAAAACTCTGAAAGAACTTGGTCCATAGGTCTTCTCTTTCCCCAAAACTCGAAGAAGATATCGAACAACTCTTCCCATGTATCAATAAATTCCAGCTGCAAGTGTTTCACTAGTACAAAATGAGAGATAAGTGACCAAAAAAACAACCAAAATCTGCATATAAATGACCACTTTTGAGTTGGTGACCACTGGTAGCAAATTAGTGGCCATATATCACGTGACCAAAAATGTGGTCATATTTAGCTTGGTCATTTATAGCTTATCTTGTGGTCATATATTTGGTCGTATATTTGGTCATTAATTTGGTAATATATTTGGTCATTAATTGTCACAATTAATGACCACATTTTTTGTCACATGATAAATGACCGCTAATTTGTTACCAGCGATCGCCAACTCAAAACTGGTCATTTATATTGATATTTTGGTCATTTTTTTGTAACTTATCTCTCATGTTGTATTGGTGGTCATTTATATGCAAATTTTGGTCATTTTTTTAGTCATTTATCTCTTTTTAGTGGTTTCAAAATATAAATAGGGCACGGTGGAATCGAACCACCAACCTCCTGCCTATAAGGCAGGTGCTCTACCATTGAGCTAGCACCCTTAAATAGAATTCCTTATGGGTCATGCACCTTGCAGTTATTAAGAATGAGGCCAACTTTTCAATAGATTAGCAATACGCTGTATGATGCAAGGAAGCTCTTATTCCATTGTTTCTAAAGGCATAAGCTTCAATAACTTCAATGCAGCATGACTAACTGAAATATGAACCACATTCGCATGAGATATCATCATCTTATTTATCTCAGGTAGCACACACTTTTTTAGATGCTCTTATATTTCAGGGTAGATAGTATTTTTGTTATCACCATCCCTCCTTAATTCCATATCCGGCTTTATCCATTGCTTTTTCACCAATCTTAGATTGATGATCATGTTTTTATGGTCCTATAGCTAAGGCCATTCCATCAATAAAATGAAACTTATCTAATATTGAACAAATCAGCCGTACAAATATATTGCTATTCTCTTCCTTGGAAGCCATCAGTCGAAATGCTATCATCAATAAACTGAAGTAAGAATCCCACCTTATGTTACCAACAATACAAGAAAGGGTTTCTAAGCAAGAATTCACAACATTCCCCTCCTTGTCACCTTTGGCCTTGAACAATAAAATAAAAAAGAGCGGCACAAATATTTGCATGAGAGTTCCCTGCATAATATTCCATATTCACTAGCAATGTGAGTATATTTCAAAGAGGTGTGGTCAGAAGAGGATATAGAAAAGATGAACAACTTACCACACCAATGTCACCCACAGATAAAAAACATGTACACAGAGTTATCTGAGACTCAAATAATGAAAAACATGTTCACAGAGTTATCTGAGACTCAAATAATGAAAAACATGTTCACAGAGTTAGCTCAAACTCAAACATTATTTTACCTCAGATAGATTTCCAGCATCCACAATATTTCTAAACCGTGCCATTGCTCTTGATCTTTTGGGAAGAACAGGAAACCTAAATGTGAAAAATATTGTTGAAGAAGTCCACTTCTACATATGTGCTGGAAAGAGGCTTTCATTCATTCAAAGTTGCAATACCAGAAAGGCTAAGTACTTTTGAATGTAGTAAAGCCACCCATTCCTATAGATACATTTGACAATGTTAGAATGCAATGCTTACCTCTAAAACTTAAAGAGGATAGCGTACAAATTTAAAATAAATGAACAAAAAATACCCTTTGGGCAGAGGTCTATGAGCTTGTTATACGATTCTTCACATGTGCAAGAAGAAAATTATAACTAGCATGCTTAATAGATACTTTAGACGAGTTTCCATAGCCATCATTGATGGAAGAATCAAGCAGTTCTTGCTCCACCATGTTTAGATGATTAGGTTTCTTTTCACTTTATAGGTCATCTTTGTCATGTCCCAAATTTGGAATTGGGTCACAATGGCCTAATCACATTAGCCATATTCATTAGAGTTTGTAAAATTGATGTTAAGGGTCAAATAATTGCCAAGGAGGAAAATTACTAGTTTCCTAGGTTTGGGGTGGAAGATTTGGGATTTGGAATAAGGGGGATAATAAATGATGTTTAGACATTAGAAGGGTTCAAGTATTTAATAAATAGAGTGAATAAAGAAATTCAAGAGAAATCCTAAGTGACAAATGGTTTTGGAGACATATGGAGGATGTGGGACCCACACTAGCTTGATTTTTCATAATACATGGTATATCTCTTTTGCAAATTCGAATTAATGGGAATGTGAACACTCTTGGGTGAGTTGGTAAGTCATAACACATGTCATTGAGCATCTTAGGTCGAATTGGGAAGGATTGGTAACCTCCATGGAAGATAAAGAGTCAAAGTGGAAGTTTGTGGACACTTGGGCTAGATTCCCTAGCCCCTATGACACCAATGATGGAGCATCTATGACAACTATGACAAATTGCAGACCTGACCTCTGACATCTGACCACTATGACATGTCAGCCCCAAAAATAGGCTCAAGGAAGTCGAATTTGGGAGTTGGAGAAGCCAAAGAGACCCAAAATCGAATTTGGGAGAAGATGGAAGGTTGGAACTAGGAGACAAGTGGCAAATGTGGAATATTTCCTAAATGGAAATCTATTGAATCTATTGAGAGGATTTCGACCCTTAGAAGGCTAATGTTGGTTATAAAATGTAGAAATTAAGTATGAGAATAGCTTTTGATCATTTGTAGAATTTGCAATTGCATTTGTGAAGAGGGAGAGCTAGTGGATGACTAGTTTCTTGCCTTAGCCAATTTCGAGGGTGAAAGATTCCCATCCAAGTTGGCAATTGGAAAGGCCATTCAGACCTTTCATTTGGAGCTTTAATGGAGTCTTTATTTGCAGGTGTAAGCTACAGGGCAGCTCATGGTTTCTTCTATTGCAGCTCGCTCCTTCAACCATTTCCAGTTTTGATGGCATATTCTTGATCCTTGAGGGAGGGCGTTTTTGGTGAGCTATTGTACTCTTTGGGGGAGATTCTAATGCACCATTTCTTTTGTAATATGAAGTAAATACTCTTTTTTTCATCTCCAGAAAGTTTCAGGTCGAAATTCCAAGTAGAAATGTATAAATCTCATTTTTAATGGAAGAACAATGCCATTTCCCCACTACCTTGTTGTGAGCCAATGTATTGATGATGATTTCGAATGTATGGATGATTCTCTGATATATTTGTGATAAATATATTGCCATGGATGTATTATACAAGTTTCATGTACTGTACTTGAGCATTTGAAGCATTTTTACTCAGTTTAGTTGTATTGGGAGGTGAAATAGTGCCATTTCCCCAAGGGTCGAATTGGGGGTTTTTGCTGTTGAATGTGGGAGAGTTAGAACAGTATTAAAAATCAATTAATGGTGCATATGAGACCTTAATCACATACTTAACACATTATATACCTCTGTTCATAAATTTGTGGGAGTTTGGAGGCATTTGGAAGGCCATTTGCAGTGTTACCCAAGGGGGATTTGATGCACAAATTACTAGTCAAAATTACATATATTGATCAGAATACAAATCAAGTTTGCAGCAGTATTTGGAGGGCCATAAAACATCCCTGAACCTTATATTCAAGTCTAAATATCATTCATACACTCCTACAGAAGATTTGGGAGCATTTGGGTTGATTTGGAGGTCAAAACAGTAAAACTAGTCAAAGGTCGAAATTGGGAAAAAAAGTGGAAAATTGGGCATTTTAATAAAATTTGAAAAAGGGATATTACAAGTGGTATCAGAGCATGGTCTTGACACCTGATGTGGTAGAACATTAATGAAGACCAGGGGTCAAATAAATAAGCCACCACCCTTAGAAACTGAAACTGGATGTACTTTGGTGAAAGGGAAGAAGTAGGAGAAGAAGTGCATTCATTGGTCACCATGAGTAAGGATGAGAAAAGAACCTTAAAGGAGAATGAGAAGTTTAGGAAATTACTTGAACCATCCTTTGAAGACAATTGGAGACAATACTTTCAAGAGTTCAGATTGTTGCTTAGTGAAATTGGAAGCAACTCGGAAAAAGTAATGAGCAATGGTTCTCTTTTCAAGGAAAAGGATGAAACAATTTATGCCACAAAAGAGGAGCCTAATGTAATTGTGGAACATGAGGTACATGTTGATATGCAGGTTCTTGAAGATACTACACTAAAACAAGAAGAAGGACAAGCACTTGTCCTTGTTCAAAGGGATTATGAGTTGCCTCATGGAGAGAGTTGCAAAGCCTTGGAAGAGGTACATGATCTCACAATAGTTGGACCAGCCAATTATGGAGAAGATGAATTAAATATTTCAATGGTTAAGAGTTGTAAAGAATTAAAGTTGGTTCATAATTCCTCACCCCACACTTCTTTTCCAGCCACATCACTTTGGGATGAAAATTGGGTGAAAGGTTTTTTCCTAGTGGGGCCACATGAGGGGTATGAAACTCCTACCTCTCCTTTTGATGATGACATGAATAGAGCACCTCATTGTTTAGAATTGCAGCAACATATTGCTTTACCTTATGATGATACACATCCTCATGGATGTATGGATGAGACTTCTTTGAGTCCTTTGAATTCTCCTTGTTTTTCCTACTCATTATTTGGTTCAGATTTTAGTGGAGATTCTTCATTCACTTCTTGGATGAAAGAATACATGGCTAAATATTTTGATGCATATCACATCCTTTTGGAGAAGCATTATAGGACATGGGATCCTCACCTATGTCATTGGAGCAGATTTGATTGGTCACTTGAAGCTTGTATACACTTGGAAAATGGTGGTCTACTTGCTTGGAGGTATAAGCACTTTCATGAATCTTTGATGAAGCATATCCTTGATGTACATTTTCATTATGTTGTTATGTACTTTGATGATATATATTTGGTACTCATGATGTTTGGAAGAATGCATACAAGAAAATGGGATCCAGGAATCCTCTTATCTAATGGTGTAGGTTGGAGAGCACTCTTAATTGTTGGGGTGCAATACAAGCAATGGGACCCTGGAATAATTTTTGTCTCATTGGTTTAATTTTTTTTGGGGAAGCAAGCAGCATGGGAGATAGATTCCCCACTTAATAAAGTGATTTTAATAAGATTAGTGCAGCAGCAAGCATGGTGGTTCCTCTCTAAAATATTCATGGAAACTCAAAGACTCAAGGTTTGGCAATTCAATGGCAACTTCAAAGAATTATACAGAAAGCAGGTTCTTCAACACCCATGTTTTAAATTGCTTGAGGACAAGCAATATTGGGAAGGGAGGATTTGTCATGTCCCAAATTTGGAATTGGGTCACAATGGCCTAATCACATTAGCCATATTCATTAGAGTTTGTAAAATTGATGTTAAGGGTCAAATAATTGCCAAGGAGGAAAATTACTAGTTTCCTAGGTTTGGGGTGGAAGATTTGGGATTTGGAATAAGGGGGATAATAAATGATGTTTAGACATTAGAAGGGTTCAAGTATTTAATAAATAGAGTGAATAAAGAAATTCAAGAGAAATCCTAAGTGACAAATGGTTTTGGAGACATATGGAGGATGTGGGACCCACACTAGCTTGATTTTTCATAATACATGGTATATCTCTTTTGCAAATTCGAATTAATGGGAATGTGAACACTCTTGGGTGAGTTGGTAAGTCATAACACATGTCATTGAGCATCTTAGGTCGAATTGGGAAGGATTGGTAACCTCCATGGAAGATAAAGAGTCAAAGTGGAAGTTTGTGGACACTTGGGCTAGATTCCCTAGCCCCTATGACACCAATGATGGAGCATCTATGACAACTATGACAAATTGCAGACCTGACCTCTGACATCTGACCACTATGACATGTCAGCCCCAAAAATAGGCTCAAGGAAGTCGAATTTGGGAGTTGGAGAAGCCAAAGAGACCCAAAATCGAATTTGGGAGAAGATGGAAGGTTGGAACTAGGAGACAAGTGGCAAATGTGGAATATTTCCTAAATGGAAATCTATTGAATCTATTGAGAGGATTTCGACCCTTAGAAGGCTAATGTTGGTTATAAAATGTAGAAATTAAGTATGAGAATAGCTTTTGATCATTTGTAGAATTTGCAATTGCATTTGTGAAGAGGGAGAGCTAGTGGATGACTAGTTTCTTGCCTTAGCCAATTTCGAGGGTGAAAGATTCCCATCCAAGTTGGCAATTGGAAAGGCCATTCAGACCTTTCATTTGGAGCTTTAATGGAGTCTTTATTTGCAGGTGTAAGCTACAGGGCAGCTCATGGTTTCTTCTATTGCAGCTCGCTCCTTCAACCATTTCCAGTTTTGATGGCATATTCTTGATCCTTGAGGGAGGGCGTTTTTGGTGAGCTATTGTACTCTTTGGGGGAGATTCTAATGCACCATTTCTTTTGTAATATGAAGTAAATACTCTTTTTTTCATCTCCAGAAAGTTTCAGGTCGAAATTCCAAGTAGAAATGTATAAATCTCATTTTTAATGGAAGAACAATGCCATTTCCCCACTACCTTGTTGTGAGCCAATGTATTGATGATGATTTCGAATGTATGGATGATTCTCTGATATATTTGTGATAAATATATTGCCATGGATGTATTATACAAGTTTAATGTACTGTACTTGAGCATTTGAAGCATTTTTACTCAGTTTAGTTGTATTGGGAGGTGAAATAGTGCCATTTCCCCAAGGGTCGAATTGGGGGTTTTTGCTGTTGAATGTGGGAGAGTTAGAACAGTATTAAAAATCAATTAATGGTGCATATGAGACCTTAATCACATACTTAACACATTATATACCTCTGTTCATAAATTTGTGGGAGTTTGGAGGCATTTGGAAGGCCATTTGCAGTGTTACCCAAGGGGGATTTGATGCACAAATTACTAGTCAAAATTACATATATTGATCAGAATACAAATCAAGTTTGCAGCAGTATTTGGAGGGCCATAAAACATCCCTGAACCTTATATTCAAGTCTAAATATCATTCATACACTCCTACAGAAGATTTGGGAGCATTTGGGTTGATTTGGAGGTCAAAACAGTAAAACTAGTCAAAGGTCGAAATTGGGAAAAAAAGTGGAAAATTGGGCATTTTAATAAAATTTGAAAAAGGGATATTACAATCTTTAATCTCTTCCTGCTACAATACCTCTTCACTTTCTAATACAGAGGCACAAAATTGAATAAAAGAAAGCAAACAACTGGAGGCACTATTCCTGAGTGACAGGTCGTCTGATTACATATCATACACATAATGTGAGAGAATAAGAAAGGTATGTTTCTCTCCTATATGGGAGAATAATTGAGATGATATTTGCTCATAAGCAGCAATCCTTTTATCATAATCATATTCTCCAACTATAGATGATGATATTGCATTTAAATCACCTACCAGTTTTTCCTGCAAGAAAGCAACAAGAAAACATGTTAGCAATTAATAACAAAATTTGATGTTACAACCAATGAATAACAAAATGGAATCATTGTAAGCTAATATCATGGGCATTAATGATATCAAACTTTGGTTCAACAAAACTAAACAAGAAGCACCATCTTACAGGTAAGACTAAGGAGGGGTCAACTTTTGAAAGCCCTTTCAGGATATCACAAATAGCCACTCAAATATCCAATGTTGATGAAGTTAGCAACGAACTGAACAAAGTTGGCATTTTAATAACACTTTTGTCACCCAAAGCTGGAAAAACCTCTTTCAGGATAGAGGGTATTTCCAAGAAATGATCTGCAAATCACATGGATTACAATATGTTAATAAATGGCAATTATGTTGGTTTCAACAAATTCATAAAATCAAATCTAAAATTCAACTATAATCCCTATATATTATTTTTGCTCATGCAATGTACTCACCATTCTTTCTGACTTTTTTGACATCAAGGAATGGTAACAAACAATCAACAAATTGATTCACTACTTCTGAACATTTTGCATATTTTCCCAACAATTTAAAAATTCTTAGCTCACGCTTCCCAGGTCCTGAGATGCTTTTCCTGATAATAAAAAACCAGAAGGGCAAAAATTGACCATCTATATTCATTCTGACAAGATAGAAAACAACAGAAACAATTATAAACCAAACACAATCCAGACTTATTAAGTTATTACCTGTTATTCTCTCAACGAAATTGAACCAAATTCTGCATGCTTGTGAAGAGTATATCAAGATGTGGTAAAAGAATTTGTTGCAGTGAAATATTTTCTTGATCTTCATCATTTGAATCCTCCAAATTCAGAAAATTCTCAATGAAATTCAGAATAGATGAAACCATGACTTCTGACACACCTTTAACAAACATGATTGACAGAATATTGGGAACAAGCGATTTCTCTCTCTGAAGAAATGAAGCAATCTTTAAGCTTTTTATCATTTCCAGGAAACAAGTAAACAAAGAGCTAGGTGTTTCATTGCTCCCATTTTCTTGCCTAAATTTATCAACCAATGGTTTTATTGCTGTAAAAAATATATTCCAAAAATTTGTACCATAATCAATTGAATCATACTTATTCAACAAAATGGAAATAACAAATAATGATCTCAATTATTTCATTCCACCCAAAAACAATGGTGGGTTCTTAACTTTCCCCTCATGACTCATAGTGGCACTTCTAATTTGAACCGCACTAGCAGCTAAGAGGGGTTATGTTGATATATTCTCCAATTTCTGCACAGCATAATCTGCACCAAGGAAGTTATCTACCTTAGACATGTCCAAATCCACTGAATAAGGTTGCTTTTGCTCCTTGGTTATGTCTGTGTCAGTTACCTTTTCTAACTTTGCTACATCAAGCATCTCAGAACCAGTAGGTGTTTCATCCCCTTGTGCATTACATACTGAAGGAGCAAAGAAGTATAAGAGAATTTAAATTTTTTTCATCCTCCTAAGTGAATCAACTGAAATTTTCTCTTTGTTTTAACATATAAATTGAACCAAATCGGTTGGAATAAGCATCCTCTCTTTCACTTGCCAACTTTCAATGTGGGTAATATCGATCAAGCAAAAGCAAATATTTCCACATGTACAAGTATCACCATGCAAGGTGGAAATATAACCAAGTTAAACCTTAAACCCTACCTCCAAAGGTTCTCCAAGATGTGTGCGCTAGCCATAAAAGAGTCTCCAAGTGATGAAAGATACAAAATGTGCAAAAGAAATATTATATCTATTCCAAAATCTTTATAAAATCTCCATAGAATGTGCCAGAATAGGGTAGTTCCCAACCAAAATATGCACTAAGCCTCCTCCAATTATGGAGCGGTTCCTACCTGCAAACAAACCTCTAAATATAACATGAAATATTACTACTCATAGGCCAAATCTTGTTTAGCGCTACTTAACTATGGTCAATTGACCATGACTATTCTTATCAGGTTGACTTATTCTATTTATCAAGTCTAATTGGTCTTGGACCTTCCTACATATTGAGATCCAAAATGTAGAGAAGATATCTACCAAAATATAGTAGTGCCCAACCAAAATATGCACTAATCCTCCTCCAAGTATGGGGAGGCTCCTACCTGCAAAAAAACCTCTAAATTTTCCACATGAAAGATTACTACTCATAGGCCAAATGTTGTTTAACACTATTTAACTATGGCCAATTGACCATGATTGTTCTTATTAGGTTGACTTATTCTATTTATCAGTTCTAATTGGCGTTGGATCTTCCTATGTATTTAACATTGGCCTTGAGCCATCCTTATCCCTATAGTTAATGTATATGTCTCTCGTCCTAAACTTCAAAAAAGGATGAGTAGTATTGTAATGCCAAGTCAACATTGTTGTTATGGTTCTACTTTAAGGCACAGGTGCAATATTTCATTAACTGAGCCAATTCTTCCATCTATTAAATTATTCAAAGAAGTTCGGTCCTCAAATGCTTAGGGGACATTAATTAAGACCTCTTTCAAGTAGCACAAGGGGCTAAAATTTCCACATGAAAGATTACTACTCATAGGCCAAATCTTGTTTAACACTATTTAACTATGGCCAATTGACCATGATTGTTCTTATCAGGTTGACTTATTCTATTTATCAGTTCTAATTGGTCTTGGATCTTTCTACGTATTTAACATTGGCCTTGAGACATCCTTATCCCTATAGTTAATGTATATGTCCCTCGTCCTAAACTTCAAAAAAGGATGAGTAGCATTGCAATGGCAAGTCAACATTGTTGTTATGGTTCTGCTTTAAGGCATAGGTGCAATATTTCATTAACTGAGCCAATCCTTCCATCTATTAAATTATTCAAAGAAGTTCGGTCCTCAAATGCATAGGGGGGGTTAATTAGGACCTTTTTCAAGTAGCACAAGGGGGGGTTAACTTCATGAATACAAAAACCATATCCACCTAGAAGTGTGACTAGTCCTCTAACAAAATACCTCACCACTAATCTTGAAGTGGAATACCTCATCTCAAGTGCTCTTCCTCATCTCCTCTCTAATAAGTCACCATTCATCATCCTTGGTAAACTGGCAGGTTCAACAAGCTCTAGGTGGCTTTGCAAGAGGTTCTAAGAAGCAACAAAAGGAGTCTACTTATTTTCTTGCATCAATTGTGAAAACTCTAAAAATGCAACAAACACATGTAGAGAATGAGCTTCCAACAAAATTCATGCAAGCAAATTCTGGATAGTTGATAACTGATGATAACATTGTCAACAAGTTTTAGGAAAATTTAAAATATCATGACCCCTACAAATATTTTACTAGGATCTAAATCATGATGACCAAGGGATTCTTCTAGATGATTCCGTAGAGACAATATTTTCATTGCAAGGAAGGCGAGATGAGTGCAAGTTCCATCATTGAAGTTAATGTGAGTCACCTCTACACCTTCTAAAAGTGTGGCAGGATCGACTGCATAGTTGTGATTCTGCTATACCTAGAGGAGAATCATTATTAAATGCTGTAGAAGTTTGTTTTAATGAAATAAAGTTCACACATGATAGATCAAAGTCTTAAAACAATAAAAAATCCAGATATGAGCAAACAATTTTTCCATACTCAAGTTGTTAATTAAAGTGTGAAAATTACTTGAGCACTTATCTGATTAACATGGTCACTTCAAAGATTGTGCACTTGATGATTTCCTCCATGATGGGCACATTTCATTTTAAATGTTTTTCCACCCAATGCTTGGCCAAGTAGTTGATGCCCCATGAAAATTTTCCAACCACATGTTTAACTCTTTCTATAGCATGAGGAACTGTAGAAGGATCACCTGAACCATTGTTGAACAATACACCATCAGGATTCAATTTCATACATTTTGAAGAAGGCCATGTGGAAGGAACAACAATTATCTTGCAACCATAGAGAAAAAGAAAATGACACTTCACCTTAATTTTGATCATGAGCACCAATGACTTAATTAGATGGAGATTTGGTAGCTATTGGAGAAGACATGTAATATTGCTATTCCACCCAATGCTTGGCCAAGTAGCTGATGCCCCATGAAAATTTTCCAACCACCTATTTAACACTTTCTACAGCATAACGAACTGTAGAAGAATCACCTGTGCCATTGCTGAACAATACACCATCAGGATTCAGTTTCATACCTTTTGAAGAAGGCCATGTGGAAGGAACAACAATTATCTTGCAACCATATAGAAAAAAGAAAATGAAACTTCACTTGAATTTTGATCATGAGGGCCAATGAATTTAGCTGGAGATTTGGCAGCTGTTGGAGAAGACATGTAATCCTGCTATTCCACCAAATGCTTGGCCAAGTAGTTGATGCCCCATGAAAATTTTCCAACCACCTGTTTAACACTTTCTGCAACATAAGGAACTGTAGAAGGATCACCTAGCCCATTGCTGAACAATACATCACCAGGATTCAGTTTCATACCTTTTGAAGAAGGCCATGTGGAATGAACAACAATTATCTTGCAACCATAGAGAAAAAAAATGACACTTCACCTGAGTTTTGATCATGAGCATGAATGAATTTCGCTGGATATTTGGCAGCTATTGGAGAAGACATATAATCATGCAACAACTCAGTTCAATGCTTTCATTTTCTACTGATATGAAAAAACACCCTCCGTTCACTATTTTTCTCAAACATAATCAAGCTATCATCTGCAACATCTTCCCTTGAACTACCTAGCCCACTTTCTATTTTTTGTTCTATATCTTGCAATCTTCCATCATTGTGCAATGACTCTAAATGGAATGCAGCATGTTCCTCTATTTTCCCTATTCTCATTGCTTATTTCACTTCTATCAACAGTAGTGGAATCATCACTTACTTGATTATTTGTACTATCTCCTCCTGTTTTTTGGAAATAGATAATGTACATGTCAATTGCAGCAAGTGCAAGTGAGCACAACCAACAATAAACTTGGAAAATACACAGGGGAAGTATATTTCAGGAATGCCAAAATGGGAAATCCCAGAAAGCAAAGTTGAATCTTTTCAGCCTTTCTATTTTATGCCACCCTATTCCCACAGCAAGAATACCAATTTCCTCCTCTTCCCTCAGGTTCCTTCAAATTCCAAGAACCTCATTGTTTTCCTTCCATGAATCTGCTGCATCTCTTCAACTACCCAAAGCTATTTTCTTCCATTTTTAGTCGTTTCAACTTTCTAGCTGGCAATTTCATTAAGTAAAGGCAGATCATGGTCATTGATTGAGTTGGATGTGATGGATGTGATGGATGTGTTGGTTTGGAGTGGGATCCATCCATAACTTAAGTCTTCCAACATCAAGACTTTAATCAAGGCTTTATTTGTAAATTAACTCTAGTAAGGCTTGTTTTCTTCATGTTTGTGGGTTAATTTTAGATCCAAACTGATTGAGAGATGGGTGGTATTCCTGGATGGGTTTTCCTTGATTGATATGATAGTAGATATCTGGTTATGTCTGAGGTTTTGGTAACTGTGGTTTGGGTTGAGTGATATTAGAGGCTCATACAAGTTTCTTTGCACTGGTTATATCATGCCTTGTCTTGAGGTTGGAAACCACAGTTGATTCCTAGGTTCAACAGTGAATTGCTCCTCAGTGACCGATTTGGATGACAAGTATTTGATACCAGATAAGTGTCTACACTTATTTACGTATGAACTATCTGTATTTTTATCTGTTAAGAAATTCCAAGAATTCAGTTGACAATATATGAATTCATTATTGGATTGGTTAATTGGATGAAAATATTGTGTTAGTCATGCATGTGGATAAATCCTTATTGGGCAACTCTTGATATTGTTATATTTGCATGTTAAATTCTGCTACAATTTTTAAGCAATATAAATTTTTCAGTTGTCTTTCCATGCAAAATCTGTTATAGGGTAGTGGGAAGCCAAAATAGATTCACCACTGGGAAATATGAGTTCAATTGAAAGAAGAAATTTCAATCTGGAGTGCCCTGAGAGCCAAGGGAAGTGGGTTTGGGTACACTGCTATGTATTTTTTCCAAAATCGAAGTAGCATCATTTGAAGTTGTAGGATAGATATCCCACAAGATAAAATAATTAAGAAGGATTTAAAATCAGGACCGGATAGAGAATTCATAGGAAGATGCAGAGAATAGGGATCCATTGGCATTTCCCTTCCAACAGTATATTTTGTAAAATAAGCAGTCACATAACTTTTAAATGTTTAACAAAACATATGACTGTTGGATCACAAGACCAAAACAAAGAATTAAAGGAAACAACATTTTGCAAAGGTATGGGGCAAGGGTGGGACCATGACAATTAAAGTTTGTAATTATTTCAATGGTTGGTTGAATAATAGCTTTAGCAATAAAATGACTCAATTCCACTGTAATTCTAGTTTACTTTATCATGAAATTCAAAATCATCCTTTAAGAGCTAGAATTAACCTATAGTAACTGAAAATAAATGCAACACATTTCTTGCACATTATTAATGGGTGTAACGCCACTGTTGGTGAAACTTGTGAAAACATAGAGTAAAATTTTGGGTATGCAAATACAATATTGTGTGTATGTTAAGCTTCACAAAATAAGATTTGAAAACAATGACATGAAAAGAAATATAGTGTGAAAACCTTTTCTAGACTATCTGCCTCCTCTGCATACATAAGCTCCCTTGCCCTTGCATCCTTAAGCTCCTTCTCATATTTTTCGTACAAAAAAATTTAAAATCCATTAATAGTCAGCACAAGGAAATGATCTTAGCATAGTAGATAACCTCGAGAGAAGTTTCATTTAGTAAAGTCTCTCCATATATATTCCAGTTACCATGATTACCAAATACAAGAGTCTTTTTATCAGAACATTTGCTCTCTAATTGTTCAACTAAAAGATAGGAAGAAACAAGAGAGGAAATTATGTTACATCCATAAATGACTAAGAGCAATCAAGATAAACCCATCTATCAGTTTGACCATTGTTTTGAAACCTTTAATTTTTTTTTGGACTCGGAGTAGATATGGGCATCTAAATCAACTTGTCTCTATTCAGCTACATGAATTGCTTCAATAAAGTTGAGAACCAATGAAGCATCCTTTGAAATATCTTTCTCCTTGATACTTTCCATCCCTTCCTTTGAATCCTTCAAGTTTGAACATAAATCCTATTACTAGATTTGAAATACACAAATGAATTTTGTATCTATAAATGACAAAATACATTCAATGGAATGAGATAAAAACAACAAATCAACAATCTAACAACACTTGAACCTAGAGCTATCTGAGCATGTCCCATAATTAGCACCAAGAAAAATAATCATAAATCAATCTAAGAAGTCCGCAAACATCAATAATCAGATAAACTTATAAATCTAGGATAAAGGTTCTTTCCATGAGAGGACCTCTGTTTGCTCGGAGATGGACTTTGATTCATTATGATCCTCCATACTTAAAAATCCCTGAGAGTTGTGGTCGTGCCCCTTTGGGAGAATATCTGTATTAGCATGGGTGTCCCTAGGTTGTTTATCTCCAGACACAACATCCTGCAAGGCCAAGCATTCATCATTCTATTACCTTGTTATAGGATCCTTGGAAATGCACCAAAAGAATTCACTGAGAACCCAAGAACTAACATAAAAACTTAAAAAATAATGTTGTGTGCAATAGCTCTCTTTGTTAGATATGCAATAACTGTAAGAATATTCATACGTGTGGTCTAATGATTAGTCGTTGAAGAGTAGAGCTTCAACAATTACAAGCATGCACACAAAATAAAACATAATCAATATAGTGAACACAGGGATATAAAGAAGCATGGGATCCAATAATGATTTTGAGAGGATATGTAAATTTATTTGTGGCTTCTGAAGCCAATTTAAGCATTCTCAAGAATCTCAACAAAACAATCCAAAAATAAAACTTTTCAATCCAAATCCTTTGTAGGAGTCAGTAGGACTCCCTGTAGATTTGCAGTTTAACATACAACTTCAGGTAAGACCATATAAATCGATAGCACATGCCCAAAACACTTCCAATTGACAACATTTTCAGGAGGATACTCCATAACTGCCTGAGTGCACTTCTAGAAGAATTCCTGGAATACACTCGCTGGTGGTACCAGAACCATACATACATATCTATGGAAAACTCCCGGTGACTGCTACAATCACATGATTTTCCTAGGAAGGACCACTCCCTCGAAACACTGATGCACTCGGTACCAATACTTTATTTTCAATGTTTCATTCACGCCATTCCATTATATTTACTACAATCAGTGATGCCAATATGAGGGGTACCCTAAGCTTCCCTAAAAGCATGAAGTAAAATACAACATGATTAAACAATAAAACATGAAATAATATTACATCAAAGAAGGGGAAACAAGACAGTGCAAGAGATCAACTAGAAGTACATAAGTTAAGATGAAATGGAAAAGGGAAAGGAGGAAGAAGCATCTATCGTGGAACCAAGCACTAAGAATGATCCAATACACTGTCAGGGCCCTGGGGAGTATTTATGGCTGAGAGGACCTCGTTGGATGATCCTGGTGGGCATTGAGGAAACATAAGCACACCTCCTAGCAATCAAGTCCAGTGAAGTCCTAGGTTACATTGCGTGCATCATTGAACCTTTTGATGAAAGAAATTCATAACCAAGACAACCACTGATTCAATCATGGATATGAAATATTTCACATCTGAATCTTATTGGCAACTGGAGAGCAATATCTTGGGAGCTTATTGGCAGGTATTATTCAAATACAGCAATACTAACAAAGAGAAACCTTACCATGGTGGCTTCAGAAATACTATTCACATCAACCACAGGAATATTTACATCTTCTGATATAAGAAATCCGTTGATGCTAAGTATCTTGGAGCATTCACCAAAAGGTTCGACAAAGTAGATCACTTTGCTTGTTAATAACATAATATCACTGGTTTATCAAATTCCAAATGACCTAGGTAAATGGCAATATAATGTTGAATATGAAAAGCTTATTGCATGCTCTGAAAAGCAGAGCAGAATAAGTGGATGCATAGCTTCAGCCATGGGTGAAGTTAAGAGCAAAGAAAATGTCTGTAATACCTGACATTGTCTAGTTAAATATTATGCATACTAGGAGTAGCTCCAGTGTTGTATATAAAATGAGCACCAAGGAAAAACTTGACAACAAAATAGAACAACATTAAAAACAGTTGAGCATACCTTATGAAGTTCTCATATATTGAAATGCACTCACTTGTTGAATGGTATGATATCTGTTCAAATCAGCCTCAGCCACAATCAATGTGCTCCATTTCCTCAAAAGTCTATATACCATTCAGGTTAATTTTCAAGCCAAACCTTGTTTCCAAAATATGAAATCTAAATCAACATAATGATACTTTTACATGTTTGTTCAGGTTCACTCAGTTCTCTTTTTCTTGTGGGGTCACAGGGAGAAGGATAATTTCTATCAAAATTTGATATCGAACCCTTGGAAAAGGAAATTCATGGTCACTTGCAATCACGGTTATCTGCACTTCACAACCATAAGAAACATTCAGCTTTGGCTGGCAAAGAGATTATCATTCATGTTCCAACTTTCCAGTACAACTGATAATCGTTATCATACTCGGCAACTAGATTCTTCCCTACTTTGAATGAAAGGGAAATTTCTCCTTGTTTCCCCCTGGAGTTCTTATCTTCTACATTTCCCATTCCAAGATCTTTCATAAAGCTCTATCGGCTCAAATCCTTCATTGCAGGATACTAATGGGCCTTGTGCATACTCATATCTGACATATTGAAAAGCACTTCGGTTAGCCGCAGCAACCATTTCTAGATCATATCTTTTGCCCCTCCATATATATAGCTTCCTATATAATTGGATTATAAAGAACCCTCTCGAGTCAAGAGCACAAATACTTAGGTTGGTCACAGTCTTGGAAACCAGATGCAACGGTGCATATGAAGAGTGAGGGACCAAATAATACATGCGAAAAACATTTTCTCTAGCTGGGTTTTGTATTTTTGATTGCCATTGCAAAAGTTGGACAACAAAACCAATATTGGGGCTTGCAATACACCTTGCCGCCTTAACAAATGCATAAGCATCATCAAATGATCTGCGCTCTTTCCACATCAAGTATTCTATAACAAGAGCCAGAGATCTTGAAACCCCTTGGAAACAATGCAGAAATAACCTGCAATCTTCTTGCTCACAAACCTCCTCGATGAAATTAAAAACATCATATAAAATGCAAGTAAGATACTCACCTGGGTTGTCTTCTAAAGTGTCCTGTAGTAGAAATCATTTGGAAAATTCTATACGTAGGAAAAACCCACACAATTCAGAATATGGGTGATTCCACAATGATGGAGAGTTGAAAGATTTTGGGTCACTGTTCTGCTACCCATGAACAGATAAGGAAGAACCTATGAGAACTCTTTGTCGCATTGAGCGGCTCAAACCTTATACTCTTCTATTACCCCATTCTCTTCAATGATATCATTCCCCCAACCTGATGTTCTTCATCACATGCAACATCTTGAATACACTCCAGATAAATTTTCATCTGTGTCTCATTTCTAGAGTCCATTGCTGGCTCTTGCAAGGTATCCTTAGCTGGCTCTCTTGACAAAATTTACTTATTAGGGAATTCTGGGAATACGAGAGCCCTAAATGGTGGGAAGAGAAGTTGCATATACCTTCCTTGTGAATCATAAAACTAAGGAGGATGTGTGCTCGAGACTTCTCACTCTGTGTTGTCTTCTTCTGCATCAAGAAATAATCCAAACTTGTCATAGCCCTCTTCTAGATTTTTGGAACTTGACTCTGGTATTAGGGATGGAAGAGAGGGAGAATTGGGTTTCCTTCGTTGTGTTTTGACTCTCGTATCGTCAATTAATACACACTTGCCAAAACCCTCTTCTCCTTTTCCATAACTTGACTATGGTATTTGGGATGAATCAGAGGGAGAATTTGGTTTTTGCAGAAAGATGTCGATCTCTATTTGTATCTTGGTGTGGCACATGTGTCCAACACTCTAAGCTTTAATAAATCCATGCTCAATGTGCCATCCCCAAAATCACTCATTATATTTATATTCGTAGCAATTTAGAATAAAAGAATTCTATAACCTGGAGAATTTGGGTACCTGGCCTGTTGACATCCAAGCATTTGTTCCTCAACATTAGCAAGTCCTGGATCAGTTTTTCTGTAAAATCCACTCAATAAAAAAATGAGAATACAGTTAAGAAAACAAACTCAGGCCTGAAAGTTTGGAAAACCTCATTTTCCAGACAAGCATTCCCCCATATGATCCCATCTCAATGAAATCCCCAGGCCTGCACATTAGACCAAACAAATGTTTTCTGTATAAAATATGTTAATGGGTACACTGAGAATTCTCAGAGGAGCCCTCTCTTGGTTATCAAAATTATTCTAAAATCCAGTATTGGGTGCATAGAGTTTCCACAAGTATAAAATATATTACTACAAAAGAAATTCTGAGAAGAATCCTCTCTTGGGTAGTCAAAATTCTTCGAAAATTAAAATGGGTACACGAAAAATTGCCCCCAGATCAAATCTGATATCAAGCGACAAATTTTCTCGGCTAAAATCCTTCTCCAACCTGGACACCAAGTGCTAATAACATCTTGCCCTGATATGCTACAGACAATTAATTAAAATCCTTCAGCATTTCAAAACCTAGAATTATTTTATATTTTATATTTTTTAAATTATTTAATGAGATTTTATAAAGTTTTTAATTATTATTTTACTAATGATTTAATGTTTTTAATATTTAGTGTAACCAACTAATGATTTAATGAAATTTTTATCATTTTATATTTTTTAAATTATTTAATGAGTTTCAATTTCAACCATTAAACCATCAAATGATTCATAAAGTTTCTATTATTATTTTACTAATGATATAATTTTTTTAATCATTTTACAAATGATTTAATGAAGTTTTTATTATTTTAAATAGATGGATTTTATTTTTTTATGACAAATTAAGAATCTTTTGACTTTGGTAATTAGATTTTAATGAGTGAAATTAAATGTGAATGAAAGAATTAGAAAAAAAATCAATAGTTAATGTATACTTTTTATTGAAGAGCAACCTGATAAGAACCAATTTAAGGGAAACCTTATGGACACACAAATACAAGCTCACTTTATCATCACACACACTATTGGCATAGCCATAAAACAAGTCAAAGTCTCAACACTTTAAATGTTTCTCCACGCATGATTAGTGCAGGGAGAGAGTTGAGAGGTCAGGCATAAAAAGAACTAACCCTTAGCAAAGTTAAAGGAGACTTTATCTCACACTCTGGGGCGGCGATCCAAGCAACTGAGCACCCAAGCCTAGTATCCGAGCATAGTATCATAACTTAGTATCAAATCCAAGTGGCCCCACTTAGTAGCCCAGCCAAGAGGATGAATCCATCCTGCCAATCATATTGAAAGTTCCCTACCCCAACTGGTAACCTGAGGCCATTAAATAAATAGAATCCAATATTGTAGTGTAATGTAAGAAAGTATATGGATTCTACAAATGGGTTTATAGATGAAAATCAATGAAATGGAAGTAGCGACAAGAAGATGCTATTGTAAGTAGGAAAATGACAACCTAATATAAAACCCCTTACACTCTATGTAGTGAGACTAACAAAGTTTAAGGTGACGCATAAATATTTCAAAGACAAAATTTGATAGAGGTATCAAATAACACAAAAAAAGAACTTAAAGAGAAAATAGCAATGTTGCAGAATGAGCTGCTATATCTGTGTACTGAGACCATTAAACCATAAATTCAAATATTAAAGAAAGCCCATAAGTACAATGGAATTGAAGAGATAAGGGTAGGAATTGTTACCTGAGCATGATTGTGTTGCGGTAGTTGAG
Source organism: Larix kaempferi (assembly GCA_027924585.1). Lineage (NCBI taxonomy): Eukaryota > Viridiplantae > Streptophyta > Pinopsida > Pinales > Pinaceae > Larix > Larix kaempferi. The sequence goes on along the minus strand of BSBM01000459.1, from coordinate 3,225,598 downwards.
CTAGGGTTTCAAAACCACCCCAAATATTGTTGAAAAAAATTAATGGCGAATAGATGATCTGAAGCAAAATCAAAAATCCTAACACACAGATATCCTTGCAAACATATGGATAAATTTGCTTCCTGTGCGCAATTAACGGAGATCACATGGAGATCCTTGCAACCATATGGAGAAGTTTGTTTTCTCTAAGCAATTCGTGGAGATAAAATCTATTGGAAGCCCTATTTTCTTTTATTTTCCCTCTCAATCTATTTTCTAATTCACTGCGCATTCACTTTTCACTTTTTTTGAGTTTCCCTCTATCTGTTACATTTGTTTTGTTTATATTCTTCTTTTACTTAATTTGTTAATACTAGTTACATATATTAAATATATAAATATATATAATAACTATACAATATATTAATATTATATATGGGTGAAAAGATACAGAGAAAAAAAGTTTTTTGATAATTTATTTATTTTATATGTGAAAGGAGAAGGGGTTAGCTGCGATTATGGGGGTATTTTTATTATTATTATTATTCAAGGAGATGGGAACAAAGGGATTTTTTAAAAAAGGGAGGAATTATTTTTTCTTCAAAATTGAGGATATTGGCTATTTCTTGTAAGGGAGGGACCTAGAGGGACTTTAAAGATTTTTTAACTCAAGTGCAAAGAGAACCATGGTGAATGAATGCATATGGAGATATAATGGAGGTTGTGAAATTGACAATTTTTAGCTAACATGACACAAAATACATGAACTTGTCGAAACTTTAATAGACTGCCGAGATGGTCAAACAACGATGGTTTTGTTAAAAAAAATATGAACACAACTAGTACAACAAGCTGAACAGAGTGACACTAACTTTAGGACATGACAATTCCAAAAGGGAAAGATGACAAATATCGACTAAGACTTGACTCAACCACATGTAGAAGAACTCATATATCACTTGATAAACTATATGCAAGACATGATGTATTATCTAGATATCAAATCACCACACCCAAGGCACTAATTAGTAGAGAAACCCCTAAATGAGTATCTCAATGATTCTCCTTTCATCTAACACAATAGGCATCAAGATCATGGCCTCAAATAAATGATCCCTTAGAAGACATGTATTGAAAAATAATCCAAGTTGTGTACTATTAATGTTACAATTTACTAAATTTTAACACCGCAGATGGATTCGGAGACCCCCTTCCACCCCCTTAGAAGGGATCATGGATTTACTAAATTTACTAAATTTTACACCGCAGATGTTACAATTTACTAAATTTTAACACCGCAGATGGATTTGGAGACCCCCTTCTAAGGGGGTGGAAGGGGGTCTCCGAATCCATCTGCGGTGTTAAAATTTAGTAAATTGTACAAATTCTTTATCAAAATTATAATTTTCCATTGCTGGAATGACACAACTAAAAATGACCACATATATAACCAATTTTTATGTGGTCATTTTTAATTTAGTTATTGTCTCGTGACCAAATTGGTCATTTATCTTGGTCATTTTTAGTTTAGTTCTTATCCTGTGACCAAATTGATCATTAATCTTGGTCATTTTTAGTCAGTTCACTTAAAATCTCTCAATTTTGGTTATTTATCCCTTGAAAAAGATGTGGTGACCAATTTTTTTAGTCGCTTGGTCACTTATCTCTCATTTTGTACTAGTGTTTAAACCATTTTTTGACATCTCCTAGGAGGGATTGAGCAAAAACCCCCATACAATCATCATCATGGTCTACCTCAAAAAGATCTAGAAAATGCTCAAATCCTTGAAGATGTTTCTTAGTAGTAAGACTTTCGGATTCTCCATCAAACACAGGGAGGTATTTATGGTATTTAGGAGGATAGTCATGAAGAACAACGGGCAGCTTTAAAGGACTGTATCTATGCTGAGACCTAGGAGGTGAAGGGGTATGTATAGGGAGAATATCACCAGCCTCACTCTCATGGGGCTTGCAAGGTTGGTTATGGATATTACATGGTTCAGAAGAAGGGAAAGGATCAATCGTAGGGGTGAAAGGAGAATGTACATCTTCAAAGTCCAATGATGGATATACAAAGGAGACCCTCTCAGGACTTGGAGGTCTCTAGCTGAACAGAAGTCTCGTAATATATACACATAAAGGAAAAAGACAACCAAAGCAAAAGAACAAGACCTCTTTGAATAAATTGATACTTGGATACCTAGGTCTTGGTCCTTCCATGCTTATTACAACTAAGTTCGTCTCCAGTGGAGTAGCCATGGGATCCTTAGCATCTCAATGCTAGTGTAGAGTCACCAACCTCCCCAGTGGAGCTTCCCTTTAACTGAATCTTTACTGAGTGGAGTCGCCAAGTGAAAAACACACAACCCTTTTCATTCCTAACGGTTGTTCACCACCAATGACCAGCTCCAAAACTTTGTCGTTCTCCTAGGGATGGTAAGACAATCGTTCCCCGGTAACGGTGCCACTATGTTAGCACCCAAAATGACCCCCAAGGTTGTGGGAAGAGGGCATTTAGGGGTAACCACAAAACCACTTTAGACTTATGCTACTAACCCAACACAGTCAAAGAGGGATCTCTCTTAAACTCAAGAAAACTAAAAATAATCACAGATTTAGCAATGACAAACATATAGGATTCTTATTACTCCTGATAATTATTCAAAGCATACTCAAAAGTTGAGATTTATGTTGGGACCAATTGTTTAAGGTTTGGTAAGAAAATCAAGAGAGGAAACATTGGGCTATGGAGTCAAAACACACACATAAATAAATTAACAGTGTTGCTGCATGAAATATCAGAACTGAGGTAAGATAGCCACCCATTTACAATCACAATGCTCTGTATGGTGATAAGGAAGAAGAAATGAACAATCCATCAGCATGGGCATCTAACAAGGATGAATCCTATGCTAACTTTAGTAGGAATAATTGGTGGATATCTAAAAACAACAACCAGAGCTTGTGAGCAAGAATTCTACACTGTTACACCCTTATTCCATATATGAAAAGATAAAAACATGATGGAATCAAACAACATGAAGCACATTCACATGAGAAGAAGAAAATACAAACTATAGACTAAATGACACATGAATCTATGTCAAAATCAACCTCAGACACTGCAATTCATTAAGCTCAATGTTTCAAAAAATAAAGCTCAATCCCCCAGGCCTCATCCAAATGATTTTCCAACCCCATTATCTTCTATTACATAGATATGTATAGGCTCCTAGCCTTGGAATGATCATCAAAAATTGTTACAAAATATACTTCCACGTATATGGCCCAGTTTGCTGCCTCTAATAGCAAATCATAAGGTGAAAAGGACTGCTAACACACAAACCATGACTATTTCTACAGGTGTCCTTTGCAGAGTGCAGACCACAATAGTCTTAAATGACCTATGGATCCTAACAGGCCTCAATCTTGGGGAAAAAGACAACTATAAATTTAGCCAAAGACAAAATTGCCGGGTGGGGAAAAATAAATGGTATGAACAGGTCACCATCCTATTCTTGAACCTTCAATTGGCCCTGTGGCTCGAACAAATATTCTATCCTAGGGAAATCTTCCTCCGGTGCTTCCTCTGCTGAAAGAGGAGGTGTCGTCTCTTCAGTGGGGATGATGTGATCTTTCATAATGTCTATGTCATGAAGGGTTGTGGCTTGGTTTTTCAACCAAGCATGTGCAAGGATGCACCTGCTAACTAGTAGCAGCAGTCTCAATAAAAATATGTTAAAACTAATGTAATTTGATCTAACATTAACATGTGTAAAGAAATAAAAAACTAGATTTAAGAACATAAGCAATAAGATCTATAAGAAAAATGAGAAATTAAAAATTTTGATTTTGTATTACCTCAAATGGTGAGGATGGTGAGTTTTGAGTAGCTCCAAGGTTGAGATGCTCCAATGTCCAATGGTCGCTTCTTCTCCAATGCTTCAATGGGGATCTTCAAACTCGAAATGGGAGGCAAGGGCTCTCAAAGGTAATTTGGCAGCATAAGGATATGATGAAATGTGGATGAATAGTGAGGAGCCCCTATCACCTTTTTATAGTTTTTTGGTGATGGGGTATACCATTATGGTTTGAGGAAACCAATGGTATTGACCAAAATGGTTTAGGTTTCTTTTTCCCTCTTTTTCCTTTTTTGAATATTTTTTATATTTTTATTCCCTTTTAATATTTTTTGGGAATTTTGGACCCTTTTTGAGGGTTTTTTGTGTTTTGAGGAAAAAAATACATATTTTGAGGGGGAAAAGGTGTATTATGGTCTTTTTGGTGACCTTTTGAAGGTTTTAGAGGCTCAAGTGGTGAAAAGAGTAGACAAATGGGTCATTTGAATAGGGAAATGAGCTACTGACCACTTTTTGGGTGCTAACATATTGCTCCCTAATGTGTGAGGGTAGGAGCTCATAATATGGCCGATAGACATCATAGTTCTTTTGTCTTTTTCCTGGGGCTTGGAGAAGAGAAGAGACCGATTGGAGACTGGAACAACGGTCCCTTGGAAGATGCAAAAACTGAAAAAATACATGGCCTCAAAATGAATGAGGAATAATCTCTGATAATGGACAAGGTAGGCATACCCATGCTCGTATCAAGACATATACATAACAATTAGGCCCAAGAAGGGGGACTTGAATAATACATAAAAATATATTGGTACATCATAATGGTCCAGAAGGGACACAATGTTGGGACATACTCATGGTCATACCATGACTGATCTCAATAACCGATACATTGGAAAAGAGCACCAACCATTCTAAATAAGGTTTCAGAAGGGTTGATGAACTGCTGGAACTGAAGGTGTCCAACATCTGTAGGGACTCAATTAGACTCTCAAATGAGTCAACTTCTTAGGAGTATATGTAACTGTATACTCGAGGGAGTATAAAACTGGGGTACATCTGAAAACTGTCACCAAGCGCAACCCGGATATCCACAGGAAAATATAATTGGTTGTTTCCTCAATTAAACTCTCAAATGTGGTAGAGTCAGGTGATATCCGAGGTCTTCAACAAATAAATGAAACGACTGATAGCCTGTACGAGTCTCAAGGATGCGATCAAGGTGTTGACGTCGAGCATATGAGAAACAATCATTTGGAGAGGCACTGAGGACTCCTTTCAAAATGATTCGTAGCCACTCATCATTGATGGTGATGAGTCCAAGGCACATGGACCTCTGGGTCTATGCTTTGGAATAGATTTGGTTGGCATCGACAGAGGGAGACTGGAAACTACCAAGGAAATGATGTTTCCTTGATAGGAGCACGAGGTGTACAACTGAAGTGTGATAGTACTAATGGTAGGACTGACATACTGTGGGGATGTGGAATAACTATGGTCATAGAGCGGGTGGACTCAATCTTCCTTTGTTCAGAGCATGATGACATGGTTGACCTGGAAGCATAGGAAACTGACTTTTAGGTGTGGGGATCATAGCTTAAGGGACAGGGGTATGTATTGCAGACTATAGTGACTCTAGGGGACAAGCTGGTGGATGCTATTGGGAGACTCTCAGGGTGATATACTGCAGAATACTCTGAACAAAGGTGACAATTATGGGGAAGATGTCATATGAGTAGACATGATCTATTGTGGCGTCGAAAAGTACCATTGGGTCCTTCTTCTTAGTTTTAATGAGCTCCAAGAAGGGATAAAAGTGTGCTCTTAAATGGTACTATCCTGTGGATTTATGCGAGCCTAGGACTGTTCATGATCATGAGTGCTTTCATTTTTAAGGAGCCTGAAAATGATAAGAATCTGAATCGGTGGAGGAGTACTGTCATGTGGATTTGTACGAGCCCAAGACAATGATTGCTTGTGGTTGCTTTCAATTTTAGAGAATCTGAAAGTAGTAAGTAGACTCCATTGGTGTTCTTTTTATTATGTTAGTCTCCAAGGCCTGGAAAAGCATAAAATGATGCAAATGGAGAACTCTTATGGCTGATGTGACTAGAGTATTCATTTTTCGTGATTAGTCTACAAGGTCCAGAAAAGGGGTAAACTTATACCAGGTATATGCCCTTTAAGATACTCTTAGTGAGCATGAAAGGAAGCAAGATTGCTCGGTGATCTTTTCATTGTTTTAGGAGTAAGAAAAGAGCTTAATAAAAACTCCCTAAGTGCCTTTTTCATAAAAGAGTTGTTCGGCCCGAAAAATGGATAAAATTATAATGAACAAGAAGATATTGGTGAGAGCGAGAAGTGATCTCAAGCATCGTCACAAGCGCGGAAAATTGAATCTGGTGATATGAAAAATGTTTTAAGAATGGTAATGGCCGATGTGGCATGCAAATCGAGGCAATGAGGGGCATGGAAAAAATTCCTTCACAATATGGTGGTGAGAGCGAGAAATGATCTCAAGCATCATCATGAGCACGGAAAACTGAATCCGGTGATATAAAAATTGTCAAAAATGGACAACGACCGATGTGGCACATGAACCGAGGCGACGAGTGTGTGTGAAAAAATGTCCAAGAAAATCTAATAGTGAGAGAGAGAAATTATCTCAAGCATCATCACGGACACGAAAATATGAATCCAGCAGTGCAAATGGTGCAAAAAATGGAGGTCATAATGAATCCATAATGGTCAAAGGAAAACACTACGTTAAAAAATGGCTACAAACAAAGGTGAGCCCACCAAGCCAGGGATGCAGTGGTGGGGAGAAATGATGACCCATGGGGGAAGAGTACTAGGTGTATCAAATCAAATCAGATATACAAGTGACACATGACCTCAAAAATGGTTGAGATCACGCATGTGAAAATGTGAGCAGGGTTAATGACCTTCCCCCATGCTATGTGTATGGGGTTTGTGATTGTGGATCACATATGTGTTGGTTTGAACAATGGGATCATTGAAATACTGAGATAGATGTTATGGGGAAGGTTCAAAATGATTGATCATGCCCCCTATCCCAGGGTCGAGGTAATCTATTATGCCCCCTAAATTAGAGGTGTCAATGCAGTGCAGATGCTGTCTTAGAGAGGGATCAACAAGGCCTTGATCAACTGTTGGTGGGGGGGTGTACCATAAGGCTGTAGGTCGTGGTGGCATACTGAAGTGATGATATGATGATGGGGGATTCCCCTTGTGGGGTGGATGCCCCCAATATCACCGATGAAGATGACGATGATGATGAGTAGGCAAGGTTTTGGGCCTACCCCCATGCTGTGGACATGTGGTTTCCTCGTCGATTTGAAAGGGTTGAACATGTGTGTCAAAGGGATCAGTGGAAGGGGTCGACTGGACAAAGGGTTCTCCAGTGGAAACCATGTAAATGGTGTTAATTTATTCTGAGGAGGAAGATTTTGGGTGATATATTTCCTCAATGAGAAGAGGGGATATCTCTAGGTCAGCATTATTCAATTCGTATAGAGTTGCTCTATAATATGGTAGATCAGGGTAGTGATGTGAGTAATGGCCGTAAATGCCGCATATCGCACAAGGGTGGTTAGTATGCAAATATTTATCATAAGGCTGAGGGGGAAGCTCGAGTTTGACAACTGGAATGTTAGTGTCATCATCCAACAATTGCATATGCTCTTGAAGTGCTGGTAATTGTGGACATTGATGGTAGCATGGCCTATATCGTTGCACAAAGAGCACTTAGGGGGAACACGGATTGTTGGGGGATTCTTCACCAACTTTGGAGTTGTTGGTGGGGTGCAGGTGGTGGGTCTAGTGGTGTAGGTTTGTAATCCTCTACCCCCATTGTATCAAAGTTGAGGGGGAGCATTACTAGATGTTGATGTAGTGGTCCCAGTTGGAGGTAGCCAGTTCTGGATGTGTGCTACACCAGGGGGTGGATGGTTAGAAGTATTGATGGGTTGCACCGGTTGTAAAATGATATTCGGTGTCAAGGAAGGGGTTGGGGTAGGTAGGTATCACACAGGTAGTCTTAATGTTAATCCTAGGAGATTAAGTGTATCCATGACTGGTGTGATGATGGCACCTGAAGGTGGAAATAAAAATGGAATAGTAGGAATTGGTTTGGCTCCTACGTGAGTTGGCACTGAGGGTGGTTGCGGGAGTAAAGGGGGTTGTTGGTTTGGTACCTGTGTGTTATGCGAGAGGGTGCACAAATCAGATATCTTGGTTATCTACAAAGGGGGTGGGATGGATTGGAATGTGGAAGTCATAGGTGATTCCGAATATAATCTGGGTTTGACTGTGGAGATGAACGATGTAGGTGAGTTCTGAACTGGTTGTTCAATCATAGGGAGAACATTTTTAGGTGCAGTGGGGGTGTATTGGTTTCAATGCGTTTGGAGATTCATGTCAATTGATGACATCATAAGGAGATGATGAGTACCTGAATCCATCAGTTGGTTTGTGTGTGCAACATATGTGATTTGTTGTTGTGGTACTATGGTTCCTTGAGGAGGATCCAATGGACGAGTGTTTGCCACTCCTTGTGTGGAAAAAGGATTCTCTAGCACCATGGGTTGTGGTTGAGGAGGTGGCGTTGGTTGTGCCATGTGCCCTTGGTGTTGGGCCATAGTTGGCGCACTCGCTCCAAGTAGGGGCAAGTGTGTGTGAAATGGTCGTATACCCCGCATATGGAACATGAGTGGTTTGTTCGTAAATTGGGGTTCTTACCCTATTTCAATGGTTGATCAATGTTTTGGTTGGCGGGGGCAGTGTTGTTGTTGTTTGGAGGATAAGTCTGAGCGACTGGAGGTTGTGGTGCAGCAAGCACTGCTTGTGGTGAGTAATAAGCCGCTGGGGCTTGTGAGTGAATAGGAGCATGTGTGGCCTGCTGATGGTAATATGTAGGGGGTGCAACCAGAGGTGAATAGGATGAAGGTGCATGACCATAAAACTGTGGTAGACATGAGGGTCCATGAGTGTGGTGGGGGTGGGCCATGGGAGCATACGAAGTTGTAGCTCCGGAGTGAGATGTGGCCCACAAAAGATCGGGGCCAGTATTATTGCGCATAATGGAAAAGGGTTGGTTGTGGGATGAAACTTGTCCGATGATGCCGTCGGTGGCATGGGATGCCCCCGTCGCGTTAGTCCGGGAGGAATCGCCGTGGGGAGCATCAGGTAAAATGGTATACAAGTAGCCGCACTGGGCGTAGATCAGATCAAACTGCTGGGCTTTTAGAATGGCTTCTTCTTCCGACTCGGGTCGTTCAGAAGCTACATCCTTGGCTATGAGTGGAAGGAGGGATTTCAGGAACCAATATAGGAAGATACAGTCGTCTAGCTTGATCTTGCAGAGACTACGGTGCTTATGCCACTCATGGATATGATCTGTGATATGGGTGGCCATATTCTGTCTACAAGACAGTAGGATTTCTACTCCTGCATCATAGCGTATGGGTAGTTGAAAGAACGATAGTAAAGTTGAGGTCAGGGATGTAAATGTGGGATGTGTCCCATGTGGCTGCTCAATATACCATTTGGTTGCCGAGCCAGTGAAAGTTCTTTGTAAAATTCAGAGTCGAATAGAATCATTGACTATGGAGTTTGAGGAACACCATAGGTGAAATGACATGATATGATTTTGGGGGTCTTCCCCAGCCTTCCCTTCAAACTTTGGGATGCCTGACAGGAGCTTTGTGGGAATGGGGGGCCAAGTAGGGTCATGTCAGATGGGATCATTTGTTATCCTTTCCAAGTCTGGTAGGTTAAGGCTATCCATAAATGGAAAACTAGCGGAGGGGTATGATGTTGTCATGGGGGCATAAGTGCTAGTGGTAGCGTTATGTATTAGGCCACTGCCCCCTAGGGGGATATTGGTTATGGTAGGTATGTGCCCTCCACCAAAAGGTGTGTGGGAAGGGCCCACGACACCTAGTGTAACCTGAGTTACAGATGGGTTGGGTAGATGTCCAATAGGTGTTGGGATCTGTGTGGTAGCGGGGATAGTAGGTATAGTTCCCATGTTGGGCATACATAATGTGGGTGTGGGTCCCATGTTGGGCATACCTAATGTAGGTGTAGGTCCCATGTTGGGCATCCCTAAGGGATGTGTGGTAGTTGTGGCTACCGTGGTGGCCATTGTGGTGGCAGGGGTGGATGATGTTCCACCAACAGTCCCTGTAAAAATGTTGTCATAATGCGAACCAACCATGGGGCTAGTGGGTGCTGTGTATGTGGGATTTTTGAATTATTCCTCAGAGTCATATGTGAAATGAGGCGCGTCAGAATCGGATGATGGGGCTCTGTGCCGATGACGTGTGGAGTCAAGGGAGCTATACTATGGGGGTTCACCCCGGAAATGTCAAGAACGTCTCGGGGACTTAATGGTGACAATTGTCAATTAAAACTACTGGGTGGTGGTGAGTGGAAAGCTCAAAAGCCCTAATGCAACCATGTGTGCAAGAGGGGAGCGTAAAAAAGAATGGTGCTCAGGCCAACAACCAAACTCAAAACACTTACTATAATAGCTGTGCTATAGTAAGTGGAGTAATAAAAAAATGTGGTCAGAAAACCAACATGCAAATGGCTCCTAAAAATAGAAAAAGGTGTACTCACTAACCAAATGGAGGAAATGGAGAATGCAAACATCTAACTAAAAAGTATTATGACTGAACAAGACATATCGTCTGCAAGGTGATGAAATCCAAGTCAGACAATATGAGATGTAGAATCAAAGTCTATATATCCCCCTACCGGGAGGGACACTGGGTAGACAATCCTAGAAGATAGGTCACCAAGATACCCCGTTCATGACACATCCGGTTGGGTGAATCTGTAGCTCTTGTTCTATCACCATTGTACTCCCGCAAGGGTGGTACAACGAGAACAATGAGTAGGTGTCCTTCGGTGACTGAGTGGATTTCGGTAGTCCAATCAGGCCTCTGGAACCAGTATGGCTACTTCAACCCTCCTAAGGGAGATGCCTTCTCGACAAATTGGTTTTAAACCATGTCAACAAATAATAAGGGATTTTGGTACGTTAAATTTCAACCACTATGTCTCAACATGTAAGTGAGTGAGGGGTGTTATTTGGATACTTATCCCCTCAATCCTACCTAACTACAATATTCTTTTGGTGTTCCCCAAGTGGGGTTAGAATGTTGGTTGAGTTAAGAAGATTTTAAGGCTCACTTTGATTTACTGTGACAAATTGTGTGATGGTGTGGTTATATATTAAAACAAAGATGCCTCGCTTGGGTGAAAAATTCACAAATCAAAATAAGGATTTCAACTTGCAAAATATGACAGCAATGTAAATATGAAAATGATTTAAATGTAAATGCTTTTGATAACTTTTTCAAAAAATATGGATTTTTCAAAATGTTTGAGGTAAAGCAAATATCATAAAAATTAGTAAATCTCTAATGTCTCGCTTGGGTGAAATATGAAGCAATTTAAAATTATGATTTTAACTTGCAAAACATGAGATTTCTAATGGAAAAATGCTTCACAATTTTTCTTTCAATAAACTGAATTTTTAAAATAATGTTGTAAAGCAAATAACAGAAAAGTGCTGCTAGCAAAATGGGTGCAAGTAAATAAGCCTACTAAAAATATGATGAAAGAGATAGCAATGTATGCAGACAGGAGTCTATCAATTGCTACAACAAGCCAAAAGTAAGCAAAAGTGCTATGAGCATAAAATCAAGTATGAGAGGGCCGACTACAATGGGTAGAGGATGAATTGAAATGATAAATAACACTAAAATAAAAAAAAAATAGAGGAAATTATACGAAAAATTTCTTAAATCTAATAGGATATTTGGATTCCTTGTTCGAAAACACCCAATTTGAAAAAACAAATCGTCTCAAACGGAGTTCAGGAGAGGGATATATGGCCGTTTGAAAGTTGAGTCGCGCTGCCAGGAAATTACATCGCGGGTTTTGGGCTAAAATCCATGATGTGAATCGCGGTGACGTGCAACTCAGAAAATAGGTGAAAAGCCGCGATGTGCAGTGTGAAATACAGGGCAAAAGTCGCGATGCACCACGCGGAAAAAAGTTGCCAAGCCGCGATGGACCACGCAGGAAAAAGCCGCCCAACCGCGATGGGCCATGTGGAAAAAAGTCGAAAGGGCGTGATGGCCCACGTAGAAAATAGGAAAACAACCACAATGGATAGCGCAACTATGGGTGCCGAAAGCCGCGATGTACGGATGGAACACAGTCACCAAAAAATGAACCCAAAAATTTAAATTTTGGGTTGTTTTGGGCTGCAGAAAGGGCCAGTGGCTAGGGCAGCTATCAAGAAGCTGACTAGTATGGCAGATCTACAGTTTTAAAGGTACAAAACTACTAAAATATGGATCTAAATCAGAGATTCAATGATTCCAAAAAACCCAGTGGAGTCACCAAAAACTGTTGCTTGGTTTTTCAACCAAGCATGTGCAAGGATGCACCTGCTAACTAGTAGCAGTAGTCTCAATAAAAATATGTAAAAACTAATGTAATTTGATCTAACATTAACATGTGCAAAGAAATAAAAAACTAGATTTAAGAACATAACCAACAAGATCTATAAGAAAAATGAGAAATTGAAAAATTTGATTTTGTATTACCTCAAGTGGTGAGGATGGTGAGTTTTGAGTAGATCCAAGGTTGAGCTTTTGGAGAGATTTGGAAAGTCAACTTGCCACCTAGGGGGGATGATCATATTTAGCAAGTCTGATGAAGAGAAGATTCCTTTGGCATCCTTAGCCATTCAAATTACTATTGTAAAGTTATTTAATAGCATTCTATTACTTTCATATGGTTGGCTGATGTATTTTATTCATGAGAAGTTAATATAGAATTCTACTCTTGTGCATAATTTTTGTGTCTTTGACTAGTTGTTTGAGATTTTCTCATGACAGAGTGTAATTTATTGAATATATCTTGGATGTGAATTGAATTTCACATGGTATCATAGCTATCAAGATACTCCTAACATCTTTGATTATCTTGCAAGATCCAACCAGTCTCAGGAAGAGCGCATTGATCAATTCACCGGGTGAATCCTATTCTCTACAGGGCCCATTTTGGCATCCAGAAGTGTTCTAAAATCATTCCATAAGTTTATTTAATAGAAGCAATGGATCATACACAGCATATCATCCTCACTCCCTTCAATTACTTTGATTGGAAAGCACAGATGGAGATTCTACTGAGGAGCAAAGGGCTCTACAGGGTGACCATGGCAACTGAAGTTGAGCCAACTCAACAGTAGAGAAATTGAAATGACATAATCGAAGGGATGAAGCCTATGGGTTGTTATGTCTCACTACATCCAGAGAGCTTCTATTTCATATCGATGGCCTTACTTCTGTTAAATTTTCAGAATTTACTTCAATCTAATCTAGGATCTTAACTGAGAGAACAACATGTACAACAAATCTACAGCATATCAATCATGGACACAATAATGCAAGAACACAAGAGACACAGAGTTTACTTGGGGAAAACCATAAAGGTGAAAAACCCCAATAACCTCCTCAGAGATAGATAGAGCAATGATACAACTAGAATACAAGAGATAGTCTTCTCCTAGCAGCAGAGCCTCCTCCTCCACAAGTGCGCCACTCTCCAAAGTGTGAGTTAGAGAATAGAATGTGTAAAACGAGAGAGACACACTCTCCATTTATACACTAACTTGAATTGACCTTTACTCAACTAGGTCAGCCTCAACTTAACCACTTAACATAATGATGACTGGGCCGACCCCCACTAGGGTGGTCTAATAACCCTTTGACCCACATGACTTATACAGGGCCGACCCCAACAAGGTGGTCTAATAACCCATCAAGTATAAGTTACGACACTTACATTATAAATGATGACACTTTCGTATAGAGGAATAATAACATCTCTATAGGAATACAATATACATATATGTGAAATACATTCTGAAGTTACATATACATCAACACTCCCTCTTAACTAGGAAGGTATTTCTCAACACAAGTCTTCTAGCACAAGTCATCTTCTCTGGATCATCGTCACTGGATAATCATCATCGAGTCATCATCATCATCACTGCTGCTGCTATCTCAATCAATCTCTAAATCTACTCATCATAGGAAGTTCTACAGAGCCAGTCCTTTTTCATACTGGATGTAGGCCCACCACCTGTAGGTCTTCGTCATCACTGGCCATACTGTGGAAATCTCAGGACTTATTACATGCGTCACAAAACCTTAAAAGAGTCTCTTGACTAGCAAGAACCCTAAAGAGCATCTGAGGCCTTTTTCATCCTATCCAGATCTCCAGGACTTATTACATGTGACTCTTCCACAAAACCTCGAAAGAGAATCCCAGGTTTGATTATCAGCACAAGGCTCAACCTATTGGATCTCCCAAGGCACAAATTACATGTGGTCACCACAGAATCTCGAAAGAGCATCCTAGGACTGATTACGAGCACAAGTCTCAACCTATTGGATCTCCCAGGTAACAAATTATATGTGGTCATGGAAAAACCTCGAAAGAGCATCTTAGGACTGATTACGAGCACATGAATCAACCTATCGGATCTCCCAGGGTACAAATTACATGCCATAGGACAAAACCTCGAAAGAGCATCTGCTAGATATCCCAGGGCACAAATTACATGCCATAGGAAAAACCTCAAAAGACTATCTATAGATCTCCCAGGGCACAAATTATATGTCCTCCCAAGAAAAACCTTGAAAGAGCATTTGCCAGATATCCCAGGGTACAAATTACATGCCATAGGCAAAACCTCGAAAGACTATCTGCAAATCTCCCAGGGCACAAATTACATGCTTATCTACACAACCTGTTCCACGGCCACAGAGTATCAACCTGATACTCACCATACATCATCCTGATGTACATATGATCATCCTAATCATCATCACTGCAACATCCTGCTGCATGTCATCTGGAGCATCATCCTGAAGCTTGTCATCCATGATCATCCTAATCATACAATGCATCTACCTGATGCATACCAAGTAAGTACCTGATACATATCATCATACATGATCCACCTGATCATACAGTGTATCCACCTGATACAAATACAAATACATGATACATATCACCATACATGATCTACCTGATCATACAATGTATCCACCTAATACATATACAGATACATGGTCCAAGCATCTGACATGATGGATATAAAAAATACATACTCATGATCCAACTGATCATATCCAACATCCAACATGATGCGTACATACATATAAATGATCCAATTGATCATATCTAGTATCCAACATGATGCGTACATACATATATATGATCCAACTAATCATATCCAGCATCCAACATGATGCGTACATACATATCAATGATCCAACTGATCATATCCAGCATCCAACATGATGCATACATACATATATAAATGATCCAACTGATCATACAAAGCAGAAACCAGAACATCATCCTGATGGTCATCATCCAGTGCTTACATCCACAGTCATGTGAAGGATCCTCCTTACAACATGCTTGGAATGGCTTCTGCAAATGTGTCCATCACTTCTTCCTCGAAGTGTCATCAATTTGAAGAACACCAAGCCTCTCCCTGAAGTACTCGAACTTCACCCTAGCTAGTGGCTTTGTCAGCACATCTGCAATCTGCTCGTCCGTCGCAATGTACATAAGCTTCACAGCTCCTCTCTGCACCATATCCCTGATATAGTGATATTTGATCTCTATGTTTTTCGACCTGTCATGAAACATTGGGTTCTCAGACAGCTTCACACAACTCTGGTTATCACAAAAGATACTAGTAGCATCCAACGGGAGATCAAATAAATCAGACAGTAGCTTCCGTAGCCATACTACCTCACAACTAGCTGAACAGGCTGCAACATACTCTGCCTCAGCTGTACTCAGTGCTATGTAGGACTGCTTCCTGCTAAACCAAGAGATCACACCTGATCCCATACTAAAGCAGCATCCAGACGTGCTCTTCCTATCTGCAGCACTACCAGCCCAATCTGAATCAACATAACCCTGCAGGTTAAACTTTTGATTCGCTTCATACTTGAGCCCATAATCCAATGTACCCTTCAAGTACCTCAGAACATGCTTTACAGCAACCAGGTGAACACTCCTCGAATCCGTCAGGAACTGGCTCAATGTGTTCACCGAAAAGCAAATATCTGGTCTCATGTTCATCAGGTACATCAAGGACCCAATCATCTGACGATACATAGAGACATCAACCGGCTCAGATGAAGCATCACAAAGAAGTTCAGATTCGATGCCATAGGTGTGGCCATGGCCTTGCAATCCATCATCCCAAGCCTCTTCAGGATCTCTACTGCATACTTCCCTTGTCCAAGGAAGATTCCATCTGCACTCTGCCACACCTCCATGCCAAAAAAACAAATAGTGCATCATCCCCAAGTTCTTCATCTCGAACTCGGCAGCAAGCTTCCTCTGTGTGTCGGCAATCAATCTATCCTCACCAAGTTCTACACATATATGACTCCCTGTCATGTGTCTCTGAACCAAGTGGATTCTCCACATACACTTCTTCTTCAACTATGCCATTCAAGAAGGCTGTCTTGAAATCCATCTAGTGTATCTTCTATTTCATCACTTTTATATGTTGCCATCTACAGCATGCTTGATCTGATAGTTCCATTTGGAAGTCACAACATACTTCCCTTCAGCTCTTGGGACCGCATCCCAAACATCGTTCTTCATGATCGGTGGATCATGGCATTCTTCCCGTATCCTGGGAACTTCAATATCTTCAATAGATAATTTTGTTGCTTGAACAAATGTTGTAGTCCTTCTTTTGTAGGTGATGGTATACGATCTTTCCTACACAACAAGTTAAATTGCATGATTAGAAAACATCTCATATTTTTCAGAACAAATTCTTACACATAAGGAAATATGTCAGACAGTCATGCAATTATCTTAGCCAATGCTTCAATACAAAATTTATCCATATTCCGTAACTTTCTAGATGCCTTCCAATCTCTACCAGAACATTGTTAAGAGTGTGCACAACTCCCAACATGTCAACAAAGAGGTTTCATTCTAGATAAGTAGCAATGGAATGTTGCACAGTGCCATAGGCCACTTACCCATGTATATTAGTAGTATATTGTTCATCAATGCAACTATTCTAATATGCATAATACACAACCTAATCTAGGAACATCAGTATATACATTATTGAATAGTATTATTTAAACAATAAAATATGCAAGTAATGACAATTCAAATACTTATCTTTGTTTGTTTGTTGGGTGGACTCCCTCTGAATCTTTGCAACTCCATTCTGATGTGGATTGTGAGAAGTGCTCAACTCCCTCTGAATATCTGCATCCTTGTAGAAACTACTGGAGTGTGCTCCCTCTTGATATTTGCTTCGTGGATTACCTGTCCTTGAACTTATATACATTCTCGATCCCTATGCATGCTTGTTAGTATCATCATTGTGTTATCCTTTAGGTCTCATACATAATCAAACATTCATTAGTATAATCTTAATATTATCAAAACACAATAATCTCAAGCATGTATAGTCAGGATCAATTCAAACACAGATAATAAACATTAGTATTCAAGGTTTCAAGGAAGTCTTCTTTTATTCATACATATTCTTATTTGATCATAGGACTCTTCTGGTTAGTTAAATCACCAATCAAGATAATAGATATAATATGCATAAAACCCGTGATTACTCAAACCTATACCTTCATGATTCTTCTGGTTATTCATATCATCAATTAAGGTAAGAAACATAATATGCATATAACCATGACTATTCAAACCTATGACTTCATTAATAATCATTATCAACAACAGTATAAGATCCTAACACAAGGTAGGATTCTAGCTTGATATAGGAAAAACATACCTAGATTAGCATGCTATCTAGTTATGTCTAACATACCCGCATAATGTCTTCTGGTTCTCTTCAGTGACTTGTGCTAGTAACATGCATGTCTCATAGGTTAACCATTGTAGAGCCAAGTTATACATGCCTCGAAAGTAGATCTTCTATGTGATCCATGACAATGGACGAATCTTTGTCTTCATGTCACCATGATCATATGTTCTTGAAGTAGAACATGATTTGTCTTTCTTGGTGTACCTTTTATGTTAGCAGACAACATAAACCTCATACAACACCATAATGCATTAGTACAATAATAAGTGTCAACACCCTAACCAATGAATATCTTCTATTAAGGTGATACAACAAGTCTAGTAATTAATCAAGATTGTACTGTAATTATATGAAGACAAACATATCATAAACTTAACCATGAACAGAATTCGAAACATATCTGTAAGCCATACCTGTCAAGATTGCTTGTAATCTTCTTATGGAAGACCTTAGCCTCATCTCCCTCTGAGACAGGAACTTCTTCACTTATGCAGGTGACCAATCCATCCTCTTTTAGGATTAAACCAATCCACTTGATTTGTAGGAACTGAATCTAGAGTTGTATTAGGGTTTGTCAAAGAAACTCCAAAAATTCAAACTTTGAATTTCAAACTTCCGAAAGGATAGAAATATGTGCCTTGATGAGCTGATCAAGTTGGTATATTCAGAATTTGAAAACTGCAAATTTTCACCCCTCGAAATTGCCTTTTAGATTTCTGGATTCACTAGGGAGGACCCTGAATTAGGTTTTGAGTTTCCCAGAGTTTCACCCAACCAAAAGATTTGATTCAAATCTCTAAGCTTCGATTTTTCTAAGGAGCTTCCAGCCGTGGTCACAGATTTCAAAAATTCCAATTTTTGCAGAAGCCCTAATTTTCCATCTTTCTGATCAAAGTCCTGAACTGGGGTTTGATCAAGCCTGGCCTTCTGTCCAACCAAAAAATCTGATCTTGGTCTCTAAATTTCGATTTTGATGAGTAGAATCCATCCGTGGTCTCCGATTACAAAAATCCCAACTTTCTCCAAAGCCCTAAATTTCGGAAGCCATGAATGGAGGTGCTAAAAAATAATTCTGTTTTGACATAAATATGTATCTGGTTGTTTTTGGTGTAACTCCGAACTTGTCAATCCACAGGGCTTGAAACATTTTCCTGAGGTAGCTCGACCTGTTATCTTTCCATCCCGATAGGTCTGACCTCAATTGGATTCTCTGAGAGAGAGATATGCCAAGTGTCACAACGTGACCTGCTTATGGGATAATACAGGAGAGAAAACGTGTACAACATGCCACGTGTCACTGGTTCAACTTCGTCCTCTGAAACATTTTTTTGCGATAGCCCGACCTGTTATATTTCCATCCCTATAGGTATGACCTCAATTGGATTCTCTGAGAGAGAGTTATGCCAAGTGTCGCAACATGACCTGTTTATGGGATAATATAGGAGAGCGAACTTGTATGGCGTCTCATGTGTCGTTGGTTCAACTTCATCCTCTAAAAACATCTCCTGAGAGAGTACAATTTGTTCACTACCTGTCACATTTTACGAAATTTCATTTGGAGCTTTCTATCCCAAGTTATGACCTTTTTCCCAAGGTCACCTGATTTTGACTCAGATCTGGAAGAGGCAGAAACCCTATATTATACAAATCATAAATCACAAAGTACAACGAATTAGAGGTTTTCCTTTGGACACAATGTACATGGGGATCTGATCTTCGACCTGTAAAGTTTCAGATCCAAAAAATTTGCCAAAATGCATTTATAGCAAAAGTTCTACGATGACTAGTTTTTGCTATATCAAGCCCTAGAATCATAAGTGCAACAAGTGTCATACATGCCATATCATGCCTTCTTTCAGGCTAGCTCTGATACCATGTTAAATTTTCAGAATTTACTTCAATCTGATCTAGGATCTTAACTGAGAGAACAACATGTACAGCAAAACTACAGCATATCAATCATGGACACAATAATGCAAGCACACAAGAGACATAGAGTTTACTTGGCGAAAACCATAAAGGTAAAAAAACCAAATAACTTCCTCAGAGATAGATAGAGCAATGATACAACCAGAATACAAGAGATAGTCTTCTCCTAGCAGAAAACCCTCCTCCTCCACAAGTGCGCCACTCTCCAAAGTGTGAGTTAGAGAATAGAATGTGTAAAATGGGAGAGACACACTCTCTATTTATACACTAACTTGACTTTACCTTTACTCAACTTGGTCGGCCTCAACTTAACCACTTAACATAATGCTGACTGGGCTGACCCCCACTAGGGTGGTCTAATAACCCTTTGACCCACATGGACGACCCCCAATAGGGTGGTCTACTAACCCTTTGACCCACATGACTTATACAGGGCCGACCCCAACAAGGTGGTCTAATAACCCATCAAGTATAAGTTACGACACTTACAATATAAATGACGACACTTCCGTATAGAGGAATAATAACATCTCTATAGGAATACAATATACATATATGTGAAATACATTCCAAAGTTACATATACATCAACAACTTCACCCAATGAAGTATGGCTGAAACTTCAAGAATTGTTCAGGAAAACTGATGAATTAAGAGGCCACCAATTGGATAACAAGCTAGTCTCTTTGAGTCCACAAAATTTTGATAATCTACAGGATTTCTTCTCCAAATTTAAATCTCTTGTATTGTAGCTGAAGCAATGTGGTATTGAAAAAAAAGATGAGCAATTAGTATTGGCCATTCTCTCCAATCTTGGCCCTGACTATTCAATCTTTGTCTCGACCTTCCATTCCACCTGGAAAGCAATTAAAAACTGGAAGAGCCCGAGACTTTCAGAATTCATGGAGTATTTGACACAAGAACAAGACAAATTGGTCTTGATGTGAGCCATTAAAAATCCATCCAAAGACCACTTTCTGAATGTTGGAGATTCAAAGGGTTCTAAAGGCAAGAAGAAGGGCAATTTCAAGAAGCCCACAGGTGAGAGGAAAGACAAGCAGAATTTTAAAGAAGAGACATCTAACTTCAAGAAGAATCCAAACAAGAAGAGTGAGAGGACAAAGTGCAATTATTCCAGCAAGGGATTTCATCCTGAAATCTCTTACATGAAGAAAACCATTGACCAATTGACTCAACTCTTGGAGAAAGCCAACATTCCTCTTCTAGAAAGCACAAGGAGGAAGGATGGAGGACAAAATTTTCATGATAAAGAGAGAGTTCATGCATTCATGGCCAGCACATCCAGACCTTTTTCATTCATTATTGATTTTAGTGCATCAAGACACATGGTGTCTACAAGTAAGTTTTTCACTTCACTTGACTCTTCCAGTGGTCCAAATATTGTATTGGGAGACAATTCTGAAACTTATAGCAAAGGAAAAGGTAGCATAGATCTCGAGTTTGGGTCATTTAATAATGTTTTATATTTACCTGGATTTGCTACAAACCTACTATCAGTCTATTAGATGACCCATACAAGGCTTCCCAAGAGAGTAACCTTTACCCCCAATGATGTTAGATAGCAGAAATTTCAATAGGAAAAATTATTGCATTTGGTACTGCTTATCACTGTTCTAGAATTTACAAGTTTTATCATTTTGTGCCAAACCCCTCACCTTCTTCTCCGTTAACCCATGCCAATGAGTCCAACAAACTATGGCATGAAATATTTGGCCACCTAAATTACAAATACCTTTCCCAAATTTATGAGAAAGAGATGGTTATAGGGCTACCCAATATCAAGTTTTCCAAAGGTGTCGATCAATCTTGCATCCTAGGAAAACACCCTGAGCATAAGTATGGGAGATCCAATTATGAGAGAACCACTGCACCATTAGACCTTATTCATACTGATATATCAGGTCCATTCCCTCATGAGTCCTTGAATCATGCAAAATACATTCTCACATTCATAGATGACTTCAGTAGGTATTGTTGGATTTATTTCATCAAGTTAAAGTAAAAAGTTTTTGGGTTGTTCAAGCTATTCAAAGCCTCGGTTGAGAACCAGTCTAGTAATCATATTAAAGTTATAAGATCTGATAATGGTGTTGAATATGTGAAGTCAGAGTTTCAACAATTTTGTGCCTCTTCAGGCATTCAGATGCAACACACAGTTCCATATACACCTCAGCAGAATGGGGTTGTTGAGAGGACAAATAGGTCTCTAAAGGATATGGCCACTTGTATGCTCGAGGAAAAGTCATTTTCTCCCAAGCTATGGGCTGAGGCAATAAATTGTGCCACTTAAATTCATAATAGAGTGCCACACAAATATATCAAAGGTATCACTCCTTTCGAGGCTTGGACAAGTCACAAACCTGATATCTCTCATTTCAGGATTTTTTGCTCAAAGGCTTGGGCTAGGATTCCACTTGAGAAGAGGAGGGCATCGCAAACCCAAATACAACCATGTTTATTTGCTGGATATTCAGAGGACTCCAAAGGTTATAAGTTTTTGAACATGACCACTCACAAATCATTCATCGAAAGAAGTGTGCAGTTTGAGGAAGAGCCCTCTTAAAGCACTAAAATTGGAGAACCATCTTCACCACTACCTGAAGAAGAAGTAAGTGATGTTATTGATGTTTTTTATTCTGATATATATGATGATGAAGATAATTTTATTGCAGATTCTAACTAACCTACAAGGCCTAAATGGGATGCAAAAAATTTGCAAGCAGCAGGTAAAATAGTTGGCAATCCTCGGGACCAAAGGAGGACTAGATCACAATTTGAGACTGTTCTCAATGTGAATGATCCTTACCTTTCTGAGAAATGATTTATGATGATAAATTCTAATCCTTAGACATATGAGGAAGCCTCACATGACCCAATATGGAATATTTATATGGATGAGGAGTTTCAAGCATTGCAGAAGAATGAAACTTGGGAGGTAGTCAAGCTCCCCGTAGGCAGAAAGTTGGTAAGATGCAAGTTGATTTATAAGACCAAATGTGCAGTGGATGGTACATCGGTAAAGTACAAGGAAAGGTTGGTAGCAAAGGGGTTTTCGTAGGTCCAAAGACTTGATTATAATGAAACATTTGCACCGGTGGCAAAGAAAGACTCCATTAGGCTAGTTTTGGCAGTTGCAGCTTCCAAGCGGTGGGAAGTACATCACATGGATGTAAAAAGCGCTTTCCTCCATGGAGAGCTTGAAGAAGAAATATATATGCAGTAGACACATGGTTACACATCAGATCCAAATCTTGTTTGCAGGTTGAAAAAATATATGTATGCACTTAAACAAGCCCCCAGGGCTTGGTATGCAAAGATGGACAATTTTCTTCTGTCACAAGCTTATGTTCGGTGTAAATCTGACCCAAATGTCTATATGAATCATGTTGATGGTTTTATAATGATAATAGTGTTGTATGTTGATGATTTCCTGATTACAGGTAGTAGCAATGACCAAATAGCATCATTAAAGACAGCCATGCACCAAGCATTCTCCATGAGTGACTTGGGAATTCTTAAGCAATTTTTGGGGCTTGAGATTTCTTAAACAAAAGATGGAACCAAGGTATGTCAATCAAAGTATGCTTTTGATCTGTTAAAGAAGTTTAATATGGCTGATTGCAAGCCTTGTAAGACTCCATTCCTTTCTAGAGTTAGACTAGAAGATGCAAAATATACACCCGTGTTTGACAACACTTTATATAGACAGTTGATTGGCAGATTGCTCTACTTGACACACACTCAACCACATCTTGCTTATGTTGTGAGTGTGGCATCAACATACATAGAGCAGCCACATGAGATACATTTGAGAGAGGAAAAAATAATCCGTCATTATGTGCAGGGCACAAAGACCGATGGGATTCACTATGCTGCATATTCGAGCCTAGATCTCTTGGGCTTCACATATTTAGATTGGGATGTTGATCACTTTGACAGGAAATCCACATCAGGATTTGTATTCATGCTTGGAGGTGGCTATGTTTGTTGGTCCAGCAAGAAACAGAATTCCATAGAACTATCTTCAGCAGAAGAAGAGTACAGAGGAGCAGTGAACGCTGCTACAAAGTGTGTTTGGTTACAGGGAATTTTGTCGAAGTTTGAGATTTCTTTCAGTACTCCTACTATCATTTTTTGTGACAACCAGAGTGCCATTAGAGTTTCATGTGATATAGTACAGAGGCAGAGGACCAAGTACATAGAGATTCATATGCACTACATCAGAGGCTTAGTGCATGACCATCATAGATTTGCAGTATTGCCCCACAGGTGAGCAAACTGCAAATATCTTCACGAAGGATTTCACATAGAAGACATTCAACTATCTTAGATCACTGCTTGGGATGGATGAACATGTGGTGGAGTGAAGGGTTGATTAGTAACCTTTCAATTTTGATATGTCCATGTTTTGAAAGGCATTTTTTCCCATGAGATTTTCTTTCTATCCTTGTTTTTGTGGACCGACAGTATTGTACAAGGTGACCAAGTCTTGTTACTAGGCCCTTAGTATTTTATTTTCTGATATTTATACCATATAAGTCAGACTTATGGGGGGATTTTGGAATAATTAATTCTTCCTACCATGTCATTTAATTACATAAGATGCATTAATTAATCATTTTTGGTTAATTCTATGTAATAGACTAGGAAATTGTCATTGTGTGAACCACAAGGAAACATGGGAGGATCAAATACATCCAAGGTGTGGACCACAAGCCACCTAGGCCACTTGGGTGCTTTCCTAAAATATTATGGATAAGATTTAGCTAGGAAAGGTGCATTTTCTGAGTTTTAGTTCTTTTTACTGCTTTTTACCCTATGGGGAAAGCTAGTCTACCTAGGAAACTTGTTTTTTGCACCCAAGACATTCCTTAATGACTTTTCCTTCCAAAATTCCATTTGGCATTTTTTTCCATGATACATCACCTTCATATCACTAATTATGCAATTCGTGAGCTCTTGGAGAAATTTGGAAAGTCAACTTGCCACCTAGGGGGGATGAGCATATTTATCAAGCATGATGAAGAGAAGATTCCTTTGGCATCATTATCCATTCGAATTACTATTGTAAATTTATTTAACAAAAAACTATTACTTTCATATGGTTGGCTGATGTATTTTATTCATGAGAAGTTAATACATAATTCTACTCTTGTGCATAATTTTTGTGTCTTTGACTAGTTGTGTGAGATTTTCACATGAGAGAGTGTAATTTCTTGAATAGATCTTGGATGTGAACTAAATTTCACATTCCTCGAGGGAAAAATCAGCACCGATGTATACATTTTTGATCTTTCTGGGAGTGCAAGAAATTTTGATCGGGATGGCAGGGGAAATATTAGCCATATCCCCCTCCACGTAAATGCCATGCGAATCCAAAGGAGCCATAGGGTAACCAACTTTCTCGAAAAGATTCGATTGGAACTCATCTTTCTCAATCAGATCATGGTTGGGAAGGAAATAAGATCTATGATGGAGATCCTCCCAAGGCTTGTCACTACCATTCATGGCCTCGATAATAGATTCATCCGAAGGTAAAGTACCATCAAGGCATTCATGTGAACAAGATGATTGAACTTCCCACGTAGGAAACGTCACAGGATCTTCTTCCTCTGTCCGTGAAGAAGAGAGATTCGACTCTGCAGTGGCTTGTTGAATATCACAACAAGGAAGCTCAGCTGCAGACAAGGGCATAGCCATTCCGATGTGTGAAACATCTCCCGACGAGGAACTCGTGGAAGGTAGATTCCACATATCACTAAAGTACGATGTCCGGAACGGTACATTATTCAACAAAGAAGGAGCATCATCGGAGATGGTTCCTATAAAGGAGATTGATGCAGTAAATTTGAAATATCCCATCAAGGAGGAATACAAACCTACACCAACATTCTCAGTTGCCGGCTGAGAATTTTCAATGTGAGGAACTACAGTTCCTAGTGATGCTACGGGACTGAAACTAGTAAAAGCTAGTTGATCGATGATGAGCCCAAATTATAGGTATCCTATATCCTTTTTTCCACAGTAAAGCACAAGATATGATGAAGGAAATACACTTGTTTTGTGGGGAAATGTATTTACTTTGATTATTTAATAAGGATGTTTCGAGATTATTCCTTTTATGTTAAAAGTGTTTTTCCACATGCTAACCCTGGGAATGAGTAGGAATAAACAGGGCATGAAGGTCTTGAGGTATTTACGAGGCAGTCAAAGCTCGAGGACTATAGATAATAGAGGGGATCAGTGCTCATATCTCCCTAAGTTCTAGTAGAAGCTCTGATTAAGAGGATTGGCATTTATGATCATAGACTAGGTTAGAATTAGAGACATATATATATGGACCTCTCGGGTAGCAAGGGGGTCCTGCTGCTATTTTGTAGAATCAATCATTTATTCATTTTTGTACTGCGAAGACAGTTTCTGTTAAAGACTTTTCCTGAACCATGAAGTTACTATTTTAATAAGAATACTGATGTTACTTTCAAGCATGCGTTTATAATTTTTCCATACTCCTGAGTACGGGTTGGGGAGGGCCCCTCCAACACATAAGTCAAGAGTTTTATTCTTTTTTCAGGTATTTTCCATATGTGTTGTGCATTGAATTAATCCCTATTGTATCTGGAAGTATTTTAATGGCATTTGAATAACATGCTTTTATTTCAGTATTAAAGCGATCATTTTGATTCAACATAATATTTGTAGTTGGTTGCAACGCATTCCGTAGTTTGATAAAACTCTTTCCGTAGTATTGTAGATGGATTCTACGCAAGCATATTTTGACATTTTTTTTCATACGTTCTTATATTAGTTTTAAAACAATGATTCAGATCTAGGAGCTCATGCATATTTCCCTTATCAGAGTTAGATCATAGAGGTTAATCACTTTCAGTTCTTTGGCTTAATTAATGATCATCACTTTGAGTGTTTAATCTGAATAGATAGGATTGGTTACTTCTCAGGATTGGATATTTACGTTCTGATTTGTTTTTCAGTATTTAAGTTTTTAGATTAGACTTTTAATAATCAGTACTTGATTTTCAGTATTCACTTCTTAGATTAAAATCCTAGCTTTAAGCATTTTATTTCTAGACTAAGTTTATCAAGCTTTCAGCATTTCAATTCTTAGTATAGATTTACAGTTTTCAACATTTAACTTCTTAGCATAGGAATTTGTCATTCGTAGATTCACAATCTTTTCAGCTCACTTTCTTCTTTGATTAGAGAAACCTTTAAGATATATACCAACACCCAATCACGACGAAGACTATTCTATAGAGCACATACAGTGCTAGCACCTCTGAAGTTTGTACGCTCCCTGGTCGATAATTAAAGTATGCTCCTGGTCTAGCTCCCCTAATTAGGCATCCATTCTTGGATACCACCACGTTTTGGCGCCGTTGTCAGGGAGGTGCTTAATATTTAGGAGACATCTTTGAAAAACACAAACACATAAAAACAACGAAAAACATAAATTTTTTTTACCATGAATGCATAGACGACAGAGAGATAGATTTGGATGCTTCTTTCCTGCCCGCCCTATGAGAAACAACAATTCTGATAACTCTCAATTTGAATTCCTTAACTAAGAAGAAGAGGCTGATTCTAGCTACGACCCACACAGAGATAACTTCTTTGCTAGCTACAGCTCAAATACCACTATGGTAGAAGAAGATGAGAAACCTAGAGAACTGTTCACCTTTCCCATTAGTGTACCTCTTGGAGATGCGTGGACGAAGAATATCAACCCTAATAACCTACCAAACTTCGATGGCTTAACCTCAGAGGATCCTGGCACATTTTTATTTGAGTTTGAGGTAGTTTGTAGATCATTTGGCTACACCACAAATGCACAAAAACTAAGACTCTTCCCTCTACATTGAATGATCTATCACTCAGATGGTTTATGAGCCTAGAAGGGAACAACATTTTTTCATGGGACCAAATGATACAAACTTTCCTAAAAAAAGATAGGGACTACTGTAAGGAAAAAGATACAAGAGATGAAATCTTCAGAATGCAACAAGGAGAAAGAGAATTCTTAGAATATTACGCACAATGATTTCAGCTTAGCTACAAACGAGCTAGTCACCACACCTTAGATCCTGAATCACTAAAACTTGTCCTTCTTAGAGGGATGAAAGAGGAAAATCTAGAAGTCTTAAACCTTATGGGAGATGTAGATATATTCCAGGAAAATTATGACTAAATCCTGCAAATTTTCAAAACCTATTCTAGATCTAGGAAAGGTAAAAGTGGGACAAGGGATTCACACCCATTTACTGGGAGATTAGCATCTTCAGGACCAAACCTTACAAAATATGATTTAGGAAACCTGTTAGATGACATGAAGACTGATATCCTACAATCTCTAGCCATGAAACTTGATGCACTTCAACTTAAGAAGAAACAGGACGAAATAAACCAGGCATTGGAAGTCTTTTGTCCACGCTGCAGAAAAAAACATGAGAAGGGGTAGTGCACAATAAACACCATAGAAATATAGGGCCTTTGCACTAACGACCACTCCACTGATAAATGTCCTCTATTTCCCTCATGCAAAGCTGCTATTCAAGAGCCCACAACTGAAGGTGCAATAGAACAACTCTGTTTCGTTAATCAAAGGAGAAATAATTTTGCTAGGCCTTACCAACCCAACAACCAAGCCTACTAGCCCCATGGACATCTCATCCAAGTCCAAACTAGTGGTAGTAGAGCCAACCATATGAAAAACCCTATTACCCCCAATCTTACTCTCCATACCCCCCACCTTTTGCTCAACCAACCACAAATTATGGAAATCAATATCCTTATTCATCGAATTGGAGGGATCCATTATAGCAGCAACAACCACTCGTCATGCCTCCACCACAAAACCAACCACCCCCCATAACTCCACCAATTCCTACCCAGCCAATTACAAACCCTAACAACAACATGCCAGGGCAGCAACAATCCTACAATACTGAAATGATGCAGTTTCCCACTTACGTAGTGGATACCTTGGAAATAAACAAGATTAATCTAAGGTCTGGGAAAACATTGCAAAATACACACACATAGAATAATCAAGAAGATGAGGCTCACGAACAAACAACACAACCTCATATTCAACATCCTGATGAGCCAAGCCCTCAGGAGGAAGAAATTCAACCACTTACACAAAATAGAAACCCCCCATTCCCTGAAAAACTTGTATGAAATACAAGAGAAGAGGAGGATAATGCAATTATGAGCGAATTGAAACACTTTAATATCCAAATTCCAATTTTACAGGCCATCAGAGATGTCCCTATCTGCAACAAGTTTATAATTTAAAGAAAATTGTTTCAAAAGACCTTGTAGAAGAAGATGTGACCCACCAACGATAAACGTAGTAGGCCAGTTAACAGATTTAATGCTAAGTGTCATTGTAAACCCCAAATATCTTGATCTAGGAAGCCCAGTAGTAAAAGTGACCATCAACAACAAGCATATCCCTAACATCCTAATTGATTTAGGGGCTGCAATAAACGTAATGACTAAGGATACCATGATCGCCCTGGGACTACAATTGATGGCCAGACCAACAACTACTGTCCTACAACTAGCTAACACATCGATAGTAAAACCTGAAGGGATGCTCGAAGACATAATTATCAACATAGAATCCTGGGAATACCCAGCTGATTTCGTAGTCATCGAAGTAAAGAGTAAACTTAGTGGATACCCAATAATACTAGGGAGACCCTGGCTGGCAACTGTAGATGCTTACATAGGGTGCAGATCGGGCAACATGACAATCACTAGTGGCCAAGCCAGGAAGAAAATCATGATTTATCCCCCAGCTAAGAAGTCTTCAGACCTAGAATATCAGAACTGGACAGACGATTATGATGACACATCCAACCTACACATATGACCTGTCCTTACAATTGAAGCTTCCCTATCACTAAAAGCCATCGACGAAGATAGTCATTTAGATAGGTTTATTCAAAATGCTTCTTCTAATCAGAATATGTTTGAAGCTTTTCTTGGAATAGGTCAATAGCAAGAATAGGAAACATTAAACCACGATCCTGACAAAATGTGGGCAGAGGTACTCACACTTGAACAACAGCCAATTTAGGTAAAAACAGTCGAGATAATGCCTGGCAGTATGGTTAATATTAACTTCAATTTGGAGACAGGACAAGAACAACAATTACTGAAGGTACTGATAGAAAACAACAAAGCCTTTGCATGGACATATACTGACATGAAGGGTATCCACCTAGACATCTTTAAACATTATATCTATATAAATGAAGGTGTTGTTCCTATCAGGATACCACAAAGAAGAATGAACCCAACATTAAAGGACATAATTAAGCTGGAATTACAAAAGTTGTTAGATGCAGGGTTCATATACCCAATCTCAGATAGTGAGTGGCTATCACCACTGGTCATAGTTCCTAAAAAGGAGGGAAGTGGAGGATTTGTGTGGACTACAGAGAGCTCAATAAAGCAACCAAGAAAGATCACTTCCCTCTCCCATTTATCGACCAAGTACTGGACACATTAGCTGGGAACAAATTTTTCTCATTCTTGGATGGGTTCAGTGGGTACAACCAAATCCTCATTCACCCAGCTGATCAGGAAAAAACAACATTCACATGCCCATGGGGCACTTATGCATATAGAGTGCTTCCCTTTGGGCTCTGTAATTCCCCAACAACGTTTCAGAGGGAAATCCTAAGTATCTTCTCTGATTTTATTAATGAACAAATTGAGGTCTACATGGATGACTTCACACCCTATGTCCAGAATTTCGACCAAGCACTAAAACATCTAGAACTGGTTTTGAAAAAATGTATTGAGATGAGTTTATTCCTCAGCAACAATAAATGTAGAATGCTCATGGAAGAAGGCATCATGCCTGGACACCATATTTCACAGAGAGGAATAGAAGTTGATCAAGAAAAGGTCATAGTCATCAGAACACTACCACCACTTGTGAAGCAGAGAGATGTGAGAAGCTTTCTTGGACAAACATGATACTATAAAAGATTCATTGAGATTTATAGCAAAATTGCTGCACCCATGTTTTCTCTTCTCACAAAATATACATAATTCATTTGGAGAAAACATTGTATGTTATCATTTGACAAACTCAAGGAGAAAACAATTACAGCCCTAGTACTCCAAGGACCAAATTGGGCACTTCCATTCCACATCCACAATGATGCATCAGATAAGACCATTGGGTCTGTCCTTGGACAAGAAAGAGACAAGAAGCCATATGCCATATACTATATCAACAAAAACTTGGCAAGAGCAAAATTAAATTATACCGTCATAAAGGAGTTTTTGGCTATCATACATGCCATTAACAAATTCAGGAACTACATAACTAGGTACCAACTTTTTGTCCATACAGACCATTCAGTAATAATGTATCTCATGAACAAACCTAATACAGGTGCTCGAATCATTAGATGGCTACTCCTCCTACAAGAGTTTGACATCACAAATTTGGATAAACCAGGCAAACACAATGTAGTGGCTGATTTTCTATGTAGGCTCACCCATGGACAAGACAATGAAGTGGTAAATGACATTTTTCTTGATGAACATCTTTTTGCAATCTCCACAAGGAGCCCATGGTTTGCTGACATGGCAAACTATTTAATGTTTGGGAAATTTCCAGCACATTACAACTACAAAGAGAAGAATAAAGTCATAAGACAAACTGCCATTTACACATGGATATGGGGAATGCTCTTCAAAAGAGGGCTAGAGCAAATATTAAGAAGATGCATTAGAGAAGATGAAGTGCATGACATAATGCATGCCACTCACAATGAGCCATGTGGAGGACACTATGCTTCAAAAAGGACGGCCTATAAAATTTTGCAAACAAGGTATTATTTGCCAACACTCCACAAGGATGCCTATGAATATGTTTCACACTATGATGACTTCCAACAAATGGGGAATCCTACACAAAGAGAATAAATGCCTCTCAATCCACAAATATCCTTAGAAGCATTTGAGAAATGGGGATTTGATTTTGTTGGTCCAATCAACCCATAATCAAATCAGAAAAGCTACATTCTAGTATGCACTGACTACCTTACAAAGTGGACTTAGGTAGCAGCACTTGCTGTAGCAAATGAAACCAATGTGGCAAAATTTTTCACTGAGCAAATCTTCCACAGGTTTGGAGTCACAAGAGAGCTAGTTTCTGATCAAGGCCCACAGTTTACATCAAATCTAATAGAAGACTTGCTTCGAAGAAACAATGTTAAGCACATACAGTCCTCCTCCTATCACCCTCAAGCTAATGGTCAAGCTAAGGTAACCAACGGAGAGTTAGAAAGCATCTTGACGAAGACAGTGCAACTCCACAAAAGAGATTGGGTAGACAGATTAAGTGAAGTAGTTTGGGCTTATAATACCACATGGAAAACAATAGTAGGCTTCACCCCATATGAGCTAGTTTATGGAAAGAAAGTTATGCTGCCCATTGAATTTGAAATCAAGACATTGAGAATTGCAGCACAGTTAAATATGGAACTTTCAGACATCCAACAAGAACACATGCTACAATTAAATAAACTAGATGAGCAATGCCAACAAGCACTTGGCCATACTGAAATCATCTAGCAGCAAAGGAAGAAGTGGCATGACAAAAACATAAAAGCAGAAAAAGTTCAAGGAAGGTGACTGGGAACTACTCTATGAATCCAGGTTTCACACTTTCAAGGAAAAACTAACAACTAGATGGATCATACCCTACATCATTGAAAAGATCTATGACAATGGAGCTATCAGAATTACAACAATAGATGAAGAAAAATTCCCCATGTTGGTGAATGGACACAGATTAAAAATCTACAAGATACCACAGTCCAAAGAAGAATTCACAGACATACTCTACCAGCAAAGTCTAATGCTGATAGAGAGCATCAAATGTAACTGATCTGCAGTTACTAAAAAAAAATGAACAAAAAAGAAATGAAAAAATGAACAAAAAAAAAATGAAAAATGAGAAAAATGAAAAAGAAAGAAGAAAAAATAAAAGAAAATGAAAAAAGAGCAAAATAAATTGAAAATGAAAAATCAAAAAATGATTCACTCAAGGTTATCACAAGTGAATTGTAGGAAATCATACATCCCCATGAAGAACCAACACGCATATTACAAGTAGATCAAATCAAGCGAGCTAGGTAGCAATATTCAAGAGAGCCAGCCATCTGTTCAAGCGAGCTAGAAATCTAATCAACTGAGCCAAAAAATAATCAAGCACTATAGAAATCAAGCGAGCCAGCCATATGTTCAAGCGAGCCAGAAATCTAATCAAGTAAGCTAGAAAATAAACAAATCAAGCGAGCCAGCCATGTATTCAAGTGACCCAGAAAAAATCATGCACTACAAAAATCAAGTCAGCAGATTAAAGGAATATTCAAACTCAATACTGAGCATAAGAGCAAAGTCAAATCAAAATTTGACACAAAAATCAAAGCAGGCAGATACAACATTTTCAAAAGAACTGGCTGAATGAAGGAAAACACACGTAACTACTGACATGCCTAAAATAACTATAGGCAATGCGGAAATCTATTACAGAATACATTGCCCATGAAATCAAGCCATGTCATGCACTCAGGTACGCTAAGCATAACCAGGTAATCCCTAAAACTCTTTGTTTTATTTTCAAGGTCAAATCATCATCCCACAAAACGGTTATTTCTGAAGCTGAGGACAACTATTAAGTTAAATTTGTGGCAAGGTTCAGATTACCTCACAAAATCATGACTACCCACCTTCGGCATGTCAGAATAACAATCTCTGCATCTAGCCACCATATTTCCCAATGATCAGAGCAGAAGTGCAATACACAATTATGGAAAGAAATGCAGGGTTCAATAATGGAAAGGAATGTGTAAGGTGGCAAGTACAATTCGAAATGATCGGGAGAGGTGTGTGAGAACAGCTAAATAAGGTGGCATAGTCTACAAAAAAGACTCAGTTTTGCAATACGAGCTCTCTAGAAGAAGGAAAACTGAAAGTTCGCATCGTCACTCAGCTAGCAAGCTGCCTTCAAACCTTTGAATCAATCCCGGCTAGTTGAGGTAAGTCAGCCATGCTCAAATTTTTTCGTTTTGTTGATTATAGTAGAAAATTCAAGATGACAAAGGGGTTCAAAAAGAGTGAACCATAGGATCACAAATCCATTTATGAAAACCCAAAGGTTTTATCAATCCTCTGTAATGCGAGATGGATGCCCTTCATCTCAGGGTTGAGAAGGTCTAATATAGAGGTGGCTTTAGAATTCGCAAGAAACTTGAAGCACATCAAAGATGAGCAGTTCGTCACTCGGGTTAGGGGACTTCGTATTAGACTGGATGAGGAGGCAATTGCAAAATACACAGGGCTACCCATAGGTCTACACTGGGCCAGGGAAGACAGGGAAGCCAACCAGAGTGCAAAGGCAGCTTTCTTCAGACCTAGAGAAGCTTATGAAGAAGACAAAAATGGAGTTAAGAGGGTCACTATGTCAACACCTTGGCACAAAGTAGTTGCTTTTGTTCAAAAATATGTAATGTGTACAGGGAGGCTGAGCTATGTCCCTCTCTTCCACTTCTGAATTCTGGGTCTTCTGAGGTATAGGAGCCATATCACACTGAATAACAACATCAACATTCCTTATTATCTTCTCCTATCTCTAGGAGAAATGAGTAAAAAAATAGTTGAAGGAAAAGAAGATGTGTTAGCCCACCATGGGTTAATCAAATTGATAATTCAGGAAGAGTTAATAGTACAGGTTCCAAAAATTTCATGGGAGGATTTTGTGGTAATCCCAACAGACTATGTGCAGAGAATAAGGGTACCACCTAATGTAGGCATACCCCTAACTTCAGGGTCAAAGGAAAAATCCACTTCTGTATCAAGAGCCAAGAGAAAGATTGACCTTGATAGTGACAATGAAATTATGGTCGATACCCTGATTAGAATAAAACATTCAAAAGATGCCTCCCGCCAACAGGAATCAGGGGTTTCCACTAGCAAGAAATGGGCAAGACGACGAAGTAAGAGGATCCCACAGCAGCCCAAGAATGAACAGGAAAAGAAGGTGGAAAAAGTGCCCAGCCCAATCATTCAGGACATATCTGATGATGATGACGATTGGGTAGACCAGGACAACCCAACCACACCTGAAGAATAGGATGATGACAAATGGAACCATAATGGTCAAGATGTAAACCCTATTGATCAAAATATAATCCCTGGAGTCACTGACCAGATAGCTGAGGCACTGATAGAGTTGGAAAAGGTCAGGGAGGAGTTGGAAGCATTAAAAATTGAGGCAAGAATCCAGAGAAGATAGCCAACTTCACTAGCACCCCCACTATTTGTACAAGAGAAAACCCAGATATTGAAGATGTAGCACATAGGGGAATTGAAGCTAGCAGAACAACAAAATGTGACACTGAGGGAGAAATTGGGCCAAGCTCAGACAAAATTGGCTCAGAAGGACCAGAAAATCCAGCAACTAGAGGACACATTTACTGTCACTACAAATATCTATGAGGGAATATTGTAGCTCAGACCACTGTCTAGAATCTACACGGTCTACTTGAAGGAAAAGTGGGGGAGGTTCCAGCTGCAGAGGGTGAAACAAGGTCTTCCTTTGGAATTGAACACTCCAAAGGAATTTGTGGATACTTCTATGAATTGCACAAAGTTGGAAAAGGATCAATTGTGCAAATTCTTCTTGCACAACTTCATGGTGCCAAGCACACCTAACTGGTCACCTAATCCCTACGTAGGGGATCTCCAGCTGAGAGAATTATGATCCTAGATGAACCATGCGGTGGAAAGGGATAAAGATGATCATATATACCTTACCAAGAAGTGGCAGAATCCATTATGGATCAGGGCTAAGGCATCTCACCCTGAAGTAATTCAGGACCACCAAACTATCACCACTGACAAAGAGTTAATTCCTATCTTGCTTGAAAAACAACAAGAGGTAGTCACGCATTTTGATCTCACCCTTCAATGCACATACAAAGAGGTACAAGAGGCCATCAGTGAGAGGTGGGAAAGGATTGGAGATGATTTGAGGAAGAAGGAGCCGCACTCCCCCCTCAGGTTAGAAATAGCACTCACTAAGGCCAAATTATATAGGGAATCCTTGATCAAACACCAGCTCAGATGGATAGGGATGAAGCTCAGTCCACCATTCTTTCTCCCATTAGTTATCAAAGCACAAATTGACGAGGAGGAAGATAAAAGAACATGGGCCAAAGATGACCGAACCCATGGCTATCATAGGCAGGCAGGGACTCCCAGGATCGTTGCTTATGACATCAGAGAAGCCATCCAGGAACAAAATGTGTCACCCAAGGATGGGTGAATCCTTCAAGCATGGGGGAGATGATGAGCCCAAATTATAGGTATCCTATATCCTTTTTGCCACAGTAAAGCACAAGATATGATGAATTGGAAATACACCTGTTTTGTGGGAAAATGTATTTACTTTGATTATTTAATAAGTATGTTTAGAGATTATTCTTTTTATGTTAAAAGCGTTTTTCCATGTGCTAACCCTGGGAATGAGTAGGCATAAACAGGGTGTGAAGGTCTTGAGGTATCTATGAGGTAGTCAAAGCTCGAGGACTGCAGATAACAGAAGGGCTCAACACTCATATCTCCCTAAGTTCTAGCAGAAGCCCTGATTAAGAGGATCGGCATTTATGATCATAGACTAGGTTAGAATTAGAGACATATATATATGGACCTCTAGAGTAGCAAGGGGGTTCTGTTGCTATTTTGCAGAATCAATCGTTTATGTATTTTTGTACTGCGAAGACAGTTTCTGTTAAAGAATTTTCCTGAACCATGAAGTTACTATTTTAATAAGAAGATTGATGTTACTTTCAATCCTGCATTTATAAGTTTTTCATACTCTTGAGTACGGGTTGGGGAGGGCCCCTGCAACACGTAAGTCAGGAGTTTTACTCTGTTTTCAGGTATTTTCCATATGTGTTGTGCATTGATTTAATCCCTATCGTATCTGGAATTATTTTGATGGCATTTGAATAACATGGTTTTATCTTAGTATTAAAGTGAACATTTTGATTCAGCATAATATCTGTAGTTGGTTCTAGCGCATTCCTTAGTTTGGTAAAACTCTTTCCGTAGTCCTGTAGCTGCATTCTGCGCAAGCATATTTTGACATCTGTTTTCATGCATTCTTATATTAGTTTTAAAACAATGATTTAGATCTAGGAGCCCATTCATATTTCCCTTATCAGAGTTAGATCATAGAGGTTAATCACTTGCAGTTCTTCGGTTTAATTAATGATCATCACTTTGAGTGTTTAATCTGAATAAATAGGATTGGTTACTTCTCAGCATTGGATATTTACATTCTGATTTGGTTTTCAGTATTTAAGTTTATAGATTAGACTTTTAATATTCAGTACTTGATTTTTAGTGTTCACTTCTTAGATTAAAATCCCAACTTTAAGCATTTTATTTCTAGACTAAGTTTATCAAGCTTTCAACATTTCAATTCTTAGTATAGATTTACAGTTTTCAGCAATTTAACTTCTTAACATAGGAATTTGTTATTCATAGATTCACAATATTTTTATCTCACTTTCTTCTTTGATTAGAGAAACCTTTAATATATATACCAACACCCCAAACACGACGAAGACTATCCTATAGAGCACATACCGTGCTAGCACCTCTGAAGTTTGTACATCCCCTGGTCGATAATTAATGTATGCTCTTGGTCTAGCTGCCTTAATTAGGCATCCATTCTTGGAGACCACCAATCGACAATCATGATCTTGCCTTTGTGGGGAAAGTAGATAACTCTAAAAACAGAGGACATGATCACTCTCATAACGTAGATCCAATTCCATCCCAGTAAAAGGTTATAGTCAAGGGGAGCATCGACCACCTCAACCTCTATTGGCACGGTCTTCCCACCCAAGTGGACCTCAAGGGAGGGGATAATACCATGCAGCCTTAAAGAACGACCATCAAATGCAGTCGGCATGGTCATAGACTTCGATAATAGGGGAGAGGCAAGAGCCTTCCAACAAGATAACGACATTACTGAAGTGGAAGCACCTTCGTCAACCATAGTACATTTAACGATCATCTCTAGGAAACAAACATGAACTTGGAAAGCTACATGATAGGGAAACAGAGGCCGAATGTCAGTAGTGTAAAACTTGATAACATTCGGGTTATGAGAATCAAGGACTCCTAAAGCATATAGAAGGGAGGTACTTTGTGAAGGACAAGCCTAGAGAAATTTGAGAGCCAACATAGCACACGAAGTTTGGCCCAGATATTCCACAATTGAGTAGTTATGGGTGGCTCGAGCATTAGGATTATGTGTCGAGCACTTGAGGACACCTTTCAGTATCCGTGGAATAGAGTTGGGATTCTCAATATGTAATGGAGTCTCAGATGGAGAGGGCTCATTTCCCAAAGAAGGTTGTGGAGCTCCATAATCATGTGAATGAGTAGCAACAAAAACCTCAGATTTGACCATGTTAATGCATCCAAAACCGCCGTCATGGGTACAAGAAGTTGAAGTTGAAGTAGTCCCATGACCGGAGACAGAAGCACCAGAAGCCATATTTTGATGATGAGGAAGGGGATTTATCAGCACAGCTGGGCCCTATGCGATGCGCTTCGATGCTTCCTCCATATGAGGACACAAATGTGTAAGGTGATCTTACAAGAAAAGGTTACAAAGAAAATTCACCTTACGTCTGGGCTTGCGGTCCCCACGATCATTTATGCCATCCAAGTAGGGTTTGCATTCTCTTTCTTATTCTTTTTATTCTTCCCACCCCTACAGTTATTCTTCCCATTTTTTCCCCAGCAGGTTGCTAGTTATCGGATGGGTTCGTTAATTGTATAGAATGTACATCAAACGACTGGGTGGAAATGGACAAGGAAGAAGCCTGTCCAGGGGTAGACTAGTTAATAGACAAAATTTCCATCTGATTCATAACCATATCTATAGGATGAGCACTTGCGGAACTAAAAATTCCATCAACATGTGGTACAAGAGTGGTCTTGGGGTCATGTCTTGATCGTGGAACATCAGGTATAATGTCATACAAAATCCCAGACTGAGCATAGGCTAGGCCTAGATATTGGGATTTAAAGACGGCTCATTCCTCATTCATAATTTCGGACAATGAAACATACTTCGAAATATAAGGGAGAAAAGACTTGAGGAACCATTACACAAGAAACTATGGAGGAATGTTATCTTTTACTAACCTCTTCCGTCGGCTCCATTCTTGAATGTGATCAGAGATATGTGTGGCTTTATCCTGGCGGAAGGTGGATAAGATTTCGGTACCAGTATCGTAACGAACCAGAAAATGAAAGTGATCTAGAAAAAACAAATCCAAATCATTGAAGCTCTTATATGTGCCCCCGGTTAACTCAACATACCATGCGGCAACCCCTATAAGGGTGCATTGAAATAGCCTTAAATAGATAGAATCGTGGTTCAAGGAATTCGAGGAGCACCATACATGGAAAGTGGTGACGTGATCACCTGGATCCTCACCCTTCTTCCCTTCAAAGTTTGGAACATCGGAAGGGTGCTTGGTGGGGACTGGGGGCCATGTATAATCATGACACATCGGATCATTCGTGAGCTTAGAAAGATCGGGAAAGTTTAACCTAGTGAGGAACGGGAGATGAGGCTGCGAAGTTTGATTACAAGCTCCCAAAGGAGACTGACTTTGTGAAAATGAGGGTGGGACTGTGTACATTGAAGTCGACACATGAAGTGCTGTGAAATCTGATAGAAACCGTGACCATGACAAGAAGGATGATATGCTCCTCCAAACTAACCCATGTTAGGATGCATAGGCATGTGCATGGAATGGGATCCATAGGGGGGAATGGAATAAGAGCCAAAACCGGTCGAATAATTATAAATATTACCTCCATAAGAATGGGGTATCGTATAACCACTTGACGCAGAAGAAACAACCGAGTGAGGGCCATAAGGTATGTTCCCACCCCAGGGAACTGAGGTACTGGGAGGAGGATTCAGAATCATATAAGCATTCATGGGCACATGCACATGCATAGAGGCATATGGGTGAATGGATGGGATATAAGTCGTAGATCCAATGCCTACCATGAAACCTCCACTCGAGAAAGGATTCACACTAGCACTAGGGGATAACGAAGGAGGAGGGCCTCCTCCAACATTCGGAGAAGATGGAGGGATGTGACCACTCCCAAGCTGATAAGCAGTATAAGGGGGTATAGTGCCCCCAATCCCAATGCTAGAGATAGCATGACTACCAGACATGGTGGAAGTAATATTCGGCATAAAACTGCACATAGCCAATGAAAAAGGGTCTGAGGTTCTAGAGACAAACATAGAATCAAAACCTGACACGCCCATAGATGAACCATAGAGATAACTTGATGACCATGTATCATCAAACGGGTTCCTACTAGTGGGATAGGATTCCCCAAACCCAGGAGGAGTGTTGTGTGATGAGCTTCCCCCCCATCCACTCCTCGGAGTGTCTGTGAAAGGAGGGGAGTTCCTCTTTGTGCCACTGGATGGAGTCACTGGGACTCCTGTCATGTCAGATGTGGAACTCATAATGGGATCTCTCTGAAGCTCGTGAGATGTGAATAAAGGACCAGGGATAGTCTTCTAATGTATCTTGCGAAGAGACTATGACAGATCGCTAACTGATAAACCAACCAACCGACAAGATCGGCGGGGATCCGGATCTCAATCCATGATGACTTCAAAAATTCAACAAATAAGCGTCTCCTAATGGCCCACTAAATCATCACAGAGCACACACATCAAATAAAATACAACCAAAATGCACAGAACATGGGACTAGCTCAAGCGACCTCTCGACACTAGAACTAGTATGTCTCTCCTAGCAGAGGCCTGAGACTCCCAAAATATAACTAGACGTAACATAATCAGTTATAAGGGCCCTCAGAATTCAATGTGTGAACACAATGTGTTGTCCGACCCTTATCTGACCCAGGACAATCACAGAATAACCACTGCAAATTCCCTATGTGATACCTAGGTAAAGCAACTATGGCCACCACGTATAACCAATGCTCAAGCGAATAGTCTCAAGTGGGATCTGTCATATGGGTAGGGTAGCTAAGCCCAGAACTTAAAAGGGTCAAATCCCCCAAGAGTCCCCGGAGACAAACAAATCCTGGATATATCTCCCACATTCAGGAAGTATTGAAGGGCTATCTCCACAACCAACTTCTCGTGACCTCATGCTTAACTCTGGTGTAAGTAAAGCCTCCTTAGAACACTGATGTGTACAATGGGTTTCACCACTCCCTGGACAGACACATAATGTTTGTTTAATAGTATTGGATTGTTAACTTGACAGGATGTATTCCAAGACTCTAAACCTATAATAGTTGGTGCACCCTAGAAAAGAAAACATTTTAATCAATTTTTAGTTAAGCGTTAATTTTATTAGCTGTGATTACTCAAAGGGATATGGTCGTGAATCTAGTGATGTGAGATGACTCAATAAAATGCACACCGGAAAAAAAACTAGACTCTTCTATCAATAGAAAAAGTATGCCACTAAATGACAATCAAACTAGCGTTTCTTCTTTGGAAATAAAATGCAATCTCTTTAATATTTCATGCACAAACAAGCCCTGATGAAGGCACAAGCACTGTAATGCAAGATGCAAATACATAAAGCAAAATATTTTTTTTGTATTTTCACTATAAATGAATGAAAATGCAACAATTATTTTTGTATTTTCAATATAAATGAATGAAAATGCTGTTGATGTATATGTAACTTCGGAATGTATTTCACACATATGTATATTATATTCCTATAGAGATGGTATTATTCCTCTATAAGGAAGTGTCGTCATTTATATTGTAAGTGTCGTAACTTATACTTGATGGGTTATTAGACCACCTTGTTTGGGGTCGGCCCTGTATAAGTCATGTGGGTCAAAGGGTTATTAGACCACCCTATTGGGGGTCGGCCATGTGGGTCAAAGGGTTATTAGACCACCCTATTGGGGGTCGGCCCACTCAGCATTATGTTATGTGGTTAAGTTCGAGCCGACATGAGTTAGGTAAAAGGCAAGTCAAGTCAAGTATAAATAGAGTGCGGGAGGCACTCTATTTACTCACTCACTTCTCACACATGCTCTCAAGGAGGAGAGGCGCACTTATGGAGGAGGAGGATCTGCTGCTAGGTTATGTCTATCTCTTGGTTGGTTGTATCATTGCTCTATCTATCTCTGAGGAAGTTATTGGGGTTTTTCACCTTTATGGTTTTCCCCAAGTAAATCTTTGTGTCTCTTGTGTGCTTGCATTATTGTCTCCATGATTGATATGCTGTAGATATGCTGTACATGTTGTTCTCTCAGTTAAGATCCTAGATCAGATTGAAGTAAATTCAGAAAATTTAACATGGTATCAGAGCTAGCCTGAAAGAAGGCATGATATGGCATGTATGACACTTGTTGCACTTACGATGCTAGGGCTTGATATAGCAAAAACCAGTCATCGTAGCACTTTCGCTATAAATCCGTTTTGGCGAATTTTTCGGATCTGAAATTGTTACAGGACGAAGATAAAATCTCCAGGTACCTTGTGTCCAAAGGACAACCTCTAATTCGTTGTAGTTTGTGATTTATGATCTGTACAATATAGGGTTTCTGCCTCTTCCAGATCTGAGTCAAAATCAGGTGACCTTGGGAAAAAGGTCATAACTTGGGCTAGGAAGCTCCAAATGAAATTTCGTGAAACGTGACAGGTATTACACAGGCCGAGCTATCTCAGAAAACGTTTTCAGAGGTCGACGGTCAAACAGTGACACGTGGCACACCGTACAAGTTCGCTCTCCTGTATTATCCCATAAACAGGTCACGTTGCGACACTTGGAATATCTCTCTCTCAGAGAATCCAATTGAGGTCAGACCTATCAGGATGGAAAGACAACAGGCCGATCTATCTCAGAAAACTTTTTCAGAGGCCGAAGGTCAAACAGTGACACGTGGCACACCGTACAAGTTCGCTTTCCTGT
Source organism: Larix kaempferi (assembly GCA_027924585.1). Lineage (NCBI taxonomy): Eukaryota > Viridiplantae > Streptophyta > Pinopsida > Pinales > Pinaceae > Larix > Larix kaempferi. Next base: position 3,182,769 of record BSBM01000459.1, on the reverse strand, counting down.
ATTTTCCCAAAACAGGTCACGTTGCGACATTTGGCATAACTCTCTCTCAGAACATCCAATTGAGGTCAGACCTGTCAGGATGGAAAGCTAACAGGTCAGGCTATCTCAGAAAACTTTTTCAGACCCTGTGGATCAAAAATTTTGGAGTTACACTAGAAACAATCAGGTACATATTTCTGTCAAAACAGAATTATTTTTTGGTACCTTCATTCATGGCTTCCGGAATTTAGGGCTTTGAAGAAAGTTGGAATTTTTGTAATCGGAGACCACGGATGGATGCTACTCATCAAAATAGAAATTTAGAGACCAAGATCAGAATTTTTGGCTGGGTAGAAGGCCGGGTTTGATCAGACCCTAGTTCGGGACTTTGATCAGAAAAATGGAAAATTAGGGCTTCTGTAAAAATGAGAATTTTTGAAATCTATGACCACGGCTGGAAGCTCCTCAGAAAAATAGAAGCCTAGAGCTTTGGATCAAACATTTTGATTGGGTAGAAGAGTGGGCTTCATCAAACCCCAGTTCAGGGTCATGTCCAGTGAATCCGGAAGTTTCAAAGGCAAAATTGAGGAGTGAAACTTTGCAGTTTTCAAATTCTGAATATACCAGTTTGATCAGTTCATCAAGGCGCATATTCCTATCCTATCGGAAGGTTGAAATTCAAAGTTTGAATTTTTGGGGTTTCTCTGACAAACCCATATCCAGCTCAAGGTCCAGTTCTTGCAAATCAAGTGGATTGGGTTAATCCTAGAAGAAGACGGATTGATCACCTGCATAAGTGAAGAAGTTCATGTCTCAGAGGGAGATGAGGATAAGGCCTTACATAAGAAGATTACAAGCGATCTAGACAGGTATGACTCATCGAGGTATGTTTCGATATTTGTCCATGATTAAGTTTATGGTATGTTTGTCTTCATGTTATCACGGTTAGTACAATCTTGATTTTAGACTTATCATATCACCTTAATAAAATTATGAATGCATGATAGAAGTCATTCATTTATTAGGAGTATGAAACTTATGTTTGTACTAACACATTGTGATGTTGTATGAGTTTTATGTTGTCTACTAACATGAAAGGTACACCAAGAAGACAAATCATGTTCTAGTTCAAGAACATATGATCATGAGGACAAAGATTCATCCATTACCATGGATCTCATAGAAGATCCATTCTCGAGGTATGTATAACTTAGTTTTATAATGGTTAACTTATGAGACATGCAGGTTACTAGCACAAGTCACTAAAGAGAACCAGAAGACATTGTGCAGGTATGTTAGACATAAATAGCTAGCATGCTAATCCAAGTATGTTTTTCCTATATCAAGCTAAAATCCTACCTTGTGTTAGGATCTTATACTGTTGTTGATAATAATTATTCATGAAGTCATAGGTTTGAATAATCATGGTTGGATGTATATTATTATAATTGATGATATGACTAACCAGAAGAATCATGAAAGTATAGGCTTGAATAATCACAGGTTTTATGCATTTTATATCTCTTATCTTGATTGATGATTCAACTAACCTGAAGAGTCATAGGCTTGAGTAATTACAGGTTTAGACATGTTATGTTTCTTATGATTTGACTAACCATAAGAATCCTTGAATGCTCATGCTTATTATTTCTGTTTGAAATGATCATGACTATACATGCTTGAGATTATTGTGTTTTAATAGTATACTAATGAATGTATGATTTTATATGAGATCACAAGGATAACACATTCATGATACTAATAAGCATGCATAGGGACCAAGGATGAATATGAGTTCAAGAACAGGTAATTCAGGAAGAAAAGATCAAGAGGGAGCACACTCCAGTTGCTCCTGCCAGAAAGCAAAGGAGCACACTCTAGTTGTTCCTGCAAGAAAGCAAAGGAGCACACTTCAGTAGTTTCTGCAACGATGCAGATATTCAGAGGGAGTTGATCATCTCTCTACATTTCACAACAGAAAGGTGTAGAAGAAGCTACCTCAGATTAGGACTCCAGCAGCTCCTGCAAGGAAGCAAAGACTCAGAGGGAGTCCACCCAACGAACAAACAAAGATAAGTATTTGAATTGTCATTTCTTAAATAATACTGTTCAATAATGTATATACTGATGTTCCTAGAATTAGGTTGTGTATTATGCATATTAGAATAATTGCATTGATGAACAGTATACTACTAATATGCATGGGTAAGTAGCCTATGGCATTGTACAACATTCCATTGCTACTTATCTAGAATGAAACCTCTTTGCTGACATGTTGGGAGTTGTGCACACTCTTAACAATGTTCTGGTAGAGATTGGAAGGCATCTAGAAAGTTATGGGATATGGATAAATGTTGTATTGAAGCATTGGCTAAGATAATTGCATGACTGTATGGCATATTTCTTTATGTGTAAGAATTTGTTCTGAAAACTATAAGATGTTTTCTAATCATGCAATTTAACTTGTTGTGTAGGAAAGATCATATGCCATCTCCTACAAAAGGACTACAACATTTGTTCTAGCAAGAAAGATATCTATTGAAGATATTGAAGTTCCCAGGATCTGGGATGAAGAAATGGAATGCCATGATCCGTAGATCATGAAGAAGATGTTTGGGATGCAGTCCCAAGACCTGATAGGGAGTCATATGTATGCAGATTGAAGAAAGCCTTGTATGGCTTGAAGCAAGCTCCCAGAACTTGGTATGGTGAAGATAGATTGATTGCCGACACGCAGCGGAAGCTTACTACCGAGTTCGAGATGAAGAACTTGGGGATGATGCACTATTTGTTTTTGGCATGGAGGTGTGGCAAAGTGTAGATAGAATCTTCCTTGGACAAGGGAAGTATGCAGTAGAGATCCCAAAGAGGTTCGGGATGATGGATTGCAAGGCCATGGCCACACCTATGGCATCGAATCTGAAGCTTCTATGTGATGCTTCATCTGAGTCAGTTGATGTCTCTATGTATCGTCAGATGATTGGGTCCTTGATGTACCTGATGAACACGAGACCAGACATTTGATTTGCTGTGAACACATTGAGACAGTTCCTGACGGATCCGAGAAGTGTTCACCTGGTTACTGTAAAGCATGTTCTGAGGTACCTGAAGGGTACAGTGGATTATGGGCTCAGGTATGAGGCGAATCAAAAGTTTAACCTGGAAGGTTATGTTGATTCAGATTGGGCTGGCAGTGCTGCAGACAGGAAGAGCACATCTGGGTGCTGCTTCAGTATGGGATCAGGTGTGATCTCTTGGTTTAGCAGGAAGCAGTCCTGCGTAGCACTAAGTACAGCTGAGGCAGAGTATGTTGCAGCCTGTTCAGCTAGTTGTGATGCAGTATGGCTACGGAAGCTACTGTCTGAGTTATTTGATCTCCCGTTGGAGGCTACTGGTATCTTCTGTGATAACCAGAGTTGTGTGAAGCTGTCCGAGAACCCAGTGTTTCATGACAGGTCGAAACACTTAGAGATCAAATATCACTATATCAGGGATATGGTGCAGAGAGGAGCTGTGAAGCTCCTGTATGTTGCGACGGACGAGCAGATTGCAGATGTGCTGACGAAGCCACTAGCCAGGGTGAAGTTCGAGTACTTCAGAGAGAGCCTTGGCGTGCTTCAGATCAAGGATACTTCGAGGAAGAAGTGATGGACACATTTGCTGAAGCCATTCCAAGCATGTTGGAAGGAGGATCCTTCACATGGCTGTGGATGTAAGCGCTGGATGATGAGCATCAGGATGATGTTCTGGTTTCTGCTTGGATATGATCAGTTGGATCATTTTATGTATGTATGTATGCATCATGTTGGATACTTGGACCATGTATCTGTATATGTATCAGGTGGATACATTGTATGATCAGGTGGATCATGTATGGTGATATGTATCATGTATTTGTATTTGTATCAGGTGGATACATTGATGATCAGGAGGATCATGTATGATGATATGTATCAGGTAGATACTTGGTATGCATCAGGTAGATGCATTGATGATCAGGAGGATCATGTATGATGATATGTATCATGTATTTGTATCAGGTGGATACATTGATGATCAGGAGGATCATGTATGATACTTGGTATGCATCAGGTAGATGCATTGATGATCAGGTGGATCATGCAGCAGGATGTTGCAGTGATGATCAGGATGATCATAGATGACGAGCTTCAGGATGTTGCTCCAGATGACATGCAGCAGGACGTTGCAGTGATGATGATCAGGATGATCATGGATACATCAGGATGATGTATGGTGAGTATCAGGTTGATACTCTATGGCCGTGGATCAGGTTGTGCAGATGAGCATGTAATTTGTTGCCCTGGGAGATTTGCAGATGGTCTTTCGAGGTTTTGCCTATGGCATGTAATTCGGTGCCCTGGGACATCTGGCAAATGCTCTTTCGAGGTTTTGCTCTGGGAGGACATGTAATTCGTTGCCCTGGGAGATCTGCAGATAGTCTTTCGAGGTTTTGCCTATGGCATATAATAGCGCCCTGGGATATCTGGCAGATGCTCTTGCGAGGTTTTGTCCTATGGCATGTAATTCGTTTCCCTGGGAGATCCGATAGGTTGGGCTGTGTGCCCGTAATCAGTCCTGGGATGCTCTTGCGAGGTTTTGCCATGACCACATGTAATTCGTTGCCCTGGGATATTTCAGGTCGGAGTTGTGTACCCGTAACATCCTGAGATGCTCTTGCGAGGTTTTGTGGTGGACCACATGTAATTTGTGCCCTGGGAGATTTCAGGTCGGAGTTGTGTACCCGTAACATCCTGAGATGCTCTTGCGAGGTTTTGTGGTGGGGTCACATGTAATAGCTCCCTGGGAGATCCTACAGGTCGGAGTTGTGTACCCGTAACATCCTGGGATGCTCTTTCGAGGTTTTGTGACGCACGTAATAAGTCCTGAGGATTCCACAGTATGGCCAGTGATGACGAAGACCTGCAGGTGGTGGGCCTACATCCAGTATGAAAAAGGACTGGCTCTGTAGAACTTCCTATGACGAGTAGATTCAGAGATTGATTGAGATAGCAGCAGCAGTGACGATGATGATGACTCGATGACGATTATCCAGTGACGATGATCCAGAGAAGATGACTTGTGCTAGAAGAACTGTGCTGAGAAATACCTTCCTAGTTAAGAGGGAGTGTTGATGTATATGTAACTTCGGAATGTATTTCACACATATGTATATTATATTCCTATAGAGATGGTATTATTCCTCTATAAGGAAGTGTCGTCATTTATATTGTAAGTGTCGTAACTTATACTTGATGGGTTATTAGACCACCTTGTTTGGGGTCGGCCCTGTATAAGTCATGTGGGTCAAAGGGTTATTAGACCACCCTATTGGGGGTCGGCCCACTCAGCATTATGTTATGTGGTTAAGTTCGAGCCGACATGAGTTAGGTAAAAAGGCAAGTCAAGTCAAGTATAAATAGAGTGCGGGAGGCACTCTATTTACTCACTCACTTCTCACACATGCTCTCAAGGAGGAGAGGCGCACTTATGGAGGAGGAGGATCTGCTGCTAGGTTATGTCTATCTCTTGGTTGGTTGTATCATTGCTCTATCTATCTCTGAGGAAGTTATTGGGGTTTTTCACCTTTATGGTTTTCCCCAAGTAAATCTTTGTGTCTCTTGTGTGCTTGCATTATTGTCTCCATGATTGATATGCTGTAGATATGCTGTACATGTTGTTCTCTCAGTTAAGATCCTAGATCAGATTGAAGTAAATTCAGAAAATTTAACAAATGCAAGTAGAATGAACACTTTTCAGAAAAGAATGCAGAGAATGCAATGTAGATAACCCAACAAACCCCAAAAAGCAAGACTCAACCAAGGAAATTGTCTATAAAAAAGAGAAATAGCTAAAATGCAGATTTCTCAATAAGCAAAGAAAGATGAGCTTCCAGTCACTAAAAGGGCATGGAACTGTCAGGATATAGGCCTAGCAAGACTCAGGAACACTCAGAACTCATCCAGCATCAATCAAACCCCCCAAACAAGGCTAAAACAGAACTATACACGATTGTTCAAAGAACAGTAGCGTATGTACGCAGGCTAGCCTAAGGGAAAGTCGCGTGTATACGTAGTTAAGACAAAGAAAAGTCACGTCCAGGAAAGTAAAAGTGAACAAAAAAGAGTCAAAAGGCCAAGAAACTCATAGTTTTTCTTATAGAAAGCTCGACAACCTATCAGCGACACAGAAACCCGAAAGAAAAATGAATCAAAACAAAGAAAGGTTTCCCAAAAAACCCAAATGGAGGCTTCTCCCCAGTGGAGTCGCCCATTCTATTACGGAGAAAAACTTCTTATGGATTGGGGTAGACCACAACAGACAGATGAAACCGAGAAACCAACTCAATTGCCAACATATGCTATATAAATGTAAATGCGAATAAACAACATAGAGAGCCTACCTCAATCCGGACGTTCGATGAAGAATTTCGTTGAGATTTTGGATAAAGTAAAAACTGGGAAGCAACTTGGAACCAGACAAAGTATCTAAATAAGGTTTAGAGGTGGATATTGGGTAATGTTTGATTTCCTATTTTTGCGACTGAGAGTTTTTTTATTATTATCATAGGCCATTCATAGAAGGGTTGAGCCCTCCCGATGTCTGTACTTAGCTTATGCTTTCATGATTGTTATTAGTTTTTTTGTAGATCGGTTGCGGTATCCATTTTTTGTATTAGCAATATTATCTATATGGCATGTGGGATTTAAGGAATAGTCCTGCTTAATTTTGGGCTTAGTTTTTTGAATGTTTTTTTATAGTTTAGATATTTTCATTATCCTTCTTTGAAACACACATCAATGTACATGTTGAACTTCTTTTAATTTTAATTTTTATATTGATAGGTATTTATATCTTTACACTAATAGGTGTTTATATCTTAGAATTTGGGGTGAACTACCATCTATGCTTTTCCTAGACCGAAGGAGGATGAGACAAGTGTACTGTCCAGATTGATTTTATGGTCTTCGTTCAAAATTCGAAATAAACAATTATAAAAAAATATAAAAATTAACTAGTAGTTGATGCATGGATAATTGGTAGCTAATGCATAGCTAATAGATAGACAGTTCCCATTTAACTAAATAAGGTAACAAGTAGCTAAGGAATCAACTAAGCATGGAGAACAAGTAACAGATAACTTCTTCATGTCACTTAACTTGTGATCTATCGGTGTAGTTAAGTGAGTGTGCTAGTAGAATTTGGGGTGGACTAACATCTATGCTTTTCCTAGACTGCAAAAGGATGATACAAGTGTACTCTCTAGATTGATTTTATGGCTGTCGTTCAAAATTTGAAATAAACAATTATTAAAGAAAAAAATATAAAAAATTACCAGTAGTTGATGCATGGATAACTGGTAGCTATTATGTATGGATAAGGAGCTTAGTGTTAGATAACAAGTAACAAATAAATTATTACTTATCTGTGACACGTAACGTGTGGCCTATCAGTGTTCACTGGCCACAAATTAAGTGGTTGTGCTAGTTTATAATTATTAGTCCCTGCCAAAGCAGGGATTATAGCAATCGGTTAGGATATTTTACTTTCAATTATTTTTACTTTTTGCAAAAAAAACTATACTATTTTCAAATGTTTTGAAATAATTTTATATTAAATTTAATAGTTTGAAATTAAAAATTATTTTTTTTAATATTTGAAATTAAAATTCTTATTTTATCATTTGCTAAAACTGATGAATTGACAATATATACTTGGTGGGATGTGAAATTGTCAGAAAACAAAAATAATTTAAAATTTAAAATATTTAAAAAAATTGTTAAAATGTCACTTGGTCTTTTGTACCAATATTCATTAATTAAACTGTACTGATAGCCAAATCATGTTAATTGATAACAATAAAAAAAACCAAATACCAAATATTTTAGTCACAAATGGTTAATTTTTTTTTAATCCCACCCTCCATTTTGGATAAAACTAATGATAGTAAAAAAGTCAAACAAAAATACCGAAGAACAACATGAATCAAATATCCGTTAGCTAACTTGTCGTCATTGGCGATAGGAAACTCTGTATCTCCGCCCATATAATGTGAAGGTGCAAACAGAAGGTACCGAAACTGTCAGATTTTTTTTCTTTAAACCGCATGGGGTGGTAGCAGGCACAGAAAGGGTGCTGGCAACCAGATGGGCCAGTTAACATGAAAAGCTTTAAAAACAAAAGAAAATTGGATTAACACAGTCGAAATCGAAACCACCATTTTTCAAATTTATTAAATGAATGTTTTGACATATAAATGGTATTGTCTTTATTTTTTATTTGTTTGATGGTATTAAATTTTTCAATAGGCTAAAATATTAATTTTTTTGATTAAAATGTATATAAAAATTTAAAAAATCACAAAATTCTTAATATTAATATCCTTGAGAGAAAGGGGTAGCAATAAAAGTAAATATAATTTTGTTAGGAAAATATTATAATTATATTGCAAATTTCTAATTTTGGTTCTATATTATAATTATTCAAAATTATGAACATCTTATAATTAAAATTAGTATAGTCATATTAATAAAATTATGATAGTGTTTTTATTTTTTTACAACGTGGATAACTATTAGCACAACTACTTAACTTGTGGTTGGTTAACATTGATAGGCTAGAAGTTAAGTGTCACATATAAATATTAAGTTGTATGTTGTTTTTTCCACAAAATCTCTTATCCATGCATCAATTTAGAGTTATCCATGCATAATTGTCAAATAATTTTTTAAAACTATAATTCTAAAGCAGAGATTAGCTGCTTTGTAGCTATTTTGCTTGTTTCATAAATACATAGAAACATGTAATTTACAAAATGTAATTTTTATTTAAATTCTATTAAAATAAAATTATTAAACATTAAAGAAACATTAATTATATATATGTATGAGAGAGAAAGATAGATATCACTTGAAGCTATTCACTATATAAATTGTTTTTAAAATTATTAATATAATAATGATTTATATTGTAAAAAAATCATAAAATATATATATATTTTGAATGTATTTTATAAATATTTGTATTTTATAAGGGATAATTGTGTTTTTTTCTTAAGCTAACATTATATATTAGATTATTAGAAAATATACAAAGTACAAAGCTAAAATACTAGCGGCTTCCACTTGGGAAACCATGACAACCATTAGTGAAGCTTAACTAGACTCTTAAGTAATAGTCCAAAAAAGTTGAAAAATAATCCACTTGACAGAGTCCTACCCTACATAAGGAAACTGGACATTCCTGAATTGCTTAGCTATATATAAACATAAATGGATAGGATAAGAAACAATATCACAAGTCATAGCCACCAAAAGAGTTCATCTAAAAATTGAACCACAGATTACCATAATTGCTTACTATGAACTTGAGACACATTTTCTACTAGAGCGTTGGTGCAAGATTTGAAGCAAAGAGTTGACAACATCAGTCATGATGTCAAGTTTGGAGTGATTATTGTTGATTTCATCGTGGATGGTCGCTACCACATTCAAAATCCCACTTGGTTTTGGTCATGTTCCTGCAAGAGACGTCCAAAAAGGAGCTTCACAACCCAGTAAGGTTCCAAACCCTGACCAACCATTGCAACATTATTTTTTGTTGCATGGTCCTAAAGTTTCACAAGCAAACTGAGGTCGACTTGGTTGATTTCATTTCTAATGTACCAAGACATGTTCCAAATGAATTGTTGTTTCCGATAGTGTTGACACATTCCTCCACCCCTTCAGCACCTAACACGTTGTCTCAACATAGTCACCTGACTCTTATACACCTCTACATTGTCCCTCTTATGCACCTCTACATTGTCACATACTCTCTCATGAAGCAACAAGAGAGAGATACACAAAAGCTTTACATGCCAAGGGGCCTTCTAGAATTCTCCATTCTCCAAACCACTGAAAGGAACCACACATGGGATGAAAGGAAGAACGTCATCATGACCTAAGGTCAAGGTACGCTCAGGCCCACACACCTCCACATTGATTGTGCAATACAAAACTTAATTAACAGCTTCCCATGTGAACCCAATCATGTATCCTCCCACATGCCCATTATTCGCTTAAGCATGAATGTTGTGGTCTTCTCTTTTACCACCTATCCCTCCATGTACTCATTACTTCGGGGAAAACATGTCGTCCTCCTTACTCCATCTAGGAATAAGAGATAATTGCGTTATATCATAACTAAAAATAGCATTGAAATTAAACAAAGTTATCAAGTTATGTAAGAAAACTAATAAACCCATAAAGTTTATCTACCATGTAAATATTATTATCATGTTCAAATAACTTGTAGCATCGAAATTAAACAAAGTCGTAAAGTTATGTAAGAAAACTAATAAACCATAAAGTTTATCTACCATCTAAATATTATTATCATGTTCAAATAACTTGTATGTATTTTTTCAAATAGCTTACATATTAACTAGTAGAAGCATGGTTTCAAATAATACATAATGTCTTATATAATGTCTACTCATTATAATCAACTATATATACCCGAAAGCTACATTTCCGCTACACACCACCTATATATACCCGAAAGCTACATTTCCGCTATACACCACCTTTAGTGTTCATATTAAATACATAACTAGAGCATATACCTATGCATAGATTAGAGAAAAAATGATATTCATATGATTAGGGTCTTTCACCATTGTGGAGGATATATAACACTAATGGTTTTGATTTAAAATTACGACTTCTGGCTCTAAACAATGGATATTGTGAAGTATCATACTTAGAAATTTTGATCAAATTTATTAATTAAAAATGGTTAATGATATTAATTTTTAAAAATCTTTAATATTTAAGAATGAATTTTATTTCATTTAAAAATAAAATTAATTTTCAATTAAAAACATTTTATTTTATACAAATTAAAGTTAAATTTGAATTGGTGAACAATTTTTTAGAAATATTGGAAAAATTAATCAAATATCAAAATTTAATCCTTAGTATATTACCCTTAATGAATACATTATTATTGTTAAGAACCTTGTAGGACATGTATACCACCAGTTGGTGACATATTTATTTTAGATGATATGTGATATATTCTAAGGCTTGATGCCTTGCCAACAACTTATACAATCATTGTGTAATGTATAAATCCATAGATATGTCCTTAAGTATTTTATTTATTAAGTGTTGATGCACAATCATGAGCTCTTTTAAAGACACTTTAGTTGCCACATAAACTGAAAAAGCATAAACCTCTAATTTCAAGAGGCAATTAGAGTTACTTGCATAATGAATTTTAGGACGATGTAAAAAGAAAAAATATAGGAAATCAAATAAGGTTTCGTAATATATAAATTTTACTTTTAGAAAATTTGGGTAGTTGTTTATAAAATTTGTTTTTCTAAAATTGGCTTTTAAAATTTTCAACATATTATAACATATATGTCTGTGTGCATGCAACACTATATGAACTAATTGAATGTATTTTTGAATAATATTTTTTATATATGTAGAGGACATCTTGTGCTAGTGCAAGACTATTTTTTCGAAATTATTCATAATGTTTTCAAAATTTTAATGATTTATTTCAAAGTGAGAAACCATGCAAAAATGAACTTGTCTATGCATGCAGCGCTTTAGCGGCATAAATTAATGTAATTTTGATTTTTTTTTATATGAGTGTATAGAGCTCTGCTTCTTCTAGTGCACCATATAATTTTTTTGAGAAATGGTAAAGGCAGTCAAAAGTTACAACATAAACAATGGAGCATTATATTTTGGAATCCCGGTGGCACAAAAAGTGATCCCAACTTCATGCACCAACCCTTAAACACACATAGATTTAATGACATAATGCTTCAAAACTATCTCATATTTCACTTGCAACTCATATTACTTCCCAAAGACTTGCATCACAATCTCACAATCTAGTGCCACCTTCATAATTAATATCAATAGAGATGGTTTCTTCATATACAACCTCTTCAGTTTCAACTTTAAATCATCCATCGAATGCACAATCCATGAAATTATGCAATGATGTCACTACTACAATAATGACCCAAATTGTATGACATATCTCATGGTATTGGGATGAATTCATGACCAATATCCCTTAAATGTGGGTGCATCAAAGAAAAAGCACCTATATCACAACTTGAAATGATGCTTTGGTGTAGGATTCCTTTCATAGTTTACAGACACTATAATTAGATCATTGTCCCACTCTTGGGGTATTAATTGCATAGAGGACCTACCGTGTGGTCCAATGTTATGTATTCATCAATAATTTTCCTTAGAGGTGGCTTCTTGAAGGTGTATGGCCTAGATTTCAGACTCAAATCATGAAATGGATGAGGATATCCTTCCATTGGGCATGAAAACATGCAATTTAGGCATTTATCGAATCTTAATATCTACCAAAATTCAAAAATTCACTAATCAAATATTAATCAATTAATACATGATAGTTTCCAAAAATTCAAATATTATACTTAAATATAGTAATTTAAGAAATTAATTTTAGATTGAAAAAAATCATACATAAAAAGATGATATTCAATAAAGATTTATTTAGAAAAACCATATTAAAAAATTCATACATATAACCATATTAAATAATAATAGAGATTATACTCAATAACTACATCGAAAAAATCATATATAGAGAGATGATATTTTATTTTTTAAATAAAATGATGTACATTTATTGTTTATTTATTATTGGGATTTAAACTTGTGACCTAGTTCCATTTACAATTTCTCATTTCAATTACTTATTGTCAAAATTCAATATGCTAAGACATAAAATATCGACATTACATTCCATTTCACAATAATAGCATATACAGGATCACTGAAGAAACAACAAGCATAGCATAAATACAAGAGACACAGATTTATCCTGGGAAACCCTCATGGGGTAGAAAACCCAGCAAAGCTTCCTCAATATAGATGACCAGCAATATACAAAGATGCAAACCAAAGACATGATCTCCTCCTCCTACATAGAATACCTCTCTCTCACAAGTGCGCTACATTTCAAGTGAGGGAAGTGTGTGTGTAATGAGGAACACACCTCCTCTATTTATACACATCTCCGACTTGTACTTTATATTAACTAGGTCGGCCCCAACTTTACGACTAGGTTAAACAACCCACTACAACTGACTGAGCCGGCCCCACTAGGGTGGCCTAACAACCCTTTGACCCACATAACACATACAGGGCCAACCCCCACCAGGGAAATCTAATAACCCAAGTTACCACATTCCGATGGAGGAATAAACATCTCCGGATATACAATAAGATCTTCATGAAGGAATGAAACATCTCCGGATATACAATAAGATCTTCACGAAGGAATGAAACATCTCCGAAATAATAAAGTACAAATATAATATTCTTTGAAGTTACAATATCTCAACACTCCCCCTTAACGAGAAGGATATTATAACAACATTTGCACGAGCAAGGAGTCATAAACATCATGCATGATAAATCTATAAATCATCAGAAGCTTTCTGAACATCATCAGTAACTCAAGCAGTTACTAGAACATCTTCAATATTGGAACATCAACATCTTCAGTACTGAGTCTTTATCTTCTGCAGCACTTGAACAGCTACAGCAACATCAACATCTGGATCCTCACGATCATCAACATCATCATCACACGATCACCAGTATCATCATCACACGATCATCAGTATCGTCATCACACGATCACCAGCATCGTCATCACACGATCACCAGCATCATCATCACACGATCATCAGCATCGTCATCACACGATCATCAGCATCATCATCTAGACCATTAGTATTAGTATCCACGCCAATACAAGTATACACATCATCAATACAACTATCCTCATCAATACAACTATCCTCATCAATACAAGTATACATATCATCAGTACAAGTATCCTCATCAATACAAGTATACACAATAGCAGCATACTCTGCAATACACATGATCCTTCCTTTCGGAATTATGGGATCAATCTCATCACAATCATGTTTAAGACTATCCTTCCTTTCAGAATTACGGGATTTACAATCTAAGGATGATTAATCCATACTCAATCTCTTTTAAGACAATACTTCCTTTCGGAATTACAGGATTTATGGTCTAAGGATGATTAATCCACACCATTCATTTAGGACTATGTCCATAGATGATTTAATCGACAACATTCATTTAGGACTATGTCCAAGGATGATTCCAAGGATGATTTAATCCTCACCATTCATTTAGGGCTATGTCCAAGGATGATTTAATCCACACCATTCATTTAGGAGGATGTCCAAGGATGATTTAATCCACACCATTCATTTAGGACTATGTCCAAGGATGATTTAATCCTCACCATTCATTTACGACTATGTCCAAGGATGATTTAATCCACACTGTTCATTTAGGACTATGTCCAAGCATGATTTAATCCCCACCGTACATTTAGGACTATCTCCAAGGATGACTTAATCCCCACCGTTCATTTAGGACTATGTCTAAGGATGACTTAATCCCTACCGTACATTTAGGACTATGTCCAAGGATGACTTAATCCCCACCGTACATTTAGGACTATGTCCAAGGATGACTTAATCCCCACCGTACATTTAGGACTATGTCCAAGGATGACTTAATCCCCACCGTACATTTAGGACTATGTCCAAGGATGAATTAATCCCCACCGTACATTTAGGACTACATCCAAGGATGACGTAGTCCCTACATGTACATCAAGGACTTCATTCTCGAAGAACATATGTCTATGGATCAATTCAAGGGACTGAAGTCCAGGGACGATACAATCCCCACTTGTCCACTAAGGACTTCATTCTCGGAGACATATGTCTACGGCTCACTTTAGGACTGAAGTCCAAGGATGATCCAATCCCCACCTGTCCACTAAGGACTTCATTCTCGAAGACATATGTCTACGTATCAATTTAGAACATGTGTTCAAGGATGATGCAATCCCCTCGTCAACTTATACCCTATCTAAGGACCATCCACCAACCTCTATGTCAGCATCACCAATATAGGTATCCACATCATCGACTTCACTGTCAATGTAGGCAATCTGATCATAAGTGACCACATCACTCCCCCTCTCGAGGAGGGTCCTACCAAGCATGTCTCGGAAAATACTCAATCTTTACTTGAGGTAGGGGTTTGGTTAGTACATCGGTAACTTGTTCACTTGAGGTAGAGGTTTGGTTAGTACATCGAAAACTTGTTACAAATTTGAACTTTATAGTTCCTTTCTGCGCCATATCATGGAACACTAGATTCTCTGCCATCTTGATACAACTCTGTTTGTCACATAGGATCACAGTTGGGTCTATCTCTAAGTCAAACAATCCAGAAGCCATACTGCTTCACAACTATCAAAGAAACCAACCATATATTCCACTTGTACTAAGAGCCACACTAGACTGCTTCCAGCTAAACCACGAGATCATGGCTGATCCTAGACAATAACATTCTCTCGATGTATTCTCCCTGTCTGATACACTTTATGCTCAATCAACATCTGTGTAGCCATCTGAAGTCATGATCTCCAAGATAGCATAGATCAAAGTCTATTGTATCCTTTAGGTACCTCATCACATGCTTTGCAATTATCAGGTGAACACATCTAGTTTCCACTAGATATTGACTCAAGGTGTTCACAGCAAAGCATATATCTGACCTAGTATTTGCTAGATACATCAATGACCCAATAATTTGTTTGTACATAGCTATATACATTAACTCTGATGAGTCATCCGCTAACAGCTTCAAGTTGGAATCCATGAGAGTGTCCATTCCAACACATCAAGTCCTTTTAATATTTCTCGGCATACTTTCCCTGGTTGAGAAATATTCCTTCTGAGTCTTTCCATACTTCCAGACCTAGGAAGTAATGCATCAATCTGAGATATTTCATTTTCATTTCTTTAGCCATCTATCTATGCCATCTCTCGTCAGATGGGTCTACTGATATGAGCCTCAATATCATTCGAACTCTGTGGTGAGTTCCTTCTTGCATCCATGTCATCTATGTATAGAAACCATATTCAACCTTGTAGCAAAGGTTGAGATCCACATCACCCATGGTGATCATTAAGCTTATCAATTGACTATCGATCCTGGGTACCCATACAGAACCTGATTCACACTTCTTCTTTAATTACACCATTAAGATAATGGTCTTATCTAGTCACTTGGAGCAAACATCTCGTCATGATTCTCTTCCTCTTTCTAAGAGAATCTTCTAGCCACGAGCCTTCTATATTTTGTTTGATTTGTAAATCTTCTTGTTGAACATCCATCACTTGTTCGATGTTCATCATTCTTCATGATCTTTCCTACATATCAAAATTAAGTAAATGATTAGTAATACTTCATAATCATGAAATCATATTGACATGATAACCTATTATGCATACAAATATCATTTACATAGTTATGCAACTATCTTGACCAATACTTTGGCACAACACTTTTCCATATCCTGTATGCATATAGTGGCTATCTGGATGCCTTCCATCTCTACTAGAACATACTATGGAGAGTGTGCACAGCTCTGAACATGTCAGCAAAGAGGTTTCATTCTAGACAAGCAACAATGGAATGTTTGTCCAACTTACCAATCATATGCATATTAGTAGTATACTATTCAATGCTCTATGAATTTTTACATGCAGCATGATATATTCTAGGAATACAAATATGCATACAACCTATTACAGGAAATATCATTTACTATTTCAAATAACAAGTCAAATACTTATCTTTTATGTTTGTGTGGTTGCCTCCCGCTTGATTTTCTATATGTATTTTGAAGTTCTATTCATTCTGTACCACTGTGCATGCTCAAGTGTGCACTAGTGTCATCCTCATGATCTCATACACAAACATACATTCATTGGTATATTATAATCTTGAATATGTATAGCCATGATCATAGCTGATAAACATTAGTATTCAAGGTTTCAGGGAAGTCTTCTTTTACTCATGCATATTCTTGTTTGATCATTAATGAGGATAAGAGACATAATATTCATAAACCCTTGATTACTAACTTTATGAATAAGCATAACCAATCATACCAATTATACCTATATAAGGGATCCTAACACAAGGTAAGATTCTAACTTGATATAGGAAAACATACCTGGATTAGTATACCTACTTAGTTATGTCTAACATACCTAATCAATATCTTCTTTGTTCTCTTCAATTATTTAGAGATCCTATGTTGGAACCTGCATATCTCATGGGTTAAGCATAATAGAACAAAGTCATACATACCTCGTAAGTAGAAATTCTATGTGATCAAAGATTATGGAGGAGTCTTTGTCTTCATGTTGTCATGGTCATGGAACTTGATTTGTCTTTCGTGATGTACATGTATCTTGTTAGCAGACAACATCAACCTCATACACCACCAATGTGCATTAGTACAATCATATA
This sequence comes from Larix kaempferi, assembly GCA_027924585.1. Lineage (NCBI taxonomy): Eukaryota > Viridiplantae > Streptophyta > Pinopsida > Pinales > Pinaceae > Larix > Larix kaempferi. The sequence continues at coordinate 3,165,337 of BSBM01000459.1, read as the reverse complement.
ACCTCAATCAATGAATGTCTTATATCATTCACATGTATTCATACTTTTATTAGGATGATAAGACAAATCTAACATTAATCAAGATTGTACTAATAAATAATATGAAGACAAACATATTATGAACTTAATCAAGAATCAGATTTCAAGACATACCTGTACCTCCTTAAGTCATACCTGTCGAGACTTCTTGTAGTCTTCTTATGTAAGGCCTTAGCCTCAAATCCCCCTGAAACTTGATCTAGAGCTTGATTAGGATTTTTTAGAGAAACCCTAAAAATTCAATCTTTAACTTTAACACTTCTGAGTGGATGGAAGGATGTGCCTTGCCGAGCTGATCAAATTTGCATACTTCAATTTTGAAATCTCCAAAATTTGACACCTCAAAATTGCCTTCGAAATTTCTGGATCTTTTGGACAGGATCCCAAACTAAGGTTTGATGAAGCCCACTCTTATGCCCAATCAAAAGGTTAGATCCAAGGCTCTAAACTCTTATTTTTCTGAGGAGCTTCCAGCCGTGGTCACAGACTTAAAAAATTCCAACTTTTGTTGAAGCCCTAATTTTCCATTTTTCCAATCAAAATCCCGAACTAGGGTTTGATTAAGCCTGGTCATCTACCCTACCAAAAAATTTGATCTTGGTCTATAAATTTCAATTTTCCTGAGTAGCATTCAGCCGTGGACTCTGATTCCAAAAATTCTAACTTTTTTCGAAACCCTAAATACTGGAAGCCATGAATGAAGGTGCTCAAAAAATAATTATGTTTTGACAAAAATATGTACATGATTGTTGCTTCTGTAACTCTGAACTTTTCGATCCACAGTGTCTGAAATTTTTTCCTGTGGTAGCTTGACCTATCATACTTCCATCCCGATAGGTTTGACCTCAATTGGATTTTCTAAGAGAGAGTTATGTCAAGTGTCGTAACGTGACCTGTTTATGGGATAAAAAAGAGAGAAAAATTGTATGGTGTGCCAAGTGTCACTGGTTCAACTACGGCCTCTGAAAACGTTTTTTGAGATAGTACAGTCTGTTTACTACCTGTCACGTTTTATGAAATTTCATTTGGAGCTTCCTAGCCCAAGTTATGACCTTTTTTCCTAGGTCACCTGATTTTGACTGAGATCTGGAAGAGGAAAAAACCCTAACTTGTACTGATCATAACTTACAAAGTACAACGAATCTGAGGATATCCTTTGGACACAAGATACCTGGGGATGTTATCTATGACCTGTAAAGGTTTCATATCCTGAAACTTTTCAAAAATGGATTTATAGAAAATTCCACGATGACTGGTGTTTTCTATATAAAACCCAAACCTTCAAATTGTCACAAGTGAAGAAAGTGTCGTAAGTACCATACATTGCCTTCCTTTAGGTTAGCTCTGATACCATGTTAAAATTCAATATGCTAAGATAGAAAATATCAGCATTACATTCCATTTCACAATAATAGCATATACAAGATCACTGAAGAAACAACAAGCATAGCATAAATACAAGAGACACAGATTTATCCTGGGAAACCCTCATGGGGTAGAAAACCCAGCAAAGATTCCTCAATATAGATGACCAGCAATATACAAAGATGCAAACCAAAGACATGATCTCCTCCTTCTCCATAGCAGACCTCTCTCTCACAAGTGCGCTACATTTAAAGTGAGGGAAGTGTGGGCGTAATGAGGAATACACCTCCTCTATTTATACACATCTCTGACTTGTACTTTATATTAACTAGGTCGGCCCCAACTTTACCACTAGGTTAAACACCGCACTACAACTGACTGGACCAACCCCACTAGGGTGGTCTAACAACCCTTTGACCCACATAACACATACAAGGCCGACCCCCACTAGGGAAGTCTAATAACCCAAGTTACCACATTCCGATGGAGGAATAAACATCTCTGGATATACAATAAGATCTTCACGGAGGAATGAAACATCTTCGGAATAATAAAGTACAAATATAATATTCTTTGAAGTTACAATATCTCAACACTTATTACCAATTAATCTACCCCATGGATAATTTATTTCTATTATTCTTATCTAAATATAACTATACTTTTATTTTTATTGTTATTTCTTTAAATATATTGAATATTGATTTTTTTATTTACTTATTTTCTAATTATTATTTTTATATTTAATATTAATTTATTTCTATATCAATATAATATAATTTATTTCTTATTATTTTATATTTATATTATTTTAAATATTTTTTATAATAATATAATATATATTGGTAATTTGAACTTATGACTTTCTACTTAATATCATATTAATATTTTGAATTTAGCTCAACTCTTAGTTTGGACATTAGCCACTAGTTTTTCATATGGAGTCCAATCTTATGTATGAAATCTAATAGAAATTTCAAAGGATTGTTTTGTTATTTTGTCTTTCAAAAAACCTAAATAGTGGTGAGAGGCTGGACTATATCAATATGTAATTATTTTTGTGATATAGTGTAAGTTTTAAGTTAAAAAAATTCAATTTTATTGAATATCATCGATATAATTACGCCGTAAGGCGTTTTATTTCAAGTTTGGGGGGTGGGGCAAAGGTGGATGATTTTTCATTTTAAAAAAAATGAATGGCCAGATTTAAAGAATGGCTGAATATTCTTCGTCTGGTGCATGAATAAACGATTGAGATTTACTGAATTAACTAGGGCGCATGTTTAATTTAAAGAGTCACCACTAATTAATAAAAAAATAGAATTATTTTAAATGTCAAGGTGGTGTAAACGCACACAGTCTTGGCTGAATGTGGCTGAAACTGTTACTGTAACGTGGCTGGAAGGATGAAATATCATGAACTGATAACCAACAGCTTCAGATGTACACATGGATGTACACATGGCTCCATCATCTGTATTGGTTCATTCTCCTCCAAGGAAAATTAGGCTCCGCTCTCCTCCATGGCAAAGAAACATCCGTTTCAATAGACAACCTTCCCACCTTCCCATCCGTGGCTGTTACAAACAATTTTTGGAAACGTTTTGAAAAAAAATTGGTTTTTACAAGTGTCACCATAGGTTATAGAGCGTTGGGAGGAATGCAGACAGCCTCATTGTCTTGGGGATCTACATGAATGCCTGCAGCCTCATTGTATCTGTAGTCGCCTGAGCCCAGGTGCAATCATGGAACAATTTTAATCTTTGTGTTGTAGGGATCTTAGGGCGCCACTCCATTCACAAGCCTCCCAGCCGATGATCTAATCAAACAGCATTACATTGTAACTATTAAACTAGGGTGCCGACTCTTGCAGGTCTAGAGCACACCAATGATCAGTTGCGCGGGGAAAATTAGGAGCTACAGTGCACGCCGGACGGTTTATGTGGCCAGACCTCAAAGAAGAAGATGCGCAGAGATTGGAGACTACAGACTGTATATCTGGTATAAATGGAGACTGTGCACCCGATATTGAAGAATGCATGCGCATGCTCGATATCTGGTATAACTTTTAACACCTTGGATTTATTAAATCACATCATCATTGTTTTAATATTGTTCCAAGATATGGGTTTTACTTTTGTTAAAAGGGCGAATTGAACCTGATGAAACCAAATTACTAAGTTGATTGATAACGAATTGGCATCAATTCGCCAGCAGAAAGAATCGCGTTTTGTTGTGGAATCGGTTTCCAAGTTCACTCCATGATGAGATCGCTTCTATTTATTTGCTTGTGGAAGTTTTAGAAGATATGATTTGAGAGTACAAGTTAATGTGCATTCAACCTGAAAACACATTATTGTACAATTTATGGACAATATTGATCAATATTGAGTACAATGTACCATTAACAGTAATACTATATATGTATGGCCGTGTCAATATGAAATTGTTTATGTTTGTTTATGAAATTCTTTATTTTTGTTTATGCCTACATCATCTCATTGAAAATAATTAGATTTTGTGCTTATACATCAATCCGGATGTACCCAACACTGCGCTATTGAAGCAAAGTTTCAATAAAGTAATCAACAATATTATACATCTATTTCCTTTCTTAGTTTCATTGAAAATCATCACATGCTCATCGCATGTCCATGCTTACACATCAATCGTGATGCCGCTCAAATTGAAGGAAGGTTTCAATCGTGATGTTCAGAGAAGTAAGCAGTATACTAGCTCCTGTAAGGAGATCAAGATGGCTAACGAAAAATGATAAAAATGCTAGATGTAATAGATATATAGGAACAGGGGGTTTCAGGCACAGAGAGAGGTGACACTGTCTTTATACATTTATTCGTTATTCATGTCAAACTGAAAGTGAATGAATGAAGAGCGATATATGAAAACAGTGTCATCTCTTCTGCGCTAGAAACACAGCACTGCCTCCTATTCTCCACGACGATCTTATCTACTCTCTCAGCTTCTATGAATATAGCAATAAACAGATCTCGTTTTTTCATATGTTTGTACTGGGTATCACTCCATATTTATAGGGAAAACCCATCTTGATTTCATTCTTTTGTAGACTGTAGACTATAGATAACTAGATTAATGGCAGTCAATGGGACTCTAGAGAATTTGAATGGAATCATATAACTCACATGGAATATTTTTCAAAGACTATGAACAATCTAATCGCATCTTGGTAGGGTATGGTTGGACCCTACGATATTGATAATTAATTAAATTACTGGCATGCTTCGCCTGAATGGTCTAAAAGCTTCTAGACGGTAGTCCGTCATGAAATTATTCGTTGATGACAAATAGTGAAACGAAAGATGAAAGGGACTTGATTTCCTCTAGACATTTGTGTCGTGGCGGCCGAGATCCGTCCCGAGAGGTGTTATTTCTAGGTAAGCTATGCCTAGATGTCAGTATTTCTAATGCGTTTAAAAAACAAATAAAGCGCTGCCAGACTATAGTGGATAAGACCAAGACCAATGTCATGCAACGTAACATGTGTACGAATGACCTTCATGCATCCCTTCGAATAAGCACAAAAGACTTTTCCATATTAACAACTAACACTACTAAAAAATAAACGGATTTAAAAATTCATTGATTTTCATATAGTTGTGTAAATTTGGTGTAAATGTACGGTATAATTAAAGTTTTCTTAAAAAATAAAAATAGACGGATTTAAAAATTCATTGATTTTTATATAGTTGTGTAAATTTGGTGTAAATGTAGGGTATAATTAAAGTTTTCTTAAAATATAAGTTTGTGAATGATTTTCTTTTAAAAAATCACAAAAACCAATTTCACAAAATATAATATTTTATATTAACATTTTGTGGTTTTAAGGATCATTACGAGTTTCATGTTATATGGTATAACCTACCAAAAACATTTTCACAAAAAATAATATTTTATGGTGGTAAATATCATAATAAAAAAATTCAAAATTAACATTTAATATTAATATGAATTAAATTATCATGAAAAGAAAAAAATTCATTTTATAAATGCCAAATCCGACAACTTAAGCCTCTAAACATGGAAAAGGTATCTAATATTTAAATGTATATTGAAATATGATTGGGCTTTTTTTATCATAACATTCCAAGTGATGGATAGTTAAATTCATTTTTATTACCAAATAATCTTTAAATATAAGATTTAATTAAAAAGTTATATAATAGTAAGATTTTAAATTAAAAATATTTCATATTAAACTATTGATTAAAATAATATACTATTAAAATTAGAGGATTTTATCAAATTTATTTATTAATCAACAAAATTTCTTTGACAAAATTACAGTTTGTTAAAACTTTGTATTTAGTTATTATAACTATATAATGTACATATGCTGAAGATAAAATAATTTTTATTGGTTTTAATGTTTAAATAACATTACATTTATAGATAACATTAATATTACAAATAGCATTACATTTAAAGTCATAAATAATTTATATTTCGTTTACAAATAACATTATATTTGAATTACAAATAATTTATATTTAGATTCCAGGTAACATTTGCAAAGAAAAAATGAATTACATTTATTAACATTGAATTATCATTTATTATTAGTTAGCATTAGTATTATCATTTATCAACATTGAATTATCATTTATTATTAGTTAACATTAGTATTATCATTTATTAACATTGAATTAACATTGACTTACATTTATTAACATTTAATTATGGTTAGTTAACATTCAAATTATCTATAATGGCATTAATAAAACTATTAATACGCCAAAATGTAACCTAACCATTGCACTACCACAAAAACCTCCATGGACATGTTAATGCCACACTCCCAAAATTGAACATAGTGTTATTGAAATTTAATCAATCATACTCAACAAAAATTCCATATATTCAACCATGAATATTATTAAAACATAGTAAACTATGATTAATATTATAAAACTTAGTCTACCATACCCAACCTAAATTCCACATTCAATCATTGACAACTATAGTCAACCATGGTCAAACCTATTCATGAAAAAGTGAGAAGACACTAAAATTCAAAGATATTGAAGCAAAAGACAAACTTATTCAAGCAAAAGTAAACCAAAGTAAAACATTATCAAGTATGGTCAATATTTTTCAAAGATAAGGAAGATAGATAACCATGGTTGACATTTAATCATAATCATACTCAATCATAATCATAATCATGGTCATAATAATCATAATCATAGTCAGTCACAATCATAATCATAGTCAACTATCTTGACACATGCTTAACCATCATTAACCATAGCCAATCAAACTCAACCAAGGACAAACACAATTAAACATGAACAACCATACTAAACTATGGTTAATTGTTTAGAATTATTAACCGCAATCAACCAAAGTTAAAATCCAAATACAGTCAACAAATAGATTATTATGGAAAAAAAAGTTCACGATAGTGAAATAAACAAAGTCAACCATAGTCAATCGAATTTTCCCTTAGACATACAAAGTCAACCATATCTAGCCATGGTCAACCAAAATCGTTCATGGCAAACCAATAGTCAATTATAGCCAAACTAGGTCGACTAAAGTCAACCATGGTCAACCAAATTCAATCAACTTTAGTAATGTAGTCAACCATGGTGAACCATATTTCTTTAAACATGGTCAACCATGGCTAATGAATATTTAGCCACAGACAATCTTAGTCAACCATATCCAATCATGTACGACCAAAGTCAACCATAGTCATCCTATGTCAACCAAAGTAACCATAGTCAGCCTAGGTCAACCTTAACTAACCATAGCCAACCGAATACAACTTAGTCAATGAAAGTTAACCAGAGTCATACAAAGTGAGCATAGACAACCATCATGAACAAAGTTTAGCCAAAGTCAACTATGGTCAACCAATATTTTATTATGGTTAAAGTAAGTCAATCATATACGCCCTCACATTTATAATAATAATATAATTTATAATACCAAGCCATATTGATTTTAATAGTCACATTTATAATAATAATATAATTTATAACATTAATAACATTTCTTTCAATTCTCAGTTAAGGTGTGGGTCTCGTGAACAATACGACCCGAAATCAATTCCCCTTAGTGGTGACTTGATTGGGAGGTGATAGTTTGCTTACCTACATCTCATTTGGAGACCATGTCCATTATTATTATTATTATTTGTGATTTCTTCTTTGAAATTAAAAACTCAATAATCATTCCACGATCAACCATGTACAACTAATGTAAACCAAAAGTCAACCATGGTAAAAAAGAGTCAACCATGGTCAAACAAAGTCAAGAATAGTTAACCAAAAGTCAACCATGTTCAAACAAAGTCAAGCATTATCAAGTATGGTCAACTATTGTCAACCAAAAATAAACCAAAGTAAACCAAATTCAACCATGGTCAACCAAATCCCAACCAATGACAACCATGGTGAGCAATGTCAACCATGGTTAAGCAAAAGTCAACCAAAACGTCAACCATGGTCAACCAAAGTCATCCATAGTAAACCAGAGTCAACCAATGTCATCCAAAGTCAACCATGATTAGTCATAGTCAAACATGGTCAGCCATGGCCAACCAAAGTCGACCATGGTCAATAAGAAGTCAACTATGGTCAAACAAAAAGTCGACCATGGTCAACCAAAGTAAACCATGGTCAACCAAAGTAAACCATGGTTGACCAAAGTAAACCATGGTTAACTAAATTCAACCATGGTCAACCAAATTTAGCCATGGTCAACCAAAGTAAACCATGGTCAACCATGGTCAACAAAAATCAACCAAAGTCAACCATGGTTATCCATGGTCAGCCATGACCATAATCAACAAAAATCAACCAAAGTCATCCATTGTTATCCATGGTTAGCCATGGCAGACCATGGTCAACCAAAGTCAACCATGGTCAACCGAAGTAAACCATGGTCAACCAGAAGTCAACCAAGGTCAAACAAATTCAAGCTTGGTCAACCTTTGTCAACCAAAGTAAACCAAATTCAACCATGGTCAACCAATGTCAACCATGGTTAGCTAATGTCAACCATGGTTAAGCAAAAGCCAATAAAAAAATCAACCATGGTCAACCAAAGTGAGCCATAGTAAACCAAAGTCGACCACGGTTAACCAAAGTCAACCAATGTCAACTGTGGTCAACCAAATTCAACCATGTTTAGTCATAGTCAAACATGGTCAGACATGGTTAACCAAAGTCAACCATATTCAACCATTGTCAACTATGTTCAAGTAAAGTCAACCATTATTAAGCAAAGTCAATGATAGCCAACCATATTCAATCAAATTCAACAACTGTGATACAATAGTGGAATTATTATCGACCATATGATTTTAAAGTCAACCCTTAGTGTCACCCATGATGAAACAAATAAGTCAACCATATGATATTAAAATCAATCAAAGTCAACCATGGGCAACTGTAGTAAACCATGGTCAACTATAATCAACCATGGTCATCCATAGTAAACCATGGGAAACTATAGTCAGTGATGGTCAACCATAGTTAACCATGGTCAAGCATCATCGACCATTGTCAACCATATTCAACTGTGGCTAACCATGGTCAACCAAAGTTGACCATGGTGAACCAGAGTCAACCATGGTAAACCACCATTAGCCATGGTAAACCATGATCATCCAGAGTCAACCTTGGTCAACCATGGTCAAACACAATTAGCCATGGTAAACCATGTTCAGCCAAACTCAACCATAGTTTCCCATGGTCAACCATGCTCACCCATGTTCAACCATGGTCTACCATGTTAAACAATGGTCAACCAAATTCAACTATGGTCAAACATGGTCAAATATTGTTAACCATTGTCAACCATAATCATGCATAGTCAACCAAAGATAGCTTGGGTAAACCATGGTTAATCATAGTGAATGATGGTCAACCAAATTCAACCATGTTCAACCATGGACATCCAAATTCAACCCTTATCAAACATACTCAGCCATGGTCAACTAGGATAAACCATAGTCAACTATGGTCAAACATGGTTTACCATTATCTACCATAGTCAACCATGGTTATCCATGGTCAACCAAAGTCAACCATCCTCAATTAGAGCGAGCCATGATGAACCATACTCAACCAAAGTCAACCATAGTCAACCATGTTTAACTAAAGTTAGCCATGGTTAACCATGGTCATCCAAAGTCAACCATGGTCAACAAAATTCAGCTTTAGTCAACCATAGTCACCCATGGTGAACCATGGTCATCCATGTTCAACCAAAGTCAACCATGGTCAACCATGTTAAACAATGGTCAACCAAATTCAACATGGCTAACCATGGTCGACCATCGTCAACCGTGGTCGACCAAAATCATCCAGTATCAAATAGAGTTAACCATTGACAACCAAAGTCAACGAAGGTCAAGCATGGTCAATAATGGTCAAGCATGGTCTACCATAGTTAACCATGGTCAACCAAAGTCTACCATGGTTAACCAAATTCAACCATAGACAACCATGGTGTACGATGGTCAACCATGGTCAACCAAAATCAACCATAGTTAACCAAAGTCAAACAAAGTCCACCATGGTCAACCAATACCAACCATGGTTAAACAAATTCAACCATAGTTGACTATAATCAAACATGGTTAACAAAGTCGACTAAAGTCAACCGAAGTCAACCATGGTGAACTACATTCAATCATGGTCAACTATGTTCAACCATTGTCAACCATGAACATCCAATGTCAACGATGTTCAACCATAGTCAACCATGGTCAACCAATGTCTACCACAGTTAAGAATGGTCAACCAAAGTCAACCATGGTCAACCGAGGTCAACCATAGTTGTTATATTTAATTATCATATTTGTTATTATTTAATTAATATTATTAATTGTGTGGTCATAATACTGTTTTTAATAATAACAACAACAACAACAATAATAATAATAATTCACAAAACCTAACCAGGAGGCCGACCGTCAACTAGCAAGCCATATTAATAATTAATATGGCTTATATACGTCGTTCGGCGTATATCAACCATGACCACACATTTAAATGTGGTTGATATACGCCAAACGACGTATATAAGCCATATTAATTATTAATATGGCTTGCTAGTCATATTTTATTGAAATAATATTTTGGTTGTTTGCTTATTTTTTTTTTCAACATTGTAATTATACATGTTTCTGTTTTTCGTCTTTGTTTCTCATCTTAACCGAAAAAATTAGCAAACTTTAACTATTAGGACAAAATTACTAAACATTTACTAACTAAATAAACAATAAAATTCAAATTGTTGTAAAGTCTAGCTAAGTCTATAAGATGGAATCCCAGAAGAGTGCAAGTACACCAAATTCTTGGTTTTTGAATCCTCCTCGTCTCTCTGTACGGGACTGGGATAAGCTGTCTAAGAGTAAGCGCAGCTTGGGGTTGTGGTAATTGAATGGAAGAAGTTGTATCAGGATAAAGGGTAGGCACGTCTTGGGGCTGTGGTATTTTATTAGAAGAAGCTGTATGAGGATAAGGGTGGGCACGGCTTGAATTTGTGCTATCAGATTAGATGAAGGTGTATCAGCATAGGCGCGACAGCTTGGATTTCGCTTCATCGATCGTTCTATGAAATTTCAAATTTAAATAATGATCATGTTATCCCACCTATTGCTGTGCGCGAGTGTGATATGTTTTTTGATAATAGTAGGATGAATTCTCTTCCACCAAGAAACAGAGAATAAGGATCCTATTGTGAGAAGTTGTGTAAGCGTAAGCATGGCTTGGGGCTCTGGTATTCAATCGCAAGAAACTGTATGATTCAGGTTAAGCGAGGCTCGAGGATGTGGTATTCGATTGGAAGAATCTTGGCGCTATGGTATTTGCTTGGAGGAAGTTGTATCAGGATTAGGGTAAGCACGGCCTGACCCTGTGCTATTCGACATATTTTTAGGTCTCAGAATTTTGGAGTTCAATAAAAGAGAGTTTCATTTTCTTTCTTTTTATATCTTGCAGTATGTTCAAGTTTCTTGGTTGGATGGAAATTTCTTCTACGCTCTATTTTATCGTTTTGTATTTTCTTTGTAAACCACTAGTAAGTACTATAAATGGTGACTGCCCAGCTATTCTGGCCTGGGTTTTTCATTTTGCAAGCAGGGTTTTCATTTTGCAAGACTACCTCAACGCTATTAAGTAGTATGGTTACTTTGCTGTATAATTTGTAAAACCATCTTATCCAAAATCGAAAACAATAAGTGTGCAGCTTAATTGATACTACTATTTACCCTTAATTGATACTAGTGTTTTTCAAGGGAAAAGGGCACCTCGCAGTTAAAATAAATTAACTGCGCAGATGATAAATATTATTTTTTCTTTGATTTTAGGATTGCGCTATCCTAGCATATACTTTCTCTAAATTTGACTTCCCTTTTGCTCAAACACTTTTCTTCACAAAATAAATGGGCGGATATTAGTTGCGCGATTCACCTTTTACCGCGCGGAGATTAACTAGGCGTTTTCACTTTCTACTGTGCAAAGATTAACTGCGCAATTCAACTTTCTACTGCGCAGTTTGAACTTTGCACAAATGCCCACTTTTCTAACTTTGCGGAACTTGACTTTGTATAGAGTGAGTGCTTCATACAAATTACTTCACAAACTTCTTTTAACTTTTACAAAGATTAACTGCACAATTAACTTTGTATAGCTATCTGACTGCACATAGCCCAAACTTAAATAATCTTTATCTTAAAATATTTCTCTTTAAAACATGAGAACCGAAACATATGTTGAAGTTACTGCGCGTTAAACTAGGGAATTCACCACTGTGAAATACTTTGGGAATCTTGATTTCATTTACAAACCGTAAATGTAAACAACATTTACACATGTCAATATGAAATAGATGTGCTACATGCATAAACAAACATTCTTGAGAATGAATTCATAAAACTATAGATTTATATATTACCGCTCTGAAACAAAGTAACTTTGCCGCAATACAGAGAGATGATTACTTCAATCTTTTACATTCACAGAGCTTGGGCTCTTCATACACTTCACGGGTCTTTCACTTCTTCTCTTCTTCACTCTTACCTCTATCCCTTCATCTCTATCTTATCTTCTGCGGGAGATATTCATTTATACAAAAAGTTAGGTTTAGATTCACCTGGAAGTTACAGGGTTGCAATAAACACTGCAATTAATTTCTACCTAAGAAATCTGATCTTGTGGAATATAAATGCGGCTACTTAAATATTAACTTGCTGTCAGCCGAATTGGATGCAAACCGACTGACTATCTGGCATTGGAGACTGAAAAAATGATCGACTGGGGTCTGACAGAGGCGGTGCATATCAGATATTCTATCAACTCATTAATTATGATATTTCCAACACTCCCCCTTAATTATGAGTGGATGGGGATCTTTACACAAAAAATAAAATATTACAGATTATTTCAAAGCTGAAACATGCTTTGTTTATGACATAGTTCATTGTGCAGAACTTGTAACTCCCAAACAACTTAGCAGATATTGGAATGGGTCTTTTTCCAATGGTTTGGTAAAGATGTATGCTACCTGACATTCATACCTGCAAAATTCTAAATAGATTTCCTTTTTGTTTATCAATTGTCTGATAAAATGATACCTTGTGTGGATGTGCTTGGTTCTCTTGTAAAACACATGATTTTTTTTACAATGTGATAGTTGAATTGTTGTCACAATAATGAATATGGATTCTTGTCGGTTCTATGATAGATCACTTAACATCCTCCGCATCCAAACTGCTTGATATGCAGCGCTTGTAGTTGCAACATACTCTGCTTCTGCTGAAGAAAGAGTTACTATGGGCTATTTCTTTGAAGCCCATGATACAACACCTATTCCTACATGAAATGTATTCCCAGATGTGTTTTTTCTGTCATCTATGCTGCCTCCATTGTCACTATCAGTGTATCCAATGAGTTTGAAATTTCCTGAGGTTGATTACAAAATACGAAAGTCTTTTGTTCCACTTACATACCTCATAATTCTTTTACCTGCTTGCCAATGAGATTCTTTTGGTGACTCCATGAATCTTGAGATTAAACTGACTCCATACATGATGTCTCTCCTTGTTGTTGTATGATACATAAGGCTACCAATGAGCCTTTTAAACAACGTAGGATCTACCTTGGATCCATTATCATCCTTGTTCAATTTCAAACCTGTTATCACTGGTGTTGGAGCTGTCTTGCAATTTAACATATTAAATCTGTTCAAGACATCACTTCAATATTTTGACTGAGATATAAATATCCAATTTTCAGTCTATTGGACTTCAATGCCCATAAAATACTTCATAAACCCCAAATTGGTCATTTCAAATTCACTTTCCATGACTGTTCTGAATTCTTCTATGCCAAAATCACCAGTAAATATTAAATCATCGACATACAGGCAGACAATTAGCTTATTACCTTGCTAGGTGATTTTTGTGTAGAGCGTTGGCTCACATTCACTTCTATGAAATCCATTCTAAATGAGGTAAGAGTCAATGCGACTGTACCAAGATCTAGGAGCTTGCTTCAAACCATAGAGTGCCTTTTTCAACTTGTATACTCTGTGTCTTTGTCCTAGAACTTCATAGCCTTGTGGCTGCTCCACATATACTTCTTCTTCCAAATAACCATTTAAAAATGCAGACTTAACGTCCATTTGATAAACAGGCCATGTCTTATGTGTTGTGATGGCCAAAACTGTTCTGATTGCATCCATTCGTGCTATAGGTGAAAAGGTTTCATTGAAGTCTATGCCAGGATACTGTGTGAACCCTCTTGCTACTAATCTTTCTTTGTTCTTCTGCACATCTCCATCAGCATATTGCTTGGTCTTATAAATCCATTTCACGCTTTTCACATCCTTGTCCTCAGGAACATCAACTAATTCCCATGTTTGATTCTTCTCAATGCATTATATTTCTTCATCCATGGCTTGTGCCCAAAATTTGTCTTCAACAGCTTCTTTGAATGTTAGGGGATCATTAACTTGAGAAAATAATGCAAAACATGAGAATGAATTAGGCGTACTAACCTCATATATTTCGCACAGACTTCTTGTCCTTAGCGGAGTTGCTGGTGTTGAACTACGTGAGTTGCACGAATTGCTTGATGGAGTTTGCTGCGCACTTGGTGTGCTTGTCGAAGTAGCTTGAGCTTCAACTTGTGTCGGAGTTGCTTGTGCTGGAACATGCTATGCAGTCCTGGGAGTAGATGGAGCTGCGCTGTTTTGATTTACATGCAGAGTATCATCCACATCTTCTGCATTGTCATCATGTTCAACATGTGACACGATTTTCACATTCTTCTCTACAATTCCATCCCATGCTTCATTCTCCACAAACTGAACATCTCGACTCATAATAACTTTCCTTGTGATAGGGTTATATAACTTATATGCCTTTCTGTCTTCAGAATACCCAATAAAAATGCATTTCTGTCCTTTATTGTCTAATTTCCTTCTTAGCTCATCTAGAACATGTGCGTATGCTACACAACCAAAAACTTTTAAATGCGAAACACTATGTTTCATAGATGTCCATGCTTCCTGCGGAACTTTATTCTTCATGCTCTTTGTCGGACATCGATTCATGATGTACACAACAGTTTCCACTACTTCAGCCCAATATTCATTTGACAGATGCGCGGCTGCCAACATGCTACGCACCATCTCCATAATGGTTCTCTTCTTCCTCTCTGCGATACCATTCTGCTGCGGTGTATACTGCGCAGTGAACTGCTTCTGTATGCCATGATTTTCGTTGAAGTTTAAGAAATAATTTGAGACATAATCACCACCTCTATCTATTCTCAAGATCTTGATGTTGTAACTACTCTGCTTCTCCATAAGTGCCTTGAACTATTGAAAACAACTAAACGCATCATATTTATGTTTTAGAAAATAGAACCATGTTTTTCTTGTGAAATAAACAATTAAAGTGAGAAGATAGGTGCATCCTCCCATGGACGGTATTTGCATCGGTCCACAAATATCAGAGTGCATGATTTCAAGAGGTGTGCGAGTTCTGTATGACTTTCCGACTAGAAACGTTTCTCTATGCTGTCTGCCAAAAATACATCCTTCACAAATTCTCTATGGCTTTTCGATCAATGGCAATCCTTTCACCATGTCCTTCATGTGAAGTAGCTTCATCCCACCAAAATTTAGATGTCCAAATCTGAAGTGCCATAACCAGGATTCATCTTTTATTTTTGTTTGAAACATAGCTTGCATTGCGCTATCTTTTTCTTCCTTTGTGGAGTGAATGTCTGCTCCTTTGCTTTCTGCTTTGAATGCAGATCCAAAATTTTCGTTATGATTTCCATGAACAACTTGAGAGTTTTTTTTCCTTTTATGATTGGTGTAATCCTCAAAGGAAACAAGCGATTTCTTGTCATCTGCACTTCGACTATCAACTGATTGCTTGGATATTTGTCTTTGATCAGATAGTGCTTTCCTATCATATGGATTCCGTAACATTTTTCCATTAGTTGTTCAGTGCTCATCAAATTATGCTTCAAACCTTGAACATAATAAAGATCAAACATATATTTCTGCTCCCCCTGTTTTGTTAGAATATCAACAGTACCCTTACGCAAAACAATGACTTGAAAATTATTTCCAAGTGTGACATCAATTTGAAGTGATTTATTCAGACTAGAAAATAGATTTAAATTACCAGTCATATGATTGCTACAGCCTGAGTCTAATTACCATATGTCATTTGGACTTTCTTGGACAGCATTGCATTCTTGTGAAGATGCGCATGTGAAGAACAGTGAGCTGTTCGGAGTGTTGTTGTTGCTTGACTAAGCTTCACCTTACTTTCCTTGGTCACATTGCTTCTTCTTGCATTCATATGCGAAGTGTCCATACTTCTTACAGTAATGACATTGAATTTTTGATTTGCCATACCTTTATCCACTTGGCTGACTGGGAGTTTGATTCTGGCCTCTACCAATGACATGTGTAGGGCTGCTGTTGCGACCTCCTCTAAAAGAACTTTGACCTCTGCCTCTATCATTTGATCTTCCTCTGCCTCTTCCACGGCTTATGGATGATTGTGCTGCGAATGCACCTTCCAGCGATGTATCTGAACCACTGATTCTATGTTCATGATTGAGTAATGAGGCTTGCAACTCATCAATTGTAAATGTGGACAGATCTTTTTTTCGTCGAGGGTCACAACCAAAGATTCAAATTTCTTTGGAAGAACTCTAAGAACTTTTTCAACAACTCTTTGATCAATTAGATTTTCTCCATGAGACTTTATTTGATTAACCAGACCAATAACACAAGTATAGAATGCTTCTACAATCTCTGCATTTTTTATTGATAGAGATTCAAAATCTCTTCTAAGAATCTGAAGTTTGGCAGTCTTTACCTTGTTCAAGTCTTGATAGGAAGTTTCCAGTGTGTCCCACCCTTCCTTGGCTAACTGCACTGCTGCTACTCTTGGGAGTATGGATTCATGGGTTGCTTGATGTATGTGGAACAACACATTTCCATCTTTCTTCCTGTGTTCCTTCGGAACATCCTTCTCATCTTGTGTGAGATTGTTGTATGCTGTTGCATCTGCATAACCATGTTGGACTATTTCCCATACATCTTGACCTCTAAACAAGGCTTAATCACTTTTCCCTTTTGTAAATACAATTCTTACTTTCTGTAAACCAGGCTTTGATACCGGATCAAGAGAAAAGGGCATCGCGCAATTAAAAATAATTAACTGCGCAGATGATAAATATTATCTTTTCTTTGATTTTAGGATTGCGCTATCCTAGCATATACTTTCTCTAAATTTGACTTCCCTTTTTCTCAAACACTTTTCTTCACAAAATAAATGTTCGGATATTAGTTGCGCAATTCACCTTTTACCGTGCGGAGATTAATTGTGCGTTTCCACTTTCTACTGCGCAGAGATTAACTGCGCAATTCAACTTTCTAGTGCGCAGTTTGAACTTTGCACAAATGCTCACTTTTCTAACTTTGCGGAACTTGACTTTGTATGGAGTGCGCGCTTCATACAAATTACTTCACAAACTTCTTTTAACTTTTACAGAGATTAACTGCGTCGTTAACTTTGTATAGCATAACCCAAACTTAAATAATCTTTATCTTAAAACATTTCTCCTTAAAACATGAGAACTGAAACATATGTTGAAGTTACTGTGCCTTAAACTAGGGCATTCACCACTATGAAATACGTTGGGAATCTTGATTTGATTTATAGACCGTAAATGTAAACAACCTTTACATAGGTAAATATGAAATAGATGCTCGACATGCATAAACAAGCATTCTTGAGAATGAATTCATAAAACTATACAGAGAGATGATTACTTCAATCTTTTACATTCACAGAGCTTGGGCTCTTCATACACTTCACGGGTCTTTCACTTCTTCTCTTCTTCACTCCTACCTCTATCGCTTCATCTCTATCTTATCTTCTGCGGGAGATATTCATTTATACAAAAACTTAGGTTTAGCTTCACCTGGAAGTTACAGGGTTGCAATAAACACTGCAATTAATTTCTACCTAAGAAATCTGATCTTGCAGAATACAAATGCGGCTACTTAAATACTAACTTGCCATGAGCCATATTGGTTGCAAATCGACCGAGTGTTTGGCATTGCAGATTGACAAAATGAGTGACTGAGGTCTAATAGAGCCGACGCATATCATATCAACTCATTAATTATGATATTTCCAACAGTTTTCGCTTATAATTGCGCAGGCACCCTACAGGAAGTTGTCACCCTAATTCTTTTCATAACTGTTAATAGAATGTTTACTCTCCTGATTGATATGGTTCTCTATGACTTCCATGAAAGTTATTTCAACTTCACAACTGTAAAATGACAAATCGATGAAGAGTTAATATGCTCATTTCATTGGTAGGGTTATAGTGATTTCAACTTAATTTAATTCAAGAAGTTGGTTAATTTCTATTAAACTCAGACAAATAATATAAAATCTCAATTATTTATGTTCAATCATTTTCATTCTAAGTTTATATATACTTTTTAATCAATTCGAGAGGTTTAATGTACAAGTAATAGTGTTATAATTCAATAATCAAAAGTTCGATAATACATTTACTCAGCATACTCTAAGGTTACTCAATTCGCGAGGTTATAAACAATATTCAAGTTAGAATATTAAATCACTACTCTAAAACTTAAATTTAATGGCTTTAACGTTAAATTTAGGTTAATTTAATGCACATTAGTTTTCATATAAAATTGAAATACCAGAATTCTCAAATTTTGAAAGATAATTTCGTATGTAGATCACATCTTTTAGAATTCGTAAATAATTAATTTAAAAAATTGAATTATAATGAAATAAAACATTTTTAAATATTTACGTTAATGGTTATAAATTATAAAATAAAAGATAACGAATCCTTATCAATAACAAAGCAGTATTGTTTTGGATCCCACGAACTACATGTAGAGGTACAAAGCCATACCCTGAACCATGATAAAGCTTAAGCCACCGATCGTAGAACGTTCTAGAGGTTCGCCTGAGGAAGGAAGCGGCGAAAGCTTAATGGATAGATAGAGGCCACGTCGACATGAAAAGCGAGTCGCGGAAGATGTTGCCCGACTGTACAGTAAAATGCTCCGGCATAGTCATTTTGATTTGGAACCTCCGAAGAGCAGAGGTTTTGAACTACCCACCTCCTCTTTCAATACTTTTATTAATTTAAAGAATTGACTCTAATTTTATTTAATATTTGGTAAAATAGATATATAATGAATTGACTTTCGTTTTATTTAATATTTGGTTAAATAGATATATAATAGAAGCATCAAATTTCATTTTTTGATATGAAAAAATATATTTTAAATTTTGGGATATAGATTGCAATATTGTAAAAAATTAATATCTATCTATTTTAAAAGAAAATAATGGGTTTGATAAAAGAAATTTATTTTTATTTTTTATTTTTGAAGAAGTCTATATAGTTTTTTATAATTAATCATGAGCAAATAAAGTAAGCAAATAAAGTAAGAATGTTGTTTTCTTTCTTTACAAGTCTTTTTCTTAACTTAATAAATTATTAGAAAATCTTTTTCTTAACTTAATAAATTATTAGAAAATCTTTTTCTTAACTTAATAAATTGAGTTTAATTTTATTAAATATTTTGTAAAATGTATATAATAAAATTATGAAATATCAATTTTCATATATAACATATGAAATGTCAATTTTTTATATATAGACATTTTTCAAATTTTCAAATAAATAATATAAAAAGGTAATATCTATCATTTTTTACATTTTTCATATGTAGATATTTTTCAAATTTTGAAATATATAATATAAAAATGTAATATGTATCCATTTAAAAAATTTGTTCTAGGATGGCTCCTTTCATCTGATGTCATCATTGCAAAATATATATATATATAATAATAACAAAACATTAAATAATAAGATAAGAGTTATTTAAATATCTTTTTCTTAATCTAATAAATTGAGTTTAATTGTTTTTTAATATTTTGTAAAATACAAATAAAATAAAAAAGGATGAAATTTCAAATTTTCATACATGTAGATATATTTAAAATTTTGAGATATATTAAAAAAAATGATGCGATGGGTCTTTCATTTATGTCCATGCTAAAGTTCATATATGTTCTTATAGTCAAACACGAGATAATACACCAAAAATGTTATTTTCGTCTTTAGAGAGTTATTTTTGGTTATTTTCGTCTTTAGAGAGTTATTAGAGTTCTTTTTCTTATCTAATAAATTAAGTTTATTTTTATTTAATATTTGTTATATATATATATATATATATATATGAAATTTTTTTTTTCATATATATATATATATGTATATTTCAAATTTTGTCATATATTATAATGTTCTTATTTATTCATTTGACCAATAAAGGGGGAGATTTATAAATTTCACAAATTTCAAGTTAAATTTTATCCCATGAACATATTAAGAATTTATAAACACTTAAATGCATGTGCATATGCATAAATGGAAAACACATACTTAGAAATACTCTATATTCACACACACATTATGCATAAACATGCATAATTAACACACACATAAAAATAAAGTCATTGTACATTCAAATACAAGAGAATGCTCTTGTTTAAGCAAGGAACATCCAAACAACTCATTGTGTAAGAGCAATTTTCCACCCAACCTTAGGAACTCTATCCAACATATACTCCTTCAGCTAAGAGGCCACCCCCAAGCTAGGCTATGAGGCCACCAAGGTGAAGGAAACACCAACAAGCTTCTCTCTCATCCTACAAACCATTCTTCACTCAATGCTTAGTCAAATTCTAATCCATAGCTCTACAGAAATATCACTCAATCATTACAAACATGGAACTCCTTCTAATTACCCCACACAACACAAGGAAGGCATTTCCCTTCATTGATCCATAGTTCCCTCAAGAAATCAAACCCTTACAATGCTTACCAGTGTATGCATTAATAGTGCAATATGTTGTATGTTGTTGGAGAACCTCCTGTAGCATTAATTTATATATTCTCAAGCATCCAGGTGTAGAAAAACTAAATGGGTAAAGGTCTCTATCTTTCCGAACCTCTATGCTCACCTATAGCCACATCTTTTCCCTTAAATATGCAATTTTCCCTTTCAAATTCAAATTTTTGGTTATGCAAAGTTTGGTGATGGCAATGGAATGAATAGAAAAAATAAGAATTTTATGTAGTATAAATCTATTGTCCAAAATCTACGATGATAGACTCCAAAAGAGATGAGAGGATGCTTGAAAAGACAACTAACATAACCCCTGAGCATAGAAAAGATGACTCTTAGAGAAGTTGTTACAACCCCAAAATAGTAATAAATTTTGAAAATTTAAAATTTATTCTAATGAATTATACTCGATAATAAAACTAGGATCTTGCACTAATTTTTTTGTTTTGTTTTAAATGAGATGCGTAAATAGCTCCTAAACATAATTTCTATATCATACTTCAAGGCCTTTTTAAACATGTAAATCTATGAATATGGTGCTTACAATTGTCCCTACAATATAGTGCATACTTCATCCTTTTGTAAATACATATTGACTTGAGTTGTACATCTTTAATCAATCAAGGTAATAGACATTTAAAAGCTATCTCAATGATGATAATATATAATTGTGATTTCCAAAACTCAATATGGATTTTTTTGTTTCACAACCAAATCTTTACAATCAATTTTACCAATTTAGTATAAGAGTAAATCGCATAATTATGGTTCAAACTTATCCATATTCTATTTATACATCATTTCTTTATATTCATATAGTTGTATTAATCGAGTTTATAAATACACATATACACACCTTTGCTTATAGATCTTATTATAATGATGAATGAATCCCTATCTAGATTCGATGAATTTGCTCAATAGTATCTCATGATCATTGAGAAGGAAAAACAATTCCCTAAATGGATTGATTTTAACTAGATCAGTATTTTAGAATTTATAAGACTATAATCGAGATTACAAATCTTGTTAAAGTAAAATACAGTTTTTCACAAATTAAAAGTTTCTATTGTCTACCTACTGTACATAAGGTTTTTTATTTGACCAAATTAAAAGTAAAATCCTAGTTACATATGTATTAAATCATTTCCCTAACCCCAAATCACATCGCTTTTCATAAACAAATTTATAAAATTTCTTTTAAAGGAAAACAACAAGGATCGAAGATCTGAATCTTATTTTTTATTCTTATCATGATTATTCGTATATATATATGTAAGCATTGAAAAAAAAGGAATGATCGCTAAATCTGTTGAGGATCCCTATTAAGCCATCGATCCCATAATAGGGGTTCGATCTTTACATTGTACTAGAGTAATTTTTTTACAGACCACAGAAAATAATTTTGTAGAGGTGAATCAAAACTATAAACATATTACCTAAAAAACCAAACTCAGCGAAGAAAATAATCATAAACACAGAGTCTCCTGAAATATTGTCATCATAATATACATAACTGCATCTAATTTAGCATTACTCAAAGGAATATATTCCAACCGAATCGATTTCAGAATCGTTCGATTGGTTTAGCCTGAAGCCTAGAAACAATTTCCCTAAATACTTATTCATGCTTCTGTTTGACTTTTAAAGCTCATTCCACTATCTCTTTAATAGTCGATAATTATATGGATTAAACGAGTAAAACAAATATTATGTAAAAATATATGTATATTAACAGAAATCCATATGAACGAAGATCCATTCCGCCTCTTTATACAAAACACATATGTTTACAACGAAAACGATTCCATGGACAATAAATAGAGCACTGGTTTATTCCAAGCTTGATTTATAAATTAAAACAACTGTTAAGTTTCTCGCAAAATATCAGAGCAATCCATATAATATTGTTGTTTAAAGGAATTGTCTTAAAAAGTAAAATAGGTACAATGATCGAAGCGAATATAGACTCGAACCATGAAGTGTAAGCTATAACGAGGATTCAACTCTGCTAGTAGTGTTTTTAAAACATCATTTAACAAAGAAGTAGTGAACTAGAACTATGCCTCCATGGCTAAATGAAGAATAATCATAATAAGAATTTCTACCCTTATAAGAACAACAAAAGAATCCAAGATACATTTACCTGATTAAAAAAAAAGGTTGTTTGGAGAATCAACTCCTCCGAACCATAGGAGAGAGCAACTCATATGTTTGTCCAGCTCCACCCCCAAGCTGGATCACCACCATGTACTAGAACGACAAGCAATCACTTCTCCACGACACTCTCACTCAGATTCTATAGCAAGCAATGATGGACTTATGAAAAGAGAGAACACTCAACACAGTTCATCTATGCACAACATGGTGTCCCATGCTATCTCAGTGCACTAGTTTTGCCCAGGTCCTGTGCCATCCCAATAAAATCTCCAATCAATCAATAAATCCCTATGATTTAGGATCTTGTCTCGTTGTTAATTTTTAGATTGGATTTGATTCGGAAATATCTATCTTGTTTGCTTACACATGTTCTATGTGCCATGGTGGTGTCCCCTCATTTAGTTGAACTCTCCAAGTGCCTTTTTCTTTTATTTAATAATAAAAAATAATTTGTTGTGGAAAGTGTCACTTTGTGTTTTTTAGTTTTAAATAACTATTACATAACATAATTGTCACAAATAATAATTCAAAACTAAATAATAATGTTTTGGGGTATCACATTTCTCCCCTCTTAATCTTAACACCGTCCTTGGTGTTCTTTATTCTGAGCTCTCTTGCTCATTCTAGAACATGGAGAGATATGCCTATCACATTTTATCCTCCATTTCCCAAGTTTCATCTTCAGGGATTAAGTGCTTCCATTGCACTTTTATTTGAACGGTGGCTCGATTCTGTAGCATACTTTCCTTCCTATCTAGGATGCGGAAATGTTCGGTCTGAAACTCGCCCCCAACTTCTATGTAAATCACATTCTAGTCAATTACATGAGTAACATCATGCACATATTTTATTAATAATGAAACATGAAATACATCATGCACTTTTATATTAGGGGAAAGTGCGAGCTGATAGTCTACCGACCCTATCTTAGCTAACACTTCGAAAGGTCCACAATACTTGGCTGCAAGCTTGGAACACCTTCCCAAGCTCAAGGCACTCTTCTTAAGTTTTACCTTTAGATATACATGATCACCAATGTTGAACTCTCTTGGAGTTCTTTTTAAATATGCATAACTCTTCTGCTGATCCTTATCAACCTTTACGTTTTGTTGCATCTCTTTCACCATTTGTTCTATCTTCTTTAACATGTCAAGTCCTAGAACAATCTTGTCAACAAGGTTATCTTAAGACACAGGAGTGTGAAATTTTTGACCATACAAGACTTCAAATGGACTCATTTTTTATGAAGTTTGAGACCCATTATAATAAGCAAATTCTACTAAATGAAAATACTCTTCCCGTTTGCCTTGTTTATCCATTACATATATTCGTAGCATATATTCTAATACTTGATTAGTTCTTTTAGTTTTCCCATCCATTTGAGGATGATAAGCAGTACTGAAATTTAGTTGTGTATCTAGACTTTTAAACAAGGACATCCAAAAGTTACTTGTAAATTTTGCATCTCTATTAGAAATCACAACTTTCGGAATACCATGCAAACGGAATATTCCTTTCATAAAAATATCATCTATGTTAATGGATTTAAAAATAGATTTCATAGGTATGAAGTGTGTATCTTTACTTAACTTATCAACAACTACCATTATTGAGTCATGTTGTTTATTCGTTTTAGGTATGTAGGGACCCCTCCTATAGGGTCCTCACAAACTAAACATGAAACTCAACAACTTAATACAAAACAAATTAGATACCATAATTACTAGAGAAATAAAATAAATTAACTGAATAACTTAGCAAATGTAGACAAAACCATAACCTGTCGACCATAGGTCGTGACCGTTGTCGAATGAGAAGTTGGCGTTAATCCAATCCAACTTGTGCATTGTTGTTTGCATCTTCCGTAGGATCCCTCCAGTAAATCTAGATTAACCATAGGCAAGGCAACCATTAGCTTCACCACCCAACCATAGGCTCATGCTTTCAGTTGCATGGCCACCCCCGAGCTTCTGAGTCATAGAGCTCACACACACAATTCAAGAAACTCCTAAATGGGTTTCCCTCCCATAATAATTTCTAGCCAAACACCAATAGCAGCAAGTCACTCACTTTTTCAAGATTACGATAACAATCCAAACCATGGGTCCTTTACCCATTTCCAAGGACTTCCTTATATAGGAAAATCCCATGTGACACATGTTGCTTCATGCAAAATACCCAATTTCTCAATATTCAAAAAGTAATATCTCACAAATCCAAGTCTCAAGTTTTATAGACGAATGCACATACTTTCCTAAATTTAATCAAGTTTTTCCCTGTGATGCTCACTCTAAATCCTATTTTGTGGGTGCATGTGGTGTTAGCTAATAGCTGTAGCCTAGGATTCCATTTTTTGCTTCTAGTATAATTATTTCTATTATTTTAAATGTAGTTTTTCAGAAATTTCAATCTGATATAGGATCTTAACTGAGAGAATAACATGTACATCATATCTACACCATATTAATCATGGACACAATAATGCAGGCACACAAGAGACACAGAGTTTCACCGGGAAAAACCAAGAAGGTGTAAAACCCCGCAACTTCCTCAGAGATAGATAGAGAAATGATACAACCCAAGAAAAAGAGATAGTCCTCCTAGCAATAGCTTCTCCTCCTCCACTAGTGCGCCACTCTCCAATGAGTGTGTGAGTGAGAAGTGAATGATCAAATAGAGTGCCTCCCGCACTCTATTTATACTTGACTTGACTTGCTTAATAACCTTTACTAGGTCGTCCTTAACTTAATGCTGACAGGGTAGACCCCCAATAGGGTGGTCTAATAAACTTTTAACCCACATGACTTATACAAGACCGACTCCAACAAGGTGGTCTAATAACCCATCAAGTATAAGTTACAACACTTACAATATAAATGACTACACTTCCGTATAGAGGAATAATAACATCTCTATAGGAATACAATATACATATATGAAATACATTCTGAAGTTACAAATACATCAACACTCCCTCTTAACTAGGAAGGTATTTCTTGACACAGGTCTTCTAGCACAAGTCTTCTTCTCTGGATCATCGTCATCGAATCAACATCATCATCGCTACTGCTGCTATCTCAATCAATCTTCGATCTACTCATGATAGGAAGTTCTACAGAGCCAGTCCTTTTTCATACTGGATGTAGGCCCACCACTTGTAGGTCTTCATCATCACTAGCCATACTGTGGAATCCTCAGGACTTATTATGTGCGTCACAATGCCTCGAAAGAGTATCCTAGGACCATTTATGTGCTGAAGCACGACCGGAAAGATCTCCCAGGTCCACTTACATGTGACTGTCACAAAACGTTAAAAGAGTGTCTTGACTAGCAAGAACTCTAAAGAGCATCTGAGGCCTTTTACGTGACTAGCACAACCTGTCCGGATCTCCAGGACGTATTACATGTGACCCCCACCACAATGCCTTGAAATAGCATCCTAGGACTTATTACGGGCACACAGCCCAACCTATTGGATCTCCCAGGTCTACTTACATGTGGTCATGGCAATCCCTTGAAAGAGAATCCCAGGACTTATTACGGGCACACAGCCCAACCTATAGAATCTCCCAGGTCTACTTATATGCCATAGGACAATGCCTCGAAAGAGCATCCCAAGACTTATTACGGGCACACAGCCCAACCTATCGGATCTCCCAGGTCTACTTATATGTTCTCCCAGAGCAATGCCTCGAAAGAGAATCCCAGGACTTATTACGGGCACACATCCCAACCTATCTGATCTCGTAGGTCTACTCATATGTTCTCCCAGAGAAATGCCTCGAAAGAGAATCCCAGGACTTATTACAGGCACACAGCCCAACCTATCGGATCTCCCAGGTCTATTTATATGTTCTCCCAGAGTAATGCCTCAAAAGAGAATCCCAGGACTTATTACAGGCACACAGCCCAACCTATCAGATCTCCCAGGTCTACTTAGATGCTCATCTACACAACCTGTCCAAGGCCATAGAGTATCAACCTGATACTCACCATACATCGTCCTGATGTACATGATCATCCTGATGCATATCATCTAGAGTATCATCCTGATACACATGATCATTCTGATCACAGTCACTACATTAGCCTGATGCATGTCATCCAGAGCATCGTCCTGATACTCGTCACATATGGTCATCCTGATCATACAATGCATCCACCTGATGCATACCATCGTACATGATCTACCTGATCATACAATATATCCACCTGATACATATCATCATACATGATCTACCTAATCATACAATGTATCCACCTAATACATATCATCATACATGATCTACCTAATCATATAATGTATCCACCTGATACATATACAAATACATGATCCAACTGATCATATGCAATATCCAACATGATACATATACATATACATGATCCAACTGATCATAACAATCATCCAACATGATGCATATACATATACATGATCCAACTGATCATAACAAGCATCCAACATGATGCATATATAGAGCAATAACTGGAGCATCGTCCTGATGCTCATCATCCAACGCTTACATCCACAGCCATGGAAAGGATCCTCCTCACACCATGCTTGGAATGGCTTCAGCAAATGTGTCCATCACTTCTTCCTCGAAGTGTCATCAATCTAAAGAACACCAAGCCTCTCTTTGAAGTACTCAAACTTCACTCCCGCTAGTAGTTTCATCAACACATCTTCAACCTTCTCATCCGTTGGCAACATATAGGAGCTTCACTGCTCCTCTCTACACCATATCCCTGATATAGTGATATTTGATCTCAATGTGCTTCAACCTGTCATGGAACACGGGGTTCTCAGACAACTTCACACAACTCTGGTTGTCACAAAATATACCAGTAGCCTCCAATGGTATATCAAATAACTCGAAACGTAGCTTTCAGAGCCATACTGCCTCACAACTAGCCCAACAAGCTGCAACATACTTTGCCTCGGCTATACTCAGTGCTACGTAGGACTACTTCTTGATAAACCAAGAGATCACACCTAATCCCATACTGAAGCAGCACCCAGAAGTGCTCTTCCTATCTCCAACACTGCCTGCCCAGTCCAAATCAACATAACCTTGCAGGTTAAACTTTTGATTCGCATCATACTTGAGCCCATAGTCAATTGTACCCTTCAGATACCTCAGAATATGCTTTATAGCAACTAGGTGAACACCTCTCGGATCCGTCAAGAACTGGCTCAATGTGTTCACTGCAAAGCAAATATCTGGTCTCGTATTCGTCAGGTACATCAAGGACCCAATTATCTGACGATACATCGTGACATCAACTGGATCAAATGAAGCATCACACAGAAGCTTCAAGTTCGATGCCATAGGTGTGGCCATGGAATTGCAGTCCATCATCCCAAACCTCTTCGGGATCTCTACTGCATACTTTCCTTGTCCAAGGAAGATCCCATTTACACTCTGCCACACCTCCATGCCTAGAAAATAGTGCATCATCCCCAAGTCCTTCATCTCGAACTCGGTAGCAATCTTCCTCTGTTAATATTTAATATGCTAAGACAGAAAATAGCAGCATTACATTCCATTTCACAATAATAGCATATACAGGATCACTGAAGAAACAACCAGCATAGCATAAACACAAGAGACACAGATTTATCCTGGGAAACCCTCATGGGGTAGAAAACCCAGTAAAGCTTCCTCAATATAAATGACCAGCAATATACAAAGATGCAAACCAAAGACATAATCTCCTCCACCATAGCAGACCTCTCCTCCACAAGTGCGCCTCTCTCAAGTGTGTGAGTGTATCAAATGAGGAACACACCTCCTCTATTTATACACTACACTGACATATATTTTACACAAGTACATGTAGGCTTGTATTTAACCATTAGGTTAAATACCCTATTATAACTGATTGGGCCAACCCCCACATGGTGGGTCTAATAACCCTAGTTACCACAACCAATTCGGAGGAATAAACATCTTCAGATTCATAGTATAATCACATGGGAGGTATGGAACATCTCCGAAATAAATAAGATACAAATATAATATTCTTAGAAGTTACAATATTCAACACTCCCCCTTAACGAGAAGGATATTATAACAACATCCGCAGGAGCAACGAGTCATACATCATACATGATACATCTATATATCATCGGAAGCTTTCTTCAGTTCATCATCATCAGTAACTCAACTAGTTACTGGAACATCGACATCACTCGATCATCAGCATCGTTATCATCAGCATCATCATCACACGATCATCATCATCGTCATCACACAATCATCAGCATCGTCATCACACGATCAGCATCATCATCACACGATCATCAGCATCGTCATCACACGATCAGCATCGTCATCACATGATCATCAGCATCGTCATCACACGATCATCAGCATCACCATCACATGATCAGCATTGTCATCACACGATCATTAGCATCGACATCACATGATCAGCAATCTGATCCTCAGTGCTTATATATTCGAGCTTGATAACTCCTCTTTGCACCATTTCTCGTATATAGAAGTATCGAATATCTATGTGTTTTGACTTATCGTGGAACACAGGATTTTTAGTCATCTTAATACAGCTTTGATTGTCACACATAATCACAGTGGGATCCATTTCTAAGTCAAACACTCCATATAAAAGCTTCTGAAGCCATACTGCTTCATAGCTGGCAGAGCAGACAGCCATATATTCTGCTTCAGCAGTACTGAGAGCCATACTAGATTGTTTCTTGCTGAACCATGAGATCATGGCAGATTCAGGACTATAACATCCACCTGATGTACTCTTTCTGTCTGAGACACTTCCTGTCCAATCAGAATCTGAGTAACCATGTAAACGGAGTTCATGACCTCCAAGATAATATAGACCAACAATCTAATGTACCTTTTAGGTACCTCACTACATGCTTTGTAGCTATTAAGTAAACCTTTCTAGGTTCTACTAGATACTGACTTAGGGTATTTACAACAAAGCATATATATGGCCTAGTATTTGTTAAATACATCAATGACCCAATGATTTGTCTATATAGGGTTAGGTCCACTAAATACGATGAGTCATCAACTAATAACTTCAAGTTGGAGTCCATGGGAGTGGCCATGGCTTTATACTCCAACATATCAAATCTTTTTAGAAACTTTGCAGCATACTTACCTTGATTTAAAATATTCATTTTTGGATCTTGCCATACTTCTAGACCTAAGAAGTAGTGCATTAATCCGAGATCTTTCATTTTCATTTCTGTAGCCATTTTCATGACCTGTTTCTCATTCCTTGTCAGAAAGAGATCATCGTCATACAATAATGGTATGATAGGTTCATCATCCACAACCTTAAGGTAAAGGTTAGGAACAGCTTTACTTCTGGTAAAGCCCAAGCTTTGTCATGAAGCTGTCAATTGTCCATTATTCACACTATGCATTGAGTGATCTTCTGCATATCTATCTGTGCCATCTCTCGTCAGATGGGTCTACTAATATGAGCCTCAAAATCATTCAAACTCTGTGGTGAGTTCTTTCTTGCATCCATGTCATATGTGTATAGAAGCCATATTCAACCTTGTAGCAAAGGTTGAGATCCACATCACCCATGATGATCATTAAGCTCATCAATTGACTACCGATCCTGGGTACCCATACAGAACCTGATTCATACTTCTTCTTTAATTACATCATTAAGAGATTGGTCTTATCTAGTCCCTTGGAGCAAAACATCTCATCATGATTCTCTTCCTCTTTCTAAGAGAATCTCTTAACCAAAAGCTTTCTATAGTGTGTTTGATTTGTAAATCTTTTGTTGAACATCCATCGCTTGTTTAGAGTTCATCATTCATCATGATCTTTCCTACAAATCAAAATTAAGTACATGATTAGTAATACTTCATAATCATCAAATCATATTGACATGATAACCTATTATGCATACAGATATCATTTACATAGTTATGCAACTATTTTAACCAATACTTTGGCACAACACTTTCCCATATCCTGTATGCATACAGTAGCTATCTAGATGCCTTCCATCTCTACCAGAACATACTATCGAGAGTGTGCACAGCTCTCAGCATGTCAGCAAAGAGGTTTCATTCTAGACAAGCAACAATGGAATGTTTGTCCAATCTTACCAATCATATGCATATTAGTAGTATTCTGTTCAATGCTTTATGAATGTTTACACTCAACATGATATATTCTAGGAATACAAATATGCATACAAGCAATATCATTTACTATTTCTACTAACAACTCAAATACTTATCTTTTATGTTTGTGTGGTTGCCTCCCGCTTGATTTTTTGTATGTCTTCTGAACTTCTATTCATTCTGTACCACTGTGCATGCTCAAGTGTACACTAGTGTCATCCTCATGATCTCATACACAAACATACATTCATTAGTATATTCTCAATATTATCAAAACATTCTAATTCTAAATAATCTTGAATATGTACAGTCATGATCATTAGTATTCAGGGTTTCAAGGAAGTCTTCTTTTACCCATGCATATTCTTGTTTGATCTAGTTAGTTAAATCATCAACCAAGATAAGAGACATAATATGCATAAACCCTTGATTACTAACCAATCATACCAAGTATACTTACACAAGGTAATATTCTAACATGACATAGGAAAACATACCTGGATTAGTATACCTGCTTAGTTATGTACAACATACCTAAACAATCTCTTCAATGATTTAGAGATCCTGAGCTAGAACCTGCATGTCTCGTAGGTTAAACATAATATAACAAAGTCATACATACCTCGTGAGTCTTTATCTTCATGTTGTCATGGTCATGGAACTTGATTTGTCTTTTGTGATGTACCCGTGTCTTGTTAGCAGACAACATCAACCTCACACAACACCATAATGCATAAGTACAATCATATAGCCCTAATCAATGAATGTCTTCGATCATTCACATGCATTCATATTGTTACTAGGGTGATAAGACAATTAATAACATTAATCAAGATTGTACTAATAAATAACATGAAGACAAACACATTATGAACTTAATCAAGAATCAAATTTCAAGGCACACCTGAACGTCCTTAAGTCATACGTGTCGAGACTTTTTGTAGTCTTCTTATGTAAGGCTTTAGCCTCAACTTCCCCTGAAACTTGATCTGGAGCTTGATTAGGGTTTGCTAGAGAAACCCTAAAAATTCAGTCTTTGACTTTCACACTTCTGAATGGATGGAAGAATGTGTCTTGCTGAGCTGATCAACCTAGCATTCTTCAATTTTGAAATCTCCAAAATTTGACCCCTCAAAATTGCCTTTGAAACTTCTGGATCTTCTGGACAGGAACCCGAACTAGGGTTTGATGAATCCCACCCTTATGTCCAATCAAAATGTTCGATCCAAGGCTCTAAACTCTTATTTTTCTGAGGAGCTTCCAGCCGTGGTTATAGACTTCAAAAATTCCAACTTTAACTGAAGCCCTAATTTTCCATCTTTCTGATCAAAATCCTGAACTAGGGTTTGATCAAGCCCGGTCTTCAGCCCAACCAAAAATTCGATCTTGGTTTCTAAATTTCAATTTTCCTGAGTAGCATTCATCCGTGGACTCCGATTCCAAAAATTCTAACTTTCTCTGAAACCCTAAATTCCGGAAGCCATAAATAAAGGTGCTCCAAAAATAATTCTGTCTTGAAAGAAATATGCACCTGATTGTTTTTGCTATAACTCTGAAATTTTTGCTCCACAGGGTCTAAAATTTTTTTTTGCAGTAGCCTGACCTGTCATCTTTCCATCCTGACAGGTTTTACCTCAATTGGATTTTCTGAGAGAGAGTTATGCCAAGTGTCGCAATGTGACCTGTTTACGGGATAAAACAGGAGAGCAAACTTGTACAGCATGCCACATGTCACTGTTTGAACTTAGGCCTCTGAAAACTTTTCCTGAGATATCTTGCCCTGTTAGCTTTCCATCTTGACAGGTCTTACCTCAATTGGACTCTCTGAGAGAGATTTATGCCAAGTGTCGCAATGTGACCTGTTTGTGGGATAAAACAGGAGAGCGAACTTGTACGGCATGCCACGTGTCACTGGTTCACCTTCGGCCTCTGAAAACATTTCCTGAGATAGTACAGTCTGTGTACTACCTGTCACATTTTACTAAATTTCATTTGGAGCTTCCTAGCCCAATTTATGACCTTTTTTCCAAGGTCACCTGATTTTGACTGAGATCTGGAAGAGGCCGAAACCCTAACTTGTACTAATCATAACTCATAAAGTAAAACGAATCTGAGGGTTCCCTTTGGACACAAGGTACCTGGGGATGTTATCTTCGACCTGTAAACTTTTCAGACCCTGAAGCTTCTCAGAAGTGGATTTATAGTGAAAGTTCCACGATGACTGGTTTTTTCTATGTAAAACCCTAACCTTCAAATTGTCGTAAGTAAAGCAAGTGTGGTAAGCGCCATACCTTGTCTTCCTTCAGGTTAGCTTTGATACCATGTTAAGATTTAATATGCTAAGACAGAAAACAGCAGCATTACATTCCATTTCACAATAATAGCATATACAGGATCACTGAAGAAACAACAAGCATAGCATAAACACAAGAGACACAGATTTATCCTGGGAAACCCTCATGGGGTAGAAAACCCAGTAAAGCTTCCTCAATATAGATGACCAGCAATATACAAAGATGCAAACCAAAGACATGATCTCCTCCTCCACCATAGCAGACCTCTCCTCCACAAGTGCGCCTCTCTCAAGTGTGTGAGTGTATCAAATGAGGAACACAACTCCTCTATTTATACACTACACTGACATATATTTTACACAAGTACATGTAGGCTCGTATTTAACCATTAGGTTAAATACCCTATTATAACTGATTGGGCCGACCCCCACATGGTGGGTCTAATAACCCTAGTTACCACAACCAATTCAGAGGAATAAACATCTCTAGATTCATAGTATAATCACATCGGAGGTATGGAACATCTCCGGAATAAATAATATACAAATATAATATTCTTAGAAGTTACAATATTCAACATCCTCTTGGTATCAACAATCAATCTATACTCACCTATAACAAATAGGTCATCCACATACAGAAGTAGTATCACAGGATTGCCTTCCTCAACCTTGTAGTAAAGGTTGGAATCCTCTTTACTCTTGGTAAAGCCCAAACTTGATAGAAAGCTGTCTATCCTACCACACCAAGTCCAAGGAGCTTGCTTCAAGCCATACAAGGCTTTCTTCAACCTACACACATATGAATCCCTGCCATGTGTCTCAAAACCAAGTGGCTGCTCCACATACACTTCCTCCTCGACTACACCATTCAAGAAAGTTGTCTTGACACCCATTTGGTGTATCTTCCATTTCATCACTGTAGCCAGGCAAGTACTAATATGATGGAAGTGTACCTGGATACAAAAGAAAAAGTTTCTTCATAGTCTATTCCCTCTTTCTAGGAGAATCCACGAGCTACAAATATTGCTTTGTACTTTTCTATACTGCCATCTGCAACATGCTTAATCTTGTAGATCCACTTGGAAGTCACAACAGACTTCCCTTCAGGTCTTGGGACTACATCCCAAACATCATTCTTCATGATCGACTGGTCCTCCTCAATCATGGCATTCTTCCCGAATCCTAGGAACTTCAATATCTTCAATAGATAACTTTGTTGCTGAACAAATGTTGCAGTCCTTATTTTTTAGGTGATGGTATATGATCTTTCCTACAAAACAAGTTAAATTGCATAACTTGAAATATCTCATAGTTTTCAAAACAAATTATTACACATAAATAAATATGTCATACAGTAATGCAATTATCTTAGCCAATGCTTCAATACAATATTTATCCATATCCCATAACTTTCTAGATACCTTCCAATCTCTACCAGAACATTGTTAAGAGTGTGCACAACTCCCAACATGTCAGCAAAGAGGTTTCATTCTAGATAAGTAGAAATGGAATGTTGTACGGTGACATAGGCCACTTACCCATCACATGCATATTAGTAGTATACTGTTCATTAATGCAATTATTCTAATATGCATAATACACACCCTAATTTTAGGAACATAAGCATATACATCATTGAACAATATTATTTAAACAAACAAATATTCAAGAAATGACAATTCAAATACTTATCTTTGTTTGGTTTGTAGGGTGGACTCCCTCTCAATATTTGCTTCCTTGTAGGAACTACTGGAGTGTGCTCCCTCTTGATCTTTGCTGCCTGGATTGCTTGTCTTTGAACTTATATCCATCCTTGATCACTATGCATACTTACTAGTATCATCATTGTGTTATCCTCGAGGTCTCATACATACATTCATTAGTATAATCTTAATACTTATCAAAACACAATAATTTTAAACATGTATAGTCATGATCATTTCAAACACAGATAATAAGCAATAGCATTCAAAGTTTCAGGGAAGACTTCTCTTACTCATCCATATTCATATTTGACCACAAAACTCTTCTGGTTAGTCATATCATCAATCAAGGTAAGAGACATAATATGCATAAGCACTAGATTACTTAAATTTCTATCTTCATAAATAATCATTATCAATCATGTATACTTATATAAGAGATCCTAACACAAGGTAGGATTCTAACATGATATAGGAAAAACATACCTGGATTAGCATGCTAGCTAGTTATGTCTAACATACCTGCATAATTTCTTCTTGTTCTCTTCAATGACTTGTGATACTAACCTAGATATCTCATAGGTTAACCATTATAGAACCAAGTTATACATACCTCGTAAGTAGATCTTCTATGTGATCCATGATAATGGATGAATCTTTGTCTTCATGTCACTATGGTCATATGTTCTTGAACTAGAACATGAATTGTCTTTCTTGATGTACCTTTCATGTTAGCGGATAGCATCAACCTCATACAACGCCACAATGCATTAATAGAATCATAAGTGTCAAAACCCTAATCAATGAGTATCTGCATTCATAATTTTATTAAGGTGGTATGACAAGTCTAAAGTTAATCAAGATTGTACTAACCTTAATGAAGACAAATATACCATAAAATTGATCATGAACAGATCTCAAAACATACCTGGATAAGTCATACTTGTCGAGATTGCTTGTAATCTTCTTTATGTAAGGCCTTAGCCTCATCTCCCTCTGAAACAATAACTTCTTCACTTATGCAGGTGACCAATCCATTATCTTCTAGGATTAACCCAATCTACTTGAATTGCAGAAACTAGATC
Organism: Larix kaempferi; assembly: GCA_027924585.1. Lineage (NCBI taxonomy): Eukaryota > Viridiplantae > Streptophyta > Pinopsida > Pinales > Pinaceae > Larix > Larix kaempferi. The sequence continues at coordinate 3,129,049 of BSBM01000459.1, read as the reverse complement.
TGGAGTTGGATTAGGGTTGGTTAGAGAAACCCTAAAAATTCAAACTTCTCAAAGGATAGAGAGATGCACCTTGATGAGCTGATCAACTTGGTATACTCAGAATTTGAAAACTGCAAAGTTTCACCCCTCAAATTTGCTTTTCAATCTTTCGGATTCACTAGGGAGGACCGTGAATTATGGTTTGAGTTTCCCAGAGCTTCACCCAACCAAATAGTTTGATCCAAACCTCTAAACTTAGATTTTTCCAAGGAGCTTCCAGCTATGGTCAAAGATTTCAAAAATTCTCATTTTTCCAGAAGCCCTAATTTTCCACTTTTTCGATAAATGTCTCGAACTAGGGTTTGATCAAGCCTGGCCTTCTGCCCAACCAAAAAATTTGATCTTGGTCTCTAAATTTCTATTTTGATGAGGAGCATTAAGCCATGGTCTCTGATACAAAAATTTCAACGTTCTCCAAAACCCTAAATTCTCGGAGGCATGAATGAAGGTGCTCAAAATCCAATTCTATTTTGACAGAAATATGCACCTGATTGTTTCTAGTGTAACTTTGAAATTTCAGATCTAAAGGGTCTGAAAATTCTTCCTGTGGTAGCCCGATCTATTATATTTCCAAAACCATAGGTATGACCTCAAATGGATTCTCTAATAGAGAGTTATTCCAAGTGTCTCAACGTGACCTGTTTATGGGATAAAACATGAGAGCGAACTTGTACGGAGTGTCACGTGTCACTGGTTCAATTTTGGCCTCTAAAAAATGTACCTATGAAATTAAAGTCCATTCCCTACTTGTCACATTTTACGAAATTTCATTTGGATATTCCTAGCCCAAGTTGTGACCTTTTTTCCTAGGTCACCTATTTATGACTGAGATCTGGAAGAGGCAGAAACCCTAAATTGTACTGACCATAAATCACAAAGTACAATGAATTGGAGGATATCCTTTGGATACAAGGTACATAGGGATCTTATATTCGATCTATATGATTTTCAGATCCTGAAACCTCACTGAAATTTATTTATAGAAAAAGTTCTACGATGACAAGTTTTTTCTATATCAAGCCCTAGCTTCGCAAGCGTAACAAGTGTCATAAATGCCATACCATGCCTTCTTTCAGGCTAGCTCTGATACCATGTTAGTTTTTCAGAAATTTCAATCTGATATAGGATCTTAATTGACAAAATAACATGTACACCATATTAATCATGGACACAATAATGCAAGCACACAAGAGACATATAGTTTCACCGGGGAAAACCAAGAAAGTGAAAAACCCCGCAACTTCCTCATAGATAGATAAAGTAATGTTACAACCCAAGTACAAGAGATAGTCCTCCTAGCAGCAGCTTCTCCTCCTCCACTAGTGCGCCACTCTCCAATGAGTGTGTGAGTGAGAAGTGAATGATCAAATAGAGTGCCTCCCGCACTCTATTTATACTTGACTTGACTTGCCTAATAACCTTTACTAGGTCGGCCTTAAATTAACCACATAACAATATGCTGACAGGGCCGACCCCCAATAGGGTGGTCTAATAACCCTTTAACCCACATGACTTATACAGGACCGACCCCAACAAGGTGGTCTAATAACCCATCAAGTATAAGTTACGACATTTACAATATAAATGACGACACTTCCATATAGAGAAATAATAGCATCTCTATAGGAATACAATATACATATATGAAATACATTTCGAAGTTACAAATACATCAACATTAAATACTAAAAAGTATTTCCATGTGCAAATTCCTAAAAATAATTATGTCTAATATTTTTAATACTAAAAAGTACTTTTATGAGCAAGTGTTCCAAATGCAATTTATATGGTTTTTCTTTTTATGCAAAATGTTTACCAATTAATCCTTTTCTAGGACCTAGGTGCCACACGATTGGGCCCATCTATCATTTATGCTCATCTTTCATCATGGTACCACTCCGTTGGGTCCATTAATCCGTTGTATCCATTTCTTGGAAAGGTACCACATCGTCGAGTCCTTGCATCCATCCTTTCTATTTCTTGGCAAGGTAGCACATCATGGGGTCCTTATGCCGATATATTTTCATTTGACTTGCGGGAACTTCATGTAGCGATTTAGGATCCATTACCTTCTGTAAAATCCAAAAATTTCACAAAAATATAATTTTTTTTATGTAGCATTAAAAGTGTACATTTGCAATGCGGAAGTATAATAAATGAAGATTAGTTTAATTAAATGAAAGCCTAGTCTATGTATTAAGACAACACCTTGTTCAAAATGTTGTAATCATTAAAAAACCTATTATGTCAAGTACATGCTATGTTTGTCATTACTACTAGATGTCTTAAGATCATTTGTGTTTTTAATTAAAGATGGCTACTTATTCAAATGTATCAACATCGTAGATTTACTATGGTGTTGTTTTAATTATAAGTACCAACTATTTGTTTTCTTGATGATGAAGGGGTCCTATGGCCACCCCGAGGCTTACTTAGCTATTTAGCTAATGCACTTCAACTTCTGTCACAGATCACACATAAGAGCGACACTTCTTTCCAAGTATTACGATGTATGTAAAGAGGTCTTAATTAATGCTTCAAATAGTTTTCAAAGTTTATAAAGTGTAGAAAACCTGACTTGTTCCAAGGTGAGATCTAATATAGATTTGATCGTTGTTTATAAACTTCCATAGCATTTAAACTTCCTACTCAGAAATCATTTTTAAATCATTACATTTTTATTTGTATCAAATCATGGCGCAAGGTAATCGAACTTTGATCTTGAACAACCCTACACTATGTGTTTAAATACCAAGTGCTAACCTCTGGGTTATTTTTTTAATAACTATAAGCTTAAAAATTAAGCTAGAAGTTGTAATCCTAATGATTGAAATTATAAACTATATGTACAAACTTTATTTTTGTATGCATAGCATGGCTCTTTGAATTACTATGGGTTGAAACTATATAATATAGTTCGAATATATGCATATCACGCTATTCTAGTTATTCTAGTTGGAAACTATATACTACGAGTTTGATTTATGCATGGCATACTATACGTTATATCAATAGTGAAACTGTGACTTAAGTCTTCGGTGAACCTCTCTGTTGGAAGGCACTTGTAAACTGGTAGCTATGTCAATTAAAGTTCATTAACTATGTTTCGGTTGATTGCTTGTTGGAAACCCTCATGGAATGGCTCCACGTCAAGGTTTCTTGGTTGAAGTGCTAAACCCTAACTACTCGTTGAACTACTCGACGAGCCATAACCTGGAGCATTCATTTTTGCATTGTGTGAGGGTGGAGACCTCGACAGCATCTCGATTTTCTAGCGTTTGTAACCCTGCTTGCAGTTCCTCACGGAGATTCAATAACGTGACCTTCCTGCTTGTATAATGGTTGTAGTAGAGTATATGTATTTGCATTCTTTGCAAAGTTTACAGAGTTCGATGATGAATCTGTGTGCCTCCAAGGTTTTACTTTGAAAGTTTAAACGTTAAAGAAGGGTTCGATAATACTACAAGATATTACTTACAGGTAAAGTACTCATCTCCCATTTTGTGTTTCGTTGATGGTTTTAACATTAATAATGTTATAGTTTAAGTTTGAGCTGCATCAAAGTTTAACCACTAGTTTCGTTTGTTGTTTGACAGGTTCTTCCTGGGCATTGGCTTTTAGTTTAGACAGAAAGGGATGGGAGCTTAAAAAAAAATTCCTAAGTAATCCTCGGTGACTCCCTTGTGGGCATCTATAGTTCTCAGAAGATTTTGGTGAAAAAAGGAAAACTTCCGGTCTTCGTTTTGGTTAGCCGAGAGTTCGGTTTTGTTTAAATTTGTTTTCCACAATCAGTTGTAAACTTTTATAGGCCATATTGCAAGTTTTGGTACAGGTAGGATTGAATCCTCGACCTACCTTCGTTGGTTTCTCAACGCTTACTGTGTAACTGTTTAAAGATAAATATATATGGTTTTAGTTTGGAAAGAAAACAAATAGGTTTTCCCTGGGCATTGTGATACTTTTGGAACTAAATGGTTTTGGATAAAATCCTCAAGATACTTAGGGTTTGATACCCAGTTTCTAGTTTATGTTTATTTTCTATAGGGAGGGTTAAACCCTCAAACTTGTCCTGTGTCGTAATGCATGTATAGATATGGTTTTTCAAGAATTATGTGAAGTTTGGAAAATACAACAGCTGAGAGAAAGCTCTCGGTAATCTTTGTTATTTTGCAGTGTCTGTTATTTATGTTGTTGTTTAGTGAAAATAATATAATATCTTAGTTTTAAATTGATGTTTGCATACAAGCCGTAAGGATGGGTTTTAAACCCTATCATAACTAATTACTATGATTGAAAATCGATTGTAGGATTAGTGAGGGTTTCGAACCCTGAACTTGTGTATTTAAAAATCTTGTGTTGAAAGGAAATGTATGTTTATACAATGTTAAAAGATGAAGCTATATACACAGGGTTTTCGACCCTGGAACGCCGATAGGCTATCTGCTTAGCACTGATTTAATGTTTAAGTTATTTGTTAAGTGTATTAATACATATTACGTTGATATGTAATGGGATAGATAGATGCATGATTACTACTTACTTTCCTGCAACATTGACAATAACTTGACAAATGAAGTTTTGGTATTAAAACGGTTGGTAGCATCATTTTTTAAGTTGGTTCTCTGTAATAGTTTAAGAGATAGGTCGATGCTAGTATTTATAATGATAATGTTTGTATAGTGAGTTGTTCTTACATGAAAACTCTGCATTTTTGTTTTAAGAAAACCTGTATTATGTGTTTTGATATTATTAAGGTTTTGCATAAACATTGTTTATACATAAATTATTCTCTATAATGTTTTAAAGAAACAATTCATTACTGTTATTTATAAAGGAAATGCTTATAAAATTATTTCTCTATGTTTATGTAAGATATATAGATTCAGACAAACTCATTGCTATCGTTTAACATTCATGAAAGATACTTAGAATATAAACTCTTATGAATAAATCAAGGATTCTGCTGCTAAGCATGAGCATAGAACTACCTATGTTTCCTAATTAAAATATGTGATGTTTATTGAAAAATAGATAGCATTAAAGTACTGAAATAAATTAGATTTATTTATGAAACTCAATCATTCGAATCTATTTTAAATACATCTTCCCTGTACTAGAGTACGACACTGGAAACAGTGTGTGGAAAAATGCAGGGAAGCATTTTTATTCTATCATTCATCTATCAAATTTTAACTATTCATTTATCAATTTAACCTAACAGCTGTATGGATTTTCAGAATAGATAAATTGCAGAAATGAAACATTTATTAATAGTTCATAATATCTAAGATGAAATAGAAAACTGATAACGTAATAACATGCAGAACCTTATTAATAACTTGACAGAAAGTAAATAAGATAACACTATTTGAACCTGATAATTGTAGAAGAGGAAAATGTTGGGTCTAGGAAATGCCCCTTTCTGGACATCCTTATTACATCATTTTCCCCTAATTTTATCCTACTTTCATAAGCTATATCCATGTATTTCTCCAAATCAATCAATGATATTGACAGGTATAATTAGTTATTGCTTTATTTATTTTATGCCTAAGATTGTTAAGGTTTGAGATCCTAGTCATTGGTTTATGCTAATCTATGTGATTTCATTTAGTCAAGGTCTAAAAGCACAGGTGTATCAGCCAAGTGGCACCAACTGTTACTCTTCAAATCACCAACTCCTCATAACTCAAAGGGATAGCACATTCATCAACAAGAATCTGTAATAGGCTTCCACTGAAATAGAACCCAGCTGCAACAGACAGATTGCATTCCAACTTGCCAAATCCGTTGATCCATTGATTATTGGAGTAACAGCTCCTTCATGAGTAACAACCTCATTTAATACGGCTGTAACAGTTAGCTATAACTCCGCAGCATGAATATCATAGATCTTCATTGTTGCACGAGTTTAGTGGATTGTGATCTACACTTTCAATGTATAAATATGCAAAGGCTCTCGTAGCCCAGCTTTGGACAATTACCATTTTGTATAAGCTGTAATAGAGCATTGATACTGTCAATTTCCATCATTAATATGAGAGTAGAGTTCTTCATTTCTGTGTCTTAATTTGCTATGATTCTTGGCATCTCTGTTAGAAGGCTAGGGCCCGCCTTCTAACAGAGATAGCTGTTTTAAGTAGGTAGGGTAATTTAGCTTTCCTTTTGTTGTGTGGTGTGGAATTATTGCAGATGTTACTGGTAGCTGCAACAGAGAATTAGCTTTCCCTTTGGTAGTTCATAATAGTATCTTGAATAACTGTAGCAGATTGGTGTGACAGATGACTGTGTAGGATAATTCATTTAATGCATGCGTGTTTGAATTAGCTGTAACAGCCAAGCTCAATTCCAATATCTTTCAGTTGTTTATGCTTTCTAGGATTTGCAGTAATTGTCAGTTAGAGTTCGAGCTTTAGATTTTGGTTGTTGTTGTATCTTCAATTGATTTTAAATAGACAGATTATGATTGAGTAATAGTAGCTGCTAGATGGATCATTTTCGTAAAGATCAATTATTGTAGTTTGATAATTATAGGATTTAACTTCTTGCAAAAGCAATCTGGTTTATTTCTATTCTTAATTTTATAACTACTGGATGATTTCTGTACGAAGGTAGTTTCAATCAAATTCCTAGATGTGTGAATTAGCTTAGTCTACTTTCTGGAATGAGTTTGGCTAGATAGATTGGTAGGATCATTATCTACAATTAGTTAATCAACTTCTTGACATGTTTATGCATAAATTATGCTTATTACCATTGAAACAAAAGACCTCCCTAGGTTTGACAATTTATATTGATCATCCTATGTGTTAGCTTTAATTAACTAACATATAGGGTGACCAACATTTTTGCACCATTGCCAGGGATGGTAATAGATAGATATAGTTAGTAGTTGTTTTCATTTGATTTGATTTTAGTTCAATTACTTACAGCATCCATGAATACAAGAAAAGAAAATTGGGAACCCCCCTTTGAATACTAACATTGCAGGTGGAAGAGGTCGAGGTCGTAATGCAGGTCAGGGAAGACACACATACATTGATGAGATAATTGATAGAGCCGATTCTTCCACTAGACCACTGCGAAACTCTACGGGAGGGGGAAAATTTTGTTCCTCCCAATCTTGAACATTCAACATCCACCGTGGAGAATACAATAGGACCTTCAACTCCTGTTGCATAAATTAAACCTCCTGAAGATAAGGGAAGCGTTGTAGGTGCACCAAATAGAGAGGAGATCTATCATATCAACGGAACCAGATTTACTAAAGAGGTGTGGTTGGAGACTCACCGAATAGCAGAAGAAGAGAGAAGGCGAGAAGAAGAGAGGAGAAGAGAAGAGGAAGCTAAAGCAGAGGAAGAATGCATAAAGGAAGCTGTTGAATTTTGGACTAGAACCATGGCCGGTAGAGAACAGGAGGGTGAGAATGAACATGGGAATAATTGGGAAGAAGAAGGAGAAAATAATCATCTTGGTAATACTGTGGCTACATTAGAATTCCTTATCCTCCAGATACCTGAAGCAGCTCGTATGAAAAATATCTCACCATCAGTTCTCCCGAATTTTCATTGTAAGTCCTCTAAGGATCCTGGTGAGTTTCTTTTTGAGTTTGATATCCTCTGTCGCAACTATGATTACACCTCTAGTGCTTAGAAACTGAAGTTATTCCCAGCCACCTTAAAAGGAAATGCTCTGCGCTGGTTCATGAGTCTGGGTCATGAGACCATTACTACTTGGGACCAAATAAAAAACACCTTCCTTTCTAAGTACCAAGAATATTGCAAAACTAGGGATAGAAAAGAGGAGTTGTTTAAAATGGTTCAGAAGGATGAAGAAAGTTTGGAAGACTTTGTGGAAATATTGTTGTACAATTTACAAATGTCTGGTCATGATGAGATTGGAAAGGATGTGCTCAAGATAATCTTACTAAGAGGAATTAGAGAAGACTGCCTTGATATATTAAATCTGTTGGGAAAAGGGGATATCTCGAAGGAACCTTTCAAAAATATTGTTGAATTATGTCGAAGGTATCTAGGGGATCCTCTAGAACCTGCAAACAAGACAAGGACCGAGACCAGGATGTCTTCACTATGACTCATAAGTCAGCTAGTGGAGGGGCCACTCAAGCAGAAATAGGAAACTTACTAGAGAATTTCAAAACAAACATGATGAGCTCCATTTCCTCAGAGTTAGATGTCATGAGAGAAAAGCAGAAGCAAGTGGTAGAAGATCTTACACTTGGTGTATTCTATCCTAGATGTAGAAAAAAGCACCCACTAAAGGAATGCCCGTTGGACAAAGCTGAGGTATGTAGGATATGTAAGCTCGAGCATGATACTAAGGAATGTCCTTCCTTACCTAAGGTCAAAGCAGTCCTGCAGGCATCCATTCCGGATGTGGAGCTAGCATACTTCATGGCATAGAAGAAACCATGGCAGCCTTGAAACCAAGGTATGAATCCAAACCCAGCATTTTTTCTGAATAATATGAATGGAATGAACAATATGCACAATATGAATACACAATTCCCTTCACATTATTCTAACAACCAGTGGCATCCATCTCAGAACCCAATGCAAAATCCTAATTCATGGACACTGTGGTCACAGCAGTCAAACCATGCTCCTTGGAATTCCAACTAGAGAAATTCTTACCAAGGAAATAACTTTCCCCATCACCAGACTCAGTATCAAAAGTACCCTCCTCAACAGTATCAGCATCAACAGTCTCAGTACCAATAGTATCAGCAACCACAACTCCCTTTCCAAAACAATGTCACACCTATGAATGCACCACTTCGACCACAGCTGCGTGCACAACATAACCCAAACCCAAACAATAAAGCAGTCCATCAATTTGAGACTACCAACATGCCTTCGTATTCCATCACTCAGATTCCCTACAATGATATACAATTATGATCAGGAAGGGTGGTGGAACCTATTATCACTGAGGATGTTTCATCCCCAGTGATTGAAACTGGAGTAAATCAGGATTGGGCTAGTGCAAGGTAATGATACCCAATTATGACACATTAGTTGCAATGACATTCTGGAAAAACAGAAATATTATCACTAAAATCAATTATTACAGGTACCTACAAAACTTTTTCCGATTAGGTGTAAAAAGATGAAACGCAGAAAAATGGATGACCTTTCGGAATATATAACTTTTATTTATGGAAAAGTTGTATAACCACCCCAAAATGTCATTATTCGAATATTGGTATGTTATTTTTTTTCTAAAACATAACGCACATGTTTTTGTTGACCTACGTATTTGCTATGTAAATTTTCAATTTATGAGAAAAAAAATATGTAGAGGCATAGGCAACAAACAAATCTTTTGGGGAGCTATTTTTCCAAAATTTTAAAAGTTAATTTTACATTTTTTTAAATTACCGAAGTCAATGAAGCCCTAAAAGGACATGGTCAAGTTTTAATCCACCATATCATGGTCTAAAAATAATCAATATGCATTTTTTTTTATAGGTTGTAGGTATTTTCGTGCTCTTATGTGTGTTCTTTTCCGTTTTCGAAATAGGTAATCCAATCAAAAGTTATAGGCCAAATAAACGACCTATGTTTTTTATGAATTTGACAACAACAATAACAGATCTATTAAAAAAATTATATATTTGGAATCTGCACCAAGAGCTCAACAAGTGTGTGCAATTTCATCAGTAGTGCACTTGTGGAGCTTATGTAGAACTAGCTGTGAAAAATAGGAAGTTGCAGCGTTTGATGTGTTCTGCCATAAATCATAGATAAATCAGACTGAGCCTAAAGGTGCAGTCTGAAGCTAATTCCAATCCTGCAAGGGCACCAAAAACAATTTGAATTCATACACACGTGCGCGCAAAGAGGCGTGCATGCATAAGTACGCGCACGCATCCATAGAAGCGCACACGCATGGTTAACAGTGCACACACGTAGGTGCACGTACGCGTTCATGTAATTTCCTTTGTCACGGGGATAGATAAATTTGATGAAGATGTGATGATGAAGAAGATGATGATGATGGAGATGTTGATGAGGAAGGGGGAGATGACAATGATGATTAAGATGTTGATGAGGAAGGGGGAGATGACAATGATGATGAAGATGTTGATGATGATGATGATGATGATGAGATGATGGTGACAATGGTGATGAAGATGATGATGATGATGATGATGATGAGATGATGGTGACAATGGTGATGAAGATGATGATGATGTTGATGAAGAAAATGGTGATGAGGATGATGATGACGATGATGAAGATGATGATGATGATGATGATGATGAGATGAGGATGATGATCATGATGGTGATGACGATGATGATGATGATCATCATCATCGTCATCATCATCTTCATCATCATCATCACCATCATCATCGACATCTTCATCATCATTGTCATCTCCCCCTTCCTCATCAACATATCCATCATCGTCATCTTCTCCATCATCACCATCTTCTTCATCAACATCATCATCATCTTCATCACCATCGTCATCATCATCAACATCTTCATCTCCATCATCGTCATCTTCTTCATCCTCATCACCATCACCATCATCATCATCTTCATCATCATCATCATCATCATCATCATCAACACCATCATCATCATCGTCACCACCCTCTTCTTCCTCATCATCATCAACATCTAGGTCATCATCTTGATCGTCAACATCAGATCAACATCATCATTATCATCCTAATCATCACCATTGATGTTGATGATGACAAAGATGATGATGATGATGTTGATGATGAGTATGATGACCATCAACATCATCATCATCTTCATCATCGTACTCATATTCATCGTCATCCACCACCACCATCATCATCATCGTCATCATCTTTGTCATCACCCTCTTCCTCATCAACAACATCTTCGTCATCATCATCATCATCACGATAGGAAGATGATGACGAAGATGTCAATGACGAAGATGATGATGAAGGTGGAAATGATGAGGATGATGAAGATGACGATTATGATGACGAATACAATGATGATCGTGACCATGATTGTAACGTTCCCATTATCGAACCCATTACATTCAAATGTAAATGATGTAATCTTGTTATGAAATCATGGTGAGGAGCTCAAATCCAAGGCCCCGCCATCGATTTAGTGATGCATATGGTTTGCGTGCTAGCAATGCACATTGGAAATTCAAATATCATGTAATATGCATTTTAGTAAAAATACCCACAACTAGCTATGCAATGCAACAAAGAGATGGGGGCATGATTTCACAAGGAATTGAAAGGGAAAACATTTAAACCCTTGAGCCACTAGAGTCAAGCCAAGTGTTAATGAGAGAACCCATCAAACCCTCAACTACCCATGTTGAATTTTGTACCCAACCATTGATTTCTCCCAAGAGTTGGTTGAGGTAGTTAATGCCTTGGGGAATGGGAGGTATGGCTGTCCAAATTCAGGTATGGGAAAGCCACCCTGCATGGGAAATCGCGTTTTGCTTCTTGGGCAAGAAAAGAGCCATGAATTTCTCCCCCAAGCCATGATCCATGATCATTCCTTCTCCCTCACGAGTTTAGAGCTACCTGGGTGTTTTCCAGGCATGTTTGTTGTGTTTTCCTTCATTTCTCCCAGTAGGAAAGGGCATTTTTGTGTGGTATACCAGTGGGGAAGAAGAGGAATGGAACGGGGGTTCCATAGAGACCATTTTTGTTGTTAAATGCTAAGAGAGTTGGGGAGAAAACGTTTTTCCTCCCTGTGGATGCATTTCCCTTCCCACAGCTCGTTTTGGGTGAACCACGATTTGGGGAAAATATATGGCCATCTTGTTTGTGAATTCCAGTGCTGGAAAAGTGTATCTATGCCCAATGTGTGTGCTTGCTGTGTGAGAAATGAATATGTTGGTGTATGGGTATGGGTATTCTTTGCATTGGCTTGAGCTTGAGAGTAAGCATCCAGGGTTCAATGGTAGCCTGATAAACCCAGCTATGGACTGGCTTGGCTCAGATGGAATGATTAATTGGCTGTGAATGAGCTTCTTCCCCTTTTCTTTGTGAGAATCATACCCAGCTCAGGGGTGGCCTTTGGACGGACTCAGTATAAGCTGTCGAAGAGCCTATGGCTGGGTGGAACGTTGCAGCGACATAGCTAGTTGCTTGGGACAATTGCACAATGAAGTTAAGTGTTTCTTTCTATGTATTTACTTCTGCAATGTTTAATTAATGATTATTTTGATATGCTGGATGGGCATGAATTGTGTGTGTGGATTATATTTAAATTCCGCTGTGCATATTGCCTAATTTGTATCTGCACACCAATGTTTAAATCCTTATGATTCTAATTAGTGGGATGAGTTTTATGAAATGCCCAGATTTTAGTGCCATGTTCCCTTCCTTGCATTGGGTCAGCAGGTGGGTACATTACAATGATCATATGATGATGATGATGATGGTGAGGATGACAAAGATGGCGATGATGATGACTAATGAAGATGATGATGATGAATATGATGATTTTGATGGTCATGATGATGATCATCATCATATTCATCGTACTCGTATTCATCATCATCCACCACCACCACCACCACCACCACTATCATCATCATCATCATATCATCATCATCTTCATCATCCTCATCATCATCTGTGTCCTCACAATGACGATGATGATGATCATGATGAGGAAGTTGATGATGATGATCATGTTGTTGTTGATGATGAAGATGATGATGATGTGCTGCATATTCCTCATCATCTTCATCATCATCATCATCATCTCCAAATTAGTCATCATCATCATCGTACTCATATTCATCATCATCTTCATTGATGACAATGATACGAAGATGTCAATTATGATGATGATTATGATACGAAGATCTCAATGATGATGATGATGATATGAAGATGTCAATGATGATGATGATGATGATGAAGATGTCGATAATGATGATGATTATGAGGAAGATGGCGATGACGAGTATGATGATGAATATGAAGATGACTAAATTATGATGATGAAGACATTGATGATCGTTACCACGATCATATGAGGATGATGATGATGATGAGGACAATGATGATGATGATGATGGTGATGATGATGACTAATAAAGATGATGATGACGAATATGATTATTTGGATGATGATCATATTCTTCATCATCATCATCATATCCATCATCATACTCATATTCATTATCATCCACCATCGTCATCATCATCACCATCACCATCATCATCATCATCATCATCATCATCATCCTTGTCCTCACAATGATGATGATGATGGTAATGATGAAGTTGATGATCATGATCATGGTGTTGATGATGATGAAGATAATCATGATGATGAGGATGATGTGCTGCATATTCGTCATCATCTTCATCATTAACATCATCATCATCTCCATTAGTCATCATCACCATCTTCATCGTCATTGTCATCATCATCATCATCATCATCCCTGTACCCACAATGATGATGATGATGAAGATCGTGATGATGATGACTAATGAAGATGAGTATGATGATGAATATGATGTTTTTGATGTTCATGATGATTATCATATTCGTCATAAACATCATCATCTTCATCATCGTACTCTTATTCATCATCATCCATTGTCATCATCATCATTATCATCATCATCATATCATCATCATCTTCATCATCCTCATCATCATCTGCGTCCTCATAATGATGATGATGATGATGATGAGGAAGTTGATGATGATGATCATGGTGTTGATGATGATGATCATGGTGTTAATGATGAGGATGATGTGTTGCATATTCCTCATCATCTTCACCATCATCATCATCGTCATCATCATCATCATCATCATTTGCAAATTAGTCATAATGATCATCGTACTCATATTCATCATCATCATCTTCGTTGATGATGGTGATACGAAGATTTCGATGATGATGATGATTATGATACAAAGATGTCAATGATGATGCTGATGATACAAAGATTATGACGAAGATGTTAATGATGATGATGATTAGGAGGAAGATGCCGATCATGAGTATGATGACAAAGATGAAGATGACTAAAGACAGTGATGACAAAGAAAGTGATGATCGTGACCATGATCATATGATGATGACTAGTGAAGACGATGATGATGAGTATGATGATTTTGATGATGATCATATTGTTGATGATGATGATCATGTTGTTGATGATGATTAAGATGATGATGATGTGCTGCATATTCCTCATCATCTTCATCATCATCATCATCATCATCTCGAAATTAGTCATCATCATCATCGTACTCATATTCATCATCATCCACCATCATCATCATCATCCACCACCACCACTGTTAAATTTTCAGTATTAATTACAATACTATAGGATCTTTGCTGAGAGAATAACATCTACAGTATATCAATGCATGACAATCATAATATGACAAGCATCACAAGCATCACAAGAATCAAAAGCATAGAGACAAGAGACACAGAGTTTCCGTGGGGAAAACCCTAAGGTGAAAAACCCCACAACTTCCTCAGAGATAGAGAGAGCAATGGCTCAACCAAAATACAACCAAACAACACTGAGATAGTCTCCTAGCAGATGATCCTCCTCCTCCTCACTAGTGCGCCACTTTTCAGAGAGAGAGATAGATACTTTTCCGAGTGAGTAAAATAGAGATCTCCTATCTCTATTTATACTCACCTTTTTGCCCAGTGACTTACTGGGGCCGACTTGTCTACTTGAGTACATCCACATTATATTATATATTAAATAGGGCCGACCCCATAAGGTGGTCTAATAACCCATTGACAAGTACACACACTTGCGACACTTGTCAATCCACATGACGACACTTCCTTATAGAGGAATAACACATCTCTTATAAGGGTACAATAAATATATATATAATACACTGATGAAATACATTCCGAAGTTACATATACATCAACACTCCCTCTTAACTAGGAAGGTATTTCTCGACACAGATCTGCTAGACAAGTCTTCTTCTCTGGATCATCGTCATCGATGCATCGTCATCATCATCGTCACTGCTGCTGCTATCTCATCCAATATCTGTCTCTACTCGTCATAGGAAGTTCTACAGAGCCAGTCCTTTTTCATACTAGATGTAGGCCCACCACCTGCAGGTCTTCATCATCACTGGCCATACTGTGGAATCCTCAGGACTGATTACGTGCGTCACAAAACCTCGAAAGAGCATCCCAGGATGTTATGGGTACACAACTCCAACCTGTAGGATCTCCCAGGGCGCTATTACATGTGACCCCACCACAAAACCTCGAAAGAGCATCTCAGGATGTTACGGGTACACAACTCCGACCTGAAATCTCCCAGGGCACAAATTACATGTGGTCCACCACAAAACCTAGCAAGAGCATCTCAGGATGTTACGGGTACACAACTCCGACCTGAAATCTCTTAGGGCACAAATTACATGTGGTCATGGAAAAACCTCGCAAGAGCATCTCAGGATGTTACGGGTACACAACTTCGACCTGAAATCTCCTAGGGCCCAAATTACATGCCATAGGACAAAACCTCGCAAGAGCATCTCAGGATGTTACGGGTACACAACTCCGACCTGAGATCTCCCAGGGCACAAATTACATGTCCTCCCAGAGCAATGTCTCGAAAGAGCATCCCAGGCTGTTACGGGTACACAACTCCGACCTATAGGATCTCCCAGACATGCTCATCTGCACAACCTGATCCACGGCCACAGAGTATCAACCTGACACTCACCATACATCATCCTGATGTACTCATGATCGTCCTAATCATCATCACTGCAACGTCCTGCTGCATGTCATCTGAAGCAACATCCTGAAGCTCATCATCCATGATCATCCTGATCATCAATGCATCCACCTGATGCATACCAAGTATCTACCTGATACATATCATCATACATGATCCACCTGATCATCAATGCATCCACCTGAGGCATACCAAGTATCTACCTGATACATGATACATATCACCATACATGATCCACCTGATCATACAATGTATCCACCTGATACATATACAGATACATGGTCCAAGCATCCAACATGATGCACATACATACATAAATGATCCACCTGATCATATCCAGCATCCAACATGATGCATACATACATAAATGATCCAACTGATCATATCCAACATCCAACATGATGCATACATACATAAATGATCCAACTGATCATATCCAGCATCCAACATGATGCATACATACATAAATGATCCAACTGATCATATCCAAGCAGAAACTAGAACATCATCCTGATGCCCATTCTCCAGCGCTTACTCCCACAGCCATGTGAAGGATCCTCCTTCCAACATGCTTGGAATGGCTTCAGCAAATGTGTCCATCACTTCTTACTCGAAGTGTCCTCGATCTGAAGAACGCCAAGCCTCTCTCTGAAGTACTCGAACTTCACTCTGGCTAGTGGCTTCGTCAGCACATCTGCAATCTGCTCGTCCGTCACAACATACAGAAGCTTCACAGCTCCTCTCTGCACCATATCCATGATATAGTGATATTTGATCTCTATGTGCTTCGACCTGTCATGAAACACTGGGTTCTCGGACAGCTTCACACAACTCTGGTTATCACAAAAGATACCAGTAGCCTCCAACGGGAGATCAAATAACTCAGACAGTAGCTTCCGTAGCCATACTGCCTCACAACTAGCTGAACAGGCTACAACATACTCTGCCTCAGCTGTACTCAGTGCTACGCAGGACTGCTTCCTGCTAAACCAAGAGATCACACCTGATCCCATACTGAAGCAACACCCAGATGTGCTCTTCCTATCTGCAGTACTGCCAACCCAATCCGAATCAACATAACCCTGTAGGTTAAACTTTTGATCCGCCTCATACCTGAGTCCATAATCCACTGTACCCTTCAGGTACCTCAGAACATGCTTTACAGCAACCAGGTGAACACTCCTCGGATCCGTCAAGAACTGGCTCAGGTTGTTCACAGCAAAGCAAATGTCTGGTCTCGTGTTCGTCAGATACATCAAGGACCCAATAATCTGACGATACAAAGAGACATCAACCGGCTCAGATGAAGCATCACATAGAAGCTTCAGATTTGATGCCATAAGTGTGGCCATGGCCTTGCAATCCATCATCCCGAACCTCTTCAGGATCTCTACTGCATACTTCCCTTGTCCAAGGAAGATTCCTTCTGCATTCTGCCACACCTCCATGCCAAAAACAAATAGTGCATCATCCCCAAGTTCTTCATCTCGAACTCGGTAGTAAGCTTCCGCTGCGTGTCAATCAATCTATCTTCACCATACCAAGTTCTGCACATATATGATTTCCTATCATGTGTCTCAGAACCAAGTGGCTGCTTCTTCTTCAACTACACCATTCAAGAAATCTGTCTTGAATCCATCTGGTGTATCTTCTATTTCATCACTTTTATATTTCTCTATGCTGCCATCTGCAACATGCTTGATCTGAAAGTTCTATTTGGAAGTCACAACAGACTTCCCTTTAGCTCTTGGGATCGCATCCCAAACATCATTCTTCATGATCGATGGATCATGGCATTCCATTTCTTCATCCCAGATCCTGGGAACTTCAATATCTTCAATAGATATCTTTGTTGTTGGAACAAATGTTGTAGTCCTTTTGTAGGTGAAGATATACGGTCTTTCCTACAAAACAGGTTAAATTGCATGATTAGAAACATCTCATAATTTTCAGAACACATGAAGAAATCTGTCATACAGTCATGCAATTATCTTAGCCAATGCTTCAATACAACATTTATCCATATCCCGTAACTTTCTAGATGCCTTCCAATCTCTACCAGAACATTGTTAAGAGTGTGCACAACTCCCAACATGTCAGCAAAGAGGTTTCATTCTAGATAAGTAGTAATGGAATGTTGTACAGTGCCATAGGCCACTTACCCAACACATGCATATTAGTAGTATACTGTTCATTAATTCAATCATTCTAATATGCACAATAAGTCTAGGAACATGAGCATATACATCATTGAACAATTTTATTTAAGCAAACAAATATGCAAGAAAATTAAAATACTTATCTTTATTTGTTTGTTGGGTGGACTCCCTCTGAGTCTTTTCTTCCTTGCAGGAGCTGCTGGAGTCCTTCTACACCTTCTTGTTGTGGAGTGTAGAGAGATGGACAACTCCCTCTGAATATCTGCACCCTTGCAGAAACCACTGGAGTGTGCTCCCTCTTGATCTTTGCTTCCTGGATTACCTGTTCTTGAACTCATATTCATCCTTGCTCCCTATGCATGCTTCTTAGTATCATGATTGTGTTATCCTTGTGATCTCATACAAAATCATACATTCATTAAAACACAATAATCTCAAGTATGTATAGTCATGATCATTTCAAACAGAAATAATAAGCATTAGCATTCAAGATTTATATAGGACTCTTATGGTTAGTCATATCATAAGAAACATAACATGTCTAAACCTGTAATTACTCAAACCTATGACTCTTCTGGTTAGTCATATTATTAATTAAGGTAAGACACATAACATGCATATGCCCATGATTATTCAAACTTATGACTTTATGAACAATCATCATCAATCATGCCATGCATACTTATATGATAGATCCTATGATATAAGAAACACATACCTGGTCACCATATTTGCTAGTTATGTCTAGCAATGTGTTCTTGTTCTCTTCAATGACCTACATAACTCATTAGTTAACTTTTGCAAAAACAAATTATACATACCTCTATGTGATCCATGACTATGGATGAATCTTTGTATTTATGTCACCATGGCATGTTCAGGCTGTCCCTTCAAATTGTACAAACCTCCCTCTTGCTTTCCAATCACTACTGCATCATCTATGTTCTTTCCCTTTGGCCACATTAGGACTTGGCCATCCACAAATGCAACCCTCATACCTTTTGCATCTAATGCAGAAATGGAGAGTAAGTTCTTCTTGAGCCCAGGTACATAAAGTACTTCTTTCATCTTCAATGATTTTCCAGAATCTAGATTGTAGGAGGCTTCACCACTTCCTTTGATTGGGTATTGATAATCATCCCCAAGTTTCACCTTATGGGGTGATTCATGTTCAGAAAGGTTCACAAAAGATTCCTTGAACCCAGTCATGTGTTTGGAGGCCCCACTATCAATCAACCAATCATTACAACCATGGGAGATTGTGCCTGTGAGTGCAGAGATCAGAACATACTCTTCTTCACTTGATGAGTCATCATCACTACTACTTTCTGCCCTAGCCTTTTTCTTTGGAGGTTCATCATCTTCGGCAGCATGAGCATGATATCTTCTTTTGTTATTCTTTTTCTTTTTGTTGAAGTTGTTGTTGTTGTCTTTCTTCTTCTTGGGACAATCTGAAGCAAAGTGTCCCTTCTCATTGCAAGTGAAGCATCTGAGATCTTTCTTATCTTTATGATAATGGTGGTGAGAGGATCTTCTATTATGAGATGATTCCTTCTTGGATTTACCTCTTTTGGTGTGAGCTGCAAGAGCTTGATCTTCACCTCCCATCTTTTCTTCACGAGCTATAAGTCTAGCTTCTTCTTGAGAGCATTCTTCCCGAAGTCTACTGAAGGAGATCAACTTCTTTCTTGCACAAATTCCTTGAATGAAGGAATCCCATGACCTGGGTAGGCCATTCAGAGTGGTCATCACCACTTCACCATTCTCCACCATTTCATCCACTGCTTCTAGTTGTTCCTTGATCTGGGAGACCCTTGAAAAGTAAGATTGAATGGTTTCTCCATTCTGAAACTTTACTGCTTTTAATTGGTTCCGCAGGGTCATCTTCCGATTTATGTTCTTTCCTTCAAATAGCTTGGTCAAGGATTCAAACATCTCTTTGGGTGTCTTGAGAGAAGACACATGGGGTATGAGATGGTCTTTGATAGAATCAACAATGATTCTCTTTGCCTTGACCAAGTTCTTCGTGTGTAATGCCTTGGCCTCTTCATCCTCTGGGATAGGGATGTCTTCTTTCACATATGAGTCCAACTCATTCTCTTCCAGTATTAGCCCAATCCTATACTTCCAGGCTCGGAAGTTATCAGCCCCTTCAAGCTTATCCTCAAGCTTGGTGTGGAGAGACATCTTTAAGAGTACTTCAAATGGAAATAGAAAAGATTTAGGACTTACCACTTGAAGTGCTGAAAATTGGATCTGGTCCTGAATTAGGGTTTGTCAGAGAAACCCTAAAAATTCAAAATGTGAATTTCAAAATTCCAAAAGGATAGAAAGATGCGCCTTGGAGAGCTGATCAGCCTAGTACATTCAGAATTTGAGATCAGCAAAGTCTTTCCCTTCAAAATTTCCTTTTTGTCCTCCCGGGTTCACTAGGGAGAGCCCTGAATTAGGGTTTGAGTTTCCCGGAGATCTACCCAGCCAAAAATCTCGATCCAAAGCTCAAACCTTCGATTTTTGCAAGGAGCTTCCAGCTATGCCTTCAGTTGCCAGAAATTCCTATTTTTGTGGAAACCCTAATTTTTAGGGCCAAATCTGAAAATGCTCAGAACTGAATTCTGATTAGACAGATAGATGCGCCTTGATGAGTAGATCCAATCTACTATACTGAATTTCAAAAATCTGTGGAGAGAAACTCAATAAAGAAGGAATACAAGCTTCCGTCACTGCAAAATGTCTTCTTCTCAGTTAAGCTCTCATACCATGTTAAATTTTCAGTATTAATTACAATACTATAGGATCTTTGCTGAGAGAATAACATCTACAGTATATCAATGCATGACAATCATAATATGACAAGCATCACAAGCATCACAAGAATCAAAAGCATAGAGACAAGAGACACAGAGTTTCCGTGGGGAAAACCCTAAGGTGAAAAACCCCACAACTTCCTCAGAGATAGAGAGAGCAATGGCTCAACCAAAATACAACCAAACAACACTGAGATAGTCTCCTAGCAGATGATCCTCCTCCTCCTCACTAGTGCGCCACTTTTCAGAGAGAGAGATAGATACTTTTCCGAGTGAGTAAAATAGAGATCTCCTATCTCTATTTATACTCACCTTTTTGCCCAGTGACTTACTGGGGCCGACTTGTCTACTTGAGTACATCCACATTATATTATATATTAAATAGGGCCGACCCCATAAGGTGGTCTAATAACCCATCGGCAAGTACACACACTTGCGACACTTATCAATCCACATGACGACACTTCCTTATAGAGGAATAACACATCTCTTATAAGGGTACAATAAATATATATATAATACACTGATGAAATACATTCCGAAGTTACATATACATCAACAACCACCATCATCATCATCATCATAATCATCTTCATCGACGATGATGATATGAATATGTCAATGATGATGATGATTATGATACAAAGATGTCAACGATGATGATATGAATATGTCAGTGATGATGATACGAAGATGATGATGAATATGTCAATGATGATGATGATTAGGGGGAAGATGGCGATGACGAAGATGAAGATGACTAAAGACAGTGAGGACGAAGACAGTGATGATCGTGACCATGATCATATGATGACGATGGTGATGATGATGACTAGTGAAGATGATGATGACGAATATGATGATTTTGATGATGATCATATTTTTTATCATCATCATCATCTTATTCATCATCGTACTCATACTCATCATCATCCACCATTGTTGTCATCATCACCATCATCACCATCATCATCATCATCATCACGATCATCCTCATCATTATCCACGTCCTCACAATGATGATGATGAGGAAGTTGATGATGACGATCATGGTGTTGATGATGATGAAGGTGATCATGATGATGAGGATGATGTGCTGCATATTCGTCATCATCTTCATCATCAACATCATCATCATATCCATTATTCATCATCACCATCTTCATCGTCATTGTCATCATCATCATCATCATCATCATCATCATCATCATCATCCTCGTCCCCACAATGATGATGATGATGATGATGAAGATGGTGATGATGATAACTAATGAAGATGAGTATGACGATGAATATGATGTTTTTGCTGATGATGATGATGATAAAATTTGTCATCAACATCATCTTCTTCATCATCGTACTTCTATTCATCATCATCCATCGTCATCATAATCATCATCATCATCATCATATCATCATCATCTTCATCATCCTCATCATCATCTACATCCTCACAATGATGATGATGATGATGATGATGATGAGGAAGTTGATGATGATGATCATGGTGTTGATGATGAGGAAGATGATGATGATGTGCTGCATATTCCTCATCATCTTCACCATCATCATCATCATCATCTCCAAATTAGTCATCATCATCATCATTGTACTCATATTCACCATCATCATCATCATCATCTCCAAATTAGTCATCATCATCATTGTACTCATATTCACCATCATCATCATCTTCATCGATGATGGTGATACGAAGATGCCAATGATGATGATGATTATGATACGAAGATGTCAATGATGATGATGATGATATGAATATGATGACAGCGATGTCAATGATGATGATGATTAGGAGGAATATGTCAATGACGAGTATGATGACGAAGATAAAGATGACTAAAGACAGTGATGATCGTGACCATGATCATATGATGACCCTAGTGATGATGATGACTAATGAAGACAATGATGACGATTTTGATGATGATCATATTGTTGATGATGATGATCATGTTGTTGATGATGATCATGTTGTTGATGATGATGAGGATGATGATGATGTGCTACATATTCCTCATCACCTTCATCATCTCGAAATTAATCATCATCGTCATCATCATCATCTCGAAATTAGTCATCATCATCATTGTACTCATATTCATCATCATCCATCACCATCATCATCATCATCTTCATCGATGATGATGATACAAAGATGTCAATGATGATGATGATTATGATATGAAGATGGAAATGATGATGACGATGATGATATGAAGATGTCAATGATGATGATGATGATATGAAGATGATGACAAAGATGTCAATGATGATGATGATTAGGGGGAAGATGGCGATGACGAAGATGAATATGACTAAAGACAGTGATGACGAAGACATTGATGATCGTGACCATGATCATATGATGACGATGGTGATGGTGATGACTAGTGAAGATGATGATGATGAATATGATGATTTTGATGATGATAATATTCGTCATCATCATCGTCATATTTTTTATCATCGTACTCATACTCATCATCATCACCATCATCCTCATCGTCATCCGCGTCCTCACAATGATGATGATGACTATGATGATGATGAGGAATTTGATGATGACGATCATGGTGTTGATGATGATGAAGATGATCATGATGTTGTGCCACATATTCATCATCATCTTCATCATCAACATCATCATCATCTCCATTAGTCACCATCACCATATTCATCGTCGTCATCATCATCATCATCATCATCCCCGTCCCCACAATGATGACGATGATGAAGATGGTGATGATGATGACTAATGAAGATGAGTATGACGATGAATATGATGCTATTGATGATGATCATCATCATCATATTTGACATCAACATCATCGTACTTGTATTCATCATCATCCATCGTCATCATCTTCATCATCATGATCATCATATCATCATCATCTTCATCATCCTCATCATCATCCGCACCCTCACAATGATGATGATGACAAGGAAGTTGATGATGAGGAAGATGATGAGGATGTGCTGCATATTCCTCATCATCTTCACCATCATCATCATCGTTGTCATCATCATCGTCATCTCCAAATTAGTCATCATGATCATCGTACTCATATTCATCGTCATCATCATCTTAGTCGATGATGATGATACGAAGATGTTAATGATGATGATGATTATGATACGAAGATGTCAATGATGATGATGATGATACAAAGATGATGACGAAGATGTCAATGATGATGATGATTAGTGTTGATGTATATGTAACTTCGGAATGTATTTCACATGTATATGTATATTGTATTCCTATAGAGATGGTATTATTCCTCTATAAGGAAGTGTCGTCATTTATATTGTAAGTGTCGTAACTTATACTTGATGGGTTATTAGACCACCTTATTTGGGGTCGGCCTTGTATAAGTCATGTGGGTCAAAGGGTTATTAGACCACCCTATTGGGGGTCGGCCATGTGGGTCAAAGGGTTATTAGACCACCCTATTGGGGGTCGGCCCACTCAGCATTATGTTATGTGGTTAAGTTCGAGCCGACATGAGTTAGGTAAAAAGGCAAGTCAAGTCAAGTATAAATAGAGTGCGGGAGGCACTCTATTTACTCACTCACTTCTCACACATGCTCTCAAGGAGGAGAGGCGCACTTATGGAGGAGGAGGATTGCTGCTAGGTTATGGCTATCTCTCTTGGTTGGTTGTATCATTGCTCTATCTATCTCTGAGGAAGTTATTGGGGTTTTTGCACCTTTATGGTTTTCCCCAAGTAAAATCTTTGTGTCTCTTGTGTGCTTGCATTACTGTCTCCATGATTGATATGCTGTAGATATGCTGTACATGTTGTTCTCTCAGTTAAGATCCTAGATCATATTGAAGTAAATTCTGAAAATTTAACATGGTATCAGAGCTAGCCTGAAAGAAGGCATGATATGGCATGTATGACACTTGTTGCACTTACGATGCTAGGGCTTGATATAGCAAAAACCAGTCATTGTAGCACTTTCGCTATAAATCCGTTTTGGAGAAGTTTTCGGATCTGAAATTGTTACAGGAAGAAGCTAAGATCTCCAGGTATCTTGTGTCCAAAGGACAACCTCTAATTCGTTGTACTTTGTGATTTATGATCTGTACAATATAGGGTTTCTGCCTCTTCCAGATCTGAGTCAAAATCAGGTGACCTTGGGAAAAAGGTCATATCTTGGGCTAGGAAGCTCCAAATGAAATTGCGTAAAAAGTGACAGGTATTACACAGTCTGCACTATCTCAGAAAACGTTTTCAGAGCCCGAAGTCGAACCAGTGACACGTGGCACGTCGTACAAGTTCGCTCTCCTGTATTATCCCATAAACAGGTCACGTTGCGACATTTGGCATAACTCTCTCTCAGAGAGTCCAATTGAGGTCAGACCTATCAGGATGGAAAGGTAACAGGCCGAGATATCTCAAAAACCTTTTTCAGAGGCTGAAGTTAAAACAGTGACACGTGGCACGCCGTACAATTTCGCTCTCCTGTTTTATCCCAAAACAGGTCACGTTGCGACATTTGGCATATCTCTCTCTCAGAGAATCCAATTGAGGTCAGACCTGTCAGGATGGAAAGATAACAGGTCAGGCTATCTCAAGAAACTTTTTCAGACCCTGTGGATCAAAACTTTCGGAGTTACACCAGAAACAATCAGGTACATATTTCTGTCAAAACAGAATTATTTTTTGGTACCTTCATTCATGGCTTCCGGAATTTAGGGCTTTGGAGAAAGTTGGAATTTTTGTAATCGGAGACCACGGCTGGATGCTACTCATCAAAATAGAAATTTAGAGACCAAGATCATAATTTTTGGTTGGGCAGAAGGCCGGGCTTGATTAGACCCTAGTTCGGGACTTTGATCAGAAAAGTGGAAAATTAGGGCTTCTGTAAAAATGGGAATTTTTGAAATCTGTGACCACGGCTGGAAGCTCCTCAGAAAAATAGAACCGCAGTTCAGGGTCATGTCCAGTGAATCTAGAAGTTTCAAAGGAAAAATTGAGGAGTGAAACTTTGCAGTTTTCAAATTCTGAATATACCAACTTGATCAGCTCATCAAGGCACATATTTCTATCCTATCAGAAGTTTGAAATTCAAAGTTTGAATTTTTGGGGTTTCTCTGACAAACCCATATCCAGCTCAAGGTCCAGTTCTTGCAAATCAAGTGGATTGGGTTAATCACTTGCATAAGTGAAGAAGTTCCTGTTTCAGAGGGAGATGAGGCTAAGGCCTTACATAAGAAGATTACAAGTGATCTCGACAGGTATGACTCATCGAGGTATGTTTTGAGATTTGTTCATAATTAAGTTTATGGTATGCTTGTCTTCATATTATCACGGTTAGTACAATCTTGATTTTAGACTTGTCATATCACCTTAATAAAATTATGAATGCATGATAGAAGTCATTCATTTATTAGGAGTATGAAACTTATGTTTGTACTAACACATTGTGATGTTGTATGAGTTTTATGTTGTCTACTAACATGAAAGGTACACCAAGAAGACAAATCATGTTCTAGTTCAAGAACATATGATCATGAGGACAAAGATTCATCCATTGCCATGGATCTCATAGAAGATCCATTCTCGAGGTATGTATAACTTAGTTTTATAATGGTTAACTTATGAGACATGCAGGTTACTAGCACAAGTCACTAAAGAGAACCAGAAGACATTATGCGGGTATGTTAGACATAAATAGCTAGCATGCTAATCCAGGTATGTTTTTCCTATATCAAGCTAAAATCCTACCTTGTGTTAGGATCTTATATTGTTGTTGATAATAATTATTCATGAAGTCATAGGTTTGAATAATCATGGTTGGATGTATATTATTATAATTGATGATATGACTAACCAGAA
The DNA here is from genome assembly GCA_027924585.1 of Larix kaempferi. Taxonomy (NCBI): domain Eukaryota; kingdom Viridiplantae; phylum Streptophyta; class Pinopsida; order Pinales; family Pinaceae; genus Larix; species Larix kaempferi. The sequence goes on along the minus strand of BSBM01000459.1, from coordinate 3,102,418 downwards.
GAATCATGAAAGTATAGCTTGAATAATCACAGGTTTTATGCATTTTATATCTCTTATCTTGATTGATGATTCAACTAACCTGAAGAGTCATAGGCTTGAGTAATTACAGGTTTAGACATGTTATGTTTCTTATGATTTGACTAACCATAAGAATCCTTGAATGCTCATGCTTATTATTTCTGTTTGAAATGATCATGACTATACATGCTTGAGATTATTGTGTTTTAATAGTATACTAATAAATGTATGATTTTATATGAGATCACAAGGATAACACATTCATGATACTAATAAGCATGCATAGGGACCAAGGATGAATATGAGTTCAAGAACAGGTAATTCAGGAAGCAAAGATCAAGAGGGAGCACACTCCAGTTGCTCCTGCCAGAAAGCAAAGGAGCACACTCTAGTTGTTCCTGCAAGAAAGCAAAGGAGCACACTTCAGTAGTTTCTGCAAGGATGCAGATATTCAGAGGGAGTTGATCATCTCTCTACATTTCACAACAGAAAGGTGTAGAAGAAGCTACCTCAGATTAGGACTCCAGCAGCTCCTGCAAGGAAGCAAAGACTCAGAGGGAGTACACCCAACGAACAAACAAAGATAAGTATTTGAATTGTCATTTCTTAAATAATACTGTTCAATAATGTATATACTGATGTTCCTAGAATTAGGTTGTGTATTATGCATATTAGAATAATTGCATTGATGAACAGTATACTACTAATATGCATGGGTAAGTAGCCTATGGCACTGTACAACATTCCATTGCTACTTATCTAGAATGAAACCTCTTTGCTGACATGTTGGGAGTTGTGCACACTCTTAACAATGTTCTGGTAGAGATTGGAAGGCATCTAGAAAGTTACGGGATATGGATAAATGTTGTATTGAAGCATTGGCTAAGATAATTGCATGACTGTATGGCATATTTCTTTATGTGTAAGAATTTGTTCTGAAAACTATAAGATGTTTTCTAATCATGCAATTTAACTTGTTGTGTAGGAAAGATCATATGCCATCTCCTACAAAAGGACTACAACATTTGTTCCAGCAAGAAAGATATCTATTGAAGATATTGAAGTTCCCAGGATCTGGGATGAAGAAATGGAATGCCATGATCCGTAGATCATGAAGAAGATGTTTGGGATGCAGTCCCAAGACCTGACAGGGAGTCATATGTATGCAGATTGAAGAAAGCCTTGTATGGCTTGAAGCAAGCTCCCAGAACTTGGTATGGTGAAGATAGATTGATTGCCGACACGCAGCGGAAGCTTACTACCGAGTTCGAGATGAAGAACTTGGGGATGATGCACTATTTGTTTTTGGCATGGAGGTGTGGCAAAGTGCAGATAGAATCTTCCTTGGACAAGGGAAGTATGCAGTAGAGATCCCAAAGAGGTTCGGGATGATGGATTGCAAGGCCATGGCCACACCTATGGCATCGAATCTGAAGCTTCTATGTGATGCTTCATCTGAGTCAGTTGATGTCTCTATGTATCGTCAGATGATTGGGTCCTTGATGTACCTGACAAACACGAGACCAGACATTTTCTTTGCTGTGAACACATTGAGCGAGTTCCTGACGGATCCGAGAAGTGTTCACCTGGTTACTGTAAAGCATGTTCTGAGGTACCTGAAGGGTACAATGGATTATGGGCTCAGGTATGAGGCGAATCAAAAGTTTAACCTGGAAGGTTATGTTGAATCAGATTGGGCTGGCAGTGCTGCAGACAGGAAGAGCACATCTGGGTGCTGCTTCAGTATGGGATCAGGTGTGATCTCTTGGTTTAGCAGGAAGCAGTCCTGCGTAGAACTGAGTACAGATGAGGCAGAGTACGTTGCAGCCTGTTCAGCTAGTTGTGAGGCAGTATGGCTACGGAAGCTACTGTCTGAGTTATTTGATCTCCCGTTGGAGGCTACTGGTATCTTCTGTGATAACCAGAGTTGTGTGAAGCTGTCCGAGAACCCAGTGTTTCATGACAGGTCGAAACACATAGAGATCAAATATCACTATATCAGGGATATGGTGCAGAGAGGAGCTGTGAAGCTCCTGTATGTTGCGACGGACGAGCAGATTGCAGATGTGCTGATGAAGCCACTATCCAGGGTGAAGTTCGAGTACTTCAGAGAGAGGCTTGGCGTGCTTCAGATCAAGGATACTTCGAGGAAGAAGTGATGGACACATTTGCTGAAGCCATTCCAAGCATGTTGGAAGGAGGATCCTTCACATGGCTGTGAATGTAAGCACTGGATGATGAGCATCAGGATGATGTTCTGGTTTCTGCTTGGATATGATCAGTTGGATCATTTTATGTATGTATGTATGCATCATGTTGGATGCTTGGACCATGTATCTGTATATGTATCAGGTGGATACATTGTATGATCAGGTGGATCATGTATGGTGATATGTATCATGTATTTGTATTTGTATCAGGTGGATACATTGATGATCAGGAGGATCATGTATGATGATATGTATCAGGTAGATACTTGGTATGCATCAGGTAGATGCATTGATGATCAGGAGGATCATGTATGATGATATGTATCATGTATTTGTATCAGGTGGATACATTGATGATCAGGAGGATCATGTATGATACTTGGTATGCATCAGGTAGATGCATTGATGATCAGGAGGATCATGTATGATGATATGTATCATGTATTTGTATCAGGTGGATACATTGATGATCAGGAGGATCATGTATGATACTTGGTATGCATCAGGTAGATGCATTGATGATCAGGTGGATCATGCAGCAGGATGTTGCAGTGATGATCAGGATGATCATAGATGACGAGCTTCAGGATGTTGCTCCAGATGACATGCAGCAGGATGTTGCAGTGATGATGATCAGGATGATCATGGATACATCAGGATGATGTATGGTGAGTATCAGGTTGATACTCTATGGCCGTGGATCAGGTTGTGCAGATGAGCATGTAATTCGTTGCCCTGGGAGATTTGCAGATGGTCTTTCGAGGTTTTGCCTATGGCATGTAATTCGGTGCCCTGGGACATCTGGCAAATGCTCTTTCGAGGTTTTGCTCTGGGAGGACATGTAATTCGTTGCCCTGGGAGATCTGCAGATAGTCTTTCGAGGTTTTGCCTATGGCATATAATAGCGCCCTGGGATATCTGGCAGATGCTCTTGCGAGGTTTTGTCCTATGGCATGTAATTCGTTTCCCTGGGAGATCCGATAGGTTGGGCTGTGTGCCCGTAATCAGTCCTGGGATGCTCTTGCGAGGTTTTGCCATGACCACATGTAATTCGTTGCCCTGGGAGATTTCAGGTCAGAGTTGTGTACCCGTAACATCCTGAGATGCTCTTGCGAGGTTTTGTGGTGGACCACATGTAATTTGTGCCCTGGGAGATTTCAGGTCGGAGTTGTGTACCCGTAACATCCTCAGATGCTCTTGCGAGGTTTTGTGGTGGGGTCACATGTAATAGCGCCCTGGGAGATCCTACAGGTCGGAGTTGTGTACCCGTAACATCCTGGGATGCTCTTTCGAGGTTTTGTGACGCACGTAATAAGTCCTGAGGATTCCACAGTATGGCCAGTGATGACGAAGACCTGCAGGTGGTGGGCCTACATCCAGTATGAAAAAGGACTGGCTCTGTAGAACTTCCTATGACGAGTAGATTCAGAGATTGATTGAGATAGCAGCAGCAGTGACGATGATGATGACTCGATGACGATTATCCAGTGACGATGATCCAGAGAAGATGACTTGTGCTAGAAGAACTGTGCTGAGAAATACCTTCCTAGTTAAGAGGGAGTGTTGATGTATATGTAACTTCGGAATGTATTTCACATGTATATGTATATTGTATTCCTATAGAGATGGTATTATTCCTCTATAAGGAAGTGTCGTCATTTATATTGTAAGTGTCGTAACTTATACTTGATGGGTTATTAGACCACCTTATTTGGGGTCGGCCTTGTATAAGTCATGTGGGTCAAAGGGTTATTAGACCACCCTATTGGGGGTCGGCCATGTGGGTCAAAGGGTTATTAGACCACCCTATTGGGGGTCGGCCCACTCAGCATTATGTTATGTGGTTAAGTTCGAGCCGACATGAGTTAGGTAAAAAGGCAAGTCAAGTCAAGTATAAATAGAGTGCGGGAGGCACTCTATTTACTCACTCACTTCTCACACATGCTCTCAAGGAGGAGAGGCGCACTTATGGAGGAGGAGGATTGCTGCTAGGTTATGGCTATCTCTCTTGGTTGGTTGTATCATTGCTCTATCTATCTCTGAGGAAGTTATTGGGGTTTTTCACCTTTATGGTTTTCCCCAAGTAAAATCTTTGTGTCTCTTGTGTGCTTGCATTACTGTCTCCATGATTGATATGCTGTAGATATGCTGTACATGTTGTTCTCTCAGTTAAGATCCTAGATCATATTGAAGTAAATTCTGAAAATTTAACAATTAGGAGGAAGATGCTGATGACGAGTATGATCACGAAGATGAAGATGACTAAAGGCAGTGATGATGAAGACAATGATGATTGTGACCATGAGCATATGATGACGCTGGTGATGATGATGACTATTGAAGACAATGATGACGAGTATGATGATTTTGATGATGATCATATTGTTGATGATGATGATCATGTTGTTGATGATGATCATGTTGTTAATGATGATGAAGATGATGATGATGTGCTGCATATTCCTCATCATCATCATCATCATCATCTCAAAATTAGTCATCATCATCATCATCATCATCTCAAAATTAGTCATAATCATCATCGTACTTATATTCATCATCATCCACCACCATCATCATCATCATAATCATCATCATCTTTGTTGATGATGATGATACGAAGATGTCAATGATGATGATGATTATGATATGAAGATGTCAACGATGATGATGATGATGATATGAAGATGTCAATGATGATGATGATGATGATACGAAGATGATGACTAAGATGTCAATGATGATGATGATTAGGGGGGAGATGGCGATGACGAAGATGAAGATGACTAAAGACAGTGATGATGAAGACAGTGATGATCGTGACCATGATCATATGATGACGATGGTGATGATGATGATTAGTGAAGATGACGATGACGAATATGATGATTTTGATGATGATCATATTCATCATCATCATCATCATCTTCTTCATCATCATACTCATAGTCATCCTCATCCACCATCATCTTCAACATCACCATCATCACCATCATCTTCATCATCAACATCATCAACATCTCCATTATTCATCATCACCATCTTCATCATCATTGCCATCATCATCATCATCCTCGTCCCCACAATGATGATGATGATGATGACTAATGAAGATGAGTATGACGACGAATATGATGTTTTTGCTGATGATGATGATGATCATATTCGTCATCAACATCATCATCTTTATCATCATACTCATATTCATCATCATCCATCGTCATCATCATCATCATCATCATCATATCATCATCATCATCATCATCATCTTCATCATCCTCATCATCATCCGCATCGTCACAATGATGATGATGATGATGATGACTAATTTGGAGATGATGATGATGATGATCATGGTGTTGATGATGAGGAAGATGATGATGATGTGCTGCATATTCCTGATCATCTTCATCATCATCGTCAATGTCATCATCGTCATCATCATCATCTCCAAATTAGTCATCATCATCATTGTACTCATATTCATCATCATCATCTTCGTCGATGATGGTGATACAAAGATGTCAATGATGATGATGATTATGATACAAAGATGTCAATGATAATGATGATGATACGAAGATGATGAGGAATATGTCAATGATGATGATGATTAGGATGAAGATGGCGATGACAAAGATGAAGATGACTAAAGACAGTGATGACGAAGACAGTGATGATTGTGACCATGATCATATGATGACGATGGTGATGATGGTGATGATGATGACTAGTGAAGATGATGATGACGAATATGATGATTTTGATAATGATCATATTTTTCATCATCATCATCATCATACTCATATTCATCATCATCCACCATCATCGTCATCATCACCATCATCATCCTCATCCTCACAATGGTGATGATGATGATGACTATGAAGATGGTGAGGATGAGCATGTTGTGGATGATGATGAAGATGATGTAATAGCATTATTCTTTATGTAATACATATGTTTATAATTCAAAATTAAATTAATGTTTTGAAATTAAAATACATATTTGTAAATATACCCCTAAACACCTAGAAGCACTTAAATGCACATAGGGATTATGGGTTAGAAGAGGTCCTAAAGGCTTTTATGGGGGAGGGCCTCTTTATGGGGAGGAGCTCTAGGAATAACCAGACACATTTATATCTCTTGCGTAATAAATGCATTGAATGTTACCCACCAAACAATACAATGTTCAGAATGGACGCACACGCGCTAGATGCGCGTGTGTGTCCCTGTTGAAGATAAAATTTAGAAAATCACCCGTGTTCTTTCTCCTGCAATTTTTTCCTCATTTTCATGTTCTCTTCACTGGTTTCATGCACAGTCCGACAAGCATTTAAATGGTACATTGAATTCATACACCAGTTGGTGCTTCCTTGACCATTTGGATAGAATACACAACATTTTGGGCTCTATTTTGGCTCCTTGGATTGAATACACACCTCTTGGGCTCTATTTGGATCAATCGAGTGAATACACAACAGTTGGACTCTATTTGGTACCTTGGATTGAATTATCATGCTACTTGGACACACATGAAGTCTTCTTACATATAGTGGACACATCAAAAGAGCATTTGACATTTGAGGCAAAGAGCAATCATAATCCTTGAGGTATGGTGATAATTTTATCTTGTTAAATGTAGTTTAGTATTCATTCACTTGTTTGTATGGCATCTATTCTGGGTTTTTCCTCATGAATTGTATGATAGATCTATTTTAGTTTTCTTAATCTTCAACATAGACAATAAAAACATCTTACCAAAAAAACACTACAAAATGCACCAAGCAATGCTTTCAACCTTTCATGAAGATAATAAAAAAAAATTACTTGCATCACCACCAATAACATTTCATAATCACATTCTTCCATCTAGTAGACAAACATTTGTTGAATTCCTCATGGTTTCACTACAACAACTCACACAAACACCTAGAGAATTGAAAACTATTAGTCTTTTGGGGCTATTTTCCCTCATAGGGAAGTTTTTCCTACTAACATCCCATACCACCATTCAATGCCATCCAGTACCATCCTACCGAGTTCCTAGAGGTGTCGTTGCAGTTATATGTAGGGCATTCCCAATAGCTTTTAAGATTATATGAAAACATTATCACTAGATGTTGTTGTACATAATCAATAGCTACATCGAGCTTTAATAATCATGTGCACATCGAGTTTTAATATCTTATTTGTTGTTCATTCTTGCAGGGGTGATATTTTTATTTTTTTTTAAACGCATTGAATATGGGAAACAGACGTAATAATAAAAGAAAGTCTAGAAGGAACCCACTGCCCCCTGAAAAGGCCCATGAGATAAGAGAAAAATCCAGGTTGTACATGCAAAACTGTAGAAAGAAAAATGTTAGTGCCTTAGATCCATCAACAAGAAATGACAAAGTGGTTGAAGCCAATCAAATCTTGCTTGATGTCGAGTATGAAGGGATGGATGTTGAACAAGCTCTTAATTGGAAACCTCCCCAAGAAGAACACACACATGTAGAACACACTCCCTTGCAGGATCAAGTTGTGAACGAAGTGCCACAACAAGCCGTTGATGAGACTCATACTTCCTTGCCGACTCCCTTGCCTTGACTATCAAGTGGACGACGAAGAACTCCCAGACGTATTCATGTGGATGAAAGTTCATTTTCAAGACTTGAAGGTAAGATGCCCAAACACACTATTGATTTCCATTGTAGCAAGATAACGAAAGAATTTTTTGAATCCAAAACCGATGCAGCAAAATGTCAATTCTTTCTTGCTTTGTTAAAATCACATTGTCTAGCGGATGTTAAGACAATTTTGAGCATAAAGGTAGTTAGAAGTTCATATGTCAACAATCATGTTGTTAGAAATCTACAATCTGCATTTAATTTGATTGGAAAAAAATTTCGTACAAAATATTTTAATGCGGCCCATCGTGTACTGTCGGAATCGATTGTAGACAAATCCACAAGCCAACGTCGCCTACTATCACACACATGTAAAATATCTAAACTAGACAGAAAGAATATTCAAAACTATTCTTCCATTAGAGAAAAACTTAAGACCCCAGGCCAAAAATATTGTTGGGCCGTTGTTGGTAGGTTACCTCGTTCAGACATGAATCTCATTGATGCTGTTAAAGAACTAGTGCAAAAGTTTTGGCATGATAACACTAGACCGTCATCGAATCAAAGAGATGTTTTAAAGTTGAGAAAAGGTGTTAGGGGGGGGTGAACCCCATTTCAAGCACGTCCTTGACATGACATAAATAGAACTCTACGAGAGGTTCAAGAATGAGCACACACAATTGAACTTGGGCCAAAGGTCCTTTGAAAAATGCAAACCCTGGTATGTTAAAATTTGCAATGATCGCAATACATGTTGCTGTAGATACCATGTAGAATTTGAGTACTTTTATGATACATATAGACATATATTTTGTGATTTGCATACTAACATTGATATAGACCGATCGCCTTCTTATTGTTGCAGTACTGTGCAAGGAACTCGTGTATTTCATTCGGTTCGAAGCTCAAACAACCCCTTATTTGAAATATGGACACGAAATATTGCTTGCTTTTGTGGGCCTTGCAACAATTGTGAATGGGATGAATGTGAATCAATGGATTGGGTTTATGAATGGGATCATGTATCACTTACAGTGGACCCACGTGCAGTTGTTGAAACAATCTAATTAGAGAAGGCCAGTCCTCTATTTCGAATGAATATGATCATATATCTGATCTAGTACAGCCAGGTAAACATTTCTGCATGCATATCCCGGTTCCCTCCTTGTTTATATGTAATTATCCAAGTTATCAAACCACTACTTGTTGGAATATGACCGTAAAATGCATCTTTGTAGGACACATCTACGTAGTTGTCACCTCGACAGACAGTGCAATTGGGATGAATTATTGGTTGGCATGATGCATCCAGGGGAAGCAAACCCTCCTCGCATCATTAACGGATAGTGAAGGCATTACCTTTCCCACTGGCTCGATGGTTGTTTAGGGGGAATATCTTACAATGGATGGAAAGGGACCAAAGAGCAATGGCTACACATACATGGATTATAGACCGGGGTCGTGGGTGTATTAATTTACGCACTTGATCCTTGGTACAAACATCCAACTACAGACAATGTCAATGAAGTCATCAAACAAGGTATGCTACTTACTACCTCATGTAGAGCACGAGAGGTTGTTTGAGAAAATAAAAAACTGAGAGGATCCAGAAGGCCTAGTTGATTGAGGTACATAGTATAGTAATGATGTGATTGTTTATTCATGCATGTCCAAAGTTATTCATGTTAGATAGTTTATTTGATATCGCTATCTTGTATCGTTTATTTGATGTTTGAGTTATGATTAAGTTATGATTTATAGCCATGTCATTGTTTATTCATGCATGATCAATGTTATTCATGTTAGATAAGAATTTGATATCGTTATCTTATATCGTTTATTTGATGTACATGAGTTATGATTAAGTTATGATTTATGTGAATATGTATGTGGTTCATGTGATGTAACAACTTCCATATTGTCGTGAGCTACTTCATCATCTCCTTGAGCAAATTTGATGGTAGTACAATGAAAAAATTTGATGAAATTCCATCCAAGAATTTACCCTCCTTTTTTATAGGAAAAAGTATATTCAATAAATTCCAAAATTGCCAAGTCAACCTACGATTTTGTTTTTGTAGTACTATGATTTTTTTGCTCAAGATTTTGGTTCTATCTGCAATGACTAACTCCCAATAGTTCCCATCTTTTTTCCCTTTCACTCTTATTATTTTTACCCTCTCTTTTTCATAAACATTGTGCACTTTTGGACTTGTATCATTTTACACATTTTCAAATTATTTATTCACATCTCCTAGGTTCCTTGAAATATCACTTCACATAGCCTTTCCCTATTTCACATTCCCCATTATGTTGTGTTCAACATAATTACAAATGTATAGGGAAAAAGAAAAATTATGGCATTTATGATATAACACCATTAATCTTTAAAATATGATGTAGCTAGAATACTTAGTGAAGGAACATAAGTGAATATGCTGTAAGAACTTTCATAAAATGATGCCAATGATCCCTCTAGTCCTTTAACCTTATTTCCTCACTTGGATAAATCATTTGGACCTCTATTGAATTTCCTTTTCCCTTAAATATTGAGTAACTTTTTTCTTGCAATATTCAACACATTTTCAAAGAGGTTGTTTTGTTTGCTTGAGTTCCTTTAAAATATCACTTTGTGTTACCTTATCCCACTGCACTTCCCTCCATCTATGTTTTGTATTACTCTTGATGTCAACAAGGATGTCACTATGCAACAACAAACAACCCAAGAAATGAAACAATCCTTTATCATTTAGTGAACTAGGTCTGGTAACAATCGAGAATCCTATAGTGCGCTTGATTCTCAGTAGTTTCAAAATTATGTTTAATGTTTTGAGAAGTAGTAATTACACTAGGAGAGTATATTATGCTTTATACTTGTAGGATAGATAGGTATAGAAATAAAATCTTAAAACCAACAAAAACAAGGTGACACCAGGAGGATTTTGCAAAGTTGACCCCCGTGTGCAAAAATTGCACACTCCCTCACTGAGCAAAACCCTTGTTTCCAAGATGGACATACAAGGTGACACCTGGGCCATGGGAGTGGAGGGGGGGCACCCCTAGCACTATCCCAACGTCCTAAATCCAACAGAGCTAATGTTTTGTCGATTGGAGCCACTATCTTCATTCTATGGCTCGTTTCGTCTCCCATCCAAAAGGCCTTCAGGGACACCCACTGGATAGCTGCCGGGGCATAGAGCTCCAACTGTGTAGCAAAACCTAGTTTTGGGGAGTCCTGCAAGTGTGTCTAGAGAGGTTCCGGCTAGAAATGCTAACCACAAAGTGCCTCGGGGAGGATTTTGCAAAGTTGACCCCCGTGTGCAAAAATTGCACACTCCCTCACTGACTAAAACCCTAGTTTCCAAGATGGACCTATATGGTGACAGCCGAGCCATGGGACCGGAGGATAGGGGCACCCCTAGCACTTTCTCAATGTCCTGAATCCAATGGAGCCAACGGTTCATCGATCCGAGCCACGGTCTTCATTCTATGGCTCATTCCGTCTCTCATCCAAAAGGCCTTCAGGGACACCTACTGGATACCTTTTGGGGCCATAGAACTCCAATTGTGCAACAAAACTAGGTTCTGGGGAGACATGCAGGTGTGTCTAGGACGGTTCTTGCTGGGAACTCTAGCCACAAGTGCTTGGTGGATGATTTTGCAAATTTGACCCCCGTGGGCAAAAATTGCACACTCCCTCACTGAGCAAAACCCTAGTTTCCAAGATGGACCTACAAGGTGACACTCAGGCCATAGGACCGGAGGGGGGGGGGGGTCCATAGTACTATCTCAATGTCTTGAATCCAATGGAATTGACGGTTTGTCGATCGGAGCCACTGTCTTCATTCTATGGCTCATTTCATCTCGCATCCAAAAGGCCTTCAGGGACACCCGCTGGATACTTGCCAGGGCATAGAGCTCCAACTGTACAGCAAAACCTGGTTTCGAGGAGTCTTGCAAGTGTGTATAGAGAGGTTCCAGCTGGGAATGCTAACCATAAAGTTCCTGGGGGAGGATTTTACAAAGTTGATCCCCATGTGCAAAAATTGCACTCCCTGACTGAGCAAAACCCTAGTTTCCAAGATGGACCTACATGGTGACACCGAGGCCATGGGACTAGAGGGGAGGGGCATCCCTAGCACTATCCTGATGTACTAAATCCAACGGATCTGACTGTTTTCCGATCGGAGCCACGATCTTCATTCTATGACTCGTTCTGTCTCGCATCCAAAAGGCCTTCAGGGACACCCGCTGGATTTATACAATCTCTATTTTAGGAGAAACTGACCTTAGACCTTCTCTTAGCAATGACAATGAATCCTTCATTGTTCACAGAAGCTCGAACAATACTCACTGCTTTTAGATGCATTTTGGAGAGAGCAAGAGGACAGGTTTATCAAAGCAACTTCATTCATCTATATTTTCGTAATGTACACATAGTCCATCCTTATCTTGATAAACAAGAGTTTTATAAGAGCTTGAATGTTTTGGGTGTGGTTATCTCCCTATATTCGGTTGTCTGATTGGTTAACAAGCTTTCCTGAAAATCTGTACGTTGAACTTCTTTGTTTTATTGCTGAAAAATGGAAAGGATTTTCAAGTCACCTACAAAACGCTCCTTTGTTAAAATATCTAAGTTCTTCCAACAACATAGATTTGGCTAGTGTATCAAATGCTACCATCCACACTAGAATTTATCTTTCATCAAAGGAGTTGCACATATTATGGCTAACAAAATGGTCTCGGGATCTTGGAAGTGTCAGAAAATATTATTCCACGCCTGAATCTACCCAGAAGGAAATTATAAATTTAGATCCTCGAGAATGCCCGAATCTACCTAGAAGGAAATTATAAATTTAGATCCTTGAGAAGGTAAGAAACTGTATGAGTGGTTGAATCAGTATCCTAAAATGACAGAGCTTTCTATCTCAAATTTTGTTGAGTGGCTCCTGGATGTAGTATCAGACTCAATAGACAGTAAACTTGTTATCATCACTAGAATGGCCCCGGGGTGCACGACTAGATTGCCCATAGCGCCCGAACCATGGATCAGTTCTTGAATCCGTCAACTTCGGTGGGTCTGGGCCATTGGGTTTTAGCTAGGGGACCCCCCACAGCGTGCCTTGAATACTCGAAAGCAGTGCCAATGGGCCATCCATGGAGCTAGGGTTTTGCTCAGTGAAGACCATTCCAATTTCGCTCAAAGGGGCCATTTCTTGTCCGGAGGCCCCCGGGCGTGCATGGCTACCATGGACAGGTCCACTATGGCCACGTGGACCTGTGGGAGCTGACGAAATCCAAGTCCGCTCACTATTTTGGGTTCCATGGCCGCAGAGCAAATGCCCAAAGTGTCCCTGAACGGCCCCAACGTGCCCGACTAGAATGCCCGTGGCACCTGAACCGTGGCTTGGTTTATGAATCCGTTGACTCCGGTGGGTCTGGGACGCTGGGATTCATAAACCAAGCCATGGTTCGGATGCTATGGGAATTCTAGTCGGGCACCCAGGGCCATGGAACCCAAACCGGCGAGAGGACTTGGATTACCTCACCTCCCACAGGTACACCTAGCCATTGCGGACCTATCCATGGTGGCCATTCACACCTGGGGGCCTCCGGTCGAGAAAGGGCCCCCTTTAGTGAATTTGGCATGGCCTTCACACTGGGGTCAACTCTAGAAAATATTCCACTGAGCACTTAGGGATAGCTTTCTCGGCCAGAACCTGCCTAGACACACCTGCAAGACTGCCTAAAACCTGATTTTGTTGCATGGTTGGAGTTCTACGCCCCCGGCAGGTATCCAACAGGTGTCCCTGAAGGCCTTCCGGATGCGAGATGGGATGAGCCATAGAATGAATACTGTGGCTTAGATTGATGAACTGTCAATTCCGTTTGATTCAACACGTCGGGATAGTGCTAGGGGTTCCCCTCCCCTCTGGCCCGGTGGCCTTGCCCTCATCTTGTATGTCCATCTTGGAAACTAGGGTTTTTCTTAGTGAGGGAGTGTGCAATTTTTGCACACGGGGGTCAACTTTGGAAAATCACCCGTTGGGCACTTGTGGCTAGCATTCCTAGCCAGAACCTACCTAGACACACTTGCATGACTCCCCGAAACCCAGTTTTGTTACACGGTTGGATTTCTACGCCCCCGGAAGGTATCCAACAGGTGTCCCTAAAGGCCTTTTTGATGCGAGATGGGATGAGCCATAGAATGAAGACTGTGGCTCGGATCGATGAACCGTTGACTCCGTTCGATTCAGCACATCGGGATAGTGCTACGGGTGCCCCTTCCCTCCAGCCCGGTGGCCCCGCCCTCATCTTGTACATCCATCTTTGAAACTACGGTTTTTCTCAGTGAGGGAGGGTGCAATTTTTGCACACGGGGGTCAACTCTGGAAAATATTCCACCGGGAACTTAGGGCTAGGTTTGCTGACCTAAACCTGCCTAGACACACCTGCAGGACTCCCCAGAACCTAGTTTTGTTGCACGGTTGGAGTTCTACACCCCCGGCATGTATCTAGCAGGTGTCCCTGAAGGCTTTTTGGATGCGAGATGGGATGAGCCATAGAATGAAAACCGTGGCTTGGATCGATGAACCATCAACTCCGTTGGATTCAGCACGCCGGGATAGTGTTAGGGGTGCCCCTTCCCTCCGACTCGGTGGCCCCGCCCTGATCTTGTATGTCCATCTTGGAAACTAGGGTTTTTCTCAGTGAGGGAGTGTGCAATTTTTGCACATGGGGGTAAACTCTGGAAAAATATTCCACCGGGCACGTATGATGATGATGATGAAGAGGTTGACGGTGATGGTGATTGTGATGGTGATGGCCATGAAGATGATGATGATGGAGGCTTTGACGAGGAACCTGGAGTTAGAGTTAGAGTTGGAGTTAGAGTTAGGGTTAGAGGTAGAGTCAATGATGATGATGGAGATGGTGGTGATGATGAAGACATTGATGGTGATGGTGAGGATGGAGTAGATGGCTTAGTGTTATGGTTTGGGTGAGGGTTGGGGCTCAAGTTATAGAAGGAAATTGAATTAGGGTTAGAGTTTGCTGCAGGAGCATCGGGACCTAGGCAAATCAGTCGAATTTGATCGATCGAAGGTAGCCGACCAGCGAGAGTGCCGATGACCACTAGTGCAGAGAGCAGGTTGACTTGTCGAAGTCAGCAAGTTGAGCAGAAGCAGTTGGGGTGCGGCCGATTGAAAGATCAGCGGATGTCCCGAGAGGTCGAGAATCGATAGGAAATGGTCGACACAAGATGAGCGACGTAAGAGGTCGAGTAGTCGACAAGTGGTCGAACTACGACACGACAAGGTTTGGAGAATCTAGGTGTAATGGGAAGGAGTGAGCTGATAGAACAGTCAAGATGTGACTGACTACTGGAGCAGGGTCGAAAGGACAGAAAATTCAAGGGACTGTACCAGTAGCCGTTTGGGGTTACTGAGGAATTTATTACAGTTATTGCGAGTTGGTGAAGGACATGACAGAGGATGTCATTGACAGAGGCTGTGCAGCACGGGTAGAAGTTGACAGTGCAGATTCACAGGATTTGGACAGGATTGGCGAATGGAGGGAACACATGTCTTGGGATTGTAATAATATTGGAAACAACAGCCGCAGAGTAAAAGAGGAAGAGAAGGCCTTCAGTCTAAGGACTGTTGGGAAGGATAGCAGAGCAGGGCAAAGTGCAGAGTCGAGAGAGTTTTGAAGAGTCACACTGGCCGAGTGCAGAGTGTTGAAATCGAACCATATCTTATAGTTCCGTGGAGAACCAGCATAGGGTGAGGTCGACACACAGGGAGAACACACCACAGTTACTTCTGAGTTGTAATGGCAGAGGCCGATTGTAGTTAGTTATTTACTTACAGTTATCTTATATTGCAACCATTTCAAGAGAAGTAATAGAAGCCAATCCAGGCATCTTTTTCTACACCTTGTTTGTGAGAGCATTGTGGTTTGTGTCGTGTGTATTGTTAAGCAAGAACCTTGTTTTTGTAAGGCGACTTGTGTCAGTTGGTATTGGAGCCCGGAGGCGAGTCTGGTTGGCAGAGAAGACTATACCAACCTAACTTGCGTCAGTTGGTATCAGAGCCCAGAGGCGAGTCCAATTGGAAGAGAAGACTATACCAACCTGACTTGCGTCAGTTGGTATCAAACCCAGAAAGCATGAGAATTTTTAGCAAAAGTTGAAAATGGATCATAGAGGCATTAATTTCTGAGGACGAAGAGTGTGTGGCGCAGTAGCCATCACAGTGGATTGTGAGATGTTCGATGAATGCATCCGAATGATGCAGACTTTGACAAATGAAGTCACAGCGATCAAAGAAAACCAGAAGCATGGTTTCTTTCCTGAAGCGCTAGACCACAGCGACGAGGAAGTCGAGGAAGTGGAAGCTCGGGAAGCTGTAGTAGAAGAACCAGCGGAGAAACTCATCAAGATTCTGACGAAAATGAGAGGTCGGGAAAAGATAGATGTGCATACATACTCAAGAAGCTTGGACCTAGAAGACTTGATCGACTGGTTTAGAGAGATGGAGAAATATTTTGACGTAGAGCAGATCGAGGATCCTAAATGGGTTAAGACTGCATGTCTGAGGTTGAAGGGTCATGCCTCGTTGTGGTGGGACAATGTACAGGCTGATAGACTCAAGAAGGGCAAGGAGAAAATCAAATCTTCAGACAGGATGGTTGCCAAGTTGAAGAGGAAGCTCTTTCCAAACGACTATGTAGTTTCCTTGTTCCGAAAGCTACAAAACCTTCGACAAAAAGAGATGACCGTGAAAGAGTATACGAAGGAGTTCTATTGATTGTCGATTCGATCAGGACAAACTGATGAAGGAGAAGAATCTGTCACCAGATATGTAAACGACTTGAAATATGTTGTTCAGGATGATCTCAGCATGTTGAGACTCAGGACAGTCGGAGAAGCCTATCAGTTAGCTCTGAAGGAAGAAGAGAAACTGTCGAGAAAATCCGCAGCGACCAGAGGCAGAATGACTAATCGGGCTGGAAAGACTATCTCCATGAAAGGTCAAGGAAACAGCTACAGAAAAGAAGGTGTCAAAGATAGTCGACACATAGAAGGGACATCGACGAAGGAAAGAGTGCAAGAGAATCGACATAATGGTCATGAGAACCGTGGTTGAGGCGCATATGGTCTAAGCGGTCCATCCGATAGGAAAGGAGCTAACAGACCAGCCATAATCTGTTACAAATGTCAAGGAACGGGGCACAAGGCATATGAATGTCCAGAAAACCTACATGCTGCAGAAGAGTAGAAACCTAGACATCGAAAGGATGAGCAAGTCGACAAGAGGGAAGAATCGGTGTCAGATAGAAGTGGAGGTGAGAAAAAGAAGAACCAGAATCTGATGGTTTAGAGAGCTTTGATCCAGGAAGATCAACGTGATCCAATGGAACCAGGACAATGGAAGGCGATCTTTCGAACGAAGGTGCGGATCAGAGAATGGCATTGCAAGACCATAGTTGATGGTGGGAGTACAGAGAATCTTGTGTCGACAGAAGTCATCGACAAGATCGGGTTGAAGTGTCGTGAACACCCACACCCTTACAAGATCTCATGGTTGCATAAAGGACACCATGTCAATGTGACCAAACAGTGCCTGATCACCTTCAGAGTTGAAGGATTGGAGGACAGCGTACTGTGTGATGTATTTCCCATGGATGCATGCCATCTGTTGTTAGGGAGGCCATGGAAATATGATCGTAAGATGATCTATGACGGTCGAGCTAACACAGTCATAGTGTGGAAGAATGGCGTGAAAAGGATTCTTAAACCAAGGCGAGGAGAGATAGCCGATAGTAAGGACGGCGAGAGCAATATTTGGGAAAAGCGAGTGTTGATGAGCTCCGCCAAGGAATTCCTCGCGGAGGAGGAAAAACTAACGGGATGTTTTGTAATCATTCCAAAGGGACCATATGTTGATGGAACAACCAATCGGGAGAGCATTCCGGTCAAAGTCGATGAGTTGCTCGAAGAGTTTCAGGACATAATGGCTGATGAGAAACCGATGGGATTGCCACCAACAAGGAGCATATCCCATTAGATCGACTTGATTCCAAGTTCAATTCTACCAAACAAAGCACCATATCGGATGAGTCCGACGGAAGGACAGGAGCTCAACCGACAGGTCCAAGAGTTGTTGGACAGGAGATTGATTCAAGAAAGCTTGAGCATATGTGTAGTATTAGTGGTATTGACACCCAAGAAGGGCGGGGAATGGAGAATGTGTACCGACTCCAGAGTGATCAACAGGATCACGATCAAGTATCGATTTCCATTGCCAAGGATGGATGACTTGATGGATTTCCTGAGTGGAGCAATGTACTTCACGAAGTTAGACCTGAAGAGTGGATATCACCATATCAGGGTCAGAGAAGAAGATGAATGGAAGACCGCATTCAAGATAAGAGAAGGGTTATATGAGTGGTTAGTCATGCCATTTGGATTGACTAATGCACCCAGTAAATTCATGAGACTGATGAATGAGGTACTGAAACCATTCTTGGGAAAGTTTGTCATAGTCTATTTAGACGAAATTCTGATTTTCAGTCAGACCAAGTCAGAACATTTGGAGCACGTTCGACAAATATTGCAGAAATTGCAGGGAGAGAAGCTGATGATTAACCTACAAAAGTGTTTCTTCATGAAGAAGGAATTGGTGTACTTGGGATTTGTAATTTCAGGTAAAGGGTTGGAAATGGACCCCAAGAAGGTGAAGGCAATCATAGATTGGCCGAAACCGACAAGTACAACTACAGTGAGAAGTTTCCATGGACTCGCTACTTTCTACCAGAAGTTCATTCGGGGATTTAGTTGGATTTGTGCACCATTGATAGAATGCATGAGAAAGGGCGAGTTCAAGTGGACGAATAAGGCCCAGGAAGCTTTCGACAAATTGAAGGAAAAGGTCACTGAGAGCCCAGTGTTGGCGCTCCCAGACTTTGACAAAGTTTTCCAGGTCGATTGTGATGTGAGTGGAAAATAAATTGGAGCAGTGTTGAGCCAGGAAGGCCGGCCAATTGCATTCTTCAGTGAAAAGTTGAATGGAGTGAAGCGGAAGTATTCGGTCTATGACCAAGATTTCTATGCTATCATACAAGCATTGAAGAAATGGAGGCATTATTTGTTGCCATAGGAATTTGTGTTATACACAGATCACCAAGCACTGAGGTATCTGAATACTCAGTCAAAGTTGGATTAGAGACAAATGAAGTGGGTGGAGCTGCTCCAGAGATATACGTTCGTGTTGCGACATAGGTCGGGCAAGTCAAACAAAGTTACCGACGCATTGAGCAGGAGAGTTGCGTTGTTGAGTACAATGACTGTTCAAGAAACAGGAATAGAGTCGATAAAGACAAAGTATGAAGCCGACGAAGATTTTGCGAAGGCATGGAAGGCTTGTCGAGAGCCTTGGAGCGTCGACATAACTCCATATTTGAGTTATCTCATCCAAGAAGGTTACCTGTTTAGGGGAAGTCAACTGTGTATTCCTAGAGGATCACTGAGAGAGAACCTAATCCGAGAATTTCATAATGGTGGGTTAGCAGGGCACCTTGGGATCGACAAGACCAAAGTACTGATCGACGAAAAGTATTTCTGGCCAAGGATGTCGACAGATGTCAGAAAATGGGTTCAACAATGTCAAGTTTGCCAGTTGGCAAAGGGAAAGAGTCAGAACATGGGGTTGTATACACCATTGCCAGTTCTAGAGAACCTGTGGGAGCATATTAGCATGGATTTTGTGTTAGGATTACCAAGGAGTCAGTAGGGGAATGACTCAATATTTGTTGTAGTTGACAGATTTTCGAATATGGCACATTTCATACCATGTAAGAAAACAAGTGATGCCATCGGAATCACTGCATTATTCTTTAAGGAAATAGTCAGGTTGCATGGGTTGCCAAAAAGTATCATGTCAGATAGGGATACGAAATTCATGGGGCATTTTTGGAGAACCCTATAGAAGAAACTCAACATGAAGTTAGAGTTTAGTTCGGCATATCATCCACAGACAGATGGACAAACCGAGGTTGTAAACAGAAGTTTGGGAAACCTTCTGAGATGTTTAGCGGCCTACAGACCCAAGCAATGGGAGAATGTGTTGGCACAGGCAGAGTTTGCATATAACAATTCTATGAATTGATCGACAGGATGGAGCCCATTCTAGATTTTTCAAGGGAGGAGTCCACATGTAGTGGCAGATTTGGTCGAACTGCCGAAAGAAACCAGAAAGAGTGCGGATGCAGAATCATTCACAAATCATATGCATGAAGTTCATGAAGATGTGCGAAAGCACATTGAGAAGAGTAACGCGGCCTACAAGTTGAGAGCTGACCAGAGGAAGAGGCTATTGTCATTCCATGAAGGGGACTTAGTCTATGCATACTTGCGGAAGGAGCGATTTTCGACAGGAACATACAACAAGATGAAGTTGAAGAAGATAGGGCCATGCAAGATTCTGAAGAATATTTCAGACAATGCCTATATGTTGGAATTGCCGGAAGACTTGAACACTTCAACAACATTCAACATCTCAGACCTGTATAAATTTGAAGAAGGGTCAAGCAGCAGTCAAGGGGAAGGAGCAAGTATCGACTAGACAGAACAGATTCCAGACCGGCATAAAGAAGGGATCGCAGAAGTAATCGATGAATGGGAGGTAGGGCATACCCATAGATCGCGCATGAAGGAATACTTGGTGCAATGGAAAAATGATGAGTTGCAAGAGGCAACATGGATTTCCGAAGAGGAGTTCAGGAGACTGACGGAGTAGTCGAATTCTTTTTCACCTGGGGAGACTGATGCAAGAGCATAGAGACCTAGGCAGATCAGTCGAAGTTGATCAACCAAAGGTAGCTGGCCAGCAGGAGTGCCGATGACCACTGGTGTGGGGAGCAGGTTGACTTGTCGAAGTCAGCAAGTCGAGCAGAAGCAGTCGAGGTGCGACCGACTGAAAGATCAGTGGATGTTGCGATAGGTTGAGAATCGACAGGAAATGGTCGACAGAAGATGAGCGGCATAAGAGGTCGGGTAGTCGACAAGTGGTCTAACTACAACACGATAGGGTTTGGAGAAGCCAGGTGTAATGGGAAGGAGTGAGCCAACAGAATAGTTGAGATGTGACTGACTACTGTAGTAGGGTCGGAAGGACATAAAAGTCAAGGGACTATACCAGTAGCCATTCGGGGTTGTTGAGGAAGTCATTACAATTATTTCAAGTTGGTGAAGGACATGATAGAGGACGTCATGGATAGATGCTGTGCAACACGGATAGAAGTTGACAATGCAGATTCGTAGGATTTGGATAGGATCGGTGAATGGAGGGAACGCATGTCTCGCGATTGTAATAATCTTGGAAACAGCAGCCGCAGAGTAAAAGAGGAAGAGAAGGCCTTCAGTCTAAGGACTGTTGGGCAAGATAGCAGAGCAGGGCAGAGTGTAGAGCCGAGAGAGTTGTGAAGAGTCACACTGGCCGAGCGCAGAGTGTTGAGATCGAACCATAGCTCAAAGTTCCATGGAGAACCAGGAGAGTGCGAGGTCGACACATAGGGAGAACACACCATAGTTACTTTTGAGTTGTAATAGCCGAGGCCGATTGTAGTTAGTTATTTTCTTACAGTTATCTTATATTGTAAACATTTCAAGAGAATTAATATAAGCCAAGCTAGGCATCTTGTTCTACACCTTGTTTGTGAGAGCATTGTGGTTTGTGTCGTGTTTATTGTTAAGCAAGAACCTTATTTCTGTAAGGCGACTTGCGTCAGAGTTAAAGTCAATGATGATGATGGAGATGGTAGTGATGATGAAGACGTTGATGGTGACGATGATGGTGATGGTGAGGATGGAGAAGATGGCTTCATGCTAGGGTTTGGGTGAGGGTTAGGGCTAGGGTTATAGAAGGAAATTGAATTGGGGTTAGAGTTAGAGTCAATGATGATGATGGAGATGGTGGTGATGATGAAGACGTTGATGGTGACAATGATGGTGATGGTTAGGATGGAGAATATGGCTTAATGTTAGGGTTTGGGTGAGGGTTATGGCTAGGGTTTGAGTGAGGTTGATGGTGATGGTGATGGTGATGGTGATGATGATGTTGATGGTGATGGTGGTGAGGTTGATGGTGATGGTGATGGTGATGATGGAGATGGTGATGATGGAGATGGTGATGGTTCTTCCTCACATCCAAAATACGGAGATGGTGATGAAGATGGTGATTATGATGAAGATGGTGACGTTGATGATGATGGTGATGGTGGTGAGGTTGATGGTGATGGTGATAGTGATGATGAAGATGGTGATGGTTCCATCTCGGATCCAAAAGATGGAGATGGTGATGGTTCCGTCTCGGATCCAAAAGATGGAGATGGTGATGGTGATGAAGATGGTGATGATGATGAAGATGGTGACGTTGATGATGATGGTAATGGTGGTGAGGTTGATGGTGATGATGATGGTGATGATGAAGATGGTGATGGTGATGATGAAGATGGTGATGGTTCTATCTTGCATCCAAAAGATGGAGATGGTGATGGTGATGATGATGAAGATGGTGATGTTGATGATGATGGTGATGGTGGTGAGGTTGATGGTGATGGTGATGGTGATGATGAAGATGGTGATGGTTCTGTCTTGCATCCAAAAGATGGAGATGGTGATGATGACGAAGATGGTGATGATGACGAAGATGGTGAAGTTGATGATGATGGTGATGGTGGTGAAGTTGATGGTCATGGTGATGGTGATGATGATGAAGATGGTGATGATGATGAAGGCGGTGATGATGATGGCGATGGTGATAAAGATGATGATGAAGATGATGAAGGCATTGGGGAATTTATTTATATCCAATGTATTTGACTTTAAGAAACTCTCATGTGTGATTATAAAAAATCAAGATTCCCTCAACCCCCAAACATGCCCTTTCAAAGAATTTTTTATCTTTGAGTGTGGTATGGGTGCCAACATGATGTTTTGTTTACTAAGGATGGATCTTGGCATCTTGACCATGGTTGGGGTGATGACAATGAGGTTCATATGACTGCAATGAATCTTCCATGGATCATGGGGTAAAATGATCTCTCAATTATTATTGCATGTGAACTTGCACATACCAAGCTACAACAAATATTTTACAGGAGTGGATTTGTCTATGTGAATAGATAAGTGAAAATATTTTAGCAACAAGACCTATCAATTTTAACTTGGAAGTATGGGAAATGTTCAAAGTGGGATTGAGAGGCTTGATGGTGATTGTAGTAGTGGGCATGGTATTGGTGAGAATGATGACATGATAGTGGAATTAAACATTAATATGGTGACCCTGGAGCTTGGATCCTAGCCTAGAAACATGAGATCCTAGCCTAAAAACCCTAGTTGGTAGCATAAACCCTAGTTTGTATTCTAATCACAATGAAACCCTATTGTGTATCCTAAGATCTAGCCCTAAATTATAATACATGTAAAGATTAAATCATTTTCATTGTACATATATATTCATCTGCATACATTTGAATCCAAACCACTATACACATATATGCATACATAAAATTAGATCGATATCACATAATGATAAATTAAGGAAGTCCTAATTGTAAATGGTAGTGGATGTGATGGTCATCAAATCAAAGGTGGCTATATCTGTGAGTGAGAATTAATGAGCTAGCTATACATCGTGATCAAGGTTCTATTTTTATGGTGACAATTGATTAAGAAATGATTCCATAACTTGGTTATTAATTTTTTGCATGATCTTAAGTGGACAAAATGGTCAAAATAAATACTAGTGACGACATTTCATTATGTAGAGTATGGCCTTTTTGGATCTCATTATGTAGAGCTATTAAAATCATGTTCAATCTCATTTTAACTTTTTGACGACAATGTAATTTTTCTATTTTTAAGTGTTCTTTTCCTAGTACTCAAGTTCCTAATATATATCTTATGTGCCATGAGGTGTGATTTGTCCATCCATTTATTCCGTTTGTTTTTAGATTAATTCTCACACATGATTTTGTTTGATTTAGCGTATGTTTCCAATGTTCTCTTAACATAGATACCATTAGAAGCTTTTACATGTGGAAAGATAAACCAAACTGAACTACGATATCCAACTTCTCTTCTAAGATCTACGTAAAAGCCATATTTACACAACATCACATCATGATACACACAACATGAGACAACCACATTAGACAACGAGATATATAAATCACATAACTAAAAATCCATGTACATCGAGGCTACAAAATGCATCCAAACATATACAATTTCTGGCAAATAGTGGAACATGGTTCCCAATGTACGTACAATGGCAACTCGTGCCCTACACAAAATGCGACAACTCATGCCATAGATACAAAATACATGGAAACTCGTGTCATAGATACAAAGTACATCAAAACTGGTGCACAAAAGTGCCACATCATGGCTAATGTACATAACACATGGCGTGTCAAGCATTGTGACCACCGCCGTCACTCCCAGGTGCAGATCCAAAGTCGATCTTCCTACTCTTTGAGCTACTGGTGCCTCAGGTCTTGGTCCGTCTAGGAGTAGACCATCTCTCCGGGCTCTGGAACAAATGATATAAGATACCATCATTTTCAAGCATTTGCAACATTTACCACATTTATAAAACAAATATAGAATTCGAATCTTAAATAAATCATCTATGACATGAGTGGGAAACATTGTATGGGTGTCCTGGATCTGCGGAGCCTCTCAGCAATTCCAGCCTACAACATTTAAAACAATCATTTCATTGAAAAGTCATAATTGCTTAAATTAATTATTGTTAATGCACCAAAATATTTTCATAAATTAACTTGATTCTCACCGTTAATACCTCCAACGATGGACATGGTTGGCCTTCTGGGCTAGTAGGTGGAGTAGATGGCCGGACAACCAACTCCGATGCAGTGATGGGGGGGGCGCAGATGTAGTGGCAGCCACTATAGGTGCAACCACTAGACATACTGATGAGGATATTGGAAGAGTAGATGCCACAATAGTGGTGGGAAGTGGGGATGATATGGTGGGAGAAGACACAGTGGTATGGGGTGGAGGAGGACCATGTGGACTATGAACCCCTGCCGGCTATAGGATAGAGGGTATCGAACGGAAAGGGCTACGGATGTTGTTGAGGGATGGTGCATGGGAGGGAAGTCCTGCATGGAGGGAGGAGGATGGACAAATGGGAGGTTGTGGATGAAGAGGGGAAGGTGGAAGAAATGGAGAGCGTGGATGAATGGGGGAGGATGGATAGACATGGGGGCATGGATAAATTGGGGGGGATGTACGGACGTAGAGGGGTGGGCGAGTGGGGGAGGATGGATGGAAGGGGGAGTATGGTCAGAGAGGGGGGGATAGATGGAAGGGAAGGGGTGGACGTAGGGAGGGGTCTAGATGAAAGCGAGGGAGGGGACTCATGGGAGAGGGTGGATACACAGGACTAAAATGCGGACATAGAGCTGCTGGTTGAACCTACATATACATTTGTAATATCACAATTTAGTAAACAAACAATAAATTAAACCATAGTAAGTCGTAACAAATCAAATTAAAAGCATGCTTATAACTACACATTGGACCTATGTATATGGTGATGTGCCAATCCCTGGCGGGGTGGTTGATCATCGTAGTCACAAAACACCTGTGGAAAACAAAATGCATGCATGTTCTGAACATGTTAAACAAGTCATTGTCTGAGAAATCAAGATATTCAAAAACATTGTATGAACTATCAACGTGTATGCCATAAATAAAATTACTTGAGGAATAGAAATGACATAAGTAATAACAAAATTGTGTCAGATACTCAAAATACCTTCGTGTGGGGTGCCGCAATTTCAGTTGCAGCTGCCATTACTTCATCTAGGTTGGGAGATTCTACGTTCTCCCATCTCGGTGTATCAGCTCTGAATAACTGTACATTGAAATAATAGGTTAAGTCAAACAAAAATACTTTCAAAATACTTTACAAGTTATAAAGTGATGATTGAAAACACATTAAAAAAATTGTTGACCTAATCCATATAACAACCCTCGATTGGGCCAAGGCAAGTGTGCCCGCAATGGGGACAAAGTTTTGGCATTGTCCCCGTCGAATTGGAATTCCCAGCATGGCTACCATCGATCATGGGTCTATCCTGGCCTTGTCGTGAAGGCCCTGCACCTGGATCTCTATCAAGGTCAACCGACCTCTCCACTGTAGTCATTGCTACAAAGGAGGCATGTTTGAGGAGACCACATGCAACATTCCTCATTGCCACCTCGATCTGATCAAGCTTATGGGGAAACTGAGGTGGCTAGGGAGAGGGGTTGGGGTCGCGCCTCGGAGCTGGTGGCCCTCTCAGTGGGTTCCTCCTGGAAGTAGGTTGATCTTGGGCAGAGCCACGCCCAACACCCAAGAACTTGGTTATGTCAAAATAGTTGACATGTAAACCGAGGCAAAACACAGCTTACAGTTGGAAAAGGAAGTACTGTGGAACCTCCCTATTATTGCAGGGAGGTTTATCGTACACCATGAACCACCTCCGCATCCAATTGTCCCTCCACAGTTGGTAATGACACCAATCCATGCAGACACGTGGCTTTGTAATGTTCGGTGGTTGGCCTGTTTTCGGATCGGTTAACATACTATATAATTGGGCTTTTGTAATGTTCAAATATTTTATTGCTTCCTTGGAGATGCCCGTGGAGCAGTACTCCCGCATCCTAGCTCTAAATTGAGTTATGTCATTCAATTGTTGGTGTGCATGTATGAGGGAGTCGATTGAGTTCTCAATTAACGTGGCAAGAGACAATCGAGATGGTTCACTTGAGTTTCTAAGTTCGCGAGTGTGCACTCGCATTTCATTTACATAATGGTTAAGGTCATCTTGTTCAAAATTAGGTTGTAGGTTTTGGTTTTGTTCGACATTTGGATTGTGTTCATGGTTTTCTTCGGCATTGGGTCCAAGGTTTGGGTTTTATTATGTTCCAACGGACTCGGGGTTAACATCTTGTTCACTCATTATCTGAATTTACAATCTGCAATAGAAAATTGGTTCATTGTTTTCAAAATTTGAGAATTATTTACAATTAAAAAAATCAAAAAATTGATACAAAGAATTAATAAAATGAAAACAAAAATTGATATTTACCTATCAATCGCCCTGTTGATGAGTTAGTGGGTGTTGTGGGGTGGTTTTGAAGTTGATTTGGGCAACTTTGGTGGTTGAATTGACGTGTATGCGGAGGTGCAAGTCGTGCTCGGCAAGCCCAAAGGAACAATGCAGAAACTGGGCACTGTTTTTTTTTTTTTTTTTTAGCAGAGGCGCGTGTGTGCCACTGTTGCGTGCATGTGCCAGGAATGCATACGCACCATATACGCGCACGTGCCTTGGTTCGGTACCGAACCTAGTGGCACGTGCGTGCTTCCTTAGGTGCGTACATGCCATTTTTTTTTTTCTGCTAGCGTGCCCCCATTGCAACATAAATGGGGACCATCTTCGTGTGCCCACCCCACTATGAGAACATGGTTAATTCAGCAAGCCCCATCATTGAGGATGCTGATACTCCTACTGAAACAGTGGCTAAAACTCAGAAAGTAACACACGATGTGTCACAACCTACACAGTTGAATAGAGAACCACCATACCCTGAACGATTGGCCCTGCAGAAATGAGTGGAACAACCCTGATTTGATCTTGTGGGAGAATTGAAAATTTTGTATGTTAAAATTCCACTGTTACAAGCCCTCCATGATGTGCCCATTTATGCCAAGACTGTTAAAGATTTATGTGTCAAGAAACCAGCAAGAAGGCCTAGGGATCCTCCCACTGTCCACGTACTGGGAATACTTTCCGAATTAATAATAGGAAAAACCCCTCTAGTAAAATATGATAACCCTAGAAATCCAACTGTTACAGTTCACATAGGGAACACACAAATCCCCAACGTCTTGGTAGATTTAGGCATAACTATTAACGTTATCACCATAGAAACTGTGAATAAATTAGGACTCACTAATATTCGGCCAACCCCTACTATTTTGGAACTTGCTGATAGATCAATGATCAAGCCTGAAGGGATCCTAGATGACCTCGTGATCTCAGTCGACTCGTGGGAATGCCCTGCGGATTTCTTGGTGTTACAGCCGAAATCCCAGTTAGGGGGACACCCACTGATCTTGGGAAGGCCATGGTTGGCCACAGCAGATGCCTATTTCAGCTGTCGGTCAGGATCTATGACCATTTCAGATGGAACTAAGATCAAGAGCTTAACCTTGTACCCTCCAGCTCGACCAAGCACAGAAGCTGAGACTCCATTATGGGAAGATTTGGAGGAGGAAGAGGGTGTGCAACCATTGTTTACCATAGGGAGGGCCTTAACATTTAAAGATGAAATAGAGGATGGTGCCATTAATAATTTCATCAGTGATCCCATGTCAGTCAATAAAAAAGTCTATCAAATCTTGGATAGTACTCTAGCTGCAACAAAACAAGAAAATATTACAGAAGAAACTCTAATTGGTGATGACAGTATAATTCTAGTACTTAATAATTCAAAGAGTGTTCCAGTAGAAATTGGGCCAGTAAAACCATTGAATATCAATCCTAATCTGGCACCTAGCAAGCTGGAACAGCTAGTCACTCTACTGATGCAGCGTAGGGGAGATTTCGCTTGGGAGTACACAGACATGAGGGTCTGCATGGATTACAGGGAATTGAATAAAGCAAGGCAGAAGGACCATTTCCACTTACCTTTCATCGATCAGGTCCTTGATACCTTGTCTGGGAAAAAGTGTTTCTCCTTTATCGATGGCTTTAGTGGCTATAACCAGATCCATATTGCTCCAGAAGATCAGGACAAAACCACTTTCACCTACCCCTGGGGAACTTTTGCATACCGAGTACTTCCTTTTGGGTTGTGCAACGCACCAGCTACATTTTAGAGAGCAGTGATTGGAATCTTTTCAGAAATGGTGAATGATTGCATGGAAATTTGTATTGATGACTTTACTCCATATGGTGATAGTTATGAAGAAGCACTGCAAAATTTAGAAAAGGTCTTGAAACGCTATGAACAAAGCCAGCTCTCTTTAAGCACTGAAAAGTACCACATGATGATGAGTGAAGGCATAGTGCTAGGGCACTTCATCTCTTCTGATGGTATCCAGGTAGATCCATCCAAAATCAAGGTAATTGAAAATATACCAACTCCTGAAACACAAAAGGATGTACCTAGCTTCTTGGGGCATGCTGGCTATTATAGAAGGTTCATAGAAAATTTTTCCAAACTAGCTTCTCCTTTGTTCACTCTGTTGATGAAGGATGCATAGTTTGTCTGGAATGATGCATGCCAAATAGCGTTTGCTGAGCTAAAGAGAAGGTTCTCTACAACACCCATCTTACGAGGACCCAATTGGGCTCTTCCTTTTCACATTTCTTCAGATGCTTCAAATACTGCCATTGGAGCATTTTTGGGACAGCCGGAAGGTAATGCTCCTTATGCCATTTACTACATTAGTAAAAATTTGTCTCATGTTGAACTGAATTATACTGTCACAGAAAAGGAATTTCTTGCCATTGTTTATGCCATCAACAAATTTAGACTTTATATTACTGGATATTCTACTTTTGTGCACACTGATCATTCTGCTATCAAGTATTTAATGAATAAACCAATCACGAATGCTAGAGTTACTAGATGGTTGTTACTGTTACAGGAATTTGCTATCACAATTATTGATAGACCAGGAATTTGTTCCAGTAGAAATTGGGCCAGTAAAACCATTGAATATCAATCCTAATCTGGCACCTAGCAAGCTGGAACAGCTAGTCACTCTACTGATGCAGCGTAGGGGAGATTTCGCTTGGGAGTACACAGACATGAGGGTCTGCATGGATTACAGGGAATTGAATAAAGCAAGGCAGAAGGACCATTTCCACTTACCTTTCATCGATCAGGTCCTTGATACCTTGTCTGGGAAAAAGTGTTTCTCCTTTATCGATGGCTTTAGTGGCTATAACCAGATCCATATTGCTCCAGAAGATCAGGACAAAACCACTTTCACCTACCCCTGGGGAACTTTTGCATACCGAGTACTTCCTTTTGGGTTGTGCAACGCACCAGCTACATTTTAGAGAGCAGTGATTGGAATCTTTTCAGAAATGGTGAATGATTGCATGGAAATTTGTATTGATGACTTTACTCCATATGGTGATAGTTATGAAGAAGCACTGCAAAATTTAGAAAAGGTCTTGAAACGCTATGAACAAAGCCGGCTCTCTTTAAGCACTGAAAAGTACCACATGATGATGAGTGAAGGCATAGTGCTAGGGCACTTCATCTCTTCTGATGGTATCCAGGTAGATCCATCCAAAATCAAGGTAATTGAAAATATACCAACTCCTGAAACACAAAAGGATGTACCTAGCTTCTTGGGGCATGCTGGCTATTATAGAAGGTTCATAGAAAATTTTTCCAAACTAGCTTCTCCTTTGTTCACTCTGTTGATGAAGGATGCATAGTTTGTCTGGAATGATGCATGCCAAATAGCGTTTGCTGAGCTAAAGAGAAGGTTCTCTACAACACCCATCTTACGAGGACCCAATTGGGCTCTTCCTTTTCACATTTCTTCAGATGCTTCAAATACTGCCATTGGAGCATTTTTGGGACAGCCGGAAGGTAATGCTCCTTATGCCATTTACTACATTAGTAAAAATTTGTCTCATGTTGAACTGAATTATACTGTCACAGAAAAGGAATTTCTTGCCATTGTTTATGCCATCAACAAATTTAGACTTTATATTACTGGATATTCTACTTTTGTGCACACTGATCATTCTGCTATCAAGTATTTAATGAATAAACCAATCACGAATGCTAGAGTTAGTAGATGGTTGTTACTGTTACAGGAATTTGCTATCACAATTATTGATAGACCAGGAATTTGTTCCAGTAGAAATTGGGCCAGTAAAACCATTGAATATCAATCCTAATCTGGCACCTAGCAAGCTGGAACAGCTAGTCACTCTACTGATGCAGCGTAGGGGAGATTTCGCTTGGGAGTACACAGACATGAGGGTCTGCATGGATTACAGGGAATTGAATAAAGCAAGGCAGAAGGACCATTTCCACTTACCTTTCATCGATCAGGTCCTTGATACCTTGTCTGGGAAAAAGTGTTTCTCCTTTATCGATGGCTTTAGTGGCTATAACCAGATCCATATTGCTCCAGAAGATCAGGACAAAACCACTTTCACCTACCCCTGGGGAACTTTTGCATACCGAGTACTTCCTTTTGGGTTGTGCAACGCACCAGCTACATTTTAGAGAGCAGTGATTGGAATCTTTTCAGAAATGGTGAATGATTGCATGGAAATTTGTATTGATGACTTTACTCCATATGGTGATAGTTATGAAGAAGCACTGCAAAATTTAGAAAAGGTCTTGAAACGCTATGAACAAAGCCAGCTCTCTTTAAGCACTGAAAAGTACCACATGATGATGAGTGAAGGCATAGTGCTAGGGCACTTCATCTCTTCTGATGGTATCCAGGTAGATCCATCCAAAATCAAGGTAATTGAAAATATACCAACTCCTGAAACACAAAAGGATGTACCTAGCTTCTTGGGGCATGCTGGCTATTATAGAAGGTTCATAGAAAATTTTTCCAAACTAGCTTCTCCTTTGTTCACTCTGTTGATGAAGGATGCATAGTTTGTCTGGAATGATGCATGCCAAATAGCGTTTGCTGAGCTAAAGAGAAGGTTCTCTACAACACCCATCTTACGAGGACCCAATTGGGCTCTTCCTTTTCACATTTCTTCAGATGCTTCAAATACTGCCATTGGAGCATTTTTGGGACAGCCGGAAGGTAATGCTCCTTATGCCATTTACTACATTAGTAAAAATTTGTCTCATGTTGAACTGAATTATACTGTCACAGAAAAGGAATTTCTTGCCATTGTTTATGCCATCAACAAATTTAGACTTTATATTACTGGATATTCTACTTTTGTGCACACTGATCATTCTGCTATCAAGTATTTAATGAATAAACCAATCACGAATGCTAGAGTTACTAGATGGTTGTTACTGTTACAGGAATTTGCTATCACAATTATTGATAGACCAGGAATTTGTTCCAGTAGAAATTGGGCCAGTAAAACCATTGAATATCAATCCTAATCTGGCACCTAGCAAGCTGGAACAGCTAGTCACTCTACTGATGCAGCGTAGGGGAGATTTCGCTTGGGAGTACACAGACATGAGGGTCTACATGGATTACAGGGAATTGAATAAAGCAAGGCAGAAGGACCATTTCCACTTACCTTTCATCGATCAGGTCCTTGATACCTTGTCTGGGAAAAAGTGTTTCTCCTTTATCGATGGCTTTAGTGGCTATAACCAGATCCATATTGCTCCAGAAGATCAGGACAAAACCA
Source organism: Larix kaempferi (assembly GCA_027924585.1). Classification (NCBI taxonomy): domain Eukaryota; kingdom Viridiplantae; phylum Streptophyta; class Pinopsida; order Pinales; family Pinaceae; genus Larix; species Larix kaempferi. Next base: position 3,070,110 of record BSBM01000459.1, on the reverse strand, counting down.
CTTTCACCTACCCCTGGGGAAGTTTTGCATACCGAGTACTTCCTTTTGGGTTGTGCAACGCACCAGCTACATTTTAGAGAGCAGTGATTGGAATCTTTTCAGAAATGGTGAATGATTGCATGGAAATTTGTATTGATGACTTTACTCCATATGGTGATAGTTATGAAGAAGCACTGCAAAATTTAGAAAAGGTCTTGAAACGCTATGAACAAAGCCAGCTCTCTTTAAGCACTGAAAAGTACCACATGATGATGAGTGAAGGCATAGTGCTAGGGCACTTCATCTCTTCTGATGGTATCCAGGTAGATCCATCCAAAATCAAGGTAATTGAAAATATACCAACTCCTGAAACACAAAAGGATGTACCTAGCTTCTTGGGGCATGCTGGCTATTATAGAAGGTTCATAGAAAATTTTTCCAAACTAGCTTCTCCTTTGTTCACTCTGTTGATGAAGGATGCATAGTTTGTCTGGAATGATGCATGCCAAATAGCGTTTGCTGAGCTAAAGAGAAGGTTCTCTACAACACCCATCTTACGAGGACCCAATTGGGCTCTTCCTTTTCACATTTCTTCAGATGCTTCAAATACTTCCATTGGAGCATTTTTGGGACAGCCGGAAGGTAATGCTCCTTATGCCGTTTACTACATTAGTAAAAATTTGTCTCATGTTGAACTGAATTATACTGTCACAGAAAAGGAATTTCTTGCCATTGTTTATGCCATCAACAAATTTAGACTTTATATTACTGGATATTCTACTTTTGTGCACACTGATCATTCTGCTATCAAGTATTTAATGAATAACCCAATCACGAATGCTAGAGTTACTAGATGGTTGTTACTGTTACAGGAATTTGCTATCACAATTATTGATAGACCAGGAAAGGAGAATGTTGTTGTAGATTTTTTATCTCAACTTACTAATAGTGATGACAATTTACCAGTTGAAGATTCCTTCTCTGACGAACATTTGTTTGCAGTATCAGCTCATTCCCCATGGTATGCAGATATTGCTAACTTTTTGGCTGCAGGTAAGCTCCTAGCACATCTGTCAAAGAGAGAAAAAATGAAGATCATACAACAGAGCGCTAGGTACTACTGGATTGATGGCCATCTTTTCTACATAGGGTTTGATTTAGAGATCAGAAGATGTGTTAGAGAAGATGAAATATTTAGCATTCTTAAATCTTTCCATGATGAGCCCTGTGGGGTACATTTTGCTAACAAAAGGTCAGGCCATAAAGTTTTGAGAATGGGCTATTTCTGGCCCACATTGTTCAGGGATGCAAAAAAGTATGTTCAGGCATGTGATAGCTACCAAAGGATGGGCCAACCCAACAGATTAGATGAGATTCCTTTGCAGCCACAGCTTGTGGTTGAACCATTTGATAGGTGGGCTCTAGATTTTGTAGGGCCTATCAACCCTCCCTCAAAGCAGAAATTTCACATCTTGGTTTGCACACATTACATGACCAAATGGGTAGAAGTTGTAGCCTCGGTTAAGGCCAATGATCAAGCTATGATTGATTTCCTATATGAAGATATTTTTACTCAATTCGGTGTACCTAAGGAAATCATTACAGATGGTGGACCATAGTTTGTGTCTCACAAGATGGAAGCATTGTTATAGAAATTTCATATTTAGCACAGAATAACGTCCCCATATAATCCACAGGCCAATGGTCAAGTGGAGAGCACAAACAAGGTTATCGAGGCTATTCTGACAAAAACAGTGAAGAGCCATCATAAAGATTGGGTTGAAAGGCTTCTAGAGGCATTATGGGCCTATCGTACTACGTGGCGTAACACCACTTGTTTTTCCACATATGATCTAGTGTATGGTAAGAACATTGTTTTTCCAATTGAATTTTAAATCAGAACCTTGAAAACAGCTGTGGAAGCAAACCTGGATTTATTAAAGGCATAGAGGGACCGACTGAATCATCTCAATGAATTGGATGAGAAGTGCACAGCTGCAGTACATCATACATCTTTAATCCAACAATAGCGCTCTAAATGGCATGATTGATTTATAAAGAAGAAAGTCTTCCAAGAAGGAGACTGGGATCTATTATTTGATTCACGGTTTAAGAGAGACTTTAAAGGCAAACTGCGTACCCATTGGTTGGGCCCCTATCAGATAGATCAGGTATTTGATAATGGAACAATCCGATTGATCACCATTGATGAAAACAAAGTACCATTATTCACAAATGGTCATCGGCTGTGACTGTATCACAAGCCAATCTCAAGGGAAGCTTTTTTTTCGCATGTTGTAGGTGATCCAGACTATCAGCTAATGCCGAGATAGGGATTTTTCTCAACCCCTGTCAATTTTTAAGAACTGCAATATCCACATGATTTGTACATAAATAATCCATTTTCTTTTTTTCTTTCATTATCTTTTTTATCTTTTTTTTTTTCATTTTTGATTTGATCGGGTTTGTTTGAAGAATTATGTGCAGGAACTAATTGGAGGAATAATGGTCGTGACTAGGCCAGACAACTGCAAGCCCCTTGCACTTGTTCCTGATCTAATGAAGCTCTTTTTAAGAAGATGGATGATTTGTTACCTTTCAGCAGTCAGCTGAAAATTTGCCTATTACTTCATATCACGCAGCTACGACTCCGCTATTCCTGACCAATCCGCCAAATGCAGTAGCTACAACTCTGTTATCCTTGACTATTCTTACTATTTCAATAATTGTGACTCCTTACCTTGCTCATTCTTACTATTTCAGCAGCTACAACTCCGCTATTCCTGACCAATCCGCCAAATGCAGCAGCTGCGACTCTGCTATCCTTGGTTATTCTTACTATTTCAGCAGTTGTGACTCCGCTATCCTTGACTATTCTTACTATTGCAGCAATTGCGATTCCACTATGCTTGAGTATTCTTACTATTTCAGCAGTTGCGACTCCGTTATTGTTGACTATTCTACTAAACCTAGCAGCTGCGACTCCGCTATTTTTTTACTATTCTTACTATTTCAGCAGCTACAACTCCGCTATTCTTGACTATTCCACTAAACCCAGTAGCTGTGACTCCACTATTTTTTACTATTCCACTAAACCTAGCAGTTGTGACTCCGCTATTCTTGACTATTCTACTACATCCATCAGTTGCGACTCCGTTATTTCCACTTCATTTTCGTTCCTTCTGTACAACTATGACTCCTCCATTTTTGCTTATTTTGCTAAGTCTAGCAGCTGTGAGCCCACCAGTTTGTTTGCTCTCCAATTGATGATGCCAATAATGATTCAATTAGGTATCAGTTTTGTTGCTTGTTCCACAAGATCCAATCATGGTTTGCCACGAAGGGAAATTTTGGGTGTCTTGAGTAGCTGTCAGCCCAGGTGGTAGTGGCCACATCACGTTAGCACATGTGCATTCATACTTGCGAGGACGACGGTCGGCTGTAATGATTGATCCATGGCTAAGACACATAAATGCAAAGGTATGGATCGCATCTTTTACATGATTTGGTAGAAAATTAAATACGATAATAACGATTATGTACTGTCGTAGCCCTCGATTAACGAACCCATGCGAATTAACCTATAGGGATTATGTCAGGATCATGGTTGTATTTATTTCCCCTCACCTTACCCGATTTGCACCTATTACCCCAATTCTACCAACTTCCTTGTCCCAACGAAATGTTCATACTGGTGCAGACTTTCCTAAAACCTAATTTTTGAACCCCAACGACCCTTTGAATGTTCGTAAAACTTCAACTTCCACGTCTAGACTGGAGATTGTTGCATTCGTTCTGAATTTTGAGGAGGGATTAAAATGGGAAACCCAGTCCAACATGAACTAGTAAATACATAAGTTGTACATGCCAATGAAGAAGTTCTTAATATTTTTACAACAGCAGGTTGGATGGAATATTTTGAACGATTGCACAGTTTCCACACAGAAACCGCATTGCAATTTGCCCTCAACTTGACTGATACTCACTCCGAGGTCAGGGGATTGTGTGTGGATGTTACATAAGAAATCATAGTTGAGGTTACTGGCTTACCCCTGGTTGGGAAGAAGTTATTTGGACGGAAGGCACATAATGCAAATGCGGTGAGAGAATTTTTGGCAGTTGGAGAGCAGGTTAGTCCAAAGCGCCATGGGCTGGAACTGGCATCTTTACCACCACCCTAGAATCAAGTGGCAATCTTTGTGAAAAGATACATCTCTTGTGGAGGTAAGTACCAAATTGTTTCCTTCTCTGAACTTCCTTTATTGTCTCATTTATGCCATAGCAATTTGGTGAATATACCATTTTATCTGCTTAAAACCCTACAAACTATGGTTGGATATGCAAGAGCTGTCCAACACCCAGTTTCCTCCCTTGGTAATCATGGCCTAATCAAATTACTAGTCTTAAGAGCCATTGCAAATTGTAATTTAACCTGGGAAAAATTTCTGGTTGGAGATGCACCAATCATACAACTTGTATTGGAAATGGAGGATGTTGGTGAAGATAGTGAGGACCGGTGTTCCTCAAATCTAGTTCGGGGGGAGGCCGGAGCATTAGAAAACCAGACCAGTGACGAAGAGGAAGTAAACAAGGGAGAAGCAACATTAACAGAAAACCATGTTGCTGAGGAAATTGTGATGGAAACCATGGAGTAGGAGGTAGAAAAATCAGAAGTTGTAAATGCAGAAGTAGATACTCAAATAAAAGAAGCTAAAACTGGAGCAGCTGTTGAAGCTGCAATAGTAGAAGCTGCAATTGCAGAAATGGGAATTCAGGAGGAAGGATATCAGACAAGAATAGTAGAAGAAGGGACCGTGGAAATTTTTGAATTTGTGTCCTCTCGAGAGATAAGGGGGATCATTATTGAAGAAGAAAAGATCGAGGTAAAGACCCCTGTGTGAAAGAAACGAAGAGTAGGATTAGGAAACAGGGGTCAGACACCTACTGCAGCAAATAAAAGAAGAATCATAGCTGTCAAAGCATCAATAGCAGTAAGAAGTGAGGAACACCCAGTGGGAATGGTGAGGAAAAGAAGGACTCGATCGGCTGTGGCAGCAGAAGCAGTTGTGACAACAATAGCAGCAGTGATAGTAGCAGTAGTAGAAGCAGCTGTGACAGCAGTAGGAGCAGAAGTAGCTACAACAACAGTAGGGGTAGCAGAGACAGCAGAAGAAGCAGAGACATTGGATGCAATTGGGGGTAATATTTAAGCACCCTTAGCAAAGATAGCAGGATCAGTCAGAGAGAATAGTGAGTCACCTATGGTAGAGAAAGCACCTGTAACAGGGGTAGATATATAGATTCCTATTTTGAACCCCATGTCATCTACTGCTATGCAAGAACCTTCCATAGAAGAACCTCAAATCGAAAATCTCCTGCTTGAAAATGAATTATTAAAAGAGGAGGTGCAGATATTGCGAAATGAGCTGGAAAGATGGAAGGGAGTAGTTCGACAGAAAGAAGAGAAGAATTTGAACACATTAGCGAATGTTGTAAACTTATTTGAAAATTCATCTTTTTCATTTGAAAATGAGAAGTATGGAGAGATTGTTGTTCCAAAGTGTGGAGATATATTTTTTGTAGCAGGACACAGAGTTGTTGTGTTGGGAGATGTATCACAAAGGCATGTACAAATAGAGGAGGTGGAAGAAGGAATGCCAAAAATCGAATTGATGGGGGAAAATGAGCCAAGAATTTAAGAGATACCTGATTTGAATTTAGGATATGAAACAGTACAGTCCCATCCATTAGGGGATACCAAGGTTCTTCACAACCAATCTCATCAGTCAGAGAAACTTGATATAACCCAGAAACAATCTCAGCAGTTCAAAGAAATTGAAGAACGGGGGACTGTTACACAATAGCCAGTACCGTTGAAAATATTTAGTGAGGCTGCAACTCAAACATCAACATTTGATATCAAGGACCAAGAAGAAAACACTGTTACACAACAACCAGTGTTTCTAAAATCATTTCCTACAGTTGCAACACAAACTGAGATGGCTGAGGTTGAAATCGAGAAGGAGGATGCTGTCACACAAGAACCAGCAGTCCTAAGAATATTTGCTGAAACTGTAATACAGACTGAGGAGGATAAGGTCGATATGGAAATAAAGGATGATGTTACACAAAACCAACATCCCCTAAATCCATGGCTAAGACTGCATTATAGGAACAAACCACTGCAACTCTAATAGAGGATGAAACTGTTACAGTGCCAAAGCAAAACAAGGAAGTCATTTATCTGGACTCTGATGATGAAAAGGAGGTAGAAGACAGAAGATTTCAATGGCTAGAGAAGAGGATTCTCTGTTTAAATCTTGAGTTGGATAAATGACTCAAGTGGATTGATCAGTTCAGGACATGTATGATCTCTCTCCAAGAACATAGGAATGTCATTAAAGGGCTGAGAGAAATGTGGGCCGAGGAGTTATTCTCCCAGAAACTCCGGTGGGAGAAACTTCAAGAAAAATTGGAAGGATTGAAGAAACTTAAGTCCCTGCAATGAGAAAAAGACAAAATGTACACTCTTTCCCTAGAATTGTTGAGTTATAAGGCTCCATCCCCCTCTTACCATGTCTTTCTCCATGAGCAGACAACTTTATTTCAATTAAGGGCTCTTAAGGAAGGGAGATCATTTGATTTGGAAATAGCTACTCAGTTTTTGGAGACTTTTTTGAAAAGTGATTTTGAGGATCAACATTTGTTATGTGAATTGTATTTACATGACAGGGCTTGTTATATTGACTCTTAATCTAATCCATTACCTTGTCTAGAGGATGTTCAGTTGAGGGCATTTTCCTCTTTTGTCATTAAACATGTAAGATGGCGAGATGCTTTCCAAACCATCCACAGGAATGGGGAGAATTCTACTCTCTGGATTAGGGGGAAACCTTAGGATCCAAAAGCATTCATAGAAAATCATGCTAAATCTCTCAGGGTTCCTTCAATTTCCCAATACTTTGAAATCCTACGAGATAAAATCCTTACCACATGTGTCCCAATGATTCTTAATATGTAGCAGGATGCCCTGGAACGTAGTGAATACATATGGTTGTACTCCTCCTCATCTTTGAAGGAAATGGATCCATATGGATTTGAGAATTTCAAGCAAGCTTTGACAAGGATTCCTAGATATGTGCAGTGCATGAAAAAGTGTGGGTCTTGGTGGATTGGCTTAAGATTCAAATTCCATCTCATATGGTTTCCTGTGAGTCCTTATAGAAACAACTATGCTTTGAATATAGAAGAAGAAGAGTTTTTTTGGGAGCATTGGATATCCTGCTATGGGTTTGTGCCTCGAGGGGAGACACCAGAACTTGCCTACAACCTTACAAATCTTCATAGATTCAACTCAGACTCATATTCAGACTAAGGGAGGTTGTTGCATGAGGACATGCAATCGGATAGTTGGGGGGAGATGTTGGGTCTAGGAAATGCCCCTTTTTGGCCATCCTTATTACATCATTTTTCCCTGATTTTATCCTACTTTCATAAGCTATATCCATGTCTTTCTCCAGATCAACCAATGATATTGACAGGTATAATTCGTTATTGCTTTATTTATTTTATGCCTAAGATTGTTAAGGTTTGAGATCCTAGTCCTTGGTTTATGTTGATCTGTGTGATTTCATTTAGTCAAGGTCTAAAAGTGCAGGTGTATCAGCCAAGTGGCACCAGCTGTTACTCTTCAAAGCACCAACTCCTCATAACTCCAAGGGGTAGTGCATTCATCCACAAGAATCTATAACAGGCTTCCACTGAAACAAAACCCAACTACAACAGACAGATCACATTCTAGCTTGCCAAATCCATTGATCCATTGATTACTAGAGTAACAACTCCTTCATGAGTAACAACCTCATTTAATACGGCTGTAACAGTTAGCTGTAACTCTGCAGCATGAAGATCATAGATCTTCATTGCTAGACGATTTTAGTGGATCGTGATCTGCACTTTCAATGTATAAATATGCAAAGGCTCTCGGAGCTTGGGGTTGGACAATTACCATTTTGTATAAGCTGTAACAGAGCATTGATACTGTCAATTTCCATCATTAATATGAGAGCAGATTTCTTCATTTCTGTATCTTAATTTGTTGTGATTCTCAGCATCTTTGTTAGAAGGCCAGGGCCCGCCTTCTCATAGAGATAGATGGTTTAAGTAGGTAGGGTAATTTAGATTTCCTTTTGTTGTGTGGTGTGTAATTATTGCAGATGTTATTGGTAGCTACAACAAAGAATTATCTTTCCCTTTGGTAGTTCATAATTGCATCTCGAATAGCTGTAGCAGATTGGTGTGACAGTCGACTGTGTAGGATAATTCATTTAATGCATGTGTGTTTGAATTAGCTATAACAACCAAGCTCAATTCCAATATCTTTTAGTTGTTTATGCTTTCTAGGATTTCCAGTAATTACCAGTTAGAGTTCTAGCATTAGATTCTGGTTGCTGTTGTATCTTCAATTGATTTTAAATAGACAAATTATGATTGAGTAACAGTAGTTGCTAGATGGATCATTTTGGTAAAGATCAATTATTGTAGTTTGATAATTATAGGATTTAATTTCTTGCAAAAACAATCTGGTTTATTTCTATTCTTAATTTTATAACTGCTGGATGGTTTCTGTAGGAAGGTAGTTTCAATCAAATTCCTAGATGTGTGAATTAGCTTAGTTGGCTTTCTAGAGTGAGTTTGGTTGGATAGATTGCTAGGATCATTATCTACAATTAGTTAATCAAATGCTTGACATGTTTATGCATAAATTATTCTTATTACAATTGAAACAAAAGACCTTCCTGGGTTTGACAATTTATATTCACCATCCTGTGTGTTAGCTTTAATTAACTGACATATAGGGCGACCAACAACAAATAGCCAAAGGATCCCATTCCACCCAACCTTTTCTTGAAGACAACCAAGATTACTTTCCTTAGGACCCTTAAGCATGTTCGCTGAACCACCAGGACGAAGATGTTGTGTGGAGAAAATATAATAAATTCCCTTGCAACTCAGCAATAGCACTTGCAAGTAGTACTTCTGATTTTAGCAATATTGAACTTAGCAATGTGGTTGCACTAGTTCATAATGCAGTCTTATTTCACTCAATCACTTCTAACCATCCCCTCATCGAATCTCTTGTGCTCTCTTGTCTTTCGAATTCAGAAATTATGACAAGGTAAGAATGACCAGCCTCCCGTTGAATTCGATGGGTAGATAAGCATGTCTAGGTCTTTTGATTAGTTGTTTTTAGTAAATGAGCCACCTGCTCAGTTCCACTTTCTTGGGGAACATGACCATAAAAATAGGGAAGTTGCCCCATGCAACAGTTAGAAGTGAGTTGAGGATGCTGCCAAGTTTTATTTTGCTCTCCACCCCAGTACATTCCTCCTAGTGGGTCAGTGAACACTCATTCAACAGTCTCCTTTGGATATTTGTCTCCTATTTTATTTATTAATAATAAAATATCCAAAATAATTAATTACAGTCATCCTTGACCCTACTTGGTCAATAACATAAAACTTTGCAATAAAATAAAACATAATGCTTTTCTGACAACATATAATGTTCAGAATTTGGGTATGTGACAAAGACCCCCTCTTAAATTTAACATCGTCCTCAATGTTACTTTATTCATCATCCTCTAGTTCCTCCTGGAACAGATTTGGATATGCCACCCACATATTACTTTCCAACTCCCAAGTTGATTCATCTGGACTAAGGTGCTTCCACTGCACCTTTACCTATTGAAAGGTATGATTACGAAGCAAAATTTTCCTCTTGTCGAGGATACAATCCGGTTCCACCAGAAAATCTCCTTCTGGTTCCACATGTACATCATTCCAATTAATCACATGAGTAGAATCATGGATATACCTTTTCAAAAGAGAGATGTGAAATACATTATGTACCTTAATATTTGGTGGCAAAGACAACTGATATGCCACTGGCCCTACCCTGGACAGTATTTCAAAAGGTCCACAATACCTTGGTGCTAGTTTAGTACAACTTCCTAACTTTAGGGATCTATTTTTTGGTTTTGCCTTGAGGAACACATGTTCACCAACCTGAAACTCTTTTTAAGTTCTTTTGAGATCTGCATGACTTTTCTGTCTATCTTGTGCAATTTTCAAATTGCCTTGAACTCGTTTCATGGTTAGTTCCATTTCTTTTAATAACTCAGGTCCTAACATTAACCTGTCAACTGGATTACTCCATGAAATAGGAGTATTACATTTTCTGCCATATAAATTTCAAAGGGATTGAGTTTTGTTGAAGCTTGGTAATGATTATTATAAGCAAACTCAGGAAGATGCAAATACTCCTCCCATTTACCTGGCTGATCTCTAACATACATTCTTAACATATCTTCAAGAATCTGATTGACTCTTTCGGTCTGCCCATCCATTTGTGGATGAAATGTTGTACTGAAATTTAAAGTAGTATCTAAACCCTTAAAAAAAGACTTCCAAAAATTTTCGGTAAACTTTAAGTCTCTGTAAGAAATTATAACCTTTGGAATCCCATGCAAACAAAAAATTTGTGTCATAAAAAATTCAGCAATCTCTGCAGCCTTGTAGGTTGTTTTAACAGGTATGAAGTGGGCTTCTTTACTGAGCTTATCCACGACTACCATTACAGAATCATTATGTTTCTAATTTTTAGGTAAACCAGTAATAAAATCAATACTAATTATGTCCCACTTCCAATCTGGAATAGGCAGTGGCTACAACAATCCAGCTGGGTGTTGATGTTCAGCCTTTATTTGGTGACACTCTATACACCTAGCAATATATTCAACTACTTCACTTTTCATACATGGCCAAAAAATAATCTTTTCTCAGCATTGTAATCATCTTTTGATAACCAGGATGTCCTAAGTATGGAATTTTATGCAATTCATTTAAAATCAACAACTTAATTTCAACAACATTAAGCACATAAAGTCTATTTTTATACAGCAGTAACCCTCTTTCATCAATTCTGAAATCTATTATTAAATTTTCAACATTATCTTCAACAACCTTATTAAGTAATTTCTGATAGTTTTCATCCATTTTGAATCCTTCCTTAATCTGATTTTCTAGATTAGTTTTATAAGTGTTGATTGCTGAAATAAAATTTAGCCTAGCATTTATGCTTAAGGCAACAACAACTTTATTCTCTTTAACCTTAATGTGTTGAATCTCTAAATCATATTCGATAAGGAAAGATATCCACCTATCTTGCCTTGCCATCAGATTAGGTTGATCTATCAAATACTTTAAACCTTTATTATATGTTATTTAACGTACATTTTCTTCAAATTAAGTGATGGCATGACATCTCTAATGCATGTATTACAACAGCCAAATCTAGGTCGTAAGTTGCATAGTTCTTCTCATGAATCTTTAACTTCCTAGATTCATATGTAATCACATGACCCTATTTTGTTAAGACCCCACCAATTCCATCATTGCATGCATCAGTGCATACAATGAAATCCTTGTTTGGATCACCAATTTTTAGAATAGGTACTATTGTTAACAGATCTTTTAGTTTCTTAAAATTTTCTTCACATCTTTGATCCCATATAAATTTCTTACCTTTCTTTTGTAAAGATGTTATAGGATTCGCTATTCTGGAGAATCCCTCTATAAATTTACGATAGTAACCTGTAATTCCCATAAAAGATTGTACACTAGTTATGTCTTTAGGGGCAGGCCATTCATTAATTGCTTTTATCTTTTCCGGGTCTACTGCGATTCCATCCTTGGATATCACATGCCCTAGGTATTGTATTTTATCCTCATAGAAATCACACTTGCTGAACTTAGCATAAAGTTGGTGCTCTCTTAACACTTGTAAAATTCTTTTTAAGTGTTCATCATGCTCTTCTTTAGTCTTAGAGTAAATTAGAATGTCATCAATAAAAACAATTACAAACTTATCTAAGTACTAATGTAAAACATTATTCATAAGACACATGAAAACTGTTGGAGCATTGGGCATCCCAAAAGGCATAACCACAAACTCATAGTGCTCGGAACGAGTTCTAAAAGCAATCTTAAAGATGTCCTAATATTTAATTTTGACTTGATGGTACCCCGACCTCAAGTCTATCTTAGAAACTATCTTTGCGTCATGTAGTTGATCAAACAGATCATCAATGCGAGGCAAATGATATCTGTTCTTTATGGTCATTTTATTTAACTGGCGGTAATCTATGCATAAGCACATAGTTCCGTCTTTCTTTTTAACAAAATTTACAAGTGCTCCCCATGGAGACACACTGGGCCTTATATAATTTTTATCAATCAACTCCTTAAGCTATGATTTGAGTTCATTAAGCTCTAGAATGTTCATTCTATAAGGAACCTTTGTGTTTGGTACCACTCCCAGTACTAACTCAATGGTGAAATATAGTTCCATTTTCGAAGGTAGTCCTAGAATTTCTTCTGGGAATACATCAGAAAACTCCTTTAGAATGGGTATGTCTTCCAACTTTAACTTATCTTCCTTAGTTGATTGCTCGTCATTAATTACATTTACAACAAACAACTTATACCCTTTATGAACAACCTTTTTAACTTGTAAAGCATAAATTTGTCTAATATATGTCTTTCTAGGAATACCTTTTACTATCACAGTTTCACATTCATCATTCAAACAACTAAAATTCTTTTCAAAGCAATTTAATACTACCCTATGTTTCTCAAGCTAATCCATTCAAATCAGAACATCGTAAGAACCTAAAGGTAACACATTCAACTTAACATGGGTCCCAAACTGATTCATCAGTAATTCGCATTCTTTTACATAATCAATCACTTTTTTTTTTTTTTCCAGTAGCTAATTGAACCAACCATGATTTATCAAACTTATCTATTTTTCAGATTGCAACATTTAACTAAATCAGGTGACACATAACTAAGACTTTCTCCTAGATCAATTAAAATAGAAATGGATTTTTATTTTTCAGCATACCTTCCACTTCAACCATGGAAGTTTGATGATCAGGTTGTCTCTTCTCCAAAGCTGCATTTATCCTAGGCATCTCCCTTGCTAAGTCATCAACAGTAGCCTCCTCCCGTACTGTGTGTATGTTGTTGACAATCCTTTTTCTTAGTGGGTAGTTGGATGCATAGTGAGGTCCCTGACAGTCCCAACATTTAACATGTTCTTTCTGTTCATTATTTTTAACAAAATTCTTAGGTGGATCACTATTTCTTATAGTTGTAACTAGTGACTGCGTATTACCTGCTGCATTATTTCCTTGAAATTTTATGTTAGAGTAATTCTTTATCTCATTCCTCATAATATTGTTCCGACAAAAACTTTCGTTTAAAATTTTTCTTGAAATTACTCCAATTTTGTAACATACCCATATCATCACTTTGTCTTGTAAGGAACGAGGTGTAAAATTTTTCCTCGACATCAACAATCAAGTTATTAGTCATATTATATACGAGGTCATATATGTACTCCATTCGCAATTAGTATTGCATATAACAATTGTTCAATCATTGCATTTACCTCATTCCATAACACTTTACACATTAAGCAAGATTAGCCATATTCATTTAAACATCATCATTACTCCATTCTTAACAAATTAGTACATAACAATACAAGAGTGTAAAACCCGAATAATTCTCATGATCTAATCCATTAAAACCACCACGAGTAACCCATCACATGTAACTTACAAAATAGTCATTTAACATTCTTTTAGATAAAACAACTTAATATCATTTTAAATCACAATTCTCAAGTAAATTAAAACACATCAAGTACACATGAGAAGGAGACCTATATACGTGGTTCACCCAACTCTTTGGGCTACATCCACCAAGGAAATGTCGCATCTTTATTCATCACAAATAGAATACTACAATCTATGACACAGTGTGTGCAATGTTTTCTACTTTCTCAAGCCTCTCACCGAGAGCACTTTCCAAAACAATCAGCCATCTATCTCAGAGGCATTGTAGGGATTCTCTAACTTGCATAATATAAAGATCATTCCACTAACAGGTCCCGAACCTGCACAAGCATATGTTTATGCCCTGAAAGAGGGAAAAAGGATGGTGTTTTACCAGACATCCTTTCCCCAAACATCTGTGGAATATGCGCTTGGAAACATGCATGTGATATTAAAATATGAAACCAACATCATACAGGGAGCAACCTCCCATTGCCTGCAGTTAAAAAAATAATGCAAATCTATTGGTAATCATAACATAGCTGGAGCATAACTAGATAGCAGATATCCCCAATATCTGTGCAAAAACCCAAATGGAAACCATCTTGCAAACTCAATCAATGAAATAAAAGAGGACAGGCATCGATTTCCAAGTCCCTACGCAAACCTTCAATGGTATGCTATTATATTAATGAAATAAAAGAGGGAAGGGGTCAATCTCCCACCCCTGTGCATTCATTCAATCAACCAATCAATAAGCTAATATGTAACATAAGAGTTTGGAAGGTGAACATGGATCCTTCAATCCGTGCGCAATATGTACATCAACATTTATATTATGAAATTTAGCATATATAATATAACCAATGGGGATCCTTGCCCCGTAGGCTCTGAACCTTTTGCAAAGGATACACTCAACATAAATATATACATTAACATACTTTCCATACTCATAAGAAGAACTAAGGTTTGGGATCGCACTTTCAAGCCTTCCCTTCCCGAAAGCATATCAAAATTAGTGCATGTACAGGGTTTTGGAAAATCGCATTCCTCCCTCTAGAAAAATATGCGCATTAATACCAAGGGAATTCCAACAAGAAATAATAAAAACATAGGAATAAACTATCCTGCAATCTCTTCATATATCCTCCCAAAGGAAAATGTATACTAGGATCTAAACCAAGGCATTTGTGCCATCCATCCACTAATATGCAATTATATATAATTTATTCAATAGAGAATATGGAACAACCCCATTCACTGCCCAACAAATATATATGAAAAACAAATAGTAAACGCGTAGGGATATAAGCCAGCATCACTACAATATATATATATATATATATATAGGCACATGGATATTCTCCCATAGTACATTCAATCAGCAAGAAACGGCCTGGATATAATCTAACCTTCATAAATTAAATGATGAATTTAAAATACAATCATGCCTACTACAACAAGCCCACGATTTCTGCCTAAATCGTATACACAAGCATTCAGAAATGAACTAGTATAGTATATATATATATCTTATGAAAACAAGTTCACACAGGGCATGCACACAAACATAACCTTCATCATGCAATCCCATATATAATTACCACTCAAAGAAAATTGTATCAACTCTGCAAATTACTACCATTACTACGAAGGAGTAAAAATGTAGGTACTCATGGAGATGCATAGCCTAAAATGGAAATCAAGGTAATGCCTAAAGAAAAGAGAACCACCCTCTTCAAGCATCTATGCATGCTCTCCAAATGAGCAAGCAAATAATATATATAAAATCAGAAATTAAATACCTCCCTTCAAACATCTGTGCATGCTCTCCAAAGGAGCAAGCAATAACATACAAAATCAGACATTAAATAACTCCTCCAAGCCTCTGGGCATGCTCTCCAAATGAGCAAGCAATAACATACAAAATCAGAAATTAAATACCTCCTCCAAGCCTCTGCGCATGCTCTCCAAATGAGCAAGCAATAACATACAAAATCAAAAATTAAATACCTCCTCCAATCCTCTACGCATGCTCTCCAAATGAGCAAGCAATAACATACAAAACCAGAAATTAAATACCTCCTCCAAGCTTCTATGCATGCTCTCCAAATGACCAAGCAATAACATACAGAACCAGAAATTAAATACCTCCTCCAAGCCTCTGCACATGCTCTCCAAATGAGCAAGCAATAATATAAAAAATCAGAAATTAAATACCTCCTCCAAGCCTCTGAGCATGCTCTACAAATGAGCAAGCAATAACATACAAAACCATAAATTAAATACCTCCTCCAAGCCTCTGCGCATGCTCTCCAAATGAGCAAGCAATAACATACAAAATTAGAAATTAAATAACTTCTTCAAGCATCTTCTCATGCTCTCCAAATGAGCAAGCAATAACATACAAAACCAGAAATTAAATAACTCCTTCAAGCATCTGCGCATGCTCTCCAAATGGAAACCTACGGGCATTAAAGACTCTGAGAAAGAAAACTCCCCTCCTTCATGCCCAACGCAGCCATAAAAAAAGACGTAATTACCAGCTAGTAATTAATAAATTACTCTCCAAGAAGCCATAAAAAAAAAGTAATTATGAGGTAGCAAATAATATTCTTCAGGAAACCCTAAAGAAGAAGTAATTACATGCTAGTAAATAATATTTTCTACCAAGAAGTATAACGCACATACATTTAATAAAGAGATAAACTAATATAATAATAAACCGTTTCTTTAGAAACTTAATCTTTTACTGAGATTAAATTTTGGTAAAAAGCCATAAGTGTTAGGGTTTGTATATGGCTAACTTTTCTCCACTATATAGGTATTTCATTATATATATACCTGTATTATAAAAAATAATCCATGAATATAGTACTTCATAAATATGATTACAAAGCAATAATATAATTTACAAAAACGTATCTCCTTAACCTGTGTTGTTTATATACACAATTACAAATAGTAATGTAATCAGTAAATGATGATCATTAATGATCTTCAAATCGTACTCCCCATAATCATAGATATTTATCTCTTCTCTTAAGGACCACTTAAAAACTATTTTCCTTTCTTTATGATTACCAAGCTATATGGACATCTCTATATAGTGAAATGGCATTATCATTATATTACAAGATAATGCATGTAATTACATTTCCCTTAATATATATGTATGCCTTGCTTATAAGAATAATTATCATAAATAATATTTCATATATATATATGCAATGTTTCTCTTTGCATTACAAAATATTATATATTTATGCCTTGCTTACAAGAATAATTATCATAAGTAATATTTCATATATATATGCAATGTTTCTCTTTGCATTAAAAAATATTATTACAACTAATAATATTTATCTAAGTGATAAAACTCACATGCAAGAGTTTCCATATATATAGAGAGAGAGAGAAAGAGAGAGAGAGAGAGAGAGAGAGAGAGAGAGAGTTTCTCTTTGCATTTCAATGTATTAGTGTATATAATTACCAATTATTATTATAGCTAATTATAGAGTTTCACTTATACTAAATAATTAGGTAGTGGGTTTCTATGAAGAAAACGCTTGACGTCCTCTATCGGGACTAGGATGTCAAGGACATCCATAGGATTTTCTTAGTTTTACTTAACAACTTTTAGCATAGATTAACTTACTGTTAATTTTTAGGTCTTAGGATACTTTTACTACCTCTCGGCAGTTAAGGGTAACTTCGGCATCCCCTTCGAGGACTAACCGAAACCCAAACAACTCAGTAACCTTCGGTGAACGTTACCGTTCACTCAAGTGCTTGCGACAACAAGATAACATATGTCATCAAGTCATGGCTTCCAATCCATTCACCTCTTCCTCCTGAGAGGATTCATGCAGTCAACGTTACGTTGCAATATGAGCTGAGTCTCCTACGTCTAGCATTCAAAATCTAAATTACTTAGCTTACAACGTTTACTGGTGGGCCCTTGGCATTGATCTCCTCACCAGCAAACAAGTACAATAATATATACACCTACAAAGAATAGCATGGGGGTAAAATAGGGATATTACATCCTCCTCCCCTTAAGAATAACACCATCGTCGGTGTTCATGCGGTCCAACCAATGGTTTCCCACTCTTGGGTTCCTTTGTACAATATTCTTCTGTCATCTTTTGCTTTCCTTTAAACTTTTCATGATCTTGTCAAGTTGATGTCGTTCATAACCTATACTTTTCATAGAAAACACAAGTTGTTTTCCATCATCTTATCGTAAATATATGCATACATGTAATTTTTCCAAAAATCAATTAGAACATAAGTAATCATTTTCCGTTTCAACATTATGTTTCCGCCTTTTCCTGGAAACCATTTTCGGAGTTTGATTTTCTTACTAAGATCTTCTTGGTAATTTCTTGCCCCTACACATTTGTCAGTCATACATATAAATCCTGATCTAAGATTATATTTTCCAATTTCTAGTCATGGCACTTCTTTTATGTACCTTTAGTCTTCATCTACTTGATTTTCCTTCAAAACAATATTGTTAATGCCTAATACATACATAACACATGCATAGTTCAACATAATTTAAGTATACAATTCATAACATAAGAATGTGTGCATACCTCGTGCATGCATAGTAGGAAAAACTTCCTGGTGCGTCATCTCAACACATCACACAATAGTTTATGTGCTTTAGGAAAAACTATTCGCCCCCTCAAGCCCTCTCGCTTGAGCCCAGGAACTCTTTTCTCGTTCCCCTCAAGCCTTCTTGCTTGAGACCAGGAACTATTTTCTCGTTCCCCTCAAGCCTTCTCGCTTGAGACTAGGAACTATTTTCTCATTCTCCTCAAGCCTTCTCACTTGAGTCCTGGAAATTTCTTTTTCCCCTTTAAGCCTCTCGCTTGTTTCCAGGAAATTTCTTTTTCCCCTCAATCCTCTCACTTCATTCCAAGAAAATTCTTTTTCCCCTCAAGCCTCTCGCTTGAGTCCAGGAAATCATTTTCTCCTCAAGCCTTCTCGCTTGAGTCCAGGAAATTTATTTTTCTCCTCAAGCCTCTTGCTTGTGTCTAGGAAATTTCTTTTTCACCTCAAGCCTCTCGCTTGAGTCCAAAAAATTTCTTTTTCCCCTCAAGCCTATCGCTTGAGTCCAGGAAATCATTTTCCCCTCAATCCTTCTCGCTTGAGTCCAGGAACACTTATGATTATAGCAAACAACCCCAACACTCCCTTAGCATCCGTGAGTTTCCTGGATTGGCCAAGGGACTTTTAAGTTTTTGAATCCCGGAATCAACCTTTACACACCCTCATAGGGTATTGCAGTGCTCCTGCAATCTATTAGTAATCCTACCTAAACACATCTCGTGTTTCACTACCTCACAGGGCATTGCATGCAAATGGTAGTGCTCCTAACATAACACTTCTTGTGTCCAATTCCTCCTTCAATAAATTGGTAGAAATCCTACCAAAACACTTCTCGTGTTCAATCCATATCCGGTTGTGGTTGTTATTATTCAAGTTTGTACTCCAAACTTAACCTTCTCTTCTTCATTCATTTTCATTGTTTAGATTTTTATTTAAGTTAGCATTATTTTAATTTCCAGGGTGCCTCCCTCCCCCTCCTGCTTATCTTATTAGGATGAAGGTTTTTTTTTATTATGTGTAGAGTTATCTTTTAATTTCTCTTGATGCTCTCAAGATCTTCACTTCTCTTGTCACACTCTCTCAGTGCCTTTTTCGAAATCCATTTGGTTTTAGCGATCCTCTCGCCATTGATTAACTTGGTTCTGGAATGCCAATCCCTTACTTCGCGCAATCAATTCCTCACACACATCAACCAAATAGGTATATTAGCTAAATCCTCATGGAGTTCAAGTGTCAATCACAAAAACACAATAATATTTTTGTATCACATA
Source organism: Larix kaempferi (assembly GCA_027924585.1). Taxonomy (NCBI): domain Eukaryota; kingdom Viridiplantae; phylum Streptophyta; class Pinopsida; order Pinales; family Pinaceae; genus Larix; species Larix kaempferi. The sequence continues at coordinate 3,050,556 of BSBM01000459.1, read as the reverse complement.
ATAAATCGTAGTTCTTTGCAACTTTATCTCAAAATTCCATGAGTCGCCACAATATGTGACATAATTGGATAAATAATAGGTTTACCTATTTACTTATCTTACTCATGCTTTGAGTATATATCCTTGTGAGTCCTTCACTATGCTAACCATAATTTATGCAGAATATGCATCCTGCCTTTTGTCTTTCAACAAGTCCTGCAGATAACGACAATCTTGCGATCATAAGCTGCAATGTTAGCACAACATTGATTGTTCTCTTTTCATTAACTTTGATTTATTATGAGGTATAGTAGCTTATCCCCTTGATAAGTATACAACCTCTTCAATAATTTAAATGGTTATTCTATCACCATTCCACTACTTTCAACTTGCGTCTTTATACATTTACAAGATTATTGTAAAACAATTTCTGCATATAAACATATCTATAGATATTTATATATATATATATATATATCAAAGAGATTCTAGAGAAAAATTTTATTCCTTCCTGAATGTATCAAGGGTTAAATCATAATCGAAATTCCATTTCTTGTGCGTCCACATAGTACATAATACCAAAACAAAACCAAAGCATCACCCAGCTTTAATCCACAAATTTGTTGGTCAAGGTGATATCATACCTGACCATATAATTCCATATTTTCATTTATACAAGAAAGATGGACTGAAACATTTCTCTTGATCTTGATACAATCAACCAATTTATTAGTCATCCAAGATAAGCATACTCTTAAAAAAACTTTTCCCTACATATGATAAATATGCAAAAAAAAAGAAGGGATTCATAGTCTACTATCTTGACAAAATACATAATAACCAAAAAAATTTACTACTTTAGGATAGCACAACATTAGCATGCATTCCATAAATTCCTTTCAAGTGAGTGATTGTATCTCTATCATGTATCCAAGAGGCCATACAGTCTTAATAGGAGAATTCTATGCCTTTAGCACTATATCATAGTACACTTTACTAGTATAATGGAGAATGAAACATGGTAGTGTTAGCTTACTTTATATTTTCATACCTCATGTTGAGCCCACATAGGCCCTTGTGGTGAAACTTAAGCTCTGACACCACTTTGTAACATACCCATATCATTGCTTTGTCTTGTAAGGAACGAGCAGGGTATTTTTTAAGGATTCTAATATTATACTTAAGTATGTATCATAGGCGATTATTTTGGATTGAAAAAAACATGTATATAAATAGGTAGGTGAATATTAAATATGAAACATAAAATTTACTACTGAAATGTGTAAATTTTGGCAAATATTATGAAAAAAACATATTTTATGTAAATATAGGCGATATTAGAGACTAAAAATGACCAAACAGCAAATTTAGTTTTTGAAAAAAAGCCCAAAAAATAGCCAATTGGCGAAATTTCGCCCCTAAAAATTACCCTAGAAACGAGGTGTAACATTTTTCCTCGACATCAACAATCAAGGTATTAGTCATATTATATACGAGGTCATATATGTACTCCATTCGTAATTAGTATTTCATATAACACTTGTTCAATCATTGCATTTACCTCATTCCATAACACTTTACACAATAAGCAAGATTAGCCATATTCATCTAAACATCATCATTACTCGAGTTTTAACAAATTACTACATAACAATACAAGAGGGTAAACCCCGAATAATTCTCATGATCATTATGCCATTAAACCGGTCACGAGTAACCCATCACATGTCACTTACGAAATAGACATATAGTATTCTTTTAGATAAAACAACTTATCATTTTAAATCACAATTCTCAAGTAAATTAAAGCACATCAAGTACACATGAGAAGGAGACCTGTATATGTGGTTCACCCAACTCTTTGGGCTACGTCCACCAAGGAAATGTCGCATCTTTATTCATCACAAGTAGAAGAGTACAATCTGCGACACAGTGTGTGCAATATTTTCTACTTTCTCAAGCCTCTCACCAAGAGCACTTTCCAAAACAATTAGCCATCTATCTCAGAGGCATTGTAGGGATTCTCTAACTTGCATAATATAAAGAGCATTACACTAACAAGTCCTGAACCTGCACAAGCATAAGTTTATGCCCTGAAAGAGGGAACAAGGATGGTGTTTTACCAGTCGTCCTTTCCCCAAACATCTGTGGAATATGCACTTGGAAACATGCATGCAATATTAAAATATGAAACCAACATCATACAGGGAGAAACCTCCCAATGCCTACAATTAGCAAAATAATGCAAATCTATTGGTAATCATAACATAGCTGAAGCATAACTAGATAGTATATATCCCCAATATCTGTGCAAAAACCCAAATGGCAACTAGCTTGCAAACTCAATCAATGAAATAAAAGAGGACATGGATCGATTTCCCAGTCCCTACACAAACCTTCAATGGCATGCTATTATTTTAATGAAATAAAAGAGGGAAGGGGTCAATCTCCCACCCCTACGCTTCCATTCAATCAACCAATCAGTAAGATAATATGTAACATAAGAGTTTGGAAGGTGAACATGGATCCTTCAATCCATGTGCAATATGTACATCATCATTTATATTATGAAATTTAGCATATATAATATAACCAACGGGGATCCTTGTCCTGTAGGCTCTGAACCTTTTGCAAAGGATACACTCAACATAAATATATACATTAACATACTTTCCATACACATAAGAAGAACTAATCTTTGGGATCTAGCTTTCAAGACTTCCCTTCCCGAAAGCATATCAGAATTAGTGCATGTTCGGGGTTTTGGAAAATCTCATTCCTCCCTCTGGAAAAATATGCGCATTAATACCAAGGGAATTCCAACAATAAATAATAAAAACATAGGAATAAACTATCCTGCAATCTCTTCATATATCCTCCCAAAGGAAAATGTATACTAGGATCTAAACCAAGGTGTTTGTGCCATCCATCCACTAATCTGCAATTATATATAATCTATTCAATAGAGCACAGGGGACAACCCCATTCACTGCCCAACAAATATATATGCAAAACAAATAGCAAATGCGCAGGGATATAAGCCAGCATCACTACAATATATATATATATATACATATATATATATATATATAATATATGCACATGGATATTCTCCCATAGTACATTCAATCAACAAGAAACGGCCTGTATATAATCTAACCTTCATAAATTAAATGATGAATTTAAAATACAATCATGCCTGCTACAGCAAGCCCACGATTCCTACCTAAATCGTATACACAAGCATTCAGAAATAAATTAGCATAGAATATATATATATATATATAGCTTATGAAAACAAGTTTACATAGGACATGTGTTAACACCCAAAAAGTGCTCACTAGCTCATTCCCTTATTCACATGACCCATTTGTCCACTTTTCCACCATCTGAGCCTCTGAAGCCAACAAAAGGTCACCAAAAGACCTTGGTACACCCCTTTTTCCCACTCAAAAAGATTATTTTTCCTAAAAAGCATAAAAAACCCTAAAAAAGGGTCCAAAATTCCCAAAATATTAAAAAGAGAATAAAAATATTAATTTTATTCAAACAAGGAAAAAGGAGGGAAAAGTACCTAAACCATGTTGGTCAATACCATTTGGTTTCCACAAAACCACAAATGGTATTCCCCACCACCAAAACCTATAAAAAGGTGGTAGGGGCTCCTCATTTCACATCCATCCATATTCCTATCCTCATGCTGCCAAAATCTCCCTCGAGTTTTGGCCATTGTAGCAACCTTGGAGAAAGGACCCATTGGAGATTGGAGTTGCTGACCATTGGATCCATTCAAACAACCTTCATCACTTGGAGGTATTGTTCTCGCAAGCATTTGCTTGCCCCATTGTCAATACAAAAATTATTTTTTATCTTTCTTGTTCTTGTTCTTTAATTCAAAATGCACATGCTAGTTTAGTTTAGTTTAGATTTAGTTTATTGTTGTTTATTTCTATTGAAACTGCTGCTACTAGTTAGCAGGTGCCCATAGCACTAAGCTTGGTTGCAAAACCAAGCCAACAGTTTTTGGCGACTCCGTTGTTTTTTGAATCTTTAGATCTCACTTTTCCTTTAAATCTTACTTTTTGATAGTATTTCTTAGTTTAATTCATAGATCTGCCACCCTAGACAGCAGATCCATTGTTGTTCTAGGTCTTGGCCCATTTTTTAGCCATTAACAGCCCGAAATTCTCAATTTTCGGCGTCGTTTTTCAGCATCCGCGTACAGCTTTCGCCTCGCAGCTTTTCGCCCAACAGTCGCGTGGCTCATCGCGACTGTGCAGCTTTTTTCCGCGCGGTTCACCGCGGCTTCGCGGCCATTTAGCGCGCTGCACATTGCGGCTTCGCGGACCTTTTCCGCGCTGCCCATCGCGACTATGTGACGAAATCCCGCACTGCACATCGCGGCTTCGCGGTCAAAACCCACGCTGCACATCGCGGCTTCGCGATAAAAACCCGTGCTGCCCATCGCGACTATGCGACAGAAACCCGTGCGGTCCATCGCGGCTTTTCTGTCAAAACCCGCGATGCTAATTTTTTCATTCGGCCGAATCGTTTAAAAAATTAATTTCTTACTATACTTTCTGCCCACATAGCACATTTTCCAGTATTAGAAATTCTGCATATTTTACAGCCATCGAAAAATTTTACTATTTAGAATGCACATGTGAAGAAATCTTTTTAAATATTTTCAGAAATTGAAAGAACGATTTGATTGCATTTTATCTAGATTAAAATTTTTGTTGTTTGCTTCTTTAATATTTTGCCCATAGCAATTATTGAAAACGAAATCCATTTATTTCGGAAAGAAGTTATATTATTTGCTTTCCTATTTGAAAGATCCTTTGTTTTTTGAATAGTCCTTGAAAAGCATTTAATTTCCATTTATTGAAAAAGTCATAAAATTTGCTTTTGATTTCAAAAGATCCTTTGTTTTTTGAATACTTAGCATTTACTTTTTTCAATTTCAGTTTAAAATACCACACGTGCACCCAATCAAACACTAATTTTAAACTGATCCTTAAAACTTACCCTAATTTCAACCCACTTTTAACCCCACTTGGGGAACACTAAAAGAACTTTGTAGCTAGGTAGTATTGAGGGGATAGGTGTTCCAATAACACCCCTCAGTTCTTACATCTGAGACATAGTTGTTGTCCTTTAGGGAGCTAAAATCTCTTAGTATTTATTGGCACGGTCACAACCGATTTATGGGAAGGCCTCTCCCCTAGGAGGGTTGAAGTCGCGAGGATGGTTCCGGAAGCTTGAGTGGAATACCGAAATCCATTCAGTAACCGAAGGGCTACCATTCACAGCTCTCGGGATATCCCTGTATAGGGGTATTGCGATCAAGGACCAAACGACAGATTTACCTTTTCTCGACATGTCATGAACGGAGTATCCTAGTAGCCATTCTTTAGGATTGATTACCCGGTGTCCCTCCCGGTAGGGGGATATCTAGCCGTGTACTCAACACTCAATATTGTCTGACTTGGATTTCATCACCTTGCAGAAAATATAGTTTGTTGATTCACAATACTTTTAGTTAAGTGTTTGCATGATTCAAGCCACCTTTGGTCTAGTTACACCTATTTTTTCTAGAAGCTAGTTGCATGTTGGTACTCTGACCATTTTTTACATCCCTCCACTTATTGTAGCATAGCTACTAGAATAAGTTCCTTTTTTGAGGTTGATTTTTTGGCCTGAGAGCCTTCATTTTCACTCCCCTTCTTGCACCCTTGGTTGCATTAGGGTTTTGAGTTTTTTATACATTACCATTTTTCACATAAGATTTTTCCACAAAACTTATTTTCTGACCATTGAGAATTTTAGACGCTCTCGTCGTCTACAGGGCGAACTCCCAGAGTTCAGTCTACTTGGCTCGCCACATCACTGACGCCGAGCCTTATCGCTTGACTCGACACATCGTCGGTCAACCATACGGTCATCTGATTCTGACACGCCTCACTTCACTTCTGATTCTGAAGCAGAATCCGAAAACCCCACTGCGTTATTCCCAACCAACCTTATGGCTGGAACACCTTTTGACCCACTTTTTACCATCACCATAGGAGAGACGTCTATCGACCCTTCTACTGCGATGCCATCCATGGCAACACCTACCCCCCTAGGTATGCCTAATATGGCGGACAGTCCACATTTAGGAATGCCCAACACAGGGCCACCTCCTGTTATAGGAATCCCCAACACAGGGCCACCACCTATTATGGGTATGCCCAACATAGGGGTAACACCCCCTCTGATTCCCACAACCTAGATTCCAGGAATCGCCACTACTATTCCTAACCCATGTTGCACTTGGAAGTGTTGGCCCATACCAGACCACACCTATTGGAGGACACATACCTGTAATAACTAGCATACCTTTAGGCGCTACTGGACCACTACATCATACCACCATGACTAGGCATGTCCCAGTCCCAGTCACTACATCTGCTAGCTTACCGTACATGGCAAGTCTGAACTTGCCAGACTTAGCCAGGCTCACCAATGACCCTATCAGACACGATTCTGCGTGGCCTCACATGCCCACCAAACTCCCCTCCGACATCCCTAAGTTTGAGGGCAAGGCAGGTGAGGACCCCTAGAACCATATCATGTCCTTCCATCTATGGTGTTCCTCCAACTCCATAGTGGACGCCTCTGTCTGCCTCTGTCTATTACAACGCACCTTCACTGGCTCTGCAGCTAAGTGGTATATCGAGCAACCCCATGGGACGCATACCACCTTTACCTCCCTTGCCTCGACCTTCCTGCAGTTCTTCCAGTTACCTGTCCGCTATGATGTGGGCGTCGAGATCCTACTGTCTTGCAGACAGAACACGGCCACCCACATCACTGACCACATTCATGAGTGGCGTCGACACCGAAGCCTCTGCAAAATCAAGTTAGACGACCGTATCTTCCTAGATTGGTTTCTAAAATCCCTCCTCCCTCTCATTGCGAAGGATGTGGCATCCGAAAGACCCTAGTATGAAGAAGAGGCCATCCTCAAAGCCCAATAGTTTGATCTCATTTACGCCCAATCGGGTTATCTGTATACCATTATTCCATATGCCCCTCGGGGTGAGTCATCCCAACATGATGCGCTGGAGGCATCCCATGCCGCTGATGGCATCATTTGTCGTATGGCCTCGCATCCCCAACCCTTTTCCATTACACATCCTAGCCATGGTCCTGACCTTTCGCGGGCTACATATCAGTCTGGAGAAACCAATTCATATGCTCCCATGGCACATCACCACCATACCCATGGACCTTCATGTCCACCTCAGTGTTTTGGTCATGCACCACCTGTATACGCCCCCCCAGCTGCACCTCAACCAGTGTACTATCCACAACAAGCTGTGGCATCTAACCTAACACCTCCAATAGCTCAGGGTTACCAACAACCCCAGCAGGTCACTGGACCACCTCCAGCCCCATAGGCTTATTATCCACCACAACCTGCTCCCGCATCTGCGGTGAACCAAAATCCTCCCACTGCTCAAGGGCAAGTGTACACATAGCACAACCAGCCCCATAACCAAAACAACCAGCGCAACCAAGGTGCGCAACAGAACAGTGGTAGAGGTCGCAACCGCGGTAATAACCAACAACATCAGCAAGGTCCTCCACTTCCCAATCCTCCGCAGAATAACAATGCTGCTCCTCCCAACCGCAATCCGGATCGGAATCCTAAGTAGCCTAGAAATAATAACCTCAGAACAAACCACCCTTGTTCTATCTTCAGGGTCTATGGTCATTACATGAATTCTTGCCCACATTTGGAGCGAGCTCGGCAACTCTGGACCGACGATGCCCATCTTCAAAAGCAAGCGGCTCCTCAGCCGCCACCCAACCCTCCACCACCTCAACATCAACCCTCGGTGCTGCAAAACCCCTTTCCAAACCAGGGTGTAGTGAACACTCAGCCGTTAGCTCCCCCTCAGGGCAACGTGCCAACACAGCAGATCACTTATGCAGCCCCTGATCAACCCATGTTCGATTTAGGTACTCACCATTTGTTGATGATGTCAACTGCCGATGCCAACCTCCAAACCCGTCGGAACCAATATGGCTCCACGTCTGAATCCCCCCCCGCCGACAAGAACACTAACGTTAATCCCACAGATCAAACGTTACGTATACCTCCGGCTCCACTTGATGGCGCCCCCAAAGCACCTCGCTTCCCACTTTGTCGTCTCAATAATAATCCCAATGCTCGCGCTGCGTCGAATTACAACATTGTCGACGACTTAGCCCAGTCTCCTGCAGCCATGTCTGCTTTAGAAGTTTTGAAAAATTGTCCTTTGCAGCGCAAGAATTTACTCTCTGCCATTGGCACCATTGACCCCAATGATTCACAGTTGATCGCATTCGATTCAGACCAGTCTGAACCACGCCTGCCTTCCTCTTTAGCATTCCAAGTTTTCTTTTCTGTTCGAAATCTTGCCATCCATCGGTGCATTATCAATGAAGGGGACTCCACATGTGTCATCTCCACATTCATTTGGCAGAAGTTGGGATCCCCTACTCTACAGTAGTCCACCACTGCATTACGATCCTACGATGGCCATTCGGCTAAACCCCAAGTTCTTTTAGCCAATGTCCCTGTCCAGCTGGCGGGTAAAACTGTCCTCATTGACATTGAGGTCATTAATGCCCAACTAGACTATAACCTTTTACTTGGTCGCAGCTACATGTATGCCATGCGGGCTGTTGCCTCATCCGTATTTCACACCATGCAGTTCCCCCATGAGGGACGCGTGGTCAAGGTCGACCAGCTCACCTATTACGATCCCAAGGCCCCCGCCACACCTGAAAATGTTCTCCCCATGGTTGAACAACCTATTTGTGGTGCAACTACCTCATTCATTTCCTCAATAGGACCCGGAATTTACTCCGAAGCACCGATGACCTCTACATTCCAGTCCATTCCACCACCGTCACCAGAGACCCACGTCGCGAACCTCTGTACTCTTTCACAGAATACACAAACACCTGGTAGTCAACCACCTTTGTTCCCTAAACCACCATTGGTCCCTAGTGACATCGGTGTTACACCCATCCACACAATCCCCTTTCTATTCCCTCCTTTGGGCGTAGTAAGCGCTCCGGTTATGGCTACCCTCAGCCTCCCCGGGTTAACATTGGGATTACCCGTGTGGTATATTTCGCCTCCCGTTCCCCCACCGACACCAAATGTCATCCTGCAGCCGGTGCAACCCATCGTCACTTCTACCCAACCACCTCCCGGTATCGCGACTCCTTCGTCATCTACAAATCCCCCTCCTCCCATCAGGCCCACTAGGGGCAGAGGCCCACAACCATACACTGCAGTACCCCCACCCAAAGCAGTTAAACCTCCTCCTGTATTTCGTGCTCCTCCCAAATGTTCGTTGTGTGATGAGTTAAGCTATCTAACTCATCAGTGTCCACAGTTACCGACATTACAGGAACACACGCAAATGTTGGACGACGACCTCAACATCCCGGTGGTCAAACTAGATCCAAACCCCATGCCTCGTGATAAATCACTGCGTACCAACCACCCATGTGCGATATGCGGTATTTACGGCCACTACTCCCACAACTGTCCTAACATCCCAGATTACAGAGCAGCTCTCTACGAGATGAACAATTTGGACCTTGAGACGGCACCCACCACCATTGAGGAGATCTTCCCTCCCCTATCATCCTCATCCGGAGAGATTAACACCATTTATATGATCTCTTCGACTACCACTTTCAAACCAGAACCCCTTGATTTGTGGTCTGACTACTTCAATACTGACGAGCAAATTTTGGAAACACTCACTGCACCCGACTACCCCTGGGACGATATGCATCATCGCTCCTATTTCCTCCCAGAGGCGTCTACATCTACGGCATCTGACCAACTATCCGTCGAATCGAAAGATTTCATACCCACTAAGGTCGATTGGTTAAAGGACCCCATCCCAGCACCGAATGCCTTCGAAGAAGGGAACATGTCCAACATTTCCCCCACAATACAAATTGACATTTCCACCACACCTGGGAAACCTGAGCTCATCTCACTAGGTGCATCTTGCACTCAAGCGGAGACTCAGGCATACAAAAAACTTTTTCAAGAATTCCGTGATATCTTTGCCTGGTCCTATACCGAAATGCCTGGTCTTGACCCCACCATTATAGAGCACCACATTGACACATGGCCTGATGTCCCCCCTGTTCGTCAGAAACAACGACCCATTCATCCTTCCAAGCACTCCGCTATTAAAGCCGAGGTTGAGAAACTTCGCGAAGCAGGATTCATTTATCCTATTCCTTATACGACATAGGTTTCAAATCCCGTTCCCGTCAACAAAAAACAAGGCACCCTTAGAGTATGTACTGACTTCCATGATTTAAACCGTGCTTGTCCCAAAGACAATTTCCCCACGCCATTCATCGACCAACTCATTGATGAGTGTGCGGGACATGAATTCCTATCTTTCATGGATGGTTTTTCCGGATACAACCAGATTCAGATTCGTAAGGAGGATCAGTATAAGACTGCCTTTACTACCCCGTGGGGCACCTTTTCCTATCGTGTCATGCCTTACGGCCTCAAAAATGCTGGTGCCACCTTCCAGCGGGCCATGACCTATTGTTTTCACGACTTGGTCCATATCCTACTGGTCTATCTTGACGACCTTATAGCTCGTTCCCGGAAACGATCAGACCACCTTAACGACCTCTGGCAAATTTTCCTCCGTTGTCGCAAATATAAAATCCGCTTGAACCCACACAAGTGTGTCTTTTTCATTCCTGCAGGCCGTTTATTGGGTTTCATTGTTTCCCAAGATGGAATTACTATTGATCCCTTGAAAGTCAAAGCCATCTTAGACCTTCCCTCTCCATGCATGCTTCAGCAACTCCAGAGTTTGCAGGGGCGGTCCAATTTCCTTCGTCGCTTCGTGCCTGATTATGCCACCAAAGTTCACAGTTTCTTATGCCTACTTCGCACCCACATACCCTTCGTTTGGGATGAGAAAGAAGACATGGCATTCGAAGCCCTCAAGAAAGCTCTCACACAAGCCCCCTTGATCTCCCCTCCAGATTTCTCTCAGGACTTCACCCTGTATGTCTCGGCATCTGAACATGCCGTGTCCGGAGTCTTGGTCCAAGAAGATGCCTCTCACCAAGAACATGTCATTTATTACGTCAGCCAGACCTTGTCTGGCCCACCCCTACGTTACCCATACGAGGAAAGATTAGCCCTAGCTGTAGTCTTTTTCGTCCAAAAATTACGACACTACATTCTGCTCGGTCATACCACAGTCGTCGCCGACTCCAACCCTATGGTCTATCTCCTAAACTGGTGGCTTCTACAAGGTCGTGTTGCTAAATGGGTCATTATCCTCCAGGAATATGACCTCACTTTCAAAACTCCCAAGAGAACCAAAGCCCTCGCGCTTTCCCATTTGATCACTGACCTCCCATCCTCTTCGTCATCACCCGCTATCCAAACGGATCTGATTGACGATCACATTTTCATTATTTTGTCTGACGACCCATGGTACGGTGACATCCTAGTTTACCTCCGCAAGCAGAAATTTTGACCCCACATCAATCGTGACGGACGTCGTCGGATACGTCACCATGCCCCCCGATACCTCTTGTTAGGGGATGTCCTTTATCGACACGGCATTGATACCATCCTACGACGTTGCCTATCCCATAGCGAGGCAGAACAAGTCCTCAATGACTGTCATAGCGGTGCCTGTGGAGGCCATTTCTCCGGCATGGCCACCGCCCAAAAGATCATTGGTGCAGGTTACTTTTGGCTGTCATTATTTACTGATTGCATCACCGCCATCAAACATTGTCAAAATTGTCAACTTTTTGCCCCAAAAGAAAGAACCCCACCTGCCCCCCTTCATCCAGTCATTACTGCCAGACCATTCTGCAAATGGGCTATTGACTTCCTTGATTGCAATCCCACGTCAGCCAGTGGTCACAAACATATTATTGTGGCCGCCGATTATTTTACCAAGTGGGCGGAAGCAATGCCAACTTACAATTGCACAGCCGAAACCGCTGCACTTCTTTCTCAACCATGTTATCGCATGTTTTGGAGTGCCAAAGCAACTTGTATCAGACCATGGCTCTCACTTCGAAGATGCCGTCTGGAAAGAACTATCCACCTTACTGAAATTTGAACACCATTTCTCCTCTGCCTACTACCCTCAAGGAAATGGCCAAGTCGAAGCAATAAACAAAATTTTGAAAACCATCCTCCAGCGCACTGTAGACAAACACAAGTCAAATTGGCACCACATGCTCTTCCCAGCACTATGGGCATACCGCACATCGACTAAAACCGCCACCAGTTTTACCCCTTTCCATTTAGTTCACGGTGTCGAATCCGTCCTCCCCATTGAGTGCCAGATTCCAACCCTACATATGGCCGTTGAACTCCTATCGGACACTGCCCCGATTGAGCGACGCTTACTACTCCTGGAGTAGGTCGGTGAAGATCAGCGCACAGCCCTTCAAAACATGGAAGCATCCAAGAACCGATCCAAATTGAATTATGACAAACATGTCCACCCAAGAACTTTTTCTGAAGGGGACCTTGTCCTCGCCTACGATCAGGCTCATGACAAAACCGGGAAAGGAAAGTTTGTGTCCATGTGGCAAGGCCCATATATCATACACTCTTGCCTCGGACAAGGGGCATACATTCTGACCGATTCAGAAGGCAACCCCCTCCGCAACCCTCACAACGGGTTGTACCTCAAACGATTTTACCCATAATACCGAATGGACACCACCGTCCATTGAAGAACTTTATGATAGTCCTTTCCTTTTACTGTTTTCACCAGGTCCATTTTTTGACCATTTTTTGGGTGCCCTCGTCGCCTCGATTTGCGTGCCATATCGGCCCTCGTCCGTTTTTGACATGCCTTATATCGTCGGATTTAGTTTTCCGCGCTCGTGATGATGCTTGAGATCATTTCTCGCTCTCACGCCTAGATTTTTTCAGGCATTTTTACCATGCCCCCTCATTGCCTCGGTTTGCGTGCCACATCGCCCGTCATCCATTTTTGGCATGCCTTATATCATCGGATTCAGTTTTCCACGCTCGTGATGATGCTTGATATCATTTCTCGCTCTCACACCTAGATTTTCTGGGCATTTTTTCCCATGCCCCCTCGTCACCTCGGTTTGCGTGCCACATCCGCCGTCCTCCGTGGTTGACCATCTTTATATCGCCAGATTCAGTTTCCCGTGCTTGTGATGATGCTTGAGATCATTTCTCACTCTCATGCCCATACTTTTCGGCCATTTTTTCAAAATGCCCTCTATTTGCCTCGTTTTGCGTGCCATAAAGCCGCAACCCCCTTTTGACAAACTTTATATCACTGGATCCAGTATCCCACACACATGATGACGCTTGAGACCTTTTCTCACTCCCATCTATCCATTTTTGTTCGATATAATTTTATCCCTTTTTCGGGCCAAGCAATCCCTTTTACGAAAAAGGCACTTAGGGAGTTTCTGTTAAGCCCTTTTCTGACTCCTAAAACAATGAAAAGATCGCCGAGCAATCTTGCTTCCTTTCATGCTCGCTAAACGTATCTGAAAGGGCGTCTACCTGGTATAAGTTTACCCCTTTTCCGGACCTTGTAGACTAATTACGAAAAAGGTATACTCTAGTCACATTGGCTAGAAGAGTTCTCCATCCGCATCATTTTATACTTTTTCGGGCCTTGGAGACTAAACTTACGAAAAAGAAACACCAATGGAGTCCACTTACCGCTTTCAGACTCTCTAAACATGAAAGCAACCACGAGCAATCACCATCCTGGGCTTGTAAAACCAACAGGACAGTAGTCATAACCACTGCAGAGTCTTCTTATCGTTTTCAGACTCCTTAAAAATGAAAGCACCAATGAGCACGAACAGTCCTAGGCTCACGAATCCATAGGACAGTACCATTTTGGAGCACACTTTTATCCCTTCTTGGAGCTCATTAAAACTATGAAGAAGGACCCAATGGTGCTTCTCGGTGCCACAACAGATCACGTTTACTCATATGGCAGCTTCCCCATTTTGGTCGCCTTTGTTCAGAGTATTCTGCAGTATGTCACTCTGAGAACCACTCGACAGCACCCATCAGCTTGATTCCCCCCCAGAGTCAATAAATACCCTTCAGCCCTTAAAAGCAATGATACCCACACCTATAAGTCAGTTCCCTACGCTGCCAGGTCAACCATGTCATCATGCTCTGAACAAAGGAAGTTTGAGTCTACCCACTATATGACCCCAGTTACTTCCCATCCCCACAAATATGTCAGTCCTACCATTAGTACTACCACACTTCAGTTCTACACCTCGCGCTCCTATCAAGGAAACATCATTGCCTTGTTAGCTGCTGGTCTCCCTCTATCGACGACAACCACATTTATTCCAGAGGATAGACCTAGAGGTCCCTGTGTCTTGGACTCATCACCATATATGATGAGTGCCTACGAATCATTTCGAGAAGAGTCCTCAGTGCCTCTCCAAATGGTTGTTTCTCACATGCTCGACTTCAACACCTTGATCTCATCGTTGAGACTCGCACAGGGCATAGGTTCGCTCAGTTATTAGTTGAAGACCCCGGATACCTTCTGACTCCTCCACATTTGAGGGTCTACCTATGGATACAACCAGTTACACTGTTCCTATTCATATCCGGGTTGCGTATGGCAACAGTATTCAGATGTACCCCAGTGTTATACTCCCTCGAGTATACAGTTACAGATACTTCCCAGAGATGGCTCACAGTCATTACGTCCCTACAGATGTTGGACACCTTCAGTTTCAGCAGTTCATCAGTTATCCAGTGTATCAGTGATTGAGATCAGTCATGTCATGATCATGAGTACATCCCAAAATAATGTACCCCCTGGACCATTATGATGTACCAGTATATTTTTTATGTATTAGATCCCCCTTCTTGGGACTAATTGTTATGTATATGTCTTGATACGAGCATGGGTATGCCCGCCTCGTCCATTATCAGAGATCATCCCTCATTCATATTGAGGCAATGTAATATTTGTTTATTTTTTGCAGCTTCCATGGGACACGGATCCAGTCTCCAATCGGTCTCTTTTCCTCCCTACAACACCAGAAAAAAAAGATGAAAGAACTATGATGTCTATCGGCCATACGATGAGCTCCTGCCCTCACACATCAAGGGGCAATCTGTTAATACCCAAAAAGTACTCACTAGCTCATTCCCTTATTCACATGACCCATTTGTCCACTTTTCCACCATCTAAGCCTCTGAAGCCAACAAAAGGTCACCAAAAGACCTTGGTACACCCCTTTTTCCCACTCAAAAAGATTATTTTTTCTAAAAAGCATAAAAAACCCTAAAAAAGGGTCCAAAATTCCCAAAATATTAAAAAGGGAATAAAAATATTAATTTTATTCAAAAAAGGAAAAATGAGGGAAAAGTACCTAAACCATGTTGGTCAATACCATTTGGCTTCCACAAAACCACAAATGGTATTCCCCACCACCAAAACCTATAAAAAGGTGGTAGGGGCTCCTCATTTCACATCCATCCATATTCCTATCCTCATGCTGCCAAAATCTCCCTTGAGTTTTGGCCATTGTAGCAACCTTGGAGAAAGGACCCATTGGAGATTGGAGCTGCTCACCATTGGAGCCATTCAAACAACCTTCATCACTTGGAGGTATTGTTCTTGCAAGCATTTGCTTGCCCCATTGTCAATACAAAAATTATTTTTTATCTTTCTTGTTCATGTTCTTTAATTCAAAATGCACATGCTAGTTTAGTTTAGTTTAGATTTAGTTTATTGTTGTTTATTTCTATAGAAACTGCTGCTACTAGTTAGCAGGTGCCCATAGCACTAAGCTTGGTTGCAAAATCAAGCCAACAACATGCACACAAACATAACCTTCAGCATGCAATCCCATATATAATTATCACTTAGAAAATTGTATCAACTCTGCACATTACTACCATTACTACTAGGGAGTAAAAATGTAGGTACTCATGGAGATGCATAGCCCAAAAAGGAAATCAAGGTAATGCCTAAAGAAAAGAGAACCACCATCCTCAAGCATCTAGGCATGCTCTCCAAATGAGCAAGCAAACAATATATATAAAATCAGAAATTAAATACCTCCCTTCAAGCATCTGCGCATGCTCTCCAAAGGAGCAAGCAATAACATACAAAATTAGACATTAAATAACCCCTCCAAGCCACTGGGCATGCTCTCCAAATGAAAAAGCAATAACATACAAAATCAAAAATTAAATACCTCCTCCCAATCTCTGCGCATGCTCTCCAAATGAGCAAGCAATAACATACAAAATCAGAAATTAAATACCTCCTCCAAGCCTCTGCGCATGCTCTCCAAATGAGCAAGCAATAACATACAAAACCAAAAATTAAATACCTCCTCCAAGCCTCTGCGCATGCTCTCCAAATGAGCAAGCAATAACATACAAAACCAGAAATTAAATACCTCCTCCAAGCCTCTGCGCATGCTCTGCAAATGAGCAAGCAATAACATACAAAACCAGAAATTAAATACCTCCTCCAAGCCTCTGCGCATGCTCACCAAATGAGCAAGCAATAACATACAAAATCAGAAATTAAATAACTCCTTCAAGCATCTGCGCATGCTCTCCAAATGAGCAAGCAATAACATACAAAACCAGAAATGAAATAACTCCTTAAAGCATCTGTGCATGCTCTCCAAATGGAAACCTACGGACATTAAATACTATGAGAAATAAAACTCCCCTCCTTCATGCCCAATGCAGCCATAAAAAAAGAAGTAATTACCAGCTAGTAATTAATAAATTACTCTCCAAGAAGCCATAAAGAAAAAGTAATTACGAGATAGCAAATAATATTCTCCACGAAACCCTAAAGAAGTAATTACATGCTAGTAAATAATATTTTCTACCAAGAAGTATAACGCACATACATGTAATAAAGAGATAAACTAATATAATAATAAACTGTTTTCTTTAGAAACTTAATATTTTACTGTTATTAACTTTTGGTAAAAAGCCATAAGTGTTAGGGTTTGTATATGGCTAACTTTTCTCCACTATATAGGTATTTCATTATATATATACATTTATTGTCAAAAATAATTCATGAATATAGTACTTCATAAATATGATTACAAAGCAATAATATAATTTACAAAAACATATCTCCTTAACCTATGTTGTTTATATACACAATTACAAATAGTAATGTAATTAGTAAATGATGATCATTAATGATCTTTAAATCGTACTCCCCATAATTATAGCTATTTATCTCTTCTCTCAAGGACCACTTAAAAACTATTTTCCTTTCTTTATGATTACCAAGCTATATGGACATCTCTATATAGTGAAATGGCATTATCATCGTATTACAAGGTAATGTATGTAATTACATTTCCCTTAATATATATTTATGCCTTGCTTATAAGAATAATTATCATAAATAATATTTCATATATATATGCAATGTTTCTCTTTGCATTACAAAATATTATTACAACTAATCATATTTATCTAAGTGATTAAACTCACATGCAAGAGTTTCCATATATATATATATATATAGTTTATATTTGCATTTCAATGTATTAGTGTATATAATTACCAGTTATTATTATAACTAATAATAATTATCAAAATAGCTTTGCTTATGCTAAATAATTAGGTTGTGGGTTTCTATGAAGAAAACCCTTGACGTCCTCTGCCAGGACTAGGATGTCAAGGACATCCATAGGATTTTCTTAGTTTTACTTAACAACTTTTAGCATAGATTAACTTAGTGTTATGTTTTAGGTCTTACGATTCTTTTACTGCCTCTCGGCAGTTAAGGGTAACTTCATTGTCCCCTTCAAGGACTAACCAAAACCCAAACAACTTAGTAACCTTTAGTGAACGTTACCGTTCACTCAAGTGCTTGCAACAACAAGATAACATATGTCATCAAGTCATGGCTTCCAAGCCATTCACCTCTTCCTCCTGAGAGGATTCGTGCCGTCAATGTTAGGTTGTAATATGAGTTGAGTATCCTATGTCTAGCATTCATAATTTAAATTACTTAGCTTACAGCGTTTACTGGTGGGGCCTTGGCCTTGAGCTCCTCACCAGCAAACAAGTATAATAACATTTACACCTACAAAGAATAGCAGGGGGATAAAAGAGGGATACCTTAATAAATTAAAAAACTTGCTGCATAACTCCCTCATATCCATGGAACCTCACTTTAACTCATAAAATTCTTTAGCTCATTCCTCATAATACTGTTCCAACAGAAACTTTCTTTTAAAATTTTTGTTGAAATTACTCCAATTTACACTTTTCTTTTTTAAACCTTTTACTTGTTTCAGATATTGCCACCAGATGTATGCTTTTCCAGTCAGATTATAAATTGTCATTTTATTTTTTAGATGACTTGAGTAGTTGTAAATCTGGAAATATTTATTCATACTGGACAACCATGCTTCAGCTGTCTCACTCTTTTATGTTTCTCCATTAAAATTTGGTGGTTTGATCTTTTTAAACTCGCAAGAAATTTCTTTGTATGGCCTGTACTTCTTATTCTCAGTGTAGCAGTCACTGCCACTACTATCACTAGAATACTTGTGCTTTTTCTTACATGCTTGTTCATAAAATTGAGAAGATGAACTGTTGTCATAATTATTCAATTTTATCTTTTTATCCTTGCGTTGGTAGGACATAGTTCCAGATTTGACATTATTTTATGTCCCTTTATCTTTATCATTATTATGAAAATTATTCAGTAGGATTTGATTCAGCTCCTCTTAAGCTTTCAGGATACGTTTGTTTTTGTAGTGCCCCTAGACTACTGTAGACATTGAGGGCACTGGTTGAGTGACCCGACCGATTGGAACATTAATAAAATAACTCTTTGATTTTATTTTGAGTATGTGTATCTGACCAGTAGATGTAAATGAATGATTACATGTGTTTAACGATTAAATATGATTATGGAAAATATGTTTATGAATGATGCTTAATGACTAGCTATATGGTGATTATGTGATGAGAATGAAGAAAGTAATTATTGACAAAATGCATGTTTGATTAGATGAATGAATAATGTTTGTGTGAATTATAAATGCTTAACGAAGTAGCATATTTATGAACCAAAAGATGATTATTGAGGACAATACTACTAATAATTTGTTTGTGAGAAATGTGTGTAGCGACAGGTGAAATGGTTCACCGACGGACACGCAAAGGAATATGAAGGGTCGTAGAGTACGGGTAAATCACACATAGGGAGAGAGATGACGATGTCGAATCCCGACGAAATACCACACTGGGTAGATAAGCACTGATCCGCTTGCTCAAGAGGAAAGCATGAGGGCGTACGAAGTGGGCCACAACGGAGCTGGTCACGTACGAGTTGGGGGGAGCGCAATGAGAACGGACTCACTCCTCAACGCCGTTAGTCCATAATAGTGTGTAGATGGAGGGTGGAAGGTAACGGCTCCTGAAATACCTACATAAATTTCCCGCAAGTCAAAACGTAAGGATGATGGCAGAAGGGATAGACGGTGTAGTACCTTACCAAGAATGGAAAGAATGGACGCAAGGACCCAATGATGCGGTACCTTGCCGAGGAGTGAAAAATACAGATGACTGGACCCGACGGAGTGGTACCATGTCACGAAAAGAAACTAAAATAATAGAGAGGCCCAACGACGCGGCACTGGGGCCCTAATGAAAATGACGGTTAAACTTAGTTACATAAAAACGTATAAATTGTGCACCTAGAACAATACTAGAACAATGCATTTTAGTAATTGGGACATTTACACATAATAGTTTGGTTTAGCATTTAAAATAATATTAGTTGTATTTATACATGTGCACATAAAAGACTATTTTGACTTTTAAATAATATTGATTAATTTAGGCATTTGCACATGAGTTGTTATTTTTGAGCATTTCAAATAATATAAACCATTATTTAGGAGCAAAGTAGAATCCTAAGCATGGACACCTAGTCAACTAAAAGCTAGGAGTTAAGTAAAATATCTGGGGGACATACATGAGCAAACTTAGGTATGTTGGTGCATCTCCTAGAGAAACTGACGCTTGGATGGGTGAGTTGTTTTTAATTAAATAATTATTTATGCATGAAGCGACATGTGTCGCATGAAATTTTCCTTTATAAGGAAGGCATGGGAATGGGTAAGGGGTCCAGAACCTAGATGACTGTCGTAATTTTGAATTGCCTCAAGACCTGCTGCTATTGAGGGTTTGGTTGGAAATCTTGGTGGGGGGGAATCCCAAGCTGGATTTTTCGATTATTGTGTGTGACCTCTACGGACCGATTAGCTCGGGGGTCTGGAAGGAAGGAGAGTACTTCCAAAGTGGTAGGGTGGTTTACTAAGGTGTCCATCGATGAATTGTCAAAGAAACCAGCGAAAAGATTGTGAAGAGTAGTTTGGACACCATCTACAAAACAATTTCAAGGGACCACCAGAGATGTAATTCTTGCATTATAATTATTTTCAGACAAAACTCTATTTGTTTCTGGTTGTGCTAATAGTTAAAGATTTATGTCATTAGATCTTTTAATTCTGGTCGTAATATGCTGATCTAAAAGCTGTACTTAAAGGTTTCTGTCATCAGATCTTTTACTTTTGGTTGTAACATACTGGTTCGAAGAGCTTTACTTCAAGAATATTAATCCATGGCTTACCTATATTACTGAGATAGTATTTTATGTTCTGTCATGCTTACGATTGAAAGTTTGAAGGAGTAATTATGTGTATTAAACTAGAGTTCTACTCTGAACCCTAATCAGCTTCGCACTCATTTACAAATGCTGAGTTTGCCCAGACTGACACTGTATTTACCATTATAGTGCTCGGATCACCTGTACCAAGTTCAAAAGCTAGAACTGATTTCCTGTGTTGAATGCTTATACTCAGATTGGCTTTTGTTGAGATTACAGAGATCGGTTTAAATTGCTATTTACATTACTTTTATAAGAATTTAAGAGTCGACTTAACCTCCCGATCATGTGACCACCCCATGGTTACAGAGTTCGATGTATTTCTTGTAATTAGCATTGTTTAATAAATAGGATTTCTTGAGTCGACTTACCATTCAGTTAGAGATTCATGCAATCGAGATTTGAAGATCAGTTTCAATCTACAGATCTTGTGACTGTCTCACAGTCACGAAGATCAGTTCTAGCATTCAGTTTGTAATACATTGAATAGATCTTGACCAGACCGACTTTAACTTTAGATTCAGGCCCTTTCGCTGCTCTATGGAAGTGCTTCATTAATTCCTTTGAGCAACGTGAATTCCTGACAAGGTTGACTACCTAGTTTCCTTCTTCTGGTTAATTCTTTTCTTTTGACGGCTAGATCGCCATTTGATTTCATCACTATCTTTTTTTTTTTAATTCCCTTTGAATAGCGTAAACACTTGTTGAATTTGTGCACAGTGGTTTGTTTTCTGAGGTTGATTCCTTTCCTGTTGACGCCCTGATCTCCTATTCGATTTGGTCAGTAATCCTTTCCTTTTCATTTAAACCAAACCCTTTCTTTTGGGCGAAAGAGGTAACACTTAAACATGTCCCTTCTTTT
The DNA here is from genome assembly GCA_027924585.1 of Larix kaempferi. Taxonomy (NCBI): domain Eukaryota; kingdom Viridiplantae; phylum Streptophyta; class Pinopsida; order Pinales; family Pinaceae; genus Larix; species Larix kaempferi. The sequence continues at coordinate 3,028,929 of BSBM01000459.1, read as the reverse complement.
CTCTATATTAGAACCTCCTGTATCGTTTGCTGTAGTGGATGGTGCATTGTAGAGCCATGCCACCGTCAAATATTATGTGTTGCCCTACCTTTTGTCATTGCCAAGTATTTGATAACACAGGTGTCAACAAAGCCGTTTGCCTTTCGTTAAGTCACCGATACCCACGTGACTAGTAGTGGATACTGCGTTGCATTTAACCTTTGTCTTATTTGATATATTTCTCCTGGACTCCAATGGTCGTATGTTTGACTCCTGCGTCTCGACCCAATTTCTTAACCATTCACGTATTCTAAATTCGGAACTGCCGTATAGATGTTACTTTATCATAATTCTTTTTCTGATTATTTTAGTGTTATGTCAATGAAAAAGAAGGAAATGAAATGTTAAGTATTACTTTAAATTAGTTCTATATTAAGTTGCTACATTACTGATTGATAAGGTTTCCATGCGTAAGCTATTGTGCATCGACCATGCCGTATCTCCGGTTTAGTTATATTAATTTAATTTCATTATTTGTGAATTAATTTAAGTACCCGGTAGCACTGGGACAATAGGATGATGATGTTGGGACTTATTTCTTTCCGAATTTAGATTTTTGAAGTTTTTTATTGTTGAATTAAATAGCATATGAAGTCCGTGAAAAATGTTGAAGTAATGACAATGTTATACTCTCAATAAGTTATGTTTCCTTTATTGTACCTTTCGTCGAATTATTTAGTGTTATTATATTTCGATATGTATAAATAATATTAATGTCTTCCAGAAAAAGATATGTGTTAAGTCTTACTTACTCCATGATAATTTAATAGTTAAATAATTGAGAGATTAAAATATCGATGAACCTTGCAATTAAGAACCGTGAGTAGTTCAATTATTACCATATGGTCATGTTCATATATTGTTTCTTAAGTTATATTTATAATGAAGTTTTATGGTGTTAGTGGAAATAGAATGGATATGATATTAGTTAAATTGTTGGTTCATTAATTATTTAGTTGATGAATTTGTATAAAGACCTTTTAAATGGAAATGAGAATACGTATATTCTTTTTGTGATATAAATTATATAAATCAGAATTAGAATAAGATGATGGATTAGATAAGTTTATTTTATTGTCTTTAAAGTATTTAACTTTAATAACTTATGTGGTGATCTTTAAATTAGAATTAGGATACATGTATCATTTTATGAGATAAATTATGTAAATTGGAATTGGAATAAGATGATGGATTAGATAAGTTATTCATTGTTCTTAAAGGTATTTATTTTTTTATAAAATTATGTGATGACCTATTGGAATTAAATTCAAAATGTATTTATTTCTTAACGAATTAGATCTTAAAAAAAAAAAAATGGTTCCTAAGGAAAGACCCTACAGTTTTCTTCCTCAACAGTTTTTATTTCAATTTTTAAATCCTTTATTGTTCTTAATAATTCAGATGAATTATTATTCAGTTCAACAAATAAGTTTTCAGCATTAATGTGTCATTGTTCATTATTATTCTATTCATTATTAAGGGACCTGTCCTCAGCCGACTCTTCTGGTCCTTCCATACCTGCTGACTAAATTTAAAATGCTGAAACTGAAAACAAAGTAAATAAAAACCAGTAATCTGCAATTTTGTCCTCAATTTTTATTTGCACGAGTGAGCCACTTCATGCCTAGTATTTGAACTTGCTCACTGATACCATATGTAACATCTCAAAATTTCACAAAAATTTACAATTTTCTATGTAGCATTAAAAGTGTACGTTTGCAATGCGAAAGTATAATAAATGAAGATTAGTTTAATTAAATGACAACCTAGTCTTTGTATTAAGATGACACCTTCTTCAAAATGTCATCATCGTTAAAAAACCTGTTACGTCAAGTACATGCTATGTTTTTCATTACTACTGGATGTCTTAAGATCATTTTTGTTTTTAATTAAAGATGGCTACTTCTTCAAATGTATCAACATCGTAGATTTACTATGGTGTTGTTTTAATTATAAGTACTATCTGTTTGTTTTCTTGATGATGAAGGGGTCCTATGGGCACCCCGAGGCTTACTTAGTTATTTAGCTAACGCACTTCAACTTCTGTCGCAAATCGCAGGTCAGACCGGTACTTCTTTCCAAGTATTACGATGTATGTAAATAGGTCTTAATTAATGCTTCAAATAGTTTTCAAAGTTTATAAAGTGTAGAAAACCTGACTTGTTCCACGGTAAGATCTAATCTAGCTTTGATCGTCGTTTATAAACTTCCATAGCATTTAAACTTCCTACTCAAAAATCATGTTTAAATCATTACATTTTTATTTGTATCAAATCACAACGTAAGGTAATCAAACTTCGATCCTAAACAACCCTACACTATGGGTTTAAATACCAAGTGCTAACCTCTAGGTTTTTTTTTATAACTAGAAGTTTATAAAATTAAGCTAGAAGTTGTAATCCTAACGATTCAAATTATATACTATATGTACAAACTTTATTTTTGTATGCATAGCATGGTTCTTTGAATTACTATGGGTTGAAACTATATAATAAGGTTCGACTATATGCATATCATGCTATTCTAGTTATTCTAGTTAGAAACTATATACTACGAGTTTGATTTATGCATGGCATACTATACGTTATATCAATAATGAAACCATAACTTAAGTCTTTGGTGAATCTCTGCGTTAGCAGGCACTCGTAAACGGGTAGCTATGGCAATTAAAGTTCATTAACTATGTTTCGGTGGATTTACTGTTGCCAGCCCTCGTGGCATGGCTCCGCGTGAAGGTTTACTAGTTGAAGTGCTAAGCCCTAACTACTCGTTGAAGTACTCGCCGAGCCATAACCTGGAGAATTCATTTTTGCATTGTATGAGGGTGGAGACGCCGACAGGCTCTCAGTTTTCCAAGGTTTGTAACCCTACTTGTAGTTCCTCCCGGGGATTCGATAACGTGACCTTGCTGCTTGTATAATGGTTATAGTAGATTATATGTATTTGCATTGTTTGCAAAGTTTACAGAGTTCGATGACAAATCTGTGTGCCTCCAGGGTTTTACGTTGAAGGTTTAAACGTTACAGAAGGGTTCAGGCATACTACGAGATATTACTTACAATTAAATTCCTCGTCTCTCATTTTGTGTTTCGTTGATGGTTTTAACATTAATAATGTTCTAGGTTTAAGTTTGAGTTGCGTCAAAGTTTAACCACCACTTGTGTTTATTGTTTGACAGGTTATTCCTCGGTGTTGGCTTTTAGTTTAGACAGACGGGGATGAGAGCTTAAAAAAAATCCCTGGTAAGCCTCGGTGAGTCCCTTGTGGGAATCCATAGTTCTCAAAAGATTTTAGTGAACAAAGGCAAAATGTTGGTCTTTGTTTTGGTTAGCCGAGAGTTCAGTTTTGTTTAAATTTTGTTCTCCACAATCAGTTGTAAACTTTTATAAGTCGTATGGCAAGTTTTGCTATAGGGAGGATTGAACCCTTGACCTGCCTTCGTTGGTTTCGCAATGGTTACTGTGTAACTGTTTAAAGATAAATACATAAGGTTTTAGTTTGGAAAGAAAACAAAGGGGTTTTCCCTCCGCATTGTGATACTTTTGGAACTAAATGGTTTTGGATAAAATCCTCAGGATACTTAGGGTTTGATACCCAATTTCTAGTTTATGTTTGTTTGCTACAAGGAAGGTTAAACCCTCAACCTTGTCCTGCGTCGTAATGTATGTGTAGATATGGTTTTTGCAAGAATTATGTGAAGTTTGGAAATTACAACCGCTGAGCGAAAGCTCTCGGAGATCTTTATTATTTTGCAATGTTTGTTATTTATGTTGTTGTTTAGTGAAAATAATATAATGTGTAAGTTTTAAATTGATGTTTGCATAAAAGCTGTAAGGGTGGGTTTTAAACCCTATTATAACTAATTACTATGATTGAAAATCGATTGTAGAATTAATGGCGTTTTCAAACCTTGAACTTGTGTATTTAAAAATCTTGCGTTGAAAGGAAATGTATATTTATACAATGTTAAAAGATGAAGCTGTATACACAGGCTTTTTGACCCTGGAACGCCGATAGGCTATCTGCTTAGCATTGATTTAATGTTTAAGTTATTTGTTAAGTGTATTAATACATATTACGTTGACATGTAATGGTATAGATAGATGCATGATTACTACTTACTTTCGTGCAATATTTATAATAACTTGAAAAATGAAGTTTTGGTATTAAAAGGGTTGCTAGCATAATTGTTTAAGTTGGTTCTCTGTAATAGTTTAAGAGATAGGTCGATGCTGGTATTTATAATGATAATGTTTATATAGTGAGTTGTTCTTACATGAAAACTCTACATTTTTTTTTAAGAAAACCTGTATTATGTGTTTTTATATTATTAGGGTTTTGCATAAACATTGTTTATACATAAATTATTCTCTATAATGTTTTAAAGAAACATTTCGTTACTGTTATTTATAAACACAATGTTTATAAAATTATTTCTCTATGTTTATGTAAGATATTTAGATTTAGACAAATGCATTGCTATATTTTAACATTCATGAAAGAAATACTTAGAATATAAACTGTTATGACTAAATCAAGGATTCTGCTGCTAAGCATGAGCATAGAAATACCTATGTTTCCTAGTTAAAATCTGTCATGTTTACTGAAAACTAGATACCATTAAAGTATTGAAATAAATTAGATTTATTTATGAAACTCAATCATTCGAATCTATTTTAAATACATCTTCCCCGTACTAGAGTACGACACTAGAAACAGTGTGTGGAAAAATGTTGGGAAGCATTTTTATTCTATCATTCATCTATCAAATTTTAACTATTCATTTACCAATTTAACCTAATAGTTGGATGGCTTTTCAGAATAGATAAATTGCAGAAATGAAACATTTATTAACAGTTCAGAATATCTAAGATGAAATAGGAAACTGATAACATAATAACATACAGATCTTTATTAATAACTTGATAGAAAGTAAATAAGATAACACTATTTGAACCTAATAACTGTAGAAGAGGCAAACAGCCAAAGGAGCCCGTTCCACCCAACCTTTTCCTAAAGACAACCAAGATTACTTGCCTTAGGACCCCCGAGCCTATTCACTGAACCACCAGGATGAAGATGTTGTCTGGAGAAAATGGAATAAATTCCTTTGCAACTCAACAGTAGCACTTGACAGTAGTACTTTTGCTTTTAGCAATATTGAACTTAGCAATGTAGTTGCACTAGTTCATAATGCAGTCTTATTTCACTGAATCACTTCTAACCTTCCCCTCATCAAATCTCTTGTGCTCTCTTGTCTTTTCAATTTAGAAATTATCACAAGGTAAGAATGACCAGCCTCCTGCTAAATTAGATGGGTAGATAATCATGCCTAGGTCTTTCGGTCGATTGTTTTTATTAAATGAGCCACCTGCTTAGTTCCACTTTCTTGGGGAACATGACCATAGAAATAGGGAATTTCCCCCCTGCAACAATTAGAAGTGAGTTGAGGATGCTTCCAAGTGTCATTTTGCGCTCCACCCCAGTCCATTCCTTCTAGTGGGTCAGTGAACACTCATTCAACAGTCTCCTTTGGATATTTGTTTCCTCTTTTATTTATTAATAATAAAATATTCAGAGTAATTAATTACAGTCATCCTTGACCCCAATTGGTCAATAACATAAAACTTTACAATAAAATAAAACATAATTTTTTTTTACTACATATAATGGTTAGAATTTGGGTATGTGACACCTTCAATCATCTGTCTACACGCTCTTGGGGACTAATGACACTAAGGATTAAGTCCGTTCTTACTGCGCCCCCCCCCCAACTTGTACGTGACCAACTCTGTCATGGTCCACTTCGCACAACTTCACGCAACCCCGAGTAAGTGGATAAGGGATTTTGAACTCAGCCATGGGATCCATTGGAAGTCGACACCATCGCCGTCCTTCCATGTGTGATTTATTCATACTCTACAACCCTTTATTTCCTTTGTATGTCTGTTGGTGAACCGTTTCACCTGTCGCTACACACATTCTCAAAAACACATATTAATAGTCCTACCCTCATTCATCATAATCATTTTATACACGCTAATCGTTAAGCAATTATAGTTTACTCATAATATCTTGTTAATCATTAAGGCATTAATTCACATGTATTTCTTTCGTTTACATCACATAATTCATCATACAGCTAGTCACAACATGTTATTTTTCATATTAGATAATTATTCACTTTCATAACTGTCATACAATTCATTATTTTCATTCATCAGTTGTCGTCGCGTACATACTTAGTTGTTCTTCAATTATTGAAAAATATATACTCAAATGGTTATCTTGTGGAAGTTTCACTCAGTTGGGTCACTCAACAAGTGCTCTCAAGGTCTACAACCGTCTAGGGGCACTACAAGAAAATCCTATTATAATGTCCATGCTTATTATCTCGCACTCCCATTCTGGAATAGGTAAGGGTTTAAGTAACCTAGTGGGATGTTGATGTTATGTTTTTACTTGTTGATATTCAATGTATCTAGCTAGGTAATTTGTAACATCATTCATCATGTTAGGCCAATAATAGCTTCTTCTTAGTTTTGTTATCAACTTTTGGTATCCTGGATGTCCGGAATACAGTTTCTTATGTAACTGATTCAAGATTAGTTTCTTAAATTCTTCAGAACTAGGTATGTATAATCATTTTTTATAGACTAATAAGTCTTTTGAGATTATGGAGTAAGATGAGAATTCATTTCCATTTACATCATTTTCCGATTGTTCTTTAATTTTTAGGTATTCTTCATCATTTTTAGCTGTGTCTTTTATCAAATCTTCAAGATTTGTAGATTATAACTACTAAAAGCAGCCAAACAATGTGGAATGGTGTTCATACTCGGGGCATCCGCCACCTTGTTCTCGTTTCCTTTAATGTGTTTTATTTCAAAATCATACTCGCTCAAGAAGGATAACAACTTTGCTTGATGAGCATTTAAACTTTGTTGGTCAAATAGGTATTTTAAGCTTATATTATCAAACATTAAAGTGAATTTTCTTCCTATTACATAACGTCTCCACATTCATAATGCATGTATTATAGTAGCTAGTTCTAGGTCATGTGCTGCATAGTTACATTCATGTCAAGTTTAAGTTTTCCTGACTCATATCTTATTACATAGTCCTCTTACAATAGCACACCACCTAATCCCTCTAAGTAGGAATCCGTACATAAAACGAAGTCCTTGTACGGATCTGCTATTCTTAGAATAGGTGTGGTGATCAACTAGTGTTTTAGTTTTTCAAAGATTTCTTGAGATTTTTTAGACCATATGAATTTAGTTCTTTTCTTTTGAAGTGAATTTATCGAGTAATCATTTCTCGAGAACCCCTCAATGAACCTGTGATACCCCAAAAACATTATTATTTTGATTTAATATTTTGATAATTATTTTTATGTAAGTGTTATTAAAAAACTCTAAGACACAAAGTGACACTTCGTATAACAAACAATTTTTTTTTAATAATAAAATAAAAAGGGAACTTGGAGAGTTCAACTAAATGAGGGGACACCCCCATGGCACAAGAGAACATGTGGAAGCAAGCAAGAAAGATCTTTACCAATCAAATCCAATCTAAAACTCAACAACGAAACAAGGTCCTAAATCACAGGGATTTATGGATTGATTGTAAATTTGATTGGGATGGCATAAGACTTGAGTAAAACTATAAATAACAGTGCACTGAGATAGCATAGGGCACCATGTTGTGCATAGAGGAACTAGTTGAGTGTTCTCTCTTTTCATAAGTCCATCTGCTTGTTACAGACTCTAGAAGAGAGTGCTGCGAGGAAGTGATTGCTTGCATTTTAGTTCATGGCGGTGATCCATCTTGGGGGTGGAGCTAGGAAAACAGACGAGTTTCCCTCTTCTAAGGTTGGGAGGAGGTGACTCTCTAGATTGTCCTTTGCTCATTTTTTCAAGTAAGTGTATGCATAATATTTTATTTTTTTTGCTATGTGATATTATAACATCGTGATCATTACTATGTATTTCAAGTTACAATCATGATTGATTGAGACCTTAGAATTTTGATCTTGTTTTACAATATGAATACATACGAATTCTGGTTGTACTCCTTCCGATCACATGAAATGTTTATATATATATATGTGTGTGTGTGTGGATACAATGAGTAAACTCCCTTGTATCTTGGTTACTGAATGGTTAATAATACAGTGGTAAACCTTGTGATTAGGATAGCCAAGTAGAAAGAACCTAAGAAGAATGGGAGGAGTTCTGATCTGTGCGTTATTTGTATCGAAACTCTGTGCACTTCACCTTCTGTAGTCATGAACTCTGCATTGTTTAGAGTTGTTTTGCGTGGTCTTGTTTCTGATTCCGATGAAGATTGTCAATACTAAGAGTTCGGTACGTTTCCAACTTTTCTTGTTAAAGATCGAATCTGTTTGTATTTTTTTAGCATAAAACTCTGTTATAAAAGAAGAAAATAAACCTCGATAATAGTTAAATGGTAACTCTTTCTTATATCAGTCCAAAAAAAATTGGTTATTTGATGCTAAGATATCCTCCAAAAGGAAACTTGTTTTGTTTTCTCATGGTAGAATTTTTATTTTTAATCGCACCATATTCCATTTACACCAGATCTATGGATCGGCCTCTACAAATAAAAATTTAGCTTTCGGGGTTTACGTAGAAAGAAGACCGATCAGATCGATGTACTCAATCCACAGATTGTTCTTTTACTAATACATGAAACCGAGTTCATAATGTTTTTTTTGGACCGATAGGAATTGATAAACCAAATTTTTTCGAATCTGGTAATTTAGTTTGAGCCCTGGGTTATAGAATGTATCAATGCAAAGGACCCGTGTGACGTCTGTGTAGATACAACCTGATCTAAGTGCTAAAAGTCCCTGTGATTTCTGTGTAGACACAACCTGATCTAAGTGCTAAAATTCCGCATGACTTCTGTGTAGATACAACCTGATCCGAAGTGCTAAACATCTGCATGAATTCTGTGTAGATATAACCTGATCTAAGTGTTAAAAGTCCGCACGAATTCTGTGTAGATACAACCTGGTCTAAATGCTAAAACTCTGCGTGACTTCTGTGTAGATACAACCTGATCTTAGTGCTAAAAATCGACTTGACTTCTATGTTAGACCCATCCTCTGTTCTAGGCAATCTCAGTGCTAAAGTCCCTCGCAAACTCTGTGTTAGAAAGCATGTAGCCTATCGTTGATGGTTAGTCGACATTCTAAAATATATGTTATCATTTTTTATATTTAACCCTTCAACCACTGCCGATTCTCTCTTTAGTACATACCATTTTGATTTTGAGTTACAATCTCCAACTAGATGGGAGTTGAACTTCCATAAAATAACTGAATTTGTTATATAATTGTTTACTTAAAAGTCATGCCAAAGATAAACTTTCATTTAGCAAACACACAAATGGTTTTAGAATTTGTTGGCACCCCAACAACTCCCATTTATTTGTGAAAATAAAAGACCCCCATTATAACTTTTTTAAATATTTATCTTTTCGTTTTCTTTTATGTTATCTTCCTTGCTTTGGTAGGTGGGTTCTCAACTTTCTTTCATCGATCCTTCACTTTCTGCGGTGCTTTTTCTTTGTCTTGGCTTTCATCGTATAAGGATTAGGTGATTTGGATATCTTTACCGCATTGGTCTGCTGGCTTCTTGGTGGCTTAAATGATGATTGCATACTTTTATTTGAACTTGCCCGAGTTGAGCGTATCGCTTTTGAGCTAGATCAATTTGATTCTTCGATAACCTTTCAACAATCTTGCCAGTTCTCGTCTTTTAATATTTAAATGAATTAAGCAACATTCTAGCAGATCTTGAAAAATTGATTAATTTCCTATTTTTGTTGATACATCTTGAATCAATTTATATTGAATAATGGAAGCAAATATTTGGTTCTCATTTTGGATGTTCTATCAAAATTTATAAACTTTAATCTTTTTCAAAATTCTAATTAAAACTTATTGATGATGGACCATGAAAAAGATTTTTATCGATAATTTTTAGTTTTAAAAAAGATTAATTGATTATGTGCAATATTAATTTATCTTCTTATCATCTTGATCAAATTGTTGAGATACGAATTTTATCATTTGTATTCATTTTTCATATATTTAATATTATCAAAACATATACCAGTGACCCAACAAAACTCATATGGCTTTTTGGATACAAATACTCTTTCATGATTTTACATCTTTTAAAGTCACAAAAATAGGGTTTCGGAAATATAATGAAACGTTCTTTGATTCAACCATTAAGGTTGTTTTTGAACCTAACTATCTTAATCCACACTCCAAAACATAAATATATTTATATGAATATTGATCCAAAAATAAATCATTTTTTTGGGAAAAAAAGAACTTTTTGAAACATTTAATTAAAATTATTTTTTCATTAAAGTTCTTAAACCTATTTAAGAATCTTATGTAATAGAAACGGTCATCTCATCATAAGAATTTTAAACATGACAAATGGATTTTTGAAATTTTCGTTGGTGTTTTTAAAAGAATTGTCAAAACAAGAAAAAGTAGAAGTTAATTATAATTTTGTTTGTGAAATCGGTGTATAAAAAAAAAATATATCATGTTAATCACATAGATCATCCATGTAAGGTTACTTAACTCCTTTACACATGGAAATTGCGTATAGCCATTAAGAGATTGGTACAATAAAAGGAATTAAAATTAATTTACAACATATTATTTATTTTATGGTTCCTTACGTCAACTGTCTTCTGGCCAAATATGCATTACACTCGTTTAATGAAGCTAGACATGTTAATCATTTTATTTTTATATTTCACAAAAGGACCTATGTCGGGATATCAAAACAGTAGTACCAAATATCATCACTAGTTTACCAATTTGCTAGATTAATAAAAATATCCAATGAATAGTAGCTATGCTATTGGAGGAAAAGAGATCATGGTTACATTTGGCTGAATTAATGCAATACAGATAAATGCAGGATGATATCGCCCAAGTTTATTCGTGAATATTTGATAGATGATAAATATTAAAATGGAAATCATCTTATTAAAACAAAATAAAGCCTTATCATGTCAATATAGTCATTTGGTGGTGGCAGCTCGGATACATCTAACAGAAATCAAGGTGAAGAGAGGTGAGCCAAAGAGATGGAAGATGACAGAAGCTGATCATGATCGTATTATGGAGACTTGCATTCCTATAACCCATTGGCCAGATGAATGAGTTACATGTATGCCACTTGCATCATTGACATAGTTGTCATGTTGTCTTGTTGAATATTTTTTTGGAGCTTTTTGTGGAGGTTGTTTTATAAATGTATTTTTGTAGATGCTTTAATGCCAAGATTAAAAATACTAGATGGGAGGCTTTTGTGAAAATTGGGTCATGGTGCTCCAATGTGAATACACTTGAATGTATGGTGAGTGCTCCATGAACTTTCTCCATAATATTTTTATAGATATTTGTTTAGATGCTTTAAATACAATATTAAATCTATCTACTAGATAGTTGAATTGTAATGTGTAGACAATATAATGTAATTGTAAAAATTTAATTTTAAATTGTAATGTACATTCTAATTTTAAATTTTGATTTCAAATACAATTACATAATGTAATTGAAAATTTAAAATACATCTATACAATGTAATTGAGAATTTTAAATTGTACAATGTATTCTAATTTTAAAGTTTGATTTCAAATGCAATTGTATTGTAATGTAATTGAAATTGAACTTTTAAATTGCAACAACACATTGAATTTTCAATTCAAATTACACATTAAATTTTAAATTGTAATTGAATTGGAATGTGGAAATTGTAATTGAATTGTAATGTGTAGACAACAAAATGTAATTATAATTTCTATTTTTAATTTCAAATGTATTCTAATTTTAAATTTTGATTTCAAATACCATTGTAATGTAATTGAGAATTTAAAATACATCTATACAATGTAAAATTGTAAAATTTAAATTTTAAATTGTACATTGTATTCTAATTTTAAATTTTGATTTCAAATGCAATTGTAATGTAATTGAAATTGAACCTTTAAATTGGAACAACACATTGAATTTTCAATTGAAATTACACATTAAATGAGAAATTTTAATTTTAAATTGTAATTGAATTGGAATGTGTAAATTGTAATTGAATTTTAATGTGTAGACAACATAATCTAATTGTAATTTCAATTTTTAATTTCAAATGTATTCTAATTTTAAATTTTGATTTCATTTATGCAATTGTAATGTAGTTGAAAATGATATTTTAAATTGTAATTGAATTGGAATTGAAATTACACATTAAATTGTAATTGAATTGGAATTGAAATTACACATTAAATTGAAATTTTATATTGTAATTGAATTGGAATTGAAATTTCAATTTTAAATTGTAATGTATGTATTCAATTCTAAATTTTGGATTTGCAAATGTAATGTAGTCGAAATTGAAATTTTAAATTGAACTAAATTGTAACTACACATCGAGATTGAACTTTTATATTGTAATCATTGCACATTAAATTTGCATTTGAAACAACAAAACATAAATTTCTAACTGTAATAACTATACCTAGATGTAATATAAAAAAACAATCGATTTCAAATCAGATACAAAATACACATGAAGACATCAATGTGATAAAAAATACAAAATATCCAAAAGTTCATATCCAAAGTCCATATATGATCAAAGTCTATGTATAAATGATAGAAATCCATATCCAAAACATGAAAACATATACATAGATCATCCAAAACATGAAAATATCCAAAACATGGAAATGTATAGATCATCAACTCATTGGCCACTACCCCCACAAGGCCCTTGATGCTGGCCATAAGACGGTAAACTATGAAATAATGCCTCGATATCCGTTGAGTCAATGGTGATATCTAGCATCTGGGTGGTAATATGTGTAGATGGCCCTTCATCAAGACCACGTAGTCGATCTACATCCCAATCATATGAGAAAGTCATTGTAGCATCGATACCCTCCTGTAGTGATGCATGTGTAAGATGCCATTACATGTAATAAGTTAGATTTATTAAAAATTAAAAATAAAACATAATTTAAGTTATAATTCAGAAATTGAAACATAAAGTACAAAAATAAATTACTAAATGTGATTAAATAATGATTTGGAACATAAATTAAGACTCACCTCTGTGTCTAGACTTGGCTAGTCAGGACCTTCATGGTCCTCATGTCTATCATTGGGAGCAATGCCCTTTCATTTTCCCTGTACAATTTGAAATTCATTTGAAGTTAAGATCTAAAACATAACATCTTGAAAATTAAGAAATAAAACATAAATTATTTAAACTGAGAAATAATAAACACAAATTAAATTGGAACATAAACTATAACTTACCTTGACTATTGTCATCTGTGGGTTGGGACAAGCGGATGGACCAACCGATGGCTCACTAGAAAAGAGTTCATCCATGAATGTGGTCCCCTGCATGGAGCAATAGACTACAACTCCCTTAAGTATTATTGACCATTCAATTTACGACATATAATATGATGTAACATGAAAACATATATACATAATTGTACAAAATTATACTTGTCCTGGAGTGACGTATCTATGATACAACCGAAAGTATGCATCTCAGGCTGAATCAACATACCCCAGTATGGCCTCGCCATCCAAACACTTGAGCAGGTCATTATCGACCCACTCTATCTCTAGCTCTGCAGGTGCAGAGGGTGGTCTAGATGCCTCTCCATGCACAACAACAACAACACTGCCCATGGAAGTGAACAACGACTCTACAATGTCATGTCTATCCTCTGCAACAATCTGGGATGACTATGCCACGTCCACGAACCTGATAACCGTCCTTTCTGGAATCGGTACCAACCTTGGAGGGGGTGGCACGAAGGAAGGGTCTCTACGAGCTCCAAGACGTTGGTAGGAGCATCCCCTACCAGCCCCAAAGCACTCAGACCCTATGCTGGTGTAATCTGGGTGCATCCCCAAAACAAAGTCTACATAAACATGTTTTTCAAAGTACAATGGGACCTGTTCATGGTGGGGGAACATGTCCCACGCTCCGATGAATCTATCATATAAATATGGTGCAGCGGCCTCCAACTTAAACTCGTTGAGTCTAAGCAGTTGATCGGAAGGGCGGTCGCGAGGGATATCAAACAAAGTACCCTTGATGTCATGCCCTCTTATGGAGACTTTGACATCCTCCCATTTGTGGATCCCAATCACATCATGTCTCCTCCTTTCGCATGCAAAACGCCAAATGTCACTAAGAGGTCCCACCCTCTTATAGAGGGCCAACATGTTATCCACTATTGATAACATCATGAATAGTGATCGTCGTGTGGGAGAATCCTCCCTCAATGTGCACACACATGAGTGCACCCACTCTTGCTGGGTAGTGATATCAGCGAGAGTGATGCGTGCGGCCTCATCATCATACAACACCCCCGATGGACCTGCGATCCAAACCAAAACAAAAATGTTACTGAAAATATTTATTATAACTTGCAACTGAAATTCAATGCATTATATACTAAAAATTTACTGAAAATGTATCTAACAAAAAATATGCACCTAATGCACTCATGTCTTGCCGCATATCCTCCACCTAGGGATCAACATGTATGTCGTCGGGATGAACCGACACACTAGCTCTCCTGTTGCTTCCACCAGTTGCAGCGGACCCTAGCATGGCCTCACTCCTCGATGAACGGGAGTGTTGTCGATGGCCGCCCTCTTGGGCGACATTAGATCCTATCATGCGTCACGGAGCACGAAGCAATGAAGCTCTCTCTTGAGAACTCTCTACATCACATTTCAATTTCTAATTCTAATTCTCTTTTGAATTTCACATTTAAAATTCAAATTCAAATTTCACATTTCAAATTTGGATTTCAATTTCAAATTTCAAATTTTAAACGTCAATTTCAAATTCAATTCCAAATCCAAATTCAATTCCAAATTCAATTTCAATTTCAAATTCAAATTCAATTCCAAATTCAATTTCAATTTCAAATTTCAATTTCATGTTCAATTTCAAATTTTCAATGAACATTTTCATCATCATCTCTTGGTTTGTGTATTGGAGTACTTAGTTATGGATTTTCCATAAGAGAAATTGTAGGTTGTTTTCCAAAGTAACATTGAATCTAAGGTTATAGATGGAGACCAAATGAGTTTTCTACATGTCATTGTGGTGTTGTTGAATCTAAGGATATAGATGAGGATTGATGGATTTTTCTATATGTCATGAATGTTCCTCTTTTGTATATAAGTTATATCTATCTCAAGTAGCTCTTTCTAATACTAGTTCAAAAGTGCATGCAATCTAGCTAAATCCTGGGCTTTTTTGTGGTAGTTATTTACATGTTAGATAGTGATTAATTTGCATTGCTTCGAAATATTTAGCTCATTGTCCTCAAAAATAAAAAAAATTTAGGTTTTGGTATCCCTGAAGGGATTTCCATTTTTCCCGATGATCAAGGGCTCCTCATTTTCCATTAATGAAGAATTTACAATCACATTTTTGAAGAAATTTCAACATTGGCCCCATTCACTGGTCACTATGTTAGTTCGATTGATGACATTGTAGATGGGCATGTTGGAATACATTCCATGACATTTCAAGAGAGTTCCGACCAATATTTCGTAGATGGGAATGGCGAATGATGAAAATGAGACCACGTAATGAAGGTTCATGAAAACATGGAGAATGTTGAAGATTATGTGGGGACGTCAGACATCCTTGAGTCTTTAAACCCTTGCATACTATCAAGGAAAGTGTCTCATCTAACCATGTCAAATTTTGATGCATACAGGAATAGTTTGAAGAAATTGCAATGTTGTCCCCATTCACTGCTCATCGTGCAGCATTGGTGGATGGCATTGGTGATGGGCATGTTGGAAGATGTTCCATGAAATTTCAAGAGATTTTTGAAATGACGAATGATGATAATGAGACTGCATGATGAAAATTGATGCAAACATGGATGATCTCAAATATTATGCGGGGAAATTAGGCATCCTTGAGTCTTGAAACCCTCTCATATTGTCAAGTCATGTGCCTAGTCTAGCCATGTCAAATTTCAACGTATACAAGAATAGTTTGAAGAAATTTCAATGTTGGACCCATTCATTGCTCACTGTGTGGCATCAGTGGATGACATTGGTGATGGGAATGTTGGAACACATTCCATGAAATTTCAAGAGAGTTATGACAAACCCCTAAATCCTCCAACCCATAATCCATTTACCCTTAAATCCTTAAGCGTTAATCCCTAAACCCTTAAGCCCTCAACCCTATTTAATCACTCATCGCTTAACACAAAATCCCTAAATCCCCTAGCCCCTAAGCCATTGAACCTTAAACACTTAAACCGTAATCCCTTAATCCATAAACATGTATTCCCCAAGCACTTAAACATTAATCCCTTGCCCATAATCCCTAAGCCATTAACCATTAAACTACCTCACCCATAAGCGCCAAATCGCTTAGCTCTTGACCCTTAATCCCTTAATCCCTAACCCCTAATCCCTTAACCCTTAATCCCTATACCCCAAATACCTAAATACCATAATCCTGAAAGCCCTTATCCACTTAACCTCAAACACCTCAGCTAATTAACTATTTAGGTAAATTCGATGCTAAATCTGTTGTTATTTCTGGTGCTAGCTCTAGCGCTATTATTGCATAATTTAGTGCCTACATGTTTTGGTCGATGCAAAAATGCCAGAAATAATGTCATCCAAATATTCCCATACAAATAGGTAGCATCCAACAAATAATCAATGGAATCAATAGATAAAATGTAAAGATGAGGTGCCAGGGAGAATCCTTTCCTAATCGATTGGTTGAGAAAAATACATGGAGAGAGTGTATTATTCACTACAACAAAAAACTAAGTTGCACAAGAATAGTGTGATGTCCTTCCCCACACACTTTGATCCAATGCCCAAATAGGCAACATATCTATTGAAGGCTCGGTCAATATTGTTTAGTCTTATAATCAGTCAATATTGGGCTAGGCAAAAATCCATCCATGGCCTCCTAGACAAAAATCATTATGGATAAAATAAATTTCCCTTGAAAAAAACATGTGTTCTCCTTATGCACAATCTTCATGGAAACATCCTTCACCCATAATGGCACCACCTTACCCATTAATTTGTGAGTAACACTCAATAAAGTTGTTGTTCGACATCCTCCAATGGTTTCCCTGGGTATGCAACCAATCTCATCTCTAGAATGGAACCTTCCTTCGGAAATGAATGTACATTCTTCTTTGCCAAATGGAAATGGATAGTGGGTGTTGACATTAACACGGGGGGATGGGATGGTGATTAGGGTGGTGGTTCAACTTTAATGGTGTGTGGTGTGAAGAAGAAGGCATGGTCGATCTATAAGGCTACCTTGAACTCTTTAATCTTAATTTCGAAACAAAAGTGTTGGACTATGGAGATTTGTTCACTTGATCCATTTTTTATCAGGGAAAGGAGATGGTGTAGGTGAGATTTGATCAGGTATATGAAATCTTTGACCAATTGATGTGATGATGGAGACAATTCGCTTAAATCACCTACCATTCAAGATTTCATTTCCTTAGAAGTATACAATACAAATTCTTTTTCATTTCATATATTTTTCAAGTGTAAAAAAGATTGCATATTTTAATAATTTTAGATTTTATTAGATATTAAGTTAAAAAATTAAAATTTATATAGAAAAAATCTTATTTTAAATTAAAAATATTAAAAGATCGGGAAAGAAAAAAACTTAGAAAAAGTCTTTCATAAATATTCTAAATAAAATATTCTTTAATATTTAGAGATAATTTAATATAGCTAGATCAAAATCCAATGTTCATTAATAACTATTCATTTTAAAAATTGAGTATTTAAGTTAAATAGAAACTAAAATTTTGAAAATCACATTTTTATTTAATTGAAAGTAAGTATATCTATCTATCTATAAATGACAATGTTATGTAAGTTCTCATTTCTTAATTTATTATTTTTATTAATAAATTAAGTATTATTATTAATTTATTATTTTTATTTTTCAAAATCTTATTAATTGTGTAATTACTTAATAGTTAGATTAAAAGTTTAAATATTTATATATTCTTAGCCTAATGTAATATTGTTTATAATCATATATGAGTGGCAATAAATAATTGTAATATTTTAAATAATTCAATTTTTAGTTTCTATTATGTTCATTTTTAGTTAATACAATATTAATATTATACTATTAATATTGATATAAATTAATTTTATCTAATATTAATTTTATCTTCTAATCATTAATAATATAAATATTATACTATTAATATTAATTTTATTTAATTTATTGTAATATTTGTAGTAATCATTAACATTAACAATTTATTAATATTAAAATTAATATTAATATAGTATAAATATTATACTATTAATATTAATAGTATCTAATTTGTCATAATTGGTGAGTAGATATTAGGTATATTAATGTTAATAGTATCTAATTTGTCATAATTGGTAAGTAGATATTAGGTATAAGTGCAATTATTTAAAAATATATTAAATTAGATCTTATTTTGTTTTAATATTGAAAATTTTTAATTTATTTTGTTAATAATATATGATTATATATTATTAATATTTATTTTTTTATTTTTTATATTATATTAAATTAATATTAATGGTTTGTACTAATTAGGACAATTGCTAACTTACGAGTCTTTTTGGTATTCTCAAAGGATTGAAAAAAATTGGGCAGTATTTTTGCTTGTCAAAACACATTTTAAAATAAAACTGATTGATATAAAAAAATAAATATTAATCATTTTAAAAAATAAATACAACATAAATTTAAAATCCTAAACATTTTTCAAATAGTTTTTGGTTTTTGTTTTGGAATGGTTTTTTGTTTTTTTATTTTTTTATTTTTTTATTTTTTTCTAATAGTTTTTTGTTTCAATAATTTTTCAACACAAAAAAATGGTTTTTGGTTTCAATGGTAGTTTTGGTTTCAATAATTACATTCACACAAATTTCTAAAAACCAAATAATATTTACATTTTATAAAAAACAAACACAATTTTATACAAAAAACAAATAAAATTTAAATTTTATTCAAAAAACAAATAGGAGGTTGGAATTCCACCTACCTGGTGGAATAGAAAACATGGCTGGGAGGTAGCGTTGGGTGTGAGGCGTGGGTGGTGAGGTGGCTGCGGAGACTCGGTAGAGGGTGTCCTTCTCGTCCTACAAACAGTGCCTGGAATGTAATTTTCGAACACAGTCGGCGGGTCGCAGGGCCCTATTTTTGTTTTGTTTTTCGGTCTTAAAACTTCGATCCAGGGTTATCCAAGATCGAGGTATTTAAAAACCCTCTATCGATTTCTGAGCTTTTAAAACCTTGATGAAAGACTTGAAAAAGACCTCGATCAAGTATTCAAACGCCAAGTGCCGTGAACCACCTTCGTGGATTCACCCCGTTACAAAGAAGATGGGGAACTAGCCATTACCAAATTGAAATGGAAATAACCAATAACGGAGCCTCCGGGATTGATAATAATAATGCAACCAGTTCATAGATGCTTGAAAATTACGTAGGTTATGCCGCCATTAAGGAGAGCATTCAAAGGAAGTAGACACGCGTTTCTTTGTGCACTAGATCATTAAGAGAATCTCACCCGTTCATCAAAATCCAAGATGCAGAAAAACGCCACATATTGATTTTTCGCAAGGAAAATGGAGATAGTATCGAAATTGTTTCTACATCTTGATGAATTTGTAAATGAGATCATTCCATTTTCCACCGAATCTATCAAATCGCAATTAAAGATAACAGTTGGATGTACCAGATCAACTAATAGAAAGGAATTATTCACTGCAATAATTACAAAAGATGAGACACGGAATGCAGGTTGTTGGGAATTGCTAGTTTGCATCAACAGATCTCTCATGAGAGTTACGGCTCTAAGATTCTCTAGGGTGAAAGGGCATTCTTTTATTTTTTATCATTATATCTTTCATGATTTTCCAGTAGAGATATAATCGAGAATGTTCTATTGATCATTATTAAGTCATTCAGATTTCCAAGAACAAGGGTAACTCATTTGATAAAGGATGATGGCGCCATCACAGTTGACAGACTATCATGGTAGCATAATATGAGAAATAAAATTTCTCATCTTCTTCTCTTTTTAATTTTGGTTATTTAATTTAGTTTCCAATTTTCAGATCTTAATTCCTTATTAATTAATCACTTTCAATTGGAATTTTTGATAAATGATTGATTGTTTTAATTCCAGAGATTGATGAAGAAAGGTTAATCCACTAAGGCGATGCAGATTTCACCATCAATCTGCAGAAAATTAAAAAGAATTCTTTTTTTTACGGTTTATCAAATGAAAGTGGAACGATGACATCCTAGAAGAAGAACTCACCGGAAAGGAAACAAACCCGTTAAACATGACAAGGAAGATGGCAGCCAACTCATAAAATTCGAGAAGATTAAGGGGAGTTAAACTATTTGTGGATGACGTTTTAGTTCCAGCATGAGTTCTCTTTTCCTATAAAAGAAGCTACAATTGCCAATCACCAAGAGGGGGGGGTCTTCATAGATCCGGAGATGAAGTTATTCTCTTCTGAAATCACTTATTTTCTGTAAACTTTGCTTCGATAGGGAAGAGTGGAGGAGACACTACCAGGGGAAAATGCTGGAGGAAACTCAAGAAATTTGTTTTTCTTTCATTTTCTGTATAATTTTTCTGGGAATTCGAGTCTGAAACTGAAGATTGTACATTTGGAGTAAAAATACATCAGTTGTGCTGAATAGTTCTCTTGCAGTATTGATAAGCACTTGTTTCAAAAATTGGTATCATTTCGAACTCAATTTTTACGCCGTAGGCATTTCACCATGGAGGTGCATAACTTCCACGTCAGTTAGATTTCTCGCTCATATAGTCCGAAAATGCTTATTACTCTGATGTGATTCTGTAAATTCTCAGCATGCTAAATAAATTATAATAAACGAAAGCTCCGACAGAAAGCTGCTAGATTTCTCACCTATGTTGCCTTCTGAATTAACGTTACCTTGCAAATAGGTAAAAAAACACTAAAGAGAAGTATGAGTAAACTGGGCAGAGACCTTTGGAGTACTGTTAGATTGCAAGCCTTCAAAGACCAGAAAGTAGATGTACACACTCGGCTCATGAGAAAATATAGAGCAATCCCGCAATGGTGGTTCATCATCGTTCTAGTCT
Source organism: Larix kaempferi (assembly GCA_027924585.1). NCBI lineage: Eukaryota > Viridiplantae > Streptophyta > Pinopsida > Pinales > Pinaceae > Larix > Larix kaempferi. The sequence continues at coordinate 3,007,632 of BSBM01000459.1, read as the reverse complement.
TGAAGAAAAGTGAGAGCTTGGATCATTGTAACATCACTGTAAATCTTGAAGTAGACATTGGCCACTGGTCTGCCTGGTGAAATATACCCGAAAATATATTCGAAAATAATGTTAAGACGAGTTATTCGTAAAATATGAGATCAGGCTTATGCAAATCAAGAAAGTTGTAATAATATATACACAACATACCTGATTTGTGGTGGCCTTGATAATGTCGATAGGAAGAGTGAAGAAAAAGGAGGAGAAAACGAAAAGAGGACTCCCCACCAGCGTAACTGAACTTGTTCGTTGAAGCCTTCGCAAATAGAAATAGTAACCATCACTTTGACTTTGTTGAAAATAGTGCAATAAGCACAAAGTTAGATTTACAAAACATTAAAGCTTGCTCAGGTATCGATCATTCACAAGAAAGATTACAAGGAATAAGCTGAGTTTGGCCAACTGTTTCGACGGAGTTAGGTTAAGTCTGCTGACTGCTTTCGGCAAAGTTATGTTAAGCCTATCGACCGTTTCGGGAGTTATATTAAGCTTGTCGACTATTTCGACGGAGTTAGGTTAAGTCTGCCAACCACTTTCGGCGGAGTTATGTTAAGCTTGTCGACCGTTTCGGGAGTTATGTTAAGCGTGCGTTGCCGAATATATGCCACTTGCCAGTCACGTTATGGGTGGTTGTTCTTTTCAATGAAAATCTGCCACATTACTCGCCTTGTCACTCTTCTCCGTCTCATTGTGACCTTCACGCTCTAGACCACGTGAGTGGAAGAGAGCATGAAAGGCTGTCAGTGTGATCTCGGCATGTAACCATGATTTCCATGTTCAATAATTATTTTCAAGATGCAGGCTGCAAGAGAACGAATACTGTGATGCAATTTTCGATGCTATAGTAAAGATACCTATGAAGAAATTGTTTCATTCTAATATGGAACACCTGAATGCAGCAGTTTCCCAAGCTTCCTCTTCACTTTATTGAGTTGACGATGATGACACAACATGAGCCTCATGAGAGCGAGAGCATTATGACAACGAGTATAAATAATAGGTCGGTAGGATTAATATAACTCCACTAAAATGGTGGCTAGGATTAAGATAACTCGACCGAAACGGTCGGCAGACTTAACATAATTCCGCCCAAAGAGGTTTGTTATCCTGTGTTGTTGTGGCACTTAGAGAATTAATGAACACGCAATTTTTAAGATATACCCCTCCAACCTGGGTGCTGCCACAGCGAAAGAGTCAGTAGTATTTAGCTAAAATGCTACGAAACAGTCAGCATTATTTAGCTAAATCGATGTGAAACCATCGGTCGCCGATGACGGGTGATTTTAGCTTATTTTTCTTTTAGGGAAAAATGTCCGCACATAATTTTTTATTTTTGTTTAAATTTCTATGTCATTTAATCAGTATCCATTTACCCTGTAGATGGCAGGTTTGTATCTCGATTCTCGCTTGATCTGCTTGCTGGTGATGAAGCCTTACCTCTTTGGATGGGTCAAAATCTTATCGACCCCTGTGCATCTCGAAAAAATGGATCCCACCATGTAGGATAGCATGGGATATGGAGGAACTCGAACCGTTATTAGGGTAAATAACCAATGCTCCAGAAAAGTGAAAACGACCAATGCCTCTCCATATATAAATGAAGGAGAAGCATTTATATTGTCAAGGTCCATTATTGTTGCCATGCCTTCATCAACAATGGTGTCTTCATCCTTTCCAAATATAAAATTTAACATAGATATAGGCTCTTGGCCCATTCGGAAAAGTTATTAATCCTCCAGGGGGTGGGAGGAACTTTGCCATATCCCAACTTTTTGGACTAATGATGTATTGAGGTTATATCGGGCCACGGCCCCAGCATATGTGATTTGTTATTTTAGCATAAGATTAGTATTTTTTATTTATGCTTTCATGAGTTGATATATTGGGAATGGACCATGATTGTTTCATTCTTGGATATATATACTGGGTAGGAAAGCCCGAATGAATAAACTATGTGGTATTATGAGGATGTGTTACAATTGATGATATATTGAGTTTTCCTCTTTGGTTACATTATACTGTGCAGAGCATGATTCATATGGCTGATTTTGTAGTGTGTTGAGCGTGGACTCAAAAACACGTGAATGACCTATATACTGGGCCTAAGCCCCGATGTATCTAGAGGGCTCTTACTACGTACTGGGCCTAAGCCCCGAGGTGCGTTGAGTGTCGGGCATAAGCCCCAGAGCACTCCAAGCTTGAATGAAATGATTACCGTATCCGAGGCCACTTAAATATCCTAGATGTGCCTTACAACCACATTCTAGCTCTAGTGTTGAGAAAAGGCTCTGGAATTGCACTAACCTAACGCCCATGTGAGAGTGTTGAGTTAAAAGGCTCTGAAGAGCACTCGCGGTTACTAGATCTCAAGTGTTGAGTCAAGAGGACTCTGAATATCACTTACGTGTCTTATCACAACTATTTCGACTTGATTAAACAAATCTTATTATCATCATCTACTACAGGAACTACCATGTTAAAAACGAGGGAATCTTATATGCAAAAAGGAGAGACTAGAGGTGCCCTACCAGCTTACTGAAACCGTCCACAGAAGTGGACCCATTTCATTAAAAAGAATTAAAAGAAGCATCATGTGAAACAAAATGCTTAAGGATCCCAAAGCTAAGTATTATTATTATGAGCTTTCAATAATAGATATTGTTATTCATTATATATTATTTTATAAATGTTTACACTTTTATAGATATATATTTATGCATAAGTGGACTGCCACTTACTAAATATTAGTTATTAATATTTAGATGGTATTGTAATTATTATATTATTTTTATTCTGAACAGATTTAAGGATTAAAAACACTTTAATCAAACAAAGTTGATAAGTCTTAGTTCCAAAATAACTAGCAATCGAGTAAACAAATACTATTTTATAAATTAAATTATTTTAAAGAAACCAGTAAAATTCCAACACTCCTAATTCAAGATTTGTCCTACTTAAGGACGACAGACCCAAAAGTTTGGGGGATCTTTTTCTTTTGGTATTATTATGCCAAGAAGAACTCTCTGTTCCAAGAAGTGAACTCCGCCCATAAATTTCTGAACCAGCTACACATCTAGGGCCTCTACTTCTCAGTTTGCATGTCAGAACCAACTTGGGGGGATTCTTACTGAACCAAGAACGGTTGTAGAATCATATTTGGGAGGAACGTGGTAGTCCCAAAGTCATACAATCCAAGCTCAATCATCAGGTCAGCTAAGAGTCAGTAGTTTCTCTAACTAGTTGGCTGAGTGTGCAGGCTAGTATCAGCAAGAACGAGCTACCGGGATCAGCAGTTCATCATCAGCAGGACAAGCTACAGGAATCAACAAGTATGAATTGTTTAAAAAGCCCTCCTACGATTTATATTTCTTTTATATATGAAATGTTAAAATAGAAATGTCCTTAGTATCAGTTTTTAATCAAGTTTTCTCAAAATCGAATGGCATTCCCAGCAAAACTAGCTAGCTAGTCTTTGCTAGTCATTTGTATTGCTTAAACTGTTAGAACATGTGAATCATTGACTTTAATTCAGCAAGTTATATAGTATTTAATTTCTCGTATCTAATCCCCTATTTTAAATTACAAACAAAATCACTTGGCTATTTGTCATATCCCAAATTTGGAAATGGGTCACAAGGCCTAATCACATTAGCCATATTCATTAGAGTTTGTAAAATTGATGTTAAGGGTCAAATAATTGCCAAGGAGAAAAATTACTAGTTTCTTAGGTTTGGGGTGGAAGCTTTGGGATTTGGAATAAGGGGGATAATAAATGATGTTTAGACATTAGAAGGGTTCAAGTATTTAATAAATAGAGTGAATAAAGAAATTCAAGAGAAGTCCTAGATGACAAATGGTTTTGGAGACATATGGAGGATGTGGGACCCACACTAGCTTGATTTTTCATAATACATGGTATCTCTCTTTTGCAAATTCGAATTAATGGGAATGTGAACACTCTTGGGTGAGTTGGTAAGTCATAACACATGGCATTGAGCATCTTAGGTCGAATTGGGAAGGATTGGTAACCTCCATGGAAGATAAAGAGTCAAAGTGGAAGTTTGTGGACACCTGGGCTAGATTCCCTAGCCCCTATGACACCAATGATGGAGCATCTATGACAACTATGACAAATTGCAAACATGGCCTCTGAAATCTGACCACTATGACATGTCAGCCCCAAAAATAGGCTCAAAGAAGGCGAATTTGGGAGTTGGAGAAGCCAAAGAGACTCAAAATCGAATTTGGGAGAAGATGGAAGGTTGGAACTAAGAGACAAGTGGCAAATGTGGAATATTTCCTAAATGGAAATCTATTGAATCTATTGAGAGGATTTCAACCCTTAGAATGCTAATGTTGGTTATAAAATGTAGAAATGAAGTATAATAATGGATTTTGATCATTTGTAGAATTTGCAATTGCATTTGTGAAGAGGGAGAGCTAGTGGATGACTAGTTTCTTGCCTTAGCCAATTTCGAGGGTGAAAGATTCCCATCCAAGTTGGTAATTGGAAAGGCCATTCAGACCTTTCATTTGGATCTTTAATGGAGTCTGTATTTGCAGGTGTAAGCTACAGGGCAGCTCATGGTTTCTTCTATTGCAGCTCACTCCTTCAACCATTTCCATTTTTGATGGCATATTCTTGATCCTTGAGGGAGGGCATTTTTGGTGAGCTATTGTACTCTTTGGGGAAGATTTTAATGCCCCATTTATTTTTTTATATGAATTAAATACTCTGTTATTCATCTCCAAAAAATTTCAGTTCGAAATTCCAAGTAGAAATGTATAAATCTCATTTTTAATGGAAGAACAATGCCATTTCCCCACTACCTTGTTGTGAGCCAATGTATTGAAGATGATTTCGAATGAATGGATGATTATCTGATATATGTGTGATCAATATACTGCCATGGATGTCTTCTACAAGTTTCATGTAATGTACTCAAGCATTTGAAGCATTTTTACTCAGTTTAGTTGTATTGGGAGGTGAAATAGTGCCATTTCCCCAAGGGTCGAATTGGGGATTTTTGCAGTTGAATGGGAGAGGGTGAGAACAGTTTTAATTATCCATTAATGGTGCATATGAGACTTTAATAAAACACTTAACACATTACATACCTCTGTTCATAAATTTGAGTGGGTTTGGAGGCATTTGGGAAGCCATTTTCAGTACTTACCCCAGGGGGATTTGAACCCCAAATTATTAGTAAAATTGCATAATTGGTCCAGAATCTTAAAAGAGTTTGTAGAGGTCTTTTGGTGGACATATTTCATCCATAAACATCATATTCAATTTCTAATATCATTCATACACCTTCCTTGAATATTTGAAGGCATTTGGAGTCAATTTGAGACCTAGAGACCAATACTAGTCAAAGGAAAATCACTAGTAAAGTTACCTACATTGATTAGAATTGAAATAGGATTTGTAGAAGTATTTTAAAGGTCCAAAGGCATCTCTAAAACACATATTTATGTTATAATATCATTCATACACCTTCTCAGAATATTTGGGATCATTTGGGGCAAATTTGGGACTTAGAGATCAAAACTAGTCAAAGGTCGAACTATGGAAAAAAAGTGGAAAATTGCAATTTTAATAAAATTCCTAATAAGGAACATTACAGTGGTATGAGAGCATGGTCCTTGCACCTATGTATTAGGTACATACATTCAGGAATAATTGGCAGCCATGTCTTACTATTATGATGAATCCTATGAGTACAATTCTTATGAGGAATATGCAGATGCTTATGAGCAATATGAAGCAGAATGTGAATGGTATGAGGAAGAGGTGCCATCATGCAACACTTCTTACAATTTCAAGAGAAATGAAAATTATTCTTATGAATTTAAATCTGATGAATATGAGTGTGTCACACCAACCAAGGATAATTCTATGAGTGAGTTCCAAAGATGGAGAGAAAAATATAAAACCTTGCCCCAACAATATCAAGAATATCTTGCTTTTAGCAAAAACACACAAAATGCCATGTCTTTTGAGTACTATGCTGAACATGTTTTTTAAAATAGGCCCAAAAATGAATATGTGGAGTTAGTGAAGAAAGGTTTATGCCCTTCTTGTAAAAACCCTTGGAGCGAGTATGATATATGTGTGCATGAAATGATGTCCTCCTTGAGGAGAGCTTTTGAGATTTATTCAGGAAGAGATTCCAAATATATTGATCCTAAGGAAAACAAGGGGAAAAATGCATCAGCTTGCTTTAAGGAGAAAAAGGAAGAGACATCACAAGAGCATGAAGAATATTCTATTGAAAATATGGAAGATCATTTCAAGACACCTTCTAGCTTAGACATGAACCAAAGAGCATCTACTGATGGATGCTTAAACTATGAAGGAGTACCTACTGATGGGTGCTCACACCTGTATGTTGGTGACATAGAGATCACTTTTGAAAGTGTTTCTACAAGTACAAGTTTCATTAAGCATGATAATGAAGACCTTGTAGCAGTTGAAGAAGAACCAAGATCAACTTCCCCATCACCACTTGAGCTTCATGAAGTTGGTCCAAGCAAAATTGAAGAAGATGATGAGGTTCATTTGCAAGATCCTCATTTTCTTGAAGGGTCCTTAAAGATGAATGAAAATAAGATCCAAGAGTCCCTCAGCATTCTCCATGACACTCAAGCATTGGTGTCAAATTCTTGTTCGAGAGCTACTTCATTGGAGGAAACATCATTCATTGAAGACATGGAGAAGATTCAAAGAGCAATGTGCCACATCATAGGTAATTTCATGTCTTTGCTTTTTGATAGAAACCATTTGTTTGAGCTTAATGAATTGTTACATGATGCATACTTGAAGAATAATTAGGATATTCATAATCTCACAATTCAAAATGAGCAACTTCTTGAAAAGTTGCAAGATACTTGTTTTTCCTCCTATGTTTCAGATTGTCAAATGGTAGATTGTTTGGAGGATTCTCATGGCATGGTGGATCATGAGAAATGTGGGAATTTGAATGTGATTAATGTGTTTGAAGATGAATTTGAAGAGATCCAAACACTTGATGTGGTGGAAGAGGAACTTGAATTGTCTCTTGATGGAGCTTATGCAATTTTTAAAGAAGAGCATGATTCCTCTACATGGGAACCAATCTATGACAAAGGTTTCCCACTTTTGAAGGAGCTGCACGATACTACCCACATGGATCCTTCCCATGATGAAACTTCTGCACTTTTGATCATTTGGGTGATTTGGCTCATTCTCCTACATCCTACAATTCCATGTTTTGCAACATTAGTCTCAATGAAGTATGGGTGAAAGGGTTCTTTTTTATAGTGCCACATGAGGAGTATGGAACTCCTAGATTTACTTTTTATGATGATATGGTTGGAGCACATTCTTATTCACATTTGCAACAGCATACTTTGTTACTTTATGATGATGCACCTATCATATGCATTTGAGTCACTTGAAGACTCATGGTTTTTCTTGCTCAACACTTGATTCATTTGATGTTGGAGGAACTTCATCCAACACTTGGGTGAATAGATTTATTATTGGAGAACATTTTTGTTGGAAGCCACATACTTTGTTATATCTTTATGATGATCACATTCAGGGATGTATGGGTGAGATTTCTTTGAGTCATTTGAAGTCTCCTTGTTCTTTCTGCTCATTATTTGGTTTAGATTTTAGTGGAGATTCTTCATTCACTTTGTGGATGAAAGAATACATGGCTGATTATTTTGATGCATATCACATCCTTTTGGAGAAGCTTTAAAAGACATGGGATCCTCACCTATGTCATTGGAGCAGATTTGATTGGTCACTTGAATCTTGTATGCACTTGGAAAACGGTGGTCTACTTGCTTGGAGGTATAAGCACTTTCATGATTATTTGATGAAGCACCTCCTTGATATTAATTTTCATTATGTAGTTATGTACTTTGATGATATATATTTTGTACTCATGATGTTTGGAAGAATGCATACAAGAAAATGGGATCCAGGAATCCTCTTATTTGATGGTATGGGTTGGAGAGCACTCTTAATTGTTCGGGTTCAATACAAGCAATGGGATCCTGGAATAATTTTTGTCTCATTAGTTTCAATTTTTTTGGGGAAACAAGAAGTATGGGAGATGGATTTCCCACTAAATGAAGTGATTTTTATCAGATTAGTGCAACAGCAAGCAGGGTGGTTCCTCTCTAAAATATTCATAAAAACTCAAAGATTCAAGGTTGGGCAATTCAATGGCAACTTCAAAGAATGTATACAGAAAGCAGGTTCTTCAACACCCATGTTTGAAATTGCTTGAGGACAAGCAATATTGGGAAGGGAGGATTTGTCATATCCAAAATTTGGAATTGGGTCACAAGGCCTAATCACATTATCCATATTCATTAGATTTTGTAAAATTGATGTTAAGGGTCAAATAATTGCCAAGGAGGAAAATTACTAGTTTCCTAAGTTTGGGGTGGAAGCTTTGGGATTTGGAATAAGGGGGATAATAAATGATGTTTAGAAATTAGAAGGGTTCAAATATTTAATAAATAGAGTGAATAAAGAAATTCAAGAGAAATCCTAGATGACAAATGGTTTTGGATACATATGGAGGATGTGGGACCCACACTAGCTTGATTTTTCATAATACATGGTATCTCTCTTTTGCAAATTCGAATTAATGGGAATGTGAACACTCTTGGGTGAGTTGGTAAGTCATAACACATGTCATTGAGCATCTTAGGTCGAATTGGGAAGGATTGGTAACCTACATGGAAGATAAAGAGTCAAAGTGGAAGTTTGTGGACACTTGGGCTAGATTCCCTAGCCCCTATGACACTAATGATGGAGCATCTATGACAACTATGACAAATTGCAGACCTGACCTCTGAAATCTGACCACTATGACATGTCAGCCCCAAAACTAGGCTCAAAGAAGGCGAATTTCGGAGTTGGAGAAGCCAAAGAGACTCAAAATCGAATTTGGGATAAGATGGAAGGTTGGAACTAGGAGACAAGTGGTAAATGTGGAATATTTCCTAAATGGAAATCTATTGAATCTATTGAGAGGATTTCGACCCTTAGAATGCTAATGTTGGTTATAAAATGTATAAATGAAGTATAATAATGGATTTTGATCATTTGTAGAATTTGCAATTGCATTTGTGAAGAGGGAGAGCTAGTGGATGACTAGTTTCTTGCCTTAGCCAATTTCGAGGGTGAAAGATTCCCATCCAAGTTGGTAATTGGAAAGGCCATTCAGACCTTTCATTTGGAGCTTTAATGGAGTCTTTATTTGCAGGTCTAAGCTACAGGGCAGCTCATGGTTTCTTCTATTGTAGCTCACTCCTTCAACCATTTCCAGTTTTGATGGCATATTCTTGATCCTTGAAGGAGGGCATTTTTGGTGACCTATTGTACTCTTTGGGGAAGATTTTAATGCCCCATTTCTTTTGTAATATGAATTAAATACTCTGTTCTTCATCTCCAAAAGGTTTCAGGTCGAAATTCCAAGTAGAAATGTATAAATCTCATTTTTAATGGAAGAACAATGCCATTTCCCCACTACCTTGTTGTGAGCCAATGTATTGATGATGATTTCGAATGAATGGATGATTCTCTGATATATTTGTGATCAATATACTGCCATGGATGTCTTCTACAAGTTTCATGTATTGTACTCGAGCATTTGAAGCATTTTTACTCAGTTTAGTTGTATTGGGAGGTGAAATAGTGCCATTTCCCCAAGGGTCGAATTGGGGATTTTTGCAGTTGAATGGGAGAGGGTGAGAACAGTTGTAATAATCCATTAATGGTGCATATGAGACTTTAATAAAACACTTAACACATTACATACCTCTGTTCATAAATTTGAGTGGGTTTGGAGGCATTTGGGAAGCCATTTTCAGTACTTACCCCAGGGGGATTTGAACCCCAAATTACTAGTAAAATTGCATAATTGGTCCAGAATATTAAGAGAGTTTGCAGAGGTATTTTGGTGGACATATTTCATCCATAAAAACCATATTCAAGTTCTAATATCATTCATACACCTTCCTTGAAGATTTGAAGGCATTAGGAGTCAATTTGAGACCTAGAGACCAATACTAGTCAAAGGAAAATCACTAGTAAAGTTACCTACATTGATCAGAATTGAAAGAGGATTTGCAGAAGTGTTTTAAAGGTCCAACGGAATCCTTGAAACGCATATTTATGTTATAATATCATTCATACACCTTCTCAGAATATTTGGGATCATTTGGGGAAAATTTGGGACCTAGAGATCAAAACTAGTCAAAGGTCGAACTAGGGGAAAAAGTGAAGAATTGCAATTTTAATAAAATTCCTAATAAGGGACATTACACTATTGAAATCACACTTTTAACAGAAAATGTTAAACATCATATAAAACCTTTCGAAATCTCAGTTATAAAAACTATAGCAAAAAACGAAGACATTATATTCCCGGTCTATCTTAGCTTTCTTTTTCAAGACCATACCTACCATAATTGAAACAAAGACAACAAGAAGAATAGAGATCACATACGCTGTGCTTTTACAATTACATTCCCATATCCACTTTATCAATAACACTACATTAATCAAATAGACAACCCTAAGACTTTTCCCATTCTTTTCAACATACAAACCTACGATAGTCACCTAAAGGAAAACATTCAATTTCCATTTCCAATAACAAGAAGGCGTAGAAAGAAGTTCATTTTCCAGGGTCAAAGTCTCATAAAAACATCAAATGCAGAGATCAATCACAAATAGAGGCAAAACACATTTCATATTATAACCACGAAGAATCCTATCGAAAGCTTAGGACCAGGGTCAATTGCATGGCCTTCTAAAAGGCAGATTGTATAAGTTATTCCTACAGGATACAAATCTCTAAATAAAACAAAACGTTGAGTATAGCCTTGAAACCCTCCCCACGTATGTATCCATTCTATCCACACAACTAGTAAGTTAATGATATCTTCTTATTCAAAATCTAACCACATTACAGAAATAGAGGCGTAGAAAACTTCATTTTATATCTTATATCTATCCACAGGCAATACATTGTTTACACATAAGCACCGTAGCAATATCCAACACGGTTAGCAAGTGCAAATGAAATCAACACACAAACCACAGCTACATTCCCAAGCTGAAGGCACCAAAGGCCTTTTATCATGTCAATAATTTTTGTACAATAGTTTACAAAAATACCCAAGAACCCCATAATATTAGAACACATAAGTTCCAGCTTAAAAGCTGGTATTCACACAAGAAAAATAGAATTGTACCATTGGGAGTCATTACAACTGCATAGGATTCATACCCAAACAAAATAGCATTATATGTTTACAAGATTTCACAGAGAAGAGTAACCAATAAGACCCAGCTACTGCATAAGTTCTTTTACATCAAAGTCCTAGTTACTTTCCAACTATTAAATTTACATTGAAACCCCATCCCTCTAATTTTGCTGATAGGAAACTAACATACCTCCCAAGGTGAAGCAGTAAGCCAATGGCTTATAGGAGTCTCCACTCTAAAGTAGACCAAACACATACATACAATACCAGAGGTGTGTGAGATAGGGCACGAGTGGGTAAGCCAGACATAACATTTACCCTAGCCACATCTACGGCACCTTGAATCTTCACAGCTCCCATACCAAAGAAATTATCACCTGTCATATACGACATACAATACCAGTTAGTTCAACTATGTGTTTTCAAATCGCAAAAGAGAGAAAGAATGTCAATTGGAATTAGATATTATTCCCATACCTGTAAGCAGCAGGACCGCCTTACGCCATAGTCGAACTCAATAGTTATCAAGTGTGCTGACCACGAGTAGAGCTCGGGTCAGTACATCGCACAGTCACCATACAAGAAGTGCAGAGCAAAAGAAAATGAAGAACAAGTCGAATACAAGGATAACTGACAGAAAACCCTAAATCACTATCCAAACCCTCGTAGACAGGCTATCCCCATGATCATCAAAAGCGCATTAAAGAGTATACCAGTCTCTCTTTAGTGGAGATTCAATTCTTTTGCAAAGTCTATAGTGAAGTCGTGGATTCACCCACTCTTGTTTTTAATTAGAAAAGGCTCAATTTTGTACAAGGTCTATAGTGAAACTATGACCCATCCCACATTTCGTTTAAATTACAGTAAGGTTATAGTAGTGCACATCACATTGGGAAGACATGTATGTATGGAATACCATGGCAAAGGGATACCCACTTTTTATTAACTCATCAGGCACCTCGGTGAAATAGGACCATTAATAAAATAGGAACCAACCCTTTCGAAGCAGCACTCATAGATTAAACATACCTGCAACCACAGAAGTACATAATGGCATTAACATTGTGCTAAGTAAGTCCAGCCACCACGATGTTCACCCATACCTCCCGACAACCTTGTCGAGGTATGTAATTACCTGCCTGGGAGTATTATAGAACCACCATGTGCACAACATACCATCATCAAAGGAGCTCATCACCTGAAGGTGACATTTGACATTCAAAATTTAATCACATGATTTCTTAAAATAGTGAGGAGTGTATTTTTACCTTGTACTAGCACTTACAATTAAAATTAAAACATGGCATCATATTATATTCCACACCGCTTCCACAAATTCCAAACTCACGCATAGAAGAGACGATGTAAAACGAAAGTCTTAGGACTAAAATTGTTTCATGCAAGTATGGATGTTTTTAATGATATTAGATTTAATGTATGAACCTTTTTACTGTAAATTGACGAATATTGCAGGTAAGAAAAAATTTTAAATTTTTGCTATTTTTGGGACATTACAAGTCATATTAGAGCAAGTTACAAACACTAAGTGACCTATTGGGCTCACTACCAAATGCAGCTGCAGATACAGGAAAGTGTTTAAAATATTGTATTATGTTTTTACGAAAAGAATTAACCAACACATTATTTTCCGTCAACAGATACTTATATAAATTTCAGGTACAGGCAGTAGCAGAAAAATGAATGCAGAACAAGGCAGCAATATACGAGGCAGCCTAAATTACCCACCATGAGAGCAAGAAATTTTGGTGGAGCTCAACTCAGACTTAGAGAAATCCATGTAGCAACTACAGGCATAATTCCAGAATTTCAGGGATGAGAATATGCAAGAACGAAGAGAACAACAGGCTGTAAATGAAGCCTTACTCCAAATCCTAATAGGGGTAAAACCCCATGAACAACCTACTCTCTCTATCAACTCTCTTAACACAAGAAAAGTAGCCAGTTACAAGATAGGAGATCAAGCAGAACATAAATCATAAACATTGAAAGAGGACTATAAGAGCTCTTCCAATGACAATGGCTCTCCACCTCCTTGCAAGAAAAGGAGGAAGAGTGATGACAGCTTACAAGGGGAGTTCAGAAAGATAAGAGCCCCAACTTATGACGGGGAAGTTAAATCAGGAGAAAAGGCTACAGAATGGTTGTTAGGGATGAATAAATACTTTAAAGTTCATAATTATTCCAGCGAGATGCAAGCCCGACTAGCCATATACAACCTAAATGAAAAAGCTGCCAAATGGTGGTGGGACTTAAAACACACCAAGGGACAAGAACTGCGAGACATAAGCTGGGACACTTTCAACAGAATATTTAAGGACAAGTATATGTCTGAAAGATTCTTCGACAAAAAGATAAAAGAATTCCATGAGTTCAAAATGGACTCCCTGACTATGGAAGCTTTCATAAACCAGTTCTTAGACTTGCTGCACTATTTCACTTATATTGAGGGTGAGAAGGTTAAAATTCAGCAGTTTTTGGGTGGGCTGCCACTAAATTTCAGAGAGAAGATAGAATTTCACATGCCCAAAACCCTTGATATAACCCTACATAAAGCTAGGTTGTTCTATGAGCACGGGAAACCAAGGAACGATAACATTAACAAAAATACGGACAGATTCATGACCTTCTCAGACAACCGTAGACCAGGTTTTAAACCCCCACCTTTTCGGAAACATAACAATAGTTTCCCACCCAACGTAGTTTTTAGCTGACCCCAAGCTCAACCAAATGCACCCCCACCACCAGCCAATAGGCCAGCCTTCAACAAAGGGGCAAAGGCAGTCCCACCAACTATCTCTTATTGGAAATGCCAGGGACCACATTACTACAGAGACTGGCCCAACAAAATAGATGGGACTTTGCACAACATCCAAATGGAGCCTACCGTGGGGGACATGGCAAAGACACCTAGGATTTATGTTTCCCTGGATGGCCGGCAGGAAGATCATTAAGCCACCATGGTAGAAATTGAGGGTAAGATATCTAACAATGTCATTTCAGTTCTAATAGACCCCAATGCTTGTCAAAGCTACATCTCTCCTAAGATAGTAGAGTCTTGCAAATTAAACCGAGAAAGTCACAAAGCACCATGGCTGGTACAACTAGCCACTGGTACCAAATGGAAGGTTTTTGAACTAGTTAAGAGTTGTGAGATAGATTTGAATGGATTTTCAACTAGGATAGATTTGAACATCTTACCGCTAGGATCTTATGACGTAATAATAGGCATGGATTGGTTGGAAGGACATCATGCCTTGTTGGATTGCTTGAATAAGTCAATCCTATGCATAGATAGTCAAGGGAACCAAAGAACCATCCAAGGTATACCGAAGGAAGTATCAGTATGACAGATATCTGCATTACAAGCAAAGAAATGATGAATAAAGGGTTGTAAACTATTTGCAATCCACCTTCAATCAGTAGAAGCCGATAGAGAACAAAAGATCGAGGATTTCCCGATACTAGTAGAATTCAGAGATGTATTTCCGAAGGAGATACCAAGGTTACCACCCAAACGGGACTTAGACTTTTCCATAGAACTAACCCCCGGATCCGTTCCCATCTCTAGGACTCCGTATTGTATGAGTACACCAAAGCTGGTAGAGCTCAAGATACAGTTACAAGAACTAATAGACAAGGGATACATTCGACCGAGCGTGTCTCCCTGGGGAGCACCAATTCTCTTTGTTAAAAATAAGGATGGCACGATGCGTATGTGCATCGATTACTGCCAACTCAACAAGTTAACCATCAAGAACTGTTACCCACTCCCTAGGATCGATGACTTGATTGACCAAGTCGGAGGAGCAAAGATCTTCTCGAAGATCGACCTGCGATCCGGATATCACCAGGTGAGAATCTGTGACAAGGACATCAGTAAGACCGCGTTTCGCACCCGATATGGCCACTACGAGTTTGTAGTAATGTCTTTCGGTCTGACTAATGCACTCGCCAACTTCATGTGCATGATGAACAATGTTTTAAGTAAGTACCTCGACAAGTTTGTTCTAGTCTTCATAGACGATATCCTGATCTATTCCAAGAATGAAGAAGAACATGAGGAACACCTCCGAATAGTCCTAAGGATATTGCGAGAACATCAGCTATACGCAAAATTTAGCAAGTGTGATTTCTATAGACCTCAGTTACAGTACTTAAGACATATCATTTCCGAGATGGGAATAGCAGTTGATCCTGAAAAGATCAAGGCGATCGAAGAATGGCCCACACCAACTTTTGTTTTCGACATATGATCATTCCTAGGATTAGTCGGATATTACCGGAAGTTCATTGAAAACTTCTCTCGGATCGCTTGTCCCATGAATGCCTTATAGAAGAAAACCAGTAAGTTCATCTGGACCGACAAGTGTGAGGAAATTTTTTAGAAGTTAAAACAACTTCTGATTAGCGCACCAATTTTATGAATTTCCGACCCCAATGGGGACTTCGTAGTTTGCACCGATGCAAGCAAGGAAGGAATCTGTGGAGTTTTTATGCAGGATGACTTTGCCATCTGCTACGAGTCAAGGAAGTTAAAGGAACATGAGAAAAACTATCCTACTCATGACCTCGAATTGGCCGCCATTATCCATGCTCTAAAGATGTGGAGACATTACCTCATGGGTAAGAAATTTCTATTAGAGATGGACAAGATGAGTCTAAAATACCTGTTCGACCAACTAGACCTAAACGCTAGACAGGCTAGGTGGCTAGCCTTCCTTAGTGAGTATCACTTTGAACTGAAACACATCAAGGGGACAGAAAACAAGATCGTCGACGCCTTAAGTCGACGAGCTCATATGTTATATGATGTAACTAAAATTCGAACTGACTCCTACTTACACGACAGAATTAGAATGGCATGCCAAAATGACCAGTTCTATGTCGAGATCCTTAAAAAGATCCAAGAAGATAGGCTTTTTCAACAATAGAAAGAATACAAGATAGATGAATCAGGATTGTTATGGTCAAAGGAGAGACTTTACGTTCCCGAGGGGGGGGGACATTAGACCTAACATACTCACCGAATTCCATCGGAGCCCCTATTCCGGACACCCCAGGTATCAAAAGATGATTTCAGCCGTAAAGAAACACTATTTTTGGCCTAAATTGAAAGCTGACATTGCACTGTTCATCGCGAAATGTCAAGAATTCCAATTCGTCAAGGAAGAACACCAACACCCCTCCGGACTACTTCAACCGTTACCCATCCCAGAATGGAAGTGGGAGGTAATAAGTATGGATTTCATTACTGGTTTACCCAGGAGTAAGAAACAAAATGACTCCATCTTCGTAGTAGTAGACAAGCTATCGAAAGCCGCACATTTTATATTAGTAAAATCTACCTACAAAGTAGTTCACATTGCAGAAATCTTCCTAAAGGAGATTTTCCAATTACACGGGATACCCAAAGAAATTATCTCTGACCGAGACACAAAGTTCACTAATTACTTCTGGAGAGCACTATTCTCCGGGTTAGAAACCCAACTGCAGTTTAGTACCGCATATCACCCCCATACTGACGGATAGATGGAATGAGTAAACCAAATTCTGAAGGATATGCTGAGAATGTATGTCATGAACAATCCCACTAAGTGGGAAGACTATTTACACCTTGCAGAGGTTGCATACAACAACGATTACCAAACCTTGTCCAAAATGATTCCTTTCGAAGTACTCTACGATCAAAAGTGTCGGACCCCCGTCACCTGGGATAGCCCGGTGGACAGACTTATGCTAGGCCCAAATTTAGTAAAAGACTTGGAACAACTAGTCTCCAAGGTGCAACTAAATTTTAAAGAGGCACAAGACCGCCAAAAGAGTTATGCAAAAAAGAAGAGAAAGGACAAATACTACCAAATCGGTGAACATGTGTTCCTAAGAATAAAAGCGAAACAAAGCTCGTTGAGTTTGGGGCGTTGCAGTAAACTAGCCCCAAGGTTTTGTGGACCTTTTGAAATACTGGGCAAGAAGGGCCCAGTAGCATATGAGTTAGCCCTACTAGCACACATAAAAGTTCATAATGTTTTTCATGCTTGTTTATTAAAGAAATATGTATACAATACTAAACATGTTATTGATTGGTCCTTATTATAGGTGGAGCCCGAAGGGGAGTTCACGCCAGAACCACTCCACATTCTGGACAAGAGAGAGGTCCAGCTTAGGAGGAGGACCATTACTCAGCTAAAAGTGCAATGGAGGCACTTTGGACCAGATGAGGCCACTTGGGAGAATGAGGCTACCATGAGAGAGGCATACCCCACCTTGTTTCATGATCTCATTCCTAGTCCCTAGAAACACCGGGACGATGTTTTTCTAAGCAGGGAGGGATGTAATATCCCAACTTTTTGGACTAATGATGTATTGAGGCTATATCGGGACATGGCCCCAGCATATGTGATTTGTTATTTTAGCATAACATTAGTATGTTTTGATTTATGCTTTCATGAGTTGATATATTGGGCACAGACCCTGATTGTTTCATTATTGGATATATATACTGGGCAGGAAAGACCAAATGAATAAACTATGTGGTATTATGAGAATGTCTTACAATTTATGATAAACTGATTTTTCCTCTTTGGTTACGTTATATACTGTGCAGAGCAAGATTCATATGGCTGATTTTGTAGTGTGTTGAGCATGGACTCAAAAACACGCAAATGACCTATATATTGGGCCTAAGCCCCGATGTATCTAGAGGACTCTTACTACGTATTGGGCCTAATCCCCTAGGTACGTTGAGTGTTGGGCATAAGCCCCAGAGCACTCCAATCTTGAAAGAAATCATTACCAGATCCAAGGCCACTTAAATATCCTAGATGTGCCCCACAACCACATTCTAGCTCTAGTGTTGAGCAGAGGCTCTGGAATTGCACTAACGTAACGCCCATGTGAGAGTGTTGAGTTAAAAGGCTCTGAAGAGCACTTGGGGTTACTAGATCTCAAGTGTTGAGTCGAGAGGACTCTGAATAGCACTTACGTGTCTTATCACAACTATTTCAACTTGATTAAACAAATCTTATTATCATCATCTACTGCGGGAACTACCATGTTAAAACGAAGGAATTTGACATGCAAAAAGGAGAGACTAGAGGTGCCCTACCAGCTTACCAAAACCGTCAACAGAAGTGGACCCATTTCATTAAAAAGAATTAAAAGAAGCATCATGTGAAACAAAATGCTTAAGGATCCTAAAGCTAAGTATTATTATTAGGAGCTTTCAATAATAAATATTGTTATTTATTATATATTCTTTTATAAATGTTTACACTTTTATAGATATATATTTATGCATAAGTGGACTACCACTTACTAAATATTAGTTATTAATATTTAGATGGTATTGTAATTATTATATTATTTTTATTATGAAAAGATTTAAAGATTAAAAACACTTTAATCAAACAAAGTTGATAAGTCTTAGTTCCAAAATAACTAGCAGTTAAGTAAACAAATATTATTTTATAAATTAAATTATTTTAAAGAAACCAGTAAAATTCCAACAATCCTATTTCAAGATTTGTCCTACTTAAGGAGGACAGACCCTAAAGTTTGGGGGATCTTTTTCTTTTGGTATTATTATTCCAAGAAGAACTCGTTGTTCCAGGAAGTGAACTCTGCCCATAAATTTATGAACCAGCTACACATCTAGGGCCTCTACTTCTCAGTTTGCATGTTAGAACCAGCTCGGGGGGATTCTTACTGAACCAAGAACGGTTGTAGAATCATGGTTGAGAGGAACATGGTAGTCCCAAAGTCATCCAATCCAAGATCAATCATCAAGTCAGCTAAGAGTCAGTAATTTCCCTAACTAGTTGGCTAAGTGTGCAGGCCAGTATCGGTAAGAACGAGCTACCGGGATCAGCAGGACAAGCTACAACAATCAACAGGTATGAATTGTTTATAAAACCCTCCTACGATTTATATTTCTTTTATATATGCAGTGTTAAAATAGCAATGTCCTCAGTATCAGTTTTTAATCAAGTTTTCTTAGAATCGAATGGCATTCCCAGCAGGACTAGCCAGCTAGTCTTTGCTAGTCATTTGTATTGCTTAAACTGTTAGAACATGTGAATCGTTGACTTCAATTCAGCAAGTTATATAGTATTTAATTTCTCTTATCTAAACCCCTGTTTTAAATTACAAACAAAATCACTTGGCTATTGAAATCACACTTTTAACAGAAAACGTTAAACATCACATAAAACCTTTCGAAAACCCAGTTATAAAAACTATAGCCAAAAACGCAGACAATATATTCTCGGTCTATCTTAGCTTTCTTTTTCAAGACCATACTTACCATAATTGAAACAAAGACAGCAGGAGGAATAGAGATCGCATATGCTGTGCTTTTACAATTACATTCCCATATCCACTTTATCAACAACACTACATTAATCAAATAGACAACACTGAGACTTTTTCCATTCTTTTCAACATACGAACCTACGATAGTCACCTACAGGAAAACATTCAAGTTCCATTTCCAATAACAAGAAGGCGTAGAAAGAAGTTCATTTTCCAGGGTCAAAGTCTCATAAAAACATCAAACACAGAGATCAATCACAAATAGAGGCAAAATGCATTTGGTATGATAGCCATGAAGATGCGTATCGAAAGCTTAGGACCAGGGTCAATTCTGTGGCCATCTAAAAGCCAAATTGTATAAGTTATTCCTATAGGATACAAATCTCTAAATAAAACAAAACGCTGAGTATAGCCTTGAAACCCTCCCCACGTAAGTATCCATTCTATCCACGCAACTAGTAAGGTAACGAGATCTTCTTATTCAAAATCTAACCACATTACAAAAACAGAGGCGTAGAAAACTTCATTTGATATCTTATATCTATCCACAGGAAATACATTGTTTACACATAAGCACCGTAGCAATATCCAACACAGTTAGCAAGTGCAAATGAAATCAACACACAAACCATAGCTACATTCCCAAGCTAAAGGCGCCAAAGGCCTTTTATCATGTCGATAATTTTTGTACAATAGTTTAAAAAAATACCCAGGATCCCCATAATATTAGAACACATAAGTTCCAGCTTAAAAGCTGGTATTCACACAAGAAAAATAGAATTGTACCATTCAGAGTCATTACAACTACACAGGAGTCATACCCAAATGAAATAGCATTATATGTTTACAAGATTTCGCAGAGCAAAGTAACCAGTAAGACTAAGCGACTCCATAAGTTCTTTTACATCACAGTCCCAGTTACTTTCCAACTATTAAATTTACATTGAAACCCCATCCCTCTGATTTAGCCAATAGGCAACTAACATACCTCCCAAGGTGAAGTAGTAATCCAAGGGCTTATAGGAGTCTCCACTCTAAACCAGACCAAACGCATGCATACAACACCAGAGGTGCGAGAGATAGGGCACGAGTGGGTAAGCCAGACTTACCATTTACCCTAGCCACATCTATGGCACCTTGAATCTTCATAGCTCCCATACCAAAGAAATTATCACCTGTCATATACGACATACAATACTAGTTAGTTCGACTATGTGTTTTCAAATTGTAAAAGAGAGAAAGAATGTCAATTGGAATTAGAGATTATTCCCATACCTGTAAGAAGCAGGACCGCCTTACGCCATAGTCGAACTCAATAGTTATCAAGTGTGCTGATCACGAGCAAAGCTCGGGTCAGTACACCGCACAGTCACCATACAAGAAGTGCAGAGCAAAAGAAAACGAAGAACAAGTTGAATACAAGGATAACTGACAGAAAACCCCAAATCACTATCCAAACCCTCATAGACAGGCTGTCCCCCATAATCATCAAAAGCGCATTAAAGAGTATACCAGTCTCTCTTTAGTGGAGATTCAATTCTTTTTCAAAGTCTATAGTGAAGTCGTGGATTCACCCACTCTTGTTTTTAATTACAAAAGGCTCGATTTTGTACAAGGTCTATAGTGAAACTATGACCCATCCCACATTTCGTTTAAATTACAATAAGCTTATAGTAGTGCACATCACATTGGGAAGACATGTATGTATGGACTACCATGGCAAAGGGATACCCACTTTTTATTAACTCATCAGAAACCTTGGTGAAATAGGACCATTAGTAAAATAGGAACCAACCCTTTAGAAGCAGCACTCGTAGATTGAACATACACGCAACCACAAGAGTACAGAATGGCATTAGCATTGTCCTAAGTAAGTCCGGCCACCACGATATTCACCCATACCTCCCGACAACCCTACCGAGGTATGTAATTACCTGTCTGGGAGTATTATAGAACCACCATGTGCATAACATACCATCATCAAAGGAGCTCATCACTTGAAGGTGACATTTTACATTCAAAATTTTATCACATGATTTCTTAAAATAGTGAGGAGTGTATTTCTACCTTGCACTAGTAATTACAATTAAAATTAAAACATGCCATCATATTATATTCCACACTGCTTCCGCAAATTCCAAACTCACGCATAGAAGAGACCATGTGAAACGAAAGTCTTAGGACTAAAATTGTTTCATGCAAGTATGGATGTTTTTAATGATATTAGATTTAATGTATGAACCTTTTTACTGTAAATTGACGAATATTGGAGGCAGGAAATAATTTTAAATTTTTGCTATTTTGGGGACATTACAAACTTATGCTGCCCCCTGGTTACCCCGCTAACTTCTCAGTTTTCTTGTTTTCTCCAATAGTATTTAGTGAAATATTGCTGCGGAGAAGTTCTGGAAGATTCAAAATTTTCATTCTTACACTTTGGATTTCCTTGAAATTTCTCAAAATTCAATCGAAATGAATCTTTCACTTACATTCTTATACTTACATTACTGCAAAATTGTTGGTTTACCACACACATAAAAAAAATTGAAGGAACGAACATTCTCGCCATTTTCCACACGCTCTGAGTTGATGTGATGTGTGAAAGAATATGAAATATATTATTTCACTCTGTGCTAAGAAGATGAGGCACTGCTCGAGAGATTCCACTATGTTAAAACCAGTAATATTCATGATGTTCTTATTCATCCTTGAGATGTCAATCAGCGTGTAGTATTATTTTATTTTCCACTTACACTTTTCGAAAAGAATATTGGTTTATTAAAAACTTTAAATATACATAAAATCCGAACAAAGGATATGCTACAAACCAGATAGATATGCAACAAACTAAATTTAAATTTATAGCATAACGGTTCGCCGAATTAACCATTTCTCCAGCGAAACAGTCGACAAGATTAACCTTTCTACAGCGAAACTGTTGGCAGGATTAACCTTTCTCCACCGAAACAGTTGGTAGGATTAATCTTTCTCCATCGAAACAGTCGGCCAAACTCAACTTATTTCTGCGAATGGGAGATGGCATGAACACCATTGTTATCACTGGCAATAGAAGCGTTATCGATGGATGGACTACTTGGCTTCCCTCTGAAGCAAGAAAAGGAACTCATAAATAGGTGATTGTTCTTCTCAAATTACATTTCCAGATTATAATATCTCATCCCGAAGAATTGTTATCTGAAATTTTGTTAATTTTGCGCCGAAACGGGTCGGCGATCGGTGAAAAATAACAATTTTTAGGCGACAGTCCGTGAAAAATTACTAATAATAATTTGAAGAAGTTATTTATTTATTTTTCATTAATAATGTATATAGCCAAAACTTTTACATTGTAGTATGTACATCAATACATTAAACACAATATATTTTGTAATTTTAATAAAGATGAGTAATCTTATAGTATTAAAAAATATTAGAAAGTACAATTATATTGCAATTTTAGTGAAAATAAGCCATTTTATAATATTTTAAAAAAAATACAAATGAATTATTATATTTGTATATATTGCAAAAATATTTACAAATCAATTATTATATTTGTATATATTGCAAAAATATTTATAAATGAATTATTATATTTGTATATATTGCAAAAATATTTACAAATAAATTAGTATATTTGTATATATTGCAAATATATTCATATATGTAATATTTTTAATATCAATATATATATATTTTTTATAGAAAATTAATAATATTTTTAAATATTTATATTGAATTAAAATAAATATATATTTTAATTAATATTATTCATTTTAATATTTTATAAGAAAAGATTATATTCTAATTTTTAGATTATGATTTATTAAACAAAATTTAAAGCAATGTTAATTTTTTAGTATTAAATTAATTATATTTAATTTAAAAAATTATGTTAATAAAAATTATTTATAAAATAAATAACACAATATATTTATCTAAATTATTTTTAAATCAAAATTTATATTATTTATAAAAATAAATAAAAAATTATATATATTAAAATTTACATTTTTATCTTTAAAATATTAAAATTATATCTATATTACATTAAATAAAAATAAATACTTTTTAATATTTAATTAACCAAAATTTATATTATTTTTATCTTTGAAATATTCAAATTATATTAAAATTACATTAAATAAAAGTAAATACTTTTTAATATTTAATTAATCAAAATTTATATTATTTGTAAATGAAATTAAATAATTATACATAATAAAATTTGCATTTTTATGAATGAACTATTAAAATTTTATTTATATTACATTAAATAAAAGTAAATACTTTTTAATATTTAATTGTTATTTGAATATTAATTATATAATTTAATTTAGATAATAAATTATTATAATTGGATTTGTAGATTTTAAAAATTAAAATTAAAATTAAAGGTTAATAGAAATTTAATAAAAAATAAATAAAATAATTAACAAAATCTAGAAATAAAAGAAAAGTGAAATAATGTTGAAATTAAAAAAAAAAATGAAATATTAATCAATTAATCAATTACTATATTGATATAATCAAATTTAATCTAAGTTAAATTTGATATTATAAATAAAATTAATCCATGAAAAAAAATAACTTTCTTAACTATTCCAAAATATATTATTTAATTAATTATTATTGCATTCATATAATCAAAGATAATTAAATGTTTATTAAAGCGCCCATAAGGTGAAGCTCCTTGGGTTGAGACCCTAGCATATTTCCCTTAGAAGAGAAAAAATAAATAAATGTTTATTAGTAATCATTGTTATTTTTGGAATGTTGTATTAAATATATATTATATATATGTATATAATGGAGAAAATCCTAAGTTAAACCCCAATCGCGATGGGGCAATGGTGTGAACCCTTTGCATTGTCACCATACCCATGTTCATAATGGGGTGTGGTGTAATATAAACTATGATAAAAATATCATATATAATTAAATGTTTATTAAAGTGCCCATATGGCGACGCTCCTTGTGTTGAGACCCTAGCATATTTCCCTTGAACAAAAAAAAAAAAAATGTTTATTAGTAATCATTGTTATTTTTGGAATGTTGTATTTTCAGTGGTTTTCCAAAGTCAAAATACAGAAACAATATCATCGCATGAACAAATGCAAGTAGAGACGCGCTCATAATGCAAGTAGGGATGCGATGTATAGTCATTGAGCTTCTATAATTATTGCATCAGGGTTGTTAGTGACATTAACTCAATACATTTGGCAATGTTCTGTTTAATGTTTTTTCAATTTTAAAATTATTTATTATGTTATTAATTCATAATACGCTTTTGAGTATTATGTATTATATATTTTAATTCATAATACACTTTTTTCTGGGTGTAATCGATCTACAACTAAAGGAAAGAAATGACACAACAGCTCCACAACACTCTATACCCCGGCTCAGTAAATACATGACATGGACCTTCCTGACCTCTCTGATTCTGGATTCCATAGCTGCAATGAAACTACACAAGTACAGAAAGCAAATTCAGATATACATATGTCACCACAAAGCCAAATGAATCGCCGGCCGAATCAAAAACACAAATATATCCTAACTGTCCACTTCAACCCATACAGTAAATTAACCTTTAATTTAGGCATCTTGTATATGAACAATGCTATATTCTTCTCATAATTATTGGAGTTACCACTATGTTAAGGGGCAAAGCCAACCTTCGGCCATGTAGTACACTGTTTGAACCATCGTTCCAAGCCTTGGGAAGATTATTTGCGGCCTCATGTAAAAGTAACCTTTTATTATGAGATGTGAATTCTGACGTGATAAAGCATTAATGCTCTCATTGTGACAGTATGTCGGCCCAACACCATTTGTCCTTATAGTTCACATTCTACAATGCATGTTAGCTAAGAATAACACACCATTCTTTCCTTGGATGCATCATTTCTTTTACTTTGATTATTGCAATGTATATCTTATGGCATCTTCAATGTATTTGTTACTCTACTTTTATTCCATGCTCCAATAACTTCCTCCACATTATGTGTCCCCAGTTGGTTCTAAAACCAATAGTGTATTCCACTCCCCTCCATGCCTCACTTATATATGAACAATTTTAAACAACTGATGGGTATCCTCATTTCGTACTTGACATAATGGACAACTACTTAGGTCCTACCAATTCCTTTAAATGCGGAAGGAAATGGGTAGGTGGGTCATTAATGCCTCGTTGGCTGGTGTGTGCGTCACGTCAACACGTGTCCCAAAAGAAATCCCGTCGGGGGCTTCGACAACTTTTTCCTAACCACCATGAAACTTCGGCTTAAAAGCACGAACCGTGGCGACCAAGTTGGTGCGACAATAATTCAATGTGGCGAAAGGGATAGGCGACGTTGCTCAAAAGGGGGCGACCAAATAGTGGAAAGATTAGCGAAAAAAACTTGGTTGTTGCTAGATGGTCAACGAAATTATCATAAAAGCCGCGAAACGGTCGGCGAGATAGTCAAAATAAATGAAACCATCCAACGGAAAATACTTGGGCGAAAAAAGATGATGCGATGTGATCGGTAACAACAGAATATACTTGGTTGACGAAAATCTTATAAGATATGTGAAACAGATAGTGATGGGTCAATTAAAACCTGCGACTGTGGTCGGCAAGAAAGAACAAAAAAAGGAAAAAGGAGTGGTGAAGATGAGCCGCAGGCCGCGAGACGGGTCGACGTCAGATGAGTAAAAGCTGGCGAAATAGTCGGCTATAAATGGCTGAAAACAACGACCAGTTTTGGCAAAAGCGATCGAAAAGCTGCAAAATGGGTCTACGTCTTTTTCTCTTCATAAAACCGTATCGACTATAGATGGTAACTTTTGATAAATACTTAAAGTCAATATTATATTGTTTTATACCCAATAGTTATATGAAAGAGTTGGATTTTTCCATTCAGCGTTCATTTTGCCCCTCCAGGGGCAGGAGGAGTGGTGCTTGCCACAACGTATTGCACAAGGACAGGAGTGGCTTGGCAATGTCATTGCAGGTAGAATCGGAGCGAGATGAAGAATCAAGGGGTAGTCACGTTCCACCTCCGGCTGAGAGTAACTTGATCTATATGCCGAGTCTTGTGGATGAGATCATTGAGAGGATCTTGGAGCCGATCTTTATGGTATGCGAAAACATGGATATTGTCATATAAGTTCCATCCACGACTGAAGGGTGAGGCGTTGGTGCACGTTGCTTTTCTAATTGATATCCACTACCTTTAGTACCTTCCATGCAATAAATATGACACTGTATGATTTTTAAAATCTTTTTGTAGGAATCCTTTTATGTGTAAGAGTAATTAATTATCCAACACAGTCAACATTTGATGAATCAACTCATTGGGTAAAGCCAAAATGATTGAACGGGGAATTCTTTTCTTCCTCGACGTAAGGCAAATAACATATTTCACTTTGAGCATTAATTAAATATATGACTTTTGGAGAAGCCACCCGTATAGCTGGAGAGATATTGTACCAAAATTCATATGTAATATAATATTAAAGTATATTGTCAGACTTTGATTTGTCATGTCTCATAATCGTTTCAAGTTGTCATCAAATTACATGGGAATAAAGTATGATTATATATCACAGCAGGGAGATCTATTCACGCGGAGATCTATTCACACTGCTATGCATTGTAAAAAAATAAAAAAATTCTGAATGCATCATCTCAATCATTTAGGAGATGCCAGATCACAAAAGCTTATGAAGACACAAATAGAAGGATCCAATATGCTAAGTTCCTATGCGAAGAGTTGCACAGGATCTTATGCATCTTGCATGTATTTCGTCTTTAATTTTCAATGACCTGGCTTTGTTTATCCATGCAACTTGCACTGTCTTGTGAGACAAATTGATATTCTATGCAAATGAGCATCTTCAACCTCAGCCACTTCTGTCTATTACGCAAATTAATTATATATTTCTTTCGAGAACTTACATTCATGAGTTGACGTTTGTGACATGGCGTCGCTTGTGGAAATTTCGAGTCGAACTCTTCAATGAATTGGAGCGCACAATGCAGGGCATTTAGAGTGCAAAATTTCTGAAATCCAGACTGAAAATGCATGGAGTTGTCGACATATTCATAAATATTCCATTAACGTGAAACATGCATTGAATTTTAATGGAGTCTTCCAAATATCGACATTAATCAACCACCAAATACCTTCGTAATTAAAAAAAGGTATAACATGGCTGCTTCCTTACCACCGGATACCTTTGTAATACAAAAAAATGGGTAGAACATGGCCTCTGGCCTCCCTACCTCCATGCCCAGCCCTCCTCTCTCTGCACGCCCCACCGACCTCCAGCCACCAATCTGTCCGACCTCAAGCCGCCGGCCACCACCACCCCTCCACCTGCAAAACCAAAACAAACAAAAAAAATTACCACATTATTGTTTTAGCGAGATAGTTGAAATGCCTAGTAGGCGAGAAATGCTTGATCGCCCCAAAATAAAACTCCAAAACAGTCTCCTGCTGGTCGGAGAGAATATCATAAAACACGCGAAAGACAAGCAACCACGAAAAGATATAGTCGGTGATGCGAAAAGATATAATCGGTGATGTGATCGCTACCAGCAGAAAATACCTGGTCACTGGAAATAAGATAAAAACACCGAAACACTTCTTGTTTAATTTTTGCTTTCCGTGTTCCTTTTGCCTTAATGTGAAATTCACAGTCTTATTGTGAGTTTAACACAGCACAGGGCTAAGATGCGGTCGACCCAGCTAGAGCTGGTGCAAGTTGGTGAAACTGTTATGATGTGAATATCAGTTATCAGCTATGATGGCCCATCTATTTCACCACCACCTTCCAATAATTAAATTTGGCTATTTGCAATTCTAAACTGGAATAGCCTTCCATTCCAACAACAATTCTCAATCTGGGCTATGAGTTTCTGTTCAATATTGAATCTGGGGATTAATTTTTCACAGCTATGCAATGAATTCTGATCTCTCTGATACCATTAGAATTGTGGGCAGAGGTTTTTATTTTCTGATTTTGTCCATGAAAAATATGCCAGTATGTGAACAGTGATTATGCTTAGTTGCTATTACTGTTGTTTGAAATATGGCATGTACCCAATTCAAAAGGGGCCTGAACGTTATGGGAATTGGTTGAAGTAAAGAAGGGCATGAAAGGAATGATGTCTTAAGAATAGTATACTATTCTACACAATGTTCCAAGTATTATCATAAACAAATTCGAGATTTCTACAGCTGGAGGCCATTCCAAGAAGAAAATTTAGTGATTCCCATGAAAAGTCCTTAACAAAAATTAATTGTAAAATGCAATCAAGTAAGCTTGACAATATAATGTTGGGCACATTTTATTCTCTTCTTTTAACTTACTAACTGAAAAGTGAAACCTGTTATTGAATTGGTGACATCGATTTTTTGGAGAATGATGATGCACCGACGCTACAAATAGCAAGAGATACTGAAAACAAGAATAACTTAAATGTTGGCAAGCTGGAAATTGAACTAAGCAAGAACCAATGTATTATGGAAGAACTTGAGTGGTCTAAAGAGCGTTATGAGAAGGAAGATGGCACCACATATTATCATTCCTTCAATAAACATAAAGATGTAGATACTATTTTGTGTAGGGAAAGGATCACCGGGTTTTAGGATGAAATTATTAAAATGTGGGAAAATAAGTGGATAAATGATGGAAATACCTATAGAAGATTTGTAGAGCCTATGGATATTGCACATTATTATAACATATCTGAGGTTAAAGAAACTATCTTTCAGATGGAAGAGATACTCGTCATAAAGTTCTTCAAAAATGGTTCAAAGAGAAAGATAAAACCTACAATTCAAGTGATCAGAAAGGCTGCCCAAAGCTTGCATCCTTCACTAAGGACTCGTTCTTTTGGGCACATGTAGAGGAGGCTTCAAAAAACTTGGAAAATGTCAAACAAGGAAAACACCGAATGCTAGAAAGTTTTGAAATGCTGGAAGATTATATGTGACAAGAATGATCCACGATTGCAACATTTCCTCAAATTCTTTCTTGGATGGAAGTAGTTTCATGGAGTGGTGGAGAGAATGGAAAGAATACGAGCCAATTAAAATCCCTGAATGGAGCTCTCCTTTGTATGAGATGATGGAAACAGAAAGTTGGAAATGCTGAATTTGCATTTCCGTATTATTGGATGAACGTTAGAGGAAAACTGTTTGCAGCGTTGTTCTTTTCATTTTTGTTTTTGTTTTTTAGGATTTAATTTCCTCTCTCTCATTTGTTTAGGTTTCCTCCCCAACACTCCCTTCCATCTCCTCCTTCCCTGCGTTTGACCTATCCTCGATCCACGCTCTGTGCTCCCCTCCCCCATAGCGGATCCATCCTCCCTGCCTGCACGCCCAACCCTCCTCTCTCTGCACACCCCACCGACCTCCAACCGCCAATCCCGCCGACCTCCAGCCGCCGGCCACCACCACCCCTCCACCTGCAAAACCAAAACAAACAAACAAAAACACGTGAGATAGTTGAAATGCCTAGTTGGCGAGAAATGCTTGGTCGCCCCCACTGGTCGGCGATAATATAATAAAACACTCGAAACATTCCACGAGATACCTAGTCGACCGATGGCTGGTGGCAGAAAAACTTGGTCACCGGAAATAAAATAAAAACTCCGAAACAGTCGCGATATAGTTGAAAGAGTATGGACAGAAAAAAAAAAATGGGCGCTCCCGCTGGTCGGAGAGAATATCATAAAACACGCGAAATCCAAAAGATATAATCAATGATGCGATCGCTGTGGACAAAAAAAACTTGGTCGCCGAAAATAAGATAAAAACTCCGAAACAAATCACCTGTTCAAGTTTTGCTTCCGGCGTTCCTTTTGCCCCTCCAGGGGCAAATACTAGTTTTATACATATATAAATATTCTCCTTATGTTTGTCTTTTTTATTGTCACTGATTATATACTTTGTTATATGTCCGTGAATTATTATGAATCACAAATTCATTTTAATGTTTGATGTTTATATTGTATAAGTCATTTTAATTTAGTTTTGTAAATTAAATTTGGCTGTAGAATATTCTATATATTGACTCACTTATTGATTTATTTGTGTTTCTAGCATATAATCAATCAAGTAATTAATTATTTTTAATCTCAAATGTTAAAGTGTTAAAAGTTAATATGTTCTATGATATTTTTATGTTTTAGAATGATAAATAATTTATGTTTATTATTTTTTAAATATAAATATAATTCTTGAATTGAAAGTTATTCATGATATTAACTCTGGTGATTTTTCTCATAATTATGTCATATAACTTGTGCTATCTATATATTCATAGAACGTTAGCATAATTATCAGATTTCTCTTGGCCAAGATAGAATTAATTAGATTAGATTAAGATTAGGTTAGATCAAATTAGATTTTGTTTTCAATTTATAACTTAGTTTTTTTATTTATATGTTAGCAACTGCAAATTGTTAGAATCAAATTAGGTTATTAAAAACACAAAAAACCCCTAAAAAATCAAGAGACTCTTTCCAAAGCAATAATTCAAAGGTAGCAGGACCTTAACCTGTGAGAATCAACTAATTCAAACACATCAGAAGCTGTATTAAGCGACTTGTGTGGGCTGATTCTCCCTAGTTGGCCTTAGTCATAAAATCCGGCCAACAAAATTACATGAGAATTAGATGATAACCAAGTTACATTACGGTTCTAGTCTGAAAGGGAATTTAAGTATAGAAATGTCCATACTATAGATGGTTGATAAAGAATCAATTACATACATTCCAATTTAATCTTATGCATACATGGGAAGATTAATAACCCATAAAATTTAAATAGGTTCTAGTAGAATTCAATTATGTGGGTTGGACATTATCGGATTGATATATTAAGAATTGTTGGAATATAGTAAAGGAAAACAAAATTATGGAGGAAGAGGTTGCCTTGATTATATAAATAGGAATGTTAGTTATGATAGAAAATAAAATTTGAAAATTGTCATATTCATATACATGCATGGAAATTCTCATTTTTATTATCATTGTTAAAGATGTATTTCAAGGAGTACTATTCTTTTTTATAGATAGAAGTCATGGGTATATAAGTAGACGTAATATTGATCTAGGAAACTCATGCACCTATTGAGGTGAAGATATGGAAGTTTATGGAAGTTCAGCATAGACAGGTTGAATATCTCTTCAAAAGTAAAAGAGTTATACAAAATTTTTATTAATCATTAGTAATAGCAAAAGTTCTTCTTTAATGTTATACTTAAAATTTTTTGGTATTTGGGGTTGTTATAATGTGGTATTAGAGCTTAGATTATGACACTTGCCTTCTGGTGTCCACTAGGTATTATGAGAAAACTAATTTTGTTAAATGTTCTTCTTCTTTCGTGTATAGAATAAAATTTGAGTTGCTAAATTGTAGGAATAAATGGATAGAAGACGATACCCTGCCCAACATGTATGGGTTGAGCTTAATGATGAGAATAACAATGTGAATAATGAGATTTTGCAGACGGTAAAATATTTACAAAATGAATTAATGAACTTTAAGACTGAACATGAGAGGGTAT
Organism: Larix kaempferi; assembly: GCA_027924585.1. NCBI lineage: Eukaryota > Viridiplantae > Streptophyta > Pinopsida > Pinales > Pinaceae > Larix > Larix kaempferi. The sequence continues at coordinate 2,975,412 of BSBM01000459.1, read as the reverse complement.
TGAAAACCCGAGAAGACTTAAATGAAGCCCTGCTATATAAACTGAATGAGATAACTAATGATAAGAATAAAAAGAAACATAAGCGAGAAAAATCATCCTCTGACTGTCCCTCTTTTGATGAGAGCCCTCCATCTAGTGAATCAGAATATTCTACTAATAGCTCCGAGGGAAGACAGAGGAAAAAAATAAAATGTAAAGATGAGCCAGTAGGAGAATTTAGGAAAATAAATCCTCCTACCTTTGACGACAAAGTAAAAAATGGAGAAGAAGTTGAGGCTTGGCTCTCTGGGATGAAGAAGTAGTTCACTATGTACAACTATTCCAACTCGATGAAGGGAAAAATGGCCATATTCAATCTAGTCAGAAAGGCTGAGATTTGGTGGAAAGACTTAAAAGAGAAAAAATAATTAATGATAGAAAAGTAAGATGGAACTAGTTTACAATGGAATTTAAAGGGAATACCTCTTAGATTACTAAATTCTTATCCCTGTACTAAATTCTTATCCTTGTTAAGATATGTGCCTTACCTAAACGAAGAGAAACCTAAAATTCAGATATTTCTAGGTTGCTTACATAAGTTTTATAAAGACAAATTGGAGTTTGATGAACCAAAAACTTTGTATTAAGCAATGAGGAAGGCCAAATTAACATATGATCAATCCAAAAGTAAGAATGAAAACCCTTACAACTTCAAGAGAAGAGATGGAGGTAATTTTAAGGGGAGAGAATTCAAACCTTTTAATAAAGATAAGAGTTTTTAGAGAAATACCTTTAAAGACAAACAACAAACAATAAAAATTGATTATAAATAACCAATAAGAACTGCTGAGTATAAAGATAATATTTTTAATAAGAAGAAAGAAGAAATAAAAAGATAACCTTTGTAGTGTTCGAGATGTGGGGAGAGTCATTTCTATCAGGATTGTCCTCATAAAAAGGATAATCGGAATATTCACATAGTCCAAGAAGCAGCCATGGTTGGAGAGGTTTCTCAGAACATACCAGAGATTAGCGCCGCTTTGGACAATCATCAAGTAGATTATCAACCTTCCATGATCGAGGTAGATTGTAAGATCTTTGACAAAACTATTTCTATATTAATTGACTCTTTAAGTTATATTTCACCTAAGATGGTAAATTTGTGTAAAATATAAAAATATGATTTCAAAAAGTTGTGGTTAGTGTGATTAGCCACAGGAAAAAAAAAAGTAACCAGTTTTATTTCTAACTGAGAAGTTCATATGCAAAATATGATTACAAAAGTAGATTTGAATATTTTTCCTTTAGGGTCTTATGTTGTATTAATCGGCATGGATTGGCTATAAAAACATAGAGTTGTTCTAAATTATTATGAGAAAAATTTTAATTGTATTGATGAAAATGGTGAAAGTAAAATAGTCAAAGGAATTCCAAAAAGGTTCTTACTAGAAAAATATCTTCTTTACAATTGAAAAAGTGTGCTAGGAAGGGATGTAGGTTGTTTTATTGTACACATCACCGAAACTAATGATGATAAACCAAAACCTAGTTTAGATTATTTTCCTCTTTTAAATGAATTTAAAGATGTTTTTCTAGAAGAAATACATGGACTACCTCCGAAGAGGGATATTGATTTTACCATTGAGTTGGTACCAGTAGTGGTACTCGCCTCAAAATATCTTTATCAAATGAACACATCTGAGTTGGTAGAATCAAAATTACAATTACAAGAATTAATAGAGAAAGAATATATAAGATCGAGTGTGTCTCCATGGGGAGCACTAGTCTTGTTCGTTAAAAATAAAGATGGCATGCTAAGGCTTTGCATTGATTACAAACAATTAAATAAAATGACAATTAAGAATAGATACCCTCTCCCTTGCATTGACGACATGTTTGATCGAGTACAGGGAGCATCAGTATTCTCTAAAATTGACTTAAGGTCTGAGTTCCCTCAAGTAAGAATTAAGGATGAGGATGTTCATAAAACTACATTCATAACAAGGTACGAGCATTATGAGTTCTTAGTCCTACCATTTCGCTTGAACAATGCCCCAGCCATGTTCATGTGTTTGATGAACAATGTCCTCCAAAAATACTTAGATAATTTTTTAATAGTGTTTATTGATGACATCTTAATATATTCCAAAAATGAGGAGGAGCATAAAGAACAGTTAAATTTAGTCTTACAAACCCTAAGAGAACATAAACTATATGCAAAGTTTAGTAAATGTGACTTATTTCAAGATAAAATTCAATACCTAGGCCATGTAATATCTAGGGAAGGCATTTCTGTAGACCCAGATAAAATCAAGGCAATCAATGATTGTCTAGTTCCTAAGGATGTAACCGGGATTCGATATTGTATGGGGATCACAGGTTACTACCATAGGTTCATTGAAGGGTTCTACATGATTGTTTACCTGATAACTTCACTTCAAAAGAAAGGAACTAAAATCATATGGTCTAATAAATGTCAAGAAAGCTTTGAAAAAATTTAAAAATTACTTACCACTGCACCTATTCTAAGAATAGCATATTCTTACAAAGACTTCGTTGTATGTATGGATGCTTTCTTAGAAGGGTTGGGTGGTGTACTATTTAAAGATGATTATGTAATAAGTTATGAGTCAAGAAAGATTAAACAACATGAACGTAACTATGCGACACATGACTTAGAACTAGCTTCCATAATACATGCATTAAGGATGTGGAGACACTACTTTATGGGAAGAAAATTCACTTTAATATCCGATAATATAAGTTTAAAATATTTATTTGATCAACAAATATTAAATGCTCATCAAGCAAGTGGGTTAAATCCTTTTTGAGCGAGTATGAGTTTGAAATAAAACACATTAAATGAAAAGAGAACAAGGTGGCAGATGCCCTGAGTAGGAATGCACTTTGTTTGACTGCTTTTATAAATTATAAAACAACCCTGGAAGATCTGATAAAAGATGCAGCTACCCATGATGAAGAATATTTAAAAATTAAAGAAAGACTAGAAAATGATGTGAATGAAAATGAATTATTAGCCTACTCCATAAGATCAGAAGACTTATTAGTCTATAAGAGTCAGTTATGCATACCTAATTCGAAAGAAGTTAAACAACTAATCATGAATGAGTTACATAAGAAACCATATTCCAGACACATGGGATATCAAAAAATGATAACAAAACTAAGAAAAAGTTATTATTGGCCTAACATGAAGAACGATGCTACAGATTTCCTAGCTAGATGTATTGAATGTCAACAAGTAAAAACAGAACATCAACGTCCTGTCGGATTACTTCAACCTTTACATATTCCAAAATGGAAGTGGGAGATAATAAGTATGGATTTTATAACCGGATTACCTAAAACAAATAAACAACATGACTCTATAATGGTAGTCGTTGATAAGTTAAGTAAAGTTGCACACTTCATACCCGTAAAACTACTTTTAAAGCCATTAACATAGCTGATATTTTTATGAAAGAAATATTTCGTTTGCATGGTATTCCAAAGGTTGTGATTTCTGATAGAGATGCAAAATTTACAAGTAACTTTTGGAAATCCTTGTTTAAAGGTCTAGATACACAGTTGAATTTTAATACTACTTATCATCCTCAAATGGATGGGAAAACTGAAAGAACAAATCAAGTGTTAGAAGATATGCTGCAAATGTATGTAATGGATAAACCAGGTAAATGGGAAGAGTATTTTCATTTAGTAGAGTTTGCATATAATAATGGGTATCAAACTTCAATAAAAAAGAGTCCATTTGAAGTCTTGTATTGTTGAAAATGACACACTTTTTTGTCTTGGGATAACCCTGTTGACATTATTGTTCTAGGAACTGATATGTTAAAAGAGATGGAACGGATGGTGAAATAGGGGCAACAAAACTTAAAAGTTTCCTACGATCAGCAGAAGAGTTACATAGATTTGAAAAGAAATCCAAGAGAGTTCAACATTGGTGATCATGTATATTTAATGGTAAAGTTGAAGAAGAGTGCCTTGAATTTGGGAAGATGTTCCAAGCTGGAACCCAGGTGTTGTGAACCTTTCGAAGTGTTAGCTAATATAGGTTCGGTAGTCTATCATCTTGCAATTCCCCCTAATATAAAAGTGCACGATGTATTTCATTTTTCATTATTAAAAAATATATATACATAATGCTACTCATGTAATTGACTCGAATGTGATTCAAGTAGAAACCAAGGGCGAGTTCCAGACTGAACCTTTCTCATCCTAGACAAGAAGGAATGTGTGCTACATTATCGAACAATCGTTGAAATAAAAGTGAAATGGAAGCACTTCAGCCCTGAAGAGGCAACTTCGGAAATGGAGGATAAAATGCAAGAAGCATATCCCTCCATGTTCCAGAATGGGAAAGAGAGCTCAGAATAAACAATATCGAGGACAGTGTTAAAAATAAGGAGGGGAGAAATGTGATACCCCCAAAAACATTATTATTTTGATTTAATATTTTGACAATTATTTTTATGTAAGAGTTATTAAAAAAATCTAAAACACAAAGTGACCCTTTGCATAACAAAATATTTTTTTTAATAATAAAATAGAAAAGGGCACTTGGAGAATTTAGCTAAATGAGGGGACACCACCATGGCACAAGAGAACATGTGGAAGCAAGCTAGAAAGATCTTTACCAATCAAATCCAATCGAAAAATCAACAACCAGACAATATCCTAAATCATAGCCTGTATTTATGGATTGATTGGATATTTGATTGGGATGGCACAAGACCTGGGGAAAACTATACATAAAGGGGCACGGAGATAGCATGGAATGCCATGTTGTGCATAGAGGAACTCGTTGAGTGTTCTTTGTTTTCATAAGTACATATGCTTGTTACAGTCTCTTGAAGAGAGTGTTGCGAAGAAGTGATTGCTTGCGTTCCAGTGCATGGTGGTGATTTAGCTTGGGGCTGGAGCTGGGAAAACAGACGAGTTTCCTTCTTCTAAGGTTGGGAGGAGCTCACTCTCCAAATTTTCCTTTGCTCGGTTTTTGAAGTAAGTGTATTCGTAATATTTTATTTTTGTTGTTATGTGAGATGATAACATCATGATCATTAGTATGTATTTTAAGTTACAATCAGGCTTGATTCAGACCTTAGAATTTTGATCTTGTTTTACAATATGAATACATACAAATTATGGTTGTACTCCTTCTTATTGCATGAAATTATATATATATACAGAGAGAGAGAGAGATACGATGGGTAAACTCCTTCGTATCTTGGTGTAACGACTCCAAAAATCCATAAAAATTAAAAAAAATTGTATAAGGTATAATTACCTAACACTATTAGAGATACATTTAAATTATACTCTTTATCATAATATATGCTTCTTTGTGCTCTTGTATTTAAAGGCATTACATTTATGAATGGGATTCTAACTTGTTTATCTTCAAATTACAATTTTATTATTTCTTACGTACATTTGCATGGATTACGTGACTGTTGATCTCTTATCATATTTACGTCGGCATTCAGTTGTCGGATATAAACATCACATATCTTTAAGTTATTGTCTAACTTTTGTAATTATTAATGTCGTAAGCCTTAAAATTTTATTTTTGATGAAGGAGGTACTTTCAATGAGATCTCGGGCTTACTCAGCTTTCGCAAGCTAATACATGTTGAACACTTTGTACAGATCCTGAGTAAGAGCCTATGCAACCATGGTTTGGTTTTGTTGACTTAGAAACTTACTCAACTATGGTTAAATAACAAAATAAGGTCATATGTTAATTAAAGGCATAACAATATAGAAAGAAGGGTCATCTTAGCTTAAAGTTTCGATGGTGTTGAACCAAGGTGTAAAAGAATACAAATAAACTATGTAAAAAGGGTATTCTAGCAATTTGATTTCTTGGCATTCATCCAAGTTGAAAGAATGAACATGGACTATAGAAAAGGCATGAAAACAATTTGAAACATGTTGGATGACAGTCGTATGAAGCCACGTGACGTTTTTCCAACTCGAATCCTCAATGGTTGAACCGTAAACCCTACCTTCGAAAGGGTTTGCAACGATTGTCATGTGGTTCATTTCATTTTGGAGAGCCCAGCTCTCAACTCTCAACCGCCATGGTTAGGGGAAGTTTTCCACGCAGCTGATAACTGTTAGTTAGTTCAAGCGTATGGAGGAGCTTTCCAAACTGAGAAGAAACTTGTGGTCGTGGTATAAAGTTAGCAGAGGTAAGGACTCTGCACTACACTCGATTTTGCTTCAATCCTTTTATTAAATTTTGAAGAATATAATTGGACTTTTAATGCTTAGTATGTAATGTTTTGACAGGAATGTTTCATATTGTATGGAAGTTTGGCAACAACAACGGTGGAAGCTCCGGTGGTTTAAGGAAGCCACGGTAAGCCTCGGGCCTTCCTGGAACCTCCTTGTCCACGGTGCTTGTATTGATGTACGCTTACAGCGTTGGTTTGCTTTAGGGTTTACTTGTTTCTTTTGAAGTCCAAATGGTCATTTAGAGCAGCGTTGTTGTTTGTAAACTATTCTGGCTAAAAGCCCTTATTTTGAGTTTTGCTCAAGTTATGAATAAAAGAGAAATACAGGGTTCGACGAAATTTGTATTCTGTTAAGTGCATCCTCATGGTTTTAAAATTCATAGTTTTAGAAGCAATAGCTATGATTTGATTTCCCTTTATACTTCTGGCGAATGTAGTTCGGTTTTGTTCCTAGCTTCATAAATTTGGTTAATGAATTTTGGGTTGAGCCCTAAATACTATTATTGTTTTTTGGTTAAAGAAATGTTGCCATTGCTGGCTCTGTTGTGAATGATATCTCAGCTTCGTCTATAACTATGGTTATGTTTACAATGTTACAGTATTTACTTATTAAAATGAGCTCATTATCTGGAAAAACCCTAGGCACAAGTTGTGCTCTGTGTAAAGATAATAGACTTAATATTACTTTGATTTGATCTTGTATAAATGCATTCAACCTGAATCATTGTTGCATTGTACTGACGAGTAGAGGGTTTATACCCAAGATGATGGTTAAAATTCTAAATATTTTAATTATAGATTCTGCTTTGTAAATACAGCTCGTTGGTTTGTATGAGGTCGATTATGAGTATTTGAGTTTTTAAGTGGTATAAATATTGACCAAAGAGTTTGGAGGTTGAACCGTCATGGATCTCGAACCCTTGACTATAAATTAATTACATTCTCCCAAAAGTTGTAGTCTTTATCTTTGTGGAAAGGTATCTCTGTTTATAAAATATCACTGCATAAATTTTTAACATTTATGTTTAGATCTAGGCGGTGCCCTAGTTATGGAAATGTATGTTCTATAGATTCAATGTTATAATGGCTACGAAGCTAAAAGCTTTGTGTTTGACAAAGCCGTTTTAGGATTGTTTTATCATACTTTGTATAAAAGGGGTTTAACCCTGGAATTAACTATTCAATAAATTAATATTCTATTATGTTGATACATCTATAATGATTTGATGTTAAGAGTTCAAAGGATTAGTTTATAAATTATGGGAAAATCCCTAATTGTACTTGTATTCTTGATTAATAACGAAATGCCCTTTGATGCCATCAATTATTTAGTCTATTCTAATGTTTGTCATTCAATACTTATGATTGTTTATATGAATGCAATATTTTTTATTATTTGGGCAAAGCCCTACTTGTAATTACATTTTCGATTACACAGTAAGTTAATTAGTTTCTTTAAGTATTACAGCCATGTCGATGATGGTGATTGTAAATCCATTTATATGTAATCATTTATATGTTTGAAACTTTGTTTGTTTATATGCTTTCGGCATTGAGTTAATTTTAGGGTTTGTATTTTAAAGAGATGATATAGTAATAGTAAATATTATATGTATATATTATATACATAATATAGTTCGATAATAAAAATACCATATATATATATATATATATATATATTGTTTAATCCATTCAGCTTCTATACTATTGTGCGTATATTGATTACTGAAAACAGTAAAATTATTCCAGCATATATATATATCTACCTTTAATACATTGTAAGAATAGAATTCTACTTACAATATTGATATCATTTTGATCTACCTATTTAAACAAACTCTCTGTACTAGAGTACATCACTTCAGTGAAAGGAAAAATACAGAGATGATTTATATTATATTATTCTACATTCCTAATTTGATCTTATAGAATTTTATACAGAATGTAATCATCAGTTCTATATTCAAATAATTCGAACAGCTATAAGGAATCTAGAAGCATTAGAAAAACTAATAACTTATAGATAAAGAACTTTCAAAAAAATACAAAACAATTTAAAAGTAATTAAACCAAAATAATGTAGAACCTGTTTAACTATTTAGGTGGGAAAACACCCAAAGAAGACCCTTCCTCCCAACCGTCTTCTAGAAGAAACCAAGATTACTTGCTCCAAGACCCCCAAGATTGTTCACTGAACCACCATGATGAAGATACTGTGTAGAAGCATGTACTAATCTCTCTGCATATCAGCAGGCCAAAACGTGCATACAATGCACTTCTCTGCAACTCAGCAAAATAAACTTGCAGTCCTTACACTAGCAACTCATTCTAGCTTTCCCCTCATTGAATTCCTCTTGTGTGATCAACTTTTCAGTTTCGAGCAAATCCACAAGGAAAAAACTAGTGAGCCTCCTGCTCATTCGATGGAGATAAGATTGCCTAGGTCTTTGGGTCGGTTTAACATTTGATGAGCCGCTTGCTCAGTTCCACCTTCCTTGGGGAACATGACCACATTTGTAGGGAATTTGCCTCCTGCAATAGCTAGGAAGTGAGTGCAGATGCTGCCACTTGTCAATTGCCTTCTACACTAGTTCAATCCTCCTAGTGGGTCAGTGAACACTCTTCAACAGTCTTCTTTGGATATGTGTCTCCTATTTTAATTATTAAATAATAAAAATATTCAATTACATTCATCCTTGACCATCCTTGGTCAATAACATAAAACTTTACAATAACTTTTAATGTAATGTTTTTCCACAACATAAAATGTCTCAAGTTCTAGGTAGGTTACACTTGGTTACTAAATGGTCAATAATGCGGTGGTAAACCCTGTGATTACAATAGCCAAGTAGAAAGAACCTAAGAAGAATGGGAGAAGTTCTGATATGTGCGTTATTTTTATTGAAACCATGTGCACATTACTGTCTGTAGTTGTGAAATATGCACTATTTAGATTTGTTTCATGTGGTCTTGTTTCTGATTCCGGTGAAGATTGGAAACACTAAGAGTTCGGTACATTTCCAACATTTCTTGTTAAATATCGAATATGTTCGTATTTTTTTTTAGCATAAAACTCTGTTATAGAAGAATACAATCAACCTCAATAATAGTTAAATGGTAACTCTTTCTTATTTCGGTCCAAACAAAACTGGTTATTTGATGCTAAGAGATCCGTCAAAAGGAAATTTCCTTGTTTTTTTTCTCATGGTAGAAGTATTATTTTTTTTAATCGCATCATACTCCATTTACACCAAATCTATGGATCGACCTCTACAAATAAAAATTTAGCTTTTGGGGTTTAGGTAGAAAGAAGATCGATCAGATCGGTGTAGTCAATCCACTGATTGTTCTTTTACTAATACATGAAACCAAGTTCAGAATGTTTTTCTTTTACCGATAAGAATTGATAAACTAATTTTTTTAATCTGGTAATTTAGTTTGAGCCCTGGGTTATAGAATGTAGCAATGCAAAGGACCCACGTGAATTCTGTGTAGATACAACCTAGTCTAAGTGTTAATCAAAGCTAATAAGCCATTACAAAAAAGTTTGAGTATTACTCAAGAGACTTGTAAATAAAACTTAGACCAAAGAGTCCACATAGAGAAGTCAAAATAGTTCTGGAAAGAGATACAGACAAGCTCTAAAGAGGGATTACAAAAAAGAGCCTAATCTACTAATCCAACATACTTGTGTACAAAACTACACAAGATCCAAAAAGTGCTAAGAAACTTCTTAAGCAGGCCCTATAAAACTATCAACTAATAATTGCTAGTAAATCTTAATAGAACCAGAGCTAATCAAGTCAATATCAAAGAACTCTTCATAAAAAAGAAGTCATTCGGTGTTTCCCAAAGCTTTCTTGGACAAATTATCCGCCAAAGAGTTAATCTCCCTGTAGACATGAGAAATGAGAAACCTACTGAAACTGCTTATAATCAATTTTATCCTGCTACACCAATGATCCAAAGAAGAAACCTATAGAGAAGAGGAATCATTTTCCTAATCCACGATAATTCTAGAATCTCCAAAAACTTGAAGATCCTCTATGTTTTTCCAAAAGGAAAAGAATAACAAACCCCACAGAGGTAATAGTTAAGCTCTAGTATTGGTCCCTATACTTGAACCCATCTTAGAAGGAATAATTGATTTACATCAATATGAAGGACCATGCTTCCACCACAACTTTTATTGTTGGAAGCTACATAAAAAAAGCCATATGGCATGTCTAGAATGATAAGAGGATCCTGAAGAAACCGAGCCTTTTTCATAGAGGGTTCACTAAAATAATTTGTGAGCATACTCAAGCATTTTATGCCCACCTATGTTGGATTTTGAGATTAGTCTTCAAATACCAAGGAATAGTGTGCCCTCCATATAGCCCACGGTATAAAGAAAGGAAATATTTTGTAGTAGGGATGAGATGAGAACCAATAGACTAGATTAAATCCTTAAGGGATGGTAAGTTCCAGCGGAATTTTATCTGCAATTTTTCAAGAATCAATCCCCAAACCTCTTTATAGTAAACACATTACACTAAAAGATGTGTTATGTTCTCCTTAGTTGATTTACATAGGATTAGGACTAGAGAATCCCTTCTTCATCAGGTTGTCATAGATCAAAATATTCCTCTCCAAGCACAACCAACTAAAGCATTTGACCTATAGAGGTATAGTCCAGTTCCATAAATTCAAGTACCACCAATGGTTGTCCACAACACATACTAATACTGAAATTGCTTCATAAGCATCTTTAGCTGATATCATCCATCCTTTTTTATTCCATTCCCAAACCAGACTGTCAATTTCCTTAGTCAATCTAATCCCACAGTGATTGAGTCTTGTAACGAAATGCAACCATTCCAAATCCAAATCTCCTGTTAAACCCAAATCAAAAGCAGAATACCAATAGGCATAATAATTATTATTAACATCATCACCTTTAATATGTGCAAGACTGGTATATCCCAAACCACGCAAAAAAGAGACCAATGTATCAGAGCGTTTATAGAAAGACTCTCCTCCTAGAAAGGGATCAATCCCCATGGCCACTTTAACCCCATTACCAATCCTCTAGGAGAGCCACGAACCAAAACAATGGAATTTTTTTGTGAAAGCACACCAGACATTAAAAAACTCTGACAGTGACTTCCTTTCTTTTCTCAACCAATCATCAATAGAAGACCTCTTGATATATTTAGATATGATGACTTGACTCCATAGTCCTGATCCAAATAGGGACCTCCAAATACTTTTGAGGTTTAGCGACAAATTGAACCATCTAAGGTTCTTAATGCCCTAGCCCCCCAAATTCTTAGGTAGGAATATCCTTTCCCATTTGACCAAATGGAACTTAGTTTTGTTTAATTTTCCTCCCCACAGGAAATTCATCATTCTTTTTCAAATATGATTGAGAATGGATACTAGGATCCTATCCAAGGTCATGTAGTAAACAAGAATGCCCTCAAGAACAAACTTTACCAGAATTAGTCTACCACCAACGGTTAGCCATTTGAAACACCAGCAACTAATTTTGTTCTCAATTTTCTAGAGCAACCAAGACCAGTCCCTAGTAAGGTAACAGTTGGACTTAAGAAAGTATCCCAGATAAGTAAAACCACTTTCAATTTTGTCCACATTAAAAGGGAAAATCTCCAAAACTTTTTGTAAAACAAACTCCTCCACTTTATGGTATAAAAAAAATGATTTCAATTGACTACCTTCCATACTCGAGGCATGGAAAAAAATATTTACAATGTTGTTGTGCATGCTCCATTCCTCCTCTGACCCTTCCCCAAACAAGAGGACATCATCAACAAAAAAAATGTGGGTAATGTTCTGAGGTTGAGAAATTTGGATACCAACCAAATTTCTTTCATGTCTGGGTTTCCCAATCAGTTTGTTGAGCCATTCAATCACCAATAGAAAAAGCAAAGGGGATAAAGGGCACCCCTGCCTAAGTCATTTTGTATTGCCAAAGAAATTTGTGGGGGAGCCATTGATTAATACAACAAACTAGGAAGATGCGATGCATGACATTATCCACTCCGCACAGAAAGGAAAAGACCAGTTTGAAGTAAAACTAATTGGAGATATACCCAGTCCACTCTATCATAGGCCTTAATTAGATCCATCTTAAAAATTAAGGCCTTCAACTATTTAAATGCATTTGGATAGAACAGATTCTATTAGAGATAACCTTAGAGATAATTTTTTAAGCCAAATTACATAGTGCAATCGGTCTATAATCATTGAAGGACTCGGGCTTGGAGCTGAGCTCATTAGAATAAGAGCAATAAAGGTTAAGTTCAGCCCCATAAACATACCGAACTTTACTTATTTGGTTGATTTGACTGAATTTAGTAATTGTGGTTAACTCCCGGTCACGTCACGTCAAAGGAAACCATGAAAAACGTATATGTACGGGAAACCAACGAAAAGGAAACATAAGGCGGCTGATCAAAGTGGAATTTATGTACGGGAAACCAACGAAGTATGACTATATGCTCTTTTATGTTACACGTTCTTCCATTTATAAGACTTCTCTACCTCGGGAAACCAACGAAGTATGACTATATGCTCTTTTATGTTACACGTTCTTCCATTTATAAGACTTCTCTACCTCGGAAAACCAACCAAGTATGACTATATGCTCTTTTATGTTACACATTCTTCTATTTATAAGACTTCTCTACCTCCTCTATCTGCACTCTGTTTAGCCCCGCTCTCCATGGTTCCTAATTGCGCTCCTTTGCAATAAGTCTCAAAGTCTCAATGGATATGGGGTGCTTTCTATGGTACTCTGCAACGGGGATCATATCAGCCATCATATTCTTTGTTTTGAACGTCTGGAGGAAGACGTACTGTAGGCTTCCTCCGGGGCCTCGAGGATGGCCTATTGTGGGAAATTTGCTTCAGTTGGGTAACAACCCCCACGAGTCCATGTTCCACCTCGCTACCAAATACGGTCCGCTCATGTGTCTCTCTTTAGGAATGAAAACCACAGTGGTTGTCTCCTCTCCAGCCATGGCAAAGGAAGTTCTCAAAACCCATGACCACCTCTTTGCGGGCCGGACTGTTATACAAGCAGTAAAGTCTTTTTCCTACGACAAGTCCTCGCTGCTATGGTCTCAATATGGATCCCACTGGCGTATGCTCAGACGTATATCTAATATAGAGCTCTTCAGTGTCAAGAGACTAGAGGCCCTGGAATATTTGAGAAGAGATCAAGTATCCCGAACAATCCAGCAGATTCTGCAGCAAAGTATGAAGGGAAAGAGTGTAAATATCGGAGATACCATGGTCCACTCCGCTGTTAATCTGTTAGGCAACATGACCTTTGGTAAAGACATGTTCGATCCCCATTCGCCGGCCTTTCGAGAGTTCAAAGACAGTATTTGGCAAGCGGCCCTGAATGTAGGAGCTCCCAATTTGGTGGACAACTTCCCCTTTCTTCAGTGGTTGGATCCTCAGCATGTGTCACGTAACACGACAATCTATATGGGAAGATTATTAAGTATTCTTGACAAATTCATAGAGGGCCGCCTCGCCACAAAAGGCAAAACCATGGACGGAAGTGATGGTCCTGAGGATCTCTTGGACGCTCTGCTGGACATGAGAAGAGATGAATTTACTCTCACCGATATCAAATGCTACTTAATGGTAATTATTTTCATTCTCTTTTGTCGGTATCATACAAGAAGGCCAGTGTGTTTAGTCATAAATGGTATCTTGTTTTAAACTATTGCAGTTTACGAGTGGATTCAAACTGCTGAATTAATTTCTCTTATGGTTAATTACTTGTTGCAGGACATATTTGGGGCGGGAAGTGACACTACCGCGAAGACAATGGAGTGGGCGATGGCGGAACTCATATGCAATCCAGAGAAAATGAAACGAGCCCAGGCCGAGCTGGACGAGGTGGTTGGGCGCAACAGAAGGGTTGAAGAAAACGACACCAATCGTCTTCCTTATCTCCGTGCAGTGGTGAAAGAAGTGCTCCGACTACACCCGGTAGTTCCTCTGCTCGTCCCACACAGAGCAGCTAGCAGTTGTGAGATTGGGGGATATGTGATACCCAAACATGCTGAAGTAATCGTGAACGTGTGGGCGATCGGAAGGGACCCTGAGATCTGGAAAGAACCGTCGAGATTCGTCCCGGACAGATTTATGGACGATAAGATGAACAGTGTGGATTACAGAGGACAGCACTTCGAGCTCATACCGTTCGGAGCAGGAAGGAGGATGTGCGTGGGCCTTCCGTTGGCGAGTCGGATGATTCATCTGGTATTGGCTTCTTTAATCCATTCATTTGACTGGGCACTTCCCAAAGGCACAGACCAATTGGACATGACCGAGAAGTTTGGAATTACTATGGCGAAGACGGTCCCACTGGAAGCTATTCCTACGCCACGCCTGCCACCGGATGGGTATTAGAACCATCGGTGTGGTGTCCAAGTACTCTCTTGTTTTATCAAGAACAATCTTATCCTGAGACAAATTTGTATGTATGTTAAAAAAATTGTACAGGTTGAGAAAACAAAATTACAATTGTAGGATTTTTTTCCAATAACAAAAAACATTCCACAAGGGAGAAAAGGTTTGATTGGCTATATTGAAATACAAGGGGAAGCTCTCTATTTATAATAAATGGGAAGAGATCCAACATCTAAGAAGGATAGTTGTTTATAATTGGCAACTATGCCAACTAGGTACTGGATAATGATTATTGACCTAAGCTTACAACTATCAACACTTAGCTTACAATTGTCTCTCAAGAGCCCCTCTTAAGAGAAATGTAGGGACAAAAGAAAAATGGGTTGTGACAATAAGGTCCGAAAAGGTATCAAAGTACAAACTCTTATAAGTAGAGGAAGGTTGAAAAACTCAGGAGAAAAAATGATCATCTTGGCTAAAAGAGACAGAAGTAACATTAAAAACATGTGAATGAAAGAGGACTCAAGAGGACCCCTAGGAATAAATTACTTCATCCCATGCATGGATCATAATTAAAAAAAACAAGGCAATGTCAATTGTTTAATGAAAATGTCGACAATTTACTCTTCAATGGGAAAATACTCCAAGATGAGAATACCATCTTGTAAAAGTTGTTGAATAAAGTACATGTGAATCTCAATGTGTTTTGTATGTTGATGCTCCACTAGGTTGCAAGAAATGTCTATGGAACTATATTTATCACACAAAAAAGTAGTGGGATGATCATGTTGAATGCAAAATTATATAATCAGTGGTTGAATCCAAAGAAACTCTTAAGCGGCAAGAATTACAACACAATACTTAGTGGTGTATAGATAGATAGAGAGAGAGAGAGAGAGAGAGGGAGAGAGAGAGATTGGAGGTTAGGGCTCTCAATAGAAAGAGAGAGATTCAGGGTTAGGAGTTTAGAAAAAGAGATAGAGAGAGATAGAGATTGAAGGTTAAGCATTTATATAGAGAGAGAGATTAATGGTTAGGTGTTTAAAGAGAGAAAGAGATTGGAGGTTAGGGGTATATATATATATATATATATATATATATATAGTGTGTGTGTGTGTGTGTGAGAGAGAGAGAGAGAGAGAGATTGGGGGTTAGGGTTTTAGAGAGTGGGGAAGAGAGAGATTGGGGGTTAGGGGTTTAGAGAGAGAGATAGATTGGAGGTTAGGGTTACACAAACAGAGATTGGAGGTTAAGGGTTTACAAAGACGGGGAGATATAAAGAGAGATATTATTGGTTAGGGGTTTAGAGAGAGAGAGATTGTCGTCATTAATTTTCATTATGAGATCTTTCTTTCAAACCTATGAATTGAACTAATCACCGATCTTTCGAACTTTTTTTTTCAACAAAAAAAAACATTAACTTGATATTCTAGCAAAATCAAAGCTAATAAGCCATTACAAAAAAGTTTGAGTATTACTCAAGAGACTTTTAAATAAAAATCGGACCATAGAGTCCACATAGAGAAGTCAAAACAATTCTGGAAAGAGATACAAACCAGCTCTAAAGAGGGATTACAAAAAAGAACCTAATCTACTAATCCAACATAGTTGTGTACAAAACTACACAAGATCCCAAAAGTTATAAGAAACTTCTTAAGCAGACCTTGTAAAAATATCAACTAATAATTGCTAGTAAATCTTAGTAGAACCAGAGCTAATTAAGTCAATATCAAGGAACTCTTCATAAAAAAGAAGTCCTTCAGTATTTCCCAAATCTTTCTTGGACAGATTATCCTCCAAAGAGTTCACCTTTGTGTAGACATGAGAAATGAGAAACCTACTGAAACTAATTATCAACAATTTGATCCTGCTACACCAGTGATCCAAAGAAGAAACCTATAGAGAAGAGGAAACATTTTCCCAATCCACGATAATTTTGGAATCTCCAAAAACTTGAAGCTCCTTTATGTTTTTACAAAAGGAAAAGAATAACAAACCCCACAGAGCTAATAGTTAAGCTCTAGTATTGGTCCCTATACTTGAACTCATTCTTAGAAGGAATAACCACGGGGGCTTCACTAGAAGACAATAGAATATCACGTTCATTCATATTGGGGGTATTAAATAGTCATGAAAACCAAAAAATTATATTGCTTATATATTAAGGGGCAAATGGATTTTTCTATTTAATATAGAAATACACAAATAATTTGGGTTATTTTTTATATGGGCGGGCCACGAGGGCTTCACTAGAAGGAAATATAATATCACTTTCATTCATATTGCGGTATTAAATATTCATGAAAACTTAAAAATTATATTGCTTATATATGAAGGGGCAAAGGGTTTTTCTTATTTAATGTAACAATACAAAAATACTTCGGGGTCTTTTTTATATGGGCGGGCTGACAAATATCCCCCAAATGGAGATGGCGGGTTCATGGTCGGATGAGAAATCGGGTTGAGTCAAGGCTTGGGCTTACTAGTACGCAGGGAAATTGTGTCTTGAGGCATGCCTGAGGCCAGGGGTTTTGTGGTGAAGTGGGTTGCCAGTTGATCATAGTCGAGATACAGTGGTCATTGACAGCCAATTGTTACCAATAGCACTCAACCAGTTATTACCAATAGCCTTGGGAGGCTCTAAGCCTCTAGGGCCTATTATAGGCCCTCGATAGGCCTTGGGGCTTGAATACCCAACCACTCGTGCCTATTACAGGCCTTGGGAGGTTTAGTCAGCCTCCTAGAGCTTGTTACAGGCCCTAGGGGCTTGGATCCCTATCCCACAATAGGCTTAGTCAGTGATTGGGGAACTGCAACATGCAATCTAAATGTTGTACTATGTGCATTGGCTCTAGTGACATACAAGAAGTGATCTCCTATCTCTTCATTAGACCATTAGATGTTGCAAATCATAATGATATGTGGTTGAGTAATTGCATTATGGGTGAAGTAATGTGCATCTACAATATACATTGAAAGAAGCAAGGTGCATTGCAGAATGCACGTGGGGTCATAAGAGGGGTATCATATCAATATACTAGGTAGAAATATAAAGGGGTATAAAAAATGTTAATGAAAAAATTGATACATACAATATCTAGTGAAAATAAGGATTTTTTAAATTGGGAAGGCATATTGGGAGGGGGTTAAAAAAATAATTTTGGAAGGTATTTTCCAATATTTAGTGAAATTAGGGGTATCGTTTCATATGCCACGAACAAACATGATATGATAGCGGTTTATTGAGTGAAGCCCCCGTGGGGCGGGCTGACAAATATCCGCGAAATGGAAATGAGGCAAGGCTCGGGCTTACCAGAGTCATAGGAAAATCACGTTGCTTGAGGCCAGGGTTTTGTGGTGAAGAGGCAAGGGCTGGCAAGGGCAGAGTCGCAGGGAAATCGCATTTCTTGAGGCCATGGTTTTGTGGTGAAGAGGCAAGGGATGGCAAGGGCAGATTTGCAAGGAAATCACGTTGCTTGAGGCCAGGGTTTTGTGGTGTAGAGGCAAGGGATGGGAAGGGAAAAGTTGCAGGGAAATCGCGTTGCTTGAGGCCAGGGTTTTGTGGTGAAGACGTAAGGGTTGACAAGGGCGTGTTGGAGGCCAGGGTTTTCCACGTCATCCAAGTAAGCGGATATCTAATTTGCATTTTCATTGAGCTTAATCGCTTTCTCCTGGACTAATTAATGTGATGTTGCTTTCAATATACTGAAGGATAAATTGTTAAGTGCCCCCATTCTAGTGTTTCCTAACGGGGATGTTTAATTTCAGGGACATTTTACTCCATCGGGTTGGTTTCATGGTGAAGAGGCAAGGGCCGAGTACCAGAGAAATCATGGAGAAATTACGCGTTGAGGAGGGGTTTCGACACGGTTTCGGTTTCATGGTGAAGTGGCAAGCATTTCCATGGTTTTCCATGCTCTGATGTGGCTCTGATACTCTTTGGTTAGTATTGTTTGTGCTCTGATATGCTTCTTTTGCAAAATCATTTCCATAATTTAGTTTAGATCTATTAGTAGGGATGCTACCCAAGCTGTCGTGTATGGATTGACTCAATTTTGATCTCGAACTACTGATAATAGAACCATAATACTAATCATCAATCTTGATGATCAATACCATGGAATTAGGGTTATCAAATTTCTAAATGGTCTTTAATTCTATTTGTAACTAAAATCCTCCAACTCTTGAAGCAATAGGTTAATATGGGTGGGAATGGAGAGCATTTCTAACACCACACTACCACAGGCCCTATGGGATTGGTCTATGATGGTTGTTGAATGGGATTATTGATGGCCTTGGTAGGAATCATGCTCAAAATGTAACCACCTGCAGTTGCTTGGGAGTGTTTTCATGCAAGAAACTAATGACCGAATCCAACCAGTCTTTCAGGTCCTTACCCATAAAAATCAATCATGTTAGGAATAGGAGTTGTGAGTACAACTAACAGTTTCAAGATTACTAAGGCTTAACCAACCTCGATTTCGGAACCATACTCTGAAGTAGCATGTCCTTTTCCAACAATGTGTTTTTTGAAAACATCTTCCTTCTTTATTACATTTTTGGACCTAGTAGCTCAAGCAGTGATCTTAGGTAGAATGTAAGTGGTTTCATGCACCATGTTGGACTTCTTAACCCCCATCCACAAGAAAAATTCCTTGGCAAATACATGCTTTTTCAAATAGTAGGGCATGGCCATGGAATGGAATTTCTCCAAGTCTATTGCACATCGTCGCACAAAGGTGTTATCCTTGTTCATTCCGAATGAAATCTTTCCTATGTGTGCATATAGGAGTGCCTATGGGATTCTCAAAATAGGGGTGGTGACCATAATTAGTTGGTCATATCACTTGCTGAAAGTGGCATCACTAAAAATGTTGTTTTATGCATCCTTCCAACTTTTCCAAGGGTCGAACTAGAGTGCAATGAATTGTTGTTTGGGTTTGGGATGGAGCTCTCAACCTTGTGGAGGATTTTATTTCCACATAGCAGAGGAAACCAACAAATACCAAAAAATGAAGTATGTCGATGAGGTGTGAACATCAACACATTCTTGCAAAAACTTGTCCATCAAAAACTTGCATAAGTTTAACTTAACCCATTACACATAGAATTCGACCATGAATAGGGTGTCAAGGGTAAACTCTTCATTAGTGTACATGCAGATGAGGTGGATAATGATCATCTGAAATGCACAATGAACTTAGTAGTTATTTATTAAATATATTATGGTGCCTTGGCCCCCTTTCTTGGTTCCATGCCTATCATTTAAGTTGGGCTCATCATTCTTCTGCACATGCTCCCTTGATACTAATTGAAATGCTTTGGAGAGATATCCCTCTTCCATAGACAACCCTGTTAACAAGTGGATATCATGTAGATTAATAGGGTAAGTGTGTTCAATCCATAGACTATGGCCATGCACCCTACTGATAATAAATTTAGTCCAGGGCCCTCGCATGAAGTTGAGGGACCTTTTAGATGCAATCGAGTAAATGCGAAATGCGCGAGAATTGTGTAAATCCACAAGGCTTGCGCGTTATGTAAAACTAGGAATGGCGGGCTCCAAACCTGCCATGTCATTTAACATGTAGGATAGGATTATAAAACACTTGAGCGTTATGGTGATCACGATAATGCTCAAGCGTTATGGTGATCACCATAATGCTTGAGCGTTATGGTGATCACCTTAATGCTCGAGCATTATGGTTAATATAACAAAAAAAAGACAGTGTTGCAGACCGCAGCATTGTTTTACCCAAGCACGAACGCTCGAGCGATTTCGCCTTCCCAAAACGCATTCGAGAAGCTCAATTGAGGAGATTTGGAGGCTCAACAATCCCAAATTCATCTTGCAAGGACGATTGGAAAGGTAAGCATCTAAATCATTGCCTCATCTCGTCATTAAGTTTATAAATTGTTATGTTGCCCTAATCTAAAAATATTTGTAAATGAAATGCCAAAACTTAAAATTTTAAAATTTTAATGAATTTTACATCCACCCTGTTAGACACAATGGCTCACTGATCATATCAATCATCATTGTCACCTAAAAATATTTGTAAATGAAATGCCAAAACTTTAAATTTTAAAATTTTAATGAATTTTACATCCACCCTGTTATACACAATGGCTCACTGATCACATCAATCATCATTGTCACCCAACATATCTGTCTATAACATCATTCTGATTATCATTAATTGTCATAACCCAAGCAAGCATTATGTCCCTGTTTCATGTTTCCCTAGATCAACATTTTGTTCATCATATGTAGCCCCAATAATCATGAATTCATTATGTCCATACATATCATCAACATCTTAGTTTGTACACCAGTAGCACATCAGCATACTATAGCCCCAATTAATCCAAAGATAAAGGTTAAACTCTAATTTCTATTGTTGCTTCATAAACACCTCATAAATTATAAATATATACATGTATATATTTATTTAGACTTTCTTTTTCCCAACTAAACGTAGTCTTCATACCCACATCATCACCATTTTCTTTTGCTTCCATCATGCCTGCACTAGCTTGTAACTCATGCCTGCACTAGCTTGTAACTCATGCCTGCAAGGGCCATATTTATGCCTTTGAACATGCCTGCAGCTAGACCTTCTTCAATTTTCCACATGGGGGTCTTTGGCATGCCTCCAGGATTTCCACAGCTTACACAAACATTCCCGCATATGCATATTCAAGATTCCCGCATGTCACCTTGTCCACATGCCTGCATGTCCATCAGCTTCATTTATGGATGCCCACAGATGCCATAAGGGATGCCCGCAATCTCCTTGCCAAGTGTCAACTTAAAGCTTCTTTGTTCACTTCATGCTTCTTTTTTCATGTAACTTGTGATCTCTAAGTCATCCTTGTCTAGGGTATTAGGACCAACTCCAAATGACCACAGTATGTGTCATTTGGCTCATTAGGTGTACCAATTCCCATCACCTTGCCTTTTGTCTTGTCTTTTCCAAGTCCTTGTCAAGTCACCTTGTTTGCTTGTCATCATGCCATTTACACCTTTGTCATTAATGTTGTCATCAATGACAATCCTATTCACAAGATAATTATGTTAGCTACAACTCACCGGGATGCACCAACACCCCAACAACCATAGATTTACAAATGATATTTCAGACTCTTCTTAAGTCTGCAGATTACATACATCATCAACCAGAAGCCCTTGTTTGTTTCCAAATCACTTCATCATTCTCATCAAGCACTCATTATTCAATATAAATCCATTCTATCCATCAACAAATATCACCAATTAGATCACATCTTCATTATGTCATCATTATTCATGTCATATCAATCTGCTGCCATATCTCCATTTATACACTTTACACTGTCCATATGCACATCACAACATTACGCCCATATCATTAGTCATCTCTTCATCATTCCACTAGCATGTCGTCATTCTGTCCATCAATAGGTTGCCTCGGTTTAACCAATAAAAATACATATCATTGCCACATCATCATGGTCTTTATGCCTGCATGGTCTCCACCCTTATGCCCTTAATGACCCATAACGTATTCCTGCAATGGTCATATGAAATGATATTTATGTTTGTAATGTATGCCTGAGATGATATTTATGTTTGTAATGTATTCGTTCTTGCACAAAGTTTGCACATTTTTCATTTTTGAGAGATGTCATTATAGCACATATATACGTTTCTAATGATTTTTATTTTTATTTTATTTTTGCAGTGATGACCATGGATGCCCACTCTGACATCCAAAGAGAAATTCAGAGGCTCAGAGAAATTCGAGCCTCAATTACTATTGTTGATGACAGGCATGTTATGCTTGCATCCAATTTGGATGCAATGATAAAGACCTTTAGAAGGTCTAATGGTGCTTTGCAAGATATTTCCACATTTAGAGAAAGAAAGAGGCAACAATATGCAGATTGACTTAGCTACAGAGAAGTCAAGAAGTTGAAAGTCTCAAAAGAACAAATCTTTTCCCTGTTTAGAAATCCACGGGATGGTGAAGTCCCTAATGCAAACAAGAGGCACATTTCTATCGAGTGGTGTACATATCAACCATTCATAGATAACTGGATGGACCGATGGTACATGATGTTTGATGCACCACGACACAACAACAGGGAAATGCCTTTGTATTTTTTGAGAAAGATGTACGCAGAGTTTGTGCTAGGGAAGCATGTTAACTATTTTGATATCTTGGAGTACCAGGGTGTTGGGATGGGGATGCCTTAGCAACGTCCCAATGCGAGGCACATAGATCCCAATCTCCCTGTAGCTCCACCTCGTAGGAGGCTACCAAAGCCAAATGTGTCGCCTGCACATCAGTTGGTGCCAGAGACACAAGATTCCTTCCTGCTGTTGGCACATGTGGTTGTTCTCCATACCACGTATCTTCATGGTACGCACCAGGTAGGCCCATCAAATCCACCATCTATGGGTGGAGTAGATCCAACACCTGTCACTGGCGTAGATCCAGCACCTGTAGTTGGCGTAGATCCACCACCTCTCGGTGGGGTAGAGCCACCACCTTCAAGTGGTCGAGGAGCATCTACTAGTGGAACTGTACCTACACAGCATGAGCACAACCATCAACCCCACCCATGCACAGTATGCGGCCATCATTGCTTTGGTCCTGTCCGAATAGATGATACCTTTACTAGGTATTTCACACAGGTAAGTAAGTGGTTAACAATTTAGTGTCATTTTTAAATTATATTTCCTTACTATACACATATATATAGATTGTTAATATTTTTAATGGTTTTAAAACTTGTAGTTACTACAAGAAGGGCACGGGGTTGAAGACCTTTGCACTGATGATGCAAAGCATAGTCCAGAGGCTCATGCACCAGCATCGCATGATTATGATGATGATGTTGCCATACTTTCAGTGAAAACAACTCACAATGACGTAACTATTTCAACATAACATTATTTTAATACATGAGTAGATCCAGTTAGCAATTTAGTGTCATTTGTAAATTATTTTCCTTACTATACACATATATAGATTGCTAATATTTTTAATGATTTTCAAACTTGTAGTTGCCACAAGAAGGGCATGAGGGCCAAGAGGCTCATGCAGTAGAACCTTCAGAGTTACAAGATGTTGTCCTACCTTTAGCGACAACATCTCATGCTGAGGTAACTATTTCAACATGACATTTGTTCAACACATGTTATTTTTGTATCACATGTTACTTAATCAATGCTACACGATCTAATATTTACAGTTTTCTAAATTGTAGGTTGTAGATCACCATCAGATGGAAATGATTTCATCTAGTGAGCTCCCCCCCAGTGGGAATACAATCGATAGCATGCCCGCGGAGACACAATGGATGGAAGACCATTTCTTAGAATTGATTGACGTACACAGTACATCAGTATGTATTTCATCATTTTTAGTTTGTTAATACATGCTATTCCATTGACCAATGCATTTCTAAATACATCAGTATTGGTGATTATAGCCACCAGCAGATATACGTTCGAGACTGTCAGCAGTTCGATCTCCCCATAGTCCCAACGCGCAAAAGGGACAAGTGTACAAGAGAGGCTCCACTCCTGGAAATAATGTGGATGTCCTCTATAACAGACACACGAGAGATCCATCTACCCCTGACCTAACAAAGGTCATTGATGCTGCAGTCAGTGCCACATTAACAAAAGCCACGAGTCATATGGAGGTAACTATATGGACAATCACAATGCATAGTATTTAACCATGTTACTATATTGTTTATTCATGCATGGCTAACTATTTCTCCATTTGGTGATTGTAGCCATTAGTGGCAGAAGCTCCTAGCCCCTCTGCTCAATCCATGGTTCTGACCGGGTCTCCTCTTGCGGTGAGATGTTCATTAATGACCAAGTTTTTTTATTCAATTTACCCAAACACGTTGATCAATGTTGAATTGTTGAATTAATTGAGATATGATCTTTTATTTGTAGAGCACAACTATAGAGATGCCTTCCATGAGCACACCGCTCACATCTATACCCCATGAGGACTTGGTGAGTGTTTGTCATAAATAATTTGGCCATAAGTTAATTTGTTAAGTTTGTTGATGGTAGGGTATTAGTGCAGTTATTTGATAAAAATAATGATTTTTTTTGTAGGCTTCTGAGATGCTGAGCGATCCCAGGGAGCTGGTCGATAGAGGAAAGTCGGGGAAAAGCAAGAGAAAGATTGATTTTTTATGTTTCATAGTCTTGGATAGATGTATTTTGACATACATGTACACATTGTTGTACTTAGGGATACACATACATTGACAGGCCATTTGAGGGCCAGCTACTTTCCCATATTTTGTATTACAAACATTTGACTATCAATATATTCCATATTTTCTCTTGAGTTTCGACTTGTGCTTGTGATGATTCATCTCTTCCACAAATTGATAAATTATGCTATTGAAATTTATAAAATTACATTTCAAGCAATATTTATTCTCTTACATTTATTGCATTGATCAAGTAACATCTCACCATTGTGTTATGAAAACATTATCTTAATGGAAAAAACTAATAATATCTTTCAACAGTTAAATGAACTTAACACATGCATGTTAATTTGATATCTAATTTAAAATTGTGTTTTTTGTCAACTCCAGGGGTTCATACCCATTGATCATGATTATGGTTGCAAGTAAAATATGTCCATTTTCCATCTGTCATAATGCAAAAGTAGTCATCCAGAATCCATGGAAAATGAAATACCTAACTACTTTAATGATATTCCTTGATAATGTTGTATTGATGAAAAAAAATAAGATGTTCATGGTCCTATGTTTGTTTTGATAAATTGCACAAGTTTCATAATCATCATCACCACCCTCATCCTCATCATCCTCATCTTCATCATCATCATCATCGTCGTCAATATATTCATCATCACGATCATCATGCTCATCACCCTCATCATCAACATCTTCATCATCATCACCACCACCATCATGATCATCATCCTCATCGTCCTCACCCTCATCCTCATCCCCATCCTCATCCTCCTCACCCTCATCATCATCATCACCATCACCGTCATCATCATCTTCATCATGATAATCATCTTCATCACCACAACCACCACCATCATCATCATATTTATCATCATCATCATCATCATCAACATCAACATCTTCATGGTCCTATGTTTGTTTTGATAAATTGCACAAGTTTCGTAATCATCATCATCACCCTCATCATCATCCTCATCCTCAAAGTCCTCACCCTCATCATCATCATCCTCACCCTAATCATCATCATCTTCATCATGATCATCATCTTCATCACCACCACCACCATCATCATCATCATCATCTTCACCACCACCACCACCACCACCACCACCACCATCATCATCATCATCATCATCCTCACCCTCATCCTCATCCTCATCATCATCACGGTAAACCATTATCTTCATCATCATCGTCAACATATTCATCATCATGATCATCATTCTCATCACCCTCATCATCAACATCTTCATCATAATCACCACCACCATCATGATCATCATCCTCATCATCCTCACCCTCATCCACATCCTCACCATCATCATGATCATCATCCTCATCATCCTCATCCTCATCCTCATCCTCATCATCCTCACCCTCATCATCATCATCACCATCGCTATCATCATAATCTTCAACACCACCACCACCATCATCATCATATTCATCATAATCATCATCAACAACATTAACATCTTCATGGTCCTATGTTTGCTTTGATCAATTGCACAAGTTTCGTAATCATCATCATCACCCTCATCCTCATCATCCTCACCCTCATCATCATCATCCTCACCCTAATCATCATCATCATCATCATCATCATCCTCACTGTGCTCTTCCTACCCATGTTGTCACCATCACCATCCCATTTTTCACCATAAGAAGGGAAATGCTAGCCACAAGTGCCCAGCAAATGATTTTGCAAACTTGACCCCTGTGTGCAAAAATTGCACACTCCCTCACTGAGCAAAATCCTAGGTTCCAAGATGGACCTACAAGATGACAGGTGGTCCAGGGGACTATTGGAGAGGGGCACCCCTAGCACTGTCCCCACGTCCTAAATCCAACGGAGTCCATGGTTCGTCGATCGGAGTGACGGTCTTCATTCTATGGTTCGTTCTGTCCGACATCCAAAAGGCCTTCAGGGACACCTGCCAGATGCCTACCGGGGCCATAGAATCCCAACTGTTCAACAAAAATGGGTTCCAAGGAGACATGCAGGTGTATTTAGGATAGTTCCAGTTGGGAACACTAGCCACAAGTGTCCGGTGGATGATTTTGCAAAGTTGACCCCCGTGGGAAAAAATTGCACACTCCCTCACTAAGCAAAACCTTAGTTTGTAGAATGCACCTACAAGATGACACGTGAGCCATGGGACCAACAGAGAGGGGCACCCCTAGCACTATCCCCGCGTCCTGAATCCAACGGAGTCGACAGTTCGTCGATCGGAGCCACGGTCTTCATTCTATGGCTTGTTCCATCCAGCATCCAAAAGGCCTTCAGGGACACCTGGCGAATGCCTACCGGGGCCAAAGAATCCCAACCGTGCAACAAAAACGGGTTTCGGTGAGACATGCAGGTGTGTCTAGGATGGTTCCAACTGGGAATGCTAGCCACAAGTGCCCACTGGATGATTTTGCAAAGTTGACCCCCATGGGAAAAAATTGCACAGTCCCTTATTGAACAAAACCCTAGTTTGCAGAATGCACCCAGAATATGACACGTGGGCCACGGGACCGGCGGAGAGGGGCACCCCTAGCACTATCTCGATGTCCTGAATCCAATGGAGTCAATGGTTCATCGATCGGAGCCACGACCGTCATTCTATGGCTTGTTCCATCTCGCATCCAAAAGGCCTTCAGGGACACTTACTGGATACCTGCTGGGGGCATAGAACTCCAACCATGCAGTAAACCTGAGTTCCGGGGAGTCCTACAAGTGTGTCTAGGTCGGTTTCGGCTGGGAACGCTAGCCAGAAGTGCCCGGTGGACGATTTTGCAAAGTTGACCCCCGTGTGCAAAACTTGCACATTCCCTCACTGAGAAAAACCCTAGTTTGCAGAATGCACCTACAAGATGACACATGAGCCATGGGATCGGCGGAGAGGGGCACCCCTAGCACTGTCTCAACGTCCTGAATCCAATGGAGTCGACGGTTCGTCGATCAGAGCCATGACTGTCATTCTATGGCTCATTCCGTCTCGCATCC